>JAILYB010000029.1:0-2561772 GCA_021437785.1 Rhodomyrtus psidioides
TAAGTCCGCTTATGATAGGTGTTATATGTTTTTGCAGATTGGAGTGATAAGGAGGTAGTCTGTGATTAACATTGTCTTATGCAGGTTGGCGTAGGAATGAATGATTGTGTGCATGTTTTATATTGAAGCGGTGATTGTTAAATAAGATGCATGTTTATCGCTTTAGCACGACACCGAAGATACACACAACCGCGCCTAAAACCCCGGGCGCCGTCTATAGGAAAACAATAGAAGGGATTGAAAATGGAATCTCCGTGAGGAAAAACACGGGGTAATCCACTTTTCAATTCCACTCATTTTGAGCTATGGATCGAGCCCCAATGCAACGATAGTTGTGCAATGGAATCTGCTCTTTCTAGAACTCGAGGTGGGAACCTGAACCTTAGGTGCCAAACCCTCTGATTTTTAGAAGTTTACCATCACTTGTTTCATGCGCATGTTTTTGGGCGGTTGGTACACCTAAAACCGCACATAAATCGACGAGTTGGGTTGGTAAGACTCTCTATCCCCCCAAATCTATCACTGTTCATATAAATATAGGCATTTCATTCATTGCATTCTAGTGATTAGATTAAATGCCATTTCGAGGATAGATATGTGCGTTTGTCCCTAACGTCCTTGATAGAAGACGAAGAGGGTGATATCCCACGACGAACACCGAGTGTGCGATAAGGAACATACTATGGACATTATTGAGGTATCATCCAATGAAGATGACGAGTTGGGGCAAGTGATCCTGAAGGCACAGATCAAAACTGGGGCATCCTTAAACGTTAGGATCACATTCCTTTATGTCATTTTCCATTACTAGTCCTCTTGTATAGGGTTTATTTTACTGAGGTTTTCTCTATCTCACCCCTTAGAGCGATTGTATTAGGGATCTATTGGTGTATACATTCAGATGGAATTTGGTTGTACTTCTTTTAACGGGTCATTGGAATGTGATAGTGGCATTTTTTCTAATCATCCGAATACTCCCAAGTCAAGTTTATAATTCCTTTAGAGGAAATTAAAATTGGAAGCCTTGCACGACCTTTTGGTCGTGTGAGGTGATCCAACCCCAATTTCGCTAGAAGGAACTACACACTTGAATTGGTTCATGCATGTTGTACACCACTGGTAATTCACGATAATTGATCAAGAATATCAGTGTAGTTTCAAATTTAATGACGAGATAGATGCCCAAACTACTTTCGTTCTTAGCGAACGACCTTAATTTGGATGCCATATCTTCAATTGAATTTAAAACACGTTATTATGTCTTGCCCTTTTGAGTAATTCATTCCTCTCGAAATTAATCAAAAGCGATTATCGTGAATTACATTCCTTTCAATAGTATGCTTTCTTTCGAAGAATATCGATAAAAACTTTTCGCACAAGATTAAAACCCTTGTAAAAGTTCTTGTCCTTATTAATCACGAGCAAGCATAAGATTGAAATGGGTCTATGCTTTCTTTTTCAGATTATTCCTTCTGACTCGGTCTTTTCATTTGCAGGTGAAAAACAAGTAGTATAGAGAAATCTTTTCTTGGACAAATCTACAACTATTCTTCCATCTGATCATGAGCGAGTTATAAAATCAAGACATATTTGCTCGGCTTATTGATATTATGGTTCTGCTCACCCAAGTTGAAGATGTTCGGATGCTCGAAGAAATGAACCATACAGAAGCTAAAACACACACACAAGAACTTTCATTTATTTTACTCAGCGGAGGGTTTTCAGAAGCAGGTCATACAATTCGGGGCGGAAAAGTAAAGCCAAAGTGAGCCCTAATTAACGACACAAAGGAGCCCAACTGACCCTCCATGTTGTTAATACTCTGCCCGTACTCGCGACTCCGCATGTCCTGGTCCGCGAGCTTGAGGAAAAGGTTTCTGCATTCTCCCTTAACCTCAGTGACCTTGACCTCATGTTCTTCGGTGATTATTTCCAAGTCCCGAACTAATCCATTCCCGTGAGCTATGTCTGCGGTTATTTTGTCAAGCCGTTCTTCCTGCCAGTCGCTTTGCAGCCTCAATAGGACATTGTGGCGGTCGTGCTCGCCAGCGGTCAGGGATAGGGCCAATTGATCCACCAGTTTTCTCCTCTCGCGAAGCAACGTCGCGACCCTCTCATTGGCAAACTCGACGGCCTTTTTGTGACTATCGGCCAAATAGTTGGTCAGCACCAAATGATCAGACCGATCCTGGTAACGAGCCCGCAAGACGCGAGCCACGAGAACCTCCCGATCAGCAACACGGTAGGCCTCTAAGGAGTGTGCAAAGAGGGTCGGGAAAGTTCTATATTCCCTCCCCAGAGTAGTACCTTCGAGGGAAGTGATATCTAAGTCCTCGAGCAGGACACGGATTTCATCCGCGGTTGCAGAATGATCGGTTATGTGCGCGTAACCGCGACCCAGTAGGTTATAAAGCTTTTCCCACTGGGCCAAGACATCAGTTGAAAAAGTGCGTATGGGAGAGGAGGCCATTTGCGTTGGGTTGGCTTGAGAATAAGACGAGTTTAACAGAGAGATTAGAAGGAAGAAGCTGATTATGCAAAAACGTTAACCTTCCATACATTAATTCCTCATTTTATAGCGACTCGAGGATGATGAAGGGTCTCAGTAATAATGCTGGTGGAGCCCAGTTAGGGGGTAAAGCAGGAGGTCCCCTCACGAGAACCATTGGATTCGTTTCGGTCCGCGATTTTCGGCTCATCAATTAAAAGATGCAAAAGATTTGTCGGGATCACCATTATTAGAGTTAGGTGGGAGGAAAGCGCAACTATCGAAGAGAGCCCTAACAGGGTTTGGCAGTCCCATCACGTTGAAAAGCTAAGCGAGAAATTCAAGGTCTTGAGGGGGAACGTTTGCCTAATGATGCTTGAGGAGCGTCTCCTGAACATGCAAAGTCACTCGAAGAAAACTTTATAGGGAGTGAGCATACAGGAAAGAGTAGAGATCTGAGTGGGCAAGAACCAATCAAACATTTCTCAATCCAACATATTTAAGAGGTTACTGTCAGCTGCTAGAGGCGACTGACTCAAAAATCTCAGAAATTGAACCACAGAGGGATCTCGAAGATTCCAAGATCAAGTCTAACGCCAAAACCATGGAGCCCAACACTTCTGGCAACGGAAATCAAGATCACAGCGACGACGACAACGACATCCACAATGCTCAACTCGGGAAAAGAAGACGTCCTCACCAATACTCTCAGGAGGAAACCCAAATGCTGGAAACCCTTTTCAGTAAAAGCCATTACATGAAAAAGAAGTGGAGAATTGAATTAAGCCGGGAGTTGGGGATTAATCAGTCGAGGATCCAGTTTTGGTTTCAAAATAGGAGATCCAAATCGAGGGCTCAACGCAAACGTCAGGTGGTCGAGATTTTAAAGGAAGAAAACCAAAAGCTGCGAACAGAAAACATGAGGTATGAAAAAGCTCTCAATATCACCGTTTGCCCTCATTGCGATAACCTCGTCGCCCTCGGTAAGATATTCCCCGATAAGCCTCACGCGATGATCGAAGACGTTCATTTACCACCCTACTCCCTCGGGGCATCTCCCGCTCAACCAGATTTTGCCGGAGTCACGCATGAGCAGGATGATCCTACAAAGATGATACAAATGCCTCCTGGGGGATGGGATTTGCATCGCTTTGATTGGAGTTATAGTTTCAAGGAGCTGGACGTTACCGCCGACCAGCTCAAAGCATATCAGCCTCATGCACAACAATTTTCGATAGGGTCGGGTCCTGCTGGAGATGAGTTAATCAGTCGTCAAGCCATCGATGCACTTTTGGGCCACGATAAGAGGAGGTTCGCTTGGCCCCCTGAACTGCATTCCAGATTCCTAGACGTGGTTCACCAAATAGGGATCGACTCAGCAACTCCGACGCGCATATTTAAGGCCATGAATGTACCGGGGCTTAGTAAGGAGCTGATCAGGAATCACCTTGCTGCCTACAGAAAGCTATTAAAACAACGTCGAGCGGAGCTAAACCGGGAGGAATCCGTCTCGAGCTCAAAAGCTAGGGGCGACCGCCATTGTAATGCTCAGGCATCAAGAGATACCCGGCCAAATCTAAGCGTCAATCAAGCTAGCAACCCGACCACCGGCAAACTGAAAGCTGATCAAAATGTCCTCCCGGGCCATTTCAACACTTCTCAAGAGCGCGTATCACAAGTACAGCGAGTGCGCACTCCTCCACTCGAGCAGCAGTCGGTTGGTGCTCTGCCTGCCGCTAGTCAACCCACGACAGACGATTTCTTTGATGAGGGGCTCGATGCCTTGTTCAATCAGTGGGAAGCTGGCATGCTTGGACAGCCATGATCTAGCACCCGACTCGGGGCACGATGGGTTGGTCGCTACGATCACCCATGGAAAGAAGAGCATGTTCACGAGTGGATCACTCTTTTTATCCATTGTAAAGTTCCTATGGAAACATTTTTCTTTAATGGCTCTAGTTAATTATGTATGAAAACCAACGCTATCGACGAACATCGTCATGCTCAGTTGCGATGATCCCTTGTTAGATTAAGCCTGAAACCAGGGACGGTCTTTAAATTTTGAGTGGCCACGAATTCATTCCTCACCGAACGCCCAAGATGTTGGAATGAAGAGTAACAGCATGCACAGGGGAAGTGCCACTTTCGTTTAAACGATGAAAAGAGGTTGAGAGAAGGTCATGGCGTTAACTCCCATGGGGCTAAATGAATTAAACGGAGTCATTAATTGCGGATCCGCCGATGTTCCCCACGTTCTCGGGCCTAGCAAATCATAAAAGGCGCCGAAAGATTGTAGACCCACCACTTTGAAGACTGAACTAGGGGACGAGCGCAATACTCGATGAAACCGAATCAATGCAAGAGAGTTTGTGATCCTATCACGAGGAAAAAGAAAGGGGAATACAGACGATGAGTAATTGCAGGGTCTCGGGAGGAGCGCTGTCTTGCTGGTCTTCATATGCAGCCTGAAGGATGGTTCTAGGACACGCACAATCACTTGAGAAAATTTCTAGAGTGAGCAAACACGTAAGAGCGAATAGAGAAAGCTGAGGGAACTAGATCAGCCCGAGATACTCCGATCCATCATGTTTAAAAGCTATTCCCATCTGCTAGAAACGCCCGACCTGGACATTTCTGAACACGAACTGCTGGGAGACTTTGAAGATCCTGGAGCTGAATCCTGCCCGAAGACCGTGGAGACTGACTCCTCCAGCGATGAAATTCTAGGTTTCAGCTACGAAGAAGGAGTATACAATGATGACCGGAGTCGGAAAAGAAAGCAACTACAACGCCACACTCCAGGCCAAATCCGAGAGCTCGAGGCTTTCTTCAATGAATGCCCCACTCCAAGCAGACAACAGAAAATGGAGTTGAGCCGAAAAATAGGATTGGAGCTTTCGAAGGTCAAGTTTTGGTTCGCCAACAAACGAACCCGGGTGAAACAGCAATACGCAGACCATGAGTTACTAGTCCTGAAGGAGGAGAATGAGAAGCTTCAAGCTGAAAGCGCGAGATATAAAGAAGCTCTGACCAAGGCCACCTGCCTTAATTGTGGAAATCCTGTTGTCCTCGGCGAGGTGTTCCTCGATGAACCATCCCTGTTGACGAATAACGCTCAGCTGTTACCGTATTCTCCACAGCATTTTCCGACACAGCCAGATACCGCCGGAGATCTGCATGAGCAAGTCAACACCGTAGGATCAACACCAACATCCTCTGAGAAATGGGATATGAATCATCACAGGGGGAGTTCTCTCAATGACGAACTCGTTGTCGCAGCCAGCCAATCCAAAGCCGGTGAGTCCCTCCCTGGACAACTTTTGAAACGACTAGATCCCGTAGAGAATAGCTACCGAAGTATTGACGATATTTTGGGTGATAAGAGGACAAGGTTTTACTGGACCTATGAACTTCACACCAAATTTGTTGATGCAATTCGAGAGCTGGGAGTTGATTCGGCTAGCCCACTACGCTTACTCGAGATTATGAATGTGCCGGGGCTCTCTAGAATTAACGTTGAGTCTCACCTCAAGTACTATAGGAGATTACTAAGGGATGGAAGGATAGCGTTAAACCATCATAAAGCCAGTTGGAGCTCAAGTGCTGGGCAGAGTTACAACCATGATGATTGGAGAGCCAAGAGCACCCAACCGTGTTTCAGCAATGACGGGACCGGCAGCCGTGTCAACGACTCCTCTGACCCAAATCAGAATGCTCTGCCGAGCTATCACAATACTCCTCAGGAGTATATGCCACAGTTCCAGCACATAGAGATTCCTCAGTTTGAGCGCGAATCAGTCATTAATGCTGTCCCTGAAGCGGATCTGGCATTGGTAGGGAGTGCACATATGAACCTGCCGGTTATTGGAGGAAGTTCCAATTCGATGGGTCAAATTGCTCACGGCAAGAGCAAAGAGAGGAATCCCTCGCCTGCAGTCGACGACACCCAATCTGGGCACCAAGGGCTAGAAAGAACAGGTGATTTCCTTGATGAGGAGCTAGACACTTGGATCAATACTCTTCGGGAATGTATGTCTCAACCCCAACAGGGCAATGATGAAGGTTCCAGCTCAAAGACTCAAATCCCTCACAACGAAGGCAATGAAAGAAATCTGCCCCCAACAATCGTTGATACCCAACTCGAACATCAATGGCTCGAAGACCCGAGCAATTTCCTTGGCGATGAGTTCAATCTTTGGCTCGATCAATTTGGAGCCGGAGGACCATCGCAGTGGTGACGCGAGGCCGGTGATCAAACGTCTGATGCAAGGCATGGCTACTCGATGAAAAATGCTTCGAGAAAAGGGGTTGAATACTCCTATTGCATATGTTGTTGATCGCACTGTAAGGTTCCCACGGGAACATCTTTCATTAATATCTAGAACTAATTGCGCGTGAGTGTCAACATCACCCTTTGAGCATCTTCAAGCCGAAGGCCGTGGATTAATCACTTAATCCGTAGAGCAAGTTCCATGAACCATAATTATCACCCGCAGAGCATAATGGAATCCATTCCTTCAATACAAGATACATTCGGCCGCGGAGCCACCCGTTTGGTAAAAGGACGTATCGTTCCTAGTTGATCTTCAATCAGATCAGGGGATAATGTTTCCTCTCTTCTTCCTCCCAGGTGATAAAAAGAGACAAGGCCCTAAAAGGCCATGCATTCAAATGGCTAAACAAACGTTGCCCAGCTGGGGGGCAGATGAACCATTGATGTTACAAACACTCCAAGCATGGATAGGCGGATTTGATAGAGGTTGTTCATATCAATACGCAACATCAGAATGGGATGAAAATCAGGAGTAAAGTTGTATCGTCCCAATTTGTCTTGAATTTGGGAGTATGAATTAACACTTATTTTTTATCCTTGACAGGGGAATCGCCTTGGAGACGAATAAGTTTTTACATCCCACATACTACCTGTTAGGGTACATGAGGGTAGGATGTATCGTTTCGATTTTCGAAAAATTCGTGAACATACAATGATATGCTTCTTTTACATTTTCAGGGATCTCCAGCCACGGTGGACAGGTAGGTATCCCTTTCCCCCAATCCATTGAAGATGTTAAACCAAAAAAAAAAAAAAAAAAAAAAACAGAGAGAAAAAGAAAAAGCTTTCAAAATCTGATGTCTAGAAAAGACATGGAATTCTAACTTCATAGGCATTCATATTTTGAAACATGAGGTTGTCTGAACACGCATTGTGCACCATAAAATCCCCTTGACGGGTAAAATTTCTGGGAAAACGAAAGAGATTTTTCCAATCAAAAGTTGTTCAAAACTCTCAAAAGGATGTTTCCTCAAAAGAGAGGCAAGCTCAAATCCAAACACATCCTACATACACTTGAGAGATGAGTGGAGCGAATCAAATAGTAAAATCTGGACCTACGGAGGTAGGGACCATTCGCAGCGATTACATGGATTGGGACGACGGAGACGTTCGCTTCATATCATAAACACTACAGGTGACCGTTGACAACCCACTTGAACGGCGGTTTTCATTCTTAACCCTGTCAAGAACCACCCCACACCGGGGCAAAAAAGAAGTAAGTCCAGCAGCATCAGGAGAAAATGGTTAGAAATTTTATTGCTCGGACTAACATTAATCTTTGTGTGTTGTTTATATGGTAATCCAAGTGCCATAGGATGACGAGAAGCATTCATTCTCTATCCCACACACCATACCCTTTGCACAGCCAAGTTGAGCCTGCGAATTCATTTCATAAACCCCTGTTGGTGATCATGGGATGTCTCAAGATAGAAACTGCATCACTCCAAGAACGGAAGAAATCAAGAGATGGGATTTATAGAAAAATTTCATATCGGCGTTTGAATGTGCTATGATTCAAGTTGTATATCTAGCACAATTTTCTGAACATCGTAGTTCCAAAGGAAAAGAAAAGGCGGGATTTCAACAAAAAATCCCTAGCATCAAGAAAAAGCAAAGTGCCTGGTAAAAGCAAGGCCGATGCTCGTGAAAACTGTTTGATTGATCCCCAATAAAGCCTAATTGGGAAGAGAGAAAAACCCATAAAGGAGTCAGATCAAGAAGACTGCTCCCCAAATGATGTCAGCCTTGCTGCAAAAACACGGACAGAATTGTCAATCTCTTAATACCACAGGAGACGTTCTCTAAAGGACTTGTGCACACCTCAAAAGCGGTTGCACACCTCAAAAATGGAAGATGCAGAATGGAAAAGACACGTGACAAATTTGCGATGATCACCAATGTCAAACCCCTCATGAATTCTGGGCCAAAAACAAGCTTTTTTCGGTCCCCAATCCTACCAATGTTACAACCCCGAAACAGTCTTCTCTGACTAAGACACTTGGGTTAACATATAGCTTAGCTCGAAGAAGTACGAGCAAGACTATTTCTTTCTCATTTTACAGGGTTCTTGACTTGTAAACCCGAAGCAAATGGTGAAGACTTTCATTCAATGGCCTCGACTCCAAAGCGGGTCCCCTTTGAAAGCCAAAATCCAAGCCTAACATTACGGTCCCGTGGAAGACCTCCCGATCGATCAGAATGTATGCGCTGCGAATGATCCTAAAACCTAGGCACAAGTTAGTAGGAAGTTGAACGCATTTCTTACAAAAGACCATTATCACAGAGCGGTGAGGAGCCCTCTTGGATGAGAAATTCTCCAATAGATGTTTTGAACAAACTCTTTTTGGAAATTTCAAATTGTTTGATCCAGATTTTCCGTGCAAGGGATTTGTTATCACATTTGCATGTTGCAAGAATGCTTTGGATAACCTCCAGTATCAAAACGCACATTTCATGATTAAGACTTAAATCATATGGTTTTGTCAGATGGACAACCGTCGTCTTCCCTAAGATTGCTAATGTTTTCTTGGTGAAGAAAAATTTTTCAGGCTCGAACTTCTGCAGGATCCGTTGGAAACACCAATCTCCCAGAATGTCACCTCAACAGACTCAAGCGAAGCTTTGTCAAGATAAAATTTTTCACTGCTTCAAAATTGAATTCCCGGCAAATTTCGGGATCTTGCAAAAGAGGGGGTCAGGATAGAACCCTTTTTCAAAAGAAGTCAGCAAACTGTCCCAGCAGGACGTGGAGAACCCTCGTCCTAGAAGACCCCTTTTCAAGGCAAACTCATGGTAGAAACCGCCTGAAGGGTCAACTCAAGGTAGAAACCGCATGAAGGGTCAAACCATGGTAGAAACCGCCTGAAGGGTCACATATGGTAGAAACCGCCTGAAGGGTCAACTCAAGGTAGATACCGCCATAAGGATCAATCCAATGGTCCGATCCACCATACGGATCAAAACTTTGACTAATGCTAAATGTCGGAGAAGTTATTTTCCTAGGTAAGCCTTATTGTAGGTGAACCGCTTATGGTCTGATCCACCATACAGATCAAAATCCTTGGCAAATCCCAAAGCGTGAGATACGCCTTCCTTAGGTTCCTACCAGTTAGGAATCCCGTAATGGTATGACCTACCATACAGGTCCGAGCTTAATCTCCCTAGGATATTCTGAACAAATCCTAGGTATCTTCTTGAAAATCGTCGCAGCCGGCAGCACCCGACAGGTGAGCTTCAGGTAAGCCTCTCCCACTCCGGCCCATGTTTAAATTGTTAGAGTGAACCGGAGATTAATTTGAGCTTTTATCATGAACTTTAAGGATTCGATGTCATAGCATTGTTTCTTTTCCCAGTTGAGTCTGTTAAGAACCAGGTGCCATCTTGTCTTTGAAAGCAACCTCTGTGAGCTCACTCTCAAAGAGGGGCAGCTGTTGACACCTGATTTTTAACCAAAGTCGAAAATAAAATAATAAGATAAATATAAAAATACAAAAAAAATATATGAAAATACAGGTTCGATTTTAGGTGTTCTTTGATCATCATAAAATTAACCTTGAATGAAAAAAAAAAAAAAAAAGATGAAAAGGGACATTTGAATAACAATTTTTCCTTTCCTTTTTGTTATTATTATTATTATTATTATTTTTTATTTTATCAATTTTCTATTATTATTTCCCCCTCCTTTTCTCTTTTTCTTTTTCTTTTCCATCCTTTTCTCTTTTTCTCTTTTTCTTTTTCCTTTTCCCTCTCTTTCTTTTTCTTTTCCCTCTTTCTCTCTCTCTCTCTCTCGCTTAAGGGCTGTGTCGACGAAAGCACAAGCCTGAAGCTTGAAGCCCGAAGCCTGAAGCTTGAAGCCCGCTGAGCTCCACCTCCTCCCACTGGCTCGACGTCATCATCATCAGCCTTCATCTTCTTCGACTGTCGTCCTTCTGGTCGCGCCACCGCCTCGCCGCCATTGCCGCCGAGCTTGGCCGAAGCTCCCGAGCTCCCGTCATCACGCCTAGAGAAGAACCGAAGCTGGCAGACCACCCTCCGAGCTCCACGACGTCGTGAGGAAGCCCGTGTATCCGTCAGAGCCGCCAGAGATCGCCTAGAAGTGTGAGACGCACCTTCAAGCTCGATCTCGGCCTCCAATGGCGTCTCGATTTTCACTCGTTCGTTTCACGAACGGGTGATCTGAAATTAATCTTGGTACCTCACTGAACGTTTTTGCTTCTTATTGCATGATGTTTCATCGCCGGAATCGTCCGCTCTGTCCATTATCATGGCCGGCCTGCCGTGAGCTCCCCGGTTCGTTTCGGACCAAACCGAACCTCTGCAAGGCTCAGGTAAGTCTTCTAGAACTCCCTAAATGCTTCCCGACGAGCTGTTTCAGTCATGTAACGTGTAGAATGGTCGGGACTAAGCTTCGCCGGAGATGTGGTTCGGTCGGAGATGGCAGTTTGATTTTTTGATGTTCTGCTATGTTGAGGTTAGGATATGTGGTAGAGCTCGTCGAGTAGATTCGAACGCCGTTGGTTTTGCGCGATTTGGACGTCGGAGGGCCGAGATATGGCCCTCCGACGAGGCGCCGGCGAGGGAACGCCGGCGCCGGTCGTCTTCCCCGGCGAGGCGTTGACCTGGTCAACGCCCACGTGGCGCTGACGTGGCAGCCACGTGGCGGCCACGTCAGCGGGCTTAATAGCCAGAAATAAACAAAATAAAAATAATCCAACGGTCCAGGTAGCGCCACGTGTCAAGATCTGAGGCGCCCATCCGAAATCCATGAAACGGCGCCGTTTCGGTCGTGGATGAGGCGGGCCGGGTCTGGGTCGCGGATCCGGGCGTGGGCCGGGTCATCCGACCCGGTCCGTTTTTATTATTATTATTATTATTATTTTTAATAATAATAAAAAAATAAAAAGATTTCAAAAATTCAATAAAAAAATCATAAAAAAATTCAAAAAAATTCGGAAAAATTCTAAAAAATTCTAAAAAATTCTAAAAAATTCCAGAAAATAGGAAATGGCCACATTCTTGGCCATTACTTATTCCGGGTCATTTGACCCCCCGATCTTTCCAGAAATGACGGTTTTGGCCCTTCCGGCAAACCTTCTTCAAAAAAAAATTCTAAAAAAATCCAGGAAAATCCCAAAAAAATAGGAAATGGCCACAGTCAATTGGCCAAGGCTCATCCCGGGTGTTTTGAACCCGATCATTCTTAAAAATGACTATTTCGCCCTTTGGGCGAATCGTCTTCCAAAAATTGACGATTTTGCCCTCCGGGCTAAATCGCCTCCAAATCTTCCCATTCTACCCCTAGTCCGAAGTCACACATTCCTTAAGCCTTTATGGTTACACTAGGAAGCCCTTGATCTGAATTGATGTGTATTGAAGTGATTTATTTATGTACTTGGTTGCGCTTTCATTGATTGTGATTGATAGGAATAGTCTTCCAATCTGCATGAAACCTTGAATCAAACCTACCCCACCCAAAATTGCGCCTGCATGAACTCTTAGTCAGGAAAATCACTCGCGTTAGGTACCGAAAGGGCGTTGGTAATGACACCTACGTAACCAAGTCCCCGAACCCAAAATCTCTGGTTCCGCAGAACTGATCGATCTCTCCCAATCGGTCAGTAAGGTTTCCGGTCTACCCTCCAAGAAAGACCGGTGGCGACTCCAAATGCATGCACAAGTTGCACATGCCACCACGACCACACTAAGGTCGAAAGCGATCGACTCTTATCGTCGAATCTTTAAAGATATACTCCCGCCGCGATTTGGTATGGGCTTGGGAGGGCCCGCGCCGATCTAAGGCCCGCGATCCACATTTCAGAGTGGGGGCCGCGATCGGTAATCCATTAGCCGCGTCCGATTTCGGACGGGTCGCGACAAGCATTAAAGCTTACAAAAAGTATAATAGAGTCTTGAAACTTATCAATTTAGTTCAATAGAGTCTTTCCTTTAACTCCGTCCAATTTGGCGGCCGAAAATGCTTATATGAAAATTTTGATTTTTTTAATATGAATTTTATTCCAATTTATTGAACAATAAGCTAAATTTTGGGAAAAAAAATGAGGTAGAAGGTAAACCGGCAAGAGCCCCTAGCCCTCACCTATGTAGGACCGATACGACACGGGACACGATACGACACGACACGCCGATATGTGATTTTTCAAAAAATAAAAAAATTTGACACACCGGGACACGGCATATATTAAATGTGTATATATATAAATGATCATTTTATAAACTCCAAATATCACTATGTCTAAATGTCATAACTATTTCATATTTGACATTCAGATATGATTGCTTTGTAGTAACGGTGACTCTAAATAGTAGTTTCAAACTTATAAAATCATAGCATATTTCAAAAAATATATATATTAAATAATTCGGCCTGACACGGCTGTCTTTTTTTGTTGACCAGCCGGACACGCCGTGACGCCGTCCCCCGTGTCCGACACCCAAAAATTCTCTAAACAGACGTGTCCGTGATACATAGGCCCTCACTGTCCCCCTCAACCATCACCAAGGGATAGAATAAAACGCAGGATAGATTAAACATTTGGCCTTGATTTATCGATTTTGTAGTGTCTCGGAATGAAAACAACTGATTCTTTTGCTCTCGGCCGCGGACGAAATTCCACTGATTCATTCCATTATTGAACAGCTCGACCGTAGAATGACTTGAAACGAAAACAGCCTGTCCCGCGAACGCTTGTTAGCATCTGGTGCACGCAATGCCTGCTCAAACGAGCTTGTTATCCACATTGATGGATGGACAACGACGCCGCGATGCGCGACATAGCTTCGGTTTTTCGTTTCACGACAAAACAAACCCCATCTTGTTAGATTAATGAATTCCAGGCTCTTGAAATCCCTCCGTTCATCTCGCAAAGACAAGGTAAGACACGAGCTAACGCATTGGTGGTTGATCCGAGCGAGACATTAGTATCATCGCTCGATAGCGTGGAGAATCGAACACGTGTCGTGTGCCTAATCTACCGTACTGCATGATCATCCATGATGACACCACAACATGTGAGTCGGGCGTGTCGTATCGAGTGGGCGAGACCAGAGTCTCAAGAGTGTGTGAGATGTGTGTCGGAATGGTCATGGGGGAAGATGTGTTTTTCCGACATGGATGGTCCTTCGTGCTTGCGAGTTTGTCGGATGGGATTGGACGGATGAGAAGGATACGAGCTATATAGTATAATCCTCAGTTATACGACACAATTGTGTGTCCCGTCTCAGTGCCATTCAAATCTCGATTACTTTTTCATAATCATCTCATTAGCTGTTATTTGAAAGGGAAAATCTTAAAAAGGTGAGCTTAGAATGCTGGAAAAACTGTCCAGAAAATCTTAAATCTATTGCACATTTGTCAATTCCGTCTTAAACCTTGTAATTTTGTCAATTAAATCCAAGCTATTTTCACAATACCAATCAATTTTGACCGAAAATCATTAATGTAGACACACAAACCCAGACCGTCGCCGCCTCTAAAGACTTTGAATGAAGACTTTATATTCATCTTTGTCTAATGTGTATTATCGTCTTCAATAAAGTAGTCAAATAGGTTGATAAAAGTCATGAGTAGGTTGGTAGAAGTCAGAAGTAGGTGAAAAGGTGGTTGAGACACTTTAATCACCTTCTGACAACCTTCTGAATGTCGAGTGTCTGTAGCAGTATTTACTCTTCAGGATTTATGAATCCGTTTGTTGTCATATTATGTATGTTGTCGCTTATAAAAGGCACTCGAGAGTCGTGTAAAAGGGAGAACTTTGCCTCCTACGTGGCACGGTGCGCTCATGGATAACTTTTAAGAATATTTTAATATTCCTTTGAACTTTATTAGTTTTTGTTTTTTTTCCCTATGTAAAGAAGGAAAACAGGAAAAATAAAATAAAATAAAGAAAACTGAAAAATTCGAAAAAAGCTCAATTGACAAAATTAAAAGATTCAAGATTGAAGTGCAAGAGGTTTAGGATTTTTTTGGACAATTTTCCTTTAGAACAACTTGTTAAGAATCACTGATTGTACTTACTATGAAAATGTAAACAAAACTACTGAAATTTGTTATTTTGTTGGAGAAATGTTATTTGCAACATCCAAAATGTCGGTCGTACTATTTTTAGTAATCTCAAATAGTGTCTTTGCACATTTGGGATAATTACATAAATGATCCCTGAACTTTGACAGAATGTGCAATCTGATCTATGAACTTTTAATTTGTTCAATTTAGTCTCTGAACTTTGGCAGAATGTGCAATTTGGTCCCTAAACTTTTAGTGCATGTTTAATCTAGTCCCTAAATGATAGGAAAATGTTCAATATAGTCATTTTATTAATTCAAAATCAGGGAGGACGTTGAATATTTTCATATAGTTCATGGACTAAATTGAACATTTACTAAAAGTTCTAGGAGTGAATTGAGCAAGTCAAAAGTTTAGGGATCAAATTGCACATTCTGCCAAAGTTCATGGACTAAATAAACAAATTAAAAGTTCAAGGACCAGATTGCATATTCTACCAAAATTTAAGGATTATTTGTGTCATTTTACCTGGACATTTCTCGAAAGAGCTCTGATATGTTTTTGGCCACGAATTAAAAGATCCTTATTTTTTCCGAACCTATATATATATATATATATATATATATATATATATATATATATCGAAATAAGTTCATAAAATTGGTTAATATATTTTATAGACAAATATATCTGAAGACTCATGGTGGCAAACCTGCAACGTTGATGCCGCGGCTACCACATATCACTCTCCCTTCTTCACGTTCTTTTTGTCACCATCAATGGTGACAGAGTTGTGGTGGTGGCGGCCGGCGAGACGGTGGCGATGCCGCTGAGGTGATTTTTTTTTTTTTATAGGATCCAAGGTTGTTTGAAAGAAAGGGTATTTTTTTTTTCTTGAGCCATAAAGAGTGGGTAGTTAAACACGAGATAATTCGAATCTTTTGGCTCGATTAATCATCGTGACTATGCACACAAAATCTCCTATCCTCTTGTGTCGACCAATATTTCGCGACATAAAATCGACGGAATCAACCGCAAAATTACCCAACCTGTGAGCTTTTGATACCGCTTGAGGTTTCCTCCCTCTGAAATTTTTCTCTCGCGCACTTTTTCTCTGTATTGACCTCGTTGAGGGGGAGAGGGAGAAGCTCTCTCTCTCCCTTTCGTTCTTCACTTTTTATGTTTTTCTTTACTGTCTTTTTAGTTTTCTTTCTTTTCCTTACTCTTCCGATCTTTTTTAGATCTGGAAGTTTCTCTTCTCCCATTTTGGGGAGATGTCTCTCCCAATCTGACTTAGATTTGGGAGTTTTTGTTAGTATGTTTGCTGTGTTTCGCTTTTCTTAGGTTTTGTTGCTGAACAAATCCAGATTCGGTGAAAATCGAAAAAGCTTCGTCAAGGATCAATACTCATTTAGTTTTGTTTCTCTGCACGGTGATGGTGATGGGGACGTCGAACCTAGGCGCGCACCGTCGAAAGGCAAAATCGTTGCGAAACCCGATGATATCGGTGTGTGCTCATTACCGAAGACGGATCCGCTGATCGGTCGCCGATTTTAGCTTCAAGAATTTATAGTTCAGTTTTCTGAACGAGTGATCTTTAGCGATGTTCTTATGAGTAAGCTTCTGTTTTTGGATCTTGTTCTGTTGTGGATATCCAATATGGATCGTTGTATCTCATGTACTTCGAGGAAATGAATGAAACTTTCTATCGATTAAAAAAAAAAACCGCAAAATTACCCTACCTGGACCTCGCTACGAGCGTATCTTACTATTCAGATAAGCAATTACACAATCTCGTTAAACTTGAGGTCCCCCCAAGGAATTGCGTGTATTTTCTGACAAATTATCATGTGAGTTTGAATTTTAAATCATTGAAAATGACACGTGTCCCATGCCCAGCCAAACAAAGGGAATCAGTGGTGCAGTCCGGACCCATCCTCAATCCATCTGCCATTAACGATCACAGTCTCTCCACCACAACACCATGAACAAAGAAGCGGAAGCGATCATAGTCGGCGGCGGCCCCTCCGGCATCGCCGCCGCGGGGGCCCTCTCCTCCCTTTCCATCCCCTACCTCCTCCTCGAGCGCGCCGACTGCTTCGCCCCGCTGTGGCAGCGCCACTCCTACGACCGCCTCCACATCCACCTCCCCAAGCACACCTGCCAGCTCCCGCACATGCCCATCCCCGACGACTGGCCCAAGTACCCTCCCAAGTCCCTTTTCGTCCACTACCTCCAGCGCTACGTCTCCCACTTCCGCATCAACCCGGTCTACAACCGGTCCGTCGAGTCCGCCCACTACGACGACGCCTCGGGCCGGTGGCGCGTGGTGGCCAGGGACGTGTCGGCCGGCCGCGTCGGCGAGGGGGCGGTGGAGGAGTACTGCGCGAGGTTCCTGGTGGTGGCGACCGGCGAGAGCTGCGACGCGTTCGTGCCGGAGGTGGAGGGGCTGGAGAGCTTTGGCGGGAAGGCGATGCACTCGACGGAGTACAAGAACGGGAAGGAGTTTGAGAAGAAGAAAGTGTTGGTGGTCGGGTCGGGGAATTCGGGTATGGAGATCGCGCTGGATCTCGCCAACCACGGAGCCATCACCTCCATCGTCGTCCGTAGTCCGGTGATTAATTCCCAGCTTTCCTCCATTTATGAAAATGGAACCCGCATGAACGCATACATATCTACTCCCACCGTACTTTACGTTTAAGAATTGATTATATAACAGTTTTATTCGCTAGCCGTAGTTTGATTTGGACCATAAAAAGTAAATAATAATTAATTAAAATTATGATAGAATCTGTTTTTTTAAGAATTCGTGATTCACAATAAGTTATCATTTTTATGATGCATATGTGAATCGAACCTCCATGTATCTGGGCCATTTGTGTGCAACTTTGCAGGTCAATTTTGTGACGAGGGAGATGTTGAACTGGGCGGTGCCGCTGGTGAAGTACTTGCCCTTGAAGTGGGTCGAGAGGTTGACGATGATGGCGAGCCGCCTGTGGTTTGGGGACATGAGCAAGTTCGGCATCCCGAAGCCGGAGGAGGGGCCTTTCACCATGAAAATGAAGTATGGCAAGTACCCTCTTATTGATGTTGGCACTTGCAAGAAGATCAGATCCGGAGAGATTCAGGTACTGGTGCCTTCTTAATTTTTCGTTATTATTAAGGTTGTCGCAAGGAAATGTGAGAGAAGTTTTTATCTGTTGTATGAGGCCTTGAAGTTCATACAGTAGCTATCTAAACCGTTTCACTGATTGCTAGATTTTTGACATGAGATGTAAATCTGTCATTAAGGGGCTGGCGATTTTGCTTGAACTTGGATGATATGTTTGCATTCCCCTCCAGGTTTTGCCGGCGGTCAAATGCATAAAAGGCAATGAAGTGGTATTCGAGGACGGACGCTCGCACTCGTTCGATGCCATTGTGTTCGCCACTGGTTTCAAGCGGCCAACAAAGCAGTGGCTCAAGGTCAAGGTATTCGGTTCTCTCTCGAACTTGTCAATTGCATTAATACCATAACGAAAGCTGCTAGCCTGACAGTCTGACAACTGCCAGTAATTTCTGACCATCTCTCAATCAACGAGTATTTTATGCAAAACACGCTATAAAGGTGTGTGGATCTACGGTTGAGATTGTACGGTCCCACTCTCAGGAAAGCATTTCCCTACCATATAATCTTAGATGGAGAAAGAAATGCTTAAGGAAAAGGCGCGCTCGAAGCTGACGCGACGTCAGTCCTCTCTTATTGCGTTCTTTGAACCGGCATAAGGAGGTTCAGTCAAATATAATATAGCGCGGCTTAAGCTTCTAGTAGCACAAAAAATAGACAAATTATTACGCTAGTTCACTCTATAAGACGGTAAGACCTAGTCTTAGTAGTCGTATAGATTAGTTAGATTGCCGTCGGTTCCATCTTAATTTCTTTTCAATTTTGGGCTAAGAGATGTGGCTATATACTAGGATATTAATTTGATGGCTGGCTTCCAAAACAGTATCAAAAAACTGGTTGGCACTTTTAGCCTCTTACAGTACAGAGGACAGACCGTAGATGTACCGATACGTTGTAAACGATTGTCCGAGACTATGATAAGACTGCGATTGTTCGCGTAGAGTTTAAGTTTCACAGCAGATCATGTAGTTCTCACTTCCTTTCCCTTTCCGATGGACAGGAAGAGGATTGCCTTCTGGACGACGATGGAATCGTGAAGCCGAGTTGTCCGAACAAGTGGAAAGGAAAGAACGGCTTGTACTGCGTGGGACTGTCGAGAAGGGGGTTTCTGGGAGCCGCGCTCGACGCCCAGAGCGTGGCAAACGACATAAAGGGGCTTCTGTGATGTCGCCCCGATGCGGCGACAGAAAATTTTACCGCCCGAAGCCATCTCTCTGTATGCGAATAGCAAATTTAACTGATCGAGCGGTGATGAGTATCAGCAGTTGCTTGTACTACTCGATGCCGAGCGTCCTAGTGAAACACAGGCGAAACAGCGCGCTGAGCGAATCGACAAGGCTGAGAGCCAACCGACCTGCACATGTTGCAGCAAAACTTGCATTCATCAAGAAAGTATTGAAATGGCTGACAATCGTCATCACGAAAATCCTATCCTCGCTGCGCATTCAACCGAAGACCTGTGTGAAGACCTCGGCAGATTAAACAACAGCGGGCAATATTTTTCGCAACTAAGGGCCTGCATGGTAACCATTCTCATTCTGTAATTCTGGTTCTGGAACCAAAAAGAATGAGAATGGTGTTTGGTAACGCAAATAAAAGTGATTCTCATTCTGGACGAGAATCACTTTTAAAGCTAACAAAAAAAAGCAGAAAAAAGTAGCTTCTTGAAACTCATCCCACTTTTAACAAAGTCATTCTCTTCGCATAAACAAAAACACAACAGACTCCTCGCTCGTTCTCGCTTCGTCGCAACTCCTTCGCTCCTGTCGCGTCTCCACCAAGCGCCCACCACGAGCTTCGTCACCTGCGGGCTTCGCAACAGCACGAGGAGGCCGCTGTGGTGGTCAGACGTGTTGTCGACGGAAGAGAAATAGTTTTTAGAAACAGAAACTTTATGCAGTTATCAAACGCGTTTTTCATCCAGGAACAGAAATATTAAGTAGTTATCAAACGCATTTTCATTTTCTAAAACTCATTCAGGAACAGAATTAGAAAAGCCATTTTAATCAGAATCAGAAATCAGAACCAGAATGGTTACCATGCGCAGCCTAAAACTCTTGCGCGGTTTAACGCGACACCTATTTCTGACAGGGACAGCGGACCTAATCAAAGATCCGTAAACAGTATTTTACCGATATGAGAATCATTCCGAGCGCCGAAAAAAAGGGTATGAAGCATGATCTATTAGCGGCTCCCTTGGTGGGTTAAATACCAAACCAGCTAGAGATAAGATAAGAAGGCTGAGTGAGAGCCCCTCCAACGTGATAGGGACACTGCGAGCATAGATCGAACCGCATCATCAGAATGGCGAGATTCAGGAAATGCATAACCCAAAATTTGACGTAAACAGAAGACAGGTCTCTAATGGTTTACCGAGTCGACACGGGGATTCGGTGTTACCGGAAACTTTCTCGAGCTCCCTCCTCTGCTCTGATTGTCCTCGTCTTTGTTTATGTCTCGGATCGGAGCAGATTACTATAGTTTGTCTCATGGTTTACATATCGAGTCCCACATTTTTTTCACGAATTTTACTTAGGTTTGCCCTTATTTTAATTTTAATTTTTTTTTTGGGGTTCCTTAACTAAATTCTAACTCTATTTATGGGAAGAAAATAAGTTGCCTGGGAAATTAAAGTTAACCTAGTTGTTCAAGGTAAGATATAAGTACATTCCAACTGGCCTCGGCCCCGGGTCCTGGACAAGGCCCCGACCCCAGCCCCTGGCCCCAGGACCGGGCCCCGGCCCCAGTCACGGCCCCGGCCCTGGTCCCGACCCTCGACCCCGGCCCCGCCCCGGTCACGGTTCTGATTCTCTAATTCTGTTCCCTAGAACAAAAAAGGATGATAATCATGTTTGATAACGTAAATTATTCTGATTCTAATTCTATTCTTGGGAACAGTTTTGAAGCAAAAAATAAGAACAAAAAAAATTGGTTCTGAAAAAAAGAATCACTTTTCATAATCACAAAACACAATGAAATCCAATATCTCTCATTTTTCCCTTTCAATTCTCTCATAACTTTTTCTTTGACCTAAAATAGAATGAAATCTCTTTTTCAAAGAGAAATATATAAGATAATAAAAAATTAAAAATACAAAAAAATTAAAAATTGGAAAAAAAATTCTAAAAAATCAGGCACTCGTACTAAGTCTCCGAACCCTAGATTTCTTTAGTTGCTTAGAATCGAACAGTTCTCCCGGCCGCTCGATAAGGTTCCTGATCTACCTTTCTCAAATATCAATGGCGATTTTACATGTACAGATACATATACCACCGATCACACTAAAATCGTATCCGATATTCCTTCGTTGCGATGGAGGACCCGAGATAATATGAAATTACACGCTAACCCAACATGATCTTTCCTTTTTTAAGCTTTGACTCGTTATGGTACTGCAATTAAATGGCATAACACAGAAAAAAAATATTATATGCAATATGTTATATAAGAGAATAAAAATGAATTAATCTTCAATTAAATAGAAATGTATGATAAAATTTCACAAAGTAACCATGTTATTATTTGACTTAAAAGATAAAAAATGTGAAGAGAAATTATTCTCAAGAACAAAAATTTTGCATAGTTACTTCTGATTCTCTAAAACTCATTTAGAGATCAGAATCATAAAAAATCAATTCTAATCAGAATCATTTTTTAAGATCAGAATCGTTATCATACATACTTGTCATTTTTATATTTTGAGGAAGGTAATCTCAATTTGAGGTAGATAAAAAGTTTATATCATTCATTGGACAGTTTCTACACGTCGTACTATCGATAATCTTACAGATTAATATCAAGAAAAATCCCTAACTAGTATACATGTGAGAGATTTGCCTCAAACTAACTTTTTGATCACGTAAAATCCCAAACTGATACACCTATAACAAATTTACTCCAAACTATTTTTTTTACCACAAAAAACCTTAAACTAGTAGAGCTATAACAAATTTACTCTCCATTATTTTTCGTTAAATTGAGCTCATACCACAAAGAACCCCAAATTGATACATTTGTGACAAACAAAGGATGAAAATCCCAAATGGTTACACCTGTCAACTACATGTCATCTAACTCAGTAATTTGACAGTAAATTTTAGTGAAAATTAACGAAAGGTAAATTTATCATAAGTGTACCGGTTTAAAATAAATTTGTCATGGATTTACCAATTTACGATTCTTGGTAGTCAAAAAAATAATTTGGGATTATGGACTTGTTAGATTCTCCCTTCTCAAGGAATGAAGACTTTTCTTTGGAATAATAGCACAAATAATCTCGACTTTTAATTTATGCATTGGGATCGCTAAACTTTGGCTCGATTTACAACGTCGTCTTTAAGACTTATAATTTATTCAATATGGTCCATAAACTATGATAAATGTTCAATAAAGTCCTTATAGACCATACTAAAATATTTAAAAGTTTAAGAACCACATTGAATATTAAACCAAAGTTCAAAGACTATATTAGTCCAATGATGACATTGCACGTTAAACAAACGATCAAAGACCATATTGAACAAATTAAAAATTCAAGAACGATATTGCGCATCGAATCAAAACATATGGCCTTTGTGTCATTATGTAGCACATATTCCTGACAAGTGCTAGTCGGTCAATGCCTCTGCCTAGTTAGGTCAATGGTGAGTACTTGATTCTGTACTTGAATTGCCTACCACTTCTCTTCAGTGCCTCAACTCAACAGATCTCAGCCAGCGATATATGAAAACGACGTTATCAATCGTTGAGACATCGCGGGAACCACCATGGCGGGTGAACGATCCCCTTCCCACTTGCCTCCATAACTTCACCTTGTCAAATGTTGAAGGCAAAAAGAGAACACACTAACAAAGGAAATCTTTCAGAGCTCAATCAACTTTGATAAGGCCAAATAAACTCCACCAGTGAAAGTGAATACAAAATGCTATATTAAAACAACTGAAAATTGGGTATTATATAATAAAAAAATTGTCCATTATGATCATTCGACCCGAGATCTGAAATTACTCGGTTGTCGAAATAAAGAAACAAGATCGACTACAATAATTTACATCTAGAGCCGCTTGTAATTCGATCTCTACCTGATTAAAAAATGATCAAGAATCACACAGGCTAAAAAACAAGAATAGGAGATTTAGTCTTCAGGCTCTTCACTTAATCTATATTGACGATGCAACCCTGCCTCAAGTAGAGATGCCACAAGGGTGAAAAGAATTAGGCCGACGTCGACTGTCAGTTGACTATGCCCAAAAAATTCCATCATTGTCAATTTCCAAATTTGAAACTGGGCTATCACCAAAATCTTGCTCTACATTTTCATTATCTGTCCGCAAATCCACATAAGGTTCTAAAAGATCGGAAGATCTTTCGGCTGGAATCCCATAGTCTTTGAGAATGCAGGACAAGGTTCCAATAGCGGCTTCTCTCTCCAGGACAGCCAGATAGTTGTCTTCAAATTCAAAAACTAGATACTTGTCCTTACATGCTAAGAAAACCCGTGAATAATTTATGTGTCATAGTAATCAAGGTCAAATTAAGAAGGGAAAAGGGAACAAATGTCATCACTTACAGTCAATGAGGTGGGCGAGGTGATGGATGTTTTTTATTCGAGTGCCATTGAATTTCAAAACCTGATGATACCTCCTCTTGAATACATGGCACATACTAAATATAAACAGGCTAAAATATGGGTGGTGGCATATTACCTGTCGATTGCTTATGTCTTCATATCCTATGTTTACGTCGTTTGCCAGCACCTATATATATATATATATATATATATGAAAAACAGACAATGAAATACAACGGTTTCTGGTTGAATGAGGAAAATCTGGGAGACCGCAAAATCTGGTTCTCCAGATGGAATGATAAAGGCAAGGAAAAGCAACATGATTGTTTTTCTTTAGTTTGTTGATGTCCAATTGTAGGGACAGATTTGATTGGAATTTCATGGAGTTTTGAGGGAAATCATATAAATGTAGATACTACTAACCTGAGATAGGATGACAATTTGTTCACCTTTGAACCTTGACAGAGAATAGCGAGCCTTTGCTAGTAATTTTACCTGCCACAAAAAGCACATTTAAAACATATTTCAGATGGTTAATTATAAGAATAGCCTGAACTTTTGCTCCGAAAGACAGAGACTTCTGAACGTCACATAATAGTATAACTTGTCATATCATTAGCCATGTAAAAACCATGACTAGAAATGCTTATGACTTACCCCCATAGAATCTTCACCCTCTTCACTGTACAAACAAAAAGAAAAGAAATTTGTCGGACATAATCAAAATATTTAACAAACTGCAAAATGGAAACAATATACAACCGGAAGAATTTTCAGCATGTGCACTGTGGATATTGGACCATACTCTATTAGTGGTTCGGATAGCGGGGTAAAGACCAGACCAGCTGTAATTAGGTAAGAAGGCTGACCCAGTTCCATATGATGGGGAACCTACAAGCATCAACCAAACGGGATTGTCATGAAGGACAGTATCAGAAACTACGGATACAATGTTATGTACATAGAAAAGTCTAATATTTACCAAATGAACTCGCGAATTCAAAATTACAGGAACTTTCATGAACTCCCCTGCCCTAATAATGCCAAGTTGTGCTACATCACCAGCAAACCTGCATAAGCATCACATGTAGTCAGACAAATACTTGAGTATTGAACTGTCTTAAAGTCTTGGAGCTATAGCTTTCTATTAAGGACAATAGTTTCCATTGTGATTACAAAAAACAATAAAGAACCTAATAGGAGCATATATGCAACATGAGAAATGCATACAAAGAATGGACAGACATAAGAATAAATGACTCCCAATATATTGTGTCAAGAGTTTCAACTGGCAGTGATAACACCTGCTTCTTTGACCTTCCATTATGCACACTAACGTGTCCCATCAGTAAAATCCCAAATGACACTTATACGCTACATCATGATAGTAGGGCCTATGCAGAGCAAGTACAAATCATTGGCAGCAATCTCACAATTGGGCAATTATAACTGATTTGTATGTCAATGACTCTCCGTTATGTAGCTCTCATTCACATCTTGATGACAGAAAATATGGACATTATTAGTTTTCTGATAACTCGAAACTCCATCACAACACAAAGAGCTGGAAGCATGAGGGAAGCCTAAAATGAACAAGATTGAGGCAACAGTGATTGTTGTAGGTACTAAACTAACATGGAATTCCGAGGGGAAGAAAATTAGTCCCCTCTGACATCTGATTACAAGAATAAGCTCCTTACTTCTGACTTATTAGGTAGCGGAAAGCAATTCGCCCAGATGATCGGAATGGCACTGTTCCTTCGCAGCCGATATGAACATCATCAAAGCTAGTAATAACATCCCCCTGGAAAAACATAGATCCATGATCATGTGAGTTACTAGAATGCTCCTGCATCATAAGACCATTTTCCCACCTTTAACCTTTATTTTGGCGTACTAGTTCATGGTGTGAATTTGTAAGCATTTATCTCATTAAAAAGGTTGTTCGCGAGTTAGCGAAGCTATTAGGCATTCCATGCGTATGACGTGAGGGAAACAACTGACAGAATGAAACATGAATAGCACAACTATTGATACCAATACTAATTCGAAGGTTCATTGTGTTGCCTAAACAAAATTTATTTACTCGTACAGCTCCTTACCTGGAGCTCCAGCTTTTGATGGTCGAGAAAAAGCAAACAATAGCATACATAAAAGAGTTGTTGACTGTCTCAACAGCACACCTGGAGTCAGAAGGATACCTCTTTTAAAACATTGTTCGCATCAGATGTTGGTTCCACTCTTCGCACCAACACCCCCTGCACATGTGAGATCTTATGAGGAGGATGCCGTGTACGACACTAACAGCAGATACAAGCTCTTGAACCCACGTGGACAGAAAAGAAGGGCAAAGTATAACGAAGGATGCTGAAGGGCAAAGTATAACTAAGGATGCTGCACTTATTCATGACATGCAGCAATTTTCTGATGAAAGGCAGAGCAAATAAAAAATCTGGTACTTTCTGTAGTCTCAGACGCTCTTGAAGATATATAAATAACGAAAAACAAGCATGAAACACAAACCATAGATACAATATCCATGGAGCCAGATGATGGTTTTCAGAGAATTAATACATGACCGGAAAGCAGCATGTGAATAAAAATATGTTTCCAGTTCATAAACAAACTCCCACTAATTTTAGCATGAAATCCATGTAAAACTAATTAAAATTTACAAAAAGACAATTAAAGCACTATGTTTGAACAGATGAGGACATCAATGGCCTACAAGTAATAGGATTATATGATAACGCCAGCTTTTACTTCAGATAAAGCTTGCTTTCAAGTCAAAGGTATCATCTATCCAAATAAAGCTACCTTTGAATTAATAACTATGGAGCAGATGATGAGGAAAAATGTCATGTGCTACAAATCTAACATTGTAAAGCATCAATAATCAGGCCGATAAGAAATTTTATAATGCTGAATATATCCCAAAATGATGGACATGTCACTCCATTGCGTAGCGATCAGCCAAGAAGCAAGGTGACTCATGAATTATCCATGTTTCATGGGACAGATGATTGCGCATGTTAAATTGCCACTAACTGAATATTTTGGGGCTGGGCATGCACTTTGATGGATTTGGCTAAAATATGAAAGATGCTGACTTATATAATCTGCCCACCGCACCAGGCATGAACAAATTAACAGCAACTACAGATATACCAATAACCATCAATAAATGCACAACTTGATTTGAGAAGGGCTTCCTGCAAGTTAATGAGAGATATACCTCGGAGGACTGTACTTTTAAGCATTCACGTAGAGCTGGATTTTCCAACTTTTGCAGCAAGATTCCAAGGCAAGGAAAACCTTCACGAATAAGAAAATCGTTCCGCATCGATTTAACAGATTCAGGCCATTTGACAAATTCAAATTGCTACAAAAATAGTGAGGAAAAAATAACACCACAAAAAATGGTTTTAAAGACTTGCAAGAAAGGAGTAACAAAGCTATGCCCAATAATCAGAAGGCACGACCTCCACTTATAGTCGCAATACAAGCAACTCTAAATTCTACCAAAGAGCTGCCACTGAAGCCTAATAACCAACAATAAAATCAAACAGCTTGTAAAAGCTTTGCAGGGGAAGAAAATTCAAGTGATAATGATTGGACTAGTAGGCAAAGTGGCAAACTGCGCATCATATGTTACAAGCGTTCAAGCTGATTTAATCTCCAAAATTTCAATTGCGGATTATGTCGGGCATGAAAACCATTTGCCCAATCATATATCTACAACTTCCTGCCTCTGGTACCTTTAGGTTGCTTCTGTCTTTAATTCAGATGAATACAAGGATATGAACAGAAGCCAACAGAAATGAAACTCGCACTCGTGACCACTTTATCCTCACCAGTATATTTCCCATTTCGCTCGTAGTCATTCAAAAAGTGAGACATGACCGTTGTTGGAATAACATAACCAATACTTTGAGCCTTTTGGTATCTGTAAACCTAAAAGAAAAGCTTGGTAAGAACGTTTACCCAAGAAGGGCTCCATATTGACTTAGCCAAGATGAGAGCACCACAATCTTAAGCTAATTTTGCTAGAAGCCATATATTTACCTGGAATGCTATCCCGATGCACTCTCCTTGATCATTGAATGCAGGTCCACCACTATTACCTACAATCCCACAAATAAAAGCAGAGGCCGGTATAAAAAATGAGTAACGAGATTTATGGTAGAGTAAGGATTTAATTATTAGGACAACTGTCCCTTAAAGAAAGCATGAAGAGATCCATAAAGGGAAAAGATCACCCAACCAGGATTAATTGCTGCATCAATTTGTATTCCCAGCAATTCAGATGATCCATGAGCATAAGATGTTACCTGATGACAAGTGCGTCAATCTTAAGATACGGACTTCACAGACAAACTCAATAACAAGAAGGCTTCAATTTAGCATGAATAGACAATGTCAGATGCAGCAGTTAGTTTTGTTTTTGTAGTTTATATACCAATAAATTATTCAAAGTATCCACACTCATCAGATAGAAGTGCTACATGCTATGGAAAAATCCAAGAGATTAGCTACAGTGAACGTGTAATCAAACTCTTCAAATTGATGAACATCGTAATACTATGGTCCCATCAGACAACACATTCATCGGACCGCTTGGCTATGCAATCATACATGATCTAGCCTCATATACTTGAAATGAAAACAACACATCCATATTTTCCCTTACACAAAGGAACATCCAGCGGTGACAACAAGATTTTATTTTAGCATTCTATCAACCACTTCAAATTGAATGAACATCTTATATCGACGAAGCAGTGCAGAATACGAAAGTAATGGGTGAATATCTAAAGTTTAAACTACTCTCAAACTAAGCGCCAACCCCATTGCCCATCATGAAGGGAAAGACCAGAAGATCTTACACAATCAACATCTTCCAATTTTCAGAGTTTATTGACCGTTAGCATTTACATTTTAAAGGAAGAACAGAAAGGCTATTTAAACATCCAAAAGAATTCAGAAGAGAGAACAAAAATAAAGAAATTTTGCTGCTCTCACTCTGAGTGAAACTACAACGATGAAGCCTTTGCTCAAGTCATATCTATATGAACTGAAATGCGATTGTAATAATCTAGCTTTGGGCAAATCCTTCACAAAAAGTCTTAAGCTTTAGGAAAAAAATAGACAACATATTTTGAGAGGTATTGATCTTGTGAATGGACTGTGAATCATTCCATCGTCACCATCAAACTCTACAGAACCAGAGCATGTCAACAAACTGTTGAAGGAGAAAAAACTAATGCAAGTATTCATATATCTCAAAAGTCACAATCAGTCTATTTATATACATCAGGAACCCACTAAGAGATAAGACCTATTTAATAGATAGTTGATAGCTAACAGATAGACGATATGAAGATGACAAATAACACTAATTAATAGCAGTAGCTAACTCTAACTAACAGTAATTAATAGCTATGACAGCTAACTCTACACATGCCAACATGACTCTGCACATTCCAACACAAAGAAAGTACAAGAAGACACTATAGAGGTAAAAAACTTCCCAGCAAACTAGTTCTGTACCGCAGAAGGCAGACGTTAAAAAATTCAGTGAACATTTGTAATACAGGTCTTCAAAGAATAGAAGCAATGTTCATTACTTATCAGTAAATAATACAGTTAAATGTGAATGTCAAACCTCTATACGCGATACAATCCCTTTTGTTATGGAAACGGTATCTCCTCCAAGCGGATATCCTACAACAGTGACAGCATCCTGTCCAATAAGGAGCAGCCAAATATGAAAACTTTACAAACAAGAGAGTAAAGGAAATTGAGATGAGTCAAGAAATGGTGCTATATTGACTTTAAGCTTGTTCATACTTTTAGAGTATAAATCACGCATTCATCTAATAGCTTAAATTTTTAAACAGTTGCAGAGGTCCAAAAAATTGTACATGGTACCAAAGCTGGAGACCTAAGTACAAATCTTTCCGGGCCCCCCACTATTATATATTTCTACAAATCAGTCTTCATAAAAATCTGGTCTATGTGTGGGGGAGCATTAAGAGTATTTAAATGTCAACCAAGCAAACAACTTAAGCATTTGAATTTAATTGGCATTGGTGCCACACAATTTCAAAAAATAACAATCTGCACAATGACAAAATACAATCCCTCGTGTTGCAAATATCAATGTAGAGCTGATTGAACAAGACAAAATGTTAATCGCCAAAGTGCAGCAACAGACTAATGTCATTCAACCATCACTATGTGTTAGAAAATCCAACCCAAAAGCTTAAGCTAATAGGAGGAGAGAGACCACATGAGTATAAAGAGTATTTAGAACCCGTTGTCAAGCAATGTGGGACATACTTCAACACCCCCACTCACGTGCTAGCCGAATTACGAGCGGCACGTGAAATTTTGACTACGCACATTCACGTGGAGTTTTTGAAAATTTTTTTACCACGCACATTCGCGAAAGGGATAAAACTGGCTCTGATACCATGTTAGAAAATCCAACCCAAAAGCTTAAGCTAATAGGAGGAGAGAGACCACATGAGTATAAAGAGTATTTAGAACCCGTTGTCAAGCAATGTGGGACATACTTCAACACTATGATTTACTTTCCTGTTAATTAGGAGCTCCTCTAATGACACATCAATCCAATTTCTATTAACTTATCCAAAACGAAATCCAATATCTACTGACATTTTGAAACTAGAAAACAACAAAAGATGTAGAACTTCCAAATTGTCCATCACAGTTCCTTCGTCAGACCACAGTTTTATCCTCAATCTTAGACTTTCTTTAACATTTTCTCCAAATAACATTCAACATTCATTTGGTTTGTGGACCTCTCTGCTGGACCAAGTTACAAGGTGATAATGCAAGAAAGATATTAATCTGCAGTAAACCCGTCATCTTTATGATAATAGATGAGTAGATTTTAGGAGATATCTTCATGCCAAGACAATATCATGATGCCAAATGTCAAGATCTTCACAAAATCATGCTAGCGATGGAAGAACTAGAAAGAAAGCTTCATAGAATTTAAAACACCTTATGTCTACTGGGAAAAAGAGACAGAGAGCTACTTATTTGACAACTAAATAAGCCCCACCTGGAGATGTGGTAAGCATCCAAACTGCAGTGGTTCTGCTCCTTCCCAAAATTCCTTACTCTCTACAGAAAGCAAAGCTATATCACAATCGATGCCTTTAGCCAAAACCTGTCCACTCAACCAGAAAGAAGAAGCTGAGGAATGAAGTGTAACATCCAAGAATACAAATTTGAAACTAAGAACTTGATTGGTTCTTCATATTCAGCTTTGGTTGACTGGTAGACCAATGATGCAAATGGACATGTATGTGCTTATAAAGGGAAAAAGGTAGAGAAAGCAAACAGAGACAATTAGACACTAGCTCCATATTACAGAGTACGAGATAAAGGAGAATCGCCATCTAGCAGCTTTGGGGTGAAAACCAAAAGGGTAAATGTGCACACACACTAAAACACTAAAAACTAACATATGCTATCAGATCATTTTTCACGTGCCAGCATAAACAGGTCATTAGACGATGTATTAGTCTACATGACACAATTCATATCCTTGCTTGATGAAAGAAGACATTACCCCATGGTCAGTAATGTGGGTCAGCACTTTCTTGTATATTAGATGCACATAACAAAAGAACAGTAAGCATGAAGAATTTGTTTTGTTTCTCGTATGGCAGCAAATGCATTAAAAAGTAGGTCAAACTTGGTTCTCTTATAGCACACAGTAAACAAAATAGCATATAAAAAGGGGAAACGTTGATTTCAGCTGATATCTCCTAACCTAAAATTTTCCAACAACATGTACGCAACAGCAGCAAGGTCTTGGTTAAGAAGCTCGGATATGCTTTCCACAGGTGATTAAATCAGTTTTACAAACACTAACACCCAAGTCATGAAATGAGGCTCCTTATAGAGATCAATGAAATACTGTCAAATCTTTTCCACACAAATATTGCAACTTAGATAGGATGTTTGCACAATGAAAAGTGGATGTTGGCAACAGCTTCTTATGGACTATCCATACTTCAAATAGAATTTACATCTCTCCGGAGGTTATAGTCCTTTGAAACTTGTTTGGACAAAACAAATTGTCTCCGTCTTTTTCTGTGGAGTGGCTTGCTGCTCAATGTATTCCTAATTTTCTCATATTTTACATGCTACCTTGCCCTATTCATTGTAAGGAATCGTGTATTAACCTGTCTTAAAACACCTTTTTCAGACAAATTTGTGTAGAGCGCAACTTCTAGTTGACATTGACAAATATCCACAAAACATTAAAAAAGGCTGAATCCATGAAATAATTGGCCAATTAATACTTTGAAAAGAAAAAAGATATCACAGCGCATCACTTGATGACTGAACTAGTGAAATACCTTGGCCACGTATTTGGTATCATTGCCTCTTCTCTTTACTTTGACCTGCAATTGAAAATATCAATGGACAAATGTAATGAAATTCGTTTGGTTATACAAATGCCGTGTGCAAATCATATACAGGGCAGTTCAAAATTTCAAGGATGCCGAGGCAGATAACAACAAAGTAACTCCTATCCCACAAGATAGGAGAGATGGAGACTGCCTAGGAGTCACAATTTTAGAGATGAATAGGACAAAAAAATTGATGAAAGAAAGAATAAAAAGAAATGAAGAGAAATCTGCCAAAGAAAGAATAAGAAAGACATGAACTGAAATTTGCATATGTCAATAACATAAATACGAGGAAATTGTGCAGCCAGAAAATAATGCATCGAAAGAGAAGCTTAGCCTACACAACTATACATCCAGATTACTCCAAGGAAAGTGCTTCTCAGAAAACACATACACGTTTTCTTATTTGGCAAAAGGAAAGAATCAGTCATGGCATTTTCTTTTAGGTTTCTGGTTGATGGACAATTGATACTTAAAACTTTCCTCCAAAGACATGTCTCTTCTCATATACACTTCTGTTATTACTCCATTTCCTGTTCTTTGTAGTATCATAACTCGCCATCATTGCTCATGACCAACCATCGTTGCCACAGGATCCATGCCAGCCACATGCCTATGCCCAAACCCTTCATCATCCATCTTGAAACCATTCAAGTACCAGGAAAAATATGACTAATTACTATCTTTTCATCACCTTTATTGGATGATGGCAGTAAGCTGGTCATCGATTATTTTTCATAAGCTCACAATCTGATCAAAGTCCCACTCAAACATTTTTCACATGCATGCTGAGTGTCAAGCGTAAAAAAAGACCACCATCCGGCAATCATCACAAGTATTAAAAAACGCATTGTTGGTTGAGATTTCAATCATTTCTTTTACTAGTCAGCCATCAATTTATATTGCCAAGAAACCGTGCTGAAACATTGAGGATTTCATCTCAGATTATCGGCAAATAGGATACTGAAAATGCATAATTAATTAAGTCTTTCATGGCTACAGAAATAAACAGAACAGGTGAGGGAGGGGAAAAAGGTCAATACAAAAGAGGACCAGAAGAATTGTCAAGACAAATATTACCATGAAAAAGTGAGAGAGTAAAATTCATCTGATGCCACATATTACTGGAAATTAACTAACTCAGGGTTGTAGGCAAGTAAGAACAGCCAAAACCTATCAAAAGAAGCATCAGTAGCTTTGAAAGAAATGCAAAGATTTGAGTGGAGCACACCGTTTAATTAATGATAACTATCACAAAACCACAGAATTTCAAGGTATGAGCAAATTTCCACGTGAAAAGAAGATGTCCTATGGTATTGAACACCATAACCAATATGTCGTTGCAACATTCGGAAAATCTCTTCCAAGAACAATCAGGAATCATTTTCTAGATCTGCAAAATGTTCTCCGATATCTAACTACATAGCCTAGAGAAGCTAGTTTGCTAGAGAAACAACTAGAGCAAATTCAAACAATCATACTCCAAACTCAAACTACCTGGATATTATTCAACTAATAAATAAACTTTTGGCATGACAATTACGTGGATTACCTGGGTATAATGTTTCACACAATGTGCATTAGTCAAGAGCTTTCCATCACCAATCATAAAAGCGCTGGAGCAAGATAAGAAGTCAATAGTCAAGACACTGGCAGTTCGACTTTCTCATACAGAAAGAGCAATTGGCAACAAATGATTCAAAATGGGAACTACTGCTAGAAGACATGCCTTCCGGTACTTGTATATGGTCCTTCCTTTTGCCAGGGAAGAGAATAATTAGGTTCCGTATGAGTGCAATAAACCTAATATTCATAAAGGGAGATCAAACAATGGAATATTACACAACCATTGCCGACTTAAAAGGATCTCAAGTATCGCCATGGTCATTCTTTTTCACATCAAACATCTTGATTTAATAATATAACAATTTCACTAACAAAAAAAATGATAGGGACAACAACACATCGAAGAATTCGCCAAAAAATACTTGTTCCTCGGACGTGCAGCAACAGATTCCAGTTGATGCAGGTTAAAATTCATGATGAGATCAATAGAGAAATTAAACTAGGCAATTCTAACAATTAACCTTAAGTTTTTGGGAGAAAAATAGAGACGTTAAAATAAAGTCCAACACATGGTCTACCTTAACAACAGCATTGAGAAAAGCTGCATCTTGGATGTTCCCAGATTCAGTTTGTGGCTGTCATAGGGGACAACAATCTCATATAAACATAAGAGTAACATACAAGGAGATAAATAAGTCCAAACATTTAAATTATCAGTTGAGATCTCATAAGACATACCTGCTGTTCTGTGAAATCAAAACCCTTCGTTTCTTTTCTTTGCAGGCCAAATCCGAAAGCCATAGATTCACATCTCCCTGCATATCCTCTATTCCTATCACCATCAACAAATGGATAAGGCCTTTCACCTTTTGATCTTCCAGGACACTTTTTCTGAGAAACAGGTTTCCCCTAAATATGGCAAACCGAGTCAAGAGAAAAATAAGAAAAATCGCGGTCCGATCATTACTACAAGTTCAGACAATACAGAAACCCAAGCAGAAACATCTTATGGTTAATATTCACATTTGCATCTTTGGAGATCCCCTAGTGAAACAAGTCGTATGTTGTAGCTATCCGCAAGGTCACCACATAAAAGCTTGAACAATGTACACTCATCAGCAATCCATCAACAGGCATATTTTGACTATCTTAGATCATGACACAAAACTCTCCTCAGTCGATGATTAATGATTCGCGGCAGTACAGACAACCGAAACGTCAACTGTGCATATCTACCAATGCCCTAGCAAACTACCAAAATAGAAACTTGCACACGCACGTCAAAAAACTAAACAACAGACAAGTTTTACTTCTAAAGACCCAGCACAATTAGTTCTGCAACAAGCACTTGTTCTGTATGCTGCGCACGAAGTACCTTGTCCCTGCTCGTTTTCGCAGACGACGAGGAGGGAAGATCTTTCTTTGAAGCTGTCTTCTGCAGGGACTTCAGGTTGAGGGGAAAAGGCAAATCGTGCGGCGTCGCGAGACGGCCCTGGCCGCAGAGAGAGCCGCGGTAGGTGACGACGGAGGAAAGTGTAGAGAAGTAGCGGCTGGCTGCTGCAATCGCCATTGTCGCGGATTCGACAGACAAGCAGGAGGGAAGGAGAGAAAAATATCGGAGGGAGAAGATGGGTTTTAAGCGCGAGTCTCCCACCACCTCATTAGTCGATGTTTGAAGTAGTCCGGGATTCTCTAGTATAATTTCTTATTTAGAGATATTTCTCTTAATTTTTTTTTTTTGTATATTTCAAAATTGCGTGTAATCTTTGATTGTGCGTATCTTGATTGATATATAACGTCTTATATGGTGATATATTATAAAGCTTATAAATGGGCTCATGTAATATTACGTAATAATTATTATGATATATCGAATTATATAGAAATTTCTCATTTCTTCTTTCACATTATTATTTTTCAATTTGATATACCGATCTTATGGAAACCATGTACATCGCGCTCGGTGCACCGCGGCAATCCCGATACACATCCTAACAAATTTATTCCCGCAGCTCGCTTAATAGTGTTCACTCCGTCTGCACGAATCCTTTCTATAATGGGAATCCTTTTTTATGATGGTCGTGTTTCGCAGCCAACTACAATGGTCGGGTGGACCGATTGATCCTTTTTCATGGAGGTGGCTTTTCTTTCGATGCCAATCCCATCGCTTAGCAACTATTTTCCAAGCCAGCCATACAGACCACTTAATGCTACGACGCCAGTAGTATGAACCGCGTTGCTTTAGTTATTGCTTCACAAGCCAGGTGTATCAGCCGCTTGCCGTTTCCCTTCCGACACTCGAATTTTCATAGTTCAAAAAAACAAATACATCGTAGACCAGCTAAATTTAGAAGTTTCACCACAAACAGGCGGAAGCCACCTCACGCACAGCCACATGTCACCTTGCCATGGGCCCATCAAGCTCGCTATTGAGGGCTGTTTTCGTGGGGAAACAAATTTTCGTGGCACTATTACACTTTAGACTTAGTTATTTTGAGTCTGGGGAGAATGTTAGAAACAACTAGGAATTCTTTAGGATAATTTCAGGCTGAGAGATACTTCTATTAATTTTCTGTATCTCTCAATATTGTGCGTATATCTTTGATTGATATATGTTGCTTTAGATAGTGATATATTATAAAACTTATAAATAGTCTGATATAATGTTTATTATGATAGCATTATACAGAAATTTCCCATTTATCCTTTCGTATTATTGTCTTTCTAACTTGATATCAGAATTAGTAGATATTATTCCTTTTCATGTACGTGGCCCCCATCAGTCAATTTCTACGCGTAGCTCGTAATCTGGCTTCCACGTGAGAGTGGGTGTTGAAGTTGTTGTTGTTGTTATTATTGTCCCACATCGACTGTAAATAGTTCACGTAGGCTCTTTATATTCATATGATCTCCCTCCCCCTCCCACATGTAAGTTTAAGTTGTTGAATTGGACTTTCTAACTTCGAGATTGGGCACAACATCTTAATTAGACTGGATACATCCCAAGTTTTTGTCCTCATGATATAGAAGCTGGCCATGAATGGGACAGACTCGAATCGCTTCGGAGGTTGTGGATTTGCGAGATGGGGGCGAATGCCGGGAATGCGACGCAGATGGCAAGGAACGGGTGCGGCGGCGTCGTAACATTTTGCCAATTCATTAACGTTAGGCTAACACATTCTTCACAGTGCACGTCTTGCGGGATCAAGCAAAATAGCCGGCAGTCGGTCAGTCAGTTTTTTTTTTTTTTTTAAGGGGTTGGTTTCTTTTATTTTGTATTGGGCCTACCAGGCACCTCATTTTTCCTTTCAAGGGGCTTTGTGGGCCTCTTCCCTCCTTTTTCTCCCGCTGAAAGCCTACACCAAGTGATTGTGATGCAGCGAACCGGATCAATTCCCAAATTACATCGCATTGGCGAGCTTGATCAAGCCTTTTTTTCCCATTTGGTCGCACGATGTATACGACATTGGATATTTTCTTATAGCTTAGGATCACATTACAAATTAGGCCAAAGTTTATGGACTATTTGTGTCATTTTTCCTTGGTTTAACTAGGCCCACTGTGCAATCACGTTTCCTTCTGTACTTGAGGTGATCCTTCCTTGAACTATAACTATAGGAAGATGTTCAATGTAATCCTTCCATTGATTCAAGTTCATGGACGACATTAGACATTTTCTTATACTTTAGGATCGCATTGCACATTAGATCAAAGTTTATTGATCATTTGTGTCATTTTTTTCGTAATTTAATTAGGCCCACTGTGCAATCACGTTTCCTTTATGTGCCTAAGGTGATCCTTCCGTTGCCATCATAGAATGAACTGAAAACGTGGACTGGAAATTTAGTGAAGTTGGTGATTGAGGAATAGGAAAAAAAAAGTAAAAGAAAATAATGGGATTTTGCCAATGACATTCGAGAGAATTATTTTTTATTTGGAGGGCTTCGATGAATCGTTCCTCAAGTCCTCACAAATGGTGCGTTGACGCCGAAAAAATAGCTAATTTTTTTTTTTGTGTTACAACTGAAAAAATGATAGACTCAGTAGATAGCAGCAGAGCACGGTGAACATCGATATCGACATATAACTGATGAGAGCAAATATCATTTATTCGGGGATGAAGTGATCGATATCCACATTGATGAGTACCTGATGAGTAGCGATATTTTTGAGTTTAGTGATTCCGAACACAATGCAGATTTCAAGATTATTGAATGGTGGAAGAACCATTCAACTCAATTTTCAGTTCTCTCTCTCGTCGCGAAACAAATATTAGCGACCACTTCTTCAACAGTGGCAGTTGAACAAGCATTTAGTGCTGAGGGATTAATTTTGGACCCCCGCCGTTCAAGATTAAGTCCGGAAAGTGTGGAGTATCAAGCTTGTATCGATGATTGGACAAATGCTAGATTTCGCCAACAAGAGCTGGATCGAGAACACGAATTCTTCAGTGATGACTGTGGAGATACTACTACCACCACAACGGGTAGCGACTAGCGATGATTGACAATGAGGTAAGTTAGGGGTTACCAAAGGTAAGAGAACTACATGGGTTTTGATTCTTCTACACCCAAGAAGATATGTAGGTGCTTAATGATAATTCATTAAGTTCATGCCAATTCATTCTCTCTCTTTTTCAAATTTTATTACAATGTACAATTTGATTATAATTAATAATTTATTTATTTTATTTTATTATTTTAAAAATAAAATTAAAAGTTCGGAACCGGAACCGGAACTGGGAACCGGGAACCAGCTCGGAACCGCTGGTTCCACCTTTTGGTGGAACCGGACCGCCGGTTCCTGAACCGGAACTGGCGGTTCTGCGGAACTGGCCATGTCTATGTGAAGGAAGCAAACAGAGAAGACCAGAGAGATTGAACTGGAAGGATTTTTTAAGAGTGTCATAGCTAGAAATCCTGAAACTGTTGCTGTAGACTCTAATGATAAATCAGAACAAGAGTCACATACCCCTAAACGTACTTTGAGAAGATCCAGTAGAACATATAAACCTACACAAAGGTACTCTCCATCATTGAATTATTTGCTTTTAACTGACGCTGGCGAACCATTTTTTTTAAAGCAATGCAGGTTAAAGATTCTATTTAGTATGAGTTAGCAATTCAGGATGAGTTGGATTTACTCAAGAAGAACAAAACTTGGGTGTTAACTCAGTTACCAGATGGGAAGAATGCATTGCAGAATAAGTGGGTATACCGAATCAAAGGAGAACCTTATGGCAGCAAGATGTACAAAGCAATGTTAGTAATAAAATGTTTTCAGCAAAAGGAAGGAATTTTCTACTCGCAAAAAAAATTCTCTAGTTGTGAGATTGACCACTTTCAGGCTATTGTTAAGTATTACTACTTCTAAGAATTTACATTTGGAGCAGTAAGATGTAAAGACTGCATTTCTCAATGGAGACTTAGAAGAGGATATCTTTATGGTACAACCAGATGGTTTTCAATTTTCTAGAAAATAAAATTATGTCTGCAAGCTGAAGAAAAGTCTATATGGCTTGAAATGGGCTCCTAAATAGTGGTACAAGAAATTTGACATATTTATATATGGTAACAGGTTCACCATAAGTGAGATGGATCACCGTTGTTACTTCAAGCAATTTATTACTGCTATATTATTTTGCTACTGTATGTGGATGATATGCTCATTGCAGGATGTAATATGAGGGAGATCAACATACTAAAACAACATTTTTGGATGAAGGACTTGGGCGCAGCGAATCAGATTCTTGGCATGCGGATCACAACAGATAGATCTGAAGGAATTCTAAAACTATCTCAAGAAAAGTACATTGAGAAGGTGTTAGACAGATTCGAAGTTTATAATGCAAAGCCCAGAAGTACTTCTTTTGGAAGTTACTTTAAGCTCTCAAAGAAGCAGTCGCTAAAGATAGATGAGGAGAGGGAATATATAGCTAAGGTGATGTATGTGTCAGCTGTTGGCAACTTAATATATGTAATGGTGTGTACCAGATCAAACATAGCACACACAGTAGGAGTTGTAAGCAGATACATGGCTAATCCAGGAATAAAGTATTGCGAAGCTGGAAAGTGGCTATTAAGATACATGAGTGGCACTTCATATATGTTAATATCTTTTACAAAAAATGGTGTAACTTTACAAGACTTTGCCGATGCAGATCTTGCTGGTCTTACAATTCACAACGTCAGAGGGTTGGACCAGTAGTTTCCAGATTTTCTACATTGATTTAGATACTAGAAAGTGGACGGAGCTTGAGAGCATAGAGAACGCATCCCTCTTTGTGGGTTTTAACTCTTCCTTTTCAGTACATGTTGATGAGAACCAGCGCGGTATCAAGCCAAACTGCATTTACTTTAGCGGCGCCCAGGATGTAGGAACATACCACATGGAAGATGGAAGCATTGAGTTTGATAAAAAAAGCCGATATTAATGCTGATCCACCTCAATGGGTCGATGCTCCACCTCTATGGATAGAACCAAGTTTTTGAGTTAGCACTATATCGATCGGACCTTGTCTCTTATGTTGAGGTAGGATTTTTGCTAGATATTTGGAAGTGTCTTTCTCTTAGTAATTATATGTGTTAGGATTTGCCTATTTTATGGTGCTATGGGGATAGTTTTTTCAGTTGGTCATCGAAAATTTACTTATTTTTGTTCATCAGACCACCTTGTAGCGTATGACAAGTGAAAAGTGTTGCTTTTGAGATTGCGCATAGTCCAGAGAAATTGTGTTCATGGAAAATATTATCTGAATTTCGTATTCTCCATAATTTTCCACTGTCCTTCACTCTGATTTCATATTCATACAAAAACAAATGTTGAATGAGCTAACATAACCCCACTTTGAAACATGTGTGTGTTATATGACACTCTTGATGATGATGATAGTTAAGCAGAGTTGTTCCAGTAGAGCACCTTGAAGAGGTGTCGATAATTGTAAGTGGCACGTGATTGGGATAGAAGTCTTCGGGCAAACGGGTAGGTGGCAACACTGGAGGGACAACGGTGCGGATCAAGCTTGACTTCCCAGTGCCACGGTCCCCACCAACCACGATTCTTACCACGTATGAAAAATATTGACTTACTGTTAGTGTTAGATTCTCCTCTAGCAACAGCCATGTTGCCAGTTGGCGGTGCACACCACTTGTGCCACCGCTTGAGTCCGGTTTGACCAAGTCACTTCCTGCAAGGCCCCATCTCGGTCTTTGTGGATTTACTTGGTACATTTACCTACCATTCAAAAAGACTGATAGTATAATGGCCTTGATGAAGACAGTTTAAAACTAATGATTCTTGAGAGACATCCATTGCCGGCGTTCCGACTTCAGTGCATGCAACCCGTTGAAGACATAAGACTTCTAACCAAGAGGATAAAAGAATAGAAATGGCAGGGAGAGCCCAAATCCTGTTCGTCATTACCATCTATCAGAAACAGAGCAATGGACAGGGAAACTACTTTTGCTTGCAACACAAACAAGTTGATCTGGCAATCTCAGAGAGAGAGAGAGTCTGAAGAAGACTCTGGTCAAAATCCACAGCTATGAAGTCATTCCACTTTCAATGTTGACACAACTAACAATGCCATGGCCAAGTTTTGAACTTTCAAAATCCATTTCATTGCCAGAATGCTCTAACATCTTATCGATTTCATTTTCAACGCACGACAATCTGTGCGCTCTAAACACCCGGATTCATTGACAATAGCAAAGCCTGATCTCTAAGATTGCTATTTCCCTATATTGATTGCCTGTTGCAATAACATGGAAGTTGTACTTGAAATGAATTTGTTTGGATAAAGAGACATAGGAGGTGGGAATGGAAAATGCATTGATTTACTTGGAATAACTTTATCATATCTCAATCATATGCATATGAAAAGCCTCAAAACACTTCATACTCGAATCCCGAAAACAAACATTCCATCGTTGGATTGAACGAAAAAAGTAAGTTAGAAAGTTTAAATACATAATTTTCAAATGTTGATAATCTTAGGCACTGAAAACAGAAATAAAATGATCGCAATGGAGGCTCACCTCCGCAACAATATTATCATTATATCTTAAACACAACACTTTTGCTAAGCCTCTTGGATCACAAGCAAGCAAATATCGGAATCATGATCTCTTTTTGTAGGTTGAACAGATATTCTCTTTGATGCTCAGTCTCCATCTGGAAGAGAACATTGGGCATCAATTTGGATCAGACGATTCTTTAGTTCCCGAACTGTCGAGGGACTGTCCAGCAAACGGAAGTTCCAACTCGTTAAATGGATGGCTCCATCCGATAGGCATTTAGAGCTAGCCACCTCGGCCCATTCATCAAAGTTACGAGTCTAGAGAAATAGAAGGAGCGCCAATAAGATTTGCTTCATAGGTTTCTACCCCATAAGTTTCATATTCTCATGACTTCGGAATCCATCAAAAGCTTTCATTTTCTTATGCATAAGGTGAGCCCTGGTTAGATCTTTAAGGCCCGGTCCATATCATGCAATTTGGAGGGTTATGACCCATCACTTCCCCTTAGGCCCATGACCTGAGGCCCCATTAATAGAAAATGTGACTAAACGAGATTACTGACAATTAATTACTTGCAATTATTTCTTAAACATAAGAAGAATATTCAAATATAATCAATAATATGTAGATAGGTCATTGAGAAGTAAGTTATTCTTTTAATTCAATCCCTTAAATCTTATTGGGCCTATATCTTGCTTACTCGGTAAATCAATTAAGGCTGTTTTAAATATGCTTTTCAATTGATCCACTAAAGGAACTTTATGATTCTCAAAACACTAGGTTTTCTTTTATTGTATTTAATTAATAAATTAAAAACCCAATAATATTTTATTTATATGTGCTTAATAATCATCTCAAGCGTACCTTTCTTGACAAAAGCCGGAAAATTACTTCTTCTTCGGTCCTTAAATTAACAAAAAAAAAATGTTAATCCAAAAAATTCCTGATTTGTTTAGATTAACGGTCTGACCCGTAGCAAAACAGTACTGGTTTAAAACATCAGCAAGGTTCTGGCATTCTGTTACTTCTCCATCCAAGAAGAAGATAGAATCATCCGCAAAGAGTAAATGAGACAGGGGTTGGGCAATGTTTGTTCAGCTTTATCCCTTCGATTCTACCGTCTTCATTTGCTTTTTTCATTAACGAAGATAGGATATTAGCAATTATGATGAAAAGATAAGGGGAGAGAGGATCACCTTGTCTAATTCCACGTGACGGCGGGAAATAGGGCAGCAGTTCTTCATTGAACTTGATGCTAAAAGAGACTGTGGTAACACATTGCATAATCCACGAGACACATTTCCTGCAAAACCCCATTTTTAGCATAATCGCCTCCAAGAAATCTCATTCTATTCTGTCATATGCTTTTTGCACACCGCTTGAAATTTCTTTTTCCTTTTTCTGACCCGTAATTGGTGAAGAACCTCCTGGACTACTAGAATGTTGTCCAGAATTTGCCTCCCACTCACGAAGACGCTTTGTTCCACTGAAATCAGCTCTGGAAGCCAAACTTTAAGCCTATTCGCCAGTACTTTAGAGATGATCTTACAAGAAAAATTACAAAGGCTAATAGGTCGGTGTTGTTCTATCCTCTCGGGGTTGGTAACTTTGGGGATAATGGAGATATAGGTGCCGTTTGTGGCTGGATTTAGCATTCCAGACTCCAAAAAGTCATCGATCATACTGAAAATTTCTTCTTTAATCACCTCCCAATGATGATGGTAAAATTGCCCATTAATGCCATCCGGCCCTGGAGCCTTCAGAGCTCCTGATTGAAACACAGCTTCTTGCACTTCTTGCAAGGTAATTTTCGCAGTTAATGCCTCATTCACCTCCTCCGTGACACGATTAGAGCATTGATTTAAGATTGGCTGGAAATTACGCGGACCCACCGAGCAGTATAGATTTTCGAAAAACTCTCCAGATGCTTCTTTGAGTTTATTAGTATCTCGGCTCCATTCTCCTTCTGACACTTCCAGCATAGATATCTTGTTGCGCTACCTTCTTTGGATCGTAGTAGGGTGGAAAAACTTGGTGTTTTTGTCGCCCCATTTCAGCCAGCTTATCCTTGATCTAATACCCCAGTACATCTCTTCTTGCCGCCATAAGCTTTCAATCTGGTTCTTCAACTCTTGAACCCTCTCTCTATTATAATGAGGATCAGACTTATTAGTAATGCTCTGGATTTCATTCTTCAGGTGAACAATCTGTCGGTGGGCATTGGAGAATTTCTTCTTGCTCCATTTAGAAAGGGCTGCTCTCACATCTTCCAGCTTGGTTATTAGATTTTTGGACACCCCATTTGATAAGTTCAATGCTGAATGCACTATCCCATCGCACTCTTCATTTTCCATCCAAAAAAGCCTCAAATTTAAACAGCTTTTGCTGCTTCATTCCTTCTTCTCCACTTGATAGTAATATTGGACTATGGTCCGAACCCACAGCGGGTAATTAAGGCATATGCCATTGCACAGGGAAACGAAACTCTCTAATCTTCGCTGCAAAGAACTCGATTAAGCTAAAGTATATCAATTATAAGTGGAATTATGATATTGTTACTATAATCGTTTTGTTTTTTGTTTTTTTTTTAAATTTGATGACTATAATAAGGCTACCTAAAGCTAATCCGTCTGGTAATACCGCACCTATTTTAAGAAAACAACATCTTAGTATTCCCCCACCCCAAAAAAAAAAAAGGTACGAGAAAGGGTAGATGGAAAGGTGGGCAAGCACTACTGGACCAAGAAAGAAGTGGGTCGAGATTTCTGGAAACAAAAAAGAGAGGTAGGTCATGATCACCTGACCAAAATAGGCTTGGTGGGCGCAACAGCGACATGGTGGTAGACTTCAATGGTCCATCCCACAACTTTAAACGTGCTTTTCAATCTGTGATTTAAAACCCCAAAAAGGAGGTCCGACGGACTGGCCGCAAGTCGCGGCCAATCCCGCGGCGGCTCCACTCGACCGGTCGATTCGGGTTTCGAGGGAAAAGTATCGAAAAAGTTATAAACCTATTGCATTAGTGCCAATTCGGGCCTAAACTTTTTTTCGGTGCCAATTCAGTCCTAAACATTTTATATTGATACCAATTTAGTCTTAAACCTTTTATTGATGTCAATTCTGTCCTAAACCTTTTACATTAGTGTCAATTTAGTCCTAAATATTATGTATTTATGTCAATTGAGTCAATTCGATCAATTTTGATTGAAAATTATTACCGCGAACATCAATTGCCCTACGTGGCACAGCTTGAGCTAACATGGATATTTTTTAAATATTTTTTTTGATATTTTAAATATTTTTTAACAATATTTATTGAAAAAAACAAAAAAAAATTATTAAAAATTATTTAAATTTATAGAATAATATTAAAAAAAATATTCAAGTCAGCATTTGTCGTGCTACATAGGATAATTGATATTCAAGTTAGCCATTTTCGGTGCCAAATTTTTTAAAAAATGATCACTTCAGTGCCAACTTCGATTTGCGTTGACGTAGCTCACCCAAAATCAAGCGTGGCCTATTTTTATTAATATTTGAGCTGATGTGTTTCGCTGGAGTTGGCACTAAAATAAGTGTTTTTTTATGACTCTTTTTTTTCCTGGAACTCAGTTTTACCTAAATAATTATATTAATGATAATTTCATGCGCAGATCCTTAGACGATGATCAGGAACTTAATGAACTTTTGACTCTAAGTCCTTATGTGAAATTGTATATTAATATAATTAGTTAGTGTAAAAATATCTATAAATATTAGAAGATAATGATTCATGCAAAATGTCTAAATTACCTCATATTCAGATACAATGGCATTAGCTTCCAAGAACATCGTGACTAAGCTCAATAAGGGTGAGAAGTTAAACGGTGAAAATTACGAGATCTGGAATATGAAAATTCAGTATGTGCTGGAAGAGCTAGAGGCATTGGAAACTCTTAATCTGATCACGATTGAGTCAGAGGATGGAACCACTGCACAACATAGAGGGGATGAGGAAGCCTTCACTACTTGTAAGAAAAAGAACTCCACTGCTCGCATTTTGTTGCTGAGCAGCATGGATAACAATATCATGCGAGAGTTCAGATTGTATGAGACTACAAAAGATATGTGGGATGCATTAAAAGTTGAAAGAAAAGTCTCCGTTCCAATATCTTTTGTTTCATACCAGCCTTCCAAATTTGTTGCTTTCCCCGTCAAAATCTTTGTAGACCGAAAGACAGTGCCACCCGAGAAAATATTCAGTCACCACGTCGTCAGCCTATGAGGTGTACATAAGCTCACGTAGCTCCATGAAAAAAATGAAACACGTTTCTTTTCATATGAAATAAAAAAAAAAATTAAGGGAGTTGCTATTTGATAATATAACAATATTGTCGATTATTTTTTATCATACGATTTTTGAATCAATGGATACTCATGCAGTGATGATGTATAGATCTACGTTTGAGATTGTACCGTTCCTCATAATACTATCAAATAAATATTTTTTTTACGTGACTGAATACCTATGTCCATGAGGAAACAACACATAATTCTATTCTAATAACAACGAATATTACAATCATTCGAGCGCTCAAAATGCACTTCGTATTTTTTCACCCCAAAAAGGCCAACACGATAAACATGACGTGTACAAAAGCGTTAGAATGGCTATGACAGATGTGAGATGATTTCGAAATTGATGGAGACTAACTTGTATGGCACAGATTATATTCAGGAAGAGAAGACAATCCCTTCTGTTATCAATAGTATCCTAAGATAGTAAACTTTTTGTTGTGATAGTAATGTTATCAATATATATAATTGTTTTGTGTTAATGCCTTTCATTACCGAAATAATAAATTTTTAGAGGAAATGGAGCACGATAGCATAAAATTAATCCTCGATTGAGTTTATAATATGTTATGTTGTGCTTGGTGTGTTGATTTGGGACATGGTTCGATGTGATCCCATGGATCGATGTGTGCATCTTGCCTTTTTTTTTTACATATTTGAGAAAAATCATTATTTCAGATTACAATAAACATTTTCCCGAACTCAGTTGACGAGACCTCTCTCATGTAAAAAAGAATTTTATTGGACGAAATAGACTAAGTGATCTAACGCTTATGTTGCATGAGTTCGAATATCATTTGAAAGTATATTTTAATGGTGAAATATGAATTATGTAGTGCTTGTTCTTTTTTTTTTTCCCTCAAATTTTATATCATTTTAATATAATTTATTATTTAATTGCAGCTTTTATAAAAAAAAATATAAATTAAAAGTAAATTTTAATGGTGGAATATGAATTATGCAGTGCTTATTTTTTCCCCTCGTAATTTACGTAATTTTAAATAATTTATTATTTAATTGAAACTTTTATAAAAAAAATATAAATTAAAAGTAAATTTTAATGGTGGAAAATGAATTATGCAGTGTTTGTTTTTTTTCCCATGTAATTTACGTAATTTTAACATAATTTATTATTTAATTGAAACTTTTATACAAAATATAAATTAAAAGTAAAATTTAATGGTGGAATATGAATTATGTGGTGCTTGTCTTTTTTTCCTCAAAGTTACGTAATTTCAATAAAATTTATTATGTAATTGATAATATACAAAATATAAATTAAATATATATTTTAATGGTGAAATATGAATTATGTAGTGCTTGTTCTTTTTTTTTTCTCAAATTTTATATCATTTTAATATAATTCATTATTTAATTGCAGCTTTTATGAAAAAAATATAAATTAAAAGTAAATTTTAATGGTGGAATATGAATTATTGAGTGCTTGTTTTTTTTTCCCATGTAATTTACGTAATTTTAACATAATTTATTATTTAATTGAAACTTTTATAAAAAAATATAAATTAAAAGTAAATTTTAATGGTGGAAAATGAATTATGCAGTGTTTATTTTTTTCCCATGTAATTTACGTAATTTTAACATAATTTATTATTTAATTGAAACTTTTATACAAAATATAAATTAAAAGTAAATTTTAATGGTGTAATATGAATTATGTGGTGCTTGTCTTTTTTTCCTCAAAGTTACGTAATTTCAATATAATTTATTATGTAATTGATAATATACAAAATATAAATTAAAAGTATATTTTAATGATGAAATATGAATTATGTAGTGCTTGTTCTTTTTTTTTTCTCAAATTTATATTATTTTAATATAATTTATTATTTAATTGCAGCTTTTATGAAAAAAAAATATAAATTAAAAGTAAATTTTAATGGTGGAATATGAATTATGTAGTGCTTGTTTTTTTTTCCCATGTAATTTACGTAATTTCAATATAATTTATTATTTAATAATTACTTTTATAAAAAAAGAAAATATAAATTAAATAATTAAAATTTAAAAAAAAATGGCTTGCGGCCCCAATCGACGATTGGGCCACCGATTGGGGCCTGAATGAGGAAGTTGGGCCGCATTCGGCGGCCCAATTTGGTAATTACTTTTATTTTAGTATTATTTTGGTAATTTAAAAAAAAACATTAATTAGGAAAATTGCCCTACTATGTATTTGATGCGTTTCATTTCGCACAACATAAGCCAACGGAGGTTGCAAATGCTTTTTGCTCTTAAGATAGACTTAAACACAACTCAAACAAGATGTGATTGTATCATAGGCAAGGGTGATCAAATTAAAATATCTAATTTCTTAAAATGCAAAGTAAATATATTCAAGGATAAATGTGAAGGGTGGGGCTACTTCATCTCCCAAAACGTGTAAATCTAGCTCATTTTCACTCAAAAAATGAAGTCACCCTCATTCCTCCAATTGAAACATTTCAAACATCTCAAACTAATACACCTCGACATATTCACTCAAAATTAATTTTCATGTCTTAAAAAATTCCATACTGGGTACCCTAATTATAATTTATCCTTCGTTAAAGTACATACGTATCCAAAGTTGTAAATTTTTCACAATCCATCTTGCAGTCGTTTGCCACGCGTGTCTTGCATCGTTTGCCACTCGTGTTGACATGCGTGCATTTCAACGGGATATTGGACGAAAGTTAGTTGGGAGTGAATGTGTCGTGGGATACCGAATTGGGATTTTCATGCCAGACAAAAATTAATTCGAAATAAATACCTCATCGAGTATCGATGTGACGTTTTTAATGGTATTAACACCGTCGTAAGTTATCAATCCTAAGTATTGGGAACCAAGTGCTAGTCGGCAATGCCTCTGCTTATTTTGGTCATTGGCGAGCACTTGATTCTGGAGGTGAATTACCTACCACTTCTCTTCGGTGCCTCAACAGAACTCAGTCACTGATTTATGAAAACGACGTTATTAATGGCTGAGACATCGAGGGAAATACCATGGCGGGAAGACGATGTTCTTCCCACTTGCCTCCATAACCTCACCTCGTCGAATGTTGATGGCAAAAAGAGAACGACTAACAAAGGAAATCTTTCAAAGCTCAATCAACTTTGACAAGGCTAAATAAAACCCCACACCGTTGAAAGTGAAATCCAAAATGCTCTATTAATGTAAGCGAAAATGATATGCATACAACAATTTTGAGTATTGTAAAAAAAGAAAATTTGTTATTTATGATCTGTTCGACCCGAGATCGGAAATTACTCGGTTGTCAAACTAAATTAAAAAAAAAAGGATCGACTACAATAATTTACATGTAGAACCGCTCGTAATTCGATCTCTACTGAAAATAAAAATTTGATCAAGAATCACGCAGACTCAAAAAAGGAACAGGAGATTAGTCTTCAGACTCATCACTTCATCTTTATTGATGATGCAACACTGCCTCCTGTAGAGATGCTACGAGGGTGCAAAAAAATTAGACCATCGTCGACTCAGGTAACTATGCCCACAAAATTCCGTCATTCCCAATTTCCAAACTTGAAACTGGGCTATTGCCGAAATCTTGCTCTACATTTTCATTATCTATTAGCAAATCCACGTAAGGTTCTAAAAGATCGGAAGATCTTTCGGCTGGAATCCCATAATCTTTGAGAACGCAGGACGAGGCTGCCATAGCAGCTTCTCTCTCCAGGACAGCCAGATAGTTGTCTTCAAATTCAAAAACTAGATACTTGTCCTTACATGCTAAGAAAACCGGTGAATAAATGATGAGTGTCATATTAATCGAGGTCATATTAAGAAGGGAAAGGAAACAGATGTCTGTCACTTACAGTCGATGAGGTGGGCGAGGTGATGGATGTTTTTTATTCGTGTGCCATTGAACTTCAAGACCTGATGGTACCTCCTCTTGAGTACATGGCAAATACTTAATCTAAACAAGCTAAAATATGGGCAGTGTCATATTACCTGTTGATTGCTCATGTCTTCATATCCTATGTTTACTTCGTTTGCCAGCACCTACATATATGAAAAACAGATGATGAAATGCAGATGTCGTTGAATCAAGAGAATCTGGGAGACCGCAAAATCTAGTTCTCCAGATGGAATAAGAAAGGCAACGAAAGCAACATGATTGTTTTCCTTTTGTTTGTTGATGTCCAATTGTCGGAAAAGATTTTATTGGAATTTCAGAGTTTTGAGGGAAATCATATATATGTAGATACTACTAACCTGAGATAGGATGACAATCTGTTCACCTTTGAACCTTGCCAAAGAATAGCGAGCCTTTGCTAGTAATTTTAGCTGCCACAAAGAGCACATTTAAAACATATTTCAGATGGTTAATTACAAGAATAGCCTGAACTTTTGCAAAAAAAAAAAAAATTGTGAACGTTGCATGATAATATAACTTGTCATATTATTAGCCATGTAAAAAGTGTGACTACAAATGCTTATGACTTACCCCTATAGAATCTTCACACTCTTCACTGTACAAACAATATGAAAAGAAATTTGTCAGACATAATCAAAATATTTAACGAACTTCAGAATGTAATCAATATTCAACTAGAACTTTCGGCGTGTGGATATTGGACCGTACTCTATTAGTGGTTCTGATAGCGGGGTGAAGACCAGACCAGCTGTAATTAGGTAAGAAGGCTGACCCCCTTCGATATGATAGGGAACCTACAAGCATAAACCAAACAGGATTGTCACAAGGAGAGTTTCAGAAACTGCGGATACAATGCTATGTACATAGAAAAGTCTAATAATTTACCAAGTGAACTCGCGGATTCAAAATTACAGGAACTTTCATGAACTCCCCTGCCCTTATAATGCCAAGTTGTACTACATCACCAGCAAACCTGCATAAGCATCACAATTAGTCAACAAATACTTGAGTATTGAACTGTCTTAATGTCTTGGAGCTATAGCTTTCTATTAAGGACAATAGTTTCCATTGTGATTACAAAATGCAAAAAAGAACCTAAAAGAAGCATATATGCAACCCGGGAAATGCATGCTAAGAACGGACAGACATAAGAATACAACCCTATCTCTTTCTATTTAAATAAAAAAGTTTCAAAACTACATCACAAAACAAAGAGCTGGGAAGCTTGAGGGAAGCCCTAAAAATGTACAAGATTGAGCCAACATTGACTGTTGTAGTTACTAAACTAACATGGAATTTTGAGGGGAAGAAAATTTCTCCCCTCTGACATCTGATCTACGAGAATAAGCTCCTTACTTCTGACTTATGAGGTAGCGGAAAGCAATTCGCTCGGATGATCGGAATGGCACTGTTCCTTCGCACCCAACATGAACATCATCAAAGCTAGTAATAACATCCCCCTGGAAAAGCATAGATTGATGATCAGGTGAGTTACCTAGAATGCTCCAGTAGCATAAGACCATTTTTCCACCTTTAACCTTCACTTTGGCATACTAGATCATGGTGTGAATTTGTAAGCATTTATCTCATTAAAAAGGTTGTTAGCAACTTAATGAAGCTATTAGGCATTCCATGCATATGGCGTGGGGGAAACAATTGACAGAATGAAACATGAATAGCACAACCATTGATACTAATACCAATTTGAAGGTTCCTTTGTGTTGCCTAAACAAAATTTATTTACTCTACAGCTCCTTACCTGGAGCTCTAGCTTTAGATGGTTGAGAAAAGCCGACAATAGTATACATAAAAGAGTTGTTGGCTGTGTCAACAGAACTCCTTGAGTCAGAAGGATACCTCTTTTAAAACATTGTTTGCATCAGATGTTGGTTCTACTCTTCGCACCAACACCCCCTGCACATGTGGGATCTTATGAGGAGGATGCTGTGTAACGACACTAACAGCAGATGTAAGCTCTTGAACCCACATGAACAGAAAAGAAGGGGAATGTAGAACTAAGGATGCTGCATTTGCCCTTATTCATGACAGGCAGCAATTGGCTGATAAGAGGCAGAGCGAATCAGAACTCTGGTATTTTCTGTTGTCTCAGACGCTCTTGAAGATATATGAATTACAAAAACAAGCATGAAACACAAACGACAGATACAATATCCATGGAACCAGGTGATGTTTTCAGAGAATTAATACATGACAGGAACGCAACATGTGAATAAAAATACCTTTTCAAGTTTACATACAAGCAAACTCCTATAAATTCTTTGATTTCGCTCCCCCCCCCCCCCCCCCCCCCCCCCCCCCGCGTAAGATCAATATCACAACCAATGAGGTCAGCAAGTCTAAGCAATATCCAATCCAATAGGTTGCATGAAATCAACATACAACATATTGTTGGAATATATAAATATTAAATCACGCCTTCTTCTAACAGCTTAAGCTTTTAAAGTAGTTGGCAAGTGGTCCCACAAAATCTTTCATGGTATCAGAGCAGGAGGTCCTGAGTTCAAATCTTTCCAGGCTTCTATTTGCCTTCCCAATGAATTTTTCCACGCTTAGTACAGGGCAAAAAGCCAGACCAAGCGTGAGGGGAAGTATTGGAATATATAAATATTAAACCATGCCTTCTTTTAACAACTTAAGCTCTTAGAGCAGTTGGCAAGTGATCCCACAAAATATTTTGCATAAAAATTTACAAAAAGGCAATTAATTAAACACGATATTTAAATAGATAAGGACATCAATGGCCTATAAGTAATAGGATTATAGAACAAAGCTACCTTTTACTTCAAATAAAGCTACCTTTGAATTAATAGCTTTTGAGCTGAAGATGGGGAAAATGTCGTGCTACAAATCTAACATCTTAAAACATCAATGATCAGGGCAGATAAGAAATTTTATAATGCTGAATGAATCCCAAAATGATGGACAATGTCACTCCATTGCGTAGTGAATCAGCCAAGAAGCAAGGTGAGTCATGACTTCTTCGTGTTTCAAGGGACAGATGATTGCACGTGTTAAATTGCCACTAACTGCATTTTCTGGGGCTGGGCATGCACTTTGATAGATTGGGCTGAAATCCGAAAGATGCTGAATTATATAATATGCCCACCGCACCATACATGATCAAATTAACAGCAACTATAGATTTGTCAAAAAACATGAATAAATGCACAACTTGATTTAAGAAGGCCTTCCTGCAAGTAAATGAGAGATATACCTCATTGGACTGTACTTTTAAGCATTCACGTAGAGCTGGATTTTCCAACTTTTGCAGCAAGACTCCAAGGCAAGGAAAACCTTCATGAATAGGAAAATTGTTCCGCATCGGTTTAACAGATTCAGGCCATTGGACAAATTCAAATTGCTACAAAAATAGTGAGGAAAATAACACCATAAAGAATGTTTTAAAGACATGCAAGAAAGGAGTAACAAGCAATGCCCAATAATCAGAAAGGCACGACCTCCACTTATAGTCGCACTTCAAGTCTCTCTAAATTCTACCAAAGAGCTGCCATCAAACAGCTTGTAAAATCTTTGCAGGGGAAGAAAATTCTAGTGACAATGATTGGACTAGCAAGCAAAGTGGCAGACTGTGCATCTTATGTTACAAGCTTTCAAGCTGATTTAAGCTCCAAAATTTCCATTGCTGATTATGTTGGGCATGAAAACCATTCGCCCAATCATACAGCTACAACTTCATGTCTATGGTACTGCTAGGTTGCTTATGTCTTTAATTCAGACGAATACAAGCATATGAACAGAAAACAGAACATGAAACTCGCACTCGTGACCACTTATTCCTCACCAGTATATTTCCCATTTCGCTCGTAGTCATTCAAAAAGTGAGACACGACTGTTGTTGGAATCACATAACCAATATTTTCAGCCTCTTCAGATCTGTAAACCTAAAAGAAAAGCTTTGTAAGAACATTTATCCAAGAAGAGCTCCATATTGACTTAGCCAAGATGAGAGCACCACAGTCTTAAGCTAATTTTGCTAGAAGCCATAGACTTACCTGGAATGCTACCCCGATGCACTCTCCTCGATCATTGAATGCAGGTCCACCACTATTACCTACAATCTCACAAATAAGAGCAGTGGCCGGTTCAAAAAATGAGTACCCAGTTTTATGGTAAAATAAGGATTTAATTATTAGGACAACTGTCGCTTAAAGAGTGAATGAGGAGATACTCATAAAGGAAAAAGATCCACCAACCAGGATTAATTGCTGCATCAATCTGTATTCCCAGCAAATCAGATGATCCATGAGCATAAGATGTTACCTGATGACAAGTACTGCAATCTTACGATATGGACTTCACAGACGAACTCAATAACAAAAAGGCTTCAACGTTATAGCATGAATAGACAATGTCAGATAGAGCAGTTAGTTTGGTTTCCGTAGTTTATATACCAATAAATTATTCAAGTGTCCACACTCATCAGATAGAAGTGCTACATGCTACGGAAAACTCAAGATATCAGCTAGAGTGAACATGAAGTCAAACTCTTCAAATTGATAAACATCGTAGTATTATGGCCTCAACAGACAACATGAAGTCCGTCCCTTAGCCTAGTCTATATCTACAGCTGACGCAACTCCGTACCGACACCTCACAACTACTTAATTAATAAAATTAATCAAAGGCTAAGCGATTTCATAGCCTGAGCTTTCCTTAACCAGTTCGTTATTCATACTCGTCATTTATATGGTTACAGATAGGAAATTTGTTGCTTGAAAATGGAGAAGCAAAACAACAGGAATTATTTCTGTTGCCAAAAAGAAAAGGGTGAGTTATTCACCATGTACGAGGATCCACGCTAAGCATCCATGGCCGAATGGTTAAAGCGCCCAACTCATAATTGGCGAATTAGTAGGTCCAATTCCTACTAAGTGTACGCCAATGGGACCCTACAATAAGTCTATTGAAACATCATTTCTTGTCACCATGACCAGCCCGACTTGACTGGTGGGTGAAGGAGAGAAAGTCTCAGCGCTAACTCACTAGACGGACAATCGATCCTAGGGAGAGAAGCTACCCCGATTCACTAGCCTAGCCTGAGAACATCACTTCCTATAGTTGCAGGTGTTGAATTGAAGGAAATTCACTCTCAGACCATTTAGACATGCAATCATACACGATCTAGCCTCCTATGCTTGAAATGAAAATCACACATCCATATTTTCCCTTACACAAAGGAACATCCAGCGGTGACTACAAGATTTTATTTTGGCATTCTATCAATCCACCAGAAAAGTGGGAAAAGAACACTTTCAATTGAATGAATATCTTATGTCGATGAAGCGGTGCAGAATACAACAGAAATGGATGAATATATAAAGCTGACACTAATCTCAAATTAAGAGACGACCCCAGACCATCATGAAGGGAAAGACCAGAAGATCTCACACAGTCAACATCTTCCAATTTTCAGAGTTTATCGTATGCTAGCATTTAATTTTAAAGGAACAACAGAAATGTTATATTAAACGCCAAAAGAATTCAGAAGAGAGAACAAAAATAAAGAAATTTTGCTGCTCTCACTCTGAGTGAAACTACAACGATGAAGCCTTTGCTCAAGTCATATCCATATGAACTGAAATATGATTGTAATATTCTATCTTTAGGCAAATCCTTCACATAAAGTGTTGAGCTTTAGGCAAAACATAAACAACATAGTTTGAGAGGTATTGATCTTGTAAAATGACTGTGAATCATATCATTGTTACCATCAAACTCTACAGAACCAAAGCATGTCGACAAACAAAGTACAAGAAGACATTATAGAGATACAAGACTTCCTAGCAAACTAGTTCTGCACAGCAGAAGGCAGACATTAAAAAATTTAATGAACATTTGTCATGTGTGTCTTCAAAGAATAGAGGCAATGCTCATTACTTATCAGAAAATAATACAGTTGAATGTGAATGTCGAACCTCTATACGCGATACAACCCCTTTTGTTACAGAAATGGTATCTCCTCCAAGCGGATATCCTACAACAGTGACAGCATCCTGTCCAATAAGGAGCAGCTAAATATGAAAAGTTTACTAACAAGAGGAGAATAAAGGAAAGTGAGAGTTGATGAGTCATGAAATGGTGCTATATTGACTTTAAGCTCGTTCAAACTTTCAGAGTATAAAACACACACTCATCTAACGGCTTAAATTTTTAAAACAGTTCCAGAGGTCCCACAAAATTTTACATGGTACCAAAGCTTTAGATCTAAGTACAAATCTTTCTGGCCCCCCACTATTATACACTTCTACACATGTCTTTATCAAAATCCAGTTCGTGTTCTTTTTCTTTGTTTGGGGGGGGGGGGGGGAGGGGGGAGGAGGAGGTGTTGGGGGGGTTGCATTAAGAGTATTTACATGTTAACCAAGCATTTATTCAACTTAGGCTTTCGATTTAATTAGCATTGGTGCCACAAAATTTCGAACCATTACAAATCTGCTCAATGACAAAGCACAATCCCTCGTGTTGCAAATATCAATGTAGAGATGATCTAACAAGACAAAATGCTTATCGCCAAAATGCAGCAACAGACTAATGTCATTCAACCATCACTGTGATTTATTTTCCTGTTAATTATGAGCTCCTTTAATGACACATCAATCCAATTTTTATTAACTTACCAAAAAAAAAACAATATCTACTAAAATTTCAAAACTAGAAAATGATAGAAGATTTAGAACTTCCAAATTGCCCGTCACAGTTCCTTCTTCAGAACATAGAGTTTTATCCTGGATCTTAGACCTTCTTTAACATTTTCTATGTATACCATTCATTTGGTTTATGGACCACTCTGCTGGACCAAGTCAAAAGGTGATAATGCAAGAAAGATATCTAGCACTTCGGAAAAACATTAATTTGCAGTAAACCCGTCATCTTTATGATAATACATGAGTATATTCTAGAAGACATCTTCATGCCAAGATAATATCATGATGCCAAATTACAAGAACTTCAAAAAATCATGCTAAGGATGTAAGAACTAGAACAACTTCTGTCCACTGGGATAAAGAAACAGAGAGGTACTTATTTGACAACTAAATAAGTCCCACCTGGAGATGTGGCAAGCGTCCAAATTGCAGTGGTTCTGCTCCTTTCCAAAATCCCTCACTCTCTACAGAAAGCAAAGCTATATCACAATCGATGCCTTTAGCCAAAACCTGTCCATTCAACCAGAAAGAAGAAGCTGAGGAATGGGATTGTTGCATCCAAGACTACAAATTTGGAACTAAGAACTTGATTGGTTCTTCATATTCAGCTTTGGTTACTCACTAAGAGTCGAAAGAAAAATGCAGACTGGTAACCCAATGATGCAAATGGACATGTATGTGCTTATAAAAGGAAAAAGGTAGACAAACCAACAAGATAATCAGACACTAGCTCCATATTACAAAGAACGAGATAAAGGAGAATCGCCATCTAGCTGTTTTGGGGGGAGGGAAACCAAAATGGTAAATGCACATGCACACGGAACCACTAAAAACTAATATACGCTATCAGATCATTTTTCATGTACCAGCATAAACAGGTCATTAAATGATGATTCATCTACACAACACAATTTATAGCCTTGCTATATAAAATAAGACATCATTTACCGTGGTCAGGTATGTAGGTCGGCACTTTCTTGTACTTTAGATGAACATAACAGAAGGACAGTAAGCATGAAGAATTCGTTTTGTTTCTCAAATGGCAGCAAATGCATGAAAAAGTTGGTCAATCTTGGCACTCTGATAGCACACAGTAAATAAGATAATTCATACAATAAGCATATATAAGGGGAAAAACATTAATTTCAGCTGATATCTTCAAACCTAAAACTGTCCAACAGCATCTATGCAACAGCAGCAAGGTCTTGGTTAAGAGGCTCAGATACGCTTTCCACAGGTGATTAAATCAGGTTTACAAACACTAGCACCCAAATCATGAAATGAGCCTCCTTATAGTGATCAATCAAGTATTCTCAAATCTTTTCCACACAAATATTGCAACTTAGATAGGACGTTTGCACAGTGAAAAGTGGATCTTGGCCAGAACAGCTTGCTATGGACTATCCATGCTTCAAAAAGAATTCACATCTCTCAGTACGTTATTGTCCTTTGAAACTTGTTTGGACAAAACATATTGTCTCCGTCTTTTTCTGTGGAGTGGCTGGCTGCTCGTTGTATTCCTAATTTTCTCCCATTTTACATACTATCTTTCCCTATTCATTGTAAGGAATCATGTATTAACCTCCGTCTTAAAACACCTTTTTTAGACCAATTTGTCTACGGTGCAGCTTCTCGTTGGCATTCACAAATATCCAAACAACAGTGAAAAAAATGCTGAATCCATGAAATAATTGGTCAAATAATACTTTACTTGAAAAGTGTGAAATTTGGTTGGACCACAACCAACTGCTCTAAAAGCTTAAGCTATTAGAAGAAGGCATGGTTTAATATTTAAATATTCCGACACTCTCCCTCACGCTTAGTCTGGTCTTTTGCCTAGTACTAAGCGTGGACAAATTAATTGGGGAGGCAAATAGGGGCCTGGAAAGATTTGAACTCAGGACCTCCTGTTCTGATACCATGTGAAATTTGGTTGGACCACAACCAACTGCTCTAAAAGCTTAAGCTATTAGAAGAAGGCGTGGTTTAATATTTAAATATTCCGACAAAAAGAAAACAGATATCACAACGCATCACTTGATCACTGAACTAGTGAAATACCTTGGCCACATATTTGGTATCATCGCCTCTTCTCTTTACTTTGACCTGCAATTGAAAAATCAATGAACAAATGTAATGAAATTCATTTGGTTAAACAAATGAAGTGTGCAAACCATATACAGGGCAGCTCAAAATTTCAATGATGCCGAGGCAGATAACAACAAAATAACTCCTATTCCACAACATAGGAGAGACGGAGATTGCCTAGGACGTTTAAGATTTTTGGGTAGTTTGGTAGTTCCAGTCGCAATTTAGAGATGAAGTGGACAAACTGAAATGATAAAAGAAACACTAAGAAAGAAATGAAGAGAACCTGCCTAAGAAAGAATAAGAAAGACATCAACAGAAATTTGCATAGGTCAACAACATAAATACAAGGAAAATGTGCAGCCAGCAAATAATGCATCGAAAGAGAAGCTTAGCCTACACAACTATACATCCAGATAACTCCGAAGTCTCTACCTGTTTTACAGAAAAGTGCTTCTCAGAAAACGCATACGCCATTTTCTTTAATTTGGCAAAAGGAAAGAATCAGTCATGGCATCCTCTTTTTGGTTTCTGGCTGATGGAAAATTGGTACTTAAAACTTTCCTCGAAACACATCTCTTCTCATATTCTTCTTAATTATTTTTGTTATTACTCCATTTCCTATGGAGGCTATTTTCTTGATACGACAATTGATGGAGAGATATCGAGAAAGAAAGAAGGACCTCCATATGGTGTTTATTGATCTCGAGAAGGCGTATGATAGGGTTCCAAGAAAGGTTATGTGGTGGGTCCTTGAGAAGAAAAAAGTACCTTCAAAGTATGTAGAGGCAATCAAGGATATGTATGACGGTGTTACTACATGTGTAAAGGCTTGTAATGGCACATCAAGTTATTTTCCAATCACAGTAGGCTTACGCCAAGGTTCTGCTTTGAGTCCTTACCTTTTTGCTCTAATTATGGATGAGCTAACAAAAGATATTCAAGATGAGGTGCCGTGGTGTATGCTATTTGCAGACGATATTGTGCTTATTGATGAGACCAGGGCTAGGGTTAACGCTAAATTAGAATTATGAAAAGCACGTTGGAGTCTAAAGAATTTACGTTAAGTCGAAGTAAGACGGAATACTTGAAGTGTGAATTCGACACGGCTGGAAGAGAGGATCAAGAAGCCGTAAAAATGCTTGGACATGAGGAACCCAAGAAGGATACCTTCAAATATTTGGGATCAATATTGCAAAAGAAGAGAGAGATTGATGAGGATGTAAGCCATAGAATCAGAGCAAATTGGATGAAATGGCGCAGTACATCAGGATTTTTGTGTGATCGCAAAATTCCTCTTAGGTTAAAAGGAAAATATTATAGAACAACAGTAAGACTTGCCATGATATACGGAGCTAAATGTTGGCCAGCACAGACGAAACATGAGCATAAAATAAGAGTAGCGGAAATGAGAATGTTAAGGTAGATGTGTGATCATACAAGGATAGATAAGATAAGGAATGAAGATATTCGACGAAAAGTTGGGGTAGAACCGGTGGCAGAAAAGATGAGAGAACATAGATTGAGATGGTTTGGGCATATTCTCCGAAGGCCCTTAAATGCCCCGGTATGAACAGAAGTTTGCTATCGAGAGCATACCACGAAGAAAGAAAGAGGCCGGCCGAAACTTACTTGGGGAAAGTAGTAAAACAAGATTTAAGGGAGTGGGAAATAGATTGACGTACGGTTTGTCTTAGGACAGAGTGAAAGAGAGCTATTAGTATTGTGGAGGGGTAGTGTGTATGTGTATATATATCTTTGTTTATTTATTTTTACATATTTTTTTCTTTTTACTTGATTATTTTTGCTTTATTTTTATGAATCTTTGGGGTTCATCGATCGCCAACCCCAATTAGTTTGGGATGAAGGTGTTGTTGATGTTGATGTTGATTACTCCATTTCCTATACTTCATTGTATCATCACTCGCCATCATTGCTCATAACCAGAACTACGCCACCCAGATGCCTATGCCCAAACCCTTCATCATCTATCTTGAAACCATTCCAGAAAATCACCACCAGGAAAAATATGACTACTTACTATCTTTCCGTCATCTTTATTGGCTGATGGCAGTAAGCTGGTCATCAATGATTTCTCATAAGCTCACTATCTGACCAAGTCCCACTCAAGCATTTTTCACATGTATGCTGAATGTCAAGCTCAAAAAAGGATCACCACTTGGCGATCATCACAAATATCCAAAATCGCATGGTTGGTTGAGATTTCAATCATTTCTTTTACTGGTCAGCGTCAATTTATATTGCCAATAAACTGTGCTGAAACATTGAGGATTTTATCCAAGATTATCGGCAAATAGGATACTGAAAAAGCATAATTACTTAAGTCTTTCATTGCTACAGAAGTAAACAGAACAGGAAAGGGAGAGGAAGGAGGTCGGTGCCAAAGAAGACAGAAGACATGTCAAGAGAGATATCTACCACGAAAAAGGGAAAGAGTAAAAACTTGATGCCATATATTACTGAAAAAGCAACTAATTAGTGGAGAAATGCAAAGATTTGAGTGGAGCATACCATATAATTAGTGATAACTATCACAAAACCACAGAATTTCGAGGTCTGAGCCAATTACCACGTGAAAAGAAGATGTTCTATGGTATTGAATGCCATAACCACTATGTCATTGCAACATTCGGAACATCTCTTCCAAGAACAATCAGGAATTACTTTCTAGATCTGCAAAATGTCCAATATCTAACTATATAGCCTAGAGAAGCTAGTTTGCTAGAGAAACAACTAGAGCAAAATTCAATCAATCATATTCCAAACTCAAACTACCATGGAGATTATTATATAATAAATAAACTTTTGACATGACTATCAAGTGGATTACCTGGGTATAATGTTCCACACAATGTGCATTAGTCAAGAGCTTTCCATCACCAATCATAAAAGCACTGGACCAAGATATAAAGTGAATAGTCAAGTCACTGGCAGTTCGACTCTCATAAATGATACAAGATGGGAACTGTTGCAAGAAGACATGCCTTCCAGTACTTGTATATTGTCTTTGCTTTTGCCAGGGAAGAGAATAATCAGGTTCCGTATGAGTGCAATAAACCTAATATACATAAAGGGAGATCAAACGATAGAATTTTACACAAGGATTGCCAACTTAAAAGGATCCTCGAGTATTATCATCGTCATTCTTTTTTAAAATCAAACATCTAGACATAATGATGTGACAATTTCTGAAAGATTTGATGGGACCACTTGCCAAGTGCTCTAAAAACTTAAGCTGTTAGAAGAAGACGTGGTTTAATATTTATATATTCCAACACTCCCCTTCACACTTAGTAAGCATGGATAAATTCATTGGGAAGGCAAATAGGGGCCTGGAAAGATTTGAACTTAGGACCTCCTGCTTTGATACCATGAAAGATTTGATCGGACCACTTGCCAACTGATGTAAAAGCTTAAGCTGTTAGAAAAAGGCATAGTTTAATATTTATATATTCCAACAATTTCATTAACAAAAAATGATTGGGACAAAAACAGCTCAAAGAATTTACACACAAATACTTGTTACTTGGGCATGCAGTAACAGATTCCAGTTGATGCATGTTAAAATTCAAGATGAGATCAATAGAGGAGTTAAAATAGGCGATTCTAACAATAAAACTTAAGTTTTTGGAGAAAAACAGAGATGCAGAAATAAAGTCCCGCACTTAGTCTACCTTAACGACAGCATTGAGAAAAGCTGCATCTTGGATGTTCCCAGATTCGGTTTGTGACTGTCATAGGGGACAACAATATCATATCAGCATAACAGTAAAATGCCCGGAGATAAATAAATCCAAACATCTAAACTATCATTTGAGACCTCATGAGAGGTACCTGCTGTTCTGTGAAATCAAAACCCTTCGTTTCTTTTCTTTGCAGGCCAAAACCAAAAGCTGTAGATTCAGATCGCCCTGCATATCCTCTATTCCTATCACCATCAACAAATGGATAAGGCCTTTCATCTTTTGATCTTCCAGGATACTTTTTCTGAGAAATAGGTTTCCCCTAGATATGGCAAACCGAGTCAAGAGAGAAATAAGGAAACCCGCAGTCCGATCATAACTACAAGTTCAGACAATACAGAAACCGAAGAGAAAGTCTGAAATTGAAATGCGTTGCTTATGTACATGGATCTCCCCTAGCGAAATAAATGGTGCTTTGTAGCTATCGGCAAGGTCATCACATAAAGCTTGAACAATGTACAATCATCAGCAATCCATTAACAGGCATATTTTGATTATCTTAAATCATGATAGTCACGGATGTCTCCACAAACACAAAACCCTCCTCTTTCGATGATGAATGATTCACGGCAGTACAGATAATCGAAATGTTAGCTGCGCTTATCTACCAATGCGTTGCGCTCGCACGTCGAAAAACTCTACAACAGACGAGCTTTACTTCGAGAGAAACGGCACAATTAGTTCTGCAACAAGCACCTGATGCGCATGCTCTAATGACTGAACAACGGAGAGCGGACGCGAAGTACCTTGTCCCTGCTCGTTTTCGCAGACGAGGAGGAGGAGGAATCTTTCTTCGAAGCTCCCTTGTGCTCGGACTTCGAGTTGAGGGGAAACGGCAAATCGCGCGGCGTAGGGAGACAGCCCAGGCCGGGGAGAGAGCCGCGGTAGGTGACGGCGGAGGAGAGTGAGGAGAAGTAGCAGCTGGCGGCCGCAATCGCCATTGTCGCGGCTTCGACGGAGAAGCAGGAGGGAAAGAAAAATATCGGAGGGGGAAAGATGGAGTTTAAGCGCGAGTCCCCCTTATCCTAAAGGCCAATTTCATTTGGCGCCTCCATGTCGTTACCCTTCTTCTTCTTTTTTTCAGCTGTTCTTTTTGTTTTCAATTTTTCTTTTTCTTTTGTAAAAGTCCTTTTTATTTTATTTTATTTGTTTTGGTTTTTTGTGTGTGTGTGTGTGTGTGTTTTTTAATAGCAGTCCAAATATTACAAGGAGAAACCAGAGCCAACATTTAAGACTGTTTATTTTGGGAAAAATGAAACGTTTCTAAAAAAATATTTTCTCGAGAGTTATTTTCTTGAAAAATGCCAATAACGTAAAAACTGTTTGTATGAAAAACCTCATTTAATTTTTCCGAAGAAAATTATCAAAAAAAAATCATATTTTTAATTATTATTATTATTTTTTTCTTTTCCTTCTTCCTCCGTCAACAATCGGTCATAATTGAGGGACATGTTCGCCCAAGGCTAGTGAGGCTTGCGCCTCGCCTATGGCACTGGTCGATCGTCGGCCGTCGCTGTGGTTGGCAACTAGCAGAGGAATAAAGCAAAGAAACAAATAAAAATAATAAAGTTATTTAAATTTTATTTAAATTTTCAGATTTTGTAAAATAATTAAAAAGAAAAAGAATGTAAAGGATTGTAGGGAGAAAAGATGAGGGAAAATGATTTTCTCTTTTCTTGGGAGGGGAAATCATTTTCCCAACTATTGAACATTTTTTTTTCTATTGGTGGAAAGTATTTTTCTTGACTAGTTTATTTTTGTGAACCAAGCATCAAAATATAGGGAAAGTTTTGTTAAAAGTTATTTTTCGTGAAATAAACAAAACCTAAAATGATAAATCAAAGAAAACTCCACTAATGATGTATTTTAAACTCTAAATGGGTGATCATTAAAAAGAAAAATATATATATATGATGAAAATCCCAATTTGCAAGCTCGTGAACAACAACGTTGTTCTATTGGTCCACTTAAAACTCCAAGGGCAAAGTCTCATTTATTGAATAACATTAATTAAAACTTTGCAATCAATTTCAAAGACCGCTTTGTGGATGCTGAGGGATTGAAGGGCTTTGCATGCGAGAAGAAGAGCTGCAGCATGCACTTCATTGGCGAGCTTCATTTTCATGTCTTGTCCGCGCTTGGACAACTGAGCTTCTATGTAATCATGTAATAATACTTATGGCCCCTTTGTTATCATTCACGCATCATCTACATTAAACGTCAACTCTTGGTTGATGGAGGAATCCAAGAGTTTGTCCTCACCTCCAATAGGATATGGTTCCTCAATTAACTTTGTTCTTCTTCCTAACCATATTAGAATACTCCATGAAATCTTGTATGACCAGCTGAATTACCTTGGAAGGAATTGGAATAGTTTGATCATGTAATTTTTCATTTCTGTAACGCCACATTCTACTGCAAGGAATTGTTGCATAAAGGATGAAGAGCTTGCAATCAAATCCCATTATCTATATTATTTTTCCTGGATCGAGAAAGTGGCTCACCATCTCTTTCGGAGACATGACATTTCAACTAGACAAGATAATACCCCACGGCTTTTGTTTCAACCAAATTTGGACTAGATGACAAGTCGTGAACAAAATGTATCGAATTTTCCTCTAAGGCTCCACCAATGGGCAAGAAGAGGCTGCGATATCCAAAACTTTTTTTTGTCTCATAAAAAAAAATTTATGAGACAATTACATCCAAAACTTTTTTTGTCTCATAAAAAAAATCTTTTTTTATAAGACAATTACATCCAAAACTTTTTTCTGTCTCATAAAAAATCTCCAACTTTTTCTTTTATCCCAATTCTACCCAAAATTTTTACTTTTCTCCCAATTTTGCCAGCCTGGTATAAAAAAACCCTAAACTTTTGCTTTTGTCCAAATTCCACCCAAAACTTTTACATTTGTCCCAATTTTACCAGCCTAGTACTAAAAAAATCATTAACTTTTACTTTTATCTCAATTCTACCACCGTCAACTTTTTGCTCATAATCATCGTTAGTTGATCCTACGTGACTCGAATTTTCTTGCCGAATCTAACAATGAATTTTCGAAATTTAGAAACAGTAGATTTCAGAGACGACAAGATTTTAAAAAATTCGTTAGAATATCTCCAGCCGTTCTTTGAGCTGTTAAGTGTCGAAAAGAATACGAAATGTGCCATCTTTAGTAACTATATATCTCTCAGCAATATATAGGGGTAGCAAAAACCAGAAGATAATTTCAAAATTTTTTCATGTTAGTTTTGCTGAGATGTAATTCATTAATGACGTGATAATGGCACGTAAGATTAACTAACGATGATTATAAACAGAAGACTAACGGTGGTAAAATTGGGACAAAAGTAAAAATTGAGGGATTTTTTTGTACTAGGCCCGTAAAATTGGACAAAAGTAAAAGTTGAGGGTTGGAAAAATTGGGACAAAAATAAAAGTTGAGTATTTTTTTGGTACTAGGCCGATAAAATTGGGACAAAAGTAAAAGGTTCGGGTAGAATTTGGACAAAAGTAAAAGTTGGGGATTTTTATGAGACAAAAAAAAGTTTTGGATATAATTGACACAAATACTAAAGTTAGAGGTTTTTTTAGGTATTAGGCATTTAGACTACACACATTCCAAATTTTTACCCGGGGGTTAAAGAAGTTTTCTTTTTTTCTTCGATTCGAAACAGGATATGAACCAATAAAAGATGGCGGATGAGTTGAGACATTAGAAACTTGTTTGTTTAGTTACCCCGAATGGGATAGACTCAATGGCAATCACGCAAGTAATTTCATATTTGGGTCGACTACGATTTCTCACCATGGAACGTCATTCTAGCTACTTTTCATTTTCTAACATGGAGGAAATTTCCCTGATGTCATCTTCCCCTAACAATAAAATTATGGACCGTGGCTCAATGACAGTTCATGTTTTGTGCAGTCTACGCTTCCGAGGTGGTGCATTTAGGAGATGGGGGCGGATGCCGGAGATGCGACGGGGATGGCGGGGAATGAGCACGGCGCGGTAGCATTCGCCAATCAATCAATTAACATTAGGCTAGCACGTTCTTCTTAATAACACGTCTCGCTGATTGCACCTCTTGCGGGATCAAGCAAAACGATGCCGCTCTGCTCAGCGTCGTTTGCCGAGGTGGTTGGCACGGCAGCTTGGCAAGCGGGCTTTTAGGACGGAGAAGCCAACATTTGTTATTTTTTCGTCTCTCAAGTAGAAATACTCCCTTCTGGATCCGGATCGTCCAACCTTCGCTCAGAAGGTTAGGCACCTAACCTTGCAATCTAGGCCGTTCATTTTTGGACAGACGGCCCAGATCTCATATTTTTAAGGGGTAATTTTTAGAATTTTTTATATATATTTTTATTAGTGATAATCTGGGTCATCCATTCATAACACGAATGGTCCAGATTGCAAAGTCAGAGCCTAATCTTCTAAGGAAAGATTAGACGGTCCATTTCCCTTCTTTCTTGATTGGTTTCATTTCTATTTTATTTTGTTTGGTATTGGGCATACCCGGCACCTCATTTTCCTCAAGAAAGGTTTTGTGGGCCTCTCCGGTCCCTTTTCTCCTGCAAGCTACAATGGGCTTTGTGGGCTCTCGAAGCGATGCACTGAGCCGGATCGATCCGCCCAGAAATTTCATCCCGTTTGCGAGCACGATCAAGCCTTTCCCCATTTCGGTCACCCGATGTATCCGCTACTTAGATAGCTCGGCGATATCGGTAGTCCCTGAACTTTCACTCGCCGGCCGGCCGGAGTCGTCTTCTTGAACCTCGGTTTTCGGTTCAACTAGGCTCACTGAACAATTACGTTTCCTTCCGAGCGCCTAAGGTGATCTTTAGTGAAGTTGGTGATAGAGGAATCGAAAAAAAAAAATGGGTGTGAAGAGGAGAGAATCCTTGTTGAGCGACTTCAAGTTATTGCAGAACGGAATTTTTTCCCAATGACATTCGAGAGAATTACGTCTTTATTTAGCAAGGTTTCACCGGGACCGTTCCTCAAGTCCCACGGCCTAGGTTGCGGCACGCGATGCTTTTGTATCCGCGTCGGTCGGAAGTGTAATCACGCGCTTGAACTGTTTGCTCGAAGGTTCATATGGGTTATTATGACATTATTATAAGCTGGAAATGTCAATCATCTCAATTATTATTTATTAGTTTAGCTCATGTGAATGTGGGTTTGGAATCTGTGACTGAATTCATCGGAGGTTGATGTCATTGGAACCCTAATGTGCACGCTTCATCCAGGGTTTTTTTTTTTTTTAATACAATCATATGGTAAAAATTAAGAGAAGTTATTTTCTATTTGAATTGTGTCGTCGATTGTTGGCTTTAAATACTCATCTTCGCACTCTTTATAAAGGCTCTCTACAACCAAAAAATAAATAAATTTGAATGTCCTTGCAAATTTATCTTCATCTTTATTTTTCGCAATTTAAATATCTTTAAATTCCATACTTTAATCGTAGTCTTGGATTTTCATTCTTTATAAATTTTGGTCTATCATCTCGCTTTGTCGTTGATTAAATTCCGGCAAAGTTTTTTGTGCTTCGTTATTGATTAAATGCCAACGAATCACACTATTCCTTATGATTCATTAAGTATACTATCCGAAATCGCTACAAAACTCGTTTTCTCTTAATAATGATTTTTGGTAAAACATATGATGTCGACGATCCAATTTCTTGTGAAACGGATAGTATCTGGTGCAAGAAAATGTTTTCTACACATCACGGTAGAAGTTTTAAAGTTTTTAGCTTTAATACATTTGGGTTCTAAAATTTTCATTCGTTCATTCAGATTCTAAAATTTGTAATTTGGATACACTTAAGTAATTCCATTAATTTTGTCTATTTTAGTTAATGGAAGACTCGACCCTACCCTTTACCATTTTTCCAATGCCGCATGGGGCATGGCCTTATTTAATTTTTAGTTTAATCTTTTGATAAGACACGTCATCATTTGGTAGTGTCACATCACAAAATTAAAACAAACTGAAAATAAGTAATAACCAAACAATGAAAAATAAACATTAAATCTGAAAAAAAAACCAAAAAAGGATAATCCAGCAAAAAATTAAGGATTCGTTGGCCAATGATTCTGATCAAAATTGATTTTTTCCGATTCTGTTCTCTGGATGAATTTTAGAGAATCAGAACGCATTTTATAATTGTACAAATTTTTTATTTTTGGCAATAATTTCTCTAAAACTGCACAAGATCCAAGATGAAGTTTATAGCAAGAACTAGGGATTTATAAGAGGCGACATCACTGCCCTTTGTCGCTGATAAGGCCGCCGACCCATGTCGTGGTCCTAGCAAGGGTAGTGGGCCCTTGCATGCTAGGTAGTTGCTGTAACGACCAAGTTTGACATGAGCGGGGAGCGGTCATCGAGGCTAGATGGCTTGGACAAGGAACGGGTTATGACAGACTTTTCGGATAGCGAATGGGATAGGGATGAATCGAATTTCATATCGCCTGGGTGTGGTGAGGTGAAGTGCTATGTATGTGTGGTACTTGTCCTTAACTTGCTACGAGGTCTTTACTAGACGAAGCCCAAAAGAATGAAATTCCGCGGGCTCTGGCTCAAAGCAGACAATATTGTTAACGATTGGGACTTGGGTGTGACATAATAGCATTAGAGCAAATGCCCAAACGAAAGTGTGTAGTTCGGAGACGAACTAGGCAGAAGCTCGTGGGCTTGTAACGAACCGGTCCAATGAGAGAGGGGAGTGGTCACCGGGGCTAGAGGCCTGGACAAGGAGGGAAGTGGCTTATGGCAAGTTTTTAGGGTGGCGAAGGGATATGGATGAACTGAGTTCCACATCACCTGGGTTTGGTGAGGTGAAGTGCTATATATGTGTGGCACTTGTCCTTAAATTGTAACGAGCCATTTTCTAGCGAAGCTTAAATGAAGAAAATCATGCGAAAACGGACAATATTGTTGACGAGTGGGACTCGGACGTGACAGTTGCAGCTAGTCATGGCCGGTTCGGCGGAACCGTCGGTTCCGGTTCCGAAAAAGTTGGAACCAGAACCGGCCCCTTTGAAATTTCATTTTTAAAATAATAAATAATGAAATAAAAATACTAAATTATCAAGTATAAATTATAATTAAATTGTACATTGTAATAAAATTTGGGGGAAAAAAGAGGAGAAATGGGCTTGAACTTAATTATCATTAAGTGTCCACATATCTTCTTGGAATAGAAGAATCAAAATCCATGTAGTTCTTTTACCTTTGATAATCCCAACTTACCTTATCGTCAATCGTCGCTACCCGTTGTGGTACACGTGTCGGCGGTATCTCTACAATCCTCACTAAAAAATTCATGTTCTCGATCCCGCTCTTGGTGTCGAAATCTAGCCTTTTTCCAATCATCGACACAAGCTTGAGCCTCCACAGATTCTGGACTTAATCTTCAACGGCGGTCGTCCAAAATTAATCCTCCAGTGTTAAATGCTTGTTCAACTGCAACTGTTGAAGAAGGCGTTGCTAATATCTGTCTTGCGATGAGAGTGAGAACTGAAAATTGAGTTAAATGGTTCTTCCACCACTCCAAAATTTTGAAATCTCTGTTGTGTTTGGAATCACTAAACTCAAAAGCAATGGTTAAATGGTTTTCTAATTCGGAAATAGTACCTCCTGTTGTCCCCTTTCATTTTTTTACTTTTTGTCTATTTATGAGTATTTTGTACCCTCTACTAATTGAACCATATGTATTGCTTTGTGAGGCACTAAGTTGGGAAGATCCACTATCACTTAAATCATATCTACTACAAAATTCATTATATAATGCTACTATAGCGTGTTTAACTTCACTTTGTATAATTGAAATATCTATTGCTTCATCCAAATGTAAACAAACATAATAATAATCATTCAGATAATTTAATAAACCATCTAATTTAGTACGTGGATTGAAAATAATACCAACCAAATAAACAAGAAGAATGTTGAAATAATAATGCAACTATTTATCTCACATTACTAAAATAATCGAAGCTAATTGAGTATCTTTTTCATAATCATTAAAAATACCAGCAATATTAACACACTCTATTAAAATAAATGCGTAACAGGGTAATAGACACCAGATAAAGTATTAGTAGCATCATTAAAAAATTTCAAAAATTTTAATTTTGGGTTAATACCACGAAAAACCCCAAACTGGTACGCGTGTGACAAATTTACCCCAGTTTTATTTTTTGACCACGAAAAACCCCAAACTGGTACACTTGTGACAAATCTACCCTCCGTTAACTTCCGTCAAATCTCACCGTTAAATTTGCTGATGTGGATGACACGTATGCCTTTGTGCGTTGACGTGGATTAGGTTCACATGAAAATACTTTGATTTTTTAGTAAATAATAATAAATTAGGTTTTTTTTTATGAGAAATACTAACTTGATGACGTTCTGCAGTTCCCTCAACGCAAAAAAAAAAAAAAAACCCTAGCCCCTCTAATCATCTTCTCCGACATTCCCTTCGGCGAACGAGAGCTTTCGACAATCAAGAGTCCTCCATTCCACATCGCCACAGGCTCGGATCATCTCTTCCGCTCGCCACAGGCTCGGTTCATCTCTTCCCGTCGCCACCTCTGCCTTGCTTGGTCGCGACCTTGGGTGTATGTCATAGGTTTCATTTGGTCAAGGTAGGAAAACGAGATTCCTCCATCTGAGTTCCTCCATCCGACTCCGCGTTCGAGATTCTATGCTTTCGAGGGCCCTTCTAAATGCATATTTAGTTGCTTCGGTTGTTAATGATTTGTGCGAAACTTGACCCTATATTATTTACTGTTTGTCTTCAAATCTTTGTGTGCTTTAGGTCTATGTTGGGTGTTCATGTCAGTTTTTGTCCTCGTTGTGTGCCGAAATTATAACATGAAACTTGCATGTGAATGGTATGATCGTGCACCACATGCTCGATGAAATGCCCGAACCAAATTCACTTCAGTTTGTCACTGATTTTAGGTATATTTTGATTGTGATTCCACGTGACTTATATGAGAGTTCACTTCTTTGCTTGTATATAGAACTCGAAAAATACCAAGTATTTTGTTTGCTGAACTCGATCTTCTCATCTCCTTTGTCAAACTTGATCATCCTATATTTTTTTGTTGTGATATGGAACATGCTTTTTGACCTCTGTTGTCTAGTGTAGACTCTGTTTTTTGGGTTGTTAGCTAGTTGGATGTTTGGTGGAGAGGTTCTTTTGTAAAGCTTATTCAAGTCAAATGTAAAGACTACTTTGTAAAGCTTGTTCAACTACATAGAACATGCTTTTGGACCTTGTGTGTGTAAAGGCTATTTTGTAAAACTTATTCAAGTATATAGAACATGCTTTTGGACCTCTAATGGAGGCTGATGCCTTTTATTTAGTTGTCTGGAATGTGAGATTATTTTCATTTTGAGAGTAAGTTCATGTTGTAGCAATTTCTCGTGCAAGCTTTGTCGCTTTAAACGTGAAAAAAGCTCTCTTTAAACCTTAAACAAAGGTGAATTTTACGGATGACAAATCACGCTGGGTTCGCGCTTTTTTATTTGTCAAACACTTAGGTGCACTTGAAAACAATCAAATATGCCCCAAAAAAATTCAGGATGTATATACCAAAGAAATTTTTAAAAAAAGTCGCGACGGATAGAAAAGTGTTAGGGTAAATTTGTCGTGTGTGTACCAATTTAGGGTAAATTTGTCACAAATTTATAAATTTGGGGTATATTTGTCACAAATGTACCAGTTTAGGGTAAATTTGTCACAAATGTATCAGTTTAGGGTTTTTTGTGACATCAATCCTACAAGATTTCCACGTAGACTTAGTCCACGTCAGCATACAAAGACAGACGTGTAATCCACATCAGCAAATTTAACGGTGAGATTTGACGGAAGTTAACGGAGGGTAGATTTGTCATAAATTTACCAGTTTGGGGTTTTTCGTGGTCAAAAAATAAAACTAGGGTAAATTTGTCACACGCGTACCAGTTTGGGGTTTTTCGTGGTATTAACCCTTTAATTTTTTTTTGCAAACGTCCCAACGTTGCGGGAGTAAAGTGATCGGGAACATTATTAGAAATAAATGCACATAATAAATCTTTGTAATCAAAAGATTAACGAAGCAACTCGTAGGTAGAATTCCAACGAGTTGGAATATCTTTTGGAAATCTTTTTGCTGTTCTCCCATTTTCTTTACAAAATTTGCCCCATGCTTTCATAAATTGGGGATGGCTCCATAAAAATTTAATTACTTTCTTTATTGGGGCGAGAGCATTCTCAAAAGTTCGTAAACCATCTTGTACATATAAATTTAAAACATGGCAAGCACATCTAATGTGAAAAAATTATCTGCCAAAAGTGGGTTTACAAATATTTTCTAATTCGGGAATGGGAGCGGTATTTACCGCGGCATTATCAAAATCAATTGAAAAATTTTATTAATCAATTATATTCTTCTAAAATTTGTCTAATTATTTTATAAATATTAATGGTTGTAACTCGAAATGCAAGAAGTCTTTTTTGAATGGTTCAATCGTCACCTATCCAATGACATGTGAAGCCCATATAAGAATGAATTTGTCAAGGATTAGTCCAAATATCGCTACCTATATGCACACGTCCATTGAAATCCTTAAAAAAATTTGCCAAACCTTTTCATTTTGTTTTTTATAAGCCTTGAAAACTTCGTGTTTAAGAGTAGTTTTCGGAACAGATGGTGCTTGCGGAACCAATGCAGTGTTTATCAAAAATTTCAAATTAAAACTTTCATCAGTAATAAACGGAGCATGTTCAAGGGCAACATATTTAGCTAATGTTTGTTTATAAAGTGCATCAGTATAACGGAATAAAGGATGAGAGTTAGGATTGGTGAATCCGAAAATTTGTTGTTGGCTAGTGTCTATCCCTGCTTGCGTTGGATGTTGTTTCGTCAAATGCCGACGAAATATTCCATAGCCGTCTCTTTTAGAAAAATTGTATGATTTCGGACAATATTTACAGTTTATCTTAAACTTACATTCGCTTTTACGTACCTTATCGAAGTGTTGCAATAAGTCGGATGTACCCTCTCGGGCCTTCCGTTCCGACTCATTTGTTGTCGACATTTCTTCGACACGAGAAGGATGATAAAGACTTTCTTGCAATGGGACGTGCTCGAGTTGGGATTGGGAACATAATTGATATTATCATCGTTGTCTACCTAACATGCATAGTCACGAGGATCAAATTTAGATAAGGAAAATTGGATTCTCTCATCGGGCTCTTTTCAATTTTTTTCCTTCCACTTATCTTTTTTTTAGAGAATTGATCGAAAAATTGATTCAGAAAATTGAGACGGGTTTGAGAGAATTGAGTGGACTAAGAGAATTTGGGAGAATTTGAGAGAATTGAGATGAGAGAAATTGTGAGAAAAATGAAAGGAGGAAGGATATTTATAGAAGGGGGTATGGTATAATATAAATTATAAAAAAAAGGTACCCACCGTTGCATGCAACGGCCTGAAGGGCCCCACGGGGGAAAGAGCCTGATGTAAGACAACTAGCATGTTATCTTTTTGGATAGTTTTTATTTTCTATTTTAGGAAATTGAGGTATATCTTTAATCGTAATATTCGATTGGAATTTCATTAGGTTAGTTTATATATGATTTTTAATATTCCGTTTAGGATTATCTTTAGGGTATCTTTAGTTATCTACATTCCTTTTAGAGTCCTATCTATATATATGGACGTCTTCTCTTTGTAATCGGCAGATTATCATATATTGAATTGCAGTATTGCTTTGGGAATTGATTTCCTGTTGGAAGAGTATTCCAGTTATCGCTTACCCTGCGCCATTTGGTATCAGAGCGAGGTTTCTCCTTGTGACGATGACAAAGAACGTGAATCAACAAACCTCCGCAGTTGAGGGCGCTGAGCCTGTTTCGCGTGAGGAATTTACCCAGTTCGCTGAGGAAACTCGGCGAGCTCTGCACGACCACCAACGGACTATACAAGACTTGCTTGCCGCTACCCAACGGTTGTCTGCAAACCCAAGCCACACACCTGGCGTTCTTCCAGCCGAGCGAATTCCTGTCGCTTGTGATCCCGAAGTAGCTATGGATCGTGGGGCAAATCACCGACATTACCGACAAAGGCAACAAGCCTATGTCGAGGATTCTGAAGAAGACGAAGATTTCCAAGATGAACATGAATTTGTTCGTGGAGGCCACCGAAATGAGGAATTCCAGGGTGAACATGTTAACTGCGTGGTGAGACGATTGCTATTAACCCCACGACAAGATGATTCGCAGCGAAATAATCTTTTTCGCACCCGTTGCACTATGAACGAAAAGGTATGCAACGTCATTATTGATAGCGGAAGTTGCGAGAATATAGTATCGCAAGTGCTTGTCGATCATCTCCAACTGAAGACTGAAGCTCATCCTTCACCCTATACAATCGGATGGATTCGTAAGGGACCAGAATTAAAGGTAACTCAGATTTGTCATTTGCCTCTTTCCATTGGAAAAACATACAAGTATACTATAATCTGTGATGTTGTTGAGATAGATGCATGCCACGTCTTGTTGGGACAGCCATGGCAATATGATGTTGATGTTACTCACCGAGCGCGTGATAACGTTTATTCGTTCATGTGGGGAAGCACGAAAATTACCCTTCGTCCCTTGGATGAAGCTGCTCATGTTTCGCGATTTGCTCAAAAACCTGAAAGGACGGCTCCTGTTGAGAACAAGGACCAGCTTTTCGAGAAATTAGAGGATGAACTGAAGGCGAGAGAAGAAACGGAGCTGAAAGATCTGAAGATCATTCTTGAAGCCGAGGTTTCCATCGATAAACCCAGTCTAGAACACGAGGTTAACTTTGGCGACGTTTCCCAGATGATGGCGCGGATGCCGACATACGAGATGGATGATTGCGATTCCACCGCGTTGGATGATGAGGCGCCGACTTTCGATCCCGATGCAAACGGCCCGATGATGGGCGATTTTGCAACTAAAGGGGAAGAGGGTGTGGGCGTCAAAGCAGATTCTAGGAACACCGCCGGAGATCTAGAAGCAAATATCGTTGTTCGAGCACTTGAAAGCTCCAACATGTTCGACTTTGGGGCTCGCCTTTTGGCAAGGGTGAGAATCCATGATTTTTCAGAACGTGAAATATCTATTGTTCAAGCTTTGCTTTTGTCGGAGATGGAATCCGCTTATTTGGAGCGTGGATGGTGCAACAACGTCACCACTTGCCTCGATCGAACGGATACACGGTTAAGTTCATCGAAACAGATGGTCAAGGAAGTTGCTTTCTCCTGTTTACTCCACAACAAACAAAAATTTAATCCAGATTTCTACGACTGGAGCAGAATCAAGGTTAGATATTTCGATGGAGTTTCATTTATTGGGGATGTGGGAGCAGTAGATCTGGCAACTAAGCTTCACTTTAGAGGAGCGAGGGCTTTTGTAGCGATTATTGAGGATTTACTGTCGAAAGGGATGAGCAAGGCTCAAAATGCTATTCTTTCTGGATGCTTAGCTGGTAGATTGACTTCAATACTGCATTGTGATAGATTCCGAGCTCTAGTGCCTGCAAGTGCCAAAGTCAATTGCCTTTCAAATGTTGGCTATTTTATCAACGCGAAGGACGTTGCTGGGGCTCCGCACATTGAAACTTTCTACAGTGAAGTGGTTGCAACGCATGGATCAGCCAAGAATCTACCAACTTCTTGTACATCTAAACTAAGATCGGGATTGTGCTTCTTCCCTCAAAATATGGTTCCGCAAATTCAGACCCCACTCCTCCGGGGAGACGATGTACTTCGCTATTGCGATGGAGCAGTTTCCCCAAAAATACAACCACCTAAGCTTCTCTGGGTGAACAAAAATTTGCATGAGTCCTGGCTACTGCTATTTCGGTGGATGGACTTGAGCGACTGGTTATCATACAGTGTAACTGGAGACGATACTCGGAGTTTGTGCACAGTATGCAAATGGAATTATCTTGGCCATGCGCACATGCATCCGAGTGACAAAGATTCTCAGGATATGGAAGCCTGTGGATGGGTGTTGACACCTGATTTTTGACCATCCGTTATTATAGTTTTTATTTCTAAAATTAATTAAAAATAGCAAAAAAGGTCAAAAAATTGCAAAATCAACTTTGGAAGCCTTAGCCTAGCCTTGGGAACCAATTTTGAACAAAAAATATTTTTTGAATTTTTTAATATTTTTTGAAATTTATTTAATTATAAAAATACCCAAAAAATCAGGAAAAATACCATTCGTGGTCAGAAAATTACACAAAAATATTCAGAAATTTTATTTTAATTTCCTCTTTAATATTTTCACTTTTTACCAGGGACATTTGGCTCGGTTCATGGGGTTCCTTCACAAACCTAATCCCGAACCGGGCCTAAAAAATCCTTTTCGAGTCTTTTAATTTTTAATTCTCGGTTTTTATAAGCTATGACATTGGACTCTAAAGTATTGAAATGCAATTGGGTCAATTTTCCCTCCAATTGGATCAATTTTAACCAAAAGGGTTTAATTGCATAAAAATCTTTCAATTTAGTCCCCGGTTTCACAATTTTTGAAATTAAATTTCACACGGGCACACCCATCAAAATTAAACACCTCTACCCAATAGTTTTCATCATGATGAATCCATTGGTGGGCTCAATTTTGAATAATTCGATCGTTTAGACCTTCGATTTGGGGAAATTCATTTTCGGATCCTAGGGACAATTTGGGGTTTTCATAAAATTTCAATCAATTGATTCACAAAAATACCCATATTTGATAGAAAACGTGTCAAGGAGTCCGATTTTGCCATCAATTTCATGAAAATAGGTCAATTTGGGGCCCAATTTGGGTATTTGGTCGAACCGGGCCGGTCGGGTCAGATCCGACCCGACCCGGTCCGACCGGGTCTGCAACTAAGTTGCAGACCCGTTGCACGCCGAGACAGGGGAGAGCAGGGGAAGCATGGGGGCGGCATTTTTTTTTAAGAAAAGCGACGGAGCGAGCGTGGGGGAGGATGTCAGAGGTTGGTGCTCGCGGTCGGCAGTGGAGCAGGCCTGGAAAGCGACGCCGGTCGGCCATGAAACCGAGGAGAGGTTCGGTTTAAAGAAAAAACAGGGCCAAGAAGGGGAGGGGGGAATGTTTAACAAACTTGGCGAGAGGAACGACCCCGAACCTTGAGGAACACGCACAGCTCGTTGTCGAAGACTCCATACTCTCCGGCAACCCTCGGACAGGTCAGTATCTTCCTCTGAGCTTCGTTTTTCCGACGCCCGCCATGTGTTCGATAAAAGGCCCGAAAACTTCTCAAGCCATTAGCCTTCGGTCGTGCCTGTCCCGACCCTAGTCCGCGCGAGTTTTACTTCCAACCTTACTTATAACTGGCTCTAAGTCCGTGTATGTCCCCGTTTTTGCATCAAAACCCGACGGGAACCGGTCCCGGAGCTCCGCCGCCCACCTCACGGATCGAGAGCTCAACGGTACACCTCGTGCGGTCGCCGACCCTTAAATGGGTCCAGGTAAGTTTATAGATCTCATTCGAATGCTCTGTGGGTGTTTAGGACAAGCTTTAGACCAAAAAAATCTTTTGCAAGTTCTTCGCCGGAACCGGGTTCGGGGAGGCCCGGTTTGCTCATTTTCGTTGCGTTCGTGGCTTTCATTATGGTTGTGTACTGATGTTGAGGTGCCGAGGAGTCGATTGGTGCAAAAATCTCACAAAAATTCTGAGTTTTGGTCACGGTTTGGGCATTTTCCGGCGAGCTCGCCGGAATAATCACTGTTCCGGCGAGCCGCCGGTCGTCTTCTCCGGCAGCCTGGACCGGTCAACCGGTCAACCGGCTGACGTGGCATGCCACGTAGGCGGCCACGTCAGCCGAGTGGGACCGGTCCGTTGATTTGCAAACCAAGACCGAACGGACGGCTCGGATCGCGACACGTGTCGCGATCCTGTAATTTTGGAAAATTAAAAAATGATTTTCAAATAAAATAAATGATTTTCTGATAATTAATTTAAAATCGATCCGACGGCTACGAATGTGCCAAGTGGCAGCCTGTGGAGCGTCCGAGCTAATTCAAGATCGGACGCACTAGGGGCAGCCACGTGGCACAACGCGGGCCGTTCGATCCATTGGTTTTCTAAAAAAGAAAAAATAATTGATTTTTGATCCAATGGCTACGATGTGGCCACGTGGCTCACTGAGGGACGTCCGATCTAGCCTTTGATCGGACGCGCGAGACGAAGCCACGTGGCACGACGTGGACCGTCCGATCCGGGGAATTTGCGGATAATTAAATAAAATAGATAAAAAATCAAAAAATTGTTAAAAAAATGGAAAAAAAATGTTTAAAAATATAAAACGGCGTCGTTTTAGGCCGGTTTCGACCCCTAGGGTCGGGCCGGGCGCCCGAGAGGCGTGGGCCGGGTTTGACCCGACCCGGAAAATATTTTTAAATATTAAAAAATTCAGAAAATAATAAAAAATAATAAAAAAAATTCAAAAAATCAACAAAAAATAGAAAATTCATAAAAAATTCAAAAAATTCGGAAAATTCAGAAAAATTCTAAAAAATTCCAGAAAATAGGAAATGGCTACATTCAACTGGCCACGACCTGTTTCGGGTCTTTCGACCCCCGATCTTTTCAGAAATGACGATTTTGCCCTTCCGGCAAACCGTCTTCCAAAAAATTTCTAAAAAATCCAGGAAAATCCCAAAAAATAGGAAATGGCCACAATCAACTGGCCAAGGCTCATCCCGGGTGTTTTGAACCCCGACCCTTCTTAAAATGACGATTTCGCCCTTTGGGCGAATCGTCTTCCAAAAATTGAAGAAAAGTCAAGAAATTCCAAAAAATTCTCAAAAATGGGAAATGGCCACAATCAACTGGCCATGGAATATTTTGGGTAATTCGGTATCCAAACCTTCCAAAAATGACAATTTTGCCCTTCGGGCTAATTGTCCCCGAATCTTTCCATTTTACCCCTAGCCCTAAATCACATCTTCCCTAAGCCTTTATGGCTATACTAGGAGGCCAATGATTGAAATTGATGTGCATTGACATGATTTATTTATGCACTTGATTGCGCTTTCATTATATTGACTGTGGTTTGATAGGACCAATCTTCCAACCTGCATGAAACCCTGACCCATATCACCCAAAATTGCGCCTGCATGAACTCTTAGTTAGGAAAATCACTCACGTTAGGTACCGAAAGGGCGTTGGTAATGACACCGACGTAACCAAGTCCCCGAACCCAAAATCTCTGGTTCCGTAGAACTGATCGATCTCTCCCAATCGGTCAGTAAGGTTTCCGGTCTACCCTCCAAGAAAGACCGGTGGCGACTCCAAATGCATGCACAAGTTGCACATGCCACCACGACCACACTGAAGGTCGAAAGCGATCGACTCTTATCGTCGAATCCCTTAAAGATATACCTCCGCCGCGATTTGGTATGGGCCTGGGAGGGCCCGCGCTGATCTAAGGCCCGCGATCCACATTTCAGAGTGGGGGCCCGCGATCGGTAATCCATTAGCCGCGTCCGATTTCGGACGGGTCGCGACAGCTGGCGACTCCACTGGGGACGTTGTTCTAGAACACTTGGTTCTGGACCTCAAGTGGACTTAAGCCGTAATTAAAACGTTGAGTGATTTTTCTAACCCTGCAGGCGCTCTTGAAGGTGAGGTAAGTTCGCTTACGATAGGTGTTATATGTTTTTGCAGATTGGAGTGATAAGGGGTGTAGTCTGTGATTAACATTGTCTTATGCAGGATGGGCGTAGGAATGTATGTTATATGGATGATTTGAAGCGCTGATTGATATATAAATTGTTGCGCATGATTCACTGCATGTTTGAGGATCACGACACTTTGCACAAAGCGCCCAAACCCAGGCCGCGAAATCACCTTTTTAGGTAGCCATAGATCAGGGATCGATATGCAACGCCCTAGCGTGGATTGCGCTGGGGTCGACCATATTCGATCCCACTCACTATCCAAGTCGAGACTTTTATCCATTTGTTGTGGATTGCACTCATGGACGAATTTATCGACTCGGATAGAGGGAAGCCTCTAGGTTCCTCACCTAAGCCTTTGATTTTTAGATCAAGCCTCACTTGTCTCATGCGCATGTATATGGATGGTTGGTATACCTAAAACCAAAAAATCTTTGGATATCTCTTCTGGTAAAATCTTTTCATTATTATTAGGACCACTTGCTGTCTTTTACTTCTTGCATAGCATGCTGCACTCATCAAGTTTGAATGGTTGAGTCTAATTCCATTTTACAGTACATATAAAATAGAGATGGTTTCCCCAAATCGGCCCAAGGTCCTAGAGGTATTCCAATACGAGCGACGCGTCGTCCGACACGAAGCCACCGAGACGTTCAATGGGTTCCACTCCTTTCGTTTCATCCAAGGAAGGGCACTTACGGGACGCAACCTTATCCGAGGAACGAATTGTTTTTACACCAAGTCCGCGGAACAACTCGAGCGCGCACACAAGTTCGAGCTTGACAGGGAAAAGATGTGGAATATTTATCTGAAACTCAGGGACGTGTTCAGCAGGATAGGAGCGATACCAGCGCCCCCTCCAGATGTTATCGAGATTTTGTCAGACGGAGAAGAGTCTACTGGAGGACATGCGTCACCTACCCACCCTGTGGTCTTTCCATCCGATGAGGAAGAGGACCCGATCTAGGCAGGACAGCAGGGGCAACCGACATCATCTGACGATCCGATTTGGGGCATCACCTTAGGTTCTTTAGGGTTGCTTTTCGGCTATGTCTTCGAAAGTTAGTCGGTCTTTTGAGTCTGTAAAGGGCATCCGCCTGTGGATCTCCCTCCTATCCCTCGCGCTTTAATTCCCAAGTCATAGGCGTCTTAATACCGGAACGCGACATTGGAATTCCACCCAACCATTCAGACTTCCCTGGTCCAATCGTATGTCGCTGCCATTTGAAATCTTAGTTAGAACTCGCGTCTTGTTTGTTCGACACAAGTGCGAGGATCTAATTCTCATTTCATGACACACGCGACATGTGATTGAATCAGTTCACGCCATGCATAAGCATATCATCTGCACGGCATCATTATTTTCGTCCGTTTCATCATACCCTCTGATGGGGTTAGCGTTGGAACCCCAATTTGGTATTCCTTTTATCCAAACGGGGAGCCCAACCTTCATCACGTCTAGGGTAAATAATGATTTGAACGAATCTAATGCCCGAGTAATCCATGGATAATTAATCACATTCTCATATTCTAGACTTGATGGGGAGAGGTGACATCCAAATCATCCCGGTCCCGCATAAGGAGCTACAAATGTGGTGGGGGCGCCTCAACGAGACCAACCAGACTTACGTCAAGCAAAGACTGGGGCACCTCGTGGATCTTGTCAAAATCAGATATCAACCAGCACTCATACAAGCGTTGGCACGATACTGGGATCCAACTACGCTGACGTTTAACTTCGAGGGCTTAGAGATCACGCCCACACTGGAGGAGTACACAGCCGTCATCGGAGTCAAATTCCAAGAACAATCAGCTCGTCCTCCTTTAGGCCTTAACCCGTCCAAACTGCTATCCAAATTCCTTCGTCTCAAGACCACCGAGATTGAAAAGATTCTCAAATCTAACTCCGGTAGATTCCCATTCTCATTCCTATTTGACAACTACTCGAATCTGCCTATTGACACTGGCCATAAGTCGGGAATGATCTTCATCCTAGCGTTCTTTGGGTTCGTACTGTTCCCTACATCCAGAACCACATTCAATCCTTCCATCGTCCACATAGTCTACCAGGCATGCGACCGTTTAGACTACTCGCATATGATCCTCGCAGAGACTTTCCTATCCCTGAATCGCTACCAAGCTGCTCTAGACCATTCCCAGTCCTCTCGGAAGACTATCTTTCAAGCCTCCAATGGTCTCCTCTTCATGTGGATCACCTCTCACCTTAAAATGCTCAATCTTCATGTGGGCTGCACCCGAATCGACGAGGATATCCATCCTATCCAGTCCTTCCTCAAATGTCAATCGCTCATTTCCAATCGTTCTTTCATTGGCTGGTACAATCTCCTAAAAAGGCTAGAACCCGGACAACTCCGATGGCGGCTGAGGCGGCCCAAAATGCGCAAGGCACGCATCACTACCGAGGGTGGGAGACCGATCCCACTCTTAGGATTCACAGGGGCCGTATCATATCATCCGATTAGAGTTGTCAGACAATTTGGCATGCTGCAGGAAATCCCTCCCCAAGTTCTCCCTGACAAATTCGCCTTCGATGTTCCCCAAGGAACGATTACCAAGAAAACCAAGGCGCGCCTCCAAACCATGATCGATGACATAGAACAAGTACTGAAGGACTCCCCGCCCCAAGACGTGGAGTGGCCGGATCAGCTGGACCCTGAAATGCACTTACATCGGGCCTCCGAAGAGTACATCCGAGCCTTCAAGAGGATTCGACAGACGCCGGTTGAACCGTACGTCCCCGAGTACATTGTCCCATACCAGCCAGGAGTGGAGCCATACATACCGGAGGACGTCGGGCCGTCAGTTTATCAGGAAGTCGAAGTGGTCCACAGCCAGGGATTTTATGACGCCGAGGGGTGATGAAGGAGCAATCCTTCCCATCAAGCCTAGGATGTCGAAATGTCGTTATCGCATTCTCATCAAGCTCTTCTAAGAGCCCTTTTATTTGTAATGAACATTTTGGCTTATGCATTAAAACATCCTTTGAAAACTCCAATCTTGATTGTCGTGGATTACTCGTTGCCCAAATGGCATGGTGATTGTTGTTCATGAACATGTTACCGAGGAATCACACACCCTGTGACTGCTTTTCCATCAACGTAAATCTAATTTTTGGTCTTTCGGACAGGTAGTCTCTAATCACGGAACCTAGAAGAGCTCATATTAGAACTCGTCGTCGAGTCAGAATGGAGCAAGAGGAGTTGGGGTCCCGAGTGGATAACTTGGAAGGCCAAATGACGTCAATGGCCGCTATGCTGGCCGAAATGAAAGCCATGATGGTAGCTGCACAAGAGAGGAACGCCGTACCGGTACCGGACCTTAACCAAGCTGCGCGTCCTTCGGCATCCGTTGCTTCAGATGCGACGCAAATTCCAGAGGAAAACATGACCGAAAAGGTTAACCAAGTGCCGATGGCTGACGCACCACCGAAGGTTGCACCCGTGATCATTAGCCTAGAGGGAGATAAAAAGGAGAAACCCGTCGGCAAGACTGAAGAAGGTGCAAGGAGGCTAGCAAAAATTGAAGAGTGCCTGAGCAGCCAAGGATATGAGTTGGCCAGGTTCGATAAGATGTCGCCATTCGCGAAGATAGAAGCGCCACCAGATTACAAAGAACCCGACTTCATCAGGAAATATAATGGGACAGGCTGTCCCCGAGCTCACCTGAAATATTACCTACGCAAAATGGCGCACTACTCTGACTACGTCCCCTTGCTGATGAATACGTTTCAAGAAAGTTTGTCGGGAGTGGCACTAGCTTGGTTTATTGAAGTGGATTTGGAAGACTATGACGGTTGGGAGGACCTGGCGGAAGATTTTTTACGCCAATATAAGTTCAACACCGCTGCGGCACCTTCTAGAGAGGATTTGCTGAGGACTATGAAAGGGAAGAGTGAGACAATTCGCACCTACGCTCAAAGGTGGCGTGCCATAGCCACACAAGTCAAACCGTCTATTCCGGAAGACGAGCTGGTTGACCTATTCTTGAAGGCACTACCCTATGAGTATTTCGACAAGTTGAACACGTCGGGCTGTCAGACATTCACGCATCTGATCAAAGTTGCTGAAAGACTGGAGTGGGCGGTGAGAGAGAGAAAGGCGCCAGAGATAGTGACAAGGCGTCAGTATCCGGCTCGGAAGGAGAGGGAAGCCGGGATCGACGTGGCCTTTGTACCGAATCCGCCTAGGCCCAAACAGTTCTCCAATTCAAGCCCAACCCAAGGAGGCTCATCGTGGTCGGCACAGAAGCAATTTGAGCCAAAGAAGAAATTACCCCCCAAGCAGTTCACACCCTTGCCTAGATCATTATCAAAGTTGCTGCCCATGCTGCTAGAGGAGCGCCTGGTCGCTAAAGAGCCCCCGAGGCCAAATCCGGTGAAGTTTAATGGTTATGATGAGAGTCAGTCATGTGTCTATCACATGGGAGAGAAGGGCCACAACGTAGATAACTGCTTTATTCTGAAGTGCAAGGTGCAAGCTCTCATCGATAGTCGTATTCTCGAATTCGACAAAATGGAGCCGAACGTACAGCAGAACCCACTCCCGGATCATCAAGTTGTAGGGGTGATCTTTGAGGACGAAGAAGAGAATCACCTTGGATTTGGAACGGGTACGGGCAAGTCTAGCGTGGCTCCGACAGTCATTCCAACCGGCCTGGCCAAGGGTTCGCAGGGTGAATCATTGAGGAGGTTTAATTCAAAGGAGCTCAACGGTCTAGTTGGAATGGTGGGAAGTACTAAGCCTCTCATCATCAACCTAAATAGAATTGACAATTGGAAGGGAGATGGTGACTACCCGCCTAAGCCAGTTGTAATTCGCCTCGCTGACGATGAAGCTGATGATGAATCGAGTGTGGGAATTAGAAGGATGTCACCGGTAATAATAAAAATTCCCCCTGTAGACGACTACAACCCTAAGGAAGCCCATTGGGATTATGGGACAGATAAGATCAGCGCCGTGATGCGATCGGGAAGACTCTACGCACCACGAGAGGGTGAGTCAGAGAAAAGAGAAGTGTCTAAAGAAGACGCCGAGAAACTGTTGTCTATCGTTAGAACCAGCGAGTTCGAGGTCATAGAGCAGTTGCGGAAGATGCCAGCCCAGATCTCCCTACTGGATCTGTTCTTAAATTCTGAAAAGCACAAGGACGCACTTATGAAAGTCCTGAACGAGGTGCACGTGCCCGAATCCATTAATGAGGTGCAATTGGAAAATTTCGTAGGTGCTATCTTACTGAAGGATCAGATAAGTTTCTCCGACGAGGATTTCCCGATGGAAGGACGGGCGCATAATAAGGCGCTGTATATAACAGTGAAATGCCACGGCAAGCAAGTATCTCATGTATTGGTTGATAATGGCTCGGCTTTTAACATCTGCCCTTTGGCCACTTTGAGGAATCTGGGCGTGAATGAAGAACTGATCAGAACCTCTAAAGCCAGTATTAGAGCCTTTGACGGAACGAGGAAGACCGTAGTCGGGGAAATCGAACTGGATGTTTTCATAGGCCCAACCAGTTTTTCCATCGGGTTTCAAGTGATGGATTTACCGAGTGCCTTCGGATTCCTCCTCGGAAGACCGTGGATCCATATAGCTGGAGCTGTACCGTCCAGTCTACATCAGAAGGTCCACTTTGTAGTTAACAACAAAGTAATCACTGTGCACGGTGAAGTGGATCTCATGACATACCAGAATAGTGCTGTTCCGCATGTGGAACCGGAAGGGAAAGAAGAGGCGAGTTTCCATTCCCTTGATCTGGTGGCAGCCGTCCATACGCCCGTAGGGACCAAGCTAAGAGTCCCTGCCCTCTCTCAGTATGACCTTCTGCCAGGAAAGATGCTGTTATCCTATGGATTCGCTCCAGGAGGCGGTTTAGGTAAACATAACCAGGGAATCCGAGCACCTTTAAAGCTGAACTCGAACGAAGGCAGGGCTGGCTTAGGATATGTTGGCGAGCGAAATTGGCGCCGTACTGGAGGTAGAGGCTCTGGCCGAAACAGAGGTGAGAATCAAAGAAGCAACGGACGTAGAGGAGGACGAAACGGTTCGTTCATTGGCTCAAGTGCTTGGAAAGGCAAAGCTAAGGCGTTTGGCAACGAGCTTGAGCAGTATTTCTCCAAGGCCTCCAAGTGGCTGGCAGACGAAGTTGCGCTGGACGAGATCGATCCTGATCTGGAGAATCCTTTCCTGGAAGACACTGTGAATGTCATCATTGACTGGCTCGGTGCAAACAATGACGTCACTGAGTAAAGAGACCTCTCTTTCACTTTCAGCATTTCGCTTTATTACTTGTGTTGCATTTCAATTCAGTCTAGTCATTTCCCTTTCTACTTCCGGTGTGAGCGGATAATGCCTCTTAGATCTCTGACCGTGGGTCCAATTGGCACGCTTTGTAACACGGTCCATTTTGCAAAACATCTCGGGTTTTATTAAGGGCACATAGGGTAACGGATCGGCCCTATGATGATCGCCTCCTCGGTTTGAGGCTTGAGGCCCGATTTACCTTATATCTCCTGATCTTCAAGTGAGTTTCAGAGATCAATAGTATCTGGGGATACGAGGATTGGTCCCGTCTTTCGACATTCCCCATTTTATTTAAAAAAAAAACCAAAAAACCAAAAAAAAAGATTTTTCCTGAGTTTCGTTCGCACGAATTGGATGAACTAACCATTCTCATGACATTTCAGGCATATCATCCCGAACATGCATACCAGGTTATTAGACGACTCGGATCATCAGGAAGATTCTTCTTGTGATATTGAAGATGTTGAAGATGAGGGTCAGAGGGCCATCCAGAGAGAGTGCATTGCTTTCGAAGAATCCATGCCTCCCACCACTGAGGAGCCGTTGACCGTTAACTTGGGAGACTCGGAAGATGTCAAAGAAGTAAAGATCGGTGGACACCTATCTCAAACGGAGGCGGCCAGAATCACCAAACTGTTGAGAGAATATCAGGATATCTTCGCGTGGTCATACACAGACATGCCAGGCCTGGATCCTAGTATCGTAGAGCACGCATTGCCCATCAATCCCGGTTTCAAGCCCGTAAAGCAGGGAAGCAGAAGGATGAAATCAGAGCTGTCCGATAGAATCAAAGAAGAAGTGATGAAACTTTTAAGGGTGGGCTTTATTGAGACAATTCCGTATTCTGATTGGATCGCCAACATTGTCCCGGTGATGAAAAAGGATGGAAGGATCCGTATTTGCGTAGACTATCGGGACCTGAACAAGGCGAGCCCGAAGGATGACTTCCCGCTTCCCCACATAGACGTCTTAGTAGACAGTACAGCGGGATACGAACTGTTCTCGTTCATGGATGGATTCTCTGGTTACAATCAGATACTCATGAAGAAGGAGGATCAGGCTAAAACCGCGTTCACAACCCCATGGGGAAATTTCTGTTACAAAGTCATGCCTTTTGGGTTGAGGAATGCCGGGGCAACGTACCAAAAGGCCATGGTAACCTTGTTCCACGATATGATCCACAAGGAAATCGAAGTATATGTCGACGACATGATCGCCAAATCCAGACCAGGACAAGACCATGTTCAGGTATTAAAGAAGCTGTTTGAGCGTTTGCGGAAGTATAGGCTGAGGCTGAACCCTAATAAGTGCATATTCGGGGCAAAGTCTGGAAAGCTATTGGGATTCATAGTCAGTCATAGAGGCATCGAGCTTGATCCTTCTAAAATCCAAGCTATAAACGACATAGCAACCCCGTCGACGGTGAAAGAAATTAGAAGCCTTTTGGGGCGATTGAACTATATTGCCAGGTTTATATGCCAACTAACTGACACAGCTAGGCCATTCTTCCGGCTTTTAAAGAAGGGCGCCAAGGTAACTTGGGATGCGGAATGTCATCAGGCACTACAGAGGATTAAGGAATACTTGACCTCCCCACCGATTCTAGTACCCCCGACTCCGGGACATCCGTTGACTCTGTACTTGACTGTTCATCAAGAGTCGCTGGGAGCTCTACTGGCACAGACCAGTCCGGAAGATGGCAAGGAAAGGGCCATATACTATCTGAGTAAAAAATTCACCTCGTCCGAGATGAATTACTCCCCCGTGGAAAGAACGTGCGCTGCAGCGGTCTGGGTGCTTCGCAGGTTGAGGCAATACACCCTACACCATCACATACAGTTGGTGACCGAGAGCGATCCGATCAAATACCTGCTAGAGAAGCCGACTCTAATCGGAAAGTTGGCTAAATGGCAGGTTATGTTATCCGAGTTTGACATAAAAAGTTCATCCCAAAAGTCTGTTAAGGGAAGAGCTATAGCGGATATGCTGGCAGAAGACCCCCATGCAGGGGCAGCCCCGAAGGCAGCTCAAATCAAAGGCCAAGTCTTGATGCTATCAGAAGTCAAATGGGTCATGTATTTCGATGGCGCGGTCAACCTATCAGGAGCCGGCACTGGGGCGGTACTGGTATCCCCAGAAGGACAACATTATCCCGTTGCTGCCAAATTGATATTTCCATGCACCAACAATATATCGGAATACGAGGCATGTATTCTCGGCTTGCAACTAGCTGCCTCCATGAAGGTGCGAAGATTACAAGTCTATGGGGATTCCATGCTTATCATTCTCCAAACTCAAGGGGAGTGGAAGACAAGAGACTCCAAGCTTATTCCTTATCATGAGTTGCTGAAGGAGCTAGCTCTAGGGTTCGAGGAAATCACTTTTGAATATCTGCCAAGGACGCAAAACCATTTTGCGGACGCTTTGGCCACGTTATCCTCTATGTTGCAAGTAGCAGGCGGGCTTAACGTCGAGCCCCTGAGGATAGACATGATCAGGCAACCGGCCCATTGTATGGCGATCGAGGAGGAATTTGACGGTGAACCGTGGTACCATGACATTAGAAACTATCTCTTAAAAGGAACGTTTCCCAAAGGAAGTCGAGGGGTTGATAAGAGATACATAGTTAAGATGGCCACCAAGTTCTTTTTGAGCGGTCAGACCTTGTACAAAAGGTCATTCGATTCAATTCTGTTGAGATGCGTAGACGCTAAGGAGGCAAACTTGCTCATGAAAGAAATACACGATGGAGTATGCGGTCCACATATGAACGGCCATCTCCTTGCAAGGAAGATCATGCGACTTGGTTACTTTTGGATGACCATGGAGTCGGACTGCAATCAACATGTCAGATCTTGTCATCAATGTCAGGTGTACGGAGACCGAATCAATGCGCCTCCGAATGAACTCCATCAAATGTCAGAAGCTTGGCCATTCTCCATGTGGGGGATAGACATGATCGGGCCAATAAACCCTGCCGCCTCCAATGGTCATCGCTTCATCTTAGTAGCGATCGATTACTTCTCCAAGTGGATTGAGGCCAGTTCATACACAAACGTCTCTGCAAAGAACGTAGCAAGATTCATTAAGAGGGACATAATCTCTCGATATGGGTCTCCTCAAGCGATCATCACAGACAATGGGTCTAATTTGAATAACAAGGTGGTCGATGACCTGCTGAATGACTTCAATATCCGACATCTCAACTCATCCCCCTATCGTCCGCAAATGAACGGAGCAGTGGAAGCGGCGAACAAGAACATCAAGAAAATTCTGGCAAAGACTGCCGAGAATTACAGAGATTGGCATGAGAGGTTACCCTATGCATTAATGGCATATCGGACGTCGATTCGGACTTCAACTGGGGCAACTCCCTACTCCCTCGTTTACGGCATGGAGGCGGTCCTGCCTGTGGAAATGGAAATTCCATCATTGCGAGTCCTATCGGAGGTCAAGCTTTCCGAGGCTGAGTGGGTACGACACAGATATGAACAGCTCGGTTTCATTGATGAGAAACGCCTGAGGGCGATCTGCCACGGCCAAAGTTACCAGAAAAGGGTGGCCAAGTCGTTCAACCGGAAGGTCAAGCCCAGGCATTTTGAAGTCGAAGACCTCGTGGTGAAGAAGACACTGCCAAACGGGACTCATCCTGGGGGCAAGTTCACTCCGAACTACGAGGGCCCGTATGTTGTAAAAAAGGTCCTGATAGGAGGAGCCTTGATACTTGTGAATTCAGACGGGAAAGAACTGGGATACCCCGTAAACGCCGATGCGGTCAAGAAGTACTATCCTTGAAATAGAATCAGAAGCCGATTTGACTATCTTCTTAATGATCTGAGTCGCTATAGGACCACGGCACGCATTTCATGCATTCCATACATACATGCGCATCTTTCACATTCGCAGGATTGATGAGAGATTCAAGGACCAGACCCTTGACGAGGATACGTGGAAATAGGAGCTGCGACTGCAATGAGCCGAGGTCATCGTCAAATTTACAGGAAAAAGGGACTACCGTAACTCGTTTGAGTTCAGAAGTCTCTAGGACCCTGTAAAACCCCCAAGGTCCGTATTCGAAATGTCTAGCCTTAACAAAAATGAGTAAAAGAGTGATAATGAGCATTTTCAGCAAGAGGTTTTCAAATCATTCGAAAGGAGATTTTCTCCAACCAAGAAAAGTTGTTCAAAACTTGCAAAAGGACGTTTTCTCAAAAGACGAGAGGCAAAGCCTAGTCCAAACACGTCCTATACACACCTGAGGTGAGTAGAGCGGATCAGATAGCAAAATCTGGACCTACGGGAGTAGGGATTATTCGCAACAATTACATAGATTGGGATGACGGAGGCATTCGTTTCATATCCCCAAACACTACAGGTGACCATTGACAACCCCTTTGAACGGCGGTTTTCATTCTCAACCCTGTCGAGAACCACCCCACATTGGGGCAAAATGGAGGCGAGTCCAGCAGCATCAGGAGAAAATGGTTAGAAATTTTCTTGCTCGGACTAACATCAATCTTTGTGTGTTGTTTATATGGTAATCCAAGTGCCATAGGATGACGAGAAGTATTCATTTCTCTATCCCACACACCATACCCTTTGCACAGCCAAGTTGGGCCTGCCAAATTATTTCATAAACCCGTTGGTGATCGTTGCACATTCCAAGACGAATGCATCATCACTTCAGAAACGGAGGAGTGCGAGACTTAGGGATTACAAAGAAATTCCTAGGCTAATGCTTAAAGCGCATTTAGACATTTGGTCACATGTCTAACACGACCTCTCAAAGATGAGAAAAAGCGGGATTTCAAAAGAAAAATGAAAAGGAAAAGATGATGAGAAAAATCCCCAGCATAAAGAAAAAGCAAAGTGCCTGGTAAAAGCAAAGCCGATGCCTGGGTGAACAATTTGTATCAATCCCACCAGTGAAACCAGTTTAGAAACAGGAGAAGAAAAATTCAGAAGGAGTCAGATTCCAAAAACTACTCCTCAAACGGTATCAAGTGCGGAGCAAAGACGCAGATAGAGTTGGTAGTCTCTTAATGCAGCCAGGGGCGCTATCTCAGGAATTTGTGCACACCTCAAAAGCGGTTGCACACCTCAAAAATTGAAGATGCAGAATGAAAAAGATAGGTGACAAGTTTGCAATGATCACCAACGTCAATCTCCTCATGAATTCTGGGCCAAAAACAAGCCTTTTTTCGGTCCCCAATCCTACCAAAGTTACAACCCTGAAACAGTCTTCTCTGACTAAGACACTTGGGTTAACATATTTCTTAGCTCGAAGAAGTACGAGCAAGACTATTTCTTTCTCATTTTGCAGGGTTCTCGACTTGTAAACCTAGAGCAAATGGTGAAGACTTTCATTCAATGGCCTCGACTCCAAAGCGGGTCCCCCTTGAAAACCAATATCCAAGCCCAACATTACGGTCCCGTGGAAGAACTCCCGACCGATCAAAATGTATGCGCTGCGAATGAGCCTAAAACCTAGGCACAGGTCAGTAGGGAATTGAGTACATCCCCTGTAAAAATCATTACCTCAAAACAGGTGAGAAGACCTCCTCGTCGAGAAATATTTCCATTGATGTTTTGAACAAACTCTTTTTGGAATTTTCAAACTGTTGATCCAGATTTTCCATGCAAGGAATTTGTGATCACATTTGCATGTTGCAAGAATGCTTTGGATAACCTCCAGCATCAAAATGCGCATTTCACGACTAAAACTTAAATCATACGGTTTTTGTCAAATGGACAGTCGTGGTCTTCCCAAAGATTACTAACGTTTTCTTGGTGAAGAAAAATCTTTCAGGCTCAAACTTCTGTAGGATCCATTGGAGACCCCAAATATCCAGAAGAATGTCTCGCTCTAATGAAAGGAGCACGCATGTTTAAACTTCCTGCAGGATTCTTGAAAATCCCAAATCCCAGAAAAACATTTGCTCCGTGGAGTGGAGCACACGGATTTGAACTTTCTGCAGGATACCTGGAGAACCCAGCTCCCAGAATGTCACCTCAACAGACCCAAATGAAGCTTTGTCAAAATAAAATCTTTCACTGCTTCGAAAACTGAATTCCCGACAAACTTCGGGATCTCTAAAAGAGGGGAAGAAAAACCCTTTTAAAAGAAAATGTCCTAGCTTGACGTGGAGAACCCTCGTCCTAGGACCCCTTTCAAAATTCAGACAGTCTCATCGGACGTGGAGAACCCATGATCCCGGAAGGATGCCTTGCTCTGTCAAGAAAAGCTCATAGGGTCATGTTTCACAGGATCCCTGGAGAACCCAGGTCCCAAACTGATACCTTTTTAATGAAAAGTTTGCAGGTTTCAGCTTTCTGCAGGATAATTGGCATCCCCAGATCCCAGAAAGGTACCTCGCATGTCGAAAGGACAACTCGGCCTTCTGCGAGATTTCAGGTAACCCCTAAATCCCAGAATAGCCTTCAGGTGAACCTAGAGTTAGGCAAACCTTTTCCAAGACCGATCTACAGAACGATCGAGTCTTCGACTAGTCCCGACAAGAAGGGATATGTCAATCTTTAGGCAAAGCCTTTTAGTAGGCAAACCTTTTCCAAGACCGATCTACAGAACGATCGAGTCTTCGACTAGTCCCGACAAGAAGGGATATGTCAATCTTTAGGCAAAGCCTTTTAGTAGGCAAACCTTTTCCAAGACCGATCTACAGACCGATCGAGTCTTCGACTAGTCCCGACAAGAAGGGATATGTCAATCTTTAGGCAAAGCCTTTTAGTAGGCAAACCTTTTCCAAGACCGATCTACAGAGCGATCGAGTCCCCGACAAACCCTACAGAACGGGCGCGTCATCCTTAGATTCCTATCAGTCTGGAGTCTCACAATGGTAGAAACCGCCATAAGGGTCAACTTGATGGTAGAAACCGCCATAAGGGTCAACTTGATGGTAGAAACCGCCATAAGGGTCAACCAATGGTAGAAACCGCCATAAGGGTCAACTAATGGTATGACCTACCATACAGGTCAGAGCTTAATCTCCTTAGGATATTCTGAACCAGTCCTAGGTATCTTCTGGAAAGTCATCGCAACCGGCAGCATCTGACAGGTGAGCTTCAGGTAAGCCCCTCTCACTCCGGCCCATGTTCGAATTGCAAGAGTAAACCGATGATTAATTTGAGCATTCATCAAAAGACTTGAAAGGTCCGATGTCATAGCATTTCTTTCCCCTAGTCGAGTCGGTCAACATCCAGGTGTCATTTTGTCTTTGAAAGCAACCTCTGACGAGCTCACTCTCAAAGAGGGGCAGCTGTTGACACCTGATTTTTGACCATCCGTTATTATAGTTTTTATTTCTAAAATTAATTAAAAATAGCAAAAAAGGTCAAAAAATTGCAAAATCAACTTTGGAAGCCTTAGCCTAGCCTTGGGAACCAATTTTGAACAAAAAATATTTTTTGAATTTTTTAATATTTTTTGAAATTTATTTAATTATAAAAATACCCAAAAAATCAGGAAAAATACCATTCGTGGTCAGAAAATTACACAAAAATATTCAGAAATTTTATTTTAATTTCCTATTTAATATTTTCACTTTTTACCAGGGACATTTGGCTCGGTTCATGGGGTTCCTTCACAAACCTAATCCCGAACCGGGCCTAAAAAATCCTTTTCGAGTCTTTTAATTTTTAATTCTCGGTTTTTATAAGCTATGACATTGGACTCTAAAGTATTGAAATGCAATTGGGTCAATTTTCCCTCCAATTGGATCAATTTTAACCAAAAGGGTTTAATTGCATAAAAATCTTTCAATTTAGTCCCCAGTTTCACAATTTTTGAAATTAAATTTCACACGGGCACACCCATCAAAATTAAACACCTCTACCCAATAGTTTTCATCATGATGAATCCATTGGTGGGCTCAATTTTGAATAATTCGATCGTTTAGACCTTCGATTTGGGGAAATTCATTTTCGGATCCTAGGGACAATTTGGGGTTTTCATAAAATTTCAATCAATTGATTCACAAAAATACCCATATTTGATAGAAAACGTGTCAAGGAGTCCGATTTTGCCATCAATTTCATGAAAATAGGTCAATTTGGGGCCCAATTTGGGTATTTGGTCGAACCGGGCCGGTCGGGTCAGATCCGACCCGACCCGGTCCGACCGGGTCTGCAACTAAGTTGCAGACCCGTTGCACGCCGAGACAGGGGAGAGCAGGGGAAGCATGGGGGCGGCATTTTTTTTTAAGAAAAGCGACGGAGCGAGCGTGGGGGAGGATGTCAGAGGTTGGTGCTCGCGGTCGGCAGTGGAGCAGGCCTGGAAAGCGACGCCGGTCGGCCATGAAACCGAGGAGAGGTTCGGTTTAAAGAAAAAACAGGGCCAAGAAGGGGAGGGGGGAATGTTTAACAAACTTGGCGAGAGGAACGACCCCGAACCTTGAGGAACACGCACAGCTCGTTGTCGAAGACTCCATACTCTCCGGCAACCCTCGGACAGGTCAGTATCTTCCTCTGAGCTTCGTTTTTCCGACGCCCGCCATGTGTTCGATAAAAGGCCCGAAAACTTCTCAAGCCATTAGCCTTCGGTCGTGCCTGTCCCGACCCTAGTCCGCGCGAGTTTTACTTCCAACCTTACTTATAACTGGCTCTAAGTCCGTGTATGTCCCCGTTTTTGCATCAAAACCCGACGGGAACCGGTCCCGGAGCTCCGCCGCCCACCTCACGGATCGAGAGCTCAACGGTACACCTCGTGCGGTCGCCGACCCTTAAATGGGTCCAGGTAAGTTTATAGATCTCATTCGAATGCTCTGTGGGTGTTTAGGACAAGCTTTAGACCAAAAAAATCTTTTGCAAGTTCTTCGCCGGAACCGGGTTCGGGGAGGCCCGGTTTGCTCATTTTCGTTGCGTTCGTGGCTTTCATTATGGTTGTGTGCTGATGTTGAGGTGCCGAGGAGTCGATTGGTGCAAAAATCTCACAAAAATTCTGAGTTTTGGTCACGGTTTGGGCATTTTCCGGCGAGCTCGCCGGAATAATCACTGTTCCGGCGAGCCGCCGGTCGTCTTCTCCGGCAGCCTGGACCGGTCAACCGGTCAACCGGCTGACGTGGCATGCCACGTAGGCGGCCACGTCAGCCGAGTGGGACCGGTCCGTTGATTTGCAAACCAAGACCGAACGGACGGCTCGGATCGCGACACGTGTCGCGATCCTGTAATTTTGGAAAATTAAAAAATGATTTTCAAATAAAATAAATGATTTTCTGATAATTAATTTAAAATCGATCCGACGGCTACGAATGTGCCAAGTGGCAGCCTGTGGAGCGTCCGAGCTAATTCAAGATCGGACGCACTAGGGGCAGCCACGTGGCACAACGCGGGCCGTTCGATCCATTGGTTTTCTAAAAAAGAAAAAATAATTGATTTTTGATCCAATGGCTACGATGTGGCCACGTGGCTCACTGAGGGACGTCCGATCTAGCCTTTGATCGGACGCGCGAGACGAAGCCACGTGGCACGACGTGGACCGTCCGATCCGGGGAATTTGCGGATAATTAAATAAAATAGATAAAAAATCAAAAAATTGTTAAAAAAATGGAAAAAAAATGTTTAAAAATATAAAACGGCGTCGTTTTAGGCCGGTTTCGACCCCTAGGGTCGGGCCGGGCGCCCGAGAGGCGTGGGCCGGGTTTGACCCGACCCGGAAAATATTTTTAAATATTAAAAAATTCAGAAAATAATAAAAAATAATAAAAAAATTCAAAAAATCAACAAAAAATAGAAAATTCATAAAAAATTCAAAAAATTCGGAAAATTCAGAAAAATTCTAAAAAATTCCAGAAAATAGGAAATGGCCACATTCAACTGGCCACGACCTGTTTCGGGTCTTTCGACCCCCGATCTTTTCAGAAATGACGGTTTTGCCCTTCCGGCAAACCGTCTTCCAAAAAATTTCTAAAAAATCCAGGAAAATCCCAAAAAATAGGAAATGGCCACAATCAACTGGCCAAGGCTCATCCCGGGTGTTTTGAACCCCGACCCTTCTTAAAATGACGATTTCGCCCTTTGGGCGAATCGTCTTCCAAAAATTGAAGAAAAGTCAAGAAATTCCAAAAAATTCTCAAAAATGGGAAATGGCCACAATCAACTGGCCATGGAATATTTTGGGTAATTCGGTATCCAAACCTTCCAAAAATGACAATTTTGCCCTTCGGGCTAATTGTCCCCGAATCTTTCCATTTTACCCCTAGCCCTAAATCACATCTTCCCTAAGCCTTTATGGCTATACTAGGAGGCCAATGATTGAAATTGATGTGCATTGACATGATTTATTTATGCACTTGATTGCGCTTTCATTATATTGACTGTGGTTTGATAGGACCAGTCTTCCAACCTGCATGAAACCCTGACCCATATCACCCAAAATTGCGCCTGCATGAACTCTTAGTTAGGAAAATCACTCACGTTAGGTACCGAAAGGGCGTTGGTAATGACACCGACGTAACCAAGTCCCCGAACCCAAAATCTCTGGTTCCGTAGAACTGATCGATCTCTCCCAATCGGTCAGTAAGGTTTCCGGTCTACCCTCCAAGAAAGACCGGTGGCGACTCCAAATGCATGCACAAGTTGCACATGCCACCACGACCACACTGAAGGTCGAAAGCGATCGACTCTTATCGTCGAATCCCTTAAAGATATACCTCCGCCGCGATTTGGTATGGGCCTGGGAGGGCCCGCGCTGATCTAAGGCCCGCGATCCACATTTCAGAGTGGGGGCCCGCGATCGGTAATCCATTAGCCGCGTCCGATTTCGGACGGGTCGCGACAATGGGATGACGACTTTTGGGTGGAGATTGGGCTGGCCCATCTTGTGGATGGTCATCATGCCAAGATTGGAAGAAGGGTAGCTTTCGATATGAGGAACAAGCTTAACGACAAGTACCATGACTTGGATCCAGTAAGAGAGCAGTTCATTTCTACACTTCAGGAGGTGGATGACAAGTTATATGAGAATAGTGAAGATGAAACAAAAGGCTGTGATATAGAGTTGTGTTCAGAATTCCAAAAAAGAGGTCAGAAAAGGAAGCAGAAGATGATGAGGCACTGGAAGTACAAGAGGAAGCAAATTCAGAAACGACGAACTCGAGGACGAGTTCTTCTGAAGAAGAGGAGAAATGATGTAGGACAACTAGCATGTTATCTTTTTGGATAGTTTTTATTTTCTATTTTAGGAAATTGAGGTATATCTTTAATCGTAATATTCGATTGGAATTTCATTAGGTTAGTTTATATATGATTTTTAATATTCCGTTTAGGATTATCTTTAGGGTATCTTTAGTTATCTACATTCCTTTTAGAGTCCTATCTATATATATGGACGTCTTTTCTTTGTAATCGGCAGATTATCATATATTGAATTGCATTATTGCTTTGGGAATTGATTTCCTGTTGGAAGAGTATTCCAGTTATCGCTTACCCTGCGTTAGAGCCCCAACGGTTCTTTCCCCCACAAACCCATATATATATATATATTTACGGCCCAGAATCGCCAGTTCCTAAAATTATGGAACTGGAATCGGCCCTTGAAGGCAGGTGCTGGTTCTGGTTCTGAATCGTGGGCCCGGTCAACGGGCCAATTCCGGGTCTGTCAACGGTCCAATTATGGGCCCACGGATCAGAATGGCCACCTCTAGTTGCAGCAACCTTCACCATCATTAGTCCCCATTGATGGTCTTTCCGGCAAATCGCGCCTCGCCACCGGCCCTCACCTTCGCCCAACTCTAGGCGAGTTGCCCTCTCCAACACAAAGCCACCCTTTATTGCCCTCCCTAAAGTTATTTTAGTCTTTTTTTAACGTTTATTTTGTTGGGAAATTTTGACGAATGGGATTGACAATGGAATTAGACTTTGAGGCATGATAACACTCTCTTTAATGACTTATTTACCTTACAACATTGCTAATGATTTCCTGCAAATATCCTCTAAGATACGACAAAGTCTCAACAAGAATAACATATAACAATTCTGATATTTCTCTGGAATCTCTCTAGGAAATAATTGAAAATAATGGATGTATCTCTCGTTTGGAAAGAAACAAATAATGGAAGAAGAGGAATAAGTAAAAAATTGAATAGAAATAATTAGTAATTTATAGAGAAAATTACTTGAAGAGACACAATCTTTTAAAGATTAAGAAGTTATGTCTAAACAGACACAACCTTTTGAAGGTTAAAAAATCATGTTCGAACTGACATAATCTTTCAAAAGGTTAAGTAGTTGTATCTAACAGACATAATTCGAACGCGCCTCTTCAAATGTTGTAAGAGTCCTTTGTGAATAATCGCATCGTTTCAATAAGACGCAATAGTTATTTTTATTAGTGTCAAATTTAGTCCACGTGCACACTCACATTTTTTCGATGTGGGACAAATCACTTCTTAGTTTGTTTTACAAACAAACAACCAATAATCCCCACTTTGTTTGTAAAACAAAATTGCAAAATAACTTTTCATAAAAAATACAGCTAGCATTTTCATGAGATTAACATACATACATAAAGGTCTCTCGAGTTAAACCTTTATTTAGTGCAAGTATCTCAAAACTTTATCAAAGTTACAAGTAGATTGGCTTTAAACTTATTATTTATGTAATAGAATCGGACATACAACACATATACTAATCTCTTATTTCAGCAAGAAGTGCATATTTACTCAGCACTGTTATGACATTGTCTTGTACTTGTTTCATGAGCTCTCTAGAAGCAATCATAACTTTTCGTAAGAAGCGACACCATTTCTAAACTCACATGCGTGATGTATTTTCACATGTTTCCGTTACCAATAAGCACATTAGTAAATTGTATTACACTTCATTAAGACTATCACTCAGCCTTTAAACATAACAAACGATGTTGACTTCTCATGTCCGAGCTAATGTTATTATCAAATAATTACTTTCAGTAACTTATTTTTACCCATTAAACCTTATAACTAGTGTTATGCTAGTATTAGATCTAGTTACCAACGTTGATGATTTTAAGCAAATGGTTCCATCCCTATTTCATTTGAGGCCATATTTACCACATCTCTTAGTAGAGCATTTGTAAAGGGATTGGCCAGATTCTTGGTTGACCTCACGTAAATAATTGTTATAGTACAATCTTGAATCAATTGTTTCACGTACTCATGTCTTAAATTGCTATGTCTAAACTTTCTATTATAAGTGCTACTTTAAGCTCTTGTCAAAGTAGCTTGACTATCACAATGAACATAAATAGAAGGCATAGGACTAGGCCATAATTTGGCCAACAACAAATTTTTAGTCCACTCAGCATCTTTTTCAATTGCCGCTAAAGCAATGAATTTCGATTTCATCATTGAATGAGTTATGTATGTTTATTTTTTGCTCGCCCAAGATACAATACATCCACATAATATGAAGATTCATCCAGAAGTGGAATGTTTTTCTCCCACATTAGTAATTCAACTAGCATCAGTGTATCCTTCTTATAAAGCCGGATAATTATTATAGAATAATCACAAATCTTTTAGATCTCTTAAGATAACCAAAATTATGTGCCGACATTACAATGTTCTATACTCGGATTACTACTATATCTACTCAACTTACACACAAAAAATATAATCTCAGGTATAGTACAATACATCGCATACATTAAAGACCCTAAAGATGAGGAAACACATTAGCGAATTAAGATTTCACACCAATCTCATGCTAAATTGATCCAGGTTGGTGGCAATGCACATGATAATCTCGAGTCTTCATCGAAACTAACTTAAGCTTGAGAAGAAAGCATCTCGATCCTATCTTCCTCAAAACAAAACTAATTAAAGCTTTTAATATTACCCGATTGAAGAAGCTACGATCTGTGACTGCATCAAAGGAGAAGAAAACTTCAACCATCGCTGCTGCTGATGGGAATCGCAGTGAGCAACTGGATTTCGAGTATGACTCCTTTCACGGTCCTCAATCGCTGAGCAAGATGGAACAAAGCAAATTTTGTGTTCCTTCAGCCAACATGACCACAAGTGTCCAACAACATAAAGCTTATTTTTAATATGTTTCTCTTTCAATCAGCTTTGCCAATGGACATGAGACTTCCTACATTACAAGCATTTAAAGCAGTATCATATCGCGAAACACTTGTAAAGGCGGTTCTAAAAAAGCCACCGATCACATAGAGGCATCCATTTACAGCCCCCACTACAAAGAATTGACATCTTTCTCATGGCGAGACAGCACGTCAATCTCGTAGTTTGGCTGGTCGAACTCATGCCACTTGATTTCATGGTGAATATCCGGCCTACTTTCTCTAGTTTAGCTTTCGTCTGATGCTCTCTACAAATCAATGATTGGGTACTGCATTTGTGGCCATGAAGGGTGATTCCCGATCCTCGATGCGGAGGAGGGTTAAAAGCCAGATATCCGCCGATTATCGTGCCCGTGCGATTCCGATTGACATCGCATTGTCCTTCTCGCCCCTCCTGTATACTCTGTACGAACTGTCCACTTTGGCCCTTGCTCGACCGAGTCCGTAGAGCGAACGCGGACCTTGCGGATGTGCTTCTTGTCGTACATCACGTGCTCATGGAATAGATCGACACGCTGGAAGACATGGTCACAATCCCGGGGGAAGATCTCTGCCATGTCGAATTTTATCTCGTGCTTCCACTCGAGTTCGTCGTTGGCATTTCACAAACACCAAAATTCGGAGAGAACAGCAGTTCCGGTAAAAGACGTGGCGGCAAACTTCTTTCGCAACAAATTATACAGTTGTTTAATAAAGTTCACTTTTGAACCAGGCAATAAATAGTAGATTATGAAAATAAATAAAAATAAATGAAAGATTATTTCCCCAGGGGGTCACAGGTATCAATATGAAAAATTGTCTAACCGTATCAGCCACACGTCCAGTAATCTCAAGCTCATCCCCTTCATCAATGATAGTGAGATTGTTTCTTTTGGATCTGAATGATCCAGGCCTAGGGGTTCGAAGAACCGCAATATCACCCTCTTTAATTATCCATTTGCACTCGTTCACTGGTAGAACCGTCACATCATTCCATCCTCTTTCCCTTCTCGCGTTATCATCTAATTTCCCATCACCAGAACTACTCATTGAACCATCCCCATCTCCAATTCATGACGATATCTAAGTCCGACTCCATTATTGCACAAATAAATCATTGAAATTATTGAGAAATTTTGTCGAATGGGAGACATGGTCACAATCCCAGTCACAATCCTTAAAATTATTGAGAAATAGATCGACACGCGTATGTGCTTCTCTGCCAGGTCGGACAATGGAATCAGATTTTGAGACGTGATAATACTCTTTTTAAAGATTTATTTTCCCCATAACGTTGCTAATGGTTTCCTGCAAATATCCTCCAGGATGCAATAAAGTCTTAATGAGAGTAATAATAGCAATTCTGATATTTCTCCAGGATCTCTCTAGGAAATAATTGAAAATAATGGATGTATCTCTCGTTTGGAAAGAAACAAATAATGGAAGAAGAAGAAGTAATAAATTGAATAGAAATAATTAGTAATTTATAGAGAAAATCACTTGAAGAGACATAATCTTTCAAAGATTAAAAAGTTACGTCTGAACAAATGCAACCTTTCGAAGATTAAGAAGTTATGTTCGAACAGGCACGACCTTTTGAAAGGTTAAGTAGTTGCGTACGAACAAACATAATTCGAACGCATATCTTCAAATGTTGTAAGAGCTCTTGATGAACAGTCGCACTATTTCAATAGGACACGATGGGTAAAAGTACACTTTTGGTGCCAAAAGTTATGTACGGAGATCACTTTAGTGCCAAAAGTTTCAATTTGATCACTTTAGTGCCAAAAGTTATAAAAAAAAGGATCACTTTGGTGCTTCCGGCCAAAAATTCAGGCCAAAATTACCACGTGGCTTTTTTAATTATTTTTTAAATTTTAACTGGCATTAAAAAAAGAAGAAGTCCACGTAGGCTCCAAGTGGACTTCAAAATTCAAGAAACAATAAAAAGAAAAAAAAAACAGAAAATCTTTAAAATAAAAAAAAATTATTGAAAATAAATTAAAATAAGTGAAAAAAATAAAATTTAAAATTTAAAAAAAAATGGTAGGCAACAGCGAGGGTTACTGCAATCCTCGCCTCCGCCACCCCACCAACGTCGGCGGGGGCTCGGCGATCCCCGCCGGCCATGCTCCACCCCCGTCGGTCGTTGCCGGCGTTGGTGGAGCGGTGGCTGCGAGGGTTCTAGCCTCGCCGCCTGCCTTCATTTTTTTTTTAATTTTTCAGCATTTCTCAAATTATTTTAAATAAAAAAATTCAAAATTTTAAAAAAATTGCCAGAGTGGATCGCCGGCGAGCCACATCAGTCGGAAATATTAATAAAAAAGTGCCACGTCAGATTTCCAGTGGAGCAAATCGGACTTGGCACGAAGGTGATCCTTTTTTATAACTTTTGGCACTAAAGTGATCCGATTAAAACTTTTGGCAGCAAAGTGATCTTCGTAACCAAAAGTGTACTTTTGCCGGACACAATGATTATTGTTATTAGTGCCAAATCTGGTCCACGTGCGCACTCACATCTTTTCAATGTGGGACAAGGTATCTCTTAGTTTATTTTTACAAACAAACTACCACCAACATATTTTATTTCGATCTTTCTCTTTTGAGCTTTAGTCTTTTTTACGTGGCGCCCATTTGCCATCTATGTTGACAAAAAAAAAAAAGTGTCATCTATGCACAAAACGCAAGCAAAGTAAAATAAATAAGAAGAGCTCGAAGCGTTTTGCATCCAAGAGAAGCTCATGGATTTTATGGAAAGATTAAGCCCCCGCATTATAACACTTCTATTTTTTTTATTTCTCTGCCAGAAGTCAATCTGGCAGAACAATTCGTTTGGTAAAAATATTATTGAAGTAAAAATGTGTTTGGTAAAAAAAGAGACTTATGGTTGGTTTTCTACTTCTGGTTAGATTTTTGGCCAACTTCGAAAAGTAAAAAATTTTTACTTCATGGCAGAGAAATCACTTCTTCGACTACACTGGTGGTGAGCGGCGGCGATGGATAGCGGTGGTCGCCGGACGCTACTGGCCACCGCCGAAGCCCGCCACCGCTTGCCGCCATCGTTGGCCACCGATCGCCGTTGGCCATCGCCGCCGTCAGATCGGTACCGTCGCCACCGTTTGCCACCCAATCACCGACGCCGAAGATTTTGTTAATAATGTTTCAAAAGTAGAAATTTTCAACTGTTACCAAACGAATTTCTCTGATCCGAAGTCAATCTGGAGCAGCAGTAGAAAAATCAACTTCCGCTTTTAAGGAGAAGTAGAGAAATCAACTTCTAGCCAAGAGTAGCTTCTAGGCAGAGAAGTGTTGTCATGCGCAGCCCAAGTGGTGGATAATTACCAACGTTAGGATAAATAAAAATTAATGTTATCCAATGTGAGAATTCTGTATTCCACTCACTTTTAATGTATATTTCCACGTGTGTGGTGTCACCCAATCGTGTTTGTCTAATATGCATATCAATAAGAGGAACTTGTTACGTGATAGGTACTATATGGAAAAACTTGCTACAATTTCCAGTATAGTACTTATCTGACCAAAGATAAAAGGAAAAATTTGTCGAAAGAATCCTAAACCAGTTGCGTTTTTATCAATTTGATCCTAAATTTTTTAATTTTTCAACTTAGTTATAAATATTTTCATCGGTTGTCAATTGAATCATATTAGCCAGAAATTACTGACATGGACGGCAGCTATCTTATGTGGCAAGTCGGAGCTGGTTGGACATTGTTTAACAATAATTTAATATTTTTTTCATTTCTTCCTTTATTTTTTTTCTTTACTGTTCTTGCGGCCTGCCAGGGTCAGGCGACCCTTGCCTAGTGGCAGGTGAGGGGGCGACCACCCTCTCCGGCCGCGAGAATAGTGAGAAAAAAAATAAAGGAAAAAAATGAATAAAAAATTCGCAAAAATATTATTAGAAATTGTCAACATCAATGCCGGCTGTGCCGCGTAGAGCGGCCGACATCCACGTCAGTGATTTTCATTCAGTAGGGCTCAGTTGACAGCAACTGAAAATGATTAGGGCTGAATTGATAAAAAGAAAATGTTTGTGGGTAAATTAACAAAAGTGTAACAGTTTTCGGACTTTTTGAGTAAATTTTCCGGGAAACTAATTGATGTGAACTTGAAGATGTCATTGAATCACACGTCTAATTTCAGGAAGAGGAGTTGCGGTCCCCAACGGACAAAAGAGTGCACATTTCGAACGTTGGTTCTATAAAAGCTCCCATCTTACTTTCAACGGGGTCCAATCCTCATCAATTCCCTTCAACTCCAACTAATCTCGAAGAGGAGTCTCAGCCAAGAAATTGGACATTATAAGGCTGCGTATGGTAGCGTTTCTGTTCCAGGGAGCATTTTTTGAACAGAAACATTTTTTTTGTGTTTCTGTTCAAAATTACGATTTTTAGGAAAAAAACGCGTTTGGTAATTTTAAAAAAAAACACTTTTTTTCAGTCGCCGACCGACGATCGACGGCGGCCGGCGACCGGCTGCTGCGGCGGCGGCCGGCGACCCGTGGCGGCGGCGACCGGAGGCTGCGACCGGCAGCGGCGGTAGGCACCGGCGACCGGCGCCTGCGGCCGGCGACCGTCGACCGGTGGCGGCGGCCGGCGACAGGCGGCGACAACCTCGGCCGGCGGCGGCTGGCGGCATCGGGCGGCCGGCGACGACGGACGGCGACCGCGGCCGGGGACCATCGAACGGCCGGCTTTTAGCGAGGCGGCGAGTGGTAATCGCGTCGGCGACGATGGATGGTGGTTTCAAAAGTGTTCCAAAAAGTGTTCCAAAAAGTGTTCCAAAATCTCAGAAGCAAGCTTTTTTTGTTCCTTCAAAAGTGTTCTCTGGCACAAAAGTGTTCCGCGGAACACTTTTGGAACATTTTTTAACCATACGCGTTTCTGCTCCAAAAGTGTTTCCGGAATATTTTTGGAACAGAAACAGTTTCCCCAGCCACCATTCATACGCAGCCTAAGGAAACTTTCTGAGGAAGGAATTCAATTGAGAAACCAAAAAGTGGAGCTCTCGAAGTTACTCCCGTGCATCGAGAACGAGATGCTTGATTGTTTGTCTCTAGCCACGTTGATAAATACGGTCACCTAATCCAATTAATATCACGTGTGCTACCCCTCGAGCCTTAACGAAAACGATGGAGAGAGCGATCGATGGGGAATTAGACGCACACCACGAGGACGGGTTAGAACTAGTTATGGTAACGCGATAGAAAGTCCGGCTTAAAGGCGTAAGCTAATAGGCGAAGAACGATCGCATAAATATAAATAAGATATAAGATCTATTGTCGGGCGATGCGAGATACTATTTCAATACTCCCCTCGCGTGCAAGCCAGATCAGTTGACAATGGCACGTGAAATATGACTGACCGGGGTGGACGCGAGACGCGACCGACCTAAAGGCATTAGTGATGGGTGAAAATAGATCACATGAATATAAAAAGCACCATATGAAAACCATTCTCAATAGTAAATCATGACATGTTCAGCATGGTTCAATGTCGCATGCATTCATGTAAGTACACAACCTTATGTTCATGAAAATAACCAAAGGAGCAGCAAATCTCAAGTGTTCAACCTATTTATAAAGCAAGTAAACATCCCTCACGTGATCTTGATATAAGCAAAGACTATAGTGGACAAGATTGATGGCTATAAGGGTATATTGAGTCAGATGAGCTCCGATATGCAAAGCGAATGCTAATTACATGATGAGTTTCTCCAAAAATAGCATAAGTTTGTTTCAGTAGTTTTTGAAGTATGGTTTTTTCTGGGGTGATATAATATGATACAGAGCCGATTGTTCCTCCCGCAGTGCGTGCATGTCTTTTGCTTTAAAAAAAGTGTGGTATGTTGTATCGGAACCGACAAGCAAAGGAGGCATCAATTCACAATTGCAGTTCGTAGTTACAAGCCTCCTGAAGTTTTCAAGGCAAAGGTTCTAGCGTACGATGATGAGGTTATCAAGAAGAAGGTAGGGAAGAAAACAAAATAAGTGTGCAGATGGAAACTGAAATAAGATTAAATCACTAATTCAAATCTCGTTTCCTATTACCTGTCAAAACAAAACTCGTCTAATATTACCTTCATGCTTCTCAATATTACCTTCGTGCGAAGAAAAGGGGATCGTTAAGGAGGCTGAAAAAATTGTTGAGGAGGACCGAATTGACATAATAAAGTTGAGGTTTTTGGAAGGAGAGGGAGGCATCGAAGTGAACGTCGTGCAGGAGAAAAAAAAAAGAGACGATCGGAAGGCATGGGAAGGAGGAAGAAGAAGAAAAGGAAAAAGGTGGGACCTGCAAAAAAATGAAATTAAAGAATTAACAAAAACAGAATCATTTAGAATTGTATCAGAGTTGGTAGGTCACACATAAAGATAGGATGGTCAAAATACACACAAAAAAGAGTGTCAAAGCTAACAGGGGAGTGGAAAAAGCGCAAGCCTAAGAAAATTGTCCAAAAAGTTATAAGCATATTGAACTTTTGCCAATTTAATCATAAACTTTTTAATTTTCCAAATTGAATTCTAAATATTTGCATCTTTTGCCAATTGAAATCCACATAGTCAATTTGGGCAAGAAGTTACTGATGTGGATGCCGGCCGTTTTACATGACACGGCTGGTGCTAACTTGGACAAGTTTTTAATAATATATGAATATTTTTCTTTTCTTTTTCTTTTCTTTTGCTTTCCCCAAGTCATTGTGGAACGCCATGTGGAGGTGCATTGGTCCATGATAGCTTTCATCCAGAGTCTTGCTTTAACTACTCATGCTATGGATATGGGAGTATCCCTAGCTAGGCCAAATACTCTATTCAGGGCGGTTTACTTCGCCCCCTTCAAACTTGTTTGCTAGATAGAGATTCGTTTTATCCCTTATTCCCAACTCCCTTAGCTGAACATTCTATTCTGCTTATAATGAAGTTGAAAATCATACCTTTCAAATAAGAAGAAGCTCAATTTGTGAATGGTGAGATTTCGCACCAAAATTGGGGGCCCCCAAACCAAACATAAGAGTAAGCCCTCATTCTTTCTTTATAGGGAGAACCCCTATGTCGGTTGCCCCTTGATCCTTTCTATAAGTAAATGAGTGATGTTCTTGGCATTTGGAAAGCATTCATATGTTCACCCTCTTATTCTACTTGTGAATTTTTTTCTTTATTGGCGAGGGTCGCAAGGCCCTCACAGGCCACATAGAGAAAAGGAAAAACAAAGAAAAAAAGGACGATCGACGTCCACGTCAACGATTTCTGGCTGAAATTTGGTCGGATGGACTTAGCTGGCAAATCATGAAAAGGTTAATGACTCAATTTGCAAATTTAAAATGCCTATGGCTGAATTGACAAAAGCGCAATAAGTTTAAGACTTTTTAGACAATTTTTTCACTTTCAATACCTCAACCTCACACTGAAGTTGGTGAGTTGACTACGACATGTGGAATTCCACCAATGGGGGGTAGACATAGACACGTAAAAATGCGCAAGCTGGATCAATCGATCGTGGCGTGTGCAAAATCTTGGTAGAAAGTCCAATCCAAAGGCGTAAGTCGATAGGTAAATGGAAATCATGTTAATATAAAAGAGCAAATCGGCCCGAATTCGCGTTCCGTCGCAATGAAAATCAAGACACGACTAAAGACAAGCGACGATGTATTGAACATGCTTATTAAGAAAATACAAGGTGGTTTAGGGTGCGCATGAAATCTTGCCCAGCCCAAGAATGACTTTTGGCAGGAAAGTTGATTTTTCAGCTTTTACTTTGAAAAAGAAGTTGAATTTTCAGCTTCTGCTTCAGAAGTTGATTTCTGATAGAGAAATGCGTTTGATAACGATTAAAAAAGACGATGTTCGAAACATTATGAAAAAAATGTTCAATGGTGGCGGCCGGCGACCGGCGGCGGCGACCGACCGGCAGTTGCCGACGATCGACGGATGCGGCCAGCGCCGGCGACCGGCAGATGCGATAGGCCGCGGCGACCGGCAACCACCGGCGGGGGCGACTGGTGGCGGTGGGTCGGCGGCCAGCCGCGATGGCCGGTCCCGCGAGAATGACTTCTCAAGGGGAGAAGTAAAAAATTTTTACTTCTCAAAATCAACCAAAAATCTTGCCAAAAGTCAAAAATCTTGCAAGAAGTAGAAAATCTTGGCAGAAGTCAATTTTTTTACCAAACGAATTTCTTCTTCGGCTGTGTTTTTATCAAACGAATTTCCCTACCAGATCGACTTCTGACAAGAAAATTAAGAAGTTGGCAAGATTTCATGCGCACCCTTAATGCGCAAAGGAAAGGTTGGTGAAAAGGGGGAAATCATATGAGCTAGGGGGGGCCCGCAAGAATTATGAGACACGAGACACAGTAATCCAATCATATGAGCTACGGGGGGGACCGCAAGAATTATGAGACATAGTCCCCAAATTATTGGAGGGCGACAAAGGGCGAGGGTGGTTGGAGAAAGAGAAATATGTCATCATTCCACGCCAACATTAATCGTCGGTCATTCCACGTCTCCTGTCGCGTGCGACCTGGTCCCACCACTTCAAGAACCTGCCTGCCTTCGTACACGAGAATCGTGGGGCCCAGTGTTTCCCCCATCCGTTTGGTGACACGAGTGGCACATGACTAGTCCATGAATCGTTTCCCGTTAAAAATTTCAAGCTTGTATCTCATGATATATTTGCTCCGATCCGATTATCATCTTGCCAAAAATCCCAAACTAGCGACCCTCAGCACATTCCCTCGAAGCTAATTTTCCGTTCGCAAGAAATCCCGAATCGCCATCCTCGGCTCGAATCTATACTTCGTTGAAATGCATACTTTTTACAGATATTTCAGGTCGAACCCGTCTTACAGTCGTTTGCCTCGTGCTTTGATATGTGCGCAATTCAAGGGTATATTGGACAAAAGTTAATTTGCAGTGAACGCACAATGGGATACAGGTTTGGGATTTTCTTGCGAGGCGAAAATTAATTTGGGACAAATGCGTCTCGTTGTAACGATTCAGTGTTATTAACGGTATTAACACCATTCATAAGTTACAAATCCAAAGAATTGGGTTCGAGCAACAACAAAAAATCCATAGAATTGGGAACCATTTGACCAAAAAAAAAGTGTTAGAACCCAAGGTATAGAACTACACAATCCACATTTTTTTCCCTCGGACGTGATCCTGCTACCACTCTGAATCCAATCCCCCGAAGTCATTTAAATCTTGTACACATTAACAAGTCTCACATCTAATCTCTAATCATGTGCAATAGGTACATCACAATGTACTCTTCTAGACCAAACTTGATGAGGAACCCGTTAGACGATCCGCGATAGTCCATAAGATTCCAGCAAGTACGGAGCCTAATGTGAAGTGAACTCTCCTTTTATAGTTGCTTCCTTCCCCGGCGACGGCGGCGAGCGACACAGGGGTTGAGAAATATGACAGCGTGGTGGATGCTTGGGGTTTTACTAGCTTCGAGAGCTCGATAAACAGGTGGAGACATCTTTCCGAGCGTGTTCAGTGATTCCTCAGAGCAAAAAAAATGTAGTTGGTGAATCTCTGGGCAACTCCTCAACTTCTCGGGTGGGAATCTAAACGGGAATATCCCAACGCAACCCATTGGGAACCCGCCACCGATCGTATCGCCGCTGGTTGATTGGAGGAAGCGGGCGGCTGCAGCCAGAAGCGAGGCCAAGAACGCGGAGGCCGAGGGGCGTCGCCGCCCCGCTGGTGGGTGCGCGCGGCGAAACCTGGCGTCCACCCTCCCATGCAGCCGCACACTTGGGAAAAACATTTTCCCAGCCCCACATTATCCCGTGGGTTCCATGCAGCGCCAATCGTGTAGTCCAACGTGGCTCGTGAGGATTAGAAGATACACACCACGTGTTAGCGAGTGATGGCAATACGCACCCACATGCCTACATCCTTTTCACTTCACCACCCCCACCGGCATGATTGGGGCCACAATAATAAAGAGCTCAACAGTGACCGGCAGGAGCTGCACGTGGCGCCGCTATAAAGAGAGGCGAACTTGGCCCTCCCCTGCCTCAGTGAAGACCCTCTCCCTCTCCTGCGTCTCCCCAGATCAGCGCCGGAAAAGTTCCTCGCGCCGTCCTGAGGGAGTGAACGCCGGGGAAATGGGCGGGAATGGCGTGTTGGTGTGTGCTCCGCTGGAGTGCGAGACCCTGGAAGGGATGCTGGCCGCCATGGGCAAGGCCAAGGCGCACGGCGCGGACCTCGTTGAGCTCCGCGTGGACGCCATGTCCTTCGGCCGCGTGTCCGAGGTGGAGGAGCTCATCCGGCGGCGGACCCTCCCGGCCATAGTCGCTTTCAGGTGATTCCCACGTTCTAGCCCCACCCACATTGTCACCCCCAACGGAGACAGCACGCGCTACACTGTGCACTGTCCTTTTTTTTTTTTGGTCGGAGTGCACTGTCCTTGAAAAGCTCAAGTGATCTTGCTGCCTCCTCCCTTTTCTCCCTTCGGTTCCCATTTGACTCTGTTCTCTCTTTCCTTTTCTGCGTGTCTTTTCAGAAGAAAGGGAAATACTTTTATGATATTATTGTCACTAGCGTACAATCTCAAACCGATAGAACTGTTAGAATGTCAGGCTAGCAACTCCTTAAAAAAAAACAATACGCATGTTATGTTTGCAAAGTCTTAATAAGAAATTGATTATATAACAGTCTATTCTGATCCACATAAAAATTAATAATAATTAATTAAAAATTATTATGGATTTCATACTTTTGAGAACTTATGGCTCACAATACTGTTATTTCCATAGTCATCCAAAGATTATTATGTCAGCAAAGTTCATTTAAACAATCATCACTAAATGTTCTTTTTGGGAGGCTATTATATCTGCCTACTCAGTAGTTGCTAATCGAAGTTAACCCGAGATCTACCTTCCCCAACTAGTGGCCCTAAGTTTCCTCCATGTCTTTTTCTTCCCTAAAGAGTGGGAATACGAAAAAAACTTACAAAAAGATCCATCCACCATAGGGGATTTCCTTCTCCTTGAGCCTTTTAAGGACTTGCTCAGGTCCAACCTTGTTATTGATATGCTTGGATAGCAATCTAACTGAAAATACTGGCGTGATAGCCACGTGACAATTTCGTGGCCTCCAAAGTTTTGGGCACATGTGCGCCGTCTCGGCATTTCTGTAGCGGATGAAACGAACTTTGGTAAAATGCATCGATTTTTAAAACACCCGAAAAATTCAATGCACTGGAGAGTCAAAATGAAAGTTCGATGATCCGATGCGAGACACATCCTATGTTCCTTACTAGAAAACGTTATGGTTGGCGGGTCACAACACACACCCCAATGTTTGAGTATCGGGCGTTACGACGCTGAAGTAATCTATGCTATACTTCAAAAAAAAAACTCGAATGACCTTCAACAGAAGGGTACTTGTATCTCGAAATCGACACATGTGGATAGTAATGTTCATTTTCTTAGTACGCTAATCAGAGACGTGGTTCGAGAGAGAATTTTTGCACGATGAAACCTACACCACATGCAAAAACCTTTTTGACAAAAGTATATCTGCATTCTTAGACCCAAAAAAAAAGAAGAAGTAGATCTGCATTCTTCGACCAAAAAAAAAAGGTAGATCTGCAAAATGATTAGGGAATATTATGTTAGAAGCCAGTCATTTGGCGCGTGGGCCACCCTGATTTTAGCCACCCAATTCGTTTTCGCCGAGTAGCTTATTACATCAAGTTTAGTACAATTTCTCAACATCCCCAATTTTTTTTTTTAAATTTTTACATTTCGTACGTTGTTGCGTCACGAGGGGGAAATAATAAAATGAAAATTCAGGCACATGTCTATGTCTTTCATTTATGCTCAGTTTGTTTCACGAAAAATGAGCGATTTGAAAAATATTTACCGAAAAGTAATCGCTTATATTGTTTAGAAAAATCAATTAACGAAAAATATTTTCATCATCGATAACAATTTGTGCCTAACTATTTTCATAGACGATGAGAAAAAATTCATTTATTTAAGAGATATAAACGCTTACTTTTCGAAAAATATTTTTCAAATTACTCATTTTTCGTGAAACAAACGAAGCCATTGTCATCAAAATTTCCTTTCTCTAGCCTCCGGAGCTTCAAGAGCTTGGCACTGCTGGTCCCAATCGCCTGCATAACTGTTCTATATATATATATGGAGTAGATTCGTGCGCATCTCTCATTATTTTAAACTATAAACACAACATATACATTAAATATGGAAATAAAAAAAAATAAAGTTTAGCCTGACACTTCCTGCAAAAATATTGTGATTCAAATGTGTATGTCGTAGTGGTATGATTGCAGAATGATGGCCGTGACGCCGCGATTTCCGGGTCGCTCTCGATGAGAACAAAAGATGTCCTATCGGAGCGGTAGCGGAACTAAAATCAAATTACTCGGGACGTTATATAAGTTATCTAACTCGAAAGCGACCGTACGACAGGAATTGCTAAGACTCGTTGCGAATGGGTACCGACCAAAGTAAGTCCACATGCCTTAGACTCCAACCGTCGAAGCCCATGCCCTTTCGGTACAAATCCACACACCTCGTCCCATGTTCATGTGACCCGGGACCGGTGAGCATGATGCCGAAGAGCGATCGAGGAGGACACGAGACATTATTGCTCTCTGTCTGGTTCCACCCTTTGTGGTTTGTTCCACTATTTCTTCAGAAATAATTAGGAATGCTACAAGATTAAAAAGACTTAATTATCTCGCTAGTCATAAGATCGGCATACTTGAAAGATTTAATTTTTGATTCCTGCTCAACTTGACAAGCTGCTTTGTCCAATCCGCAGTCATTTGCCTGCCCAGAAATGTTTCACTAAAGCCTCCCTTTTGCGCAGGTTGAATTCCCCTAGAGCTGCCCATAAGCGCAATGATAAGACCACTTGCCTGCAAGTGCTGCGGTTGGCGCTCGAATTGGACGTCGAGTTCGTCGAGATGGAACACGAGGTAATCACTCCACGGGGAGAACCAACGGCTAGTGTATGCAATTCTGATGCGTGTATGCCATGTGGATTCAGGAAGGATCGCAAGATATCCACGGTTTACGGGAGGATTCGTGTCGTTTTTTCTAAGAGGCGAAGGCGTTCGATCATGTCGAGTCGAATTGTTTGTTCCTTTTGCTCATATTTCCCCATCAGTGAACCAATTCTTGGTCCCTAAGAAAGGTCATCATTTTGATATCCCAGGCTGAACCACTTTCCGTTCAGATGCTGAAAACAAAACTGTGCGCAGGTGGTTTCCCTCTTCGACATCGATGAACTGATGGACAAGCGATTGAGCAGCAAGATAATCGTGTCAAGATACTTGAACGGCGAGAAACCATCGAAGGAGAAGATGGGGAACTTAATCGCATCGATGCAGTCTTCTGGAGCCGATGTCATTAAGCTCCTTGTTGAGGTGGATTACATCACTGATTTAGCGCCGATTTTCCAGCTCCTCACCAGTTGCCAGGTACTCATAATCATTCACATTGTGGGATCAAAGCTCTCTTAGGAATACCGGAACGACAAATCTCGCTGCGAATAGATCATTGGAGATGTCTGAAAATGTGGCCACTCTAGCTAGTCATGTGAGCTATGTACCTCCAGTTAGCGAATTCGCCTGTTAACACTGATGCGCTTATCGCGTTGGAAGATCCAAAATCAGCTTTAAACAATAGTAGCACCGCGCAAATGGAAATTATCTCTGCAAGTCATCTGATTACTCTCATAGTGTTAGTCATGAAATCGATCTCGATTTGTCATCAGGTTCCACTAATCGCCACCACGGTCGGCGACAGAGGGCTGATAAGCCAGTTGCTGGGGCCGAAGTTCGGCAGCTTCTTGGCGTATGGGTCACTGGAAGGAGCAATTCCCGGTCTGCCGACGCTGACTAGCCTGAAGCAAGTGTACAGGATTGAGCACATGAACGAGGACACCAAGGTCTTCGGCCTCATATCGAACCCAGTCGGGCACAGCAAAGGGCCGCTCCTCCACAACCCGAGCTTCCGACATGTCGGGTTCAATGGTATCTACGTCCCTATGCTCGTTGATGACATCAAGGAGTTCTTCAAGGTCTATAGCAGTCAAGATTTCGCAGGCTTCAGGTAGGCTATGTCATTCTTATTGGATAAGAACCCGGACATCTTAAACCTATTGGAATTTTGTCGCGCCTTTTTCCTTTCACTTCATTTGTAGTCTTTGTTCATGATAGGCAGTTCTCCTACATTAGAGTACATTTCCAACTTTAGGTTCCTTTGCAAGGTCTTGTTGGATAATTGAAATGCAAAGTCTTGTTGTCTTTCTCTTCTTGTGAATTTTTTTCTGCAGTGTGGGAATTCCACATAAGGAAGCAGCAGTTGCTTGCTGTGATGAAGTCCATCCGCTAGCTAAGGTCTGGAGACTCGAAAGCCTTTAAGACTTTCTCTTCTTTTCTTGTCGGTCTTTAGTTTGCATTTCTGGCATCTTTTCCTTAGTTTTTGGTTAGGCGTGACTAAGGGACTGAAATGAGGCAAAATGTAACGTTGATCCTGGTAAAGATGCATGCGCAATCGATTGATCTTGGGAGCAAATCGTTTCGGTCTCTGTCATGATCATGACCTCTGTGCTTTGCCACACATGAAGCTCATGGCTCTGTTTCCTTGTGCCCAATTTAGTCCATTGGAGCTGTGAACACTATAGTAAGGAGGTCTACTGATGGGAAGCTGATTGGGTACAACACAGATTGCGAGGCTTCAATCACTGCTATAGAGGATGCTCTGAGAGGTAACTAAGCTAGTCTCCATCGGAACAACCATCCGAGATTTCTCGTCCTAGTTTCTAAAATTGTTATCTTTGCGTAATAGGATCGATTAGCGATGAGTTTTGATCCGAATTGGCTGATGATGAACAGAAAGACATGCTGCTAATGGGGAGGCCAGAGCAGTGAACACTTCTCCAATAGCAGGGAGAGCATTTGTATTGGTTGGAGCCGGAGGAGCCGGAAGAGCTTTGGCCTTCGGCGCCAAGAGTCGCGGGGCCCGAGTCTTCATCTTCAACCGCAATTTCGGTGAGTGATCCGAGTATATATATTGGCCTTGCCTAAGCTCACTCTAACAAACCAAACCAATCCTTTTTTCAAGAAACTGACTTCACTGTTGGCTCGGCTTGCAAAATATTGAAAAGAGAGAGCAAAAGCCCTAGCAGATGCGGTTTCGGGAGAAGCCGTAGGGTACGAACACTTGGAAACGTTCTGCCCCGAGGAAGGGATGATCCTTGCGAACGCGTCCGCTGTCGGAATGGAGCCGCACACTGATAAGAGCCCTGTTTCCAAGGTTTTCTCGCCTCCTCTGTGTTTTCCCCTCTTTTAAATGAACAGATGCTTGCATTGAGAATCATGTTGTTCAAGACAGCATCTGTCATTGTTCTGATCAAATTTCCTGTAACGGACAATGAAAATGTTTCTTAGGGGGTGTTGGGAGCATATGAGCTGGTGTTTGATGCAGTATACACACCAAGGAACACAAAGCTGCTGCAAGAGGCGGCACAAGCAGGGGCCATTGTGGTCAGTGGTATGGAGATGTTCATCAGACAGGCCCTCAATCAATTCAGACTCTTCACCAGTGGCTTAGGTATCCTCTTCCCCCAGTGAACACACATACATTGCTTTCTGTTCTGTACCGGATATCCGGACTTCGTCGACTCTCGGCTAGTCTCGACGGGCTCGCTATCCATCTCGCGTGAACTCTCTCTTTTTCTAGTTATTTATACCACTAGGTTTATGTTTTCTTCTCGATCAGACCCGTCTTTCGATACCGCATTCGCAGAACAGCCACGTAAGTCGGAAAAATCGATTTCCACGGGCTTCGGCTCTTACTATTAGTTTATATGTGCATCGGCAAAATGAGGGTTTACGAAACGACATATCCTTCCCGATGTTTAGCGCGCTTCGGTTCGCTCGCAGGGCGACCTTGGCCTACGTAGTAACCAAAGCATATGGTCCTTGATTGCCAAGAATGGCTAAAGATTTAACATCAGCTAATGACAGTGTTCTTCCTATCTTTGTCTGCATTTTGCAGCTCCGGAGGAATTCATGCGCAAGCTTGTGCTGGAACAATTCTAGCGGCGCTGCCAAAGTGAAGGGACTAGACTCGTATCGAGTTCTTAATTGATGAGAAATTTGTTGCCCTTCCATGTGACACCATGTAAAAATTCGAGGACATCATCTTATGATACGAGTACCGTGGTATTCGTTTTTTCGGTGCAATGACGGTATCGTCCCCGACCGTAAATTCTCGCTCATGCAACTACATAATTTTTATGGTATATGTCGTGACAGGATGTTATTGAACATATGAAACTAGACGTGACGTGACGTGTCGTGTTATAATCGTTTGTTCTGTCTATAATTCGGGCTTTAGCTCGTGTCTTGCTTGTGCCGGCCCAGTGTTGTCGGCCCGAGGAATGTATATTTACTAGAATGACCTCTCTTTACTGCAAGAAAAGGTTTTAGTGCTTTCTTTTTGAATTGCTAAATTGGATATTCCTTTTCCTTTTCTTTTTCCTACCAAGTCCATGACTTAAATTGTCAATTAAGGTTAATTGACAATATATAAATTTCCCGACTTTTATGGCACATCTCTACTTTATATATTCCAGATCTATAAATCTATAAATATATCAATGTGATGCATCCAACCATCTCTCGATCTTCTAAAAATAAGCAGAAGAATTTTTCTTAGCGTGCCACGTAGGATTTTTGTATAATATGCCCAGATTTTGTGTGGTTGTACTCAAGGATTTATTCAAATTCGATGTAATGACATTATTAGAAGTCTATAACCTCAAATTTTTAGGCACCATTTGTTTAGCGAAAAATGAATAGTTTAGAAAATATTTTTCAAAAAATAATCATTTATGTTGCTTGAAATAATTAGTCAATGAAAAGCATTTTCATTATTGAAAATAATTTATGTATAAACGTTTTCGTGAATGGTAAAGATATTTTTTGTTCGTTCATTTTTGCATGTTATAGGTGATCGAGTTTAAGAAAATATTTTTCAAATAATTTATTTTTTGCGAAAACAAACAGAGTCTTAGTTCAGACGCTCATTGTCATTTAGGGCGCTTTTATTTCACGGAAAAATGAATAATTTTGAAAGTATGTCCTAAAATTGCTTGCTTGTATCGCTTACAAAAGTAAATCAACGAAGATTCATCGTGCACGAAAATATCTAGACATAAATTATTGTAAAAAACGAAGAGTATCTCTATTACCTAAGTATTTCAAGCGATAATTTATGGAAAAAATGTTTTCCAAATCAGTCATTTTTTCAGGAACAAACGGGCCCTTGTTTCTATGTCTATTTTTCAATGTTCAAGCAATTGAATAATTTCATCTAATTACTGGTAATGTAAGAAAATTTGATTTAATTATTGGTAATGTTAGAAAAAATTCAACTTTCGAGGGTGAGTAACATCTTCTGAGAAATTGCAATTTTCATAGTGTGTTTGGCGACTATCTCTCGCGGTTACTACTGTACGTTGGTTCACGGCGACTTTTAGCAAGATACCCCCATGGACGTTGACTTTACCCGTCCGTAACAGACCACTTCCGGTGCGGTAAATACGGAATCCCATGTATAAATACGGCCGCGATTCAATTGGGAGAGGTGGTGATTCTGCGCGCTCCCTGATCCCGAGCGCGCAAGATTCGCCGAGAGCGCGAAAATGGTCGTCACTTCGCCTTCTGATTCGTCGTCGGTTTCAGGTTCTTCTTCTCTCTTTTGCCATGTCTCCCGGGTTAAGTTCGGTTCTTTTATGTACTTTTGGATGTCGGATTCGCTGTTCTTTTTTGGGTCTTTTTGTGTATCCGGGACATTTGCATACATTGATCGTTGAGATGGAATTTTATCCTTTTTGTTATTGGTGGTTTTTCGCTTGCTTTTGAGGCTAGGAGAGACTAAATGGATTGAAAGAAGATTTTTTTTTTTTTTTTGTGCACATGGTGTTCTGGAGTGTTGCCGTTTGGTTAAATGAGGCTGGTCATGGCTCGTTCTATAAGCCCCAGAATGTGCTAATTTGGTGGAAAGATGATCTGTTTAGGCTTTCGCCTGCGGTTTGTGATGGAATTGTTTCAGATGTCAGTGGTTTGGCTGACCAATTGGAGATGAATGTGACTTGATTTGGGTTTTCTCGGGTTTGATTTGCAGGTTCTGCGGGGCAAGACAAGAGTCAGAAACGGCGGGTGTCGCCGTCGGATGTCGCATATCACTTTGGCACCAGTGGTCTATCTGTTGCAGTTGCCACTGCGATGACCCATCCCTTAGGTTTGTGCTCACTTTAGTTCATTATCATAAGTTGAGCTTGATTGATAGGGTAGTGGCATCTTGTTATCTTGCACCGCTGTGTTGTTGATTTGTATATAGATTGGATCAACTGGATCTTTTTCATTTGATGGCATTACTGAGTCAGGTAATTCACTTGAAAGACAACTAGTTTTTTCAAGAAATGCCTCTCCTTTATGCTTCTGCTGTTTACCGAGGATTATTGATGATTCTGGGTGTTACTTTTTCCCCTCTCTAAGAAATAATGAGGACACTGGTCCTCCGAGTGGAGCATTGCGGACTGAAGGCATGACCTTGCATCCTCAAGGACAGAGATTTGCACAGAAGACAACTTTATGCTCAAAAGATGTCTCCTACCAAAGGCAAAATTCGATGATTTAATAAGTCATGGACTCTGAAGTTCCATTTTCATACATGTTGAAGAACGAGAGCTGGATAGTTTTCTTGAATTATCAAAAGAAAAAAAAAAACCATTGCTGAGGAGTATAGCTAAAGGATTTCTTATGCGCAATTTATCAAAGTATTACTTCACCTGCAGATGTGCTCAAAGTAAGGCTACAAATGCAACTTGTAGGCCAGAGAGGTCAGTTGACTGGAATGGTATAGTATCCTCCATATTGTTGCTTCTTTTGTGCTCCCAACATAAAAGTGTTGTTTGTAAATTGGTTCTCTGAAGGTTCTTTCATGTCTTAATGCATAGGGCCGAGTATTCATTCAAGTGGTGAAGAATGAAGGGCCACGTTCGTTGTATCTTGGAATGACGCCTGCTCTAACACGATCCCTTCTTTATGGGGGCCTCCGCTTGGGCTTGTATGAACCCTCTAAGTATGTCTGTGATCAGGCATTTGGGTCCTCCAATATATTTGTTAAAATAGCGTCTGGAGCATTTTCAGGGGCTATTGCAACAGCAATGACCAACCCAGTCGAAGTCATAAAGGTAATGCTGTCAGGCTACACTTTCTGAAAGTGTCCTGATTAGACTAATTTGAAGAGTATCTATATCACCAGGTGCGGTTACAAATGAATTCAGGTTTGACAAAAGCGGGGCCAGTTGGAGAAATGCGCAAGATCGTGACCGAAGAGGGAGTAAAAGCTCTCTGGAAAGGGGTTGGCCCTGCTATGGCTAGAGCTGCTGCTTTGACTGCATCACAGCTGGCAACATATGACGAATCCAAGCAGGTCAAGCTCTGGTCACCATATTCTTTCCTTTGATTTATCCAGGAATAAGTTACCACTTTTCATTTAGCTGTGGGATGTTTTGGCTAATTGTACAGATTTTGAGGAGATTGACACCTCTAGAGGAAGGATTCAACCTACATCTGAGGTAACATATTGATGTTTCCATTCTCATCTAGCATGTCTTAATGCCCTTTGAATGAAAAGTCGAAAAGTGGTCTACCAGGCCGGTTTGTCATTACTTGAAGATAATGAATGAAAAGGACTCAACATGTGACATTTGCGCAGGATTTAAAAAAAAAAAAAATCTGTAGTTTCTTAGGTGCCACAACTGGTCATTCTGGTTCCATTTGCTTGCTAGTGTAGCACAAAATTGCTGCTATATGGTTTAAACTTTGAGTTGTTCACCCACAATATTTGACCATGTGATGCGTTGCTTCCAGATAGAATCATTGGAACTTCTGAGTGAAAGACTTCCATGGAATTATGAAAGTGCTAATGTATGCTCAAGTACACTTTGAATCAGAGCAGTAGCGAATGGTCTGGTTCTTTTCTAGAAAAATGGCAACTGACTCTGCTTTTTGTATGGTAAAGCTCAAGCATAGTTGCAGGCATGGTGAGTACTCTCATGACAGCGCCAGTGGACATGGTTAAGACCCGTCTGATGTTGCAACGAGAATCTGAGACCGTGGGGAGATACAAAAATGGATTTCATTGTGCATATCAGGTAGCTTATTTATCCCTTTCCTTGTCAAAGCCACCGTTACCAAGGAATAAAGAATATGATTTTCCGACAGAGAGGATGGGGGCAGTTTGCTTGAAGAAAAGTTTTCAGAATTTTCATTCCTTTCCTTTTGAGAATGGAAATGCTGATGAAAATGCGTTTGGTCTAATTTACGACACAGTTTCCACTGAAACACACGAGATGCTGTTTCTCTTTTACTACTGAGAGAGTGAAAGGAAAGATCAACAGAATTTTGTACTTTTAAATTTTTTCCTTTCCAATCGAAAACACGGCTTATGAAGAGAGAGAGATAAAGCATTTTGAAGTCGCTTTCTTTGGTTGACTCTCTTTCCCTTCTTTGTTCTTTATACATTGAGGAAGAATTTCTTTGAAAAAGTTGTGACACGTTGACGAAGTACTTTATCTGAAGAAGAAATAATGGTCTCTCTCTCTCTCTGATGTAGAGTTTAACATTAAGAATGATTCTTTTTCTTTGGACTCTCTTCTTTACAGGGAAGAAATTTCGTCTAGATTTTATAGTTTAGTTACCTTTTGCTATTATTACTTGTACAGAATAAGGTGATTAAATTGACGCCATCTGAACCTAGTAAATTAGGTTGCGTATGGTAACGTTTCTGTTTCTGGGAACATTTTTTGAAAAGAAACGCTTTTTTGTGTTTCTGTTCCCGGCTACGATTTCTGGGAACAGAAATGCATTTGGTAAGTTAAAAAAAAAACACTTTTTGCCGCCGCCAGCCGGCCACCGATGGCGGCAGCGGGGATCGGGGGGCCGACCGGCGACCAATCTGCAACCGACTTGCAACCAGCGATAGGCGGCGGCGGCCGGGGGGTGGTGGCCGCGTCGATGGCTGTGGGTGATGGTTCCAAAAGTGTTCTAAAACCTAGAAATAAGTTTTTTTTTGTTTCTTCAAAAGTATTCTCTGGAGCAAAAGTGTTCTCCGGAACACTTTTGGAACATTTTAAACCATACGCGTTTCTATTCCAAAAGTGTTCTGGCAGAAACACTTTACTTGGAATGTTTTTTTAGTGTTACCATACGCACCCTTAGCATTTGTCAAGATAGTTAACCTTTTTTGGCCAAGTGACATTGATTAATGAAATTACCATTTTTTTTTACGTATTTTAGGTTGTGAAGTAATTACTTATGCTTAATTATCTCAGTGAAGTAATTACTTATGCTTAATTATCTCACTAATAAAATTTAGATGGCCTGGAAGGGCTATGAGACGCAAATGGATTAGTCGTAAGGGCGTACCAAACATATTTTCACAGTATTCATTTTTTTTCGAAAAATTTCTCTTTAGAGTATTAATCACATTTTCAAGAAAATTGAAAATTGTTGACTGTTCAACATTTTCGTTGTGAACCAACAGACCCTAGACATGTAAGTAAGTGGAAGCATAGGGAGTTTTGCATTTGACATAAACTTGGAAGAGGAGAAATGTGAGGCATTCGAGCTTATTGCCCAGATATTCTTATGTTGCGATGTTTAGCAACTTCTCTTTATTTGGCTCTATCTGCTTACCAGATAGATTTGCTCTGGTGGTTTTGTTGAAATTTTAGGTGACTTGTTTACCAGTTATTTGGCTCTGTCTACTTGATTACTTGTTTCATTTGAATCTTCTGTGATTTCAGGCCATTCGCACAGAAGGCTTTAGGGCTTTATACAAAGGGTGAGATTTCCTCCAAATCTGTGCATTGTGCACCTCGTTTTTTCATTTACCTGCGGCCAGCTTCAGGTGTTACTGCTTCTTGTCCATTCTAGAAAGTCATGGTTTGGTGCTATGTGGATGTAAGACGTCCTTTGGAGAAAATTTTGGAAAAAACCATCTCTGCTTCACAAATTTCAAAAAGATAATGGGATATGAATCAACCAACCTTTGAATGTTACTCCCTTTTATTTGGTGTCTCTCTTACGATGCGTTAACCATCAAGCATTATTTTCCAGGGGATTTGCAATCTTTGCGAGATTAGGTCCCCAAACCACAATTACCTTTGTACTTTGTGAGAAGCTGAGGGAGGTCACTGGACTAAAGGCACTTTAGTGGTGCGATAGACGCCACCCTTTGACTTTTTACAAATACGTTGCCACTGCTGATTAGCTGCCATATTCCCAATAAACAATGGCGAAAGACTGACTTTTTTTTTCGAGAATTTTTTCCTCCTCTTATCCTGGAGAGGGGACATAGGTTCATTTTTTTGGGAGTCAGAATCAACTGGTTTCCCAATCAGAGTGGCATTCATCTCAGACTACATAGTTGTTGTTCGGGGTCCCTGTATTTGATCCTGCCCCTTCATTCCTCTCACTGGTTTGCTGTACTCTCTCCGAGGGAGAGGGCCATCAATTGTACGTTGTGCCAACGTCCGCACGAACACGATGAGCATTGCTGTATAATTTTTCTTTGGCACCTTTGTGACTACTGTACTACTCGTGATCTGAATAATGGAAATGGCGAATCACATTATCGTCGCGACTCCTTCAGACTTTTCCTTTTCTTGGTGTTGCTTCTTTCTTACTCATTCCTCCCTACCCCTTCATAGTGAAGTAAAATATCCGGGATTGACTCAGACAGCTGATGACCTGTTCTGTGTTGGGTCTTTCTTCTCTTTTCATGTCGGTTTTGGCCCAAGTTGCGGAACAAGTTGAGCCTCAATGCCTTGCGTTTTTGTGCTGTCCAGTGCATTTTTTTATTGGGAGGTTTTAGGTACAACCAACTCCATGTTTGACTTAAGGTGCTTCTTTTATATAATTTGGTTTCCATTGAAGTGTGAACGGCCTCTCTTTCCTTGTGCCCTTCTGTATTTTCCTCTTTTGCCGCTGAGGGGCTTATCATGAGCTTGGCATGGTTTACGCGAATTGAGACGGAGGAAGAGCGTCCGGTGAAAACTGAAATCGCCATCAATATGAATCCTCTCTGGGGGCTAAAATGAGACTCCCCTGAAATTGCAACTTATGAGGACAAAACTGAAGTGAGAGGACTCCAGCAAATTTCTAGTGCTCCAAGTGGGAAAAGTTATCAAAAAAGCCACAGATTTATTGTAATTGCGTCAATTAGTCTTAAAATTGTTTTTTTCTAATTGAGTCCTAGATCTTCTGTAATTGTGTTAATTCAGTCCATTTTTCCAGCTGGCACCGATGTGGCAAATTTTTAATAGTATTAATATTTCTCAAACTTCTTAATTATTTGTTGTGTCTTTTCTTTTCTTTTCTTTTCTTTTGGTTAGGAAGAAAAATTTTGTCGTGTCCGGTCAAATGAATTGAATTGACATAATTATAAAATTTTTAAGATTCAATTGGCCAAAAATAAAGTTTAGGACTAAATTGACACAATTGTAATAGATTTATGTTTGACAAAAAAAAATATAGGTTTATGATTTTTTTTGGTAAATTTTCTCGCTTCGTGATGTAAATTCATAACACCGTTTCAATGCGTAGTAATTAAATTTAGATAGGTATTTTGTGAAACTTGTAATTTATTAATAGGATAAATACTATAGGTGATCAGTTCCTGATTCGGTCTAATTTTCGTCAAGAACAGAGAACCGAACCGGTTGTCCCGGTTCCCATTTTTCGGAACCGCGGACCGGACCAATCACATTTGGGACGGGGAACTGATCGGACCGTCGGTCCGGTCTGGTTCTCGGGCAGTTCCAAGGAACCAGTTATCCAAACACTGCGAAGTGAAGCACTGTCGTTCTTTTTATTCCGTCTGATCAACAGCCAACTAAGTTAGGGTTACTTCAGAAGATGAACATACAACAAGTCGGCTGTCACTGCTTATCATACTTATCAGCTGCCTCGCTGCAATCTCATCTTTATCAACAAAGGGGCGATTCCCTTGGTCTTGCACTATCTTTGCTTAGTACAGATGCTGGCAAAGGATGATGACATGAAGAAAAAGAAGAGAGAAAAATGCACTTAACTTGTGCCTAGAGGCGTCAAATGGGTGGGTCGGGTCGGGTATGGGTCGGGTCGAATATGGTCCGACCCATATTGACCAATTTAACCCGTTTTGACCCATATTCATCCAATATAAATTTAGTGACCCATACCCGACCCAACCCATACCCGACCCAACCCGTATTACTTAAATACTTATATATTTAGCTAAATTGTGCCTATATGCCCATATGCAATCACACAGAAGAAGTTACTCTAATTACCAATCATTCCTCCCAAAATACTACAAAAAAGTTAATAATTTGCTCCCTTTTCCAGCACAGGTGTTACCTCTATTTGCACATTCACTGATCTTAGGTGTTCATCTGCCGCGATCCTAATAATTTCCAGAGACAAATGGCGAAGACTTTTCATGGGTAGAATTTCAGGAAGGAACTCAAGAGGATTCCCAAATAGTCTAAGAACTCGTACCTCAGCCATAGCCTTGCACTTAAATACCAGTATTTCTTAGATTGGTAGGGTTACTTTTTAAAAATAAAAATAAAAAAATTGACTGGTCCGGTCCGGTCCGGTCCGGTCCTATGTCCTTGGAACCGGAATCCGGACCGCGCGGTCACCGGTTCCAATTTTAGGAACCACGAACTGGACCGGACCTCTCTGGAACAGGAAACCGGACCACTCGTCCTGGTCCAGTCGGGGCGGCCCCGGTCCGGTCGGTTCGATTTGCTCATCCCTAATTAATATCATGAAAAATTTCAAAGTTGTACATCTATGATAAATTTACTCCCAACTATTTTTTTAACGACGCAAAATTTTAAACTAATACATTTGTGATAAATTTACCCCAAATAATTTTTCTAACCACAAAAAATCTTAAGCTGGTACACTTGTGATAAATTTAACTCAAAGTATTTTTCTGACCATGTAAAACTCCAAAACGGTACACTTGTGATAAAACTAATTTATTTATCATAAAAAATATCAAACTGGTATATATGTGACAAATTTACTTTTCGTTAGTTTTCGTTAAATTGGACTAATAACACGAAAAATCTCAAATTGATAAAGGTGTGACAAACATAGGATAAAATTCTTAAATTGGTACACTCGTCAACTGCCATGCGCCATCCAACTAAGCAATTTGAAAAAAAAATAACAAAAATTAACGAAATGTAAAATTGTCACATCTATATTAGTTTAGGATAAATTTGTAACAAATGCACCGGTTTGAGATCTTTCGTGGTTAAAAAATAATTTGGAGTAAATTTATCACAGGTCTACTAATTTGAAATTTTGGTGGGTCAAAAAATTAGTTTGGAGTATATTTGTCATAGGTTTATCAGTTCGGAGTTTTTTGTGGTATTAACCCAAAAACAAGCTACCAACGAGTTATGAAAATTACAAACTTACTTGTAAATTCAATAATTTATCGACACTTATTTGTTGAGCTTCAATCACCAGCTCTTATTTCAATTAGTTACGTATTATCTCAATCCATGATATTTTGTTTGTGTAGCTTACCACCGTGATGACGAAGGGCACATGGATGAACCAAATCCTACATGGCCTAACTTGCAACGAGACCTTTTCTAGACGAAGCCCATAAGAACAAAATCATGCGGATTCCAACCCAAAGCGGACAATATCATTGACAAGTGGGACCTGGGCGTGACATAATGGTATCAGAGCCAATTAATTGGTGGATCTCTAATCCATTCCGATGTTTGGTGAATATCGAAAAAATTTCATGATAGATGCTTGTTTCGAGTGGAAACTGCCATAACGACTGCCTAGCGAAAGAGACCATGGACAGTTGGCCTGGGGATGCAAAATAGAGACCATGGGTGATGCAATCCCAAGTTAGCAATGCAAAATAGAGACCATGGGTCGCTCTCATCAATTATGATAAACTCTTCTTGAAAAATGTTGACCACAAAAAACCACTAACCATTTTGTAAATGTCGATAGATATGGTTGAGACACTGCATTTTGAAATATCGTTTCATCCTTTGTCAATGTAATTTTTTTTCACACGTACATTCAACTTCGGATGACGAATAAATAGAAGTCTCTCACTCTATCTTCTTTGTTTTCTATGGAAAGTAGAAAGTTAATTCAACGGTGAAATTTAAAAGATATTACAACGAAAACGAGCATAGAACATGAAGAGAGGGAGAGTTTGAACGCTGATAAAGGGAACGGATAACAACTTCAAGTTGAGTTGCGTGTGTGGGTTGTGATGGGATTTATCGCACACCGAATCAGAACAATCACATAGAAATCAAGAAAAATTGATTGACGCACGAGATTATCCATGTTCACCCTAGAATAGGGCTACGTCCTGCAAGAGATTTCACTATGATATTCGGTTTACAGCCTCTTGTTGACACCTGATTTTTAACCATCTATCATTGTGATTTTTATTTTTAAAATAAATTAAAAATATCAAAAAAGGTCATAAAATCACAAAATCAACTTTGGAAGCCTTAGCCTAGCCTCAGGAACCAATTTTGAATAAAAAATATTTTTGGTATTTTTTTAATTTTTTTCGAATTTATTTAATTATAAAAATACCCAAAAAATCAGAAAAATACCATTCGTGGTCAGAAAAATACCCAAAAATATTCGATAATTTTGTTTTAATTTCCTCTTCAAGTGTATTACTTTAAATCTCAAAAATTCGGCTAGGGTCAACATGTTCCTTAACAAACATAAACCCAAACCGAACCCAAAAAAATCCTTTTCGAGTCTTTTAATTTTCAATTCTCACTTTTTATAAGCTATGACATTGGATTCTAAAGTCTTGAAGTGCAATTGGGTCAGTTTGCCCTCCAATTTGATCAATTTTAACCAAAAAGGCTTAATTGCATATTTTTCTTTCAACTAGTCCCCGGTTTCACGGATCTTGAATTTCACACGGGCATATCCATTAAAATTCAACACCTCTACCCCATAATTTTCATCATGCCCAATCCATTGGCGGCCTCAATTCAGGCTAATTTGGTAGTTTGGATGTATATGTATGCTCTACGTATTTATACGTCATGCGTATTTATACGTCATGCGTATTTATACGTTATGCGTATTTATACTGTTTGGTAACCTCTTTAACTCTTGTAATAATAATAATGGTTATTATTTTTAACACCTTTGTTAGTACTATTTTTAAATAGCATTTTTGTATTATAAATTGTGAGTGTTATTTTTAGATAGCATTTATAATTGTTAGTGCTATTTTTAAATAGCATTTTTTGTATTATAAATTGTGAGTGTTATTGTTAGTGTTATTTTTAAATAGAATTTTTGTATTATAAATTGTGAGTGTTATTTTTAGATAGCATTTATAATTGTTAATGCTATTTTTAAATAGCATTTTTGTATCATAAATTGTGAGTGCTATTGTTAGTGTTATTTTTAAATAGCATTTTTGTATTATAAATTGTGAGTGTTATTTTTAGATAGCATTTATAATTGTTAGTGCTATTTTTAAATAGCATTTTTGTATCATAAATTGTAAGTGCTATTGTTAGTGTTATTTTTAAATAGCATTTTTGTATTATAAATTGTGAGTGTTATTTTTAGATAGCATTTATAATTGTTAGTGCTATTTTTAAATAGCATTTTTGTATCATAAATTGTGAGTGCTATTGTTAGTGCTATTTTATAATTCAATTTATTAGAATGTGTTTTTGGCTATAAAAGGATGACAAGAGTTTTGAGGTTGAGGAAGAGAGAGACATTTTGTAGAGTGTGCAAATTTTTGAGAGCTTAGAGAGAAGAACACAAACACTCTCTATATTCTCATAATCTTGAGTGAGCAAAATATACTAAGTTCGGAATATTGATTCCTCATATTGCTAGCACAATTGTTGTGGAGTTATTAGTCGTCTCCCCGTTCGTCAATTGGTGGTGCGTCCGAACTAGATGCCTAACACTTGTGGAGGCTGAGATCGAAGAACATCGAACCGACACCTCCGTTCAAGCACGCTACGAGAGGTAATCTATTTACTCCCTTTGAGACTTTGTGATTTTTTTCGATTGAAATGCACGAAGTACGCCTCTGGAGATACATGTATGGGTTGTTATTTATTTTCGCTACGTGTTACGTGGATCCCAACAGTGGTATCAGAGCCAATCCTTAGGTGTTTTCGTGCATTTAATTGATTTTTTGCAATTTTTGCAATACTATGGCCAATATGTATTAACGAATTGTTCGTCTTACATGGCTAATGGAGATTGATTATTTTATATGATAAATTAATCAACGTAGCAAAAATTGAGACTAAATCAATTTTGAATCGAAAATTTATGGCTATCTTATTTTACGTAAAAATTCTGAATATGATTCAACGTAGAATTTTTATTGTGCCTTCCTAAGTTTTAAATTGTGAATTTATTACTTACGTGAAAGGGTGGTGATCATGGAAAAATCCCTAATCAATGTGATTGATGTATATATGAATGTATGATGATTATTTATATATTTGGGGTTGTAATTATTAAATGGAGGCTGCATACTCCTTTTATTTTTCATGTAATCTTTATTTTTAGCATAGTCAATTGTTGATGTAAATGCTACGAGGATTACGTGGAGGAGCCTTTTAAGTCGGCGAGCTCTTTGGGGCCCAATTCTTGAAGAGTTCAAGAAACCAAGAAGAAGCGAAGAGTGGCTCTCCGTTATTAAAATATTAAAATGATTAAATGTGGCCTCATTGGCTCGAGACCCATTAAATCATAATTCCATGATCACCACGTAGGATAGATGTTTATGTGATTGACATCTATTTTTTTTATTATGATTACGTGAGCATGTTAAACTGGTTAATATGCAAAGTCAGACTTACCTCACCCAAAATTGCGCCTGCATGAAATCCTAGTTAGGAAAATCACTCGCGTTAGGTACCGAAAGGGCGTTGGTAATGACATCAACGTAACCAAGTCCCCGAACCCAAAATCTCTGGTTCCGCAGAATTGATCGATCTCTCCCAATCGGTCAATAAGGTTTCCGGTCTACCCTCCAAGAAAGACCGGTGGCGACTCCAAATGCATGCACAAGTTGCACATGCCACCACGACCACACTAAGGTCGAAAACGATCGACTGTTATCGTCGAATCCCTTTGAAAAATACTCCCGCCGCGATTTGGTATGGGCTTGGGAGGGCCCGCGCCGATCCAAAGCCCGCGATCCGCACCCTTGTGCGGGGGAAGGCCCGCGATCAGTAATCCATTAGCCGCGTCCTCTTTCGGACGGGTCGCGACAGCTGGCGACTCCGCTGGGGACTTCTGTTCTAGAACCTATGGTTCTAGACCCCAAGTGGACTTAGGCCGTAATTAAAACGCTGAGTGATATTTCTAACCCTGCAGGCGCTCTTGAAGGTGAGGTAAGTCCGCTCATGGTAGGTGTTATATGTTTTTGCAGATTTGAGAGATAAGGGGTGTAGTCCGTAATTAACATTGTCTTATGCAGGTTGGCGTAGGAATGTATGTTGTGTGGATGATTTGAAGCGTCGATTGATAAACTGTTGTGCGTGACTTGCATTGTGATACTCACAACACATGAACACACACAACCGCGCCTAAAACCCTGGGCGCCGCCTATAGGAAAACAATATAAGGGATTGAAAATGGAATCTCCGTGAGGAAAAACATGGGGTAATCCACTTTTCAATTCCGCTCATTTTGAACTATGGATCGAGCCCCAATGCAACGATAGTTGTGCAATGGAATCTGCTCTTTCTAGAACTCGAGATGGGAACCTTGGCCTTAGGTACCAAGCCCAATCTTTTGATTTTTAGAGTCAAACCTCACTGGTCTCATGCGCATGTATGTGAATGATTGGTACACCTCAAAACCAAAAGGTCATTGAGCGCCGCTTATGAATCAAAATCCAAAGACTTGTGTGAAGAATCAATCGCGAGTTTAAACGAACCAGGATGGCATGGAAAAGCGCTGGACCACCCTGGAGAGTCAACTGATGGGGCAAATCCCACTTAACTAGGGCAAACGCCACCTAACCGGGGCAGCCGGGTCAAGTGTAAAGATGTGTCGTTCCTAATTGATTTTCAATCAGATACCGGCATAATATTTCCTATCTTTTCCTCTCAGGTGAAAAACAGGTAGATAAGGAAAATCCATTTGTGGATAAACACGAGGGACATGTTTTACATGGCATACATTTGTCGAAAATGTCCTCATCCGATCACATGATAGGATGGTCAAAGACAAACGAAGGAAAATTTGTCTTCCCTATAAGACGAAAAGAAATGTGCCTTCAGCAGATGTCACCCATTGGGATTGCAATGACAAATTGAATCAAATTATGAAGAAGGAGCAACCTAATTAGGATTGGCTCTCCCTAAGTCGAAAAAGTTGTATCCGTTCCAAATCAAATTGACTGGTTCACGAGTTGATATGGTTTCTCATTCTTGCAGGTGATGACAAAAATGAATGGGACCACTGAAAAATTTCCAGCATCTTGGATGCCAGAAGTAACCAGAGCAGGGATAGTAAATCCGTAGTCATTTCAATTAAAGCGGAGCCATCCATTTGGTAAAAGGACGTATCGTTACAAAATGATTATTTTTTCTATATGGGAATAATGCTTCCTTCCTTTTCCTCTCAGATGATGATCAAAAGCAGAGGACTCATGATGTAGTGCTTTCCAATGACAAACAGGGAGTACCCCTTTTCATGGCATTTCAGACATGCACTGTGGCTAAATATTTTCAAGAGCATTCTAATGGCTCAATTTGTGAGCAAAACCTTTGAGAAAACCTGAAGAAGTTTCTCATCATTTAGAAATCTCCGTGAAAAGAACATTTGAAAAGAAAAATTCAAGTTTTGCAGATTGACACATCTGATAAAAATGCTTTCTTTGAATAGAGTGAAAAGCACGAACTCATTTTTCGTTGCAAGCATACCTAACATGCATCATGTATATCATGCACATATCCTGCATACAGAGAACCCAAAGGGAGAAATGCCGGTTCCCGCAGGATAATTTTCAAGGGTAAATTGTATCGACTCCAATAGTCAATTATACATGCCATTTACTGATGAGGTCTCTTCTCTTCAACAGGCAAACATCAAATACTTCAAATGGCGACGATGATCGAGAGAATCATAAAACCGCCACACGACAAATCCCAAGGCCGTCAAGCCACCTAGAGACGGATAAAAATAATTGAAGATTCTGACAATTGAGATAGAAGATCAGAATCAGCGAAACCCATGGGAGTGCATGGACGTTGTCAAAATTGAATTGCAAATTGCCAACAAACACGGAAAGTGCTAAGGCATGTTGCCAAGACGAACACTGCCCAACTGGGGCAAAGCAGTTTTGGACGTAATCAGGAATCATCTCACGAACAACACCCACAAATGCAGACGAGATGAAGCAATACTCATCATCCACATCAATATACGATATTGAAACGACCTCCATCAAATGAGAAGTGTCAATAATCGGCGAAAGAAGGGAATACATCAGTAAGACGTCATCATGAATCCCAAGAGAAAAGACATCCCCAAAGAGGATGGGGATTGCAACAAAATGCAGGAATGAAGTTAGCTGGGGCAAGCGTCACCTAGCTACGACAAATCACACCCAACTGGGGCAAGTGAATCATTTGTGCGCCGGACAAAGAATGACGTTTCTCCTCTGGCAAAGTCAATGGACGCAATAACAGAGTCGTCCGCATCATAATCAAACCCCAAGATACGAATATGGGTGAACGGTAACATTGTATCGTTCCAATTTGGTCTTCGAAGACCACATGCCTAACATGAGTTTTTACTCGCTTAACAGGAAGTCGTTGGCACCGAAAGCCTCAAAAGAAAAGAACTCGCCAACGAGGAGGCGAATAAAATTATTGACCTTGGGAGTCAGCACTCCAAGAAATGGTCTTTGATTACAAGATCGAGTGGAGGGTAAAAAGTATCGCTTCCACACTTCATGCTTTGACATGCATTTCGATAACAATTTCTTTTTTCCTTGAATAAAAGGAACTCTGAAGAGTGGCGCTGGAATGCATCCAGAAATACAAATGGATCTCCTATGGGGCAAATCCTTGAGAATGATTCATCGCCAACCAAACGGAGGGATCAAGGCCACAAGATAGAGGGCCAGATTCTGCAAGCCGCGCGTTTGTGTTCAAATGAAAACGCCAAGCAAGAACAAGGCAGTATCGTTCCAATTGGTCTTGAATTTTGGAACACAAACTGACACTTATTGTTTGTTTTTGACAGGGGCTTGCCATCAGGGCAAAACGGGTTTTCACATCCCATGTATTACCCGTTGGAAATACATGACCAAGGGTAAATTGTATCGTTCTAATTTTTTGAAAAATTCGTGAACGTACAATAACATGTTTCTTCCGCATTTTCAGGGATCTACAGCCTCTGGGGACAGGTAAGTATCCGTTTCCCCAATCCATTGAAGATGTTGAATAAAAAATAGAGAAGAAAAGAAAAGCTCTCAGAATCTGATGTCTAGAAAAGACATAGAATTCTAACTTCATTGGCATTCATGTTTTAAAACAGGAGGTTGTCTGAACATGAATAAGAACATGCATTGTGCACCATAAAATCCCCTTGACGGGTAAAATTTTTGGAGAAAAAAAAAAGAGATCTTTCCAATCAAAAGTTGTTCAAAACTTTCAAAAGGGCGTTTTCTCAAAAGACGAGAGGCAAAGCCTAATCCAAACACGTCCTATACACACTCGAGAGAGAAGTGGAGCGAATCAGACAGCAAAATCTGGACCTACGGAAGTAGGGACCATTCGCAGCAATTACATGGATTGGGACAACGGAGGCATTCGTTTTTTATCCCCAAACACTACAGGTGACCATTGACAACCCCTTTGAACGGCGGTTTTCATTCTCAACCCTGTCAAGAACCACCCCACATCGGGCCTAAAATGGAGCAAGTCCAGCGGCATCGGGAGAAAATGGTTAGAAATTTTCTTGCTCGGACTAACATTAATCTTTGTGTGTTGTTTATATGGTAATCCAAATTCCATAGGATGACGAGAAGCATTCATTTCTCTATCCCACACACCATATCCTTTGCACAGCCAAGTTGAGCCTGCAAATTCGTTTCATGAACCCGTTGGTGATCATTGCACATTTCAAGATGGATGCAGCATCACTTTAAAAATGGAAGAGTTCAAGACTCGGGGATTACGAAGAGGATTCCCGGGCTGATATTTAAAGCATGTTTATACTTTCAGACATATGTCTAACATGATCCCATCAAGGAAAAGAAAAGGCGGGATTTCAACAAAAGATAAAAATCCCTAGGCATAAAAAAAAAGTGCCTGGTAAAAGCAAGGCTGATGCCTATTCAAAACATCCCCAGTAAAGTCCGGAGAATTGAAAAAAAGAGAAAATCCCTGAAGGAGCCAAATCCAAAAGGGCTGCTCCCCAAATGGTGCCGAGCGCAGAACAAAGACATAGAGAGAGTCGGTCTCTGAACGCAACAGGAGACGTTCTCTAAAGGATTTGTGCACACCTCAAAAGCGATTACACACCTCAAAAACTGAAGATGCAGAATGGAAAAGACAGGTGGCAAATTTGCAATGATCACCAACGTCAAACCCCTCATGAATTCTGAGCCAAAAATAAGCCTTTTTTGGTCCCCAATCCTACCAACATCATAACCCTGAAACAGTCTTCTCTGACTAAGACACTTGGGTTAACATATAGCTTAGCTCGAAGAAGTACGAGCAAGACTATTTCTTTCTCATTTTGCAGGGTTCTTGACTTGTAAGCCCGGAGCAGATGGTGAAGACTTTCATTCAATGGCTTCGACTCCAAAGCCAGTCCCCCCCTTGCAAGCCAATATCCAAGCCCAACATTACGGTCCCGTGGAAGACCTCATGACCGATCAAAATGTATGCGCTGCGAATGAGCCTAAAACCTAGGCACAGGTTAGTAGGGAATTGAGTGCATCCCCTATAAAAACCACTATCTCAAAACAGGTAAGAAGACCTCCTTGTCGAGAAATATTCCAATAGATGTTTTGAACAAACTCTTTTTGGAAATTTCAAACTGTTGATCCAGATTTTCTGTGCAAGGGATTTGTGATCACATTTGCATGCTGCAAGAATGCTTTGGATAACCTCCAGCATCAAAATGCACATTTCACGATTAAAACTTAAGTCATACGGTTTTTGTCAAATGGACAGCCGTGGTCTTCCCAAAGATTACTAACGTTTTCTTGGTGAAGAAAAATCTTTCAGGCTCAAACTTATGCAGGATACCTGGAGAACCCAGCTCCCAGAATGTCGCCTCAACAGACCCAAGTGAAGCTTTGTCAAGATAAAATCTTTCACTGCCTCAAAACTGAATTCCCGACAAATTTCGGGATCTTTCAAAAGAAGGGATGATGATAGAACCCTTTTTCAAAAAAAAAAAAAAGTCGGCAAACTGTCCCAGCAGACATGGAGAACCCTCGTCCCAGGACCCATTTTCAAAATATCAAAAAGTCCTATCAGACGTGGAGAACCCTCGTCCCAGGACCCCTTTTCAAAAATCAAGCTGTCCTAGCATGACGTGGAGAACCCTCGTCCCAGGACCCCTTTTCAAAAATCAGGCAGTCTCATCGGACGTGGAGAACCCTCGTCATGAGATCCCTTTTCAAAAATCAAGCGGTCCTAGCATGACGTGGAGAACCCTCGTCCCAGGACCCCTTTTCAAAAATCAGGCAGTCTCATCGGACGTGGAGAACCCTCGTCATGAGACCCCTTTTCAAAGCAAATCAAAGGTAGAAACCGCCTAAAGGGTCAAACCAAAGGTAGAAACCGCCTAAAGGGTCAACACAAAGGTAGAAACCGTCTAAAGGATCAAATCAAAGGTAGAAACCGCCTAAAGGGTCAAACCAAAGGTAGAAACCGCCTAAAGGGTCAAATCAAAGGTAGAAACCGCCTAAAGGATCAAATCAAAGGTAGAAACCGCCTAAAGGGTCAAACCAATGGTAGAAACCGCCTAAAGGGTCAAATCAAATGTAGAAACCGCCTAAAGGGTCAAACCAATGGTAGAAACCGCCTAAAGGGTCAACACAATGGTAGAAACCGCCTAAAGGGTCAAATCAAAGGTAGAAACCGCCTAAAGGGTCAACACAAAGGTAGAAACCGCCTAAAGGATCAAATCAAAGGTAGAAACCGCCTAAAGGGTCAAACTAAAGGTAGAAACCGCCTAAATGGTCAAATCAAAGGTAGAAACCGCCTAAAGGGTCAATTCAAGGTAGAAACCGCCTAAAGGGTCAAATCAATGGTAGAAACCGCCTAAAGGGTCAAATCAAAGGTAGAAACCGCTTGAAGGGTCAATTCAAGGTAGAAACCGCCTCAAGGGTCAAACCAAAGGTAGAAACCGCCTAAAGGGTCAATTCAAGGTAGAAACCGCCTGAAGGGTCAAACCAATGGTAGAAACCGCCTAAAGGGTCAAACCAAAGGTAGAAACCGCCTGAAGGGTCAAATCCAGGTAGAAACCGCCATAAGGGTCAAACTAAACTTGAAGGTAGATACCGCCTAAAGGGTCAAATATGGTAGAAACCGCCACAAGGGTCAACTCATTGGTAAATACCGCCGTAAGGATCAACGCAAAGGTCCGATCCACCATACGGATCAAAATCCTTGGCAAATCCCCCAGCGTGGGATGCGCCCTTCTCAGGTTCCTACCAGTTAGGAATCCCATGATGGTATGACCTACCATACAGGTCAGAGCTTAATCTCCCTAGGATATTCTGAACGAGTCCTAGGTATCTTCTTGAAAGTCGTCGCAACCGGCAGCATCTGACAGGTGAGCTTCAGGTAAGCCTCTCTCACTCCGGCCCATGTTCGAATTGCAAGAGTAAACCGGTGATTAACTTGAGCATTCATCAAAAGACTTAAGGGTTCGATGTCATAACATTTCTTTTCCCCAATCGAGTCAGTTAAGATTCAGGTGTCATTTTGTCTTTGAAAGCAACCTCTGACGAGCTCACTCTCAAAGAGGGGCAGCTGTTGACACCTGATTTTTGACCATCTATCATTGTGATTTTTATTTTTAAAATAAATTAAAAATATCAAAAAAGGTCATAAAATCACAAAATCAACTTTGGAAGCCTTAGCCTAGCCTCAGGAACCAATTTTGAATAAAAAATATTTTTGATATTTTTTTAATATTTTTCGAATTTATTTAATTATAAAAATACCCAAAAAATCAGAAAAATACCATTCGTGGTCAGAAAAATACCCAAAAATATTCGATAATTTTGTTTTAATTCCCTCTTCAAGTGTATTACTTTAAATCTCAAAAATTCGGCTAGGGTCAACATGTTCCTTAACAAACATAAACCCAAACCGAACCCAAAAAAATCCTTTTCGAGTCTTTTAATTTTCAATTCTCACTTTTTATAAGCTATGACATTGGATTCTAAAGTCTTGAAGTGCAATTGGGTCAGTTTGCCCTCCAATTTGATCAATTTTAACCAAAAAGGCTTAATTGCATATTTTTCTTTCAACTAGTCCCCGGTTTCACGGATCTTGAATTTCACACGGGCATATCCATTAAAATTCAACACCTCTACCCCATAATTTTCATCATGCCCAATCCATTGGCGGCCTCAATTCAGGCTAATTTGGTAGTTTGGATGTATATGTATGCTCTACGTATTTATACGTCATGCGTATTTATACTATTTGGTAACCTCTTTAACTCTTGTAATAATAATAATGGTTATTATTTTTAACACCTTTGTTAGTGCTATTTTTAAATAGCATTTTTGTATTATAAATTGTGAGTGTTATTTTTAGATAGCATTTATAATTGTTAGTGCTATTTTTAAATAGCATTTTTTGTATTATAAATTGTGAGTGTTATTGTTAGTGTTATTTTTAAATAGAATTTTTGTATTATAAATTGTGAGTGTTATTTTTAGATAGCATTTATAATTGTTAATGCTATTTTTAAATAGCATTTTTGTATCATAAATTGTGAGTGCTATTGTTAGTGTTATTTTTAAATAGCATTTTTGTATTATAAATTGTGAGTGTTATTTTTAGATAGCATTTATAATTGTTAGTGCTATTTTTAAATATCATTTTTGTATCATAAATTGTGAGTGCTATTGTTAGTGTTATTTTTAAATAGCATTTTTGTATTATAAATTGTGAGTGTTATTTTTAGATAGCATTTATAATTGTTAGTGCTATTTTTAAATAGCATTTTTGTATCATAAATTGTGAGTGCTATTGTTAGTGTTATTTTTAAATAGCATTTTTGTATTATGAATTGTGAGTGTTATGTTTAGATAGCATTTATAATTGTTAGTGCTATTTTTAAATAGCATTTTTGTATCATAAATTGTGAGTGCTATTGTTAGTGCTATTTTATAATTCAATTTATTAGAAGGTGTTTTTGGCTATAAAAGGATGACAAGAGTTTTGAGGTTGAGGAAGAGAGAGACATTTTGTAGAGTGTGCAAATTTTTGAGAGCTTAGAGAGAAGAACACAAACACTCTCTATATTCTCATAATCTTGAGTGAGCAAAATATACTAAATTCGGAATATTGATTCCGCATATTGCTAGCACAATTGTTGTGGAGTTATTAGTCGTCTCCCCGTTCGTCAATTGGTGGTGCGTCCGAACTAGATGCCTAACACTTGTGGAGGCTGAGATCGAAGAACATCGAACCGACACCTCCGTTCAAGCACGCTACGAGAGGTAATCTATTTACTCCCTTTGAGACTTTGTGATTTTTTTCGATTGAAATGCACGAAGTACGCCTCTGGAGATACATGTATGGGTTGTTATTTATTTCCGCTACGTGTTACGTGGATCCCAACAGTGGTATCAGAGCCAATCCTTAGGTGTTTTCGTGCATTTAATTGATTTTTTGCAATTTTTGCAATACTATGGCCAATATGTATTAACGAATTGTTCGTCTTACATGGCTAATGGAGATTGATTATTTTATATGATAAATTAATCAACGTAGCAAAAATTGAGACTAAATCAATTTTGAATCGAAAATTTATGGCTATCTTATTTTACGTAAAAATTCTGAATATGATTCAACGTAGAATTTTTATTGTGCCTTCCTAAGTTTTAAATTGTGAATTTATTACTTACGTGAAAGGGTGGTGATCATGGAAAAATCCCTAATCAATGTGATTGATGTATATATGAATGTATGATGATTATTTATATATTTGGGGTTGTAATTATTAAATGGAGGCTGCGTACTCCTTTTATTTTTCATGTAATCTTTATTTTTAGCATAGTCAATTGTTGATGTAAATGCTACGAGGATTACGTGGAGGAGCCTTTTAAGTCGGCGAGCTCTTTGGGGCCCAATTCTTGAAGAGTTCAAGAAACCAAGAAGAAGCGAAGAGTGGCTCTCCGTTATTAAAATATTAAAATGATTAAATGTGGCATCATTGGCTCGAGACCCATTAAATCATAATTCCATGATCACCACGTAGGATAGATGTTTATGTGATTGACATCTATTTTTTTTATTATGATTACGTGAGCATGTTAAACTGGTTAATATGCAAAGTCAGACTTACCTCACCCAAAATTGCGCCTGCATGAAATCCTAGTTAGGAAAATCACTCGCGTTAGGTACCGAAAGGGCGTTGATAATTACATCAACGTAACCAAGTCCCCGAACCCAAAATCTCTGGTTCCGCAGAATTGATCGATCTCTCCCAATCGGTCAATAAGGTTTCCGGTCTACCCTCCAAGAAAGACCGGTGGCGACTCCAAATGCATACACAAGTTGCACATGCCACCACGACCACACTAAGGTCGAAAACGATCGACTGTTATCGTCGAATCCCTTTGAAAAATACTCCCGCCGCGATTTGGTATGGGCTTGGGAGGGCTCGCGCCGATGCAAAGCCCGCGATCCGCACCTTTGTGCGGGGGAAGGCCCGCGATCGGTAATCCATTAGCCGCGTCCTCTTTCGGACGGGTCGCGACACCTCTCAACTCGTTACAATTATCAGCATAAACGAGGAAAATATATATGCCCTAAACAGGCCCAAAACCTAAACCTAGCGAAATCTCTATTAAGCCCACAATATACAGGTTAACTTAAATAAAAGTCCAAACCCGTTGAGGTTTCGGAGGCGCTACCCCCGAACCCCCGCCCGCTCATCGGCGAGAGGGGCAATCGTCCGCTGACCGGGCAGCAAGACACCCGTGTCGGGGGCGCTGCCCCCGAACCTCCGCATCCCACGCGCATGGGTCACATGTCCTTGGATAACACTTTGATTTCCCTAAGCTCACGTGAGTGTACCCGTTGTGAGAAACAATGGTTCCCAAAGTATTCACCAACTCCAACAGGTTGCGCCACATATTTGAAAATTGATATATATGGAGCAATTAATATATACAAGCCATTCTGCATTTAGGTTTTTGAGTGAATGCGGGTTTAATTGGACTTTGACTCTATCTTGGTGATCTCTCTTCGTAAACGTATCGGACTTATATTGCGCAATCTCAACAAACGGGTCCTTTGGGTCCACAAAAGAGAGGGAGGTCGCTCGAGACCGGGCTCAGGTCGATGCGAAGTCCTAGCCATGACACAACCCGAGCTCCTTCGCTGACTCGACCAACCATAATTCATGAGATCTCTCATTCTTCAGAGGTAATAATTTAACGAGAAAAATTGTTACGAATTAGTGTGGATCAATATGAGCCATTATAATTGCATTGAGTAAAATGGACCAATATAAGGTAAATGGATCAATTTAGATTGGACTCCGATCCGACCCGACCCGACCCGATCCGATCCAATCCATCAGTTTAACGAGCATGTTTGTACACATATTCACGTGACAGCGGTGGAACGTGGCCGCTCGGCCAGTTTTACTCACGTAGTCACTTTTGATAGGTCGTTAGATCTTTTTGTCGAGGGAATTGGCTACAAACCCCCCCGAGTGCACGTGTCAGACACAAAAAGTAAATCAGCCAACCAAATTGAAATGAATTATAAGACGGGTTACGATCGGGACAACGAGAAATCTATGGACCATTAAAAGCCCATGTGACTCTTTGCTGACCACACCCCATAATTTTGATGTAACGTTATTAGTGATTTCTATACTTTCGCTTGAAAATCCCAATTCCCCGTTTTTTTTTTCGAATAAGCGTACTAAAAATTGTAAAACTTATCATCAAAGTATAATTGAGTCATTGCATTAATTCTATCAAATTTCACTAACGAAAAATGCAAGTTTTTTTCTAAAATAATATTAAAAAAATAAATATTTACAAAATTAATATAAAAAAAATTATATTTACCGTTTTAGGTCTCCCTCGGCAATTAGGGGCCCACGGGCAGGCCCCCCTCCCTCTCCCTTGGCAGTTGAATTGCCGAGGGAGAGGGAGGGGGGCCCGCCCATGGGCCCCTCTCCCTCTATTGCTAGGGAGAGGGGGGGCTGCAGGCCCCCCACGTGGGGGCCTGAACCCCTACATTACCGAGGGAGGGAAACCAACCCTTTTTTTTTATTTTTTTAATATAAACATAAAATATATTTATAATATTATATTAAAAAATAAATTATTCAAAATTTTGGGTCTTACATTTTTAATTTGTTTGCTTTGTTCGCAATTGGACTGTCGAGCAAAGCATTTTAATTTTTTTAATTTACGTAAATATTTTTTCGACGCCGTCTCGTCGCTTCAAGGTCTCGACGAAAAAAAAATATTTACGCACCTCTACTTCACGGAAAACAAGTGAGGCAACGGCGTTTGCTCGCGGGATCGCATACCGATCATATTTAAGTAAAAGGCGCGAGCAAATACGTAAAAGGCGACGGCGTTTGCTCGAGGGGCCACGGAGCGATCATATTTACGTGAAAAAAAATATTTAGGCGTCTCGACTTAGAGAAAAGCGGGCGAACGAGCGAGGAGACGACATTTACTCATGGGACCGCAAAGCGATCATATTTACGTAAAAAAATATATTTACGCGTTTCGACTGAAGGAAAAGCGAGCGAACGAGCGAGGCGACGACGTTGATGCTCGCTCCGGGGCCACGGAGCGATCATACCTCGCTCCGAGAAAAGTGAGACGGTGTTGACACCTAAATTTTGATCAACTTTTTTATTTTTATTTTTATTTTTATTTTTTATTTTGAAAATTCATAGAAAATCCATAAAAAGTTGAAAAATTGAAAAATCAATTTTGGTGACCTTAGCCAAGCTAAATGAACCATTTTGACCAAAAAAATAATTTTCATAATTTTCATTTTTTTTAATATATTTTCGAAAAATACAAAAAAAAGAAAAAAAGAAAAAGAAAATCAAGAAAAATAATATTTGAGGTCACAAAAATATATAAAAATATTAGGTATTTTTATTTTTATTTTATCCATTTTCTGACCTCATAAATAGTAAAATTCAGGTTTGATTTTAGGTGTTCTTTAATCATCATAAAATTGAATTTGGCAAAAATATTAGTAATGATTAAAAGGAAAATGAGTGAAAACATCATCATTTAAAAGGAAAAGGGAACTAATCATTTTGTCTTCGCTTTTGATTATTTTTTTTATTATTTTTACTTTTTAGTATTTTATTATATTATTATAATATTATTATAATATTATTTTATTTTTATTTTTATTTTACTCTTCCCCCCTCCCCCCTCATCATCCGTCGCCTGCTCTTCTTCCTTCTTCCTTCTTCCTTCTTCTTTTTCCCCTTTCTCCTTCTTCTTCTTCGGCAACTTCTTCTTCTTCTTTTTCGCGGAGGCCCAAGCCGAACGACCACCTCCAACCACCACACGTCCGGTCGCCCTTGTTGAACCAGCCACCACCTCACCACCATCCCATCATACCGCCGCTATCGCCTCGAGTCGCTAGATCCGAGAACCCGAGCCGCCGTGAGGTTAGAACTTGCGAGCCAACGCGGCTTGTCGCCGCCGTGCTCTGTTTTACTCCGCCCTGACGTTCCCTCAATCTTTGCCATCGATCCCGGAGTCGGCCGTCACCCGACGGCCGTTGTCCAACTGTCCCGGCCGTTCCCCGCTCGGTTCCCGTGTCAAGGCGTGTCCGAACCTGTCGGGATGTGTCGGAGCGTGTCGGAGCCGTGTCCGAGCCGTGTCGGAGCCGTGCCGGAGCGTGTCGGATCCGTGTCCGAGCCGTGTCCGATCCGTGTCCGAGCCGTGTCCGAGCCGTGTCGAAGCCGTGTCGGGACCGTGTCGGAGCCGTGTCCGAGCCGTGTCGAAGCCGTGTCGGAACAGTGTCGGAACAGTGCCTGAACAGTGTAACGGGCATGGAGATGGTCGCAGGCTGGGGCTGGGCGATTGAAGGCCGGTGTCCAATCCGGTATGTTTTACGTACCCGATCCGTATATCAGAATTATTTTTCTAAAATATTACCTTTATAGACTTGATTCGCATGTATTTGTTTCAGTCTAGTGGTTAGCTTATTTATCTGGTTGAGTGTTATCTATTGTCAAAGACATGCTTTTTATTAAAATATTTTTCGAAAATATTAAAAATAAATAATAAAAATACAAAAAATCAATAAAAATGGAAAATCATTAAAATATTCAAAAAAAAGGAAAAATTCTAAAAAATTCTAAAAAATCCCAAAAAATAGGAAATGGCCACATTCAACTGGCCATGACCTGTCCCGGGTGTTTTGAACCCGATTATTCTTAAAAATGACGATTTCGCCCTTTGGGCGAATCGTCTTCCAAAAATTGACGATTTTGCCCTTCGGGCTAAATCGCCTCCAAATCTTCCCATTTTACCTCGGTCCTAAATCACGCCTTCCCTAAGGCCTTATGGCTATACTAGGAGGCCATGTGATGTGAATTGACGTGCATTGATGTGATTTATTTATGCACTTGATTGCGCTTTCATTGATTGTGATTGATAGGAATAGTCTTCCAATCTGCATGAAACCCTGAATCAAACCTACCCCACCCAAAATTGCGCCTGCATGAACTCTTAGTCAGGAAAATCACTCGCGTTAGGTACCGAAAGGGCGTTGGTAATGACATCAACGTAACCAAGTCCCCGAACTCAAAATCTCTGGTTCCGCAGAATTGATCGATCTCTCCCAATCGGTCAATAAGGTTTCCGGTCTACCCTCCGAGAAAGACCGGTGGCGACTCCAAATGCATGCACAAGTTGCACATGCCACCACGACCACACTAAGGTCGAAATCGATCGGCTCTTATCGCCGAATCCCTTTGAAAAATACTCCCGCCGCGATTTGGTATGGGCTTGGGAGGGCCCGCGCCGATCCAAAGCCCGCGATCCGCACCCTTGTGCGGGGGGAGGCCCGCGATCGGTAATCCATTAGCCGCGTCCGCTTTCGGACGGGTCGCGACAGCTGGCGACTCCGCTGGGGACCTTGTTCTAGAGCCTATGGTTCTAGACCTCAAGTGGACTTAGGCCGTAATTAAAACGCTGAGTGATTTTTCTAACCCTGCAGGCGCTCTTGAAGGTGAGGTAAGTCCGCTTACGATAGGTGTTATATGTTTTGCAGATTGGAGAAATAAGGGGTGTAGTCCGTGATTAACATTGTCTTATGCAGGTTGGCGTAGGAATGTATGTTGTGTGGATGATTTGAAGCGCTGATTGATAAACTGTTGTGCATGACTTGCATCGTGATGATCACGATACATGGACACACACAACCGCGCCTAAAACCCTGGGCGCCGCCTTTAGGAACACAATAGAAGGAATTGAAAATGGAATCTCCGTGAGGAAAAACACGGGGTAATCCACTTTTCAATTCCGCTCACTTCGAACTATGGATCGAGTCCCAATGCAACGATAGCTGTGCAATGGAATCGGCTCTTTCTAGAACTCGAAGTGGGAACCTTAACCTTAGGTGCCAAACCCTCTGATTTTTAGAAGTTCACCATAACTTGTCTCATGCGCATGTCTTTGGGCGGTTGGTACACCTAAAACCGCACATAAGTCGACGAGTTTGGTTGGTAAGACTCTCTATACCTCGAATCTATTACAGTTCATATAAATACAGGCATTTCATTCATTGCATTCTGGTGATTAGATTAAATGCCATTTCAAGGATAGATGTGTGTGTTTTTCCCAAACGTCCTTGATAGAAGACGAAGAGGATGATATCCCATGACAAGCACCGAGTGAGCAACAAAGGAGCCTACTATGGACATTATTGAGATATCGTCCAATGAAGATGACGAGTTGGGGCAAGTGAACCGGAAGTCACAGATCGAACTTGGGGCATCCTTAAACGTTAGGATCACATTCCTTTGTTTCATTTTCCATTACTAGTCCTCTTGTATAGGGTTTATTTTTATCGAGGCTTTCTCTATCTCACCCCTTAGAGTGATTGTATTAGGGATCTATTGGTGTATACATTTAGATGGAACTTGGTTGTATTTCTTTTGACAGGTCATGGGAATGTGATAGTGGCATTTTCTCTAATCATTCGAATACTCCCAAGTCAAGTTTATAATTCCTTTAGAGGAAATTAAAATTGGAAATCTTGCACGACCTTTTTGGTCGTATAGGGTAATCCAACCCCAATTTCGCTAGAAGGAATTATACACTTGAATTGGTCCATGCATGTTTTACGTCGCTGGTAATCCACGATAATTGATCGAGAATATCGGCGTTGTTTTGAATTTAATGACGAGATAGATGTCCAAATTACTCTCGTTCTTAATAAAACGGCCTTGATTTGGATGCCGTATCTTCAATTAAATTTAAAACACGTTATTATGCCTCGCACTTTTGAGTAATTCGTTCCTCTCGAAATTGATCAAAAGCGATTATTGTGAATTACATTCCTTTCAATAGTATGCTTTCTTTCGAGGAATATTGATAAAAACTTTTCGCGCAGGATTAAAACCCTTGTAAAAGTTCTTGTCCTTATTAATCATGGGCAAGCATAGGATTGAAAGGGGTTTTTGATTTCTTTTTCAAATTATTCCTTCTGATTATGTCTTTTTATTTGCAGGTGAAAAACAAGTAGTATAGAGAAATCTTTTCTTGGACAAATCTGCAACTATTCTTCCATCTGATCATGAGCGAGTTATAAAATCAGGACGTATTTGCTCGGCTTATTGCTATTATGGTTCGGCTCACTCAAGTTGAAGATGTTTGGATGCTCGAAGAAATGAACCATACAGAAGTTAAAACACACACACACGAGAACTTTCATTTATTTTGCTCAGCGGAGGGTTTTCAGAAGCAGGTCATACAAGTCGGGGTGGAAAAGTAAAGCCAAAGTGAGCCCTAATTAACGACACAAAGGATCCCAACTGACCCTCCATGTTATTAATGCTCTGCTCATACTCCCAGCTCCGCATGTTGTGGTCGGCAAGCCTGAGGAGAAGACTTCTGCATTCTCCCTTAACTTCGGCGACCTTGGCCTCGTGTTCTTCGGTGACTACTTCCAGGTCCCGAACCAGTCCATTCCCGCGAGCTATGTCCTCGGTTATCTTGTCGAGCCGTTCTTCCTGCCAGTCGCTCTGAAGCCTCAACAGGACGTTGCGGCGGTCATGCTCGCCGGTGGTCAGGGATATGGCCAATTGATCCACCAGATTTCTCCTCTCGCGAAGCAACGTCGCGACCCGCTCATTAGCAAACTCGACGGCCTTTTTGTAACTATCAACCAGATAGTTGGTCAGCACCAAATGATCAGATCGATCCTCATAACGAGCCCGCAAGACGCGAGCCACCAGAACCTCCCGATTAGCAACACGATAGGCCTCTAAGGAGTGTGCAAAGAGAGTCGGGAAAGTTCTATATTCCCTCCCCAGTGTAGTACCTTCGAGAGAAGTGGTATCAAGGTCCTCGAGCAGGACACAGATTGCATCCTCGGTTGCAGAATGATCGGTTATGTGCGCGTAACCGCGACCCAGTAGGTTATAAAGCTTTTCCCACTGAGCCAAGACATCAGTTGAAAAAGTGCGTACGGGAGAGGAGGCCATTTGCGTTGGGTTGGCTTAAGAATAAGACGAGTTTAACAGAGAGATTATAAGGAAGAAGCTGATTATGCGAGAACGTTAACCTTCCATACATTAATTCCTCATTTTATAGAAACTCGAGGATGATGAAGGGTCTCAGTAATAATGCTGGTGGAGCCCAGTTAGGGGGTAAAGCAGGAGGTCCCCTCACGAGAACCATTGGATTCGTTTCGGTCCGCGATTTCCGGCTCATCAATTAAAAGATGTAAAAGATTTGTCGGGATCACCATTATTAGAGTTAGGTGGGAGGAAAGCGCAACTATCGAAGAGAGCCGTAACAGGGTTTGGCAGTCTCATCACGTTGAAAAGCTAAGCGAGAAATTCAAGGTCTTGAGGGGGAACGTTTGCCTAATGATGCTTGAAGAGCGTCTCCTGAACATGCAAAGTCACTCGAAGAAAACTTTATAGGGAGTGAGCATACATGAGAGAGTGGAGAACTCTGAGTGGGCAAGAACCAATCAAACATTTCTCAATCCAACATATTTAAGAGGTTACTGTCAGCTGCTAGAGGCGACTGACTCAAAAATCTCAGAAATTGAACCACAGAGGGATCTCGAAGATTCCAAGATCAAGTCTAACGCCAAAACCATGGAGCCCAACACTTCTGGCAACGGAAATCAAGATCACGGCGACGACGACAACGACATCCACAATGCTCAACTCGGGAAAAGAAGACGTCCTCACCAATACTCTCAGGAGGAAACCCAAATGCTGGAAACTCTTTTCAGTAAAAGCCATTACATGAAAAAGAAGTGGAGAATTGAATTGAGCCGGGAGTTGGGGATTAATCAGTCGAGGATCCAGTTTTGGTTTCAAAATAGGAGATCCAAATCGAGGGCTCAACGCAAACGTCAGGTGGTCGAGATTTTAAAGGAAGAAAATCAAAAGCTGCGAACAGAAAACATGAGGTATGAAAAAGCTCTCAATATCACCGTTTGCCCTCATTGCGATAACCTCGTCGCCCTCGGTAAGATATTCCCCGATAAGCCTCACGCGATGATTGAAGACGTTCATTTACCACCCTACTCCCTCGGGGCATCTCCTGCTCAACCAGATTTTGCCGGAGTCACGCATGAGCAGGATGATCCTACGAAGATGATACAAATGCCTCCTGGGGGATGGGATTTGCATCGCTTTGATTGGAGTTACAGTTTCAAGGAGCTGGATGTTACCGCCGACCAGCTCAAAGCATATCAGCCTCATGCACAACAATTTTCGATAGGGTCGGGTCCTGCTGGAGATGAGTTAATCAGTCGTCAAGCCATCGATGCAATTTTGGGCCACGATAAGAGGAGGTTCGCTTGGCCCCCTGAACTGCATTCCAGATTCCTAGATGTGGTTCACCAAATGGGGATCGACTCAGCAACTCCGACGCGCATATTTAAGGCCATGAATGTACCGGGGCTTAGTAAGGAGCTGGTCAGGAATCACCTTGCTGCCTACAGAAAGCTATTAAGACAACGTCGAGCGGAGCTAAACCGGGAGGAATCCGTCTCGAGCTCAAAAGCTAGGGGCGACCGCCATTGTAATGCTCAGGCATCAAGAGATACCCGGCCAAATCTAAGCATCAATCAAGCTAGCAACCCGACCACCGGCAAACTGAAAGCTGATCAGAATGTCCTCCCAGGCCATTTCAACACTTCTCAAGAGCGCGTGCCACAAGTACAGCGAGTGCGCACTCCTCCATTCGAGCAGCAGTCGGCTGGTGCTCTACCTACCGCTGGTCAACCCACGACAGACGATTTCTTCGATGAGGGGCTCGATGCCTTGTTCAATCAGTGGGAAGCTGGCATGCTTGGACAGCCATGATCTAGCACCTGACTCGGGGCACGATGGGTCGGTCACTACGAACACCCATAGAAAAAAGAACATGTTCACGAGTAGATCACTCATTTTATCCGTTGTAAAGTTCTTACGGGAACATTTTTCTTTAATGACTATAGTTAATTCTATATTAAAACCAACGCTATCGACGAACATCGTCATGCTCAGTTGTGATGATCCCTTGTTAGATTAAGTCTGAAACCAGAGACGGTCTTTAAAATTTTGAGTGGCCACGAACTCATTCCTCACCAAGCGCCCGGGATGCTGAAATGAAGAGTAACAGCATACACATGGAAAATGCCACTTTCGTTTGAACGATGAAAAAGGGTTGAGAGAAGATCATAGCGTTAATTCCCATGGAGCTAAATGAATTAAACGGAGTCATTAATTGCGGGTCCACCGCTGCTCCCCACATTCTCGGGCCTAGCAAATCATAAAAGGCGCCGAAAGATTGTAGACCCACCACTTTGAAGACTGAACTAGGGGACGAGCGCAATACTCGATGAAACCGAATCAACGCAAGAGAGTTTGTGATCCTATCACGAGGAAAAAGAAAGGGGAATACAGACGATGAGTAATTGCAGGGTCTCGGGAGGAGCGCTTGCTTGCTGGCCTTCTTATGCAGCCTGAAGGATGGTTCTAGGACACGCACAATCACTTGAGAAAACTTCTAGAGTGAGCAAACACGAAGGAGCGAATAGAGAAAGCTGAGTGAACTAGATCAGCCCGAGATACTCCGATCCATCATGTTTAAAAGTTATTCCCATCTACTAGAAACGCCCGACCTGGACATTTCTGAGCACGAACTGCTGGGAGACTTTGAAGATCCTGGAGCTGAATCCTGCCCGAAGGCCATGGAGACTGACTCCTCCAGCGATGAAATTCTAGGTTTCAGCTACGAAGAAGGAGTATACAATGATGACCGGAGTCGGAAAAGGAAGCAACTACAACGCCACACTCCAGGCCAAATCTGAGAGCTCGAAGCTTTCTTCAATGAATGCCCCACTCCAAGCAAACGACAGAAAATGGAGTTGAGCCGAAAAATAGGATTGGAGCTTTCGAAGGTCAAGTTTTGGTTCGCCAACAAACGAACCCGGGTGAAACAGCAATACGCAGACCATGAGTTACTGGTCCTGAAGGAGGAGAATGAGAAGCTTCAAGCTGAAAGCGCGAGATATAAGGAAGCTCTAACCAAGGCCACCTGCCTTAATTGTGGTAATCCTGTTGTCCTCGGCAAGGTGTTCCTCGATGAACCATCCCTGTTGACGAATAACGCTCAGCTGTTACCGTATTCTCCACAGCATTTTCCGACACAGCCAGATACTGCCGGAGATCTGCATGAGCAAGTCAACACCATAGGATCAACACCAACATCATCTGAGAAATGGGATATGAATCATCACAGGGAGAATTCTCTCAATGACGAACTCGCTGTCGCAGCCAGCCAATCCAAAGTCGGTGAGTCCCTCCCTGGACAACTTTTGAAACGACTAGATCCCGTAGAGAATAGCTACCGAAGTATTGACGATATTTTGGGTGATAAGAGAACAAGGTTTTACTGGACCTATGAGCTTCACACCAAATTTGTTGATGTAATTCGAGAACTGGGAGTTGATTCGGCTAGCCCACTGCGCATACTCGAGATTATGAATGTGCCGGGGCTCTCTAGAATTAACGTTGAGTCTCACCTCAAGTACTATATGAGATTGCTAAGGGATGGAAGGATAGCGTTAAACCATCATAAAGCCAGTTGGAGCTCAAGTGCTGGGCAGAGTTACAACCATGATGATTGGAGAGCCAAGAGCACCCAACCGTGTTTCAGCAATGACGGGACTAGCAGTCGTGTCAGCGACTCCTCTAACCCAAATCAGAATGCTCCGCCGAGCTATCTCAATACTCCTCAGGAGTATATGCCACAGTTCCAGCACATAGAAATTCCTCAGTTTGAGCGCGAATCAGTCATTAATGCTGTCCTTGAAGCGGATCTGGCATTGGTAGAGAGTGCACATATGAACCTGCCGGTCATCAGAGGAAGTTCCAATTCGAGGGGTCAAATTGCTCACGGCGAGAGCAAAGAGAGGAATCCCTCCCCTACAGTCGACGACACCCAATCTGGGCACCAAGGGCTAGAAAGAACAGGTGATTTCCTTGATGAGGAGCTGGACACTTGGATCAATACTCTTCGGGAATGTATGTCTCAACCCCAACAGGGCAATGATGAAGGTTCCAGCTCAAAGACTCCAATCCCTCACAACGAAGGCAATGAAAGAAATCTGCCCCCAACAATCGTTGATACCCAACTTGAGCATCAATAGCTCGAAGACCCGAGCAATTTCCTTGGCGATGAGTTCAATCTTTGGCTCGATCAATTTGGAGCCGGAGGACCATCGCAGTGGTGACGCGAGGCCGGTGATCAAACGTCTGATGCAAGGCATGGCTACTCGATGAAAAATGCTTCGAGAGAAGGGGTTGAATACTCCTATTGCATATGTTGTTGATCGCACTGTAAGGTTCCCACGGGAACATCTTTCATTAATATCTAGAACTAATTACGCGTGAGTGTCAACATCACCCTTTGAGCATCTTCAAGCCGAAGGCCGTGGATTAATCACTTAATCCGTGGAGCAAGTTCCATGAACCATAATTATCACCCGCTGAGCATAATGGGATCTACCCCTTCAACACGAAATACGTTTGGCCGCGAAGCCACCTATTTGGTAACACGATGTATCGTTCCTAAACGATCTTCAATCGAATACCGAAGTAATGTATTCTTTCTTTTCCTTCTCAGATGATAAACATGGACAAATCACTCAATGAGTCATGCGTTCAAATAGCAGAACAGACGCTGCCCAGCTGGGGGGGCAGATGAACCATTGATGTTACAAACACTCCAAGCATGGATAGGCGGATTTGATAGAGGTTGTTCATATCAATACGCAACATCAGAATGGGATGAAAATCAAGAGTAAAGTTGTATCGTCCCAATTTGTCTTGAATTTGGGAATATGAATTAACACTTATTTTTTATCCTTGACAGGGGAATCGCCTTGGAGACGAATAAGTTTTTACATCCCACATACTACCTGTTAGGGTACATGAGGGTAGGATGTATCGTTTCGATTTTCGAAAAATTCGTGAACATACAATGATATGCTTCTTTTACATTTTCAGGGATCTCCAGCCACGGTGGACAGGTAGGTATCCCTTTCCCCCAATCCATTGAAGATGTTAAACAAAAAAAACACAGAGAGAAAAAGAAAAAGCTTTCAAAATCTGATGTCTAGAAAAGACATGGAATTCTAACTTCATTGGCATTCATGTTTTGAAACATGAGGTTGTCTGAACACGCATTGTGCACCATAAAATCCCCTTTGACGGGTAAAATTTTTGGGAAAACGAAAGAGATTTTTCCAATCAAAAGTTGTTCAAAACTCTCAAAAGGATGTTTCCTCAAAAGAGAGGCAAGCTCAAATCCAAACACATCCTACATACACTTGAGAGATGAGTGGAGCGAATCAAATAGTAAAATCTGGACCTACGGAGGTAGGGACCATTCGCAGCGATTACATGGATTGGGACGACGGAGGCGTTCGTTTCATATCATAAACACTACAGGTGACCGTTGACAACCCACTTGAACGGCGGTTTTCATTCTTAACCCTGTCAAGAACCACCCCACACCGGGGCAAAAAGGAAGTAAGTCCAGCAGCATCAGGAGAAAATGGTTAGAAATTTTCTTGCTCGGACTAACATTAATCTTTGTGTGTTGTTTATATGGTAATCCAAGTGCCATAGGATGATGAGAAGCATTCATTCTCTATCCCACACACCATATCCTTTGCACAGCCAAGTTGAGCCTGCGAATTCATTTCATAAACCCCTGTTGGTGATCATGGGATGTTTCAAGATAGAAACTGCATCACTCCAAGAACGGAAGAAATCAAGAGATGGGATTTATAGAAAAATCTCATATCGGCGTTTAAATGTGCTATGATTCAAGTTGTATATCTAGCACAATTTTATGAACATCGTAGTTCCAAAGGAAAAAAAAAGGCGGGATTTCAACAAAAAATCCCCAGCATCAAGAAAAAGCAAAGTGCCTGGTAAAAGCAAGGCCGATGCTCGTGAAAACTGTTTGATTGATCCCCAATAAAGCCTAGTTGGGAAGAGAGAAAAACCCATAAAGGAGTCAGATCAAGAAGACTGCTCCTCAAACGATGTCAGCCGTGGTGCAAAAACACGGACAGAATTGTCAATCTCTTAATACCACAAGAGACGTTCTCTAAAGGACTTGTGCACACCTCAAAAGCGGTTGCACACCTCAAAAATGGAAGATGCAGAATGGAAAAGACATGTGACAAATTTGCAATGATCACCAATGTCAAATCCTTCGTGATTTCTGGGCAAAAAACAAGCCTTTTTCGGTCCCCAATCCTACCAATGTTACAACCCTGAAACAGTCTTCTCTGACTAAGACACTTGGGTTAACATATAGCTTAGCTCGAAGAAGTACGAGCAAGACTCTTTATTTCTCATTTTGCAGGGTTCTTGACTTGTAAACCCGGAGCAGATGGTGAAGATTTTCATTCGATGGCCCCGACTCCAAAGCGGGTCCCCCTTGAAAACCAATATCCAAGCCCAACATTACGGTCCCGTGGAAGACCTCCCGACCGATCAAAATGTATGCGCTGCGAATGAGCCTAAAACCTAGGCACAGGTCAGTAGGGAATTGAGTGCATCCCCTAAAAATCATCACCTCAAAACAGGTGAGATGGCCTCCTTGTCGAGAAATATTCCAATTGACGTTTTGAGCAAACTCTTTTTGGGAATTTTCAAACTGTGGATCCAGATTTTCCATGCAAGGGATTCGTGATCACATTTGCACGTTGCAAAAATGTTTTGGATAACCTCCAGCATCAAAATGCACATCTCATGACTAAAGCTTAAGTCATAAAATTTTGTCAATTGGACAATTGCTGTCTTCTCAAAGATTACCAATATTTTCTTGGGGAAGAGAAACCCTTAAAAAAAATCCTTTTCAAAATATCAAACAGTCTCATCGGACGTGGAGAACCCTCGTCATGAGACCCCCTTTTCAAAAATATCAAACAGTCTCATCGGACGTGGAGAACCCTCGTCATGAGACCCCTTTTCAAAATTTAGGCAGTCTCATCGGACGTGGAGAACCCTCGTCATGAGACCCCTTTTCAAAATTTAGGCAGTCTCATCGGACGTGGAGAACCCTCGTCATGAGACCCCTTTTCAAAGCAAACAAAGGTAGATACCGCCTGAAGGATCAACAAAGGTAGAAACCGCCTGAAGGGTCAAACACAAGGTAGATACCGCCTGAAGGGTCAAACCAAGGTAGAAACCGCCTGAAGGGTCAACTCAAGGTAGAAACCGCCTGAAGGGTCAAACACAAGGTAGATACCGCCTGAAGGGTCAAACCAAGGTAGATACCGCCTGAAGGGTCAACTCATGGTAGAAACCGCCTGAAGGGTCAACACAACGGTAGAAACCGCCTGAAGGGTCAACCCAATAGTAAAAATCACTTAAATGGCCAACTCAATGGTCCGATCCACCATACGGATCAAAATCCTTGGCAAATCCCAAATGGGACGCGTCTTCCTTAGATTCCTATCAGTTAGGAATCCCATTATGGTTTGACCTACCATACGGGTCAGAGCTTAACCTCTCTAGGATACTCTAGTAACGAGTTTCTAGAAATTCTCTTGAATCCATCAAACACCGCGAAAATCGCACAAACATCGAACAGGTAAGTGGCAGGTATGTCTCTCTATTATCTCACTCTCTCATGTCAAATGAATGTTTCCCCCTTCAAGAAAGAGCATACATGGACAAGCATGAAGATTGGATGTCATGACTCCTTTTCCTTTAGTTTCCCGAGTCGAGTCGATCAGGACTCAGGTGTCACCTTATCTTTGAGAGAAACCTCTAACGAGATTCCTCTCAAAGAGGGGCAGCTGTTGACACCTAAATTTTGATCAACTTTTTTATTTTTATTTTTATTTTTTATTTTGAAAATTCATAGAAAATCCATAAAAAGTTGAAAAATTGAAAAATCAATTTTGGTGACCTTAGCCAAGCTAAATGAACCATTTTGACCAAAAAAATAATTTTCATAATTTTCATTTTTTTTAATATATTTTCGAAAAATACAAAAAAAAGAAAAAAAGAAAAAGAAAATCAAGAAAAATAATATTTGAGGTCACAAAAATATATAAAAATATTAGGTATTTTTATTTTTATTTTATCCATTTTCTGACCTCATAAATAGTAAAATTCAGGTTTGATTTTAGGTGTTCTTTGATCATCATAAAATTGAATTTGGCAAAAATATTAGTAATGATTAAAAGGAAAAGGAGTGAAAACATCATCATTTAAAAGGAAAAGGGAACTAATCATTTTGTCTTCGCTTTTGATTATTTTTTTTATTATTTTTACTTTTTAGTATTTTATTATATTATTATAATATTATTATATTTTTATTTTTATTTTACTCTTCCCCCCTCCCCCCTCATCATCCGTCGCCTGCTCTTCTTCCTTCTTCCTTCTTCCTTCTTCTTTTTCCCCTTTCTCCTTCTTCTTCTTCGGCAACTTCTTCTTCTTCTTTTTCGCGGAGGCCCAAGCCGAACGACCACCTCCAACCACCACACGTCCGGTCGCCCTTGTTGAACCAGCCACCACCTCACCACCATCCCATCGTACCGCCGCTATCGCCTCGAGTCGCTAGATCCGAGAACCCGAGCCGCCGTGAGGTTAGAACTTGCGAGCCAACGCGGCTTGTCGCCGCCGTGCTCTGTTTTACTCCGCCCCGACGTTCCCTCAATCTTTGCCATCGATCCCGGAGTCGGCCGTCACCCGACGGCCGTTGTCCAACTGTCCCGGCCGTTCCCCGCTCGGTTCCCGTGTCAAGGCGTGTCCGAACCTGTCGGGACGTGTCGGAGCGTGTCGGAGCGTGTCGGAGCCGTGTCGGAGCGTGTCGGAGCCGTGTCGAAGCCGTGTCGGGACCGTGTCGAAGCCGTGTCGGAGCGTGTCGGAACAGTGCCTGAACAGTGTAACGGGCATGGAGATGGTCGCAGGCTGGGGCTGGGTGATTGAAGGCCGGTGTCCAATCCGGTATGTTTTACGTACCTGATCCGTATATCAGAATTATTTTTCTAAAATATTACCTTTATAGACTTGATTCGCATGTATTTGTTTCAGTCTAGTGGTTAGCTTATTTATCTGGTTGAGTGTTATCTATTGTCAAAGACATGCTTTTTATTAAAATATTTTTCGAAAATATTAAAAATAAATAATAAAAATACGAAAAATCAATAAAAATGGAAAATCATTAAAATATTCAAAAAAAAGGAAAAATTCTAAAAAATTCTAAAAAATCCCAAAAAATAGGAAATGGCCACATTCAACTGGCCATGACCTGTCCCGGGTGTTTTGAACCCGATTATTCTTAAAAATGACGATTTCGCCCTTTGGGCGAATCGTCTTCCAAAAATTGACGATTTTGCCCTTCGGGCTAAATCGCCTCCAAATCTTCCCATTTTACCTCGGTCCTAAATCACGCCTTCCCTAAGGCCTTATGGCTATACTAGGAGGCCATGTGATGTGAATTGACGTGCATTGATGTGATTTATTTATGCACTTGATTGCGCTTTCATTGATTGTGATTGATAGGAATAGTCTTCCAATCTGCATGAAACCCTGAATCAAACCTACCCCACCCAAAATTGCGCCTGCATGAACTCTTAGTCAGGAAAATCACTCGCGTTAGGTACCGAAAGGGCGTTGGTAATGACATCAACGTAACCAAGTCCCCGAACTCAAAATCTCTGGTTCCGCAGAATTGATCGATCTCTCCCAATCGGTCAATAAGGTTTCCGGTCTACCCTCCGAGAAAGACCGGTGGCGACTCCAAATGCATGCACAAGTTGCACATGCCACCACGACCACACTAAGGTCGAAATCGATCGGCTCTTATCGCCGAATCCCTTTGAAAAATACTCCCGCCGCGATTTGGTATGGGCTTGGGAGGGCCCGCGCCGATCCAAAGCCCGCGATCCGCACCCTTGTGCGGGGGGAGGCCCGCGATCGGTAATCCATTAGCCGCGTCCGCTTTCGGACGGGTCGCGACAGACGGGTAAATATTTTTTTACGTAAATATGATCGATTCGTGGCCCGCAAGCAAACGCCGTCGCCTCGCTCGTTTTTCTTGAAGTCGAGGTGCGTAAATATTTTTTTTATGATGGGACCGCGAAACGACGAGGCGGCATCGAAAAAATATTTACATAAATTAAAAAAATTAAAATGCTTTGCTCGACAGTCCAACTGTGAGCAAAGCAAACAAATTAAAAGTGAAAAATCCAAAATTTTAAATAATTTATTTTTTAATATAATATTATAAATATATTTTATTTTTATATTATTAAAAAAATGGTTTTCCCCTCCCTCGGCAATTGAATTGCCGAGGGAGGGGGGAGGGTTCAGGCCCCCACGTGGGGGGTTGCACTAGCAATAGAGGGAGAGGGGCCCATGGGCGAGCCCCCCTCCCTCTCCCTCGGCAATTGAATTGCCGAGAGAGTCCTAAAGCGGTAAATATAATTTATTTATATTAATTTTGTAAATATTTATTTTTTTAATATTATTTTGGAAAAAAACTAGAAAAACTCTGATATGACTTTTTTTAAATCAATTTCTCTTTATTGCGGCGATAACGCGGCTAAATATGAAATATAAGGCTAAAATGACGTCGTTTTAGTCAAAATCTGATTTTTTTTTAACTTAAATGCTATGCAAATGAAATTAAAAAAAAAGGTGCGAGGAATTAGGCGGCGGCCAAGAAGATTACCAAGAGAGAGCCCAAAAGAAAAAGCATAACGAAAGGACTAAGTTAAGGCAACTTAATAATTAGAGGTTAGAGGGGCACTTTTAAAACAACTAATTGTAATGGGACAAATTCGATTTTTCAAGTAAAAGTACAAGAATGATTAAGTGCATTTGACAACGGTTCTGATCCAAAAAATTAATTCAATTCAGAATTGATTTTTTTTTTATCTATGGACGAGTTTTAGATAATCACCACGTGTTTGGTAACTGCACAAAATTTTTGTTCTCGGAAACAATTTCTCTTCCCAATTTTTTTTTTCATTTAAGTCAAATAATTACATTTTGTCTCTATAAAGTCAATCTATATAGCATAATTCCTAATTAGTCTATTATCTCGTGGAGCATGAAGGCATATGCAAGATTCTTAAGAAAGAACATAAACTCAATAGACAATTTGCACTTAAATTTTTGCCACAAATTTACACTTATATTAACTTATGAAAGAAGTTTGAATAATCCATAAATCGTTCCATGATGTTGATTGTAGAGACGAATTGAACATACGCTCAATGGTACCGCTCCACAAAATTTGCACTTACATTGCTTGCTAAGATAAACATAAATGGTGCAAATTATTTAAAAAATAAAATTACGAAAGTTGAAAACACAAAATCATGGAATTGAATCGATGAGTAGAGGTGTCAAACGAGTGGATCGGGTTGGGTCGAAAATGGTTTGACTCATATTGACCCATTTTCATGCAGTAAAAATCTAATAACGCGTACCCAATGTGACGATCCAGTCCGATGAAGGTGGGTACTAGGTAGTGGTCGTTGAGCCTTGAGGACCTGGATAGGAGCAGTTTCTAGCAGACTTCTAGGATGGCAAAGAGAGCAGGGATGAATCGAATCCTACATCATCTGGGTGCGGTGAGGTGAAGTGCTATATATGTGGGGCACTTGTCATTAACTTGCAATGAGGTCTTTTCTAGGTGAAGCCTAGAGGAACAAAATCGTGCAGGCATCGGTCTAAAGTGGATAATATCGTTGACAAATGGGACATGCCCGAGACATAATGGGATCAAAGTTAAAGCCCAATTGAAAATGTGTGGTTCGGGGACGAACCAGGCGGAAGCTGGTAAGCTTGTAACAACCTAATCCGATGAGGGCGTGGAGTGGTCTCTGGAGCTAGAGGGCTTGGGCAAGGAGCGATTCCTAGTAGGCTTTTAGGTTGGCAAAGAGGGAAAGGATGAACCGAATCCTATTGGGTGCGGTGAGGTGAAGTGTTATATATATGTAACCAGTGTCCTTAACTTGTGATGAAGTCTTTTCTAGGTGAAGCCCAGAAGAACAAAACTATGCTCGCTCAGGTCTAAAGCGGACAATATCATTGACAAGTGGGACCTGGACGTGACATAATGAGATTAAAGTTAAAACCCAAATAGAAATGTGTGGTTCAGGGACGAACCAGTCGAAAATCTGGTAAGCCTGTAATGACCTGGTTCGATGAGGGCGATGAGTGGTCTATGGGGCTAGAGGGCTTAGATAAGTAGCAGCTCCTAGCAGGCATTTAGGATGGCGAAGGGGGCGGGGATGAACCGAATCCCACGTCGCCTAGGTATGGTGAGGTGAAGTGCAATATATGTGTGGCACTTTTCCTTAACTTGCAATGAGGCTTTTTTTGGGCGAAGCCTAGAAGGACAAAACCGTATCGGCTCCGATCTAAAGGAGACAATATTGTTGAGAAGTGGGACCTAGACATAAAACTTGACCCAACCCGTATTACTTAAAAACTTCTATATTTAACCAAATCACGGAATATTTTGTCGCGACCCTCTTGAGGTCGTCGGGCTCTCGAGGGCTAATGGGCCGTCCTGTCTGGTCGGACGCGGGCCTCTCCCAAGGCCCATTACCCAAATCGCAACGGAGGTATGCGTGATCGACTTTCAGTGTGGTCTAGTGACATGTGCTAAGTGTGCATGCCATGGAGTCGCCACCAATCATTTTTTTAGGGTATGATTGGACCACCCAATCGAATAGTTGGGAGTTTCTATTCAATTCTGCGAGAACCAGAGAAATGGTTTCGGGGACTTAGTTACACCAACTGTCAGAGTTGATGCCCTTTCGGTACCTAAGTTGACTGAATTTTCTAGCCTGAGATTCATGCGGATGAGTAAGGTATGAACCCTAAATCTAGAAATTCATGTAGATAGGAGTGATTATCCTAGCAATCACAATCAGTAATAAAATGCCCAACTCAAGGAATCTAGATATGCAAATAAATCACATGGCATTCCTAGTAAGGTCCTATTTATCAATCACAGCTCAAGAATGATTTAGCTGTCCTAGCCATTCTACACACGATCTAACCTAAGAAAAGCATTAGGAAGCAACGAAGGAGTTCGAGAGTACTCACATGGGGTTCGCCGTGCCCTGGTTTGGTCTTGGACGAGCTATCGAGCTCATGCCGACCCGATTATATTTGGGGATCCACTCGGCGTTTTACACCATGAAATCATGTGAAACAAAAACGAAAATATTCAGCAAGGGGCATTTATTGTAGATGGTGGTCGATCTAATTGGACGTCAAGACTAAAAAAGATGTAGAAATTTACAAATTAAAATACTCGAATGACATTTTTTTTGCCAAATTCAACTCTATGCGTCGTGAAGAAACACATGCAATTGAACTTGAATTTTGACTATTTATGAGTTCAAAATGTAAAAGAAATTAAAATAAAAATATTGACTATTTTTCTATATTTTTACGACATCGAACGCTATTTTTCTTCATTTTTCATGTATTTTTCTATTTTTGGAAAATATTAAAAAATATTTAAAAATATGAAAAATTATTATTTTTTTTTATCAAAAATGGTTCCTTTAGCTTGGTCAAGGCTACCAAAGATGATTTTTTAATTTTTTTAACTTTTTATAGATTTTTTATGAATTTTTTAAAAATAAACTATGAAAGACTGATCAAAAATCAGGTGTCAACATATTTATTTCTTATAATTTGTTAAGAAAAATAATATTGTTAAAATATTTTTATGCAATACAAATCTAGTGAATTCTTTATTTTTTTTAAAAAAAATTAATCTTTGTTAATTTTTCTAAAGAATTATTTTTTAATAACGTATTTTTTATTTTGTTTTTCATTTTCATTTTCATTTTTCTCCAGCGACCGGCGATTGTCAACGGTGTACGACAGTGGTGGAGCTAGCTAGTAAAGCGATGGGAGCTAGTTGGTCGAGCGTTCTTCCCTGAGGTTTTGTTTTTTGGGTCAAGAAAACAAAGTGGGAGACTTCCTTGAGCCTCACTTTATTGGTATTGTTTCTCGAAAGTGATTTGGGAACAAAGAATCAATTTTTTTTTTAAAATTCTTACTTATGCTCCAAATCTATTCTCGGAAATATAATCAGAAAATTTGAAAATCAAAATTATTTACGTTACCAAACAGGTTTCTCATCTTTTTTTTGTTCTAAAAAATAGAGTCACAGAATCAGAATCATTATTAAACGGGTTAGTGACATTATCCTTACCAAATTCTCAAAGGGAAACTTTCATGGAGCTTTCTAAAACGTTAGTAGGTAAATTTTGGTTGGCATATCGGAATCTACTGTTGAATGTACAAAAATAAGCTAATAGGACTATCCAAAATCATTTGAATTTCTATTAATTTTCTGTTTAAGTTACCTCAAACATATATAGATCATTCCATACCTCGTCTAAGAATAGAAATTAGAATAAAGTTTTTTCTATGCATATATGCAATCCTTCTGCCTTGATTTACTATGGGCAAAAATTGCATTAAAATATATCAAGAGATCTATTTATAAATATATCGTTACTTGTAGTTTGTGGGAACCTTCCATCTTTCAGACTGTACGAGCACGTGTCAGTTCTTGGACTTGCAAGAAAGTTCATCAAGGGATGTTGATATCAAGGATGGGCGATTTGATGGTTCATCTAAGCTTCACGTGCCACCTGAAACGTACTCGTCAAAATTGATTCTCCAATTTTTTAAACTTGAAATATGCCATGCAAATCGTAAAACTTGGGACCTACCCTGTCACGAATTCCAACATCAATTTTAGAGGGTCAATCCAAGTTTCATCTGTATTTTTAATTGAACGATTACAGTAAATCATCATCTTTAATGATTACTATTTGCTATTAAGATCCACTAACCACAACTCATATTTATACACACAAGAAATATGAAACATTAATAAAATAAAAATCTCAGTCATGAATATCGATGGATATAGAAGCTCAGACTAGTGGTTCCACATTATTCACTCGTCAAAAAATTTAAAAAAATTATTTAAAAAGGATTAATACACAAAAAATCTCAGATTGGCATACCCGCCACAAATTTACCTAAAACTATTTTTTGGCTACAAAAAATTTCAAACTGCTACACATATAATAAATTTACCCAAAATTAATTTTTTGACCACTAAAAATCCCAAACTGGTACATTTTTGAAAAATTTATCCTCCGTTAGTTTCTGTTATGTTTTGTCGTTAAATTACTGAGTTTGATTACATCGTACCATTTTGAGATTTTTACTCTCTGTTTATCACAGGTATTAACTCAATTTAATGAAAACTAATGGAGGGTAAATTTTTCGCATGTATACCAGTTTGAAAATTTTTGTGGTAAAAAAAATAAATTCTCTGTAAATTTATCACAAATGTACTAGTTTGAGATTTTCGATGGTAAAAAAAATTACTTTGGGGTAAATTTATCATAATTGTACTAGTTTGAAGTCTATTGTGGTAAAAATTTGAAATTTTTTGTGGTAAAAATATATTGGGATAAATTTGTCATAAGTGTAACAGTTTGAAATTTTTCATGATATTAACCCTGATAAAAATTGTTCACACCAGCGTCGGCTAGTCAAATTTAGCTGTATAGATTAGGGGTGAGCAAATAGGGCCACTCGGACCGGGACCGCCCGGACAGGATCGGACCGGGACTGGCGGTCCGGTTCCCGGTTCTAGGGACAGCGGTCCGGTTCGCGGTTCTAGGGGCATAAAAACCGAACCGGACCGATTGATTTTTTTTAATTATCCCTAAGCAAATTAAGACCGGTTATATTCATCACCGAGATATGTATAATCCATGGATGAAAATCCATATTCAATATACAGTGATCATTCAATATACAACCCGAACCAACTGCATCTTTCCATTCATAGATGAAAATCCATATTCACTCCCAAATATTAAGCTGCTAACACTAATTACATCTTTACTTCCACTGCCTCAATACACCACCTGTAACATTCACAAATTCTAAGCAATATTACATGCTCAAATAAATTCGCAAATCAAATTTAGTCGTGCCCGAGTATCACTAGAATTCCATGCAATAGCATTAACACAACCTTGATGTCCCCGAAAAAGAGCGACATTAGTGACATTAAAAACATTATCTACAGAATGTATTGACAAAAAATATGAGAGTAGATGAGTTCTACACATTAGATGCAAACATAAATCATGATTCGTATACCGGCCTCAATGATAGTTCCATTAAAACAATGAAAACTAGAAAGCTGCTCAAATTCAGTTCATTATTGAAAATCATCGTCCACGACCTTACTTATAACAAGTGGTTGCTCAAATTCAGTTCATTATTGAAACGTGTATAATTTATTGGAATAGCCCGAGAACCGGACCGGAACGGACCAACGGTCCGATCCACGGTTCCGAAAAATTGAGAATCGAAATCACCGGTTCGGTTCCCGATTTTTGAAAGGAATCTGATCGGATCGGGAACCGATCACCCCTAGTATAGATTGAGTTGACATAGATACAAAAATTATAATATTAAATTGACATAATAACAATAGACTTAACGATTTTCAAATAATTTTTCCGTTGTTAACGGGGTCATGTCGGTGAGCGTCCTCGCACTAGTGGAACCCCTCTTGGCGAGAAAAATCATCGTACCTATCGGACGACACAAGAACGGTCCGACGTAACGGCTCAGCAAGGTCCCTCACATTTCGCAAGCTGTAGCTTGCGAGGGACCCAGGCGGAGTGACACGTGTCGACTTCTGAGGAGTAGTACTGCCTTGGCTGGACAGCCTGGCGTGCTTAACCTTTGCCCCTCCGTGTCCAGCTTAACTACGGTTCTGCCCTTTGCCTGTGCGCGTTTACCATCTTGCCCTCCCCCATGGATGAGTCTCCATAGACAACGGCATCGTCTGCCTTTTCGGCTGACAATGATTTTTTTTTTTGGCTGTTAAGGTTTCTTTTCGATTGGCAATCAATGTGCTGCCTGCCGTTCGATCCCCAACGGCCAACGCTTTATAACTGGCCAAAATCTCTTTGAAAAATACCTATCGAAATTTTTATAGGTACAAATTTGTCTTTTCTTCAAACAAAACTGAATTTAGAAAAGGCAAAACATGTTCGTTGCGCTCTTGTAGCCACGTGTAAACATCCGGATCGGTTTGATCTGCGAACCGAATCGAACCGGCCTTACATGAATTGGATAACCAACCTCCTTAAACGTTTTTTTTTTGCCAATAAAAAAAAACCATCGATTCTACTCAGAGGCTTTTTCGAACCGGATCTTTTAGCTTCTTTTCTAACCTTGTCTAAAGAACATGAAGATAAACTGGACATAAGTTTCGAACCCTAAAAAGTCTAAACAATCCATCAATGCCTTAATCATCATGTTGGAGATTGTCGACATTATATGTTTCATGAAAGAATTGTTATGCTTTTAAAATTGGACCCGATTCATGGTTCAACCTTGGTGGGTCGAGCGACTCTGTTCCAACCCTATTTGTTAGGAAACCGGCTCAAAAAAATGAAAACCAACTACGGCATGGTAAGTTCCAACTCATTGACATGATAAGTTTCAACTTCCTTGTGTGAAACTTATCTTGAAACTCATCACCTTTACTTACTTATATATCGTGTGTATTGTCTAGAGCATTGACACAATGAGGAGGTACACTAGCGAGCGCAAATTTTAGAATTTATATAATATATGGCCAAAATATATAGAACAAGATGTCTAAAATTTCACAAGTTTGTTTAATACACGAGATAAAGATAGTTATTAATGTAGGGAAAATGACTTGGTATTAATAATGTTTTGATCTTAAACAAAAAAAAAGAACAATGTTTTGTTAGAGTTATCCTAATGTAGGCTTATATTAATTGGGATTGTAATTATAGACTTGATCTAATTAAGGTTAGATATAAGGATTCTTAATGGGCCTAATATGGACATGGCTAGTGTGGGTCAGAGTTCGGCTCGGCCTGTGATGAGAGGGCCCACCAGAAACTCTATAAATAGGGCTAAGGCAACCCCTCTAACTCCATTCATTCCATACGCCATTAGACTTCTCATAAAGTGGCAAGCAAAGAAAATGGGGGCGACAAGTCACTTTCGTGAAGAAACAGAGCTTTCCAAAAGCGACAAGCGACGCACCAAATCTCTCTCTCCCCATGCCAAATTGTCATCGTGACTTGGACAAAACGAGGAGAGCAAAGAAGAAGTGAATAAAGAAGGCAAGAACAATTTTGTGTCCCGAAAATTGACCAAGCAAGACGTTCCCCCCCCTCCCTCTCGAGATCTTCTTCAACTTTCCAAGCGAAACAAACTTCCGGCATAGTGAGCGGCTCTTGATAGGTTTCTAAGACGGTGAAGGGAGCATGAATGAATCGGACTAAGCATCGAACATAGGAGAGAGCAATTTTGAAATATATATATATATTGCTATTATATCAAAAGACGCCTCCATGAGTTAAAGTCATGGAGACGCCTTTTGACGCAATGGAATGCTTAGTTTTGAAATTTTCAAAATTAAGCATGCTCAGGTGGGAGCACTCCAGGACGGGTGACCTCCTAGGTAAGTGCTCACATGTACGCAAAAGGATAAAATCGTGGGACTCGATATGCGACGGGGCAAACCGGACAATACCACAATGAGTTAATTCAGGATGTCACAATATGGTATCAGAGCGGGATCCCTTCCAATAGGTGTGTGTTTAGTGGATGAACCAGGCGGAAGCGATGGGTTTATAATGACCCGATCCGATGAGGGCGGGGAATAGTCGCGGGAGCCGCTCCTAGGATGGCGAACGTGGTAGAAATGAATCGAAATGTGCGCCAAACAGGGAGAGAGCCATTCTAGAGTATATGTAGAAAAACTAGAATTAACTCATGCAATCGCCTTTTGAAGAAACATTAATACTTTGCTTTGCAACTCCAAAGTTAAGCGAGCTAAGGTAGGAGCACTTTCAAGATGGGTGACCTCTTGGGAGGCTTGATATAAAATGAAGCAAAGTTAATCCCAGACACTACAAAATTATTTCTTCTAATGTAAATGGGCTAAAACCCACCAAAAGGATCACATTTGCCCTCCATGGCACATTTATCTTTAATGTTTTCTTTTGTCAAAAAAAAAAATCCAAACTTGTTGTCATTTGATATGTTTACCCTCTATCAAAGTTCGGTTAGTGAGCATCATTGAAAATTTGCCCACATGGATGACAAAAGGCAAACGATATTTGATGTTGCGGCACGTACATAGCTTAAGTGAAATAAAAACTATGTTGTTTTGGTTTGACTACAAAAATCATCCGATGGAATCTAGGATTAATATCACGAGGGTATAAGCGTGGAGTTTTCGATGTCGTAATGGTGAATGCGTCACAACGAGCTTTTTTTTTTTTTTTTTTTTTTCGGGTCACCGTCACAACGAGCTTAGTTTGCGGTTTTTTGATGGCGCAAAAAAAAAAAAAATTTAGGGTCATTGGGTACCATCAACTTCTAATTGTAGTGAGTTGGTCGGTGGATGATGTTCATAACACAACCTGCAATTGGCCAATCGAATGCGCGATTGGAGGAAACTTCGGAGCACGGCACCGTGGCGGGGCCCTTTGCTTAAAAGCTCTTGGAATGGGCCAATCAAATCTCGAGACCACGAAAGTTACGATGGGGTTGGGCTCATGGGAGATGAGCTCTTCCGTGGAGAGTGGTCACGTTATCGGTTTCCCATTGGATAATTCAAATCTAAAACCCAACGAAACGCAACAGCTGGCCCCACCTAATTCCTTTATATATATATCGATCAGCCAGAGTCCAGGCGAGACGGTCCAAGGGCATATCTGTAATTTCACTTTCACGATCTATCTAATTCATGCCAACTGAAATTGGCATACTTCGTCAAAGGAAAAAGAAAAAGGAAAGTTGGCACATGGAAAGTATAATTTTTGAATTTTCTACAACGTGGCATTTCCTGTCTATTTCGAGAAGAAAATAGAAGTTGTGTTTTCTTATGTAAGATGGGACAAATATGCCCATAAAGTCCAACCCCTTGTCTTGTCTCGAACATGGATGAATAGGAATTAGCAAACTGCATACCAAATCAATTCGCATAATATATATTTTGCTTAAAATCAGAATGGTCGGGGGTGATTGGTTGATTGGCATATATCTGAATCCCATTAATTAATTACATGGGATCTTGCTCTTGATTAGGGTTACTATAGACACCCTAGCTTGATTGGATCACGAGATTTATGGACTTTAGGATCTTATTTGGATTTTTTCCGGATAATAACCGATGGTCTTTTTTATCTTAAATTTTCAATTTCTCTCTCTTACGACGGAAGTGCAGGAGCACCTGTCCCCCGGCGCACGGGCGCTCCACGTCAGCGTCCTCACAGCTGTACAGACAGACAATGGCAAAACCGTGAATAAGGCGACGACCAGGGGCTCACTGGCATCACTTAATTATAATAAAACTCCCCCTGCTCGGAAGATGAAGAAGAACCAACAAAAAACCAAAGCGACGACTACTCGAGGAAACACTCGCACACCCCTCGAAAAAAAAAACAAAGGAGGAAAGAAAGAAATTCACAGCCAGCGAAGCAAGCGCTTCTATCGAGAGAGAAACCTGCATTCTCTGGAGAGAGAGAGAGAGAGAGAGGAGGGGCCTCGTTCCGGCGGGTTCTAGAGAGAGAAAGAGAGAGTGTCCAAGGAGAGAGAAGCATTTGCTCGTCGTGCAGAGACCGTTAATGGCGGAGGAGGAGAGGAAGGAGAAGGAGAAGGAGAAGGAGGAGGGGGAGCCGTCGGAGGGCGAGGAGAGCGTGAAGCTGTTCGTCGGCCAAGTCCCGAAGAGCATGAACGAGGCCGAGCTCCTCGCCATGTTCCAAGAGGTCGCGCTCGTGGACGAGGTCAACGTCATCAAGGACAAGGCCACGCGGTCCTCCCGCGGTTGGTTAACCGCATTCCCGAGCTTAACTTCGTTTCCCCATTTTTCTTTTCGTCCCTCCTCCCTTTTGGATCTCTCAAGCGGCGCGATTCTTTCGGCGTGCGTTCAGATTTGGAAAGTCTTAGTGCGTTCGGTGGTGTTTCGAGCCCTAATTCCTGCCGTTTCTTTTCTTGTTGGGTAAAGGTTGTTGCTTCGTTATATGTCCGTCGAGGCAGGAGGCTGACAAGGCAATCGGTGCGTGCCACAACAAGCGAACGTTACCGGGGGTTAGTGTTCGTGTTGCTTTGATCTGTTTATTTATGGAGTAATCATGTTCCACATTGTTGCATTGAGTTCGAAATGATGATCCCCAACCTAGTTAGGAATGTGATGGTTTCTGGTACGGAAGTGACCCGTTTCCTTTCCTAAGATCATCTTTTTAGTGGGTAATCAGTTCGTTTGGTTTCTGCATGCTTTCCTATGGAATGTGTACTAATTGTCTTCTGGGGACTTTCTGAAACAAGCTGCTTTCCGTTCTGGGAAGAGCTATTGAGTATTCGTGCATCTTTTTTTTTTGGTTAACTGTTTAATGTGTGGTGACTTTGGGTTCGCATATGGCATATTGATGCAATCACCGCATTGCATTGGTTTTCCAGATCTATAAATTTAACGGTTACGGCAGAAAGTGCATGCTGTATGAGGGGAGGAAAGTTGATACATGGAAGTCTTCTCTTCAATGGAAGAAATCAATTTCAGTCAAATTAACTCCCAGCGTTAACCGATTAATTAGTTCAAACATGAACGGTGTTTAATTATTATTTTTTAACCCATTTGACTGGTAAGTAGTAACTAGTGAGTATATGCAGTTTGTATTGTCAAACAAAGAAAATACCACCGTGTCAAATTGGAAGAAAAAAACCTTCAGCAACTTGACAATCACGACAAAAACAATCTAATCACTTTTGCTTCCGAGTATATTCATATCAATTAGTGCCTTGCCTCACTGATTGGTTTGGAACTAGGATTAAGATTTCTATAGCATTTTGACATCATTTTTGGTGTGTACTAGCAATGACATCATGTTTTCAAATTCTAGGGGAGTCATTCATTTCTATACGAGTTATTTGCCAGATTCCCCATCTGCTTGTAATTTCTTCATTTCTCTTTCCCCTTTTTCTTAGACAGATTTAACCTAGGAATCTTGTTCCTCTTACTCTAGATTCTGATTGGTAAGGTTCTTACGGGTTTGAGTGGTTGGAACATAGTATTTTCTTTTGAATGATTGACCTTTTGATGTCTTATCTTGTCATCTGATGCATGCAGAATCGAAACTTTAAATCATCAAATTTGTTCTATTTTATCGCGGTGATGTCTTCTTGCAAAACTACTGTGCATTATTTATCCATATTATATTCTGCAGAAATAATAGAAAAAGATTGAAGTATAGCCAGTAGCTGACGCACTCGGAAGGAGGGGGCAAGCGAGTTTACTTAACACCAAGTTAAAAAATCTAAATTTCATTTTGCCGCATTGTACGTCTAAAAATAGGATAATTTCATTTTTAGTCCATTGGCTTGCACGAATTATACAATCAAATCCTTTAATTCTTAATATCTGCATTGAAGTCTCATAACTCTAGTCTAGTGTTGAATGTAGTCCTCCGGTTTTCAGAAAATTTCAATCAAATTAATGTGATTTTTTTCCTTGGTTTTCATAGCGTGTTGCTTTATCTATTTGTTTGCCTATAAAAAATTCAAAGCATTCAAAAGTTTTGAAATTTACAAGTTGAAAAAAAGAAGGTAGGCCGCGGGAGGGGTGGGGGGAGTATAAACATTTAGTTCAAAAGTAGCATAAACAATGTTTAATAAGGCACTGAATTGTTTAGAATATCAAAAAGCTTGTGCATGTATCTTTGAGAGTAGAGATGTTTATTTATTTTATGCTTTCAAGTTTGGTGTTGAAATGCCAAATCCTGTGACAAATACATTTGGAGACGAGTTGGACATTGTAACAATACCCATAGAGGACGCTCATCTGAGTCTTAAGTAACATAGGATGCTTTTTATCCTTGGACTTCTGATTTGATATCCTTATGCAATGGCATTGCAGCTTGTTATGTATTAGTTCCTAGGGATGTTATCTTAACTCTGACTGGAAAAGTTATCTTGGAATGCAGGCATCTAGTCCCCTGCAGGTGAAGTATGCAGATGGAGAGTTGGAAAGGCTAGGTAACTGCATATGTGATTGTTCTGGCCTGTTCTTCTTTTATACTAAGACAATTTAGTGAAGTGCTTCCAGAGTTCTTGGACAGTTATAGTTCGTCTCACAATGTACAATGACAGTCTGATTTGCATCATATTCATAATAAAATGCTTTGAATGATCAGTTTTTGACTGCAATTCTGAACCAGAACACAAACTCTTTGTTGGCATGCTTCCAAAGAATGTCTCTGAAGATGAAGTGGCTGCTGTATTTTCAAAATATGGAACTATTAAGGACTTGCATATATTAAGAGGTTCTCAAAAAACCAGCAAAGGTACCTCGCCTCTTTTTTCTGATATGTATATTGGACTGCAATGGGGAGTAATTGGTGTCTATTGCTCTCCTAGTCTTTAAATTGTTTATGGTGCTGACCCATGTTTGTTGTTGAAAACTCACTGGCCTGCTTTTTACACCGGCCATGCAGGTTGCGCTTTTATAAAATATGAGACAAAGGAACAAGCACTTGCAGCCCTGGATGCCCTGAATGGAAAGCATAAAATGGAGGTTTGTCTGTGCTTTCAGCTCGTGATAGAGATTTGGATTCCTATCTACTTGTAACACGTCTTGTCATACTGGTGTCATGTGGTCTGCTGCTCAATATTGCTGGAAGATGGAATAGAGTCACCAGACTTGATCCAGATTGATGAAAGTAATGCTTTGAGTCATTGACTAGCCCAAGAGATTTGGATTGTCACGTCACTTTACAAATGAAATTATATATCACTAATGTTTTGACCACAGTAGTCACTTTCATCTCAGATTTTGGGCACGTTTTTCACCGGTGTCGAAGCAGCTCTGACCATCCATTTTTTACCCTTCCTTCACCTGTGGCAGCTCCTCCACTTTGTTCCTGGAGTAATAGGATTCTGATTTTTGCCTTATCTTCTGTGATTTGACGGGCATTTTTGACCTTTATCAGGTCGATGTATAGCTGATAAAATACAGCTGGATGCAGTGCTTTGTTACAATCTTTATGCGAACTAACAGAGCTGAAAAGTGGAAAAAAAAAAACAACTGCAACATCATTTGATTCGTTTCTTTTGGAAGTCTGATATATTTTATTAATGGAGTGAATGCAGAATGCAAATGAGTAACGTCATTTGCTGCAATTGCAATGCTGACCTGGCAAGAGAATGTTTATAGCCAGGTTTTCATGACTGTAAGCATGAGATTTGCTTTTTGGAAACAATTTATGTGATACTAGCAGACTAATCTCACTTTGATGGGAATGCTATATGATGTATCATACATTGTCTGGGGTTCTTGTTGCTTATTTGGGCAAAAGCTGATTTCCAGCGCAAGCAGCATGTTTAGCGCATCTCTTTTTTTTGGTTGTGGCCAAAACATCGTGATGTGAAGGAATTGATAAGAAATAAAATCAGACTAATATGCGTACCAGCCAAAGAGAACCACCTTCTGTTAAACGTTACTTTCTTCCTAGGCTAGAAGCTGAAGATTTGTCTGCATTATCTACTTTTTCTGTTATCTTTAACTTTAGTAGGTCTTTGCTATAGAGTACTATTACTTGAGGTTGCACTCTGCAAATTAAAGTCTCGTATGCCCAACTATATCCGTCTTCCTTCTTATCCATGGATGATCTGTGCTAAATGTGCATTTGAATGGAGAGTTATAAATGCGCTGTTGACATCTCTGTCTTGCTTTTCTAGGGTTCAAGTGTTCCTCTTGTTGTCAAATGGGCAGATACTGAAAAGGAAAGGCAAGCTCGAAGAGCCCAGAAAGCTCAATTTCAGAATGCTGCTAATATGCAAAATACTGATTCACAACATCCTTCATTGTTTGGGGCGCTGCCTATGGGTTACATGCCTCCATATAACGGATATGGCTATCAGGTGGGGTTTGGAACCTCTTGCCCCCAAGGCATATTTTGCTAACTATGTTGTTTGCAGGCTTGGGTTTTCTACTGTATTAGTACCTTTTGTGTGGTCATTTCTCTGTTCCTACTGAAATATTGTTTGCCATTCTTAGACACCATCATGAGTAGTTTAAGCATTTTTTTTCTCCTTGTAATTTCTAAACCTCTTCATTGAAGCTCATTGTTTTTCGGTGCCTTGTGAAAGCCAGTAATTTGCAGAGATTTTATCTTGGCAATTATCATACCTACGACCAGACATCTATCCATCCCCTTGCCAATGTCATATTGTGTCTCATATTTGGATTGATATCTTAGGCTCCTTTAGTTTTATCTCCACTCTGATAACAAAGACTATTAGGAATGCATGTTTTTTCTGCCTACTTTTTCCATCAACTTTATGATCCAGTGGGTGATGATTGTGATCATGTTCTCATTCTCATAGGCTCCTGGAACTTATGGGGTCATGCAATACCAATTGCCACCAGTGCAGAATCAATTCCATAACATGATTCCTCCTGCAAACCGGGGAAACACTTTGCGTGCAGTTTCACCCGAAGTACCTGCTAGAAATTATGCATTGCCTCCTGCAAGTTATATGAGTTCTCCGTATCATGCAGTGCCCGGTGTTCAGTATCCTCTTGCATATCCGGGAGGAATGATGAGTCACCGACCTTTAAGTGGTTCTGCAAGTGCCACTTCTCCTGGGTCTGTGGATGGTGACGCTGCATCATCTTCAGTTGCCAGCCCTAGTGGTGGGGGTCAAGTTGAAGGTTCTCATCCAATTTGTTACCTTTCTGCTTCTGCTTGCTATTTCTAATGGTATTGTGCAGGCAATTTAATTTTTCTTCACCTCTTTCGTTATGTAGGACCACCTGGTGCTAATTTGTTCATTTATCACATACCACAAGAATTCAGTGATCAAGAACTTGCCAATGCTTTTAAGTCGTTTGGTAGGGTTTTGAGTGCTAAAGTATATGTTGATAAAGCAACCGGTGTTAGTAAATGTTTTGGTAAGACTGTGCCAGAATATCTCTGAGTTTGATTCTTTATCAAGGGTTTGCAAATTTGATCTTGCTATTTTATTTTCAGGTTTCGTTAGTTACGACTCGCCTGAAGCTGCCCAATCTGCCATTAATACAATGAATGGACGTCAATTAGGTGGTAAGAAATTGAAAGTTCAGCTCAAAAGAGACAATAGACAAAATAAACCTTATTGACATTAAGGTGAGTCATTCAAGGAAGCTGAATATATTCCTTTATGTGCACGCGCTCCAACCTAGATAACACGGAGTTCTCTGCAGTACAGATTTGTGGGATGGATTGGAATAATCTTCATCCCATATGGTTCTCCATCCTACTTGTAATTGTCTGGCGGGATTAGACTACAAACTTGTAATTTATGGTGCATATCCTGTGCCAACATGATTTGTAACCTTTGTATCATGGAAGCTCATTTAGACATTAATGATTGATTTGTTGATTTATCCCTTGACTTCTAGTTGTACAGTTCAATGAAACATTTGTCACCATTGACTTTCTGTGCAATTATCCAATGGCCTTTATTTTTTGGTCCCTTGCAACTTTTGCTATGTTTTTTGTCACTGCTTCACTTTCTGCTTTTCTTGTGGATAATATACTCTAAGCAGTTGCGTTGCATCTGGAGTTTATTGTACAACAAATTATCTCCTGGCAATTGAAGATGCTCGCAAATCCATCCCCACTGCCCTGTAAACTTACTCTCTTTTGGGCAATATTTAGCATGGTACCGAGTTACACTATGTGCTTGGCTGTCTACAAGTTTGAAGGAAGACATCATACTAGTTTTTCAGGTATGCTTTTCTCAGCGAATTGGTCATTTTGTACTCGACTACTTTGGCAATTGCTTAACAGCACGATAAATGGCTAAACGCCACTTAAGATTAGAACTTCATCAGGAACCTGTTTCTTTGGGTGTCTTCTTGCCCCTTTTTAGTAACTTTTACTCAGTGATGGAAGATGTTTTTGGAGGAAATCTGATTGTTTAGATGCTTGTTTTGCATTGACATTCTAATCTTTTTCTTAGTGCTAGTGCACTGATTTCAGCTGTCGGAAGTGCATATGCCATACCCAGGACAAGCTGTATGGTTTTTATTCAGGTACGTTGGTTATCTTTTAGTAGAATGATCATTCTTCCCTGTGTCCTTATTTTAATCATATATCAACACGCAGGACTGTTGCTGCGATGAATGGAAATCTGACCTTTGATTTTGATTGTTTCATTTACTGATTCTGCTTCATCTGGTAAAACTAGGTTTTGAGAAAGAGAGGATTTGATGAGAATAATCATGTACATAGTTTTCCGGAGGTGATCAAGTAGATAGTGAGTGGATTTTTCATCTTTTATTAGTCTGCTAAGTTCCTTGCGTAGTCATCAATATTGGAATCTTGTCAGCCTCATGCAGTTTCTGTTTTTGTAAGTTTCAACTTCATATTCTTTGGGTACTGTTCACTAGTTAACTTAGACTTCTTTTCTTGTTTTTATGGGGGGTATTTGACCTCTTTTAGCGGGCATTTAGCAGAGGATTTCTGGGAATTTGGATGGAATCGATTCTTTTCCACATTGTGAGCTGCAGCTGCAGATGTTGGATTTCGGCATTTCGAGTTATGGATGTGAAATGGCTCTCCATGTCCTATTGAAGTGGCAACCGTTTGAGTAATTTGTTATGTGTTATTTGTTACTTTTCCATTCTGGGACTTACTAATGCATGCCTTTCAATTTCCAATTCTTGAGTGGGATACATGCAGTCCGTATGCAAGACCCAAGCTACAAGATTAGCCTGTTGTACGCCATAAAATTCCGAAAGTCATGAGCCCATCATGTAATTGAGGTCTGGGACCTGAAGATGGAAGTTTAAAGTCAAGTCTTATATCGATTTTCTTTCTCCGGTCATTTGGCTAGAATATTTGGTTTTAATTTGCTGTGCAATCAGCTGTCTGTCGCAATCGGCTATCTGTCTCATTATGAGGCTATCTTCTTTTGGGTGGTCTATGTGTATTCACTTAGCCCGGTTGGTGCTCAGTCGACCTTAGTTTAGTAAGCTTTGGGTATTTCTCTTTTCCTGAATAGCTCGAGATGCGTACTTGTGATATGCCCTTGCCGTGAGGCTTCCCTTATTTGCATCAACAACTGCAATCATGGCTAAACATCAACCAGAGGTCCAGAACGCAAGTACCATAGAAAGGAAACTTGTCCGAAGACGATCTAGAAGGTAACGAAGCTTTGATTTTTTTTTTTCTTTTCTTTCTTTTGGGTCTCTATGAGGCATCGATTTGGCCGACACGGAAGGTTTGTTGTGTTCATTGGACGTTTGTTGTTTTAATTGGACGCCTCGACGACAAGATTGTTCTCATGGCGTGTCCAATCTCCCTTGACTTACAAGAGATATCGTTCTGGTTCTGGAGGAGCTGGACCACCGTAGCACGTTGGTGTCTTTCTTGTCTGAGATTTCATGCAAGACGACGTGGAAAATCGTGATGAAATCGGCATGAGTAGGTGCGAGCCGCAGTGCATCGTCACGGCTCCAAGGACCCCATCACGTTTGTAGAAATGAGACGTCATCTTTCCACGCAGCGACAGGTGTCCATCGTCTTAGGAATTTTTTTTTTATTAAGTCCCTAAGCACAAGCCACTAGCGTTGATCCACGAATTGGAAAACTGAAATCCATGATTCGATCACGTCTGTCATTTTTCCGTTGCTGTGTGTTAAGCACTAGGTACGCGTAGCGAACCTTTAGGCCGGCTTAGTGGTTAAATGAAGGGGACTTTGGTACGGACCACGTCGGCAGTACCATTTTTAATTTTTCCTATTATGCTACGAGGTCCAAACTGCCTGGAACAACACATCTATTTTGAAAGGCGTCGCTTCGACATCATATTGGACGAGCCGATTCGTTCCGTCGCCGGCACCGGTGAGGACTGCTTGTGAGATTAATGCTGATCCGATCGGCAAGCTAAAGATGAAATGACAAATGAAATCGGGCTTACACGGGGATACGGCGGGCTTCTCTTTACACGTGGATACGGTGGGCTTCTCTTCTGGAAGGGGAGAAAGGGGGCGAGAGAGAGAGAGAGAGAGAAAAAAAAAAAAACGATCTCGTTAATGAATGGACAGGATGTGCCGAGCAAATGGAAAACTCTGCCTAGCATGTTTTAGATAACAGACGTGGTGGATCATGGCACGTTCCCGGCAATTAAGATGCGAAAGCAATCTAATCCCAATCCAAAAGGTGGGACCTAACCCTAATTTCCGTGCACGTTGAGGACACCTGCTAATCTTGATCCAGAAGCCGCAACTTCTCAGCTCCCACAGTTTTACTTCATCCAAATCATAACCCAATTTCATTTATTTTTTCCTTCTTTCTCTTGGGCGTGGATCCCCTGCCTATGTTTTTCCTAGGCAGGGTGATCCCCACCCTTCATTGGGGTGGGCCCCACAGTGTGTGGGGTGGGGATCACCCTGCCCAGCCGAAATCCGGGCAGGGGATCTGGATCTAGAAGGTTTGTATGGGGGGCAAAAAAAAAAAAAAAAAAAGCGAATACCCAGCACTTTCAATTCGGTGAAATTTAACATCTCCACTTTACTTTTATATTCGTAAAGTCTCCATCGTCTTTCTAAGGAAGATTAGATAAGCTCCATCTCACTTCACCGTCCAAAAACGAAAGAGAACTTTCATCTCCAAATTGAGCTCAATTGTACCTCACTTCTTTTTGGGTGTAAAGCAATCTCAAACCAAAATGGCCAACAAACATTAGCTCCCTCGAAAAAGGAGGCGACCCAGCTATAAAGGAGGCGACCCAGCTATAACTTTCAGCACGGCTGCCTTGTTACAACTTCACTCCAATCACCTATTCTGCCTTCGACATCCCTCTCCTTGCGGTCAAGGCAACGACTTCGGGCATAGCCAGCTCCCATAGTGCGACGAATAGTGTGCACTCCGACTTCATGTAGACGAGTTGTAGCCTACAATCCGAACTGAGGACGGTTTTTTTTTTTGGAATAAGCTTGCCCCTCGCAGGCTTGCGACCCTTTGTCTCCGTAATCCGAATAGATGGATTGCATTTTTCCGGGAAAATTGCCGAAAATGTCCTAAATCTTTCACACTTTTGCCAATTCAGTCCTAAACATTTTAACTTTGCTGATTCAGTCCTAAACCTCACTTTGTGCCAATTCAGTCATATTCGACAAAAATTGCTCACGTGGATGCCGGCCATCCTACGTGGCACCGCCGGCACTGACGTGTATAGTTTTTAAATATTTTTATTTGAAAAAATCTATTTTTTTGTGTTATTTTCCCCTTTTTTTGGGTTTGTTGGCTCCATGGCTAGCGGGCATCGCTGGCCCCTAGGCGAGAGCCGACGGGGGCCGGCGACCCCCACGGGTCCTTGAGCGAGGGCCGCGAATCCCTTGCGGTCGAAGGCGAGGGGTTGCGGCCTCGCCCTCTCGGGCCACGACGAGGGCGTCGCGGACATCGCCCACCCTCGTCTTGGCCAGATCTGGGCCGGCAGGGGTCGCCATGGCCAGATCTGGCCACAGCGACGACGGGCGAGGGCCGCGACGCCCTCGCCGTGGCCCGAGAGGGCGAGGGGCGTGACCCCTCGCCTTCGACCGCGAGGGATTCGCGGCCCTAGCCCAGGGATCCGCGGGGGTCGCCGGTCCCCGCCGGCTCTTGCCCAGGGGCCGGCGACGCTCGTCGGTCCTAATCCGGCTGAGGTCGCCGGCCTTAAGGCCAACAAACAAAAAAAATCGATTTTTTCAAATGAAATCTTTAAAAAAATTATTCAATATTATTACCGACGGTGCCACGTAGGATGGCCGGCATCCAGGTGAGCAATTTTCGTCGAGTATGATTGAATTGGCACAAAGTGAAAATGTTTAGGACTGAATCAGCAAAGCTAAAAGGTTTAGGACTGAATTGGCAAAAGTGTGAAAGATTTAGGACTTTTTCGGTAATTTTTCCGCAGTTTTCCCATTATGTAGTATACATAGACTGATGCAGCAGCCAACTGGTACAAAATTGGTTAACAAGGGAAAATTAGAGAAGATAAAAGAAGGGACAATCAGCGTCAATAATAGGTCAATGGGAGTGGCTCCCAACACAAGACCCAAAAAAGAAAAAAAGAAAAAGAAAAACAAAAAAAGGGGAAGGAATCGACAGAAAAATTTAAAGGGTGAGAAGAGGGTGGAAGGTTCCGGAGATGGGGTGTTGATTAACAAAAAATGGAGGGTCGATAATGAAAACTTTTGGACTTTGCGTGGCAGATGTTGGAAAAAAGGAGAAAAAAAAGTGGGGGCCAAAAAGGGAAAAAGAAAAAGAAAAAGAAAAAGAACATCCTAATCTCATCTCGATCGATAATTTCGCCTTTTCTTCTCCTTCTAGAAGAACTTTGGCTTCTCATGCATCGGAATCCTTTCCGCATGCGCAAATCGTCGTCAGCCTCCAGTTGGATTTCATCTAGAAGGGTGTGGGCTCAACCTCGTATGTATGCAACTTTCTCTCCGACATCTGATTCTCCTCGTCATGCCTTGCCTGGGAAAATTATGAATCGGTTATTGCCGAGCGTTTGACCTCGATGATGCGACGGATTTTATGTCCGAATTACAGCGAGAATGGCTAGAGCCTCGCCTCATTTTCGTCGATTAACAATTCTTGTTACAAGACTCCTTTTATTTCGTGAAAAATTCAATAATTAATAAATGTCTTACGGCCATTATGAACAAGTATATATAATATTTGTTGTTACGTCCAAATTAAATTGAGAAAATATAATTTTTTTTTTGTTTTGAAATTGGTGATTTTTTCGTGAAGAATAAAAATAAAAAATTGGAGTCTAGAACATGCCGTGATTTACACTGTTTTGCATTGATGGCCGCCCACCATGATAACAAGAGACAAAAGACAGCCCATGTTTTGTACGCACACAAAATCCAAGGTTGACGCTATAAATGCAAGGCTTCCTTGCGACAGAGACGAGACGAGACTTTCCCCTCCGAAAAGTAAAAAACAAGTCAAGAGAAACTCGTCCACAAGACAAGACCGCAAAGAGAAAAAGGAGGGATATAGATAGGGTCGTGATTCGGGAGGAAAGAAAAAAGAAAAAGAAAGGCACGACAAAATGGAGAGAAAGAGCGTGGTCATCGACGTCTCGCCTTTCTCGCTCATCGAAGCCACCGGCGACTCGGAGGCCGACTCCGATCTGGCCGTGACCGTGACGTGCGATCCTGGCCTCTCTAGTAGCTTGGGATACCGCGGCGGCGACGGTGGTGGCGGCGACCGTGAGGACGCGGAATCTTGCAGCAGCGAGTGGTCTTCTCACGAGCTCCACAATAGCCATGATGTTCGGGATTTAGATTGCGGGGACACCGAAGCACGTGGCGGCGCGGACGAGAGCTATCCGTGGCGGAGGACGCGCGAAACAGGGAACTACGAACGCGTCGAGCAGCGACGGCGGTGGTGGCCGGAAGCCGAGGGACCGTGCGTTTCGGAGGAAATCAATAGCTTCGACGAGGAGGAGGAGGAGGAGATCAACAAGAAGCCTAGCGGAATTGTGTCGAGCGAAGTGCATCTGAGCGAGACGGAGAAGAGTAGGTTGTTTTGGGAGGCTTGCCTAGCATCGTAACTTCGATCTACCCATTTTCCCACTTTATGTATGCAAAAATATTTGTATTCTCTAAAGTTTAAATGAGGATTGCCTTCTGATATTTCATATAGGAATTAGAGTAAATTCCTTTTATTGTTAATCACGACAACCTTAGCTACAACAACTGCAATTAGCAACGACTGAGGAATCACTTTCATGGCACACTTGAACCTTATTGATCCATGAAGGTTGCTTCCTTCAACACGAGGACTTAGTTAATCTTACCACAGACCTTCCTGATCTCCCCGGAGTTCCCGGTGAGGACGCCGATCCCCCCCATCCTCTTGATCGACGCCCTAAAACCTCCCAAGAACTTGCCCGGCCTGAGCATCTGCCGCACGATCCTGGCCGAGGTCGGGTTCGTGAGCAGAGCGGCGTCGGATTGGAAGAGGCCCCTGCGCTGGTTGAGGACGGCAAAGTAGCGATTGTCGAACCTGAGAGGAGTGATTGGGTCCATCGGGACGACGGTGGTGGTGTCGGTTAGGGTTTTGCACCGGGTCTTCAAGGAGGCAGCGTAGGCGGGGTTCAAGGACGGGTCTTGGTCGCCCTTTCCGGTGAAGTTGTAGAGCCTCGTGCTGAAGACGCTGCAGTGCCCTACTCCTATTGTATGTCCACCTGATAAGACGACGAGGTCGCCCACGGTTAGGCCTTTACCGGCGAAGCTCCGTTGGAGGGCGGTGAAGTTGAAGAGAGGGGATGGGATGTTGGTCAAGGCCTCGGAGGCAAGAGACACGTTGCCGTCTCTTCTTCCGGTCAGCACGTTCCATATTGGCTTTCCGAACTGCAAAAATATCGAAGAAGAGAATTCAAGAAAATGGAGAGCTAATTTCATCTACTTTTGGCAAAGTCTAATGAGTTTAGTGTTGCGATACTTGTGATATTGAATTTACATTTGACTTACTTGGATTGAAACGGAGTCCCTTGCAGCCAGAGCCACAATGTCTGCGCAAGACACGACCCTCGGGCACTTCTTCTCGAGCTCCTCTTTGATATCGTCGATTACGTCGAACCCCGCCAACGATAGGTTAGGGGCCGCATCCTTCTCCGCCGTAGCACTCTTCGTCGAGTTCAGCAAGACCGAGCCATCGCATCCCTGAAAATTGCCCGAGACGATGAGATTGCCATTGTTCGTTTACCTTCCTTGATTCATTCTTGCAGGTGTAATATGTCCTCATCAGAAAGTTGATTATTGCAGGTTCACCAAGACATGTTCTCATTTACTGATTTTTGGGTAAATAATGACAAGTAGCATCCTGTCGTGTCCGATAACAACCTCGTGGGGATCAAATGTATGTTGGTCTCATTTCATTGTTTCGGGGGAAAGATTTCGCCATCTCGATTAATAATAAGCGTGCCTTTTCAATAGTCACACATGGCTTTCGATAGGGGTGAGCATGGTCCAGATGGGTAGGTTCCAAACCTAGAACCTAAAACCTATCATGTAGTTCTCAGTTTTTAAAACTTGGAATCTACCTTTTTTGTCCTGGAATCTGTATTGGAACATACTATGTTTTTTTGGTCCGATTTCAGGGTCTACCCGAAAACTTATTTTTCTTTTGTTTCTTTTCTTGATTTCACTTTTTTCACCAAAATAATATGAGTAGAAATGAAACGATTCAAAATAAAATATGAATAATAAAACTCATTTATCCATCAAAAACAATAATCCTCAATATGAGCAATAGAAATTATAATCCACAAAAAACAGAGGAGGTGAGGCGAACGAGATTAGTTTTTTTTTTTTTTAACAGTAGCTAAAAGTCGATTTCAGAACTGGTCCGGTTCACTGGTGGGTCTTCACTTGGAACCGGTCGGTTCCCGATTCCAATCGGTTCCAGAATTTAGAACCTGTTCTCGGACTAGTTTGAATAGGGACCTGTTCTCGGACATGTTTTTTGGGTGGTCCGGTTCGATTTTCGGGCAAAATCGGTCCCGTCGCACACCCCTAGATCACGGTGTCTGACTTGACATGACTTCCATTTTATGAATTGAAATTATCAAGAGGGACTTGATTTAAATGTTGTTAATGAGTGCATCTAAAACCTTAGTTAATCATTATTAGGCCACAAATCACCCGAATTAAGAGTGATCAAGGAATTAGGCTTACCCTAACGAAGCAGTCATGGAAATGCATCCTCAAGAGCTTCGCCGGCAACGAGGCGTTCCTCGCGACGTGGCTCCACGTCACGTTCCTCACGATCTCCTCCGCAAGAGGACAGCTTTTTCTGTAGAAGTTCTGCTGCAGACTCCCACCATGACAGCCTCCTAGCAACACAAGGAACCCTAAAACACACCCTAAGATCAACGAGTGCCGATCGCTCGTCATCGCCATCCTCGTTCTTCCTCTCTTCTTGTCCTCGCTCACTCGAAATGAAGAACCAAACCCTAATACGATGGAAGCCTAGCTCTTTGTGTCTTGCATGCTATGAGATTTCCCTAGCAAGAGCTCTTCCTTATATAGTGTTAATTTTGTCAACGTCACAAGTGGAATTTCCTTGGACAGATCTCGGGAAGCAACACGATAAAAATATTACAAACACATGATGATTGATTGCCCGACAATGGTGGAGGTTAATGCATGCAGAGATAAGCCAGCTAACCTAGATAACGTTTCCTATTCTTTGTTAATTCATTCCAATCCTCCACCGTTATGTTCATCTAGGGTAAAATATAAGGATAGAGGATTTGAATCCTTTGGAGTGAACATGTGATACTGGGATACGAGGTACTTGTCTATTATTATTATTTTCCTTTGTTAGACATCGCGAGATTTCCCTTTCAAAGGAGTTGAGATGTAGCCTCCACCAGAGTCATGAGCAATTGCGTCACGATGTGATCTTTTGTATTCACGTAGCACGTTAATAAAAGAAAAAATCGCATACACTCATTTAGTCCTAGTGCGCCGGAAGGACGTATGAGTAAAGTACCAAAAAAGTTCTAAACATATTGCAATAGTGCCAATTCAGTCCTAAATCCTTCAATTTTACTATTTAAGTTCTAAACCCATTCACAGTTTGCCAATTGAAGTCTTTTTAGCTAATTTTGGCAGAAAATAGCTAATGTATGCTGGTCATCCAACGTGGCACGACCAGCGGCCAGCGTTGACGTGGACAATTCTTCCAACCTTTTAAAAAATTGAGATTTTCATTATATTTTTCCTTTCATTTTGGCAAGGGGGTATGTGGCCCTTGCTAGACCCGGGTGAGGCCCTTGTCGGCTGATAAGGCCTTGCCCGCTGTCAGTGATAGTTGGCATGGCCTTGCCACTTAGGTCCACTGTGGCCTTGACGATTGTGAGCAAAGGCACGAAGGCCGTCGCCCAAATCTAGCGTCGCCGACCAAAATGAAAGTGAAAGAAGAAGAAGAAGAAATTAAAAATTAAAAAAAATTAGGAAAAGAAAAAAAAATACAATTATCTAATAAAATAGAACTAAAAATTATGCGTGTCAACGCCGGTTGGCTGTGCCACATAGGACGGGCTAGAGTCCATGTCAAGCATCAATGATTTTTAACCAAAATTGGTTGGATTGGCTCATTGGCAAATCTTAAAAATGTCTAAGGCTAAATTGACACAATTAAATTGTTTATTGTTGTATTGGCACAAGTACAATAGTCTTAGGATTTTTTTTTTCGTATACTTTTCCCCAGCATCAACCATAAAACAAGAAATATGTGGTCTATATGTCCCTTTGGTGAGGACATGGTGTAGTTTCATATTTTTTTCTCGAGAAAAAGCAAAATCAATTGAATAGGAGTTAAACCTGCGGGGATCCAAAACTTGTGGGAGATGATTCTTGGGGTTGAAGGAACTGAAGAATGCAAACCCGTATCTACGTTACTTGATCTGTTCCTTGCTTCGTTGAAGATGCTAATTGAAGCGAACACAAATGTATCATCTGATGATGAGCTCATCACCTTCCTTCCGTTCAGGCCCTCCCTCCCTCCTTCCATGTCCCCTCTCCCTTTCTGTTTTCCCTCTCCTCTCTTTGAAACTTTCTTTCTGTGTGCGTGAATAACTTTCTGCAGTTGATCTCGGGTGAAAGTGGAGATTAGTTCAACCATCGGTCTACCGAGGAGGATGTTCTCGTGACGTGGCTCCGCAACCTTTCCAAGATCATGCCGCTTTCCTCTCCCGATTTAGATTTAGGTTAAGTTTCGAGGATTTCATTCTCTCGAACCAGATCTAGATAGATATAGATCTGGGAGTTTCCTATGGGTAATTTGATATGTGCTTTTTTCAACATGTTAATGTTGGTGTCTCGGTACGGCGATGACGATGAGGACGTCGAACCTAGATGTAACTCTAGAATTATTGTTATGATGTATAAATGGCATCTTTGTATCGATTAAAAAAAAAGATGACTATCAAAGAAGAAGAGACAATACCACGTCCCAGCTCGATTTCTCAAGGTCATCACGCACGAACCACCCCGTCTCAACTACTAACATCAATTTCCCAAGCCCAAAGGAAAAGACTACTAAATATATAACTCAAATCACCATTCCTATCTCCAAAGAACTAACGACTCACAAAACTTCAAGCAAGTCATATAGCTATGTTCTTTTACACTCATCGCTTCACCAGGGAGCTGTTTATTTTTTTAGGGGGTGAGCAACCGGGCCGGTTCAATAATCTGGGGAATCGAACCTAACTGGACTTACTCGACTGATTTAGCTGAGGACTGTTTAGGTTCCTGGGTAAAGAATGGGGAAATGGTCTTATAGTGCGAACTGTTGGGGTTATATTTGTTGGAGATGAGTTATGAACTAGATAAGTCTAGGAAATCCATCAATACCTTAATCACTACGCTATAGATTGTTTACATGATTTGTTTTACTGAAATCCTAGTTGTATCAATCAAAGTTAGGCCTGGTTTTTGGGTCGACCTTGAAATCAGGAATCGACTTCGACGTGGTGGATTTCAAATTCTTTAATTGTTTGGCCGCACCTACTTTAGAATCGATCACCTCTACATCTTTCCATCTTACTCAAGGACTCAAAAGGCAACACTCAATGAGAAGGAAATGTCAGCCAAAACTCGACCAACTTGAGGAGGAACTTGCCCATGAACCACTTCTACATCGTTCTTCTCCTTGCATATATTTTTATAGATTTCTAAAGTCACGTTTGCTGGGGATGGAGATCTGTTTTGTACACGATAAATTCGAATGATCTATAGTGAGTTTGAAATAATGTTGATAAATATAAATTGATTGCCAACTTATTAGTTCGGTCAACTTCTAGTAACTTGTCACTAGAGATATATTCTTTCCATCCCCACACCCTATGGTAGATTACCGGTTGTTTTTAAATGTTACAAGTGAACCTCTTTATTAGCAGTAAACTGATCAATCGTTATCGTATCGACACATTCTGGTCAAATATAAAATTGATACCTCAAGCATCGTTCTATAAAATTGAGATGAAATTGCTTTTATATCTCAGCCCAAGTATGGATTGAATTAGGGAATAAATTCGTATATCAAGTAAATACAATTTTTGATATAGACAAAGCGAACAATCCGTGTCTCAGGAATCCATTTATTTCTGCCTCTCCGCATTGGGCACCAAATTGACCGACATGTTCAACAGTCGACTGATCATCTTCGCCAGTAAAAGCAACGAAGATTTAATTTCGATAAGTTAGTTTATGTTAAAAAAATGGTTAGTAACTTACCATTGCATTGACGGTCGCAAGTCATTGACATCGTAAATTACATCAAAATACGTAATCAACGGGGTTACTATTTGCGTAGTTTACTAATAGGATCTAGATTTTTACTAACACTCTTACATATGTTTACCATGTAGTGGTCCGCTGTTCCTTTTTTTCCCTCTCCGGTTTAGGTGGAAAGCCCGGCAAATTGATCTGGAGGACAAATTCTTTGATTCAGAAATGTCCATATGCTCCAAGCGTTAAACAAAATCCAAGCTAGCTTCACCAGAATCACCTTCAGACTTTTACCTCTCATAGTCATGTCTTGGATAGATCTTGGGAAGCAACAAGATAGATAGATAACAAACATATGATTATTAATTGACCGGTATAAGCAATCGTGCCCGCGAAGCGAGCGTCCATACGAACGTGCCGACTACCTTAAAAATCAAATAGACTCATGTAACCCTAGACCGGCGAAATAACATGAAACAAGAACATACGGTGGTCTTCACGCCTCTTAGCGAGGTACACAGTGTGGTTTCATATTATTTCTCGAGAAAAAGAATCGATTTTCCACCTCATCTCTCGAGACCTGATATACTTAATATTATAAGTGTTAAACCAGCGAGGTCCAACATAAGAGGGAGGTGATTCTTGGGGTAGGTGGAACTGGACGATGCTGTCCTCATTTTCAGGGAAATGATAATTTTTTTTTTCGGTGTTGGACTGAAATATTAAAATGACTTGAAAAATATTTTTGTCATTTGATACGGAAAATTGGATTTGATTTTCCTTACATATGCTCCTTTCAATACTTTTCTTGTTTTGTGTTTTTATTTTTTTAAAAAAATTCACTTTTTTTTATTTTTTTTATCTTTATCTTTTTCGTTTTCCTTTTTTTCTCTTTTTTATTTTTTTCTTTTCCTTCTGCAAGAGAGCTCGAGGCTCAGCTAAGGCCATCAAGACTTGAGCTCGCCGACCTGCATCATGGATGATCGCCAGGATGTTGGCCGCTGTCGAGGTCTATGGTCGGTAGAGGAAGAAGGAGGAAGGAGCCGTGGGCGGAGGAGGCAAGAGCAAGGAGGAAAGGAAAAAAAAAAGAAAATTTAAAAAGAAAATTTAAAAAGAAAAAAAGCAAAAAGAAAAAGAAAGAAAAGGAAAAAAATAGTATAAAAGGAATTTTTTTTTGTCAAAGTATAAAAGGAAATGAATGTAAAGAATTTTTTTTTTGTCTAAAAACGAAAATGAGGGATGCAACGGGCCAATGCCGTCCAAAAGGCTTGACGAGAGCGGACTCACGATGACTTCTAGTGTCGTGAACGCAATAGAAATTGGCTAAACAGAAGAACCAGAACCGATACGAGGAACAATCTATTCTCTCAAATAAGATTATTGAATTCGATAAAATATCAAAGTCTAAAGTCTGCAGTCTAAAAAATCTAAACACCCTTTTATACGGTGTTAACCCTAATTACAATAGGAAATGCAAAATTACGAAGACGCCATTAAAATTATAAAAACTACGTAAAAATAAAAAATACCTAAAAACCCATCTAAAAGACCTAGAAACGCAAAAAACGACATCGATCACGGCATAACGATGAGTATTGTTCAGCGGCATGTTTCCATGCAGCCGACCGAATTCAACGAATTCGCCAACCTTAAGTGCATCAACTTCCCAAGAGGTCATCCATCCTATTACTACTCTCGTCGAAGCACACTAACTTCGGAGTTTTGATGGGAATCGGTACATTGGTGCTGGTATGATCGCACCCGAATGTAAATGAATTGAGGAAGCAAAGATGAGAGAAAATTTTGTTCGCTTTTGAAGGAGTTATTTTTGATGGGTGAAAAAAATATTTTCCTAGACTAATCGTGAACCAAACGCTGAAAAATCCAAAAAAAAATTCTCGACCATGAGAAGGAAATTTCAGCTAAAACTCGACCAACTTGAGGAGGATCTTGCCCATGAACCGCTCTGTACCGTCCTTCTCCTTCCATATATTTTGTGGATTTCTGAAATCCCGTTAGCTAGGCACGGAAATCTATTCCTTACATGATAAGTTTGAATAATCGATACTGATTATGAAATATCGTTGATATATATAAACTGAATGCCAACTTTTCAATTCGGTCAACTGCTAGTAAATTATCCATAGAATAGCAATTTGGCATTCTCAAACCCAACAGTAGATTCCCAATTGTTTTTAAATGTTATAGTGAACCTCTTCATTAATTGGTGAGGTGATGTCCTCGAGGCATGCCTCCACCGTCACGTTCCTCGCACCCTCAGGAAAAATTGTTAAAAAAAGTCCGAAACCTGTCGTATTTTTATCCATTCATTCATAAACTTTTAAATTTTATTAATTTTTTTGGTTGAAATTTTCACTAATTTAGTCATAAACCTTTTTGTATTTGTATCAATTTAGTTCTAAATCTTTTTTGTGCCAATTTAGTCCTAAACCTTTTTGCACTTGTGCTAATTCAGTCTATTTGACTAACTTTAGCTGGTCGGCACTGACGTAGACACCAGCCAGCACTAATGTGGATAATTTTTAATAATACTTTAATATGTTTTCAAATTATTTTTCCTAATTTTTCTTTTTTTCCTCTTAACTTTTTCTTTTCCTTTATTCTTCTTCCAGTCGGTCATTAGTGAAAACTGGCCAGAGGCTGAGGCTAGCAATGTTGACCTTGCCAGCCTCAGGTGAAGCTCGCCTCCATCGATGTTGGGCGAATCAGCCTCGCCAACGGCAGGCGGGGGTGTGCCTATCCATCGCTAGGTGAGGCCACGTCTTGCCTATATTTGGCTTAGGCGAGGCCGATCTCGCCCAGTGCCGGCAACCGGCTAGAGGAAGAAGAAAGAAAAAGAATAAGGAAAGAAAAGAATAGAAATAAAAAATAATTTAAGAATATTAAAAATATTATTAAAAATTATCCAAGTTTGTGCCGGATAGCCAAAGTTGGGAGAATGGACGGTATTAGTATAAATGCAAACGGTTAAAAAAGGTTTAGGAGTGAATTAGAACAAATGATTTATGACTGAATTGACAAAATTAAAAGGTTTATGACTGCATTGATAAAATTGCAATAGGTTTTGGATTTTTTTGACGAATTACCCCTGCAACCTCCTGATAACTCAACAAACCCTACTACACACCCTAAAATCAATGAGTATGGCTCACCTGGCATAACGACCATTATTGTATATTTTTTCTCTTCACTAGCTCAAAATGAAGAACAAAACCGTAGCTCTAAGTGTCTTGCATGAAACTTCCCTAGCAAGCCCGCCCTTATATGGCTCACTTGGCATAACGATCATTGTTGTATCTTGGATAGATCGAGGGAGGCAACAAAATAGATTACAAAACTTTATGTCTAGTAATTGCCCGGTAATAGTCGAGATTAATGCATGCAGAGGTAGCTAGGTACACCGACATAAGGATAAGGTTTCCTATTATTTGTTAATTCATTCCAATCCTCCACCATTAACCTTATTTAGAATTAAGTATGAGCGTAGTGTAATAATAGCATAAATAGTCGTAGATAGGCGAAAGTGGCCGTAGAATCGAACATAAATTAAGAAAATATGCTTTTATGTTTATTTTTTAAGCGAGCTACGCAGTGTAGGGGGCGGTGGGGTAAAAAAATTTGTCGGAGGTGATTCCTGGGGCAGGTGGAACTGAAAAAATGCAAAAAAGTTATGACTTCACGTTACATGATCTCCTACCTGCTTCGTTGAGGATGTCAATTAAAGCTTTTGAGTGACGTTGTGGTGGAGGCAATTAACACTGAAAAGCTTGTTTGTTTTTAAGATTGAATGCTCAAAACCAAGGATTGTCGAAGGATAACCATATGAATGTTGGGATATAACGCAGCAGAAGTCCGACATCTTCACCAGGAGAGATCGCCAAGAGAGAATTCAAGTCTAAGCCCGTCAACATATCTAGTTAGATCCACGTTTACTCAAAAGCTTAAGCTAATGAGTAATGGGCCAACTTGGATATATTAACTGCTCCACACCACCACGTGTGAGCTCTAGTGTTAGGTTTCGTTCTCCCTTAATCCAAGTATTTTTCTGCACCAATAAATCTCCACTTGAATCTCCATCATCGCCTATCGGGCCCGTATTGCTACACCACAGTGCCACATCGGCCCGAAAATTGCGTTGGCCATCAGATTTGTTCTTTGAGATTCATCTTAACTTAAATCTCTACGCCACAATGCCCACCGGCCCGGAAACCGGATTGATAACTAGATTCCTTCCTTGTGATGTTCATCAAGCACAATACATATTGGGAGTGGGCCATCAATTAACCATTAGCTCTGTTCCACCAATTAATCATCGGCTCTAATACCATTTGTTAGGATATAACACAGTAGAAGTCCGATATCTTCATCGGGGAAGATCGCCAAAAGAGAGCCTAAGTTCAAGCCTGTCAACGTATTCAATTGGATTCACTTTTACTCAAAAACTTAAGCCAATGAGTAATGTGCAAACTTAGATATATTAACTGTTCCACACCACATTAATTCTCCATTGTGGGACTTCTCTAGCACAACTTATACGTGCATTCTAACAACAGAGACAAGCCAAAACACGAGTAAAGGGAATGATTTAATCAATTCATGATCTGCATCCTCTTCTGGATGGATGGAATATTCAAACAACCACTCTAATATTGTGAAGGGTCTGGTCTACCAGACAATGGGGACACAGCAACAGTTGGGCTAAGAAGATGATGAACATCTTCAAGATCTTTAAAGGTCACAACTCCTACCAGGTATTTGGCAAATCGTAAAACCGAAGGACCACGGATGTTCGAAAGGGAGAGAAGCAAGAGTGGAGACTATCAAGGAGTCTCCTAGACAGGCAAAAATTAAGTACCCCACAGATTCAGCGGGTCATTTTGATGGTAGAGAAGAAGAAGTAGAAGGGCTCTTGAACATGAAGAGAGGTACAGTTGTAGAAGACAAGTAGATATCCACATTATCAGTTACAGCTCCTTTTGTGAACTTTTCAATATATATTCCTGTAAATTGGGTTTTCATTGATGAGTTGCACTTCCTTCCTGTAAATATCTATTTCAACTGAATCAATGGGTGCATTGCTTAGTTGAAACTCAAGTCTATGAAGAAATGGAGATGGTACCTGATGACAGAATGTTTTCTTTGTTGGATTGAAATTAAAATGTTAGAGTTATCCTAATGTTCGCTTATATTAATTGGAATTGTAATTACCATTTTACGGGCTTAGTCTAATAAATGATGGATATAAAGACTCTTAATGGACTGAATATGGGCCTGGCTAGTGTGGGCTGAGTTCGGCTCAGCCCGTGATGAGAAGGCCTAACTGAAAACTCTATAAATAGCGCTAGGGCGCCCCCTTTAACTCTTATAACTTCATACGCCATTTCGTCTTCTCATAAGGTTAGAGAGGAGAGAGAGATGCGGTCTCATCGATGCCAGATCTCCGGAGGGCGATAGAAGGGAAATGCTCAAGTTTCGGATCGTCAGAATTCCGCTTAAAGATCGATGGATTCCACATCAGGAAAACAAATCCTTTCCCTCTATTGTTTCGTTTCTAGTTTTCGATTACGCCGATTGTTGGGAGTCGTTTACGACGACGAGCGGCCATTTTGGATGGCCAACAATTGGTATCAAAGTCACCGTAGTTCTACAATTTAGGCTTGTTTTTGAAAATTTCATCGGATGAAACTTGAATTTTTTTGCATCTTTGGGTTTTACTCATCGAGACGAGTCGAACAAGTGGTCACCTGCGAGAAATCGCCTTAAAGGTTGAATCATTGATGACGTTAGTGTGACGATCGCCGCCTCATGAGGGCGAGCCATGTGGCATCGCCATTGGGCGGTCGCCGCCACGTAGCGGCTGACGTCAGCCGCCCACCGCCTTTGGGTTCGGGTTGGACCCGACCCGATTTTGGGGTTGACCATTGACTAGTCTGACCGGTGAGTAGTTGGACCGAACCATTCGGGCCGGCACCCGGTTGGACTGGATCGGTCTGACCGGTCATTTGGCCGAATTCAGGAGCCGACACGTGCGGGTAGGTGACATGTGTCGCTTATTCCAACAGCACGTAGGGAGCATTCGGGCTCCGTTTTGGATGTTTTTGATATTGTTGTGCTTGTATGAGGATTCTCTACATTGTGGTATATTTAATTTAAATATTTGAAACTTTAAAATTTGATAAATTTGTAAAAATAGTATATATGTGTATTTCTGGGGGTATTCTTGGCATTTTTCATGTATTTCTATATGGTTTTGAAATTACTGAGGCTAGCTCACACATACAAGATGTATAGAGTATCTTCAAGTGTTGGCATGTATATGAATCAACATGCATCATGAATGGAGCAATGTTAGAAGCATCTCTTGTGATTTTAGAATAAAGTGCCATATTATCAAGTTTAAAATTACTTGGATATGGTAAATGTGAGAAATAAAATTTATATCGCTGGTATGAGAGAATTTTAATTAAATATTTTTGAGAGCTTCTTTAGTGACAATTCTATTCTCCTAAATAATTTTGAGTAGAAATTATTTTTTTTTTATTTTGTTCCTGAAAACAAAGAAGTAGTTTTTTTCTTCTTGTCCCGAATCTATTCCTTGGCTACCGATATGTTTTCGGGAACAGAAAAATTAACTAACGTTATCAAACAGATTTCTGTTCTTTTTCTACTGTCGGGAGCAAAAAAAATAGGAATCAAAGAAACATGAGCGTTACAAAACATGTCCTTAATAGCTAACTCACTATTTGTAGCGGTTAGTACACTTTTCAAATGAAGCAATGCGTTGAGGAAGAGCTCCAACAGCATAGAAAGTGATTAAGAATGAGCTACCAACTATTGATAGCAATCGTATCTGATATGGAAGGGAAAATAATAACGTATGCATGTAGCATTGTTGTGGTCCATTTCCACCTAATTACAGAGTACTAGATAATCGACCCACTACATCAACTGTTGCATGTCCAAACTACCATATTTTAGAGCATTGCTCGCTTAATCTTGAAGGTACTGGAGATTCCGGGTAAATGAATCCTTTGGAAATAGTCCTCCCAATCGATGTATGTTGGATCAAAGCTGAAGGCGCTTTCCATGTCGATTCCATTCTCTATGGCGGTGGTCCTTAAAGCTTTCGTGTTCTTATCGTCGAAGCTGGGTTGGTTTAGGAAAAGGGAAAGAGAGAACAAAAAAATGAGATTTCATTAGCGATTGAAGCTCTCATTCTGTGTCATGGCTATTTCATTTGTATGCCATGATTTTAAGTGGATTGATGAGGGAGTCGATCAAGAAATTGAGACTTACATTCCCTTGTATAACGAGTAAGGTCTATAGATTTCTGCAACTTGCATGGCCTGGTTAGCGTGGACGCTTTGGAAACTATTTTGTCCCTATAACATGTAATAAAAAAAAATGTTAACAAACTCGTTCATATCGATAGACATGGGATACGAACATTGGATCTTTCACTTTGACTATGCCTTTTTGCACTTTTAGCCTTTAAAATTTTGAAGCTTATGGAAGTAACCTACAACATCATGATTATATGGCGAGAGAAACTAGCTTTCACTCTCCCAAATTTATCTAGATTAAAGAAGAATTTTCACATGCCAAATGATTTTATGTCAAATAGTAACATGAATGCAAAATTTTATATGTGACAAATAACAGATAGGTAGACCTGATCATAGATCTGATGGCCCATGGGGCTACTTGGGCCACAAGAGGCTAAATGGCGCTTTTGGGCCGGCTTAGGCAAACGTATTTAGCCATATAACTAGGCTGTTCAAACACTTAATGCGTAACCTTTTCTTTTATGGAGAGGCCTGGTCAAAATATGTAGGGTCGATCTAATGGCTCGGCTTGGCCTAGGCATCCGTTATCAGTTTATTACCTCAAAAGCTACTATAAACACACTAAAAGTAGAGAGCGAAGCAAAAAATTCAAATTTCCATACGAAATGGTGATACGTGATCATCAATTTGAATCAATGGGACAAACCTTTGAGCGGAGATGGTAATATTGCCACAGGTGCTTTTGAAAGCTTTCCATGCTATCGAGTAGAATAAACTTACCAACTCTGACCAGTTTTCCTGCCTCATTCGTCAAAGGGTTGTCTGAGAAGTACTTGCGAACGAAGCGCTGAAAGTCTGCAACTCTAAAGGGGTTGCACGTTGAGGAACCCACATGATAAATCATATACGAAGGTTGATTTGCATGCACTGCCATTGCCACAATCATAGCATTTACCACCATATCTGCCGGTATCTGCCAAAGAATGAATAAATAATAATTTTCATATATCAAAACCTAATTGCACAGGAACAAAGACGATATTCGTGCATAGTTTTAGGGCCACCAGCGAACTGGGGAAGGATGATTTAATCTAGGTATGCTGCCTATGCCTAATCTCTCATTTTAGTAAATAGAGATAGAATTCGAAATGGAACTCATTTTCTGATTGCTTTCTACAGTAGGGAATTCAATTTGACTATTCACTATTCATGAACCAAGTGTCATGCGAGTTATAGGTTGATCATCGGAATATGATGTTTTCCTTCTTACATGAAAAATCCTAGCTATGTCATCTTCCTCGAACATGTGCATGTCAATTCTTGCGTTCAATAAAGTAACCTTAAATATCTTCCATTCTGTGCAATAGCCACGAAAAAGAAACTTAGACCATCAATACTTTTGCACGACAAATATATTGAAATTTGAAGAGGTCAAGTTAATAATTAATGTGATAATTAGGTCTTACCAAGTCAAGTATAGTGTCTGGATCAGCAACGAAGGAGTTCAGTTTTCCTCTCCCACAATTGATGGCGATGTTATCGATGGTTCTGTGGGGTTAACATTCTCCATAAGAAAACAATTTTAAGAACAAAAAAGAGACTTACTTCGTATGGTAATATAGTTACGAACTTCTGAAGTCTCACAATATACAACTAATAACAAAAGCTCCATTCGTTTTGCTCAGGGTGCAATTGCGTCTTAATTTCAACAAGAGCAACTGAGCTCCAAGTCTTTCGAAATTCATAGAGTCATGTCCTAATATTGCCACCAGTGGCGTGTAAATGCTGGAAAAACCACACCCACGTCAAATTATGAGACATGTTTTTCAACAAAACATGAAAAAAGGGCCATTATTGAAAATGGAAAACCTAAAATCAACCCTTTAATCTCGGATCGAGTCATGAAAAGCTAATGAAATGTTCATTTGGCCATTCATAAATATCTAAATTGAGTAGTACAACCAGACATATGAGTTTAATTTCGATAAAATAATCAAAATCAATAACTACGAAGCAATAAATTCGGGTCACCGAAAGCCTAGATTGCAAGATCTAAATTCCAATTCAATAAATGTAATCATAAAAAAAAACAAATCTAAATTGAATATAAAGCGACCTTTGGATAATTGGCTAATTGAAACCTCGACTGAGTTTGAGTGGTTTTATTTGAAATGTAAAGATGGATTTAGGCTTTGCTTAGAACATTATACATTTATGCTCGATTTCACGTGACATTTGATTCATCATGGATGGTCAAGCTTAACTGTACCAATTTCAACAGATTAAGGACTTGATTGCCTTTCCGTGCAAAATCTTCGAAACTGCCGGTGGAATTTTCATGACCATTTTGCTTTGAAAAGCACCCATGAATCTACAGGGAGAATTGTGAAGGATAGATAACCTGAAAGGGAAACCCTCGAGCCAACCGGGGAAAGGTTCTCTGTAGGTGCTGGTTATGATGGTTGGTCTTACCACAGCAAGTGACACGTTCCGACTGAGGTGATGCCTCATCATCATTTCTCCCATTGCTTTCGTCAAGGTGTACGTGTTTGGCCAGCCATGCAACCTCGCCCTGCGCACCAGTTACATTAGAAGCTATAAGAAACGAGGATTGTTTTCTTTTATCTATGACATCATTTTGTGCAATTCTTTTGGTTGTGGTGTTGGGTTAAGATTTCATGCGTCTCTCGACAGGTCCACCTTCCCGGACGATCTCGGACACTTGTACTTCTTCACATCGGCTTAGTACATTTAGGGTTTTACTTCTCAAGTGCTTTTAACGAGACTTGAATCCACGGCCCTACTTTATCTTTTCGAATTATTAGCTCTTTTTGTAATGCTGGGGATGTCCCTTAGTGACTTCGATTTTTCTGGTTCGATAGTTAAATGTCTAGATTATTTAACAGTTAATAGATTTCGACACTTTTTTTGTGTGCAAAAAACGAAAAAAAAAATCTACTTTCGATGCTGGTGTCAATTTGCGCGGACATCATCCCTGGATGTACTTTAAAATCGTAAATAAAGCAAACCTTTGCATGCCCAAATTCTTCAAAGCGATGGTGGTTTCCTCCTCAGAAGCATTCTTTTCTCGTAGCTCACTAATCAAATCTTCATTCAAGAGCTTTTCTTCATTGACGTCCAGTTTTCTTGACCCACTAATCGTTCCGCCCATGCTAAACGCCTTTTCCGGTATAATTCCGCTCTTTTCACCACATACATATGCTGAAAATGAACCATGTGTACGGTATCGGTAAAACATATTCATTGCTAAATATATGCTAGTACGATCGGTCCACTAAACTAGTTTAAAAGTCGGCGTGGCATACTTTCATCGAGTGAAACGCAATGGAATGGGGAAAATATCGAGAACAACCGCAACGGGGAAATCACTTACCAGTTGATACATGGAGTACCATCTTTATATTGACGCATCTTGTAGCAAATTCCGCAACATGCTTAGCTCCATATGTATTGATGGCCAGAGCAATGTCATACCTGCAAGGAGAAAAAAAAGCTTAGAAAAATAGAGAAATGTGAATCATTAATCGTAAGAAAAATTAAGGGGATTCAAAAACTAGCTGATTGATGGATAGATAAGGTACCGATCATCCATTGTGGTGGTCGCCGCCGAATGGACAATGACATCGATTTCTCTCCACATCTCCGATCTCAAATCAAAATCATTGACTCCCAAATTCTCATTGGAAACGTCGCCTGGAATTGCATGTAACTTCTCTATAATGGAACTTGAGTTTGGTGCACGTTTCTGCCTTAAAACGTCGAATAACTTCTTCTATATGAGCTGTTTGGGATGGCCACATACACAACTTAACTCACGAAACCAATTATGTGAAATCTACAAAGGATGGGGAGTTGAAATCTTGCTTCATATAGGTAAAGAAAAACTGTTTTTCGAATATCTCAGTCTTTCACTTAAGAAAACCTAGAATTTAGAATCTGAATGTTTTTACAGTAGTATTGATTGAGGAAGGCGTTAATAAATTCCTATACAAAGAGGACGATTTACCGTTTCATTTCCAAAAATACAGATTCTTCTTTGAGCTTATAAATTTCTGAAAGAATTGGCAAGCGTTAACAATTTTGGTTAAAGAAGTTAAAGGGCACTTGATTTTCTGTACCTTGTTGTTAACTTACCAATATATTTTTACAAAATTACCAACTCCTTTTAACAGTATGCAAATTATTGGCTTTTCTTATCTTTTCCCAATTTTCATTTACATTTTCTTTTCATTGTGGTTGTGCATGCATAGCTAGGCACAAGAAGTCTCAGTGAGATTTTATAAAATTAAATGTAGCAGCTAATCGTTATTCAACCAAAAAAAAGGAGAAAAAGAAGAAGACTTTTCTGGTGTAAATATGTAAGTATCATTAATCAGATGAGGTATAAAAGCTCATCTGATTATTCCACGAACATCCTTCTAATCAAGTATGTTCAAAATGGTAAGCACCAAATGTTGTGATGAATAGAAAACAAGAACTGACTTTATCATGCCAAAAAATTAATAATTATGGTTGTGTCTGTAAATGTGTTACCTCTTCACGTAGCCGATGTGTGGCCGACTGCTCATCCGCAGCTCTAATAAGGAGGAACATTTTCTTCACATTTGGTTGAATTCTGAGTATCTTCTCCACAAAAACTAAGTCAAAACAATAGATGCAAACATACATGAATGTCAATTGGAAACGACACGAGTTCTAATAGCAGGTGGCAACTAGGAAATATTTCGTATGTGTTTATCTAAGCAATCGGATATCAATCTTTTTGTCTTCATTTCTCATGCCCTGCTCCCGTGCTCTCCTTCCATCCTTTCCTTGGAATAAAGATGTTGATTGTTGGTACTAGATTCGAGTTCAACCGCATCGACAGTGCGCTCAACCCTTCCCATTCGAATAAAGGTGATGGCTCCTTTTCAAGAAATTTGAACGTATTTAGATACATGCAAAAGCACGTGATAGAGTGTTGAGGCACTGATGGAGGTGGTTGTAGATTGAAGGTGGTCAGCGACTCAGCATCGATGGTGATGCCGCGGCGGCGGGGGCAATGGGTGCGGAGGAGACGGGCAAAAGGAAGAGAAAGGTGGCGTTGGCCTTGTTTTTCGGCATGCCTATCCAGAATCCACCAAATAAAGAATTACCGGAGTGAATTTCCTCCAATCACGATCGAAGAAAGTTGCGGACCCAGCTATATCCGGCACTTCCCCTAGGTTGTAACCTGTATGGATCCGAGTGCGTAATTGCAAAAAAAAAAAAGAAAAAAAATGGAGAGGGAGAAGTAGAGAGGGAATACTCTTGGCCAGGAAACCGGTGGCGCCTGTAACTAGTATGGTCTTGTTCTCTAGAAATTGGACGATGTCCAACCCCATTGCGAACGAATTCTGGATCAAACAAGCTTGAAAAGTAAGAGAGAATTTGGAGGTACTTCTTACTTTCTGAGGCAAAAGGTTCATCTTGGGATGCCTTCATTTATACTCGTGGTCATGGTGGCTGTCGATATAATGGGTTAAGTACACCTCAAGTGTCATAAGTTGTGTACGGCGGTCACGTTAGTGTCAAAAATTTCAAATCGATCACTTTAATGCTAAATTTTTGTAACTTCGATCACTTCAGTTCCAAAACTTTCAAATTGATCACTTTAGTGCTAAGTTTTTGAAATTTCGATCACTTAAGTGTCAATTTTTTTTAAAAACGACTACTTTAGTGCCAACTCCAATTTAAACTGACGTAGCTCGCCGAAAATCCGACACGTGTATTATTATTATTATTATTATTTGAGCTGACGTGGCTCATCGAACTTGGCGCTGAAGTGATCGTTTTAAAAGAAATTGACACTTAAGTGATTGAAGTTACAAAAACTTAGCACTAAAATGATCGATTTGAAAGTTTTGACACTAAAGTGAGCGCCGTACACAACTTATGGCACTTGAGATGTACTTAAGCCTCGATTTAATTATTCATTTGCACAAATCGATGTGATGCTCGTTGCCCATTAAATCACCTAAATTATTGATAAGCAAATCACATGGTGATACTCGCTGCCATTGAATCACCTAAATTACTCATATGTCAGAAAGAGAAGTACATAGATGGCGTTCTATAACAGGCAAACGGAGAGCTTTGATTGGAGATTATTCTCATATATTCAAAGAGTGTGTATATATGCACACACATGATTCGGTGGTGCAAGCGAGACTCTTCACGAGAAATCTTTGATTGGACATCATTTTTTAGCATATGTTTTGACTTTCTGTAGCATTGGCAATTGACACCGAAGCCAACGACAGATGAATGTCACATCATCTTGATCGATTTCCACAATGTAGAATAGAGAACACAGTTCACGTTGCTGATTATTCGTGTGATTGCTCTCTTCAGCTTGAATGCATTTTGCAACTCTAGCGAAATAAGTTTTCTTGAAGTAGTCCCCCCAATCGATACACTTCGGCTCGAAGTAGAAGAAGCCATCGTCAAAGCTCGGTCTGTAAACACAACAGAATAACAAAGAATGGATTCTTTTTATTATTTATAGATAATGCATCATTTTTCTGTTTGATATCACCCCAAATTGTCGTTTCTGAAGCGAAATATGTCACTCATCTTCTATCTCGAGCAAGCAGGACTAACTGATAACAAGATTGCTGAAACTACTATTTGGATTAATGCCAAATTTGAGGGCAAACTCATTTTCCGAACCATACACTCCATCAACAATTAGTTGACAGTCTTATATTTCTCATTGTTGTTCGTCCGATACCATATGCTATAAAGTTAGTTTATGACTGTGTGACGTACAACTTGCTTTGCTCTATTTTTTTTTTTTCGGATTCTACGTTTCGTTAGGGGTATCGTATTTCGTGGCCTTCACCATTCTAGTTCACTCTACCTTAGAGTTGTTGGCTTATTATGATACTTACTAGGTAGATGACCCGTCAGATTATTAATTGCTCCACTACATGCTACCGGTTCTTTCTAGATAACACGCTTATCTCATTCTAAAGCAAGAAATTGACCATCGTCACTAGATGTAGTATGGAAGTAGAATATTGTGCTCTTGTTGATGCTACATTTACAATATTGTGATAGCGATGGTTACTAAAAAACATGGGAATCTGTCATGGTGGCGAGAGAGTCATTTATTTTGACAATAGGAGTGTTATTCACATAACACGTTGTAATGTTTTTCGTACAAATTACATCGAAATAGAGTTGTCAATTTATACGGTACACACAATTAACCTTTTTTTTTATATATAAATCCTATAGATATCTCATGCACTCTTCGTCACGAGAGGCACAAAGATAATCTAATTCTCTGTCGTGTATTCTCATCTTTAATATTGCACGATCAATTTATTCATTTTATCTCTTTAAATTTAGACGGTGTGATACTTCCATTACTAACTAATTTGAGCACAAAATTCAAGGCCGACAGCATAGCAGCGTTGACCTTTCTGTCCAGGTCAGCCTGCCAGCCTTGAATATACCCGCCAAACATTTTTAACTGTTTCTATCTCCTTCGTCCAAGATAATACCAAGTCACCGTACTAGACCGGCGAAAGTGGCCGTAGAATCTAACACAAAATCAGAAAATATGTGGTCTCTAGGTCTTTTTACTGAGCTAGCTACACAGTCTGATCTTATATTGTTCGTTGAGAAAAAAAAAATCAATTTTCCACCTTATCTCTTAAAGCCTAATTTATAGAGAAAATCCTAAATAAGGGCATGTAGTGCCATCATTTTTTCAAATAAAGGCATGAAGTTCCTTAATTATATAAAAAAGGGCATGACCAAGGATGTTTTCGTGATACATATATATATATTTTTCATTTTTTCCCTTGCCGGTATCTGGCCGGCCACCGGCGAAGACCTTGCTTGGGCATGGCGAGTGCAGCCCTCGGTCGTCGCTTGAGACAGGCCATTGGTGAGAAGGAAATGCAAAAAGAAAAAAAAGGAAAAAAAAACAGAAATGGGAAAACAGAAAAGAAAAAAGGAAAAATAAAAAAAAAAGGTATATGATGAAAATGCCTCTGGCCATTCTTTGAAACAATGAGGCTACTTCAACCCTCTTTTAAAATAAGATCCACTTCATGCCTTTATTTGAGAAAATAAGAGCATTTCATATTCTTATTTGAAATTTTTTCCAATTTATATGATACAGGAGTTAAACCTGCGGATTTCCAAATTTGTGGGAGGTGATTCTTGGGGTAGGTGAAACTGAAAAATGCAGTACTAAATTTGAATAACTGACAACAACATGGAAACATCGTTGATAAGTAATAATTTCTTACATTCTTTACTAATAGTATCGCGACTAATGGTTGACTTATGAAGATAATAACTGTTTATCAGCTACAAAATACTAGTTATTACTAATAGTGTTTCGATTCGACATGTACATATTTCCATAGTGACATTGTTTCGATCTTACTATTTACACCAGCAAAAATTACTTTTGAGTAGAAAATTTATAAAACTATTACTTTGTTGTCGTAAGTCAGATGGTAAGTTAATTGCTGTCTTAATAACTTAATATAGCTACCATTCACGTGTAACTTAGGGTTCGTTAGATTCGCAGAAAATTCATCCTTTTATAGTCAATAGAAACCCTATGCTTAAATCCAAGAAAATGACTCTCTTTCAAAAATCAAAAATCGTTTTCAAACTAGGATTGGACCCCGGTGCTCAGGCCCGAGTTTCTCTAAAGCAGAGCCCAAGACAGCCGTAGCACCCGTGTCGGGACCCCAGAGGCATCGCCTACCTACGACCTTGATCCCACGCATGGTGGATTTGGCAGCTTTGATTAACTCTTCCTTCACCCCTAGACTTCTGAGGGCATCTAAAGTGCATAGGTTGAAAGCCGAACCGCCATCTATGAAGACCCGAGATACCAACTCAATGCGGCAAATTACGGAAAAAGGGGGTAAAGGTGCGGCTAATGGTAGTTGAAGTCTATCAGTCGATTATATGTCCCTCCTCTGCAAAAAGAACTCAGAAGCAATGGGGAGGGGACCCCAATCTCTTTTTTTTTTTATGATTAGTATTGGGAGGAGAAAGCTACCCCATATTTAAGTCCACCACCAAGCAAACCGGACTCCCATTCTCTACAAGAGGACCATTGAATGAGAGTTACAAAAGTTGGTAAAAAGTTTTCTTAAATAGAGAGAGAGAGAGAGTGAGATGCTGATTATTCTTATCATCGCTCTCTTGCTTGAACGCATTTACAACCCTAGGAAAATGAGTTATCTTGAAATAGTCCTCCCCAACCGATACGCTTCGGATCTAGAAGAAGTCGTCGTCTGGGTCTGTAAACACAACAGGATAACAAAGAATAGAGTCTTTTTTTTTATTATTGGTTAATAGATAATGCATCATTATTCTCTTTGATATCACGCCAAATTATCGTTTCCGAAGCAACATATGCCATTCATCTTCTATCTCGAGCAGGACGTATTGATAACAAGATTGCCCACACTACTATTGGGATTAATGTCAAATTTGATGACAAAGGTGTGACTCATTTTTTGAACCATACATTCCATAAAAAATTAGTTGCCGTTACATTTTATCATCAAAGTATTGAGTTGAATGACATGCGGCAGTTAATAGATATACCGGTTAGGAGTTTTTACCCTTCGTTGCCATGTGTGCACTAGTTTGGGATTTTTTTTTTCTTGGTATTAATTTAATTTGACGAAAAATAATTAATGATAAATTTGTCACAGTTATAACAATTTGGGGGGTTTTTGATGGTCAATAATTAATAGTAAGTTACGATTTTTGGTGGTAAAGAATTAGTTTGATGTATATTTATCCCTGTGTACCAATTAGAGTTTTGAGGTGGTCAAAAAATTAATTTGAGGTAAATATGTCATAGACTTACTAGCTTGAGATTTTTCATGATATTAATCCTTTTTTTTTAAAATATAAATCCTATATATAGACATCTCATGCACTCTTCGTCACGAAATGCACAAAGATAATCTAATTCTCTGTCGTATATTCTTGTTTTTAATATTGCACGATCAATTTAGTCATTTTATCTCTTTAAATTTGGACGATGTGATGCTTCCATTACTAACCAATTTGAGCACATTATTCAAGGCCAATCGCATTGCAACGTTGACCTTTCTGTCCAGGTCAGCATGCCAGCCTAGGAAATACCCGCCAAACATTGAGCTTTAGCTACTTTTATCACCTTCGTCCGGAATAATACCAAGTCACCGTCCTAGACCGGCGAAAGCGGCCGCAGAATCAAACACAAAATCAGAAAATATGTGGTCTCTAGGTCTTTTTACTGAGCTACCTACACAGTGTGATCTTATATTGCTCGTTGAGGAAAAAAAAATCGATTTTCCACCTTATCTCTTGAAACCTAATTTATAGAGAAAATCCTAAATAAGGGTCCGAAGCGCCCTCAAATAAGAGCCTAAAGCCGAAGTGCCTTAATTATGTTAAAAAAGGACCCGATCAAGGATATTTTTGTCTTTTTTTTTCCCTTGCAGGTAGCTAGCCATCTACCGGCGAGGGCAGAGTGAGGCCGGTTGTCGCCTGAAGGAAGGGCATAAAGAAAAAAGAAAGAAAAAGGAACAAAAAAAGAGGAATGGAAAACAGCCAAGAAAAAAGGGAAAATGAAAAAAAAAAGTAAATGATGAAGATGCCTTTGGTTAGGCTATTCTTTGAAACAATGAGATTACTTCAGCTCTTCTTTGAAACAAGGTCCAATTTATGCCTTTATTTGTAAAATTGAAGGCATTTCATGCCCTCATTTGATTTTTTTTTTTCAATTTATATGATACAGGAGCTAAACTCGCAGATTTCCAAATTTATGGGAGGTGATTCTTGGCGTAGGTGAAATTGAAAAATGCAGTCCTAAATTTGAGTAACTGGCAATAACATGGAAACATCGTTGAAAATTATTAATTGCTTACATTCTTTACTAGTAGTTTCGACTAATGGTTTTGGCTTATGAACGTAATAACTGTTTATCAGCTACAAAATACTAGTTACTACCAATAGCGTTTCGATTCGACAAGTACAGACTTTTGCTCCAGAGGCATCGCCTGCGACCTTGATCCCACGCACGAGAGTACCCCGGCTTCGTTGCCTGAGCATAGGTCCCCCAAGGCCAAGCTTGAGTCCTTGATGCTCGGGCCCCGTTCCAAAGTGCCCAAGCCTTGGACCTCGAAAAATGGGCTTGGGCCCCTTGAGGATGGGCCTAGGACCCGACGCTTATGCTCCGGCCTGGGCCTGCCCGAGGACGGGTCTGAGTCCCCAGCGTCCCGCGACCTAGTGTTGTACTCGAGAATTTTTCATTTAAGTAAGAAACGTAAAAAAAAAAAAAAATTTGTCTTCCTTGCTATTTGCAAAGATACGACTAAATATGGGAAGATGAAATCATTCCCCAAAAATATGTTCCTTTGAAACAGAAATCCGACAAAGTTGATTTTCTATGAAACAAACGAAGCCTTGCTATCTGAGTCACAATACTTTAGTTTCGAGTAGTGAGTTTAGACATGTGAAAGTTAGTGAGTTACTATTATAGCTGACGGTTGTAAATAGTTAACATTGTTTGTAAATTACCTCAAAGTACGTAACCGATGGATTATCAATCGTGAAAAAATTGTTCAAGAATGTCCTAAATCTATTGCGCTTTTACCAATTTAGTTTTAAACTTTCTAATTTTTTCAATTCAGTCCTAAATCTTTTGCATCTATGCCAATTCAGTTCTAAACCTTTTGTTTTTGTGTCGATTCAGTTCTAAACCTTTTTGTATTTGTGCCAATTCAGTCAATACCGCCAACTTTGACTGGCTGGAGCTGACATGGACATGCTGACGGGGCAAGTTTTAATGATATATTTAAACATTTTTTAGATTATGTATTTATTTTTTATATCTTTTCTCCTTTTCTTTTTAGTGTTCATCTACCTCCTCCTTCTTCCTCCATGCTGGAAACGAAGGCCAGCAAAGACCTGGAAATAAGGGTTCTAAAATCCCACTGCTTCAAGCTTCAAACACATAAAGAATTTCTAGATCTACAAAAAAAAAAAAAAATTCTCCTTTTTCTCTCCCTGGACTCACTCCTCGATGGGGGTTCTTTTCACCATTCCCTCACGGCAATACTTCGCTATGGGTCATCTAGGAGTATTTAGCCTTGCAAGGTGGTCCTTGAACATAGACATAATTTCATTTCCTTCTAAAAGAAATTATTGATTAATCTAGACCAAATAGGTTCAAGAGATAAGATCATCATTTTTAACGTCTCTAATTCAAAACTGGGGGGAGGGGGGGGGGGGGGTGGGGGGAGCGATAAAGATAAAAACTCTACCTTTCTGGTCGGTTGACTACATGCTAGGGCTTCGAAGGCTGGAACTAGACATGGCCAAAATGAACCGTGGCCCCGGAACTGGCCCGTTGACTGGACCCACGGTTCGGAACCGGAACCGGCGGTTCCAGGCCGGTTCCGAACCGGCATTTTTTTTTTCTAAAAAAATAAAAGAATAAATGGAGAAAATGATAATTACTTGAAGTGGGATTCAACCCCACGTTCTCTTGGTTGAAGCAAGCGCCCTAAACCCCTCAACTATCTTCATTTGCACTGTCCATATTACAAAAAAAATTATAAAAAGAAGATACGAGCAAGTTGAACTGGCGGAACCGGGACCGGCCTCTTCATGGGCCGGTTCCGGTTCCAGCTTTTTTAGGAACCGGAATTGCTGATTCCTGAAGCGAAACTGGCCACGTCTAGCTGGAACTACCGAGGATTGCTGGTTTGCCAGATATCTCGCCAACGACCGACTTCACAAACCCTCATGTAATTTTCTCCTTGGGACTGCCTGTGAATTTTAGTTCTTGCTTGTTTGAAAAGTTTCTATTGAAACCTTGAAGTCTTTTGGCAAGCCATGGCTGAACGAGGCTAGCCTTCGCCATCACTGGGCGACGCCGAGCTTGCCTAGTACGGTGGCGCCTCGCCGGCGCTCATTTTAGACTAGAGGAAGAAGTGGAAGAAGACAAATAGTAAAAAAAAAAGAAGGCAAAGGAAAAAAAATAAATGAATAAAGAATCTGAAAAAAAAATACTAACATATTCTTTTAAAAAAATGCCCTGTCAGTCTCACCCAGCATTCATGTCAGCGCCATCTGATCAAAAGTTGGATGGATGGATTGAATTGATACAAAATCAAAAGGTTTATGACCGAATTGGCAAAAATACAATAGATTTAGGATTTTTTGGACAATTTTTCCTATCAATTGTACAAATTTAATAACATTGGATTGAGTTTTTACTACTAGGAGTGTTTACATATGTAGATACGTCCATGTATTCTATATGTAAGCATTCCAAGCTAGTTTCACCATAATCACCTTTCAGACTCGGCCTCTCACTTCTTGAATAGATCTTGGGAAGCAACAAAATGGATTACGGGCTCATGATTATTAATAGCGAGCAGAGATAAGATAGCTACATCTACGTAAGCTCGACTATTGTTTACTAATTCCTTCCGAGCCTTCACCATTAACCTCATTTGTCAATTGCTTTGCTTTGGTCAGATCTGATATTATGAGATTTTTCACCTTGCAATGGAACTTATGTGCGCATGAGCGTGGTGGGACAATAACAAAAGATATTGCATAGACCCATTTTGCCCTAGACAGGCGAAAGTGGCCATAGAATCAAACATAAATCAAGAAAATATGAACTTGCTAATGTAAGGGGCGAATAGTAGAAATCATCCAAGAATGATTCTACCGTTCCGTTTCCAAGAATACGGACTTTAGGGAACTGTTGTAAGGCTCACGTTACTTGCCAATTCAATAATGAGAATTCTTTGCAGGATAGTCTTTACAAAATTTAAAAGGAGTAAGCGCAGGTAGTCGTGTTCTGAAACATAATTTGCATCGTCAGGGTAAGAGAAGTCTCAGTGACATGTTATAAAATTGCATGTTGCAGTTTATTTTTCTATTCTAGAAAAAAGTAAAAGAAAAATAAAAAGAAAAAGAAAAAGAAGAAGACGTTATCCCTCGTACTGCTTAAAAAAAAAAAACTCACATGTGTACCCATAAATATCATAAAATTGACCATAAATATATTCGTCGTTTGCTGATTCCATACATATACTACAAAATTGACGACCGATGTGCCGCTGATTGGTTGAATGCGGAGTATCTTCTCCTCAAGATCTAACTCAAAATAATTAAATACAAGCAGATACATGTCAATTGGAAACAGGAGGATTTCCAAAATTGATGGCAACTAGGAAATATTTCATGTATGTTTTTATAAGTAAGCGGATATCCATCTTTTTGAATTTTCTATTTTTCTCTCACTTTAATTTTTCATTCCTGTTCCCATTCACTCCTCCCTAGGGGTGTGCAAACTGGACCGGACTGGCCTGGACCTGCCGGGTTGGTCCGGTCCTTGAGATTGGTGGTCCAGTCCCCGGTCCCAATAAATGGGACCGGTGACTAGGCGGTCTGGTCCCCGGTTCCATGTTTTGGGACCGAACCGGCCCGGCCTGGCCCGGACCGCAATTTTTTTTTTAAAAAATTAATATACATCTAGAGTTAACCTAATTTTAACATTCTGAGAAGTCCCGTGAATCTCATCTCACGCCTCTTGAGTTTAGTGGTGTTATTGTACGTATTATTTAGCAATTTGGGTTTTGGTATTACTTTGGGACAAAACCAGGTCTTAATTGATGATAAGATCTGTTCCTTATAATAGGCACATGCACGAAGAATAAGCACGCACGTGCATGAGGACAGAAACTCGAGTCATTATGCAGATTTGAGAAATCTATTTTTTTTTCACAACCAAAAATAAAAAAAAAAGGAAGAAACAAAATCCGAGTTCGGTTCCATTGCCCACTTGAGTTCAGCGAGCCACATGCATGCGAGCGTCGATTACGAGCAGAAAAGATCACGTGAAGCCTTCAAGGCCAGATCGAACACACATTGGGTGCCCCTAGCATTTACGTGATTGTCTTGCTGTCATAAGTTGATTATAGATTGTAACTTAATATTGTATTGTAATTTCTAAGGGCTAGATTTTTATAAGTAGTTAGAGTTAGCGGTCCTACTGGGCCCGGACCAAGATCGGCCCGGACCGCCGGTCCTGGTTCGACCCGTGGTCCCAAAAATATGGGGATTGTGACTATTGGTCCGGTCCCCGGTTTCATGCCAGGATCGGACCGACTCGGACCATGCACACCCCTACTCCTCCCCTCATTTCCAAACAAAGCCTTCGAATAAGATATTGGAGATTCAAGTGCAAGAGCATCAACACTCTGCTCAATGCTCCCCCTCTCAGAATTTTTCCTACTGGCTTCGGATTGATGAATTCTTTCGATAAATTTCCCTATAAATTTGTTGGGAAAATTGTCCAAAATATCCTAAATTTATTGCACTTTTGCCAAATCAATCATAAACCTTTTACTTATGTCAATTTAGTCTTAAGCTTTTCACGGTTTGTTAGTTGAGTCCATCTGGTAAATATTGGCAAAGATTGTTGATGTGAACGTCGGCCATCCTAAGTGGCACAGCCGACTCTAACATCGACAATTTCAAGTAACACTTTCAATATTTGTTAATTTTTCTTTTTCAATAATACCTCCATTGAGCATGTTCTATCCCAAAGGCTTTGACCATCCAGAGTGACCACCCAGAGCTGGCGAGGGTCATTGGTCCTTGCGTATGGCTGACAATGGTTGGCTGAAGTAAAGAGGTAAAGAAATAGAAACGAAAATAGATAAATTCAAAAAATTATTTAAAAACATACACATCAGTTGCCTGCGCCATATAGGATGGTCGGCATCCATGTGACTAAAATTTGTCTGATGGATTGAATTGGCATAAATGCAACAGTTAAAACTAAACTGACACAATTGCAATAGGTTTAAGGTTTTTTTGATTATTTTCTCGAGAAAATGGTCAAAGGCTACATCTGAATTAGATGAAAAACTAATTATTTATTTAGTTTAATAAGTTGAAATTAGCATAAAATTATGAATGCTTAATTAATTTAGTAGTAGTGAAATGGTTTGTGCTGGCATTTATGTCTAAACATAAACAATCAATGAACGAATAATGTTTTCATTATTGACAACAATTTAGGTATAAACATTTTCATGACTAGTTAGAAAAATATATGTATTTTGCTCGACCATTTTTGTAAGTGCCAAACGTTCTTTTTTTAGAAAAAAAATATTTTACAAATAATTTATATTTTGTGAAACAGACACACCCATTTATTTCATTTTCAATATCATTGGCACTTCAATCTAACATGACACCAAAAATAACAAGAAGTTTATACGTTACACACCATGATCCATTTTTACATATGGTAAAATAAAACACCTTAGTTCATAATGTCAACCATTACATGTCGCGAACGATATATTAATTGCATCGTTGCTCACTTGCTCTTGAAGGTATTGACAACTCCAGGCAAATGAGTTCTCTTGAAATAGTCCTCCCAGTCGATGCACTCGGATCAAAGTAGAAGACTCTTCCCAGGTTTACTCCATTGTCACAGATGGTGGCTCTCAAAGCTTCCGTATTTGTATCATCAAATCTGGGCCTATACGAAAAACCAAGAATAAGATATTATTGATGTTATGTATGTCTTGAATAGATAATAGGCTTAAGTTATGGCCCTTGAGCCAACATTAGGGTTTGAGGGGTAATACTATAAATATTGCTCTTTACTCAAACTGTCAGAGAGAGAAGCTTACGTTGTCTCTTTTGTAATCCCTTGATTCTCATAGTGGATTTTGCTTCTCCTCTCTCCTGTGGTTTTTCCCGCAAGGGTTTCCACGTAAATCTTGGTGTTCCGTTCTTCGTCTCTGTCTCAATTTCGTTTTAATTTTCGCATTGTCATAACAAATTGGTATCAGAGCCTAAGGTTCATCCGTCGACGAAAGAGAGACACGAGAGTTCGGGAATTTGGATTTCGGCGATTTGGATTTCGAAATTTGGATTTCGTCTTCGGTGCAAGACGATTTGGATTTCGGGAATTTGGCATCCACGAAGCGCAGCTTTCACCACGGGTCTTCACGCGAAGCCACAAAATTGGTCTTCGGGTGCAAGACGACGTTGTAGTCGACGCCACGTTGAAGACGAAGCCACGCACAGATTGTTCAGAAGAAAATTACGTCCACGAAGCCACGAATCCACTGAAGGGTTCTCGTTTTTTCTTTAGTCAATTGTCAGAGTGGGTTCTCGTTTTTCCTTTAGTCAATTGGAGCACGATCAGGTCTTTGTGGGAGCACGAGAATTGGTCTTTATCAGGCGCACTATCAAGAGAATTGGAGCGGCCGTAAAAGAAAAAAAAATCAATTAGTGCCCACAAATTTGGTCGCCATCCATCAATTGTGTCAGAGGGCTACAATTAAAAAAAAGGAGGTCTTCAATTTTTTCTACGTGGGTGGAGTCAAAGTCAGAGGTCTTCAATCTTCATCAGTGGTTTTGCATCAGAGGTCTTCAATCTTCTCAGTGGCGTTTTCGTGGTTGGAGTCCAAGTCAAGATTGAGATTCGTGGAATTCCTGTGTTAGTGGGGCTTAGTTCGTGGACTTGTTTTGTTTCAAGGCCATCAACTATTCACGAATTTGCAAGTCCATGGATGCCGAATTGAAGGACGAACCCAAGAGATTGCGGAGTGTTGCTGTTCTAAAGAGTCCCAAACTCAGCGCTATCCGAGGATTTCGTGCACGTTTTTTTGACTTGGAATAAGCTATGGCTTCGAGTTCAGCAACGAAATTCGATATCGAAAAGTTTGATGGGAGCGGCAGTTTCAACCTATGGCAGGTTCGTATGTTAGCCGATCTTATGCAGCAGGGTTTTAAGAAAACTTTGTTTACTAAAAGAAAGAAGCCGGACACGACAGATGAAGTATGTGAAGAATTGGATGAGAACGCTTTGTTCATTATTCAGTTGTGCCTTACGAACGAAGTTTTGCAGGAGGTACTAGATCAAAAAACAGCCGCAGGTTTATGGACGAAGTTGGAGAGTATTTTTCGATTGAGACTCAAGCAACGACTCTTCATTTTTCGTATGGCTGAAGGTACTTCTCTCAAATCCCATATTTCTAAGTTCAATGCTCTTATCGCTGAATTAAGAAGCATTGATGTTAATATTGAAGATGAGGATCAAGCTCTTTTGTTGCTAGTTTCACTACCTCCCTCTTATAAGAATTTTAGAGAGATCATGATTGTTAGCAGAGAAACTATTGATTTTGAAGATGTCAAGACTAGTCTGCTAAATAAGCAGAAACTTGATACAGAATTGACTTCTAATGGTAGTAATAATCATGTGGCTGGTTTAGTTGCTCGAGGAAGGTCTGTTGAGAGAAGAAATAGTGACAGGAGCAGGTCAAAGTCTAAGCATAGAGATATGATTTGCACCTATTGTAAGTCTCCAGGACATATCAAGATAAATTGCCTAAAACTAAAGGCAAAGGAGCAGAGAGAAAATAATTCGAATCAACAAAATCATGGGAATGTCAATCGTCATAGCCATCGCAACTATCAGAATAGACAGAATAGGCGAAACGAAAATTCTGCTCAAGCCGATGTTGCTAAAGAAGAAGACAAAGATTGGCTTTTGATTGTAGATAATAAAGATAAATTCTGTGATAGTTGAATTCTTGATTCAGGCTGCTCATATCATATGTGTCCTCATCGAGATTGGTTCTCTACGTATAAAGAACATGATGGTGGAGTTATTCTCATGGGCAATAATGCTAGATGAAAAGCTATTGGGATTGGCACTGTTAATATTAAGATGCATGATGGCATGATCAGAACTTTAGATAATGTCAGACACGTACCTGATTTGAGGAAAAATTTAATCTCTTTGGGTACACTTGATGCCAATGGTTGTAGATTTACTGCTGAGGGTGAAGTTATGAAAATTATGAGAGGCTCACTTTTATTAATGAAAGGGCACAAAATTGGTACTTTGTATCAGCTGCAAGCCTCTACTGTTACTGGTTCAGCTGCGGTCTCTTCTGATATGACAGATTCGGATAATACAAAATTATGGCATATGAGACTAGGCCATATGAGTATTAGAGGGATGGATGAGCTAAGTAAAAGAGGTCTCCTGTGTGGTCAGAAAATTGAAAAACTGGATTTCTGTGAACATTGTGTCTTTGGAAAATAGAAAAGAGTCAGTTTCAAAATAGGAATTCACAGCACAAAGGGCACTCTGGATTACATTCATTCTGATCTCTGGGGGCCTGCTAGAGTTCCATCGAAAGGCCTTGGTTCCAGGTATGTACTCACTTTTATTGATGATTTTTCAAGAAAAGTTTGGATATTTTTTCTCAAGGCAAAAAGTGATGTTTTCGTTACTTTCAAGCAATGGAAAACATTAATTGAGAATCAGACCGGTAAGAAAATCAAGCGGCTGAGAACAAATAATGGGCTAGAATTTTGTGGAAGCGAATTTAATGAGTTTTGCAGGAATGAAGGAATTGTGAGACATCATACTACAGTGTATACTCCGCAGCAGAATGATATTGCAGAACGTATGAACAGAACCTTATTAGAAAGAACAAGGTGCATGTTGTCTAACGCTGGTTTGGGCAAGGAATTCTGGGCTGAAGCAGTCAATACTGCTTGTTGGTTAATAAATCGTTCTCATTGCATACCTATTGAGAACAAGACACCCGAGGAGGTATGGTCAGGTAAACCTGTTGATTATTTTTCTCTTCGAGTTTTTGGATGTCCAGCATATGCATATGTTAGTGAAGGAAAACTAGAACCTAGAGCGAAAAAATGTATTTTCCTTGGTTATGCTTCTGGTGTAAAAGGTTATAGGCTTTGGTGTTCTGATTCATCTAAGATTATAATTAGTAGAGATGTTACTTTTGATGAGTCTGCTATGCTTCGTCCTATCAAGAAATCATTAGATACTCGCCAAGAAAATATGCAAAGTGCACCAAAGAAGGTGGAGTTTGAAGTATCTTCTTCACAACCAGTTCAGTCAGTGACTGATGTATGGATACTCAGATTTTGTTGCTTATGCTCTTTCCACTGCAGAGTCGATAGAATATGCTAAGCCTAAAACGTACAAGGAAGCTATTTCCTCAAAAGATTCAGCAAAGTGGTTAGTTGCTATGAATGAAGAGATGGAATCTCTTGAAAAGAATCAAACTTGGGAGCTTGTCAAACCACCAAAAGGAAAGAAGATTGTTGGTTGCAAGTGGGTTTTCAAAAGAAAGGAATGTATTCCTGGAGTTGAAGACATTAGATTTAAAGCACGTCTAGTCGCTAAGGGTTATAGTCAGATTGAGGGAGTTGATTTTAATGATGTGTTTTCACCCGTCGTTAAACACAGCTCTATTCGGATCTTTCTTGCGTTAGTTGCTATGCATGATTTAAAGTTGGAACAACTCGATGTGAAAACAGCTTTCTTGCATGGTGAACTTGAAGAGAAAATCTATATGGGTCAACTTGAGGGTATTCAGTTGGAAGGTAAGGAAGATCATGTATGTTTATTGAAAAGATCTATTTATGGCTTGAAGCAATCACCTAGACAGTGGTATAAAAGATTTGATTCTTTTATGGTGCAACTTGGCTATTGTAGAAGCAAATATGATAGTTGTGTATATCTGTGCAAACTTCCAAATGGATCTTATATTTATCTGCTGTTATACGTTGATGATATGTTGATTGCAACAAAAGATAAATTTGATATACAGAATTTGAAGGCACAGTTGAGCGCTGAATTTGATGTGAAGGATTTAGGTTCTGCGAAGAAAATTCTTGGCATGAAAATTCAGCAAGATCGAAAAAGAGGAAAATTGTATCTTTCATAGAAAAGTTACATTAAGAAGGTGTTAGATCGTTTTGGCATGAAAGATACCAAACCAGTGAGTACTCCTCTTACTTCTCACTTTCGATTATCAGCTGAATTATGTCCACATACAGATGATGAAATAAAATATATGTCAAGTATTCCATATTCTAGTGCAGTTGGTAGCATTATGTATGCTATGGTTTGCACTCGACCTGACATATTACATGCTGTTAGCGTGGTAAGTAGATATTTATCATGCCCAGGTAAAATTCATTGGCAAACAATGAAGTGGATTTTGAGATATCTGAAGGGTACTTCAGATTATGGTTTAGAGTTTGGGAAAACTTGTGAAACTCTTACTGGATATGTTGACTCTGACTATGCTGGTGACCTTGATAAAAGGAGGTCTTTGACAGGGTACATCTTTACTGTTGGGGGTTGTGCAGTCAGTTGAAAAGTTTCTTTGCAGCATACAATTGTTTTGTCTACTACAGAAGCAGAATATATGGCTATTACATAGGCAATCAAAGAAGCTATATGGTTAAGAGGCTTATTTGGAGAGCTCAGAGTGGATGATGATGTGATTGTTGTGCATTGCGATAGTCAGAGTGCTATACATCTTACTAAAGATCAGATGTATCACGAGAGAACAAAGCATATTGATGTGCGATATCATTACATTCGAGACATTCTTGCTGATGGCTATATTAAGGTCTTGAAGATTGGTACAGAAAACAATTCAGCTGATATGTTGACAAAGTCATTGCCCTTTACTAAATTCAAGCACTGCTTGGATTTGGTTAATGTTTGCAGCAGCTAATTGTTATGCTGGTGGGAGGAGAAGTTTGTCTTAATACTTATGTCTACTTGGGAATTCAAGTCAAGGTGGAGATTTGTTATGTATGTCTTGAATATGTAATAAGCTTAAGTTATGGGCCTTGACCAACATTAGGGTTTGAGGGGTAATACTATAAATATTGCTCTTTACTCAACCTGTCAGAGAGAGGGAGAAGTTTACGTTGCCTCTTTTGTAATTCCTTGATTCTCATAGTGGATTTTGCTTCTCCCCTTTCCCGTGGTTTTTCCCGCAAGCGTTTCCACGTAAATCTTGATGTTCCGTTCTTCGTCTCTGTCTCAATTTCGTTTTAGTTTCCGCATTGTCGTAACAATTGAAATTTTGTAGATAATAGAAACATGTTCCAAAAGTTTAAGTCAATAGGTGAAAGTGTGGTAACATTTAAACCATTTTGATACTCCTCTCACATGTAAGCTAAATTTTTTAGATTAAGGTTGTGGCGTGAAATCTATATAAAAGGAAATTATACATGAACCTATAAAAAGACTTAAACTCATTACCTCTTACTCCGATATCATAGGAAATTCCATGAAATCTCGACCAATTGTTGTAAAAGGTGAAGGCGTTTTTCAATATTCTTTTACTTCAGCAGGGAATGCTTATGAGGGGCGATGAGGTGATTGATTAGCTAATTCTGCATGCAAATTAGTCAATGCATCAAGATGCTTACATGCCCTTGAAAAAGATATAAGGTTCGTAGAGTTTCGCCAATCGCACAACAGCGTTGACCTTCTTGTCCAGGTCAGCATGCAGGCCTCGGAAATGCTCACCAAACATTGAGCTAGCTACTTTCAGCAACTTCATCCAAAATAAATACAGACTTAACTAAGAATCCCGTTTCAAGAACAAAATGTAAAGATGCTTTTCCTCTTTTATGATATTATGGAATATGCATGTCAATCAATTAGATAAAAGAAAATGTCACTTCAAACAAACCATTTGATTATTCTGGTGAAGTATTCATTAGTTCGTAGTTCAGTATCATGTCTATCGTAAAAGAAAAAAAAATAAAATTTATGTAGGATATTTGGGTAGTTTTCAATTTTCTAAATATTTTAAAAGCTATTGAATTGAATTTTGGTGATTAATTTGATCTTCATTTTTTTAAGTCATTTTGGACTGACCTTGGATAAGAGAGTGTAACGTCTCAGGTGCTTCTTAAAGCTGGCCTTACTTCCTATAAATCTATGCTTACGAACTTTGACCGGCTTCCCACTCTCGGTGATCCAAGGTCTACCCTTGAAGTAGCTCCACCCGATGTCTCGAAGATGTGAACAGGTCATAGGGTGTTTCATCGAGGAACCCACTTGGTAAACCTTGTTCGAATTAGGCCGATCAGCATGCACCGCTATGGCCACGATCATAGCGTTTACCACCATATCTACCGGTAACTACGCCGAGACGAAATTCCATATTTATGTCGAAATTTGTCAAACAGACTTGTGCATGAATAGATAATCGATTATTTGTAGCTAATGCAAAATTTAGGATACTTATATTCATGACATTTTGACGATGGTTGGTACTCGTCGAGATGATCAGATGTTACCATGTTGAGTATCGTGTTAGGATCGCCTAAGAAGTATTTGAGTCTTCCTCTACCATAGTGGATGGTGATGCTATCCAGAGTCCTGTATCATCGTATGTTTTAGTTATCGGACAAACCCTTGCTTTTTGAGCAACAAAATACACGGTTAAGAAAATAGAGGTATGGTTTCTATGGTTAACCTTGTCCAAATAAAACTTGCCTTTTGCAAAGAACAAAAAGAGGTAATACCATGAATCGTCCCTTCACTTTTTTTTTTTTTGACATTCAATATAGTTCTTCAATTTTTTTTTTCTTCAGTCTAGCTACTAAACTGAAATGTGTTGATTACCAAATAACAATTCGGGGACGACATAACATTATTCCCTATAAAACAATGTCGCGGGCAATACCAGAAATCTAAAGTGAGTGATTCTGTAAGATTGTAGTGACTGTGATAGTGCACTTTGAAGTCATTGCTAAACATAGGAACTTGAATTTCCAACCACATTGTGAGAGAAGGAGAGAGAGATTTTATGAAGGATAACTTGGGAGGGAAACCCTCAATCCAACCAGCAAAGGGTTCTCGATAAGTACTTGTCATAACTGTGGGTCTCATAACAACAAGTTGTGTATTTTGTTTGAGATGACGCTGCGCCATCATTTCCCCCGTTGCCTTTGTAAAAGTGTACGTGTTTGGCCAACCATGCAGCCTTGCCATGTGCATCAATTGTAAATTGTAATGAAAATCATAAGAACTGCCGAAGATTATTATAGAGAAATGATTATGCGGCCGTCATTAATCCATAATGAAATTAACGGCTTGCTCTGAGCCACGAAAAATAATAATTAGAAATTATTGTGGGTTCCACTCCTTCATGAATTTGTGGCCTATAACATACTGCTACTCTCACATTCATACAAAGATCGTTATACTAACAAAGTCCATTGTTATGTGTTGATACACATCTACAAATGAATTGATTGATCAGTCATATTTTAACTACCTAACTCGCGATTTAGTTGTGAGTACTGTGGATAAAGCACCTTGTAAAGAGTGTTGGGTGGTCTTGGGCCTCCCTCATCCCAAAAGCTAGCTCAAAAGTTGAGGCTTTCCCTCACACTTATAAACCCACCACCAACCCCTTCCACAACCGATGTGGGACAACCCCAACAATCTTCGCCTTACACATCGGGCCATGGGTCGGAGGGAGCGACAACCCGTATCTCTCCCGTGTGACTATTGGGTCCAGACCTGTTGGTAACCTGGGCTCTGATACCAGTATTGGGTGGTCTTGGGCATGTCTCACCCTAAAAGTTTGGACCCAACAATCACTGGGAGAGATACGGGTTGTCGCGGCCTCCGACCCATGGCCCGATGTGTGAGGGTGGAGATTGTTGGAGTTGTCCCACATCGGTTGTGAAAGGGGCTTGTGGTCGGTTTATAAGTGTGAGTGAAAGCATCATCCTTTGAGCTAGCTTTTGGGATGAGAGAGGCCCAAGACCACCCAACACTGGTATCAGAGCCCAGGTTACCAACAAGTCTGGACCTAACAGTCACACGGGAGAGATACGGGTTGTCGCTCCCTCCGACCCATGGCCCGATGTGTGAGTAGGAGATTGTTGAGGTTGTCCCACATCGGTTGTGGAATGTGCTGGTAGTCGGTTTATAAGTATGAGGGAAAGCCTCAACCTTTGAGCTAGCTTTTGGGTTGAGAGAGGCCAAAGACCACCCAATATGAGCTAGTTGAATCAGACTGGCGCAAAATTTCCATTGTGAAAAGCCTGATTATGTTGGCGAACGAATGCCACAATTTTAAAGACTTAGTTACTTATTGAAGGGAACCAATCCCATAACGATAGTGGATTAAGCGAAATTAACAAGCCCAAGAAAATCTTGAATCACTTATCGTATAGGTATATCACGTGACGGACATACCTCATTTTTCACATATTAAGTGTTCCTCTTGTAGTCCTCGAGAGATCCCTTGCTTCAATCACGGTTTTTACAATGGACAAAGAGAACGTCATTCCTTTTCTCTGCGTTTCTCGTAATAGCCAACAAATGACAGACAGAGAGAGGAGAGGAAACTGATGTCGTACAAAAACGTGATAATACCACGTTTCAAAACAAGTTATAGGCAGCCTCTGCAGTTATCAATAGTGTAGGTGGAGTAGTTGTCTACCTGGGCAGACCTCATTAAACCCCATGAAACCCAACATTCATCACAACCAACCTTGAATCAATGGACTTTGTGAATCGGCCTTTAATTCAATGTATATGCAAAAAATGGCTTGGAAATCCTTCTTGGGGGCAGGGGTGCCCACCACCGTCGACCTGCTCTCTTTTGTTCCATGTTGCAGCAAAGCTTTATGGTGTGGAGCAGATTCATGTGGGACGTCCAAGGTACAGTTCAACGGGGAATTACTCGGAGGTTTCCACGAAGTATCTAAGATTTTTGTGTGAATTTTTTTCACGAAAATATGTCAGAGATTGTGAGTAAACAATGACCGAAAATCACTTGGGTCTAATTTAGGATTGGAAAATATAAGTGCGATTGAGTTACCGATGATAACAATGCAATTCCCCAATCGAGGATGGATTAACAGGGCCGGCGAGGCTCGAGCTTGCCTGGTTCTGGCCAGCTCGCGGCTTGCCAGACTCAGGCGAGCCTGAGGTCACTGGGATCGGAGGAGCCTCGCGCTTGCTTGCGGCTAGTAAGCGAAATTAGAAGGAAAACAAAATAAAAAGAAAAAAAAAAGATAAATCTTTACAAATTTCGAATTTATAAGTATATAAAAAATGAAAATAAATAAATTGTTAAAAGGAGTCCATGGAGGAAATCAAATCGGATTTTCCATGCAGATGATGGAAAACATTTTTGGGGCATTTTTCATAGTTTATCCAGATGCCAAAAAAAAATATTATCATTATCCTGAAAAATAACTTTCCAAAAAATATTTTCCGAAAATCTCGCATATTTCGTCGAACAAACAGAGCCTAAGTAATTTAACTATTTAGACATTAGCTGTTTCGATTTTTATTAGGTCCACCCCTTACGTGCTAATCGTATGGAGAACCACACAGAGACATTCATAATAGAAGCCCTCAGGCCTAATATCATTTTAAAATTATGATAGAGATTCTATCTATATAAAATCCATTCAAATCTCGTAGGCAAAGGTACGAATCTCTGGGCCCCTTTTGTGTATCTATTATGATCGATTTCTATGTTTTACATTTATAACTTTATGTCGGTCATCACCTGTTCAAGATACTATAGACTACAGTAAATCGGTTGTCTGATATGGCGCTGGCGGTATTAAAAGAGGAAACAAACATTTGTTCGGTTGGACATAATGCTTCATGATAGGTTTGAGTTGATGCGATACGGTTGGCACTCGAATCCAGGTCGACGTTGAGACTTGATAGTTGACCATTTATTGTCAGGTAACTAGCTTTTCAATTGATGAGACGGTGTTGGGATTTCAATTGGCAAACAATTGATGCACATTTTTCCCTTGGGGAGATAGGGTTGGTTGAAGGTCTTAAATAATCGATGGTTGTTCCAATCAAAGCTATCAATCATAAAATCGTATTACCAACCAGACTTGTCTGATGAATTGGTTGAGTTTTAATTTTAATTTTTTTTGCCGAAAAGTTGAGTTTTTTTTTTTAAATTTTAAATTAGCTTTTTAGGAGTATCTTTTGGTGATCTAAATTGACTTTTCTCCATTTATTGTCACCATATAAGTAGCATTGACATCGACACGCGACACGACATGATATGTCGATACATCGTTTAAAAAAAATAGATAATTTCAATGCATTGGTTACGTTTTATATTAAATTCATAATTTTATAAAAATATCAACAATGGGTTTTTTCTTCTTTGTTAAGGATTCACGATTAGTTTTTTTGGACTGGCTGAATATATTAATTTTGGGGTGACTGGGTGTATAATTTAAGTATATATATATTTTTTGATAAATTTACATTTTGACCCATAATTTAATGAAAATTCTTAAAACGGACTTCGTGCATGCCAAAATGACATGCCGGGATGTTGGATTCACATTTTGCTATCGAGTTTGAAGACCCCATATTAGTCGCATGTGGGATAGTGACACGACGTGGACGACTCCGAAGAGTCCCGTTGCTTCCTAGGTCTCCATCGCCTAAATTACAAACCATGCCACCGTCTGTCGCTATCTCTTCTGCTCTATCTTCTCTCCATTTTTTTTTCTCTACTCTTGTCCTCTCTTTATTTGGTATTTTGCAGTGGTGGTTCTTTTTGCGGGATCCAGATCCCCTGCCTTGATTTTTCCAGGGCAGCGGATCCACATGCCCCTTTTGCGACCATGGAGGAGCCGCCGCCAGATCCGGTGGCTCGACACCACAATGGATGTTGAACCTCTCGAGGAAATGACCGGTGGCTGGGGAGACGTTAATTCTACACCAATCTCTATCATTCGAGATTAACTCGAAAGTGGTGTTCGGCTCCCGAGAGAGAGAGAGAGAGAGAGAGAGAGAGAGAGAGAGAGAGAGAGTGGATTATTAATACTTAAATTTTGGCTATCATTTTTAGCCATATATTGCATAAAAAATTAGGCATCGAACATAATCCCTAAACAAAAAAATACCCCTGATGTAGCTCGCATTAGCATTATAGGTACCAGGAACATTTTCATTTAATAACAGTATGTCCACACAAGTTGCATTTGAATCGGTTCGATCATAATTTGTCTTGGAATTAACCGAAAGTGCTCCGTGGATTTGAAGAGAGTGCCCCCATAAAAATCAGGGCCATAATTCCACTTGTGTCCGAAATCCCACAAGGGGATGTTCTTAACTAGGAAAGTTCTTAATCAAATTTGGGCGGAAACAAAGCGTGTTCTTTGCATATTTAACTCATATGGGAGTGTAAGAGAGAGAAATATCCGAAATTCCTCGCCCGAAGAAATTGAAAATTCACTTGATCTAAAACAGGAAAGTGAGAGATTTGTTGTTCTTACAAGAGAGCCCTAGACGTAGGTCATATAAACATCTTATTTCCTAAAAAATACGTATGCAATTTTTTTTGGGAACTTATGAAAGACTTTTTTGGAATTTAACAAGTAAATCCAAACAATGACAGAAATAGATTGTAGAAATTAGGTGCGCGTGCTACTAATGAACAAATGGTGATGATAATATACTTGTAATGCTAACAAATAGAAGATATTACGAGCAGATATATAGTGATTCGGCTTTATCCCCAAGCCTACATTCACTCTCAATACTAACCGCCACAAAAAGCTAGGATCCATTGGTAATCTTCCAAATGAGTTGCGATCAATAAGTACCACATTTTCAATATATCACATTATGAGTGCTCTTGTACTGCTATCATATTTGTAAAGTCCTCTTATCCACTGATCACAAATTGTAGCACTGCCACATACATAGACATCAGGAATACACAACTACTATTAACAAAAATAAAGCAAAGAAGAATTCTCGATGCAGATGACAAGTTTTATTCGTTTTTACCCATCCTAATTACTTCTCTTTCCCAATATATAGCCATCCATCCTCAAATGAGCATTTCCCCATTGAAATCCTCAAATAACTATTGGTTCTACCGTTGACAGCATGACAACCTTTCCCAGACGTGCAGAAGAGTGACTAGAAATGAATGGGTCAAAGTTTTAATATATTTCACTTAAAATCATTCTTCAATTTTATTAAATAAGACAGGTTCCATGGACATTACTTCAAACAGATCTTACAAACCAAAACCGTTCCGAAATTTAATCGATGACATAACTCGCAGGATAAAGATAAATGTCAGAAATTAATCGGCGACGATAATCTGAAAACTACAGCTAAGAAACATGTCAGAATTTAATGGATGACGTGAGCTTGAAAAGTAAAAGTACAATGCATGAAAGTAAAGATAACTGAAAGATGATAAATCTGTTTGTTTATGTATGAATCATGTGGGGGAAAATTGTCAAAAAAGAAAGAAAGAAAGTCCCAAACCAATTGCACTTTTGTCAATTCATTCCTAAACCATTTAATTTTGTTAATATAGTCCTAAAAATTTTGCATTTATGCTAATTCAGTCCTAAACCATTTTTTTATGTCAATTCAATTCTAAATCTTTTTTTTTTTATGTTATGTGTGGTAGAGAAGAAAGAAGAAAAAGAAAGAACCAAATAAGGACACGAACAGGGTACGAAATAGAAGGAGAAGAAGAGTCAAGAGGGAGTGTACGCGTGTCAAGAAAGTAACTTCTCTGACTCTGGAGAGAGAGACAGAGGATAGTCTTGGGAGATCCATATGAAGAGCAACCCCCACATGTGGGTTCTCAGATCTGGGCGAGGTCGAGCTCGCCCCAGCGATAGCACTGTCGGCTTCGCTCATCAACAGCGGCGCCGGCGGCCGATGAGGTCTCACCGGCCTTTTCGGTGTGGAGGAAGGAAGAAGGAGGAAGAAGACAAATAGTAAAAGGAAGAAGGGAAAAAAAGAAAAAAAGAAAAAAAGAAAAAGTAAATAAAGAATTTGAAAAAAAATGTAAAATGTTACTAAAAATTGGCATGTCAATGCTGGTCGGGTCCACGTCAATGTCGGCAGGTCAAAGTTGGCCGGATGGACTTAATTGATATAAATGTAAAAGGTTAAGGATTGAATTAGTACAAAAAAAGGTTTAGGACTGAATTGACATAAATACAAAAGGTTTAGGACTGAATTGACAAAAATGCAATAGGTTGAAGATTATTTTGACAAAATTTCCATGATTTTTGTGCAACCATGGATCTCCCAAGTCCTTGTCCTCCAGTCTCGACGCAACCAATTGAGTTTTCGACACTATTGTTCGTCGATTTTGCTCCTCTTGGAACTAGCAGAAGTGTTCGATTTAGCTTTCATGTCGAATGCGTAAATTATATCTATCCTTGAGGATCAACTTTATAGCAACAATCAAAATATTACTAAAAATTGCCACGTCAACGCAGGTCGAGTCAGTCAGTGCCTGCATGTCAAAGTTGGTCGGATGGACTGAATTGACATAAATGCAAAATGTTTAGAACTGAATTGACACAAAAAAAAGGTTTAGAACTGAATGGTGCAAATGCAAAAGGTTTGAGATTGAATTGCCAAAATTAAAAAGTTTAAGATTGAATTGACAAAAGTGCAATAGATTGATGACTTTTTTTTGACAATTTTCCTATGATTTTTGTGATTGGAGCTCTTGGAGATTACTCCCAAAAACAAAGCTCTCCATTACATTCCTCTATATATAGGACCCCGGAAAGTTCGCTCAACATCGTCTTTTGCAGTCTCGTTCTCGAAGGGAAAAACCAAGCCAAGCAAAAAGGCACACATATCATCAATAAGAAGTAAATGGCCCTCCAACTCAGTCCATTTCTTACTTCCAAATCCATGAAGACACTTCCCTTTAAGTTGCCTCCAATCGCCGATCGCAACCATGGATCTCCCAAGTCCATGTCCTCCAGTCTCGGCGCCACCAAGTGAGTTTTTGACACTACCCTTCGTCGATTTCACTCCTCTTGGAACTAGCAGAAGTGTTTGATTTACCTTTCCTGTTGAATGCGTAAATTATATCTATCCTTGAGGATCAACTTTACAGCAGCAACCAATGGGGCATTGGCCTAGTTGGTGAGATGTCTGAGCCTTAGATAGTTAAACTGATGAGGTTCCAAGTTCGAATCTCTCTCGACCGCGTCTTGGGGCTTACCTGGTGACATTGGTCTTGTATCCCATCGCCCCGAGGATTTAGTCCACTGCACGTGGGAAATCTCGGTTATAAAAAAAAAAAAAAATTTACAGCAGCAGGAGCACGAGAACATTGAGCATCTCTTATCACAACCTTTTTTGGTAGCAGAAGTATTTACCGGTTCCTTGTTTGGTCTAGAAATGAAAAAACCTGCAGGCAAGAGATAAACTAGGACACGAGTTAAGGCTATCATTCTATCAATGCCAATTCTTTATTATTTGGTTCTTACCACTGGTCAAGGAACTTCTGTATAAACAGATTCACGATTCGACATTTAACTGTATCCAAAGTCCAACTTTTTTTCAGGTTCGTAACGAACCGTAAGAAATTCTACGTTCGGTGCAGGGAAGTTGAGAACGTCAAGAAGCCTTCCATTTCTTGCCGGGAGGCACATGTTCAGGTAACCCACTCCATGCCGCCTGAAAAGATCGAGATATTCAAGTCCCTGGAGGGTTGGGCCGAGAAGAATATCTTGGTTCACTTGAAACCCGTCGAGAATTGCTGGCAACCACAGGACTTTCTACCGGATGCCGCATCAGATGGGTTTGAAGAACAAGTTAGGGAACTTAGGGAGAGGGCTAGGGAAATCCCTGATGACTACTTTGTTGCTTTGGTTGGAAGCATGATAACAGAAGAAGCCCTTCCTACTTATCAGACAGGGCTCAATACATTGGACGGAACTAGAGACGAGACAGCTTCGAGCCTAACACCTTGGGCCATTTGGACAAGGGCGTGGACTGCAGAGGAGAACAGACATGGTGACCTCCTGAACAAGTATTTGTATCTGTCTGGACGAGTGGACATGAAGCGAATTGAGAAAACCATTCAATATCTGATCGGGGCAGGGATGGTGAGGTCCTAGCACTACTTCGACCAACCAACATTAAAGTCCGTCGGTACAAACTCATACTCATATGCATGCAAATCCTTAGGAGCCGGAAGAGACACTGAATTTGAGGTGGCAAAATGGGTTTTAAACCCACATTTTAACTCATATTTAATGGTGTGGGTCCTCCACATAGGTTGCATTTAATTTTAAAAACAAGTTTAAGTGGGTCATAAATGAGTTATTTAACAACTTAATGGGTCTTAAGTGATTTTTAAATAGATCATAAATGGGTTACCTAATTATCAAGTGAGTCAAAACAAGTATTTTTTTTTAAAAAAAAATTAAATTTCTTTTCTTTTTTTCTATGAAATCAGCCGAGGGTCGCTTGTCATCACAGGTGGTCAGCCAACAATTTGTCGCCGTCAATTGCCGATCGTCGCAGGTGGTCAGCTGGTCACCTGTTGCCAATTGCCGATCGGTCATCGGTCGTCGCTGATCATCAGGCGTCAACCAGCGCCGGTCGCTTGCAGGTCGAGGGTGATCAGCCGGTCGTTGGTTGCCGGCGGTAGAGGAAGGAGGAAACCCAACGATTTCCTTTAAAAAAGAGAGGAAAAAAAATAAAAACTAAAATCAAAATTTATAGCAAACAAGTTTTTTTTTTAATTGGATTACATATGAAAGTGCTTTATCAATATGTGTCGGGTCGAGTATGGATCTGAATCGCTAGATTTATATCGCATGGAAATTGATCAAAATGAATTAAATGGATCAATATTGGTCAGACTATTTTCGACCTGACCAAATCCACCCGTTTGGCAGGTCTACACTCGTAAATTGATGATTATCATCTTCCAATTTATGTCATGCCTCCGCAGTAGAACAGTGATTTGTGCACATGACTTTTATCTTCGTGACTCATCACACAAGAATCAGTTGAGAAAGATGCCACTAAAATATGAGGCAACTCTGCACTTCTTGGAGCTAATTACCTTTCCATATTTTTTGTCCTTTTCCTAGGATGTTGGAACGGAAAACAGTCCCTATCTCGCATTCATATACACTTCATTTCAAGAAAGAATGACATCTATTGCTCACGGGAATACCGGCAGGCTTGCCAAGGCACATGGGGACGTGAAATTGGCTCAAATCTGTGGGACAATTGCATCAGATGAGAAGCGCCACGAAGCAGCCTATACAAAAATCATGGAGAAGCTCTTTGAGATCGATTCAGATGCCTCTGTCTTGGCACTTGCCAACATGATAAGGAAGAGGATCACTGTGCCATCACATCTGATGTATGATGGTTGTGACGACAACGTCTTCTCCCATTACTCAGCCGTAGTGGAAAGGCTCGGCATTTACACAGCAAAGGACTATGCAGATGTTCTCGAGTTTCTGGTGGGAAGGTGGAAGGTGGAGGATCTGACCGGACTTTCGGCGGAGGGAATGAGAGCCCAGGATTACGTCTGCGGTTTGGCACCGAAAATTAGAAGGCTGGAGGAGAGAGCTCGGGAAAGGGTCGAGGAAGCACTCACTATCCCTTTCAGCTGGATTTCTGATAGACAAGTGAAGCTTTAGGTAGAATTTTCTGGTCGCAATCAGTCTTTCTCGCTTGTACTCTCAAGATATCTAGATAACAATAAGAAAATCTCTGAGTCATGTAGGAATATTGCAGTGACACGATCTATTCAACCTATAGACTCTGTATGCGTGTTAAACAATTATTACTACTTGACTGGTTTGTGTTAGTTAAAATGGTGCATGTATTATTGCAGTTGCTTATGTAAAAGATCTCCCCCACATTTAGTCCAAATATCTTCTGTGAACTGTGCTAGCAGAAATGCCTGAGAAGTCAAATACAACCTGTGCTGGAAAAGTCAAATACCGATCGACTCAAGACAGCTGACATATGCCAATGAGCTTCCACGAAATACAAGCACGCGTGTTCAAATTTGGCATGCTACTTTTTGCAGTTTTGTGGCGACATTTGACATGGAAGAAAGAAAAGAGGGAAGGAATTGGGAAAAATCGACTTCATCGTACAAAGTAAAATTTTGACATTCCGGCAATGCATTATAATTTAGGGTACCCTGTTCATAATCTGGGCCTACAAATTCGAAGCGTTCACCTGAAATTTATTGGTTTACTCTTTCCCGCTTGATTCGCCGGGAATGGCTCCATGTGACAAACCCCCTTTCACTAAAAATTGAATCGGGTTCCGTGGCAATTCGGACAGGAAGTATCACGCATAACCAAGAATAAGGCCTATAACTGATTACTCTAAAAGAAAGTAAATGCAGGAACGGGAAAGTAAGTTTGATAAATTGAAAGAAACATTGTTAGGGTTCCTCTAGAACGACTCCACTGGGCTTAAATAGCCTGTTAAAAAAGGCTATCCCTGATTTTCGGCTCCATGATCATATCCTATAATTGAATGTTCATCTTATTCTAAGCAGTTGTAACTCTTCAATTGTCACTAGACTCAACTGCATTTCTGCGATTTTAGGCTCCATTATTGTTCTCAACAATCGCCCGTTGACCCTCTCTATTAACCATTATGACTCCTTTTTGGGACTGTCAGTCTTAGCATGAGGTTTGAATAGGTTGAGTGTCGATGGTTTACAAATTTTGTGGAATTCCAAACAATCAGCACTCAAGATGGTATTGCAAACAGATCAATGTGTGTGATGCTGATAAGTAAATCAAAGTAACATAAGCAAATCACACAGCAAATTATAGTGGTTCAACTTTAGAACAAAGCCTACATCCACTCTCAGAACAACAACCTTAATAGTGGACGGATTCCACTAGTAAGTAGCCATACAATTCGTAATTGGCTGGTGTATTTCTCTTCACTTGATAGACCACACTATCGGGATACAAGAACACTGCACTTACTTGTACACTTGACACTTAGCGGTTACAGTGCTAGACCAAATATAGAGAGAGATTCATAACAAGATCGACGACAATTTCAAGCTTTAAGACAATGAAAGATTTGACGTAGCTAACTTCTCTTCTCGGAACCACTAGTCCTTTATTTACGGAAGTCTTCAATGTGCCCGTCGGAGACCTTCAGAGACGTTCAGCTAGCCATTGGAGAGTCGTTGGGGGGTTCTCAGCCGGATTGCTCCTGTAGTCACTTCATAGGTTAGTGCAGGTTTCCCCGAATGGCTACTTCCTTAGCTATCCTATCTTCAGAAAATTGTCTACTGCTTTGCTTATAGATAACATGTTTTGTCTACTATGGAATCCAGAGCTTTAATGACTATTTTCTGTTCAATCAATGGTCTTTTCTCCTAGTGTGGATCTCACTATCATCGGACCATGTGCACCACTTACACATTCTAATGCACATTGTCACTGGTGCAAATTGTGAGTGATGGCTAACCAGTTTCAGTGAAGATACCAACTGTTTGACACATGATGTTGAGATCGTTGAGCTTTTCCATCTTCATCGGCATTAAAAGGCTTCCAAGTGTTGAAGTAATTGTTATTATCTCACACCGGTTGTGAATTGAGCTTGTATGCTCTTTATATTCATGTGGCCTCCCTCCATCTATTAGCTTAAGCTTTTGGGTTAGACTTTCCAACATGGTATTACAATCAGTGTTATCCCTTTTCACGTATGTGGGCCCACCCTTCATTAGTTAATTTTCACATGCGGCTCGTAATTCGGCTTGCGCATGAGAGGAGGTGTTAATTTATTGTTGTTGTCCCACATCGATTGTGAATTGCGCCTGTAAGCTTTTTATATTCATGTGGCCTCCCCTGCACCTATTAGCGTAAATTTTTGACTTGGACTTTATAACACCAAAAACACTATTCACTGGTACTTCTAAGCTGCCCGAGGCATCACTCTCATTGATACTGATAACGAGTTTCACTATCTACACTCGTTATGGTGATCATTACTACGAAAGATAGTTTGGTGATCACAAAATACCAATGATGTTTTTCAACATTCCTCAATCTGACATCTTTTTTTTCCTTTAATTTTTACCTTCACCTTCACCGCTCCATATGTCTCGTTGGGTTAAAGCAACAACGAGGGCCCAAGTGAAAGTGAAAAGTTTTGACTGCACGGTTACGCTCCGTCATCCGTCATTTGATCTAGGCAGAAGTTCCTTTCTTTAATTAAGGGTCGAAACTGTTTACACATTGTCTGTTTGATTTTTATTAGGCCCACTCCTTCTTACGTGCTAATCGTATCAAGGACAACAGAAATTCATATTACAAATCCTCTGCTCTAATACCATAACTAAATAATGGATGAAGGACACCTTGAGTGATAATATTTGTGTAAAGCGTTCACTTTGGTGCCAAAATTTTTCGCCGATTCATTTAAATGCCAAATCGGAGAAAAAACGATCATGTAAGTGCCAAGAGCGAGAGATTCCAGCCAAAAAAATATACGTGGCATTTATATTTAAAATAATTTAGTGTCACTTCGTTTATAATTAAGAAATAATTCTAATGGCAATTTTCTTAAAAAAATTAGTCCAGGTGGCAATTTATTTAAAAAAAATTAGTCCACTAGGAATTTTTTTATTAAAAAAATTCAGTCCTAAACACAAAAAAATAGTTAAAAAGTGAATAAAAAAGCAAAAAGGAGGTGAGCGGTCATGGCTTGCGTAGCCCTCGCCACTGCCGTCGCCCACCATTGCCGACAATGGCTGAGGCAGGTCGGCGGGGGTTGCTGTCACACCCTAAACCCTAGGTACGCGACATCTAAGTCAATTCGTCCCTCGGGTCATAAGGGATAGCATCTTAGGTACGCGACATCCGAGTCAATTTCGCATGCGGAAACATACAAAACTGCCAGACAATAAAGAGACAGGAATAGATAAGCAGGAAACATACCAATTATAAAAATATCAATTCATTTACAAACATGTCTTAACCAAATCAGGATAATATACTAATCGACCTCATACTTCGAGGAGAGGTAGAGTCAACGTCATATCTACTCCAAACAAGAGGTTATGTCACCATCGTCCTTAACACTAACTTCCATAGGGACCATAAGTTTCATCACTTCGGACCTGAAAATATTTCCCACGACGGGGTGAGATAGAATCTCAACGAGTCAATGCCTAAGCCTGGCTAGGGCGTTGATTCATCCAGAACATCCTATCAATCAATCACATAGCACAAGAAATGTATATCAACCAGAGACAACTTACCCGTCGAAGTGCCACTGATGCCGGAGCATTCCCTGAAGAAGTCGAAGAGTTGTCGAACTCATTGAGCACTCCTCATCAATAGCGAGGATATCCACGTTCAACGAAGGGCAATAATTGATTTGAGCCTTTGGCTTGTTAATAAGAAGGAGTTCTTGTTTCTACTCTTATCCCTTAGGTGGATTCCTACTGGTGGTGAGTATCTATTCTTATCTCTTGGGTGGATTCCCATGGGTGGCGAGTATTCTATCCCTTAGTTCCTCACTTGTGTTACCTCCTGCTTCTCTACACTTTCTCCCGACGTCAAGTTGGTATCAGAGCTTGGTTCAATGGCTAGTCATCATCGACGTGGACCAAACGTTGAGTCTCCTATAGCTCGATAAAGAGACCTACGAAACGTGGAGGTGGATGATTTAATGATACAAGTGTAGCAACTGCAGAAGCGCTTGCAACGCTTCGAACATCTGGGACGTGATGATCTGCGTCACGATTAAGTTGGTATTCCCTCTGACAAAGAAGATGTCAATCCCTTCGCTAGTGCTCGAAGTGATGCTTCGAGTGAGGAGAGACTTCCTCGACGTCAGCATCGAAGTCCCCATGGATTTCATCGAGATTCATACGTGAAGGTTGATATTCCTGAATTCGAAGGGAAGTTTCAACCCGAAGAATTCATGGATTGGCTACACACGGTCGATAGGATTTTTGACTACCACGACACACCAAATGATCGAAAGGTAAAGCTCATCGCCATTAATCTTAAGAAGCACACATCTATTTGGTGGGAGTATTTGAAAAAGCAAAGATCTCATGACGGAAGGAGTCGAATCGTCACATGGGAGAAGATGCGAAAAGAGTTGAAGAAGAAGTTTCTTCCGATGAACTATCGACAGAATACTTTCCTCCAATTCCACAATTTTGAAGCAGGAGCTGTCCGTGGAGGAATATACTGCGAAATTCAATCACCTTATGATGCTTTGCTATGTGTTCGAGTCGGAGGAGCAAACTGTCGCTCGATATCTTGGCGGACTTCGACAAGTAATTGTTAATGTTGTCCAACTTCAGCCTTATTGGACTTATAATGACGTTTGTCAACTTGCTCTTAAGGTTGAACAATAGCTTAAAGAGACTCGTGTTGGTTCGCGATTTCGGACCAAAGAAAGCTATTCAAAAGGGCAGAGCTCTTCTCTTCCTAAAGCAAAAGTTGTCGCTCCAAAATCCGTGTCGAAGAATGGTGGAGCATCGAGTTCCAATTGCCCCAACTCTGTCAAATGTTTCAAGTTCTAAGGGTTGGGACATATTTCCTCTGATCTCTCATGGAAGAAGAACTTGAAGAAGACAACCATGAAGATTCCCCTATCTTCGACGAAGAACCAAAAGAGAGAGATGAAATTATCTATGGAGACCAATGAGAGTCTCTGATCATTCGTCGAATCTTGAATGCTATTCCTGATGGAGATGGTATGTGGCTTCGTAACAACATTTTTCACACTTGATGTACCTCTCATGGAAAGGTGTGTGATGTTATCATCGATGGAGGAAGCTATGAAAATGTCGTGGCAACGACGATGGTGGATAAATTGCATCTCAAGATAGAGAAGCACCCACAACCTTACAAGCTTTCCTGGCTTCGCAAAGGAAATGAGGTATGAGTCGATAAAAGATGTCTCGTCGATTTTTCCATTGGAAAAATGTATTTCGATGAAGTGTGGTGTGATATAGTTCCCATGGATGCTTGCCATTTGCTTCTCGGGAGACCTTGGCAATTCGATAGAAAAACAAAGCATGATGGGTTAACAAATACTCATGTTTTCGAGAAAGATGGAGTCAAGATCATCTTGGGTCCTTCCAAAATGGAGAGTACTCCTAAACCATCTATTGGGAAGGGAAATAACTTGCTCTCTAGATCTAAAGCCGACAAAGATGTAGAGGATTCGATGGAGACATATGTTCTTGTGATGTTAGAGGAGAATGAAGAACATCATGATGTCCCTACTCAGGTAACACCTTTACTCCAAGAATTTTCGGATGTTGTTCCGGAAGAAATTCCACCTGGTCTGTCACCTATTAGAGATATCCAGCATTGTATTGATTTTGTTTCGGAAGCCGTTATTCCTAACAAAGCAGCTTATCGAATGAGTCCTAAGGAGCATGAAGAGCTGCAACGACAAGTCAATGAGCTCTTAGCTAAAGGTATGGTGAGGGAAAGTATGAGTTCATGTGCTGTCTCTGCCCTTCTTGTGCCAAAGAAGGATGGTTCATGACGTATATGCATCGATAGTAGAGTGGTGAATAAAATTACCATCAAGTACCCGCTTTTCCATTCTTCAGCTCGATAATATTCTCGATCAACTCCATGGTGCTACTATTTTCTCCAAGATTGATCTTCGGAGTGGGTATCATCAAATCCGAATGAGAGCCGGAGACGAATGGAAAACTGCTTTCAAAACTCGAGATGGCCTCTATGAATGGATGGTTATGCCTTTCGGCCTCTCTAATGCTCATAGTACTTTTATGCACCTCATGAATCATATTTTTAAATAGTTTATTGGCAGCTTTGTTGTTGTTTATTTCAATGACATTCTTGTCTATAGTTTAACACAACAGCAACACTTGGAGCATCTTCGACAAGTTTTCAAGGTTCTGCGAGAGCAAAAATTGTATGCCAATCTAAAGAAGTGTCACTTCTTTACCGATAACCTTATTTTTTTAGGCTATGTTGTCTCTGAAGAAGGCATCGAGATGGATCCAAGCAAGGTGGAGGCAATCTTAAGTTGGCCGGTGCCGACATCGATACACGATATTCGGAGTTTCCATGGTTTGGCCTCATTTTATCGCCGATTCATCAAGCAGTTCAGCACCATCATTGCTTCTATCACTGAATGCTTGAAGGGAGGAAATTTCAAATGGACAAAAGAAGCACAACAAAGCTTCAAACTCCTTAAAAAGAAGGTAACCGAGGCTCCTATTCTTGCACTTCCATATTTTGATAAAGTCTTTGAAGTTGATTTTGATGCCTCTAATGTTGGAATTAGCGCGTTCTTAGCCCATAAGGAAAATCAATTGCATTTTTCAGTGAAAAACTAAATACTTCCCGTAAGAATTACTCTACTTACGATAAGGAATTCTATGCCATTGTTCGGGCTTTGAACCATTAGCAACATTATTTGTTGTTCAAGGAGTTTGTTCTTTATTCGGATCATGAAACCTTGAAGTATGTGAATACTCAAATGCCAAGTGGGTTGAGTTTATTCAAGCTTTCACTTTTCTCATCAAACACAAAGCTGGAGTTCTTAATCGCGTTGCGGATGCATTAAGCCGTCGACTTTCATTGCTTTTCACTATGCAAATGAACATCTTAAGCTTCGATATGACCAAGGAGCTTTATGAAGATGATCCAGATTTCGGTAAGATTTGGAAAGATCGTTCCAAAGATCCAATTCAGCAATTCTTTTTGCATGATGGATTTCTTTTCAAGAATAATTGTCTATGCATTCCATGAGGTTCTTTGAGGGAAGCCATTATCAAAGAAGCTCATGGAGGAGGCTTAGCGGGTCATTTTGAAAGAGACAAGACATACTCTCTTGTCAAAGAAAACTTCAATTGGCCTTGAATGGAGAAGGACGTTGTGCGGCGTGTGGATCATTGTCAAACTTGTCATGTTGCCAAAAGTCATGCTCAAAATACCGGTTTGTACACTCCATTGCCGGTACCAACAACACCTTGGGAGGATGTGAGTCTAGATTTTGTGGTTGGTTTACCTCGAACGCAAAGAGGTAAAGACTCAATCATGGTGGTCGTTGATCGATTCTCCCAAATGGCGCATTTCGTGCCATGTAACAAGACGTTGGATGCGACTCATATGGCGAATCTTTAATTTCAAGAGATTGTGAAGCTACATGGTATTCCAAATACTATGACTTCTGACCGGGATTCCAAATTCGCGAGTCATTTTTGGTGCACACTTTGGAAAAAGCTTGGCACAACTCTTTAATTCAGTTCTTCTCATCATCCTCAAACCGATGGGCAAACTGAAGTTGTTAATCGAAGTTCGGGAAATCTTTTGAGAAGCTTAATTGGAAGCAACTTGCGACAATGGGATCTTACTTTGGCTCAAGTTGAATTTGCTTACAACCGTTCTTCTAGCCAAACAACCGGAAAGAGTCCTTTTGAAGTTGTGTATGGGAAAAATCCTATTAGTCCATTGGACTTAACTCCACTTCCCATCACTCATCATTTTAGCGGATGTCGCGACCCGTCCGAAAAACGGACGCGGCTAATGGATTACCGATCGCGGGCCTTGGATCGGCGCGGGCCCTCCCAGGCCCATACCAAATCGCGGCGGGAGTATTTTTTTTAGAGGATTCGGCGATGAGAGCCGATCGATTTCGACCTTAGTGTGGTCGTGGTGGCATGTGCAACTTGTGCATGCATTTGAAGTCGCCACCGGTCTTTCTTGGAGGGTAGACCGGAAACCTTACTGACCGATTGGGAGAGATCGATCAGTTCTGCGGAACCAGATATTTTGGGTTCGGGGACTTGGTTACGTCGGTGTCATTACCAACGCCCTTTCGGTACCTAACGCGAGTGATTTTCCTGACTAAGAGTTCATGCAGGCGCAATTTTGGGTGAGATATGTATGAGTCAGGGTTTCATGCAGATTGGAAGACTGGTCCTATCAAATCACAGTTAATATAATGAAAGCGCAAGTCAAGTGCATAAATAAATCATGTCAATGCACATCAATTTCAATCATTGGCCTCCTAGTATAGCCATAAGGGCTTAGGGAAGATGTGATTTAGGGCTAGGGGTAAAATGGGAAGATTCTGAGACAATTAGCCCGAAGGGCAAAATTGTCATTTTTTGGAAGGTTTGGATACCGAATTACCCAAAATATTCCATGGCCAGTTGATTGTGGCCATTTCCCATTTTTGAGAATTTTTTGGAATTTCTTGATTGATTTTTTTTCAATTTTTGGAAGACGATTCGCCCAAAGGGAGAGATCGTCATTTTAAGAAGGGTCGGGGTTCAAAATACCCGAAATGAGTCTTGGCCAGTTGTTTGTGGCAATTTCCTATTTTTTGGGATTTTCCTGGATTTTTTTAGAATTTTTTTGGAAGACGGTTTGCCGGAAGGGCAAAATCGTCATTTCGGAAAAGATCGGGAGTCGAAAGACCCGGAACAGGTCGTGACTAGTTGAATGTAGCCATTTCCTATTTTCTGAAATTTTTTAGAATTTTTCTGAATTTTTCGAATTTTTTTGAAATTTTTTATGATTTTTCATTTTTTATTGATTTTTTATTATTATATTATTATTTTTGTTTTTTTTAATATTTAAAAATATTTTCCAGGCCGGGTCAAACCCGGCCCGCGCCTCTCGGGCGCCCGGCCCGACCCTAGGGGTCGACACCGGTCTAAAACGACACCGTTTCATATTTTTAAATATTATTTTATATTTTTTAACAATTGTTTTGATTTTTTATCCATTTTATTTAATTATCCGAAAATTCCCCGGATCGGACGGTCCTCATTGTGCCACGTGGCTTGTTCTCGTGCGTCCGATCTCTCACTCGATCGGAAGACCCACAGAGAGCCACGTGGCTCAATTATGGCCGTCGGATCAAAAATTAATTTATTTTCCTTTTTTAGAAAACCATTCAAATCGGACGCTCCAGATTGTGCCACGTGGCCACCTTCGGCGTGTCCGATCTAACCTTAGATCGGACGTTCCACAGCGTGCCACTTGGCACAATCTCGTCCGCCGGATTTATTTTAATTTATTTATTTTCCAAAATTCTAGGATCGCGACACGTGTCGCGATCGTGGCCGTCCGTTTGTTTTATTTGTAAAATAACCGGACCGGACCCCACCCGGCTGACGTGGCTGCCTACGTGGCACGCCACGTCGGCCGTTGACCGTTGACCGGCCGGAGGGTCGCCGGAGAAGACGATGAACAGTGCAAATGCCGGCGGAATAGTAAAAATTCCGGCGAGGTCGCCGGAAAATTGCGAAACGGGCCCGAAACTTGGTATTTTTCGCCCGTTCTTGCGGCATTCGACTTCTTGGACCACCCACATCAACATACAACACAAATAATAACCGTGAACACGCTAAAAAATGGCGAACCGGACCGGCTCCGGCGAAGAATTCATGGAAAAATTTTATTTGTTTAAACTCGATTCTAGGCATTCACATGGCATCTAAGGAAGGTTTAGAAGCTTACCTATGGTCCTTTGATGGTCGGTGGCCGCCGGAAATCCCTCGTCGAGCTCCCGGTTCGGATCAAGGCCGGCGAAGCTCCGAGCCGTGTTTCGTCGCGGTTCAATGCAAAACAAAGGTCAACACGAGCTTAGGGATAACTCTAGTGTAGTTTAAAGATTATAACCGCGCAAATAGAGCTCGGGTCGAGCTTGACCGAGAGCCAAAACGTTCGGGACTCCCTCGGGCATTTCATCAAACACATGGTGTGCGTAGAGAAAAATGGAGGTCGGGGAAGATACCGACCTATTTGGAGTTCGCCGACGGCCACGAATGCTTGCCTGAGGATCCGTGAAGGTCGCTGAAGCTCCGGGGAAGCTCCTTCAGTCCGGTCTTCGCCAAAAAAAATCCCCACTCTCTCTCGGCCTCCCTTTTCCTTTAAACCCGAGCACCCCCCTTTTCTCGTGGCCGACCGGCCCGTTTTCGATGCCCTCGCCTCTGCAACAACGAATATTCAGTCCCCCCCTGCTTCCCATGCTCAGTTGTCCCCTTTTCTTAAAAAAAAACGCTGCCCCCATCACCCCCTGTTCTGCCCATGCTGTCCACGGCACATTCTGTCCATTGTTTGCAGACCCGGGTCGGACCGGGTCGGGTCGGGCCGGACCCGACCGACCCGGTTCGGCCAAATCGACCAAATCGCCAAATTGACCCCCCAAATGACCTCTTTTCATGAAATTGATGGCAAAATCGGATTCCTTGACATGTTTTCCATCAAATATGGGTATTTTCGTGAATCAATTTATTGAAATTCTGTGAAAACCCCAAATTGTCCCTATGATCCGAAATTTAATTTCGCCAAATCGAAGGCCTAAACGATCGAATTAGCAAAAATTGAGCCCACCAATGGATTCAGCATGATGAAAACTGTTGGGTAGAGGTGTTTAATTGTAATGGGTGTGCCCGTGTGAAATTTAATTTCAAAAATTATGAAACCGGGGACTAAATTGAAAGATTTTTATGCAATTAAGCCCTTTTGGTTACAATTGATCAAATTGGAGAGCAAATCGACCCAATTGCATTTCAATACTTTGGAGTCCAATGTCATAGCTTATAAAAACCGAGAATTGAAAATTAAAAGTCTCGAAAAGGATTTTTTAGGCCCGGTTCGGGATTAGGTTTGTGAAGGAACCCAATGAACCAAGCCGAATTTCCGAATATTTTTGTGTAATTTTCTGACCACGGATGGTATTTTTTCTAATTTTTTGGGTATTTTTATAATTAAATAAATTCCAAAAAATATTAAAAAATTCAAAAAATATTTTTTGTTCAAAATTGGTTCCTAAGGCTAGGCTAAGGCTTCCAAAGTTGATTTTGCAATTTTTTTGACCTTTTTTGCTATTTTTAATTAATTTTAGAAATAAAAAAAAACTATAATAACGGATGGTAAAAAATCAGGTGTCAACAGCTGCCCCTCTTTGAGAGTGAGCTCGTCAGAGGTTGCTTTCAAAGACAAAATGACACCTGGATCTTGACCGACTCGACTGGGGGGAAAGAAATGCTATGACATCGGACCTTCAAGTCTTTTGATGAATGCTCAAATTAATCATCGGTTTACTCTTGCAATTCGAACGTGGGCCTGAGGGAGAGCGGCTTACCTGAAGTCTGCCCATTGGGTCCTGCGCATGCGGAGTCTGAGGTTTTATCACTGCGCTCTCAGGATGCCGGAAAAAGGAGGGGCTTGTTCCCCTTTTTTTTTTCTTCTTTTTTTTGTTTGTTTTTTTTTGTTTTGTTTTGTTTTGTTTTTTTGTTTTTTTTTAAATATAGGCCCTCGTAGCTTCTGACACACTATCCCAGGCTTTATTCCTCGAAGACCTTTCCCGGCTACTGACAGGAAACACTCACAGAAAGATTTATCGAGCACCCCGAGCTTTGGGGATCCCTTGACGCTGACTAGCGGTGACAGAGATGATATTTTTGGCTTGAAAGGGGATCCCATGGTGCTGACTAGCGGGGCCAGAGGGGATTTCTCAGTCGGAGGTTTGCTACGTCCGGCGAGACAGTTTGATCTTTTGAAAAGGTTCCCAGGACAAGGGTTCTCCAAGTCCAATGGGATTTCCTGATTTTTTGAAAGGGTTCCCAAAACAGAGGTTTTCCACGTCCGATGGGATTACCTGTTTTTCTGAGAAGGAGTCCCGAGTCGGAGGTTTTCCATGTCCGCTGGGATGGTTTGATCTTTTGAAAAGGTTTCCGGGACAAGGGTTCTCCAAGTCCAATGGGATTTTCTGATTTTTGAAAAGGGGTCTCATGGCGAGGGTTCTCCACGTCCGATGAGATTACCTGTTTTTCTGATAAGGGGTTTCATGACGAGGTTTCTCCACGCCTGATGAGATTACCTGTTTTTCTGGGAAGGGGTCTCATGACGAGGTTTCTCCACGCCTGATGAGATTACCTGTTTTTCTGGTAGGGGTCTCATGACGAGGTTTCTCCACGCCTGATGAGATTACCTGTTTTTCTGGGAAGGGGTCTCATGACGAGGTTTCTCCACGCCTGATGAGATTACCTGTTTTTCTGGTAGGGGTCTCATGACGAGGTTTCTCCACGCCTGATGAGATTACTTGTTCTTTGAAAAGGGGTCCCATGACGAGGTTTCTCCACGTCTGATGAGATTACCTGAATTTTGAAAAGGGGTCCCATGACGAGGTTTCTCCACGTCTGATGAGATTACTTGTTCTTTGAAAAGGGGTCCCATGACGAGGTTTCTCCATGTCTGATGAGATTACCTGAATTTTGAAAAGGGGTCCCATGACGAGGTTTCTCCACGTCTGATGAGATTACCTGTTTTTCTGAAAGGGGTCTCATGACGAGGTTTCTCCACGCCTGATGAGATCACCTGTTTTTCTGGAAAGGGGTCCCATGACGAGGTTTCTCCACGCCTGATGAGATCACCTGTTTTTCTGGAAAGGGGTCCCATGACGAGGTTTCTCCACGCCTGATGAGATCACCTGTTTTTTTTTAAAGGAGTTCCCAGCACGGAGGTTTTCTACGTCCGATGGGATTGCTCGGTTCTTCAAATGGTTCCCAAGTCGGAGGTTTTCTACGTCCAATAGGATTTCCTGATTTTTTGAAAGGGTTCCCAAAACGGAGGTTTTCCACGTCCGATGGGATTACCTGTTTTTGAAAAAGATTCCCAAGACGGAGGTTTTCCACGTCCGCTGGGATGGTTTGTTTCTCAAAAGGAGTCCCCAAGTCGGAGGTTTTCCACGTCCGCTGGGATGGTTTGTTTCTCAAAAGGAGTTCCCAACACGGAGGTTTTCTACGTCCGATGGGATTGCTCGGTTCTTCAAATGGTTCCCAAATCGGAGGTTTTCTACGTCCGATGGGATTGCTCGGTTTCCACCATGATTTGACCATTCAGGCGGTTTCTACCTTTGATTTGACCCTTCAGGCGGTATCTACCATTGGTTTGACCCTTCAGGCGGTTTCTACCTTTGGTTGACCCTTTAGGCGGTTTCTACCTTGGTTTGACCCTTCAGGCGGTATCTACCATGATTTGACCCTTCAGGCGGTTTCTACCATTGGTTTGACCCTTCAGGCGGTATCTACCATTGGTTGACCCTTTAGGCGGTTTCTACCTTTGAGTGATCCTTTAGGCGGTTTCTACCTTTGAGTTGACCCTTCAGGCGGTTTCTACCTTGGTTTGACCCTTCAGGCGGTTTCTACCTTTGGTTGACCCTTCAGGCGGTTTCTACCTTGAGTTGACCCTTCAGGCGGTATCTACCATTGGTTTGACCCTTCAGGCGGTATCTACCATTGAGTTGACCCTTTAGGCGGTTTCTACCATTGATTTGACCCTTTAGGCGGTTTCTACCATGATTTGACCCTTCAGGCGGTATCTACCAGATTTGACCCTTCAGGCGGTATCTACCATGATTTGACCCTTCAGGCGGTTTCTACCTTTGATTGGACCCTTCAGGCGGTATCTACCATGATTTTGTTGAGGCGACATTCTGGGAGCTGGGTTCTCCAGGTATCCTGCAGAAGTTTGAGCCTGAAATATTTTTCTTCGCCAAGAAAATGTTAGTAATCTCTGGGAAGACGATGGCTGGCCACTTGCCAAAGCCGCATGACTTTAGTTTAATCATGAAATGTGCATTTTGATGCTGGAGGTCTTCCAAAGCATTCTTGTAACATGCAAATGTGATCACAAATCCCATGCACGGAAAATCTGGATCAATGGTTTGAAAATTCCAAAAAGAGTTTGTTCAAAACATCAGTTGGAATATTTCTCGACTGTCGCGACCCTCTTGAGGTTGTCGGGCTCTCGAGGGCTAATGGGCCGTCATGTCTGGTCGGACGCGGGCCTCTCCCAAGGCCCATTACCCAAATCGCAACGGAGGTATGCGTGATCGACTTTCAGTGTGGTCTAGTGACATGTGCTAAGTGTGCATGCCATGGAGTCGCCACCAATCATTTTTTTAGGGTATGATTGGACCACCCAATCGAATAGTTGGGAGTTTCTATTCAATTCTGCGAGAACCAGAGAAATGGTTTCGGGGACTTAGTTACGCCAACTGTCAGAGTTGACGCCCTTTCGGTACCTAAGTTGACTGAATTTTCTATCCTGAGATTTATGCGGATGAGTAAGGTATGAACCATAAATCTAGAAATTCATGCAGATATGAGTGATTATCCTAGCAATCACAATCAGTAATAAAATGCGCAACTCAAGGAATCTAGATATGCAAATAAATCACATGGCATTCCTAGTAATGCCATATTTATCAATCACAGCTCAAGAATGATTTAGCTGTCCTAGCCGTTCTACACTCGATCTAACCTAAGAAAAGCATTAGGAAGCATCGCAGGAGTTTGAGAGTACTCACATGGGGTTCGCTGTGCCCTGGTTTGGTCTTGGACGAGCTATCGAGCTCATGCCGACCCGATTATATTTGGGGATCCACTCGGCGTTTTACATCATGAAATCATGTGAAACAATAACGAAAATATTCAGCAAGGGGCATTTATTGTAGATGGTGGTCGATCTAATTGGACATCAAGACTAAAAAAGATGTAGAAATTTACAAATTAAAATACTCGAATGATATTTTTTTTGCCAAATTCAACTCTATGCGTCGTGAAGAAACACATGCAATTGAACTTGAATTTTGACTATTTATGAGTTCAAAATGAAAAGAAAATTAAAATAAAAATATTGACTATTTTTCTATATTTTTACGACATCGAATGCTATTTTTCTTCATTTTTCATGTATTTTTCTATTTTTGGAAAAAATTGAAAAATTATTTTTTGTCAAAAATGGTTCCTTTAGCTTGGTCAAGGCTACCAAAGATGATTTTTTAACTTTTTAACTTTTTATAGATTTTTTATGAATTTTTAAAAAATAAACTATGAAAGACTGATAAAAAAATCAGGTGTCAACAGCTGCCCCTCTTTGAGAGGAATTTCGTCAGAGGTTTCTCTCAAAGACAAGGTGACACCGGTGTCCCGATCGACTCGACTGGGAAAAGAAAAGAAAAGAAAAGAAATCATGACATCCAATTTTCATGCCCATCAATGTGTGCTTTTCCTTAAAAAGAGATGTGCTCATTGTTGACACCTAATTTTTTGACCACCTATTATTGTGATTTTCATTTTAAAAATTAATTAAAAATAGCAAAAAAATCATAAAATTGTAAAATCAACTTTGGAAGCCTTGGCCTAGCCTCAAGAACCAATTTTGAACAAAAACAATATTTTTCGTAATTTTTAATAATTTTTTGTGTTTATTTAATTATTAAAAATACTAAAAAAATCAGAAAAATACCATTCGTGGTCCGAAAAATACAAAAATTATTCAATAATTTTGCTTTAATTTTCTCTTCAAGTGTGTCACTTTAAATCTCAAAAATTCAGCTCGGGTCACTATGTTCCTTCACAAACGTAAATCCGAACTGAGCAAAAAAAGATGATCAGTCTTTTAATTTGTAGGTTTTATAATCTTGACACCGACCACCATCCGCAATATATAAATGCCCATTGCTTCTCTTCTTTCGTGAGGGGAACTAGAAGGGATTAAAAAAAAAGAAAAGAAGAGGGAGTGGAAGACAGGTTATCTAAAAAAAAGGGAATGATAATAAAAAAAAGAAAAGACAAGAGGACGTGCAGGGGGATCCAAGAAAAGAAAAAAAGAAAAAGAGAGGACCTATTCTTTTTTTGGGGAGTTGGGCACGTCCAGAAAAAGGGGATCGGCGTGAAGGGTGGCGGGTCTTCCATCTGATCAACTGGAGATGACCACCTTGCGAAGCCACCTCCAATGAGCTCCCAGCCGTGCCGTTCCCGTGGTGACACACCTCCGGCCGCGGCCGAGTTTAGTTTGACCTGAGGTTGTGTGTCACCTCAACAACCGTCACCAGCCACCATCGTGTGACCCGTGTGTCTTGTCTAGGAGGCCGATTTCCTCGTGCTGCTGCTGTTGTCGTTGTTCATTGCGTAGCAAAAGCCGTCCCTCACTCCAAAGAAGCTGTTGGTTTTAGAGGAGAGCGTTCGGAGAGTTCGCTTTCGTTGGTGATCTTCGTCGCAAAGCTTGGGTTTCATTCAGAGAGAGAGAGAGAGAGAGAGAGAGCAGGAGGCGAGGGGGAAGTTGGACGCTAATGAAACCCAACCGTCGTCATAGTCCGAGCTGACGGCGGTCTCGCGCCCCGAATCACCGACCAGTCATGCCTTGGCCGGCGGGGATCGTCATCACTCACCACAGCTTCCTCCTCTCCTAACGGCCGCCTGAAGCTTGAGCAGGTCCGATAACGAAGGAGCCGAGATAAGCTCGACCTGGGAAGAAGCGACGCAGACGTGCAAAGTGGAGCCGCCTCTTCTCCTACTAACCGTAAGCCTATCCCCCATTTCTTGACTGCGTTTATTCTTCGCCGACATGTCCATCCTGTCACGCTTCCCTTGCATGTCCCAAAGGTTTCATTCGTTTGCGAATATGCATGCGTCTCCATTTGCCTGCTCTGTTTAGTTGTAGCTTGTCATAAACACCCGACGCTTGTTAGTCACCTGTGCATGCCTTTGTTTGGGTGGTCGGTCGAGGTTCTAGTCTAGCAACTGTCGTCCCTTTTACGTTGATGGTGTTCACACTAGTTTTACGGCCTCGTTATCGGTCGTTCGAAAGCGTTGAGTTCGGTTTTCGGAAACTCGAACGGCGTTGTCTCGCAGTATTGAAGACCGCTAGCTCTGCCCGCTAGTTCGGCCTGCCAACTCGTTGCTCCGTGGAAAGGGTAGAAACGTGAAGCTGAGATGAGACCGACGCAGGTGTCGAACCTGACGAAAGGCGAGTCACGAATGTCCATCATCAGCAGGTCAACCGTGTACGTGCAGATCCAGCGTTTTGGCAAAGAAATCTACCGAACGTAGGCCGAGTGGGTTCCAGCGGTTTAATATAGGAGTTGTCGTGGGGAGTCGACGGTGGAGAAAGCTCGCCAATGACGAGGTCACTCGAGTATGAATGAGGAGCCGGTGTTGATAGTTGCATTTTGACGACGAGTGAGCCCAGGCGAGCGGGTCTCGTCGACCGTCCTTAACGCTCACAGTGGCGGGCGTGAGCTTGGACGCGTCGGTTGGTCGGGCGAGGCTTGGTATTGGTGCTGGCACCGAGCAGGTCTCGGCGTTTCGGCAACTCCGTCGCGGGAGGTTGTGTTTGGCTCGGGTCGCTCCATCGGTCTCGATGGTGCAAGGCGCCGTCGGTGTGGCAGAGGGCAACGCGTTTAGGAAGATGATGAATAGTGGTATTAAGCTGCCCTTTTCTTTGTTTCGTTTCGTTGCATACTGGGCTGAAACGTTGGAGGCCGAGTTTGGAGTGGGCCAATTCCCACGAGTAGTAAAGGTGGAGGTTGGAGAAGGCCGGGCCCAGCTTGTTCAAGGGAAAGAAAGGCGGGCTGGGTCCTCTGCTGCGTTGACTGGGCCTGTGTCGGGTCCCCTTATCCGGACCCGATCAGGGCCCGGTGGGTCTGATTTAGGCCTGGGTCCGGGAAGCCGACCCGGACCCGGCTCCCTCTAATTAATAAATTAATAATAATAATAATAATAAATAAAATAAATAAAAAAATAAAACCGGTCATGGAATATTTTGGGTAAATCGATATCCAAATCTTCCAAAAATTGGCGATTTTGCCCTTCGGGCTAATCGCATCTGAATCTTCCCATCTTACCCCTCCTGTTCGGAATCACACTTTACCTAAGCCCTTATGGCTATACTAGGAAGCCATTGACTTGAATTGAGGTGTATTGATGTGATTTGTTTATATATTTGATTACGCTTTCATTTAAATTGATTGTGGCTGATAGGAACAGTCTTCCAATCTGCATGAAACCCTGAATCAAGCTTGCCTCACCTAAGATTGCACCCGCATGAACTCCTAGTTAGGAAAATCACTCGCGTTAGGTACCGAAAGGGCGTTGGTAACGACACCAGCGTAACCAAGTCCCCGAACCCAAAAACTCTGGTTCCGTAGAACTGATCGATCTCTCCCAATCGATCAGTAAGGTTTCCGGTCTACCCTCCAAGAAAGACCGGTGGCGACTCCAAATGCATGCACAAGTTGCACATGCCACCACGACCACACTAAGGTCGAAAGCGATCGACTCTTATCGTCGAATCCTTCTGAAAAATACTCCCGCCGCGATTTGGTATGGGCCTGGGAGGGCTCGTGCCGATCCAAGACCCGTGATCGGTAGTCCATTAGCCGCGTCCGCTTTCGGACGGGTCGCGATAGCTGGCGACTCCGCTGGGGAGTTTCTGTTCTAGAACCCATGGTTCTAGACCCCAAGTGGACTTAGGCCGTAATTAAAACGCTGAGTGATATTTCTAACCCTGCAGGTGCTCTTGAAGGTGAGGTAAGTCTGCTTATGGTAGGTGTTATATGTTTTTGCAGATTGGAGAGATAAGGGGTGTAGTCCGTGATTAACATTATCTTATGCAGGTTGGCGTAGGAATGTATGTTGTGTGGATGATTTGAAGTGCTGATTGATAAACTGTTGTGCATGAATTGCATTGTGATGATCACAACACGTGGACACACACAACCGCGCCTAAAACCCCGGGCGCCGCCTTTAGGAACACAATAGAAGGAATTGAAAATGGAATCTCCGTGAGGAAAAACACGGGGTAATCCACTTTTCAATTCCGCTCGCTTCGAACTATGGATCGAGTCCCAATGCAACGATAGCTGTGCAATGGAATCGGCTCTTTCTAGAACTCGAGGTGAGAACCTTAACCTTAGGTGCCAAACCCTCTGATTTTTAGAAATTTACCATCACTTGTCTCATGCGCATGTCTTTGGGCGGTTGGTACACCTAAAACCGCACATAAGTCGACGAGTTGGGTTGGTAAGACTCTCTATCCCCCCCCCAAATCTATCACTGTTCATATAAATATAGGCATTTCATTCATTGCATTCTGGTGATTAGATTAAATGCCATTTCGAGGATAGATATGTGCGTTTATCCCTAACGTCCTTGATAGAAGACGAGGAGGGTGATACCCCACGACGGACACAGAGTGTGCGATAAAGGAGCATACTATGGACATTATCGAGGTATCATCCAATGAAGATGACGAGTTGGGGCAAGTGATCCTGAAGACACAGATCGAAACTGGGGCATCCTTAAACGTTAGGATCACATTCCTTTGTTTCATTTTTCATTACTAGTCCTCTTGTATAGGGTTTATTTTTACCGAGGTTTTCTCTATCTCACCCCTTAGAGTAATTGTATTAGGGATCTATTGGTGTATACATTCAGATGGAACTTGGGTGTATTTCTTTTGACGGGTCATGGGAATGTGATAGTGGCATTTTCTCTAATCATCCGAATACTCCCAAGTCAAGTTTATAGTTCCTTTAGAGGAAATTAAAATTGGAAGTCTTACACGACCTTTTGGTCGTATAGAGTAGTCCAATCTCAATTTCTCTAGAAGGAATTATACACTTGAATTGTTTCGTGCATGTTTTACGTCGCTGGTAATCCACGATAATTGATCGAGAATATCGGCGTTGTTTTGAATTTAACGACGAGATAGATGTCCAAATTACTCTCGTTCTTAACAAAACGGCCTTGATTTGGATGCCGTATCTTCAATTAAATTTAAAACACGTTATTATGCCTCGCACTTTTGAGCAATTCGTTCCTCTCGAAATTAATCAAAAGCGATTATCGTGAATTACATTCCTTTCAATAGTATGCTTTCTTTCGAGGAATATTGATAAAAACTTTTCGCACAAGATTAAAACCCTTGTAAAAGTTCTTGTCCTTATTAATCACGAGCAAGCATAAGATTGAAAGGGGTCTATGCTTTCTTTTTCAGATTATTCCTTCTGACTCGGTCTTTTCATTTGCAGGTGAAAAACAAGTAGTATAGAGAAATCTTTTCTTGGACAAATCTGCAACTATTCTTCCATCTGATCATGAGCGAGTTATAAAATCAGGACGTATTTGCTCGGCTTATTGATATTATGGTTCGGCTCACCCAAGTTGAAGATGTTTGGATGCTCGAAGAAATGAACCATACAGAAGTTAAAACACACACACACGAGAACTTTCATTTATTTTGCTCGGCGGAGGGTTTTCAGAAGCAGGTCATACAATTCGGGGGGGAAAAGTAAAGCCAAAGTGGGCCCTAATTAACGACACAAAGGATCCCAACTGACCCTCCATGTTATTAATGCTCTGGTCATACTCCCAACTCCGCATGTTGTGATCGGCAAGCCTGAGGAGAAGACTTCTGCATTCTCCCTTAACTTCGGCGACCTTGGCCTCGTGTTCTTCAGTGACTATTTCCAGGTCCCGAACCAGTCCATTCCCGCGAGCTATGTCCGCGGTTATCTTGTCGAGCCGTTCTTCCTGCCAGTCGCTCTGAAGCCTCAACAGGACGTTGCGGCGGTCATGCTCGCCGGTGGTCAGGGATATGGCCAATTGATCCACCAGATTTCTCCTCTCGCGAAGCAACGTCGCGACCCGCTCATTAGCAAACTCGACTGCCTTTTTGTAACTATCAACCAGATAGTTGGTCAGCACCAAATGATCAGATCGATCCTCATAACGAGCCCGCAAGACGCGAGCCACGAGAACCTCCCGATTAGCAACACGATAGGCCTCTAAGGAGTGTGCAAAGAGAGTCGGGAAAGTTCTATATTCCCTCCCCAGTGTAGTACCTTCGAGAGAAGTGGTATCAAGGTCCTCGAGCAGGACACAGATTGCATCCTCGGTTGCAGAATGATCGGTTATGTGCGCGTAACCGCGACCTAGTAGGTTATAAAGCTTTTCCCACTGGGCCAAGACATCAGTTGAAAAAGTGCGTACGGGAGATGAGGCCATTTGCGTTGGGTTGGCTTGAGAATAAGACGAGTTTAACAGAGAGATTAGAAGGAAGAAGCTGATTATGCGAGAATGTTAACCTTCCATACATTAATTCCTCATTTTATAGCAACTCGAGGATGATGAAGGGTCTCAGTAATAATGCTGGTGGAGCCCAGTTAGGGGGTAAAGCAGGAGGTCCCCTCACGAGAACCATTGGATTCGTTTCGGTCCGCGATTTCCGGCTCATCAATTAAAAGATGTAAAAGATTTGTCGGGATCACCATTATTAGAGTTAGGTGGGAGGTAAGCGCAACTATCGAAGAGAGCCCTAACAGGATTTGGCAGTCCCATCACGTTGAAAAGCTAAGCGAGAAATTCAAGGTCTTGAGGGGGAACGTTTGCCTAATGATGCTTGAAGAGCGTCTCCTGAACACGCAAAGTCACTCGAAGAAAACTTTATAGGAAGTGAGCATACAGGAGAGAGTGGAGAACTCTGAGTGGGCAAGAACCAATCAAACATTTCTCAATCCAACATATTTAAGAGGTTACTGTCAGCTGCTAGAGGCGACTGACTCAAAAATCTCAGAAATTGAACCACAGAGGGATCTCGAAGATTCCAAGATCAAGTCTAACGCCAAAACCATGGAGCCCAACACTTCCGGCAACGGAAATCAAAATCACGGCGACGACGACAACGACATCCACGATGCTCAACTCGGGAAAAGAAGACGTCCTCACCAATACTCTCAGGAGGAAACCCAAATGTTGGAAACCCTCTTCAGTAAAAGCCATTACATGAAAAAGAAGTGGAGAATTGAATTGAGCCGGGAGTTGGGGATTAATCAGTCGAAGATCCAGTTTTGGTTTCAAAATAGGAGATCTAAATCGAAGGCCCAACGCAAACGTCAGGTGGTCGAGATTTTAAAGGAAGAAAACCAAAAGCTGCGAACAAAAAACATGAGGTATGAAGAAGCTCTCAATATTACCGTTTGCCCTCATTGCGATAACCCCATCGCCCTCGGTAAGATATTCCCCGATAAGCCTCACGCGATGATTGAAGACGTTCATTTACCACCCTACTCCCTCGGGGCATCTCCTGCTCAACCAGATTTTGCCGGAGTCACGCATGAGCAGGATGATCCTACGAAGATGATACAAATGCCTCCTGGGGGATGGGATTTGCATCGCTTTGACTGGAGTTACAGTTTCAAGGAGCTGGATGTTACCGCCGACCAGCTCAAAGCATATCAGCCTCATGCACAACAATTTTTGATAGGGTCGGGTGCTGCTGGAGATGAGTTAATCAGTCGTCAAGCCATCGATGCAATTTTGGGCCACGATAAGAGGAGGTTCGCTTGGCCCCCTGAACTGCATTCCAGATTCCTAGACGTGGTTCACCAAATGGGGATCGATTCAGCAACTCCGACGCGCATATTTAAGGCCATGAATGTACCGGGGCTTAGTAAGGAACTGGCCAGGAATCACCTTGCTGCCTACAGAAAGCTATTAAAACAACGTCGAGCGGAGCTAAACCGGGAGGAATCCGTCTCGAGCTCAAAAGCTAGGGGCGACCGCCATTGTAATGCTCAGGCATTAAGAGATACCCGGCCAAATCTAAGCATCAATCAAGCTAGCAACCCGACCACAGGCAAACTGAAAGCTGATCAGAATGTCCTCCTGGGCCATTTCAACACTTCTCAAGAGCGCGTGTCACAAGTACAGCGAGTGCGCACTCCTCCATTCGAGCAGCAGTCGGCTGGTGCTCTGCCCGCCGCTGGTCAACCCACGACAGACGATTTCTTCGATGATGGGCTCGATGCCTTGTTCAATCAGTGGGAAGCTGGCATGCTTGGACAGCCATGATCTAGCACCTGACTCGGGGCACGATGGGTCGGTCACTACGAACACCCGTAGAAAGAAGAACTTGTTCACGAGTAGATCACTCATTTTATCCGTTGTAAAGTTCCTACGGGAACATTTTTCTTTAATGACTATAGTTAATTCTATATTAAAACCAACGCTATCGACGAACATCGTCATGCTCAGTTGTGATGATCCCTTGTTAGATTAAGTCTGAAACCAGAGACGGTCTTTAAAATTTTGAGTGGCCACGAACTCATTCCTCACCAAGCGCCCGGGATGCTGAAATGAAGAGTAACAGCATGCACAGGGAAAATGCCACTTTCGTTTGAACGATGAAAATGGGTTGAGAGAAGATCATATCGTTAATTCCCATGGAGCTAAATGAATTAAACTGAGTCATTAATTGCGGGTCCACCGCTGCTCCCCACGTTCTCGGGCCTAGCAAATCATAAAAGGCGCCGAAAGATTGTAGACCCACCACTTTGAAGACTGAACTAGGGGACGAGCGCAATACTCGATGAAACCGAATCAATGCAAGAGAGTTTGTGATCCTATCACGAGGAAAAAGAAAGGGGAATACAGACGATGAGTAATTACAGGGTCTCAAGAGGAGCGCTTGCTTGCTGGTTTTCATATGCAGCCTGAAGGACGGTTCCAGGACACGCACAATCACTTGAGAAAATTTCTAGAGTGAGCAAACACGTAAGAGCGAATTGAGAAAGCTGAGTGAACTAGATCAGCCCGAGATACTCCGATCCATCATGTTTAAAAGCTATTCCCATCTGCTAGAAATGCCCGACCTGGACATTTCTGAGCACGAACTGCTGGGAGACTTCGAAGATCCTGGAGTTGAATACTGCCCGAAAGCCATGGAGACTGACTCCTCTAGCGATGAAATTCTAGGTTTCAGCTATGAAGAAGGAGTATACAATGATGACAGGAGTCGGAAAAGGAAGCAACTACAACGCCACACTCCAGGCCAAATCCGAGAGCTCGAAGCTTTCTTCAATGAATGCCCCACTCCAAGCAGACAACAGAAAATGGAGTTGAGCCGAAAGATAGGATTGGAGCTTTCAAAGGTCAAATTTTGGTTCGCCAACAAACGAACCCGGGTGAAACAACAATACGCAGACCATGAGTTACTGGTCCTGAAGGAGGAGAATGAGAAGCTTCAAGCTGAAAGCGCGAGATATAAGGAAGCTCTGACCAAGGCCACCTGCCTTAATTGTGGTAATCCTGTTGTCCTCGGCGAGGTGTTCCTCGATGAACCATCCCTGTTGACGAATAACGCTCAGCTGTTACTGTATTCTCCACAGCATTTTCCGACACAGCCAGACACCGCCGGAGATCTGCATGAGCAAGTCAACACCATAGGATCAACACCAACATCCTCTGAGAAATGGGATATGAATCATCACAGGGGGAGCTCTCTCAATGACGAACTCGCTGTCGCAGCCAGCCAATCCAAAGTCGGTGAGTCCCTCCCTGGACAACTTTTGAAACGACTAGATCCCGTAGAGAATAGCTACCGAAGTATTGACGATATTTTGGGTGATAAGAGAACAAGGTTTTACTGGACCTATGAACTTCACACCAAATTTGTTGATGCAATTCGAGAGCTGGGAGTTGATTCGGCTAGCCCGCTACGCATACTCGAGATTATGAATGTGCCGGGGCTCTCTAGAATTAACGTCGAGTCTCACCTCAAGTACTATAGGAGATTGCTAAGGGATGGAAGGATAGCGTTAAACCATCATAAAGCCAGTTGGAGCTCAAGTGCTGGGCAGAGTTACAACCATGATGATTGGAGAGCCGAGAGCACCCAACCGTGTTTCAGCAATGACGGGACTAGCAGTCGTGTCAGCGACTCCTCTAACCCAAATCAGAATGCTCCGCCGAGCTATCTCAATACTCCTCAAGAGTATATGCCACAGTTCCAGCATATAGAGATTCCTCAGTTTGAGCGCGAATCAGTCATTAATGCTGTCCCTGAAGCGGATCTGGCATTGGTAGAGAGTGCACATATGGACCTGCCGGTCATTGGAGGAAGTTCCAATTCGAGGGGTCAAATTGCTCACGGCGAGAGCAAAGAGATGAATCCCTCGCCTGCAGTCGACGACACCCAATCTGGGCACCAAGGGCTAGAAAGAACAGGTGATTTCCTTGATGAGGAGCTGGACACTTGGATCAATACTCTTCAGGAATGTATGTCTCAACCCCAACAGGGCAATTATGAAGGTTCCAGCTCAAAGACTCCAATCCCTCACAACGAAGGCAATGAAAGAAATCTGCCCCCAACAATCGTTGATACCCAACTTGAACATCAATGGCTCGAAGACCCGAGCAATTTCCTTGGCGATGAGTTCAATCTTTGGCTCGATCAATTTGGAGCCGGAGGACCATCGCAGTGGTGACGCAAGGCCGGTGATCAAACGTCTGATGCAAGGCATGGCTACTCGATGAAAAATGCTTAGAGGAAAGGGGTTGAATACTCCTATTGAATATGTTGTTGATCGCACTGTAAGGTTCCCACGGGAACATCTTTCATTAATATCTAGAACTAATTGCGCGTGAGTGTCAACATCACCCTTTGAGCATCTTCAAGCCGAGGGCCGTGGATTAATCACTTAATCCGTGGAGCAAGTTCCATGAACAATGACTATCACCCGCGGAGCATAATGGGATCTACCCCTTCAATACGAAATACGTTTGGCCGCGAAGCCACCTATTTGGTAAAACGATGTATCGTTCCTAAACGATCTTCAATTGAATACCGAAGTACTGTCTCCTTTCTTTTCCTTCTCAGATGATAAACATGGATAAAGCACTCGAGGAGCCATGCGTTCAAATAGCAGAACAGACGTTGCCTAACTGGGGGCAGATGAACCATTGATGTTGCAAACACTCCAAGAATGGATAGGCGGATTTGATAGATGTTGTTCATATCAATACGCAACATCAGAATGTGATGAAAATCAAGAGTAAAGTTGTATCGTCCCAACTTGTCTTGAATTTTGGAACGCAAACTGACACTTATTGTTTGTTTTTTTACAGGGGCTCGCCATCAAGGCAAAACGGGTTTTCACATCCCATGTATTACCCGTTGGAATACATGACCAATGGTAAATTGTATCGTTCTAATTTTTTGAAAAATTCGTGAACGTACAATAACATGTTTCTTCCGCATTTTCAGGGATCTCCAGCCGCGGGGGACAGGTAAGTATCCATTTTCCCAATCCATTGAAGATGTTAAATAAAAAACAGAGAGAAAAAGAAAAGCTTTCAGAATCTGATGTCTATAAAAGACATAGAATTCAAACTTCATTGGCATTCATGTTTTAAAACAGGAGGTTGTCTGAACATGAATAAGAACATGCATGGTGCATCATAAAATCCCCTTGACGGGTAAAATTTTTGGAGAAAATGAAAGAGATTTTTTCCAATCAAAAGTTCAAAACTTTCAAAAGGACGTTTTCTCAAAAGACGAAAGGCAAAGCCTAATCCAAACACGTCCTATACACACTTGAAAGAGAAGTGGAGCGGATCAGATAGCAAAATCTGGACCTATGGAAGTAGGGACCATCCGCAGCGATTACATGGATTGGGACGACGGAGGCATTCGTTTCTTATCCCCAAACACTACAGGTGACCATTGACAACCCCTTCGAACGGCGGTTTTCATTCTCAATCCCGTCAAGAACCACCCCACATTTGGGGCAAAATGGAGGTGAGTCCAGCAACATCAGGAGAAAATGGTTAGAAATTTTCTTGCTCGGACTAACATCAATCTTTGTGTGTTGTTTATATGGTAATCCAAATGCCATAGGATGATGAGAAGCATTCATTTCTCTATCCCACACACCATATCCTTTGCATAGCCAAGTTGAGCCTGCAAATTCATTTCATAAACCCATTGGTGATCATTGCAAGTTCCAAAGCAAAGACAAATCACTTCAGGAACGGAGAAGTTCAAGACTTAGGGTTTACGAAGAAACTACTAAGTTGATACTCAAGCGTGCTAAGAGCCAAGTCATATATCTAGCACAATTGCCAAGCATTCCATTTGCAACAAGAGATTAAAGAAATCCCCAGCATCAAGAAAAAGCAAAGTGCCTGGTAAAAGCGAGGCCGATGCTCGGGTGAACAATTTGATCGATCCCTAAAGAAACCTGGTAAGGAAAAGAAGGGGGAAAAACCCCTAATGGGGTCAAATCAAGAAGACTGCTCCCCAAATGATGTCAGCCGTGGAGCAAAAACACAGAAAGAGTTGTCAACCTCTTAATACCACAAGAGACGCTCTCTAAAGAGCTGGTGCACACCTCAAAATCGGTTGCGCACCTCAAAGACTAAAGATGCATAAAGGAAATGACAGGAGGCAAATCAACAATGATCACCAATGTCAAACCCGTCACGAATTCTGGGCCAAAAACAAGCCTTTTTCGGTCCCCAATCCTACCAATGTTACAACCCTGAAACAGTCTTCTCTGACTAAGACATTTGGGCTAACATATAGCTTAGCTCGAAGAAGTACGAGCAAGACTATTTCTTTCTCATTTTGCAGGGTTCTTGACTTGTAAACCCGGAGCAGATGGTGAAGACTTTCATTCAATGGCCTCGACTCCAAAGCGGGTCCCCCTTGAAAACCAATACCCAAGCCCTACATTACGGTCCCGTGGAAGACCTCCCGACCAATCAAAATGTATGCGCTGCGAATGGGCCTAAAACCTAGGCACAGGTTAGTAGGGAATTGAGTGCATCCCCTATAAAAACCACTATCTCAAAACAGGTGAGAAGACCTTCTTGTCGAGAAATATTCCAATTGATGTTTTGAACAAACTCTTTTTGGAATTCTCAAACTGTTGATCTAGATTTTCCGTGCAAGGGATTTGTGATCACATTTGCATGTTGCAAGAATGCTTTGGATAACCTCCAGCATCAAAATGCACATTTCACGATTAAAACCTAAGTCGTACGGTTTTTGTCAGATGGACAACCGTCGTCTTCCCAAAGATTACTAACGTTTTCTTGGTGAAGAAAAATCTTTCAGGCTCAAACTTCTGCAGGATACTTGGAGAACCCAGCTCCCAGAATGTCGCCTCAACAGACCCAAGTGAAGCTTTGTCAAGGTAAAATCTTTCACTGCTTCAAAACTGAATTCCCGACAAATTTCGGGATCTTTCAAAAGATGGGATGAGGATAAAACCCTTTAAAAAAATAGGCAAACTGTCCCAGCAGACGTGGAGAACCCTAGTTCCGGGACCCTTTTTCAAAATCAAGCGGTCCTAGCATGACGTGGAGAACCCTCGTCCCAGGACCCCTTTTCAAAAATCAGGCAGTCCTAGCATGACGTGGAGAACCCTCGTCCCAGGACCCCTTTTCAAAAATCAAGCAGTCTCATCGGACGTGAAGAACCCTCGTCATGAGACCCCTTTTCAAAACAACCAAAGGTAGAAACCGCCTGAAGGGTCAACTCAAGGTAGAAACCGCCTGAAGGGTCAACCAAAGGTAGAAACCGCCTGAAGGGTCAGCTCAAGGTAGACACCGCCTGAAGGGTCAACCAAAGGTAGAAACCGCCTGAAGGGTCAATCCAAAGGTAGATACCGCCATAAGGATCAATCCCAGGGTCCAATCCACCATACGGATCAAAACTTTGACTAATTCTAAATGTCGGAGAAGTTATTTTCCTAGGTAAGCCTTACTATAGGTGAACCGCTTATGGTCTGATCCACCATACGGATCAAAATCCTTGGCAAATCCCCAAAGCGTGGGATACGCCTTCCTTAGGTTCCTACCAGTTAGGAATCCCATAACGGTATGACCTACCATACAGGTCAGAGCTTAATCTCCCTAGGATAAAATGATGAGTCCTAGGTATCTTCTTGAAACTCGTCGCCACCGGCAGCATCCGACAGGTGAGCTTCAGGTAAGCCTCTCTCACTCCGGCCCATGTTCAAATTGTTAGAGTAAACCGGGGAATTAATTTGAGCTTTTATCAAGAGCCTTAAGGATCTGATGTCATAGCATTTCTTCTTTCATTGTCCCAGTTGAGTGGGTTAGGAATCAGGTGTCATCTTGTCTTTGAGAGGAATCTCTCTTCTTTCATTGTCCCAGTTGAGTGGGTTAGGAATCATGTGTCATCTTGTCTTTGAGAGAAACCTCTAACGAGATTCCTCTCAAAGAGGGGCAGCTGTTGACACCTAATTTTTTGACCACCTATTATTGTGATTTTCATTTTAAAAATTAATTAAAAATAGCAAAAAAATCATAAAATTGTAAAATCAACTTTGGAAGCCTTGGCCTAGCCTCAAGAACCAATTTTGAACAAAAACAATATTTTTCGTAATTTTTAATAATTTTTTGTGTTTATTTAATTATTAAAAATACTAAAAAAATCAGAAAAATACCATTCGTGGTCCGAAAAATACAAAAATTATTCAATAATTTTGCTTTAATTTTCTCTTCAAGTGTGTCACTTTAAATCTAAAAAATTCAGCTCGGGTCACTATGTTCCTTCACAAACGTAAATCCGAACTGAGCAAAAAAAGATGATCAGTCTTTTAATTTGTAGGTTTTATAATCTTGACACCGACCACCATCCGCAATATATAAATGCCCATTGCTTCTCTTCTTTCGTGAGGGGAACTAGAAGGGATTAAAAAAAATGAAAAGAAGAGGGAGTGGAAGACAGGTTATCTAAAAAAAGGGGAATGATAATAAAAAAAAGAAAAGACAAGAGGACGTGCAGGGGGATCCAAGAAAAGAAAAAAAGAAAAAGAGAGGACCTATTCTTTTTTTGGGGAGTTGGGCACGTCCAGAAAAAGGGGATCGGCGTGAAGGGTGGCGGGTCTTCCATCTGATCAACTGGAGATGACCACCTTGCGAAGCCACCTCCAATGAGCTCCCAGCCGTGCCGTTCCCATGGTGACACACCTCCGGCCGCGGCCGAGTTTAGTTTGACCTGAGGTTGTGTGTCACCTCAACAACCGTCACCAGCCACCATCGTGTGACCCGTGTGTCTTGTCTAGGAGGCCGATTTCCTCGTGCTGCTGCTGTTGTCGTTGTTCATTGCGTAGCAAAAGCCGTCCCTCACTCCAAAGAAGCTGTTGGTTTTAGAGGAGAGCGTTCGGAGAGTTCGCTTTCGTTGGTGATCTTCGTCGCAAAGCTTGGGTTTCATTCAGAGAGAGAGAGAGAGAGAGAGAGAGCAGGAGGCGAGGGGGAAGTTGGACGCTAATGAAACCCAACCGTCGTCATAGTCCGAGCTGACGGCGGTCTCGCGCCCCGAATCACCGACCAGTCATGCCTTGGCCGGCGGGGATCGTCATCACTCACCACAGCTTCCTCCTCTCCTAACGGCCGCCTGAAGCTTGAGCAGGTCCGATAACGAAGGAGCCGAGATAAGCTCGACCTGGGAAGAAGCGACGCAGACGTGCAAAGTGGAGCCGCCTCTTCTCCTACTAACCGTAAGCCTATCCCCCATTTCTTGACTGCGTTTATTCTTCGCCGACAAGTCCATCCTGTCACGCTTCCCTTGCATGTCCCAAAGGTTTCATTCGTTTGCGAATATGCATGCGTCTCCATTTGCCTGCTCTGTTTAGTTGTAGCTTGTCATAAACACCCGACGCTTGTTAGTCACCTGTGCATGCCTTTGTTTGGGTGGTCGATCGAGGTTCTAGTCTAGCAACTGTCGTCCCTTTTACGTTGATGGTGTTCACACTAGTTTTACGGCCTCGTTATCGGTCGTTCGAAAGCGTTGAGTTCGGTTTTCGGAAACTCGAACGGCGTTGTCTCGCAGTATTGAAGACCGCTAGCTCTGCCCGCTAGTTCGGCCTGCCAACTCGTTGCTCCGTGGAAAGGGTAGAAACGTGAAGCTGAGATGAGACCGACGCAGGTGTCGAACCTGACGAAAGGCGAGTCACGAATGTCCATCATCAGCAGGTCAACCGTGTACGTGCAGATCCAGCGTTTTGGCAAAGAAATCTACCGAACGTAGGCCGAGTGGGTTCCAGCGGTTTAATATAGGAGTTGTCGTGGGGAGTCGACGGTGGAGAAAGCTCGCCAATGACGAGGTCACTCGAGTATGAATGAGGAGCCGGTGTTGATAGTTGCATTTTGACGACGAGTGAGCCCAGGCGAGCGGGTCTCGTCGACCTTCCTTAACGCTCACAGTGGCGGGCGTGAGCTTGGACGCGTCGGTTGGTCGGGCGAGGCTTGGTATTGGTGCTGGCACCGAGCAGGTCTCGGCGTTTCGGCAACTCCGTCGCGGGAGGTTGTGTTTGGCTCGGGTCGCTCCATCGGTCTCGATGGTGCAAGGCGCCGTCGGTGTGGCAGAGGGCAACGCGTTTAGGAAGATGATGAATAGTGGTATTAAGCTGCCCTTTTCTTTGTTTCGTTTCGTTGCATACTGGGCTGAAACGTTGGAGGCCGAGTTTGGAGTGGGCCAATTCCCACGAGTAGTAAAGGTGGATCCCACATTTGGGAATTTGCCAAGGGTTTTGATCCGTATGGTGGGCTAAACTAGAAATGGCTTGCCTAATGTAAGGCTTATTAGGGAAAACGACTCCTCCTGCGTTCGGGATTCATCAAGGTTTTGATCCGTATGGTGGATCGGACCATTGGGTTGATCCTTCAGGCGGTCTCTACTAGTCCTTTGACCCTTCAGGCGGTTTCTACCATTCATTGACCCTTCATGCGGTTTCTACCATTGAGTTGACCCTTCAGGCGGTTTCTACCATTGGTTGACCCTTCAGGCGGTTTCTACCATACATTGACCCTTTAGGCGGTTTCTACCATTGTGTTGACCCTTCAGGCGGTTTCTACCATTGGTTGACCCTTCAGGCGGTTTCTACCATACATTGACCCTTCAGGCGGTTTCTACCATTGTGTTGACCCTTCAGGCGGTTTCTACCATTGATTGACCCTTCAGGCGGTTTCTACCATATATTGACCCTTCAGGCGGTTTCTACCATTGTGCTGACCCTTCAGGCGGTTTCTACCATTGATTGACCCTTCAGGCGGTTTCTACCATTGAGTTGACCCTTCAGGCGGTTTCTACCATTTATGAAATTCCAAATTGATATGAATCAAAGGATGACGTACCCGCTCTTCGGGGCTAGTCGGAGACTCGATCATTCTGTGGATCGGTCTTAGAAAAGATTTGCCTACTAAAAGGCTTCACTTAAGGATGACGCACCTAGTCTTTGGGGTGGCCAAAAGTCCTGCAGAAATCTTAGACCTGAAAAAATTTTCCTCGCCAAGAAGATGTTAGTAATCTTTGGGAAGACAATAATTGTCTAATTGACAAAATTCTACGACTTAAGTTTTAGTCATGAAATGTGCATTTTGATTGTTGGAGGTTATCCAAAACATTCCTGCCACATACAGATGTGATCATAAATTCCTTGCACGGAAACTCCAGATCAAACAATTTGAAAATTTCAAAAAGAGTTTGCTCAAAACATCCATTGGAGTATTTCTCATCCAAGAAGGCTCCTCACTGCTCTGTGATAATGATCTTTAATAGGGAAAGTGCTCAATTTCCTACCGACCTGTACCTGGGTTTCAGGATCATTCGCAACGCATACATTTCGATCAATCAGGAGGTCTTTCACGGGACCGTAGTGTTAGGCTTGGATATCGGTTTCCAAGGGGGACTCACTTTTGAGTCAAGGCCGTTGAACGAAATTTTTCACTATCTGCTCCGGGTTTACAAGTCAAGAACCCTGCAAAATGAGAAAGAAATAGTCTTGCTCGTACTTCTTTGAGCTAAGTTATACATTAACCCAAGTATCTTAGTCAGAGAGGACTGCTTCAGGATTGTAACATTGGAAGGATTGGGGACCGAAAAAGGCTTGTTTTTTGCCTAGAAATTGTGAAGGGTTTGACATTGGTGATCATTGCAAATTTGCCACATGTCCTTCGAAGAACATCTCCATTTCTTGAAGTGTACACTCCTCTTTTAGAGCGCACAAGGATTTTTAAAAGCGTCTCTTGTTGCATTAAGAGACCGTCTGTTTGTGTGTTTGCTATTTGAGCACGACATCATTTGGGGAGTAGTCATCTTGATCTGACTCCTTTGGAGGGTCTTTTCATCATCTCTCTAGACTTTACTGGGGATATTTTGAATGGACATCGGCCTTGCTTTTTACCAGGCACTTTGCTTTTTCTTGATGTCTAGGGATTTTTCTTTTCCCCCTTTTTTTAATCCCGTGTTTTTCTTTTCTTTTGGAGCTAGGATTTTCGGCAATCATGCTAGATATGCAACTTAAACTTTGGCATACTTCCGTTCCTAGAGTGATGTTGCCTTTGTTTTGGAATATGCAATGATCACCAATATGTTGATGAAATGAATTTGTTGGCTCAACATGGTCGTGCAAAGGATAACAGTGTGTAGGATAGAGAAATGAATTATTCTCGTCATCCTATAACACTTGGATTATCATATAAACAACACACAAAGATTTATGTTAGTCCGAGCAAGAAAATTTCTAACCATTTACTTTCTGATACTGTTGGACTAACCTTCATTTGCCCCAATGTGGGGTGGTTCTTGACAGGGTTGAGAATGAAAATCGTCGTTCAATGGGGTTCTCAATGGGCATCTGTAGTGTTTGGAATGAAGAAATAAATGCCTCTGTCATCTCGATCCATGTAATCGTTGCGAATGACCCTTATGTCCATAGATTAAGGTTTCTCAATCATTTCCAATCTCCTCATCTCTCAAGTGTGTATGGGACGTGTTTGGATTAGGCTCGCTTCTCTTATGAGAAAATACCCTTTTGAACAGTTCAAACGACTCTTGTTGGAAAAATTCATTTCATTTCATCAAGATTTATCCTTCAAAGGGATTTTGTGATGCACCATATATGTGTAATTCATGTTCAGACAATCTCTTGTTTTAAAACATGAATGTCAATGAAGTAAGAATTCTATGTCTTTTTAGATGTGAGAATCGAATTAATTCTGAAAGTTTTTAATCTCCAATGAATTGGGAAAAGGGATACTTACCTGCCCATCGAGGCTGGAGATCCTGGAGATATAAAAGGGATATGTCATTGTATATTCTAAAACTTTACAAAAATTGGAACGATACATCTTACCCTTCGTCATATGCTCCAACGAGTGTACAAGGGTTGTGAAAATCTGCACTTCACATAGTAACACAAGATTGTTAGGTGTTCTAAAGTTCTTTCGACTTCTTGATTTTTAGAGAAAAATCAAACTTACATGTCTGCCCTGATGGCGAGCTCCTGCCAAGGATAAATATTAAGCATTATTTTGGGTTTCCAAATTCAAAACAAATTGGGACGATACTACTTTACTCTTGATTTGAATTCCATTCTGCATGCCAATGTGCGGATTGCAGAAGCCGGCCCTCAAGGATTTATGTCGGAGGAGATTCATTCATCTTTTTGGGCGTGTTTCATGCGCTGTTTTGTTATTTGAATGCATGGCTTCTTGGGTGCCTCGTCTCTATTCATCACCTGAGAGGAAAATAAGAGAACATTATCCCCACATCTGATTGAAAATCATTTAGGAACGATACGTTCTTTTTACCAAATGGGTGGCTCCGCGGCCAAATGCGTTTTACGTTGAAAGGATGGATTCCATTACGCTCTGCGGATGATAACTATCGCTTGGGGGACTTGCCCCACGGATTAAACGGTGAATCTGATGTCTTCGGCTTCGACATGCTTTCCGGATGTAGGAATGGTTTGCCCCCATTTTCAGTAGAGATGGGTTTTGTCGAGTGGGCAAGATCAAAAACTCATCCTAGATTTGGCTTTAGTCGAAGGTTGAAATCCCGACCTTGGATAAGCGAATCATGATTCATCTCCTTCTGCTTCGGATTTGTCATTTGCGCGCTTCACATTTTACAATACCAACTTCGCCGCTTGATAAAAATGAATCGATGATTTTCGAATTGCCCCAAGTTCTATAGTCATCTGCGTCGAATCTCTTTGAACTTCATCGAGTGATAGACCAACTGATAAAACGATTTTTCAATCCCGAGATCGAACTCGAACTCCTGACGTTTCGTACCACTGCCATTTCACTGACTACCAAGACACAGCACTATTGGCGTCCCTAACTGGTTCGTTTTTTGTTATAAAATTCTCGAAGCAGTTAGTGACCCCCATCGAGAATGAAACAAGCTCAATTTAGAGTTCGTAACGACTAAAGGTCCCTTGGAACGATACAGAGCTAACCGTCTTTGAGCTCGCTCGGGCTTTTACTCACATTTTCCTATGTGAAGCCTTTAAATGTTTTTCTTCGTGGCGTTCAATTGATTCGCCTTGACTCTAATCTAACAAGGGATTGTCGCACTCGAGCATGATGATGCTCGCAGGTAGTACTGATCGCTGCCCCAGATTAACTCTAGGCATTAAGGAAGATTATCTCGCATGGAAGACTTTATGACAGAAAGATTAATGATACATCCAGTCACATGTGCCTACGTCCCTTGAAGATTCTCGGTGATCAGCCAGTTACACCATGAATCAGATATATAATCGCCATTTTGGATCATAACTTCATAAGTCCATCAGTTTTAAACTGATCGATCCAGATATGGAGCTCCTCATCAAGGAAATCTTTTGATTCTTCGAGCAACTGATATTCAGGTTGACCATCATCGCTTGGCGGCGAAGGATTCCTATTTCTGTTGTGAGCGATCTGATTCTTCGAGCTAGAACCTTCGTCATTGCTCGAGATTATAAGAGGATGATTGATCGGTTCACTATCAAAAGCACCTTCCATTTGGGGATGGGAGAAACAAAAATCCTCAGAGCATCCCCCCGCTTGATCTTCCGAAATCATACGCCCAAGCCAGGCGGATCTTTGAACACTAGGCGCAATATGTTGATCGGCGATAGGAAGAGCACTAGCGAAAAGTTGCTGCTCAAACCAAGGAGTTCGTACCTGCTGCACTTGTGGCATATACTCTTGAGTGGTGCTGAGATGATTCGGGAGAATATTCTGATTAGCGCCCAAGTAGTCGATGGTGCTGCTACCAGCTTGGTCGATGCCTAAATTCGGCAGGGTATTTCTTACTTCAGGGGCATTGTAGTTGTGGCCATGCCTAGTGTTTAGGCACAAGTTGAGTTCTTTCAGGTTCAGTGCTGTGTGGCGCTGTCTTAGTGCCCTTCTGTAGCTCTTGAGGTGACTCGCGACTCCATCTTTAGTGAGTCCTGGTATGTTCATGATCTCAAGTATGCGCGTTGGATATGCTGAGTTGATCCCTAGTTGCTGAACCGCACTAAGGAACTTGAGATGAAGCTCCGGGGACCAATTGACCCTCGTCTTCTTGCGACCTGGAACAGTGTTGACAACTTGGCTATTGCTCTCTGGCCTATTTCCAGTAGGATTTGATCGAGCCGGAAATTGTTGTGGAGGGAATTCATCAGCTTTGGATTGGTCGGTCGTGATAGTAAGCTCATCGTTAAGGAAACTCCAATCATGGTGACGCATATCCCATCCTTTAGAAGGCATCGGTATTGACTTCGTAGAATTGATTTGTTCATGCATATCTCCAACAAAATCCGATTGTATCAAAGATGGTTCGAGGGGGTGGGGTGGTGAATGAGCATTTTCAATCCTCATATAAGGCTTATCAAGGAACATTTCGCCGAGAGTGATAGGGCCACCGCAATTAAGGCAAGCGATAGTGCTGGGAGCTTTCTTATACCTCATGTTCTCCGCTCGAAGCTTTTCGTTTTCCTCCTTTAGAATCGCAAGTTCTTGACGTCTGTGTTGAGCCCTCAATTTGGCTCGCTTATTTTGAAACCAAAACTTGACCCTCAAAGGTTTCATCCCTAGCTTCTGGCCCAATTCATTTCTTTGTTTCATGTTCGGGAGAGGGCATTCACTAAAGAAAGCTTCAAGCTCTTGGATTTCATTCTGAGTGTGGCACTGGCGACGTTTCCTTTTCCGGGATTGACCATCGATGCTGCTGTTGTCGTCGCTGCTGAGATCCTGAACTTCGTTGCCGAAAGGGTTGGGTTCTGTGGTTCTGGTACCAGACGCGATCCTGGAATCTTCGAGATCTCTCAATAGTTCATTTTCTGAGATTTTTGGATCAGTCGCCTCTAGCAACTGACTGTAACCATCAAACATGTTGGATCGAAAAATGTTCGATCAATTTTTGCTCACTCAGGGTTCTCTACTCTCTCATGTATGCTCACTCTCTCTAAATTTTCTTTTGAGTGGTTCTGTATGCCCAGGAAACGTTCTTTAAACATGGATGAAGATCATCAGGCAAGCGTTTCTCCCAAGATTTCGTATTTCTCGCTTTGTCATCTTCTTTCTTCTTTTCAACGTGGAGGGACACCAAATCGATTTCCTTTTCTCGATATCCATGTCTGTCTCCCACTTATTTTCAAAAAGGTGGAACTACGCTCGCCTCCCGCTCAGTTTTTTAATATGATGGGACCGCCAAATCCTTTTGCAACTTTTTTCGATAGTTGCGCTTAACTCCTGCTCAATTTTAATATGGTGGCACTGACATATCTTTTTACAACTTTTTTAGATTTATCAAGCCTGAAATCGCGGACTGGGACGGATCTGATGGTTCACCGAAAGAGCCACCACTGCTTTACCCAATTAACTTGGCTCCACGAGCATTATTGTTGTGACCTTTCTTCATCCTCGAGTTGCTATAAAAGGAGGAGTTAATGCAGAGAAGATTAACGCTCTTACATAATTGCCTTTTCGTATTTTAATCACTCTACCACACCCATCTTCTTCTCCCACACTCCAACAAAAATGACCTCCTCTCCTATTCGCGCTTTCTCGGCTGAAATTTTAGCCCAGTGGGAAAAACTCTATAACCTCTTAGGTCGAGGCTATGCTCATATAGCCGATCACCCAGAAATTGAAGATGAAATTCGCATTTTGCTCGTGGAAATAGACACCACCTCTATCGAGGGCACTAATTTAGAGAGGGAATATAGAATCTTCCCAACCCTCTTTATAAACTTTTTAGAGACTTACCGTGTCGCTCATCGAGAAGTTACCGTGGCTCACGTTTTGCGAGCTCGCTATGAGGATCGGTCCAACTGCTTGGTGTTGGCCAACCTTGTGGCCGATAGTCACAGAAAGGCTGTTGAGTTCGCCAACGAGCGGGTCTCGATGTTGCTTCGCGAGAGGGGAAATTTGGTGGAGCACTTGGCCTTATCCCTGACCACCTATGAGCACGACCGTCGTAATGTCGTGTTGAAGTTTCAATGTGAGTGGCAGGAAGAAAGGCTTGACAGCATTACTGCGGATATAGCCCATGGGAGAGGACTAGTTCGGGACCTGGAAATAGCCGCCGAAGATCACGGGACCAAGGTTGCCGAGCTTAAAGGGGAATGTAAACGCCTTCTTCTTAAGCTTGCAGATCTCGAGTCCCGAGGTGGTGAGTATAGGCAAAGCATCAATAATATGGAGGGCCAACTGGGTTCCTTTGTGATGCTAATTAGGGCTCATTTCGGTTTTACTTTTCCACCTCGATGATCTGTATGATCTGCTTTTAAGGTCCCTCGATTGAGCGAAATGAATGAAAGCTCTAATATGTGTGTCTCAACTTCTGTATGGCTGACTTTCTCGAACATCTGACCACTCTCAACCTAGGCAAGCTGCTCTTTGACATTGATGATTCGAGCGTGTACATCTTGATTTTTTAATCTTGCTTATGATCGAATAAAGGAACCTCCCACCGCGTTTATCCACAAAAAGACTTCTCTTCTCTATCTGTTTTTAACTACTTAGAGATGCCCCAGTTTCGATCTTTGAGAGGTGACTTCAGGATCACATATTCCAAATTGTCATCTTCATTAGATGATACCTCAATGATGTCCATAGCAGGCTCTTCTTGTCCACTTGGCGCTCGTAATGGGATGACACCATCTTCGTCTTCCATCAAGAACATTGGGAGGAAAACACACCTATCTATCCTCAAAATGGCATTTAATCCAATAACCAGAATTATGCAATGAATATAATGATTATGAGCTGTAACAAGTTCGAGGGATAGAAAAGTCTTACCAACCAAACTTAAGAGAAAATCAAGCTTCTCTGTACGGTGTTAGGTATACTAACCTTCCATAGACAAACGCATGAGACAAGTGAGGGAAAACTCCTAAAAATCAAAAGATAGGGTTGGTACCTAAAGCCAAGGTTCTCACCTCGAATTCTGGGAAGAGTCGATTCCATTGCACAACTATCGTTGCATTGGGACTCAATCCATAATTCGAAGTGAGCGGAATTGAAAAGTGGATTACCCCATGTTTTTCCTCACGGAGATTCCATTTTCAATTCCTTCTATTGTGTTCCTAAATAGGGCGCCTGGGGTTTTAGGCGCAATTGTGTGTATTCATTGTGTCGTGCTAAAGCAATAAACATGTATTTTATTTAACAATCACCGCTTCAATATAAATATCCACACAATCATACATCCAAAACTCTTGCCTGTATAAAACAAAGTTAACAAGCACTTCACCCCTTATTTCTCCCGTCTACAAAAACATCTAACACATTCGTTAGCATATACACCTCACTTTCGAGAGCATCTGCATAAAATTAGGTTAGAAGAATCAATCAACTTTTTAATCGGCTCAAGTCCACTAAATGGTTAAGAACCAGTCCCCAGCAGAGTCGCCAGTCTGTCGCGACCCTCTTGAGGTTGTCGGGCTCTCGAGGGCTAATGGGCCGTCATGTCTGGTCGGACGCGGGCCTCTCCCAAGGCCCATTACCCAAATCGCAACGGAGGTATGCGTGATCGACTTTCAGTGTAGTCTAGTGACATGTGCTAAGTGTGCATGCCATGGAGTCGCCACCAATCATTTTTTTAGGGTATGATTGGACCACCCAATCGAATAGTTGGGAGTTTCTATTCAATTCTGCGAGAACCAGAGAAATGGTTTCGGGGACTTAGTTACGCCAACTGTTAGAGTTGACGCCCTTTCGGTACCTAAGTTGACTGAATTTTCTAGCCTGAGATTTATGCGGATGAGTAAGGTATGAACCATAAATCTAGAAATTCATGCAGATATGAGTTATTATCCTAGCAATCACAATCAGTAATAAAATGCGCAACTCAAGGAATCTAGATATGCAAATAAATCACATGGCATTCCTAGTAATGCCATATTTATCAATCACAGCTCAAGAATGATTTAGCTGTCCTAGCCGTTCTACACTCGATCTAACCTAAGAAAAGCATTAGGAAGCATCGCAGGAGTTTGAGAGTACTCACATGGGGTTCGCCGTGCCCTGGTTTGGTCTTGGACGAGCTATCGAGCTCATGCCGACCCGATTATATTTGGGGATCCACTCGGCGTTTTACATCATGAAATCATGTGAAACAATAACGAAAATATTCAGCAAGGGGCATTTATTGTAGATGGTGGTCGATCTAATTGGACATCAAGACTAAAAAAGATGTAGAAATTTACAAATTAAAATACTCGAATGATATTTTTTTTGCCAAATTCAACTCTATGCGTCGTGAAGAAACACATGCAATTGAACTTGAATTTTGACTATTTATGAGTTCAAAATGAAAAGAAAATTTAAATAAAAATATTGACTATTTTTCTATATTTTTACGACATCGAATGCTATTTTTCTTCATTTTTCATGTATTTTTCTATTTTTGGAAAAAATTGAAAATTTATTTTTTGTCAAAAATGGTTCCTTTAGCTTGGTCAAGGCTACCAAAGATGATTTTTTAACTTTTTAACTTTTTATAGATTTTTTATGAATTTTTAAAAAATAAACTATGAAAGACTGATAAAAAAATCAGGTGTCAACATCGACAAGGAGGTCTTCTCACCTGTTTTGCGATAGTGGTTTTTTTATAAGGGACGCACTCAATTCCCAACTAACCTGTGCCTAGGTTTTAGGCTCATTCGCAGCGCATACATTTTGATCGGTCGGGAGGTCTTCCACGGGACCGTAATGTTGGGCTTGGATATTGGTCTTCAGTGGGGACTCGCTTTTGAGTCAAGGCCATTCAATGAAGGTTTTCACCATATGCTCAGGGTTTACAAGTCAAGAACCCTGCAAAATGAGAAAGAAATAGTCTTGCTCGTACCTCTTCGAGCTAAGCTATATGTTAACCCAAGTGTCTTAGTCAGAGAAGACTGTTTCAGGGTTGTAACATTGGTAGGATCGGGGACCGAAAAAGGCTTGTTTTTGGTCCAGAATTTATGAGGGGATTGACATTGGTGATCATTGCAAATTTGGCACATGTATTTTCCATTTTGCATCTTCAATTTTGAGGTGCACGATCGCTTTTGAGGTGTGCACAAATTTTTGTGAAAGCGCCTCTGGCTGCATTAAGAGGTTAACAACTCTATCTGCGTCTCTGCTCCGCGCTTGATACTGTTTGAGGAGTGGTTTTTAGAATCTGACTCCTTCTGAATTTTTTCTTCTCCCCTTTTCAAACAGGTTTCACTGGGGGATTGATACAAATTGTTCACCCAAGCATCGGCCTTGCTTTTACCAGGCACTTTCCTTTTTCTTGATGCTGGGGATTTTTCTCATCATCTTTTCCTTTTCATTTTTCTTTTGAAATCCCGCTTTTCTCATCTTCGGGAGATCTTGTTAGACATGTGGCCAAAGGTCTAACAACTTTAAGCATTAACTTAGGAATTTCTTCGCAAACCCTAAGTCTTGAACTCTTCCGTTTCTGAAGTGATGATGCATCCGTCTTGGAATGTGCAATGATCACCAACGGGTTTATGAAATGATTTTGCAGGCTCAACTTGGCTATGCAAAGGATTCGGTGTGTGGGATAGAGAAATGAATGCTTCTCATCATCCTATGGCACTTGGATTACCATATAAACAACACACGAAGATTAATGTTAGTCCGAGCAAGAAAATTTCTAACCATTTTCTCCTGATGCTGCTGGACTGACCTCCATTTTGCCCCGATGTGGGGTGGTTCTTGACAGGGTTGAGAATGAAAACCGCCGTTCAAAGGGGTTGTCAATAGTCACCTGTAGTGTTTGGGGATATGAAACGAATGCCTCCGTCGTCCCAATCCATGTAATTGCTGCGAATAATCCCTACTCCCGTAGGTTCAGATTTTGCTATCTGATTCGCTTCACTTCTCTCTCAAGTGTGTATAGGACGTGTTTGGATTAGGCTTTGCCTCTCGTCTTTTGAGAAAACGTCCTTTTGAAAGTTTTGAACAACTTTTGATTGGAAAAAATCTCTTTCATCTTCTCCAAAAATTTTACCCGTCAAGGGGATTTTATGCTGCACCATGCATGTTCTAATCATGTTTAGACAACCTCCTGTTTTCAAAACATGATTGTTAATGGAGTTAGAACTCTATGTCTTTTCTAGACATTAGATTCTGGAAACTTTTCTTTTTCTCTTTTTTTGTTTTGGGTTGGGGAAAGGGGTACTTACCTGTCCACCGTGGCTGGAGGTCCCTGAAAATGTAGAAGAAACATGTCATTGTATGTTCACGGATTTTTCAAGAATCAGAACGATACTGCTTTACCCTTGGTCATGTGCTCCAACTAGTAATACATGGGATGTCAGAATCCTGTTTTGCCTTGTTGGCGAGCCCCTGTCAAGGACGGGAACTAGGTGTCAGTTTGTATTCCAAAATTCAAGATAAATTGGAACGATACCGTCTTATTTTGTTTTGTGTTTCCGTTTGAACACAAACGTGCGGCTTGCAGAAGTTGGCCATCTATCTTGTGGCCATGATCCCTCCCTCTGGTTGGCAATGAATCCTTCTCTAGGATTTGCACTGGAGGAGATTCATTCATGCTTTTGGATGCATTCCCACGCCAATCTTCAAAGTTCAATCAAAGACCACTTCTTGGAGTCATGGCTTCCAAAGTTGATAATTCTATTCGCCTCCTTGTCGGCGAATTCCTTTCTTATGCGGCTTTTTGGGGCCAACAATTTTCTGTCCATCTTGACGGCGAATCCCTGTCAACAATAAACATCAAGTGTCAGTTCGTGTTTCGAAATTCAAGACAAATCGAAACGATACTGCTTTACTCTCGCTTCGCGCCTCCATTTGAACGCAAATGTAAGGCTTGTTGAAGTCGGCCATTTAGCTCGTGACCATGATCTACCCGTCTGGTTGGCAACGAATCCTTCTCTAGGATTTGAACCGGATGAGATCAATTTGTGCTTTTGGACGTATTCTAACGCCATTTTGCGGGGTTCCATTTCCTGGTAGCTTGCCCCCTACAACGGATATTTCTTTTCGCTTCCACGTTGGACGAGATCCTTTCTTTTGTGGCTTTTTGGTGCCACCAATTTTCTGCTAAATGAGAACAAACTCATGTTAAGCATGGGATCTTTGGGAGATCAATTTGGAACGATACAAAGTTACCGTTCACCCAGGTTTGTATCCTGGGGTTTACTTCCGATGAGGACGACTCTGTCATTGCGTCCATGGATTTTGCCAGAGAAGAAATGTCCTTCCTTTGTCCGGCGCACAAATGATTCACTTGCCCCAGTTAGACGTGGTTCATCATGGCTAGGTGATGCCTGCCCCAGCTAAATTCATTCCTGCGTTTTGCTATAATCTCCATCCTCTTTGGGGATGTCTTCCCTCTTGGGATTCCTGATGACGCCTTACTGACGTATTCCTTTCCTTCGTCGATTATTGACGCTTCTCATTTGATGTGGATGATGGATGCTGCTTCATCTCGTCTGTATTTGTGGGTGTTATTCGTGAGACGATCCTCAATCACGTCGACAACTGCTTTGCCCCAGTTGGACGGTGTTCATCTTGGCAGCGTGCCTTGGCATTCCCATGCTCCTGGACGATTTTCAATCCGATTTGAAGACATTCATGCACCTGCATATGAAGAGACAGGTGTGGGGATTTATCTAGCTTCATTTGAAATTTCAGGAAGGAGGTACTCCCTTCGAGACTTCGTCCTTCCAACATTTGAAGGAGCAGTGTTTTCCAAGTATTTTGCCCCAGTGAGGCTTGTCTTGGTGTTTGTCATCTCTGGGTTTGATAACCCTGGTTCGATGCACTTTCATGGGGGATAGTGAGAATTTGCCCCCGGCTTGGCTCCTCGAAGCAGGAGGGGGAGCCCGCTCTCATGAATTTTTGTCGATTCTGGTCATCTATCTCGATTGCCAGATTCTTCGATTACTTTTTCTCTGTCCCTAGACAGCCTGACAATCTAGGGATTTGTCATGTGGCGGTTTGGTGATTCTCTCGAGCACAGTCGCCATTTGAGATGTTCGATGTTCCCCTATTGAAAAGAAGAAATCTCATGAGTAAATGGCATGTATAATTGACTATTGGAGTCGATACAATTTACCCTTGAAATTTATCCTGCGGGAAACGGCATTTCTCCCTTTGGGTTCTCTGTATGCAGGATATGTGCATCATATGCATGATGCATGTTATGTGTGCCAGCAACGAAACATGAGTTCGTGCTTTTCACTCTATTCAGAGAAAGCATTTTTATCAGATATGTCAATCTGGAAAACTTGAAATTTTCTCTTCAAGCGCTCTTTTCACAGAGATTTCTAAATGATGATAAACTTCTTCAAGTTTTCTCAAAGGCTTCGTTCACAAATTGAGCTATTAGAATGCTCTTAAAAATATTTAGCCAAAGTGCATGTCTAAGATGCCATGAAAAGGGGTACTCCCTGTTTGTCATTTGAAGGCATTGCTTCTCGGGCCCTTTGCTTCTGTTCCCAACCTGAAAGGAAAAAGAAATGAAACATTATTCTCATATCAAGAAAATAATCATTTTGGAACGATACGTCCTTGTCGCGACCCGTCCGAAATCGGACGCGGCTAATGGATTACCGATCGCGGGTCTTGGATCGGCGCGGGCCCTCCCAGGCCCATACCAAATCGCGGCGGGAGTGTCTTTTGAGGGATTCGACGATAAGAGTCGATCGCTTTCGACCTTAATGTGGTCGTGGTGGCATGTGCAACTTGTGCATGCATTTGGAGTCGCCACCCCGGTCTTTCTTGGAGGGTAGACCGGAAACCTTACTGACCGATTGGGAGAGATCGATCAATTCTGCGGAACCAGAGATTTTGGGTTCGGGGACTTGGTTACGTCGGTGTCATTACCAACGCCCTTTCGGTACCTAACGCGAGTGATTTTCCTAATTAAGAGTTCATGCAGGCGCAATTTTGGGTGATATAGGTATGAGTCAGGGTTTCATGCAGATTGGAAGACTGGTCCTACCACATCACAATCAATATAATGAAAGCGCAAGTCAAGTGCATAAAAAAATCATGTCAATACACATCAATTTCAATCATTGGCCTCCTAGTATAGCCATAATGGCTTAGGGAAGATGTGATTTAGGGCTAGGGGTAAAATGGGAAGATTCCGGGACAATTAGCCCGAAGGGCAAAATTGTCATTTTTGGAAGGTTTGGATACCGAATTACCCAAAATATTCCATGGCCAGTTGATTGTGGCCATTTCCAATTTTTGAGAATTTTTTTGGAATTTCTTGATTTTTTCTTCAATTTTTGGAAGACGATTCGCCCGAAGGGCGAGATCGTCATTTTAAGAAGGGTCGGGGTTCAAAACACCCGAAATGAGTCTTGGCCAGTTGTTTGTGGCCATTTTCTATTTTTTGGGATTTTCCTGGATTTTTTAGAATTTTTTTGGAAGACGGTTTGCCGGAAGGGCAAAACCGTCATTTTTGGAAAGATCGGGGGTCAAAAGACCCGAAACAGGCCGTGACCAGTTGAATGTGGTCATTTCCTATTTTCTGGAATTTTTTAGAATTTCTCTGAATTTTTCGAATTTTTTTGAGTTTTTTTTATGATTTTTCATTTTTTTTATTGATTTATTGATTATTTTATTATTATTTTTGAATTTTTTAATATTTAAAAATATTTTCCGGGCCGGGTCGAACCCGACCCGCGCCTCCCGGGCGCCCGGCCCGCCCCTAGGGGTCGGCACCGGTCTAAAACGACACCGTTTTATTTTTTAAATTTTTTTTCCTATTTTTTAAACAATTTTTGGATTTTTTATGCATTTTATTTAATTATCCGAAAATTCCCCGGATCCGACGGTTCTCATTGCGCCACGTGGCCTGTTCTCGTGCGTCCGATCTATTGCTCGATCGGAAGACCCACAGAGAGCCACGTGGCTCAATTATAGCCGTCGGATCAAAAATTAATTTATTTTCCTTTTTTAGAAAACCATTCAAATCGGACGCTCCAGATTGTGCCACGTGGCCACCTTCGGCGCGTCCGATCTAACCTTAGATCGGACGTTCCACAGCGTGCCACTTGGCACAATCTCGTCCGCCGGATTTATTTTAATTTATTTATTTTCCAAAATTCTAGGATCGCGACACGTGTCGCGATCGTGGCCGTTAATTTGTTTTATTTGTAAAATAACCGGACCGGACCCCACCCGGCTGACGTGGCTTCCTACGTGGCACGCCACGTCGGCCGTTGACCGTTGACCGGCCGGAGGGTCGCCGGAGAAGACGATGAACAGTGCAAATGCCGGCGGGAATAGTAAAAATTCCGGCGAGGTCGCCGGAAAATTGCGAAACGGGCCCGAAACTTGGTATTTTTCGCCCGTTCTTGCGGCATTCGACTTCTTGGACCACCCACATCAACATACAACACAAATAATAACCGTGAACACGCTAAAAACCGGCGAACCGGACCGGCTCCGGCGAAGAATTCATGGAAAAATTTTATTTGTTTAAACTCGATTCTAGGCATTCACATGGCATCTAAGGAAGGTTTAGAAGCTTACCTATGGTCCTTTGATGGTCGGTGGCCGCCGGAAATCGCTCGTCGAGCTCCCGGTTCGGATCAAGGCCGGCGAAGCTCCGAGCCGTGTTTCGTCGCGGTTCAATGCAAAACAAAGGTCAACACGAGCTTAGGAATAGTTCTAGTGGATACTCAAGGCAATATTCGTGCTAAATGAAGCTCGGGAAGGCACGGCCGAGACAAAACCGAGTCGAGACACCCATCGGCATTTCATCGAACACATGGCGTGCGTATGAGAAACGGTGATCGGAGGAGAGTACCGACCTATTTGGAGCTCGCCGACGGCCACGAATGCTTGCCTAGGGATCCGTGAAGGTCGCTGAAGCTCCGGGGAAGCTCCTTCAGTCCGGTCTTCGCAAAAAAAAATCCCCACTCTCTCTCGGCCTCCCTTTTCCTTTAAACCCGAGCACCCCCCTTCTCTCGTGGCCGACCGGCCCGTTTTCGATGCCCTCGCCTCTGCAACAACGAATATTCAGTCCCCCCTGCTTCCCATGCTCAGTTGTCCCATTTTCTTTAAAAAAACGCTGCCCCCATCACCCCCTGTTCTGCCCATGCTATCCACGGCACATTCTGTCCATTGTTTGCAGACCCGGGTCGGATCGGGTCGGGTCGGGCCGGACCCGACCGACCCGGTTCGGCCAAATCGACCAAATCGCCAAATTGACCCCCCAAATGACCTCTTTTCATGAAATTGATGGCAAAATCGGATTCCTTGACATGTTTTCCATCAAATATGGGTATTTTCGTGAATCAATTTATTGAAATTCTGTGAAAACCCCAAATTGTCCCTAGGATCCGAAATTTAATTTCGCCAAATCGAAGGCCTAAACGATCGAATTAGCCAAAATTGAGCCCACCAATGGATTCAGAATGATGAAAACTATTGGGTAGAGGTGTTTAATTTTAATGGGTGTGCCCGTGTCAAATTTAATTTCAAAAATTGTAAAACCGGGGACTAAATTGAAAGATTTTTATGCAATTAAGCCCTTTTGGCTAAAATTGATCAAATTGGAGGGCAAATTGACCCAATTGCATTTCAATACTTTAGAGTCCAATGTCATAGCTTATAAAAACCGAGAATTGAAAATTAAAAGACTCGAAAATGATTTTTTAGGCCCGGTTCGGGATTAGGTTTGTGAAGGAACCCAATGAACCAAGCCGGATTTCCCTAATAAAAAGTGAAAATATTAAAGAGAGAATTAAAATAAAATTTCTGAATATTTTTTGTAATTTTCTGACCACGGATGGTATTTTTCTGATTTTTTGGGTATTTTTATAATTAAATAAATTCCAAAAAATATTAAAAAATACAAAAAAAAAAATTTGTTCAAAATTGGTTCCTAAGGCTAGGCTAAGGCTTCCAAAGTTGATAACAGTCTGGGAGCATGGGTTCTCCAGGTATCCTGCAGAAAGTTCAAACCTGTAAATTCTCCTCAAGATGTTTTAGCTTGGGACCTGGGTTTTCCAGGCATTTTGTGCACTCCAGCTTGTGGAGCGAAATATTCCTCTAGGATCTGGGGTTTCCAAATATCCTACAGAAAACAAATGTGTTGGCTCTTTTCCTGAGAGCGGGGCGTTCTTCTGGGGACTTGGGGGTCACTAAGGATCCTGTCGAAGTTTGAGCCTGAAATATTTTTCTTCACCAAGAAAACGTTAGCAATCTTTGGGAAGACGACGGTTGTCCATCTGACAAAACCGTATGATTTAAGTTTTAATCATGAAGTGTGCATTTTGATGCTGGAGGTTATCCAAAGCATTCTTGCAACATGCAAATGTGATCACAAATCCCTTGCACGGAAAATCTGGATCAACAGTTTGAAAATTCCAAAAAAAGTTTGTTCAAAACATCAATTGGAATATTTCTCGACAAGGAGGTCTTCTCACCTGTTTTGAGATAGTGGTTTTTATAGGGGATGCACTCAATTCCCTACTGACCTGTGCCTAGGTTTTAGGCTCATTCGCAGCGCATACATTTTGATCGGTCGGGAGGTCTTCCACGGGACCGTAATGTTGGGCTTGGTATTGGTCTTCAAGGGGGACCCGCTTTGGAGTCGAGGCCATTGAACGAAAGTTTTCACCATCTGCTCCGGGTTTACAAGTCAAGAACCCTGCAAAATGAGAAAGAGATAGTCTTGCTCGTACCTCTTCGAGCTAAGCTATATGTTAACCCAAGTGTCTTAGTCAGAGAAGACTGTTTCAGGGTTATGATGTCGGTAGGATTGGGGACTGAAAAAGGCTTGTTTTTGGCCCAGAATTCATGACGAGTTTGACATTGGTGATCATTGCTGATTTGCCACCTGTCCTTTCCATTCTGCATCTTTAATTGTAAAACCGGGGACTAAATTGAAAGATTTTTATGCAATTAAGCCCTTTTGGCTAAAATTGATCAAATTGGAGGGCAAATTGACCCAATTGCATTTCAATACTTTAGAGTCCAATGTCATAGCTTATAAAAATCGAGAATTGAAAATTAAAAGACTCGAAAAGGATTTTTTAGGCCCGGTTCGGGATTAGGTTTGTGAAGGAACCCAATGAACCAAGCCGGATTTCCCTAATAAAAAGTGAAAATATTAAAGAGAGAATTAAAATAAAAGTTCTGAATATTTTTTGTAATTTTCTGACCACGGATGGTATTTTTCTGATTTTTTGGGTATTTTTATAATTAAATAAATTCCAAAAAATATTAAAAAATACAAAAAACAAAATTTGTTCAAAATTGGTTCCTAAGGCTAGGCTAAGGCTTCCAAAGTTGATTTTGTAATTTTTTGACCTTTTTTGCTATTTTTAATTAATTTTAGAAATAAAAAATTATAATAACGGATAGTCAAAAATCAGGTGTCAACAGCTGCCCCTCTTTGAGAGTGAGCTCGTCAGAGGTTGCTTTCAAAGACAAAATGACACCTGAATCTTAACCGACTCGACTGGGGAAAAGAAATGCTATGACATCGAACCCTTAAGTCCTTTGATGATCGCTCAAATTAATCACTGGTTTACTCTTGCAATTCGAACGTGGGCCTGAGGGAGAGCGGCTTACCTGAAGTCTGCCCATTGGGTCCTGCGCATGCGGAGTCTGAGGTTTTATCACTGCGCTCTCAGGATGCCGGAAAAAGGAGGGGCTTGTTCCCCAAATTTTTTTTTTTTTACCCTTCGTGGCGTCTAGTTCGCCATGCTGGGTTTTTATTACTCCCTCCATGGCTCCTGATTTGCCACTTTGGGGTCTTGAAATTCTTTTCCACGGCTACCGGTTGCAATCCATTCCGAAGGGTGAGAGCTTCGAGGCGTGGCTATCCGGCGCGTGCTTCGTGGAAAAGGCGGTCACCGTATCTCTAGGCGGCAAGTCGCGAGCGTTATGGGCTCTGATCTTGAACTGTGCTTTGGGACACCTCTGTCGTGAATCCATGTATGGTGGGATTTTGGGTGGAATAAATGTCTTTCCCGCGGCTACCGACTGCAATCCATTCCGAAGGGTGAGAGCTTCGAGGCGTGGCTATCCGGCGCGTGCTTCGTGGAAAAGGCGGTCACCGTATCTCTAGGCGGCAAGTCGCGAGCGTTATGGGCTCCGATCTTGAACTGTGCTTTGAGACACCTCTGTCGTGAATCCCTGTGTAGTGGGACTTTGGGTGGAATAAATGTCTTTCCCGCGGCTACCGGCTGCAATCCATTCCGAAGGGTGAGAGCTTCGAGGCGTGGCTATCCGGCGCGTGCTTCGTGGAAAAGGCGGTCACCGTATCTCTAGGCGGCAAGTCGTGAGCGTTATGGGCTCCGATCTTGAACTGTGCTTTGAGACACCTCTGTCGTGAATCCCTGTGTAGTGGGACTTTGGGGAAAGAAATCTTCTGAAGCTGAAAATTGGCAATCCGGTCCGGAAGATGACAGATCCGCGGCTACCAACCTGTGAACACTTACAGAGAGATTTATCTGGTCATCGTGCTTTCGAAGCGGCAAGCGAGCCTTTTGGGCTTCAGTCTTGGGTCGACTTCTAGGCACCTATTTGCTTTAGAGGATCCCATGACGCTGACTAGCGGGGCCAGAGGGGATTTTTCAAGTTTTGAAGAGGGTTCCCAATACGGAGGTTTTCCACGTCCGATGGGAATGTTCGTCTTTGATAAGGGGTTCCCAAAGCGGAGGTTTTCCACGTCCGACGGGAATGTTTAATTTTTGAAAAGGAGTCCCGAGTCGGAGGTTTTCCACGTCCAACGGGGATGTTTGCTTTTTTGAAAAAGAGTCCCGAGTCGGAGGTTTTCCACGTCCAACGGGGATGTTTGCTTTTTTGAAAAAGAGTCCCGAGTCGGAGGTTTTCCACGTCCAACGGGGATGTTTTCTTTTTTGAAAAAGAGTCCCGAGCCGGAGGTTTTCCACGTCCGTTGGGATTGTTTGGTTTCCTTGAAAAGGGGTCCTAAGTCGGAGGTTTTCCACGTCCGCTGGGATGGTTTGTTTCTTTGAAAAGGGGTCTCAAGTCGGAGGTTTTCCACGTCCGCTGGGATTGTTTGGTTCTCTTGAAAAGGGGTCCCAAATCGGAGGTTTTCCACGTCCGATGGGATGGTTTGTTTCTTAAAAGGAGTTCCCAACACGGAGGTTTTCTACGTCCGATGGGATCGCTCGGTTCTTCAAATGGTTCCCAAATTGGAGGTTTTCCACGTCCAATTGGATTGTTTATTTTTGGAAAAGATTCCCAAGACGGAGGTTTTCCACGTCCGACGGGATTGTTTGATTTCCTTGAAAAGGGGTCCCCAGTCGGAGGTTTTCCACGTCCGCTGGGATGGTTTGGTTCTCTTGAAAAGGGTTCCCAACACGGAGGTTTTCTACGTCCGGTGGGAGAGTTTGATCTTTTGAAAAGGTTCCCAGGACAGGGGTTCTCCAAGTCCAATGGGATTTCCTGATTTTTTGAAAGGGTTCCCAAAACGGAGGTTTTCCACGTCCGATGGGATTATCTGTTTTTCTGAGAAGGAGTCCCGAGTCGGAGGTTTTCCACGTCCGCTGGGATGGTTTGATCTTTTGAAAAGGTTCCCGGGACAAGGGCTCTCCAAGTCCAAGGGGATTTTCTGATTTTTGAAAAGGGGTCTCATGACGAGGGTTCTCCACGTCCGATGAGATTACCTGTTTTTCTGAGAATGGGTCTCATGACGAGGTTTCTCCACGCCTGATGAGATTACCTGTTCTTTTGAAAAGGGGTCCCATGACGAGGTTTCTCCACGTCCGATGAGATTACCTGTTTTTCTGGGAAGGGGTCTCATGACGAGGTTTCTCCACGCCTGATGAGATTACCTGTTCTTTTGAAAAGGGGTCCCATGACGAGGTTTCTCCACGTCCGATGAGATTACCTTTTTTTTGGGAAGGGGTCTCATGACGAGGTTTCTCCACGCCTGATGAGACTGCCTGACTTTTGAAGATGGGTCCTAGGACGAGGGTTCTCCTCGTCATGCTAGGACTGTTTGATATTTTTGAAAAGGGGTCTTATGACGAGGTTTCTCCACGTCTGATGAGACTGCCTGATTTTGAAAGGGGATCCTAGGACAAGGGTTCTCCTCGTCATGCTAGGACTGTTTGATATTTTTGAAAAGGGGTCTCATGACGAGGCTTCTCCACGTCTGATGAGACTGCCTGATTTTTTGAAAATGTTCCCAAAACGGAGGTTTTCCACGTCCGATGGGAATGTTTGGTTTCTACCATGATTTGACCCTTCAGGCGGTATCTACCTTTGATTTGACCCTTCAGGCGGTTTCTACCTTTGGTTGACCCTTCAGGCGGTTTCTACCTTTGAGTTGACCCTTCAGGCGGTTTCTACCTTTGATTTGACCCTTCAGGCGGTTTCTACCTTTGAGTTGAACCTTCAGGCGGTTTCTACCTTTGGTTGACCCTTCAGGCGGTTTCTACCTTTGAGTTGACCCTTCAGGCGGTTTCTACCTTTGATTTGACCCTTCAGGCGGTTTCTACCTTTGGTTGACCCTTCAGGCGGTTTCTACCTTGAGTTGACCCTTCAGGCGGTATCTACCTTTGATTTGACCCGTCAGGCGGTTTCTACCTTTGGTTGACCCTTCAGGTGGTTTCTACCTTTGAGTTGACCCTTCAGGCGGTTTCTACCTTCATTTGACCCTTCAGGCGGTATCTACCTTTGGTTGACCCTTCAGGCGGTTTCTACCATTGATTTGACCATTCAGGCGGTTTCTACCATTGATTTGACCCTTCAGGTGGTTTCTACCATTGATTGACCCTTCAGGCGGTTTCTACCTTGAGTTGACCCTTCAGGCGGTTTCTACCTTTGGTTGACCCTTCAGGCGGTTTCTACCTTTGATTGACCCTTCAGGCGGTATCTACCTTTGGTTGACCCTTCAGGCGGTTTCTACCCTTGGTTGACCCTTCAGGCGGTTTCTACCTTGAGTTGACCCTTCAGGCGGTTTCTACCTTTGAGTTGACCCTTCAGGCGGTATCTACCATTGGCTTGACCCTTCAGGCGGTATCTACCATTGTTTTGACCCTTCAGGCGGTATCTACCTTTGTTTTGACCCTTCAGGCGGTTTCTACCTTTGATTTGACCCTTCGGGCGGTATTTACCATTGATTTGACCCTTCAGGCGGTATCTACCATTGATTTGACCCTTCAGGCGGTATCTACCATGAGTTGACCCTTCAGGCGGTTTCTACCTTTGAGTTGACCCTTCAGGCGGTATCTACCATGATTTGACCCTTCAGGCGGTATCTACCATGTGTTTAGTTTTCTGAAAGAGGAGTTCTTCTTTCCCATTTTTTTGAAAAAGATTCCCGTGGCGTGGATTCTCCACGTCAGAGGGGATGTTTTTGATGATTTTTGTAAAAGGGTTCTTCATTCCCCCCTTTTTTTTGAAAAAGATTCCCTTGGCGTGGGTTCTCCACGTCAGAGGGGATGTTTTTGATTTTAAATGATTTTTAGAGAGGGGGTCTTCCGTCCCCCGTTTTTGAAAGATCCCGAAATTCACCGGGGACTCAATTTTGACACAGTGAAATATTTTTATTCTGAAAAAATTTCACCTGGGTATGCTGATGATGAGGAAGATAACAGTCTGGGAGCATGGGTTCTCCAGGTATCCTGCAGAAAGTTCAAACCTGTAAATTCTCCTCAAGATGTTTTAGCTTGGGACCTGGGTTTTCCAGGCATTTTGTGCACTCCAGCTTGTGGAGCGAAATATTCCTCTAGGATCTGGGGTTGCCAAATATCCTACAGAAAACAAATGTGTTGGCTCTTTTCCTGAGAGCGGGGCGTTCTTCTGGGGACTTGGGGGTCACTAAGGATCCTGTCGAAGTTTGAGCCTGAAATATTTTTCTTCACCAAGAAAACGTTAGCAATCTTTGGGAAGACGACGGTTGTCCATCTGACAAAACCGTATGATTTAAGTTTTAATCATGAAGTGTGCATTTTGATGCTGGAGGTTATCCAAAGCATTCTTGCAACATGCAAATGTGATCACAAATCCCTTGCACGGAAAATCTGGATCAACAGTTTGAAAATTCCAAAAAAAGTTTGTTCAAAACATCAATTGGAATATTTCTCGACAAGGAGGTCTTCTCACCTGTTTTGAGATAGTGGTTTTTATAGGGGATGCACTCAATTCCCTACTGACCTGTGCCTAGGTTTTAGGCTCATTCGCAGCGCATACATTTTGATCGGTCGGGAGGTCTTCCACGGGACCGTAATGTTGGGCTTGGTATTGGTCTTCAAGGGGGACCCGCTTTGGAGTCGAGGCCATTGAACGAAAGTTTTCACCATCTGCTCCGGGTTTACAAGTCAAGAACCCTGCAAAATGAGAAAGAAATAGTCTTGCTCGTACCTCTTCGAGCTAAGCTATATGTTAACCCAAGTGTCTTAGTCAGAGAAGACTGTTTCAGGGTTATGATGTCGGTAGGATTGGGGACTGAAAAAGGCTTGTTTTTGGCCCAGAATTCATGACGAGTTTGACATTGGTGATCATTGCTGATTTGCCACCTATCCTTTCCATTCTGCATCTTTAATTGTAAAACCGGGGACTAAATTGAAAGATTTTTATGCAATTAAGCCCTTTTGGCTAAAATTGATCAAATTGGAGGGCAAATTGACCCAATTGCATTTCAATACTTTAGAGTCCAATGTCATAGCTTATAAAAATCGAGAATTGAAAATTAAAAGACTCGAAAAGGATTTTTTAGGCCCGGTTCGGGATTAGGTTTGTGAAGGAACCCAATGAACCAAGCCGGATTTCCCTAATAAAAAGTGAAAATATTAAAGAGAGAATTAAAATAAAAGTTCTGAATATTTTTTGTAATTTTCTGACCACGGATGGTATTTTTCTGATTTTTTGGGTATTTTTATAATTAAATAAATTCCAAAAAATATTAAAAAATAAAAAAAATATTTTTTGTTCAAAATTGGTTCCTAAGGCTAGGCTAAGGCTTCCAAAGTTGATTTTGTAATTTTTTGACCTTTTTTGCTATTTTTAATTAATTTTAGAAATAAAAAAAACTATAATAACGGATAGTCAAAAATCAGGTGTCAACAGTCCTTTTACCAGAATCGATGGCTCCGCATCGTTCTCCTTCTCATTTAGAAGGGTTTGATGTGTTTTGTCTTTGATTGATTATTCCACTTCATCATGATTCATGGGTGACAACTGCTTCAAGGACTTCCCCTACGTATCCCCATGGTGAATTCGACATATCCTACATTCGGTACCCTTTCTGGGTAGAGAGTGATTTGCCCCCAGCAACTGGATGCGTTGTCTGGGGCTGACTGATTTAGTTGCAGCCAGTTTGATCATGCCGTGTTGGTGTATTCAATCTTCTGAAGATCTCAGCATTTGATGTTCTGCAACGTTCGACACTCCTTGGTCTCATCCATGCATTCCAAATTCTTCATGCATATTTTGCTTTGTCGTTATTTTATGACGTCCTTCGATCATTCTGTTGTTTGACATCAGCAAGCACGGGTTTACTTGTGGCTGAGTACTTCAACATCCTGGAGTGTTACAAGCAACAATTTTCTTCATTGTGTCTTGTCGCATTCACCTTACGCTTTAACAATCTTTTACTCCACCTGTACGATGAAATGAATGAGTGACTCGATTGCTGCATAAGGAGCTTTAATTGAAACGACTACGGATTTACTATCCCCGCTCTGGTCACTTCTGGCATCCAAGATGCTGGAAATTTTTCAATGGGCCCGTTCATTCTCGTCATCACCTGCAAGAACGGGAAACCATATCAGCCCGTGAACCAGTCAGTCTGATTTGGAACGGATACAACTTTTTCGACTTAGGGAGAGCCAATCCTAATTAGGTTGCTCCTTCTTCATAATTTGATTCATTTTGTCATTGGAATCCCAATGGGTGACATCTGCTGAAGGCACATTTCTTTCCGTCTTGTAGGGAAGACAAATTTTCCTTCGTTTATCTTTGACCCTCTTATCCTGTAGACAAAAGACATAAAGGTCCCCGTAAGGTATAACATTCGAAGGGCTTATTGGAACGATTACAGTTTCACCATCATTCCATGATCATCTTGCATGTGATCGGATGAGGACATTTTCGACAAATGTATGCCATGTAAAACATGTCCCTCGTGTCTATTGTCGCGACTCTCTCGAGGTTCGCCGTGGGCTCTCGAGGGCTAATGGGCCGTCCAGTCCGGTCAGACGCGGGCCTCTCCCAAGGCCCGTTACCCAAATCGCAACGGAGGTATACGTAGTCGACCTTCAGTGTGGTCTAGTGACATGTGTTAAGTGTGCATGCCATGGAGTCGCCACCAATCATTTTTTGGAGGGTATGATTGGACCACCCTATTGAATAGTCGGGAGTTTCTATTCAATTCTGCGATAACCAGAGAAATGGGTTCGGGGACTTAGTTACGCCAACTGTCAGAGTTGACGCCCTTTCGGTACCTAAATTGACTGAATTTTCTGACCTAAGATTTCATGCAGATGAGTGGAATATGAATCCTAAATCTAGGAATTCATGCAAATAGGAATGACTATCCTGGCAATCACAATCAATAATAAAAGGCGCAAATCAATGAATCCAAGTATGCAAAGTAAACACATCAAATCAACATGACACTCATAAGAAGGCTCTATTAACCTAAATAAGTATCAATCAAGCTTAGGAATGATTTAGACATGATTTTACCCATAAGGGGTAAAGTCGTAATTTTGAGACAAAAGGGACGATTTGCCCAAAAAAGGCAAAATCATCATTTCGGAATGAATTCGGAGTAAAACGATGTCAAAAATAGGTTTGGTCACTCAATTGACCCATTTCCTATTTTTTTTTTTGCAATTTTCATGATTTTTTGGAATTTTAGAAACCGATTTACCATTCGAAGGGTAAAATCGTCATTTTCTAAAAATGAGAATGAAATGTGGAAATCCTAGACATAAGGTTTAGCCACCTATCTGGCTCATCGCCAAATTCTAAGCAATTTCCACAATTCATCGGAATATCAAAGACGATTTACCCTTTGAGGGGTAAAATCGTCGTTTTGGATTAAATGGGAGAAAATCCTAAAAAAACGACAACCAATCAATTTCTTTTGATCATTTTCAGCCTTGGGAATTTTCTAGAATTTTTTTAGTAATTTTCTGCAATTCTTCTCAATTTTTTTGTTTTTCTTTAATTTTTCCATTTTTTTGGCATTTTCTGATTTATTAATATTTTTTTTATATTTTCAGAAAATATTTTAACAAAAAGCATATCATTGGCAATAGACAACACTCAACCAGATAAATAAGCTAACTACTGAACTGAGATAAATACATGCAAACCAAATCTATAATGGCGACATTTTAGAAAAATAACCCTAATACACGGATCGGGTACGTAAAACATACCGGATTGGACACCGGCCTTCAATCGCCCAGCCCCAGCCTGCGACCATCTCCATGCACATCACCAAGAAAAAGAAGAAGAAGAAGAAGCTGCCCCAGAAGAAGAAGGAGAAGGGGAAGAAGAAAAAGGAGGAGAAGAGCTGCGGAAATCGCGGATCGAAACGAATCCATTGGTTCTCGTGAGGGGACCTCCTGCTTTACCCCCTAACTGGGCTCCACCAGCATTATTACTGAGACCCTTCATCATCCTCGAGTTGCTATAAAATGAGGAATTAATGTATGGAAGGTTAACGTTCTCGCATAATCAGCCTCTTCCTTCTAATCTCTCTGTTAAACTCGTCTTATTCTCAAGCCAACCTAACGCAAATGGCCTCCTCTCCCGTACGCACTTTTTCAACTGATGTCTTGGCCTAGTGGGAAAAGTTTTATAACCTACTGGGTCGCGGTTACGCGCACATAACCGATCATTCTGCAACCGAGGATGCAATCTGTGTCCTGCTCGAGGACCTTGATACCACTTCTCTCGAAGGTACTACACTGGGAAGGGAATATAGAACTTTCCCGACTCTCTTTGCACACTCCTTAGAGGCCTATCGTGTTGCTAATCGGGAGATTCTGGTGGCTCGAGTCTTGCGGGCTCGTTATGAGGATCGATCTGATCATTTGGTGCTGACCAACTATCTGGTTGATAGTTACAAAAAGGCCGTCGAGTTTGCTAATGAGCGGGTCGCGAAGTTGCTTCGCGAGAGGAGAAATCTGATGGATCAATTGGCCATATCCCTGACCACCGGCGAGCATGACCGCCGCAACGTCCTGTTGAGGCTTCAGAGCGACTGGCAGGAAGAACGGCTCGACAAGATAACCGAGGACATAGCTCGCGGGAATGGACTGGTTCGGGACCTGGAAGTAGTCACCGAAGAACACGAGGCCAAGGTCGCCGAAGTTAAGGGAGAATGCAGAAGTCTTCTCCTCAGGCTTGCCGACCACAACATGCGGAGCTGGGAGTATGAGCAGAGCATTAATAACATGGAGGGTCAGTTGGGATCCTTTGTGTCGTTAATTAGGGCTCACTTTGGCTTTACTTTTCCACCCCGACTTGTATGACCTGCTTCTGAAAACCCTCCGCCGAGCAAAATAAATGAAAGTTCTCGTGTGTGTGTTTTAACTTCTGTATGGTTCATTTCTTCGAGCATCCAAACATCTTCAACTTGGGTGAGCCGAACCATAATATCAATAAGCCGAGCAAATACGTCCTGATTTTATAACTCGCTCATGATCAGATGGAAGAATAGTTGCAGATTTGTCCAAGAGAAGATTTCTCTATACTACTTGTTTTTCACCTGCAAATGAAAAGACCGAGTCAGAAGGAATAATCTGAAAAAGAAAGCATAGACCCCTGTCAATCTTATGCTTGCTCGTGATTAATAAGGACAAGAACTTTTACAAGGGTTTTAATCTTGCGCGAAAAGTTTTTATCAATATTCCTCGAAAGAAAGCATACTATTGAAAGGAATGTAATTCACAATAATCGCTTTTGATCAATTTCGAGAGGAACGAATTACTCAAAAGTGCGAGGCATAATAACGTGTTTTGAATTTAATTGAAGATACGGCATCCAAATCAAGGCCGTTTTGTTAAGAACGAGAGTAATTTGGACATCTATCTCGTCATTAAATTCAAAACAACGTCGATATTCTCGATCAATTATCGTGGATTACCAGCGACGTAAAACATGCACGAAACAATTCAAGTGTATAATTCCTTCTAGAGAAATTGAGATTGGACTACTCTATACGACCAAAAGGTCGTGTAAGACTTCCAATTTTAATTTCCTCTAAAGGAATTATAAACTTGACTTGGGAGTATTCGGATGATTAGAGAAAATGCCACTATCACATTCCCATGACCCGTCAAAAGAAATACAACCAAGTTCCATCTGAATGTATACACCAATAGATCCCTAATACAATCACTCTAAGGGGTGGGATAGAAAAAGTCTCGATAAAAATAAACCCTATACAAGAGGACTAGTAATGGAAAATGAAACAAAGGAATGTGATCCTAACGTTTAAGGATGCCCCAAGTTCGATCTGTGGCTTCCGGATCACTTGCCCCAACTCGTCATCTTCATTGGACGATATCTCAATAAGGTCCATAGTAGGCTCTTTTGTTGCTCACTCGGTGTTCGCCATGGGATATCATCCTCCTCGTCTTCTATCAAGGACGTTTGGGAAAAACACACACATCTATCCTTGAAATGGCATTTAATCTAATCACCAGAATGCAATGAATGAAATGCCTATATTTATATGAACTGTAATAGATTTGAGGGATAGAGAGTCTTACCAACCAAACTCGTCGACTTATGTGCGGTTTTAGGTGTACCAACCGCCCAAAGACATGCGCATGAAACAAGTGATGGTAAACTTCTAAAAATCAGAGGATTTGGCACCTAAGGTTAAGGTTCCCACCTCGAGTTCTGGAAAGAGCAGATTCCATTGCACAACTATCGTTGCATTGGGGCTCGATCCATAGTTCGAAATGAGCGGAATTGAAAAGTGGATTACCCCGTGTTTTTCCTCACGGAGATTCCATTTTCAATCCCTTCTATTGTTTTCCTATAGGCGGCGCCCGGGGTTTTAGGTGCGGTTGTGTGTATTTTCGGTGTCGTGCTAAAGCGATAAACATGCATCTCATTTAGCAAACACCGCTTCAATATAAACATCCACACAATCATACATCCTAAACTCCTACCTGCATAAGACAGAGTTAACAAACACTTCACCCCTTACTTCTCCAATCTGCAAAAACATTTAACACCTCAAGGGTTAAAGTACGTACCTCACCTTGAAGAGTATCTGCATAAAACATGTTAGAAAAATCAATCAACTTTTTAATCGGCTCAAGTTCTCTAAAGTCCCCAGCGGAGTCGCCAGTCTGTCGCGACCCTCTCGAGGTTCGCCGTGGGCTCTCGAGGGCTAATGGGCCGTCCAGTCCGGTCAGACGCGGGCCTCTCCCAAGGCCCGTTACCCAAATCGCAACGGAGGTATACGTAGTCGACCTTCAGTGTGGTCTAGTGACATGTGTTAAGTGTGCATGCCATGGAGTCGCCACCAATCATTTTTTGGAGGGTATGATTGGACCACCCCTATTGAATAGTCGGGAGTTTCTATTCAATTCTGCGATAACCAGAGAAATGGGTTCGGGGACTTAGTTACGCCAACTGTCAGAGTTGACGCCCTTTCGGTACCTAAATTGACTGAATTTTCTGACCTAAGATTTCATGCAGATGAGTGGAATATGAATCCTAAATCTAGGAATTCATGCAAATAGGAATGACTATCCTGGCAATCACAATCAATAATAAAAGGCGCAAATCAATGAATCCAAGTATGCAAAGTAAACACATCAAATCAACATGACACTCATAAGAAGGCTCTATTAACCTAAATAAGTATCAATCAAGCTTAGGAATGATTTAGACATGATTTTACCCATAAGGGGTAAAGTCGTAATTTTGAGACAAAAGGGACGATTTGCCCAAAAAAGGCAAAATCATCATTTCGGAATGAATTCGGAGTAAAACGATGTCAAAAATAGGTTTGGTCACTCAATTGACTCATTTCCTATTTTTTTTTGCAATTTTCATGATTTTTTGGAATTTTAGAAACCGATTTACCATTCGAAGGGTAAAATCGTCATTTTCTAAAAATGAGAATGAAATGTGGAAATCCTAGACATAAGGTTTAGCCACCTATCTGGCTCATCGCCAAATTCTAAGCAATTTCCACAATTCATCGGAATATCAAAGACGATTTACCCTTTGAGGGGTAAAATCGTCGTTTTGGATTAAATGGGAGAAAATCCTAAAAAAACGACAACCAATCAATTTCTTTTGATCATTTTCAGCCTTGGGAATTTTCTAGAATTTTTTTAGTAATTTTCTGCAATTCTTCTCAATTTTTTTGTTTTTCTTTAATTTTTCCATTTTTTTGGCATTTTCTGATTTATTAATATTTTTTTTATATTTTCAGAAAATATTTTAACAAAAAGCATATCATTGGCAATAGACAACACTCAACCAGATAAATAAGCTAACTACTGAACTGAGATAAATACATGCAAACCAAATCTATAATGGCGACATTTTAGAAAAATAACCCTAATACACGGATCGGGTACGTAAAACATACCGGATTGGACACCGGCTTTCAATCGCCCAGCCCCAGCCTGCGACCATCTCCATGCACATCACCAAGAAAAAGAAGAAGAAGAAGAAGCTGCCCCAGAAGAAGAAAGAGAAGGGGAAGAAGAAAAAGGAGGAGAAGAGCTGCGGATGATGAAGGAGAGGGGAGGAGAGTAAAGTAATAAAAAAATATAATAATATAATAATAATATAATAAAATACTAAAAAGTAAAAAAATAAAAAATAAATAAAATAATCAAAAGCGAAGACAAAATGATTAGTTCTCTTTTCCTTTTAAATGATGATGTTTTCACTCTTTTTCCTTTTAATCATTGCTAATATTTTTGTCAAATTCAATTTTACGGTGATCAGTGAACACCTAAAATGGAACCTGAATTTTACTGTTTTATGAGGTCCTAAAGTAAAGAAAATTAAAAATAAAAATACCTACTATTTGTATATATTTTTGTGACCTCGAATACTACTTTTTTATTTTATTTTTATTTTTATATTTTTCGAAAATAATAATAATAATAAAATAGGAAAAATATGAAAAAAATATTTTTATCCAAAATGGTCCTTTTAGCTTGGCCAAGGCTACCAAAGTTGGTTTTTGTAATTTTTTAGCTTTTTATGAATTTTCTATGAATTTTTGAAAAATAAAGGAAGAAAAAGGTTGATCAAAATTTAGGTGTCAACATCTATCCATAAATGGATTTTCCTTCTCTACCTGTTTTTCACCTGAGAGGAAAAGAAAGGAAATATTATGCTGGTATCTGATTGAAAATCAATTAGGAACGATACGTCTTTACACTTGATCCGGCTGCCCCGGTTAGGTGGCGTTTGCTCTAGTTAAGTGGGATTTGCCCCCGTCGACTGCTTTGATCCTTTCACAATTTTTACGGTTCCCTTCTCAATTAGGGGATATCTGCCGTTCGGAGCTTCCTCTCTCTTTTCATCTTGGCGGGCTTTGCCCCAGTATGTCGTCTTAGTGAGAAGTTGACTCCTTTGTCTGTCTTCAAACATCCATCCTAGTGGCTCGAGTTGTCGACTAGCTTCGATATTCTTGAAGGACCACTCCTGAGGATCAATAAAACACAATCAACAAATTTTCGAATTTAAAGAGATTAGATTACAGCTAATTCTCTTCCGCATGTGGCTTCTTTGATTGCATGCTGTTCCACGTCTTGAAAGATGGCAAGATGCCCTCATCAGTTGACTATTTTTCTTGATGATTCCCTGGTCGGACAGTCAGGTTAGAATTTAAGACTGTCGGGGTACCCCCTGTGTGGTGAGGATGAGTGTCTTCATCTCTGTCATCATTGCGAACACCTAAGCAAACTGACTCTCCAGGGTGGTCAAGCGCTTTTCTATGCCATCCTGGTCCATTTTAACTTGTGACTGATTCTTCACACAAGTCTTTGGATTTTGATTCTGGAAATTGCCTGTTCGAATGACAGGAATATGTCAGAAAGGGAAGTAAAGCATAAATCCTTTCAATTTTATGCTTTCTTGTGATTAACGAAGATAAGGACTTTTACACAAGCCTTAATCTCATGTGAAAAGTTCTTATCGATGTTTTTCAAGAGAAAACATAAAACTAAAAGGAGCGTAATCCATGGTTATCACTTTTGGCAAATCCCCAGGAAATCTGTGGAATTTCCAAGAAGGTAAAAATGCAATTCCAATGTGTCCTAAATTCGGTGGGAAATATGACATCCAAATTGAAATGATTTCCCGAAGGTAATTTGGATATCATGTCTCCTCTTGAATTCAGGAAACATGGACGACTTTAATTAATTACCAAGGATTACCAATGATGCACGCTATAGACCGGTTCAATTCCATGTCCGGCGCACCATGAAATGAATGTTAGATTCTCGTACTTGGGTTAAACATGCCAAGTGTGAGTTCTAACGAAAATTTCGTCTGGGCAAGACATGCAATTGAACCGAAAAATCTGGATGGTTGAGAGAAATTCCAGTGTCGCGCTCCAATGTCAGGACACTTAGACAAGGATTAGAAATCGAGGTGTAAAAAATAGATGGGAGACCCACAGACGGGTGCTCCTTACAGACTCGATGATCCTGATAAAAGAAAAGGGACGATTGGAACGTGACCCTTAATAACCTAAAGAGATGCTCCAAGACGGGTCTTTGTGGGACGATGTTTGATGTCTTTGGTCCGGCTATTTCGGGTCTTCGTTTTTATCAGATCCCCTTTTGATAATGTCCGGCAGGTGTCTCGGGTTTGCTGTTATCGCCTGTCCTTCAACTTCCGGTATGGTTACTGGACCACTCCTTGGGCAACTTGAAAAGGGTAGACTCCGTTGAATGTCCGGGCAGTCTGATGGCGGATGACGCGTCGCTCATACTTGAATACGTCCGGGACGTGGGAGCAACTTGGGGAGATCATCTCTTTTATCTATACTTTAAAATGGAATTGGACTCAACCATCGGACTTGATGAATGCAACATGTTATGCAAAATGAAAGGCTGCAAGTGAATTTAAATGGCAGGACCTTACCATGAGAGGTACCCAATGATTTTTTGGTTTTAGGTATACCAACCATCCATATACATGCGCATGAGACAAGTGAGGCTTGACTCTAAAAATCAAAAGGGTTTGGAACCTAAGGCCAAGGCTCCCATCTCGAGTTCTAGAAAGAGCAGATTCCATTGCACAACTATCGTTGCATTGGGGCTCGATCCATAGTTCAAAATGAGCGGAATTGAAAAGTGGATTACCCCATGTTTTTCCTCACGGAGATTCCATTTTCAATCCCTTCTATTGTTTTCCTATAGGCGGCGCCCGGGGTTTTAGGCGCAGTTGTGTGTGTCCATGTGTCGTGATCATCACAATGTAAGTCATGCACAACAGTTTATCAATCAGCGCTTCAAATCATCCACATAACATACATTCCTACGCCAACCTGCATAAGACAATGTTAATCACAGACTACCCCCTTATCACTCCAATTTGCAAAAACATATAACACCTATCATGAGCGGACTTACCTCACCTTCAAGAGCGCCTGCAAGGTTAGAAATATCACTCAACGTATTAATTACGGCCTAAGTCCACTTGAGGTCCAGAACCAAGTGTTCTAGAACAACTTCCCCAATGGAGTCGCCAGCTGTCGCGACCCGTCCGAAAAACGGACGCGGCTAATGGATTACCGATCGCGGGCCTTGGATCGGCGCGGGCCCTCCCAGGCCCATACCAAATCGCGGCGGGAGTATTTTTTTTAGAGGATTCGGCGATAAGAGCCGATCGATTTCGACCTTAGTGTGGTCGTGGTGGCATGTGCAACTTGTGCATGCATTTGGAGTCGCCACCGGTCTTTCTTGGAGGGTAGACCGGAAACCTTACTGACCGATTGGGAGAGATCGATCAGTTCTGCGGAACCAGAGATTTTGGGTTCGGGGACTTAGTTACGTCGGTGTCATTACCAACGCCCTTTCGGTGCCTAACGCGAGTGATTTTCCTGACTAAGAGTTCATGCAGGCGCAATTTTGGGTGAGATATGTATGAGTTATGGTTTCATGCAGATTGGAAGACTGGTCCTATCAAATCACAGTTAATATAATGAAAGCGCAAGTCAAGTGCATAAATAAATCATGTCAATGCACATCAATTTCAATCATTGGCCTCCTAGTATAGCCATAAGGGCTTAGGGAAGATGTGATTTAGGGCTAGGGGTAAAATGGGAAGATTCTGAGACAATTAGCCCGAAGGGCAAAATTGTCATTTTTTGGAAGGTTTGGATACCGAATTACCCAAAATATTCCATGGCCAGTTGATTGTGGCCATTTCTCATTTTTGAGAATTTTTTGGAATTTCTTGATTGATTTTTTTTCAATTTTTGGAAGACGATTCGCCCGAAGGGCGAGATCGTCATTTTAAGAAGGGTCGGGGTTCAAAACACCCGAAATGAGTCTTGGCCAGTTGTTTGTGGCAATTTCCTATTTTTTGGGATTTTCCTGGATTTTTTTAGAATTTTTTTGGAAGACGGTTTGCCGGAAGGGAAAAACCGTCATTTCGGAAAAGATCGGGGGTCGAAAGACCCGGAACAGGTCGTGACTAGTTGAATGTAGCCATTTCCTATTTTCTGGAATTTTTTAGAATTTTTCTGAATTTTTCGAATTTTTTTTGAAATTTTTTATGATTTTTCATTTTTTTATTGATTTTTTGATTATTATATTATTATTTTTGTTTTTTTTAATATTTAAAAATATTTTCCGGGCCGGGTCAAACCCGGCCCGCGCCTCTCGGGCGCCCGGCCCGACCCTAGGGGTCGACACCGGTCTAAAACGACACCGTTTCATATTTTTAAATATTTTTTATATTTTTTAACAATTTTTTTGATTTTTTATCCATTTTATTTAATTATCCGAAAATTCCCCGGATCGGACGGTCCTCATTGTGCCACGTGGCCTGTTCTCGTGCGTCCGATCTCTCACTCGATCGGAAGACCCACAGAGAGCCACGTGGCTCAATTATTGCCGTCGGATCTGTCGCGACCCGTCCGAAATCGTCGGACACGGCTAATGGATTACCGATCGCGGGCTTTGAATCGGCGCGGGCCCTCCCAGGCCCATACCAAATCGCGGCGGGAGTATTTTTCAAAGGATTCGACGATAAGAGTCGATCGCTTTCGACCTTAGTGTGGTCGTGGTGGCATGTGCAACTTGTGCATGTATTTGGAGTCGCCACCGGCCTTTCTTGGAGGGTAGACCGGAAACCTTACTGACCGATTGGGAGAGATCGATCAGTTCTACGGAACCAGAGATTTTTGGGTTCGGGGACTTGGTTACGTCGGTGTCATTACCAACGCCCTTTCGGTACCTAACGCGAGTGATTTTCCTAATTAAGATTTCATGCAGGCGCAATTTTGGGTGAGGTAGGTTTGATTCAGGTTTTCATGCAGATTTGGAGACTATTCCTATCAATCACAATCAATTTTAATGAAGGCGCAATCAAGTGCATAAATAAATCATGTCAATGCATATCAATTCACATCAAATGGCCTCCTAGTATAGCCATAAGGGCTTAGGGAAGGTGTGATTTAGGGCTAGGGGTAAAATGGGAAGATTCGGGGACAATTAGCCCGAAGGGCAAAATTGTTATTTTTTGGAAGGTTTGGATACCGAATTACCCAAAATATTCCATGGCCAGTTGATTGTGGCCATTTCCCATTTTTGAGAATTTTTTGGAATTTCTTGATTTTTCTTCAATTTTTGGAAGACAATTCGCCCAAAGGGAGAAATCGTCATTTTCAAGAAGGTTCGGGGTTCAAAACACCCGAAAGGAACCTTGGCCAGTTGTTTGTGGCCATTTCCTATTTTTTGGGATTTTCATGGATTTTCTGTAATTTTTTGGAAGACGGTTTGCCGGAAGGGCAAAACCGTCATTTTTTGGAAAGATCGGGGGTCAAATGACCCGGAACAGGTCATGGCCAGTTGAATGTGGCCATTTCCTATTTTCTGGAATTTTTTAGAATTTTTCTGAATTTTCCGAATTTTTTGAATTTTTTTCATGATTTTTCATTTTTTATTGATTTTTTAATTATTTTATTATTTTCTGAATTTTTTTTTAAAATATTTAAAAATATTTTCCGGGCCGGGTCAAACCCGGCCCGCGCCTCTCGGGCGCCCGGCCCGACCCTAGGGGTCGACACCGGCCTAAAACGACACCGTTTTATTTTTTTTAACATTTTTAACATTTTTTAACAATTTTTTTTGATTTTTTAACTATTTTATTTAATTATCCAAAAATTCCCCGGATCCGACGGCTCTCATTGCGCCACGTGGCATCATCCTGTGCGCCCGATCTTCCACTAGATCGGACGCTTCGGAGGGAGCCACGTGCGCAAATCTTGACCGTTGGATCAAAATCATTTTTTATATTTTCTGAAAAATATCCTCCCATCCGACGGACCAAAACGCGCCACGTGTCGGACTTCGGTGCGTCTGATCTTGAGCATGATCGGACGACTCTCAAATCGCTACTTGGCACATTCCTAGCCCTCAGATTTACATTTTTTATTTATCTGAAAATCAATTATTTATTCCGAAAATATAATTTTTTTAATTTTTTTATTTTTTAAAGGACAGGATCGCGACACGTGGCATAACCACGGCCGTCCGATCCTTTTATTAAAAACACGGCCCGGTCCCGCCTTGGCTGACGTGGCTGCCGACGTGGCAAGCCACGTCAGCCGTTGACCGGTTGACCACCGGCGATAGCCGCCGGAGAAGATGATGAATAGTGACTATTCCGGCGGCTATCGCCGGAGACCCCAAATCTTACCCGAAACTCAGTGTTTTTCCCTCATTCCTTCGGCATTTGACTCCCCTAACCACCCAAATTAGTGTACGACTAAAACATGACATCGAACATCGTCAAGAAGCCCCGAATGGGCGGCCACCGAACCGACTCCGGCGAGGTGGATTCGCAGAAAAATTTTGAGCTTTAAAGTCAATTCTGGACGTCAACATGGCATACACGGGAGTCAAGGTGACCTGCCTACGGTCGCTTGAGGCTCGGCGACCGCCGAAATCCCCCGGTCGAGCTCCCGGCTTGGGCCGCAGCCGGCGAAGCTCGAACCGCCGCCTTCAGCGGTTCCCGACGCAAAAATAGCGGACAATGGAGCGGAGGATCGATGATAGAACAATTTCTAAACTAGATTCGCATGAAATGAAGCTTGGCAAGGCATGGCCGAGGCCCACAAAATACATAGCTCGCTTGGGCAATTTATCGAGCACATGGTGTGCGACCGTGGAGTTAGAGCTTAGAGGGGCTACCGACCTGGTGGTGGCTTGTCGACGGCGGCAGAAGCTCCAATGGTGATCAGTGAGGTTAGCTCGAGGTCCGGGAAGGTCGCTCCAACGCCGGTCTCTGTAAAAAAAAAATCCCCTACCTCTCGGCCTCACTCTCCCCTTTAAACCCGAGACAGCCTCTCCCCGGTGGCCGACCGCCCGCCTCGACGCCCGCTCATTCTGCCAAAACGCGAATATTCCTCTGCTCGCTGCCTCCCACGCTCGGTTGCCCTTTTTTTCTTCCCCAAAACCGCGCCCCATCTTCCCCTGTTTTTTTATCCTTCTCGGCCAAGTGGTCTGCAACAATGTTGCAGACCCGGTCGGACCGGGCCGGGTCGGGTCTGACCCGACCGGCCCGGTTCGACCAATTCTTTCAAATTGGACCTCAAATTGACCTATTTTCGTGAAATTGATGGCATAATCGGACTCCTTGACACATTTTCTATCAAATAAGGGTATTTTCACGAATCGATTGATTGAAATTCTATGAAAACCCCAAATTGTCCCTAGGATCCGAAAATGAATTCCACCAAATCGAAGGTCCAAACGGTCGAATTATTCAAAATTGAGCCCACCAATGGATTCAGCATGATGAAGACTATAGGATAGGGGTGTTTAACTTTAATGGGTGTGCCCGTGTGAAATTTAATTTCGAAAATCGTAAAACCGGGGACTAAATTGAATAAAATTTGTGCAATTAAGCCCTTTTGGTTAAAATTGATCAAATTGGAGGGCAAATTGACCCAATTGCACTTCAAGACTCTAGAATTCAATGTCATAGCCCATGAAAAGTGAGAATTGAGAATTAAAAGACTCGAAAAGGATTTTTTAGGCTCGTTTCGGTTTTAGGTTTGTGAAGGAACCCCATGAATCGAGCCAAATTTCCCTGATAAAAAGTGAAAATATTAAAGAGGAAATTAAAATAAAATTTCTGAATATTTTTTGTAATTTTCTGACCACGAATGGTATTTTTCCTGATTTTTTGGGTATTTTTATAATTAAATAAATTCCAAAAAATATTAAAAAATTCAAAAAAATATTTTTTGATCAAAATTGGTTCCCAAGGCTAGGCTAAGGCTTCCAAAGTTGATTTTGCAATTTTTTGACCTTTTTTGCTATTTTTAATTAATTTTAGAAATAAAAACTATAATAACGGATGGTCAAAAATCAGGTGTCAACAGCTGCCCCTCTTTGAGAGTGAGCTCGTCAGAGGTTGCTTTCAAAGACAAAATGACACCTGGATCTTGACCGACTTGACTAGGGGAAAGAAATGCTATGACATCGGACCTTCAAGTCTTTTGATGAATGCTCAAATTAACCACCGGTTTACTCTTGCAATTCGAACATGGGCCGGAGTGAGAGAGGCTCACCTAAAGCTCACCTATCAGATGCTGCCGGTTGCGATGACTTTCCAGAAGATACCTAGGACTGATTCAGAATATCCTAGGGAAATTAAGCTCTGACCTGTGTGGTAGGTCATACCATTAGTTGACCCTTATGGCGGTTTCTACCATTGGTTGACCCTTATGGCGGTTTCTACCGTCAAGTTGACCCTTATGGCGGTTTCTACCACTTGTTGACCCTTATGGCGGTTTCTACCATCAAGTTGACCCTTATGGCGGTTTCTACCATTGTGAGACTCCAGACTGATAGGAATCTAAGGATGACGCGCCCGTTCTGTAGGGTTTGTCGGGGACTCGATCGTTCTGTAGATCGGTCTTGGAAAAGGTTTGCCTACTAAAAGGCTTTGCCTAAAGATTGACATATCCCTTCTTGTCGGGACTAGTCGAAGACTCGATCGTTCTGTAGATCGGTCTTGGAAAAGGTTTGCCTACTAAAAGGCTTTGCCTAAAGATTGACATATCCCTTCTTGTCGGGACTAGTCGAAGACTCGATCGTTCTGTAGATCGGTCTTGGAAAGGTTTGCCTACTAAAAGGCTTTGCCTAAAGATTGACATATCCCTTCTTGTCGGGACTAGTCGAAGGCTCGATCGTTCTGCAGATCGGTCTTGAAAAAGGTTTACCTAACTCTAGGTTCACCTGAAGGCTATTCTGGGATTTAGGGGTTACCTGAAATCTCGCAGAAGGCCGAGTTGTCCTTTCGGCATGCGAGGTACCTTTCTGGGATCTGGGGACGCCAATTATCCTGCAGAAAGCTGAAACCTGCAAACTTTTCATTAAAAAGGTATCAGTTTGGGACCTGGGTTCTCCAGGGATCCTGCGAAACATGACCCTATGAGCTTTTCTTGACAGAGCAAGGCATCCTTCCGGGATCATGGGTTCTCCACGTCCGATGAGACTGTCTGAATTTTGAAAAAGGGTCCCGAGACGAGGGTTCTCCACGTCTATTGGGATTGCTTGATTTTTTTTTACAGGGGTCCTACGACGAGGGTTCTCCACGTCAAGCTAGGACTGTTTGATTTTTGAAAGAAGGGGTCCCGAGACGAGGGTTCTCCACGTCTACTGAGATTGCTTGATTTTTTTGAAAGGGGTCCTAGGACGAGGGTTCTCCATGTCATGCTAGGACTGCTTGATTTTTGAAAGAAGGGGTCCCGAGACGAGGGTTCTCCACGTTGTCGCGACCCGTCCGGAAGCGGACGCGGCTAATGGATTACCGATCGCGGGCCTTTCCTCGCACAAGGGTGCGGATCGCGGGCTTTGGATCGGCGCGGGCCCTCCCAGGCCCATACCAAATAGCGGCGGGAGTATTTTTCAGAAGGATTCGACGATAAGAGTCGATCGCTTTCGACCTTCAGTGTGGTCGTGGTGGCATGTGCAATTTGTGCATGCATTTGGAGTCGCCACCGGTCTTTCTTGGAGGGTAGACCGGAAACCTTACTGACCGATTGGGAGAGATCGATCAATTCTGCGGAACCAGAGATTTTGGATTCGGGGACTTGGTTACGCTGGTGTCATTATCAACGCCCTTTCGGTACCTAACGCGAGTGATTTTCCTAGCTAAGAGCTCATGCAGGCGCAATTTTGGGTGGGGTAGGTTTAATTCAGGGTTTCATGCAAATTGGAAGACTATTCCTATCAATCACAATCAATTTAAATGAAAGCGCAATCAAGTGTATAAATAAATCACATCAATGCACGTCAATTCACATCATATGGCCTCCTAATATAGCCATAAGGGTTTAGGGAAGATGTGATTTCAGACCAGGGGTAAAATGGGAAGATTTGGGGACGATTGGCCCGAAGGGTAAAATCGTCATTTTTGGAAGGTTTGGATACCGAATTACCCAAAATATTCCATGGCCAGTTGATTGTGGCCATTTCCCATTTTTGAAATTTTTTTTTTGAAATTTCTCTGAATTTTTCCGAATTTTTTTTAGTTTTATGATTTTTATTTTTTATTGAATTTTTGAAATTTTTATTATTATTATTTAATTTAATTATTACTTAACTGAAGTGGTCGGATCCAGATGGGACTATTGGGCCCGAGCCTGGATCAGGCTGCTGAGCCCAATCCAAACTAAGAATGAGGACTTGAATCAAGCCCAATGCATCCAAGGAACCCCAGCCCATTTTCTTTCCTTTTAGGCCTATTAAACCCATTTGCCTAAGCCCAACCTTCCTTCCTCTAGTACCAACGCAAGCCCAATTAGCCCACAAGACCAAATAATCTACAAACCCAACCCAACATGAAAATAATTCTTACCTCACTATTCATTGTCTTCAACGTAGGACGTTCGCCTCCCCCCATGAAAGCCGAACCGAGCTCGCCGCCGCTGGGGACTCATCGCAACGCCGAGATCAGCTCACCACCTCCGACAGCTTACACCGCCTCTAGTCGCTTCCGCGCCGGAACAGATCCAACGGTGCCGTCTCGTCGGGCTCTTGTTCGGACATGACTCCACTGCCCTCGCTCGCCACGCGTTGTCACGCCTCGCTGGTCGAACCCTTGAAGGCCGACTGGTGATCATCACCGAGTGCTGAGACCAACGCTAGAGTCTCGCCACGCCACAGCCTTTGATCCGAATCAACACTTGGACTGCCACTGGTTCGAGTCGCCCAACAGCGGGACGCTCACACTCCATCTTCAGCTACACTCGTGTCGTCACTGGATTCATTCGTCTGCACCTCCGTCGGGCCGCATCTCGCGAGTCTGCTCGTCCATCACTGGCGCGCTCGCCCACTCCGTCGCCACTTAAAATCTCGCAGACCCCCATGAGGGACTGATGACTCCCAACGATGACTGGGGCTCAAAAGACTAGCTTAATATTAAGCAGAGACAGTAAGCTAACAACCAAGAACAATGGATCATGGACGACAGTGTCGCGACCCTCTTGAGGTTGTCGGGCTCTCGAGGGCTAATGGGCCGTCCTGTCTGGTCGGACGCGGGCCTCTCCCAAGGCCCATTACCCAAATCGCAACGGAGGTATGCGTGATCGACTTTCAGTGTGGTCTAGTGACATGTGCTAAGTGTGCATGCCATGGAGTCGCCACCAATCATTTTTTTAGGGTATGATTGGACCACCCAATCGAATAGTTGGAAGTTTCTATTCAATTCTGCGAGAACCAGAGAAATGGTTTCGGGGACTTAGTTACACCAACTGTCAGAGTTAACGCCCTTTCGGTACCTAAGTTGACTGAATTTTCTAGCCTGAGATTCATGCGGATGAGTAAGGTATGAACCCTAAATCTAGAAATTCATGTAGATAAGAGTGATTATCCTAGCAATCACAATCAGTAATAAAATGCCCAACTCAAGGAATCTAGATATGCAAATAAATCACATGGCATTCCTAGTAAGGTCCTATTTATCAATCACAGCTCAAGAATGATTTAGCTGTCCTAGCCATTCTACACACGATCTAACCTAAGAAAAGCATTAGGAAGCATCGAAGGAGTTCGAGAGTACTCACATGGGGTTCGCCGTGCCCTGGTTTGGTCTTGGACGAGCTATCGAACTCATGCCGACCCGATTATATTTGGGGATCCACTTGGCGTTTTACACCATGAAATCATGTGAAACAAAAACGAAAATATTCAGCAAGGGGCATTTATTGTAGATGGTGGTCGATCTAATTGGACGTCAAGACTAAAAAAGATGTAGAAATTTACAAATTAAAATACTCGAATGACATTTTTTTGCCAAATTCAACTCTATGCGTCGTGAAGAAACACATGCAATTGAACTTAAATTTTGACTATTTATGAGTTCAAAATGTAAAAGAAATTAAAATAAAAATATTGACTATTTTTCTATATTTTTACGACATCGAACGCTATTTTTCTTCATTTTTCATGTATTTTTCTATTTTTGGAAAATATTAAAAAATATTAAAAAATATGAAAAATTATTTTTTTTTTATCAAAAATGGTTCCTTTAGCTTGGTCAAGGCTACCAAAGATGATTTTTTAATTTTTTTAACTTTTTATAGATTTTTTATGAATTTTTTAAAAATAAACTATGAAAGACTGATCAAAAATCAGGTGTCAACAGCTGCCCCTCTTTGAGAGGAATTTCGTCAGAGGTTTCTCTCAAAGACAAGGTGACACCTGTGTTCCGATCAACTCGACTGGGAAAAGAAAAGAAATCATGACATCCAATTTTCATGTCCATCAATGTTTGCTTTTCCTTAAAAAGAGATGTGCTCATTCAATTCCCTGATATGATGTAAGAAAGTTAAGGAGTAGATAGACTTCCCTGCCCCTTACCTGCCGAATGCTTGCGGCATTTGCTGTGTCTGATGGGTTCAAGTAGATTCCTAAGGACTTGTCATCGGAGTGTCCTGGGGATGTTAAGCTCTGACCTGTATGGTAGGTCAAACCATAATGGGATTCCTAACTGATAGGAACCTAAGGAAGACGCATCCCACATTTGGGAATTTGCCAAGGGTTTTGATCCATGTGGTGGACTAAACTAGAAATGGCTTGCCTAATGTAAGGCTTATTAGGGAAAACGACTCCTCCCGCGTTCGGGATTCATCAAGGTTTTGATCCGTATGGTGGATCGGACCATTGGGTTGATCCTTCAGGCGGTCTCTACCGGTCCTTTGACCCTTCAGGCGGTTTCTACCATTCATTGACCCTTCATGCGGTTTCTACCATTGAGTTGACCCTTCAGGCGGTTTCTACCATTGGTTGACCCTTCAAGCGGTTTCTACCATACATTGACCCTTCAGGCGGTTTCTACCATTGTTTTGACCCTTCAGGCGGTTTCTACCATTGGTTGACCCTTCAGGCGGTTTCTACCATACATTGACCCTTCAAGCGGTTTCTACCATTGTGTTGACCCTTCAGGCGGTTTCTACCATTGATTGACCCTTCAGGCGGTTTCTACCATTGAGTTGACCCTTCAGGCGGTTTCTACCATTTATGAGATTCCAAATTGATATGAATCAAAGGATGACGTACCCGCTCTTCGGGGCTAGTCGGAGACTCGATCATTCTATGGATCGGTCTTAGAAAAGATTTGCCTACTAAAAGGCTTCACCTAAGGATGACGCACCCAGTCTTTGGGGTGGCCAAAAGTCCTGCAGAAAGCTTAGACCTGAAAAAATTTTCCTCGCCAAGAAGATATTAGTAATCTTTGGGAAGACAATAATTGTCTAACTGACAAAATTCTACGACTTAAGTTTTAGTCATGAAATGTGCATTTTGATTGTTGGAGGTTATCCAAAACATTCCTGCCATATACAGATGTGATCATAAATTCCTTGCACGGAAACTCTAGATCAAACAATTTGAAAATTTCAAAAAGAGTTTGCTCAAAACATCCATTGGAGTATTTCTCACCCAAGAAGGCTCCTCACTGCTCTGTGATAATGATCTTTAATAGGGAAAGTGCTCAATTTCCTACCGACCTGTGCCTGGGTTTCAGGATCATTCGCAACGCATACATTTCGACCGATCAGGAGGTCTTTCACGGGACCGTAGTGTTAGGCTTGGATATCGGTTTCCAAGGGGGACTCACTTTTGAGTCAAGGCCGTTGAACGAAATTTTTCACTATCTGATCCGGGTTTACAAGTCAAGAACCCTGCAAAATGAGAAAGAAATAGTCTTGCTCGTACTTCTTTGAGCTAAGTTATACATTAACCCAAGTGTCTTAGTCAGATAAGACTACTTCAGGGTTGTAACATTGGAAGGATTGGGGACCGAAAAAGGCTTATTTTTTGCCCAGAAATTGTGAAGGGTTTGACATTGGTGATCATTGCAAATTTGCCACATGTCCTTCGAAGAACATCTCCATTTCTTGTAGTGTACACTCCTCTTTTAGAGCGCACAAGGATGTTTAAAAGCGTCTCTTGTTACATTAAGAGACCGTCTGTTTGTGTGTTTGCAATTTGAGCACGACAACATTTGGAGAGTAGTCATCTTGATCTAACTCCTTTGCAGGGTCTTTTCATCGTCTCTCTAGACTTTACTGGGGATATTTTGAATAGACATCAGCCTTGCTTTTTACCATACACTTTGCTTTTTCTTGATGTCTAGGGATTTTTCTTTTCCCCCTTTTTTTAATCCCGTGTTTTTCTTTTCTTTTGGAGCTAGGATTTTCGGCAATCATGCTAGATATGCAACTTAAACTTTGGCACGCTTCCATTCCTAGAGTGATGTTGCCTTTGCTTTGGAATATGCAATGATCACCAATAGGTTGATGAAATGAATTTGCTGGCTCAACTTGGTTGTGCAAAGGATAACAGTGTGTAGGATAGAGAAATGAATCATTCTCGTCATCCTATGACACTTGGATTATCATATAAACAACACACAAAGATTTATGTTAGTCCGAGCAAGAAAATTTCTAACCGTTTACTTTCTGATACTGTTGGACTAACCTTCATTTGCCCCAATGTGGGGTGGTTCTTGACAGGGTTGAGAATGAAAATCGCCGTTCAATGGGGTTCTCAATGGGCATCTGTAGTGTTTGGAATGAAGAAATAAATGCCTCTGTCATCTCGATCCATGTAATCGTTGCGAATGACCCTTATATCCATAGGTTAAGTTTTCGCTATCATTTCCAATCTCCTCATCTCTCAAGTGTGTATGGGACGTGTTTGGATTAGGCTCGCTTCTCTTATGAGAAAATACCCTTTTGAACAGTTCAAACGACTCTTATTGGAAAAATTCATTTCATTTCATCAAGATTTATCCTTCAAAGGGATTTTATGATGCACCATACATGTGTAATTCATGTTCAGACAATCTCATGTTTTAAAACATGAATGTCAATGAAGTAAGAATTCTATGTCTTTTTAGATGTGAGAATCGAATTAATTCTGAAAGTTTTTAATCTCCAATGAATTGGGAAAAGGGATACTTACCTGCCCATCGAGGCTGGAGATCCTGGAGATATAAAAGGGATATGTCATTGTATATTCTAAAACTTTACAAAAATTGGAACGATACATCTTACCCTTGGTCATATGCTCCAACGAGTGTACAAGGGTTGTGAAAATCTGCACTTCACATAGTAACACAAGATTGTTGGGTGTTCTAAAGTTCTTTCGACTTCTTGGTTTTTGGAGAAAAATGAAACTTACATGTGTGCCCTGATGGCGAGCTCCTGCCAAGGATAAATATTAAGCATTATTTTGGGTTTCCAAATTCAAAACAAATTGGGACGATACTACTTTACTCTTGATTTGAATTCCATTCTGCATGCCAATGTGCGGATTGTAGAAGCCGGCCCTCAAGCTTGTGGCCATGATTTCTTCGTCTGGTTGGGCAACGAATCCACCTCGAGGATTTACGTCGGAGGAGATTCATTCATCTTTTTGGGCGTGTTTCATGCACTGTTTTGTTATTTGAATGCATGGCTTCTTGGGTGCCTCATCTCTGTTCATCACCTGAGAGGAAAATGAGAGAACATTATCCCCGCATCTGATTGAAAATCATTTAGGAACGATACGTTCTTTTTACCAAATGGGTGGCTCCGCGGCCAAATGTGTTTTACATTGAAAGGATGGATTCCATTACGCTCTGCGGATGATAACTATTGCTTCGGGGACTTGCCCCACGGATCAAATGATGAATTTGATGTCTTCGGCTTCGACATGCTTTCCAGATGTAGGAATGGTTTGCCCCCATTTTCAGTGGAGATGGGTTTTGTCGAGTGGGCAAGATCAAAAACTCATCCTAGATTTGGCTTTAGTCGAAGGTTGAAATCCCGACCTTGGATAAGCGAATCATGATTCATCTCCTTCTGCTTCGGATTTGTCATTTGCGTGCTTCACATTTTACAATACCAACTTCGCCGCTTGATGAAAATGAATCGATGATTTTCGAATTGCCCCAAGTTCTATAGTCATCTGCGTCGAATCTCTTTGAACTTCATCGGGTGATAGACAAACTGATAAAATGATTTTTCAATCCTGAGATCGAACTCCTGACGTTTCGTACCACTTCCAGTTCACTGACTACCAGGACAAAGCACTATTGGCCTCCCTAACTGGTTCGTTTTTTGTTATAAAATTCTTGAAGCAGTTAGCGACCCCCATCGAGAATGAAACAAGCTCAATTTAGAGTTCATAACGACTAAAGGTCCCTTAGAACGATACAGAGCTAACCGTCTTTGAGCTCGCTCGGGCTTTTGCTCGCATTTTCCTATGTGAAGCCATTAAATGTTTTTCTTCGTGGCGTTCAATTGATTCGCCTCGACTCTAATCTAACGAGGGATTGTCGTACTCAAGCATGATGATGCTCGCAGGTAGTACTGATCGCTGCCCCAGATTAACTCTAGGCATTAAGGAAGATTATCTTGCATGGAAGACTTTATGACAGAAAGATTAATGATACATCCATTCACATGTGCCTAGTTCCCTTGAGGATTCTCGGTGATCAGCCAGCTACACCATGAATCAGACATATAATCGTCATTTTGGATCATAACTTCATAAGTCCATCAGTTTTAAACTGATCGATCCAGATATGGAGCTCCTCATCAAGGAAATCTTTTGATTCTTCGAGCAACTGATATTCGGGTTGACCATCATCGCTTGGCGTTGAAGGATTCCTGTTTCTGTTGTGAGCGATCTGATTCTTCGAGCTAGAACCTTCGTCGTTGCTCGAGATTATAAGAGGATGATTGATCGGTTCACTATCAAAAGCACATTCCATTTGGGAATGGGAGAAACAAAAATCCTCAAAGCATCCGCCCGCTTGATCTTCCGAAATCATATGCCCAAGCCGGGCAGATCTTTGAACACTAGGCGCAATATGTTGATCGGGGATAGGAAGAGCACTAGCGAAAAGTTGTTGCTCAAACCAAGGAGTTCGTACCTGCTGCACTTGTGGCATATACTCTTGAGGGGTGCTGAGATGATTCGGGGGAATATTCTGATTAGCGCCCAAGTAGTCGATGGTGCTGCTACCAGCTTGGTCGGTGCCTAGATTCGGCAGGGTATTTCTTACTTCAGGGGCATTGTAGTTATAGCCATGCCTAGTGTTTAGGCACAAGTTGAGTTCTTTCAGGTTCAGTGCTGTGTGGCGCTGTCTTAGCGCCCTTCTGTAGCTCTTGAGGTGACTCGCGACTCCATCTTTAGTGAGTCCTGGTATGTTCATGATCTCAAGTATGCGCGTTGGATATGCTGAGTTGATCCCTAGTTGCTGAACCGCACTAAGGAACTTGAGATGAAGCTCGGGGGACCAATTGACCCTCGTCTTCTTGCGACCCGGAACAGTGTTGACAACTTGGCTATTGCTCTCTGGCCTATTTCCAGTAGAATTTGATCGAGCCGGAAATTGTTGTGGAGGGAATTCATCAGCTTTGGATTGGTCGGTCGTGATAGTAAGCTCATCGTTAAGGAAACTCCAATCATGGTGACGCATATCACATCCTTTAGAAGGCATCGATATTGACTTCGTAGAATTGATTTGTTCATGCATATCTCCAACAAAATCCGATTGTATCGAAGATGGTTCGAGGGAGTGGGGTGGTGAATGAGCATTTTCAATCCTCATATAAGGCTTATCAAGGAACATTTCGCCGAGAGTGATAGGGCCACCGCAATTAAGGCAAGCGATAGTGCTGGGAGCTTTTTTATACCTCATGTTCTCCGCTCGAAGCTTTTCGTTTTCCTCCTTTAGAATCGCAAGTTCTTGACGTCTGTGTTGAGCCCTCAATTTGGCTCGCTTATTTTGAAACCAAAACTTGACCCTCAAAGGTTTCATCCCTAGCTTCTGGCCCAATTCATTTCTTTGTTTCATGTTCGGGAGAGGGCATTCACTAAAGAAAGCTTCAAGCTCTTGGATTTCATTCTGAGTGTGGCACTGGCGACGTTTCCTTTTCCGAGATTGACCATCGCTGCTGCTGTTGTCGTCGCTGCTGAGATCCTGAACTTCGTTGCCGAAAGGGTTGGGTTCTGTGGTTCTGGTACCAGACGCCATCCTGGAATCTTCGAGATCTCTCAGTAGTTCATTTTCTGAGATTTTTGGATCAGTCGCCTCTAGCAACTGATGGTAACCCTCAAACATGTTGGATCGAAAAATGTTCGATCAATTTTTGCTCACTCAGGGTTCTCTACTTTCTCATGTATGCTCACTCTCTCTAAATTTTCTTTTGAGTGGTTCTGTATGCCCATGAAATGTTCTTTAAACATGGATGAAGATCGTCAGGCAAGCGTTGCTCCCAAGATTTCGTATTTCCCACTTTGTCGTCTTCTTTCTTCTTTTCAACGTGGAGGGACACCAAATCGATTTCTTTTTCTCGATATCCATGTCTGTCTCCCACTTATTTTCAAAAAGGTGGAACTACGCTCGCCTCCTGCTCAGTTTTTTAATATGATGGGACCGCCAAATCCTTTCGCAACTTTTTTCGATAGTTGCGCTTAACTCCCGTTCAATTTTAATATGGTGACACCGACATATCTTTTTACAACTTTTTTAGGTTTATCAAGCCTGAAATCGCGGACTGGGACAGATCTGATGGTTCACCGAAAGAGCCACCACTGCTTTACCCAATTAACTTGGCTCCACGAGCATTATTGCTGTGCCTTTCTTCATTCTCGAGTTGCTATAAAAGGAGGAGTTAATGCAGAGAAGATTAACACTCTTACATAATTGCCTTTTCTTATTTTAATCACTCTACCACACTCATCTTCTTCTCCCTCACTCCAACGAAAATGACCTCCTCTCCTATTCGCGCTTTCTCGGCCGAAATTTTGGCCCAGTGGGAAAAACTCTATAACCTCCTCGGTCGAGGCTATGCTCATATAGCCGATCACCCAGAAACTGAAGATGAAATCCGCATTTTGCTCGTGGAAATAGACACCACCTCCATCGAGGGCACTAATTTAGAGAGGGAATATAGAATCTTCCCAACCCTCTTTATAAACTTTTTAGAGACTTACCGTGTCGCTCATCGAAAAGCTACCGTGGCTCACGTTTTGCGAGCTCGCTATGAGGATCGGTCCAACTGCTTGGTGTTGGCCAACCTTGTGGCCGATAGTCACAGAAAGGCTGTTGAGTTCGCCAACAAGCGAGTCTCGATGTTGCTTCGCGAGAGGGGAAATTTGGTGGAGCGCTTGGCCTTATCCCTGACCACCTATGAGCACGACCGTCGTAATGTCGTGTTGAAGTTTCAATGTGAGTGGCAGGAAGAAAGGCTTGACAGCATTACCGCGGATATAGCCCATGGGAGAGGACTAGTTCGGGACCTGGAAATAGCCGCCGAAGATCACGGGACCAAGGTTGCCGAGCTTAAAGGGGAATGTAAACGCCTTCTTCTTAAGCTTGCAGATCTCGAGTCTCGACGTAGTGAGTATAAGCAAAGCATCAATAATATGGAGGGCCAACTTGGTTCCTTTGTGATGCTAATTAGGGCTCATTGCGGTTTTATGTTTCCACCCCGATGATTTGTATGATCTGCTTTTAAGGTCCCTCGATTGAGCGAAATGAATGAAAGCTCTAATGTGTGTGTCTCAACTTCTGTATGGCTGACTTTCTCGAACACCTGACCACTCTCAACCTAGGCAAGCTGCGCTTTGACATTGATGATTCGAGCGTGTACATCTTGATTTTTTAATCTTGCTTATGATCGGATAAAGGAACCTCCCACCGTGATTATCCACAAAAAGACTTCTCTTCTCTACTTGTTTTTAACCTGTTTCAAATGAAAAGGCAGAATCAGAAGAAAGAATTTGAAAAATAAAGCATAAATCCTTTCAATTTTATGCTTACTTGTGATTAATAGGGATAAGAGCTTTTACAAGGGTTTTGGCCTTGTGCAAAAGCTTTTATCAATATTCCTCAAAGGAAAGCATATCATTGAAAGGAATGTAATTCACGATAATCGCCTTTGATCAATTCCAAGAAAATCAATGGAATGTTCAAAAGTACACAATTACGATGTGTTTTAAATTCAATTGAAGATACGGTATCCAAATTAAAGCCGTTTGCTAAGAACGAGAGTAATTTGGATATCTATCTTTTCATTAAATTTGAAAAACACGAATACTCTTGATCAATTATTGTGGATTACCAATGATGCAAAACATGCATGAACCAATTCAAGTTTATAGTTCCTTCTGGCGAAATTGGGATTGTATTGCCCTATACGGCCAAAAGGTTGTATAAGACTTCCAATTTCAATTTTATCCAAAGGAATTATAAAATTGATTTTGGAGTATTCGAGTGATTAGAAGAAATGCCACTATCACATTCCAATGACAAGTCAATAGAAATACAACAAATTTCAATCTGAATGTATATAAACACAAATAGATCCCTAATACAATCAATATAAGGGATCAGATAGAGAGGATCTCAGCAAAATAAATCCTATACAAGAAGGCTAGAAATGAAAATTAAAACAAAGGAATGTGATCTTAATACTTAGAGATGCCCCAGTTTCGATCTTTGAGACGTGACTTCAGGATCACCTATTCCAAATCATCATCTTCATTAGATGATACCTCAATGATGTCCATAGCAGGCTCTTCTTGTCCACTTGGCGCTCGTAATGGGATGACACCATCTTCATCTTCCATCAAGAACATTGGGAGGAAAACACACCTATCTATCCTCAAAATGGCATTTAATCCAATCACCAGAATTATGCAATGAATATAATGATTAAGAGCTGTAACAAGTTCGAGGGATAGAAAAGTCTTACCAACCAAACTTAAGAGAAAATCAAGCTTCTCTGTATTTTTAGCAGTGTTAGGTATACTAACCTTCCATAGACAAACGCATGACACAAGTGAGGGAAAACTCCTAAAAATCAAAAGATAGGGCTTGGTACCTAAAGCCAAGGTTCTCACCTCGAATTCTGGGAAGAGCCGATTCCATTGCACAACTATCATTGCATTGTGACTCAATCCATAGTTCGAAGTGAGCAGAATTGAAAAGTGGATTACCCCATGTTTTTCCTCACGGAGATTCCATTTTCAATTCCTTCTATTGTGTTCCTAAAGAGGGCGCCTGGGGTTTTAGGCGCAATTGTGTGTATTCATTGTGTCGTGCTAAAGTAAAAGACATGCATTTTATTTAACAATCACCGCTTCAATATAAACATCCACACAATCATACAGCCAAAACTCTTGCCTGCACAAAACAAAGTTAACAAGCACTTCACCCCTTATTTCTCCCGTCTACAAAAACATCTAACACATTCGTTAGCATATACACCTCACTTTCGAGAGCATCTGCATAAAATTAGGTTAGAAGAATCAATCAACTTTTTAATCGGCTCAAGTCCACTAAATGGTTAAGAACCAGTCCCCAGCGGAGTCGCCAGTCTGTCGCGACCCTCTTGAGGTTGTCGGGCTCTCGAGGGCTAATGGGCCGTCCTGTCTGGTCGGACGCGGGCCTCTCCCAAGGCCCATTACCCAAATCGCAACGGAGGTATGCGTGATCGACTTTCAGTGTGGTCTAGTGACATGTGCTAAGTGTGCATGCCATGGAGTCGCCACCAATCATTTTTTTAGGGTATGATTGGACCACCCAATCGAATAGTTGGAAGTTTCTATTCAATTCTGCGAGAACCAGAGAAATGGTTTCGGGGACTTAGTTACACCAACTGTCAGAGTTAACGCCCTTTCGGTACCTAAGTTGACTGAATTTTCTAGCCTGAGATTCATGCGGATGAGTAAGGTATGAACCCTAAATCTAGAAATTCATGTAGATAAGAGTGATTATCCTAGCAATCACAATCAGTAATAAAATGCCCAACTCAAGGAATCTAGATATGCAAATAAATCACATGGCATTCCTAGTAAGGTCCTATTTATCAATCACAGCTCAAGAATGATTTAGCTGTCCTAGCCATTCTACACACGATCTAACCTAAGAAAAGCATTAGGAAGCATCGAAGGAGTTCGAGAGTACTCACATGGGGTTCGCCGTGCCCTGGTTTGGTCTTGGACGAGCTATCGAACTCATGCCGACCCGATTATATTTGGGGATCCACTCGGCGTTTTACACCATGAAATCATGTGAAACAAAAACGAAAATATTCAGCAAGGGGCATTTATTGTAGATGGTGGTCGATCTAATTGGACGTCAAGACTAAAAAAGATGTAGAAATTTACAAATTAAAATACTCGAATGACATTTTTTTGCCAAATTCAACTCTATGCGTCGTGAAGAAACACATGCAATTGAACTTAAATTTTGACTATTTATGAGTTCAAAATGTAAAAGAAATTAAAATAAAAATATTGACTATTTTTCTATATTTTTACGACATCGAACGCTATTTTTCTTCATTTTTCATGTATTTTTCTATTTTTGGAAAATATTAAAAAATATTAAAAAATATGAAAAATTATTTTTTTTTTTATCAAAAATGGTTCCTTTAGCTTGGTCAAGGCTACCAAAGATGATTTTTTAATTTTTTTAACTTTTTATAGATTTTTTATGAATTTTTTAAAAATAAACTATGAAAGACTGATCAAAAATCAGGTGTCAACAGACAGGTGGACTGAAAAAGAATGATCCGGAAATGAGAACGGGCATGAGTGTTCCATCTAAGACGAACCAACAGAGCGGCCAAGACAACACCGAAACTCGTGGCTCGCTGGTCCAAGAAATCGAAGCTCTCAACTGGCAAGCTCCGGGACTGAAACGAGGCAACCAAACCCGAGAGAATAGGCCCACCTTCACGCAACCAGTCGCGGACGAGCTCCCGGAGATCAACTGGAGAAGAGTCTCCCTCCTTCAACTAGGTCTGTGCTCTTCTTCTTCCTCAGCATTTCGGACTCTAGAGAAACTCGACCCCCCGATCTTCTTCGCCTCATCAGGTTCGACCTCTTCAGTCTTCGACGCTCACTATCGTTGAAGCACAGCAGGTGCTAACCATTTAGGGGACTCCTGTCCCTTCAACACATCATTAGGGAGACGCATGTTCTGGGGAAAAACGCATCATGGATTGACAGGCCATTTTTTTTTTCAGCGCGAGGGTGAGAGAAGCCTGCCTTTTTTTCAAGGCCGCTAGCTCCCTTATGTTCAAGATCAAATCCCTTCGACCTCCCCCATTTTTTAATTCATGGGTGGTCTTCTTTTCCCATCACCAAGAAAGTTCCAGCCTTGTCGTCCCTTTCCTCTTTTCTGCTGTTGTAGTGGCGCCCCCCCCTTTTTTTCTTTCCCTGTTGGTTGCTATTTTTTATTTGGCAATGCCCTCCCGTATCATTCGCCTTCTCCCAACACTTGATAAATGTCGGACCAGCAGCTACACATTCCTTACTTATGGTGATCAGTGCTTTTTCAGCGGAAGGCAATCAAACTGAACATCAAGACCCTAAGATGCGAAATGCGTAAATTAAAAGATCGAATAGTAACTTATGGACAAATTCGATTTTATGCTTTATGAAAGAATATATGCCATTGAACTTGAAATTTCTCTTTTCGTGAGGTCAAAATGAAAAGGGAATTAAAATAAAAACAATGACTATTTTTGTGTATTTTTCTGACCACGAATGGTATTTTTTTTTAACTTTTTTTTTGTATTTTTAATAATTAAATAATTTCAAAAAATTATTAAAAATTACGAAAAATATTTTTTGTTCAAAATTGGTTCCTGAGGCTAGGCCAAGGCTTCCAAAGTTGATTTTGCAATTTTATAATTTTTTTGCTATTTTTAATTAATTTTTTTTAAAATGAAAATCACAATAATAGATGGTCAAAATCAGGTGTCAACAGCTGCCCCTCTTTGAGAGGAATCTCGTTAGAGGTTTCTCTCAAAGACAAAATGATGCCTGAATCTTGACCGACCTGATTGGGAAAAGGAAAGAAACAACGCTACGACATCGGGTTCTTAAGGCTCTTGATAAAAACTCAAATTATTCCATGGTTTACTTCAACAGTTCGAACATGGGCCGGAGCGAGAGAGGCTTACCTGAAACTCACCTGTCGGATGCTGCCGGTTGCGACGACTTTCAAGCAGATGCCTAGGACTCATCATTCAGGATATCCTAGGGAGATTAAGCTCTGACCTGTATGGTAGGTCATACCATCATGGGATTCCTTGCTGGTAGGAACCTAAGGAAGGCGTACCCCACACTTTGGGATTTGCCAAGGATTTTGATCCGTATGGTGGATCGGATCTTTGTGTTGACCCTTATGGCGGTTTCTACCATATTTGACCCTTTAGGTGGTTTCTACCTTTGGTTTGACCCTTTAGGCGGTATCTGCCTTGAGTTGACCCTTCAGGCGGTTTCTACCATTGATTTGACTTTGAAAAGGGGTCTCATGACGAGGGTTCTCCACGTTCGATGAGACTGCCTGATTCTTGAAAATGGGTCTCATGACGAGGGTTCTCCACGTCCGATGAGACTGCCAGATTTTTGAAAAGGGGTCCCGAGACGAGGGTTCTCCACGTCATGCTAGGACTTGGGTCTGTTGAGGCGACATTCTGGGATCTGGGTTCTCCAGGTATCCTGCAGAAAGTTCAAACCTGAAAGATTTTTCTTCACCAAGAAAATGTTAATAATCTTTGGGAAGACAATAATTGTCCAATTGACAAAATTTTATGACTTAAGTTTTAGTCATGAGATGTGCATTTTGATGCTGGAGGTTATCCAAAACATTTTCGCAACATGCAAATGTGATCACAAATCCCTTGCATGGAAAATCTGGATCCACAGTTTGAAAATTCCCAAAAAGAGTTTGCTCAAAACGTCAATTGGAATATTTCTCGACAAGGAGGCCATCTCACCTGTTTTGAGGTGATGATTTTTAGGGGATGCACTCAATTCCCTACTGACCTGTGCCTAGGTTTTAGGCTCATTCGCAGCGCATACATTTTGATCGGTCGGGAGGTCTTCCACGGGACCGTAATGTTGGGCTTGGATATTGGTTTTCAAGGGGGACCCGCTTTGGAGTCGGGGCCATCGAATGAAAATCTTCACCATCTGCTCCGGGTTTACAAGTCAAGAACCCTGCAAAATGAGAAAGAAAGAGTCTTGCTCGTACTTCTTCGAGCTAAGCTATATGTTAACCCAAGTGTCTTAGTCAGAGAAGACGGTTTCAGGGTTGTAACATTGGTAGGATTGGGGACCGAAAAAGGCTTGTTTTTGGCCCAGAAATCACGAAGGATTTGACATTGGTGATCATTGCAAATTTGTCACATGTCTTTTCCATTCTGCATCTTCCATTTTTGAGGTGTGCAACCGCTTTTGAGGTGTGCACAAGTCCTTTAGAGAACGTCTCCTGTGGTATTAAGAGATTGACAATTCTGTCCGTGTTTTTGCACCACGGCTGACATCGTTTGGGGAGCAGTCTTCTTGATCTGACTCCTTTATGGGTTTTTCTCTCTTCCCAACTAGGCTTTATTGGGGATCAATCAAACAGTTTTCACGAGCATCGGCCTTGCTTTTACCAGGCACTTTGCTTTTTCTTGATGCTGGGGATTTTTTGTTGAAATCCCGCCTTTTCTTTTCCTTTGGAACTACGATGTTCAGAAAATTGTGCTAGATATACAACTTGAATCATAGCACATTTAAACGCCGATATGAGATTTTTCTATAAATCCCATCTCTTGATTTCTTCCGTTCTTGGAGTGATGCAGTTTCTATCTTGAAACATCCCATGATCACCAACAGGGGTTTATGAAATGAATTCGCAGGCTCAACTTGGCTGTGCAAAGGATATGGTGTGTGGGATAGAGAATGAATGCTTCTCGTCATCCTATGGCACTTGGATTACCATATAAACAACACACAAAGATTAATGTTAGTCCGAGCAAGAAAATTTCTAACCATTTTCTCCTGATGCTGCTGGACTTACTTCCCTTTTGCCTCGGTGTGGGGTGGTTCTTGACAGGGTTAAGAATGAAAACCGCCGTTCAAGTGGGTTGTCAACGGTCACCTGTAGTGTTTATGATATGAAACGAACGCCTCCGTCGTCCCAATCCATGTAATCGCTGCGAATGGTCCCTACCTCCGTAGGTCCAGATTTTACTATTTGATTCGCTCCACTCATCTCTCAAGTGTATGTAGGATGTGTTTGGATTTGAGCTTGCCTCTCTTTTGAGGAAACATCCTTTTGAGAGTTTTGAACAACTTTTGATTGGAAAAATCTCTTTCGTTTTCCCAAAAATTTTACCCGTCAAGGGGATTTTATGGTGCATAATGCATGTTCAGACAACTTCATGTTTCAAAACATGAATGCCAATGAAGTTAGAATTCCATGTCTTTTCTAGACATCAGATTTTGAAAGCTTTTTTCTTTTTCTCTCTGTGTTTTTGGTTTAACATCTTCAATGGATTGGGGGAAAGGGATACCTACCTGTCCACCGTGGCTGGAGATCCCTGAAAATGTAAAAGAAGCATATCATTGTATGTTCACGAATTTTTTGAAAATTGAAACGATACATCCTACCCTCATGTACCCTAACAGGTAGTATGTGGGATGTAAAAACTCATTCGTCTCCAAGGCGATTCCCCTGTCAAGGATAAAAAATAAGTGTTAATTCATATTCCCAAATTCAAGACAAATTGGGACGATACAACTTTACTCTTGATTTTCATCCCATTCTGATGTTGCGTATTGATATGAACAACCTCTATCAAATCCGCCTATCCATGCTTGGAGTGTTTGTAACATCAATGGTTCATCTGCCCCCAGCTGGGCAGCGTCTGTTCTGCTATTTGAACGCATGACTCATTGAGTGATTTATCCATGTTTATCATCTGAGAAGGAAAAGAAAGAATACATTACTTCGGTATTCGATTGAAGATCGTTTAGGAACGATACATCGTTTTACCAAATAGGTGGCTTCGCGGCCAAACGTATTTCGTGTTGAAGGGGTAGATCCCATTATGCTCAGCGGGTGATAATTATGGTTCATGGAACTTGCTCCACGGATTAAGTGATTAATCCACGGCCTTCGGCTTGAAGATGCTCAAAGGGTGATGTTGACACTCACGCGCAATTAGTTCTAGATATTAATGAAAGATGTTCCCGTGGGAACCTTACAGTGCGATCAACAACATATGCAATAGGAGTATTCAACCCCTTTTCTCGAAGCATTTTTCATCGAGTAGCCATGCCTTGCATCAGACGTTTGATCACCGGCCTTGCGTCACCACTGCGATGGTCCTCCGGCTCCAAACTGATCGAGCCAAAGATTGAACTCATCGCCAAGGAAATTGCTCGGGTCTTCGAGCCATTGATGTTCAAGTTGGGTATTAACGATTGTTGGGGGCAGATTTCTTTCATTGCCTTCGTTGTGAGGGACTGGAGTCTTTGAGCTGGAACCTTCATCATTGCCCTGTTGGGGTTGAGACATACATCCCTGAAGAGTATTGATCCAAGTGTCCAACTCCTCATCAAGGAAATCACCTGTTCTTTCTAGCCCTTGGTGCCCGGATTGGGTGTCGTCAACTGCAGGCGAGGGATTCCTCTCTTTGCTCTCGTCATGAGCAATTTGACGCCTCGAATTGGAACTTCCTCCAATGACCGGCAGGTTTATATGTGCACTCTCTACCAATGCCAGATCCGCTTCAGGGACAGCATTAATGACCGAATCGCGCTCAAACTGAGGAATCCCTATGTACTGGAACTGTGGTATATACTCTTGAGGAGTATTGAGATAGCTCGGTGGAGCATTCTGATTTGGGTTAGAGGAGTCGCTGACACGACTGCTGGTCCCGTCATTGCTGAAATGTGGTTGGGTGCTCTCGGCCCTCCAATCGTCGTGGTTGTAACTCTGCCCGGCACTTGAGCTCCCACTGGCTTTATGATGGTTTAACGCTATCCTTCCATCCCTTAGCAATCTCCTATAGTACTTGAGGTGAGACTCGACGTTAATTCTAGAGAGCCCCGGCACATTCATAATCTCGAGTATGCGTAGTGGGCTAGCCGAATCAACTCCTAGCTCTCGAATTGCATCAACAAATTTGGTGTGAAGTTCATAGGTCCAGTAAAACCTTGTTCTCTTATCACCCAAAATATCGTCAATACTTCGGTAGCTATTCTCTACGGGATCTAGTCGTTTCAAAAGTTGTCCAGGGAGGGACTCACCGACTTTGGATTGGCTGGCTGCGACAACGAGTTCGTCATTGAGAGAACTCCCCCTGTGATGATTCATATCCCATTTCTCAGAGGATGTTGGTGTTGATCCTATGGTGTTGACTTGTTCATGCAGATCTCCGGCGGTATCTGGCTGCGTCGGAAAATGCTGTGGAGAATACGGTAACAGCTGAGCGTTATTCGTCAACAGGGATGGTTCGTCGAGGAACACCTCGCCGAGGACAACAGGATTACCACAATTAAGGCAGGTGGCCTTGGTCAGAGCTTCCTTATATCTCGCGCTTTCAGCTTGAAGCTTCTCATTCTCCTCCTTCAGGACTAGTAACTCATGGTCTGCGTATTGCTGTTTCACCCGGGTTCGTTTGTTGGCGAACCAAAACTCGACCTTCGAAAGCTCCAATCCTATTTTTCGGCTCAACTCCATTTTCTGTTGTCTGCTTGGAGTGGGGCATTCATTGAAGAAAGCCTCGAGCTCTCGGATTTGGCCTGGAGTGTGGCGTTGTAGTTGCTTTCTTTTCCGACTCCGGTCATCATTGTATACTCCTTATTCGTAGCTGAAACCTAGAATTTCATCGCTGGAGGAGTCAGTCTCCATGGTCTTCGGGCAGGATTCAGCTCCAGGATCTTCAAAGTCTCCCAGCAGTTCGTGCTCAGAAATGTCCAGGTCGGGCGTTTCTAGCAGATGGGAATAGCTTTTAAACATGATGGATCGGAGTATCTCGGGCTGATCTAGTTCCCTCAGCTTTCTCTATTCGCTCTTACGTGTTTGCTCACTCTAGAAATTTTCTCAAGTGATTGTGCGTGTCCTAGAACCCTCCTTCAAGCTGCATATGAAGGCCAGCAAGCAAGCGCTCCTCCCGAGACCCTGTAATTACTCATCGTCTGTATTCCCCTTTCTTTTTCCTCGTGATAGGATCACAAACTCTTTTGCATTGATTCGGTTTCATCGAGTATTGCGCTCGTCCCCTAGTTCAGTCTTCAAAGTGCCTACAATCTTTCGGCGCCTTTTATGATTTGCTAGGTCCGAGAACGTGGGGAGCAGCGGTGGACCCGCAATTAATGACTCCGTTTAATTCATTTAGCTCCATGGGAATTAACGCTATGATCTTCTCTCAACCCCTTTTCATCGTTCAAACGAAAGTGGCATTTTCCCTGTGCATGCTGTTACTCTTCCTTTCAGCATCCCGGGCGCTTGGTGAGGAATGAGTTCGTGGCCACTCAAAATTTTAAAGACCGTCTCTGGTTTCAGACTTAATCTAACAAGGGATCATCACAACTGAGCATGACGATGTTCGTCGATAGCGTTGGTTTTAATATAGAATTAACTATAGTCATTAAAGAAAAATGTTCCCGTAGGAACTTTACAATAGATAAAATGAGTGATCTACTCGTGAACATGTTCTTCTTTCTATGGGTGTTCGTGGTGACCGACCCATCGTGCCCCGAGTCAAGTGCTAGATCATGGCTGTCCAAGCATGCCAGCTTCCCACTGATTGAACAAGGCATCGAGCCCCTCATCAAAGAAATCGTCTGTCGTGGGTTGACTAGCGGCAGGCAGAGCACCAACCGACTGCTGCTCGAGTGGAGGAGTGCGCACTCGCTGTACTTGTGATACGCGCTCTTGAGAAGTGTTGAAATGGCCCGGGAGGACATTCTGATCAGCTTTCAGTTTGCCGGTGGTCGGGTTGCTAGCTTGATTGACGCTTAGATTTGGCCGGGTATCTCTTGATGCCTGAGCATTACAATGGCGGTCGCCCCTAGCTTTTGAGCTCGAGACGGATTCCTCCCGGTTTAGCTCCGCTCGACGTTGTTTTAATAGCTTTCTGTAGGCAGCAAGGTGATTCCTGACCAGCTCCTTACTAAGCCCCGGTACATTCATGGCCTTAAATATGCGCGTCGGAGTTGCTGAGTCGATCCCCATTTGGTGAACCACGTCTAGGAATCTGGAATGCAGTTCAGGGGGCCAAGCGAACCTCCTCTTATCGTGGCCCAAAAGTGCATCGATGGCTTGACGACTGATTAACTCATCTCCAGCAGGACCCGACCCTATCGAAAATTGTTGTGCATGAGGCTGATATGCTTTGAGCTGGTCGGCGGTAACGTCCAGCTCCTTGAAACTATAACTCCAATCAAAGCGATGCAAATCCTATCCCCCATGAGGCATTTGTATCATCTTTGTAGGATCATCCTGCTCATGCGTGACTCCGGCAAAATCTGGTTGAGCAGGAGATGCCCCGAGGGAGTAGGGTGGTAAATGAACGTCTTCAATCATCGCGTGAGGCTTATCGGGGAATATCTTACCGAGGGCGACGAGGTTATCGCAATGAGGGCAAACGGTAATATTGAGAGCTTTTTCATACCTCATGTTTTCTGTTCGCAGCTTTTGGTTTTCTTCCTTTAAAATCTCGACCACCTGACGTTTGCGTTGAGCCCTCGATTTGGATCTCCTATTTTGAAACCAAAACTGGATCCTCGACTGATTAATCCCCAACTCCCGACTCAATTCAATTCTCCACTTCTTTTTCATGTAATGGCTTTTACTGAAAAGGGTTTCCAGCATTTGGGTTTCCTCCTGAGAGTATTGGTGAGGACGTCTTCTTTTCCCGAGTTGAGCATTGTGGATGTCGTTGTCGTCGTCGCTGTGATCTTGATTTCCGTTGCCAGAAGTGTTGGGCTCCATGGTTTTGGCGTTAGACTTGATCTTGGAATCTTCGAGATCCCTCTGTGGTTCAATTTCTGAGATTTTTGAGTCAGTCGCCTCTAGCAGCTGACAGTAACCTCTTAAATATGTTGGATTGAGAAATGTTTGATTGGTTCTTGCCCACTCAGATCTCTACTCTTTCCTGTATGCTCACTCCCTATAAAGTTTTCTTCGAGTGACTTTGCATGTTCAGGAGACGCTCCTCAAGCATCATTAGGCAAACGTTCCCCCTCAAGACCTTGAATTTCTCGCTTAGCTTTTCAACGTGATGGGACTGCCAAACCCTGTTAGGGCTCTCTTCGATAGTTGCGCTTTCCTCCCACCTAACTCTAATAATGGTGATCCCGACGAATCTTTTGCATCTTTTAATTGATGAGCCGAAAATCGCGGACCGAAACGAATCCAATGGTTCTCGTGAGGGGACCTCCTGCTTTACCCCCTAACTGGGCTCCACCAGCATTATTACTGAGACCCTTCATCATCCTCGAGTCGCTATAAAATGAGGAATTAATGTATGGAAGGTTAACGTTTTCGCATAATCAGCTTCTTCCTTCTAATCTCTCTGTTAAACTCGTCTTATTCTCAAGCCAACCCAACGCAAATGGCCTCCTCTCCCGTACGCACTTTTTCAACTGATGTCTTGGCCTAGTGGGAAAAGCTTTATAACCTACTGGGTCGCGGTTATGCGCACATAACCGATCATTCTGCAACCGCGGATGAAATCCGTGTCCTGCTCGAGGACTTAGATACCACTTCCCTCGAAGGTACTACGCTGGGGAGGGAATATAGAACTTTCCCGACCCTCTTTGCACACTCCTTAGAGGCCTACCGTGTTGCTGATCGGGAGGTTCTCGTGGCTCGCGTCTTGCGGGCTCGTTACCAGGATCGGTCTGATCATTTGGTGCTGACCAACTATTTGGCCGATAGTCACAAAAAGGCCGTCGAGTTTGCCAATGAGAGGGTCGCGACGTTGCTTCGCGAGAGGAGAAAACTGGTGGATCAATTGGCCCTATCCCTGACCGCTGGCGAGCACGACCGCCACAATGTCCTATTGAGGCTGCAAAGCGACTGGCAGGAAGAACGGCTTGACAAAATAACCGCAGACATAGCTCACGGGAATGGATTAGTTCGGGACTTGGAAATAATCACCGAAGAACATGAGGTCAAGGTCACTGAGGTTAAGGGAGAATGCATAAACCTTTTCCTCAAGCTCGCGGACCAGGACATGCGGAGTCGTGAGTACGGGCAGAGCATTAACAACATGGAGGGTCAGTTGGGCTCCTTTGTGTCGTTAATTAGGGCTCACTTTGGCTTTACTTTTCCGCCCCGAATTGTATGACCTGCTTCTGAAAACCCTCCGCTGAGCAAAATAAATGAAAGTTCTTGTGTGTGTGTTTTAACTTCTGTATGGTTCATTTCTTCGAGCATCCGAACATCTTCGACTTGGGTGAGCCGAACCATAATATCAATAAGCCGAGCAAACATGTCCTGATTTTATAACTCGCTCATGATCAGATGAGATAATAGCCTTAGACTTGTCCAGGAAAAGATTTCCCTCTATTACCTATTTTTTACCTGCAAATAAAAAGACAGAATCAGAAGGGATAATTTGAAAAAGAAATCAAAAACCCCTTTCAATCCTATGCTTGCCCATGATTAATAAGGACAAGAACTTTTACAAGGGTTTTAATCTTGCGCGAAAAGTTTCTATCAATATTCCTCGAAAGAAAGCATACTATTGAAAGGAATGTAATTCACAATAATCGCTTTTGATCAGTTTCGAGAGGAACGAATTACTCAAAAGTGCGAGGCATAATAACGTGTTTTAAATTTAATTGAAGATACGGCATCCAAATCAAGGCCGTTTTGTTAAGAACGAGAGTAATTTGGACATCTATCTCGTCATTAAATTCAAAACAACGCCGATGTTCTCGATCAATTATCGTGGATTACCAGCGACGTAAAACATGCATGGACCAATTCAAGTGTATAATTCCTTCTAGCGAAATTGGGGTTGGATTACCCTATACGACCAAAAAGGTCGTGCAGGATTTCCAATTTTAATTTCCTCTAAAGGAATTATAAACTTGACTTGGGAGTATTCAGATGATTAGAGAAAATGCCACTATCACATTCCCATGACCTGTCAAAAGAAAAGCGACCAAGTTCCATCTAAATGTATACGCCAATAGATCCCTAATACAATCACTCTAAGGGGTGAGATAGAGAAAGCCTCGATAAAAATAAACCCTATACAAGAGGACTAGTAATGGAAAATTAAACAAAGGAATGTGATCCTAACGTTTAAGGATGCCCCAAGCTCGATCTGTGACTTCCGGATCACTTGCCCCAACTCGTCATCTTCATTGGACGATATCTCAATAATGTCCATAGTAGGCTCCTTTGTTGCTCACTCGGTGCTTGTCATGGGATATCATCCTCTTCGTCTTCTATCAAGGACGTTTGGGAAAAACACACACATCTATCCTTGAAATGGCATTTAATCTAATCACCAGAATGCAATGAATGAAATGCCTATATTTATATGAACTGTAATAGATTCGAGGTATAGAGAGTCTTACCAACCAAACTCGTCGACTTATGTGCGGTTTTAGGTATACCAACCGCCCAAAGACATGCGCATGAAACAAGTGATGGTAAACTTCTAAAAATCAGAGGGTTTGGCACCTAAGGTTAAGGTTCCCACCTCGAGTTCTGGGAAGAGCCGATTCCATTGGACAGCCATCGTTGCATTGGGACTCGATCCATAGTTCGAAGTGAGCGGAATTGAAAAGTGGATTACCCCGTGTTTTTCCTCACGGAGATTCCATTTTCAATTCCTTCTATTGTGTTCCTAAAGGCGGCGCCCGGGGTTTTAGGCGCGGTTGTGTGTATTTTCGGTGTCGTGCTAAAGCGATAAACATGCATCTTATTTAACAATCACCGCTTCAATATAAAACATACACACAATCATTCATTCCTACGCCAACCTGCATAAGACAATGTTAATCACAGACTACCCCCCTTATCGCTCCAATCTGCAAAAACATATAACACCTATCATGAGCGGACTTACCTCACCTTCACGAGCGCTGCATGGTTAGAAAAATCACTCAGCGTTTTAATTACGGCCTAAGTCCACTTGAGGTCTAGAATCATATATTCTAGAACAAGTCCCCAGTGGAGTCGCCAGCTGTCGCGACCCGTCCGGAAGCGGACGCGGCTAATGGATTACCGATCGCGGGCCTTTCCTCGCACAAGGGTGCGGATCGCGGGCTTTGGATCGGCGCGGGCCCTCCCAGGCCCATACCAAATCGCGGCGGGAGTATTTTTCAGAAGGATTCGACGATAACAGTCGATGGCTTTCGACCTTCAGTGTGGTCGTGGTGGCATGTGCAATTTGTGCATGCATTTGGAGTCGCCACCGGTCTTTCTTGGAGGGTAGACCGGAAACCTTACTGACCGATTGGGAGAGATCGATCAGTTCTGCGGAACCAGAGATTTTGGATTCGGGGACTTGGTTACGCTGGTGTCATTATCAACGCCCTTTCGGTACCTAACGCGAGTGATTTTCCTAGCTAAGAGCTCATGCAGGCGCAATTTTGGGTGGGGTAGGTTTAATTCAGGGTTTCATGCAAATTGGAAGACTATTCCTATCAATCACAATCAATTTAAATGAAAGCGCAATCAAGTGTATAAATAAATCACATCAATGCACGTCAATTCACATCATATGGCCTCCTAATATAGCCATAAGGGCTTAGGGAAGATGTGATTTCAGACCAGGGGTAAAATGGGAAGATTTGGGGACGATTGGCCCGAAGGGCAAAATCGTCATTTTTGGAAGGTTTGGATACCGAATTACCCAAAATATTCCATGGCCAGTTGATTGTGGCCATTTCCCATTTTTGAAATTTTTTTTTTGAAATTTCTCTGAATTTTTCCGATTTTTTTTTAGTTTTATGATTTTTTTATTTTTTATTGAATTTTTGAAATTTTTATTATTATTATTTAATTTAATTATTACTTAACTGAAGTGGTCGGATCCAGATGGGACTATTGGGCCCGAGCCTGGATCAGGCTGCTGAGCCCAATCCAAACTAGGAATGAGGACTTGAATCAAGCCCAATGCACCCAAGGAACCCCAGCCCATTTTCTTTCCTTTTAGGCCTATTAAACCCATTTGCCTAAGCCCAACCTTCCTTCCTCTAGTACCAACGCAAGCCCAATTAGCCCACAAGACCAAATAATCTACAAACCCAACCCAACATGAAAATAATTCTTACCTCACTATTCATTGTCTTCAACGTAGGACGTTCGCCTCCCCCCATGAAAGCCGAACCGAGCTCGCCGCCGCTGGGGACTCATCGCAACGCCGAGATCAGCTCACCACCTCCGACAGCTTACACCGCCTCTAGTCGCTTCCGCGCCGGAACAGATCCAACGGTGCCGTCTCGTCGGGCTCTTGTTCGGACATGACTCCACTGCCCTCGCTCGCCACGCGTTGTCACGCCTCGCTGGTCGAACCCTTGAAGGCCGACTGGTGATCATCACCGAGTGCTGAGACCAACGCCAGAGTCTCGCCACGCCACAGCCTTTGATCCGAATCAACACTTGGACTGCCACTGGTTCGAGTCGCCCAACAGCGGGACGCTCACACTCCATCTTCAGCTACACTCGTGTCGTCACTGGATTCATTCGTCTGCACCTCCGTCGGGCCGCATCTCGCGAGTCTGCTCGTCCATCACTGGCGCGCTCGCCCACTCCGTCGCCACTTAAAATCTCGCAGACCCCCATGAGGGACTGATGACTCCCAACGATGACTGGGGCTCAAAAGACTAGCTTAATATTAAGCAGAGACAGTAAGCTAACAACCAAGAACAATGGATCATGGACGACAGGTGGACTGAAAAAGAATGATCCGGAAATGAGAACGGGCATGAGTGTTCCATCTAAGACGAACCAACAGAGCGGCCAAGACAACACCGAAACTCGTGGCTCGCTGGTCCAAGAAATCGAAGCTCTCAACTGGCGAGCTCCGGGACTGAAACGAGGCAACCAAACCCGAGAGAATAGGCCCACCTTCACGCAACCAGTCGCGGACGAGCTCCCGGAGATCAACTGGAGAAGAGTCTCCCTCCTTCAACTAGGTCTGTGCTCTTCTTCTTCCTCAGCATTTCGGACTCTAGAGAAACTCGACCCCCCGATCTTCTTCGCCTCATCAGGTTCGACCTCTTCAGTCTTCGACGCTCACTACCGTTGAAGCACAGCAGGCGCTAACCATTTAGGGGACTCCTGTCCCTTCAACACATCATTAGGGAGACGCATATTCTGGGGAAAAACGCATCATGGATTGACAGGCCATTTTTTTTTTCAGCGCGAGGGTGAGAGAAGCCTGCCTTTTTTTCAAGGCCGCTAGCTCCCTTATGTTCAAGATCAAATCCCTTCGACCTCCCCCATTTTTTAATTCATGGGTGGTCTTCTTTTCCCATCACCAAGAAAGTTCCAGCCTTGTCGTCCCTTTCCTCTTTTCTGCTGTTGTAGTGGCGCCCCCCCCCCCCCCTTTTTTCTTTCCCTGTTGGTTGCTATTTTTTATTTGGCAATGCCCTCCCGTATCATTCGCCTTCTCCCAACACTTGATAAATGTTGGACCAGCAGCTACACATTCCTTACTTATGGTGATCAGTGCTTTTTCAGCGGAAGGCAATCAAACTGAACATCAAGACCCTAAGATGCGAAATGCGTAAATTAAAAGATCGAATAGTAACTTATGGACAAATTCGATTTTATGCTTTATGAAAGAATATATGCCATTGAACTTGAAATTTCTCTTTTCGTGAGGTCAAAATGAAAAGGGAATTAAAATAAAAACAATGACTATTTTTGTGTATTTTTCTGACCACGAATGGTATTTTTTTTAACTTTTTTTTTGTATTTTTAATAATTAAATAATTTCAAAAAATTATTAAAAATTACGAAAAATAGTTTTTGTTCAAAATTGGTTCCTGAGGCTAGGCCAAGGCTTCCAAAGTTGATTTTGCAATTTTATAATTTTTTTGCTATTTTTAATTAATTTTTTTTAAAATGAAAATCACAATAATAGATGGTCAAAATCAGGTGTCAACACACGTCTACTGGGATTGCTTGATTTTTTGAAAGGGGTCCTAGGACGAGGGTTCTCCATGTCATGCTAGGACTGTTTGATTTTTGAAAGAAGGGGTCCCGAGACGAGGGTTCTCCACGTCTACTGGGATTGCTTGATTTTTTGAAAGGGGTCCTAGGACGAGGGTTCTCCATGTCATGCTAGGACTGTCTGATATTTTTGAAAGGGGTCCTAGGACGAGGGTTCTCCACGTCAAGCTAGGACATTTTCTTTTAAAAGGGTTTTTCTTCCCCTCTTTTAGAGATCCCGAAATTTGTCGGGAATTCAGTTTTCAAAGCAGTGAAAGATTTTATTTTGACAAACCTTCATTTGGGTCTATTGATGTGACATTCTGGGAGCTGGGTTCTCCAGGTATCCTGCAGAAAGTTCAAACCTGTGTGCTCCACTCCACGGAGCAAATGTTTTTCTGGGATTTGGGATTTCCAAGAATCCTGCATAAAGTTTAAACATGCGTGCTCCTTTCATTAGAGCGAGACATTCTTCTGGATATTTGGGGTCTCCAATGGATCCTACAGAAGTTTGAGCCTGAAAGATTTTTCTTCACCAAGAAAACGTTAGTAATCTTTGGGAAGACCACGGCTGTCCATTTGACAAAAACTGTATGATTTAAGTTTTAATCGTGAAATGTGCATTTTGATGCTGGAGGTTATCCAAAGCATTCTTGCAACATGCAAATGTGATCACAAATTCCTTGCATGGAAAATCTGGATCAACAGTTTGAAAATTCGAAAATGAGTTTGTTCAAAACATCAATGGGAATATTTCTCGACGAGGAGGTCTTCTCACCTGTTTTGAGGTAATGATTTTTATAGGGGATGCACTCAATTCCCTACTGACCTGTGCCTAGGTTTTAGGCTCATTCGCAGCACATACATTTTGATCGGTCGGGAGGTCTTCCACGGGACCGTAATGTTGGGCTTGGATATTGGTTTTCAAGGGGGACCCGCTTTGGAGTCGAGGCCATTGAATGAAAGTCTTCACCATTTGCTCCAGGTTTACAAGTCGAGAACCCTGCAAAATGAGAAAGAAATAGTCTTGCTCGTACTTCTTCGAGCTAAGAAATATGTTAACCCAAGTGTCTTAGTCAGAGAAGACTGTTTCAGGGTTGTAACTTTGGTAGGATTGGGGACCGAAAAAAGGCTTATTTTTGGCCTAGAATTCATGAGGGGATTGACGTTGGTGATCATTGCAAACTTGTCACCTATCTTTTTCATTCTGCATCTTCAATTTTTGAGGTGTGCAACCGCTTTTGAGGTGTGCACAAATTCCTGAGAAAGCGCCCCTAGCTGCATTAAGAGACTACCAACTCTATCTGCGTCTTTGCTCCGCGCTTGATACCGTTTGAGGAGTAGTTTTTGGAATCTGACTCCTTCTGAATTTTTCTTCTCCTGTTTCTAAACTGGTTTCACTGGTGGGATTGATACAAATTGTTCACCCAGGCATCGGCCTTGCTTTTACCAGGCACTTTGCTTTTTCTTGATGCTGGGGATTTTTCTCATCATCTTTTCCTTTTCATTTTTCTTTTGAAATCCCGCTTTTTCTCATCTTTGAGAGATCGTGTTAGACATGTGACCAAATGTCTAAACACGCTTTAAGCATTAGCCTAGGAATTTCTTTGTAATCCCTAAGTCTCGAACTCCTCCGTTTCTGAAGTGATGATGCATTCGTCTTGGAATGTGCAACGATCACCAACGGGTTTATGAAATAATTTGGCAGGCCCAACTTGGCTGTGCAAAGGGTATGGTGTGTGGGATAGAGAAATGAATACTTCTCGTCATCCTATGGCACTTGGATTATCATATAAACAACACACAAAGATTGATGTTAGTCCGAGCAAGAAAATTTCTAACCATTTTCTCCTGATGCTGCTGGACTCGCCTCCATTTTGCCCCAATGTGGGGTGGTTCTTGACAGGGTTGAGAATGAAAACCGCCGTTCAAAGGGGTTGTCAATGGTCACCTGTAGTGTTTGGGGATATGAAACGAATGCCTCTGTCATCCCAATCTATGTAATTGTTGCGAATAATCCCTACTCCCGTAGGTCCAGATTTTGCTATCTGATCCGCTCCACTCACCTCAGGTGTGTATAGGACGTGTTTGGACTAGGCTTTGCCTCTCGTCTTTTGAGAAAACGTCCTTTTGAAAGTTTTGAACAACTTTTCTTGGTTGGAAAAAATCTCCTTTCGAATGATTTGAAAACCTCTTGCTGAAAATGCTCATTATCACTTTTTTACTCATTTTTGTTAAGGCTAGACATTTCGAATACGGACCTTGGGGGTTTTACAGGGTCCTAGAGACTTCTGAACTCAAACGAGTTACGATAGTCCCTTTTTCCTGTAAATTTGACGATGACCTCGGCTCATTGCAGTCGCAGCTCCTATTTCCACGTATCATCGTCAAGGGTCTGGTCCTTGAATCTCTCATCAATCCTGCGAATGTGAAAGATGCGCATGTATGTATGGAATGCATGAAATGCGTGCTGTGGTCCTATAGCGACTCAGATCATTAAGAAGATAGTCAAATCGGCTTCTGATTCTATTTCAAGGATAGTACTTCTTGACCGCATCGGCGTTTACGGGGTATCCCAGTTCTTTCCCGTCTGAATTCACAAGTATCAAGGCTCCTCCTATCAGGACCTTTTTTATAACATACGGGCCCTCGTAGTTCGGAGTGAACTTGCCCCCAGGATGAGCCCCGTTTGGCAGTGTCTTCTTCACCACGAGGTCTTCGACTTCAAAATGCCTGGGCTTGACCTTCCGGTTGAACGACTTGGCCACCCTTTTCTGGTAACTTTGGCCGTGGCAGATCGCCCTCAGGCGCCTCTCATCAATGAAATTGAGCTGTTCATATCTGTGTCGTACCCACTCAGCCTCAGAAAGCTTGACCTCCGATAGGATTCGCAATGATGGAATTTCCATTTCCACAGGCAGGACCGCCTCCATGCCGTAAACGAGGGAGTAGGGAGTTGCCCCAGTTGAAGTCTGAATCGACGTCCGATATGCCATTAATGCATAGGGTAACCTCTCATGCCAATCTCTGTAATTCTCGGCAGTCTTTGCCAGAATTTTCTTGATGTTCTTGTTCGCCGCTTCCACTGCTCCGTTCATTTGCGGGCGATAGGGGGATGAGTTGAGATGTCGGATATTGAAGTCATTCAGCAGGTCATCGACCACCTTGTTATTCAAATTAGACCCATTGTCTGTGATGATCGCTTGAGGAGACCCATATCGAGAGATTATGTCCCTCTTAATGAATCTTGCTACGTTCTTTGCAGAGACGTTTGTGTATGAACTGGCCTCAATCCACTTGGAAAAGTAATCGATCGCTACTAAGATGAAGCGATGACCATTGGAGGCGGCAGGGTTTATTGGCCCGATCATGTCTATCCCCCACATGGAGAATGGCCAAGCTTCTGACATTTGATGGAGTTCATTCGGAGGCGCATTGATCCGGTCTCCGTACACCTGACATTGATGACAAGATCTGACATGTTGATTGCAGTCCGACTCCATGGTCATCCAAAAGTAACCAAGTCGCATGATCTTCCTTGCAATGAGATGGTCGTTCATATGTGGACCGCATACTCCATCGTGTATTTCTTTCATGAGCAAGTTTGCCTCCTTAGCGTCTACGCATCTCAACAGAATTGAATCGAATGACCTTTTGTACAAGGTCTGACCGCTCAAAAAGAACTTGGTGGCCATCTTAACTATGTATCTCTTATCAACTCCTCGACTTCCTTCGGGAAACGTTCCTTTTAAGAGATAGTTTCTAATGTCATGGTACCATGGTTCACCATCAAATTCCTCCTCGATCGCCATACAATGGGCCGGTTGCCTGATCACGTCTATTCTCAGGGGCTCGATGTTAAGCCCGCCTGCTACTTGCAACATAGAGGATAACGTGGCCAAAGCGTCCGCGAAATGGTTTTGCGTCCTTGGCAGATATTCAAAAGTGATTTCCTCGAACCCTAGAGCTAGCTCCTTCAGCCACTCATGATAAGGAATAAGCTTGGAGTCTCTTGTCTTCCACTCTCCTTGAGTTTGGAGAATGATAAGCATGGAATCCCCGTAGACTTGTAATCTTCGCACCTTCATGGAGGCAGCTAGTTGCAAGCCGAGAATACATGCCTCGTATTCCGATATATTATTGGTGCATGGAAATATCAATTTGGCAGCGACGGGATAATGTTGTCCTTCTGGGGATACCAGTACCGCCCCAGTGCCGGCCCCTGATAGGTTGACCGCGCCATCGAAATACATGACCCACTTGCCTTCTGATAGCATCAAGACTTGGCCTTTGATTTGACCTGCCTTCGGGGCTGCCCCTGCATGGGGGTCTTCTGCCAGCATATCCGCGATAGCTCTTCCCTTAACAGACTTTTGGGATGAACTTTTTATGTCAAACTCGGATAACATAACCTGCCATTTAGCCAACTTTCCGATTAGAGTCGGCTTCTCTAGCAGGTATTTGATCGGATCGCTCTCGGTCACCAACTATATGTGATGGTGTAGGGTGTATTGCCTCAACCTGCGAAGCACCCAGACCGCTGCAGCGCACGTTCTTTCCACGGGGGAGTAATTCATCTCGGACGAGGTGAATTTTTTACTCAGATAGTATATGGCCCTTTCCTTGCCATCTTCCGGACTGGTCTGTGCCAGTAGAGCTCCCAGCGACTCTTGATGAACAGTCAAGTACAGAGTCAACGGATGTCCCGGAGTCGGGGGTACTAGAATCGGTGGGGAGGTCAAGTATTCCTTAATCCTCTGTAGTGCCTGATGACATTCCGCATCCCAAGTTACCTTGGCGCCCTTCTTTAAAAGCCAGAAGAATGGCCTAGCTGTGTCAGTTAGTTGGCATATAAACCTGGCAATATAGTTCAATCGCCCCAAAAGGCTTCTAATTTCTTTCACCGTCGACGGGGTTGCTATGTCGTTTATAGCTTGGATTTTAGAAGGATCAAGCTCGATGCCTCTATGACTGACTATGAATCCCAGTAGCTTTCCAGACTTTGCCCCGAATATGCACTTATTAGGGTTCAGCCTCAGCCTATACTTCCGCAAACGCTCAAACAGCTTCTTTAATACCTGAACATGGTCTTGTCCTGGTCTGGATTTGGCGATCATGTCGTCGACATATACTTCGATTTCCTTGTGGATCATATCGTGGAACAAGGTTACCATGGCCTTTTGGTACGTTGCCCCGGCATTCCTCAACCCAAAAGGCATGACTTTGTAACAGAAATTTCCCCATGGGGTTGTGAACGCGGTTTTAGCCTGATCCTCCTTCTTCATGAGTATCTGATTGTAACCAGAGAATCCATCCATGAACGAGAACAGTTCGTATCCCGATGTACTGTCTACTAAGACGTCTATGTGGGGAAGCGGGAAGTCATCCTTCGGGCTCGCCTTGTTCAGGTCCCGATAGTCTACGCAAATACGGATCCTTCCATCCTTTTTCATCACCGGGACAATGTTGGCGATCCAATCAGAATACAGGATTGCCTCAATAAAGCCCACCCTTAAAAGTTTCATCACTTCTTCTTTGATTCTATCGGACAGCTCTGATTTCATCCTTCTGCTTCCCTGCTTTACGGGCTTGAAACCGGGATTGATGGGCAATGCGTGCTCTACGATACTAGGATCCAGGCCTGGCATGTCTGCGTATGACCACGCGAAGATATCCTGATATTCTCTCAGCAGTTTGGTGATTCTGGCCGCCTCCGTTTGAGATAGGTGTCCACCGATCTTTACTTCTTTGACATCTTCCGAGTCTCCCAAGTTAACGGTCAACGGCTCCTCAGTGGTGGGAGGCATGGATTCTTCGAAAGCAATGCACTCTCTCTGGATGGCCCTCTGACCCTCATCTTCAACATCTTCAATATCACAAGAAGAATCTTCATGATGATCCGAGTCGTCTAATAACCCGGTATGCATGTTCGGGATGATATGCTCAGTGACGTCATTGTTTGCACCGAGCCAGTCAATGAGGACATTCACAGTGTCTTCCAGGAAAGGATTCTCCAGATCAGGATCGATCTCGTCCAGCGCAACTTCGTCTGCCAGCCACTTGGAGGCCTTGGAGAAATACTGCTCAAGCTCGTTGCCAAACGCCTTAGCTTTGCCTTTCCAAGCACTTGAGCCAATGAACGAACCGTTTCGTCCTCCTCTGCGTCCGTTGCTTCTTTGATTCTCACCTCTGTTTCGGCAAGAGCCTCTACCTCCAGTACGACGCCAATTTCGCTCGCCAACATATCCTAAGCCAGCCCTGCCTTCGTTCGAGTTCAGCTTTAAAGGTGCTCGGATTCCCTGGTTATGTTTACCTAAACCGCCTCCTGGAGCGAATCCATAGGATAACAGCATCTTTCCTGGCAGAAGGTCATACTGAGAGAGGGCAGGGACTCTTAGCTTGGTCCCTACGGGCGTGTGGACGGCTGCCACCAGATCAAGGGAATGGAAACTCGCCTCTTCTTTCCCTTCCGGTTCCACATGCGGAACAACACTATTCTTGTATGTCATGAGATCCACTTCACCGTGCACAGTGATTACTTTGTTGTTAACTACAAAGCGGACCTTCTGATGTAGACTGGACGGTACAGCTCCAGCTATATGGATCCACGGTCTCCCGAGAAGGAATCCGAAGGCACTTGGTAAATCCATCACCTGAAATCCGATGGAAAAGCTGGTTGGGCCTATGAAAACATCCAGTTCGATTTCCCCGACCACGGTCTTCCTCGTTCCGTCAAAGGCTCTAATACTGGCTTTAGAGGTTCTGATCAATTCTTCATTCACGCCCAGACTCCTCAAAGTGGCCAAAGGGCAGATGTTAAAAGCAGAGCCATTATCAACCAATACATGAGATACTTGCTTGCCATGGCATTTCGCTGTTATATACAGCGCCTTATTATGCGTCCGTCCTTCCATCGGGAAATCCTCATCGGAGAAACTTATCTGATCCTTCAGCAAAATAGCACCTACGAAATTCTCCAATTGCACCTCGTTAATGGATTCGGGCACGTGCACCTCGTTCAAGACTTTCATAAGTACGTCCTTGTGCTTTTCAGAATTTAAGAATAGATCCAGTAGGGAGATCTGTGCTGGCATCTTTCGCAACTGCTCTATGACCTCGAACTCGCTGGTTCTAACGATAGACAACAGCTTCTCGGCGTCTTCTTTAGACACTTCTCTTTTCTCTGGCTCACCCTCTCGTGGTGCGTAGAATCTTCCCGATTGCATCACGGCGCTGATCTTATCTGTCCCATAATCCCAATGGACCTCCTTAGGGTTGTAGTCGTCTACAGGGGGAATTTTTATTATTACCGGTGACATCCTTCCAATTCCCATGTTCGATTCATCATCAGCTTCATCGTCAGCGAGGCGGATTACGACTGGCTTAGGCGGGTGGTCACCATCTCCCTTCCAGTTGTCAATTCTATTTAGGTTGATGATGAGGGGCTTAGTACTTCCCACCATTCCAACTAAACCATCGAGCTCCATTGAATTAAACCTCCTCGACGATTCACCCTGCGACCCCTTGGCCAGTGACCTGTCCCAGGGAGCCCTGTCATTTTTCGCGTCAGCATACGTTCCTCCTTTGAGATATCCCTTTTTGGGATGCCTTTCGGGTTCGCCAATCACCTTCATACTCAATGGCTTCGTTAGATATAATATTCCGTTCCCCTTCGGGATATTTCCTCTGCTCTGGCCGATTGGAATGACTGTCGAAGCCACGCGAGACTTGCCCATATCCGTTTCAGATCCAAGGCGATTCTCTTCCTCGTCCTCAAAGATCGCCCCTACAACTTGATGGTCTGGGAGTGGGTTTTGCTGGACGTTCGGCTCCATTTTGTCGAATTCGAGAATACGACTATCGATGAGAGCTTGTACCCTGCACTTCAAAATAAAACAGTTATCTACGTTGTGGCCCTTCTCTCCCATGTGATAGGCACATGCCTGGCTCTCGTCATAACCATTAAATTTCGCCGGATTTGGCCTCGGGGGCTCTTTAGCGACCAGGCGCTCCTCTAGCAGCATAGGCAGCAACTTTGATAATGATCTAGGCAAGGGTGTGAACTGCTTGGGGGGTAACTTCTTCTTTGGCTCAAATTGCTTCTGTGCCGACCACGATGGGCCTCCTTGGACTGGGCTTGAATTGGAGAACTGCTTGGGCCTAGGTGGGTTTGGTACAAATGCCACGTCGATCCCGGCTTCCCTCTCCTTCCGGGCCGGATACTGACGCCTTGTCACTATTTCTGGCGCCTTCCTTTCTCTCACCGCCCACTCCAATCTTTCAGCAACTTTGATCAGATGCGTGAATGTCTGACATCCCGACGTGTTCAACTTGTCGAAATACTCATAGGGCAGCGCCTTCAAGAATATGTCAACCAGCTCGTCTTCTGGAATAGACGGTTTGACTTGTGTGGCTATGGCACGCCACCTTTGAGCGTAGGTGCGAATTGTCTCACTCTTCCCTTTCACAGTCCTCAGCAAATCCTCTCTAGAAGGTGCCGCAGCGGTGTTGAACTTATATTGGCGTAAAAAATCTTCCGCCAGGTCCTCCCAACCGTCATATTCTTCCAAATCTACTTCAATAAACCAAGCTAGTGCCACTCCCAACAGACTTTCTTGAAACGTATTCATCAGCAAGGGGACGTAGTCAGAGTAATGCGCCATTTTGCGTAGGTAATATTTCAGGTGAGCTCGGGGACAGCCTGTCCCATTATATTTTCTCATGAAGTCGGGTTCTTTGTAATCTGGCGGCGCTTCTATCTTCGCAAATGGCGACATCTTATCGAATCTGGCCAGCTCGTACCCTTGGCTGCTCAGGCACTCTTCAATTTTTGCCAGCCTCCTTGCACCTTCTTCAGTCTTGCCGACGGGTTTCTCCTTCTTATTTCCATCTAGGCTAATGATCACGGGTGCAACCTTCGGTGGTGCGTCAGCCATCGGCACTTGGTTAACCTTCTCGGTCATGTTTTCCTCTGGAATTTGCGTTGCATCTAAAGCAACGGATGCCGAAGGACGCGCAGCTTGGTTAAGATCCGGTACCGGTACGGCATTCCTCTCTTGTGCAGCTACCATCATGGCTTTCATTTCTTCCAGCATAGCGGCCATTGACGTCATTTGGCCCTCCAAGTTATCCACTCGGGACCCCAATTCCTCTTGCTCCATTCTGACTCGGCGACGAGTTCTAATATGAGCCCTTCTAGGTTCCGTGATTAGAGACTACCTGTCTGGAAGACCAAAAATTAGATGTACGTTGATGGAAAAGCAGTCACAGGGTGCGTGATTCCTTGGTAACATGTTCATGAACAACAATCACCATGCCATTTGGGCAACGAGTAATCCACGACAATCAAGATGTGGGTTTTCAAAGGATGTTTTAATGCATAAGCTAAAATGTTCGTTACAGATAAAAGGGCTCTCAGAAGAGCTTGATGAGAATGCGATAAAGACATTTCGACATCCTAGGCTTGATGGGAAGGATTGCTCCTTCATCACCCCTCGGCGTCATAAAATCTCTGGCTGTGGACCACTTCGACTTCATGATAAGCTGACGGCCCGACATCCTCCGGTATGTATGGCTCCACTCCTGGCTGGTATGGGACAATATACTCGGGGACGTATGGTTCAACCGGCGTCGGTCGAATCCTCTTGAAGGCTCGGATGTACTCTTCGGAGGCCCGATGTACGTCCATTTCAGGGTCCAGCTGATCCGGCCACTCCACGTCTTGGGGCGGGGAGTCCTTCAGTACTTGTTCTATGTCATCGATCATGGTTTGGAGGCGCGCCTTGGTTTTCTTGGTAATTGTTCCTTGGGGAACATCGAAGGCGAATTTGTCAGGGAGAACTTGGGGAGGGATTTCCTGCAGCATGCCAAATTGTCTGACAACTCTAATCGGATGATATGATACGGCCCCTGTGAATCCTAAGAGTGGGATCGGTCTCCCACCCTTGGTAGTGATGCGTGCCTTGCACATTTTGGGCCGCCTCAGCCGCCATCGGAGTTGTCCGGGTTCTAGCCTTTTTAGGAGATCGTACCAGCCAATGAAAGAATGATTGGAAATGAGCGATTGACATTTGAGGAAGGACTGGATAGGATGGATATCCTCGTCAATTCGGGTGCAGCCCACATGAAGATTGAGCATTTTAAAGTGAGAGGTGATCCACATGAATAGGAGACCATTGGAGGCTTGAAAGATAGTCTTCCGAGAGGACTGAGAATGGTCTAGAGCAGCTTGGTAGCGATTCAGGGATAGGAAAGTCTCTGCGAGGATCATATACGAGTAGTCTAAACGGTCGCATGCCTGGTAGACTATGTGGACGATGGAAGGATTGAATGTGGTTCTGGATGTAGGGAACAGTACGAACCCAAAGAACGCTAGGATGAAGATCATTCCCGACTTATGGCCAGTGTCAATAGGCAGATTCGAGTAGTTGTCAAATAGGAATGAGAATGGGAATCTACCGGAGTTAGATTTGAGAATCTTTTCAATCTCGGTGGTCTTGAGACGAAGGAATTTGGATAGCAGTTTGGACGGGTTAAGGCCTAAAGGAGGACGAGCTGATTGTTCTTGGAATTTGACTCCGATGACAGCTGTGTACTCCTCCAGTGTGGGCGTGATCTCTAAGCCCTCGAAGTTAAACGTCAGCGTAGTTGGATCCCAGTATCGTGCCAACGCTTGTATAAGTGCTGGTTGATATCTGATTTTGACAAGATCCACGAGGTGCCCTAGTCTTTGCTTGACGTAAGTCTGGTTGGTCTCGTTGAGGCGCCCCCACCACATTTGTAGCTCCTTATGCGGGACCGGGATGATTTGGATGTCACATCTCCCCATCAAGTCTAGAATATAAGAATGTGATTAATTATCCATGGATTATTCGGGCAATAGATTCGTTCAAATCATTATTTACCCTAGACGTGATGAAGGTTGGGCTCCCCGTTTGGATAAAAGGAATACCAAATTGGGGTTCCAACGCTAACCCCATCAGAGGGTATGATGAAATGGACGAAAATAATGATGCCATGCAGATGATATGCTTATGCATGGCGTGAACTGATTCAATCACATGTCACATGTAATCATGAAATGAGAATTAGATCTTCGCACTGGTGTCGAACAAACCAGACACGAGTTCTAACTAAGATTTCAAATGGCAGCGACATACGATCGGACCAGGGAAGTCTGAATGGTTGGGTGGAATTCCAATGTCGCATTCCAGTGTTTAGGACGCCTATGACTTAGGAATTAAAGCGCAAGGGATAGGAGGGAGATCCACAGGCGGATGCCCTTTACAGACTCAAAAGACCGACTAACTTTCGAAGACATAGCCGAAAAGCAACCCTAAAGAACCTAAGGTGATCCCCCCAAATCGGATCGTCAGATGATGTCGGGTGCCCCTGCTGTCCTGCCTAGATCGGGCCCTCTTCCTCATCGGGTGGAAAGACCACAGGGTGGGTAGGCGACGCATGTCCTCCAGTAGACTTTTCTCCGTCTGACAAAATCTCGATAACATCTGGAGGGGGCGCTGGTATCGCTCCTATCCTGCTGAACACGTCCCTGAGTTTCAGATAAATATTCCACATCTTTTCCCTGTCAAGCTCGAACTTGTGTGCGCGCTCGAGTTGTTCCGCGGACTTGGTGTAAAAACAATTCGTTCCTCGGATAAGGTTGCGTCCCGTAAGTGCCCTTCCTTGGATGAAACGAAAGGAGTGGAACCCATTGAACGTCTCGGTGGCTTCGTGTCGGACGACGCGTCGCTCGTATTGGAATACCTCTAGGACCTTGGGCCGATTTGGGGAAACCATCTCTATTTTATATGTACTGTAAAATGGAATTAGACTCAACCATTCAAACTTGATGAGTGCAGCATGCTATGCAAGAAGTAAAAGACAGCAAGTGGTCCTAATAATAATGAAAAGATCTTACCAGAAGAGATATCCAATGATTTTGGTTTTGGGTATACCAACCATCCATATACATGCGCATGAGACAAGTGAGGCTTGACTCTAAAAATCAAAGGGGCTTAGGTGAGGAACCTAGAGGCTTCCCTCTATCCGAGTCGATAAATTCGTCCATGAGTGCAATCCACAATAAATGGATAAAAGTCTCGACTTGGATAGTGAGTGGGATCGAATATGGTCGACCCCAGCGCAATCCACGCTAGGGCGTTGCATATCGATCCCTGATCTATGGCTACCTGAAAAGGTGATTTCGCGGCCTGGGTTTGGGCGCTTTGTGCAAAGTGTCGTGATCCTCAAATATGCAGTGAATCATGCGCAACAATTTATATATCAATCAGCGCTTCAAATCATCCATATAACATACATTCCTACGCCCATCCTGCATAAGACAATGTTAATCACAGACTACTCCCCTTATCACTCCAATCTGCAAAAAACATATAACACCTATCGTGAGCGGACTTACCTCACCTTCAAGAGCGCCTGCAGGATTAGAAAAATCAATCAACGTTTTAATTACGGCCTAAGTCCACTTGAGGTCTAGAACCAAGTGTTCTAGAACAACGTCCCCAGTGGAGTCGCCAGCTATCGCGACCCGTCCGAAATCGTCGGACACGGCTAATGGATTACCGATCGCGGGCTTTGAATCGGCGCGGGCCCTCCCAGGCCCATACCAAATCGCGGCGGGAGTATTTTTCAAAGGATTCGACGATAAGAGTCGATCGCTTTCGACCTTAGTGTGGTCGTGGTGGCATGTGCAACTTGTGCATGTATTTGGAGTCGCCACCGGCCTTTCTTGGAGGGTAGACCGGAAACCTTACTGACCGATTGGGAGAGATCGATCAGTTCTACGGAACCAGAGATTTTTGGGTTCGGGGACTTGGTTACGTCGGTGTCATTACCAACGCCCTTTCGGTACCTAACGCGAGTGATTTTCCTAATTAAGATTTCATGCAGGCGCAATTTTGGGTGAGGTAGGTTTGATTCAGGTTTTCATGCAGATTGGGAGACTATTCCTATCAATCATAATCAATTTTAATGAAGGCGCAATCAAGTGCATAAATAAATCATGTCAATGCATATCAATTCACATCAAATGGCCTCCTAGTATAGCCATAAGGGCTTAGGGAAGGTGTGATTTAGGGCTAGGGGTAAAATGGGAAGATTCGGGGACAATTAGCCCGAAGGGCAAAATTGTTATTTTTTGGAAGGTTTGGATACCGAATTACCCAAAATATTCCATGGCCAGTTGATTGTGGCCATTTCCCATTTTTGAGAATTTTTTGGAATTTCTTGATTTTTCTTCAATTTTTGGAAGACAATTCGCCCAAAGGGCGAAATCGTCATTTTCAAAAAGGTTCGGGGTTCAAAACACCCGAAAGGAACCTTGGCCAGTTGTTTGTGGCCATTTCCTATTTTTTGGGATTTTCATGGATTTTCTGTAATTTTTTGGAAGACGGTTTGCCGGAAGGGCAAAACCGTCATTTTTTGGAAAGATCGGGGGTCAAATGACCCGGAACAGGTCATGGCCAGTTGAATGTGGCCATTTCCTATTTTCTGGAATTTTTTAGAATTTTTCTGAATTTTCCGAATTTTTTGAATATTTTCATGATTTTTCATTTTTTATTGATTTTTTAATTATTTTATTATTTCTGAATTTTTTTTAAAAAATATTTAAAAATATTTTCCCGACCCTAGGGGTCGACACCGGCCTAAAACGACACCGTTTTATTTTTTTTAACATTTTTTACATTTTTTAACAATTTTTTTGATTTTTTAACTATTTTATTTAATTATCCAAAAATTCCCCGGATCCGACGGCTCTCATTGCGCCACGTGGCATCATCCTGTGCGCCCGATCTTCCACTAGATCGGACGCTTCGGAGGGAGCCACGTGCGCAAATCTTGACCGTTGGATCAAAATCATTTTTTATATTTTCTGAAAAATATCCTCCCATCCGACGGACCAAAACGCGCCACGTGTCGGACTTCGGTGCGTCTGATCTTGAGCATGATCGGACGACTCTCAAATCGCCACTTGGCACATTCCTAGCCCTCAGATTTACATTTTTTATTTATCTGAAAATCAATTATTTATTCCGAAAATATAATTTTTTTAATTTTTTTATTTTTTAAAGGACAGGATCGCGACACGTGGCATAACCACGGCCGTCCGATCCTTTTATTAAAAACATGGCCCGGTCCCGCCTTGGCTGACGTGGCTGCCGACGTGGCAAGCCACGTCAGCCGTTGACCGGTTGACCACCGGCGATAGCCGCCGGAGAAGATGATGAATAGTGACTATTCCAGTGGCTATCGCCGGAATTTTCGCCGGAGACCCCAAATCTTACCCGAAACTCAGTGTTTTTCCCTCATTTCTTCGGCATTTGACTCCCCTAACCACCCAAATTAGTGTACGACTAAAACATGACATCGAACATCGTCAAGAAGCCCCGAATGGGCGGCCACCGAACCGACTCCGGCGAGGTGGATTCGCAGAAAAATTTTGAGCTTTAAAGTCAATTCTGGACGTCAACATGGCATACACGGGAGTCAAGGAGACCTGCCTACGGTCGCTTGAGGCTCGGCGACCGCCGAAATCCCCCGGTCGAGCTCCCGGCTTGGGCCGCAGCCGGCGAAGCTCGAACCGCCGCCTTCAGCGGTTCCCGACGCAAAAATAGCGGACAATGGAGCGGAGGATCGATGATAGAACAATTTCTAAACTAGATTCGCATGAAATGAAGCTTGGCAAGGCATGGCCGAGGCCCACAAAATACATAGCTCGCTTGGGCAATTTATCGAGCACATGGTGTGCGACCGTGGAGTTAGAGCTTAGAGGGGCTACCGACCTGGTGGTGGCTTGTCGACGGCGGCAGAAGCTCCAATGGTGATCAGTGAGGTTAGCTCGAGGTCCGGGAAGGTCGCTCCAACGCCGGTCTCTGTAAAAAAAAAATCCCCTACCTCTCGGCCTCACTCTCCCCTTTAAACCCGAGCCAGCCTCTCCCCGGTGGCCGACCGCCCGCCTCGACGCCCGCTCATTCTGCCAAAACGCGAATATTCCTCTGCTCGCTGCCTCCCACGCTCGGTTGCCCTTTTTTTCTTCCCCAAAACCGCGCCCCATCTTCCCCTGTTTTTTTATCCTTCTCGGCCAAGTGGTCTGCAACAATGTTGCAGACCCGGTCGGACCGGGCCGGGTCGGGTCTGACCCGACCGGCCCGGTTCGACCAATTCTTTCAAATTGGACCCCAAATTGACCTATTTTCGTGAAATTGATGGCATAATCGGACTCCTTGACACATTTTCTATCAAATAAGGGTATTTTCACGAATCGATTGATTGAAATTCTATGAAAACCCCAAATTGTCCCTAGGATCCGAAAATGAATTCCACCAAATCGAAGGTCCAAACGGTCGAATTATTCAAAATTGAGCCCACCAATGGATTCAGCATGATGAAGACTATAGGATAGGGGTGTTTAACTTTAATGGGTGTGCCCGTGTGAAATTTAATTTCGAAAATCGTAAAACCGGGGACTAAATTGAATAAAATTTGTGCAATTAAGCCCTTTTGGTTAAAATTGATCAAATTGGAGGGCAAATTGACCCAATTGCACTTCAAGACTCTAGAATTCAATGTCATAGCCCATGAAAAGTGAGAATTGAGAATTAAAAGACTCGAAAAGGATTTTTTAGGCTCGTTTCGGTTTTAGGTTTGTGAAGGAACCCCATGAATCGAGCCAAATTTCCCTGATAAAAAGTGAAAATATTAAAGAGGAAATTAAAATAAAATTTCTGAATATTTTTTGTAATTTTCTGACCACGAATGGTATTTTTCCTGATTTTTTGGGTATTTTTATAATTAAATAAATTCCAAAAACTATTAAAAAATTCAAAAAAATATTTTTTGTTCAAAATTGGTTCCCAAGGCTAGGCTAAGGCTTCCAAAGTTGATTTTGCAATTTTTTGACCTTTTTTGCTATTTTTAATTAATTTTAGAAATAAAAACTATAATAACGGATGGTCAAAAATCAGGTGTCAACAGGATCAAAAATTAATTTATTTTCATTTTTTAGAAAACCATTCAAATCGGACGCTCCAGATTGTGCCACGTGGCCACCTTCGGCGCGTCCAATCTAACCTTAGATCGGACGTTCCACAGCGTGCCACTTGGCACAATCTCGTCCGCCGGATTTATTTTAATTTATTTATTTTCCAAAATTCTAGGATCGCGACACGTGTCGCGATCGTGGCCGTCCGTTTGTTTTATTTGTAAAATAACCGGACCGGACCCCACCCCACCCGGCTGACGTGGCTGCCTACGTGGCACGCCACGTCGGCCGTTGACCGTTGACAGGCCGGAGGGTCGCCGGAGAAGACGATGAACAGTGCAAATGCCGGCGGGAATAGTAAAAATTCCGGCGAGGTCGCCGGAAAATTGCGAAACGGGCCCAAAACTTGGTATTTTTCGCCCGTTCTTGCGGCATTCGACTTCTTGGACCACCCACATCAACATACAACACAAATAATAACCGTGAACACGCTAAAAAACGGCGAACCGGACCGGCTCCGGCGAAGAATTCATGGAAAAATTTTATTTGTTTAAACTCGATTCTAGGCATTCACATGGCATCTAAGGAAGGTTTAGAAGCTTACCTATGGTCATTTGATGGTCGGTGGCCGCCGGAAATCCCTCGTCGAGCTCCCGGTTCGGATCAAGGCCGGCGAAGCTCCGAGCCGTGTTTCGTCGCGGTTCAATGCAAAACAAAGGTCAACACGAGCTTAGGGATAACTCTAGTGTAGTTTAAAGATTATAACCGCGCAAATAGAGCTCGGGTCGAGCTCGACCGAGAGCCAAAACGTTCGGGACTCCCTCGGGCATTTCATCAAACACATGGTGTGCGCAGAGAAAAATGGAGGTCGGGGAAGATACCGACCTATTTGGAGTTCGCCGACGGCCACGAATGCTTGCCTGAGGATCCGTGAAGGTCGCTGAAGCTCCGGGGAAGCTCCTTCAGTCCGGTCTTCGCCAAAAAAAATCCCCACTCTCTCTCGGCCTCCCTTTTCCTTTAAACCCGAGCACCCCCCCCTTTTCTCGTGGCCGACCGGCCCGTTTTCGATGCCCTCGCCTCTGCAACAACGAATATTCAGTCCCCCCCTGCTTCCCATGCTCAGTTGTCCCCTTTTCTTAAAAAAAACGCTGCCCCCATCACCCCCTGTTCTGCCAATGCTGTCCACGGCACATTCTGTCCATTGTTTGCAGACCCGGGTCGGACCGGGTCGGGTCGGGCCGGACCCGACCGACCCGGTTCGGCCCAATCGACCAAATCGCCAAATTGACCCCCCAAATGACCTCTTTTCATGAAATTGATGGCAAAATCGGATTCCTTGACATGTTTTCCATCAAATATGGGTATTTTCGTGAATCAATTTATTGAAATTCTGTGAAAACCCCAAATTGTCCCTAGGATCCGAAATTTAATTTCGCCAAATCGAAGGCCTAAACGATCGAATTAGCCAAAATTGAGCCCACCAATGGATTCAGCATGATGAAAACTGTTGGGTAGAGGTGTTTAATTGTAATGGGTGTGCCCGTGTGAAATTTAATTTCAAAAATTGTGAAACCGGTGACTAAATTGAAAGATTTTTATGCAATTAAGCCCTTTTGGTTACAATTGATCAAATTGGAGGGCAAATCGACCCAATTGCATTTCAATACTTTGGAGTCCAATGTCATAGCTTATAAAAACCGAGAATTGAAAATTAAAAGTTTCGAAAAGGATTTTTTAGGCCCGGTTCGGGATTAGGTTTGTGAAGGAACCCAATGAACCAAGCCGAATTTCCATAATAAAAAAGTGAAAATATTAAATATAGGATTAAAATAAAATTTCTGAATATTTTTGTGTAATTTTCTGACCACGGATGGTATTTTTTCTAATTTTTTGGGTATTTTTATAATTAAATAAATTCCAAAAAATATTAAAAAATTCAAAAAATATTTTTTGTTCAAAATTGGTTCCTAAGGCTAGGCTAAGGCTTCCAAAGTTGATTTTGCAATTTTTGACCTTTTTTGCTATTTTTAATTAATTTTAGAAATAAAAAAAACTATAATAACGGATGGTCAAAAATCAGGTGTCAACAGCGGAGATGCTGAAGAACATGCGCATTATTTGAAAGGGCTCCATAAGCAGATTCGAGAAAGGATGATAAAGCACAATGCCATGTATCAAGAAAGAGCGAACAAACATCGACGGCCTGCGACTTTCAAAGAGGGAGATTTGGTTTGGCTTCATCTTCGGATGGAACGATTTCCTTGAGGATGTCATGGAAAATTAAAGCCTAGAGCCGATGGACCTTTCAAAGTGTTGCAAATGATAGGTGATAACACATGCAAGATCGAACTCCATGGTGAGTATGCTGCTTCTACAACATTCAATGTTGCCGATCTTTCCCCTTATCATGAAAAAGAAGACGACGGAAACCCAAAGACAAGTTTACACGCAGTAGAAGCGTCTGATGCCGTCCCTGAAGAAGTCGAAGAGTCGTCAAACTCATTGAACACTCCTCATCAATAGCGAGGATATCCACATTCGACGAAAGGCATTAATGATTTCTTATATTTTCGAGAGTAGTTGAATAGTTTCCAGAGTGCTTATTAATTGTGTTGCGTCTTCCCAAAGAGTCAAAGTCTAGTTTCTAGGAATTTATTATGTTTCTCTATTTTCTAAGAGTCTTTTGCATTTTCTAAGAGTTTTGTATTTCATCGAAGAGTCATTTACTCAAGCTTGGAGGGTTGTTCCATGCTTGCCTATAAAAGGATGTTACGATGAATGAGAACGGCATGCTTGTTGATTGATAAATTGATTTGAGCCTTTGGCTTGTTAACAAGAAGGAGTTCTTGTTTCTACTCTTATCCCTTAGATAGATTCCTACGGGTGGCGAGTATCTACTCTTATCCCTTGGGTGGATTCCCACGGGTGACGAGTATTCTATCCCTTTGTTCCTCACTTGTGCTACCTCCTACTTCTCTATGCTTTCTCCCGGCGTCAACCACACATAATGCAACGTGAATGCAACATATAATCATGGTAACTCAATCAATCATCGGAGCACTCAAATAATCGTAATGCATCACAATATCAATTAGACATTAGACACTAGACACGAAGTCCATTTATTAATCGATGATCCACGACAAATATTGAGATCTACACTACCCCTTGGCTGTGTCTTTTGTAGATCAGTCATTGTCCCTTATCCTATCAGCGACAACATCTACAAGCAGTAAACCCATGCCCATGGCATTCCAGGCACAGCGAGAAGCGGTAACCCTATGCCCATGGCATTCCAAGCACAGCGACAAGCGGTAACCCCATACCCATGGTCACTTTAGACACAACGAGTAGGCATTCCAAAGAGCATCGATTTGTCACATGCTACAACCGGCCGACAATCTATCCATACTCCATACCAGTTGTGTACCATACCTAGAAAGTCAGGCATCTAACATTCGATTGGTTTGTACTATAAGTACGATACGAACTTATCAGGCGTCGCCTCATCTTTCCATTATATGTCCACCCAACTCAACGGACATCCAATTCATTCTTATCTTTGATTATAGTCAGATGCTCATGTATTCGTGCTTAAAGACTCGGCCTTAGGCCATTTTCACGCTAAACCATTGTTGACACCTGATTTTGGATTAGTCTTTTCTAGTTTCTTTTTGGCAAATCCATTAAAAAAATCCATAAAAAGTTGAAAAAAGACAAAATCAACTTTGGTAGGCTTGACCAAGCCTAACGAACCATTTTTGACCAAAAAAATAATTTTTCATATTTTCGCATTTTTAGTATTTTTTAGAAAATAAGAAAATGCAAGGAAAATCAAGAAAAATAGAATTTGAGGTCACAAAAATACAAAAAAATAGTTAATATTTCTCTCTTAATTCCCTTTTCATTTGACCTCATAAAAAGTCAAAATTCAAGTTCAATTTTTGGTGTTCCTTTGTCACGCGTAAAGTTGAACTTGGGAAAAAAAATGTCATTTGAGTCTTTTAATTTGCAAGTTTTGCATTTTTAGAATCTTGACATTCAATCTGATGGCCCTGCATTGTAATTTAGTCCAATTGTTCATCAAATTTGCATGATTGCACAAATTAGGCAAAATTACATACTTTTATTGCAATTTAGTCCCCGGATTTGGAAAAGATGAAATTACGTTTAATCTAGGGACTGTCATGCGAAGGTCAGACCTCTCCCTTATGTTTTCAACTATTCTGAATCGATTGGTTGGGATAATTTGATTTGATTTGGCCATTAGGGCTTTCAATTTGACAATTTGGATAATCGAATCTTAAAGCCAATTTGGGGTTTTTGATAAATTCGTGATAAGATTTTGGCGAAACTGCCATTTTCATATAGAATTCATGCCCCTGAATCCAATTACGTGATTTAATTTAATAAATCTCAAGCATTTCTAGGTCAATTTGAAGAAGTCAGGTCAACCGGGCTTGCGGGATCAAACCGGGTCCGACCTAGCGGCCCAGTCGAGCAGTACCATCTTCTTCTCCATTTTCCCGTGCGAATTTCAAACTTGAAGGTCCGATTTTGTTCACAAAATTTCCCATTCAATCAACCTTAATTGATGGAGTTGGATGAGGGCTCTCGAAGAAGACGTCGAGGTATGTCGATCGGGATCGGTCCGATAACCTGGGTCCGCAGCTACGCCAACGATGACCAAATATGCATCGACCATTTTCAAATGAAATGCAGAACAAATGCATGTCAAATTGGCAGGAAATGAAACCACCAAAGGGCTTGGTCGAACGTCCAAATTGTTCCCGTCGACGGCCTGACTCCGGTGACCACTTCGCACGTGATAGCACGTGCGAAGTAAGTCGGTCTTCCTTCCCTCCCATGCACCAAAATTTGAAAGGGGGAATTACATAATGCGGTCACTTTTTTGACAACATGGGGGGGCTCATTCGGTTGAGAATAGAGAGAGAAAGCTAGTGAGAGAAAGATAGAGGCAATCTGGAGCTCCAGTGATCACCATTATTGCTCGAGAGCATCTTTCTCGGCGGAGCGCTCGACGGACCATTCCCGACGAAATCTAAGCCTGCGGCCGTCCTACCTAGTGTCCCTAAGCTCCGACAAAGCTCTTTGACCTCTCTGCTTGGACTGCGATCTCGCAAATAGGTGGGACTCTTCTTCGAGCTCTCTCTCGGTCTCGCATGGCAACTTTAGTTTCTGTGCATCAACTTGAGCGCTATAAACTGTGATTCACTCTAAGAACTTCGCTAATCACATCCTCTTTGATTTCATGCATTTTCACCATGTAAAACATCAAATCGGCCTCCAACCTTGATTGAGTCATCGTGAGCTCCATAGCTTGGTTCAGGCTTTGTCGAACCTCCACGACGATCAGGTAAGTCCTCTTAAACTCCATGGATGTTTTGTGATTGATTGCTAGGCCTAGTCATCGTAGAAAACGACTAGGGCGTTTATCTCGCCGGAGAGTAGCTCCGGCCTAGGTTTGCAGGTTATGCAGTTGTGGTTCTGCTTACTTGAAGCTCACATATGTTGTAAAGGGAGTCACGACGAATTGAATGCCGTAGATTTCATCGAATTTGGAGGTCTGTAGGTGGAGATATGGCCCTCCGACGAGGCTTCGACGACTTAGCACCGGCGCCGATTGTCTTCTCCGGCAGCGTTGACATTGGTCAACGCTGACGTAGAGCCACGTGGTAAGACACGTGGCATGCCACGTCAGCAAGGCCGTTAGAGCGAGTTAATTCTGTTAGAGGATCCGATGGTTTAGGTTGAGCCACGTGTTGGCTGGCGACCGTTGGATCAAAAATAGATTTTTTTGAATTTTCGATTAATCATAAATAAAAAAATACATAAAATAGGAGATGATGTTGTTTCGGTTTTAAGTCTCTTGTGGATCAAACCGAATGTAGATAGGCCGATCTTATTCATTGTTGAGATCAGGTCGGTCTGCACATTGTAGACCAAACCGCGTGTCTCGAGCCAAGAAGGCTCAGCACGAACTGGTCGGTTCATAGACCCGACCCGATCTCATTCCTTTCTCTTTTTAATAAAAATAAAAGAAAAACATTTAAAAAAATCAAAAAATTCTAGAAAATTCTAAAAACATATATTACAAAATCCTAGAAAATAAAAAAATATAGAAAATTCCTAGACACTCCAGAAATTCTCAAAAATTGAGGAATGACCACAGACAACTAGTCAATCCTATTTTTGAGATTTCTTATACATTCTTCAAGAATTGACAATTATACCTTTTAGAGGTAAACCGTCTTTACTTTGTATCTGAGATAGGTCGAAAATGCCTAGATTAGGAATAAGGGTCAGTTAGGTGGCTAATCCTTCTGCTTGGATTTTTGAATCTCATCTATTTCCTGAAACGATAATTTTACTCCTCAAAGGGTAAATCGTTTCCAAAATTTCGAAAAATTCAGATAATTGTAAAAAAATGGAGAATGGGCCAGTTGGGTGGCCAATCCTATTTTCGCTCTTTTACTCTAGATTTCTTCTGAAATGACGATTTCGCCCTTTTTTTATCAAATTGTCCCAAATTTCTTCAAAATTATGATTTTGCCCCTCAATGGAGAATCATGTCTAAATCACTCTTAAGCATTGATTGACACTTCTCTAGGCTAATAGGACCTTACTAGGGATGTCATGTTGTATTCATGTGATTTATCTGCATATCTTGGATTCTTGATTTGTGCACCTTCTTTTATTGATTGTAAGTGTTAAGGTAGTCACTCCTATCTGCATGAACTCCTAGATTTATTGTTCGTACCCCACTCATTTGCATGAAAATCATGGGTTAGATAATTCAGTCAACTTAGGTACCGAAAGGGCGTCAACTCTGATAGTTGGCGTAACTAAGTTCCCTATCCTACTTCTCTAGTTCTCGTAGAATCGAATAGAAGCTTCCAACTATTCGATAGGGTTTCCAATCATACCCTCCATAAAACGATTGATGGCGACTCCTTGGCATGTTGATAAATATAAATTGATTGCCAACTTATTAGTTCGGTCAACTTCTAGTAACTTGTCACTAGAGATATATTATTTCCATCCCCACACCCTATGGTAGATTACCGGTTGTTTTTAAATGTTACAAGTGAACCTCTTTATTAGCAGTAAACTGATCAATCGTTATCGTATCGACACATTCTGGTCAAATATAAAATTGATACCTCAAGCATCATTCTATAAAATTGAGATGAAATTGCTTTTATATCTCAGCCCAAGTATGGATTGAATTAGGGAATAAATTCGTATAGCAAGTAAATACAATTTTTGATAAAGACAAAGCGAGCAATCCGTGTCTCAGGAATCCATTTATTTCTGTCTCTCCGCATTGGGCACCAAATTGACCGACATGTCCAACAGTCGACTGATCATCTTCGCCAATAAAAGCAACGAAGATTTAATTTCGATAAGTTAGTTTATGTTAAAAAAAATGGTTAGTAACTTACCATTGCATTGACGGTCGCAAGTCATTGACATCGTAAATTACATCAAAATACGTAATCAACGGGGTTACTATTTGCGTAGTTTACTAATAGGATCTAGATTTTTACTAACACTCTTACATATGTTTACCATGTAGTGGTCCGCTGTTCCTTTTTTTCCCTCTCCGGTTTAGGTGGAAAGCCTGGCAAATTGATCTGGAGGACAAATTCTTTGATTCAGAAATGTCCATATGCTCCAAGCGTTAAACAAAATCCAAGCTAGCTTCACCAGAATCACCTTCAGACTTTTACCTCTCATAGTCATGTCTTGGATAGATCTTGGGAAGCAACAAGATAGATAGATAACAAACATATGATTATTAATTGACCGGCATAAGCAATCGTGCCCACGAAGCAAGCGTCCATACGAACGTAAACATGCCGACTACCTTAAAAATCAAATAGACTCATGTAACCCTAGACCGGCGAAATAACATGAAACAAGAGCATACGGTGGTCTTCACGCCTCTTAGCGAGGTACACAGTGTGGTTTCATATTATTTCTCGAGAAAAAGAATCGATTTTCCACCTTATCTCTCGAGACCTGATATACTTAATATTGTAAGTGTTAAACGCGCGAGGTCCAACATAAGTGGGAGGTGATCCTTGGGGTAGGTGGAACTCGACGATGCTGTCCTCATTTTCAGGAAAATGATAATTTTTTTTTCGGTGTTGGACTGAAATATGAAAATGACTTGAAAAATATTTTTGTCATTTGGTACGGAAAATTGGATTTGATTTTTCTTACATATGCTCCTTTCAATATTTTTCTTGTTTTGTGTTTTTATTTTTTTTTTAAAATTCACTTTTTTTTTTGGTAAGGTAAGGTTGTATTGACTATTCAAATTCGTAGTTACAAAAAACCGGACACAAAAACCATGATCCCACATTGACATGCAGTGCCAATATGGGTTTAATGGTGACCGGTTGCAAAACAAGCACTACTACAAGTGGAGCAACTAAGGTGCATAGAAGAGGCACCCGTACAGAAGGGGGGAAAGCAGAGGGAAAACAAAAAAGGAATGATCGTAGTACAGCAAAATGAGAAACTACAATGAAAAGGAGCACTCCCAAGAGATGAAACAGCATGAAGAACGTTTGACAGTGACCTGATTTAGGGTGCAGGAAAGAATCAGCAGAGGACCAGAAGCAGTGCAGTCCCCACCAGCTAGGAAAGCTCCTTACAAAGTAGAAGCTGAACAAACTGCTCCTAGATCATCAGGCAGAGAAAACCTGTCAAAACTAGAAAGTGAGGATGGCCCTTGGTGTTCAAAGGGCATGACAGCAAACCTTTTTTTTTTATTTTTTTTTTATCTTTATCTTTATCTTTTTCGTTTTCCTTTTTTTCTCTTTTTTATTTTTTTCTTTTCCTTCTGCAAGAGAGCTCGAGGCTCGGCTAAGGCCATCAAGACTTGAGCTCGCCGACCCGCATCATGGATGATCGCCAGGCTGTTGGCCGCTGTCGAGGTCTATGGTCGGTAGAGGAAGAAGGAGGAAGGAGCCGTGGGCGGAGGAGGCAAGAGCAAGGAGGAAAGGAAAAAAAAAAGAAAAAAAGAAAAAAGAAAAAGAAAGAAAAGGAAAAAAATAGTATAAAAGGAATTTTTTTTTTGTCAAAGTATAAAAGGAAATGAATGTAACGAATTTTTTTTTTGTCTAAAAACGAAAATGAGGGATGCAACGGGCCAATGTCGTCCAAAAGGCTTGACGAGAGCGGACTCACGATGACTTCTAATGCCGTGAACGCAACATAAATTGGCTAAACAGAAGAATCAGAACCGATACGAGGAACAATCTGTTCTCTCAAATAAGATTATTGAATTCGATAAAATATCAAAGTCTAAAGTTTGCAGTCTAAAAAATCTAAACACCCTTTTATACGGTGTTAACCCTAATTACAATAGGAAATGCAAAATTACGAAGACGCCATTAAAATTATAAAAACTACGTAAAAAAAAAATACCTAAAAACCCATCTAAAAGACTTCGAAACGCAAAAAACGACATCGATCACGGCATAGCGGTGAGTATTGTTCAGCGGCCTGTTTCCATGCAGCCGACCGAATTCACCGAATTCGCCAACCTTAAGTGCATCAACTTCCCAAGAGGTCATCCATCCTATTACTACTATCGTCTAAGCACACTAACTTTGGAGTTTTGATGGGAATCGGTACATTGGTGCTGGTATGATCGCACCCGAATGTAAATGAATTGAGGAAGCAAAGATGAGAGAAAATTTTGTTCACTTTTGAAGGAGTTATTTTTCATGGGTGAAAAAAATATTTTCCTAGACTAATCGTGAACCAAACGCTGAAAAATCCAAAAAAAAAAATTCTCGACCATGAGAAGGAAATTTCAGCTAAAACTCGACCAACTTGAGGAGGATCTTGCCCATGAACCGCTCTGTACCGTCCTTCTCCTTCCATATATTTTGTGGATTTCTGAAATCCCGTTAGCTTGGCACGGAAATCTATTCCTTACATGATAAGTTTGAGTAATCGATACTGATTATGAAATATCGTTGATATATATAAACTGAATGCCAACTTTTCAATTCGGTCAACTGCTAGTAAATTATCAATAGAATAGCAATTTGGCATTCTCAAACCCAACAGTAGATTCCCAATTGTTTTTAAATGTTATAGTGAACCTCTTCATTAATTGGTGAGGTGAGGTCCTCGAGGCATGCCTCCACCGTCACGTTCCTCGCAACCTCAGGGAAAATTGTTAAAAAAAGTCCGAAACCTGTCGTATTTTTATCGATTCATTCATAAACTTTTTAATTTTATTAATTTTTTTGGTTGAAATTTTCACTAATTTAGTCATAAACCTTTTGTATTTGTATCAATTTAGTTCTAAATCTTTTTTGTGCCAATTTAGTCCTAAACCTTTTTGCACTTGTGCTAATTCAGTCTATTTGACTAACTTTAGCTGGTCGGCACTGACGTAGATACCAGCCAGCACTAATGTCGATAATTTTTAATAATACTTTAATATGTTTTCAAATTATTTTTCCTAATTTTTCTTTTTTTCCTCTTAACTTTTTCTTTTCCTTTGTTCTTCTTCCAGTCGGTCATTAGTGAAAACTAGCCAGAGGCTAAGGCTAGCGATGTTGACCTTGCCAGCCTCAGGTGAAGCTTGCCTCCGTCGATGTTGGGCGAATCAGCCTCGCCAACGGCAGGAGGGGGTGTGCCTATCCATCGCTAGGTGAGGCCACGTCTTGCCTATATTTGGCTTAGGCAAGGCTAATCTCGCCCAGTGCCGGCAACCGGCTAGAGGAAGAAGAAAGAAAAAGAATAAGGAAAGAAAAGAATAGAAATAAAAAATAATTTAAGAATATTAAAAATATTATTAAAAATTATCCAAATTTGTGCCGGATAGTCAAAGTTGGGAGGATGGACGGTATTAGTATAAATACAAAAGGTTAAAAAAGGTTTAGGAGTGAATTAGAACAAATGATTTATGACTGAATTGACAAAATTAAAAGGTTTATGACTGAATTGATAAAATTGCAATAGGTTTAGGATTTTTTTGACGAATTACCCCTGCAACCTCCTGATAACTCAACAAACCCTACTACACACCCTAAAATCAATGAGTATGGCTCACTTGGCATAACGACCATTATTGTATATTTTTTCCCTTCACTACCTCAAAATGAAGAACAAAACCGTAGCTCTAAGTGTCTTGCATGAAACTTCCCTAGCAAGCCCGCCCTTATATGGCTCACTTGGCATAACGATCATTGTTGTATCTTGGATAGATCCAGGGAGGCAACAAAATAGATTACAAAACTTTATGTCTAGTAATTGCCCGGTAATAGTCGAGATTAATGCATGCAGAGGTAGCTAGGTACACCGACATAAGGATAAGGTTTCCTATTATTTGTTAATTCATTCCAATCCTCCACCATTAACCTTATTTAGAATTAAGTATGAGCGTAGTGTAATAATAGCATAAATAGTCGTAGATAGGCGAAAGTGGCCGTAGAATCGAACATAAATTAAGAAAATATGCTTTTATGTTTATTTTTTAAGCAAGCTACGCAATGTAATTTCATATTATTTATCGTGAAAAATAGAAAAATCAAATGTCCGCGCCTCATCTCTTGAAACCTAAAGTATTTCACATAGGAGTTAAACCTGGAGGGGTCAAAAAATTTGTCGGAGGTGAGTCCTGGGGCAGGTGGAACTGAAAAAATGCAAAAAGTGATGACTTCACGTTACATGATCTCCTACCTGCTTCGTTGAGGATGTCAATTAAAGCTTTTGAGTGACGATCGTGGTGGAGGCAATTAACACTGAAAAGCTTGTTTGTTTTTAAGATTGAATGCTCAAAACCAAGGATTGTCGAAGGATAACCATATGAATGTTGGGATATAACGCAGCAGAAGTCCGACATCTTCACCAGGAGAGATCGTCAAGAGAGAATTCAAGTCTAAGCCCGTCAACATATCTAGTTAGATCCATGTTTACTCAAAAGTTTAAGCTAATGAGTAATGGGCCAACTTGGATATATTAACTGCTCCACACCACCACGTGTGAGCTCTAGTGTTAGGTTTCGTTCTCCCTTAATCCAAGTATTTTTCTGCACCAATAAATCTCCACTTGAATCTCCATCATCGCCTATCGGGCCCGTATTGGTACACCACAGTGCCACATCGGCCCGAAAATTGCGTTGGCCATCAGATTTGTTCTTTGAGATTCATCTTAACTTAAATCTCTACGCCACAATGCCCACCGGCCCGGAAACCGGATTGATAACTAGATTCCTTCCTTGTGATGTTCATCAAGCACAATACATATTGGGAGTGAGCCATCAATTAACCATTAGCTTTGGGCTACCAATTAATCATCGGCTCTAATACCATTTGTTAGGATATAACACAGTAGAAGCCCGATATCTTCATCGGGGAAGATCACCAAAAGAGAGCCTAAGTTCAAGCCTGTCAAGGTATTCAGTTGGATTCACGTTTACTCAAAAACTTAAGCCAATGAGTAATGTGCAAACTTAGATATATTAACTGTTCCACACCACATTAATTCTCCATTGTGGGACTTCTCTAGCACAACTTATACGTGCATCCTAACAACAGAGACAAGCCAAAACACGAGTAAAGGGAATGATTTAATCAATTCATGATCTGCATCCTCTTCTGGATGGATGGAATATTCAAACAACCACTCTAATATTGTGAAGGGTCTGGTCTACCAGACAATGGGGACACAGCAATAGTTGGGCTAAGAAGATGATGAACATCTTCAAGATCTTTAAAGGTCACAACTCCTACCAGGTATTTGGCAAATCGTAAAACCGAAGGACCACGGATGTTCGGAAGGGAGAGAAGCAAGAGTGGAGACTGTCAAGGAGTCTCCTAGACAGGCAAAAATTAAGTACCCCACAGATTCAGCGGGTCATTTTGATGGTAGAGAAGTAGAAGTAGAAGGGCTCTTGAACATGAAGAGAGGTACAGTTGTAGAAGACAAGTAGATATCCACATTATCAGTTACAGCTCCTTTTGTGAACTTTTCAATATATATTCCTGTAAATTGGGTTTTCATTGATGAGTTGCACTTCCTTCCTGTAAATATCTATTTCAACTGAATCAATGGGTGCATTGCTTAGTTGAAACTCAAGTCTATGAAGAAATGGAGATGGTACCTGATGACAGAATGTTTTCTTTGTTGGATTGAAATTAAAATGTCAGAGTTATCCTAATGTTCGCTTATATTAATTGGAATTGTAATTATCATTTTACGGGCTTAGTCTAATAAAGGATGGATATAAAGACTCTTAATGGACTGAATATGGGCCTGGCTAGTGTGGGCTGAGTTCGGCTCAGCCCGTGATGAGAAGGCCTAACTGAAAACTCTATAAATAGCGCTAGGGCGCCCCCTTTAACTCTTATAACTTCATACGCCATTTCGTCTTCTCATAAGGTTAGAGAGGAGAGAGAGATGCGGTCTCATCGATGCCAGATCTCCGGAGGGCGATAGAAGGGAAATGCTCAAGTTTCGGATCGTCAGAATTCCGCTTAAAGATCGATGGATTTCACATCAGGAAAACAAATCCTTTCCCTCTATTGTTTCGTTTCTAGTTTTCGATTACGCCAATTGTTGGGAGTCGTTTACGACGACGAGCGGCCATTTTGGATGGCCAACAATTGGTATCAGAGTCACCGTAGTTCTACAATTTAGGCTTGTTTTTTAAAATTTCGTCGGATGAAACTTGAATTTTTTTGCATCTTTGGGTTTTACTCATCGAGACGAGTCGAACAAGTGGTCACCTGCGAGAAATCGCCTTAAAGGTTGAATCATTGATGACGTTAGTGTGACGATCGCCGCCTCATGAGGGCGAGCCATGTGGCATCGCCATTGGGCGGTCGCCGCCACGTAGCGGCTGACGTCAGCCGCCCACCGCCTTTGGGTTCGAGTTGAACTCGACCCGATTTTGGGGTTGACCATTGACTAGTCTGACCGGTGAGTGGTTGGACCGAACCATTCGGGCCGGCACCCGGTTGGACTGGATCGGTCTGACCAGTCATTTGGCCGAATTCAGGAGCCGACACGTGCGCGTAGGTGACATGTGTCGCTTATTCAAACGGCATGTACGGGAGCATTCGAGCTCCATTTTGGATGTTTTTGATATTGTTGTGCTTGTATGAGGATTCTCTACATTGTGGTATATTTAATTTAAATATTTGAAACTTTAAAATTTGTTAAATTTGTAAAAATAGTATATATGTGTATTTCTGGGGGTATTCTTGGCATTTTTCATGTATTTCTATATGGTTTTGAAATTAATAAGGCTAGCTCACATGAATATGACCACATACAAGATGTATAGAGTATCTTCAAGTGTTGGCATGTATATGAATCAACATGCATCATGAATGGAGCAATGTTAGAAGCATCTCTTGTGATTTTAGAATAAAGTGCCATATTATCAAGTTTAAAATCACTTGGATATGGTAAATGTAAGAAATAAAATTTATATCCCTGGTATGAGAGAATTTTAATTAAATATTTTTGAGAGCTTCTTTAGTGTCAATTCTATTCTCCTAAATAATTTTGAGTAGAAATGATTTTTTTTTATTTTGTTCCTGAAAACAAAGAAGTAGTTTTTTTCTTCTTCTTGTTTTTGTCCCGAATCTATTCCTTGGCTACCGATATGTTTTCGGGAACAGAAAAATTAACTAACGTTATCAAACAGATTTCTGTTCTTTTTCTACTGTCGGGAGCAAAAAAAATAGGAATCAAAGAAACATCAGCGTTACAAAACATGTCCTTAATAGCTAACTCACTATTTGTAGCGGTTAGTACACTTTTCAAATGAAGCAATGCGTTGAGGAAGAGCTCCAACAGCATAGAAAGTGATTAAGAATGAGCTACCAACTATTGATAGCAATCGTATCTGATATGGAAGGGAAAATAATAACGTATGCATGTAGCATTGTTGTGGTCCATTTCCACCTAATTACAGAGTACTAGATAATCGACCCACTACATCAACTGTTGCATGTCCAAACTACCATATTTTAGAGCATTGCTCGCTTAAGCTTGAAGGTACTGGAGATTCCGGGTAAATGAATCCTTTGGAAATAGTCCTCCCAATCGATGTATGTTGGATCAAAGCTGAAGGCGCTTTCCATGTCGATTCCATTCTCTATGGCGGTGGTCCTTAAAGCTTTCGTGTTCTTATCGTCGAAGCTGGGTCGGTTTAGGAAAAGGGAAAGCAACAACAAAAAAATGAGATTTCATTAACGATTGAAGCTCTCATTCTGTGTCATGGCTACTTCATTTGTATGCCATGATTTTAAGTGGATTGATGAGGGAGTCGATCAAGAAATTGAGACTTACATTCCCTTGTATAACGAGTAAGGTCTATAGATTTCTGCAACTTGCATGGCCTGGTTTGCGTGGACGCTTTGGAAACTATTTTGTCCCTATAACATGTAATAAAAAAAATGTTAACAAACTCGTTCATATCGATAGACATGGGATACGAACATTGGATCTTTCACTTTGACTATGCCTTTTTGCACTTTTAGCCTTTAAAATTGCGAAGCTTATGGAAGTAACCTACAACATCATGATTATATGGCGAGAGAAACTAGCTTTCACTCTCCCAAATTTATCTAGATTAAAGAAGAATTTTCACATGCCAAATGATTTTATGTCAAATAGTAACATGAATGCAAAATTTTATATGTGGCAAATAACAGATAGGTAGACCTGATCATAGATCTGATGGCCCATGGGGCTACTTGGGCCACAAGAGCCTAAAGGGCGCTTTTGGGCCGGCTTAGGCAAACATATTTAGCCATACAGCTAGGCTGTTCAAACACTTAATGCCTAACCTTTTCTTTTATGGAGAGGCCTGGTAAAAATATGTAGGGTCGATCTAATGGCTCGGCTTGGCCTAGGCATCCGTTATCAGTTTATTACCTCAAAAGCTACTATAAACACACTAAAAGTAGAGAGCGAAGCAAAAAATTCAAATTTCCATACGAAATGGTGATACGTGATCATCAATTTGAATCAATGGGACAAACCTTTGAGCGGAGATGGTAATATTGCCACAGGTGCTTTTGAAAGCTTTCCATGCTATCGAGTAGAATAAACTTACCAACTCTGACCAGTTTTCCTGCCTCATTCGTCAAAGGGTTGTCTGAGAAGTACTTGCGAACGAAGCGCCGAAAGTCTGCAACTCTAAAGGGGTTGCACGTTGAGGAACCCACATGATAAATCATATATGAAGGTTGATTTGCATGCACTGCCATTGCCACAATCATAGCATTTACCACCATATCTGCTGGTATCTGCCAAAGAATGAATAAATAATAATTTTCATATATCAAAACCTAATTGCACAGGAACAAAGACGATATCCGTGCATAGTTTTAGGGCCACCAGCGAACTGGGGAAGGATGATTTAATCTAGGTATGCTGCCTATGCCTAATCTCTCATTTTAGTAAATAGAGATAGAATTCGAAATGGAACTCATTTTCTGATTGCTTTCTACAGTAGGGAATTCATTTTGACTATTCACTATTCATGAACCAAGTGTCATGCGAGTTATAGGTTGATCATCGGAATATGATGTTTTCCTTCTTACATGAAAAATCCTAGCTATGTCATCTTCCTCGAACATGTGCATGTCAATTCTTGCGTTCAATAAAGTAACCTTAAATATCTTCCATTCTGTGCAATAGCCACGAAAAAGAAACTTAGACCATCAATACTTTTGCACGACAAATATATTGAAATTTGAAGAGGTCAAGTTAATAATTAATGTGATAATTAGGTCTTACCAAGTCAAGTATAGTGTCTGGATCAGCAACGAAGGAGTTCAGTTTTCCTCTCCCATAATTGATGGCGATGTTATCGATGGTTCTGTGGGGTTAACATTCTCCATAAGAAAACAATTTTAAGAACAAAAAAGAGACTTACTTCGTATGGTAATATAGTTACGAACTTCTGAAGTCTCACAATATACAACTAATAACAAAAGCTCCATTCGTTTTGCTCAGGGTGCAATTGCGTCTTAATTTCAACAAGAGCAACTGAGCTCCAAGTCTTTCGAAATTCATAGAGTCATGTCCTAATATTGCCACCAGTGGCGTGTAAATGCTGGAAAAACCACACCCACGTCAAATTATGAGACATGTTTTTCAACAAAACATGAAAAAAGGGCCATTATTGAAAATGGAAAACCTAAAATCAACCCTTTAATCTCGGATTGAGTCATGAAAAGCTAATGAAATGTTCATTTGGCCATTCATAAATATCTAAATTGAGTAGTATAACCAGACATATGAGTTTAATTTCGATAAAATAATCAAAATCAATAACTACGAAGCAATAAATTTGGGTCACCGAATGCCTAGATTGCAAGATCTAAATTCCAATTCAATAAATGTAATCATGAAAAAAAAACAAATCTAAATTGAATATAAAGCGACCTTTGGATAATTAGCTAATTGAAACCTCGACTGAGTTTGAGTGATTTTATTTGAAATGAAACGATGGATTTTGGCTTTGCTTAGAACATTATTCATTTTTGCTTGATTTCACGTGACATTTGATTCATCATGGATGGTCAAGCTTAACTGTACCAATTTCAATAGGTTAAGGACTTGATTGCCTTTCCGTGCAAAATCTTCGAAACTGCCGTGGAATTTTCATGACCATTTTGCTTTTAAAAGCACCCATGAATCTACAGGGAGAATTGTGAAGGATAGATAACCTGAAAGGGAAGCCCTCGAGCCAACCGGGGAAAGGTTCTCTGTAGGTGCTGCTTATGATGGTTGGTCTCACCACAGCAAGTGACACATTCCGACTGAGGTGATGCCTCATCATCATTTCTCCCATTGCTTTCGTCAAGGTGTACGTGTTTGGCCAGCCATGCAACCTCGCCCTGCGCACCAATTACATTGGAAGCTATAAGAAACGAGGACTCTTTTCTTTTATCTATGACATCATTTTGTGCAATTCTTTTGGTTGTGGTGTTGGGTTAAGCTTTCATGCGTCTCTCGACAAGTCCACCTTCCCGGACGATCTCGGACACTTGTACTTCTTCACATCGGCTTAGTACATTTAGGGTTTTACTTCTCAAGTGCTTTTAACGAGACTTGAATCCACGGCTCTACTTTATCTTTTCGAATTATTAGCTCTTTTTGTAATGCTAGGGATGCCCCTTAGCTGCCGACGCCTTGTTGGTACATTGATCCACAAGTATAACCTAGTGACTTCGATTTTTCTGGTTCAATAGTTAAATGTCTAGATTATTTAACAGTTCATAGATTTCGACACTTTTTTTTTTTGCAAAAAACGAAAAAAAAAAATCTACTTTCGATGCTGGTGTCAATTTGCGCGGACATCATCCCTGGATGTACTTTTGTTGGGAATCGCAAGAGTCACGACTCTTCGTAATCCAAGCTCATCGTAAAGTGGAATCTTGGAAGATATTAAGTTGTTGCAATTATTATCTAGAGAATAGGAAGAGTCCTAGACGTTGTTATCTAGGACATTATGTTTATTTATTAGCTTTAAATGTCATGTATCTGGACGTGTCTGTTCGTTTGTCTAGAGAAGTCGTAGAGTCATGCCTACAGCCTATAAATAGGCGTGTTTTGTAATCGTTTAGTAGAACATGAGAGTGAATAACATTTCCAGAATTTTCTTCTTCAAACACTTAGGTATCAGAGTGCTGCGCCTCTAAGATCCAACATTTGGTATCAGAGCCAGTGAGAGCCAGTTTGGCTAAGTTTTTTCTCTCGAGTCAGATGGCTTCTGTGAGTGGTACTGGGATGGTCCAACCTCAACTCCCGAGGTTCGATGGGAAGAATTTTGAGCATTGGAAGATCCAGATGGAGGTGCTATTCGGGTTTCAGGAGCTGACCGAGATTGTGGAAGAAGGATTCGAGGAGCCAGAAACGGCAGCAAATTTGACAACGGAGGAGCAGAAGACGCTAAAAGAGAATCATAAGAAAGATCGTAAGGCTCTCTTTTACATCTTTCAAGCGATAGATTCGTCAATCTTTGAGAAAGTGGCGAATTCGAAGACGGCGAAAGAAGCTTGGGGCACTCTCATCAACATTTACAAAGGCGTTGAGAAGGTCCAGAAGGTTCGGCTTCAGACTCTTCGACGACAGTTCGAGCTCCTTCAGATGGAAAAGTCGGAGTCCATTTCCGATTATTTCTCACGGACGTTGGCTCTTGTCAATCAAATGAAGGCCAATGGTGAGACTATTCGGGATCAACAGATTGTTGAGAAGATTCTTCGAACTCTAACTTTGTAGTTCGAATATATTGTGACTTCCATCGAAGAGTCACGAGATCTCTCTGTCTTGTCCGTCGATGAGTTGGTGGGCTCTCTACAAATGCACGAGCAACGAATCAAGGAGAAATCCAAGACGGTGGAGGAAGCTTTGCAAAGCCAGTTGGTGTTGCCTGATGAAAAGAAGAATCTTTCTAATCAAAGGAAAGATCCAAAGCGGCAAGAGAAGTATGCCGGACAACAAAAAGATAAGTCCTTTATTCAGTGTTTTAATTGTAAAAAGTATGGACACTATAAATCTGAATGTCGGAGCAAGAAGACTGGTGGTCAAAAGTTCCATGCTAAGGTAGCAAGATCCGTCGATAGACATGTCGATGGAGATGGTGAGCAAGGTAATGCTCTTTTATTCACATGTAATTCTGCGGTGGAGAACCAGAAGAATGTTTGGTACTTAGACACCGGGTGTAGCAATCACATGTGTGGCGAGAATGAGTTATTCTCAAACTTCGATGACACCTTTCGTTCGGAGGTGAGATTTGGGAACAATACCAAAGTTCCTATCATGGGAAAGGGAACTATTAAAATCAAGGCGAAGGATGGGTCGGTTCAAAGCATTTCCGACGTCCATTATGTTCCCGGTCTTCGAGAAAATCTTCTAAGTATGGGACAGTTGTCCGAGCGAGGCTATCTCATGACCATTAAGGATGAGATTTGCACGGTTCATGATGGCAAAGGAGGATTGATTGCAAAGGTAAAAATGGCTCGAAATCGACTTTTTCCTTTGTATATTAACTATGCTACGTCATGTTTTAGTGCCTCGGTGCAAGATTTGACATGGCTTTGGCACAAGCGGTTCGGGCATGTGAATTTCGACAGCTTAAAGCTGTTGTCTCAGAAGAAGATGGTGTCGCGACCCGTCCGAAAATCAACGGACGCGGCTAATGGATTACCGATCGCGGGCTTTGGATCGGCGCGGGCCCTCCCAGGCCCATACCAAATCGCGGCGGGGGTTTTCTTTGAGGGATTCGACGATAAGAGTCGATCGCTTTCGACCTTCAGTGCGGTCGTGGTGGCATGTGCAACTTGTGCATGCATTTGGAGTCGCCACCGATCTTTCTTGGAGGATGGACCGGAAACCTTACTGACCGATTGGGAGAGATCGCTCAGTTCTGCGGAACCAGAGATTTTGGGTTCGGGGACTTGGTTACGTCGGTGTCATTACCAACGCCCTTTCGGTACCTAACGCGAGTGATTTTCCTGACTAAGAGTTCATGCAGACGCAATTTGGGGTGAAGTAGGTCTGATTTAGGGTTTCATGCAGATTGGAAGACTAGTCCTATCAATCGCAATCAATTATAATGAAAGCGCAAGTCAAGTGCATAAATAAATCATGTCAATGCACATCAATTTCAATCATTGGCCTCCTAGTATAGCCATAAGGGCTTAGAGAAGATGTGATTTAGGGCTAAGGGTAAAATGGGAAGATTTGGGGACAATTAGCCCGAAGGGCAAAATTGTCATTTTTGGAAGGTTTGGATACCTAAATACCCAAAATATTCCATGGCCAGTTGATTGTGGCCATTTCCCATTTTTGAGAATTGTTTTGGAATTTCTGGATTTTTCTTTGATTTTTTGGAAAGACGATTCGCCCAAAGGGCAAAATCGTCATTTTAAGAAGGGTCGGGGTTCAAAACACCCGGAATGAGCCTTGGCCAGTTGTTTGTGGCCATTTCCTATTTTTTGGGATTTTTCTAGAATTTTTAGAATTTTTTTGGAAGACGGTTTGCCGGAAGGGCAAAACCGTCATTTTTGGAAAGACCGGGGGTCGAAAGACCCGGAACAGGTTGTGGCCAGTTGGATGTGGCCATTTCCCATTTTCTGGAATTTTTTATAATTTTTCTGAATTTTCCGAATTTTTTTGAATTTTTCATGAATTTTTTTATTTTTTATTGATTTTTTGATTATTTTATTATTATTTTTGAATTTTTTAATATTTAAAAATATTTTCCGGGCCGGGTCAAACCCGGCCTGCGCCTCTCGGGCGCCCGGCCCGACCCTAGGGGTCGACACCGGCCTAAAACGACACCGTTTTATATTTTTAAATATTTTTTCCTATTTTTTAACAATTTTTTTGATTTTTTATCTATTTTATTTAATTATCCGCAAATTCCCCGGATCCGACGGTTCTCATCGCGCCACGTGGCCTCATCCTGTGCATCCGATCTTCCACTAGATCGGACGTCCCTCAGTGAGTCACGTGGCTCAATAATAGCCGTCGGATCAAAAATTAATTTATTTTCTTTTTTAGAAAAACCTACAAATTGGACGCTCTAGAACGTGCCACGTGGCCTCCTCTGGTGCGTCCGATCTTGTACAAGATCGGATGTCCCTCAGTGAGCCACGTGGCACATCCTCGTCCGCCGGATCGATTATTCGAAAATCATTTATTTAATTTTCCAAAAATCCAGGATCGCGACACGTGTCGCGATCGTGGCCGTCCGTTTGTTTTATTTGAAAATAAGTGGACCGGACCCCACCCGGCTGACGTGGCTGCCTACGTGGCACGCCACGTCGGCCGTTGACCGTTGACCGGCCGGAGGGTCGCCGGAGAAGACGATGAATAGTGAAAAATCCGGCGGGAATAGTAAAAATTCCGGCGAGGTCGCCGGAAAATGCCCAAAATTGACCAAAACTCAGAATTTTTTGGAGATTTTTACACCATTAGACTCCCTAACATTTCAACATCATCATACCACAGAAATGAAGGCCAAGAACGCGTCCCAAATAGGCAAAACCGGACCTCCCCGAACCCGGCTCCGGCGAGGTATTTTCCGAATTTTTTTCTTATCAAAACTCGATTCTAAACCATCAAACAACACCCAAGGAGAGTCTAGAGGCTTACCTAAGCTCATTTCGAGCTTGAAGACCGCCGTAAGTTCCCCGTTGAGCTCCCGGTCCGAACCGTTGCCGGCGAAGCTCCGAGCCGTGTTTTCGCCGCGGTTTAATGCAAAATAAATGGCAAGTTGAGCGTAGGGATAGTTCTAGTGGAGACTCAAGGCCATATTCGTGCTAAATGAAGCTCGGGAAGACACGGCCGAGGCAAAACCGAGCCGAGACATCCATCGGCATTTCATCGAACACATGGCGTGCGTATGAGAAACGGTGGTCGGAGGAGAATACCGACCTGCTTGGAGCTTGCCGACGGCCACTGAGTACCCGGTGATGATCCGTGAAGATGCTTGAAGCTCCGCCGAAGCTCCTCTCGTCCGGTCTTCGCCAAAAAAAATCCCCCCCTCTCTCGTGCGAGCTCGGCATTAAACCGAGATCTCCCCGCCTTTTCCGCGTGGCCGACCGGCGTGCCGACGCCCATTCCCCTGCCAGGCACGACCACCCAACTCTGCCAGTGTCCCCCGACGCCCGTTCTCCTTTTTTTCTTCCCCAAGCGCACGCCCATGCCACCCCTCTTCTGCTGTCCACGTTCTGCAGATTCTGCACATTCTGTGCATGGTCTGCAGATCCGGGTCGGACCGGGTCGGGTCGGGTCGGACCCGACCGGCCCGGTTCGGCCAAATCGCCCAAATCTCCAAATTGACCCCCCAAATGACCTCTTTTCATGAAATTGATGGCAAAATCGGATTCCTTGACATGTTTTCCATCAAATATGGGTATTTTCGTGAATCAATTTATTGAAATTCTGTGAAAACCCCAAATTGTCCCTAGGATCCGAAATTTAATTTCGCCAAATCGAAGGCCTAAACGATCGAATTAGCAAAAATTGAGCCCACCAATGGATTCAGCATGATGAAAACTGTTGGGTAGAGGTGTTTAATTTTAATGGGTGTGCCCGTGTGAAATTTAATTTCAAAAATTGTGAAACCGGGGACTAAATTGAAAGATTTTTATGCAATTAAGCCCTTTTGGTTAAAATTGATCAAATTGGAGGGCAAATTGACCCAATTGCATTTCAGTACTTTAGAGTCCAATGTCATAGCTTATAAAAACCGAGAATTGAAAATTAAAAGACTCGAAAAGGATTTTTTAGGCCCGGTTCGGGATTAGGTTTGTGAAGGAACCCAATGAACCAAGCCGAATTTCCCTAATAAAAAGTGAAAATATTAAAGAGAGAATTAAAATAAAATTTCTGAATATTTGTTTGTAATTTTCTGACCAAGGATGGTATTTTTCTGATTTTTTTGGGTTTTTTTATAATTAAATAAATTCCAAAAAATATTAAAAAATTCAAAAAATATTTTTTGTTCAAAATTGGTTCCTAAGGCTAGGCTAAGGCTTCCAAAGTTGATTTTGCAATTTTTTCACCTTTTTTGCTATTTTTAATTAATTTTAGAAATAAAAACTAAAATAAAAGATGGTCAAAAATCAGGTGTCAACAGCTGCCCCTCTTTGAGAGTGAGCTCGTCAGAGGTTGCTTTCAAAGACAAAATGACACCTGAATCTTAACCGACTCGATTGGGAAAAAGAAAGGCTATGACATCGAACCCTTAAGTCCTTTGATGAATGCTCAAATTCATCACCGATTTACTCTGACAATTAGAACACGGGTCGGAGCGAGGGGGGCTTACCTGACGTTTACCTGCCTGTTGAATGCTGCGCACGCGGAGTCTGAGGAGGGTTTTTTTTTTTTTTTTTTTTTTTTTTTTTTTTTTACCCTTCGTGGCGTCTAGTTCGCCATGCTGGGTTTTTATTACCCCCTTCATGGCTCCTGATTTGCCACTTTGGGGTCTTGAAATTCTTTTCCACGGCTACCGGTTGCAATCCATTCCGAAAGGTGAGAGCTTCGAGGCGTGGCTATCCGGCGCGTGCTTCGTGGAAAAGGCGGTCACCGTATCTCTAGGCGGCAAGTCGCGAGCGTTATGGGCTCTGATCTTGAACCGTGCTTTGAGACACCTCTGTCGTGAATCCCTGTGTAGTGGGACTTTGGGTGGAATAAATGTCTTTCCCGCGGCTACCGGCTGCAATCCATTCCGAAGGGTGAGAGCTTCGAGGCGTGGCTATCCGGCGCGTGCTTCGTGGAAAAGGCGGTCACCGTATCTCTAGGCGGCAAGTCGCGAGCGTTATGGGCTCCGATCTTGAACTGTGCTTTGAGACACCTCTGTCGTGAATCCCTGTGTCGTGGGACTTTGGGTAGAATAAATGTCTTTCCCGCGGCTACCGGCTGCAATCCATTCCGAAGGGTGAGAGCTTCGAGGCGTGGCTATCCGGCGCGTGCTTCGTGGAAAAGGCGGTCACCGTATCTCTAGGCGGCAAGTCGCGAGCGTTATGGGCTCCGATCTTGAACTGTGCTTTGAGACACCTCTGTCGTGAATCCCTGTGTCGTGGGACTTTGGGGTGGAAGAAATCTTCTGTAGCTGAAAATTGGCGATCCGGTCCGGAAGATGACAGATCCGCGGCTACCAACCTGTGAACACTTACAGAGAGATTTATTTAGGTCATCGTGCTTTCGAAACGGCAAGCGATCCTTTTAAGCTCCAGTCTTGGGTCGACTTCTAGGCACCTATTTGCTTTAGAGGATCCCATGACGCTGACTAGCGGGGCCAGAAGGGATTTTTCAAGTTTTGAAGAGGGTTCCCAATACGGAGGTTTTCCACGTCCGACTGGATTGTTTGTTTTTGAAAAGGGGTCCCAAGTCGGAGGTTTTCCACGTCCGTTGGGATGGTCTGTTTCTCAAAAGGAGATCCCAACACGGAGGTTTTCTACGTCCGGTGGGATTTCCTGATTTTTGAAAGGGGTTCCCGAATTGGAGGTTTTCCACGTCCAATGGGATTGTTTGTTTCTCAAAATGAGTTCCCAACACGGAGGTTTTCTACGTCCGATGGGATTGCTCGGTTCTTCGAATGGTTCCCAAGTCGGAGGTTTTCTACGTCCGGTGGGATTTCCTGATTTTTGAAATGGGTTCCCGAATTGGTGGTTTTCCACGTCCAATGGGATTGCCTATTTTTGAAAAGGATTCCCAAGGCGGAGGTTTTCCACGTCCGACGGGATTGTTTGATTTTCTTGAAAAGGTTCCCAAGTCGGAGGTTTTCTACGTCCGATGGGAATGTTTGGTTCTTCAAAAGGAGTTCCCAACACGGAGGTTTTCTACGTCCGATGGGAATGTTTGGTTCTTCAAAAGGTTCCCGAGTCGGAGGTTTTCTACGTCCAATGGGATTACCTATTTTTCTGGGAAGGGGTCTCATGACGAGGTTTCTCCACGCCTGATGAGATTGCCTGTTTTTCTGGGAATGGGTCTCATGACGAGGTTTCTCCACGCCTGATGAGATTGCCTAAATTTTGAAAAGGGGTCCTAGGACGAGGGTTCTCCACGTCATGCTAAGACTGCCTGATTTTTGAAAGGGGGTCCTAGGACGAGGGTTCTCCACGTCATGCTAAGACTGTTTGATTTTTGAAAAGGGGTCCTAGGACGAGGGTTCTCCACGTCATGCTAAGACTGCCTGATTTTTGAAAAGGGGTCCTAGGACGAGGGTTCTCCACGTCATGCTAAAACTGCCTGATTTTTGAAAGGGGGTCCTAGGACGAGGGTTCTCCACGTCATGCTAAGACTGCCTGATTTTGGAAAAGGGGTCCTAGGACGAGGGTTCTCCACGTCATGCTAAGACTGCCTGATTTTGGAAAAGGGGTCCTAGGACGAGGGTTCTCCACGTCATGCTAAGACTGCCTGATTTTTGAAAAGGGGGTCCTAGGACGAGGGTTCTCCACGTCATGCTAAGACTGCCTGATTTTTGAAAAGGGGTCCTAGGACGAGGGTTCTCCACGTCATGCTAAGACTGTTTGATTTTTGAAAAGGTTCCCAAAACGGAGGTTTTCCACGTCCGATGGGATTACTTGGTTTCTACCATGATTTGACCCTTCAGGCGGTTTCTACCATAATTTGACCCTTCAGGCGGTATCTACCTTTGAGTTGACCCTTCAGGCGGTTTCTACCTTCGAATTGACCCTTCAGGCGGTTTCTACCATCGGTTGACCAGCTGTCGCGACCCGTCCGAAAATCGGACGCGGCTAATGGATTACCGATCGCGGGCTTTGGATCGGCGCGGGCCCTCCCAGGCCCATACCAAATCGCGACGGGGGTATTTCTTTGAGGGATTCGACGATAAAAGTCGATCGCTTTCGACCTTAGTGTGGTCGGGGTGGCATGTGCAACTTGTGCATGCATTTGGAGTCGCCACCCGGTCTTTCTTGGAGGGTAGACCGGAAACCTTACTGATCGATTGGGAGAGATCAATCAATTCTACGGAACCAGAGATTTTGGGTTCGGGGACTTGGTTACGTCGATGTCATTACCAACGTCCTTTCGGTACCTAACGCGAGTGATTTTCCTGACTAAGAGTTAATGCAGACGCAATTTTGGGTGAGATATGGGTGGTTCAGGTTTCATGCAGATTGGAATACTAGTCCTATCAATCACAATCAATTTAACGAAAGCGCAGTCAATTGCATAAATGAATCATGTCAATACATATCAATTCACATCAAATGGCCTCCTAGTATAGCCATAAGGGCTTAGCGAAGATGTGATTTAGGGCTAGGGGTAAAATGGGAAGATTCGGGGACAATTAGTCCGAGGGGCAGAATTGTCATTTTTGGAAGGTTTGGATACCGAATTACCCAAAATATTCCATGGCCAGTTGATTGTGGCCATTTCCCATTTTTGAGAATTTTTTGGAATTTCTTGATTTTTTCTTCAATTTTTGGAAGACGATTCGCCCAAAGGGCGAAATCGTCATTTTAAGAGGGTTCGGGGTTCAAAACACCCGGGATGAGCCTTGGCCAGTTGTTTGTGGCCATTTCCTATTTTTTGGGATTTTCCTGGATTTTTTAGAATTTTTTGGAAGACAGTTTGCCGAAAGGGCAAAACCGTCATTTCGAAAAAGATCGGGGGTCGAACGACCCGGAACAAGTCATGGCCAGTAGAATGTGGCCATTTCCTATTTTCTGGAATTTTTTAGAATTTTTCTGAATTTTCCGAATTTTTTTGAATTTTTCATGAATTTTCTATTTTTTATTGATTTTTTGATTATTTTATTATTATTTTTGAATTTTTTAATATTTAAAATATTTTCCGGGCCGGGTCATACCCGGCCTGCGCCTCTCGGGCGCCCGGCCCGACCCTAGGGGTCGACACCGGCCTAAAACGACACCGTTTTATATTTTTAAATATTTTTTCCTATTTTTTAACAATTTTTTTGATTTTTTATCTATTTTATTTAATTATCCGCAAATTCCCCGGATCCGACGGTTCTCATCGCGCCACGTGGCCTCATCCTGTGCATCCGATCTTTCACTAGATCGGACGTCCCTCAGTGAGCCACGTGGCTCAATAATAGCCGTCGGATCAAAAATTAATTTATTTTCTTTTTTAGAAAAACCTACAAATCGGACGCTCTAGAACGTGCCACGTGGCCTCCTCTGGTGCGTCCGATCTTGTACAAGATCGGATGTCCCTTAGTGAGCCACGTGGCACATCCTCGTCCGCCGGATCGATTATTCGAAAATCATTTATTTAATTTTCCAAAAATCCAGGATCGCGACACGTGTCGCGATCGTGGCCGTCCGTTTGTTTTATTTGAAAATAAGTGGACCGGACCCCACCCGGCTGACGTGGCTGCCCACGTGGCACGCCACGTCGGCCGTTGACCGTTGACCGGCCGGAGGGTCGCCGGAGAAGACGATGAACAGTGAAAATTCCGGCGGGAATAGTAAAAAATCCGGCGAGGTCGCCGGAAAATGCCCAAAATTGACCAAAACTCAGAATTTTTTGGGGATTTTCGCACCACTAGACTCCCTAACATTTCAACATTAACATACAACAAAAATGAGGGCCACGACCACGTCGGAAATGGCCGAACCGGACCTCCCCGGAACCGGCGCCGGCGAGAGAAAATTTGCAGAAATTTTTTCTATCAAAGCTCGATTCTAAACCATCAAAGAGCATCCAAGAGGGGTCTAGAACCTTACCTGAGCTCGTTTCGAGCTTGTCGACCACTGGAAGTTTCCCGTTGAGCTCTCGGTCCGCGAGGTGGACGGCGAAGCTCCGAACGTGGTTTCCGGCTCGGTTTCGATGCAAAATAAAGAGCAAGCCGGGCGGAGGGATGGTGTTAGAGATGCGTGGGAACAAGATGCGCGACAAATAGGGCTCGGGGAACCCCGACCGAGACCTAAAAAATGCGAAGCCCATTCGGGCGTTTCGTCGAACACCCGGCGTGCATAAAGAAAAATGGAGATCCGGCGAGATACCGACCTACCCGGAGATTGCCGACGACCGCCGAAGCTCCCTTGATGATCTGTGCAGGTTGCTGAAGGTCCTCGGTGCTCGCTTCTCCCTCGGGTTTGCCCAAAAAAATCTCCCTCTCCCCATGGTCGAGCTTCGCTTAAAACCGAGCTCCTTCGCCGGTTTTCGTGGCCGACCGGCGCGCCTCGACGCGTCCGCCACCTCTGCCCGATGTTGCCATGTCCCCCCACGCCTGTCGCCTTTTTTTTCTTCAATAATCGCGCGCCCACGCCGCCCCCATCTTCCTCTGTTTTCTGCCCACGTTCTGCACATTCTGTGCATTTGCAGACCCGGGTCGGGCCGGGTCGGGTCGGGTCGGACCCGACCGGCCCGGTTCGGCCAAATCGCCCAAATCGCCAAATTGACCCCCCAAATGACCTCTTTTCATGAAATTGATGGCAAAATTGAAAGATTTTTATGCAATTAAGCCCTTTTGGCTAAAATTGATCAAATTGGAGGGCAAATTGACCCAATTGCATTTCAATACTTTAGAGTCCAATGTCATAGCTTATAAAAACTGAGAATTGAAAATTAGAAGACTCGAAAAGGATTTTTTAGGCCCGGTTCGGGATTAGGTTTGTGAAGGAACCCAATGAACCAAGCTGGATTTCCCTAATAAAAAGTGAACATATTAATGAGAGAATTAAAATAAAATTTCTAAATATTTTTTTGTAATTTTCTTACCACGGATGGTATTTTTCTGATTTTTTGGGTATTTTTATGATTAAATAAATTCCGAAAAATATTCAAAAATTCAAAAAATATTTTTTGTTCAAAATCGGTTCCTAAGGCTAGGCTAAGGCTTCCAAAGTTGATTTTGCAATTTTTTGACCTTTTTTGCTATTTTTAATTAATTTTAGAAATAAAAAAACTATAATAACGGATGGTCAAAAATCAGGTGTCAACAGCTGCCCCTCTTTGAGAGTGAGCTCGTCAGAGGTTGCTTTCAAAGACAAAATGACACCTGAATCTTAACCGACTCGACTGGGGAAAAGAAATGCTATGACATCGAACCCTTAAGTCCTTGATGAATGCTCAAATTAATCACCGGTTTACTCTTGCAATTCGAACGTGGGCCTGAGGGAGAGCGGCTTACCTGAAGTCTGCCCATTGGGTCCTGCGCATGCGGAGTCTGAGGTTTTATCACTGCGCTCTCAGGACGCCGGAAAAAGGAGGGGCTTGTTCCCTTTTTTTTTCTTCTTTTTTTTTTGTTTTGTTTTGTTTTGTTTTGTTTTGTTTTGTTTTTTTTTTAATATAGGCCCTCGTAGCTTCTGACACACTATCCCAGGCTTTATTCCTCGAAAACCTTTCCCGGCTACTGACAGGAAACACTCATAGAAAGATTTATCGAGTACCCCGAGCTTTGGGGATCCCATGACGCTGACTAGCGGTGACAGGGGGGATATTTTTGGCTTGAAAGGGGGATCCCATGGCGCTGACTAGCGGGGCCAGAGGGGATTTCTCAGTCGGAGGTTTGCTACGTCCGGCGAGACAGTTTGATCTTTTGAAAAGGTTCCCAAGACAGGGGTTCTCCAAGTCCAATGGGATTTCCTGATTTTTTGAAAGGGTTCCCAAAACGGAGGTTTTCCACGTCCGATGGGATTACCTGTTTTTCTGAGAAGGAGTCCCGAGTCGGAGGTTTTCCACGTCCGCTGGGATGGTTTGATCTTTTGAAAAGGTTCCCGGGACAATGGTTCTCCAAGTCCAAGGGGATTTTCTGATTTTTGAAAAGGAGTCTCATGACGAGGGTTCTCCACGTCCGATGAGATTACCTGTTTTTCTGAGAAGGGGTCTCATGACGAGGTTTCTCCACGCCTGATGAGATTACCTGTTTTTCTGGTAGGGGTCTCATGACGAGGTTTCTCCACGCCTAATGAGATTACCTGTTCTTTTGAAAAGGGGTCCCATGACGAGGTTTCTCCACGTCCGATGAGATTACCTTTTTTTTTGGGAAGGGGTCTCATGACGAGGTTTCTCCACGCCTGATGAGATTACCTATTTTTCTGGGAAGGGGTCTCATGACAAGGTTTCTCCACGCCTGATGAGATTACCTGAATTTTGAAAAGGGGTCCCATGACGAGGTTTCTCCACGCCTGATGAGATTACCTGTTTTTCTGGGAAGGGGTCTCATGACGAGGTTTCTCCACGCCTGATAAGATTACCTGTTTTTCTAGGAAGGGGTCCTATGACGAGGTTTCTCCACGCCTGATGAGATTACCTGTTTTTCTGGTAGGGGTCTCATGACGAGGTTTCTCCACGCCTGATGAGATTACATGTTCTTTTGAAAAGGGGTCCCATGACGAGGTTTCTCCACGTCCGATGAGATTACCTATTTTTCTGGGAAGGGGTCTCATGACGAGGTTTCTCCACGCCTGATGAGATTACTTGTTTTTCTGGGAATGGGTCTCATGACGAGGTTTCTCCACGCCTGATGAGATTACCTGAATTTTGAAAAGGGGTCCCATGACGAGGTTTCTCCACGCCTGATGAGATTACCTGTTTTTCTGGGAAGGGGTCTCATGACGAGGTTCTTTTTTTTTTGTTTTTTTTTTGTTTTTTTGTTGTTTTACCCTTCGTGGCGTCTAGTTCGCCATGCTGGGTTTTTATTACTCCCTCCATGGCTCCTGATTTGCCACTTTGGGGTCTTGAAATTCTTTTCCACGGCTACCGGTTGCAATCCATTCCGAAGGGTGAGAGCTTCGAGGCGTGGCTATCCGGCGCGTGCTTCGTGGAAAAGGCGGTCACCGTATCTCTAGGCGGCAAGTCACGAGCGTTATGGGCTCTGATCTTGAACTATGCTTTGAGACACCTCTGTCGTGAATCCCTGTGTAGTGGGACTTTGGGTGGAATAAATGTCTTTCCCGCGGCTACCGGCTGCAATCCATTCCGAAGGGTGAAAGCTTCGAGGCGTGGCTATCCGGCGCGTGCTTCGTGGAAAAGGCGGTCACCGTATCTCTAGGCGGCAAGTCGCGAGCGTTATGGGCTCCGATCTTGAACTGTGCTTTGAGACACCTCTGTCGTGAATCCCTGTGTAGTGGGACTTTGGGTGGAATAAATGTCTTTCCCGCGGCTACCAGCTGCAATCCATTCCGAAGGGTGAGAGCTTCGAGGCGTGGCTATCCGGCGCGTGCTTCGTGGAAAAGGCGGTCACCGTATCTCTAGGCGGCAAGTCGCGAGCGTTATGGGCTCCGATCTTGAACTATGCTTTGAGACACCTCTATCATGAATCCCTGTGTAGTGGGACTTTGGGTGGAATAAATGTCTTTCCCGCGGCTACCGGCTGCAATCCATTCCGAAGGGTGAGAGCTTCGAGGCGTGGCTATCCGGCGCGTGCTTCGTGGAAAAGGCGGTCACCGTATCTCTAGGCGGCAAGTCGCGAGCGTTATGGGCTCCGATCTTGAACTGTGCTTTGAGACACCTCTATCGTGAATCCCTGTGTAGTGGGACTTTGGGGAAAGAAATCTTCTGAAGCTGAAAATTGGCGATCCGGTCCGGAAGATGACAGATCCGCGGCTACCAACCTGTGAACACTTACAGAGAGATTTATCTGGTCATCGCGCTTTCGAAGCGTCAAGCGAGCCTTTTGGGCTTCAGTCTTGGGTCGACTTCTAGGCACATATTTGCTTTAGAGGATCCCATGACGCTGACTAGCGGGGCCAGAGGAGATTTCTCAGTCGGAGGTTTTCTACGTCCGGCGAGACAGTTTGATCTTTTGAAAAGGTTCCCAGGACAAGGGTTCTCCAAGTCCAATAGGATTTCCTGATTTTTGAAAGGGTTCCCGAATTGGAGGTTTTCCACGTCCAATGGGATTGTTTGTTTTTGAAAAGGGGTCCCAAGTCGGAGGTTTTCCACGTCCAATGGGATTGCCTATTTTTTAAAAGATTCCCAAGACGGAGGTTTTCCACGTCCGGTGGGATTTCCTGATTTTTGAAATGGGTTCCCGAATTGGAGGTTTTCCACGTCCAATGGGATTGTTTATTTTTGAAAAGGGATCCCAAGTCGGAGGTTTTCCACGTCCGGTGGGATTGTTTGGTTCTCTTAAAAAGGGGTCCCAAGTCGGAGGTTTTCCACGTCCGGTGGGATGGTTTGGTTTTCTTGAAAAGGGGTCCCAAGTCGGAGGTTTTCCACGTCCGTTGGGATGGTTTGTTTCTTCAAATGGTGTTCCCAACACGGAGGTTTTCTACGTCCGATGGGATGGCTCGGTTCTTCAAATGGTGCCCAAGTCGGAGGTTTTCCACGTCCGGTGGGATGGTTTGGTTTTCTTGAAAAGGGATCCCAAGTCGGAGGTTTTCCACGTCCGTTGGGATGGTTTGTTTCTTCAAATGGTTCCCAAGTCGGAGGTTTTCTACGTCCGGTGGGATGGTTTGGTTTTCTTGAAAAGGGGTCCCAAGTCGGAGGTTTTCCACGTCCGTTGGGATGGTTTGTTTCTTCAAATGGTGTTCCCAACACGGAGGTTTTCTACGTCCGATGGGATGGCTCGGTTCTTCAAATGGTTCCCAAGTCGGAGGTTTTCTACGTCCGGTGGGATTTCATGATTTTTGAAATGGGTTCCCGAATTGGAGGTTTTCCACGTCCAATGGGATTGTTTGTTTTTGAAAAGGAGTCTCGAGTCGGAGGTTTTCTACGTCCGGCGAGACAGTTTGATCTTTTTTTGAAAAAGAGTCCCGAGCCGGAGGTTTTCCACGTCCGACGGGATTGTTTATTTTTTAAAAAGATTCCCAAGACGGAGGTTTTCCACGTCCGTTGGGATTGTTTGATTCTTTTGAAAGATGAGTTCTTCCTTCCCTTTTTTTGAAAAAGATACCCATGGCGTGGTTTCTACCATTGAGTTGACCCTTCAGGCGGTTTCTACCTTTGGTTGACCCTTCAGGCGGTTTCTACCTTCATTTGACCCTTAAGGCGGTTTCTACCTTCAGTTGACCCTTCAGGCGGTGTCTACCATTGGTTTTGGTTGACCCTTCAGGCGGTTTCTACCTTCATTTGACCCTTCAGGCGGTGTCTACTATTGGTTGACCCTTCAGGCGGTTTCTACCATTGAGTCTGTTGAGGCGACATTCTGGGAGCTGGGTTCTCCAGGTATCCTGCAGAAATTTGAGCCTGAAATATCTTTCTTCACCAGGAAAATGTTAGTAATCTCTGGGAAGACGATGGCTGGCCACTTGCCGAAGCCGTATGACTTTAGTTTAATCATGAAATGTGCATTTTGATGCTGGAGGTCTTCCAAAGCATTCTTGCAACATGCAAATGTGATCACAAATCCCTTGCACGGAAAATCTGGATCAAATAATTTGAAAATTCCAGGAAGAGTTTGTTCAAAACATCAATTGGAATATTTCTCGACGAGGAGGTCTTCTCACCTGTTTTGCGATAGTGGTTTTTTATAAGGGACGCACTCAGTTCCCTACTAACCTGTGCCTAGGTTTTAGGCTCATTCGCAGCGCATACATTTTGATCGGTCGGGAGGTCTTCCACGGGACCGTAATGTTGGGCTTGGATATTGGTCTGCAAGGGGGACTCTTTTTTTGAGTCAAGGCCATTGAACGAAAGCTTTCATCATCTGCTCCGGATTTACAAGTCAAGAACCCTGCAAAATGAGAAAGAAATAGTCTTGCTCGTACCTCTTCGAGCTAAGCTATATGTTAACCCAAGTGTCTTAATCAGAGAAGACTGTTTCAGGGTTGTAACTTTGGTGGGATTGGGGACCGAGAAAAGGCTTGTTTTTGGCCCAGAATTTGTGAAGGGATTGACATTGGTGATCGTTGCAAATTTGCCACCTGTCTTTTCCATTCTGCATCTTCAATTTTCGAGGTGCACGACCACTTTTGAGGTGTGCACAAATTCCTATGAGAGCGTCTCTGGCTGCATTAAGAGGCTGACAACTCTGTTTGCGTCTTTGCTCCGCGCTTGACACTGTTTGAGGAGTAGTCTTTTGAATCTGACTCCTTTTAGATTTTTCCCTCCCCTTTTCAAACAGGTTTCACTGGGGGATTGATACAAATTGTTCACCCAAGCATCGGCCTTGCTTTTACCAGGCACTTTGCTTTTTCTTGATGCTGGGGGCTTTTTCCTCATCTTTTCCTTTTCCTTTTTCTTTTGAAATCCCGCTTTTTCTCAACTTCAGGAGATCGTGTTAGACATGTGACCAAAGGTCTAACAACTTTAAGCATTATCTTAGGGATTTCTTTGCAAACCCTAAGTCTTGAACTCTTCCGTTTCTGAAGTGATGATGCATCCGTCTTGGGACTTGCAATGACCACCAACGGGTTCTTGAAATGAATTTGCAGGCTCAACTTGGCTGTGCAAAGGATATGGTGTGTGGGATAGAGAAATGAATGCTTCTCGTCATCCTATGGCACTTGGATTACCATATAAACAACACACAAAGATTAATGTTAGTCCGAGCAAGAAAATCTCTAACCATTTTCTCCTGATGCTGCTGGACTCACTTTCGTTCTTGCCCCGATGTGGGGTGTTTCTTGACAGGGTTGAGAATGGAAACCGCCGTTCAAAGGGGTTGTCAATAGTCACCTGTTGTGTTTGGGGATATGAAACGAATGCCTCCGTCGTCCCGATCCATGTAATTGCTGCGAATGATCCCTACTTCCGTAGGTCCAGATTTTGCTACCTGATTCGCTCCACTCTTCTCTCAAGTGTGTGTAGGACGTGTTTAGATTAGGCTTTGCCTCTCGTCTTTTGAGAAAACGTCCTTTTGAAGGTTTTGAACAACCTTTGATTGGAAAAATCTCTTTCATTTTCTCCAAAAATTTTACCCATCAAAGAGGATTTTATGATGCACCATGCATGTTCTAATCATGTTTAGACAACCTCCTGTTTTCAAAACATGATTGTTAATGGAGTTGGAACTCTATGTCTTTTTTAGACATTAGATTCTGAAAACTTTTCTTTTTCTCTTTTTTCTCTTTTTTGTTTAACATCTTCAATGGATTGGGGAGAGGGATACTTACCTGTCCCTCGCGGCTGGAGATCCCTGAAAATGCGGAAGAAACATGTTATTGTATGTTCATGAATTTTTCAGAGAATTAGAACGATACATCTCACCCTTGGTCATGTGTTCCCATGGGTAATACATGGGATGTGAAAACCTGTTTCGCCTTGATGGCGATCCCCTGTCAAAGACGGGAATTATGTGTCAGTTTGCGTTCCAAAATTCAAGACAAATTGGAACGATACCGCCTTGTTCTTGCTTTGTGTTTCCGTTTGAACACAAACGCGCGGCTTGCAGAATTTGGCCCTCTATCTTGTGGCCATGATCTCTCCATCTGGTTGGCAATGGAACCTTCTCTAGGATTTGCACTATAGGATATTCATTCATGCTTTTGGATGCATTCCCACGCCAATCTTCAAAGTTCAATCAAAGATCACTTCTTGGAGTCATGGCTTCCAAAGTTGATAATTCTATTCGCCTCCTTGTCGGCGAATTCCTTTCTTTTGCGGCTTTTTGGCGCCAACAATTTTCTGTCCATCTTGACGGCGAATCCCTGTCAACAATAAACATCAAGTGTCAGTTCGTGTTTCGAAATTCAAGATAAATCGAAACGATACTGCTTTACTCTCGCTTCGCGCCTCCTTTTGAACGCAAATGTAAGGCTTGTTGAAGTCGGCCATCTAGCTCGCGACCATGATCTACCCATCTGTTTGGCCACGAAATCCTTCTCTAGGATTTGCACTGGATGAGATCAATTTCTGCTTTTGGACGTATTCTAACGCCATTTTGCGGGGTTCCATTTCCTGGCAGCTTGCCCCCTACAACGGATATTTCTTTTCGCTTCCACGTTGGGCGAGATCCTTTCTTTTGTGGCTTTTTGGTGCCACCAATTTTCTGCCAAATGAGAACAAACTCATGTTAAGCATGGGATCTTTGGGAGATCAATTTGGAACGATACAAAGTTACCGTTCACCCAGGTTTGTATCCTGGGGTTTACTTCCGATGAGGACGACTCTGTCATTGCGTCCATGGATTTTGCCAGAGAAGAAATGTCCTTCCTTTGTCCGGCACACAAATGATTCACTTGCCCCGGTTAGACGTGGTTCATCATGGCTAGGTGATGCCTGCCCCAGCTAAATTCATTCCTGCGTTTTGCTATAATCTCCATCCTCTTTGGGGATGTCTTCCCTCTTGGGATTCCTGATGACGCCTTACTGACGTATTCCTTTCCTTCGTCGATTATTGACGCTTCTCATTTGATGTGGGTGATGGATGCTGCTTCATCTCGTCTGTATTTGTGGGTGTTGTTCGTGAGACGATCCTCAATCACGTCGACAACTGCTTTGCCCCAGTTGGGCGGTGTTCATCTTGGCAGCATGCCTTGGCATTCCCATGCTCCTGGACGATTTTCAATCCGATTTGAAGACATTCATGCACCTGCATATGAAGAGACAGGTGTGGGGATTTATCTGGCTTCATTTGAAATTTCAGGAAGGAGGTACTCCCTTCGAGACTTCGTCCTTCCAACATTTGAAGGAGCAGTGTTTTCCAAGTATTTTGCCCCAGTGAGGCTTGTCTCGGTGTTCGTCATCTCTGGGTTTGATAACCCTGGTTCGATGCACTTTCATGGGGGATCGTGAGAATTTGCCCCCGGCTTGGCTCCTCGAAGCAGGTGGGGGAGCCCGCTCTCGTGAATTTTTGTCGATTCTGGTCATCTATCTCGATTGCCAGATTCTTCGATTATTATTATTTTTTTTGTCCCTAGACAGCCTGACAATCTGGGGATTTGTCATGTGGCGGTTTGGTGATTCTCTCGATCACAGCCGCCATTTGAGATGTTCGATGTTCCCCTATTGAAAAGAAGAAATCTCATGAGTAAGGGGCATGTATAATTGACTGTTGGAGTCGATACAATTTACCCTTGAAATTTATCTTGCGGGAACCGGCATTTCTCCCTTTGGGTTCTCTGTATGCAGAATATGTGCATGATATGCATGATGCATGTTAGGTGTGCCAGCAACGAAACATGAGTTCGTGCTTTTCACTCTATTCAGAGAAAGCATTTTTATCAGATATGTCAATCTGGAAAACTTGAAATTTTCTTTTCAAGCGCTCTTTTCACAGAGATTTCTAAATGATGATAAACTTCTTCAAGTTTTCTCAAAGGTTTTGTTCACAAATTGAGCTATTAGAATGCTCTTAAAAATATTTAGCCAAAGTGCATGTTTGAGATGCCATGAAAAGGGGTACTCCCTGTTTGTCATTTGAAGGCATTGCTTCTTGGGCCCTCTGCTTCTGTTCCCAACCTGAAAGGAAAAAGAAATGAAACATTATTCTCATATCAAGAAAATAATCATTTTGGAACGATACGTCCTTTTACCAGAATCGATGGCTCCGTATTGTTCTCCTTCTCATTTAGAAGGGTTTGATGTGTTTTGTCTTTGATTGATTATTCCACTTCATCATGATTCATGGGTGATAACTGCTTCAGGGACTTCCCCTACGTATCCCCATGGTGAATTCGGCATATCCTACATTCGGTACCCTTTCTGGGTAGAGAGTGATTTGCCCCCAGCAACTGGATGCGTTGTCTGGGGCTGACTGATTTATTTATGGGTAGTTTGATCATGCCGTGTCGATGCATTCCCACTTAGTCGGAGCCGATCCACTCCGTGTCAGGTGATTTTGGCATCCCGCACCTTTCAAATTCTCTGACGCCTGGTATCTACTCTGTATTCTCTTTTGGGATACCAGATGATATGCTCATACAATCCTTCGAAGATTTCAGCATTTGATGTTCTGACACTTCTTAGTCTCATCAGTGCGTTTTGATTTCTTCATGCACCTTCTGCCTTGTCATCGTTTCATGACATCCCTCGAGCTTCTTGCTATTTGACATCAGCAAGCACGGGTGTACATGTGGTTGAATACTTTAACATCTTGAAGTGTTACTTCACAGGCCATGGTTTCCTTCATTGTGTCCTGTCGCATTCGCCTTACGCTTTAATAGTCTTTTATTTCATCTTCGGGCATCCAAGACGATGGAGATTCTTCGGTGGTCCCATTCACTTTTATCATCACCTGATTTGATCCATCTTGTTTTTACCAACCCAATGGGGGTGACATCTGATGAAGGCACCTTCCTCTTCCTCTTGTAGGGAATGCAAGTTTCTATTTGTTGGTCTTCAACCATCTTATCCATCGTTCCACCATCATCTTGCATGTAGTCAGATGAGGGCATTTTCGGCAAATGTCTGCCATGTAAAACATGTCCCTCCTGTCTATCCGCAGATGGATTTTTCTTCTCGACCTGTTTTTCACCTGAGAGGAAGAGATAGGAAATATTACGCCAATATCTGATTGAAAATCAATTAGGAACGACACGTCCTTATCCTCGATCCGATTGCCCCGGTCAGGTGGCGTTTGCCCTGGCTAAGTGGGGTTTGCCCCAGTTGACTGCTTTGACCTCCTTCATTATTTTTGCAGTTCTTTTTTAATTTGGGGATATATGCCATTTGTAGTTTCTCGTCCCCTTTTCGTCTCGATGGGCCTTTGCTCCGGTATGCTTTTTTGTGAGAAGTCGACTCATTTGTCTGCCTTCAAATGTCCATCCCGGTGGCTCGAGTTATCGACCAGCTTCAATCTTTTTGAAGCACCACTCCGTTTCTCTTGGGCGTTCCATGCTTTGGGCGGCACACCTGAGATGCCATGAAGCCAGTTAGCCCAAATATGGAAAAGAGAGTCCATACATGACGGATTTTTCTTAGAAACACATTTTGAAAGATTTGATTAGAAGGTGGGGAACGGGGGCTAATCCTCTTATCATCGGATATCTTCGCTACCCCGAAAGGTTTTGAAAACCAGGAGACATGTGGGAAATCAGGTCTCAGGAATTTTTCTCTTTTTTTGTTGTTTTTCTTGTTGTTTTCTTTTTGTTTTTTTTTTGTTTTTTTTTGTTTTTTGTTTTTTTTTTGTCGTCATTGACCGATTTGTGGTGCTCCCCCATGTCCCCATTTTTTTTATTTTTTATTTTTGATTTTTGATTTTTGATTTTTGATTTTTTTTTTTTTTAGGGAGACTGCACTCGAGACTATATATGGACTAAAATGCAAATAGACTAAAAAGTGATGATGGAAAGGAGGAAGTGACTCCCTCATCCATGTAGTTTGCCATCATCAATTGTCCGATCAGCCGGGTCGGCGCGGTCATTGATGGGGTTGTCTTCGTACACCCTGTCCGCTTGTTGGTTTTGCCGCATGTTCTCCCATGACTCTTCCCTCATAGCCTCTATCGCATATCCTTCAGAGGTTAAGCTCAACTTTGCGAAGGAAGTTGTAAAAGCGGGGTCTTCAACCCTACCGATGATGCCCATACTACCCATCTCGGTTAAGCATGGCTCTTTCCGCCCCATCGAGGTGGTATGCTTCTCCGGATTTTGAGAAGATGTAGTCGGTACCTCACGTGATTCGGGTACGTTGGTGATAAGCCTTAGATCGCTTTCCGGTCCAACCTCGGATACGTCACTGATTTTGTGATCCGACAAAAGGTCAGGCCGGACGTTGAGTCCTGTCCTATCGAACACTAGTATATCACAGTCGATGAGAGCCTGCACATCATATTGTAGAGTTCGGCAATTGTCGACATTATGTCCCTTCTCCCCCATATGGTATGCACAGGTCTGATTCAGGTCGAACCCCTGGAATCTTGGCGGTTTCACCCTTGGTGGCCTCTTGGCTACCAACCTTTCCTCCAAAAGCCGATGGAGCAGTTCTGACATAGGAAGTGGGAGCGGTGTGAATAATGGGGGACTTCTCTTGCTTGACTGGCCAGATTTCTCTATCTTAGGTGCTGGTTGTCTCTGGTGAGGAATGAAATCAGGCGGCTGATGTCTTGCCACGTGTACGGAATTTTGACTCGTGAACGTCATTCTTCGATAGTCGGTCGTCGTTTCCCTGACCGGTTCTTTACTCCTTTGAGAAAGCTCTCCGTGGCTTTCTTTGTTTCTGATCATGCTATCGCGCTTAGCCCATTCCATCCTTTCACCGGCATGCACAAGTTGTGAAAATGATTGGTAATGAGCCGTACCCAATCGATTAAAGGAATCATAGGGAAGAGCTTTCAGACAGTGCTCTATTAACTCATCTTCGTCCAGCGGAGGTTGGACTTGGGCTGCTTTTACTCTCCACCTTTGTGTGAATGATCTAAAGCTTTCATTTCTCCTTTGCTTCATGTGCATCAGATCCATTCTGGTAGGGGTGGCATTCCTGTTGAAATCGTATTGCTGGAGAAACTGATTAGCCAAATCACTCCATTCTCGGATGCCCTCGACATCAAGCCTCGTGAACCATTCTAACGCGGGACCGACCAGGCTATGCCGAAAATTTTGGACAAGAAGCAAATCTTCACGATCGAAATCGATCATCGCCTCCAAATAGTATTGGATATGAGTTCTTGGGCAACCGATACCACCATATCTCCTAGCAAGTCCCGGCCATTGGGGAATCTCAAGCGTCTTCCCTTTGGGGCATGTAGAAGAGACATTGTATGGACGGGTTTCAGCGGGGATCGGGTTTGCACGACCTCCAACATCCTGCTGGTGACTATAGTTTTTCTCCCGAATCAGGTGTGTGACGAACAGATCCTCTCCAGTCATCTCATTTTCCTCCATAGCACCATACTTTTCTTTATGCTGTTCTTCCAGGTTACTCATCATGGGTGTGCCTTCGGAGAAGTCTTCTACTTCCAGGGCTCGATCAACATCTGGCACGCCGGTTGAACCTGGTCGGGTGGTCAGATCAGGGTTGAAGGTCGTCGGGGACGCCTCTTGTGTAGTGAGGAGGAATGTCTTCATCATTGCCAATGTCTGAGTCATCTGACTCTCCAGTGCGGCCAAGCGCTTCTCCAGGCCAATCTGATCCATTTTAACCTGTGACTGAAGCTTCACACAAGTTCTTGGCTTTTGATTCCGGAAAACACCTGTTTCGAATGACAGGACTATGTTAGAAAGGGGAGTAAAGCATAAATCCTTTCAATTTTATGCTTTCTTGTGATTAACGAGGATAAAAACTTTTACACAAGCCTTAGCCTCGTGTGAAAAATTCTTATCGATGTTTTTCAAGAGAAAACATAAAACTAAAAGGAGTGTAATCCATGGTCATTACTTTTGGCGAATTCCCAGAAAATCTGTGGAATGTCCAAGAAGATAAAAATGCAATTCCAATGTGTCCTAAATTCGGTGGGAGATAGGACATCCAAATTGGGATGATTTCCCGAAGGTAATTTGGATATCAGGTCTCCTCTTGAATTCAGGAAACATGAACGAATTTAGTTAATTACCAAGGATTACCAATGATGCATGCTATAAACCGATTCAATTCCATGTCCGGCGTACCATGAAATGAATGTTAGATTCTCGTACTTGGGTTAGACATGCCAAGTGTGAGTTCTAACGAAAATTTCATCTGGGTAAGACATGCAATTGAACCGAACAATTCGAATGGTTGAGAGAAATTCCAGTGCCGCATTCCAATGTCAAGACACTTAGACAAGACTTAGGGATCGAGGTGTAAAAGATAGATGGGAGACCCACAGACGGGTTCTCCTTACAGACTCGATGATCTTGATAAAAGGAAAGGGACGATTGGAACGTGGCCCTTATGAACCTAAAGAGATGCCCCAAGTTGGGTCTTCCGAGGACGGCACTTGGTGTCTTCGGTTCGGCTATTTCGGGTTTTCATTTTCATCAGATGCCCTTCTGATAATGTCCGGTAGGTGTCTCGAATTTGCTGTTATCACCTGTCCTTCAACTTCCGGTATGGTTACCGGACCATCCCTTGGACAACTTGAAAAGGGTGAACTCCGTTGAATGTCCCGACAGTCCGATGGCTGGTGACACGTCGCTCATACTTGAATACGTCCGGGATGTGGGACCGACTTGGAGAGATCATCTCTACTCTATCCATACTCTATAATGGAATTGAACTCAACCCTCGGATTTGATGAATGCAGCATGTTGTGCAATATAAAAAAGAGCTGCAAGTGAATTCAAATAGAAATGGCAGGACCTTACCAAGAGAGGTACCCAATGATTTTTGGTTTTAGGTATACCAACCATCCATATACATGCGCATGAGACAAGTGAGGCTTGACTCTAGAAATCAAAATGGCTTAGGTGAGGAACCTAGAGGCCTCTCTCTATCCGAGTCGATAAATTCGTCCATGAGCGCAATCCACAACAAATGGATAAAAGTCTCGACTTGGATAGTGAGTGGGATCGAATATGGTCAACCCCAGCGCAATCCACGCTAGAGCGTTGCATATCGATCCCTGATCTATGGCTACCTGAAAAGGTGATTTCGCGGCCTGGGTTTGGGCGCTTTGTGCAAAGTGTCGTGATCCTCAAATATGCAGTGAACCATGCGCAACAATTTATATATCAATCAGCGCTTCAAATCATCCATATAACATACATTCCTACGCCCATCCTGCATAAGACAGTGTTAATCACAGACTACACCCCTTATCACTCCAATCTGCAAAAAATATATAACACCTATCGTGAGCGGACTTACCTCACCTTCAAGAGCGCCTGTAGGGTTAGAAAAATCACTCAACGTTTTAATTACGGCCTAAGTCCACTTGAGGTCCAGAACCAAGTGTTCTAGAACAATTTCCCCAGCGGAGTCGCCAGCTGTCGCGACCCGTCCGAAAATCGGACGCGGCTAATGGATTACCGATCGCAGGCTTTGGATCGGCGCGGGCCCTCCCAGGCCCATACCAAATCGCGGCGGGGGTTTTCTTTGAGGGATTCGACGATAAGAGTCGATCGCTTTCGACCTTCAGTGCGGTCGTGGTGGCATGTGCAACTTGTGCATGCATTTGGAGTCGCCACCCGGTCTTTCTTGGAGGATAGACCGGAAACCTTACTGACCGATTGGGAGAGATCGCTCAGTTCTGCGGAACCAGAGATTTTGGGTTCGGGGACTTGGTTACGTCGGTGTCATTACCAACGCCCTTTCGGTACCTAACGCGAGTGATTTTCCTGACTAAGAGTTCATGCAGACGCAATTTGGGGTGAAGTAGGTCTGATTTAGGGTTTCATGCAGATTGAAAGACTAGTCCTATCAATCGCAATCAATTATAATGAAAGCGCAAGTCAAGTGCATAAATAAATCATGTCAATGCACATCAATTTCAATCATTGGCCTCCTAGTATAGCCATAAGGGCTTAGAGAAGATGTGATTTAGGGCTAGGGGTAAAATGGGAAGATTTGGGGACAATTAGCCCGAAGGGCAAAATTGTCATTTTTGGAAGGTTTGGATACCTAAATACCCAAAATATTCCATGGCCAGTTGATTGTGGCCATTTCCCATTTTTGAGAATTGTTTTGGAATTTCTGGATTTTTCTTTGATTTTTTGGAAAGACGATTCGCCCAAAGGGCAAAATCGTCATTTTAAGAAGGGTCGGGGTTCAAAACACCCGGAATGAGCCTTGGCCAGTTGTTTGTGGCCATTTTTTATTTTTTGGGATTTTTCTAGAATTTTTAGAATTTTTTTGGAAGACGGTTTGCCGGAAGGGCAAAACCGTCATTTTTGGAAAGACCGGGGGTCGAAAGACCCGGAACAGGTTGTGGCCAGTTGGATGTGGCCATTTCCCATTTTCTGGAATTTTTTAGAATTTTTCTGAATTTTCCGAATTTTTTTGAATTTTTCATGAATTTTTTATTTTTTATTGATTTTTTGATTATTTTATTATTATTTTTGAATTTTTTAATATTTAAAAATATTTTCCGGGCCGGGTCAAACCCGGCCTGCGCCTCTCGGGCGCCCGGCCCGACCCTAGGGGTCGACACCGGCCTAAAACGACACCGTTTTATATTTTTAAATATTTTTTCCTATTTTTTAACAATTTTTTTGATTTTTTATCTATTTTATTTAATTATCCGCAAATTCAGCGGATCCGACGGTTCTCATCGCGCCATGTGGCCTCATCCTGTGCATCCGATCTTCCACTAGATCGGACGTCCCTCAGTGAGCCACGTGGCTCAATAATAGCCGTCGGATCAAAAATTAATTTATTTTCTTTTTTAGAAAAACCTACAAATCGGACGCTCTAGAACGTGCCACGTGGCCTCCTCTGGTGCGTCCGATCTTGTACAAGATCGGATGTCCCTCAGTGAGCCACGTGGCACATCCTCGTCCGCCGGATCGATTATTCGAAAATCATTTATTTAATTTTCCAAAAATCCAGGATCGCGACACGTGTCGCGATCGTGGCCGTCCGTTTGTTTTATTTGAAAATAAGTGGACCGGACCCCATCCGGCTGACGTGGCTGCCTACGTGGCACGCCACGTCGGCCGTTGACCGTTGACCGGCCGGAGGGTCGCCGGAGAAGACGATGAACAGTGAAAATTCCGGCGGGAATAGTAAAAATTCCGGCGAGGTCGCCGGAAAATGCCCAAAATTGACCAAAACTCAGAATTTTTTGGGGATTTTCGCACCACTAGACTCCCTAACATTTCAACATTAACATACAACAAAAATGAGGGCCACGACCACGTCGGAAATGGCCGAACCGGACCTCCCCGGAACCGGCGCCGGCGAGAGAAAATTTGCAGAAATTTTTTCTATCAAAGCTCGATTCTAAACCATCAAAGAGCATCCAAGAGGGGTCTAGAACCTTACCTGAGCTCGTTTCGAGCTTGTCGACCGCCGGAAGTTTCCCGTTGAGCTCTCGGTCCGCGAGGTGGACAGCGAAGCTCCGAACGTGGTTTCCGGCTCGGTTTCGATGCAAAATAAAGAGCAAGCCGGGCGGAGGGATGGTGTTAGAGACGCGTGGGAACAAGATGCGCGACAAATAGGGCTCGGGGAACCCCGACCGAGACCTAAAAAATGCGAAGCCCATTCGGGCGTTTCGTCGAACACCCGGCGTGCATAAAGAAAAATGGAGATCCGGCGAGATACCGACCTACCCGGAGATTGCCGACGACCGCCGAAGCTCCCTTGATGATCTGTGCAGGTTGCTGAAGGTCCTCGGTGCTCGCTTCTCCCTCGGGTTTGCCCAAAAAAATCTCCCTCTCCCCATGGCCGAGCTTCGCTTAAAACCGAGCTCCCTCGCCGGTTTTCGTGGCCGACCGGCGCGCCTCGACGCGTCCGCCACCTCTGCCCGATGTTGCCATGTCCCCCCACGCCTGTCGCCTTTTTTTTCTTCAATAATCGCGCGCCCACGCCGCCCCCATCTTCCTCTGTTTTCTGCCCACGTTCTGCACATTCTGTGCATTTGCAGACCCGGATCGGGCCGGGTCGGGTCGGGTCGGACCCGACCGGCCCGGTTCGGCCAAATCGCCCAAATCGCCAAATTGACCCCCCAAATGACCTCTTTTCATGAAATTGATGGCAAAATTGAAAGATTTTTATGCAATTAAGCCCTTTTAGCTAAAATTGATCAAATTGGAGGGCAAATTGACCCAATTGCATTTCAATACTTTAGAGTCCAATGTCATAGCTTATAAAAACCGAGAATTGAAAATTAGAAGACTCGAAAAGGATTTTTTAGGCCCGGTTCGGGATTAGGTTTGTGAAGGAACCCAATGAACCAAGCTGGATTTCCCTAATAAAAAGTGAAAATATTAATGAGAGAATTAAAATAAAATTTCTGAATATTTTTTGTAATTGTCTGACCACGGATGGTATTTTTCTGATTTTTTGGGTATTTTTATGATTAAATAAATTCCGAAAAATATTAAAAAATTCAAAAAATATTTTTTGTTCAAAATCGGTTCCTAAGGCTAGGCTAAGGCTTCCAAAGTTGATTTTGCAATTTTTTGACCTTTTTTGCTATTTTTAATTAATTTTAGAAATAAAAAAACTATAATAACGGATGGTCAAAAATCAGGTGTCAACAGATGGTACGTGGACTACCTGAAATTTCTTCTCCGAAGGAGATTTGTGAACCATGTGTTGTTGGGAAGAAGTGCAGAGAAAGCTTCCCTTCGGGAAAATCATGGAGAGCGTCAAGACCGTTGGAGTTGGTGCACTCCGACCTCTGTGGACCGCTCGGTGAGTCGTCGAATCGGGGGTACAGGTATTTTGTTACCTTCATCGATGATTTTAGCAGGAAAACATGGGTTTATTTCTTGAAGCAAAAGTCAGATGCCATCGATGCTTTTAAGGAGTTCAAAGCCTATGTAGAGAAGCAAAGTGGGCATGGAATTCGGATTCTCCGAACTGATCGTGGCACGGAATATTTGGTTGGAGATGTTTTCTTCAAGCAGTGCGGCATCAAACATCAGTTGACAGCACGATATACTCCTCAACAGAACGGAGTAGCGGAGAGAAAAAATCGCACTATTGTTGATATGGTACGTACTATGCTCCATTCCAAACATTTGCCTAAGCATTTCTGGGCAGAAGCGGTTGCTTGTACTATTTACTTGTTGAACCGCTGTCCAACTAAAGGTCTTGAGTTCAAGACACCGACGGAGGTGTGGAGTGGTCAAATCCCTTCAGTTCAGCATCTTCGTGTGTTTGGGTGTATTGCTTACGCCCATGTGCCTAATGAACTTCGCAAAAAGCTTGATGAGAAGAGTGAGAAATGCATCTTTCTTGGTTACAGCAATGAGATGAAGGGTTATCGGTTGTATAATCCTATATCGAAGAAGGTGGTTATCAGTCGAGATGTCACCTTCGACGAGGAAGCTGAGTGGATGTGGAACAGGGAAGAGAAGAAGCAGTTTCATTTTGTCTTCGATGAGGAGGAGTCAGTTCAATCTGAACCAGCAACGAGTTCGATGCAGCCTACTTCGACAGCAGATCCTGTCGAAAATCCTGTTGAAAATCTTGTCGAAGATCGTGTCGAAAGTTCCTCCCGTCCACGGCGAGAACGAGTTTTACCTGCTCGTTTGAGGGATTATTCTTTGTTGAATAATGATGACCCATCTGATGAAGAAATTGTCAATTATGCTCTTTTTGCAGATTGTGATCCGACACACTTTAAGGAGGCTTCCCAAGATAGTGGTTGGATTCATGCCATGGATGATGAGATATATGCGATCGAGAAGAATGATACGTGGGAACTCACGTCTCTTCCAGAAGGCAAGAAGTCCATCGGTGTAAAATGGGTCTACAAAACCAAGCGTAAGCCTAATGGTGATGTTGATCGGTTGAAGGCTCGTCTTGTAGTCAAGGGTTACAAACAGAAACCCGGGATTGACTATTTTGAGGTATTTGCTCCGGTTGCAAGAATGGATACTATTCGTATGATTTTTGCTTTAGCAGCTCAAAGGCGCTGGAAAATACACCAAATGGATGTCAAGTCCGCATTTCTCAATGGCGTACTTGAGGAGGAGGTGTATGTGGATCAACCGGAGGGCTATGTCAAAACAGGACAAGAGGGCTTAGTCTACAGATTGAAGAAAGCTATTTATGGCCTCAAACAAGCACCACGAGCCTGGTATACCAGAATTGATTCTTATTTCTTGACTCATGGTTTTATCCGCTGTCCTTATGAGCATACTTTATATGTCAAGGTTGGCTTGAATGGTGAAATACTCATTGTTTGCTTATATGTCGATGATCTCATATTTACTGGAGATTGTCAAGAAATGATTTGTGACTTCATGGAGGCCATGACCCGTGAGTTCGAGATGACAGATATGGGTCTCATGTATTATTTTCTTGGCCTAGAAGTTACTCAATCGGAGGATGGTATTTTTGTTTGTCAACAGAAGTATGCCAAGGATATTCTTGAGCATTTCAAGATGGCTACTTGTAAACCAATTAGCACTCCCATGGAGGAAAGATTGAAGTTGACAAAAGACGGAAGTGGTTATGAAGTCGATCCCACTTATTTCAAGAGGTTAGTTGGGAGTCTACGATATTTGACTTCTACTCGGCCAGATCTTGTTTATAATGTTGGGATGATAAGCAGATTTATGGAAGTTCCCAGACAATCACACTTGCAGGCGGCAAAAAGGATTCTTCGGTACATTAAAGGTACTGTGGATGATGGTATATTCTACACTTTTTCTAATGATTTTCAGCTTGTGGGATATACAGACAGTGATTGGGGAGGTGATATTGGAGAAAGAAAGAGTACTTCCGGTTATGTTTTCTCTTTAGGAAATGAGATTTTCTCCTGGTCTTCGAAGAAGCAGCAGGTGGTTGCTTTGTCCAGTGCAGAAGCAGAATATATAGCAGCGGCTTATTGTGCTACTCAAGCAGTTTGGCTACGTTCGATGCTCGCTGAACTTCGTCATAAGCAAGAGCATTCGACGGTGATTTATTGTGATAATAAGTCAGCCATAGCACTTGCAAAGAATCCAGTCTTTCATGGAAGAAGCAAGCACATCGATATAAAGTATCACTTCATTCGAGATCTAGTGAAGTCCAAGGAGATTGTGCTGCAGTATTGCAAGTCGGAAGACCAAGTGGCTGATATGTTTACGAAGCCGTTGAAGACAGACTCCTTCCTTAAATTCAAGAGAATGATCGGCATGGTTAAGATGAGCTCGGTTTAAGGGAGGCTGTTGGGAATCGCAAGAGTCACGACTCTTCGTAATCCAAGCTCATCGTAAAGTGGAGTCTTGGAAGATATTAAGTTGTTGCAATTATTATCTAGAGAATAGGAAGAGTCCTAGACGTTGTTATCTAGGAGATTATGTTTATTTATTAGCTTTAAATGTCATGTATCTGGACGTGTCTGTTCGTTTGTCTAGAGAAGTCGTAGAGTCATGCCTACAGCCTATAAATAGGCGTGTTTTGTAATCGTTTAGTAGAACATGAGAGTGAATAACATTTCCAAAATTTTCTTCTTCAAACACTTAGGTATCAGAGTGCTGCGCCTCTAAGATCCAACAACTTTAAAATCGTAAATAAAGCAAACCTTTGCATGCCCAAATTCTTCAAAGCGATGGTGGTTTCCTCCTCAGAAGCATTCTTTTCTCGTAGCTCACTAATCAAATCTTCATTCAAGAGCTTTTCTTCATTGACGTCCAGTTTTCTTGACCCACTAATCGTTCCGCCCATGCTAAACGCCTTTTCCGGTATAATTCCGCTCTTTTCACCACATACATATGCTGAAAATGAACCATGTGTACGGTATCGGTAAAACATGTTCATTGCTAAATATATACTAGTACGATCGGTCCACTAAAATAGTTTAAAAATTGGCGTGGCATACTTTCATCGAGTGAAACGCAATGGAATGGGGAAAATATCGAGAACAACCGCAACGGGGAAATCACTTACCAGTTGATACATGGAGTACCATCTTTATATTGACGCATCTTGTAGCAAATTCCGCAACATGCTTAGCTCCATATGTATTGATGGCCAGAGCAATGTCATACCTGCAAGGAGAAAAAAAAGCTTAGAAAAATAGAGAAATGTGAATCATTAATCGTAAGAAAAATTAAGGGGATTCAAAAACTAGCTGATTGATGGATAGATAAGGTACCGATCATCCATTGTGGTGGTCGCCGCCGAATGGACAATGACATCGATTTCTCTCCACATCTCCGATCTCAAATCAAAATCATTGACTCCCAAATTCTCATTGGAAACGTCGCCTGGAATTGCATGTAACTTCTCTATAATGGAACTTGAGTTTGGTGCACGTTTCTGCCTTAAAACGTCGAATAACTTCTTCTATATGAGCTGTTTGGGATGGCCACATACACAACTTAACTCACGAAACCAATTATGTGAAATCTACAAAGGATGGGGAGTTGAAATCTTGCTTCATATAGGTAAAGAAAAACTGTTTTTCGAATATCTCAGTCTTTCACTTAAGAAAACCTAGAATTTAGAATCTGAATGTTTTTACAGTAGTATTGATTGAGGAAGGCGTTAATAAATTCCTATACAAAGAGGACGATTTACCGTTTCATTTCCAAAAATACAGATTCTTCTTTGAGCTTATAAATTTCTGAAAGAATTGGCAAGCGTTAACAATTTTGGTTAAAGAAGTTAAAGGGCACTTGATTTTCTGTACCTTGTTGTTAACTTACCAATATATTTTTACAAAATTACCAACTCCTTTTAACAGTATGCAAATTATTGGCTTTTCTTATCTTTTCCCAATTTTCATTTACATTTTCTTTTCATTGTGGTTGTGCATGCATAGCTAGGCACAAGAAGTCTCAGTGAGATTTTATAAAATTAAATGTAGCAGCTAATCGTTATTCAACCAAAAAAAAGGAGAAAAAGAAGAAGACTTTTCTGGTGTAAATATGTAAGTATCATTAATCAGATGAGGTATAAAAGCTCATCTGATTATTCCACGAACATCCTTCTAATCAAGTATGTTCAAAATGGTAAGCACCAAATGTTGTGATGAATAGAAAACAAGAACTGACTTTATCATGCCAAAAAATTAATAATTATGGTTGTGTCTGTAAATGTGTTACCTCTTCACGTAGCCGATGTGTGGCCGACTGCTCATCCGCAGCTCTAATAAGGAGGAACATTTTCTTCACATTTGGTTGAATTCTGAGTATCTTCTCCACAAAAACTAAGTCAAAACAATAGATGCAAACATACATGAATGTCAATTGGAAACGACACGAGTTCTAATAGCAGGTGGCAACTAGGAAATATTTCGTATGTGTTTATCTAAGCAATCGGATATCAATCTTTTTGTCTTCATTTCTCATGCCCTGCTCCCGTGCTCTCCTTCCATCCTTTCCTTGGAATAAAGATGTTGATTGTTGGTACTAGATTCGAGTTCAACCGCATCGACAGTGCGCTCAACCCTTCCCATTCGAATAAAGGTGATGGCTCCTTTTCAAGAAATTTGAACGTATTTAGATACATGCAAAAGCACGTGATAGAGTGTTGAGGCACTGATGGAGGTGGTTGTAGATTGAAGGTGGTCAGCGACTCAGCATCGATGGTGATGCCGCGGCGGCGGGGGCAATGGGTGCGGAGGAGACGGGCAAAAGGAAGAGAAAGGTGGCGTTGGCCTTGTTTTTCGGCATGCCTATCCAGAATCCACCAAATAAAGAATTACCGGAGTGAATTTCCTCCAATCACGATCGAAGAAAGTTGCGGACCCAGCTATATCCGGCACTTCCCCTAGGTTGTAACCTGTATGGATCCGAGTGCGTAATTGCAAAAAAAAAAAGAAAAAAAATGGAGAGGGAGAAGTAGAGAGGGAATACTCTTGGCCAGGAAACCGGTGGCGCCTGTAACTAGTATGGTCTTGTTCTCTAGAAATTGGACGATGTCCAACCCCATTGCGAACGAATTCTGGATCAAACAAGCTTGAAAAGTAAGAGAGAATTTGGAGGTACTTCTTACTTTCTGAGGCAAAAGGTTCATCTTGGGATGCCTTCATTTATACTCGTGGTCATGGTGGCTGTCGATATAATGGGTTAAGTACACCTCAAGTGTCATAAGTTGTGTACGGCGGTCACGTTAGTGTCAAAAATTTCAAATCGATCACTTTAATGCTAAATTTTTGTAACTTCGATCACTTCAGTTCCAAAACTTTCAAATTGATCACTTTAGTGCTAAGTTTTTGAAATTTCGATCACTTAAGTGTCAACTTTTTTTAAAAACGACTACTTTAGTGCCAACTCCAATTTAAACTGACGTAGCTCGCCGAAAATCCGACACGTGTATTATTATTATTATTATTATTTGAGCTGACGTGGCTCATCGAACTTGGCGCTGAAGTGATCGTTTTAAAAGAAATTGACACTTAAGTGATTGAAGTTACAAAAACTTAGCACTAAAATGATCGATTTGAAAGTTTTGACACTAAAGTGAGCGCCGTACACAACTTATGGCACTTGAGATGTACTTAAGCCTCGATTTAATTATTCATTTGCACAAATCGATGTGATGCTCGTTGCCCATTAAATCACCTAAATTATTGATAAGCAAATCACATGGTGATACTCGCTGCCATTGAATCACCTAAATTACTCATATGTCAGAAAGAGAAGTACATAGATGGCGTTCTATAACAGGCAAACGGAGAGCTTTGATTGGAGATTATTCTCATATATTCAAAGAGTGTGTATATATGCACACACATGATTCGGTGGTGCAAGCGAGACTCTTCACGAGAAATCTTTGATTGGACATCATTTTTTAGCATATGTTTTGACTTTCTGTAGCATTGGCAATTGACACCGAAGCCAACGACAGATGAATGTCACATCATCTTGATCGATTTCCACAATGTAGAATAGAGAACACAGTTCACGTTGCTGATTATTCGTGTGATTGCTCTCTTCAGCTTGAATGCATTTTGCAACTCTAGCGAAATAAGTTTTCTTGAAGTAGTCCCCCCAATCGATACACTTCGGCTCGAAGTAGAAGAAGCCATCGTCAAAGCTCGGTCTGTAAACACAACAGAATAACAAAGAATGGATTCTTTTTATTATTTATAGATAATGCATCATTTTTCTGTTTGATATCACCCCAAATTGTCGTTTCTGAAGCGAAATATGTCACTCATCTTTTATCTCGAGCAAGCAGAACTAACTGATAACAAGATTGCTGAAACTACTATTTGGATTAATGCCAAATTTGAGGGCAAACTCATTTTCCGTGTTAGACATACTTGTATAGCCTTGTAGTCTTGTAGTTTTCTCTTGCACTTCTTCTTTCTCTTTAGTCCCACATAGGAAGAGCACTAAGCTCTTTACCTCTTCTAAGCCTATATAAAGGCTTCTCATGTACATTGTTTGATCACACCATTATTAGAGAACAATACCATTCTCTCTTAATCTTTCTTTCTTATCATGGTATCAGAGCCAAGATCATTGTCTTGAAAAGTATGCTCTGCGGTTGCCATAAATTGGATCTTCCGCATAAGAAATTAAGACAATGAGCTCATTGTTTTTAAAGTATGCTCTGCGGTTGCCATAAATTGGATCTTCCGCATCAGAAATTAAGACAGTGAGTTTAGGGCTATTGTGCTATCTTCCTTGCTTGCTTTAGTCAAGCTTCCCTATATTTATCTTTCTTTCTAGAGGTTTTGTTCGCGCTCCAAATCAGTGCTTCTCGATCTTTTCGATCAGTTTATGCACCTCAACTCACACTTCTAGCTTCGCCAACGATTTTTCTGTCCTCATGGGCGATTCTAGTGATCACATCGATGTTTTCGATCGGTTTATCTTGACCGCTCCACCACGTGCTCCACCTACACGTGGCTCTCGGCATCTTTCATCTACTTATTGTCACCATCTTGGACATGAAGAGTCGCATTGTTGGGAAAAGAATAAGGATGCTTCACGTCTTTCTGTGACATCGCGTCCTATTCCACACTCTCGACCTATTACTCTGGTTTCTTCTTCTATGGATGATCGTATTGCTGCTCTTGAAGCCCAGCTTGCTCGGTTGAGTCCTTCTTTGCTTGGGTCTTTTCCTGATTCCGGCACTACTACACATTCTTCCTCTACAGAAAGAAATGCTGCAGCCACTCCATCTTCATGTGGCACTTCTACTACCTGGATACTTGACTCAGGAGCTGCTAGACATATGTCTAGTTCCGCTGCTTGTCTCACTCAACTCTCTGAGCTCAAGCATCCAGCACATTTCTTTACTGCTGATGGCTCTCCTCTCTTGGTTACCCGGCGGGGTACTCTCACCGTCTCTCGAGATTTCAATGTCCCTGATGTATTACATGTTCCTTCTTTGGCTCTTAATTTATTATCTGTTGGACAACTTACTGATGCTGGATGTACTATGAGCTTTACAGATAGCTCTTGCTTTGTGCATGATCGTTTGAGTGGTCGGATGATTGGGAAGGGCAGTAGACAGGACGGGCTCTATATTATGCAACATTTACATCTTCCAACTTCTTCTGATCCTTCCCCTGTGTTGGCTACCATGGATCTTGCCCGTTGGCATCAGTATCTCGGGCATATTCCTTCTTCTCGTCTCACCGTCCTTCATCAACGAGGTGCTTTGGGTCATGTTTCTTCTGGTAATCTTCCTCCTTGTTCTATATGTCCTTTGGCCAAGCAATCTGCTAAGCCTTTTCCTATCAGTAACTCAAGATCTAGTGCAATTTTTGATCTTATTTATTCTGATGTATGGGGTCCTGCACCACTTTCTTCCAAGAGTGGCTTCAAATATTATGTCTCTTTTATTGATGATTATTCTCGTTATACATGGGTTTATCTTATGCGTCAACGCAGTGATTTCTTTTCCGTCTATCAATCTTTTACAGCCATGATTTCCACTCAATTTAATACAAAAATCAAAGTTTTTCGTTAAGACTCGGGAGGAGAATATCTCTCTGCTGTTTTTCGTTCCCTCTTGGCCAATGATGGTACACTTCCTCAACTATCTTGTCCTGGGGTTCCAGCTCAAAATGGGGTTGCTGAACGCAAGCACCGTCATATTCTAGAAACCACTCGCGCTCTCTTACTTGGGACATCTGTTCCTACTGAGTTTTGGGCTGAGGCTCTTCTCACAGCTGTTCATCTAATTAACCGTCTACCCTCATCTGTTCTTCATCAAGACACCCATTTCCAGCGTCTTTATTCTCGATCTCCTAGCTATAATCATCTTCGAGTTTTTGGGTGTACTTGTTTTGTCATTCTTCCCCCCACTGAACGTACGAAGCTCACCGATCGCTCTGTCTCGTGTGCATTTTTGGGTTACAGCACCCAGCACAAGGGTTATCGATGTTATGACCCAAATGCGCGACGCATACGTATTTCTCGCAATGTTACTTTTCATGAACACGTTCCTTTCTTCCCTACCAATGCCACACCTCCTGTGTCGTCTCCTGTTCCATTTATGGATTTCCCTGTTGATCCTTTTCCTGATCCTCCTTGTCCTGTTTCCACCTTGGATCCAGATATATCGCCACCATCCCCATCTTCGCCTTTCCCTTCTACTGCACCTCCTGCTCCACCTGCCCTTGATGATTCTGCACCTCTAGAGCCACGCCGTAATCCTCCTCGAGATCGGCGTATGCCAGTCCGGTATGTTGCTTCTACTTCTTATTCTACTGAGTTTAGCTCCTTTTTGGCTGCTGTTCATGCTGTACAAGAACCCACCAGTTATCGTGAGGCAGTTCAGCATGCTGAGTGGCGTCAGGCTATGTCTGAGGAGCTCTCGGCGTTGGAAAGTACTGGTACTTGGGAGCTAGTGCCTCTTCCTCTAGGTCGCTCCTTAGTATCCTGCCGATGGATATACAAGATTAAGACCCGTTCTGATGGCAGTATTGAGCGCTACAAAGCACGTCTAGTTGCCAGAGGTTTCTCCCAGGAGTATGGTATTGATTATGAAGAGACATTTGCTCCCGTAGCAAAGATGACATCTGTCCGAGCTTTACTAGCTATTGCTTCAATTCGTAATTGGCCTCTCTTTCAGCTTGATGTCAAGAATGCCTTTCTTCATGGGGATCTTCAGGAGGATATCTTCATGCAGCCTCCGCCTGGTCTTGCTCATATCTCTGGACAAGTCTGCCGCTTGCGACGGGCTATTTATGGTCTTAAACAGGCTCCTCGTGCTTGGTTTGAGAAGTTCAGTGATGCTATTCGATCTGCTGGTTTTACTCAAAGCGAGGCTGATCATGCTATGTTTGTTCATACCTCTTCTGCTGGTTGCACTATTCTTCTTCTTTATGTTGATGATATGATTATCACTGGAGATAATAGCGACCATATTGAACATACCAAGCGGCACCTTCAGTAACATTTTGCCATGAAGGATCTCGGACCACTACGCTACTTTCTGGGACTTGAGATTGCTCGCAGTTCGCGTGGTATCCTTATTTCTCAGCAAAAATATACTGCTGATATTCTCTCTAGGGTTGCTCTCTCGGATTCACGCACTGCTGCTACTCCTATTGAGCTGAATCAGAAGTTCTGCCCGGATGACGGGGAGCCTCTTTCTGATGTGACACGCTATCGGACTTTGGTTGGCAGCCTTGTATATCTTACTATCTCCCGACCCGACATCGCTTATGCTGTTCATGTTGTTAATCAGTTTGTTGCTGCTCCTCGCACGGTTCATTATGCTGCTGTTCTGAGGATCTTGCGCTATCTCCGAGGCACTTTATCGCGTTCCTTATTTCTGCCATCTTCTTCTGCGCTCAAGTTGCGTGCCTATTCTGATGCTGATTGGGCTTCTAATGTGAATGATCGCAAATCTATCACTGGCTATTGCATTTTTCTTGGCGATTCTCTCATTTCTTGGCGTGCCAAGAAACAACATATTGTCTCACGCTCCTCTACAGAGTCCGAATATCGTGCTATGGCTGACACTACCGTTGAGATTGTTTGGCTTCGCCGCTTACTTGCTGACATGGGTGTTTCACTTCAGGATCCTACTCCTCTACATTGTGACAACAAGAGTGCCATCCATATTGGTGCAAATCCAGTTTTTCATGAGCGTACAAAACATATTGAGATCGATTGTCATCTGACTCGTCATCATTTTCAAGCTCGCACCATTTCTCTTCCTTTTGTTGGAACTGAGAATCAGCTTGCGGATTGTTTTACGAAGGCTCTCACATCACAACGCTTTAAATTTCTTCTTTCCAAACTCTCGTTGTTTGATCCACCTTGAGTTTGAGGTGGGGTGTTAGACATACTTGTATAGCCTTGTAGTCTTGTAGTTTTCTCTTGCACTTCTTCTTTCTCTTTAGTCCCACATAGGAAGAGCACTAAGCTCTTTACCTCTTCTAAGCCTATATAAAGGCTTCTCATGTACATTGTTTGATCACACCATTATTAGAGAACAATACCATTCTCTCTTAATCTTTCTTTCTTATCATTCCGAACCATACACTCCATCAACAATTAGTTGACAGTCTTATATTTCTCATTGTTGTTCGTCCGATCCCATATGCTATAAAGTTAGTTTATGACTGTGTGACGTACAACTTGCTTTGCTCTATTTTTTTTTTCGGATTCTACGTTTCGTTAGGGGTATCGTATTTCGTGGCCTTCACTATTCTAGTTCACTCTACCTTAGAGTTGTTGGCTTATTATGATACTTACTAGGTAGATGACCCGTCGGATTATTGCTCCACTACATGCTACCGGTTCTTTCTAGATAACACGCTTATCTCATTCTAAAGCAAGAAATTGACCATCGTCACTAGATGTAGTATGGAAGTAGAATATTGTGCTCTTGTTGATGCTACATTTACAATATTGTGATAGCGATGGTTACTAAAAAACATGGGAATCTGTCATGGTGGCGAGAGAGTAATTTATTTTGACAATAGGAGTGTTATTCACATAACACGTTATAATGTTTTTCGTACAAATTACATCGAAATAGAGTTGTCAATTTATACGGTACACACAATTAACCTTTTTTTTTATATATAAATCCTATAGATATCTCATGCACTCTTCGTCACGAGAGGCACAAAGATAATCTAATTCTCTGTCGTGTATTCTCATCTTTAATATTGCACAATCAATTTATTCATTTTATCTCTTTAAATTTAGACGGTGTGATACTTCCATTACTAACCAATTTGAGCACAAAATTCAAGGCCGACAGCATAGCAGCGTTGACCTTTCTGTCCAGGTCAGCCTGCCAGCCTTGAATATACCCGCCAAACATTTTTAACTGTTTCTATCTCCTTCGTCCAAGATAATACCAAGTCACCGTACTAGACCGGCGAAAGTGGCCGTAGAATCTAACACAAAATCAGAAAATATGTGGTCTCTAGGTCTTTTTACTGAGCTAGCTACACAGTCTGATCTTATATTGTTCGTTGAGAAAAAAAAAATCAATTTTCCACCTTATCTCTTGAAGCCTAATTTATAGAGAAAATCCTAAATAAGGGCATGTAGTGCCATCATTTTTTCAAATAAAGGCATGAAGTTCCTTAATTATATAAAAAAGGGCATGACCAAGGATGTTTTCGTGATACATATATATATTTTTCATTTTTTCCCTTGCCGGTATCTGGCCGGCCACCGGCGAAGACCTTGCTTGGGCATGGCGAGTGCAGCCCTCGTTCGTCGCTTGAGACAAGCCACTGGTGAGAAGGAAATGCAAAAAGAAAAAAAAGGAAAAAAAAAAACAGAAATGGGAAAACAGAAAAGAAAAAAGGAAAAATAAAAAAAAAAGTAAATGATGAAAATGCCTCTGGCCATTCTTTGAAACAATGAGGTTACTTCAACCCTCTTTTAAAATAAGATCCACTTCATGCCTTTATTTGAGAAAATAAGAGCATTTCATATTCTTATTTGAAATTTTTTCCAATTTATACGATACAGGAGTTAAACCTGCGGATTTCCAAATTTGTGGGAGGTGATTCTTGGGGTAGGTGAAACTGAAAAATGCAGTCCTAAATTTGAATAACTGACAACAACATGGAAACATCGTTGATAAGTAATAATTTCTTACATTCTTTACTAATAGTATCGCGACTAATGGTTGACTTATGAAGATAATAACTGTTTATCAGCTACAAAATACTAGTTATTACTAATAGTGTTTCGATTCGACATGTACATATTTCCATAGTGACATTGTTTCGATCTTACTATTTACACCAGCAAAAATTACTTTTGAGTAGAAAATTTATAAAACTATTACTTTGTTGTCGTAAGTCAGATGGTAAGTTAATTGCTGTCTTAATAACTTAATATAGCTACCATTCACGTGTAACTTAGGGTTCGTTAGATTCGCAGAAAATTCATCCTTTTATAGTCAATAGAAACCCTATGCTTAAATCCAAGAAAATGACTCTTTCAAAAATCAAAAATCGTTTTCAAACTAGGATTGGACCCCGGTGCTCAGGCCCGAGTTTCTCTAAAAGCAGAGCCCAAGACAGCCGTAGCACCCGTGTCGGGACCCCAGAGGCATCGCCTACGACCTTGATCCCACGCAGGGTGGATTTGGCAGCTTTGAATCTTTGATTAACTCTTCCTTCACACCTAGACTTCTGAGGGCATCTAAAGTGCATAGGTTGAAAGCCGAACCGCCATCTATGAAGACCCGAGATACCAACTCATTGCGGCAAATTACGGAAAAAAGGGGGTAAAGGTACCGCTAATGGTAGTTGAAGTCTATCAGTCGATTATATGTCCCTCCTCTGCAAAAAGAACTCAGAAGCAATGGGGAGGGGACCCCAATCTCTTTTTTTTTTTTTTTTATGATTAGTATTGGGAGGAGAAAGCTACCCCATATTTAAGTCCACCACCAAGCAAACCGGACTCCCATTCTCTACAAGAGGACCATTGAATGAGAGTTACAAAAGTTGGTAAAAAGTTTTCTTAAATAGAGAGAGAGAGAGAGAGAGAGAAGGATGCTGATTATTCTTATCTTCGCTCTCTTGCTTGAACGCATTTACAACCCTAGGAAAATGAGTTATCTTGAAATAGTCCTCCCCAACCGATACGCTTCGGATCTAGAAGAAGTCGTCGTCTGGGTCTGTAAACACAACAGGATAACAAAGAATAGAGTCTTTTTTTATTATTATTGGTTAATAGATAATGCATCATTATTCTCTTTGATATCACCCCAAATTATCGTTTCCAAAGCAACATATGCCATTCATCTTCTATCTCGAGCAGGACGTATTGATAACAAGATTGCCCATACTACTATTGGGATTAATGTCAAATTTGATGACAAAGGTGTGACTCATTTTTTGAACCATACATTCCATAAAAAATTAGTTGCCGTTACATTTTACTACCAAATTATTGAGTTGAATGACATGCGACAGTTAATAGATATACCGGTCAGGAGTTTTTACCCTTCGTTGCCATGTGTGCACTAGTTTGGGAATTTTTTTTTCTTGGTATTAATTTAATTTGACGAAAAATAATTAATGATAAATTTGTCACAGTTATAACAATTTGGGGGGTTTTTGATGGTCAATAATTAATAGTAAGTTACGATTTTTGGTGGTAAAGAATTAGTTTGATGTATATTTATCCCTGTGTACCAATTAAAGTTTGGAGGTGGTCAAAAAATTAATTTGAGGTAAATATGTCACAGACTTATTAGCTTGCGATTTTTCATGATATTAATCTTTTTTTTTAAATATAAATCCTATATATAGACATCTCATGCACTCTTCGTCACGAAATGCACAAAGATAATCTAATTCTCTGTCGTATATTCTTGTTTTTAATATTACACGATCAATTTAGTCATTTTATCTCTTTAAATTTAGATGATGTGATGCTTCCATTAATAACCAATTTGAGCACATTATTCAAGGCCAATCGCATTGCAGCGTTGACCTTTCTGTCCAGGTCAGCATGCCAGCCCAGGAAATACCCGCCAAACATTGAGCTTTAGCTACTTTTATCACCTTCGTCCGGAATAATACCAAGTCACCGTCCTAGACCGGCGAAAGCGGCCGCAGAATCAAACACAAAATCAGAAAATATGTGGTCTCTAGGTCTTTTTACTGAGCTACCTACACAGTGTGATCTTATATTGCTCGTTGAGGGAAAAAAAAATCGATTTTCCACCTTATCTCTTGAAACCTAATTTATAGAGAAAATCCTAAATAAGGGTCCGAAGCGCCCTCAAATAAGAGCCTAAAGCCGAAGTGCCTTAATTATGTCAAAAAAGGACCCGATCAAGGATATTTTTGTCTTTTTTTTCCCTTGCAGGTAGCTAGCCATCTACCGGCGAGGGCAGAGTGAGGCCGGTTGTCGCCTGAAGGAAGGGCATAAAGAAAAAAGAAAGAAAAAAGAACAAAAAAAGAGGAATGGAAAACAGCCAAGAAAAAAGGGAAAATGAAAAAAAAAGTAAATGATGAAGATGCCTTTGGTTAGGCTATTCTTTGAAACAATGAGATTACTTCAGCTCTTCTTTGAAACAAGGTCCAATTCATGCCTTTATTTGTAAAATTGAGGGCATTTCATGCCCTCATTTGATTTTTTTTTTCAATTTATATGATACAGGAGCTAAACTTGAAGATTTCCAAATTTATGGGAGGTGATTCTTGGCGTAGGTGAAATTGAAAAATGCAGTCCTAAATTTGAGTAACTGGCAATAACATGGAAACATCGTTGAAAATTATTAATTGCTTACATTCTTTACTAGTAGTTTCGACTAATGGTTTTGGCTTATGAACGTAATAACTGTTTATCAGCTACAAAATACTAGTTACTACCAATAGCGTTTCGATTCGACAAGTACAGACTTTTGCTCCAGAGGCATCGCCTGCGACCTTGATCCCACGCACGAGAGTACCCCGGCTTCGTTGCCTGAGCATAGGTCCCCCAAGGCCAAGCTTGAGTCCTTGATGCTCGGGCCCCGTTCCAAAGTGCCCAAGCCTTGGACCTCGAAAAATGGGCTTGGGCCCCTTGAGGATGGGCCTAGGACCCGACGCTTATGCTCCGGCCTGGGCCTGCCCGAGGACGGGTCTGAGTCCCCAGCGTCCCGCGACCTAGTGTTGTACTCGAGAATTTTTCATTTAAGTAAGAAACGTAAAAAAAAAAAAAAAAATTGTCTTCCTTACTATTTGCAAAGATACGACTAAATATTGGAAGATGAAATCATTCCCCAAAAATATGTTCCTTTGAAACAGAAATCCGACAAAGTTGATTTTCTATGAAACAAACGAACCCTTGCCATCTGCGTCACAATACTTTAGTTTCGAGTAGTGAGTTTAGATATGTGAAAGTTAGTGAAATACCATTATAGCTGACGGTTGTAAATAGTTAACATTGTTTGTAAATTACCTCAAAGTACGTAACCGATGGATTATCAATCGTGAAAAAATTGTTCGAGAATGTCCTAAATCTATTGCGCTTTTACCGATTCAGTTTTAAACTTTCTAATTTTTTTCAATTCAGTCCTAAATCTTTTGCATCTATGCCAATTCAGTTCTAAATCTCTTTTTTGTGTCGATTCAGTTTAAATCTTTTTGCATTTGTGCCAATTCAGTCAATACCGCCAACTTTGACTGGCTGGCGCTGACATAGACATGCTGACGGGGCAAGTTTTAATGATATATTTAAATATTTTTTAGATTATGTATTTATTTTTTTATATCTTTTCTCCTTTTCTTTTTAGTGTTCATCTACCTCCTTCTTCCTCCATGCTGGAAACGAAGGCCAGCAAAGACCTGGAAATAAGGGTTCTAAAATCCCACTGCTTCAAGCTTCAAACTCATAAAGAGTTTCTAGATCTACAAAAAAAAAAAAAAAATTCTCATTTTTCTCTCCCTGGACTCACTCCCCGATGGGGGTTCTTTTCACCATTCCCTCACGGTACTACTTCGCTATGGGTCACCTAGGAGTATTTAGCCTTGCAAGGTGGTCCTTGAACATAGACATAATTTCATTTCCTTCTAAAAGAAATTATTGATTAATCTGGACCAAATAGGTTCAAGAGATAAGATCATCATTTTTAACGTCTCTAATTCAAAACCGAGGGGGAGGGGGGGGGGGAGCGATAAAGATAAAAACTCTACCTTTCTGGTCGGTTGACTACATGCTAGGGCTTCGAAGGCTGGAACTAGACATGGCCAAAATGAACCGTGGGCCCGGAACCGGCCCATTGACTGGACCCACGGTTCGGAACCGGAACCGGCGGTTCCAGGCTGGTTCCGAACTGCCATTTTTTTTTTCTAAAAAAATAAAAGAATAAATGGAGAAAATGATAATTACTTGAAGTGGGATTCAACCCCACGTTCTCTTGGTTGAAGCAAGCGCCCTAAACCCCTCAACTATCTTCATTTGCACTGTCCATATTACAAAAAAATTATAAAAAGAAGATACGAGCAAGTTGAACCGGGACCGGCCTCTTCATGGGCTGGTTCTGGTTCCAGCTTTTTTAGGAACCGGAATTGCCGATTCCTGAAGCGAAACCGACCACGTCTAGCTGGAACAGCCGAGGATTGCTGGTTTGCCAGATATCTCGCCAACGACCGACTTCACAAACCCTAATGTAATTTTCTCCTTGGGACTGTCTGTGAATTTTAGTTCTTGCTTGTCTGAAAAGTTTCTATTGAAACCTTGAAGTCTTCTGGCAAGCCATGGCTGAACGAGGCTAGCCTCCGCCATCACTGGGCGACGCCGAGCTTGCCTAGTACGGTGGCGCCTCGCCGGCGCTCATTTTAGACTAGAGGAAGAAGTGGAAGAAGACAAATAGTAAAAAAAAAAAAAGAAGGAAAAGGAAAAAAAATAAATGAATAAAGAATCTGAAAAAAAAAATACTAACATATTCTTTTAAAAAAATGCCATGTCAGTCTCACCCAGCATTCATGTCAGCGCCATCTGATCAAAAGTTGGATGGATGGATTGAATTGATACAAAATCAAAAGGTTTATGACCGAATTGGCAAAAATACAATAGATTTAGGACTTTTTGGACAATTTTTCCTATCAATTGTACAAATTTAATAACATTGGATTGAGTTTTTACTACTAGGAGTGTTTACATATGTAGATACGTCCATGTATTCTATATGTAAGCATTCCAAGCTAGCTTCACCATAATCACCTTTCAGACTCGGCCTCTCACTTCTTGAATAGATCTTGGGAAGCAACAAAATGGATTACGGGCTCATGATTATTAATAGCGAGCAGAGATAAGATAGCTACATCTACGTAAGCTCGACTATTGTTTACTAATTCCTTCCGATCCTTCACCATTAACCTCATTTGTCAATTGCTTTGCTTTGGTCAGATCTGATATTGTGAGATTTTTCACCTTGCAATGGAACTTATGTGCGCATGAGCGAGGTGGGACAATAACAAAAGATATTGCATAGACCCATTTTGCCCTAGACAGGCGAAAGTGGCCATAGAATCAAACGTAAATCAAGAAAATATGAACTTGCAAATGTAAGGGGCGAATAATATAGAAATCATCCAAGAATGATTCTACGTTCCGTTTCCAAGAATACGGACTTTAGGGAACTGTTGTAAGGCTCATGTTACTTGCCAATTCAATAATGAGAATTCTTTGCAGGATAGTCTTTACAAAATTTAAAAGGAGTAAGCGCAGGTAGTCGTGTTCTGAAACATAATTTGCATCGTCAGGGTAAGAGAAGTCTCAGTGACATGTTATAAAATTGCATGTTGCAGTTTATTTTTCTATACTAGAAAAAAGAAAAAGAAAAAGAAAAAGAAAAATAAAAATAAAAATAAAAATAAAAATAAAAATAAAAAGAAAAAGAAAAAGAAAAAGAAGAAGACGTTATCCCTCGTACTGCTTAAAAAAAAAAAACTCACATGTGTAGCCATAAATATCATAAAATTGACCATAAATATATTCGTCGTTTGCTGATTCCATACATATACTACAAAATTGACGATCGATGTGCCGTTGATTGGTTGAATGCGGAGTATCTTCTCCTCAAGAACTAACTCAAAATAATTAAATACAAGCAGATACATGTCAATTGGAAACAGGAGGATTTCCAAAATTGATGGCAACAAGGAAATATTTCATGTATGTTTTTATAAGTAAGCGGATACCCATCTTTTTGAATTTTCTATTTTTCTCTCACTTTAATTTTTCAGTCCTGTTCCCATTCACTCCTCCCTAGGGGTGTGCAAACTGGACCGGACTGGCCCGGACCTGCCGGGTTGGTCCGGTCCTTGAGATTGGTGGTCCGGTCCCCGGTCCCAATAAATGGGACCGGTGACTAGGCGGTCTGGTCCCCGGTTCCATGTTTTGGGACCGGACCGGCCCGGCCTGGCCCGGACCGCAAATTTTTTTTTAAAATTAATATACATCTAGAGTTAACCTAATTTTAACATTCTGAGAAGTCCCGTGAATCTCATCTCACGCCTCTTGAGTTTAGTGGTGTCATTGTACGTATTATTTAGCAATTTGGGTTTTGGTATTACTTTGGGACAAAACCAGGTCTTAATTGATGATAAGATCTGTTCCTTATAATAGGCACATACACTAAGAATAAGCACGCACATGCATGAGGACAGAAACTCGAGTCATTATGCAGATTTGAGAAATCTATTTTTTTTCACAACCAAAAATAAAAAAAAGGAAGAAATAAAATCCGAGTTCGGTTCCATTGCCCACTTGAGTTCAGCGAGCCACATGCATGCGAGCGTCGATTACGAGCAGAAAAGATCACGTGAAGCCTTCAAGGCCAAATCGAACACACATTGGGTGCCCCTAGCATTTACGTGATTGTCTTGCTGTCATAAGTTGATTATAGATTGTAACTTAATATTGTATTGTAATTTCTAAGGGCTAGATTTTTATAAGTAGTTAGAGTTAGCGGTCCTACTGGGCCCGGACCAAGATCGGCCCGGACCGCCGGTCCTGGTCCGGCCCGTGGTCCCGAAAATATGGGGATTGTGACTATTGGTCCGGTCCCCGGTTTCATGCCAGGATCGGACCGACTCGGACCATGCACACCCCTACTCCTCCCCTCATTTCGAAACAAAGCCTTCGAATAAGATATTGGAGATTCAAGTGCAAGAGCATCAACACTCTGCTCAATGCTCCCCCTCCCAGAATTTTTACTACTGGCTTCGGATTGATGAATTCTTTCGATAAATTTTCCCTATAAATTTGTTGGGAAAATTGTCCAAAATATCCTAAATTTATTGCACTTTTGCCAAATCAATCATAAACCTTTTACTTATGTCAATTTAGTCTTAAGCTTTTCACGGTTTGTTAGTTGAGTCCATCTGGTAAATATTGGCAAAGATTGCTGATGTGAACGTCGGCCATCCTAAGTGGCACAGCCGACTCTAACATCGACAATTTCAAGTAACACTTTCAATATTTGTTAATTTTTCTTTTTCAATAATACCTCCATTGAGCGTGTTCTATCCCAAAGGCTTTGACCATCCAGAGTGACCACCCAGAGCTGGCGAGGGTCATTGGTCCTTGCGTATGGCTGACAATGGTTGGCTGAAGTAAAGAGGTAAAGAAATAGAAACGAAAATAGATAAATTCAAAAAATTATTTAAAAACATACACATTAGTTGCCTGCGCCGTATAGGATGGTTGGCATCCATGTGACTAAAATTTGTCTGATGGATTGAATTGGCATAAATGCAATAGTTAAGACTAAACTGACACAATTGCAATAGGTTTAAGGCTTTTTTGATTATTTTCTCGAGAAAATGGTCAAAGGCTACATCTGAATTAGATGAAAAACTAATTATTTATTTAGTTTAATAAGTTGAAATTAGCATAAAATTATGAATGCTTAATTAATTTAGTAGCAGTGAAATGGTTTGTGCTGGCATTTATGTCTAAACATAAACAATCAATGAACGAATAATGTTTTCATTATTGACAACAATTTAGGTATAAACATTTTCATGACTAGTTAGAAAAATATATGTATTTTGCTCGACCATTTTTGTAAGTGCCAAACGTTCTTTTTTTAGAAAAAAAATATTTTACAAATCATTTATATTTTGTGAAATAGACACACCCATTTATTTCATTTTCAATATCATTGGCACTTCAATCTAACATGACACCAAAAATAACAAGAAGTTTATACGTTACACACCATGATCCATTTTTACATATGGTAAAATAAAACATCTTAGTTCATAATGTCAACCATTACATGTCGCGAACGATATATTAATTGCATCGTTGCTCACTTGCTCTTGAAGGTATTGACAACTCCAGGCAAATGAGTTCTCTTGAAATAGTCCTCCCAGTCGATGCATCTCGGATCAAAGTAGAAGACTCTTCCCAGGTTTACTCCATTGTCACATATGGTGGCTCTCAAAGCTTCCGTATTTGTATCATCAAATCTGGGCCTATATGAAAAACCAAGAATAAGATATTATTGATGTTATGTATGTCTTGAATAGATAATAGGCTTAAGTTATGGGCCTTGGGCCAACATTAGGGTTTGAGGGGTAATACTATAAATATTGCTCTTTACTCAAACTGTCAGAGAGAGAAGCTTACGTTGTTTCTTTTGTAATCCCTTGATTCTCATAGTGGATTTTGCTTCTTCTCTCTCCCGTGGTTTTTCCCGCAAGGGTTTCCACCTAAATCTTGGTGTTCCGTTCTTCGTCTCTGTCTCAATTTCGTTTTAATTTTCGCATTGTCGTAACAAACTGGTATTAGAGTCTAAGGTTCATCCGTCGACGAAAGAGAGACACGAGGGTTCAGGAATTTGGATTTCGACGATTTGGATTTCGGAATTTGGATTTCGTCTTCGGTGCAAGACGATTTGGATTTCGGGAATTTGGCATCCACGAAGCGCAGCTTCCACCGCGGGTCTTCACGCGAAGCCACAAAATTGGTCTTCGGGTGCAAGACGACGTTGTAGTCGACGCCACGTTGAAGACGAAGCCACGCACAGATTGTTCAGAAGAAAATTACGTCCACGAAGCCACGAATCCACTGAAGGGTTCTCGTTTTTTCTTTAGTCAATTGTCAGAGTGGGTTCTCGTTTTTCCTTTAGTCAATTGGAGCACGATCAGGTCTTTGTGGGAGCACGAGAATTGGTCTTTATCAGGCGCACTATCAAGAGAATTGGAGCGGCCGTAAAAGAAAAACAAATCAATTAGTGCCCACAAATTTGGTCGCCATCCATCAATTGTGTCAGAGGGCTACAATTAAAAAAAAGGAGGTCTTCAATTTTTTCTACGTGGGTGGAGTCAAAGTCAGAGGTCTTGAATCTTCATCAGTGGTTTTGCATCAATTGTGTCAGAGGTCTTCAATCTTCATCAGTGGTTTTGCATCAGAGGTCTTCAATCTTCTCAGTGGCGTTTTCGTGGTTGGAGTCCAAGTCAAGATTGAGATTCGTGGAATTCCTGTGTTAGTGGGGCTTAGTTCGTGGACTTGTTTTGTTTCAAGGCCATCAACTATTCACGAATTTGCAAGTCCGTGGATGCCGAATTGAAGGACGAACCCAAGAGATTGTGGAGTGTTGCTGTTCTAAAGAGTCCCAAACTCAGCGCTATCCGAGGATTTCGTGCACGTTTTTCGACTTGGAATAAGTTATGGCTTCGAGTTCAGCAACGAAATTCGATATCGAAAAGTTTGATGGGAGCAGCAGTTTCAACCTATGGCAGGTTCGTATGTTGGCCGTTCTTACGCAGCAGGGTTTGAAGAAAACTTTGTTTACTAAAAGGAAGAAGCCGGACACGACAGATGAAGTATGTGAAGAATTGGATGAGAAAGCTTTGTTCACTATTCAGTTGTGCCTCACGAACGAAGTTTTGCAGGAGGCAGCAGGGTTTGAAGAAAACTTTGTTTATTAAAAGGAAGAAGCCGGACACGACAGATGAAGTATGTGAAGAATTGGATGAGAAAGCTTTGTTCACTATTCAGTTGTGCCTCACGAACGAAGTTTTGCAGGAGGTACTAGATCAAAAAATAGCCGCAGGTTTATGGACGAAGTTGGAGAGTATTTTTCTGACAAAGTCTCTTATCAATCGATTGAGACTCAAGCAACGACTCTTCACTTTTCGTATGGCTGAAGGTACTTCTCTCAAATCCCATATTTCTGAGTTCAATGCTCTTATCGCTGAATTAAGAAGCATTGATGTTAATATTGAAGATGAGGATCAAGCTCTTTTGTTGCTAGTTTCACTACCTCCCTCTTATAAGAATTTTAGAGAGACCATGATTGTTAGCAGAGAAACTATTGATTTTGAAGATGTCAAGACTAGTTTGCTAAATAAGCAGAAACTCGATACAGAATTGACTTCTGATGGTAGTAATAATCATGGGGCTGGTTTAGTTGCTCGGTGAAGGTCTGTTAAGAGAAGAAATAGTGGCAGGAGCAGGTCAAAGTCTAAACATAGAGATATGATTTGCAACTATTGTAAGTCTCCAGGGCATAGCAAGATAAATTGCCTAAAACTGAAGGCAAATGAGCAGAGAGAAAATAATTCGAATCAACAAAATCATGGGAATGTCAATCGTCATAACCATCGCAACTATCAGAATAGACAGAATAGGCGAAACAAAAATCCTGCGCAAGCTGATGTTGTTAAAGAAGAAGACAAAGATTGGCTTTTGATTGCAGATAATAAAGATAAATTCTGCGATAGTTGGATTCTTGATTCAGGCTGCTCATATCATATGTGTCCTCATCGAGATTGGTTCTCTACGTATAAAGAACATGATGGTAGAGTTATTCTCATGGGCAATAATGCTAGATGCAAAGCTATTGGGATTGGCACTGTTAATATTAAGATGCATGATGGCATGATCAGAACTTTAGATAATATCAGACACGTGCCTGATTTGAGGAAAAATTTAATCTCTTTGGGTACACTTGATGCCAATGGTTGTAAATTTACTGCTAAGGGTGGAGTTATGAAAATTATGAGAGGCTCACTTTTATTAATGAAAGGGCACAAAATTGATACTTTGTATCAGCTGCAAGCCTATACTGTTACTGGTTCAGCTGCAGTCTCTTCTGATATGACAGATTCAGATAATATAAAATTATGGCATATGAGACTAGGCCATATGAGTATTAGAGGGATGTAGGAGCTAAGTAAAAGAGGTCTCTTGTGTGGTTAGAAAATTGGAAAACTGGATTTTTGTGAACATTGTGTCTTTAGGAAACAGAAAAAAGTCAGTTTCAAAACAGGAATTCACAGCACAAAGGGCACTCGGGATTACATTTATTCTGATCTCTAGGGGCCTGCTAGAGTTCCATCGAAAGGCTTTTGTTCCAGGTATGTACTCACTTTTATTGATGATTTTTCAAGAAAAGTTTGGATATTTTTTCTCAAGGCAAAAAGTGATGTTTTCGTTACTTTCAAGCAATGGAAAACATTAATTGAGAATCAGACCGATAAGAAAATCAAGCGGCTGAGAACAGATAATGGGCTAGAATTTTGTGGAAGCGAATTTAATGAGTTTTGCAAGAATGAAGGAATTGTGAGACATCATACTACAGTGTATACTCCGCAGCAGAATGGTATTACAGAACGTATGAACAGAACCTTATTAGAAAGAACAAGGTGCATGTTGTCTAACGCTGGTTTGGGCAAGGAATTCTGGGCTGAAGCAGTCAATACTGCTTGTTGGTTAATAAATCGTTCTCCTTGCATACCTATTGAGAACAAGACACCCGAGGAGGTATGGTCAGGTAAACCTGTTGATTATTTTTCTCTTCGAGTTTTTGGATGTCCAGCATATGCACATGTTAGTGAAGGAAAACTAGAACCTAGAGCGAAAAAATGTATTTTTCTTGGTTATGCTTCTGGTGTAAAATGTTATAGGATTTGGTGTTCTGATTCATCTAATATTATAATTAGCAGAGATGTTACTTTTGATGAGTCTGCCATGCTTCATCCTATCAAGAAATCATTAGATACTTGCCAAGAAAATCTGCAAAGTGCACCAAAGAAGGTGGAGTTTGAAGTATCTTCTTCACAACCAGTTCAATCAGTGACTGATAATATTGAGATTGAAGAATCTGAAGAAGAGAATTATTCCATAACCAAAGATAGACCGAGAAGAACAGTGAAACCTCCACAGATGTATGGATACTCAGATTTTGTTACTTATGCTCTTTCAGCTGTAGAGTCGATAGAATATGCTGAGCCTAAAACGTACAAGGAAGCTATTTCCTCAACAGATTCAGCAAAGTGGTTAGTTGCTATGAATGAAGAGATGGAATCTCTTGAAAAGAATCAAACTTGGGAGCTTGTCAAACCACCAAAAAGAAAGAAGATTGTGGGTTGCAAGTGAGTTTTCAAAAGAAAGGAATGTATTCCTGGAGTTGAAGACATTAAATTTAAAGCATGTCTAGTCGCTAAGGGTTATAGTCAGATTGAAGGAGTTGATTTTAATGATGTGTTTTCACCCGTCGTTAAACACAGCTCTATTCGGGTCTTTCTTGCGTTAGTTGCTATGCATGATTTAAAGTTGGAACAACTCGATGTGAAAACAGCTTTCTTGCATGGTGAACTTGAAGAGAAAATCTATATAGGTCAACTTGAGGGTATTCAATTTGAAGGTAAGGAAGATCATGTATGTTTATTGAAAAGATCTATTTATGGCTTGAAGCAATCACTTAGACAGTGGTATAAAAGATTTGATTCTTTTATGGTGCAACTTGGCTATTGTAGAAGCAAATATGATAGTTGTGTATATCTGTGCAAACTTCCAAATGGATCTTATATTTATCTGCTGTTATACGTTGATGACATGTTGATTGCAGCAAAAGATAAATTTGATATACAGAATTTGAAGGCACAGTTGAGCGCTGAATTTGATATGAATGATTTAGGTTCTGCGAAGAAAATTCTTGGCATGAAAATTCAGCGAGAATAGAAAAGAGGAAAATTGTATCTTTCATAGAAAAGCTACATTGAGAAGGTGTTAGATCGTTTTGGCATGAAAGATGCCAAACCAGCGAGTACTCTTCTTGCTTCTCACTTTCGATTATCAGCTGAATTATGTCCACATACAGATGATGAAATAAAATATATGTCAAGTATTCCATATTCTAGTGCAGTTGGTAGCATTATGTATGCTATGGTTTGCACTCGACCTGGCATATCACATGCTGTTAATGTGGTAAGTAGATATTTATCACGCCCAGGTAAAATTCATTGGCAAGCAGTGAAGTGGATTTTGAGATATCTGAAGGGTACTTCAGATTATGGTTTAGAGTTTGGGAAAACTTGTGAAACTCTTACTGGATATATTGACTCTAACTATGCTGGTGACCTTGATAAAAGGAGATCTTTGACATGGTACATCTTTACTGTTGGGGGTTGTGCAGTCAGTTGGAAAGCTTCTTTGCAGCATACAATTGCTTTGTCTACTACAGAAGCATAATATATGGCTATTACATAGTCAATTAAAGAAGCTATATGGTTAAGAGGCTTATTTGGAGAGCTCAGTGTGGATGATGATGTGATTGTTGTACATTGCGATAGTTAGAGTGCTATACATCTTACTAAAGATCATATGTATCACGAGAGAACAAAGCATATTGATGTGCGATATCATTACATTCGAGACATTCTTGCTGATGGCTATATTAAGGTCTTGAAGATTGGTACAGAAAACAATTCAGCTGATATGTTGACAAAGTCATTGCCCTTTACTAAATTCAAGCACTGCTTGGATTTGGTTAATGTTTGCAGCAGCTAAGTGTTATGCTGGTGGGAGGAGAAGTTTGTCTTAATACTTATGTCTACTTGGGAATTCAAGTCAAAGTGGAGATTTGTTATGTATGTCTTGAATATGTAATAAGCTTAAGTTATGGGCCTTGACCAACATTAGGGTTTGAGGGGTAATACTACAAATATTGCTCTTTACTCAAACTGTCAGAGAGAGGGAGAAGTTTACATTGCCTCTTTTGTAATCCTTTGATTCTCATAGTGGATTTTGCTTCTCCCATTTCCCGTGGTTTTTCCCGCAAGAGTTTCCACGTAAATCTTGATGTTCCGTTCTTCGTCTCTGTCTCAATTTCGTTTTAGTTTCCGCATTGTCGTAACAATTGAAATTTTGTAGATAATAGAAACATGTTCCAAAAGTTTAAGTCAATAGGTGAAAGTGTGGTAACATTTAAACCATTTCGATACTCCTCTCACATGTAAGCTAAATTTGTTAGATTAAGGTTGTGGCGTGAAATCTATATAAAAGGAAATTATACATGAACCTATAAAAAGACTTAAACTCATTACCTCTTACTCCGATATCATAGGAAATTCCATGAAATCTCGACCAATTGTTGTAAAAGGTGAAGGCGTTTTTCAATATTCTTTTACTTCAGCAGGGAATGCTTATGAGGGGCGATGAGGTGATTGATTAGCTAATTCTGCATGCAAATTAGTCAATGCATCAAGATGCTTACATGCCCTTGAAAAAGACATAAGGTTCGTAGAGTTTCGCCAATCGCACAGCAGCGTTGACCTTCTTGTCCAGGTCAGCATGCAGGCCTCGGAAATGCTCACCAAACATTGAGCTAGCTACTTTCAGCAACTTCATCCAAAATAAATACAGACTTAACTAAGAATCCCGTTTCAAGAACAAAATGTAAAGATGCTTTTCCTCTTTTATGATATTATGGAATATGCATGTCAATCAATTAGATAAAAGAAAATGTCACTTCAAACAAACCATTTGATTATTCTGATGAAGTATTCATTAGTTCGTAGTTCAGTATCATGTCTATCGTAAAAGAAAATAAAATAAAATTTATGTAGGATATTTGGGTAGTTTTCAATTTTCTAAATATTTTAAAAGCTATTGAATTGAATTTTGGTGATTAATTTGATCTTCATTTTTTTAAGTCATTTTGGACTGACCTTGGATAAGAGAGTGTAACGTCTCAGGTGCTTCTTAAAGCTGGCCTTACTTCCTATAAATCTATGCTTACGAACTTTGACCGGCTTCCCACTCTCGGTGATCCAAGGGCTATCCTTGAAGTAGCTCCACCCGATGTCTCGAAGATGTGAACAGGTCATAGGATGTTTCATCGAGGAACCCACTTGGTAAACCTTGTTCGAATTAGGCCGATCAGCATGCACCGCTATGGCCACGATCATAGCGTTTACCACCATATCTGCCGGTAACTGCGCCGAGACGAAACTCCATATTTATGTTGAAATTTGTCAAACAGACTTGTGCATGAATAGTGTTACGACAATGCGGAAACTAAAACGAAATTGAGACAGATGAGAAGAACGGGACACACAAGATTTATGTGGAAACCCTTGCGGGAAAAACCACGGCAGAGAGGAGAGGCAAAATCCACTATGAGAATCAAGGGATTACAAAAGAGGCAACGTAAGCTTCTCTCTCACTATCAGACAGAATGAGCAAAGGGCAATATTTATAGTATTACCCCTCAAACCCTAATGTTGGCCCAAGGCCCATAACTTAAGCCTATTACCTATTCAAGGCATACATAACAAAACTCCACCTTGACTTGAATTCGCAAGTAGACATAAATATTAAGACAAACTTCTCCTCCCACCAGCATAAAACTCAGCTGCTGCAAACATTAACCAAATCCAAGCAGTGCTTGAATTTAGTAAATGGTAATGACTTTGTTAACATATCAGCTGGGTTGTCTTCTGTACCAATCTTCAAGACCTTAATGTAGCCATCGGCAAGAATGTCTCGAATATAATGATACTGCACATCAATATGCTTTGTTCTCTCATGATACATCTGATCTTTAGTAAGATATATAGCACTCTGACTATCGCAATGCACAACAGTCACATCATCATCAACATTTAGCTCTCCAAATAAGCCCCTTAACCATATAGCTTCTTTGATTGCCTCTGTAATAGCCATATATTCTGCCTCTGTAGTAGACAGAGCAATTGTATGCTGCAAAGAAGCTTTCTAACTGACTGCACAACCCCCAACAGTAAATATGTACCCTGTCAAAGACCTCATTTATCAAGGTCACCAGCATAATCAGAGTCAACATATCCAGTAAGAGTTTCACAAGTTTTCCCAAACTCTAAACCATAATCTGAAGTACCCTTCAGATATCTCAAAATCCATTTCACTGCTTGCCAATGAATTTTACTTGGGCATGATAAATATCTACTTACCACGCTAACATCATGTGATATGTCAGGTCGAGTGCAAACCATAGCATACATAACGCTACCAACTGCACTAGAATATGGAATACCTGACATATACTTTAATTCATCATCTGTATGTGGACATAAATCAGCTGATAATCGAAAATGAGAAGCAAGAGGAGTACTCACTGGTTTGGCATCTTTCATGCCAAAACGATCTAACACCTTCTCAATGTAGCTTTTCTGTGAAAGATACAATTTTCCTCTTTTCCGATCTCGCTGAATTTCCATGCCAAGAATTTTCTTCGCAGAACCTAAATCCTTCATATCAAATTCAGCGCTCAACTGTGCCTTCAAATTTTGTATATCAAATTTATCTTTTGCTGCAATCAACATGTCATCAACGTATAACAGCAGATAATTATATGATCCATTTGGAAGTTTGCACAGATATACACAACTATCATATTTGCTTCTACAATAGCCAAGTTGCACCATAAAAGAATCAAATCTCTTGTACCACTGTCTAGGTGATTGCTTCAAGCCATAGATAGATTTTTTCAATAAACATACATGATCTTCCTTACCTTCAAACTGAAAACCTTCAGGTTGACCCATATAGATTTTCTCTTCAAGTTCACCATGCAAGAAAGCTGTTTTCACATCGAGTTGTTCCAACTCTAAATCATGCATAGCAACTAACGCAAGAAAGACTCGAATAGAGCTGTGTTTAACGACGGGTGAAAACACATCATTAAAATCAACTCCCTCAATCTGACTATAGCCTTTAGCGACTAGACGTGCTTTAAATCTAATGTCTTTAACTCCAGGAATACCTTCCTTTCTTTTGAAAACCCATTTGCAACCCACAATCTTCTTTCCTTTTGGTGGTTTGACAAGCTCCCAAGTTTGATTCTTTTCAAGAGATTCCATCTCTTCATTCATAGCAACTAACCACTTTGCTGAATCTTTGGAGGAAATAGCTTCCTTGTACGTTTTAGGCTCAGCATATTCTATCGACTCTGCAGCTGAAAGAGCATAAGCAACAAAATCTGAGTATCCATACATCTGTGGAGGTTTTACTGTTCTTCTCGGTCTATCTTTGGCTATGGAATAATTTTCTTCTTCAGGTTCTTCAATCTCAATATTATCAGTCACTGACTGAACTGGCTGTGAAGAAGACACTTCAAACTCCACCTTCTTTGATGCACTTTGCAGATTTTCTTGACAAGTATCTAATGATTTCTTGACAGGATGAAGCATAGCAGACTCATCAAAAGTAACATCTCTGCTAATTATAATCTTAGATGAATCAGAACACCAAAGCCTATAACCTTTTATACCAGAACCATAACCAAGAAAAATACATTTTTTCGCTCTAGGCTCTAGTTTTCCTTCACTAACATGTGCATATGCTGGACATCCAAAAACTCGAAGAGAAGAATAATCAACAGGTTTACCTGACCATACCTCCTCGGGTGTCTTGTTATCAATAGGCATGCAAGGAGAACGATTTATTAACCAACAAGCAGTATTGACTGCTTCAGCCCAGAATTCCTTGCCCAAACTAGCGTTAGACAACATGCACCTTGTTCTTTCTAATAAGGTTCTGTTCATACGTTCTGCAATACCATTCTGCTGCGGAGTATACACTGTAGTATGATGTCTCACAATTCCTTCATTCTTGCAGAACTCATTAATCTCACTTCCACAAAATTCTAGCCCATTATCTGTTCTCAGCCGCTTAATTTTCTTACCGGTCCGATTCTCAATTAATGTTTTCCATTGCTTGAAAGTAACGAAAACATCACTTTTTGCCTTGAGAAAAAATACCCAAACTTTTCTTGAAAAATCATCAATAAAAGTGAGTACATACCTGGAACCAAGGCCTTTCGATGGAACTCTAGCAGGCCCCCAGAGATCAGAATGAATGTAGTCCAGAGTGCCCTTTGTGCTGTGAATTCCTGTTTTGAAACTAACTCTTTTCTGTTTCCCAAAGACACAATGTTCACAGAAATCCAGTTTTCCAATTTTCTGACCACACAAGAGACCTCTTCTGCTGAGCTCCTCCATCCCTCTGATACTCATATGACCTAATCTCATATGCCATAATTTAGTATTATCTGAATCTGTCATATCAGATGAGACCGCAGCTGAACCAGTAACAGTAGAGGCTTGTAGTTGATACAAAGTACCAATTTTAAGCCCTTTCATCAGCAAAAGTGAACCTCTCAAAATTTTCAGAACTCCACCCTCAGCAGTAAATCTACAACCATTGGCGTCAAGTGTACCCAATGAAATTAGATTTTTCCTCAAATCAGGCACATGCCTGACATTATCTAAAGTTCTGATCATGCCATCATGCATCTTTATATTAACTGTGCCAATCCCAATAGCTTTGCATCTAGCATCATTACCCATGAGAATAACTTCACCATCATGTTCTTTATACGTAGAGAACCAATCTCAATGAGGACACATATGATATGAGCAGCCCGAATCAAGAATCCAACTATCGCAGAATTTATCTTTATTATCTGCAATCAAAAGCCAATCTCTGTCTTCTTCTTTAGCAGCATCAGCTTGAGCAGGATTTTCGTTTCGCCTATTCTGTCTATTCTGATGGTTGCGATTGTTATGACGATTGACATTCCCATGATTCTGTTGATTCGAATTATTTTCTCTCTGCTCCATTGCCTTCAATTTTAGGCAATTTATCTTGATATGCCCTGGAGACTTACAATAATTGCAAATCATATCTCTATGCTTAGACTTTGACCTGCTCCTGCCAAAATTTCTTCTCTCAACAGAACTTCCCCGAGCAACTAAGCCAGCCCCATGATTATTACTACTATCAGAAGTCAATTCTGTATCAAGTTTCTGCTTATTTAGCAGACTAGTCTTGACATCTTCAAAATCAATAGTTTCTCTGCTAACAAGCATGGTTTCTCTAAAATTCTTATAAGAGGCAGGTAGTGAAACTAGCAATAAAAGAGCTTGATCCTCATCTTCAATATTAATATCAATGCTTCTTAATTCAGCGATAAGAGCATTGAACTCAGAAATATGGGATTTGAGAGAAGTACCTTCGACCATACGAAAAGTGAAGAGTCGTTGCTTGAGTCTCAATCGATTTGTGAGAGACTTTGTCAGAAAAATACTCTCCAACTTCGTCCATAAACCTGCGGCTGTCTTTTGATTTAGTACCTCTTGCAAAACTTCGTTCGTGAGGCACAACTGAATAGTGGACAAAGCTTTCTCATCCAATTCTTCCCATACTTCATCTGTCGTGTCCGGTTTCTTCCCTTTAGTAAACAAAGTTTTCTTCAATCCCTGCTGCGTAAGAACGGCTAACATACGAACTTGCCACAAGTTAAAACTGCCGCTCCCATCAAACTTTTCGATATCGAATTTCGTTGCTGAACTCGAAGTCATAACTTATTTCAAGTCGAAAAAATGTGCATGAACTCCTTGGACAACACTGGACGAAGATTGGTAGGCTTATTCTCGAAGAGAATAAAATTACAGAAAATCGCCCACTAATGAAATTGCCGAAATCACCCAAATCGTCGAAATCGCTTAGAAGACGCCACTGAGAAAAACACCACAAAATCAATCCCAGCGGAAGACGCCAACACCAAGTCCCACGAAGTTGCGAACCTCCACCAGCAGAAGACGCCAACACCAAGTCAAACAATTCAATTGCTGAATTAAGTTTCGGTGGAGTGTTGGATCTTGCTTCTGGGGTGGAGATTAACGAGTTAAACCCACTGAGAAGAAAAGAAGATTGTAGAAGATCAATTGATGAATTAAGTTTCGGTGGCCAAAAAATTCCTCCACTGAGAATTCCTCAAAAACGATTGCTGAGAAGACCCCACTGAGAAGACCAATTGACTTCTCAAAAATCGCCGAAGAATTCTTTATCTTTTCCAATGCGATAATCCAGCAAACTGCACAGTGAGCCTACGTCGCGTTTGAAGGAGGACGATCGACGATCGACCCTTCGATGATGGACGATGGAGCTTGGTCAAAGAACCGTGCTATCCGTTTGAAGGTGGTCGATCAAAATCAAAGCTTTGCAGCAAACCAAAAGACCGATCCTCGCACGGATTACTTGGAACCAGCAAAATTCCTTTGGGTAGTCAATTGCTCCTTTCTCTCGTGTCTCTCTTTCGTTGACGAATGAACCTTGTGCTCTGATACCAGTTTGTTACGACAATGCGGAAACTAAAACGAAATTGAGACAGATGAGAAGAACGGGACACACAAGATTTACGTGGAAACCCTTGCGGGAAAAACCACGGCAGAGAGGAGAGGCAAAATCCACTATGAGAATCAAGGGATTACAAAAGAGGCAACGTAAGCTTCTCTCTCACTATCAGACAGAATGAGCAAATGGCAATATTTATAGTATTACCCCTCAAACCCTAATGTTGGCCCAATGCCCATAACTTAAGTCTATTACCTATTCAAGGCATACATAACAAATAGATAATCGATTATTTGTAGCTAATGCAAAATTTAGGATACTTATATTCATGACATTTTGACGATGGTTGGTACTCGTCGAGATGATCAGATGTTACCATGTCGAGTATCGTGTTAGGATCGCCTAAGAAGTATTTGAGTCTTCCTCTACCATAGTGGATGGTGATGCTATCCAGAGTCCTGTATCATCGTATGTTTTAGTTATCGGACAAACCCTTGCTTTCTGAGCAACAAAATACACGGTTAAGAAAATAGAGGTATGGTTTCTATGGTTAACCTTGTCCAAATAAAACTTGCCTTTTGCAAAGAACAAAAAGAGGTAATACCATGAATCGTCCCTTCACTTTTTTTTTTTGACATTCAATATAGTTCTTCAATTTTTTTTTTCTTCAGTCTAGCTACTAAACTGAAATGTGTTGATTACCAAATAACAATTCGGGGACGACAGAACATTATTCCCTATAAAACAATGTCGCGGGCAATACCAGAAATCTAAAGTGAGTGATTCTGTAAGATTGTAGTGACTGTGACAGTGCACTTTGAAGTCATTGCTAAACATAGGAACTTGAATTTCCAACCACATTGTGAGAGAAGGAGAGAGAGATTTTATGAAGGATAACCTGGGAGGGAAACCCTCAATCCAACCAGCAAAGGGTTCTCGATAAGTACTTGTCATAACTGTGGGTCTCATAACAAGAAGTTGTGTATTTTGTTTGAGATGACGCTGCACCATCATTTCCCCCGTTGCCTTTGTAAAAGTGTACGTGTTTGGCCAACCATGCAGACTTGCCCTGTGCATCAATTGTAAATTGTAATGAAAATCATAAGAACTGCCGAAGATTATTATAGAGAAATGATTATGCGGCCGTCATTAATCCATAATGAAATTAACGGCTTGCTCTGAGCCACGAAAAATAATAATTAGAAATTATTGTGGGTTCCACTCCTTCATGAATTTGTGGCCTATAACATACTGTTACTCTCACATTCATACAAAGATCGTTATACTAACAAAGTCCATTGTTATGTGTTGATACACATCTACAAATGAATTGATTGATCAGTCATATTTTAACTACCTAACTCGCGATTTAGTTGTGAGTACTGTGGATAAAGCACCTTGTAAAGAGTGTTGGGTGGTCTTGGGCCTCTCATCCCAAAAGCTAGCTCAAAAGTTGAGGCTTTCCCTCACACTTATAAACCGACCACCAACCCCTTCCACAACCGATGTGGGACAACCCCAACAATCTTCCCCTTACACATCGGGCCATGGGTCGGAGGGAGCGACAACCCGTATCTCTCCCGTGTAACTATTGGGTCCAGACCTGTTGGTAACCTGGGCTCTGATACCAGTGTTGGGTGGTCTTGGACCTGTCTCAACTTAAAAGTCTGGACCCAACAATCACTGGGAGAGATACGGGTTGTCGCGGCCTCCGACCCATGGCCCGATTTGTGAGGGTGGAGATTGTTGGAGTTGTCCCACATCGGTTGTGAAAGGGGCTGGTGGTCGGTTTATAACTGTGAGTGAAAGCATCATCTTTTGAGCTGGCTTTTGGGATGAGAGAGGCTCAAGACCACCCAACACTGGTATCAGAGCCCAGGTTACCAACAAGTCTGGACCCAACAGTCACACGGGAGAGATACGGGTTGTCGCTCCCTCCGACCCATGGCCCGATGTGTGAGGGGGAGATTGTTGAGGTTGTCCCACATCGATTGTGGAATGTGCTGGTAGTCGGTTTATAAGTGTGAGGGAAAGCCTCAACCTTTGAGCTAGCTTTTGGGTTGAGAGAGGCCAAAGACCACCCAATATGAGCTAGTTGAATCAGATTGGCGCAAAATTTCCATTGTGAAAAGCCTGATTATGTTGGCGAACGAATGCCACAATTTTAAAGACTTAGTTACTTATTGAAGGGAACCAATCCCATAACATATGATAGTGGATTAAGCGAAATTAATAAGCCCAAGAAAATCTTGAATCACTTATCGTAGAGGTATATCACGTGACGGACATACTTCATTTTTCACATATTTAGTGTTCCTCTTGTAGTCCTCGAGAGATCCCTTGCTTCAATCACGGTTTTTACAATGGACAAGGAGAACGTCATTCCTTTTCTCTGCGTTTCTCGTAATAGCCAACAAATGACAGACAGAGAGGAGAGGAAACTGATGTCGTACAAAAACGTGATAATACCACGTTTCAAAACAAGTTATAGGCAGCCTCTGCAGTTATCAATAGTGTAGGTGGAGTAGTTGTCTACCTGGGCAGGCCTCATTAAACCCCATGAAACCCAACATTCATCACAACCAACCTTGAATCAATGGACTTTGTGAATCGGCCTTTAATTCAATGTATATGCAAAAAATGGCTTGGAAATCTTTCTTGGGGCGGGGGTGCCCACCACCGTCGACCTGCTCTCTTTTGTTCCATGTTGCAGCAAAGCTTTATGGTGTGGAGCAGATTCATGTGCGACGTCCAAGGTACAGTTCAACGGGGAATTACTCGGAGGTTTCCACGAAGTATCTAAGATTTTTGTGTGAATTTTCTTCACGAAAATAGGTCAGAGATTGTGAGTAAACAATGACCGAAAATCACTTGGGTCTAATTTAGGATTGGAAAATATAAGTGCGATTGAGTTACCGATGATAACAATGCAATTCCCCAATCGAGGATGGATTAACAGGGCCGGCGAGGCTCGAGCTTGCTTGGATCTGGCCAGCTCGCGGCTTGCCAGACTCAGGCGAGCCTGAGGTCACCGGGATCGGAGGAGCCTCGCGCTCGCTTGCGGCTAGTAAGCGAAATTAGAAGGAAAACAAAATAAAAAGAAAAAAAAAGATAAAAAAAGATAAATCTTTACAAATTTCGAATTTATAAGTATATAAAAAATGAAAATAAATAAATTGTTAAAAGGAGTCCATGGAGGAAATCAAATCGGATTTTCCATGCAGATGATGGAAAACATTTTTGGAGCATTTTTCATAGTTTATCCAGATGCCAAAAAAAAAATATTATCATTATCCTGAAAAATAACTTTCCAAAAAATATTTTTCGAAAATCTCGCATATTTCGTCGAACAAACAGAGCCTAAGTAATTTAACTATTTAGACATTAGCTGTTTCGATTTTTACTAGGTCCACCCCTTACGTGCTAATCGTATGGAGAACCACACAGAGACATTCATAATAGAAGCCCTCAGGCCTAATATCATTTTAAAATTATGATAGAGATTCTATCTATATAAAATCCATTCAAATCTCGTAGGCAAAGGTACAAATCTCTGGGCCCCTTTTGTGTATCTATTATGATCGATTTCTATGTTTTACATTTATAACAGTCGGTCATCACCTGTTCAAGACACTATAGACTACAGTAAATCGGTTGTCTGATATGGCGCTGGCGGTATTAAAAGAGGAAACAAACATATGTTCGGTTGGACATAATGCTTCATAATAGGTTTGAGTTGATGCGAGACGGTTGGCACTCGAATCCAGGTCGACATTGAGTCTTGATAGTTGATCATTTATTCTGTCAGGTGATTAGCTTGTCAATTGATGAGACGGTGTTGGGATTTTAATTGGCAAACAATTGATGCACTTTTTTCCCTTGGGGAGACAGGGTTGGTTGAAGGTCTTAAATAATCGATGGTTGTTCCAATCAAAGCTATCAATCATAAAATCGTATTACCAACCAGACTTGTCAGATGAGTTGGTTGAGTTTTAAATTTTTTTTTTTTGCCGAAAAGTTGAGTTTTTTTTTTAATTTTTAAATTAGCTTTTTAGGAGTATCTTTTGATGATCTAAATTGACTTTTCTCCCTTTATTGTCACCATATAAGTAGCATTGACATCAATACGCGACACGACACGATATGTCGATACATCGTTTAAAAAAAATTGATAATTTCAACGCATTGGTTACGTTTTATATTAAATTCATAATTTCATAAAAATATCAGCAGTGAGTTTTTTTCTTCTTTGTTAAGGATTCACAATTAGTTTTTTTGGATTGGCTAAATATATTAATTTTGGGGTGACTGGGTGTATAATTTAAGTATATTTTTTTTGATAAATTTATATGTTGACCCATAATTTAATGAAAATTCTTAAAACGGACTTCGTGCATGTCAAAATGACATGCCGGGATGTTGGATTCACATTTTGCTATCGAGTCTGAAGACCCTGTATTAGTTGCATGTGGGATAGTGACACGCCGTGGACGACTCCGAAGAGTCCCGTTGATTCCTAGGTCTCCATCGCCTAAATTACAAACCACGCCACCGTCTGTCGCTATCTCTTCTGCTCTATCTTCTCTCCATTTTTTTTTTCTCTACTCTTGTCCTCTCTTTATTTGGTATTTTGCAGTGGTGGTTCTTTTTGCGAGATCCAAATCCCCTGCCTTGGTTTTTCCATGGCAGCGGATCCACATGCCCCTTTTGCGACCATGGAGGAGCCGCCGCCAGATCCGGTGACTCGACACCACAATGGATGTTGAACCTCTCGAGGAAATGACCGGTGGCTGGGGGGACGTTAATTCTACATCAATCTCTATCATTCGAGATTAACTCGAAAGTGGTGTTCGGCTCCCAAGATAGCGAAAGGGATAGAAAGCGTGCGCGCGCGCGAGAGAGAGAGAGAGAGAGAGAGAGAGAGAGAGAGAGAGAGAGAGGATTATTATTACTTAAATTTTGGCTATCATTTTTAGCCATATATTGAATAAAAAATTAGGCATCGAACATAATCCCTAAACAAAAAATACCCCTGATGCAGCTCGCATTAGCATTATAGGTACCAGGAACATTTTCATTTAATAAGAGTATGTCCACACAAGTTGCATTTGATCGGTTCGATCATAATTTGTCTTGGAATTAACCGAAAGTGCTCCGTGGATTTGAAGAGAGTGCCCCTATAAAAATCAGGGCCATAATTCCACTTGTGGCCGAAATCCCACAAGGGGATGTTCATCCCCTTAACTAAGAAAGTTCTTAATCAAATTTGGGATGAAATAAAGCGTGTTCTTTGCATATTTTACTCATATGGAAGTGTAAGAGCGAGAAATATCCTAAATTCCTCGCCCGAAGAAATTGAACATTCACTTGATCTAAAACAGGAAAGTGAGAGATTTGTTGTTCTTACAAGAGAGCCCTAGACGTAGGTCATATAAACATCTTATTTCCTCAAAAATACGGATGCAATTTTTTTTGGGAACTTATGAAAGACTTTTTTGGAATTTAACAAGTAACTCCAAACAATGACAGAAATAGATTGTAGAAATTAGGTGCGCGTGCTGCTAATGAACAAATGGTGATGATAATATACTTATAATGCTAACAGATAGAAGATATTACGAGCATATATATAGTGATTCGGCTTTATCCCCAAGCCTACATTCACTCTCAATACTAACCGCCACAAAAGGCTAGGATCCATTAGTAATCTTCCAAATGAGTTGCGATCAATAAGTACCACATTTTCAATATATCACATTATGAGGACTCTTGTACAGCTATCATATTTGTAAAGTCCTCTTATCCACTCATAACAAATTGTAGCACTGCCACAAACATAGACATCAGGAATACACAACTTGTTGGAATCAAAAAACACAATATGGGTGACCTTTCGGAAATAAAAGCGAGGCACAAAATGGATGGAGAAAACTCTGTATATTGAAGAACTTGATTTGGCTTATCTCTCTTGCTTCTTACAATACAACTCACTCAAGTATTTATAGAGGAAATTCTAACACTTATGAAGACAACCTCAATCAAACTCACAAGGCATCATTAATGCTTAATGAGTATAGACACAAGACAACCTCAATCAAACTCACAAGGCATCATCAATGCTTAATGAGTATAGACACAAGACAACCTCAATCAAACTCACAAGGCATCATTAATGCTTAATGAGTCCAATCCTTGGTGCATGCTTCAAGATGCATTTACTTCTCCATAATGGCTCTTCAAGATCCATTGCATTTACTCCTTCAAGATAATCAATTTTATTAGCATTTCAATAGCCTCCCTTAAAATTGATTTCCATGCCAAGCATCTTCTTCAATTTTTCAAACGAATCCGCCTTCAATGATTTCGTCAAAATATCTGCAAGTTGATCTTCTGATCTGCAGAAATTAAGTTCGATTTCACCATCTTTGACTCGCTCGCGAATATAATGATACTTGATGTCGATGTGCTTGCTCCTGCCATGAAATACAGGATTCTTGGCTAATGCAATAGCCGACTTATTGTCACACATTATTTTAGTAGGACCCGTTTGTTCATGCATCAATTCATGTAGCATCTTACGAAGCCATATCGCCTGACAGGCCGCTGAAGCTAATGCCATATATTCTGCTTCAGCTGTCGAGAGAGCAACAACTTGTTGCTTTTTGGAAGACCAAGAGAATACTCCTGATCCAAGAAAGAAAGCATACCCCGACGTACTTTTCCGAGTCTCGGTATCACCTGCCCAATCACTGTCTGTGTACCCCACTAGACCAAAATTGTCAGTGTAAGAATATAAAATTCCATGATCATGAGTTCCACTGACATACCGTAAAATTCTCTTTGCTGCTTGCAAATGTGACTGGTATGGTTTTTCCATGAACCTGCTAATAATACCCACTCCATAGGTAATATCTGGCCTTATAGAAACCAAATATCTCAAGCTGCCAACAACGCTTTTAAAATAAGTGGGATTTACCAGCTCACCGGTTCCTTCTTTCTTCAGCTCCAATCGTTCTACTACCGGAGTTCGGATTGGCTTGAGTGATTCCATTTTAAATCGCTTCAAAATATCATTAGCATATTTCTGCTGCGAAATAAATATGCCATCATCTGTCTGCTTCACTTCAAGACCAAGAAAATAGGACATCAGTCCCAAATCAGTCATCTCAAACTGGCTAGTCATAGCTAGAGGTGGCAAATGGGTGGGTCGGGTCGGGTTTGGGTTGGGTCGAATATGGTCCGACCCATATCGACCCATCTGACCCATATTTAATGACTCAAACCCGACCCGACCCGCGACTGACCCATACCCGACCCAACCCGTTTTGACCCATATTACCAAAACACAACAATTTTTTAAAAAAATAATATTACTAAAATAGTTCCCGACTTCGATCCCGTCCTCGGCTCCGGCCCCGGTCCCGGTCCCGGTCACGGTCACGGCCCCGGTCACGGCCCCGGCACGGGTCACAGCCCCGACCCCGGACACGGCCCCGGGACCCCGCCCCAGCCCAAGGACCCGGACCAGGCCCCTGCCCCAGCACCGGCCCCGGTCCCAAGACCCGACCCTAGCCCAGGTCCTGAGACTCGACCCCGGTCCCAGGACTCGGCCCCGGACCCGGGACCCGGGACCCGGCCCACGCCCCAGACCCGGTCCCGGACCCGGACCCGAACCCGGCCCCGGCGCGGACCCGAACCCGGCCCCGGCCCCGGACTCGGTCCCAGACTCGGGACCCTGCCCCGGCCCCGGGACCCGAGACCCGACCTGATCCCGGGACCCGGCCCCAGGCCCCGGACCCAGCCCCGGCGCCGAACCCTGACCCGGCCCCGGCCTTGGCCCCCGGCCGGGCATGGGACCCGGGACCCGACCCCGGCCCCGGCCCAAGGACCCGGCCCCGGACCCGACCCGAGACCCGGCCCCCGGACCCGACCCCGGGACCAGGCCCGGACCCGACCCCCGGACCCGGCCCGGGACCCGACCCGGGACCCGCCCCCGGACCCGGCCCGGGACCCGCCCCCGGACCCGGCCCCGGACCCGACCCCCGAACCCGACTCGAGACCCGGCCCCGGACCCGGACCCGGCCCCCGGACCAGGCCCCGGCCCCGGGACCCGACCCCGGACCCGGGACCCGGCCCCGGACCTGCACCAGGCCCCCGGACCAGGCCCCGGACCCGGGACCCGGCCCCTGACCCGGACCCAGCCCCGGGGCCCGGCCCCGGCCCTGGGACCCGGCCCCGGACTCGATCCCAGACCAGGGACCCGACCCCGGCCCCGAACCCTGACCCGGGACCCGGCCCCGGCCCCAGACCCGGACCCGGCGCCCGGCCCGGCCTGGGACCCGGGACCCGACCCCGGCCCCGGGACCCGGCCCCTGCCCGGTCCCCGCCCCGGCCCCGGAACCCGGCCCCGGCCCCTGACCCGGGACCCGGACCCCGCCCCCGGACCAGGCCCCGGCCCCGGCCCAGGGACCCGGCCCCGGACCCAACCCGAGACCCGGCCCCCGGACCCTACCCCGTGACCTGGCCCCGGACCCGACCCTGGACCCGACCCGGGACCCGACCCCGGGACCCGGCCCCGGCCCAGGGACCCGGCCCCGGACCAGGACCCGGCCCCGGGACCCGGCCCCCGACCTGATCCCGGGACCCGGCCCCCGGCCCCGGCCCCGGGACCCCGCCCCGGCCCCGGCCTCGAACCCTGACCCGGCCCCAGACCCGGGACCCGTCCCCGGCCCCAGACCCAGACCCGGCCTCGGCTCCCGGACCTGGGACCCGGCCCCGGCCCGGTCCCGGCCCCGGCTCCTGACCCGGCCCCTGACCCGGGACCCGGACCCAGCCCCGGCCTCAGGACTCTGTCTCGGCCACGGCCCCGGGACCCGGTCTCGGCCTCGGCCCCGGCACCCGTTCCCGGAATCTGACCTCTGGACCAGGTCCCGGTCCCGAGACCATTTGTAACTTGTGGAAGGATATTATCCTTATGAGTCGAAAGTGGGTCAATATGGGTCGAAAGTGGGTCAATGTGGGTCGAAAATTGATTTAAGTGTAACCCATTGTTAACCCATTTTTAGTGAACCTTTTAAAAGTTAATGACCCATATTTGTAAAATATGGATCAAATATGGGTTTGTGACCCATATTTCCACCTCTAGTCATAGCCTCCCTGAATTCAACAAATATTTTTTCACAGCTCCCTGTAAATATCAAGTCATCAACATAAATGCATACAATTAAGATGTCACCGTTAGCATTTGACTTGATATACAATGTATGCTCATAAGGGCACTTTTGAAAATCATGCTCCAACAGGTATGTGTCGATACGTGTGTACCAAGCACGTGGTGCCTGTTTTAATCCATACAGAGCCTTCTTCAGTCTGTAAAACTGATTTTCATGCCCTTTCTTCTCATAACCCTGTGGTTGCTCCACATATACTTCCTCTTCAAGGACACCATTGAGGAATGCTGATTTCACATCCATTTGATGGATCTGCCAACGGTTTTGAGCTGCAAGTGCTAAGACCATCCGAATAGTATCCATCCAGGCAACTGGTGCAAATACTTCAAAATAATCAATACCTGGCTTTTGCTTGTAGCCCTTTACAACCAGTCTGGCCTTGTAACGGTCCACCTGACCGTCGGGTTTGTACTTTGTCTTGTACACCCACTTGACACCAATAGGCTTCTTACCAGGTGGTAAAGAAGTCAACACCCATGTGTCTTTCTTCTCAATGGAGTGAATTTCTTCATCCATTGCTTCAATCCACTTTTCATTTACAACTGCTTCATCATATGTTACAGGGTCACAATCAGCAAATAAACAAAAGTTTACCAGTGTTTCATCAGTGATTTCGCTATCACTGTTTCTATTTCTTGTGACCACATAATCTCTGAATTTTGCTGGCGTCTCCTTCATTCGTTGTGAACGACGTAGTTGTGGTTCTGAAACTGCTGTTGGTGAAGATGTACCTCCAGTTGAAGATGATGAGGAAGATGGATCACTCATTGAAGATAATGGAGGTGTTTCTGTCTCACCCGCCAGTGGTTCATCTTCGATGGTGATGTTTTTCTGGTCACCCTTCTGATTCCAGTCCCAGGTTACATCTTCTAAAAACTGGACATCCCTGTTGATAATGACTTTCTCAGTGACCGGGTTATACAGTTTATAACCTTTAATTGTATCACTGTAGCCGATGAAGATGCACTTCTCGCTTTTGTCATCCAGCTTCTTTCTTCGCTCGTCTGGTATATGGGGATATGCCACGCACCCAAATACTCGTAGGAACGAAACATCTGGTTTGTTTCTACTCCAAGCTTCTTCTGAAGTTCTTCCAGGAACACTCACTGTTGGACATCTGTTTAGTACAAATACAGCACAAGCAACAGCTTCTGCCCAAAATTTCTTGGGCAAATCTTTAGCTTTCAACATACTTCTTGCCATTTCAAAAATTGTCCTATTTTTTCTTTCTGCTATACCGTTTTGCTGAGGAGTATAGCTGGCAGTCAACTGACGTTTGATTCCATGAATTTTACAATATTTGTGAAATTCATTTGAGGTAAATTCTCCACCTCTATCCGATCTCAACGCTTTCAATTTAAAGCCACTTTGTTTTTCAACATAGACTTTAAATTCTTTAAACTTGCCAAAAGCTTCAGATTTTTCCCTCAAGAAGTGTACCCATATTTTTCTGCTAAAACCGTCGACAAAAATTAGCATGTACCTTTTTTGTCCAAATATTCTACCTCAACAGGGCCACATATGTCGGTATGTACCAACTCCAGCGGTTGGTTTGCTCTTCTGGCTTTTCCAACTGGAAAAGAGTCTCGGTGCTGTTTTCCAATGAGACATCCTTCGCAAGGACGCCCTGGATCGTTAATCAACGGCATGCCGGTCACCATCCTTTTCTGGACTAATTGCTTCATTCCACGAAAATTTAGATGCCCAAATCGAAGATGCCACAGCCAGCTGCTGTCTTTCGTCATCGCTTGAAAGCTCAAGAGATTCTTCGTCTGAAGAGTCAGGGGAAACATCCGGTTCTTCGTCATTTGTACCGTTGTGATCAACTTGTTGTTTACACCTCTGATTGTGCAAACTCCATTTTCAATGTGAACTTTGTGGCCCTTTTCAGAAAGTTGCCCAACACTTAGCAAATTCCAAAAAAGTCCTGGCACAAAGTAAACATCTGCAATAGCAACATTAGTACCATCTTTGGATTTGATATTAATGTTACCTTTGCCCATCACGGGAATTTTTGATTTATTCCCGAAGTTGACTTCGCCACGGCTTGTCTCATCCAGCTGTGAGAATAACTCATTTCTTCCGGTCATATGGTTGCTACACCCAGTATCTAGATACCATGTGTTGGTATCCACGATAGTTGAATCATCCTTCGCACATGCTAGTACCATGTACTCTTCAGCATCTGTGGCATGTGCATGTTCCGCCGGCACGTACGTCGCCTTTGCATGGCACTCGGATTTATAATGTCCGAATTTATTACACTTAAAACACTTGACTTTTGATTTGTCATGTGTTCTAAATTTTCTGGTGAAATTTGAATTCTCACCTCTACCTCGGGCTCCTCCACGACCTCGACCGCCTTGATAGCCTCATCGGTTTGGTTGAGCGACCCGACTTTGCAATGCTTGCTCGGGAACGGAACCCGTAGACTTCTGATTCATTCTTTGCTCATGGGAGCATAATGAACCCATCAACCGCTCCAACGTGAGAGTTGATACGTCTTGTCCTTCCTCGATCGCTGCGACGACGTAGTCAAATCTTTCGGTCAAAGACCTCAAGATTTTTTCCACGACACGAACATCTTGAAGTTCTTCACCATTAACCCTCAATTGGTTAACGATGGCCTGCACACGATCAAAATATTCCGATATTGTTTCCGAGTCATTCATGCGTAAAGACTCGAAATCACCTCGAAGAGTCTGAAGCCGCACCCGCCGGACACGATCATCGCCTTTGTAGGATTTCTGCAAGATATCCCAGGCAGCTTTTGCGGTCTCGGCACTCGATATTTTTTCAAATATCGTTTCCTCCACGGCTTGAAAAATCGCATATAATGCTTTCTGATCTTTCTTCCGGGACTCCACCAGAGATTCTTTCTCCTCCTTTTCTTAAAGCCTCGAATGCTTCGGCATCGGCTACTTCATTGTAGCCACTTTCAACCAGATTCCACAAATCTTGCGATTTGAACAGAACCTTCATCTGGACAGCCCAGTTGTTGAAATTCTTTCCGTTCAACTTTGGAAGCTGTATTTGAACGGAACTAGTAGATGCCATTCTCGCTCTGATACCAAATGTTGGAATCAAAAAACACAATATGGGTGACCTTTCGGAAATAAAAGCGAGGCACGAAATGGATGGAGAAAACTCTGTATATTGAAGAACTTGATTTGGCTTATCTCTCTTGCTTCTTACAATACAACTCACTCAAGTATTTATAGAGGAAATTCTAACACTTATGAAGACAACCTCAATCAAACTCACAAGGCATCATCAATGCTTAATGAGTATAGACACAAGACAACCTCAATCAAACTCACAAGGCATCATCAATGCTTAATGAGTATAGACACAAGACAACCTCAATCAAACTCACAAGGCATCATTAATGCTTAATGAGTCCAATCCTTGGTGCATGCTTCAAGATGCATTTACTTCTCCATAATGGCTCTTCAAGATCCATTTCATTTACTCCTTCAAGATAATCAATTTTATTAGCATTTCAATACAACTACTATTAACAAAAATAAAGCAAAGAGGAATTCTCGAAGCAGTTGACAAGTTTTATTCGTTTTTACCCAACGTAATTACTTCTCTTTCCCAATATATAGCCATCCATCCTCAAATGCTCATTCCCCCATTGAAATCCTCAAATAATCATTGGTTCTACCGTTGACAGCATCACAAGCCTGCCCAGACGTGCAGGAGAGCGACTAGAAATGAATTTGTCAAATTTTTAATATATTTCGCTTAAAGTCATTCTTCAATTTTATTAAATAAGACAGGTTCCATGGACATCACTCCAAACAGATCTGTACAAACCAGAACGGTTCCAAAATTTAATCGACGACATAGCTTGCAAGATAAAGATAAACGTTGGAAATTAATCGGCGATGCTAATATGAAAACTACAGCTAAGAAACATGTCAGAATTTAATGGATGACATGAGCTTGAAAACTAAAAGTACAATGAAGGAAAGTAAAGATATATAGCTGAAAGATGATAAAATGTTTGTTTCTGCATGAATCGTGTGGGGGAAAATTGTCAAAAAAAAAAGTCCCAAACCAATTGCACTTTTGCCAATTCATTCCTAAGCCATTTAATTTTGCTAATATAATCCTAAAAATTTTCTATTTGTGCTAATTCTGTCCTAAACCTTTTTCTTGTGTTAATTCAATCCGAAACCTTTTTTTATGTTATGAGTGGTAGAGAAGAAAGAAGAAAAAGCAAGAACCAAATAAGGACATGAACATGGTGCGAAACAGAAGGAGAAGAAGAGTCAGGAGGGACTGTACGTGTGTCAAGAAAGTACCTTCTCCGACTCTAGAGAGAGAGAGAGAGGGGACAGTCTTGGACACCCTCTCTGCTTCAAATCTTGGGAGATCCATATGAAGAGAAACCCCTACTTGTGGGTTCTCAGATCTAGGTGAGGTCGAGCTCGCCCCAATGACAGCACTGTAGGCCTCGCCCAGTAACCGCGGTGCAGGTGGCCGGTGAGGTCTCACCTGCCCTTCCGGTCTGGAGGAAGGAAGGAGGAATAAGATGAATAGTAAAAGGAAGAAGAAAGAAAAGGAGAAAAATAAAAAGTAAATAAATAATTTGAAAAAATTTAAAATGTTACTAAAAATTGGCAAATCAATTCTGGTCGGGTCCACGTCAGTACCGGCAGGTCAAAGTTGGCCGAATGGACTGAATTGATATAAATACAAAAGGTTTATGACTGAACTGACATAAAAAAAAGGTTTAGAACTGAATTTGTACATTTAGGACTGAATTGACAAAAATACAATAGGTTTAGGATTTTTTTTACAATATTTCCATATTTTTAGATTCGAGCTCTTGGAGATTACTCCCAAAAACAAAGCTCTAGCTGCACGTCCATTACATTCCTCTATATATAGGACCCCGGAACGTTCGCTCAAAATCGTCTTTTGCAATCTCGTTCTCGAAGAGAAAAACCAAGACAAGCAAAAAGCCACACAAATCATCAATAAGAAGTAAATGGCCCTCCAACTCAGTCCATTTCTCACTTCCAAATCCATGAAGGCACTTTCCTTTAAGTTGCCTCCAATCGCCGATTGCAGCCATGGATCTCCCAAGTCCATGTCCTCCAGTCTCGGCACCACCAAGTGAGTTTTCGACACTCCCCTTCTTCGATTTCACTCCTTTTGGAACACGCGGTAGTGTTTGATTTAGCTTTTCTGTTGAATGCGTAAATTATATCTATCCTTGAGGATCAACAGCAGCAGGAGCACGAGAACATTAAGCATCTATTATCACAACCTTTTTTGGTAGCAGAAGTATTTACCGGTTCCTTGTTTGGTCTAGAAATGAAAAAACCTGCAGGCAAGAGACAAGCTAGGACACGAGTTAAGGCTATCATTCTACCAATGCCAATTCTTAATTATTTGGTTCTTACCATAGGTCAAGGAACTTCTGTATAAACAGATTCACGATTCGACATTTAACTGTATCCAACATCCAACTTTTTTTAAGGCTCGTAACGAACCGCAAGAAATTATACGTTCGGTGCAGGAAAGTCGAGAACGTCAAGAGGCCTTCCATTCCTCGCCGGGAGGCACATGTTCAGGTAACCCACTCCATGCCGCCCGAAAAGATCGAGATATTCAAGTCCCTGGAGGGTTGGGCCGAGAAGAATGTCTTGGTTCACTTGAAACCTGTCGAGAATTGCTGGCAACCACAGGACTTTCTGCCGGATGCCGCATCAGATGGGTTTGAAGAACAAGCTAGGGAACTTAGGGAGAGGGCTAGGGAAATCCCTGATGACTGCATTGTTGCTTTGGTTGGAAGCATGATAACAGAAGAAGCCCTTCCTACTTATCAGACAGTGCTCAATACAATGGATGGAACTAGAGACGAGACAGCTTCGAGCCTAACACCTTGGGCCATTTGGACAAGGGCATGGACTGCAGAGGAGAACAGACATGGTGACCTCCTGAACAAGTATTTGTACCTGTCTGGACGAGTGGACATGAAGCGAATTGAGAAAACCATTCAATATCTGATCGGGGCAGGGATGGTGAGGTCCTAGCACTACTACGACCAACTAACATTAAAGTCCGTCGGAACAAACTCATTCTCATATGCATGCAAGTCCTTTGGAGCCGGAAGAGACACTGAATTAGAGGTGGCAAAATGGGTTTAAAACCCACATTTTAACTCATATTTAATGGTGTGGGTCCTCTCTATGGGTTGCATTTAATTTTAAAAACAAGTTTAAGTGGGTCATAAATGAGTTATTTGACAACTTAATGGGTCTTAAGTAGGTTTTAAATGGATCATAAATGGATTATCTAATTGTCTTAAGTGAGTCAAAACAAGTTTTTCTTTTAAAAAAATTAAAATTTATTTTATTTTCTTTTATTTTCTGTGAGATCAATCGAGGGTCGCTTGTCATCACAAGTGGTCAGCCGCCGTCAATTGCCGATTGTCGCAGGTGGTCAGCCGATCACTAGTCGCCGATTGTCGGCCAGTCATCGGTCGTCAAGGATAATCGGGCATCGACCAGAGCCGATCGCTGGTGGTCAGCCGATCGTTGGTCACTGCTGGCAGAGCCAGGAGGAAATCCAACGATTTCCTTAAAAAAGAGAGGAAAAAAATAAAAACTAAAATAAAAATTTATAACAAACAAGTTTTTTTAATTGGATTACATATGAAAGTGTTTTATCAATATGTGTCGGGTCAAGTATGGATATGAATAGCTAGATTTATATAGCATGGAAATTGATCAAAACGAATTAAATTGGTCAATAAGGGTCAAACAATTTTCGACCTGACGAAATCCACCCATTTGGCAGGTCTACATTATGCATTGGAATCATTTTGGTTGACATATATGTCCATCGTATCTCGTAAATCGTTGATTATCATTTTCCAATTTATGTCATGCCTCCGCAATAGAACAGTGATTTGTACACATGACTTTTATCTTCATGAATCATCCCACAAGAATCAGTCGAGAAAGATGCCACTAAAGTATGAGGCAACTCTGCACTTCTTGGAGCTAATTACCTTTCCATATTTTTTGTCCTTTTCCTAGGATATTCGAACGGAAAACAACCCCTATCTCCTTTTCATATACACTTCATTTCAAGAAAGAGTGACATCTATTGCTCACGGGAATATCGGCAGGCTTGCCAAGGCACATGGGGACGTGAAATTGGCTAAAATCTGTGGGACAATTGCATCAGATGAGAAGCGCCACGAAGCAGCCTATACAAAAATCATGGAGAAGCTCTTTGAGATCGATCCAGATGCCTGTGTCTTGGCACTTACCAACATGATGAAAAAGAGGATCACTATGCCATCACATCTGATGTATGATGGTTGTGACGACAACTTCTACTCCCATTACTCGGCCGTAGTGCAGAGGCTCGGCATTTACACAGCAAAGGACTTTGCAGATGTTCTCGAGTTTCTGGTGGGAAGGTGGAAGGTGGAGGATCTGACCGGACTTTCGGCGGAGGGAAGAAGAGCCCAGGATTACGTCTGCGGTTTGGCACCGAAAATTAGAAGGCTGGAGGAGAGAGCTCGGGAAAGGGCCGAGGAAGCACTCACTATCCCTTTCAGCTGGATATCTAATAGACAAGTGAAGCTTTAGGAAGAAATTTCTAGTCGGAATCAGTCTTTCTCGCTTGTACTCTCAAGATATCTAGATAACAATAAGAAAATCTCTGAGTCATGTGGGAATATTGCAGTGACGCGATCTATTCAACCTATAGACTCTGTATTCGTGTTGAACAAATATTACTACTGGACTGGTTTGTGTTAGTTAAAATGGTGCATGTATTATTGGAGTTGCTTATGTAAGAGATCGCCCCCACATTAAGTCCAAATATCTTCTGTGAACTGTTCTAAGAGAAATGCCTGAGAAATATGTACTTAATCTTTGAATTCTTGATCTTTGAAAAGAGCATAATGGACCAAGATCACTACTGAGAAAAGGAATAATCTGTTGGGGTGCGGTTCATACTCTCCATCGACAGGAAAGCACGTGGTCTCACTCTATGTTTTCTTTTTCGCTTGTAATTGAGTGATGTAACATAGAACATGAAGATGCTAATTATAATGGAATCATCTTCTAGGTGTAGTCTTACTTGAAGAGTGAACCAAGATAAACTTTGTGTCTCAATTTCTCTTTCTCGCTTTTACGCTCTGTTTCGTTGGTGTTGTGCGCCGAATCCTAACATCATAATCATGTTTAGCTGTTGCTCTGGCATACAGGCTTCCCTAAAAATGTTGACATCCATCAGTTTGATAAAGTATGTTCTATGGCAACCCCACTGCCTGTTGGACAATCTCCAGTCCTCGGGTAGATCTCACTAGCAATCCAACCCAACTAAAAGACCTATGTCATTCACATCAAAACATTTGACAAAATCAGACTTCTAAAATCTTATGATGACATTTGATGCTCCCTACCATAGCCAAGCATACAGCAGAAAGGGTGTATATACTCTCCTAATGGAACTTAAGACAGATGATATCTTATACAACCTGCGCTGGATGCTAAATTTTGCAGCAACGGAAAAGTCAAATACCGATCAACTCAAGACAGCTGACATATGCAAATGAACTTCCACGAAATACAAGCACGCATGTTCAAATTTGGCATGCTACTTTTTGCAGTTTTGTGGCGACATTTGACATGGAAGAAAGAAAAGAGGGAAGGAATTGGGAAAAATCGACTTCATCGTACAAAGTAAAATTTTGACATTCCGGCAATGCACTATAATTTAGGGTACCCTGTTCATAATCTGGGCCTACAAATTCGAAGCGTTCACCTGAAATTTATTGGTTTACTCTTTCCCGCTTGATTCGCCGGGAATGGCTCCATGTGACAAACCCCCTTTCACTTAAAATTGAATCGGGTTCCGTGGCAATTCGGACCGGAAGTATCACGCATAACCAAGAATAAGACCTGTAACTGATTACTCTAAAAGAAAGTAAATGCAGGAACGGGAAAGTAAGTTTGATAAATTGAAAGAAACATTGTTAGGGTTCCTCTAGAACGACTCCACTGGGCTTAAATAGCCTGTTACAAAAGGCTATCCCTGATTTTCGGCTCCATGATCATATCCTATAATTGAATGTTCATCTTATCCTAAGCAGTTGTAACTCTTCAATTGTCACTAGACTCAACTGCATTTCTGCGATTTTAGGCTCCATTATTGTTCTCAGCAATCGCCCGTTGACCCTCTCTATTAACCATTATGACTCCTTTTTGGGACTGTCAGTCTTAGCATGAGGTTTGAATAGGTTGAGTGTCGATGGTTTACAAATTTTGTGGAATTCCAAACAATCAGCACTCAAGATGGTATTGCAAACAGATCAATGTGTGTGATGCTGATAAGTAAATCAAAGTAACATAAGCAAATCACACAGCAAATTATAGTGGTTCAACTTTAGAACAAAGCCTACATCCACTCTCAGAACAACAACCTTAATAGTGGACGGATTCCACTAGTAAGTAGCCATACAATTCGTAATTGGCTGGTGTATTTCTCTTCACTTGATAGACCACACTATCGGGATACAAGAACACTGCACTTACTTGTACACTTGACACTTAGCGGTTACAGTGCTAGACCAAATATAGAGAGAGATTCATAACAAGATCGACGACAATTTCAAGCTTTAAGACAATGAAAGATTTGACGTAGCTAACTTCTCTTCTCGGAACCACTAGTCCTTTATTTACAGAAGTCTTCAATGTGCCCGTCGGAGACCTTCAGAGACGTTCAGCTAGCCATTGGAGAGTCGTTGGGGGGTTCTCAGCCGGATTGCTCCTGTAGTCACTTCATAGGTTAGTGCAGGTTTCCCCGAATGGCTACTTCCTTAGCTATCCTATCTTCAGAAATTTGTCTACTGCTTTGCTTATAGATAACATGTTTTGTCTACTATGGAATCCAGAGCTTTAATGACTATTTTCTGTTCAATCAGTGGTCTTTTCTCCTAGTGTGGATCTCACTATCATCGGACCATGTGCACCACTCACTGGTGCAAATTGTGTGTGATGGCTAACCAGTTTCAGTGAAGATACCAACTGTTTGACACATGATGCTGAGATCGCTGAGCTTTTCCATCTTCATCGGCATTAAAAGGCTTCCAAGTGTTGAAGTAATTGTTATTATCTCACACCGGTTGTGAATTGGGCTTGTATGCTCTTTATATTCATGTGGCCTCCCCTCACCTATTAGCTTAAACCTTTGGGTTAGACTTTCCAACATGGTATTATAATCAGTGTTATCCCTTTCCACGTATGTGGGCCCACCCTTCATTAGTTAATTTTCACATGCGGCTCGTAATTCGGCTTGCGCATGAGAGGGGGTATTAATTTATTGTTATTGTCCCACATCGATTGTGAATTGAGCCTGTAAGTTTTTTATATTCATGTGGCCTCCCCTGCACCTATTAGCGTAAATTTTTGACTTGGACTTTATAACACTAAAAACACTATTCACTGGTACTTCTAAGCTGCCACGAGGCATCACTCTCATTGATACTGATAACGAGTTTCACTATCTACACTCGTTATGGTGATCATTAGTACGAAAGACAGTTTGGTGATCACAAAATACCAATGATGTTTTTCAACATTCCTCAATCTGACATCTTTTTTTTCGTTTAATTTTTACCTTCACCTTCACCGCTCCATATGTCTCCTTGGGTTAAAGCAACAACGAGGGCCCAAGTGAAAGTGAAAAGTTTTGACTGCACGGTTACGCTCCTTCATCCGTCATTTGATCTAGGCAGAAGTTCCTTTCTTTAATTAAGGGTCGAAACTGTTTACACATTGTCTGTTTGATTTTTATTAGGCCCACTCCTTCTTACGTGCTAATCGTATCAAGGACAACAGAAATTCATATTACAAATCCTCTGCTCTAATACCATAACTAAATAATGGATGAAGGACACCTTGAATGATAATATTTGTGTAAAGCGTTCACTTTGGTGCTAAAATTTTTCGCCGATTCATTTAAATGCCAAATCGGAGAAAAAACGATCATGTAAATGCCAAGAGCGAGAGATTTCAGCCAAAAAAATATACGTGGCATTTATATTTAAAATAATTTAGTGTCACTTCGTTTATAATTAAGAAATAATTCTAATGGCAATTTTCTTAAAAAAATTAGTCCAGGTGGCAATTTATTTAAAAAAAATTAGTCCACTAGGAATTTTTTTATTAAAAAAATTCAGTCCTAAACACAAAAAATAGTTAAAAAGTGAATAAAAAAGCAAAAAGGAGGTGAGCGGTCATGGCTTGCGCAGCCCTCGCCACTACCATTGCCGGCAATGGCTGAGGCAGGTCGGCGGGGGTTGCTGTCACACCCTAAACCCCAGGTACGCGACATCCAAGTCAATTCGTCCCTCGGGTCATAAGGGATAGCATCTTTGGTACGCGACATCCGAGTCAATTTCGCATGTGGAAACGTACAAAACTCCCAGACAATAAAGAGACAGGAATAGATAAGTAGGAAACATACCAATTATAAAAACATCAATTCATTTACAAACATGTCTTAACCAAATTAGGATAATATACTAATCGACCTCATACTTCGAGGAGGGGTAGAGTCAACGTCATATCTACTCCAAACAAGAGGTTATGTCACCATCGTCCTTAACACTAACTTCCATAGGGACCATAAGCTTTATCACTTTGGACCTGAAAATGTTTCACACAACGGGGTGAGATAGAATCTCAACGAGTCAATACCTAAGCCTGGCTAGGGCGTTGATTCATCCAGAACATCCTATCAATCAATCACATAGCACAAGAAATGTATATCAACTAGAGGCAACTTACCCGTCGAAGTGCCACTGATGCTGGAGCATTCCCTGAAGAAGTCGAAGAGTTGTCGAACTCATTGAGCACTCCTCATCAATAGCGAGGATATCCACGTTCGACGAAGGGCAATAATTGATTTGAGCCTTTGGCTTGTTAATAAGGAGTTCTTGTTTCTACTCGTATCCCTTAGGTGGATTCCTACTGGTGGCGAGTATCTATTCTTATCTCTTGGTTGGATTGCCATGGGTGGCGAGTATTCTATCCCTTAGTTCCTCACTTGTGTTACCTCCTGCTTCTCTACGCTTTCTCCCGACGTCAAGTTGGTATCAGAGCTTGGTTCAATGGCTAGTCATCATCGACGTGGACCAAACATTGAGTCTCCTATAGCTCGATAAAGAGACCTACGAAACGTGGAGGTGGATGATTTAATGATACAAGTGTAGCAACTGCAGAAGCGCTTGCAACGCTTCGAACATCTGGGACGTGATGATCTGTGTCACGATTAAGTTGGTATTCCCTTTGACAAAGAAGATGCCAACCCCTTCGCTAGTGCTCGAAGTGATGCTTCGAGTGAGGAGAGACTTCCTCGACGTCAGCATCAAAGTCCTCATGGATTTCATCGAGATTCATACGTGAAGGTTGATATTCTTGAATTCGACGGGAAGCTTCAACCCGAAGAATTCATGGATTGGCTACACACGGTCAATAGGATTTTTGACTACCACGACACACCGAATGATCGAAAGGTAAAGCTCATCGCCATTAATCTTAAGAAGCACACATCTATTTGGTGGGAGTATTTGAAGAAGCAAAGATCTCATGACGGAAGGAGTCGAATCGTCACATGGGAGAAGATGCGAAAAGAGTTGAAGAAGAAGTTTCTTCCGATGAACTATCGGCAAAATACTTTCCTCCAATTCCACAATTTGAAGCAGGAGCTATCTGTGGAGGAATATACTGCGAAATTCGATCACCTTATGATGCTTTGCGATGTGTCCGAGTCTGAGGAGCAAATTGTAGCTCGATATCTTGGCGGACTTCGACAAGTAATTGTTAATGTTGTCCAACTTCAGCCTTATTGGACTTATAATGACGTTTGTCAACTTGCTCTTAAGGTTGAGCAACAGCTTAAAGAGACTCATGTTAGTTCGCGATTTCTGACCAAAGAAAGCTATTCAAAAGGACAGAGCTCTTCTCTTCCTAAAGCAAAAGTTGTCGCTCCAAAATCCGTGTCGAAGAATGGTGGAGCATCGAGTTCCAATTGCTCCAACTCTGTCAAATGTTTCAAGTTCTAAGGGTTGGGACATATTTCCTCTGATCTCTCATGGAAGAAGCACTTGAAGAAGACAACCATGAAGATTCCCCTATCTTCGACGAAGAACCAAAAGAGAGAGATGAAATTATCTATGGAGACCATTGAGAGTCTCTAATCATTCGTCGAATCTTGAATGCTATTCCTGATGGAGATGGTATGTGGCTTCGTAACAACATTTTTCACACTTGATGTACCTCTCATGGAAATGTGTGTGATGTTATCATCGATGGAGGAAGCTATGAAAATGTCGTGGCAACGACGATGGTGGATAAATTGCATCTCAAGATAGAGAAGCACCCACAACCTTACAAGCTTTCCTGGCTTCGCAAAGGAAATGAGGTATGAGTCGATAAAAGATGTCTCGTCGATTTTTCCATTGGAAAAATGTATTTCGATGAAGTGTGGTGTGATATAGTTCCCATGGATGCTTGCCATTTGCTTCTCGGGAGACCTTGGCAATTCGATAGAAAAACAAAGCATGATGGGTTAAAAAATACTCATGTTTTCGAGAAAGATGGAGTCAAGATCATCTTGGGTCCTTCCAAAATGGAGAGTATTCCCAAACCATCTATTGGGAAGGGAAATAACTTGTTCTCTAGATCTAAAGCCGACAAAGCTGTGGAGGATTCGATGGAGACATATGTTCTTGTGATGTTAGAGGAGAATGAAGAACATCATGATGTCCCTACTCAGGTAACACCTTTACTCCAAGAATTTTTGGATGTTGTTCCGGAAGAAATTCCACCTGGTCTGTCACCTATTAGAGATATCCAGCACCGTATTGATTTTGTTTCGGAAGCCGTTATTCCTAACAAAGCAGCTTATCGAATGAGTCCTAAGGAGCATGAAGAGCTGCAACGACAAGTCAATGAGCTCTTAGCTAAAGGTATGGTGAGGGAAAGTATGAGTTCATGTGCTGTCTCTGCCCTTCTTGTGCCAAAGAAGGATGGTTCATGACGTATATGCATCGATAGTAGAGTGGTGAATAAAATTACCATCAAGTACTGCTTTCCCATTCATCGGCTCGATAATTTTCTCGATCAACTCCATGGTGCTACTATTTTCTCCAAGATTGATCTTCGGAGTGGGTATCATCAAATCCGAATGAGAGCCGGAGACGAATGGAAAACTACTTTCAAAACTCGAGATGGCCTCTATGAATGGATGGTTATGCCTTTCGGCCTCTCTAATGCTCATAGTACTTTTATGCACCTCATGAATCATATTTTTAAATAGTTTATTGGCAGCTTTGTTGTTGTTTATTTCAATGACATTCTTGTCTATAGTTAAACACAACAGCAACATTTGGAGCATCTTCGACAAGTTTTCAAGGTTCTGCAAGAGCAAAAAATGTATGCCAATCTAAAGAAGTGTCACTTCTTTATCGATAACCTTATTTTTTTAGGCTATGTTGTCTCTAAAGAAGGCATCGAGATGGATCCAAGCAAGGTGGAGGCAATCTTAAGTTGGCCGGTGCCGACATCGATACACGATATTCGGAGTTTCCATGGCTTGGCCTCATTTTATCGCCGATTCATCAAGCATTTCAGCACCATCATTGCTTCTATCACTGAATGCTTGAAGGGAGGAAATTTCAAATGGACCAAAGACGCACAACAAAGCTTCAAACTCCTTAAAAAGAAGGTAACCGAGGCTCCTATCCTTGCACTTCCATATTTTGATAAAGTCTTTGAAGTTGATTTTGATGCCTCTAATGTTGGAATTAACGCGTTCTTAGCCCATAAGGAAAATCAATTGCATTTTTCAGTGAAAAACTGAATAATTCCCATAAGAATTACTCTACTTACGATAATGAATTCTATGCTATTGTTCGGGCTTTGAACCATTAGCAGCATTATTTGTTGTTCAAGGAGTTTGTTCTTTATTCGGATCATGAAACCTTGAAGTATGTGAATACTCAAAACACTCGACATGCCAAGTGGGTTGAGTTTATTCAAGCTTTCACTTTTCTCATCAAACATAAAGCTGGAGTTCTTAATCGTGTTGCGGATGCATTAAGCCGTCGACTTTCATTGCTTTTCACTATGCAAGTGAACATCTTAAGCTTCGATATGACCAAGGAGCTTTATGAAGATGATCCAGATTTTGGTAAGATTTGGAAAGATTGTTCCAAAGATCCAATTCAGCAATTCTTTTTGCACGATGGATTTCTTTTCAAGAATAATTGTCTATGCATTCCATGAGGTTCTTTGAGGGAAGCCATTATCAAAGAAGCTCATGGAGGAGGCTTAGCGGGTCATTTTGAAAGAGACAAGACATACTCTCTTGTCAAAGAAAACTTCTATTGGCCTCGAATGGAGAAAGACGTTGTGCGGCGTGTGGATCATTGTCAAACTTGTCATGTTGCCAAAAGTCATGCTCAAAATACCAGTTTGTACACTCCATTGCCGGTACCAACAACACCTTGGGAGGATGTGAGTCTAGATTTTGTGGTTGGTTTACCTCGAACGCAAAGAGGTAAAGACTCAATCATGGTGGTCGTTGATCGATTCTCCCAAATGGCGCATTTCGTGCCATGTAACAAGACGTTGGATGCGACTCAAATGGCAAATCTTTAATTTCAAGAGATTGTGAAGCTACATGGTATTCCAAATACTATGACTTCTGACCGGGATTCCAAATTCGCGAGTCATTTTTGGTGCACACTTTGAAAAAAGCTTGGCACAACTCTTTAATTCAGGTCTTCTCATCATCCTCAAGCCGATGGGCAAACTGAAGTTGTTAATCGAAGTTCGGGAAATCTTTTGAGAAGATTAATTGGAAGCAACTTGCGACAATGGGATCTTACTTTGGCTCAAGTTGAATTTGCTTACAACCGTTCTTCTAGCCAAACAACCGGAAAGAGTCCTTTTGAAGTTGTGTATGGGAAAAATCCTATTAGTCCATTGGACTTAAGTCCACTTCCCATCACTCATCATTTTAGCGGAGACGCTGAAGAACATGCGCATTATTTGAAAGGGCTCCATAAGTAGGTTCGAGAAAGGATGATAAAGCACAATGCCATGTATCGAGAAAGAGCGAACAAACATCGACGGCCTGCGACTTTCAAAGAAGGAGATTTGGTTTGGCTTCATCTTTGGATGGAACGATTTCCTCGAGGATGTCATGGAAAATTAAAGCCTAGAGCCGATGGACTTTTCAAAGTGTTGCAAAGGATAGGTGATAACACATGCAAGATTGAACTCCATGGTGAGTATGTTGCTTCTAACACATTCAATGTTGCCGATCTTTCCCCTTATCATGAAAAAGAAGACGACGGAAACCCAGAGACAAGTTTACACGCAGCAGAAGCGTCTGATGCCGGAGCATTCACTGAAGAAGTCGAAAAGTCGTCAAACTCATTGAACACTCCTCATCAATAGCGAGGATATCCACATTCGACGAAAGGCATTAATGATTTCTTATATTTTCGAGAGTAGTTGAATAGTTTCTAGAGTCCTTATTAATTGTGTTGCGTCTTCCCAAATAGTCAAAGTCTAGTTTCTAGGAATTTATTATGTTTCTCTATTTTCTAAGAGTCTTTTGCATTTTCTAAGAGTTTTGTATTTCATCGAAGAGTCATTTACTCAAGCTTGGAGGGTTGTTCCATGCTTGCCTATAAAAGGATGTTACGATGAATGAGAACGGCAAGCTTGTTGATTGATAAATTGATTTGAGCCTTTGGCTTGTTAACAAGAAGGAGTTCTTGTTTCTACCTTATCCCTTAGATGGATTCCTACGGGTGGCGAGTATCTACTCTTATCCCTTGGGTGGATTCCCACGGGTGGCGAGTATTCTATCCATTTGTTCCTCACTTGTGCTACCTCCTACTTCTCTATGCTTTCTCCCGGCGTTAGCCACACATAATGCAACGTGAATGCAACATATAATCATGGTAACTCAATCAATCATTGGAGCACTCAAATAATCGTAATGCATCCCAGTATCAATTAGACATTAGACACGAAGTCCATTTATTAATCGATGATCCACGTCAAATATTGAGATCTACACTACCCCTTGGCCGTGTCTTCTGTAGATCAGTCATTGTCCCATATCCTATCAGCGACAACATCTACAAGCAGTAAACCCATGCCCATGGCATTCCAGGCACAGCGACAAGCGGTAACCCTATGCCCATGGCATTCCAGGCACAACGACAAGCAGTAACCCCATACCCATGGTCACTTTAGACACAACGAGTAGGCATTCCAAAGAGCATCAGTTCGTCACAGGCTACAACCGGCCGACAATCTATCCATACTCCATACCAGTTGTGTACCGTACCTAGAAAGTCGGGCATCTAACATTTGATTGGTTTGTACTATAAGTACGACAAGAACTTATCAGGCGTTGCCTCATCTTTCCATAATATGTCCACCCAACTCAACGGACATCCAATTCATTCTTATCTTTGATTATAGTCAGATGCACATGTATTCGTACTTAAAGACTCGGCCTTAGGCCATTTTCATGCTAAACCATTGTTGACACCTGATTTTGGATTAGTCTTTTCTAGTTTCTTTTTGGCAAATCCATTAAAAAAGTCCATAAAAAGTTGAAAAATGACAAAATCAACTTTGGTAGCCTTGACCAAGCATAACGAACCATTTTTGACCAAATTTTTTTCGCATTTTTAGTATTTTTTAGAAAATAAGAAAATGCAAGGAAAATCAAGAAAAATAGAATTCGAGGTCACAAAAATACAAAAAAATAGTTAATATTTCTCTCTTAATTCCCTTTTCATTTTGACCTCATAAAAAGTCAAAATTCAAGTTCAATTTTTGGTATTCCTTTGTCACGCGTAAAGTTGAACTTGGGAAAAAAAATGTCATTTGAGTCTTTTAATTTGCAAGTTTTGCATTTTTAGAATCTTGACATTCAATCTGATGGACCTGCATTGTAATTTAGTCCAATTGTTCATCAAATTTGCATGATTGCACAAATTAGGCAAAATTGCATACTTTTATTGCAATTTAGTCCCCGGATTTGGAAAAGATGAAATTACGTTTAATCTAGGGACTGTCATGCGAAGGTAAGACCTCTCCCTTATGTTTTCAACTATTCTAAATCGATTGGTTGAGATAATTTGATTTGATTTGGCCATTAGGGCTTTCAATTTGACAATTTGGATAATCGAATCTTAAAGCCAATTTGGGGTTTTTGATAAATTCCTGATAAGATTTTTGCGAAAATGCCATTTTCATATAGAATTCATGCCCCTGAATCCAATTACGTGATTTAATTTGACAAATCTCAAGCATTTCTAGGTCAATTTGAAGAAGTCAGGTCAACCGGGTTTGCGGGATCAAACCGGGTCCGACCTAGCGGCCCGGTCGAGCAGTACCATCTTCTTCTCCATTTTCCCGCGCGAATTTCAAAATTGCAGGTCCGATTTTGTTCACAAAATTTCCCATTCAATCAACCTTAATTGATGGAGTTGGATGAGGGCTCTCGAAGAAGACGTCGAGGTATGTCGATCGGGATTGGTCCGATAACATAGGTCCGCAGCTACGCCAACGACGACCAAATATGCATCGACCATTTTCAAATGAAATGCAGAACAAATGCATGTCAAATTGGCACGAAATGAAACCACCAAAGGGCTTGGTTGGACGTCCAAATTGTTCCCGTCGACGGCTGACTCCGGTGACCACTTCGCACGTGATAGCACGTGTGAAGTAAGTCGGTCTTTGTCGCGACCCTCTCGAGCGCTATCTGGCTAGCGAGGGCTAATGGGCCGCCCGATCGTCGCCTGATCGGACGCGGGCCTCTCCCAAGGTCCATTACCCAAATCGTAACGGTTGGATATACGTGGTCGACCTTCAGTGTGGTCTAGTGACATGTGATATGTGTATATGCCAAGGAGTCACCACCAATCATTTCTTGGAGGGTACGATCGGAAACCCCATCGAATAATTGGGAGCTGTCTATTCGATTCTGCAGAAACCAGAGAAATGGGTTCGGGGACTTAGTTACGCCAACTGCTAGAGTTGACGCCCTTTTGGTACCTAAGCTGAATGGTTTATCTGATCCTAGGATTTCATACAGGCGAGTGGGGTACAGATCCTAAATCTAGGAGTTCATGCAGATGGGAATGACTACCCTATCACTCACAATTCATGAAAATAAATATGCAAATCAAGGATCCATAACATGTGGATAAATCACATGAAATCAACATGGGATCCCTAATGAGGCCCTATTAGCCTAGAGAAGTCTCAATCAAGGCTTATGAGTGATTTGACATGATTTGCCCATGAGGGGCAGAATCGTAATTTTGAACAATTCAGGGATGATTCGCCTTGAAAGGGAAAATTTGTCATTTTAGATGAATTGGGAAGTCAAAAGACGGGGGAAATAGGATTGGCCATCAATCCAACCAATTTCCTATTTTTCGGGAATTTCTAGGAATGTTTTGGAATTTAAAAGTGATTTTACCCTAAGAGGGGTAAAATCGTCATTTTGGACAAAGACGAGGGTTGAAAATCTTAAAATTTAGGATTGGTCGATCACCTGACCCAAATCCTAATTTTAAGTAATTCTCAAAATTCGATTGGAGTAGGAAAGGCGATCTGCCCTTTTGAGGGGTAAAATAGTCATCTCAGAAAAAAATAATGAGATTCGAAAACCCCAGCAGGAGGATTCGCCACCTAACTGGCCCTATCCTAATCTAGGCATTTTCAACTTATTCCAGAACATGAAGAAGGGACAAATTACCCCTAAAGGGCATTGTCGTCAATTCTTGGAAGAACGGATAAGAAACCACAAAAATAGGGTTGACCAGTTATCTGTGGTCAATCCTCAATTTTTGGGGATCTCTGGAGTGTCTAGGATCTTTCCATAATTTTTTCGCATTTTTTTTGGAATTTTCTGGAATTTTCTAGCATTTTTTTTCTAGGATTTTTCTGATTTTTTTAAAATCATTTTTTGATTTTTTTTATATTTAAAATATTATTCGGACTGGGTCGATCCGACCCACTCGGGTCGGAACCCGGCCCAGACCCGGACCCGCGAAACCTACGGACTAAAACGATGCCGTTTCCACGTTTTTTTTAATTTTCAGATTATTCGGAATTAATCCGACGGCCCACACTGAACCGCGTGGCTAATCCGCGCCCGTTGGATCTGATTACTAGAACCTACGGTCTAGATTAAACGAAAACTCGACCTGAGCCGTTTGATTGAGTTACTAAAATCTACGGCCACGATTAGAACCTGTGACTTGATCTGAGCCGTTCAATCCTACTAACCTAAATGACGCCGCTTGACCCTTTATCTAAACGGCACCGTTTCAGCTGATTTTGATTTTCTGATTTTACAACATTTTCGAATAATCCTAATTTCTCATCGGACAGTCACCATTTATTAGATTCGATTATTCTCAGCCGTTGGATTCTTTTTATTCGAATAACAGACGCAACGGCCATGCTGACTCGACATCCACGTGGACTAGTCACGTGTTGCCACATAGACCTTTGACTCGTTGACCTCGCCAGGTACGCATCGTCTTCAACCTCGCGCCTGTAACTGGATGAATGGCTGTGCTTCTCCAGTGGCGATCCGACAGTGGATCCTTGATGAAATCATGCGAGACCAACGGCAATCGACTCGCGATCGTCTCTAGTTTATCATATCTAAGAATCGCAGCATCTCATTCGCAAAATCACGAGTATCAAGCAGAGTACCGAGTACGGCCATGGGAGTTCGATCGCTCGACTAACACAAAATCATTGCAATTCCATCACAGGATAGCATCAATCGATGTTCAAGAGACTTACCTCGAGCTCCGATTGAGCTCGCTCGGCCCAGATTTGGCTGGGCAAGAACAGACAGTGTTCGGCGATGGAGGTTGGATTGGGAGACTCAATTAGAGGCGTGCAAGCGAAGTCGATGCAAAATAGATGTGCGACAATGGTCAGTGATGTTCAAGGAGTAAAACGCACATAGTAATCGTAAGAATGAACAAGAAATGCATGAGTCGCCATTGAAGTGCAGTGAAGAACACGAGGTTGTGACTCACATGTTTCGGAGATTTCGGGCCGCGCGGTCAACGGCAACAGCTTCCTCTCTGTCTGGGCAACCTGCTGACGATCTCCTAGAGCTTTGGTCTAGCCTGGAAAGGCCTAACTGATGCTCTGTGGATTCGAGCTCTGTCCTCGACAATGGCAATTGGAGGACGAGCTCTCTCTCTCTCTCTCTCTCTCTCTCTCGATTCTCCTCGTCCTCTACTAACTGAATTGACCAACCCCTTCAACCGAAAGCCTCCGAAGGCTTATATAGCATTTTCAGTTTTTGCGCCGAATCGGGGAGTTGGGATAGGTGACCTCCGCACGTGAAAACACGTGCGAAATGGTCACCAACGATCGGCCATTGACGGGCATTACGTGGCCATTCTGTTCGCGACCTCCGGTAGTCGCATTTGGCACGAATTGGGATGAATTTCAACTGAGCTTTGTGAGGTGTTGACTTTCGTAGGTCCGCCGGATTGACTGGCCGATTACTTCTTCCTCCGGCGACCATTGGTCGCGGTCTTGGTGTCAATCGACGGGGTAAATGCCTAAGGAATCAAACGCCCACCATTGCATATTCAATTATAGTAGATTGGACCGTCAATTTTGTCACCAAAATTAAGCTGGCACTGTTCATTTGCGTAGGAAACTGAGGAAGAAGAAGACACTGTAGCGGACCGGTTCGACCGGCAGTCTGACCGGTCTAAACCGGTTCCGACTTACAATTTTCCAAATTAAACCCAAATTAATGGGAAATTTTTGCAATTGGACCTCAGAATCGATTTTAGGGCATGAATTTTATCTAAAAATGTAATTTTGCCCAAAAGTTCATATCAATTTCTATAAAAACCTCAAATTTTCATGTAATTGCAAATTGGGGAATTGTGCAATTGAAGGCTCTAATGATCAAATTGGGCCGAATTACCCTTGCCAATCGATTCAAAATGGTGAAACCCATTGGGTAGTATGTTTAATTTGCAATGATAGTCCTTGAATTGATAGTAATTTCAATTATGCCCAATTTCAAGGACTAAAATGTAATTAAGTATGTAATTGAGCAATTTGTTCGAACAATTGGGCTAAATTGAAGTGGGGGACAATCAGATTGAATGTCAAGGTCCTTAAAAATGCCAAAATTGCAAATAACAAGACTCAATTGATATTTTTTTTCTCAAATTCGATCATATGTGTTACAAAGGAACATATACAATTGAATTTGATTTTGGACTTTTTGTGAGGTCAAAAAGACAAGGGATTTAAAAGAAGAATATTGGATATTTTTCCATATTTTTGTGACCTCAAATGTTATTTTTCTTGATTTTTTTAGTATTTTCCTAATTTCTGAAAATATTAAAAAATGCGAAAAATATGTAAAATTATTTTGTTTTGTCAAAAATGGTTCCTTAGGCTTTGCCAAGGCCACTAAAGTTGATTTTGCAATTTTTTTGACTTTTTATGGATGTTTTATGATTTTTTTTCAAAATAAAGCTGAAAAAGACTTGGTCAAATAGTCAGGTGTCAACAGCTGCCCCTCTTTGAGCGGAATCTCGTGAGAGATTTTGCTCAAAGACAGGTGACACCTGAGTCTAGACTGACTCTACTGTGAAAAAGAGAAATGAATCTCGACATCTAATCTTTCTTGTCCCGCTGGTGAATGCTCTGCTCATTTCGTTTCATCTGATGCGAGAGAGAGAGAGAGAGAGAGAGAGGATGGATAGAGATACTTCACCTGTTACTTACCTGCCCGACGCTCGTGCGGCATGTGCGGTGTATAGCGGGTTCCAGTGGATACCTAGGGACTCGTCTTTTGAGTATCCTAGGGCGGTTAAACTCTAGCCTGTATGGTAGGCCGTACCAGAATGGGATTCCTATACTTGACAGGAACCTGTGAATGACGCACCCAATCTCTTAGGGATTGTCAGAAGTTTTGATCCGTATGGTGGATCATACTATGAATAGGACTCCTTTCTGCTAGGAACCTACGGATGACGCACTCAGTCTCTTAGGGATTGTCGAACATTTTGATCCTTCAGGGGGATCAGGCCGAGAATAGGACTCATTTCAGCTAGGAACCTATGGATGACGCACCCAGTCTCTCAAGGATTGTCGAACATTTTGGTCCTATATTCTAAGGAATTAACTAGGATCCATACAAGTGAGGTGTGCCTAACTTTTAGGCTTTACTAAATGAGTTATTCTGGGTTTAAGGATTACCTAGAACCTCGCAGAAAGCTGGTTCTGAGATTTATCCTTTTGACATGCAAGGTGTTGTTCTGGGATTTGGGGACTCCAAGCATCCTGTAAAAAATTCAAACCTATAAAACTGAAATCTCACACAGGGAGATAATTTCAAATATTGTCCTTTCGACATGGAAGGTGACATTCTAGGATCTGGGTGCTCCAGGCACCCTGCAGAAACTCAAACCTATAAAACTGAAATCTCACACAGGGGGATAATTTCAAATATTGTCCTTTCGACATGGAAGGTGACATTCTGGGATCTGAGTGCTCCAGGCATCCTGCAGAAAGCTCAAACCTATAAAAACTTTTCATAAGAATGTATCTTCTTGAGATATGAGGTTACCAGGGATCCTGCAGGAAAATAAACTTGAAAGCTCTTCTTCACAGAGCAAGGCATCCTTCTGGAATCTGGGGTCACCATGAGTCCTAGAAGCTTAGACCTGAGAGTTCATTCCTCATTTGCCAAGATATTAGCCTTCTTGAGGTAATGACTATTATAAGGCAGGTAAAAGGCTTCATTTTAACCTATGTAGTTTATGTAAAACAGCTTAGGACGTCGGAGGTTATCCAAACATCTCGAAGCATGCAAAGCTGATCATGAATCCTTGTGAGGAAAAATCCTCGGATCAAACAATTTGAAGTTCCCAACCAAAGCTTACTTTCAAGCATTCTATTGGAATATCCCTGTCAGAAAGGTCTCCTCACCAATTTTCTGATTTGGTGTTTTCACAATTATAGCACTTGAATTCCCTAATACCCTATACCTGGGTTTTCGGAGCCGTTCATAGCGCATACATTTTAGATCAATCGGGAGGTCTTTACTGGACCGTAATGTCGAGCTCGGACATGGTTTCCGAAGGGGGACTCATTTCCTGAGTCAGGTCTTTTAACGAAATTTTCTTCATCTGCTCCGGGCTTACAAGTCAAGAACCCTGCAAAATGAGAAAGAAATAATCTTTCTCGAACTTTTTTGAGCTAGGCTTAAGCATTAAACCCTATGTTAATCCAAGTGCTTTAATCAGAAAAGACTTCTCAAGGATGTAACATAAGTAGGATTGGGGGACCGAAAGAGGCTTATTTTTGGGCCTAGAATATGTGAAGGGTTTAACATTGGCGATCATCGCAGGTTCCCTGCCGATCTAGTACCTCATAGAGCGCCTTTATTTTTCGAAGTGCACTGGTAATCTTTGGAGAACCCCTTTCTTGGTGTGGCGTCAACATCTGAATGTGACATTATCATATCTCGCTAGTGACCTATACATAGGTATCATGCCGTCTTTTGGCATTTTCAAGATCAAACTCATGATACATAAATGTACAAATATTTGAACGGGCATTGGCCTTACTTTTACTAGGCAATTCGCTTTTTCTTGATGCCTCAAGATGGAATTTTTCTTTCACTCTCGTTTTTTTAGGTCCCTTCTTTCTCTTTTGGGAGCCAGGATTTTTCAAATGAATGTGTTTGAGGTACAACTTGATTCTCAACACTCAATCATTAGTTTGAGGATTTACATAAATCCTACCTTTCGAATTTTTCGCTCTAGAAGTGGTGTTGCTTCCGTCTTGGAATATGCACTGATCACCAACAGGTTTATGAAATGAATGTACAGGCTCAGCTGGGTTGTGCAAATGGTAAAAGTGTATAGGATAGAGAAACGAATGCTTTTCGTCATGTTAAAGCACTTGAATCACCACAGAAGTTAAAATGACAAGCAACACACAAAGATTGATGCAAGTCTGAGCAAGAGGATTTCTAACCATTTACCTCTTGATATGGCTGGACGTATCTCCAGTTTGCCCCAATGTGGGGTGGTCTTCGACAGGGGTAAAGAATGAAACCGCCGTTCAACTGGCCATCGATAGTCACCTGCAGTGTTTAGGATAGAGAAATGAATGCCTCCGTCTTCCCAATCCATGTAATCGATGTGAAGGGCCCTTGTATCCTCAGATTCAGGGTTTTCTATTCTCACCCTTCCCTCATCTCTCGAGTGTATGGGGGACGTGTTTGGGATCAGGTTTGCCTCTCATTCAGAGGGATATTCCTGTTAGATAGCCTAAGCAAGCTGTGTTTCTGGAAAGATCATTTCGTTTTTCTCCAGGCGTTTTACTCCACAAGGGATTTCAATGACGCCTCATGCATACTTTGAACATGCTTGGACACTTTCTGACCTTGGCAAACGTGTAGTAAATGCAAGGAATTTATCATCATTCTTTCATGATAGAATGTTTATTCTTGAGTCCATCCATGTGAACGCTCATTCCTTCGTTTCATTTTTTTTACCTTACAGGAAGTGAGATACTTTACTGTGCTTTTCTTTTGCTGTCTTCTGTCTTCAGTAGTGTCGCGACCCGTCCGAAAGCGGACGCGGCTAATGGATTACCGATCGCGGGCTTTAGATCGGCGCGGGCCCTCCCAGGCCCATACCAAATCGCGGCGGGAGTATTTTTCAGAAGGATTCGACGATAAGAGTCGATCGCTTTCGACCTTCAGTGTGGTCGTGGTGGCATGTGCAACTTGTGCATGCATTTGGAGTCGCCATCGGTCTTTCTTGGAGGGTAGACCGGAAACCTTACTGACCGATTGGGAGAGATCGATCAGTTCTGCGGAACCAGAGATTTTGGGTTCGGGGACTTGGTTACGTCGGTGTCATTACCAACGCCCTTTCGGTACCTAACGCGAGTGATTTCCCTAGCTAAGAGTTCTTGCAGGCGCAATTTTGGGTGGGGTAGGTTTGATTCAGGGTTTCATGCAGATTGAAAGATTATTCCTATCAATCACAATCAATTTAAATGAAAGCGCAATCAAGTGCGTAAATAAATCACATCAATGCACGTCAATTCACATCATATGGCCTCCTAATATAGCCATAAGGGCTTAGGGAAGGCGGGATTTAGGACCGAGGTGAAATGGGAAGATTTGGAGGCAATTTAGCCTGAAGGGCAAAATCATCAATTTTTGGAAGACGATTCGCCCAAAGGGCGAAATTGTTATTTTTAAGAATGATCGGGTTCAAAACACCCGGGATGAGCCTTGGCCAATTGATTGTGGCCATTTCCTATTTTTTGGGATTTTTCTAGAATTTTTTAAATTTTCCGAATTTTTTTGAATTTTTTTATGATTTTCCATTCTTTATTGAATTTTTGATTTTTTTTATTTTTTATTATTATTATTTTTTAATATTTTTGGAGAATATTTTAATAAGAAGCATATCTTCGACAATAGACAATACTCAATCAGATAAATAAGCCGACCACTAGACTGAAATAAATACATGCAAATCAAATCTATAATGGCAATATTAAAAGAAATAACTATGATATATGGATTAGGTACGCAGAATATACCTGGTTGGACTCCGGTCTTCAATCGCTCAGCCCCAGCATGTGACCGTTACAAACTTCGGCGGTCGGTATTGAGTCGGATACGGTAGCGACGACGAATAAGACTTTAAAATGATGGCGATCCTCGAAAATCTTTAGGCACGAACTTTGGACTCGGTCTCGGAAACTTGGCCCACGGCTTGGCCGCTCGGCCCGGAATCTTGGCTCACTTGGCCTAGGAACTCCGCCCATGGGCCCGGCCACACGGGCACAGGATCTCGGCCAAGGCCCAGGAAGACCAGCACACAGGCCCGGCATACGGCCCATGAAAACTGGCACACGGGCCAGGCTCACGGCTCACTTTGGTTGGCACACGGGCAAGACATGGAACCGAACAGGGCAGAGAACAAGGGCATTGAAGCTTCGGTGAAGGCTGATCGCGGTGGTTCTCGGGGCACAATAGCAGGTTCGAGAAGCTCGAGTGGTGGCGGGAGGAGTTAAAGATCCGATGAAGACTCAAGCTAGGTTCGGGTTCAGCCGTGGTGCGGGACAAGAGTCATTGGGTTCGGATGTTCGGGCTATCATGAGCTCCTCTCCACGGATTCCTCCCCAGCCTTCTTCTTGTGATATTCCTTTGACTATGACCCTTCATGTGGGCTTCTTCGGTGGCCATAAGATGCTCTTTATAGCGCGTCGGCCATTGGATGATTGGTGCATTGATGATCAGTGTTGGATCTGAAAGTGCGCTAGAGCATCAATGAACGTGATGGAAATTCGTCGAACACGTAGATAGTCGACAGAGGGCCTTCAAAGTTCTTGGCTTTGCTAATAGAGAGATGATGGAGGAGATGCGCGGGGACCTCCCTTAGCTTTTCTGTGATGAATGCATATGTAAAACCAAGAATTCTTCTCTTCTACATTCTTCTCGATTTTGGCCGTGTGTTCTCAACATGAATGGCCCCAAACCTCAAAGAGTGCCGTGTATGTCCATTGAATTGGCAGTTTTTTTTTTATGGAGCAGACACATGATGAACGCTGGGTTTGAACGGGCCTTCGCTGAGCTAGATCTAGGCCGAAAAATAGTAAAGGAAAGGTGGAGCAACTAGAACGATGGGCTGAGGTGGATAGTGGAGCCAGATTTGTGGGTTAATGCGAAGGGCATGCTCGTAAATCATGAACAAGGAGATGACACTGATCTAGTGGTTGGTGGAGAGCGCCTTGGCATCTAACAACGCGTTCGCAGTGAAACAACACGATTTTGGCTTCTCGATCTTCCCAGGTCCATAGCCCTCGATGAGCAAGGTTTCCCTGTTAAAGTTATTATATTTCCTATTGCTTGCACTAACCAAAACTCACAGAACGTTGTTAGATAGAGACAAAGTTGAAAAAAAGACCAAACCAAAATTCAGACTTGACTAGCCAAAACTCTAATCACTTTCTCTGACCGTGGTCTGCAAGGAAACAAAAGGATGCCTCTTGGACTTAGCTTTGACCCAAAAGTCTGTCTTTTCCATCTCTCGCCGCGAACATCATGCGTTGCACCAGCTTCTCGGAGATCGGGAAACTTCGTCGAGGTGCCCCTGGAACTACAAGATCGCTTCTCTTCTCAATCTTCGGCGAAAGCCTTCTTCAGATCGTGACCCCACCATCATCGTATCTCAATTTTTGTAGCCTTCGAGCTTCTGCCTTGTATTCAATAAAAACGGCCCGCAACTTCTGCCCTGTTCTTCAATTGTGTTGGTTTCCACTTGTATCCTTAGGACGATGAGCGACGCCTCCCTCTGTCTCCAAAAATGATCTGCGGTCTATCTTTTTTTTGAGGAGGAAGATTCCCTCCTATTTTTTTATGCATTGTCATTGCTTCGTGTGCTGCCCTTGCACAATGTGCTGCCCTTGCACAATGGTCCCCCCTCTTTTTTTTATTTCCTCACCACTTTGAAGTGTTGGACATCAGAGACAATGGTCCCCCCTATTTTTATTTCCTCACCACTTTGAAGTGTTGGACATCAGAGGAACAATGATGGCCAAGTTGCGGCAACGCGGATGATTCCTCCCTTCTCGATGCACTCATTTTCCTTTCATCGAAAAAGCTCACGCCGATCCATTTCTTTTCTTTTATGAAGGCCTCCACGTGAAGGTGTCCATACCCTATTTTTTTTTAGTGTTGCTTTTCTTTTATTCCTTTTGTCTCCACTCACTATTTTTTAGTGAAAATCTCATCCATCCGAGCGGGCGTCATAGTGGAAGATGGCATCTTATTTGTCTCATCACTCCATGGATGTTGCTTATTGCGGATTTGCTTTCCAAATTGGTACTGGACACATCGTCAATTAGGCATTTCCATGGATACCTTCTGAAATGATTCAACGCATTTGGTAGGCTAGGGACAAAAGTGAAAGATTGTTTTTGTGCAATTAAATCCCTAACACCAAAATTGAGAAAATCAACACACAATCGGATCAAATTGAAGTGCTAGCACTTAAATTGAATGTCAAGACTCTAAAGTGCAAAAATCACAAAATTAAAAGACTCAAAATCCATTTTTTTTATGCTCGGTTTGGGTTTACGTTTGTGAAGGAACATAGTGACCCAAGCCGAATTTTCAAGATTTAAAGTGACACACTTGAAGAGGAATTTAAAGCAAAATTATTGAATATTTTTGTGTATTTTTATGACCACGAATGGTATTTTTCCTGATTTTTTGGGTATTTTTATAATTAAATAAATTCGAAAAATATTATAAAATACCAAAAAATATTTTTTGTTCAAAATTGGTCCCCGAGGCTAGACCAAGGCTTCCAAAGTTGATTTTGTGATTTTATGACCTTTTTTTGATATTTTTAATTAATTTTAAAAATAAAAATCGCAATAACAGAAGGCCAAAAATCAGGTGTCAACAGCTGCCCCTCTTTGAGAGTGAGCTCGCAGAGGTTGCTTTCAAAGACAAGATGGCACATGATTCTTAAACAACTCAACAGAGAAAATGAAAGAAGAAATGCTATGACATCGGGTCCTTAAGGCTCTTGATAAAAGCTCAAATTAATCCCCGGTTTATTCTAACAATTTGAACATGGGCCTGAGTGAGAGAGGCTTACCTGAAGCTCATCTGTCGGATGCTGCCGGTTGCGATAACTTTCAAGAAGATACCTAGGACTCGTCATGGAGAATATCCTAGGGAAATTAAGCTCTGACCTGTATGGTAGGTCATACCATTATTGGATTCCTAACTGGCAGGAACCCTAGGAAGGCGCATCCCCATGCTTTGGGATTTGCCAGAGATTTTAATCCGTATGGTGGATCGGACCTTCGTGCTGATCCTTAAGGCGGTATCTACCTCGTGTTGACCCTTATGGCGGTTTCTACCTTGAGTTGACCCTTCAGGCGGTTTCTACCATTGTTTGACCCTTCAGGCGGTTTCTACCTTGAGTTGACCCTTCAGGCGGTATCTACCTTTGTTTGACCCTTCAGGCGGTTCTACCTTGAGTTGACCTTTCAGGCGGTATCTACCTTTGTTTGACCCTTCAGGCGGTTTCTACCTTGAGTTGACCCTTCAGGCGGTATCTACCTTTGTTTGACCCTTCAGGCGGTATCTACCTTGGTTTGACCCTTCAGGCGGTTTCTATCTTGAGTTGACCCTTCAGGCGGTATCTACCTTTGTTTGACCCTTCAGGCGGTATCTACCTTGGTTTGACCCTTCAGGCGGTTTCTACCTTGAGTTGACCCTTCAGGCGGTATCTACCTTGAGTTTTGACTTTGAAAAGGGGTCTCATGACGAGGGTTCTCCACGTCCGATGAGATTGCTTAAAAATTTTTTGGAAAGGGGTCTCATGACGAGGGTTCTCCACGTCCGGTGAGACTGCCTAAATTTTTGAAAAGGGGTCTCATGACGAGGGTTCTCCACGTCCGATGAGACTGCCTAAATTTTGAAAAGGGTCTCACGACGAGGGTTCTCCACGTCCGATGAGACTGTTTGATATTTTGAAAATGCGTCCTGGGACGAGGGTTCTCCACGTCTGCTGGGACTTTTTGCTGACTTCTTTTGAAAAATGGTTCTATCCTCACCCCTTCTTTTGCAAGATCCCGAAATTTGCCGGGAATTCAATTTTGAAGCAGTGAAAGATTTTATCTTGACAAAGCTTCACTTGGGTCTGTTGAGGCGACATTCTGGGAGCTGGGTTCTCTAGGTATCCTGCAGAAGTTTGAGCCTGAAAGATTTTTCTTCACCAAGAAAACGTTAGTAATCTTTGGGAAGACCACGGCTGTCCATTTCGACAAAACCGTATGATTTAGGTTTTAATCATGAAATGTGCATTTTGCTGCTGGAGGTTATCCAAAGCATTCTTACAACATGCAAATGTGATCACAAATTCCTTGCATGGAAAATTCGGATCAACAGTTTGAAAATTCCAAAAAGAGTTTGTTCAAAACATCAATTGGAATATTTCTCGACAAGGAGGCCATCTCATCTGTTTTGAGGTAATGATTTTTATAGGGGATGTACTCAATTCCCTACTGACCTGTGCCTAGGTTTTAGGCTCATTCGCAGCGCATACATTTTGATCGGTCGGGAGGTCTTCCACGGGACCGTAATGTTAGGCTCGGATATTGGTTTTCAAAGGGGACCCGCTTTGGAGTCGAGGCCATTGAATGAAAGTCTTCACCATCTGCTCCGGGTTTACAAGTCAAGAACCCTGCAAAATGAAAAAGAAATAGTCTTGCTCGTACTTCTTCGAGCTAAGCAATATGTTAACCCAAGTGTCTTAGTCAGAGAAGACTGTTTGAGGGTTGTAGCATTGGTAGGATTGGGGACCGAAAAAGGCTTGTTTTTGGCCCAGAATTCATGAGGGGTTTGACATTGGTGATCATTGCAAATTTACCACCTGCCCTTTCCTCTCTGTATCTTCGATTTTTGAGGCGTGCAACAGCTTTTGAGGTGTGCACGAATTCTTTAGAGAGCGTCTCTGGCTGCATTAAGGGATTGACAACTCTGTTGCGTCTTTCTTCCACGCTTGACATCATTTGGAGGAGCGATCTTTTTTATCTGACTCCTTTAGAAATTTTCTCTTCCCAACTAGGTTTCATTGGGGATCACTCAAACAGTTTATGTGAGCGTCGGCCTTGCTTTTACTAGGCACTTTGCTTTTTCTTTTCTGATGCTGGGATTTTTTATTCATTTTTGAAATCACACTTTTTCTCATCTTCATGGGATCATGTTAGACATATAGTCTAAACATGTTTTAAATATCAGTCCGGGAATTCTCTTCGTAATCCCTGAGTCTTGAACTCCTCTGTTTCTGAAGTGATGCTGCATCCATCTCGAAATGTGCAATGATCACCAACGGGTTCATGAAACGAATTTGCAGGCTCAACTTAGCTGTGCAAAGGATATGGTGTGTGGGATAGAGAAATGAATGCTTCTCGTCATCCTATGGCATTTGGATTACCATATAAGCAACACACAAAGATTAACGTTAGTCCGAGCAAGAAAATTTCTAACCATTTTCTCCTGATGTTGCTGGACTCACCTCCATTTTGCCCCGATGTGGGGTGGTTCTTGACAGGGTTAAGAATGAAAATCGCCGTTCAAAGAGTTTATCAACGGTCACCTGTAGTGTTTGGGGGATATGAAACGAATGCCTCCGTCGTCCCAACCCATGTAATCACTGCGAATGGTCCCTACTTCCGTAGGTCCAGATTTTGTTATCTGCCCACTCCATTCATCTCTCAAGTGTGTGTGGGACATGTTTGGATTAGGCTTCGCCTCTCGTCTGAGAAAACACTCTTTTAAACGGTTTGAACAACTTTTATTGGAAAAAGTCTTTTTGTTTTCTCCAAAGATTTTACCCATCAAGGGGATTTTATGATGCACCATGTATGTTCTTATTCATGCTTCAGGTAACCTCCCGATTTAAATCGTGAATATCGATGCATTGGGAAATCTTTATGCCGGTTGAAAGGATTCTGACATTTTTTATCTCCCGCTAACTGGGAAAAGGGATACTTACCTGTCCGTCGCAGCTGCGGATCCCTGCAAATGTAAAAGAAGCATATCATTGTAGGTTCACGAATTTTTCAAAAATCGAAACGATACATCCTACCCTTGGTCATGTACTCTAACGAGTAGTACATGGGATGTAAAAACCTGTTCGTCTGTAAGGCGATTCCCCTGTCAAGGATAAATAACGAGTATCAATTCACATTCTCAAATTCAAGACAAATTGGAACGATACAACTTTACTCTTGGTTCTCATCCCGTTCTGATGTTGCGTATTGATATGAACAACATCTATCAAATCCGCCTATCCATTCTTGGAGTGTTTGCAACATCAATGGTTCATCTGCCCCCAGTTGGGCAACGTCTGTTCTGTTATTCGAACAAATGGCTCCTTGAGTGATTTATCCACGTTTATCATCTGAGAAGGGAAAGAAATGAGACATTACTTCGGTATTCGATTGAAGATCGTTTAGGAACGATACATTGTTTTACCAAATAGGTGGCTTCCCGGCCAAACGTATTTCGTATTGAAGGGGTAGATCCCATTATGCTCCGCGGGTGATAGTCATTGTTCATGGAACTTGCTCCACGGATTAAGTGATTAATCCACGGCCCTCGGCTTGAAGATGCTCAAAGGGTGATGTTGACACTCACGCGCAATTAGTTCTAGATATTAATGAAAGATGTTCCCGTGGGAACCTTACAGTACGATCAACAACATATTCAATAGGAGTATTCAACCCCTTTCCTCTAAGCATTTTTCATCGAGTAGCCATGCCTTGCATCAGACGTTTGATCACCGGCCTTGCGTCACCACTGCGGTGGTCCTTCGGCTCCAAATTGATCGAGCCAAAGATTGAACTCATCGCCAAGGAAATTGCTCGGGTCTTCGAGCCATTGATGCTCAAGTTGGGTATCAACGATTGTTGGGGGCAGATTTCTTTCATTGCCTTCGTTGTGAGGGATTGGAGTCTTTGAGCTGGAACCTTCATCATTGCCCTGTTGGGGTTGAGACATACATTCCCGAAGAGTATTGATCCAAGTGTCCAGCTCCTCATCAAGGAAATCACCTGTTCTTTTTAGCCCTTGGTGCCCAGATTGGGTGTCGTCGACTGCAGGCGAGGGATTCCTCTCTTTGCTCTCGCCGTGAGCAATTTGACCCCTCGAACTGGAACTTCCTCCGATGACCGGCAGGTTCATATGTGCACTCTCTACCAATGCCAGATCCGCTTCAGGGATAGCATTAATGACTGATTCGCGCTCAAACTGAGGAATCCCTATGTGCTGGAACTGTGGCATATACTCTTGAGGAGTATTGAGATAGCTCGGTGGAGCATTCTGATTTGGGTTAGAAGAGTCGCCGACACGACTGCCAGTCCCGTCATTGCTGAAACACGGTTGGGTGCTCTCGGCTTTCCAATCATCGTGGTTGTAATTCTGCCCAGCACTTGAGCTCCAACCGGCTTTATGATGGTTTAACGCTATCCTTCCATCCCTTAGCAATCTCCTATAGTACTTGAGGTGAGACTCAACGTTAATTCTAGAGAGCCCCGGCACATTCATAATCTCGAGTATGCGTAATGGGCTAGCCGAATCAACTCCCAGCTCTCGAATCGCATCAACAAATTTGGTGTGAAGTTCATAGGTCCAGTAAAACCTTGTTCTCTTATCACCCAAAATATCGTCAATACTTCGGTAGCTATTCTCTACGGGATCTAGTCGTTTCAAAAGTTGTCCAGGGAGGGACTCACCGACTTTGGATTGGCTGGCTGCGACAGCGAGTTCGTCATTGGGAGAACTCCACCTGTGATGATTCAGGTCCCATTTCTCAGAGGGTGTTGGTGTTGACCCTATGGTGTTGACTTGCTCATGCAGATCTCCAACGGTATCTGGCTGTGTCGGAAAATGTTGTGGAGAATACGGTAACAGCTGAGCGTTATTCGTCAACAGGGATGGTTCATCGAGGAACACCTCGCCGAGGACAACAGGATTACCACAATTAAGGCAGGTGGCCTTGGTCAGAGCTTCCTTATATCTCGTGCTTTCAGCTTGAAGCTTCTCATTCTCCTCCTTCAGGACCAGTAACTCATGGTCTGCGTATTGCTGTTTCACCCGGGTTCGTTTGTTGGCGAACCAAAACTTGACCTTCGAAAGCTCCAATCCTATCTTTCGGCTCAACTCCATTTTCTGTTGTCTGCTTGGAGTGGGGCATTCATTGAAGAAAGCTTCGAGCTCTCGGATTTGGCCTGGAGTGTGGCGTTGTAGTTGCTTCCTTTTCCGACTCCGGTCATCATTGTATACTCCTTCTTCGTAGCTGAAACCTAGAATTTCATCGATGGAGGAGTCAGTCTCTATGGCCTTCGGGCAGGATTCAGCTCCAGGATCTTCAAAGTCTCCCAGCAGTTCGTGCTCGGAAATGTCCAGGTCGGGCGTTTCTAGCAGATGGGAATAGCTTTTAAACATGATGGATCGGAGTATCTCGGACTGATCTAGTTCACTCAGCTTTCTCTATTCGCTCTTACGAGTTTGTTCACTCTAGAAATTTTCTCAAGTGATTGTGCGTGTCCTAGAACCATCCTTCAGGCTGCATATGAAGGCCAGCAAGCAAGCACTCCTCCCGAGACCCTGCAATTACTCCTCGTCTGTATTCCTCATTTCTTTTTCCTCATGATAGGATCACAAACTCTCTTGCATTGATTCGGTTTCATCGAGTATTGCGCTTGTCCCCTAGTTCAGTCTTCAAAGTGGTGGGTCTACAATCTTTCGGCGCCCTTTTATGATTTGCTAGGCCCGAGAACGTGGGGAACAACGGTGGACCCGCAATTAATGACTCCTTTTAATTCATTTAGCTCCAAGGGAATTAACGCTATGATCTTCTCTCAACCCCTTTTTCATCGTTCAAACGAAAGTGACATTTTCCCTGTGCATGCTGTTACTCTTCATTTCAGCATCCCGGGCGCTTGGTGAGGAATGAGTTCGTGGCCACTCAAAATTTTAAAGACCGTCTCTGGTTTCAGACTTAATCTAACAAGGGATCATCGCAACCGAGTATGACGATGTTCGTCGATAGCGTTGGTTTTCATACATAATTAACTATAGCCATTAAAGAAAAATGTTCCCATAGGAACTTTACAATGGATAAAAAGAGTGATCCACTCGTGAACATGTTCTTCTTTCTATGGGTGATCGTAGCGACCAACCCATCGTGCCCCGAGTCAAATGCTGGATCATGGTTGTCCAAGCATGCCAGCTTCCCATTGATTGAACAAGGCATCGAGCCAATCATCAAAGAAATTGTCTGTCGTGGGTTGACCAGCGGCAGGCAGAGCACCAGCCGACTGCTTCTCGAATGGAGGAGTGCGCACTCGCTGTACTTGTGACACGTGCTCTTGAAAAGTGTTGAAATGGCTGTCGCGACCCATCCGGAAGCGGACGCGGCTAATGGATTACCGATCGCGGGCCTTGGATCGGCGCGGGCCCTCCCAGGCCCATACCAAATCGCGGCGGGAGTATTTTTCAGAAGGATTCGACGATAAGAGTCGATCGCTTTCGACCTTCGGTGTGGTCGTGGTGGCATGTGCAACTTGTGCATGCATTTGGAGTCGCCACCGGTCTTTATTGGAGGGTAGACCGGAAACCTTACTGACCGATTGGGAGAGATCGATCAGTTCTGCGGAACCAGAGATTTTGGGTTCGGGGACTTGGTTACGCTGGTGTCATTACCAACGCCCTTTCGGTACCTAACGCGAGTGATTTTCCTGACTAAGAGTTCATGCAAGCGCAATTTTGGGTGAGGTAGGTTTGCTTCAGGGTTTCATACAAATTGGAAGACTATTCCTATCAATCACAATCAATTTAAATGAAAGCGCAATCAAGTACATAAATAAATTGCATCAATGTATATCAATTCAAATCAATGGCTTTCTAGTACAACCATAAGGCTTAAGTAAGGTGTGATTTCAGGTTCATGGCAAAATGAGAAGATTTGGAGGCGATTTGGCCTGAAGGGCAAAATCGCCAATTTTTGGAGGATTTGGATACCGAATTACCCAAAATATTCCATGGCCAGTTGATTGTGGCCATTTCCCATTTTTGAGAATTTTTTGGAATTTTGGAATTTTTTTATGATTTTCTATTTTTTTTATTAATTTTTGAATTGAATTTTTTATTATTATTATTTTTATTATTATTTTTTTTATTTTCTGAAAATATTTTCTTTAACAACATACAACACTGAACCAAATAAACGAGCTAATCACTAGATTGAAATAAACACATGCAGATCAAATCTATAATGACAATATTTTGGGAAAATGACTCTAATATATTAATCGGGTACGCAAAATATACCTGATTGGACATCGGCCTTCAATCGCCCAACCCCAGCCTCAGTCTGCGACCATTCTTTGTGCGCATCACCTTGTATTGCTAGATTGCAAGATATGCTTCCCTCTTTTGGACTTCCACCGAAACTTGAGCATCAAGTGGTACTTCCTTTGGGCAACAAATGGATGGGCTGATCTACGTGGACATGAGCATCAGTACACACGAAGGTGGATCACTTTGCTCATATTATGCTTTGTCTCTGCTTGGAATAAATTAATCACATAAACAAAAGAGACAAATCATGCCTGATAGTGGGACTTATTAATAATCGTGCAAGTATGTCAAACAAAGAAAAAAAAAGGAAAAAAAATCAGAGAAGACAACACCCCTCTTTATCGTGAGAAATACGCCCACGAATTGTGGCATCGGGTTCGATCAGTAACATGAGAGACGCGGCTACATCGTGGACAGCTGGGGGTATGACGGTTGCATGCCTGTCATGACCAGAGCCTATCGGCACACCTAATTTGCAGATAAGCTCCCTAACTCGGACCGACGATGAGATGAGACCAGAGTCAATCTTGGACCGGCGAAATTGCGGATCGACGGTGGACTTGTCGATCTGGACCGAGGCTCTCGGCTCTCGCTTGTGTTTGATGGCTTGGTACCGAATTACCTGTGACAGAATAAGGAGGAGCAACGACAAAAAAGAAAGGCAAAGCTTTTCTTAGCTTTCCACGTATGAATACATTCAAGAAGAAGACAAGTCCAGCCGCTTCCACACTTCACGTTTCACAGCTTCCCAGCCAAGAGAAGTATTTTACTTGCAGCAATTAAAATCGTAGAACATAGAACATAATTACTAAATCTGGGAAAAAGTTCAAAAAGAGAACAACCCCACCGCATGGAATTAAAAGGAAAAATTATTGCTGATGAGGATGTCCTTTGTTGTTAAGCACACCAATGTTCTGGGACTGTGGCTACGATGGGAGCTCCTTGGCGTTGTCAACATGACGCTGAACTTTTGATAATTCATGAGGACATTAGGCTGATGTGGATTTCTCTTCGTGTCATCCCATGGAGGAAAATTAGAACTCTTTTTTTTGTCTGTTTTTTTTAGATTACTCCGCCACTCCCTTTTGACACGATCAGTACCTGCAATCATAACGAAGGGAAGAACATACTTCCTCGTTGGGATTCCTCGCCTGATGCTGGTCGCCGTAGAAGATAGTTGCAAAGAAGACTCGGTTTGGGTCGGCTAGGAGCAGCTGCGACATGAACATCAGCTCTTCAGGGTTCTCGGTGCGGCGGTGAGGGACGGCGATGGCGGGCTGATGGTGACGGCCGGTGGCGCCAAGATGGCCAGCGCAAGATGATGGGTCGAGAGGAGGATCGGTCCGGCGGTGGTCTCATGGAGTGTGGTTATGCGAAAACAGATGATGAAGAGAGGGATGGTGCCAGGTGAAAAGCAACGCCTCCACTGCCAGTGGAATCCCAAAAAAAGAGAAGGCAGGAAGGGGGTGTTTCCCCGCGGGCTCCCATTCCTTTTTTTTGTTTAATCCCCTTCCTTTTTTTTTGTTTAATCTTTCTTTTCTCTATCGTGGAGGACAGACTCCTGCTGTCCTCTACTTATTCCAAGTCTTCTTTTCTTTTTCTTTTTTTTATCCCCCCCATCCCCATAAAATAATTTGTCACATTATTTCGGTAGTACTTACCAATCCGATGATCCCGAACTCATGACAACTTGTCGACAACGACCATGTACTGCCAAAGTCAATTTAAAGGAAGACCAAGGAGAAAGTTGACGGGATTTCTTTGGGAACTGCCGGGGGCTGAGTTTGTCCGAGCATTTTTTATTTTTATTTTTTTTTTAAATTTATTTTAATTTTTATAGATTTTCAATGAATTGTTTTCGAAAATAAACTAGAAAAGACTGATCAGAATCAGGTGTCAACAGCTGCCCCTCTTTGAGAGTAAGCTCGTCAGAGGTTGCTTTCAAAGACAAAATGATACCTGAATCTTGACTGACTTGACTGGGGAAAAGGAATGCTATGACATTGGATTTTTAAACCTTTTGATGAAAGCTCAAATTAATCCCCGGTTTACTCTAACGATTTGAACATGGGCAAGAATGAGAGAGGCTTACTTGAAACTCACCTGTCGGATGCTGCCGGTTGCGATAACTTTCAAGAAGGTACCTAGGACTCGTCATTGAGAATATCCTAGGGAAATTAAGCTCTGACCTGTATGGTAGGTCATACCATGATGTAATTCCTAACTGGTAGGAACCTAAGGAAGGCGCATTCTTTCTTAGGGAATTTGCCAAGGATTTTAATCCGTATGGTGGATTAGACCATAAGCGGTTCGCCTACAATAAGGCTTACCTAGGAAAACAACTTCTTCAACATTTTGGAATTAGTGAAAGTTTCGATCCGTATGGTGGATCGGACCGTTGGGTTGACCCTTATGGCGGTATCTACCTCGAGTTGACCCTTCCGGCGGTATCTACCATTGTGTTGACCCTTCAGGCGGTATCTACCTTTGAGTTGACCCTTCAGGCGGTTTCTACCATGAGTTGACCCTTCAGGCGGTATCTACCATACATTGACCCTTCAGGCGGTTTCTACCATTGGTTGACCCTTCAGGCGGTTTCTACCATACATTGACCCTTCAGGCGGTTTCTACCATTGTTTTGACCCTTCAGGCGGTTTCTACCTTTGTTTTGACCCTTCAGGCGGTATCTACCTTTGAGTTGACCCTTCAGGCGGTTTCTACCATGAGTTTGCTTTGAAAAGGGGTCTCATGACGAGGGCTCTCCACGTCCGATGAGACTGCTTGAGTCTGTTGAGGCGACATTCTGGGAGCTGGGTTTTCCAGGTATCCTGCAGAAGTTTGAGCCTGAAAGATTTTTCTTCACCAAGAAAACGTTAGTAATCTTTGGAAAGACCACGGCTGTCCATTTGACAAAACCGTATGACTTAAGTTTTAATCATGAAATGTGCATTTTGATGCCGAAGGCCATCCAAAACATTTCTGCAACATGCAAATGTGATCACAAATCCCTTGCACGGAAAATCTGGATCAAACAATTTGAAATTTCCAAAAAGAGTTTGTTCAAAACATCTATTGGAGAATTTCTCATCCAAGAGGGCTCCTCACCGCTCTGTGATAATGGTCTTTTGTAATGAATGTGCTCAACTTCCTACTAACCTGTGCCTAGGTTTTAGGATCATTCGCAGCGCATACATTTTGATCGGTCGGGAGGTCTTCCACGAGACCGTAATGTTGGGCTTGGGTATTGGTTTTCAAGGGGGACCCGCCTTGGAGTCGAGGCCATTTGAATAAAAATTTTCATCATCTACTTCGGGTTTACAAGTCAAGAACCCTACAAAATGAGAAAGAAATAGTCTTGCTCGTACTTCTTCGAGCTAAGCTATATGTTAACCCAAGTGTCTTAGTCAGAGAAGACTGTTTCAGGGTTATGATGTTGGTAGGATTGGGGACCGAAACAGGCTTGTTTTTGGCCCAGAATTCATGAGGGGATTGACGTTGGTGATCATTGCAAACTTGTCACCTGTCTTTTCCATTCTGCATCTTCAATTTTTTTTTTTTAGGTGTGCAACCACTTGAGGTGTGCACAAATTCTTTAGGGAGAATCTCCGGCTGCATTGACAATTCTGTCTGCGTCTTTCCTCCACGCTTGACATCATTTGGAGGAGCAACCTTTTGATCTGACTCCTTTAGGGATTTCCTATTTTTCCATCCGGCTTCATTGCGGATCAATCAAGCAACTTACACGAGCATCGGCCTTGCTTTTACCATGCACTTTGCTTTTTCTCGATGCCGTGGATTTTTCTCATTCATTTTTGAAATCCCACTTTTTCTCATCTTCATGGGATCATGTTAGACATATAGTCTAAACATGCTTTAAATATCAGTCCGGGAATTCTCTTCGTAATCCCTGAGTCTTGAACTCCTCCGTTTATGAGGTGATGATGCCTTCATCTTGGAATGTGCAATGATCACCAACGGGTTCATGAAATGAAATGAATTTGCAGGCTCAAGTTGGCTATGCAAAGGATTCAGTGTGTGGGATAGAGAATGAATGCTTCTCGTCATCCTATGGCACTTGGATTACCATATAAACAACACACAAAGATTAATGTTAGTCCGAGCAAGAAAATTTCTAACCATTTTCTCCTGACGCTGCTGGACTTACTTCCCTTTTTGCCCCGGTGTGGGGTGGCTCTTGACAGGGTTAGGAATGAAAACCGCCGTTCAAATGGGTTGTCAACGGTCACCTGTAGTGTTTATGATATGAAACGAACGCCTCTGTCGTCCCAATCCATGTAATCGCTGCGAATGGTCCCTACCTCCGTAGGTCCAGATTTTACTATTTGATTCGCTCCACCCATCTCTCAAGTGTATGTAGGATGTGTTTGGATTTGAGCTTGCCTCTCTTTTGAGGAAACATCCTTTTGAATGTTTTGAAAAATAATCATATTTGGAAAAATTCATTTTCTTTTCTCCAAAATTCATCCGTCGAGGGGATTTTGTGATGTACCGTGCATGTTCTATTCATGCTTCAAGTAACCTCCCGATTTAAATTATGAATATCGATGCATTGGAAAATCTTTATGCCGGTTGAGAGTATTCTGACATTTTTTATCTCCATCTAACTGGGAAAAGGGGTACTTACCTGCCCGTCGCAGCTGCGGATCCCTGCAAATTGTAAAAGAAGCATATCATTGTATGTTCACGAATTTTCCAAAAATAGAAACGATACATTCTACCCTTAGTCATGTACTCTAACGAGTAGTACATGGGATGTAAAAACCTGTTTGTCTGCAAGGCGGCTCCCCTGTCAAGGATAAACAATAAGTGTCAATTCATATTCCCAAATTCAAGACAAATTGGGACGATACAACTTTACTCTTGATTTTCATCCCATTCTGATGTGGCGTGTTGATATGAACAACATCTATCAAATCCGCCTATCCATGCTTGGAGTGTTTGTAACATCAATGGTTCATCTGCCCCCAGCTGGGCAGCGTCTGTTCTGCTATTTGAACGCATGACTCCTTAAGTGATTTATCCATGTTTATCATCTGAGAAGGAAAAGAAAGAAGACATTATTTCGGTATCCGATTGGAGATCGTTTAGGAACGATACATCATTTTACCAAATGGGTGGCTTCGCGGCCAGATGCATTTTGCATTGAAGGGATGTATTCCATTATGCTCTGCGAACGATGATCATTGCTTGGGGAGCTCGCCCCTGAGCTTAAAGATGCTTAGAAGGTAAGGCGGATCTTCGTACGACTAGTTTTAAACGTAAATGAGAAATGCCCCCATGGGAGCCTTACAATGGGATTGCCAATACATTCATTCAGGCTATTCAACCTCTTTTCTCCGAATATTTTTTTACAAATCGCGCCTTGAATCAAACACCTGATCGTCGGCTCTGTATCACTATTGCAAGAGTCCGCCAGCTTCAGGCTGATCGAGCCAGAAATTGAGTTCCTCTCCAAGGAAATCGCTCGAATCTCCGAGCCATTGATGCTCAAGTCGAGTGTTACCGACCGCTGGCGATAGATCACTCTCGCCTTGGATGATTTGATTCCTCGAGCTGGAACCTCCCTTGTTGACCGGCAAATATGTAGACATGTCCCATGTAAATGTTGAATTTGCCATGGGAAGAGCACTAGCAACAGGTTGGTACTCAAATTGGGGAGTTCCTATTTGCGGGAACTGCGGTATATACACTTGAGAGGTATTGAGACTGCTTGGTGGAGCGTTCTGCTTTGGGTTAGAGGAGTCGGTGACATGGTTGCTGGTCTCGTCAACACCGAAGCATGGTTGGGTGTTCCCGGCTCTACAATCATCGTGGTTGCAGTTATGACCAATATTTAAGTTCGAACCAGCTCCATCCGAGCTCAGTGTCACCCGTCCCTCTTTTAGCAACCTCCTGAAATATCCAAGGTGGCTCGCGACGTTAACTTTGGAGAGTCCCGGCACGTTCAGGATTTCGTGTATGCGCGTTGATCGTGCCGTGTCGATCCCCAACTGTCGAACTGTATCAACAAATTTCTGATGGAGTTCAGCAGTCCAAGAAAATCGCGCTTTCTTGTCAACAAGAACAGCTTGCCGACTAATCTCTATGAGATCTGATTGTGTTGGAAACTGCTCTTGTAAGCCTTCGACGGTATCTGACTGCACCGGAAGACATTGCGAAAGGCATTGTAACATATGAGCACTACCAATCTCTAGAAGTGGCTCTTCGGAGAATATTTCACTGATGAGAATATGGTTATTGCAATCAAGGCAAGTGGCACTGCTCAGCGCTTCCTCATACCTAGCGCTTTCTGTTCGAAGCTTTTCATTTTCTTCCTTCAGAATCGCTAGCTCTTGCTGTCTATGTAGATTCCCCAGCCGGGCTCGTTTGTTACGAAACCAATTATTGACCTTCCTAGGCTCCCACCCTAACTCTCGACCTAGCTCAGCCCTCTGCTTCTCATCTGGATGGGGGCATTCCTCGAAGAAAAAATCAAGCTCCCGATCTTGACTTGAAGTACGGTGAAGGGGATGTTTTCCTTTCTGACGCTGATCACTGCTATGGGCATTGTTTTCGTTACCACAACCTTGAGTTTCATCGTTGGAGGTGTCAATCTCCATGACCATCGTGCCGGATTCGGTCCCGTGATCTTCAAATTCTTCCAGCAGTTTAAGCTCGGAGACTTCTAAGTCGGGCGTTTCCAACAAATGACGGTATCCTTGGAACATTTTGGATCGAAGTATCACTGACTGATCATCGCAGAAGTAATCCGATCCTTCGAAATATTGATGTATGGGTTGGGTAGTATCGCCCGACTGGTTCTTCGAACTGGAACCTCCATCCCTTCTCGAGAACATGAGAGGGGAGTTGACTGATTGGTCCCCATAAGCATCCTCTACTTGGGAATTAGGGAAACAAAAATGCTCAACGCATTCCTTTGTTAGATCCTTTGAAACCACATGCCCTAGTTCGGCAAGTCCTTGAGCACTAAGCGTAGAAAGCTCATCAGTAAGCGGAAAAACAGCGACGGATGGGTGCTGCACCTGCTGCATCTGTGGCACACACTCTTGAAGAAAATTGGGATGACTCAGATGAATACTCTGATCAATTTCCCAATAAGTGTTGAATTTGTAACCAAGGTTAGCATGACGCTGTCTTAGCGCTCTTCTGTAACAACCGAGGTGATTTGAGACCATAGCCTTGGTAAGTTCTGGTGCATTCAGGGCCTCCATTACTTTCTTCGGGCGTGCATAGTCGAGCCCTATTCGCCGAACCACGTCTAAGAACCGGCGGTGAAGCTCAAGGGGCCACGCGAAAATCTTCTTCTCTTGGTTCAGAATAGCGTCGACAGCTTGACGGCTGATCTTTAACCCTTCTCGAGCAGGATCTGATCCTGCCATAAGTCGTTGTGGAGAAGACTCGTGGTGACTCTCATCATAGTGGCATATATTCCCTCCTCCAGAAGGCACTGGCACTATCTTTGTAGGATTGATTTGTTCATGCACATCACCAGTATTTTCGATCCTAGCAGAAGGCTTAACGGGAAACAATCTACTGAGAGTGGTAGGGCCACCGCAGTTAGGGCAGACAATAGTGCTAAGAACTTCTTCATACCTCACGTTCTTTGTTCGAAGCTTCTCGTTCTGTTCCTTTAGAAATGCGGTCTCCCGTCGTTTGTACTGCTTACTCAGCTTGGTTCGTTTATTTTGAAACCAATTCAAGATCCTCAAAGGGCTCGTCCCTAGTTTTTGACCCAACTTCTTCCTCTGTTCTGTGTCCGGGAAAGGGCATCCCTTGAAGATAGCTTCAAGTATCTGGACCTCATCCGGAGTGTAGAGCTGGCGACGCTTTCTTTTCTGGCGCGGATCATCGTCGCTGGCGTCTTGGTCGCTGAGGGCTTGAGTCTCCTGGATGGTCGAGTCGATTTCCATATCCTTCGTGACGAATTCATTTCCGAGGTCTTCAAATTCCTCTAGCCGTTCAAGTTCGGAAACATTCAGGTCAGGCGTTTCCAACAGATGATGGTACCCCTTGAACATTTTGGGTCGAAATGTCTTTTCCTGATCTTCGTTCGCTTGATCTTCTCCACCCTTTCTCAGATGTCCGCCCTCTCTGTAATTATCAGGGATTAGGCGTGTTCCAAGAAGCGTCGCTTTGAAATCGAGTAACGAGCGTCTGACGGGCGTTCCTTTCGAGACTTCGTGATTCCCCCCGTCCGTTCTTACTCTCTCTTGCCTGAGTGGAGCGTGCAGATCTCCCGTGCCGACTTTTGCTTTATCGAGCATTACGCCTGTCCCCCTAGCTCGGTCTCCAAAGTAATAGGTCCGCCGGCCTTTAGGTGTTGTTACTTTTTCTAAGCCCGAAATCACGGGACAGAGGTGGATCTGTGACTCACCAGGGATGTATTAATGAGGCTTGATTAGCCCTGCTGCGTATAGAAAAATTATTGCAGCTTTCCCTTTCTCGTTCGAGCGTTAAAGGGCGAGAGGTTGACATCGAGGAGATTAACGTTTCGATCTAACCTCTCAAACACTCCTCCATCATTCCTTCTTTTCTCTGTCGTTGAATCGCAGATGGCTTCCTCTCCTGTACCCGCTGCCTCAGCCGAAGCTTCAACCCAATGGGAGAGGTTTTATCACCTCTTGGGTAGAGGTTATGGCTACATAAACAGTCATCCTGAAGCTGAGGTTGAAGTTCGTACTCTGATTCCAGCCCTGGATACTGTGTGTATTGAAGGTACGAAACTTCAAAGGGAGTTTGTGATCTTCCCAACTCTCTTCAACAATTTCCTGCAGGCTTATGAAGTTGCTAGCCGGGAGGTCACTCTGGCTGGTATCGTGCGAGCCCGCTATCAGGACCGAACTGAGTCCCTGATGTTGGCCATGCTGACGGCCGATAACCATAAAAGGGCTGTTGAATACGCCCACGCCCAGGTTTCGATGTTGGTCCGTGAGAGGGACAACTTGGTGGAGCGTCTGGCTCTTTTTGACACCGCCTTTGAGCAAGATCAGCACAACCTCGTGCTGAGGTTCCAGTGTGCCTGGTTGGAGGAAAGGCTTGAAGACCTGAGCATGGATATAGCTCGCGGGAGGGTGCTGGCTCAGGACTTAGAGCTTGAGTTCGAGTACTATGAGACCAAGGTGAACGACCTTAAGGAGAAATGTCGCCTCCTTTTCTTCAAGCTTGTAGACCTCGATTCCCAGAGTGTGGGTTGTAAGCAAGGCATGGATAGCATGGAGAATCAATTGAGCTCATTTGTGATGCTCATTAGAACTCACTTTGGATTTACGGTTCCTCCTCAGTAGTCTGTTTGTAAAGTCTCCTGTTAAGTGCTATAAATAAGAGTGTATGCACATTTCCGCTTATCCTTCGCAAGATTCAATATTGCCCTTGGTTTCGCAATCATAGTGTTTGAGGCAACTGACGATCTTTCCGCTTTCGAGCCCGCTCACGTTATGTTTGTAACCTATGCTGTCACGTTTGCCTTCGTGCGCTTGGTCGATTTACCTCGAACCCATCGTGACAAAAGATTGTTGTAGCTAAACATGATGATGTTAGCAAGCATCATTGTGTGAAATCAACCCTAGGCCTTAAAGAAGAAAGGAACTGCTCCGATTGAAACTTTACAATGCGCAAATAAGAAATAAGTTCTACTTGTGTACAAGCCCCCCCCTTTTCTCTGGGTATGTTCGATCACCACCCCATCATGTCTGGGTTCAGGTGCGCGGTCATCGGCTCCAGATCATGGCCGTAAAGGTTTGCTAGCCTCCTCCTGATGGATTCTTCGAACTGTGACCACCATCTTTGTTTGAGAAGAAAAGAGGAGGGTCGACCTCTTTCCTATTAAAAGCGTGTCTCACTCAGAGATCAGGGAAGCAAAATTGTTCGAAGTGTTCCCCCACTAGATCATCTGAGATCATATGCCCTAGTTGGGCGAACTCCTGAACATTAGACGTCGTGGGTGGATCAGCAGCAGGAAGAGCGTCGGTGGACGGCCGCTGCTCGAGCGGGGAAGTGTATATTTGTTGCACCGGTGGCACGTATTCTTGAGGAACATTAAGATGACTGATAGGGCTATATTGACCAATTCTCCAACAGTTGGTGGTAGAGCTACCGGCTTGGTTGGTATCGAGACTCGGTAGGGCTCTTCTTGAGGCATGGCTGTTGCATTCGTAGCCGTACCTAATGTTCAAGTTCGAGTCGGGCTCTTCTAGGCGCCGTGCGGCATGACGCCGTCGTAGTTTCCTGCGGTAACCATTAAGGTGGTTTGCGACTAACCTTCTAGCGAGTCCCGGTTCATTCATGACCTCATGTACGCGTGTTGGACATAATGAATCATTCCCTATTTGGTGAACCGCATCAAGGAATTTTCTGTGAAGCTCTGGAGACCATATGAACTTCTTTTGGCGACTCAGGATAGCATCCGTGACTCGGCGATCATTCCTCGATTCACTCTCGGCGGGGTCTGGTTGTGCCAGAGGTTGTTGCAGGGGAAGCTGGTTGACTTCGAACTGGTCTGTGGTGATAGTAAGCCCATTGTCAGGGAAATTGTAGTAACGCGCCTCCCCTCTTTCCAAAGATGGTTTGAGGGAGTGGGGTGGCGGACGACCACCTGCGATTCTCATAGAAAACTTATCACGGAACATTTCGCGAGTGTCGATAGAACCACCGCAGTTAAGGCAAGCGGCGTTGATGAGGACTTCCTTACACCACATGTTTTCTGCTCGAAGCTTGGCGTATTCTTCTTTTAGAGTTTCGAGCTCTTGACACTTTCCCCGAACCACTGATCTGGCCCGTCTGTTTTGGAACCAGTGCTTGACCCTTAAGGGTTCCATCTCTAATTCCCGGGCTAATTTTCTTCTTCGTCTCGTATCCGGGTAACGGCACTTATTGAAGGCGGCTTCGAGTATCTGGATTTCCTTCTCAGTGTAGAGCCGGCGACGTCTTCTTCCACGAGATGGGACATCGCCGCTGCCGTCGTTGTTGCTGCTACTGTCGTCGTCGCTGCCCTGATCCTGAACCTCGTTGCCAGCAGGGTTGGGTAGTATGGTTTCGACATCTGGCTCGATCCCAAAGACTTCGAGTTCTCCCAACTGCACATTACCTAGGACATTTGGGTCAGTCATCTCCAACAAATGACTATGACCGTTAAACATACTGGATCAAGAAAAGGTTTGTTCGTCCTCTTTTATTCACTCGAGGTCTTGTAATCCTCTTCCTATGTTTACTCTCTCTAAACTTTCTTTTGAGTGACTTTGCGTATTCAGGAGCCGCTCTTCGAGCATGGAAGACGATCACCAGGCGAGCGCTCTTCTAGAGATTTTGAGTTTCTCGTCTTGTCGTCTTCCTTCCTTTTCATGGTGGAGAGATCACGGATCGCTTTTCTTTCCTCGATAGCCGAACCTGTCCCCCACTATCTCTCAAAAGACTAAATTACGTCCACCACCCGCTCAGCTTTTCATCATGACAAAGCTATCAACCCTATCGCGGCTCCTTCGATATCTGCGCTCGACTCCCGCTCCATCTCAATAATGGTGAAATAGACAACTCTTTTACAACTTTTCAAACTCGTCAGGCCTGAAATCGCGGATCGAGACATGTCTGATGCTTCACGGGAGGAGCAACCCCTGCTTTACATTAACTACCCCGGCTCCACAAGCATTATTGCTGTAACTTTTCTCCATTTTTGAGCTACTATGAAACGAGGAGAAGGTTAGTGCTCTCATTTGCCCAGCTTTCACTTTCATTCATTCCATCGCACTCGTCTTCCTCTCCATCCTTCCAACAAGAAATGGCTTCGTCTTATGCTTCTTCCTCTGACTCTTCCCATGCTTGCGTCTTTTCAATCACAGTCCCGGCCCGATGGGAAAAACTCTATAATCTCTTGGGTCGGGGCTATGCTTACATAGCCGATCATCCGGAGATCGAGGCTGAGGTCCGCGTTCTATTTGCGGCCACAGACACTACTTCCATCGAGGGTACTGAGTTGGAGAAGGAGTATAAAACATTCCCAGCCCTCTTTGCAAACTTTCTAGAGGCTTACCGCGTTGCTCACCGTGAAGTTCTCGTGGCTCGTGTCTTGCGAGCCCGCTACGAAGACCGCTGTGACTGCCTGACGTTGACTAACTTCGTGGCTGACAGCCACAACAAGGTTATGGAAACTGCCAACGAGCGGGTCTCGACGATGCTTCGTGAACGTGGACATTTGGTGGAGCGTTTGGCCTTGTGCCTGATCACTTATGAGCACGATCGTCGTAACATCATGTTGAAGTTTCAGAGCGATTGGCTGGAAGAGCGACTCGATACTGTTACGGCGGATGTATCCCGTGGGAGGGAATTGGTCCGGGACTTGGAACTTGCTGCTGAAGATCACAGGGCCAAGGTTGCTGACCTTAAGAATGAGTGCAAGCGCCTTCTTCTCCAGCTCGCGGATCATGATATACGGAGCGGTGAGTGTAGGCAGGGAATCAACCATATGGAGGGCCAATTGAGCTCCTTCGTGCTGCTGATTAGGGCTCAGTTCGGCTTTACTTTTCCGCCTCGCTAATCTGTATTAATCTGCTTTGAAAGTCTTTCGATTGAGCGAAAGTGAATGAAAGCTCATGTGTGTGTGTTTTAGCTTTTTATATGGTCCATTTCTTCGAGCATCCGAACATCTTCAACTTGGGTGAGCTGAACTATAATATCAATAAGTTGAGCAAATATGTCCTGATTTTCTAACTTGCTCATGATCAGATGAAAGAATAGCCTCAGATTCATCCAGGAGAAGATTTCTCTCTATTACCTATTTTTCACCTGCAAATGAAACGACTGAATCAGAAGAAATAATTTAAAAAAGAAAGCATAAACCCCTTTCAATCTTATACTTGCTCGTGATTAATAAAGACAAAAACTTTTACAAGGATAATCTTGTGCGAAAATTTTTTATCAATATTCCTCGAAGGAAAGCATACTATTGAAAGGAATGTAATTCACGATAATCGCTTTTGACCAACGACGCGTTTTAAATTTAATTGAAGATACGGCATCCAAATCAAAGCCGTTTTGTTAAGAACGAGGGCAATTTGGACATCTATCTTGTCATTAAATTCGAAACAATGCCGGTACTCTTGATCAATTATCGTGGATTACCAGCGGCGTAACACATGCATGAACCGATTCAGGTGTATAATTCCTTCTAGCGAAATTGGGGTTGGATTACCCTATACGACCAAAAAGGTCGTGCAAGACTTCCAATTTTAATTTCCTCTAAAGGAATTATAAACTTGACTTGGGAGTATCCGGATGATTAGAGAAAATGCCACTATCACATTCCCATGACCCGTCAAAAGAAATACAACCAAGCTCCATCTGAATGTATACACCAATAGATCCCTAATACAATCACTCTAAGGGGTGAGATAGAGAAAACTTCGATAAAAATAAACCCTATACAAGAGGATTAGTAATGGAAAATAAAACAAAGGAATGTGATCCTAACGTTCAAGGATGCCCCAAGCTCGATCTGTGTCTTCAGGATCACTTGCCCCAACTCGTCATCTTCATTGGACGATATCTCAATAATGTCCATAGTAGGCTCCTTTGTTGCTCACTCGGTGTTCGCCATGGGATATCATCCTCCTCGTCTTCTACAAGGACGTTTGGGAAAAACACACATATCTATCCTTGAAATGGCATTTAATCTAATCACCAGAATGCGATGAATGAAATGCCTATATTTATATGAACTGTAATAGATTTGAGGGATAGAGAGCCTTACCAACCAAACTCGTCGACTTATGTGCGGTTTTAGGTGTACCAACCGCCCAAAGACATGCGCATGAGACAAGTGATGGTAAACTTCTAAAAATCAGAGGGTTTGGCACCTAAGGTTAAGGTTCCCACCTCGAGTTCTAGAAAGAGCCGATTCCATTGCACAGCTATCGTTGCATTGGGACTCGATCCATAGTTCGAAGCGAGCGGAATTGAAAAGTGGATTACCCCGCGTTTTTCCTCACGGAGATTCCATTCTTAATTCCTTCTATTGTGTTCCTAAAGGCGGCGCCCGGGGTTTTAGGCGCGGTTGTGTGTGTCCACGTGTTGTGATCATCATAATGCAATTCATGCACAGCAGTTTATCAATCAGCACTTCAAATCATCCACACAACATACATTCCTACGCCCAACCTGCATAAGACAATGTTAATCACGGACTACACCCCTTATTTCTCCACTCTGCCAAAAACATATAACACCTACCGTAAGCGGACTTACCTCACCTTCGAGAGCGCCTGCAAGGTTAGAAAAATCACTCAGCGTTTTAATTACGGCCTAAGTCCACTTGAGGTCTAGAATCATATGTTCTAGAGCAAGAGTCCCCAGCGGAGTCGCCAGCTGTCGCGACCCATCCGGAAGCGGACGCGGCTAATGGATTACCGATCGCGGGCCTTGGATCGGCGCGGGCCCTCCCAGGCCCATACCAAATCGCGGCGGGAGTATTTTTCAGAAGGATTCGACGATAAGAGTCGATCGCTTTCGACCTTCGGTGTGGTCGTGGTGGCATGTGCAACTTGTGCATGCATTTGGAGTCGCCACCGGTCTTTATTGGAGGGTAGACCGGAAACCTTACTGACCGATTGGGAGAGATCGATCAGTTCTGCGGAACCAGAGATTTTGGGTTCGGGGACTTGGTTACGCTGGTGTCATTACCAACGCCCTTTCGGTACCTAACGCGAGTGATTTTCCTGACTAAGAGTTCATGCAAGCGCAATTTTGGGTGAGGTAGGTTTGCTTCAGGGTTTCATACAAATTGGAAGACTATTCCTATCAATCACAATCAATTTAAATGAAAGCGCAATCAAGTACATAAATAAATTGCATCAATGTATATCAATTCAAATCAATGGCTTTCTAGTACAACCATAAGGCTTAAGTAAGGTGTGATTTCAGGTTCATGGCAAAATGAGAAGATTTGGAGGCGATTTGGCCTGAAGGGCAAAATCGCCAATTTTTGGAGGATTTGGATACCGAATTACCCAAAATATTCCATGGCCAGTTGATTGTGGCCATTTCCCATTTTTGAGAATTTTTTGGAATTTTGGAATTTTTTTTTATGATTTTCTATTTTTTTTTATTAATTTTTGAATTGAATTTTTTATTATTATTATTTTTATTATTATTTTTTTTATTTTCTGAAAATATTTTCTTTAACAACATACAACACTGAACCAAATAAACGAGCTAATCACTAGATTGAAATAAACACATGCAGATCAAATCTATAATGACAATATTTTGGGAAAATGACTCTAATATATTAATCGGGTACGCAAAATATACCTGATTGGACATCGGCCTTCAATCGCCCAACCCCAGCCTCAGTCTGCGACCATTCTTTGTGCGCATCACCTTGTATTGCTAGATTGCAAGATATGCTTCCCTCTTTTGGACTTCCACCGAAACTTGAGCATCAAGTGGTACTTCCTTTGGGCAACAAATGGATGGGCTGATCTACGTGGACATGAGCATCAGTACACACGAAGGTGGATCACTTTGCTCATATTATGCTTTGTCTCTGCTTGGAATAAATTAATCACATAAACAAAAGAGACAAATCATGCCTGATAGTGGGACTTATTAATAATCGTGCAAGTATGTCAAACAAAGAAAAAAAAAGGAAAAAAAATCAGAGAAGACAACACCCCTCTTTATCGTGAGAAATACGCCCACGAATTGTGGCATCGGGTTCGATCAGTAACATGAGAGACGCGGCTACATCGTGGACAGCTGGGGGTATGACGGTTGCATGCCTGTCATGACCAGAGCCTATCGGCACACCTAATTTGCAGATAAGCTCCCTAACTCGGACCGACGATGAGATGAGACCAGAGTCAATCTTGGACCGGCGAAATTGCGGATCGACGGTGGACTTGTCGATCTGGACCGAGGCTCTCGGCTCTCGCTTGTGTTTGATGGCTTGGTACCGAATTACCTGTGACAGAATAAGGAGGAGCAACGACAAAAAAGAAAGGCAAAGCTTTTCTTAGCTTTCCACGTATGAATACATTCAAGAAGAAGACAAGTCCAGCCGCTTCCACACTTCACGTTTCACAGCTTCCCAGCCAAGAGAAGTATTTTACTTGCAGCAATTAAAATCGTAGAACATAGAACATAATTACTAAATCTGGGAAAAAGTTCAAAAAGAGAACAACCCCACCGCATGGAATTAAAAGGAAAAATTATTGCTGATGAGGATGTCCTTTGTTGTTAAGCACACCAATGTTCTGGGACTGTGGCTACGATGGGAGCTCCTTGGCGTTGTCAACATGACGCTGAACTTTTGATAATTCATGAGGACATTAGGCTGATGTGGATTTCTCTTCGTGTCATCCCATGGAGGAAAATTAGAACTCTTTTTTTTGTCTGTTTTTTTTAGATTACTCCGCCACTCCCTTTTGACACGATCAGTACCTGCAATCATAACGAAGGGAAGAACATACTTCCTCGTTGGGATTCCTCGCCTGATGCTGGTCGCCGTAGAAGATAGTTGCAAAGAAGACTCGGTTTGGGTCGGCTAGGAGCAGCTGCGACATGAACATCAGCTCTTCAGGGTTCTCGGTGCGGCGGTGAGGGACGGCGATGGCGGGCTGATGGTGACGGCCGGTGGCGCCAAGATGGCCAGCGCAAGATGATGGGTCGAGAGGAGGATCGGTCCGGCGGTGGTCTCATGGAGTGTGGTTATGCGAAAACAGATGATGAAGAGAGGGATGGTGCCAGGTGAAAAGCAACGCCTCCACTGCCAGTGGAATCCCAAAAAAAGAGAAGGCAGGAAGGGGGTGTTTCCCCGCGGGCTCCCATTCCTTTTTTTTTGTTTAATCCCCTTCCTTTTTTTTGTTTAATCTTTCTTTTCTCTATCGTGGAGGACAGACTCCTGCTGTCCTCTACTTATTCCAAGTCTTCTTTTCTTTTTCTTTTTTTTATCCCCCCCATCCCCATAAAATAATTTGTCACATTATTTCGGTAGTACTTACCAATCCGATGATCCCGAACTCATGACAACATGTCGACAACGACCATGTACTGCCAAAGTCAATTTAAAGGAAGACCAAGGAGAAAGTTGACGGGATTTCTTTGGGAACTGCCGGGGGCTGAGTTTGTCCGAGCATTTTTTATTTTTATTTTTTTTTTAAATTTATTTTAATTTTTATAGATTTTCAATGAATTGTTTTCGAAAATAAACTAGAAAAGACTGATCAGAATCAGGTGTCAACAATGGCCCGGAAGGACATTCTGATCAGCTTTCAGTTTGCCGGTGGTCGGGTTGCTAGCTTGATTGATGCTTAAATTTGGCCGGGTACCTCCTGATGCCTGAGCATTACAATGGCGGTCCCCCTAGCTTTTGAGCTCGAGACGGATTCCTCTCGGCTTAGCTCTGCTCGACGCTGTTTTAATAGCTTTCTGTAGGCAGCAAGGTGATTCCTGACCAGTTCCTTACTAAGCCCCGGTACACTCATGGCCTTAAATATGCGTGTCGGAGTTGCGGAATCGATCCCCATTTGGTGAACCACGTCTAGGAATCTGAAATGCAGTTCAGGGGGCCAAGCGAACCTCTTCCTATCGTGGCCCAAAATTGCATCGATGGCTTGACGACTGATTAACTCATCTCTAGCAGGATCTGACCCTATCGAAAATTGTTGTGCATGAGGCTGATATGCTTTGAGCTGGTCGGCGGTAACATCCAGCTCTTTGAAACTGTAGCTCCAATCAAAGCGATGCAAATCCCATCCCCCAGGAGGCATTTGTATCGTCTTCGTAGGATCATCCTGCTCATGCGTGACTCCGGCAAAATCTGGTTGAGCAGGAGATGCCCCGAGGGAGTAGGGTGGTAAATGAACGTCTTCAATCATTGCGTGAGGCTTATCGGGGAATATCTTACCGAGGGCGATGGGGTTATCGCAATGAGGGCAAACGGTAATATTGAGAGCTTCTTCATACCTCATGTTTTCTGTTCGCAGCTTTTGGTTTTCTTCCTTTAAAATCTCGACCACCTGACGTTTGCGTTGAGCCTTCGATTTGGATCTCCTATTTTGAAACCAAAACTGGATCCTCGACTGATTAATCCCCAACTCTCGGCTCAATTCAATTCTCCACTTCTTTTTCATGTGAGGGCTTTTACTGAAGAGGGTTTCCAGCATTTGGGTTTCCTCCTGAGAGTATTAGTGAGGACGTCTTCTTTTCCCGAGTTGAGCATCGTGGATGTCGTTGTCGTCGTCGCCGTGATTTTGATTTCCGTTGCCAGAAGTGTTGGGCTCCATGGTTTTGGTGTTAGACTTGGTCTTGAAATCTTCGAGATCACTCAGTAGTTCAATTTCTGAGATGTTTGAGTCAGTCGCCTCTAGCAGCTGACAGTAACCTCTTAAATATGTTGGATTGAGAAATGTTTGATTGGTTCTTGCCCACTCAGAGTTCTCTACTCTCTCCTGTATGCTCACTCCCTATAAATTTTTCTTCGAGTGACTTTGTATGTTTAGGAGACGCTCTTCCAGCATGAAAGAAAATCATTAGGCAAATGCTCCCCGTCAAGACCTTGAATTTCTCGCTTAGCTTTTCAACGTGATGTGAGTGCTGAATCCTGTTAGGGCTTTTTTCGATAGTTGCGCTTACCTCCCACCTAACTCTAATAATGGTGATCCCGACAAATCTTTTACATCTTTTAATTGATAAGCCGGAAATCGCGGACCGAGACGAATCCAATGGTTCACGTGAGGGGACCTCCTGCTTTACCCCCTAACTGGGCTCTACCAGCATTATTACTGAGACCCTTCATCATCCTCGAGTTGCTATAAAATGAGGAATTAATGTATGGAAGGTTAACGTTCTCGCATAATCAGCTTCTTCCTTCTAAACTCTCTGTTAGCCTCGTCTTATTCTCAAGCCAACCCAACGCAAATGGCCTCCTCCCCCGTACACACTTTTTCAACTGATGTCTTGGCCCAGTGGGAAAAGCTTTATAACCTACTGGGTCGCGGTTACGCACACATAACCGATCATTCTGCGACCGAGGATGAAATCTGTGTCCTGCTCGAGGACCTTGATACCACTTCTCTCGAAGGTACTACACTGGGGAGGGAACATAGAATTTTCCCGACTCTCTTTGCACACTCCTTAGAGGCCTACCGTGCTGCTAATCGGGAGGTTCTCGTGGCTCGCGTCTTGCGAGCTCGTTATGAGGATCGATCTGATCATTTGGTGCTGACCAACTATCTGGCCGATAGTTACAAAAAGGCCGTCGAGTTTGCTAATGAGCGGGTCGCGACGTTGCTTCGCGAGAGGAGAAATCTGGTGGAGCAATTGGCCCTATCCCTGACCACCCGGCGAGCATGACCGCCGCAATGTCCTGTTGAGGCTTCAGAGCGACTGGCAGGAAGAACGACTCGACAAAATAACCGCGGACATAGCTCGCGGGAATGGACTGGTTCGAGACCTGGAAACAATCGCCGAAGAACATGAGGCCAAGGTCGCCGAAGTTAAGGGAGAATGCAAAAGTCTTCTCCTCAGGCTTGCCGACCACGACATGCGGAGTTGGGAGTATGAGCAGAGCATTAATAACATGGAGGGTCAGTTGGGCTCCTTCGTGTCGTTAATTAGGGCTCACTTCGGCTTTACTTTTCTACCCCGAATTTTATGACCTGCTTTTGAAAACCCTCCACTGAGCAAAATAAATTAGAACTCTTGTGTGTGTGTTTTAACTTCTGTATGGTTCATTTCTTCGAGCATCCGAACATCTTCGACTTGGGTGAGCCGAACCATAATATCAATAAGCCGAGCAAATATGTCCTGATTTTATAACTCGCTCATGATCAGATGAGATAATAGCCCTTAGACTTGTCCAGGAAAAGATTTCTCTCTATTACCTATTTTTTTACCTGCAAATAAAAAGACAGAATCAGAAGGAATAATTTGAAAAAGAAATCAAAAACCCCTTTCAATCCTATGCTTGCCCATGATTAATAAGGACAAGAACTTTTACAAGGGTTTTAATCTTGCGCGAAAAGTTTTTATCAATATTCCTCGAAAGAAAGCATACTATTGAAAGGAATGTAATTCACAATAATCGCTTTTGATCAATTTCGAGAGGAACGAATTACTCAAAAGTGCGAGGCATAATAACGTGTTTTAAATTTAATTGAAGATACGGCATCCAAATCAAGGCCGTTTTGTTAAGAACGAGAGTAATTTGGACATCTATCTCGTCATTAAATTCAAAACAACGCCGATGTTCTCGATCAATTATCGTGGATTACCAGCGACGTAAAACATGCATGGACCAATTCAAGTGTATAATTCCTTCTAGCGAAATTGGGGTTGGATTACCCTATACGACCAAAAAGGTCGTGCAAGATTTCCAATTTTAATTTCCTCTAAAGGAATTATAAACTTGACTTGGGAGTATTCGGATGATTAGAGAAAATGCCACTATCACATTCCCATGACCTGTCAAAAGAAATGCAACCAAGTTCCATCTAAATGTATACACCAATAGATCCCTAATACAATCACTCTAAGGGGTGAGATAGAGAAAGCCTCGATAAAAATAAACCCTATACAAGAGGACTAGTAATGGAAAATTAAACAAAGGAATGTGATCCTAACGTTTAAGGATGCCCCAAGTTCGATCTGTGACTTCCGGATCACTTGCCCCAACTCGTCATCTTCATTGGACGATATCTCAATAATGTCCATAGTAGGCTCCTTTGTTGCTCACTCGGTGCTTGTCATGGGATATCATCCTCTTCGTCTTCTATCAAGGACGTTTGGGAAAAACACACACATCTATCCTTGAAATGGCATTTAATCTAATCACCAGAATGCAATGAATGAAATGCCTATATTTATATGAACTGTAATAGATTCGAGGTATAGAGAGTCTTACCAACCAAACTCGTCGACTTATGTGCGGTTTTAGGTGTACCAATCGCCCAAAGACATGCGCATGAGACAAGTTATGGTGAACTTCTAAAAATCAGAGGGTTTGGCACCTAAGGTTAAGGTTCCCACTTCGAGTTCTAGAAAGAGCCGATTCCATTGCACAGCTATCGTTGCATTGGGACTCGATCCATAGTTCGAAGCGAGCGGAATTGAAAAGTGGATTACCCCGCGTTTTTCCTCACGGAGATTCCATTTTCAATTCCTTCTATTGTGTTCCTATAGGCGACGCCCGGGGTTTTAGGCGCGGTTGTGTGTGTCCACGTGTTGTGATCATCACAATGCAATTCATGCATAGCAGTTTATCAATCAGCACTTCAAATCATCCACACAACATACATTCCTACGCCCAACCTGCATAAGACAATGTTAATCACGGACTACACCCCTTATTTCTCCAATCGGCAAAAACATATAACCCCTATCATGAGCGGACTTACCTCACCTTCAAGAGCGCCTGCAAGGTTAGAAAAATCACTCAACATTTTAATTACGGCCTAAGTCCACTTGAGGTCTAGAACCATAGGTTCTAGAACAAAGTCCCCAGTGGAGTCGCCAGCTGTCGCGACCCGTCCGAAAGTGGACGCGGCTAATGGATTACCGATCGCGGGCTTTAGATCGGCGCGGGCCCTCCCAGGCCCATACCAAATCGCGGCGGGAGTATTTTTCAGAAGGATTCGACGATAAGAGTCGATCGCTTTCGACCTTCAGTGTGGTCGTGGTGGCATGTGCAACTTGTGCATGCATTTGGAGTCGCCACCGGTCTTTCTTGGAGGGTAGACCGGAAACCTTACTGACCGATTGGGAGAGATCGATCAGTTCTGCGGAACCAGAGATTTTGGGTTCGGGGACTTGGTTACGTCGGTGTCATTACCAACGCCCTTTCGATACCTAACGCGAGTGATTTTCCTAGCTAAGAGTTCTTGCAGGCGCAATTTTGGGTGGGGTAGGTTTGATTCAGGGTTTCATGCAGATTGGAAGACTATTCCTATCAATCACAATCAATTTAAATGAAAGCGCAATCAAGTGCGTAAATAAATCACATCAATGCACGTCAATTCACATCATATGGCCTCCTAATATAGCCATAAGGGCTTAGGGAAGGCGGGATTTAGGACCGAGGTGAAATGGAAAGATTTGGAGGTAATTTAGCCTGAAGGGCAAAATCATCAATTTTTGGAAGACGATTCGCCCAAAGGGCGAAATTGTTATTTTTAAGAATGATCGGGTTCAAAACACCCGGGATGAGCCTTGGCCAATTGATTGTGGCCATTTCCTATTTTTTGGGATTTTTCTAGAATTTTTTAAATTTTTCGAATTTTTTTGAATTTTTTTATGATTTTCCATTCTTTATTGAATTTTTGATTTTTTTTTATTTTTTTATTATTATTTTTTAATATTTTTGGAGAATATTTTAATAAGAAGCATATCTTCGACAATAGACAATACTCAATCAGATAAATAAGCCGACCACTAGACTGAAACAAATACATGCAAATCAAATCTATAATGGCAATATTAAAAGAAATAACTATGATATATGGATCAGGTACGCAGAATATACCTGGTTGGACTCCGGTCTTCAATCGCTCAGCCCCAGCATGTGACCGTTACAAACTTCGGCGGTCGGTATCGAGTCGGATACGGTAGCGACGACGAATAAGACTTTAAAATGATGGCGATCCTCGAAAATCTTTAGGCACGAACTTTGGACTCGGTCTCGGAAACTTGGCCCACGGCTTGGCCGCTCGGCCCGGAATCTTGGCTCACTTGGCCTAGGAACTCCGCCCATGGGCCCGGCCACACGGGCACAGGATCTCGGTCAAGGCCCAGGAAGACCAGCACACAGGCCCGGCATACGGCCCATGAAAACTGGCACACGGGCCAGGCTCACGGCTCACTTTGGTTGGCACACGGGCAAGACATGGAACCGAACAGGGCAGAGAACAAGGGCATTGAAGCTTCGGTGAAGGCTGATCGCGGTGGTTCTCGGGGCACAATAGCAGGTTCGAGAAGCTCGAGTGGTGGCGGGAGGAGTTAAAGATCCGATGAAGACTCAAGCTAGGTTCGGGTTCAGCCGTGGTGCGGGACAAGAGTCATTGGGTTCGGATGTTCGGGCTATCATGAGCTCCTCTCCACGGATTCCTCCCCAGCCTTCTTCTTGTGATATTCCTTTGACTATGACCCTTCATGTGGGCTTCTTCGGTGGCCATAAGATGCTCTTTATAGCGCGTCGGCCACTGGATGATTGGTGCATTGATGATCAGTGTTGGATCTGAAAGTGCGCTAGAGCATCAATGAACGTGATGGAAATTCGTCGAACACGTAGATAGTCGACAGAGGGCCTTCAAAGTTCTTGGCTTTGCTAATAGAGAGATGATGGAGGAGATGCGCGGGGACCTCCCTTAGCTTTTCTGTGATGAATGCATATGTAAAACCAAGAATTCTTCTCTTCTACATTCTTCTCGATTTTGGCCGTGTGTTCTCAACATGAATGGCCCCAAACCTCAAAGAGTGCCGTGTATGTCCATTGAATTGGCAGTTTTTTTGATGGAGCAGACACATGATGAACGCTGGGTTTGAACGGGCCTTCGCTGAGCTAGATCTAGGCCGAAAAATAGTAAAGGAAAGGCGGAGCAACTAGAACGATGGGCTGAGGTGGATAGTGGAGCCAGATTTGTGGGTTAATGCGAAGGGCATGCTCACAAATCATGAACAAGGAGATGACACTGATCTAGTGGTTGGTGGAGAGCGCCTTGGCATCTAACAACGCGTTCGCAGTGAAACAACACGATTTTGGCTTCTCGATCTTCCCAGGTCCATAGCCCTCGATGAGCAAGGTTTCCCTGTTAAAGTTATTATATTTCCTATTGCTTGCACTAACCAAAACTCACAGAACGTTGTTAGATAGAGACAAAGTTGAAAAAAAGACCAAACCAAAATTCAGACTTGACTAGCCAAAACTCTAATCACTTTCTCTAACCGTGGTCTGCAAGGAAACAAAAGGATGCCTCTTGGACTTAGCTTTGACCCAAAAGTCTGTCTTTTCCATCTCTCGCCGCGAACATCATGCGTTGCACCAGCTTCTCGGAGATCGGGAAACTTCGTCGAGGTGCCCCTGGAACTACAAGATCGCTTCTCTTCTCAATCTTCGGCGAAAGCCTTCTTCAGATCGTGACCCCACCATCATCGTATCTCAATTTTTGTAGCCTTCGAGCTTCTGCCTTGTATTCAATAAAAACGGCCCGCAACTTCTGCCCTGTTCTTCAATTGTGTTGGTTTCCACTTGTATCCTTAGGACGATGAGCGACGCCTCCCTCTGTCTCCAAAAATGATCTGCGGTCTATCTTTTTTTTGAGGAGGAAGATTCCCTCCTATTTTTTTATGCATTGTCATTGCTTCGTGTGCTGCCCTTGCACAATGTGCTGCCCTTGCACAATGGTCCCCCCTCTTTTTTTTATTTCCTCACCACTTTGAAGTGTTGGACATCAGAGACAATGGTCCCCCCTATTTTTATTTCCTCACCACTTTGAAGTGTTGGACATCAGAGGAACAATGATGGCCAAGTTGCGGCAACGCGGATGATTCCTCCCTTCTCGATGCACTCATTTTCCTTTCATCGAAAAAGCTCACGCCGATCCATTTCTTTTCTTTTATGAAGGCCTCCACGTGAAGGTGTCCATACCCTATTTTTTTTAGTGTTGCTTTTCTTTTATTCCTTTTGTCTCCACTCACTATTTTTTAGTGAAAATCTCATCCATCCGAGCGGGCGTCATAGTGGAAGATGGCATCTTATTTGTCTCATCACTCCATGGATGTTGCTTATTGCGGATTTGCTTTCCAAATTGGTACTGGACACATCGTCAATTAGGCATTTCCATGGATACCTTCTGAAATGATTCAACGCATTTGGTAGGCTAGGGACAAAAGTGAAAGATTGTTTTTGTGCAATTAAATCCCTAACACCAAAATTGAGAAAATCAACACACAATCGGATCAAATTGAAGTGCTAGCACTTAAATTGAATGTCAAGACTCTAAAGTGCAAAAATCACAAAATTAAAAGACTCAAAATCCATTTTTTTATGCTCGGTTTGGGTTTACGTTTGTGAAGGAACATAGTGACCCAAGCCGAATTTTCAAGATTTAAAGTGACACACTTGAAGAGGAATTTAAAGCAAAATTATTGAATATTTTTGTGTATTTTTATGACCACGAATGGTATTTTTCCTGATTTTTTGGGTATTTTTATAATTAAATAAATTCGAAAAATATTATAAAATACCAAAAAATATTTTTTGTTCAAAATTGGTTCCCGAGGCTAGACCAAGGCTTCCAAAGTTGATTTTGTGATTTTATGACATTTTTTTGATATTTTTAATTAATTTTAAAAATAAAAATCGCAATAACAAAAGGCCAAAAATCAGGTGTCAACAAGTAGACATTCCTGCATGCATGATAAAAGAGATGTTTGTTGACACCTGATTTTTGATCAGTCTTTCATAGTTTATTTTTTAAAAATTCATAAAAAATCTATAAAAAGTTAAAAAAATTAAAAAATCATCTTTGGTAGCCTTGACCAAGCTAAAGGAACCATTTTTGATAAAAAAAATAATTTTTCATATTTTTAAATATTTTTTAATATTTTCCAAAAATAGAAAAATACATGAAAAATGAAGAAAAATAGCGTTCGATGTCGTAAAAATATAGAAAAATAGTCAATATTTTTATTTTAATTTCTTTTACATTTTGAACTCATAAATAGTCAAAATTCAAGTTCAATTGCATGTGTTTCTTCACGACGCATAGAGTTGAATTTGACAAAAAAATGTCATTCGAGTATTTTAATTTGTAAATTTCTACATCTTTTTTAGTCTTGACGTCCAATTAGATCGACCACCATCTACAATAAATGCCCCTTGCTGAATATTTTCGTTTTTGTTTCACATGATTTCATGATGTAAAACGCCGAGTGGATCCCTAAATATAATCGGGTCGGCATGAGCTCGATAGCTCGTCCAAGACCAAATCAGGGCACGACGAACCCAATGTGAGTACTCTCGAACTCCTTCGATGCTTCCTAATGCTTTTCTTAGGTTAGATCGTGTGTAGAATGGCTAGGACAGCTAAATCATTCTTGAGCTGTGATTGATAAATAGGGCCTTACTAGGAATGCCATGTGATTTATTTGCATATCTAGATTTCTTGAGTTGCGCATTTTATTACTGATTGTGATTGCTAGGATAATCACTCCTATCTGCATGAATTTTTAGATTTAGGGTTCATACCTTACTCATCCGCATGAATCTCAGGCTAGAAAATTCAGTTAACTTAGGTACCGAAAGGGCGTCAACTCTGACAGTTGGTGTAACTAAGTCCCCGAAACCATTTCTCTGGTTCTCGCAGAATTGAATAGAAACTCCCAACTATTCGATTGGGTGGTCCAATCACACTCTAAAAAAATGATTGGTGGCGACTCCATGGCATGCACACTTAGCACATGTCACTAGACCACACTGAAAGTCGATCACGCATACCTCCGTTGCGATTTGGGTAATGGGCCTTGGGAGAGGCCCGCGTCCGACCAGACAGGACGGCCCATTAGCCCTCGAGAGCCTGACAACCTCAAGAGGGTCGCGACAGACTGGCGACTCTGCTGGGGACTGGTTCTTAACCATTTAGTGGACTTGAGCCGATTAAAAAGTTGATTGATTCTTCTAACCTAATTTTATGCAGATGCTCTCGAAAGTGAGGTGTATATGCTAACGAATGTGTTAGATGTTTTTGTAGATGGGAGAAATAAGGGGTGAAGTGCTTGTTAACTTTGTTTTATGCAGGCAGGAGTTTTGGATGTATGATTGTGTGGATGTTTATATTGAAGCGGTGATTGTTAAATAAAATGCATGTCTATTGCTTTAGCACGACACAATGAATACACACAATTGCGCCTAAAACCCCAGGCGCCCTCTTTAGGAACACAATAGAAGGAATTGAAAATGGAATCTCCGTGAGGAAAAACATGGGGTAATCCACTTTTCAATTCCGCTCACTTCGAACTATGGATTGAGTCCCAATGCAACGATAGTTGTGCAATGGAATCGGCTCTTCCCAGAATTCGAGGTGAGAACCTTGGCTTTAGGTACCAAGCCCTATCTTTTGATTTTTAGGAGTTTTCCCTCACTTGTCTCATGCGTTTGTCTATGGAAGGTTAGTATACCTAACACTGCAAAAAATACAGAGAAGCTTGATTTTCTCTTAAGTTTGGTTGGTAAGACTTTTCTATCCCTCGAACTTGTTACAGCTCTTAATCATTATATTCATTGCATAATTCCGGTGATTGGATTAAATGCCATTTTGAGGATAGATATGTGTGTTTTCCTCCCAATGTTCTTGATGGAAGATGAAGATGGTGTCATCCCATTACGAGCGCCAAGTGGACAAGAAGAGCCTAAGTATTAACATCACATTCCTTTGTTTTATTTTTCATTTCTAGCCTTCTTGTATAGGATTTATTTTGCTGAGATCCTCTCTATCTGATCCCTTAGATTGACTGTATTAGGCATCTATTTGTGTTTATATACATTCAGATTGAAATTTGTTGTATTTCTATTGACTTGTCATTGGAATGTGATAGTGGCATTTCTTCTAATCACTCGAATACTCCAAAATCAATTTTATAATTCCTTTGGATGAAATTGAAATTGGAAGTCTTATACAACCTTTTGGCCGTATAGGGCAATACAATCCCAATTTCGCCAGAAGGAACTATAAACTTGAATTGGTTCATGCATGTTTTGCATCATTGGTAATCCACAATAATTGATCAAGAGTATTCGTGTTTTTCAAATTTAATGAAAAGATAGATATCCAAATTACTCTCGTTCTTAGCAAACAGCTTTAATTTGGATATCGTATCTTCAATTGAATTTAAAACACATCGTAATTGTGTACTTTTGAACATTCCATTGATTTTCTTGGAATTGATCAAAGGCGATTACCGTGAATTACATTTCTTTCAATGATATGCTTTCCTTTGAGGAATATTGATAAAAGCTTTTGCACAAGGCCAAAATCCTTGTAAAAGCTCTTATCCCTATTAATCACAAGTAAGCATAAAATTGAAAGGATTTATGCTTTATTTTTCAAATTCTTTCTTCTGATTCTGTCTTTTCATTTGAAACAGGTTAAAAACAAGTAGAGAAGAGAAGTCTTTTTGTGGATAATCGCGGTGGGAGGTTCCTTTATCCGATCATAAGCAAGATTAAAAAATCAAGATGTACACGCTCGAATCATCAATGTCAAAGCGCAGCTTGCCTAGGTTGAGAGTGGTCAGGTGTTCGAGAAAGTCAGCCATACAGAAGTTGAGACACACACATTAGAGCTTTCATTCATTTCGCTCAATCGAGGGACCTTAAAAGCAGATCATACAAATCATCGGGGTGGAAACATAAAACCGCAATGAGCCCTAATTAGCATCACAAAGGAACCTAGTTGGCCCTCCATATTATTGATGCTTTGCTTATACTCACCACCTCGAGACTCGAGATCTGCAAGCTTAAGAAGAAGGCGTTTACATTCCCATTTAAGATCGGCAACCTTGGTCCCGTGATCTTCGGCGGCTATTTCCAGGTCCCGAACTAGTCCTCTCCCATGGGCTATATCCGCGGTAATGCTGTCAAGCCTTTCTTCCTGCCACTCACATTGAAACTTCAACACGACATTACGACGGTCGTGCTCATAGGTGGTCAGGGATAAGGCCAAGCGCTCCACCAAATTTCCCCTCTCGCGAAGCAACATCGAGACTCGCTTGTTGGCGAACTCAACAGCCTTTCTGTGACTATCGGCCACAAGGTTGGCCAACACCAAGCAGTTGGACCGATCCTCATAGCGAGCTCGCAAAACGTGAGCCACGGTAGCTTTTCGATGAGCGACACGGTAAGTCTCTAAAAAGTTTATAAAGAGGGTTGGGAAGATTCTATATTCCCTCTCTAAATTAGTGCCCTCGATGGAGGTGGTGTCTATTTCCACGAGCAAAATACGGATTTCATCTTCAGTTTCTGGGTGATCGGCTATATGAGCATAGCCTCGACCGAGGAGGTTATAGAGTTTTTCCCACTGGGCCAAAATTTCGGCCGAGAAAGCGCGAATAGGAGAGGAGGTCATTTTCGTTGGAGTGAGGGAGAAGAAGATGAGTGTGGTAGAGTGATTAAAATACGAAAAGACAATTATGTAAGAGTGTTAATCTTCTCTGCATTAACTCCTCCTTTTATAGCAACTCGAGAATGAAGAAAGGCATAGCAATAATGCTCGTGGAGCCAAGTTAATTGGGTAAAGCAATGGTGGCTCTTTCGGTGAACCATCAGATCTATCCCAGTCCGCGATTTCAGGCTTGATAAACCTAAAAAAGTTGTAAAAAGATATGTCGGTGTCACCATATTAAAATTGAACGGGAGTTAAGCGCAACTATCGAAAAAAGTTGCGAAAGGATTTGGCGGTCCCATCATATTAAAAAACTGAGCGGGAGGCGAGCGTAGTTCCACCTTTTTGAAAATAAGTGGGAGACAGACATGGATATCGAGAAAAGGAAATCGATTTGGTGTCCCTCCACGTTGAAAAGAAGAAAGAAGACGACAAAGCGGGAAATACGAAATCTTGGGAGCAACGCTTGCCTGATGATTTTCATCCATGTTTAAAGAACGTTTCATGGGCATACAGAACCACTCAAAAGAAAATTTAGAGAGAGTGAGCATACATGAGAGAGTAGAGAACCCTGAGCGAGCAAAAATTGATCGAACATTTTTCGATCCAACATGTTTGAGGGTTACCATCAGTTGCTAGAGGCGACTGATCCAAAAATCTCAGAAAATGAACTACTGAGAGATCTCGAAGATTCTAGGATGGCGTCTGGTACCAGAACCACAGAACCCAACCCTTTCGGCAACGAAGTTCAGGATCTCAGCAGCGACGACAACAGCAGCAGCGATGGTCAATCCCGGAAAAGGAAACGTCGCCAGTGCCACACTCAGAATGAAATCCAAGAGCTTGAAGCTTTCTTTAGTGAATGCCCTCTCCCAAACATGAAACAAAGAAATGAATTGGGCCAGAAGCTAGGGATGAAACCTTTGAGGGTCAAGTTTTGGTTTCAAAATAAGCGAGCCAAATTGAGGGCTCAACACAGACGTCAAGAACTTGCGATTCTAAAGGAGGAAAACGAAAAGCTTCGAGCGGAGAACATGAGGTATAAGAAAGCTCCCAGCACTATCGCTTGCCTTAATTGCGGTGGCCCTATCACTCTCGGTGAAATGTTCCTTGATAAGCCTTGTATGAGGATTGAAAATGCTCATTCACCACCCCACTCCCTCGAACCATCTTCGATACAATCGGATTTTGTTGGAGATATGCATGAACAAATCAATTCTACGAAGTCAATATCGATGCCTTCTAAAGGATGTGATATGCGTCACCATGATTGGAGTTTCCTTAACGATGAGCTTACTATCACGACCGACCAATCCAAAGCTGATGAATTCCCTCCACAACAATTTCTGGCTCGATCAAATTCTACTGGAAATAGGCCAGAGAGCAATAGCCAAGTTGTCAACACTGTTCCGGGTCGCAAGAAGACGAGGGTCAATTGGTCCCCCGAGCTTCATCTCAAGTTCCTTAGTGCGGTTCAGCAACTAGGGATCAACTCAGCATATCCAACGCGCATACTTGAGATCATGAACATACCAGGACTCACTAAAGATGGAGTCGCGAGTCACCTCAAGAGCTACAGAAGGGCGCTAAGACAGCGCCACACAGCACTGAACCTGAAAGAACTCAACTTGTGCCTAAACACTAGGCATGGCTATAACTACAATGCCCCTGAAGTAAGAAATACCCTGCCGAATCTAGGCACCGACCAAGCTGGTAGCAGCACCATCGACTACTTGGGCGCTAATCAGAATATTCCCCCGAATCATCTCAGCACCCCTCAAGAGTATATGCCACAAGTGCAGCAGGTACGAACTCCTTGGTTTGAGCAGCAACTTTTCGCTAGTGCTCTTCCTATCCCCGATCAACATATTACGCCTAGTGTTCAAAGATCTGCCCGGCTTGGGCATATGATTTCGGAAGATCAAGCGGGCGGATGCTTTGAGGATTTTTGTTTCTCCCATTCCCAAATGGAAGGTGCTTTTGATAGTGAACCGATCAATCATCCTCTTATAATCTCGAGCAACGACGAAGGTTCTAGCTCGAAGAATCAGATCGCTCACAACAGAAACAGGAATCCTTCAACGCCAAGCGATGATGGTCAACCCGAATATCAGTTGCTCGAAGAATCAAAAGATTTCCTTGATGAGGAGCTCCATATCTGGATCGATCAGTTTAAAACTGATGGACTTATGAAGTTATGATCCAAAATGACGATTATATGTCTGATTCATGGTGTAGCTGGCTGATCACCGAGAATCCTCAAGGGAACTAGGCACATGTGAATGGATGTATCATTAATCTTTCTGTCATAAAGTCTTCCATGCAAGATAATCTTCCTTAATGCCTAGAGTTAATCTGGGGCAGCGATCAGTACTACCTGCGAGCATCATCATGCTTGAGTACAACAATCCCTTGTTAGATAAGAGTCGAGGCGAATCAATTGAACGCCACGAAGAAAAACATTTAAAGGCTTCACATAGGAAAATGCGAGCAAAAGCCCGAGCGAGCTCAAAGACGGTTAGCTCTGTATCGTTCTAAGGGACCTTTAGTCGTTATGAACTCTAAATTGAGCTTGTTTCATTCTCGATGGGGGTCGCTAACTGCTTCAAGAATTTTATAACAAAAAACGAACCAGTTAGGGACGCCAATAGTGCTTTGTCCTGGTAGTCAGTGAACTGGAAGTGGTACGAAACGTCAGGAGTTCGATCTCAGGATTGAAAAATCATTTTATCAGTTTGTCTATCACCCGATGAAGTTCAAAGAGATTCGACGCAGATGACTATAGAACTTGGGGCAATTCGAAAATCATCGATTCATTTTCATCAAGCGGCGAAGTTGGTATTGTAAAATGTGAAGCACGCAAATGACAAATCCGAAGCAGAAGGAGATGAATCATGATTCGCTTATCCAAGGTCGGGATTTCAACCTTCGACTAAAGCCAAATCTAGGATGAGTTTTTGATCTTGCCCACTCGACAAAACCCATCTCCACTGAAAATGGAGGCAAACCATTCCTACATCTGGAAAGCATGTCGAAGCCGAAGACATCAAATTCATCGTTTGATCCGTGGGGCAAGTCCCCGAAGCGATAGTTATCATCCGGAGAGCGTAATGGAATCCATCCTTTCAATGTAAAACACATTTGGCCGCGGAGCCACCCATTTGGTAAAAAGAACGTATCGTTCCTAAATGATTTTCAATCAGATGCGGGGATAATGTTCTCTCATTTTCCTCTCAGGTGATGAACAGAGATGAGACACCCAAGAAGCCATGCATTCAAATAACAAAACAGTGCATGAAACACGCCCAAAAAGATGAATGAATCTCCTCCGACGTAAATCCTCGAGGTGGATTCGTTGCCCAACCAGACGAAGAAATCATGGCCACAAGCTTGAGGGCCGGCTTCTACAATCCGCACATTGGCATGCAGAAGGAATTCAAATCAAGAGTAAAGTAGTATCGTCCCAATTTGTTTTGAATTTGGAAACCCAAAATAATGCTTAATATTTATCCTTGGCAGGAGCTCGCCATCAAGGCAGACATGTAAGTTTCATTTTTCTCCAAAAACCAAGAAGTCGAAAGAACTTTAGAACACCCAACAATCTTGTGTTACTATGTGAAGTGCAGATTTTCACAACCCTTGTACACTCGTTGGAGCATATGACCAAGGGTAAGATGTATCGTTCCAATTTTTGTAAAGTTTTAGAATATACAATGACATATCCCTTTTATATCTCCAGGATCTCCAGCCTCGATGGGCAGGTAAGTATCCCTTTTCCCAATTCATTGGAGATTAAAAACTTTCAGAATTAATTCGATTCTCACATCTAAAAAGACATAGAATTCTTACTTCATTGACATTCATGTTTTAAAACATGAGATTGTCTGAACATGAATTACACATGTATGGTGCATCATAAAATCCCTTTGAAGGATAAATCTTGATGAAATGAAATGAATTTTTCCAATAAGAGTCGTTTGAACTGTTCAAAAGGGTATTTTCTCATAAGAGAAGCGAGCCTAATCCAAACACGTCCCATACACACTTGAGAGATGAGGAGATTGGAAATGATAGCGAAACCTTAACCTATGGATATAAGGGTCATTCGCAACGATTACATGGATCGAGATGACAGAGGCATTTATTTCTTCATTCCAAACACTACAGATGCCCATTGAGAACCCCATTGAACGGCGATTTTCATTCTCAACCCTGTCAAGAACCACCCCACATTGGGGCAAATGAAGGTTAGTCCAACAGTATCAGAAAGTAAACGGTTAGAAATTTTCTTGCTCGGACTAACATAAATCTTTGTGTGTTGTTTATATGATAATCCAAGTGTCATAGGATGACGAGAATGATTCATTTCTCTATCCTACACACTGTTATCCTTTGCACAACCAAGTTGAGCCAGCAAATTCATTTCATCAACCTATTGGTGATCATTGCATATTCCAAAGCAAAGGCAACATCACTCTAGGAATGGAAGTGTGCCAAAGTTTAAGTTGCATATCTAGCATGATTGCCGAAAATCCTAGCTCCAAAAGAAAAGAAAAACACGGGATTAAAAAAAGGGGGAAAAGAAAAATCCCTAGACATCAAGAAAAAGCAAAGTGCCTGGTAAAAAGCAAGGCTGATGTCTATTCAAAATATCCCCAGTAAAGTCTAGAGAGACGATGAAAAGACCCTTCAAAGGAGTTAGATCAAGATGACTACTCTCCAAATGTTGTCGTGCTCAAATTGCAAACACACAAACAGACGGTCTCTTAATGTAACAAGAGACGCTTTTAAACATCCTTGTGCGCTCTAAAAGAGGAGTGTACACTTCAAGAAATGGAGATGTTCTTCGAAGGACATGTGGCAAATTTGCAATGATCACCAATGTCAAACCCTTCACAATTTCTGGGCAAAAAATAAGCCTTTTTCGGTCCCCAATCCTTCCAATGTTACAACCCTGAAGTAGTCTTATCTGACTAAGACACTTGGGTTAATGTATAACTTAGCTCAAAGAAGTACGAGCAAGACTATTTCTTTCTCATTTTGCAGGGTTCTTGACTTGTAAACCCGGAGCAGATAGTGAAAAATTTCGTTCAACGGCCTTGACTCAAAAGTGAGTCCCCCTTAGAAACCGATATCCAAGCCTAACACTACGGTCCCGTGAAAGACCTCCTGATCGGTCGAAATGTATGCGTTGCGAATGATCCTGAAACCCAGGCACAGGTCGGTAGGAAATTGAGCACTTTCCCTATTAAAGATCATTATCACAGAGCAGTGAGGAGCCTTCTTGGGTGAGAAATACTCCAATGGATGTTTTGAGCAAACTCTTTTTGAAATTTTCAAATTGTTTGATCTAGAGTTTCCGTGCAAGGAATTTATGATCACATCTATATATGGCAGGAATGTCTTGGATAACCTCCAACAATCAAAATGCACATTTCATGACTAAAACTTAAGTCGTAGAATTTTGTCAGTTAGACAATTATTGTCTTCCTAAAGATTACTAATATCTTCTTGGCGAGGAAAATTTTTTCAGGTCTAAGCTTTCTACAGGACTTTTGGCCACCCCAAAGACTGGGTGCGTCATCCTTAGGTGAAGCCTTTTAGTAGGCAAATCTTTTCTAAGACCGATCCACAGAATGATCGAGTCTCCGACTAGCCCCGGAGAGCGGGTACGTCATCCTTTGATTCATATCAATTTGGAATCTCATAAATGGTAGAAACCGCCTGAAGGGTCAACTCAATGGTAGAAATCGCCTGAAGGGTCAACACAATGGTAGAAACCGCCTGAAGGGTCAATGTATGGTAGAAACCGCCTGAAGGGTCAAAACAATGGTAGAAACCGCCTGAAGGGTCAATGTATGGTAGAAACCGCCTGAAGGGTCAACCAATGGTAGAAACCGCCTGAAGGGTCAACTCAATGGTAGAAACCGCATGAAGGGTCAATGAATGGTAGAAACCGCCTGAAGGGTCAAAGGACTGGTAGAGACCGCCTGAAGGATCAACCCAATGGTCCGATCCACCATACGGATCAAAACCTTGATGAATCCCGAACGCGGGAGGAGTCGTTTTCCCTAATAAGCCTTACATTAGGCAAGCCATTTCTAGTTTAGTCCACCACACGGATCAAAACCCTTGGCAAATTCCCAAATGTGGGATGCGTCTTCCTTAGGTTCCTATCAGTTAGGAATCCCATTATGGTTTGACCTACCATACAGGTCAGAGCTTAACATCCCCAGGACACTCCGATGACAAGTCCTTAGGAATCTACTTGAACCCATCAGACACAGCAAATGCCGCAAGAATTCGGCAGGTAAGGGGCAGGGAAGTCTATCTACTCCTTTACTTTCTTACATCTTATCAGGGAATTGAATGAGCACATCTCTTTTTAAGGAAAAGCACACATTGATGGGCATTAAAATTGGATGTCATGATTTCTTTTCTTTTCCCAGTCGAGTTGATCGGAACACAGGTGTCACCTTGTCTTTGAGAGAAACCTCTGACGAAATTCCTCTCAAAGAGGGGCAGCTGTTGACACCTGATTTTTGATCAGTCTTTCATAGTTTATTTTTTAAAAATTCATAAAAAATCTATAAAAAGTTAAAAAAATTAAAAAATCATCTTTGGTAGCCTTGACCAAGCTAAAGGAACCATTTTTGATAAAAAAAATAATTTTTCATATTTTTAAATATTTTTTAATATTTTCCAAAAATAGAAAAATACATGAAAAATGAAGAAAAATAGCGTTCGATGTCGTAAAAATATAGAAAAATAGTCAATATTTTTATTTTAATTTCTTTTACATTTTGAACTCATAAATAGTCAAAATTCAAGTTCAATTGCATGTGTTTCTTCACGACGCATAGAGTTGAATTTGACAAAAAAATGTCATTCGAGTATTTTAATTTGTAAATTTCTACATCTTTTTTAGTCTTGACGTCCAATTAGATCGACCACCATCTACAATAAATGCCCCTTGCTGAATATTTTCGTTTTTGTTTCACATGATTTCATGATGTAAAACGCCGAGTGGATCCCTAAATATAATCGGGTCGGCATGAGCTCGATAGCTCGTCCAAGACCAAATCAGGGCACGACGAACCCAATGTGAGTACTCTCGAACTCCTTCGATGCTTCCTAATGCTTTTCTTAGGTTAGATCGTGTGTAGAATGGCTAGGACAGCTAAATCATTCTTGAGCTGTGATTGATAAATAGGGCCTTACTAGGAATGCCATGTGATTTATTTGCATATCTAGATTTCTTGAGTTGCGCATTTTATTACTGATTGTGATTGCTAGGATAATCACTCCTATCTGCATGAATTTTTAGATTTAGGGTTCATACCTTACTCATCCGCATGAATCTCAGGCTAGAAAATTCAGTTAACTTAGGTACCGAAAGGGCGTCAACTCTGACAGTTGGTGTAACTAAGTCCCCGAAACCATTTCTCTGGTTCTCGCAGAATTGAATAGAAACTCCCAACTATTCGATTGGGTGGTCCAATCACACTCTAAAAAAATGATTGGTGGCGACTCCATGGCATGCACACTTAGCACATGTCACTAGACCACACTGAAAGTCGATCACGCATACCTCCGTTGCGATTTGGGTAATGGGCCTTGGGAGAGGCCCGCGTCCGACCAGACAGGACGGCCCATTAGCCCTCGAGAGCCTGACAACCTCAAGAGGGTCGCGACAATGTTCTAGTGAGTAAAGGCCGGCTTGACCTTTGGTGGAACAGATACATATCACCTAGCATTTGGCGTCGATGACCTTCCTTTCCGGGGTTTTGTTTGAGTGAGTCTGATTCTGAGTTTGCTTCTCGAAACCCTACAAAATTGAACACATGCTAGTGTATGCATGGATGCATGATGTGTTTATTCAATGATGATTCGGATTGATCTGGGATAAGCCACATGATCGAAATCTGATTGTATTTTAGGGGTAATACTTCTTCACAGCATCTGAATTTACAGGGTGTCCCAATTCTTCTCCTTTAGAGTTTACAAGAATCAATGCTCCTCCTGTGAGAAACTTCTTGACAATGTAGGGGCCTTCGTAATTCGGGATAAATTTACCTCCCGGATGGACAACATTTGGTAGAGTCTTCCTTATCACCAAGTCGTTTACTTTGATATTTCTAGCTTTAACTTTTCGATTAAATGACTTGGCCACCCTCTTTTGGTAGCTTTGACCATGACAGATCGCTCTAAGACGCTTCTCGTCTATCAGATTCAGCTGTTCATATCTGTTCTTAGAGTACTCTGACTCAGAGAGTTTACCTTCTGATAAGATCTTCAAAGAGGGGATCTTAACTTCCACGGGTAGGACCGCTTCCATTCCGTATACCAGACTGTAGGGGGTTGCTCCTGTAGAGGTCCTGATTGAAGTTCGATATGTCATCAAGGCAAAGGGTAGCCTTTCATGCCAATCCCTGTAGTTTTTCGTTGTTTTAGCCAAGATCCTTGTCGCGACCCGTCCGAAAGCGGACGCGGCTAATGGATTACCGATCGCGGGCCTTGGATCGGCGCGAGCCCTCCCAGGGCCATACCAAATCGCGGCGGGAGTATTTTTCAGAAGGATTCGACGATAAGAGTCGATCGCTTTCGACCTTAGTGTGGTCGTGGTGGCATGTGCAACTTGTGCATGCATTTGGAGTCGCCACCGATCTTTCTTGGAGGGTAGACCGGAAACCTTACTGATCGATTGGGAGAGATCGATCAGTTCTACGGAACCAGAGTTTTTGGGTTCGGGGACTTGGTTACGCTGGTGTCGTTACCAACGCCCTTTCGGTACCTAACGCGAGTGATTTTCCTAACTAGGATTTCATGCAGGCGCAATTTTGGGTGAGGTAAGTCTGACTTTGCACATTAACCAGTTTAACATGCTCACGTAATCATAATAAATAAATAGATGTCAATCACATAAACATCTATCCTACGTGGTGATCATGGAATTATGATTTAATGGGTCTCGAGCCAATGAGACCACATTTAATCATTTTAATATTTTAATAACGGAGAGCCGCTCTTCGCTTCTTCTTGGTTTCTTGAACTCTTCAAGAATTGGGCCCCAAAGAGCTCGCCGACTTAAAAGGCTCCTCCACGTAATCCTCGTAGCATTTACATCAACAATTGACTATGCTAAAAATAAAGATTACATGAAAAATAAAAGGAGTACGCAGCCTCCATTTAATAATTACAACCCCAAATATATAAATAATCATCATACATTCATATATACATCAATCACATTGATTAGGATTTTTCCATGATCACCACCCTTCCACGTAAGTAATAAATTCACAATTTAAAACTTAGGAAGGCACAATAAAAATTCTACGTTGAATCATATTCAGAATTTTTACGTAAAATAAGATAGCCATAAATTTTCGATTCAAAATTGATTTAGTCTCAATTTTTGCTACGTTGATTAATTTATCATATAAAATAATCAACCTCCATTAGCCATGTAAGACGAACAATTCGTTAATACATATTGGCCATAGTATAGCAAAAATTGCAAAAAATCAATTAAATGCACGAAAACACCTAAGGATTGGCTCTGATACCACTGTTGGGATCCACGTAACACGTAGCGGAAATAAATAACAACCCATACATGTATCTCCAGAGGCGTACTTCGTGCATTTCAATCGAAAAAAATCACAAAGTCTCAAAGGGAGTAAATAGATTACCTCTCGTAGCGTGCTTGAACGGAGGTGTCGGTTCGATGTTCTTCGATCTCAGGCTCCACAAGTGTTAGGCATCTAGTTCGGACGCACCACCAATTGACGAACGGGGAGACGACTAATAACTCCACAACAATTGTGCTAGCAATATGCGGAATCAATATTCCGAACTTAGTATATTTTGCTCACTCAAGATTATGAGAATATAGAGAGTGTTTGTGTTCTTCTCTCTAAGCTCTCAAAAATTTGCACACTCTACAAAATGTCTCTCCCTCCCAACCTCAAAACTCTTGCCATCCTTTTATAGCCAAAAATACCTTCCAATAAATTGTATTTAAAAATAGCACTAACAATTATAAATTCTATCTAAAAATAGCACTCACAAATAAATGACATTTAAAAATAGCACTAACAATAGCACTCACAATTTATAATACAAAAATGCTATTTAAAAATAGCACTAACAATAGCACTCACAATTTATAATACAAAAATGCTATTTAAAAATAGCACTAACAATTATAAATTCTATCTAATAATAGCACTCACAATTTATGATAAATAAATGCCATTTAAAAATAGCACTAACAATAGCACTCACAATTTATGATAAATAAATGTCATTTAAAAATAGCACTAACAATAGCACTCACAATTTATAATACAAAAATGCTATTTAAAAATAGCACTAGCAATAGCACTCACAATACAAAAATGCTAAAAAAAGGCACTAACAAAGGTGTTAAAAATAATAACCATTATTATTATTACAAGAGTTAAAGAGATTACCAAACAGTACAAATACGCATAACGTATAAATACGTATGACGTATAAATACGTAGAGCATACGTATACATCCGTGAAACCGGGGACTAATTGAAAGAAAAATGTGCAATTAAGCCCTTTTGGTAAAATTGATTAAATTGGGGGGCAAATTGACTTAATTGCACTTTAAGACTTTAGAATCCAATGTCATAGCTTATAAAAAGTGAGAATTGAAAATTAAAAGACTCGAAAAGGAATTTTTTGCTCGGTTCGGGTTTATGTTTGTGAAGAAACATAGTAACCCGAGCCGAATTTTCAAGATTTAAGGTGACACACTTGAAGGGGAAATTAAAACAAAATTATTGAATATTTGTTTGTATTTTTCTGACCACGAATGGTATTTTTCTGATTTTTTGGGTATTTTATAATTAAATAAATTCGAAAAAGATTATAAAATACCAAAAAATATTTTTTGTTCAAAATTGGTCCCCGAGCCTAGGCCAAGGCTTCCGAAGTTGATTCTGTGATTTTATGACATCTTTTTATATTTTTAATTAATTTTTAAAGAATAAAAATCACAATAATAAATGGTCAAAAATCAGGTGTCAACAGCTGCCCCTCTTTGAGAGGAATCTCGTTAGAGGTTTTTCTCAAAGATAAGATGGCGCCTGATTCCTAACCGACTCAACTGGGAAAATGAAAGAAGAAATGCTATGACATCGGATTCTTAAGCCTTTTGATGAAAGCTCAAATTAATTCCCGGTTTGCTCTAACAATTTGAACCTGGGCCGGAGTGAGAGAGGCTTACCTGAAGCTCACCTATCGGACGCTGCCGGTTGCGACGACTTTCAAGAAGATACCTAGGACTCGTTTCAGAAAATCCTAGGGAGATTAAGTTCTGACCTGTATGGTAGGTCATACCATTTTGGAATTCCTAACTGGTAGGAACCTAAGGAAGGCGCATCCCACACTTTAGGATTTGCCAAGGATTTTGATCCGTATGGTGGATCGGACCTTTGTGTTGATTCTTACGGCGGGTACTTACCAATGAGTTGACCCTTATGGCGGTTTTTACCATGAGTTGACCCTTATAGCGATATCTACCATTAATTTGACCCTTCAGGCGGTTTCTACCTCGAGTTGACCCTTCAGGCGGTTTCTACCATGAGTTGACCCTACAGGCGGTTTCTACCATGAGTTGACCCTTCAGGCGGTTTCTACCTTGAGTTGACCCTTCAGGCGGTTTCTACCTTTGGTTGACCCTTCAGGCGGTTTCTACCATGGTTTGACCCTTCAGGCGGTATCTACCTTGAGTTGACCCTTCAGGCGGTTTCTACCTTTGGTTGACCCTTTAGGCGGTATCTACCTTGAGTTGACCCTTCAGGCGGTTTCTACCTTATTTTGACCCTTCAGGCGGTATCTACCTTGAGTTGACCCTTCAGGCGGTTTCTACCTTTGATTTGACCCTTCAGGCGGTATCTACCTTGGTTTGACCCTTCAGGCGGTATCTACCTTGGTTTGACCCTTCAGGCGGTATCTACCTTGAGTTGACCCTTCAGGCGGTATCTACCATTGGTTGACCCTTTAGGCGATATCTACCTTGAGTTGACCCTTCAGGCGGTTTCTACCTTATTTTGACCCTTCAGGCGGTATCTACCTTGAGTTGACCCTTCAGGCGGTTTCTACCTTTGATTTGACCCTTCAGGCGGTATCTACCTTGGGTTGACCCTTCAGGCGGTATCTACCTTGGTTTGACCCTTTAGGCGGTATCTACCTTGGTTTGACCCTTCAGGCGGTATCTACCTTGAGTTGACCCTTCAGGCGGTATCTACCATGAGCTGACCCTTCAGGCGGTATCTACCTTGAGTTGACCCTTCAGGCGGTATCTACCTTGAATTGACCCTTCAGGCGGTTTCTACCTTTGAGTTGACCCTTCAGGCGGTATCTACCTTGAATTGACCCTTCAGGCGGTTTCTATCTTTGTCTTGCTTTGAAAAATGGTCTCATGACGAGGGTTCTCCACGTCAGATGAGACTGCCTAAATTTTGAAAAATGGGTCTCATGACGAGGTTCTCCACGTCCGATGAAACTGTTTGATATTTTTGAAAAGGGATCCTAGGACCAGGGTTCTCCACGTCAAGCTAGGACTGCTTGATTTTTGAAAAGGGGTCTCATGACGAGGGTTCTCCACGTCCGATGAGACTGTTTGATATTTTTGAAAAGGGGTCTCATGACGAGGGTTCTCCACGTCCGATGAGACTGCCTAAATTTTGAAAAGGGGTCACATCCTCGCCCCTTCTTTTGAAAGATCCCGAAATTTATCGGGAATTCAGTTTTGAAGCAGTGAAAAATTTTATTTTGACAAAGCCTCGCTTTAGTCTGTTGAGGCGACATTCTGGGAGCTGGGTTCTCCAGGTATCCTGCAGAAAATTCAAACCTGTGTGCTCCACTCCTTGGAGCAAATATTTTTCTGGGATTCGGGGTTTCCAAGAATCCTGCAGAAGTTTGAGCTTGAAAGATTTTTCTTCACCAAGAAAACGTTAGTAATCTTTGGGAAGACCACGGCTGTCCATCTGACAAAACCGTATGATTTAAGTCTTAATCATGAAATGTGCGTTTTGATGTTGGAGGTTATCCAAAGCATTCTCGCAACATGTAAATGTGATCACAAATTCCTTGCGCGGCAAATCTGGATCAAACAATTTGAAATTTCCAAAAATAGCTTGTTCAAAACATCTATTGGAGAATTTCTCATCAAGAGGGCTCCTCACCGCTCTGTGATAATGGTCTTTTGTAAGGAATGCGCTCAACTTACTACTAACCTGTGCCTAGGTTTTAGGATCATTCGCAGCGCATACATTTCGATCGATCGGGAGGTCTTCCACGGGACCTTGATGTTGGGCTTGGATAATGGTTTTCAAGGGAGACCCGCTTTGGAGTCGAGGCCATTGAATGAATGTTCTCACCATCTGCTCCGGGTTTACAAGTCAAGAACCCTGCAAAATGAGAAAGAAATAATCTTGCTCGTACCTCTTCGAGCTAAGCTATATGTTAACCCAAGTGTCTTAGTCAGAGAAGACTGTTTCTGGGTCTTAACATCGGTAGGATTGGGGACCGAAAAAGGCTTGTTTTTGGCCCAGAATTCATGAGGTGCTTGATATTGGTGATCATTGCAGATCTGCCACCTGTCCTTGCCTTTCTGCATCTTCAGTCTTTGAGGTGTGCGCCCGCTTTTAAGGTGTGCACAAATCCTTTAGAGAACGTCTCCTGTTGCGTTCAGAGACCGACTCTCTCTATGTCTTTGTTCTGCGCTCGGCACCATTTGGGGAGCAGCCCTTTTGGATTTGGCTCCTTCAGGGATTTCTTCTTTTCCCATCCAGCTTCATTGCGGATCAATCAAACAACTTACACGAGCATCGGCCTTGCTTTTACCAGGCACTTTGCTTTTTCTCGATGCCGTGGATTTTTCTCATTCATTTTTAAAATCCCACTTTTTCTCATCTTCATGGGATCGTATTAGACCTATGATCAAAGGTCTAACAAGGTTAAGCATTAACTTAGGAATTTTTTGCCAACCCTAAGTCTTGAACTCCTTCGTTTCTGAAGTAATGCTGCATCTGTCTTGGAATGTGCAATGATCACCAACGGGTTTATGAAATGATTTTGCAGGCTCAAGTTGGCTGTGCAAAGGATTCGGTGTGTGGGATAGAGAAATGAACGCTTCTCGTCGTCCTATGGCACTTGGATTACCATATAAACAACACACAAAGATTGATGTTAGTCCGAGCAAGAAAATTTCTAACCATTTTCTCCTGACGCTGCTGGACTCACCTCCATTTTGCCCCGATGAGGGGTGGTTCTTGACAGGGTTAAGAATGAAAACCGTCGTTCAAAGGGTTTATCAACGGTCACCTGTAGTGTTTGGGGGATATGAAACAAATGCCTCCGTCGTCCCAACCCATGTAATCGCCGCAAATGGTCCCTACTTCCGTAGACCCAGATTTTGTTATCTGCCCACTCCATTCATCTCTCAAGTGTGTGTTGGACATGTTTGGATTAGGCTTCGCCTCTCATCTGAGAAAACACCCTTTTAAATGGTTTGAACAACTTTTATTGGAAAAATTCTTTTTGTTTTCTCCGAAAAATTTCCTCCCAATAGGGCTTTATGATGCACATGCGTGTTTCATTCATGTTCGGACAACCTCCCAACTTCAACTGTGGTTGTCTATGAGTTTAAAAATTCGATGCCTCTTTTCAGACATAATGATTGAAAGAGTCCTAACACCTTTTTTATCTTCAACGACTTGGGGAAAAGGGATACTTACCTACCCGCCGTGGCTGGAGATCCCTGAAAATGCGGAAGAAACATGTTATTGTACGTTCATGAATTTTTCCTAAAATTAGAACGATACAATTTACCCTTGGTCATGTATGCCAACGGGTAATACATGGGATGTGAAAATCCGTTTTGCCCTGATGGCGAGCCCCTGTCAAAAACAAACAATAAGTGTCAGTCTGTGTTCCAAAATTCAAGACAAATTGGAACGATACCGCATTGTTCTTGTTTTGTGTTTCCATTTGAACACAGACGCGCGGCTTGTAGAATATGGCCCTCTATCTTGTGGCCTTGGTCCATTCATTTGGTTGGCGATGAATCATTCTCAAGGATTTGCCCCAGAGGAGATCCATTTGTGTTTTTGGGCGCATTCCAGCGCCATTCTTCAAGGTTCCTTTTATTCAAGGAAAAAAGAAGATTTTATCAAAGTGCATGTCAAAGCATGTGACGTAGGAGCGATACTTTTTACCATCCACTAGGTCTTATAATCAAAGACCATCTCTTGGAATCCTGACTTCTAAGGCCAATGATTCTATTCACCTCCCTGTTAGCGCGCTCTTTTCATTTGAGGCTTTCAGCGCCAACTACTTCCTGTAAAATGAGTAAAAACTCCTGTTAGGCATGTGGTCTTCGAAGACCAAATTGGAACGATACAAGATTACCGTTCACCCAAATTCGCATCTTGGGGTTTACTTGATGCGGACGACTCTGTCATTGCGTCCCCGGATTTTGCCAGAGAAGAAACGTCCGGCGTACAAATGATTCACTTGCCCCAGTTAGGCATGGTTTTTCATGTCTGTCCCAGCTAAATTCATTCATGCATCTTGCTGCAATCCTCAATATCTTCTCTCGTCTGTATTTATGGGTGTTGTTCGTGAGATTAACAGCTGTTCTGCCCCAGTTGGGCGACGTTCGTCTTGGCAACATGCCTTAACACTTTCCGCGTTTGTCGACGATTTTTAGTCCAATCTGAAGGCGTCCACGCACATTTGAAGGAACAGTGCTTTTCGAGGATTTTGCTCCCGTGAAGTTGGTCTTGCTGTTTGTCATCTCTGGATTTGATAACCCTTGTTTGATGTGTCTTCATGGGGCTTATGAGAGTTTGCCCCCGGCCAATGAGTGATTCGCCTGGGTTGGCTGATTTATTTGTAGGCAGTTTGATCATGTCGTGTTGATGCATTCGTGCTATTCGCAAGCATGGGTTCACTCGTGATTGAGTACTTCAATAACTTTAGTCGCTTCGGGCATCCCAGACGATGGAAATTCTTCAGTGGTCCCATTCATTTTTATCATCACCTGCAAGAATGGGAAACCATATCAGCTTGTGAATAAATCAATTTAATTTGGAACGAATACACCCTTTTCGACTTCAAGAGAGTCGATCCAAATTTGGTTGCCCCAGCTTCACGTTGTCTACTTAAGGCTCATCGCAATAAATCCATCTTGTTTTTGCAAACCCAATGGGTGATGCCCGATGAAGGTGTACTTCTTTCCATCTTGTAGGGAAGGCAAGCTTCCCTTTGTTGGTCTTCAACCATCTTATCCTGTAGATAAAAGACATGAAGGTCCCAGTCAAGTATAACACTCGAAGGGCTTATTGGAACGATTACAGTTTTACCATCATTCCATTATCATCTTGCATGTGATCGGATGAGAACATTTTTGACAAATGTGTGCCATGTAAAACATGTCCCTCGTGTCTATCCACAAATGGATTTTCCTTCTCTACCTGTTTTTCACCTGAGAGGAAAAGATAGGAAATATTATGCCGGTATCTGATTGAAAAACAATTAGGAACGACACGTTTTTACACTTGACCCGGCTGCCCCGGTCAAAAGGCATTTGCCCTCATTAGTTGATTCTCCAGGGTGGTCCAGCGCTTTTCCATGCCATCCTGGTTCGTTTAAACTCGCGACTAAGTCTTTGGATTCTGATTCATAAGCGGTGCTGAATGACCTTTTGGTTTCGAGGTGTACCAATCATTCACATACATGCGCATGAGACAAGTGAGGTTTGACTCTAAAAATCAAAAGGGTTTGGAACCTAAGGCCAAGGCTCCCATCTCGAGTTCTAGAAAGAGCAGATTCCATTGCACAACTATCGTTGCATTGGGGCTCGATCCATAGTTCAAAATGAGCGGAATTGAAAAGTGGATTACCCCGTGTTTTTCCTCACGGAGATTCCATTTTCAATCCCTTCTATTATTTTCCTATAGGGGGCGCCCGGGGTTTTAGGCGCGGTTGTGTGTGTTCATGTGTCGTGAGTATCACAATGCAAGTCATGCACAACAGTTTATCAATCGGCGCTTCAAATTATCCATACAACATACATTCCTACGCCAACCTGCATAAGATAATGTTAATCACGGACTACACCCCTTATTTCTCCAATCTGCAAAAACATATAACACCTATTGTAAGCGGACTTACCTCACCTTTGAGAACGCCTGCATGGTTAGAAAAATCACTCAGCGTTTTAATTACGGCCTAAGTCCACATGAGGTCTAGAATCATATGTTCTAGAGCAATAGTCCCCAGTGGAGTCGCCAGCCGTCGCGACCCGTCCGAAAGCGGACGCGGCTAATGGATTACCGATCGCGGGCCTTGGATCGGCGCGAGCCCTCCCAGGGCCATACCAAATCGCGGCGGGAGTATTTTTCAGAAGGATTCGACGATAAGAGTCGATCGCTTTCGACCTTAGTGTGGTCGTGGTGGCATGTGCAACTTGTGCATGCATTTGGAGTCGCCACCGATCTTTCTTGGAGGGTAGACCGGAAACCTTACTGATCGATTGGGAGAGATCGATCAGTTCTACGGAACCAGAGTTTTTGGGTTCGGGGACTTGGTTACGCTGGTGTCGTTACCAACGCCCTTTCGGTACCTAACGCGAGTGATTTTCCTAACTAGGATTTCATGCAGGCGCAATTTTGGGTGAGGTAAGTCTGACTTTGCACATTAACCAGTTTAACATGCTCACGTAATCATAATAAATAAATAGATGTCAATCACATAAACATCTATCCTACGTGGTGATCATGGAATTATGATTTAATGGGTCTCGAGCCAATGAGACCACATTTAATCATTTTAATATTTTAATAACGGAGAGCCGCTCTTCGCTTCTTCTTGGTTTCTTGAACTCTTCAAGAATTGGGCCCCAAAGAGCTCGCCGACTTAAAAGGCTCCTCCACGTAATCCTCGTAGCATTTACATCAACAATTGACTATGCTAAAAATAAAGATTACATGAAAAATAAAAGGAGTACGCAGCCTCCATTTAATAATTACAACCCCAAATATATAAATAATCATCATACATTCATATATACATCAATCACATTGATTAGGATTTTTCCATGATCACCACCCTTCCACGTAAGTAATAAATTCACAATTTAAAACTTAGGAAGGCACAATAAAAATTCTACGTTGAATCATATTCAGAATTTTTACGTAAAATAAGATAGCCATAAATTTTCGATTCAAAATTGATTTAGTCTCAATTTTTGCTACGTTGATTAATTTATCATATAAAATAATCAACCTCCATTAGCCATGTAAGACGAACAATTCGTTAATACATATTGGCCATAGTATAGCAAAAATTGCAAAAAATCAATTAAATGCACGAAAACACCTAAGGATTGGCTCTGATACCACTGTTGGGATCCACGTAACACGTAGCGGAAATAAATAACAACCCATACATGTATCTCCAGAGGCGTACTTCGTGCATTTCAATCGAAAAAAATCACAAAGTCTCAAAGGGAGTAAATAGATTACCTCTCGTAGCGTGCTTGAACGGAGGTGTCGGTTCGATGTTCTTCGATCTCAGGCTCCACAAGTGTTAGGCATCTAGTTCGGACGCACCACCAATTGACGAACGGGGAGACGACTAATAACTCCACAACAATTGTGCTAGCAATATGCGGAATCAATATTCCGAACTTAGTATATTTTGCTCACTCAAGATTATGAGAATATAGAGAGTGTTTGTGTTCTTCTCTCTAAGCTCTCAAAAATTTGCACACTCTACAAAATGTCTCTCCCTCCCAACCTCAAAACTCTTGCCATCCTTTTATAGCCAAAAATACCTTCCAATAAATTGTATTTAAAAATAGCACTAACAATTATAAATTCTATCTAAAAATAGCACTCACAAATAAATGACATTTAAAAATAGCACTAACAATAGCACTAACAATTTATAATACAAAAATGCTATTTAAAAATAGCACTAACAATAGCACTCACAATTTATAATACAAAAATGCTATTTAAAAATAGCACTAACAATTATAAATTCTATCTAATAATAGCACTCACAATTTATGATAAATAAATGCCATTTAAAAATAGCACTAACAATAGCACTCACAATTTATGATAAATAAATGTCATTTAAAAATAGCACTAACAATAGCACTCACAATTTATAATACAAAAATGCTATTTAAAAATAGCACTAGCAATAGCACTCACAATACAAAAATGCTAAAAAAAGGCACTAACAAAGGTGTTAAAAATAATAACCATTATTATTATTACAAGAGTTAAAGAGATTACCAAACAGTACAAATACGCATAACGTATAAATACGTATGACGTATAAATACGTAGAGCATACGTATACATCCGTGAAACCGGGGACTAATTGAAAGAAAAATGTGCAATTAAGCCCTTTTGGTAAAATTGATTAAATTGGGGGGCAAATTGACTTAATTGCACTTTAAGACTTTAGAATCCAATGTCATAGCTTATAAAAAGTGAGAATTGAAAATTAAAAGACTCGAAAAGGAATTTTTTGCTCGGTTCGGGTTTATGTTTGTGAAGAAACATAGTAACCCGAGCCGAATTTTCAAGATTTAAGGTGACACACTTGAAGGGGAAATTAAAACAAAATTATTGAATATTTTTTTGTATTTTTCTGACCACGAATGGTATTTTTCTGATTTTTTGGGTATTTTTATAATTAAATAAATTCGAAAAAGATTATAAAATACCAAAAAATATTTTTTGTTCAAAATTGGTCCCCGAGCCTAGGCCAAGGCTTCCGAAGTTGATTCTGTGATTTTATGACATCTTTTTATATTTTTAATTAATTTTTAAAGAATAAAAATCACAATAATAAATGGTCAAAAATCAGGTGTCAACAATCCTCTTGATGTTTTTGTTGGCAGCTTCCACTGCCTCATTCATCTGCGAGCGGTAATGGGATGAATTCAGATGTCGAATACCAAAGTGATCTAGTAGATCATTGACAATCTTGTTGTTTAGGTTGGATCCATTATCTGTGATGACTGCTTGAGGGGTACCATATCGAGAGATGATGTCTCTTTTAATGAACCTTGCCACGTTTCTCGCAGTGACATTCTTGTATGAACTGGCTTCTATCCATTTTGTGAAGTAATCAATCGCCACCAAGATGAAGCGATGACCATTTGAAGCCGCGGGATTGATAGGTTCTAACATGTCTATCCCCCACATAGAGAAAGGCCAAACCTCAGACATTTGATGCAATTCATTCGGGGGTGCATTAATCTTATCGCCATATATTTGGCATTGGTGGCATGACCTGACATGCTGGCAGCAGTCTGATTCGATGATTATCCAATAATAGCCAAGCCGCATGATCTTCCTAGCAAGAAGGTGACCGTTCATGTGAGGCCCACATATACCTTCATGGATCTCCTTCATGAGAATATTTGCTTCTTTGGCATCTATACACCTTAACAGAGTAGAGTCAAATGACCTTTTGTACATTATTTGTCCACTGATGAAGAATTTGCTGGCTATCTTGATTATGTATCTCCGGTCTCCTGGCTGACATCCTTCAGGAAACTCACCTTTTGAGAGATAATTCTTGATGTCGTAATACCATGGCTCTCCATCAAATTTCTCTTCGATTAGCATACAATAAGCTAGCTTTTTAACTATGCCGATCCTTAGGGGTTCTATTTTCAACCCATCAATTATTTGTAACATTGAGGCCAGGGTGGCTAGCGCATCTGGAAATTGATTGTGAGACCTCGATAGGTACTCGAATGACACTTCTTCGAACTTAAGTGTCAATTCTTCAAGGTATTCATGATAAGGGATGAGCTTTGCGTCCTTGGTCTTCCACTCTCCTTGTGTCTGCAAAATGATGAGCTTGGAATCTCCATAAACTTGCAGCTTAGGTATTCCCATGGAAATGGCCAATCGCAAGCCTAGAATGCATGCCTCGTATTCCGAGATGTTATTGGTGCAAGGGAAGGTCATCTTCGCTGCAACTGGATAATGTTGATCATCAGGGGATATCAGTACTGCCCTAGTGCCTGCTCCTGATAGATTAACAGCACCATCGAAATACATGACCCACTTATCCTCTGCTAAGCTCAGAATTTGATCTTTTGCCTTTATCGTTTTAGCAGGCTCACCGTTTGACGGGTTTTCTGTCAACATGTCAGCTATAGCTCTCCCCTTTACTGATTTTTGTGGAGAACATTTGATGTCAAATTCAGATAACATCACCTGCCTTTTGCTAATTTCTCAATTAAGGCGGGTTTCTCCAGGAGGTATTTGACAGGGTCATTTTCTGTCACCAGCTGAATATGGTGATGTAGGGTATACTGTCTTAACCTGCGAAGTACCCATACGGTTGCCACGCATGCCCTTTCAACAGGTATGTACTTTACTTCAGACAAGGTGAATTTCTTGCTCAAATAATAGATGGCTCTTTCCTTGCCATCCGTCGGGCTCGTTTGGGCTAGTAAGGCTCCCAAACATTCCTGTTGTATAGTCAGATATAAGGTCAAAGGATGACCTGGGATGGGCGGCACAAGTACTGGCGGAGTGACCAGGTAGTTCTTGATCTTCTGGAATGCCTGACTGCACTCTGTATCCCATGTCACTTTCGCGCCCTTCTTGAGTAGTTTGAAGATCGGTTTAGCCACATCTGATAGCTGATTGATGAATCTGGCAATATAGTTCAGTCTTCCCAGAAGACTTCTCACTTCTTTTACCGTGGAGGGAGTTGCTAGATTATGGATGGCTTGAATCTTTGAAGGATCAATTTCAATGCCCCTATTACTGACCATGAATCTGAGAAGTTTCCTAGATTTTTCCCCAAACATACATTTGTTAGGGTTCAACCTCAACTTGTATTTGCGCAGTCGCTCAAACAGCTTTCTTAATACCTGAATGTGATCCTGTCCCTTCTTGGACTTAGCGATCATGTCATCGACATATACTTCGATTTCCTTATGGATCATGTCGTGGAATAATGTGATCATAGCCTTCTGGTAGGTGGCTCCGGCATTTTTTAATCCAAAGGGCATAACCTTGTAGCAAAAGTTTCCCTTGGGGGTGGTGAAGGCAGTCTTTGGTTTGTCCTCTTTCTTCATGAGGATCTGGTTATATCCGGAGAAGCCATCCATGAATGAGAATAACTCGTACCCTGCGGTACTATCAACCAATACGTCGATGTGAGGCAACGAAAAATCATCTTTCAGACTTGCTTTATTCAAATTCCGATAATCCACGCAGATCCGGATTCTACCGTCCTTCTTCATGACGGGGACTATGTTGGCAATCCAGTCCGAGTATGTGATAGCCTCAATAAAGCCCACCCTGAGAAGCTTCATCACTTCTTCTTTGATTCTGTCTTCTAACTCGGCTTTCATCCGTCTACTGCCTTGCCTGACAGGTTTGACACCGGGATCTGTGGGTAAAGCATGTTCCACAATTCTAGGATCCAAACTCGGCATGTCAGCGTAGGACCATGCAAAGACGTCTTGATATTCCCTCAATAATTCTGTGAATCTGAGCTTTTCACCCCGGGATAGATGTCCACCGATCTTGACTTCCTTGATATTCATAGAGTCTCCCAAGTTAATAACAACTGGTTCCTCTGAGGTGGGAGGTACTGACTCTTCTAAGGCAGTCCATTCTCTGCGAATAGATGCATAGCCTTCATCCTCATCATCTTCTTCAATATTGTAGGAATAGTCATCATGATGATCCGAATCACACGATAACCTAGTATGTATGCTTGAGATGATATGCCTGAAATGTCATGAGCATGGTTAGTTCGTACTCGATAAAAATGCCATGCATGACTGTGGAAAATCTTTTCGAAAGAGTTTTCGAAATAAGTATAGGTATAAATGGGACTAATCCTCATGTCATCGGACATCCTGGCCCCGTGAAAATCCTTTGGAAATTAGGAATCATATGACGAATCAAGCCTCAAGCTTTTGTGTGGAAGACTAGTATCATCATCGGACTAATTTACGGTACCATATGTCATTAACAAAACTTGTGTGATTTTTATTGAATGCAGAATGGGCCGCCTTACAAACTATGCTATTTGGACCAACGGCCGGAGATCCAAGGGCTTTTTCTTACATCTAGAACAAGTAATGAAAATAAAATGCAGAAAGTTCTAAGTGTTGTATTTAAAGAAGGAAGGAAGCTTCTTTACTCAGAGGAAGTGGCTTTGTCGTCCAACCATTTTATGATGACATTCACGAAGTTATCTTCGAGGAAAGGGTTTGCCAGATCTGGTTCTACTGCCGGAGTGATATCCTCTTCTGACAACCACCTGGAATCTTTTCTAAAATAGGCGTTCAAAGGACTTTTGGACATTTGTGATCTGCCTTTCCAAGCTAGGGAACCAATGAATGAACCCTTTGAGTTGCCCTGGCTTCCACGGCGTTCCAGGCTCTTGTCTCGGCCTCGGCCTATTGCCTTTGGGACAGACTCGTCCATGTAATCCTTCTGATACCCCAAGCCCATCCTATGTTGGTTAGCTTTTAATTGCAGAGGGGTATTTATTCCCTGACCGTATTTACATAGACCTTCTCCAGGGTTAAACCCATATGCCAGTAGCATCTTAGCTGGTAAAAGCTTGGCTTCAGAGATGTATGGAGCTCTCAATTTTGTCCCTATTGGGGTATGAATTATCGCTACTAATTCCAGGGAATGATAGCTCGCTTCTGTCTTAACTTCAGGTTCCACGTAGGGAACAGCGCTGTTCTGGTATGTTTGGAGGTCGACTTCTCCATGCATAGTAATCACCTTCCCCTCCACTACAAAGCGTACTTTCTGATGCAAACTGGACGGTATGGCTCCCGCTACATGGATCCAGGGTCTTCCCAGTAAGAACCCGAATGCACTAGGCAGATCCATTACTTGGAAGTTTATGGCAAATTTTGTTGGGCCAATGAGTACATCGAGTTCGATCTCGCCTATCACAGTTTTCTTCATTCCATCAAAAGCTCTTACAGCTGTTTTGGAGGTTTTAATCGTTTCCTCATTGATTCCTAATCTTCTCAAAGTAGTTAGAGGGAAAATGTTGAAGGCCAACCCGTTGTCGATTAATACGTGCGCCACTCTCTTCCCATTACATTGTGCAGAAATGTACAAGGCCTTGTTGTGTCCCCTTCCTTCCGTGGGGAAGTCTTCATCAGAGAAGCTCAGTTGATCTTTTAGGAGGATCGCTCCTGTGAAGTCCCTTAATTGTACATCATTGATTGTCTCGGGGACGTGCACCTCGTTGAGTATCTTCAGTAGTGCATTCTTGTGCTTTTCTGAATTGATGAATAAATACAGTAAGGATATTTGAGCTGGCATTTTCCTCAGTTGCTCTATTATTTCGTACTCGCTAGTCTTTATAATAGATATGAGCTTTTCTGCGTCTTCTTTCGAGACTTCCTTCTTTTCGGATCCACCCTCCCTAGGGGCATAAAATCGTCCAGACCTCATTACTGCATCTACTTCCTTTGTCCCATAGTCCCAGTGGACTGCTTTAGGGTCATACTCTTCTACCGGAGGGACTTTTATGGTTATTGTTTTTGGACCAGGCGTCTTAGATTCAGCTGTGCTGTTTTCTTCCTCTTCCTCTTCCGGCAATCGAATCACCACTGGTTTGATTGCGTAATCTTCTGCTTTCTTCAAACTATCCAGTTCTTCCAATCTGATTAACACAGTTGTGGCGGATTCAATCATTGATACGATGTTGTCAAAGCCTTTTGTAAAAAGCTTTTCCCTGTCCTTCGGGGTTTCTGGCGGAGTGGGATCATCTATACCTCCCTATCCGTCTAGTACGATATCCTCTATCCTCTGATAGAAACTAGGAGAAGCAGAATTTTCACCTTAAAATTATATTTCCCAGAATCCTGACCCAGGTTGTCTACAACTTCACCCATTTCAAGTGCGTTGGTAATAAATCTACGATCTGCTAGACTTCGCCTGCTGGCCTCCAGTTCGTCCCTTTCGAATTCCTCTTCTGGTTCTAAGATCAACCCAAAGTCGCCTACCAGATCCTCATGCGGGATGTTCCACATGCTACCCTGCTCATTTTTTTTTATCACGAAATGACTTTCTTTGAAAGATAGAGAAGCTTCGACTCCCTCGAATCCTTCATCGGCAATATCGGACATTATCCCTAAGCTCCTCATCTTGGTGATACATAGCTTCTTTACGTCAGCAGGGATCTCCCCTCCTTTTGGATACGACGAAGCGGTGACTAGAAGGTCAGTTAGTTTAGACATGTCTATTTTCAGCTTGAGGTGGTCCTCCTCTTCTTCGATGAATATTGCCCCAATTGCTTGATGATCAGGGAGAGGGTTTTCTTGCACATTTGGAGCCGCGCTGTCAAACTTCAGGATTTGACTGTCAATCAAGGCCTATACCTTCAGCTTAAGGATATAACAGTTATTAACATTGTGCCCTCTTTCGCCCATATAGTAGATACAGGTTTGGCTCTCATCAAAGCCAGGATATTTAACAGGATTTGCCCTGGGCGGTTCCTTTGCCACCAAGTGTTGCTCTAGCAGCATCGGGAGTAGTTTGGACAAAGGCCTTGGGAGCTGTGGGAACTGCTTTGGGGGTTGCCTTCTTCTGGGTTCTTGCCCTTTTTGCGTCGACCATGACGATCCTCCTTTGGTCTGATTAGAACTGTTAAATCCTTTGGACTTTTGGGGGTTCGGTATGAATGCTATGTCGAGCCCGGCCTCTTTCTCCTTCTTCAAGGGATACTGTTTCTTGGTAAAAATTTCATGAGGCCTCCTTTCTCTTAGAGCCCACTCCAGCCTTTCAGCCACCTTGATCAGGTGTACGAAGGTTTGACATCCGGAGGTATTCAATCGATCGAAATATTCGCAGGGGAGCGCTTTTAAGAACAAATCGATCAGCTCATCTTCCGGGATTGATGGCTTTACTTGAGTAGCCAGAGCACGCCACCTCTGGGCGTATGTTCTGATCAACTCGCCCCTTGCCTTCGAGGGTCGCAGCAAATCTTCCCTCGTTGGGGCCTGTTAACACCTGATTTTTAACCACCTTTTATTTTGATTTCACTTTTTAAAATTAATTAAAAATAACAAAAAGAATTATAAAATTGAAAAATCAACTTTGGAAGCCTTGGCCTAGCCTTAGGAACCAATTTTGAACAAAAAATATTTTTCGTAATTTTTAATATTTTTTCGAATTTATTTAATTATAAAAATATCCAAAAAAATCAGAACAATACCATTCGTGGTCAGAAAAATACACAAAAATAGTAAATAATTTTATTTTAATTCCCTCTTCAGGTTGGTCTTTATAAATCTTACAAATTTGACTTGGGTCATTATGTTCCTTCACAAACATAAACCCGAATCGACCATAAAAATTACCTTTTGAGTCCCCTAATTTTTAATTTCCACTTTTCATAAGCCATGACATCATAATCTAGAGCCTTGAAGTGCTATTGGGTCAATTAGGCCTTCAATTTGATCAATTTTGACAAAAAGGACCTAATTGCACAAATTTCTTTGCAATTTAGTCCTCGGTTTCACGAATCTTAAAATTAAATTCTCTCTGGAGACACCCATGAAAATTGAACACCTCTACCCTATAGTTTTCATCGTGTCGAATCCATTGGTGGCCTCAATTTGAACTTATTTGGTCGTTTGAGCCCTCGATTAAACAAAAATCATTTTCAGATCCTAGGCATAATTTGGGGTTTTTGCCAAATTCCAATTCAATTATTCGCGAAAATACTCATTTTAGATGGAAAACATGCCGAGGAGTTTGATTTTGGGATCAATTTCATGAAAAATGGTCAATTATGTGGTCAATTAGGCGGAAATTGACATCCGGATCGGTCGGGTCGGACCCGACCTGACCCGACCGAACCGGGTCTGCAACACAGCAGACCAAGTCTGCCTCTCTCACGCACAGGAAGCCAAAAAACAGAGCATTGGTAGGAAGGACATGGCGACGATCGGTCGACCAAGGCTGGAGGATGGCAGTCCTTTTTGCAGACGTGAGGAGGTGCGTGATCGTCCTCGGCGTCCGGACGGCCCTCAACTATAAGGTCGGAGAGAGAGAAGAGAGAGAGGGGGACTCACGGCTTGAAAAAAAATAGGGGAGAGGGAGAGAGATTCGAAAGAAATAGAGAGAATCGAGGGCGAAAGAGGGTAGTCCGGCTCCCGTCGAAGCCTCTCCGGCCTTCAGAGAACTCGAGCCACCACCGTCAAAGCCTTGGACCGCCGACGACTCTCGGCCAAGGTACCCTGTTTTCTTACTCTATTTTTTTACACACCGTGGGTTTCGGTCCGAATCTATTTCCGACAAAACCGAGCTGAACCGACCACCTACCGACGTTAGTTGAGGTCTCTATAGTGATGCTTGGGTGTTAGTTTGTTTCGGTTCAGCCCGGATTCATCTATTTCCCATTCGAACGCCGACTTTGTCCGATGCACGCCAAGTGTTTGATAAAATGCCCGCCGGTAGTTTCAACGTATAATAGCTACGGCCGAGTCTCATTTGAGCATATTTCGTCGCGTTATTGTCCTTAACATGTGCTAGAACCGATTATAAGCCGTTGTATGTCTCTGTTTTGCATCGGTCGACGCCGAAAACGGTGGTTGGAGCTCCCCGGGCCCTAACCTGAGCCGAGAGCTCTGTCCGGCGAAGACGGAGGTCGCCGACGCTAGGCGACCTCAGGTAAGCTTCTTAGCCTTGGTGGGGTACTCTGTGAACGATTGAGAAGTAGTTTGAAACAAAAAAATTTCCGGAAATCGCCTCGCCGGAACCGAATTGGGGGGGAGCTCATTTTGCCGGTTTCCGGCGTGTTAGTGGCCGTAAATCTTGATGTATGTTGATACTCAGTGTTTAAGGAGTCTAATGGCGCAAGAATCGTCGAAAAACACGACGATTTGGGTTCGGCTGCGATTTTCCGGCGAAGATTCCGGCGAACTCGCTGGAAAAATCACTGTTCCGGCGAGTCGCCGGTCATCTTCTTCTGCGGCAGGGGCTGACGTGGTGCGCCACGTAGGCGGCCACGTCGGCGGTGGGGTCCGCATGCGAAAAAAAAAAAAACAAAACAAAAAAAACTGGATCAGACGGTGAGCAAGGTGCCACGTGTCGCGATCTAGGAATTTTCAAAAATAAATAAATGTTTTTATAATAATAAATAATATTTTCGAAAATTAAAAAAAAACCTAGATCCGACGGCCATGGGTGTGCCACGTGTCGCGATCCGTTGCTTTCGAAAAAAAAAGAAACCTAGATCGGACGGCCGTGGATGCGCCACGTGTTGCGATCTGATGGCTTCAAGATCAAATAGATCGGACGGATGGGATTGTGCCACGTGTCGCGATCCGACATTTTCAAAATTAAATTAATCCGGCGGCTAGGGTAGCGTCACGTGGCAAGGCGGGGACCGTCTGATTGGTTTTAATTTTCAAAAATTCGGATAAATTGGAAAATGATTTTAAAATAATAAAAAAATGGAAAAATTTTGAAAAAATCAAAAACGGCGTCGTTTAGACCGGCTCCGACCCGTAGGGTCGGGCTGGGCGCCCGAGAGGCGTGGGCCGGGTTTGACCCGGTCCGGAAAATGTTTTATATATTAAAAAATTCAAAAAAAATCGAAAATTTAAAAAAAAATAGAAAATCATTAAAAAATAACAAAATTTAAAAAAATTGGAACAATTCTAAAAAATTCCAGAAAATAGGAAATGGCCACAATCAACTGGCCATGACCTGTTTTGAGTCTTCCAAACCCTAATCTTTCCAAAATGATGATTTTGCCCTTTTGACAAATTGTCTTCCCAAGAAATTCAAAAATATTTCAAAAAAATTCCAGAAAATAGAAAATAACCACAATCAATTGTCCATAACCTGTTTTGAGTCTTCTAAACCCCAATCTTTCCGAAAATGATAATTTTGCCCTTTAGGCAAATTGTCTTCCAAAAATTGAAGAAATTCATAAAATTCCAGAAAAATTCCAAAAAATAGGAAATGGCCACAATCAACTGGCCATGACCTATTTTTGGTCTTCTGAAACCCGACCCTCTTCAAAAATGACGATTTTGCCCTTTAGGCAAATCGTCTCCAAAAAATCAAGGAAATTCAGAAAATTTCAAAAAAAGTCCCAGAAGATAGGAAATGGCCACAATCAACTGGCCATGATCTATTTCTGGTCTTTTGAGTCCTGATCCTTTCAAAAATGACGATTCTGCCCTTTTGGCATATCGTTCCTCAAGAAACCCTGAAAATTCCAAAAAAATCCAGAAAATGGGAAATGACCACAACCAACTAGTCAAGACCTATCTTTGGTCTTTCAAATCCCGATATTTTCAAAAATGACGATTTTGCCCTTTAGGGAAATCGTTTCTCGAGAAATCCCGAAAAATTCAAGAAAAATCTCCAAAATAGGAAATGGCCAAGATCAACTGGCCATGACCTATTTTGTTTATTTCAACTCCCAAACCTCCCTAAAATTGACGATTTCGCCCTTCGAGCAAATCGTCCCCAAATCTTCCCAGTCTACCCTTGGTCCTAAATCACACATTCCCTAAGCCCTTAAGGCTATACTAGGAGGCCATTGATTTGAATTGATGTGCATTGGCGTGGTTCATTTATGCATTTGATTGCGCTTTCCTCATATTGGTTGTGATTTGATAGGACTAGTCTTCCAATCTCTATGAAACCCGTGAATCAGACTTACCTCACCCAAAATTACGTCTGCATGAAATCTTAGTTAGGAAAATCACTCGCGTTAGGTACCGAAAGGGCGTTGGTAATGACACCAACGTAACCAAGTCCCCGAATCCAAAATCTCTGGTTCCGCAGAACTGATCGATATCTCCCAATCAATTAGTGAGGTTTCCGGTCCACCTTCCAAGAAGGACCGGTGGCGACTCCAAATGCATGCACACATAGCACATGCCATCACGACCATACCAAGGTCGAATGCGATTGAATCTTATCGTCGAAAACCCGCGTAAAAATTTACTCCCGTTGCGATTTGGTATGGGCCTGGGAGGGTCCGCGTCAAGAAAGCCCGCGATCCACATTGCAGAGTGGGGGCCCGATTCGACAATCCATTAGCCCGTAAACTATTTCGGGTCGCGACAGGGCCGTAGCTGTATTGAACTTGAATTGTCTGAGGAAATCCTCTGCAAGATCTTTCCACCCATCATAATCTTCGAGGTCTAATTCAATGAACCATGCCAGAGCGGCACCAGCAAGACTCTCTTGGAATGTATTCATCAGCAGCGGAATATAATCCGAATAATGTGCCATTTTGCGTAAGTAATACTTGAGGTGAGCGCATGGACAGCTTGTCCCGTTATATTTCCTCATGAAGTCCGGCTCTTTGTAGTCGAGAGGGGTCTCCACTTTGGTGAAGGGAGATATCTTGTCAAAGCGGGCTAACTCGTAGCCCTGGCTGCTTAAACATTCTTCAATCTTGGCTAATCTTTTAGCCTCTACTTCGATTTTCACAGTTTGTTTCCCCTTTTCATCCTTTTCAAGGTTGATGACAACGAGGGGTGCCTTTTGCTGTGTCTGGACGTTCGGCATATGGATATCTTCCTCTGTACGTTGGGTATTTTCCGCCGTTTCTTTATCAGCCACATCGGGTATGAGTGATGGACTTGAGTTATTCTAATTAGGAGCTACTGCCTGTCTGGCATGGGAGGCTTCCAGCATCGCCTTGATATCAGCCATCATAGTTGCCATCGCAGTCATCTGTGTTTCCAACATGCCTACGCGTGGGGTCAACTCTTGTTGCTCCATTCTTGTCTTGAGTTGAGTGCGAAAACGATGCGTTGGTAATTCCGTGATGAGAGTGTACCCGTTCCCAGAGGAAATTCCAATGAGTATTTCTTCAGTATTGCCAAAAGGAATCACTTGATCATTCTAATTGCATGTTTTCTATTGGTGAATGAGAAAAAGGACTACCTGATGAGCCTTAGTCTCACGTAAGTAGTTCTTTCAATCATTCTCCAAAGAGAATTAATGAAATTAAAAGAAGTGTAATTTTTTACGATAGTTTTTTTTTTGATGTATTTGTAAAACATGTCCACATTCACGCTCATATATCAAAATAATATCCAGTACAAATGAGAATGCATGAAAAGGCATCGCAAAGTTTGCTCATTTTACACTTGACAGAATAGTCTATTCAAGTCTAGGACGCTTGAGGTCTAAGGTATCCTCATCGTCCCAATATGGATTCCTCTCTTCAGTCTGAGACTCTTCATTTTCTGAATATGACGGCGGCCCCATATCTTCGGGTATGTACGGCTCTACTCCAGGCACGTATGGTACAATATACTCAGGTATATAAGGCTCGACAAAGTTGCGTCTGGTCGCCTCAAAGTGCTAGATGTATTCAGTGGTGGCCCTGTGAATGTTCTCCTTGCGAGTCATATTCTCTGGCCAGCTTATATATTCGGCTTGAGAGTTCTTCAGAGAGTGAATAATAAACGCTACTCTGGCTTCGAAATGTTTCTTCTTTTCTCCCAAGAGGGTCTCGTTTGGTATGTCAAAGGAAAAGACACTAGGTCGTGGTGGAGAAGGGATCTCCTGTAAAGCCCCAAATTGTCGGATAACCTTCTTCGGATAATATGCAGCAGCGCCCGTAAATCCCAGCAAAGGGACCGGATCTTCGCCATTGCATGCTAGTCTGACTTTGCCTAGTGTTGGCAACCTTAGCCGCCATCGGAGTTGTTTGGGCTTTAGAGCTCTAAGGAAGTTCTTCCATTCTATGAAGTTGAACTTAGGAATACGCATATGGGTTCTGACAAAGGTTTTAAAAGGGTGAGCATCGGGGCTGATCTCGATGAAACCCATGTGGATATGGAATTGCCTGATATGAGATGTGAACCACAGGTACAGAAGATCACTAGAGGCTCTAAAGATTCTTTTCTTGTTTTTCTTGAAGCGATTTAGGGAAAGAAAGGTCTCAGCAAGGATGATGTTTGAGTAATCCCACCCACAACAGACCTGTCTGACTATAACGGCCATAACAGGATCGAAGGTGACAGATGAAATCGGGAATAGCACGAAGCTAAAGAAGGCCAATACAAAGGCTCTACCTGATTGAGTCCCTTTAACGACAAGGAGGTTGGGGAATCGATCTAGGAGGAAGGATAGTGAAATTCGCCCATAATTACTTTTGGCATCTGCCTTGACTTCGTTAAGGTTTGTGTCAAGGAATTCAGCTAACTGACTCAATGGTTCAAACCCTATGGGAGGTTGGACTAACGAGTGAGTAAATTCAACTCCGATGACGGCGCTGTACTCTTCGATGGTGGGGGTAACCTCCAACCCTTCCATGCAGAATGTAGCGGTGGTGGGATCCCAGTAGAGTGCTATGGCTTGAATGAAAGCTGGTGGACACTCAATCTTCAGCAGATCTAATAGATATCCCAATCGCGATTTGGCATACTTCTAGTTGACTTCACCCATGCTATCCCACCACGATTGGAGTTTGGCCCGATGAATTTTGAACACTTGAATATCATTCTTTCCCATCAAGTCTAAAACATGCAAATAATTTTGAAATGTCAATCGTCAAAAATTACTTTAAACATGTGATTATGCAGACGTCATGAAGCATGCATGGGCCAACTTAATTGCATAGTCCAATTGAAGAAATGGAAATTAGAATTCTTTTCAGGTACCCAAGACCTGACTTGAAGTCTAATTTGAATTTCAGGAAAGTGAATTATGCAATTTAGTCAGGTTCACTCTAGTGACCGAGGGAAATAACGTCTCATTCCATTGGTCAAAACGTCAAATGGGAGAATAGTATAATGAATCCCTTATTACAACCAGAACGCCTAACGAGAGAAAGGTAAAGGGAGACTCCTTAAATAAGAAATCCATAAAAGGTCGATGGAATATGAGGATCTAAATCACCCTTTTCCTAGAGGCCTACCCCTCTTTACAATGAAAGTCAGTCGAGTGTGAAGGGTTGTCTTTAGTGTGTTGATCAAAGTACCTCAGCTCCTCTGGCCATTCTCTGGTCCAAGGTATGATGACTTCAGGAGCTTTCTCGGGCTTCACCTTCTTGAGTGTGAAGAGCTTCGGCTTTGTCTTGGTCGTAGGGCGTCTTTTCTTTCCCCAAAAAGTGATCCTGGGTATGTTTTCTTTAGCCTGTCGTTCGGCCTTCCGACGGGCGTATGCCTCCCTAGCCAGGCGGTTGCGACGTTGCCTCTGCATTACTAAGTAACTCTCGAGCATCTCATCTCTTTGTCGCTTGAACCTGAGGTTGTCGACGTAGTAGCGGGTTTGACAATCTTCAGCATATTCTAGCTTACGTCCAGTCAGCTCCCGACCATGCACGAATCTAGTGAAGTGCAGCCTTGTGTTCGGTCTGGGGCGAGTAACTTTCCTTAGGTACTCGAAGGTTACCAACTCTGTCAAACTCTTAGGAAACATCGACATCTTACCCCTTATCATCGTTATTTCAATTAGCCACTTGAGTGATTTTCATGATGTATGCAAATGCATGTATATGTACGCAATGTACGAGTCATACTATAGAACAATGAGTAGTAAAGTACATTGAAAATAAATTCCTTACCAACCAAACTTAGGGATGTGAAAATGTTCCCCTGTAACCATGGGCGGTTTTAGGTATACCAACCACCCATAAACATGCGCATGAGACAAGTGGGTATACTCTAGAAATCGAAAATCAAGTGAGGAACCTACGGCTCAGGTTCCCACGATCCAAATGAGGCAGATTCCTCCCCAAGAGTACCCACTCAAGAGGGCTAGATATCGCTAATTTGGATTGTGAGCGGGAACGAACAAGAAAGTCTCAAGTGCTATCAAACACGAGATCCTTTCGCATCCTTTCCCTATCTAGGGTAACCTAGAGGTGGTTTGCAGTCGGGGTTTGACCGCCAGTGTGTGCGATGTGTCGTGATCATCACAATGCAAAGTCATGCACAGCAGTTTGTATAAAAACATCGCTTCGGTATGTGCGTAAGATAAACATACATTCCCAACTTCAACCTGCGGGAAAGATGTTAACAATCACTCCACCCCTTATTTCTCCAAGCTGCAAAAACATCTAACACAGTGGTTAGCGTACGTACCTCACCTTCGAGAGCATCTGCAGAAAGTAAGGTCAGATAAACCAAACAAATTTTCAATCGGCTCAAGTCCTCTGGTCTGCGGAACCAGAGATTCTGGTTTGGAAGACGTCCCCAGTGGAGTCGCCAGTCTGTCGCGACCCTCTCGAGCGCTATCTAGCTAGAGAGGGCTAATGGGTCGCTCAATCGTCGCCTGATCGGACGCGGGCCTCTCCCAAGGTCCATTACCCAAATCGCAACGGCTGGATATACGTGGTCGACCTTCAGTGTGGTCTAGTGACATGTGATATGTGTACATGCCAAGGAGTCATCACCAATCGTTTCTTGGAGGGTACGATCAGAAAACCCATCGAATAGTTGGGAGCTGTCTATTCGATTCTGCAGAAACCAGAGAAATGGGTTCGAGGACTTAGTTACGCCAACTGCTAGAGTTGACGCCCTTTCGGTACCTAAGCTGAATGGTTTATCTGATCTTAGAATTTCATACAGGCGAGTGGGGTACAGATCCTAAATCTAGGAGTTCATGCAGATGGGAATGACTACCCTATCACTCACAATTCATGAAAATAAATACGCAAATCAAGGATCCATAACATGCGGATAAATCACATGAAATCAACATGGCATCCCTAATGAGGACCTATTAGCCTAGAGAAGTCTCAATCAAGGCTTAGGAGTGATTTGACATGATTTGCCCACGAGGGGCAGAATCGTAATTTTGAACAATTCAGGGATGATTCGCCTTGAAAGGGAAAATTTGTCATTTTAGATGAATTGGGAAGTCAAAAGATGGGGGGAAATAGGATTGGCCATCAATCCAACCCATTTCCTATTTTTCGAAAATTTTCAGGATTTTTTTGGAATTTAAAAGTGATTTTACCCTTAGAGGGGTAAAATCGTCATTTTGGACAAAGACGAGGGTTGAAAATCTTAAACTTTAGGATTGATCGATCACCTGACCCAAATCCTAATTTTAAGCAATTCTCAAAATTTGATTGGAGCAGGAAAGGCGATCTACCCTTTTGAGGGGTAAAATCGTCATTTCAGGAAAAATAATGAGATTCGAAAACCCCAGCAGGAGGATTCGCCACCTAACTGGCCCTATCCTAGTCTAGGCATTTGCAACTTATTCCAGAACATGAAGCAGGGACAAATTACCCCTAAAGGGCATTGTCGTCAATTCTTGGAAGAACGGAAAAGAAACCCCAAAAATAAGGTTGACCAGTTGTCTATGGTCAATCCTCAATTTTTGGGGATCTCTGGAGTGTCTAGGATCTTTCCACAAATTTTTCGCATTTTTTTTGGAATTTTCTGGAATTTTCTAGGGTTTTTTTTTTATTTTCTAGGATTTTTCTGATTTTTTTTTTATTTTTTAAAATCATTTTTTGATTTTTTTATATTTAAAATATTATTTGGACCGGGTCGATCAGACCCACTCGGGTCGAAACCTGGCCCAGACCCGGACCCGCGAAACCTACGGACTAAAACGACGCCGTTTCCACGTTTTTTTAATTTTCAGATTATTCGGAATTAATCCGACGGCCCACACTAAACCGCGTGGCTAATCCGCGCCCGTTGGATCTAATTACTAGAACCTACGGTCTAGATTAAGCGAAGACTCGACCTGAGCCGTTTGATTGACTTACTAAAATCTACGGCCATGATTAGAACCTGAGATTTGATCTGAGCCGTTCAATCCTACTAACCTAAATGACGCCGCTTGACCCTTTATCTAAACAGCACCATTTCAGCTGATTTTGATTTTTCGATTTTACAACATTTTTGAATAATCCTAATTTCTAATCAGACGGTCACCATTTATTAGATTCGATTATTCTCAGCCGTTGGATTCTTTTTATTCGAATAACAGACGCAACAGCCATGCTGACTCGACATCCACGTGGACCAGTCACGTGTTGCCACCTAGACCTTGGACTCGTTGACCTCGCCACGTACACATCGTCTTCAACCTCACGCCTGCAACTGGATGAACGGCTGTGCTTCTCCGGCGGCGATCCGACGGTGGATCCTTGATGAAATCATGCGAGACCAACGGCAATCGACTCGCAATCGTCTCTAGTTTAACATATCTAAGAATCGCAACATCTCATTCGCAAAATCACGAGTATCAAGCAGAGTGCCGAGTACGGCCATGGGAGTTCGATCGCTCGACTAACACAAAATCATTGCAATTCCATCACATGATAGCATCAATCGATGTTCAAGAGACTTACCTCGAGCTCCGATTGAGCTCGCTCGGCCCAGATTTGGCTGGGCAAGAACGGACAGTGTTCGGCGATGGAGGTTGGATTGGGAGACTCAATTAGAGGCGTGCAAGCGAAGTCGATGCAAAATAGATGTGCGACAATGGTCAGTGATGTTCAAGGAGTAAAACGCACATAGTAATCGCAAGAATGAACAAGAAATGCATGAGTCGCCATTGAAGTGCAGTGAAGAACATGAGGTTGTGACTCACCTGTTCCGGAGATTTCGGGCCGCGCGGTCGACGGCAACAGCTTCCTCTCTGTCTGGGCAACCTGCTGACGATCTCCTAGAGCTTTGGTCTAGCCTGGAAAGGCCTGACCGATGCTCTGTGGATTCGAGCTCTGTCCTCGACAATGGCAGTTGGAGGACGAGCTCTCTCTCGCTCTCTCTCTCTCTCTCTCTCTCTCTCTCTCTCTCTCTCTCTCTCTCTCTCTCTCTCTCTCTCTCTCTCTCTCTCGATTTTCCTCGTCCTCTACTAACTGAATTGATCTACCCCTTCAACCGAAAGCCTCCGTAGGCTTATATAGCATTTTCAGGTTTTGCGCCGAATCGGGGAGTTGGGATAGGTAACCTCCACACGTGAAAACACTTGCGAAATGGTCACCGACGACCGGCTATTGACGGGCATTAAGTGGCCATTCTGTTCGCGACCTCCGGTAGTCGCATTTGGGACGAATTGGGATGAATTTCAACTGAGCTTTGTGAGGTGTTGACTTTCGTAGGTCCGCCGGATTGACTGGCCGATTACTTCTTCCTCCGGCGACCATTGGTCGCGGTCTTGGTGTCAATCGACGGGGTAAATGCCTAATGAATCAAACGCCCACCATTGCATCTTCAATTGTAGTCGATTGGACCGTCAATTTTGTCACCAAAATTAAGCTCGGCACTATTCATTTGCGCAGGAAACTGAGGAAGAAGAAGACACTATAGCGGACCGGTTCGACCGGCGGTCTGACCGGTCTGAACCGTTTTCGACTTACAATTTTCCAAATTAAACCCAAATTAATGGGAAATTTTTGTAATTGGACCTCAAAATCGATTTTAGGGCATGAATTTTATCTAAAAATTTAATTTTGCCCAAAAGTTCATATCAATTTCTATAAAAACCCCAAATTATCATGTAATTGCAAATTGGGGAATTGTGTAATTGAAGGCTCTAATGATCAAATTGAGCCGAATTACCTATGCCAATCGATTCAAAATGGTGAAACCCTTTGGGTAGTATGTTTAATTTGCAATGATAGTCCTTGAATTGAAAGTAATTTCAATTATGCCCAATTTCAAGGACTAAAATGCAATTAAGTATGTAATTGAGCAATTTGTTCAAACAATTGGGCTAAATTGAAGTGGGGGACAATCAGATTGAATGTCAAGGTCCTTAAAATTGCCAAAATTCCAAATAACAAGACTCAATTGATATTTTTTTCTCAAATTCGATCATATGTGTTACAAAGGAACATATACAATTGAATTTGATTTTGGACTTTTTGTGAGGTCATAAAGACAAGGGATTTAAAAGAAGAATATTGCCTATTTTTCCATATTTTTGTGACCTCAAATGTTATTTTTCTTGATTTTTTTTAGTATTTTCCTAATTTCTGAAAATATTAAAAAAATATGAAAAATATGAAAAATTATTATTTTTTTGTCAAAAATGGTTCCTTAGGCTTGGCCAAGGCTACCAAAGTTGATTTTGCAATTTTTTTTTGACTTTTTTTGGATTTTTTATGATTTTTTTTCAAAATAAAGCTGAAAAAGACTTGGTCAAAAAGTCAGGTGTCAACAGTTTCCTTCCCTCCCATGCACCAAAATTTGAAAGGGGGAATTACATAATGCGGTCACTTTTTTGACAACATGGGGGGGCTCATTCGGTTGAGAATAGAGAGAGAAAGCTAGTGAGAGAAAGATAGAGGCAATCTGGAGCTCTAGTGATCACCATTATTGCTCGAGAGCATCTTTCTTGGAGGAGCGCTCGACGGACCATTCCCGACGAAATCGAAGCCTGCAGCCGTCCTACCTAGCCTCCCTAAGCTTCGATAGAGCTCTCTAACCTCTCCACTTGGACTGCGATCTCGCAAATAGGTGAGACTCTTCTTCGAGCTCTCTCTCGGTCTCGCATGGCAAATTTAGTTTCTGTGCATCAACTTGAGCGCTATAAACTGTGATTCACTCTAAGAACTACGCTAATCACATCCTCTTTGATTTCATGCATTTTCACCATGTAAAACATCAAGTCGGCCTCCAACCTTGATTGAGTCGTCGTGAGCTCCATAGCTTGGTTCGGGCTTTGTTGAACCTCCACGACGATCAGGTAAGTCCTCTTAAACTCCTTGGATGTTTTGTGATTGATTGCTAGGCCTAGTCATCGTAGAAAACGACTAGGGCGTTTATCTCGCCGGAGAGTAGCTCCGGCCTAGGTTTGCAGGTTATGCAGTAGTGGTTCTGCCTACTTGAAGCTCACATATGTTGTAAAGGGAGTCACGACGAATTGAATGCCGTAGATTTCATCGAATTTGGAGGTCTGTAGGTGGAGATATGGCCCTCCGACGAGGCTTTGGCGACTTAGCACCGGCGCCGATTGTCTTTTCCGGCAGCGTTGACATTGGTCAACGCTAACGTAGAGCCACGTGGTAAGACACGTGGCATGCCACGTCGGCAAGGCCGTTAGAGCGAGTTAATTCTGTTAGAGGATCCGATGGTCTAGGTTGAGCCACGTGTTGACTGGCGACCGTTGGATCAAAAATAATTTTTTTTTGAATTTTCTATTAATCATAAATAAAAAAATACATAAAATAGGAGATTATGTTGTTTTGGTTTTAAGTCTCTTGTGGATCAGACCGGCTGTAGATAGGCCGATCTTCTTCATTGTTGAGATCAGGTCGGTTTGCACATTGCAGACCAGACCGCGTGTCTCGAGCCAAGAAGGCTCAGCACGAACTGGTCGATTCACAGACCCGACCCGATCTCATTCCTTTCTCTTTTTAATAAAAATAAAAGAAAAACATTTTTAAAAAATAAAAAATTTTAGAAAATTCTAAAAAAAATATTACAAAATCCTAGAAAATAAAAAAATGTAGAAAATTCCTAGACACTCTAGAAATTCTCAAAAATTGAGGAATGACCACTGACAACTAGTCAATCCTATTTTTGAGATTTCTTATCCATTCTTCAGGAATTGACAATTATACCTTTTAGAGGTAAACTGTCTTTGCTTTGTATCTGAGATAAGTCGAAAGTGCCTAGATTAGAATTAAGGGTCAGTTAGGTGGCTAATCCTTATGCTTGGATTTTTGAATCTCATCTATTTCCTGAAACGATAATTTTACTCCTCAAAGGGTAAATCGTTTCCAAAATTTCAAAAAATTCAGATAATTGTCAAAAAATGGAGAATGGGCCAGTTAGGTGGCCAATCCTATTTTCGATACTCTTTTACTCTAGATTTCTTCTAAAATGACGATTTCGCCCTTTTTATCAAATTATCCCAAATTTCTTCAAAATTATGATTTTGTCCCTCAATGGAGAATCATGTATAAATCACTCTTAAGCCTTGATTGACACTTCTCTAGGCTAATAGGGCCTTACTAGAGATGTCATGTTGTATTCATGTGATTTATCTGCATATCTTGGATCCTTAATTTGTGCACCTTCTTTTATTGATTGTAAGTGTTAAGGTAGTCACTCCTATCTGCATGAACTCCTAGATGTATTGTTCGTACCCCACTCATTTGCATGAAAATCCTGGATTAGATAATTCAGTCAACTTAGGTATCGAAAGGGCGTCAACTCTGATAGTTGGCGTAACTAAGTTCCCGATCCTACTTCTCTAGTTCTCGTAGAATCGAATAGAAGCTTCCAACTATTCGATAGGGTTTCCAATCATACCCTCCATAAAATGATTAATGGCGACTCATTGGCATGTAAACGTATCACATGTCACTGACCACACTAAAGGTCAACCACGTATACCTCCCTTGTGACTTGGGTAATGGTCCTTGGGAGAGGCCCGCGTTCGACCAGACTTGGACGGCCCATTATCCCTCGTTCCGATTGGAGGGTCGCGACAGACCGGCGACTCCGCTGGAGACTTTGTGTTGTCCCTCTTTATGATATTCGATTGTAATTCATTTACATATTGCATATCATTTGTATTTACATGCATTACATACATCCTTAAATCGTCCAAGTGATTGATTGAGATAACAATGATAGGGATAGGATATCGCTATTTCCTAAGTGTTCGTCAGAGTTGGTGACTTTCGAATATTTAAGGAAGGTGACTCGCCTTGGGCCAAATACAAGGTTGCATTTCACAAGATTTGTGCACGGTTGAGAATTGACTAGACAAAAGCTAGGGTGTGCCGAAGATTGTCAGACTCGCTATTACATGGACAACCTTAGATTCAAACGACAATCTGACGAGATGTTTAAGGATTACATGGAAATGAAAAGGCAATACCGTAACCGCCTGGCTAGGGAAGCATATGCCTGTCGAAAAGCTAAGCATCAAGCCAAAGAAAATAGACCGATGTTGGCTCCTTGGGAGAAAGGAAAGCGCCTTGCTATCAAGACGAAGCCGAGACACATAATCCTAAAAAAGACTAAGCCCAAAGAGATTGAGAGATCTCTTGAAGTGATCGTACCTTGGACGAGAGAATGGCCAAAGGAACTTAGCCATCTCAAACAACCTGCTGAAGACCACATGCTTGGAAAAGGTTTATACGAAGAACTCTTCAAGAAAGGAACTTTGAAAGGGAGTAAACTAAGAAATAAATTCTAATCACCGAACCATACCCTGAAGAAAAGCCGGATGAGGATGCAATTGAGGAAGAGCCTCCTGTCGACTACTCTTCCGAAGAAAATTAGACCTTGGGAATACTAAGAGTTGGGTAGTTTAGATCTCATATTTCATTGGTCTTTTATGACTTTCTTGTTTGAGAATAAGAGTGTTAGATATCTCTCCCTGAGATTTCCACCTACGGCATTGTCTCTCTTAATAGATTTCCATGTAATAGGAATCTACTACATTGTACTTCATTTTTGTCATTCAATATGTTTGGTCAATGGAATGTGGCTTTGTCATCCCCTTCAATCGCTGAGACGATCCCGATCAATTGCGTACTTCGCTTACTTGAAATTTAAATTAGACCTCATATTGGATCGTTAAAGCCAAATGAGAGAGTCTAATTTCCATTTCATTGACTGAAATATGCAATTGAATCGGTTCATGCATATTTCATGCCATTTTCATTCTTGCACTTTAGAGTAACGTATGGTGATTGATTTTTCAAAGTCATTTGTATATTTTAGACTTGATGGGGAATGACAATATCCAAGTGTTCAAAATTCCTCAAGCTGAGCTTCTAGCCTAGTGAGACAGCATGGGCGAGGCCAATCAGACGTACGCCAAATTGCGATTGGGTTATCTTCTGGATCTGTTGAAGATTGAGTGCCCTCCTGCTTTCATCCAAGCCATATCACTATGTTGGAATCCGACCACTGCTACGTTCAGCATAGAAGGATTAGAGATCACTCCTACCTTGGAGGAGTATAGCGCTGCCATTGAGATAATTGTGGGAAAATGGAGAATGGGCCAGTTGGGTGGCCAATCATATTTTCATTACTCTTTCACTCCATATTTCTTCTAAAATTATGATTTTTCCCCTCAAGGGTGAATCATGTCTAAATCACTCTTGAGCCTCGATTGACATTTCTCTAGGCTAATGGGGTTTTACTAGGGATGCCATGTTGTATTCATGTGATTTATCTGCATGTCTTGGATCCTTGATTTGCGCACATTCTTTTATTGATTGTGAGTGCTAGGATAGTTACTCATGTCTGCATGAACTCCTAGATTTAGGGTTCGTACCCCACTCATCTACATGAAATCTTGGGTTAGATAATTCAGTCAACTTAGGTATCGAAAGGGTGTCAACTTTGATAGTTGGTGTAACTAAGTCCTCGATCCCACTTCTCTAGCTCTTGCATAATCGAATAGAAGCTCATAACTATTTGATAAGGTTTTCAATCGTACCCTCCACGAAACGATTGGTGGAGACTTTTTGGTATGTACACGTATCACATGTCACTAGACCACATTAAAGGTCGACCACTTACACCTCCATTGCGACTTAGGAAATGGGCCTTGGGAGAAGCCCGCGTCCAACCAGAGCTTGATGGCCCATTAGCCCTCGCTCCAATTGAAGGATTGCGACAACCATGCAATTGAGTCTCACGAGATCACATGAATGCATAACATTCTCCACTAGATTTTACAAGTATACACAAGGTGAACAATTATCAAACGGTCATCCAATCAGTCAATAGCCAACCAAAGCAGCCAATCACATAGGCAACATGGATGATCAATCAAGCAACTATGAATAATCAAGGTGCAAGTGATCGATTCAATCATGCATACTAAGTCCGATACGTATCACAACTTAATCATAGCTGTTGACACCTGATTTTTGACCATCCGTTATTATAGTTTTTTATTTCTAAAATTAATTAAAAATAGAAAAAAAGGTCAAAAAATTGCAAAATCAACTTTGGGAGCCTTAGACTAGCCTTAGGAACCAATTTTGAACAAAAAATATTTTTTGAATTTTTTAAATATTTTTTGGAATTTATTTAATTATAAAAATACCCAAAAAATCAGCAAAAATACCATCCGTGGTCAGAAAATTACACAAAAATATTCTGAAATTTTATTTTAATTCTATCTTTAATATTTTCACTTTTTATTAGGGAAATTCGGCTTGGTTCATTGGGTTCCTTCACAAACCTAATCCCGAATCGGGCCTAAAAAATTCTTTTCGAGTCTTTTAATTTTCAATTCTCGGTTTTTATAAGCTATGACATTGGACTCTAAAGTATTGAAATGCAATTGGGTCAATTTGCCCTCCAATTTGATCAATTTTAACCAAAAGGGCTTAATTGCATAAAAATCTTTCAATTTAGTCCCCGGTTTCATAATTTTTGAAATTAAATTTCACACGGGCACACCCATTAAAATTAAACACCTCTACCCAACAGTTTTCATCATGCTGAATCCATTGGTGGGCTCAATTTTGGCTAATTCGATCGTTTAGGCCTTCGATTTGGCGAAATTAAATTTCGGATCCTAGGGACAATTTGGGGTTTTCACAGAATTTCAATAAATTGATTTACAAAAATACCCATATTTGATGTAAAACATGTCAAGGAATCCGATTTTGCCATCAATTTCATGAAAAGAGGTCATTTGGGGGGTCAATTTGGCGATTTGGTCGATTTGGCCGAACCGGGTCGGTCGGGTCCGCCCCGACCCGACCCGGTCCGCCCGGGTCTGCAACAATGCACAGAATGTGCAGCAGAACGTGCAGAATGGCAGAACAGAAAACAGAGCATGGGGGCGCGCGGTTTTGGGAAGAAAAAAAAAAGAGAACGGGCGTGGGGGACACTTCGGGCAGAGACCCATGTTCGTCCTGGCGAAGGGCATGGTCGTCGAGGCGGGCGGTCGGCCACACGGAACCGAGATATTCTCGGATAAAAACCGAGCTCGGCCTTGGCGGGTGCAGGGATTTTTTTTTTTTTTGGCGAAGACCGGACTGAAGGAGCTTCCCCGGAGCTTCAGCGACCTTCACGGATCCTCAGTCAAGCATTCTTGGCCGTCGGCGAGCTCCAAATAGGTTGGTATCTCCCCCCCGAACTCATTTTCCTCAGTGCACACCATGTGTTCGACGTAATGCTCCAATGAGCATTTCATTTCGGGGCTCTCGGCCAAGCCCTTCCCGGCTTCTTTATGTGCAAGTCTCATCTTAAGACTCATTTAGAACTGACTCTAAGCCTCGTTTCCCCTTTATATTGCATCGAACGCCACCGAAAAACGAGGGCCGGAGGTCGCCGAGCCATACCCGGACCAAGAGATCACGCCGGCGAAGCCGGAGGCCGCCGACCCTTAAAGGGGTTCAGGTAAGTCTCTATACCTTAGTTGAATGCTCTGTGAATGATTGGAATCGAGGTCGAACGTTAAAAATTTTTTGCAAATCACCTCGCCGGAGCCAGGTTCGGGGAGGCCCGTTTACCTATTTTTCGGCGTGTACACGGCCTTTTTTTTGTTGTATGTTGATGCTGAGTGTCTAAGGAGTCGAATGCCGCAAGAACGGGCGAAAAATACCAAGTTTCGGGCCCGTTTCGCAATTTTCCGGCGACCTCGCCGGAATTTTTACTATTCCCGCCGGAATTTTCACTGTTCATCGTCTTCTCAGGCGACCCTCCGACCGGTCAACGGTCAACGGCCGACGTGGCGTGCCACGTAGGCAGCCACGTCAGCCGGGTGGGGTCCGATCCATCTATTTTCAAATAAAACAAATTAACGGCCACGATCGCGACACGTGTCGCGATCCTAGATTTTTGGAAAATTAAATAAATAATTTTCGAATAATCGATCCGGCGGACGAGGATGTGCCACGTGGCTCACTGAGGGACGTCCGATCTTGTACAAGATCGGACGCACCAGAGGAGGCCACGTGGCATGTTCTAGAGCGTCCGATTTGCGGGTTTTTCTAAAAAAGGAAAAGAAATTGATTTTTGATCTGACGGTCGTGATCGAGCCACGTGGCTCTCTGTGAGTCGCCCGATCTAGTGGAAGATCGGGCGCACGAGACGAAGCCACGTGGCACGACGTGGGCCGTCCGATCCGGGGAATTTTCGGATAATTAAATAAAATAGATAAAAAATCCAAAAATTGTTTAAAAAATAGAAAAATGTTTTAAAAAATCAAAACGGTGTCGTTTTAGGCCGGTGTCGACCCCTAGGGTCGGGCCGGGCGCCCGAGAGGCGTGGGCCGGGTTTGACCCGGCTCGGAAAATATTTTTAAATATTAAAAAATTCAAAAATAATAATAAAATAATCAAAAAATCAATAAAAAATAAAAAAATCATGAAAATATTCAAAAAATTCCAGAAAATAGGAAATGGCCACATTCAACTGGCCATGACTTGTTCCGGGTCATTTGACCCCTGATCTTTCCAAAAATGACGGTTTTGCCCTTCCGGCAAACCGTCTTCCAAAAAAATTCTAAAAAATTCAGGAAAATCCCAAAAAATAGGAAATGGCCACAAACAACTGGCCAAGGCTCATTCCGGGTGTTTTGAACCCCGACCCTTCTTAAAATGACGATTTCGCCCTTTGGGCGAATTGTCTTCCAAAAATTGAAGAAAAATCCAGAAATTCCAAAAAATTCTCAAAAATGGGAAATGGCCACGAACAACTGGCCATGGAATATTTTGGGTAATCCGGTATCCAAACCTTCCAAAAATGACAATTTTGCCCTTCGGGCTAATTGTCCCCGAATCTTCCCATCTTACCCCATAGCCCAAAATCACGTCTTCTCTAAGCCCTTATGGCTATACTAGGAGGCCAATGATTGAAATTGATGTGCATTGACATGATTTATTTGTGCACTTGACTTGCGCTTTCATTATATTGACTGTGATTTGATAGGACCAGCCTTCCAATCTGCATGAAACCCTGATTCATACCTATCTCACCCAAAATTGCGCCTGCATGAACTCTTAGCCAGGAAAATCACTTGCGTTAGGTACCGAAAGGGCGTTGGTAATGACACCAGCGTAACCAAGTCCCCGAACCCAAAATCTCTGGTTCTGCAGAACTGATCGATCTCTCCCAATCGGTCAGTAAGGTTTCCGGTCTACCCTCCAAGAAAGACCGGTGGCGACTCCAAATGCATGCACAAGTTGCACATGCCACCACGACCACACTAAGGTCGAAAGCGATCGACTTTTATCGTCGAGTCCTTTGAAAAATACTCCCGCTGCAATTTGGTATGGGCCTGGGAGGGCCCGCGCCGATCCGAAGCCTGCGATCGGTAATCCATTAGCCGCGTCCGATTTCGGACGGGTCGCGACAGTTGGCGACTCCACTGGGGACCCTGTTTTAGAACACTTGGTTCTGGACCTCAAGTGGACTTAGGCCGTAATTAAAACGTTGAGTGATTTTTCTAACCCTGCAGGCGCTCTTGAAGGTGAGGTAAGTCCGCTCACGATAGGTGTTATATGTGTTGACACCTAAATTTTGATCAAACTTTTATTTATTTATTTATTTTTATTTTTATATTTTAAAAACAATTCAAAAAAATATCAAAAAAATATCATAAAATCACAAAATCAACTTTGGAAGCCTTGGCTTGGCCTTAGGAACCATTTTGACCAAAAAAAATAATTTTCATAATTTTCATTTTTTTAATATTTTCGAAAAATACAAAAAAAAGAAAAGAAGAAAATCAAGAAAAATAATATTTGAGGTCACAAAAATTATATAAGAATAGTCGGTATTTTTATTTTTATTTTATATATTTTCTGACCTCATAAAACAGTAAAATTCAGGTTCGATTTTAGGTATTCTCTGATCACCATAAAATTGAATTTGGCAAAAATATTAGTAATAATTAAAAGGAAAAGGATTGAAAACATCATCATTTAAAAGGAAAAGATGAATAATCATTTTGTCTTCGCTTTAGATTACTTTATTATTATTATTACTTTCTAATATTTTATTATATTATTATTTTATATTTATTATTTTTTTATTCACCTCCCCCCTCCCATCATCTGTCTCCCCTCCTTCTTCCTCTTCTTTTTCTTTTCTTCTAGACGGACGGTGCTTCCTCTTCTTCCTCCTCCTCTTCTTCTTCTTCTTTTCTTCTTCTTCTTCTTAAAAAAAAAAAAAATGGAATCCTCAACTTCGTGCACTATTTGCCTTCGCCTTCGACCCTTCCGCCGTCGTCGCTAGCCGTCGTACCTCAAAGCCGCCGTGAATAACCCAAGACCCGCGGCCTCCACCCGTTTCGAAGTTTGGTTCGGGATTATTTCGGATCGGGCCAAATCCGTCATCGCCAAAGCGCGCTATCGCCTCCGGCGACAACCCCGGAGTCCTACCTCCTCCCTCGGAGCTTATGGAGCCTACGCGCCGCTGGTGGAGCCCAGAAACAGCCTCGGGTCACCACCCCATCGTCGGAGCGTGTCCGGACGTGTCCGGGCGTGTCGGGCGTGTCGGAGCGTGTCCGGACGAGTCCGGGCGTGTCGGAGCGTGTCCGGACGAGTCCGGGCGTGTCGGGCGTGTCGGAGCGTGTCCGGACGTGTCCGGGCGTGTCGGATGTGTCGGAGCGTGTCCGGACGTGTCCGGGCGTGTCGGATGTGTCGGAGCGTGTCCGGACGTGTCGGACGTGTCGGAGCGTGTCCGAACGTGTCCGGGCGTGTCGGACGTGTCGGCGCTTGTCGGAGCGTGTCGGAGCCGTGTCCGAGCAGTGTCGGAACAGTGTCGGAACAGTGCATGAACAGTGTCGGAACAGTGCATGAACAGTGCATGAACATTGTCAATTTTTTAATTTTTTTTTAATTTTTTAGTCTTAATTTGTGAAATTGACTATCCACATTCTATTGGTGATCGACAGGTAACGGGCATGGGGATGGTCGCAGGCTGGGGCTGGGCGATTGAAGGCTGGTGTCCAATCCGGTATGTTTTACGTACCCGATCCGTATATCAGGATTATTTTTCTAAAATATTGCATTTATAGACTTGATTTGTATGTATTTGTTTCAGTCTAGTGGTTAGCTTATTTATCTGGTTGAGTGTTATCTATTGTCAAAGACATGCTTTTTGTTAAAATATTTTCTGAAAATATAAAAAAATATTAATAAATCAAAAATGCAAAAAAAAAATGGAAAAATTAAAGAAAAACAAAAAAATTGAGAAAAATTGCAGAAAAATTATAAAAATTGTCCAAGGCTGAAAATGACAAAAAATTGATTTGTTTTCATTTTTGGGATTTTCTCCCATTTAATCCAAAATGGCGATTTCACCCCTCAAAGGGTGAATCGTCTTTGATATTCTGATGAATTGTGGAAATTGCTTAGAATTTGGTGATGGACCAGATGGGTGGTTAAACCTTATGTCTAAGATTTCCACATTTCATTTCCATTTTTAGAAAATGACGATTTTACCCTTCGAATGGTAAATCGGTTTCTAAAATTCCCGAAAATCACGAAAATTGCCAAAAAATAGGAAATGGGTCAATTGAGTGACCAAACCTGTTTTGACTCCGGATTCATTCCGAAATAATGATTTTGTCCTTTTTGGGCAAATTGTCCCCTTTGTCTCAAAATTACGATTTTGCCCCTGATGGGCAAAATCATGTCTAAATCATTCCTAAGCCTGATTGATGCTTCTCTAGGCCAATATAGCCTTATTAGGAATGCCATGTGATTTATTTATACACTTGAATTCATCGATTTGTGCACTTTATTATTGATTGTGATTGCTATGATAGTCATTCCTATCTGCATGAACTCCTAGATTTAGAACTCGTACCCCACTCATCTGCATGAAATCTTTGGTCAGAAAATTCAGTCAACTTAGGTACCGAAAGGGCGTCAACTCTGACAGTTGACGTAACTAAGTCCCCGAACCCAGTTCTCTGGTTATCGCAGAATTGAATAGAAACTCCCGACTATTCAATAGGGTGGTCCAATCGTACCCTCCAAAAAATGATTGGTGGCGACTCCTCGGCATGCACACTTAGCACATGTCACTAGACCACACTGAAGGTCGACTACGCATACCTCCGTTGCGATTTGGGTAATGGGCCTTGGGAGAGGCCCGCGTCCGACCAGACTGGACGGCCCATTAGCCCTCGAGAGCCCGACAACCTCGAGAGGGTCGCGACAGACTGGCGACTCCGCTGGGGACTTAGAGAACTTGAGCCGATTAAAAAGTTGATTGATTTTTCTAACATGTTTTATGCAGATACTCTTCAAGGTGAGGTACGTACTTTAACCCTTGAGGTGTTAAATATTTTTGCAGATTGGAGAAATAAGGGGTGAAGTGTTTGTTAACTCTGTCTTATGCAGGTAGGAGTTTAGGATGTATGATTGTGTGGATGTTTATATTGAAGCGGTGTTTGCTAAATGAGATGCATGTTTATCGCTTTAGCACGACACCGAAAATACACACAACCGCGCCTAAAACCCCGGGCGCCGCCTATAGGAAAACAATAGAAGGGATTGAAAATGGAATCTCCGTGAGGAAAAACACGGGGTAATCCACTTTTCAATTCCGCTCATTTCGAAATATGGATCGAGCCCCAATGCAACGATAGTTGTGCAATGGAATCTGCTCTTTCCAGAACTTGAGGTGGGAACCTTAACCTTAGGTGCCAAATCCTCTGATTTTTAGAAGTTTACCATCACTTGTTTCATGCGCATGTCTTTGGGCGGTTGGTACACCTAAAACCGCACATAAGTCGACGAGTTTGGTTGGTAAGACTCTCTATCCCTCAAATCTATTACAGTTCATATAAATATAGGCATTTCATTCATTGCATTCTGGTGATTAGATTAAATGCCATTTCAAGGATAGATGTGTGTGTTTTTCCCAAACGTCCTTGATAGAAGACGAGGAGGATGATATCCCATGGCGAACACCGAGTGAGCAACAAAAGAGCCTACTATGGACCTTATTGAGATATCGTCCAATGAAGATGACGAGTTGGGGCAAGTGATCCGGAAGCCACAGATCGAACTTGGGGCATCCTTAAACGTTAGGATCACATTCCTTTGTTTCATTTTCCATTACTAGTCCTCTTGTATAGGGTTTATTTTTATCGAGGCTTTTTCTATCCCACCCCTTAGAGTGATTGTATTAGGGATCTATTGGTGTATACATTCAGATGGAACTTGGTTGTATTTCTTTTGACGGGTCATGGGAATGTGATAGTGGCATTTTCTCTAATCATCCGAATACTCCCAAGTCAAGTTTATAATTCCTTTAGAGGAAATTAAAATTGGAAGTCTTACACGACCTTTTGGTCGTATAGAGTAGTCCAATCTCAATTTCTCTAGAAGGAATTATACACTTGAATTGTTTCGTGCATGTTTTACGTTGCTGGTAATCCACGATAATTGATCGAGAATATCGACGTTGTTTTGAATTTAATGACGAGATAGATGTCCAAATTACTCTCGTTCTTAACAAAACGGTCTTGATTTGGATGCCGTATCTTCAATTAAATTTAAAACACGTTATTATGCCTCGCACTTTTGAGTAATTCGTTCCTCTCGAAATTGATCAAAAGCGATTATTGTGAATTACATTCCTTTCAATAGTATGCTTTCTTTCGAGGAATATTGATAAAAACTTTTCGCGCAAGATTAAAACCCTTGTAAAAGTTCTTGTCCTTATTAATCACGAGCAAGAATAAGATTGAAAGGGGTCTATGCTTTCTTTTTCAGATTATTCCTTCTGACTCGGTCTTTTCATTTGCAGGTGAAAAACAAGTAGTATAGAGAAATCTTCTCTTGGACAAATCTGCAACTATTCTTCCATCTGATCATGAGCGAGTTATAAAATCAGGACGTATTTGCTCGGCTTATTGATATTATGGTTCGGCTCACCCAAGTTGAAGATGTTTGGATGCTCGAAGAAATGAACCATACAGAAGTTAAAACACACACACGAGAACTTTCATTTATTTTGCTCGGCGGAGGGTTTTCAGAAGCAGGTCATACAAGTCGGGGTGGAAAAGTAAAGCCAAAGTGAGCCCTAATTAACGACACAAAGGATCCCAACTGACCCTCCATGTTATTAATGCTCTGCTCATACTCCCAGCTCCGCATGTTGTGGTCGGCAAGCCTGAGGAGAAGACTTCTGCATTCTCCCTTAACTTCGGCGACCTTGGCCTCGTGTTCTTCGGTGACTACTTCCAGGTCCCGAACCAGTCCATTCCCGCGAGCTATGTCCTCGGTTATCTTGTCGAGCCGTTCTTCCTGCCAGTCGCTCTGAAGCCTCAACAGGACGTTGCGGCGGTCATGCTCGCCGGTGGTCAGGGATATGGCCAATTGATCCACCAGATTTCTCCTTTCGCGAAGCAACGTCGCGACCCGCTCATTAGCAAACTCGACGGCCTTTTTGTAACTATCAACCAGATAGTTGGTCAGCACCAAATGATCAGATCGATCCTCATAACGAGCCCGCAAGACGCGAGCCACCAGAATCTCCCGATTAGCAACACGATAGGCCTCTAAGGAGTGTGCAAAGAGAGTCGGGAAAGTTCTATATTCCCTCCCCAGTGTAGTACCTTCGAGAGAAGTGGTATCAAGGTCCTCGAGCAGGACACAGATTGCATCCTCGGTTGCAGAATGATCGATTATGTGCGCGTAACCGCGACCCAGTAGGTTATAAAGCTTTTCCCACTGGGCCAAGACATCAGTTCAAAAAGTGCGTACGGGAGAGGAGGCCATTTGCGTTGGGTTGGCTTGAGAATAAGACGAGTTTAACAGAGAGATTAGAAGGAAGAGGCTGATTATGCGAGAACGTTAACCTTCCATACATTAATTCCTCATTTTATAGCAACTCGAGGATGATGAAGGGTCTCAATAATAATGCTGGTGGAGCCCAGTTAGGGGGTAAAGCAGGAGGTCCCCTCACGAGAACCAATGGATTCGTTTCGATCCGCGATTTCCGGCTCATCAATTAAAAGATGTAAAAGATTTGTCGGGATCACCATTATTAGAGTTAGGTGGGAGGTAAGCGCAACTATCGAAGAGAGCCCTAACAGGATTTGGCAGTCCCATCACGTTGAAAAGCTAAGCGAGAAATTCAAGGTCTTGAGGGGGAACGTTTGCCTAATGATGCTTGAAGAGCGTCTCCTGAACATGCAAAGTCACTCGAAGAAAACTTTATAGGGAGTGAGCATACATGAGAGAGTGGAGAACTCTGAGTGGGCAAGAACCAATCAAACATTTCTCAATGCAACATATTTAAGAGGTTACTGTCAGCTGCTAGAGGCGACTGACTCAAAAATCTCAGAAATTGAACCACAGAGGGATCTCGAAGATTCCAAGATCAAGTCTAACGCCAAAACCATGGAGCCCAACACTTCTGGCAACGGAAATCAAGATCACGGCGACGACGACAACGACATCCACAATGCTCAACTCGGGAAAAGAAGACGTCCTCACCAATACTCTCAGGAGGAAACCCAAATGCTGGAAACCATTTTCAGTAAAAGCCATTACATGAAAAAGAAGTGGAGAATTGAATTGAGCCGGGAGTTGGGGATTAATCAGTCGAGGATCCAGTTTTGGTTTCAAAATAGGAGATCCAAATCGAGGGCTCAACGCAAACGTCAGGTGGTCGAGATTTTAAAGGAAGAAAACCAAAAGCTGCGAACAGAAAACATGAGGTATGAAAAAGCTCTCAATATCACCGTTTGCCCTCATTGCGATAACCTCGTCGCCCTCGGTAAGATATTCCCCGATAAGCCTCACGCGATGATTGAAGACGTTCATTTACCACCCTACTCCCTCGGGGCATCTCCTGCTCAACCAGATTTTGCCGGAGTCACGCATGAGCAGGATGATCCTACGAAGATGATACAAATGCCTCCTGGGGATGGGATTTGCATCGCTTTGATTGGAGTTACAGTTTCAAGGAGCTGGATGTTACCGCCGACCAGCTCAAAGCATATCAGCCTCATGCACAACAATTTTCGATAGGGTCGGGTCCTGCTGGAGATGAGTTAATCAGTCGTCAAGCCATCGATGCAATTTTGGGCCACGATAAGAGGAGGTTCGCTTGGCCCCCTGAACTGCATTCCAAATTCCTAGATGTGGTTCACCAAATGGGGATCGACTCAGCAACTCCGACGCGCATATTTAAGGCCATGAATGTACCGGGGCTTAGTAAGGAGCTGGTCAGGAATCACCTTGCTGCCTACAGAAAGCTATTAAGACAACGTCGAGTAGAGCTAAATCGGGAGGAATCCGTCTCGAGCTCAAAAGCTAGGGGCGACCGCCATTGTAATGCTCAGGCATCAAGAGATACCCGGCCAAATCTAAGCATCAATCAAGCTAGCAACCCGACCACCGACCACCGGCAAACTGAAAGCTGATCAGAATGTCCTCCCAGGCCATTTCAACACTTCTCAAGAGCGCGTGTCACAAGTACAGCGAGTGCGCACTCCTCCATTCGAGCAGCAGTCGGCTGGTGCTCTGCCTGCCGCTGGTCAACCCACGACAGACGATTTCTTCGATGAGGGGCTCGATGCCTTGTTCAATCAGTGGGAAGCTGGCATGCTTGGACAGCCATGATCTAGCACCTGACTCGGGGCACGATGGGTCGGTCACTACGAACACCCATAGAAAGAAGAACATGTTCACGAGTAGATCACTCATTTTATCCGTTGTAAAGTTCCTACGGGAACATTTTTCTTTAATGACTATAGTTAATTCTATATTAAAACCAACGCTATCGACGAACATCGTCATGCTCAGTTGTGATGATCCCTTGTTAGATTAAGTCTGAAACCAGAGACGGTCTTTAAAATTTTGAGTGGCCACGAACTCATTCCTCACCAAGCGCCCGGGATGCTGAAATGAAGAGTAACAGCATGCACAGAGAAAATGCCACTTTCGTTTGAACGATGAAAATGGGTTGAGAGAAGATCATAGCGTTAATTCCCATGGAGCTAAATGAATTAAACGGAGTCATTAATTGCGGGCGGGTCCACCGCTGCTCCCCACGTTCTCGGGCCTAGCAAATCATAAAAGGCGCCGAAAGATTGTAGACCCACCACTTTGAAGACTGAACTAGGGGACGAGCGCAATACTCGATGAAACCGAATCAATGCAAGAGAGTTTGTGATCCTATCACGAGGAAAAAGAAAGGGGAATACAGACGATGAGTAATTGCAGGATCTCGGGAGAAGCGCTTGCTTGCTGGTCTTCATATGCAGCCTGAAGGATGGTTCCAGGACACGCACAATCACTTGAGAAAATTTCTAGAGTGAGCAAACACGTAAGAGCGAATTGAGAAAGCTGAGTGAACTAGATCAGCCCGAGATACCCCGATCCATCATGTTTAAAAGTTATTCCCATCTGCTAGAAACGCCCGACCTGGACATTTCTGAGCACGAACTGCTGGGAGACTTTGAAGATCCTGGAGCTGAATCCTGCTCGAAGGCCATAGAAACTGACTCCTCCAGCGATGAAATTCTAGGTTTCAGCTACGAAGAAGGAGTATACAATGATGACCGGAGTCGGAAAAGGAAGCAACTACAACGCCACACTCCAGGCCAAATCCGAGAGCTCGAAGCTTTCTTCAATGAATGCCCCACTCCAAGCAAACGACAGAAAATGGAGTTGAGCCGAAAAATAGGATTGGAGCTTTCGAAGGTCAAGTTTTGGTTCGCCAACAAACGAACCCGAGTGAAACAGCAATACGCAGACCATGAGTTACTGGTCCTGAAGGAGGAGAATGAGAAGCTTCAAGCTGAAAGCGCGAGATATAAGGAAGCTCTGACCAAGGCCACCTGCCTTAATTGTGGTAATCCTGTTGTCCTCGGCGAGGTGTTCCTCGATGAACCATCCCTGTTGACGAATAACGCTCAGCTGTTACCGTATTCTCCACAGCATTTTCCGACACAGCCAGATACCGCCGGAGATCTGCATGAGCAAGTCAACACCATAGAATCAACACCAACATCCTCTGAGAAATGGGATATGAATCATCACAGGGGGAATTCTCTCAATGACGAACTCGCTATCGCAGCCAGCCAATCCAAAGTCGGTGAGTCCCTCCCTGGACAACTTTTGAAACGACTAGATCCCGTAGAGAATAGCTACCGAAGTATTGACGATATTTTGGGTGATAAGAGAACAAGGTTTTACTGGACCTATGAGCTTCACACCAAATTTGTTGATGCAATTCGAGAACTGGGAGTTGATTCGGCTAGCCCACTGCGCATACTCGAGATTATGAATGTGCCGGGGCTCTCTAGAATTAACGTTGAGTCTCACCTCAAGTACTATAGGAGATTGCTAAGGGATGGAAGGATAGCGTTAAACCATCATAAAGCCAGTTGGAGCTCAAGTGCTGGGCAGAGTTACAACCATGATGATTGGAGAGCCAAGAGCACCCAACCGTGTTTCAGCAATGACGGGACTAGCAGTCGTGTCAGCGACTCCTCTAACCCAAATCAGAATGCTCCGCCGAGCTATCTCAATACTCCTCAGGAGTATATGCCACAGTTCCAGCACATAGAAATTCCTCAGTTTGAGCGCGAATCAGTCATTAATGCTGTCCCTGAAGCGGATCTGGCATTGGTAGAGAGTGCACATATGAACCTGCCGGTCATCGGAGGAAGTTCCAATTCGAGGGGTCAAATTGCTCACGGCGAGAGCAAAGAGAGGAATCCCTCGCCTGCAGTCGACGACACCCAATCTGGGCACCAAGGGCTAGAAAGAACAGGTGATTTCCTTGATGAGGAGCTGGACACTTGGATCAATACTCTTCGGGAATGTATGTCTCAACCCCAACAGGGCAATGATGAAGGTTCCAGCTCAAAGATTCCAATCCCTCACAACGAAGGCAATGAAAGAAATCTGCCCCCAACAATCGTTGATACCCAACTTGAACATCAATGGCTCGAAGACCCGAGCAATTTCCTTGGCGATGAGTTCAATCTTTGGCTCGATCAATTTGGAGCCGGAGGACCATCGCAGTGGTGACGCGAGGCCGGTGATCAAACGTCTGATGCAAGGCATGGCTACTCGATGAAAAATGCTTCGAGAAAAGGGGTTGAATACTCCTATTGCATATGTTGTTGATCGCACTGTAAGGTTCCCACGGGAACATCTTTCATTAATATCTAGAACTAATTGCGCGTGAGTGTCAACATCACCCTTTGAGCATCTTCAAGCCGAAGGCCGTGGATTAATCACTTAATCCGTAGAGCAAGTTCCATGAACCATAATTATCACCCGCAGAGCATAATGGAATCCATTCCTTCAATACAAGATACATTCGGCTGCGGAGCCACCCGTTTGGTAAAAGGACGTATCGTTCCTAGTTGATCTTCAATCAGATCAGGGGATAATGTTTCCTCTCTTCTTCCTCTCAGGTGATAAAAAGAGACAAGGCCCTAAAAGGCCATGCATTCAAATGGCTAAACAAACGTTGCCCAGCTGGGGGGGCAGATGAACCATTGATGTTACAAACACTCCAAGCATGGATAGGCGGATTTGATAGAGGTTGTTCATATCAATACGCAACATCAGAATGGGATGAAAATCAAGAGTAAAGTTGTATCGTCCCAATTTGTCTTGAATTTGGGAATATGAATTAACACTTATTTTTTATCCTTGACAGGGGAATCGCCTTGGAGACGAATAAGTTTTTACATCCCACATACTACCTGTTAGGGTACATGAGGGTAGGATGTATCGTTTCGATTTTCGAAAAATTCGTGAACATACAATGATATGCTTCTTTTACATTTTCAGGGATCTCCAGCCACGGTGGACAGGTAGGTATCCCTTTCCCCCAATCCATTGAAGATGTTAAACAAAAAAAAAACACAGAGAGAAAGAAAAAGCTTTCAAAATCTGATGTCTAGAAAAGACATGGAATTCTAACTTCATTGGCATTCATGTTTTGAAACATGAGGTTGTCTGAACACGCATTGTGCACCATAAAATCCCCTTGACGGGTAAAATTTTTGGGAAAACGAAAGAGATTTTTCCAATCAAAAGTTGTTCAAAACTCTCAAAAGGATGTTTCCTCAAAAGAGAGGCAAGCTCAAATCCAAACACATCCTACATACACTTGAGAGATGAGTGGAGCGAATCAAATAGTAAAATCTGGACCTACGGAGGTAGGGACCATTCGCAGCGATTACATGGATTGGGACGACGGAGGCGTTCGTTTCATATCATAAACACTACAGGTGACCGTTGACAACCCACTTGAACGGCGGTTTTCATTCTTAACCCTGTCAAGAACCACCCCACACCGGGGCAAAAAGGAAGTAAGTCCAGCAGCATCAGGAGAAAATGGTTAGAAATTTTCTTGCTCGGACTAACATTAATCTTTGTGTGTTGTTTATATGGTAATCCAAGTGCCATAGGATGACGAGAAGCATTCATTCTCTATCCCACACACCATATCCTTTGCACAGCCAAGTTGAGCCTGCGAATTCATTTCATAAACCCCTGTTGGTGATCATGGGATGTTTCAAGATAGAAACTGTATCACTCCAAGAACGGAAGAAATCAAGAGATGGGATTTATAGAAAAATCTCATATCGGCGTTTAAGTGTGCTATGATTCAAGTTGTATATCTAGCACAATTTTCTGAACATCGTAGTTCCAAAGGAAAAGAAAAGGCGGGATTTCAACAAAAAATCCCCAGCATCAAGAAAAAGCAAAGTGCCTGGTAAAAGCAAGGCCGATGCTCGTGAAAACTGTTTGATTGATCCCCAATAAAGCCTAGTTGGGAAGAGAGAAAAACCCATAAAGGAGTCAGATCAAGAAGACTGCTCCCCAAACGATGTCAGCCGTGGTGCAAAAACACGGACAGAATTGTCAATCTCTTAATACCACAAGAGACGTTCTCTAAAGGATTTGTGCACACCTCAAAAGCGGTTGCACACCTCAAAAATGGAAGATGCAGAATGGAAAAGACATGTGACAAATTTGCAATGATCACCAATGTCGAATCCTTCGTGATTTCTGGGCCAAAAACAAGCCTTTTACGGTCCCCAATCCTACCAATGTTACAACCCTGAAACAGTCTTCTCTGACTAAGACACTTGGGTTAACATATAGCTTAACTCGAAGAAGTACGAGCAAGACTCTTTCTTTCTCATTTTGCAGGGTTCTTGACTTGTAAACCCGGAGCAGATGGTGAAGATTTTCATTCGATGGCCCCGACTCCAAAGCGGGTCCCCCTTGAAAACCAATATCCAAGCCCAACATTACGGTCCCGTGGAAGACCTCCCGACCGATCAAAATGTATGCGCTGCGAATGAGCCTAAAACCTAGGCACATGTCAGTAGGGAATTGAGTGCATCCCCTAAAAATCATCACCTCAAAACAGGTGAGATGGCCTCCTTGTCGAGAAATATTCCAATTGACGTTTTGAGCAAACTCTTTTTGGGAATTTTCAAACTGTGGATCCAGATTTTCCATGCAAGGGATTCGTGATCACATTTGCACGTTGCAAAAATGTTTTGGATAACCTCCAGCATCAAAATGCACATCTCATGACTAAAGCTTAAGTCATAAAATTTTGTCAATTGGACAATTGCTGTCTTCTCAAAGATTACCAATATTTTCTTGGGGAAGAGAAACCCTTAAAAAAAAATCCTTTTCAAAATATCAAACAGTCTCATCGGATGTGGAGAACCCTTGTCATGAGACCCCCTTTTCAAAAATATCAAACAGTCTCATCGGACGTGGAGAACCCTCGTCATGAGACCCCTTTTCAAAGCAAACAAAGGTAGATACCGCCTGAAGGATCAACACAAGGTAGATACCGCCTGAAGGGTCAAACCAAGGTAGAAACCGCCTGAAGGGTCAACACAAAGGTAGATACCGCCTGAAGGGTCAACTCAAGGTAGATACCGCCTGAAGGGTCAAATCAAGGTAGAAACCGCCTGAAGGGTCAACACAAAGGTAGATACCGCCTGAAGGGTCAACTCAAGGTAGACACCGCCTGAAGGGTCAACCAAAGGTAGAAACCGCCTGAAGGGTCAATCCAAAGGTAGATACCGCCATAAGGATCAATCCCATGGTCCGATCCACCATACGGATCAAAACTTTGACTAATTCTAAATGTTGGAGAAGTTATTTTCCTAGGTAAGTCTTACTGTAGGTGAACCGCTTATGGTCTGATCCACCATACGGATCAAAATCCTTGGCAAATTCCAAAGCGTGGGATGCGCCTTCCTTAGGTTCCTACCAGTCGGGAACCCCATAATGGTATGACCTACCATACAGGTCAGAGCTTAATCTCCCTAGGATATTCTGAACGAGTCCTAGGTATCTTCTTGAAAGTCGTCGCAACCGGCAGCATCTGACAGGTGAGCTTCAGGTAAGCCTCTCTCACTCCGGCTCATGTTCGAATCGCAAGAGTAAACCGGTGATTAATTTGAGCATCCATCAAAAGACTTAAGGGTCCGATGTCATAGCATTTCTTTTCACGAGTCGAGTCGATCAGGACTCAGGTGTCACCTTGTCTTTGAGAGAAACCTCTGAGGGGATTCCTCTGATGAGATTCCTCTCAAAGAGGGGCAGCTGTTGACACCTAAATTTTGATCAAACTTTTATTTATTTATTTATTTTTATTTTTATATTTTAAAAACAATTCATAAAAATATCAAAAAAATATCATAAAATCACAAAATCAACTTTGGAAGCCTTGGCTTGGCCTTAGGAACCATTTTGACCAAAAAAAATAATTTTCATAATTTTCATTTTTTTAATATTTTCGAAAAATACAAAAAAAAGAAGAAAATCAAGAAAAATAATATTTGAGGTCACAAAAATTATATAAGAATAGTCGGTATTTTTATTTTTATTTTATATATTTTCTGACCTCATAAAACAGTAAAATTCAGGTTCGATTTTAGGTATTCTCTGATCACCATAAAATTGAATTTGGCAAAAATATTAGTAATAATTAAAAGGAAAAGGATTGAAAACATCATCATTTAAAAGGAAAAGATGAATAATCATTTTGTCTTCGCTTTTGATTACTTTATTATTATTATTACTTTCTAATATTTTATTATATTATTATTTTATATTTATTATTTTTTTATTCACCTCCCCCCTCCCATCATCCGTCTCCCCTCCTTCTTCCTCTTCTTTTTCTTTTCTTCTGGACGGACGGTGCTTCCTCTTCTTCCTCCTCCTCTTCTTCTTCTTCTTTTCTTCTTCTTCTTCTTAAAAAAAAAAAAATGGAATCCTCACCTTCGTGCACTATTTGCCTTCGCCTTCGACCCTTCCGCCGTCGTCGCTAGCCGTCGTACCTCAAAGCCGCCGTGAATAACCCAAGACCCGCGGCCTCCACCCGTTTCAAAGTTTGGTTCGGGATTATTTCGGATCGGGCCAAATCCGTCATCGCCAAAGCGCGCTATCGCCTCCAGCGACAACCCCGGAGTCCTACCTCCTCCCTCGGAGCTTATGGAGCCTACGCGCCGCTGGTGGAGCCCAGAAACAGCCTCGGGTCACCACCCCATCGTCGGAGCGTGTCCGGACGTGTCCGGGCGTGTCGGAGCGTGTCCGGACGAGTCCGGGCGTGTCGGGCGTGTCGGGCGTGTCGGAGCGTGTCCGGACGAGTCCGGGCGTGTCGGGCGTGTCGGAGCGTGTCCGGACGTGTCCGGGCGTGTCAGACGTGTCGGAGCGTGTCCGGGCGTGTCGGACGTGTCGGAGCGTGTCCGGACGTGTCGTAGGGTGTCCGAACGTGTCCGGGCGTGTCGGACGTGTCGGCGCGTGTCGGAGCGTGTCGGAGCCGTATCCGAGCAGTGTCGGAACAGTGTCGGAATAGTGCATGAACAGTGTCGGAACAGTGCATGAACAGTGTCAATTTTTTAATTTTTTTTAATTTTTTAGTCTTAATTTGTGAAATTGACTATCCACATTCTAATGGTGATCGACAGGTAACGGGCATGGGGATGGTCGCAGGCTGGGGCTGGGCGATTGAAGGCTGGTGTCCAATCCGGTATGTTTTACGTACCCGATCCGTATATCAGGATTATTTTTCTAAAATATTGCATTTATAAACTTGATTTGTATGTATTTGTTTCAGTCTAGTGGTTAGCTTATTTATCTGGTTGAGTGTTATCTATTGTCAAAGACATGCTTTTTGTTAAAATATTTTCTGAAAATATAAAAAAATATTAATAAATCAAAAATGCAAAAAAAAATGGAAAAATTAAAGAAAAACAAAAAAAATTGAGAAAAATTGCAGAAAAATTATAAAAATTGTCCAAGGCTGAAAATGACAAAAAATTGATTTGTTTTCATTTTTGGGATTTTCTCCCATTTAATCCAAAATGGCGATTTCACCCCTCAAAGGGTGAATCGTCTTTGATATTCTGATGAATTGTGGAAATTGCTTAGAATTTGGTGATGGACCAGATGGGTGGTTAAACCTTATGTCTAAGATTTCCACATTTCATTTCCATTTTTAGAAAATGACGATTTTACCCTTCGAATGGTAAATCGGTTTCTAAAATTCCCGAAAATCACGAAAATTGCCAAAAAATAGGAAACGGGTCAATTGAGTGACCAAACCTGTTTTGACTCCGGATTCATTCCGAAATGATGATTTTGTCCTTTTTGGGCAAATTGTCCCCTTTGTCTCAAAATTACGATTTTGCCCCTGATGGGCAAAATCATGTCTAAATCATTCCTAAGCCTGATTGATGCTTCTCTAGGCCAATATGGCCTTATTAGGAATGCCATGTGATTTATTTGTACACTTGAATTCATCGATTTGTGCACTTTATTATTGATTGTGATTGCTATGATAGTCATTCCTATCTGCATGAACTCCTAGATTTAGAACTCGTACCCCACTCATCTGCATGAAATCTTTGGTCAGAAAATTCAGTCAACTTAGGTACCGAAAGGGCGTCAACTCTGACAGTTGACGTAACTAAGTCCCCGAACCCAGTTCTCTGGTTATCGCAGAATTGAATAGAAACTCCCGACTATTCAATAGGGTGGTCCAATCGTACCCTCCAAAAAATGATTGGTGGCGACTCCTCGGCATGCACACTTAGCACATGTCACTAGACCACACTGAAGGTCGACTACGCATACCTCCGTTGCGATTTGGGTAATGGGCCTTGGGAGAGGCCCGCGTCCGACCAGACTGGACGGCCCATTAGCCCTCGAGAGCCCGACAACCTCGAGAGGGTCGCGACAATATGTTTTTGGCAGATTGCAGTGATAAGGGGTGTGGTCTGTGATTAACATTGTCTTATGCAGGATGGGCGTAGGAATGTATGTTATATGGATGATTTGAAGCGCTGATTGATATATAAATTGTGGCGCATGATTCACTGCATATTTGAGGATCACGACACTTTGCACAAAGCTCCCAAACCCAGGCCGCGAAATCACCTTTTCAGGTAGCCATAGACCAGGGATCGATATGCAACGCTCTAGCGTGGATTGCGCTGGGGTCGACCATATTCGATCCCACTCACTATCCAAGTCGAGACTTTTATCTATTTGTTGTGGATTGCGCTCATGGACGAATTTATCGACTCGGATAGAGGGAAGCCTTTAGGTTCCTCACCTAAGCCCCTTTGATTTTTAGAGTCAAGCCTCACTTGTCTCATGCGCATGTATATGGATGGTTGGCACACCTAAAACCAAAAAAAATCATTAGGTACCTCTCATGGTAAGATCCTGCCACTTCTATTTTAATTCACTTGCAGCCTTTTATTTTTGCACGACATGCTGCATTCATCAAATCCGATGGTTGAGTCTAATTCCATTTTAGAGTACGGATAGAAAAGATGTTCTCTCCAAGTCAGTCCCACATCCCGGACGTATTCATGTATGAGCGACGCGTCATTCGCCATAGGACTGTCGGGACATTCAACGGAGTTTACCCTTTTCGAGCTGCCCAAGGAATGATCCAGTAACCATACCGGAAGTTGAAGGACATGCGATAACAGCAAATTCGAGACACCTATCGGACATTATCAAAAGGGCATCTGATGAAAACGAAGACCCGAAATAGCCGAACCGAAGACACCAAATGCCGTCCTCTCAAGACCCGACTTGGGGCATCTCTTTAGGTTCTTAAGGGCCACGTTCCAATCGTCCCTTTTCTTATATCAGGATCATCGAGTCTGTAAGGAACACCCGTCTGTGGGTCTCCCATTTATCTTCTACACCTCGATTTCTAATTATTGTCTAAGTGTCTTGACATTGGAACGCGACACTGGAATTTCTCTCAACCATTCGGATTTTTCGGTTCAATCGCGTGTCTTACCCAGATGAAATTTTCGTTAGAACTCACACTTGGTATTTAACCCAAGTATGAGAATCTACCATTCATTTCATGGTGCGCCAGACATGAAATTGAACCGGTCTATAGCATGCATCATTGGTAATCCTTGGTAATTAACTAAAGTCGTCCATGTTTCCTGAATTCAAGAGGAGACATGATATCCAAATTACCTTCGGGAAATCATTTCAATTTGGATGTCCTATTTCCCACCGAATTTAGGACACATTGGAATTGCATTTTTATCTTCTTGGAAATTCCACAGATTTTCTGGGGATTTTCCAAAAGTGATAACCATGGATTACGCTCCTTTTAGTTTTATGTTTTCTCTTGAAAAACATCGATAAGAATTTTTCACATGAGGTTAAGGCTTGTGTAAAAGTCCTTATCTTCGTTAATCACAAGAAAGCATAAAATTGAAAGGATTTATGCTTTACTTCCCTTTCTGACATATTCCTGTCATTCGAACAGGTAATTTTCAAAGGCGAAATCCAAATACCTGCGTGGAGACTCAGTCACAAATTAAGATGGACCGAGATGGCGTGGAAAAACGCTTGACCACCCTAGAGAGCCAGATGACTCAGGTGATTGCAATGATGACAGAGATGAAGACACTCATCTTCACCATACAAGGGGCATCCCCGACGGTCTCCAATCTTGACCCGACCGTCCGACCTGTTTTGCCTAAAATATCGGACATTGATCAAGCTGAAGGAGCAAAGGTTTTCCCCGAGAGCGAACCTATGATGGCCGATCTGGAAAAACAGCACAAAGGAAAGCTTGGTGTTATTGAGGGAGATACTTTGACTGGAGAGAATCTGTTCGTCACATACCTAATTCGAGAGAAAGACTCTAGTCACCAGAAGAACGTTGAAGGTCACGTAAGCCCAACCAACGTCGAAACCTGTCCACCCAACGCCTCTCTCACACGCCTTAAAAGGGGGATGCCTGAGGTTCCACAAAGGCCAGAATTCGCCAAGAGATACGATGGCATTGGCTGCCCGAAAACTCACATCGATTACTATTTGGAAGCAATGACTGATTACGACTGGGATGATTCACTTCTTGTCCAGAATTTTCGGCATAGCCTGGTTGGCCCCGCGTTAGGATGGTTTACAGCGCTTGACGTCAAGGGTATCCAAGAATGGGACGATCTGGCCAATCAGTTTCTCCAGCAATACGATTTCAACAGGAAGGCCACCTCTACCAGGATGGATCTGGTACTTGTGAGGCAAAGGAGAAATGAAAGCTTTAAATCATTCGCACAAAGGTGGAGAGCGAAAGCAGCCCGAGTCCAACCTCCATTGGACGAAGAGGAGTTGATAGAGCACTTTCTGAAAGCTCTCCCCTATGATTCCTTTAGTCGGTTGAGTACGGCTCATTACCAATCATTTTCACAATTGGTACACGCGGGTGAAAGGTGGGAATGGGCTAAACGCAATAGTATAATCAGAGAAAAACAAAGGCGTGGAGAATCTTCTCAAATGAGTAAAGAGCCGGTCAGGGGGATGAAGACCAACTATCGAGGGACGATGGTCGCAAGTCAAATTTCTAAACACAAGTCGAAACATCAGTCACCTGATTTCGTCCCTCACCGGAGACAACCAGCGCCCAAGATAGAGAAAGCTGGCCAATCAAGCAAGAGAGGTCCTCCTTTCTTTACACCACTACCACTTCCTATGTCAGAACTACTCCCTCGGCTTTTGGAGGGAAGGTTGGTAGCCCAAGAAACACCGAGGGCGAAACCGCCAAAGTTCCCAGGGTTTGACATGAATCGAACATGTGCGTACCATATGGGTGAGAAGGGACATAATGTCGACAATTGTCGAGCACTACAGTATGATGTGCAAGCTCTCATCGACAACAACCTGCTGGTGTTCGATAGGGCAGGACTCGACGTCCGGCCAGACCTTTTGCCGGATCGCGAAATCAGCGATGTATCCAAGGATGGACCAGAAGGTGATCTAAGGCTTATCATCAACGTACCCGAATTACATGAGGTACCAGCTTTATCTTCTCGAAACCCTAAGAAGGGTACCACCTCGATGGGGCAAAAAGAACCATGCTTAGCCGAGATGGGTAATATGGGCATCATCGGTAGGGTTGAAGACCCCGCTTTTACGGCATCCTTCGAGAAGTTTAACTTAACCTCTAAAGGATATGCGGTAGAGACTATGAGGAAAGAGTCATGGGAGATCCCTGCTGGGTACTCATTGAGTGTCGAGGACATTGAAGAGATCGAAGAATTAGAGGAGTACGGAGAGCATCTGGAAGAAGCGTCCCGAGAGGACAGAAAGTTCACCTGGAATGCCAACAAAGGGGGCGAGACGCCACTTAGAAGGCATCGTCCGGTATGTGAGGCTAACAAGACAGTCATACCAAGCTCATTGAAGCAGGAAGACTCGTCGGCCCCAACTCCTATCCGGGGTAATGCCTTGTGCGGAACATCGAGAGTTTGCGAGCCCAAGAAGAAGTCGCCAATACAGTTTACATCACTTCCCATGCCACTATCAAAACTGCTCTCAATACTCTCGGAAAAAGGGATGGTGACCAAGGAGGTGTCGAGGTATAATCCTCAATTGTCCGAAGGATATGATGAAGCCATGTCGTGCGCCTACCATGCAGAGGAGAAGGGGCATAACGTAGACAACTGTATTCGACTGAAAATCAAGGTGCAGAAACTCATCGACAATGGCGTTTTGGATCTCAAGGAGATAAAGCAGAATAGCCAGCAAGACCCGTCATCGGAGTGCCAAGGTTTGGACAAGATGTACATGAATAACCCTATCGAAGACTATGCCAACCCAGCTGATCGGACAAACAATGACGGCCGATTACATGGATAAGGGAGTCACTTCTTCCTTTCCATCATTACTCTTTAGTTTATTTGCATTTTACTTCATTTGTAATCTCAAGTGCAGTTTCAAAAAAAAAATCAAAAATCAAAAATCAAAAATCAAAAATCAAAAAATGGGGACATGGGGGAGCACCACAAATCGGTCAATGACGAAAAACAAAAAAACAAAAAAAACAAAAAAAAACAAAAACAAAAAAAAAACAACAAGAAAAAAAGAGAAAAATTCCTGAGACCTGATTTCCCACATGTCTCCTGGTTTTCAAAACCTTTCAGGGCAGCGAAGATATCCGATGATAAGAGGATTAGTCCCCGTTCCCCACCTTCTAATCAAATCTTTCAAAATGTGTTTCTAAGAAAAATTCGTCATGTATGGACTCTCTTTTCCATATTTGGGCTAACTGCCTTCATGGCATCTTAGGTGTGCCGCCCAAAGCATGGAACGCCCAAGAGAAACGGAGCGGTGCTTCAAGAAGATTGAAGCTGGTCGACAACTCGAGCCACCGGGATGGACATTTGAAGACAGACAAATGAGCCGACTTCTCACAAAAAAGCATACCGAGGCAAAGGCCCACCGAGATGAAAAGGGGACGAGAAACTCCAAACGGCAGATAACCCCAAATTGAAAAAGAAAATAGCAAGAACTGTCAAGTGGATCAAAGCAGTCAACTGGGGCAAATCCCACTTAACTAGGGCAAACGCCACCTGACCGGGGCAGCCGGGTCAAGTGTAAAGACGTGTCGTTCCTAATTGATTTTCAATCAGATACCGGCATAATATTTCCTATCTTTTCCTCTCAGGTGAAAAACATGATAAGATGGTCAAAGACAAACGAAGGAAAATTTGTCTTCCCTATAAGATGAAAAGAAATGCGCCTTCAGCAGATGTCACCCATTGGGATTCCAATGACAAAATGAATCAAATTATGAAGAAGGAGCAACCTAATTAGGATTGGCTCTCCCTAAGTCGAAAAAGTTGTATCCGTTCCAAATCGGACTGACTGGTTCACGAGCTGATATGGTTTCCCATTCTTGCAGGTGATGACGAGAATGAACGAGTCCACTGAAAAATTTCCAGCATCTTGGATGCTAGAAGTGACTAGAGCGGGGATAGTAAATCCGTAGTCGTTTCAATTAAAGCTCCTTATGCAGCAATTGAGTCATTCATTCATTTCATCGCACAGGTGGAATAAAAGATTGTTAAAGCCTAAGGTGAATGCGACATGACACAATGAAGAAAATTGTTGCCTGTGAAGTAACACTTCAGGATGTTGAAGTACTCAGCCACAAGTAAACCCGTGCTTGCGGATGCCAAATAGAAGAACGCTCGAGGGACATCATGAAATGATAACAAAGCAAAAGATGCATGAAGAAATCGAAATGTATCGGCGAAGCTGAAAAGTGTCAAACATGGCGGCATATCAAACGCTGAGACCTTCGAAGGATCGTAGGATCACATCATCTGGCAGCATATCATCTGCTGAGATCTTTGAAAGGTGCGAAGTGCCAAAATCACCTGACACGGGGTGGATCGACTTCAACTAAGCAGGAATGCACCAATACGGCATGACCAGATCGCCTACAACTAAATCGGCCAGCCCCAGATAAAGCGTCCAGTGGCTGGGGGCTAATCACTCTCTACCCGGAAAGGGTACCAAATGTAGGATGTGCCGAATTCACCATGGGGATACGTAGGGGAAGTCCCTGAAGCAGTTACCACCCATGAATCATGATGAAATTGAGTAATCAATCAAAAGCAAAATGCATCAAGCCCTTCTAAATGAGAAGAAGGGCAACGCGGAACCATCCATTCGGTAAAAGGACGTATCGTTCCAAAATGATTGTTTTCTTCATATGAGAATAATGCTTCCTTTCTTTTTCCTCTCAGATGATGATCAAAAGTAGAGGACTCAGGATGCAGTGCTTTCAAATGACAAACAGGGAGTATCCTTTTCATGGCATCTCAGACATGCACTCTAGTTAAAATATTTTCAAAAGCATTCTAATGGCTCAATTTGTGAACAAAACCTTTGAAGAAACTTGAAGAAGTTTCTCATCATTTGGAAATCTCTATGAGAAGAACACTTGAAAAGAAAACTTCAAGTTTTGCAGATTGACACATCTGATAAAAATGCCTTCTTTGAATAGAATGAAAAATACGAATTCATTTTTCGTTGCATGCATACATAACATGCATCATGCATATCATGCACACATCATGCATACAAAGAACCCAAAGGGAGAAATGCCGGTTCCCGCAAGACAAATTTCAAGGGTAAATTGTATCGATTCCAATAGTCAATTACACATGCCCTTTACTCATGAGATTTCTTATTTTCAACAGGAACATCGAATACCTCAAATGGCGACTGTGATCGAGGGAATCACCAAATCGCCACACGACAAATCCCCAGACTATCAAGCTGTCTAGGGATAGAGAAAAAATAATCGAAGACTCTGGCAATTGAGATAGACGACCAGAATCGACAAAATTCATGGAAGCGGGCTCCCCCATTTGCTTCGAGGAGCCAAGCCGGGGGCAAACTCTCATGATCCCCCATGAAAGCGCATCGGACCAGGGTTATTAAATCCAGAGATAACAAACATCAAGACAAGCCTTACCAGGGCAAAATACTGGAAGAACACCGTCCCTTCAAATGTTGGAAGGACAAAACCCCGAAGGGAGTATTTCTTTCCTAAAATTTCAAATGAAGTCAAATAAGGACCTACACCTGTTTCTTCATGTGCAGGTGCATGGATGTTGTCAAAATTGAATTGAAAATTGCTAACAAACAAGGAAAGTGCTAAGGCATGTTGCCAAGACGGACACCGCCCAACTGTGGCAAAACAGTTGTTGACTTGATCGAGGATCATCTCACGAACAACGCCCACCCACGAATGCAGACGAGATGAAGCAACATTCATCGTCCACATCAGTATACGGAGAGAAGACATCCCCAAAGTGGATGAGAATTGCAGCAAAATGCAAAATGAACTTAGCTGGGGCAAGCGTCGCCTAGCTACGATAAACCACGTCTAACTGGGGCAAGTGAATCATTTGTACGCCGGACAAAGAAGGACGTTTCTTCTCTGGCAAAATCCATGGACGCAATGACAAAGTCGTCCGCATCAGAAGCAAACCCCAGGATACAAACCTGGGTGGATGGTAACTTGGTATCGTTCCAATTTGATCTCCCAAAGATTCCAGGATTAACATGAGTTTGCTCTCATTCGGCAGAAAATTGGTGGCACCAAAAAGCCACAAAAGAAAGGATCTCGCCCGATGTGGAGGCAAAAAGAAATATCCGTTGCAAGAAGCAAGTTGCCAGGAAACGGAACCCTAGAAAATGACGTAGAATACGTCCAAAAGCACAAATTGATCTCATCCAGTGCAAATCCTAGAGAAGGATTTCGTTGCCAAACATATGGATAGATCATGGCCACGAGCTAGATGGCCGACTTCAACAAGCCTCACATTTGCGTTCAAATGGAGGCGCGAAGCGAGAGTAAAGCAGTATCGTTTCGATTTGTCTCGAATTTCGAAACACGAACTTACACTTAATGTTTATTGTTGACAGGGATTCACCGTCAAGATGGACAGAAAATTGTTGGCACCAGAAAGCCGCAAAATAAAAGAACTCGCCGACAAGGAGGCAAATAGAATTATCGACCTTGGAAGTCAGGACTCCAAGAAATGGTCTTTGATTATAAGATCGAGTGGAGGGTAAAAAGTATCGCTTCCACAATTCATGCTTTAATATGCATTCCGATAACAACTTCCTTTTTCCTTGAATAAAAGGAACTCTGAAGAGTGGCGCTGGAATGCGTCCAAAAACACAAATGGATCTCCTCTGGGGCAAATCCTGGAGAATGATTCATCGCCAACCAAACGGAGGGATCAAGGCCACGAGATAGAGGGCCAAAATTCCGCAAGCTGCGCGTTTGTGTTCAAATGGAAACACAAAGCAAGGACAAGGCAGTATCGTTTCAATTTGCCTTGAATTTTGGAACGCGAACTGACACCTAATTCCCGTCCTTGACAGGGGCTCGCCATCAAGGCAAAACAGGTTTTCATATCACATGTATTACCCATTGGAATACATGACCAAGGGTAAAATGTATCGTTCCAAGTTTTTGCGAAATTCGTGAACATACAATGACATGCTTGTTTTACGTTTTCAGGGATCCCCGGCCACGGTGGACAGGTAAGTATCCCTTTCCCTAATCAATTGAAGATGTTAAATAAAATATAGGGAAAACGAAAAGCTTTCAGAATCTAATGTCTGGAAAAGGCATAGAATTCAAACTTCATTGGCATTCATGTTTTAAAACAGGAGGTTGTGTGAACATGATTAGAACATGCATGGTGCATCATAAAATCCCCTTGACGGGCAAAATTTTTGGAGAAAATGAAAGAGATCTTTCCAATCAAAGTTTGTTTAGAACCTTCAAAAGGACGTTTTCTCAAAAGACGAGAGGCAAAGCCTAATCCAAACACGTCCTATACACACTTGAGAGAAAAGTGGAGCGAATCATATAGCAAAATCTGGGCCTACGGAAGTAGGGACCATTCGCAGCAATTACATGGATTGGGATGACGGAGGCATTCGTTTCATATCCCCAAATACTACAGGTGACCATTGACAGCCCCTTCGAACGGCGGTTTTCATTCTCAACCCTGTCAAGAACCACCCCACACCGGGGCAAAAAGGAAGTAAGTCCAGCAGCGTCAGGAGAAAATGGTTAGAAATTTTCTTGCTCGGACTAACATTCATCTTTGTGTGTTGTTTATATGGTAATCCAAGTGCCATAGGATGACGAGAAGTGTTCATTTCTCTATCCCACACACGTATATCCTTTGCATAACCAAGTTGAGCCTGCAAATTCATTTCATAAACCCGTTGGTGGTCATTGCAAGTTCCAAGACGGATGCATCATCACTTCAAAAACGGAGGAGTTCGAGACTTAGGGATGTTGACACCTGATTTTTTTTACCATTTATTATTGTGATTTTTATTCTTTAAAATTAATTAAAAATATCAAAAAAGGTCATAAAATGACAAAATCAACTTTGGAAGCCTTGGTTTAACCTTAGGAACCAATTTTGAACAAAAAATATTTTTCGGTATTTTTAATATTTTTCGAGTTTATTTAATTATAAAAATACCCAAAAAATCAGAAAAATACCATTCGTGGTCAGAAAAATACCCAAAAATATTCGATAATTTTGTTTTAATTTCCTCTTCAAGTGTGTCACTTTAAATCTCAAAAATTCGGCTCGGGTCAATATGTTCCTTCACAAACATAAACCCGAACCGAGCCTAAAAAAAAATCATTTTCGAGTCTTTTAGTTTTCAATTCTCACTTTTTATAAGCTATGACATTGGATTCTAAAGTCTTAAAGTGCAATTAGGTCAATTTGCCCTCCAATTTAATCAATTTTTACCAAAAGGGCTTAATTGCACATTTTTCTTTCAATTAGTCCCCGGTTTCACGGATGTATACGTATGCTCTACGTATTTATACGTCATACGTATTTATACGTTATGCATATTTGTACTGTTTGGTAACCTCTTTAACTCTTGTAATAATAATAATGGTTATTATTTTTAACACCTTTGTTAGTGCCTTTTTTTTAGCATTTTTGTATTGTGAGTGCTATTGCTAGTGCTATTTTTAAATAGCATTTTTTGTATTATAAATTGTGAGTGCTATTGTTAGTGCTATTTTTAAATGACATTTATTTATCATAAATTGTGAGTGCTATTGTTAGTGCTATTTTTAAATGGCATTTATTTATCATAAATTGTGAGTGCTATTATTAGATAGAATTTATAATTGTTAGTGCTATTTTTAAATAGCATTTTTGTATTATAAATTTTGAGTGCTATTGTTAGTGCTATTTTTAAATAGCATTTTTGTATTATAAATTGTGAGTGCTATTGTTAGTGCTATTTTTAAATGTCATTTATTTGTGAGTGCTATTTTTAGATAGAATTTATAATTGTTAGTGCTATTTTTAAATACAATTTATTGGAAGGTATTTTTGGCTATAAAAGGATGGCAAGAGTTTTGAGGTTGAAGGGGAGAGACATTTTGTAGAGTGTGCAAATTTTTGAGAGCTTAGAGAGAAGAACACAAACACTCTCTATATTTTCATAATCTTGAGTGAGCAAAATATACTAAGTTCGGAATATTGATTCCGCATATTGCTAGCACAATTGTTGTGGAGTTATTAGTCGTCTCCCCGTTCGTCAATTGGTGGTGCGTCCGAACTAGATGCCTAACACTTGTGGAGGCTGAGATCGAAGAACATCGAACCGACACCTCCGTTCAAGCACGCTACGAGAGGTAATCTATTTACTCCCTTTGAGGCTTTGTGATTTTTTTCGATTGAAATGCACGAAGTACGCCTCTGGAGATACATGTAGGGGTTGTTATTTATTTCTGCTACGTGTTACGTGGATCCCAATAGTGGTATCAGAGCCAATCCTTAGGTGTTTTCGTGCATTTAATTGATTTTTGCAATTTTTGCAATACTATGGCCAATATGTATTAACGAATTATTCGTCTTACATGGCTAATGGAGGTTGATTATTTTATATGATAAATTAATCAACGTAGCAAAAATTGAGACTAAATCAATTTTGAATCGAAAATTTATGGCTATCTTATTTTACGTAAAAATTCTGATTATGATTCAACGTAGAATTTTTATTGTGCCTTCCTAAGTTTTAAATTGTGAATTTATTACTTACGTGGAAGGGTGGTGATCATGGAAAAATCCCTAATCAATGTGATTGATGTATATATGAATGTATGGTGATTATTTATATATTTGGGGTTGTAATTATTAAATGGAGGCTGCGTACTCCTTTTATTTTTCATGTAATCTTTATTTTTAGCATAGTCAATTGTTAATGTAAATGCTACGAGGATTACGTGGATGAGCCTTTTAAGTCGGCGAGCTCTTAGGGGCCCAATTCTTGAAGAGTTCAAGAAACCAAGAAGAAGCGAAGAGCGGCTCTCCGTTATTAAAATATTAAAATGATTAAATGTGGTCACATTGGCTCGAGACCCATTAAATCATAATTCCATGATCACCACGTAGGATAGATGTTTATGTGATTGACATCTATTTATTTGTTATGATTACGTGAGCATGTTAAACTGGTTAATATGCAAAGTCAGACTTACCTCACCCAAAATTGCGCCTGCATGAAATCCTAGTTAGGAAAATCACTCGCGTTAGGTACCGAAAGGGCGTTGGTAATGACATCAACGTAACCAAGTCCCCGAACCCAAAATCTCTGGTTCCGCAGAATTGATCGATCTCTCCCAATCGTTCAATAAGGTTTCCGGTCTACCCTCCAAGAAAGACCGGTGGCGACTCCAAATGCATGCACAAGTTGCACATGCCACCACGACCACACTAAGGTCGAAAGCGATCGACTGTTATCGTCGAATCCCTTTGAAAAATACTCCCGCCGCGATTTGGTATGGGCCTGGGAGGGCCCGCGCCGATCCAAAGCCCGCGATCCGCACCCTTGTGCGGGGGAAGGCCCGCGATCGGTAATCCATTAGCCGCGTCCTCTTTCGGACGGGTCGCGACAGCTGGCGACTCCGCTGGGGACTTTGTTCTAGAACCTATGGTTCTAGACCCCAAGTGGACTTAGGCCGTAATTAAAACGCTGAGTGATGTTTCTAACCCTGCAGGCGCTCTTGAAGGTGAGGTAAGTCCGCTCATGATAGGTGTTATATGTTTTTGCAGATTGGAGAAATAAGGGGTGTAGTCCGTGATTAACATTGTCTTATGCAGGTTGGCGTAGGAATGTATGTTTTGTGGATGATTTGAAGCGCTGATTGATAAACTGTTGTGCATGACTTGCATTGTGGTGTTCACGACACATAGACACACACAACCGCGCCTAAAACCCCGGGCGCCCCTATAGGAAAACAATAGAAGGAACTGAAAATGGAATCTCCATGAGGAAAAACATGGGGTAATCCACTTTTCAATTCCGCTCACTTCGAACTATGGATCGAGTCCCAATGCAACGATAGCTGTGCAATGGAATCGGCTCTTTCTAGAACTCGAGGTGGGAACCTTAACCTTAGGTGCCAAACCCTCTGATTTTTAGAAGTTTACTATCACTTGTTTCATGCGCATGTCTTTGGGCGGTTGGTACACCTAAAACCGCACATAAGTCGACGAGTTGGGTTGGTAAGACTCTCTATCCCCCCAAATCTATCACTGTTCATATAAATATAGGCATTTCATTTATTGCATTCTGGTGATTAGATTAAATGCCATTTCGAGGATAGATATGTGCGTTTGTCCCTAACGTCCTTGATAGAATACGAGGAGGGTGATATCCCACGACGAACACCGAGTGTGCGATAAGGAGCATACTATGGACATTATTGAGGTATCATCCAATGAAGATGACGAGTTGGGGCAAGTGATCCTGAAGGCACAGATCAAAACTGGGGCATCCTTAAACGTTAGGATCACATTCCTTTATGTCATTTTCCATTACTAGTCCTCTTGTATAGGGTTTATTTTTACTGAGGTTTTCTCTATCTCACCCCTTAGAGCGATTGTATTAGGGGTCTATTGGTTTATACATTCAGATGGAACTTGGTTGTATTTCTTTTAACGGGTCATTGGAATGTGATAGTGGCATTTTTTCTAATCATCCGAATACTCCCAAGTCAAGTTTATAATTCCTTTAGAGGAAATTAAAATTGGAAGTCTTGCACGACCTTTTGGTCGTGTGAGGTAATCCAACCCCAATTTCGCTAGAAGGAACTACACACTTGAATTGGTTCATGCATGTTGTACACTACTGGTAATTCACGATAATTGATCAAGAATATCAGCGTAGTTTCAAATTTAATGACGAGATAGATGTCCAAACTACTTTCGTTCTTAGCGAGCGACCTTAATTTGGATGCCATATCTTCAATTGAATTTAAAACACATTATTATGTCTTGCGCTTTTGACTAATTCGTTCTCCTCGAAATTAATCAAAAGCGATTATCGTGAATTACATTCCTTTCAATAATATGCTTTCCTTCGAAGAATACTGATAAAAAACTTTTTGCGCAAGATTAAAACCCTTGTAAAAGTTTTTGTCCTTATTAATCACGAGCAAGCATAAGATTGAAAGGGGTTTATGCTTTCTTTTTCAAATTATTCCTTCTGATTCAGTCGTTTCATTTGCAGGTGAAAAAATAGGTAATAGAGAGAAATCTTCTCCTGGATAAGTCTGAGGCTATTCTCTCATCTGATCATGAGCGAGTTATAAAATCAGGACATATTTGCTCGGCTTATTGATATTATGGTTCGGCTCACCCAAGTTGAAAATGTTCGGATGCTCAAAGAAATGAACCATACATAAGTTAAAACACACACATTTATTTTGCTCAGTGGAGGGTTTTCAAAAGCAGGTCATACAATTCGGGGTGGAAAAGTAAAGCCAAAGTGAGCCCTAATTAACGACACAAAGGAGCCCAACTGACCCTCCATGTTGTTAATGCTCTGCCCATACTCACGACTTCGCATGTCCTGGTCCGCAAGCTTGAGGAGAAGGTTTCTGCATTCGCCCTTAACCTCAGTGACCTTGACCTCGTGTTCCTCGGTGATTATTTCCAAGTCCCGAACTAATCCATTCCCGTGAGCTATGTCTGCGGTTATTTTGTCGAGCCGTTCTTCCTGCCAGTCGCTTTGCAGCCTCAATAGGACATTGTGGCGGTCGTGCTCGCCAGCGGTCAGGGATATGGCCAATTGATCCACCAGGTTTCTCCTCTCGCGAAGCAACGTCGCGACCCTCTCATTGGCAAACTCGACGGCCCTTTTATGACTATCGGCCAGATAGTTGGTCAGCACCAAATGATCAGACCGATCCTTGTAACAAGCCCGCAAGACGCGAGCCACGAGAACCTCCCAATCAGCAACACGGTAGGCCTCTAAGGAGTGTGCAAAGAGGGTCGGGAAAGTTCTATATTCCCTCCCCAGCGTAGTACCTTCGAGGGAAGTGGTATCTAAGTCCTCGAGCAGGACACGGATTTCATCCGCGGTTGCAGAATGATCGGTTATGTGCACGTAACCGCGACCCAATAGGTTATAAAGCTTTTCCCACTGGGCCAAGACATCAGTCGAAAAAGTGCGCACGGGAGAGGAGGCCATTTGCGTTGGGTTGGCTTGAGAATAAGACGAGGCTAATAGAGAGATTAGAAGGAAGAAGCTGATTATGCGAGAACGTTAACATTCCATACATTAATTCCTCATTTTATAGCAACTCGAGGATGATGAAGGGTCTCAGTAATAATGCTGGTGGAGCCTAGTTAGGGGGTAAAGCAGGAGGTCCCCTCACGAGAACCATTGGATTCGTTTCGGTCCGCGATTTCCGGCTCATCAATTAAAAGATGTAAAAGATTTGTCGGGATCACCATTATTAGAGTTAGGTGGGAGGTAAGCGCAACTATCGAAGAGAGCCCTAACAGGATTTGGCAGTCCCATCACGTTGAAAAGCTAAGCGAGAAATTCAAGGTCTTGAGGGGGAACGTTTGCCTAATGATGCTTGAAGAGCGTCTCATGAACATGCAAAGTCACTTTATAGGGAGTGAGCATACAGGGGAGAGTGGAGAACTCTGAATGGGCAAGAACCAATCAAACATTTCTCAGTCCAACATATTTAAGAGGTTACTGTCAGCTGCTAGAGGCGACTGACTCAAAAATCTCAGAAATTGAACCACAGAGGGATCTCGAAGATTCCAAGATCAAGTCTAACGCCAAAACCATGGAGCTCAACACTTCTGGCAACGGAAATCAAGATCACGGCGACGACGACAACGACATCCACGATGCTCAACTCGGGAAAAGAAGACGTCCTCACCAATACTCTCAGGAGGAAACCCAAATGCTGGAAACCCTTTTCAGTAAAAGCCATTACATGAAAAAGAAGTGGAGAATTGAATTGAGCCGGGAGTTGGGGATTAATCAGTCGAGGATCCAGTTTTGGTTTCAAAATAGGAGATCCAAATCGAGGGCTCAACGCAAATGTCAGGTGGTCGAGATTTTAAAGGAAGAAAACTAAAAGCTGCGAACAGAAAACATGAGGTATGAAAAAGCTCTCAATATTACCGTTTGCCCTCATTGCGATAACCTCATCGCCCGCGGTAAGATATTCCCCGATAAGCCTCACGCAATGATTGAAGACGTTCACTTACCACCCTACTCCCTCGGGGCATCTCCTGCTCACCCAGATTTTGCCGGAGTCACGCATGGGCAGGATGATCCTACGAAGACGATACAAATGCCTCCTGAGGGATGGGATTTGCATCGCTTTGATTGGAGTTACAGTTTCAAGGAGCTGGATGTTACCGCCGACCAGCTCAAAGCATATCAGCCTCATGCACAACAATTTTCGATAGGGTCGGGTCCCGCTGGAGATGAGTTAATCAGTCGTCAAGCCATCGATGCAATTTTGGGCCACGATAAGAGGAGGTTCGCTTGGCCCCCTGAACTGCATTCCAGATTCCTAGACGTGGTTCACCAAATGGGGATCGATTCAGCAACTCCGACGCGCATATTTAAGGCCATGAATGTACCGGGGCTTAGTAAGGAACTGGTCAGGAATCACCTTGCTGCCTACAGAAAGCTATTAAAACAACGTCGAGCGGAGCTAAACCGGGAGGAATCCGTCTCGAGCTCAAAAGCTAGGGGCGACCGCCATTGTAATGCTCAGGCATCAAGAGATACCCGGCCAAATCTAAGCATCAATCAAGCTAGCAGCCCGACCACCGGCAAACTGAAAGCTGATCAGAATGTCCTCCCGGGCCATTTCAACACTTCTCAAGAGCGCGTGTCACAAGTACAGCGAGTGCGCACTCCTCCATTCGAGCAGCAGTCGGCTGGTGCTCTGCCTGCCGCTGGTCAACCCACGACAGACGATTTCTTTGATGAGGGGCTCGATGCCTTGTTCAATCAGTGGGAAGCTGGCATGCTTGGACAGCCATGATCTAGCACTTGACTCGGGGCACGATGGGTCGGTCACCACGAACACCCATAGAAAGAAGAACATGTTCACGAGTATATCACTCATTTTATCCGTTGTAAGGTTCCTACGGGAACATTTTTCTTTAATGACTATAGTTAATTCTATATTAAAACCAACGCTATCGACGAACATCGTCATGCTCAGTTGTGATGATCCCTTGTTAGATTAAGTCTGAAACCAGAGACGGTCTTTAAAATTTTGAGTGGCCACGAACTCATTCCTCACCAAGCGCCCGGGATGCTGAAATGAAGAGTAACAGCATGCACAGGGAAAATGCCACTTTCGTTTGAACGATGAAAAGGGGTTGAGAGAAGATCATAGCGTTAATTCCCATGGAGCTAAATGAATTAAACGGAGTCATTAATTGCGGGCACACCGCTGCTCCCCACGTTCTCGGGCCTAGCAAATCATAAAAGGCGCCGAAAGATTGTAGACCCACCACTTTGAAGACTGAACTAGGGGACGAGCGCAATGCTCGATGAAACCGAATCAATGCAAGAGAGTTTGTGATCCTATCACGAGGGAAAAGAAAGGGGAATACAGACGATGAGTAATTACAGGGTCTCGGGAGGAGCGCTTGCTTGCTGGTCTTCATATGCAGCCTGAAGGATGGTTCTAGGACACGCACAATCACTTGAGAAAATTTCTAGAGTGAGCAAACACGTAAGAGCGAATAGAGAAAGCTGAGTGAACTAGATCAGCCCGAGATACTTCGATCCATCATGTTTAAAAGCTATTCCCATCTGCTAGAAACGCCCGACCTGGACATTTCTGAGCACGAACTGCTGGGAGACTTTGAAGATCCTGGAGCTGAATCCTGCCCGAAGGCCGTGGAGACTGACTCCTCCAGCGATGAAATTCTAGGTTTCAGCTACGAAGAAGGAATATACAATGATGACCGGAGTCGGAAAAGGAAGCAACTACAACGCCACACTCCAGGCCAAATCCGAGAGCTCGAAGCTTTCTTCAATGAATGCCCCACTCCAAGCAGACAACAGAAAATGGAGTTGAGCCGAAAAATAGGATTGGAGCTTTCGAAGGTCAAGTTTTGGTTCGCCAACAAACGAACCCGGGTGAAACAGCAATACGCAGACCATGAGTTACTGGTCCTGAAGGAGGAGAATGAGAAGCTTCAAGCTGAAAGCGCGAGATATAAGGAAGCTCTGACCAAGGCCACCTGCCTTAATTGTGGTAATCCTGTTGTCCTCGGCGAGGTGTTCCTCGATGAACCGTCCCTGTTGACGAATAACGCTCAGCTGTTACCGTATTCTCCACAGCATTTTCCGACACAGCCAGATATCGCCGGAGATCTGCATGAGCAAGTCAACACCATCGGATCAACACCAACATCCTCTGAGAAATGGGATATGAATCATCACAGGGGGAGTTCTCTCAATGACGAACTCGCTGTCGCAGCCAGCCAATCCAAAGTCGGTGAGTCCCTCCCTAGACAACTTTTGAAACGACTAGATCCCGTAGAGAATAGCTACCGAAGTATTGACGATATTTTGGGTGATAAGAGAACAAGGTTTTACTGGACCTATGAACTTCACACCAAATTTGTTGATGCAATTCGAGAGCTGGGAGTTGATTCGGCTAGCCCACTACGCATACTCGAGATTATGAATGTGCCGGGGCTCTCTAGAATTAACGTCGAGTCTTACCTCAAGTACTATAGGAGATTGCTAAGGGATGGAAGGATAGCGTTAAACCATCATAAAGCCAGTTGGAGCTCAAGTGCCGGGCAGAGTTACAACCACGATGATTGGAGAGCCGAGAGCACCCAATCGTGTTTCAGCAATGACGGGACCAGCAGTCGTGTCAGCGACTCCTCTAACCCAAATCAGAATGCTCCGCCGAGCTATCTCAATACTCCTCAAGAGTATATACCGCAGTTCCAGCACATAGGGATTCCTCAGTTTGAGCGCGATTCGGTCATTAATGCTGTCCCTGAAGCGGATCTGGCATTGGTAGAGAGTGCACATATAAACCTGCCGGTCATTGGAGGAAGTTCCAATTCGAGGGGTCAAGTTGCTCACGGCGAGAGCAAAGAGAGGAATCCCTCGCCTGCAGTCGACGACAGCCAATCTGGGCACCAAGGGCTAGAAAGAACAGGCGATTTCCTTGAGGAGGAGCTGGACACTTGGATCAATACTCTTCAGGAATGTATGTCTCGACCCCAACAGGGCAATGATGAAGGTTCCAGCTCAAAGACTCCAGTTCCTCACAATGAAGGCGATGAAGGAAATCTGCCCCCAACAATTGTTGATACCCAACTTGAACATCAATGGCTCGAAGACCCGAGCAATTTCCTTGGCGATGAGTTCAATCTTTGGCTCGATCAATTTGGAGCCGGAGGGCCATCGCAGTGGTGACGCAAGGCAGGTGACCAAACGTCTGATGCAAGGCATGGTTACTCGATGAAAAATGCTTAGACGAAAGGGGTGGAACACTCCTATTGAATATGTTGTTGATCGCACTGTAAGGTTCCCACGGGAACATCTTTCATTAATGTCTAGAACTAATTGCGCGTGAGTGTCAACATCACCCTTTGAGCATCTTCAAGCCGAGGGCCGTGGATTAATCGCTTAATCCGTGGAGCAAGTTCCCCGAACAATGACTATCACCCGCGGAGTATAATGGGATCTACCCCTTCAATACGAAATACGTTTGGCCGCGAAGCCACCTATTTGGTAAAACGATGTATCGTTCCTAAACGATCTTCAATCGAATACCGAAGTAATGTCTCATTTCTTTCCCTTCTCAGGTGATAAACGTGGATAAATCACTCAAGGAGCCATTTGTTCGAATAACAGAACAGACGTTGCCTAACTGGGGGCAGATGAACCATTGATGTTGCAAACACTCCAAGAATGGATAGGCGGATTTGATAGATGTTGTTCATATCAATACGCAATATCAGAACGGGATGAGAACCAAGAGTAAAGTTGTATCGTTCCAATTTGTCTTGAATTTGAGAATATGAATTGATACTCGTTATTTATCCTTGACAGGGGAATCGCCTTACAGACGAACAGGTTTTCACATCCCATGTATTACCCGTTAGAATACATGACCAAGGCTAAATTGTATCGTTCTAATTTTTTGAAAAATTCGTGAACGTACAATAACATGTTTCTTCCGCATTTTCAGGATCTCCAGCCGCGGGGGACAGGTAAGTATCCCTTTCCCCAATCCATTGAAGATGTTAAATAAAAAACAGAGAGAAAAAGAAAAGCTTTCAGAATCTAATGTCTAGAAAAGACATAGAATTCAAACTTCATTGGAATTCATGTCTTAAAACAGGAGGTTATCTGAACATGAATAAGAACATGCATGGTGCATCATAAAATCCCCTTGACGGGTAAAATTTTTGGAGAAAATGAAAGAGATTTTTTCCAATCAAAAGTTCAAAACTTTTAAAAGGACGTTTTCTCAAAAGAAAAGAGGCAAAGCCTAGTCCAAACACGTCCTACACACACTGGAGAGAAGTGGAGCGGATCAGATAGCAAAATCTGGACCAACGGAAGTAGGGATTATTCGCAACGATTACATGGGTTGGGATGACAGAGGCATTCGTTTCATATCCCTCAAACACTACAGGTGACCGTTGATAAACCCTTTGAACGACGGTTTTCATTCTTAACCCTGTCAAGAACCACCCCACATCGGGGCAAAATGGAGGTGAGTCCAGCGGTATCAGGAGAAAATGGTTAGAAATTTTCTTGCTCGGACTAACATCAATCTTTGTGTGTTGTTTATATGGTAATCCAAGTGCCATAGGATGACGAGAAGCATTCATTTCTCTATCCCACACACCATATCCTTTGCACAGCCAAGTTGAGCCTGCAAATTCATTTCATAAACCCCTGTTGGTGATCATGGGATGTTTCAAGATGGAAACTGCATCACTCCAAGAACGGAAGAAATCAAGAGATGGGATTTATAGAAAAATCTCATATCGGCGTTTAAATGTGCTATGATTCAAGTTGTATATCTAGCACAATTTTCTGAACATCGTAGTTCCAAAGGAAAAGAAAAGGCGGGATTTCAACAAAGAAAAAAATCCCCAGCATCAAGAAAAAGCAAAGTGCCTGGTAAAAGCAAGGCCGATGCTCGTGAAAACTGTTTGATTGATCCCCAATAAAGCCTAGTTGGGAAGAGAGAAAAACCCATAAAGGAGTCAGATCAAGAAGACTGCTCCCCAAATGATGTCAGCCGTGGTGCAAAAACACGGACAGAATTGTCAATCTCTTAATACCACAAGAGACGTTCTCTAAAGGACTTGTGCACACCTCAAAAGCGGTTGCACACCTCAAAAATGGAAGATGCAGAATGGAAAAGACATGTGACAAATTGGCAATGATCACCAATGTCAAATCCTTCGTGATTTCTGGGCCAAAAACAAGCCTTTTTTCGGTCCCCAATCCTACCAATGTTACAAACCTGAAACAGTCTTCTCTGACTAAGACACTTGGGTTAACATATAGCTTAGCTCGAAGAAGTACGAGCAAGACTCTTTCTTTCTCATTTTGCAGGGTTCTTGACTTGTAAACTCGGAGCAGATGGTGAAGATTTTCATTCGATGGCCTCGACTCCAAAGCGGGTCCCCCTTGAAAACCAATATCCAAGCCCAACATTACGGTCCCGTGGAAGACCTCCCGACCGATCAAAATGTATGCGTTGCGAATGAGCCTAAAACCTAGGCACAGGTGTTGACACCTGATTTTTTATCAGTCTTTCATAGTTTATTTTTAAAAAATTCATAAAAAATATATAAAAAGTTAAAAAAATTAAAAAATCATCTTTGGTAGCTTTGACCAAGCTAAAGGAACCATTTTTGATAAAAAAAAATAATTTTTCATATTTTTTAATATTTTTTAATATTTTCCAAAAATAGAAAAATACATGAAAAATGAAGAAAAATAGCGTTCGATGTCGTAAAAATATAGAAAAATAGTCAATATTTTTATTTTTATTTCTTTTACATTTTGAACTCATAAATAGTCAAAATTCAAGTTCAATTGCATGTGTTTCTTCACGACGCATAGAGTTGAATTTGGCAAAAAAATGTCATTCGAGTATTTTAATTTGTAAATTTCTACATCTTTTTTAGTCTTGACGTCCAATTAGATCGACCACCATCTACAATAAATGCCCCTTGCTGAATATTTTCGTTTTTGTTTCACATGATTTCATGGTGTAAAACGCCGAGTGGATCCCCAAATATAATCGGGTCGGCATGAGCTCGATAGCTCGTCCAAGACCAAACTAGGGCACGGCGAACCCCATGTGAGTACCCTCGAACTCCTTCGATGCTTCCTAATGCTTTTCTTAGGTTAGATCGTGTGTAGAATGGCTAGGACAGCTAAATCATTCTTGAGCTGTGATTGATAAATAGGACCTTACTAGGAATGCCATTTGATTTATTTGCATATCTAGATTCCTTGAGTTGGGCATTTTATTACTGATTGTGATTGCTAGGATAATCACTCTTATCTACATGAATTTTTAGATTTAGGGTTCATACCTTACTCATCCGCATGAATCTCAGGCTAGAAAATTCAGTCAACTTAGGTACCGAAAGGGCGTCAACTCTGACAGTTGGTGTAACTAAGTCCCCGAAACCATTTCTCTGGTTCTCGCAGAATTGAATAGAAACTCCCAACTATTCGATTGGGTGGTCCAATCATACCCTAAAAAAATGATTGGTGGCGACTCCATGGCATGCACACTTAGCACATGTCACTAGACCACACTGAAAGTCGATCACGAATACCTCCGTTGCGATTTGGGTAATGGGCCTTGGGAGAGGCCAGCGTCCGACCAGACAGGACGGCCCATTAGCCCTCGAGAGCCCGACAACCTCAAGAGGGTCGCGACAGACTGGCGACTCTGCTGGGGACTGGTTCTTAACCATTTAGTGGACTTGAGCCGATTAAAAAGTTGATTGATTCTTCTAACCTAATTTTATGCAGATGCTCTCGAAAGTGAGGTGTATATGCTAACGAATGTGTTAGATGTTTTTGTAGACGGGAGAAATAAGGGGTGAAGTGCTTGTTAACTTTGTTTTATGCAGGCAGTAGTTTTGGATGTATGATTGTGTGGATGTTTATATTGAAGCGGTGATTGTTAAATAAAATGCATGTCTTTTGCTTTAGCACGACACAATGAATACACACAATTGCGCCTAAAACCCCAGGCGCCCTCTTTGGGAACACAATAGAAGGAATTGAAAATGGAATCTCCGTGAGGAAAAACATGGGGTAATCCACTTTTCAATTCCGCTCACTTCGAACTATGGATTGAGTCCCAATGCAACGATAGTTGTGCAATGGAATCGGCTCTTCCCAGAATTCGAGGTGAGAACCTTGGCTTTAGGTACCAAGCCCTATCTTTTGATTTTTAGGAGTTTTCCCTCACTTGTCTCATGCGTTTGTCTATGGAAGGTTAGTATACCTAACACTGCTAAAAATACAGAGAAGCTTGATTTTCTCTTAAGTTTGGTTGGTAAGACTTTTCTATCCCTCGAACTTGTTACAGCTCTTAATCATTATATTCATTGCATAATTCCGGTGATTGGATTAAATGCCATTTTGAGGATAGATAGGTGTGTTTTCCTCCCAATGTTCTTGATGGAAGATGAAGATGGTGTCATCCCATTACGAGCGCCAAGTGGACAAGAAGAGCCTGCTATGGACATCATTGAGGTATCATCTAATGAAGATGACGATTTGGAATAGGTGATCCTGAAGTCACGTCTCAAAGATCGAAACTGGGGCATCTCTAAGTATTAAGATAACATTCCTTTGTTTTAATTTTCATTTCTAGCCTTCTTGTATAGGATTTATTTTGCTGAGATCCTCTCTATCTGATCCCTTAGATTGATTGTATTAGGGATCTATTTGTGTTTATATACATTCAGATTGAAATTTGTTGTATTTCTATTGACTTGTCATTGGAATGTGATAGTGGCATTTCTTCTAATCACTCGAATACTCCAAAATCAATTTTATAATTCCTTTGGATGAAATTGAAATTGGAAGTCTTATACAACCTTTTGGCCGTATAGGGCAATACAATCCCAATTTCGCCAGAAGGAATTATAAACTTGAATTGGTTCATGCATGTTTTGTATCATTGGTAATCCACAATAATTGATCAAGAGTATTCGTGTTTTTCAAATTTAATGAAAAGATAGATATCCAAATTACTCTCGTTCTTAGCAAACGGCTTTAATTTGGATACCGTATCTTCAATTGAATTTAAAACACATCGTAATTGTGTACTTTTGAACATTCCATTGATTTTCTTGGAATTGATCAAAGGCGATTATCGTGAATTACATTCCTTTCAATGATATGCTTTCCTTTGAGGAATATTGATAAAAGCTTTTGCACAAGGTCAAAACCCTTGTAAAAGCTCTTATCCCTATTAATCACAAGTAAGCATAAAATTGAAAGGATTTATGCTTTATTTTTCAAATTCTTTCTTCTGATTCTGCCTTTTCATTTGAAACAGGTTAAAAACAAGTAGAGAAGAGAAGTCTTTTTGTGGATAATCGTGGTGGGAGGTTCCTTTATCCGATCATAAGCAAGATTAAAAAATCAAGATGTACACGCTCGAATCATAAATGTCAAAGCCCAGCTTGCCTAGGTTGAGAGTGGTCAGGTGTTCGAGAAAGTCAGCCATACAGAAGTTGAGACACACACATTAGAGCTTTCATTCATTTTGCTCAATCGAGGGACCTTAAAAGCAGATCATACAAATCATCGGGGTGGAAACATAAAACCGCAATGAGCCCTAATTAGCATCACAAAGGAACCAAGTTGGCCCTCCATATTATTGATGCTTTGCTTATACTCACCACCTCGAGACTCGAGATCTGCAAGCTTAAGAAGAAGGCGTTTACATTCCCCTTTAAGCTCGGCAACCTTGGTCCCGTGATCTTCGGCGGCTATTTCCAAGTCCCGAACTAGTCCTCTCCCATGGGCTATATCCGCGGTAATGCTGTCAAGCCTTTCTTCCTGCCACTCACATTGAAACTTCAACACGACATTACGACGGTCGTGCTCATAGGTGGTCAGGGATAAGGCCAAGCGCTCCACCAAATTTCCCCTCTCGCGAAGCAACATCGAGACTCGCTTGTTGGCGAACTCAACAGCCTTTCTGTGACTATCGGCCACAAGGTTGGCCAACACCAAGCAGTTGGACCGATCCTCATAGCGAGCTCGCAAAACGTGAGCCACGGTAGCTTTTCGATGAGCGACACGGTAAGTCTCTAAAAAGTTTATAAAGAGGGTTGGGAAGATTCTATATTCCCTCTCTAAATTAGTGCCCTCGATGGAGGTGGTGTCTATTTCCACGAGCAAAATGCGGATTTCATCTTCAGTTTCTGGGTGATCGGCTATATGAGCATAGCCTCGACCGAGGAGGTTATAGAGTTTTTCCCACTGGGCCAAAATTTCGGCCGAGAAAGCGCGAATAGGAGAGGAGGTCATTTTCGTTGGAGTGAGGGAGAAGAAGATGAGTGTGGTAGAGTGATTAAAATAAGAAAAGGCAATTATGTAAGAGTGTTAATCTTCTCTGCATTAACTCCTCCTTTTATAGCAACTCGAGAATGAAGAAAGGCACAGCAATAATGCTCGTGGAGCCAAGTTAATTGGGTAAAGCAGTGGTGGCTCTTTCGGTGAACCATCAGATCTGTCCCAGTCCGCGATTTCAGGCTTGATAAACCTAAAAAAGTTGTAAAAAGATATGTCGGTGTCACCATATTAAAATTGAGCGGGAGTTAAGCGCAACTATCGAAAAAAGTTGCGAAAGGATTTGGCGGTCCCATCATATTAAAAAACTGAGCAGGAGGCGAGCGTAGTTCCACCTTTTTGAAAATAAGTGGGAGACAGACATGGATATCGAGAAAAGGAAATCGATTTGGTGTCCCTCCACGTTGAAAAGAAGAAAGAAGACGACAAAGCGGGAAATACGAAATCTTGGGAGCAACGCTTGCCTGATGATCTTCATCCATGTTTAAAGAACGTTTCATGGGCATACAGAACCACTCAAAAGAAAATTTAGAGAGAGTGAGCATACATGAGAGAGTAGAGAACCCTGAGTGAGCAAAAATTGATCGAACATTTCTCGATCCAACATGTTTGAGGGTTACCATCAGTTGCTAGAGGCGACTGATCCAAAAATCTCAGAAAATGAACTACTGAGAGATCTCGAAGATTCCAGGATGGCGTCTGGTACCAGAACCACAGAACCCAAACCTTTCGGCAACGAAGTTCAGGAGCTCAGCAGCGACGACAACAGCAGCAGCGATGGTCAATCTTGGAAAAGGAAACGTCGCCAGTGCCACACTCAGAATGAAATCCAAGAGCTTGAAGCTTTCTTTAGTGAATGCCCTCTCCCGAACATGAAACAAAGAAATGAATTGGGCCAGAAGCTAGGGATGAAACCTTTGAGGGTCAAGTTTTGGTTTCAAAATAAGCGAGCCAAATTGAGGGCTCAACACAGACGTCAAGAACTTGCGATTCTAAAGGAGGAAAACGAAAAGCTTCGAGCGGAGAACATGAGGTATAAGAAAGCTCCCAGCACTATCGCTTGCCTTAATTGCGGTGGCCCTATCACTCTCGGCGAAATGTTCCTTGATAAGCCTTATATGAGGATTGAAAATGCTCATTCACCACCCCACTCCCTCGAACCATCTTCGATACAATCGGATTTTGTTGGAGATATGCATGAACAAATCAATTCTACGAAGTCAATATCGATGCCTTCTAAAGGATGTGATATGCGTCACCATGATTGGAGTTTCCTTAACGATGAGCTTACTATCACGACCGACCAATCCAAAGCTGATGAATTCCCTCCACAACAATTTTCGGCTCGATCAAATTCTACTGGAAATAGGCCAGAGAGCAATAGCCAAGTTGTCAACACTGTTCCGGGTCGCAAGAAGACGAGGGTCAATTGGTCCCCCGAGCTTCATCTCAAGTTCCTTAGTGCGGTTCAGCAACTAGGGATCAACTCAGCATATCCAACGCGCATACTTGAGATCATGAACATACCAGGACTCACTAAAGATGGAGTCGCGAGTCACCTCAAGAGCTACAGAAGGGCGCTAAGACAGCGCCACACAGCACTGAACCTGAAAGAACTCAACTTGTGCCTAAACACTAGGCATGGCTATAACTACAATGCCCCTGAAGTAAGAAATACCCTGCCGAATCTAGGCACCGACCAAGCTGGTAGCAGCACCATCGATTACTTGGGCGCTAATCAGAATATTCCCCCGAATCATCTCAGCACCCCTCAAGAGTATATGCCACAAGTGCAGCAGGTACGAACTCCTTGGTTTGAGCAACAACTTTTCGCTAGTGCTCTTCCTATCCCCGATCAACATATTGCGCCTAGTGTTCAAAGATCTGCCCGGCTTGGGCATATGATTTCGGAAGATCAAGCAGGCGGATGCTTTGAGGATTTTTGTTTCTCCCATTCCCAAATGGAAGGTGCTTTTGATAGTGAACCGATCAATCATCCTCTTATAATCTCGAGCAACGACGAAGGTTCTAGCTCGAAGAATCAGATCGCTCACAACAGAAACAGGAATCCTTCAACGCCAAGCGATGATGGTCAACCCGAATATCAGTTGCTCGAAGAATCAAAAGATTTCCTTGATGAGGAGCTCCATATCTGGATCGATCAGTTTAAAACTGATGGACTTATGAAGTTATGATCCAAAATGACGATTATATGTCTGATTCATGGTGTAGCTGGCTGATCACCGAGAATCCTCAAGGGAACTAGGCACATGTGAATGGATGTATCATTAATCTTTCTGTCATAAAGTCTTCCATGCAAGATAATCTTCCTTAATGCCTAGAGTTAATCTGGGGCAGCGATCAGTACTACCTGCGAGCATCATCATGCTTGAGTACGACAATCCCTTGTTAGATTAGAGTCGAGGCGAATCAATTGAACGCCACGAAGAAAAACATTTAAAGGCTTCACATAGGAAAATACGAGCAAAAGCCCGAGCGAGCTCAAAGACGGTTAGCTCTGTATCGTTCTAAGGGACCTTTAGTCGTTATGAACTCTAAATTGAGCTTGTTTCATTCTCGATGGGGGTCGCTAACTGCTTCAAGAATTTTATAACAAAAAACGAACCAGTTAGGGACGCCAATAGTGCTTTGTCCTGGTAGTCAGTGAACTGGAAGTGGTACGAAACATCAGGAGTTCGATCTCAGGATTGAAAAATCATTTTATCAGTTTGTCTATCACCCGATGAAGTTCAAAGAGATTCGACGCAGATGACTATAGAACTTGGGGCAATTCGAAAATCATCGATTCATTTTCATCAAGCGGCGAAGTTGGTATTGTAAAATGTGAAGCACGCAAATGACAAATCCGAAGCAGAAGGAGATGAATCATGATTCGCTTATCCAAGGTCGGGATTTCAACCTTCGACTAAAGCCAAATCTAGGATGAGTTTTTGATCTTGCCCACTCGACAAAACCCATCTCCACTGAAAATGGGGGCAAACCATTCCTACATCTGGAAAGCATGTCGAAGCCGAAGACATCAAATTCATCGTTTGATCCGTGGGGCAAGTCCCCGAAGCGATAGTTATCATCCGTAGAGCGTAATGGAATCCATCCTTTCAATGTAAAACACATTTGGCCGCGGAGCCACCCATTTGGTAAAAAGAACGTATCGTTCCTAAATGATTTTCAATCAGATGCGGGGATAATGTTCTCTCATTTTCCTCTCAGGTGATGAACAGAGATGAGGCACCTAAGAAGCCATGCATTCAAATAACAAAACAATGCATGAAACACGCCCAAAAAGATGAATGAATCTCCTCCGACGTAAATCCTCGAGGTGGATTCGTTGCCCAACCAGACGAAGAAATCATGGCCACAAGCTTGAGGGCCGGCTTCTACAATCCGCACATTGGCATGCAGAAGGAATTCAAATCAAGAGTAAAGTAGTATCGTCCCAATTTGTTTTGAATTTGGAAACCCAAAATAATGCTTAATATTTATCCTTGGCAGGAGCTCGCCATCAGGGCAGACATGTAAGTTTCATTTTTCTCCAAAAACCAAGAAGTCGAAAGAACTTTAGAACACCCAACAATCTTGTGTTACTATGTGAAGTGCAGATTTTCACAACCCTTGTACACTCGTTGGAGCATATGACCAAGGGTAAGATGTATCGTTCCAATTTTTGTAAAGTTTTAGAATATACAATGACATATCCCTTTTATATCTCCAGGATCTCCAGCCTCGATGGGCAGGTAAGTATCCCTTTTCCCAATTCATTGGAGATTAAAAACTTTCAGAATTAATTCGATTCTCACATCTAAAAAGACATAGAATTCTTACTTCATTGACATTCATGTTTTAAAACATGAGATTGTCTGAACATGAATTACACATGTATGGTGCATCATAAAATCCCTTTGAAGGATAAATCTTGATGAAATGAAATGAATTTTTCCAACAAGAGTCGTTTGAACTGTTCAAAAGGGTATTTTCTCATAAGAGAAGCGAGCCTAATCCAAACACGTCCCATACACACTTGAGAGATGAGGAGATTGGAAATGATAGCGAAACCTTAACCTATGGATATAAGGGTCATTCGCAACGATTACATGGATCGAGATGACAGAGGCATTTATTTCTTCATTCCAAACACTACAGATGCCCATTGAGAACCCCATTGAACGGCGATTTTCATTCTCAACCCTGTCAAGAACCACCCCACATTGGGGCAAATGAAGGTTAGTCCAACAGTATCAGAAAGTAAACGGTTAGAAATTTTCTTGCTCGGACTAACATAAATCTTTGTGTGTTGTTTATATGATAATCCAAGTGTCATAGGATGACGAGAATGATTCATTTCTCTATCCTACACACTGTTATCCTTTGCACAACCAAGTTGAGCCAGCAAATTCATTTCATCAACCTATTGGTGATCATTGCATATTCCAAAGCAAAGGCAACATCACTCTAGGAATGGAAGCGTGCCAAAGTTTAAGTTGCATATCTAGCATGATTGCCGAAAATCCTAGCTCCAAAAGAAAAGAAAAACACGGGATTAAAAAAAGGGGGAAAAGAAAAATCCCTAGACATCAAGAAAAAGCAAAGTGCCTGGTAAAAAGCAAGGCTGATGTCTATTCAAAATATCCCCAGTAAAGTCTAGAGAGATGATGAAAAGACCCTGCAAAGGAGTTAGATCAAGATGACTACTCTCCAAATGTTGTCGTGCTCAAATTGCAAACACACAAACAGACGGTCTCTTAATGTAACAAGAGACACTTTTAAACATCCTTGTGCGCTCTAAAAGAGGAGTGTACACTTCAAGAAATGGAGATGTTCTTCGAAGGACATGTGGCAAATTTGCAATGATCACCAATGTCAAACCCTTCACAATTTCTGGGCAAAAAATAAGCCTTTTTCGGTCCCCAATCCTTCCAATGTTACAACCCTGAAGTAGTCTTATCTGACCAAGACACTTGGGTTAATGTATAACTTAGCTCAAAGAAGTACGAGCAAGACTATTTCTTTCTCATTTTGCAGGGTTCTTGACTTGTAAACCCGGAGCAGATAGTGAAAAATTTCGTTCAACGGCCTTGACTCAAAAGTGAGTCCCCCTTGGAAACCGATATCCAAGCCTAACACTACGGTCCCGTGAAAGACCTCATGATCGGTCGAAATGTATGCGTTGCGAATGATCCTGAAACCCAGGCACAGGTCGGTAGGAAATTGAGCACTTTCCCTATTAAAGATCATTATCACAGAGCAGTGAGGAGCCTTCTTGGGTGAGAAATACTCCAATGGATGTTTTGAGCAAACTCTTTTTGAAATTTTCAAATTGTTTGATCTAGAGTTTCCGTGCAAGGAATTTATGATCACATCTGTATATGGCAGGAATGTTTTGGATAACCTCCAACAATCAAAATGCACATTTCATGACTAAAACTTAAGTCGTAGAATTTTGTCAGTTAGACAATCATTGTCTTCCCAAAGATTACTAATATCTTCTTGGCTCGGAAAATTTTTTCAGGTCTAAGCTTTCTGCAGGACTTTTGGCCACCCCAAAGACTGGGTGCGTCATCCTTAGGTGAAGCCTTTTAGTAGGCAAATCTTTTCTAAGACCGATCCACAGAATGATCGAGTCTCCGACTAGCCCCGAAGAGCGGGTACGTCATCCTTTGATTCATATCAATTTGGAATCTCATAAATGGTAGAAACCGCCTGAAGGGTCAACTCAATGGTAGAAACCGCCTGAAGGGTCAATCAATGGTAGAAACCGCCTGAAGGGTCAACACAATGGTAGAAACCGCCTGAAGGGTCAATGTATGGTAGAAACCGCCTGAAGGGTCAACCAATGGTAGAAACCGCCTAAAGGGTCAAAATAATGGTAGAAACCGCCTGAAGGGTCAATCAATGGTAGAAACCGCCTGAAGGGTCAACACAATGGTAGAAACCGCCTGAAGGGTCAATGTATGGTAGAAACCGCCTGAAGGGTCAACCAATGGTAGAAACCGCCTGAAGGGTAAAAATAATGGTAGAAACCGCCTGAAGGGTCAATGTATGGTAGAAACCGCATGAATGGTCAACCAATGGTAGAAACCGCCTGAAGGGTCAACTCAATGGTAGAAACCGCATGAAGGGTCAATGAATGGTAGAAACCGCCTGAAGGGTCAAAGGACTGGTAGAGACCACCTGAAGGATCAACCCAATGGTCCGATCCACCATAAGGATCAAAACCTTGATGAATCCCGAACGCGGGAGGAGTCGTTTTCCCTAATAAGCCTTACATTAGGCAAGCCATTTCTAGTTTAGTCCACCACACGGATCAAAACCCTTGGCAAATTCCCAAATGTGGGATGCGTCTTCCTTAGGTTCCTATCAGTTAGGAATCCCATTATGGTTTGACCTACCATACAGGTCAGAGCTTAACATCCCCAGGACACTCCGATGACAAGTAAATGCTGCAAGCATTCGGCAGGTAAGGGGCAGGGAAGTCTATCTACTCCTTAACTTTCTTACATCATATCAAGGAATTGAATGAGCATATCTCTTTTTAAGGAAAAGCACACATTGATGGGCATGAAAATTGGATGTCATGATTTCTTTTCTTTTCCCAGTCGAGTTGATCGGAACACAGGTGTCACCTTGTCTTTGAGAGAAACCTCTGACGAAATTCCTCTCAAAGAGGGGCAGCTGTTGACACCTGATTTTTTATCAGTCTTTCATAGTTTATTTTTAAAAAATTCATAAAAAATATATAAAAAGTTAAACAAATTAAAAAATCATCTTTGGTAGCCTTGACCAAGCTAAAGGAACCATTTTTGATAAAAAAAAATAATTTTTCATATTTTTTAATATTTTCCAAAAATAGAAAAATACATGAAAAATGAAGAAAAATAGCGTTCGATGTCGTAAAAATATAGAAAAATAGTCAATATTTTTATTTTTATTTCTTTTACATTTTGAACTCATAAATAGTCAAAATTCAAGTTCAATTGCATGTGTTTCTTCACGACGCATAGAGTTGAATTTGGCAAAAAAATGTCATTCGAGTATTTTAATTTGTAAATTTCTACATCGTTTTTAGTCTTGACGTCCAATTAGATCGACCACTATCTACAATAAATGCCCCTTGCTGAATATTTTCGTTTTTGTTTCACATGATTTCATGGTGTAAAACGCCGAGTGGATCCCCAAATATAATCGGGTCGGCATGAGCTCGATAGCTCGTCCAAGACCAAACCAGGGCACGGCGAACCCCATGTGAGTACTCTCGAACTCCTTCGATGCTTCCTAATGCTTTTCTTAGGTTAGATCGTGTGTAGAATGGCTAGGACAGCTAAATCATTCTTGAGCTGTGATTGATAAATAGGACCTTACTAGGAATGCCATTTGATTTATTTGCATATCTAGATTCCTTGAGTTGGGCATTTTATTACTGATTGTGATTGCTAGGATAATCACTCTTATCTACATGAATTTTTAGATTTAGGGTTCATACCTTACTCATCCGCATGAATCTCAGGCTAGAAAATTCAGTCAACTTAGGTACCGAAAGGGCGTCAACTCTGACAGTTGGTGTAACTAAGTCCCCGAAACCATTTCTCTGGTTCTCGCAGAATTGAATAGAAACTCCCAACTATTCGATTGGGTGGTCCAATCATACCCTAAAAAAATGATTGGTGGCGACTCCATGGCATGCACACTTAGCACATGTCACTAGACCACACTGAAAGTCGATCACGCATACCTCCGTTGCGATTTGGGTAATGGGCCTTGGGAGAGGCCAGCGTCCGACCAGACAGGACGGCCCATTAGCCCTCAAGAGCCCGACAACCTCAAGAGGGTCGCGACAACAGGTCAGTAGGGAATTGAGTGCATCCCCTAAAAATCATCACCTCAAAATAGGTGAGATGGCCTCCTTGTCGAGAAATATTCCAATTGGTGTTTTGAGCAAACTCTTTTTGGAAATTTTCAAACTGTTGATCCAGATTTTCCATGCAAGGGATTTGTGATCACATTTGCATGTTGCAAGAATGTTTTGGATAACCTCCAGCATCAAAATGCACATCTCATGACTAAAGCTTAAGTCATAAAATTTTGTCAATTGGACAATTGCTGTCTTCTCAAAGATTACCAATATTTTCTTGGGGAAGAGAAACCCTTAAAAAAACAAAAATCCTTTTCAAAATCAGACAGTCTCATTGGACGTGGAGAACCCTCGTCATGAGACCCCTTTTCAAAATTTAGGTAGTGTCATCGGACGTGGAGAACCCTCGTCATGAGACCCCTTTTCAAAAATCAAGCAGTCTCATCGGACGTGGAGAACCCTCGTCATGAGACCCCTTTTCAAAATTTAGGTAGTCTCATCGGACGTGGAGAACCCTCGTCATGAGACCCCTTTTCAAAAATCAAGCAGTCTCATCGGACGTGGAGAACCCACGTCATGAGACCCCTTTTCAAAAATCAAGCAGTCTCATCGGACGTGGAGAACCCTCGTCATGAGACCCCTTTTCAAAATTCAGGTAGTCTCATCGGACGTGGAGAACCCTCGTCATGAGACCCCCCTTTTCAAAATTCAGGAAATCTCATCGGACGTGGAGAACCCTCGTCATGAGACCCCTTTTCAAAGTCAAAACTGATGGTAGACACCGCCTGAAGGGTCAAACAAAGGTAGATACCGCCTGAAGGGTCAAATGAAGGTAGACACCGCCTGAAGGGTCAAAATAAGGTAGATACCGCCTGAAGGGTCAACTCAAAGGTAGATACCGCCTGAAGGGTCAAATTGAAGGGTCAAATCAAAGGTAGATACCGCCTGAAGGGTCAAAATATGGTAGATACCGCCTGAAGGGTCAAATCAAAGGTAGATACCGCCTGAAGGGTCAACTCAAAGGTAGATACCGCCTGAAGGGTCAAATCAAGGTAGATACCGCCTGAAGGGTCAAAATATGGTAGATACCGCCTAAATGGTCAAATCAAAGGTAGATACCGCCTGAAGGGTCAAAATCAAAGGTAGATACCGCTTGAAGGGTCAACACAAGGTAGATACCGCCTGAAGGGTCAACACATGGTAGATACCGCCTGAAGGGTCAACACAAGGTAGAAACCGCCTGAAGGGTCAAATCAAAGGTAGAAACCGCCTGAAGGGTCAACTCAAGGTAGAAACCGCCTGAAGGGTCAAACCAAGGTAGAAACCGCCTGAGGGATCACATTAATGGTAGAAACCGCCTGAAGGGTCACATATGGTAGAAACCGCCATAAGGGTCAATTCATTGGTAGAAACCGCCATAAGGGTCAACTCATTAATAAATATCGCAGTAAGGATCAACACAAAGGTCTGATCCACCATACGGATCAAAATCCTTGGCAAATCCCAAAGCGTGGGATGCGCCTTCCTTAGGTTCCTACAAGTTAGGAATCCCATCATGGTATGACCTACCATACAGGTCAGAGCTTAATCTCCATAAGATATTCTGAATGACGAGTCCTAGGCATCTTCTTGAAAGTCGTCGCAACCGGCAGCATCCGACAGGTGAGCTTCAGGTAAGCCTCTCTCACTCCGGCCCATGTTCAAATTGTTAGAGCAAACCGGGGATTGATTTGAGCTTTTATCAATAGGCTTAAGGATCCGATGTCATAACATTTCTTCTATTATTTTCCCAGTTGAGTCGGTTAGGAATCAGGTGCCACCTTATCTTTGAGAGAAACCTCTAACGAGATTCCTCTCAAAGAGGGGCAGCTGTTGACACCTGATTTTTTTTACCATTTATTATTGTGATTTTTATTCTTTAAAATTAATTAAAAATATCAAAAAAGGTCATAAAATCACAAAATCAACTTTGGAAGCCTTAGTTTAACCTTAGGAACCAATTTTGAACAAAAAATATTTTTCGGTATTTTTAATATTTTTCGAGTTTATTTAATTATAAAAATACCCAAAAAATCAGAAAAATACCATTCGTGGTCAGAAAAATACCCAAAAATATTCGATAATTTTGTTTTAATTTCCTCTTCAAGTGTGTCACTTTAAATCTCAAAAATTCGGCTCGGGTCAATATGTTCCTTCACAAACATAAACCCGAACCGAGCCTAAAAAAAATCATTTTCGAGTCTTTTAGTTTTCAATTCTCACTTTTTATAAGCTATGACATTGGATTCTAAAGTCTTAAAGTGCAATTAGGTCAATTTGCCCTCCAATTTAATCAATTTTTACCAAAAGGGCTTAATTGCACATTTTTCTTTCAATTAGTCCCCGGTTTCACGGATGTATACGTATGCTCTACGTATTTATACGTCATACGTATTTATACGTTATGCATATTTGTACTGTTTGGTAACCTCTTTAACTCTTGTAATAATAATAATGGTTATTATTTTTAACACCTTTGGCTATAAAAGGATGGCAAGAGTTTTGAGGTTGAAGGGGAGAGACATTTTGTAGAGTGTGCAAATTTTTGAGAGCTTAGAGAGAAGAACACAAACACTCTCTATATTCTCATAATCTTGAGTGAGCAAAATATACTAAGTTCGGAATATTGATTCCGCATATTGCTAGCACAATTGTTGTGGAGTTATTAGTCGTCTCCCCGTTTGTCAATTGGTGGTGCGTCCGAACTAGATGCCTAACACTTGTGGAGGCTGAGATCGAAGAACATCGAACCGACACCTCCGTTCAAGCACGCTACGAGAGGTAATCTATTTACTCCCTTTGAGGCTTTGTGATTTTTTTCGATTGAAATGCACGAAGTACGCCTCTGGAGATACATGTAGGGGTTGTTATTTATTTCCGCTACGTGTTACGTGGATCCCAATAGTGGTATCAGAGCCAATCCTTAGGTGTTTTCGTGCATTTAATTGATTTTTGCAATTTTTGCAATACTATGGCCAATATGTATTAACGAATTATTCGTCTTACATGGCTAATGGAGGTTGATTATTTTATATGATAAATTAATCAACGTAGCAAAAATTGAGACTAAATCAATTTTGAATCGAAAATTTATGGCTATCTTATTTTACGTAAAAATTCTGATTATGATTCAACGTAGAATTTTTATTGTGCCTTCCTAAGTTTTAAATTGTGAATTTATTACTTACGTGGAAGGGTGGTGATCATAGAAAAATCCCTAATCAATGTGATTGATGTATATATGAATGTATGGTGATTATTTATATATTTGGGGTTGTAATTATTAAATGGAGGCTGCGTACTCCTTTTATTTTTCATGTAATCTTTATTTTTAGCATAGTCAATTGTTAATGTAAATGCTACGAGGATTACGTGGATGAGCCTTTTAAGTCGGCGAGCTCTTAGGGGCCCAATTCTTGAAGAGTTCAAGAAACCAAGAAGAAGCGAAGAGCGGCTCTCCGTTATTAAAATATTAAAATGATTAAATGTGGTCTCATTGGCTCGAGACCCATTAAATCATAATTCCATGATCACCACGTAGGATAGATGTTTATGTGATTGACATCTATTTATTTTTTATGATTACGTGAGCATGTTAAACTGGTTAATATGCAAAGTCAGACTTACCTCACCCAAAATTGCGCCTGCATGAAATCCTAGTTAGGAAAATCACTCGCGTTAGGTACCGAAAGGGCGTTGGTAATGACATCAACGTAACCAAGTCCCCGAACCCAAAATCTCTGGTTCCGCAGAATTGATCGATCTCTCCCAATCGGTCAATAAGGTTTCCGGTCTACCCTCCAAGAAAGACCGGTGGCGACTCCAAATGCATGCACAAGTTGCACATGCCACCACGACCACACTAAGGTCGAAAGCGATCGACTGTTATCGTCGAATCCCTTTGAAAAATACTCCCGCCGCGATTTGGTATGGGCCTGGGAGGGCCCGCGCCGATCCAAAGCCCACGATTCGCACCCTTGTGCGGGAGAAGGCCCGCGATCGGTAATCCATTAGCCGCGTCCTCTTTCGGACGGGTCGCGACAAGGGATTACAAAGAAATTCCTAGGCTAATGCTTAAAGCATGTTTAGACATTCGATCATATGTCTAACATGATCTACTGAAGGTGAGAAAAGCGGGATTTCAAAAGAAAAATGGAAAGGAAAGGATGATGAGAAAAATCCCCAGCATCAAGAACAAGCAAAGTGCCCGGTAAAAGCAAGGCTGATGCTTGGGTGAACAATTTGTATCAATCCCCCAGTGAAACCTGTTTAGAACAGGAGAAGAAAAATTCAGAAGGAGTCAGATTCCAAAAACTACTCCTCAAACGGCATCAAGCGCGGAGCGGAGACGCAGATAGAGTTGTTAGTCTCTTAATGCAGCCAGAGGCGCTTTCACAGGAATTTGTGCACACCTCAAAAGCGGTTGCACACCTCAAAGATTGAAGATGCAGAATGGAAAAGACAGGTGACAAGTTTGCAATGATCACCAACGTCAATCCCCTCATGAATTCTAGGCCAAAAACAAGCCTTTTTCGGTCCCCAATCCTACCAATGTTACAACCCTGAAACAATCTTCTCTGACTAAGACACTTGGGTTAATATATAGCTTAGCTCGAAGAGGTACGAGCAAGACTATTTCTTTCTCATTTTGCAGGGTTCTTGACTTGTAAACCCAGAGCAGATGGTGAAAACTTTCATTGAATGGCCTTGACTCGAAAGCGGGTCCCCGTTGAAGACCGATACCCAAGCCCAACATTACGGTCCCGTGGAAGACCTCCCGATCAATCAAAATGTATACGCTGTGAATGAGCCTAAAACCTAGGCACAGGTCAGTAGGGAATTGAGTGCATCCCCTATAAAAATCATTACCTCAAAACAGGTGAGAAGACCTCCTCGTCGAGAAATATTCCAATTGATGTTTTGAATAAACTCTTTTTGGAGTTTTCAAACTGTTGATCCAGATTTTCCGTGCAAGGGATTTATGATCACATTTGCATGCTGCAAGAATGCTTTGGATAACCTCCAGCATCAAAATGCACATTTCACCATTAAAACTCAAGTCATGCGATTTTTGTCAAATGGACAGCCGTGGTCTTCCCAAAGATTACTAACGTTTTCTTGGTGAAGAAAAATATTTTAGGCTCAAACTTCTGCAGGATACCTGGAGGACCCAGCTCCCAGAATGTCGCCTCAACAAACCCCAAGTGAAGCTTTGTCAAGATAAAATCTTTCACGGCTTCAAAACTGAATTCCCGACAGGTTTTGGGATCTTTCAAAAAGGGGTGAGGATAGAACCCTTTTTCAAAAAAAATCAAACAATCCCAGTAGACGTGGAGAACCCTCGTCTCGAGACCCTTTTTCAAAAAATCAAGCAGTCCTAGCATGACGTGGAGAACCCTCGTCCTAGGACCCCTTTACAAAAATCAAGCAATCCCAGTAGATGTGGAGAACCCTCGTCTCGGGATCCTTTCAAAAATATTAGACAGTCCTAGCATGACGTGGAGAACCCTCGTCCTAGGACCCCTTTTCAAAAAATCGAGCAGTCCTAGTTTGACGTGGAGAACCCTCGTCCTAGGACCCCTTTCCAAGATATCAAACAGTCTCAACGGACGTGGAGAACCCTCATCCTGAGACCCCTTTTCAAAAATTCAAAAAAATCCCCTCTGACTTGGAGAACCCTTGTCATGGAAAACCCTTTCAAAAAACACAAAAATCCCCTCTGACCCCGCTAGTCAGCGTCATGGGATCCCCCAAAAGCGCGATGACCTAGATAAATCTCTCTGTAAGTGTTCACAGGTTGGTAGCCGCGGATCTGTCATCTTCCGGACCGGATCGCCAATTTTCAGCTTCAGAAGATTTCTTCCACCCAAAATCCCCACCAGACGGGGATATACGACAGAGGTGTCTCAAAGCACAGTTCGAGATCGGAGCCCATAACGCTCGCGACTTGCCGCCTAGAGATATGGTGACCGCCTTTTTCGCGAAGTACGCGCCGGATAGCCATGCCTCAAAGCTTTCACCCTTCGGAACGGATTGCAGCCGGTAGCCACGGAAGAGACATTTATTCCACCCAAAATCCCACCAGACAGGGATATACGACAGAGGTGTCTCAAAGCACAGTTCGAGATCGGAGCCCATAACGCTCGCGACTTGCCGCCTAGAGATACGGTGACCGCCTTTTTCGCGAAGCACGCGCCGGATAGCCATGCCTCGAAGCTCTCACCCTTCGGAACGGATTGCAGCCGGTAGCCGCGGAAGAGACATTTATTCCACCCCAAATCCCACCAGACAGGGATATACGACAGAGGTGTCTCAAAGCACAGTTCGAGATCGGAGCCCACAACGCTCGCGACTTGCCGCCTAGAGATACGGTGACCGCCTTTTTCGCGAAGCACGCGCCGGATAGACATGCCTCGAAGCTCTCACCCTTCGGAACGGATTGCAGCCGGTAGCCGCGGAAGAGACATTTATTCCACCCCAAATCCCACCAGACAGGGATATACGACAGAGGTGTCTCAAAGCACAGTTCGAGATCGGAGCCCATAACGCTCGCGACTTGCCGCCTAGAGATACGGTGACCGCCTTTTTCGCGAAGCACGCGCCGGATAGCCATGCCTCGAAGCTCTCACCCTTCAGAGCGGATTGCAGCCGGTAGCCGCGGAAGAGACATTTATTCCACCCAAAATCCCAACAAGACGGGATATGGCGAAGCCTTTTAGTAGGCACACCTTTTCCTAGACCGATCTACAGAACGATCAAGTCCCCGACAATCCCTACAGAATGGGCGCGTCATCCTTAGATTCCTATCAGTCTGGAGTCTCACCATAGGTAGATACCGCCTGAAGGGTCAACCAAAGGTAGAAACCGCCTGAAGGGTCAACCATAGGTAGATACCGCCTGAAGGGTCAACTGAAGGTAGAAACCGCCTGAAGGGTCAACTGAAGGTAGAAACCGCCTGAAGGGTCAAATGAAGGTAGATACCGCCTGAAGGGTCAACTGAAGGTAGAAACCGCCTGAAGGGTCAAACTGAAGGTAGATACCGCCATAAGGGTCAAACTCAAACCAAAGGTAGAAACCGCCTGAAGGGTCAACCAGAGGTAGAAACCGCCTGAAGGGTCAAATTGATGGTAGAAACCGCCATAAGGGTCAACTGAAGGTAGATACCGCCATAAGGGTCAACCAGAGGTAGAAACGCGCCGGATAGCCATGCCTCGAAGCTCTCACCCTTCAGAGCGGATTGCAGCCGGTAGCCGCGGAAGAGACATTTATTCCACCCAAAATCCCAACAAGACGGGATATGGCGAAGCCTTTTAGTAGGCACACCTTTTCCTAGACCGATCTACAGAACGATCAAGTCCCCGACAATCCCTACAGAATGGGCGCGTCATCCTTAGATTCCTATCAGTCTGGAGTCTCACCATAGGTAGATACCGCCTGAAGGGTCAACCAAAGGTAGAAACCGCCTGAAGGGTCAACCATAGGTAGATACCGCCTGAAGGGTCAACTGAAGGTAGAAACCGCCTGAAGGGTCAACTGAAGGTAGAAACCGCCTGAAGGGTCAAATGAAGGTAGATACCGCCTGAAGGGTCAACTGAAGGTAGAAACCGCCTGAAGGGTCAAACTGAAGGTAGATACCGCCATAAGGGTCAAACTCAAACCAAAGGTAGAAACCGCCTGAAGGGTCAACCAAAGGTAGAAACCGCCTGAAGGGTCAACCAGAGGTAGAAACCGCCTGAAGGGTCAAATTGATGGTAGAAACCGCCATAAGGGTCAACTGAAGGTAGATACCGCCATAAGGGTCAAACTCAAACCAAAGGTAGAAACCGCCTGAAGGGTCAACCAATGGTAGAAACCGCCATAAGGGTCAACTTGATGGTAGAAACCGCCATAAGGGTCAACCAATAGTAGAAACCGCCATAAGGGTCAACTAATGGTATGACCTACCATACAGGTCAGGGCTTAATCTCCCTAAGATATTCTGAACGAGTCCTAGGTATCTTCTTGAAAGTCATCGCAACCGGCAGCATCTGACAGGTGAGCTTCAGGTAAGCCTCTCTCACTCCGGCCCATGTTCGAATTGCAGGAGTAAATCGATGATTAATTTGAGCATTCATCAAAAGACTTGAAGGTCTGATGTCATAGCGTTTCTTTCCCCCCAATCGAGTCGGTCAAGATCCAGGTGTCATTTTGTCTTTGAAAGCAACCTCTGACGAGCTCACTCTCAAAGAGGGGCAGCTGTTGACATCTGATTTTTGACCATCCGTTATTATAGTTTTTTATTTCTAAAATTAATTAAAAATAGAAAAAAAGGTCAAAAAATTGAAAAATCAACTTTGGGAGCCTTAGACTAGCCTTAGGAACCAATTTTGAACAAAAAATATTTTTTGAATTTTTTAAATATTTTTTGGAATTTATTTAATTATAAAAATACCCAAAAAATCAGAAAAAATACCATCCGTGGTCAGAAAATTACACAAAAATATTCAAAAATTTTATTTTAATTCTATCTTTAATATTTTCACTTTTTATTAGGGAAATTCGGCTTGGTTCATTGGGTTCCTTCACAAACCTAATCCCGAACCGGGCCTAAAAAATCCTTTTCGAGTCTTTTAATTTTCAATTCTCGGTTTTTATAAGCTATGAAATTGGACTCTAAAGTATTGAAATGCAATTGGGTCAATTTGCCCTCCAATTTGATCAATTTTAACCAAAAGGGCTTAATTGCATAAAAATCTTTCAATTTAGTCCCCGGTTTCACAATTTTTGAAATTAAATTTCACACGGGCACACCCATTAAAATTAAACACCTCTACCCAACAGTTTTCATCATGCTGAATCCATTGGTGGGCTCAATTTTGGCTAATTCGATCGTTTAGGCCTTCGATTTGGCGAAATTAAATTTCGGATCCTAGGGACAATTTGGGGTTTTCACAGAATTTCAATAAATTGATTTACGAAAATACCCATATTTGATGTAAAACATGTCAAGGAATCCGATTTTGCCATCAATTTCATGAAAAGAGGTCATTTGGGGGGTCAATTTGGCGATTTGGTCGATTTGGCCGAACCGGGTCGGTCGGGTCCGCCCCGACCCGACCCGGTCCGACCCGGGTCTGCAACAATGCACAGAATGTGCAGCAGAACGTGCAGAATGGCAGAACAGAAAACAGAGCATGGGGGCGCGCGGTTTTGGGAAGAAAAAAAAAAAGAGAACGGGCGTGGGGGACACTTCGGGCAGAGACCCATGTTCGTCCTGGCGAAGGGCATGGTTGTCGAGGCGGGCGGTCGGCCACACGGAACCGAGATATTCTCGGATAAAAACCGAGCTCGGCCTTGGCGGGTGCAGGGATTTTTTTTTTTTTTTTTGGCGAAGACCGGACTGAAGGAGCTTCCCCGGAGCTTCAGCGACCTTCACGGATCCTCAGTCAAGCATTCTTGGCCGTCGGCGAGCTCCAAATAGGTTGGTATCTCCCCCCCGAACTCATTTTCCTCAGTGCACACCATGTGTTCGACGTAATGCTCCAATGAGCATTTCATTTCGGGGCTCTCGGCCAAGCCCTTCCCGGCTTCTTTATGTGCAAGTCTCATCTTAAGACTCATTTAGAACCGACTCTAAGCCTCGTTTCCCCTTTATATTGCATCGAACGCCACCGAAAAACGAGGGCCGGAGGTCGCCGAGCCATACCCGGACCAAGAGCTCACGCCGGCGAAGCCGGAGGCCGCCGACCCTTAAAGGGGTTCAGGTAAGTCTCTATACCTTAGTTGAATGCTCTGTGAATGATTGGAATCGAGGTCGAACGTTAAAATTTTTTTGCAAATCACCTCGCTGGAGCCAGGTTCGGGGAGGCCCGGTTTACCTATTTTTCGGCGTGTTCACGGCCTTCTTTTTGTTGTATGTTGATGCTGAGTGTCTAAGGAGTCGAATGCCGCAAGAACGGGCGAAAAATACCAAGTTTCGGGCCCGTTTCGCAATTTTCTGGCGACCTTGCCGGAATTTTTACTATTCCCGCCGGAATTTTCACTGTTCATCGTCTTCTCAGGCGACCCTCCGGCCGGTCAACGGTCAACGGCCGACGTGGCGTGCCACGTAGGCAGCCACGTCAGCCGGGTGGGGTCCGATCCATCTATTTTCAAATAAAACAAATTAACGGCCACGATCGCGACACGTGTCGCGATCCTAGATTTTTGGAAAATTAAATAAATAATTTTCGAATAATCGATCCGGCGGACGAGGATGTACCACGTGGCTCACTGAGGGACGTCCGATCAAGATCGGACGCACCAGAGGAGGCCACGTGGCATGTTCTAGAGCGTCCGATTTGCGGGTTTTTCTAAAAAAGGAAAAGAAATTGATTTTTGATCCGACGGTCGTGATCGAGCCACGTGGCTCTCTGTGAGTCGCCCGATCTAGTGGAAGATCGGGCGCACGAGACGAAGCCACGTGGCACGACGTGGGCCGTCCGATCCGGGGAATTTTCGGATAATTAAATAAAATAGATAAAAAATCCAAAAATTATTTAAAAAATAGAAAAATGTTTTAAAAAATCAAAACGGTGTCGATTTAGGCCGGTGTCGACCCCTAGGGTCGGGCCGGGCGCCCGAGAGGCGCGGGCCGGGTTTGACCCGGCCCGGAAAATATTTTTAAATATTAAAAAATTCAAAAATAATAATAAAATAATCAAAAAATCAATAAAAAATAAAAAATCATGACAATATTCAAAAAATTCGGAAAATTCAGAAAAATTCTAAAAAATTCCAGAAAATAGGAAATGGCCACATTCAACTGGCCATGACTTGGTCCGGGTCATTTGACCCCTGATCTTTCCAAAAATGACGGTTTTGCCCTTCCGGCAAACCGTCTTCCAAAAAAATTCTAAAAAATTCAGGAAAATCCCAAAAAATAGGAAATGGCCACAAACAACTGGCCAAGGCTCATTCCGGGTGTTTTGAACCCCGACCCTTCTTAAAATGACGATTTCGCCCTTTGGGCGAATTGTCTTCCAAAAATTGAAGAAAAATCCAGAAATTCCAAAAAATTCTCAAAAATGGGAAATGGCCACGAACAACTGGCCATGGAATATTTTGGGTAATCCGGTATCCAAACCTTCCAAAAATGACAATTTTGCCCTTCGGGCTAATTGTCCCCGAATCTTCCCATCTTACCCCATAGCCCAAAATCACGTCTTCTCTAAGCCCTTATGGCTATACTAGGATGCCAATGATTGAAATTGATGTGCATTGACATGATTTATTTGTGCACTTGACTTGCGCTTTCATTATATTGACTGTGATTTGATAGGACCAGCCTTCCAATCTGCATGAAACCCTGATTCATACCTATCTCACCCAAAATTGCGCCTGCATGAACTCTTAGCCAGGAAAATCACTCGCGTTAGGTACCGAAAGGGCGTTGGTAATGACACCAGCGTAACCAAGTCCCCGAACCCAAAATCTCTGGTTCTGCAGAACTGATCGATCTCTCCCAATCGGTCAGTAAGGTTTCCGGTCTACCCTCCAAGAAAGACCGGTGGCGACTCCAAATGCATGCACAAGTTGCACATGCCACCACGACCACACTAAGGTCGAAAGCGATCGACTTTTATCGTCGAGTCCTTTGAAAAATACTTCCGCCGCGATTTGGTATGGGCCTGGGAGGGCCCGCGCCGATCCGAAGCCTGCGATAGGTAATCCATTAGCCGCGTCCGATTTCGGACGGGTCGCGACAATAGCCAATTTGATTATCAATCGATCGTACGCTTGTCCCCAACCTATCGCTCGCTCGCGATCAATCAATGCCATTCACGAAATCAAACAATCAATCACAAGTAGCCACAATTAACTAACTTAACCGATTAGGGCCATCTAGCCTAAACCGAGTTTCTAACCTAAATCGGCCCTAATCAATCTACCTAAACACCTCGATAATTTAATTACACTAATTATGAACGTAAGTAGCGATCTAATCAGGGATTAGAGGTCAACTCACAGTCAATCGCTCGAGATGAGATTGACGTCGATCATCGAAAATCCCTCGACATGAACTTTGAATTCGGACGGACCATATGATTTAAATCTCGAACAACGGGCCCAATTACTCAACATAATCAGCCCACGGGCCTAGTTCAAGGCCCAAGAACACGACCCAACTACTCTGGGCACGACCTAAGAAGAAATGGGCCACGGCCCAACTCGAATACCTATGGGTTAGGCCCAACAGAACCGACCCAGACCCAAAAAACAGAGCACCGCAGAGCAGGGCAGCCAATTTGGGTCAGTTGGTGGCTGGTTCTCAGGTTCAACGATGGTGGATAACTCTGGAAGCGATGGCGAAAATGTAAGGTGGTCAGAGAAGGGTATGGTGATCGGTGATGCCCGGGATAGCGATGGAAAAAGGCGATAAGCAGCTGTTCAGGACGGAAATAGGGGAGGTTCTCCAGAAACAGGGCAGACCTTCGGTCTTGAGGGTTGTTCAAGCTGTGCAGACGTTGAAGCTTCCTGGTGTTGATGCTGGTGAGTTGATGGGGTGTCGAGGTGTGTTTGGTGGCCAGAGATGGGCGAAATAAGGCTGCTAGGGCATCGAATGAGGGCTGTGGCAGAACATGTGAAAAATTAAGAAACTTGGGGGCAGCTGCTATTTTGGGCTTGTAGCACCTTGTCAAGCGGTCGGCGGTGGCCAAAGATGGTCGGGGATGGTCAAGAGGGAGGCGTGGTGTTAGCTTGAGGTGGTGGAAGTGCCTGAGGCGCCGAGACCAAGGTGAAACCGTAGCAACAGCAGTCTCGACCCAAAACAAGGCAGGACTATCTGAGTTGCTCTTGGCCACTTTTTCGGCAGTTGAGGCAGCGCTGCGACAACGATGGGAGGTGGTGAACATGCTGGGTGGTGGTGCAGTGGCTCTCCAGGTTTGGTGTTGCTCAGAACAGAAGAAAAGTAGGAAGGGAGAGTTGATGAATGGCGAGCATGAACAGATGCAGGAGAGTCGGTCAAGAAAAATGGGAGAGAGAGAGAGAGAGAGAGAGAGAGAGAGAGGTAGAAGAAGAAGAAGAAAAGGGCCGAAATTTCTGACTATTGGGGCTTCAAGTGATAAAATGGGACCCGCTACAATAATTTTCTTGTCTTGTAGTTCATGAAACCCTAGGGGCAAAATCATAATTTTACATTCAGGTTAAAGACATTTTCGTAATTTGGCTACTAAGGGTAATTCGGTCATTTGACTCAACCAAGGAAGGGTAATTTAGACTTCTCGAGGGTCGGCTCGATCAAATCGAGGCTCAGACTCAAGAAATTTCATTTCTAAGGCGAGTCGACCAACGATTGAAACCTAATCTATTTCGAACGGCGATTTCAGGAAATATCAAATTTCGAATACTTAATTCCTAGAATTTCAATTTCAAGCAATAAGCTAGAATTCACTAGCATTCCATGATCTAGATTTTATTATTTTACTGATGCAAAAATCTACAGCGTCACAACTCTTCCCATCTTAAGAAATTTCGTCCCCGAAATTTATACCGCCATACCAACTCCTACGACACAATAATTGGTGTCTCATAATGTTTTCTCTTGCTCAACATACAGTATTCGATTCATGTTGAACCATGTCCCGACTCAGTGCTCTAAAACTATAATATGACTATCGATATACCAGTCAGATTCAAGTCTACCCCTCTAACGTCAACATGTCACAATTCCATATTCACAAACCCTCTATACAGGTTAAATGGTCTAGTTCTAAGTATTCAGATTGAATAGTCACCTCTTGAACTTTACTGTTGATTGACCGTAGCTATCCTGATGTATCGATATGCTATCTCCCCATTTGTATTTGTTTCTATACGTTCCCTACCTCCATCAGCATATGAGAGCACAGTTGACCATCAATACTCAAGTTACGGTCAAGCTTACTTCTCAAGTTCCAACTCGTTTCACTTGCATCCACGACCCTGGAACCTCACTTCGAGTATTACACTTAGGACTATGATTTTTGAGATGCCAATTTCCAATTCTTAACGTAGCTTGTAGCAATTCAATTATCCAAGGAAATGTATTGACATACGTTTCTTTTAAGAAGGGTTGTCATTGGCCTTACTACAACATTTTCTTTGACAATTAACCCAAATGTCAAGACAACTATCCCAAATGTCAAACGTCGTATTGTAACATGATCAACCACAAAATCAACCATTCTCGATTTTTTTTTTCCAATTCATTCTAGGGTCTCAAAAGGCTGACGTGTTTCGGACCTAAGTACTCTTTCGTTTCCCAATTTCTCTTTCTTTGACAGACACTAATGGCAATTTAAGCATTCTATTTGAACGGACAAGGTCGCCTAACGATTGATCTATTTATCACTACTCCAGGACTCGAATCTGTCACTTGTTGGTTAGTGAAACATCTAGGGATTCCTCAACCTTTGGTGTCTAATCAAACTAGAAATCAGACTATCCATTTAGTCAAGCATAGTCGGCTCGCGGACGACTGACGAGTTGAGGGCCACTTCAAATGTCTTGGTCTAGAGTTGGAATCACCTGTTCTTAGACCGATAGTACAGTCGAACACTATCAAGATCACCTCTCATGACCAATCCAAATTGATGTAGGATTGGTTTGTCTCGACCCGTAATCCTCCAGCAACACATCACATAGACCAATGTAGCTAATCTTGTTAGACGAAATATTAATATATTCAAATGGCATAGGCAGAAACGTTAAAATGGCAGAGAGGTTTATGTCTGACACGTCTCGGGCGATGTCATTCACCATATATGTCTCATAATTCTTCTTCGAAAATCTGCAATCCATAGATCTATGACCCATCTTGCCACAGTTGAAGCATTTTCCTTGAAACTTGTTCTTGGAAACTCCTGCTTTATGGTCCTAACTTTTGGCTTGGCAATCTTCTTGTTCTGTTTTAAGATTGTGGGCAAAACAATCCTAAATATCGACTCTGTTTTAAGATTGTTGGAGGAATTCAAAATGGCATTAGTATAAACACTATGAATTAGCCACAATAGTATTTGAACTGGCGGAATCGTCCTTGGCATGAGTTTATCCTCTGGGCCATGCATCATATTGGAGGGCAAAGTTTCTCTAACCGTATTGCTCGGTTCTCCCTTAGGGCTCTTTTCCATCTTATTTGGGCTGAGAGGAACCACATCCTCTTTAGGAGCTAGACTTTATTTGTCCCGACCATTCTTAAACATCTCGTCAAGATCGTGAGGGACAAAGGCTTCACTGGGGATTGCATTGTAGACAATCCCCGCAATAGGCGTATTCAACGGAATTTGGGCATCTCTCCTGTTATCTTTGAGCATGTTCCCATAGTTGTCTAGCTTTTTCTTTCTGCTTTCTTTGGCTATCTGCTATTTTGGCCGTGAACTTTGTGTTGTATGCACTAGCCTTTGCTTACTCCTTTTGTGGCCTTTACACCTTTGCACCCATGGAAACATCTTGTTGTAGCCACGAGTACAAGTTTTTTGTGTTTCGGCCCTCTTACTTTGTATGTTGCGCTTTGAAAAGTTAATATATACTTACTTTACCAAAAAAAAAATTCGTTGTGAGATGCCTTAATGGTAGCAGCAGTAGCGGATGAACTTGTATGTGGACCATGGTCTCTAGGTTGGTTGACCGTCCCTGCAAGTTGCTTAGGTGGCTGGCAACTGGGCATTGAAACTTTCGATTTATCCATAATATGCACTTCAACTGTTTCGGCACGCTAGGTTGGATAACAAGTGCAAAGAAACCAGCACCTAGAGAGCATATATGGAGAAAATAATGCCAAAAATAATCTTAGCAAGTCGAATGCCTTGGAAACTGGTTAGAAAACACAAAAAATTGGTCAGAAAAAGATAGAATCAGTCAATAATGCGACGAAATCGTTCTAGTCAATCCGAACTGAACCGTTCAACATGGGTCAATGTCGATCAACAGTCGATCAATGCCGGAGAATAGTCAATCAATGCTAGTGACGGATCAATCAACACCATTTAGTGGCCAACGTTCATAGATGATGTGGCAGTGATGTGGTGGTAATATGGCGAATGATATCAGCAGCCAAGAGGACTGTGGTGCGTGCACGCTCGTGTTGTCTGGCAAGTACGTGGATCTCATGCTCAATAACATCTACTTTGGGGGCACGTCCAATGGTGTTTAGCGGTGAAATTTCACGGCTTGGCTCGCCAGAGTGCGGTGAGTAGTGGGTTAGCATTTGTTTGCGAAATATGTAGCTGATGGTGTCCAAATCACCCCTAAATAGCAGCGAACTCCCGGGTTCGTAAACGTGGCAGCAGGTGCGGCGGATTACGACGTTCACGGGCGATGAAATTTAAGAATTTGCTCGCCTATGTGGGCCAAGTTTGATCATGGATTCGGTATGTGAAATGGTTTGTGCTAGCATTTATCTCTAAGCATATATAACTAGTCAATGAACAATGTTTTTATTATTAACAATAATTTATGTCTAAACATATTCATGGCTAGTGAAAATATATTTCGCTCGTCCATTTTTGTAAATGCCACAAATGATCATTTTTTAGAAAAAAATATTTTACACTTTACAAATCATTCATATTCTCTGAAACAGACCCACCAATTTATTTCATTTTCAATATTATTGGCATTTCAATCTAATATGACAAAAAATAATGACATATACATGCGTTACACCACCACTATCCATCTTAACATATGATAGAATAAAATATCTGAATTCATAATATCAACTACTACATGTCGCGAACAATGTATTAATTGCATCACTCTCACTTGCTCTTGAAGGTATTGATGACTCCAGGCAAATGAATTCTCTTGAAATAGTCCTCCCAGTCGATGCATCTCGGATCAAAGTAGAAGACACTTTCCAAGTTTACTCCACTGTCACAGGTTGTTGTTCTCAAAACTTCCGTATTTGTATCATCAAAGCTGGGCCAATAGAAAAAAACAGGAATAAGATATTGTGAAATCTTGTGGATAACACACAGTTGTTCTAAAAGTTCAAGTCAATAGGTGAAAGTGCGATAGTATTTTAACCATTTCGATACTCCTCTCACATGTAAGCTGAATTTTTTAGATCAAGGTTGTGGCGTGAAAATATGTAAAAGGAAATTATATATGAACTTATAAAAAAACTTAAACTCATCGCCTCTTGTTCTGATATCATATGAAATTCTGTGAGATCTCGACCAATTATTATAAAAGATTAAGCTAAAAGGTGAAGGTGCTCTTTGATACTCTTTTGCTTCAACAGTGAATTCTTATGAGGGTCGACGAGGTAATTGATTAGCTTATTCTGCATGCAAGTTGGTCAATGCATCAAGATGCTTACATGCCCTTGAAGAAGACATAAGGCTCGTAGAGCTCCGCCAATCGCACAGTAGGGTTGACCTTCCTGTCCAGGTCAGCATGCAGGCCTTGTAAACGCCCGCCAAACATTGAGCTAGCTACTTTCAGCACCTTCATCCAAAATACATACAAACTTAACTAAGAATCCGGTTTGAAGAACAAAATCTAAAGGTCCTTTTCCTGCTTTCTGATATTATGGAATATGCATGTCAATCAGTTAGATAAAGGAAAATGTAAACTTCGTAGAAGTCATTTGATTATTCTGAAGACGTATCCATGAATTCATTGTTCAGTATCACGTCTATCGTAAAAGACAGAAATATATATTTAAAATTTACGTAGGATATTTGGGTAGTTTTTCGATTTTCTACATATTTTTAAAACTATTGAATTGAACTTTGGTGACTAATTTTGATCTTCATTTTTTAAGTCATTTTGGACTTACCTTGGATAAGATAGTGTAACGTCTCAGGTGCTTGTCAAAGCTGGTCTTACTTCCAATAATTCTAAGCTTGCGAACTTTGACGGGCTTCCCACTCTCAGTTATCCAAGGGCTATCCTTGAAGTAGCTCCACACGATGTCTCGAAGATGTGAACCGGTCATAGGATTTTTTATTGAGGAACCCACTTGGTAAACCTTGTTCGAATTAGACCGATCAGCATGCACTGCTATGGCCACTATCATAGCATTTACCACCATATCTGCCGGTAACTGTGCGAGACGAAATTCTATATTTATGCTAATAGACTTGTATATGAATAGATAATCGATTATTTGTAGATAATTCGAAATTCTGGATGCTCATATTTATGACATTTGATGGTGGTCAGTGCTCATTGAGATGATCATATGTTACCGCATCGAGTATCGTGTTAGGATTGCCTAGAAAATATTTGAGTCTTCCTCTACCATAGCGGATGGCGATGCTATCCAGAGTCCTGTGTCATCATATGTTTCCAAAGAAAGAGAAAAGTCATCGGACAAACCCTTGCTTGTTTTTTTTTTTTGGGTCGAAAAAGAGTTTCATTCATTCATTAAACTGGATTACAAGAGTATGATAGATTAGACTCTAAACATAAGAAATGCCATAGAGGTTGAGGGGGCGCATATATCCGGTTTGAGGGGAGGATTTTGAGCCGGTGATTTTTGGCCACCCAATCTGCTGCTCGGTTGGCTTCCCTATTGCAATGACTGATTTTCACGCCTTCTATTTGGGAAAGAAGCCTTTTGCAATCATCAGTAATGTCTCGAAAGGCCCAAGGGCTCTCCTTGCAACCCATTAGTGCTTCTACTAGAGATAAGTTATCACACTCCAACACATAGCTTGCCTTGCTTCCCACGTGCACATCATTATTTCCTTCCAAGCTACCTTCGTGCAGATCAGTTCTCTCTAGCAAGTACAATAACGCGTTTCGTACAGCTAGGGTTTCGGCTTGCAGTGGAGAGGAGGCGCGAATCTCTTGAGCGAATCCATCAATAAGCAAACCTCTTGAATCGCGAAGGATTCCAGCCGTAGAGCTCGGTGATTTACTGTCCACCCACGAGCAGTCAACGTTAATCTTGAAGGCGTTCTTAGCAGGTGGAACCCATTGGGCTGGTGAGGTATTCTTTTTAGATCTTTGTTTCCCTTTCGATGGATTCCACCTTCTGAAGTTTTCTACCTGTGTTATTGCTGCATCAACTATGGAGTTTGGACTGGGAATAAGGAAGGACATTACACAGTCAAGAGTGGCTACAACATGGTGTGTTCTAAGGCAATGAAACTCAAGGAAAATCAAGCTTCAACTTCGTTTCAGCCCCCTCGAACCCTATGGACTAGAATCTGGAACCTACAGTGTCCCCCCAAGATAAAATTTTTCATCTAGAGCATATGTCAAGACGCAATACCAACGCGCGCAAATCTGCATAGGAGACAGATAGCCCGATCCCATTTGTTCTCTCTGTTTGACGGCTCCGGAAACTACAGAGCATGTGTTCCTTCTCTGCAACTGGACAAAACAAATATGGTCAGAATTGCAAATCAACATCAGTAGCCACATGTTCAGTACATCCCGAATGGATAGATGGCTCATGGAATTTCTTGATTCTGAGTTGGATTTACCTGAAGAGGAAGTGGTTGTCGCCGTATTGTGGCTTATCTGGAAAACACGCAAAAACCCTTGCTTGTTAAGCAACAATATACTCGGTCAAGAAAATAGAGGTATGGTTTTTATGGTTATCCTTGTCCAAATAAAACTTGCCTTTTGCAAAGGGCTAAGAGGTAATACCATAAATAGTCCATTCACTTTGTTCGGTATTCAATATCGTTCTTCAATTGTTTTTTTGTTTTTTGTCTTTTGTTTTTTGTTTTTTTTTGTTTTTTGCTTCGATCTAGTTACTAAATTGAAGTGCGTTGAACACTAAATAACAATTCGGGGTCGACATATAACATTGGAAGCTGTTACCTTGACAATCGGACAAGACTGTCATTATCTCTGACTCAACAATTTTTCAATTAATAAGCGATTTATGCTAAACACGTAGTAACGGTGTGTGGATCTACGGTTAGAAATAACTAACAGTACTATCAAACTGTTAGGGAAGCATTTCCATGTAACATTACTCTCAATAAACAATGTCATAGGTGATATTAGAAATCTAAAATGAGTGATTCTGTAAAATTGTACTAATTGTGAGTGATCTATTGAACTTTGAAGTCATTGTTAAAGATAGGAACTTGAATTTTGGGAGAGAGAGAGAGAGAGAGAGAGAGAGAGATTTTGTGAAGGATAACCTGGGAGGGAAACCCTCAATCCAACCAGCAAAAGGTTCTCGACAAGTACTTGTTATAACTGTGGGTCTCATGACAACAAGTGGTATATTTTGTTTCAGATGATGCTGCACCATCATTTCCCCCATTGCCTTCGTTAAAGTGTACGTGTTTGGCCAACCATGCAGCCTTGCCCTGCGCATCAATTGTAATGAAAATCATAAAAACTGTTGAAGATTACTACAAAAAAATGATTATGCGACTCTTATTAATCTATAATGAAATTAACAGCTTGTTTTGAATCATAAAAAATAATAATAAATTATTATAGGGCCCACTCTTTCATGAATTTGTGGCCTACAATATGTTGTTACTTTCATAACCACCCAAAGATCATTACGCTAACAAAGTCTATTATTATGTATTAATACACGTATCTCCAAATGAATTGATTGATCAGACATACTTTAACTACCAAACTCACGATTTTTTAAGGTAAAAAAAAAAAGGACCTAACTTGCGATTTAGTTGTGAATACTATGGTCACATCCTGGATAAAGCACCTTGTAAAGAGTTCATCACTAAAATTTCAGGTATAATCCAAAACATTTTCTTACCACCCGACTTTTCATGAAAAAGAGTATGAGTATGATACAAATAAAACTAAGAGATGATTATTGAGTAAGCCGAGCTTCAGGTAGCGGTCTAATTCATCGATTCCAATGTCTAGAATCCAATTAATAACAAGCAAACCTTTGCATGCCCAAATTCTTCAAAGCGATGTTGATTTCCTCTTGCGAAGCCCTCTTTTCTCGAAGGTCGTCCATCAATCCCTCAACCAAGAGCTTCTCCTCATTCACGTCCAACTCCCTTGACCCGTTGGGAGTCTCGCCCATGCTGAATGACTTCTCTCGTATAATTCCACTCATATTGCCACATACATATGCTGAAAATAAAAAGGGTTTGTTGACACCTAAATTTTGATTTTTCTTAAATTATTAATTTTTCACAAAAATGAGAATTAGCCTTGATTCTCACAAAAAAAATAGTTTTCATGCATAGCATATTTAATTTAAGCATGCATTGCATTTGCATTATTTTGCATTCATGGTCAATGGCAAAGATTTGTGCTTAAACTGACAAGCGATCGGGATTGGCATGGCGTGAAGAAATTTGACTAAGGTAGGGAGTATGCCGAAAATATTCATGGGGATTGGACCTATTTCAAATTGGCCCATTTTCGCTCATTAATTTGTTTAGGCTTTTAATTAAATAATTATTAGTTAATTAGAGCCCGATTTGAGCCCAAAGTCACGCAATTAGGCCCACGGACAAGCCAATTTTCGAATGGCCCTCTTTCATCCCTCTATGGCCGAAATTCTCAAAATGTTTTAATAAAGTAAGGCTCCTCAGTATCAGAATTTTCGATCCTACGGTTATGATTGAGTCCTATCCTAGTTAAAACTTTTGATCTAACGGTCATTAATGAGTCCTACGCTTGCTAGCAAACCATTACTCTATAAATACGTGATTATGCCTTAGGGTTAGAGGAGGCCAATTCATTAGAATACACGGCATTATTGGGGAGGGCCACACAATGGTCATGTACGGCGCTTTGAGGGCAAATACCCAGCCACACAAAAGAGAGAGAGCAAGAAAAAGCGATGATATGTGAAGGAGCCATCTTTAGTACTCCAATTCTTCCACAGCATAAGTTCATAATCAGTAACCTTCCCAGAAGATCGATCATTGCGTGAGTTAATGGGCACCACTGCGATCTCCACCCCTTCATCATCCCAAGCGTCGCCGTGACAAGTCCCAGTTCCGGAGCTGCGGGTGTTTGATGACGTCGTTCTCAACATCCACGTAACCCCATCGTCGTCCGTTGATAGGTTACGAAGCCTCGATCCAAGACACGATGGCCTCCAAAGGATTCTAGCGAGAGTCCCACTGTTCTGACGATGGTCTCATCCTTTCTCGACAAGCTTCTTCTTTTTTCCTTTTCCTTGTGATTGCAGGAGCCGATCGAGTCAAGAAGGAAGGAGCTGAACAATTAAAGAAAAACACGAGACAAAAAGGAGTTCTGATTTTTCGCCATAGGGATGATACGAAGAAAGAGAGAATTTTTGTAAAAAATTTGCGAAGATGACTGTACGAAAGACTCTCCCTCGGTCCAGAGGCCATGCACACGGTGCATGAGGTGAACCCATGTAAACAAGCCCGCAGTCGCAAGCCATTGAGCCCCTGGAAGTCCGCTTTGCGTTCACCACGCAAGTCCAATCCACGCCCCAAGCTATCCTCGGATCCTCGATGAGTCTAGCCGCTCCGATAAACTACTCTGTTCAATTCACCTGGCGGAAAATTTGTCCTCATTAATTTAGTTTTCGTCGAAGTCTGAAGCCAAGCTGCGTGTTCACTTCCATCCATGGTCAAATCTGCCCTCAAGATTTCAATATTGGGATTCCACGAAGAGAAAGGAAGTGGCCTCGACTCCAGCAGAGATGATTAGTCAAAAGTGGATCGCTTAGTCAAAGCATGAAGTTTTCAGTTGTGGTCATTATGAACGCCACACTCCTCAAAGGTGTCCCCTCCTTATCATGGACATCACTGCATTGACAAGCAGCGCTGATCATTCCGAGAACCACTGGACATCACCCGTGCGTAACCCCATCGTTCGTACCGATCCACGAGGTTCATGTTCAAATTTCGATAACATTCAAATTAGGTAACGATCTCTATCTTAAGATATCTTGAGAATTACTTGCTTAATTTGAATGTTGATATTGGCTGGATAGGGATTGTTTTTTGGTTAGGCTAGTCAATGTGATAATTGCCGGAAAATTTGCATCTCAATCATATCTTTAAGTTATTATGCATGTCTACCTTTAGGATTCTAAACATATCTTTAAAATCTAGAGAATTATCTGAAAATTCATTTCAAATCTTAAAAGATAATCTTCTAAGTTTAAAAGATATGTGAATCCTTTGTGGATAGGGACTTATCCCCTTTAAAATTCGGCACCTATCTTTAGTTGGCCGACAATTCATTTTCATTCAAATATTTTTACAATATAGCTTGAGTATAGTACATGCTCCCTTGTGCCTTGTCCCTCGGAATACGTGCGATATGGATGACTATTTGACTTCACCCCCAAGGTACGACGTCATCCGCACATAAATTTGTCTAACCTATCTCATAATTTTGGGACCGGAGCAAAAAAATTCAAAATTCACTATCTGACCCGACCCCCAGGGTACGAAGTGAATTCATCGGAAAATTCGGAATTTAAGGTGTATTACGCTCAAGGTCTATTATATTTTTATTTGATTCATTTTCATAAATATCATAAAAATCACAAAAAATCATCTTGTCATAGTCTTAATTGAAATTTCGGAAATCATATCTCAAGGGTGACTCTTAATATAAATTGGATTTTAATTAATCAATTTGTGTTAATTGTCGAACCAATTCATCGAAAACCGAAAATTCATTAAAGGTCATGATATTTCATTTGCATTTCTTATAGTTTAATTTGTCATGTATTTTTACGTCATTAGCATAGTTCATCTATTTTTGCATGCATGTAAATTGGACTCATATCTCTCGTGCATCAAAATCCAATTTTCAAAATATATCATGTCATTCATGCATTACCATGCCATGTCATCTAAGCTCATGCATCACCATGTCGCATGTCATTTAGATTAGAATTTACATTCTTTCTTGCATTAAAATTTAATTTTTCAAGAGTCATCATGCATGATCATCTTTTCTTACGTCATGTAGTTTCACATCACATTGTATGTCATTTGGTTGCATTTTGCATGCATTCATTAAATCCAGAAAACTCAAAAAAATATTTGCACCTTGATCTTCAAGTGAAATCAATTGAATTTGCCAATCAAGGAAATTTATCACAAGAATGGTACCGAAAGGGTGTTAATTGAAAAAATTAACATAATCAAGTCCCCTAACCTAAATCTCTGGTTAGCAGAAAATAAAGTATTCTCCCGTACTTTATTTAGGTATCTAATCTACCTACCAAAAAAGATTAGTGGCGGCTCCGAAATTAAAAATCATTCAAACCTAATTTGCGAATTGGTAGAGTTTGGGAGAGCTCGGACTGGGTTAGTTAATTTATTTAATTAATCTGGTAATCCATTAACTTGAAATTCAAACCGAGGTTTAGGTCGCGACAGCTTGGCGACTCCATTGGGGATTTTGTCACTTGAATTTTCGAAAAAATTGGTCTTGACTTTTTGAATTTTTGAAAGTTTCATTGTATTTCAAGAGGACTTAGGCCAAATTCTTGTGATGACATTTCCATTGATTGGCTTTAATTCATTGACATTTTTAGGTGTTACATGTTTTTGCAGGGTAAATTTAAATGTTACTAATCTCTGTTTTGCAGGGTAGTATAGTTTAATTTTATTCCTGATTGTATATTATGCCATGTGTTCGCATGTATATATTGCATTCCATTTTCGTCGCAATCAGACTCGGATTGCTAGTAATTAGGATGGTATCGCGCGTGTATCCACCTCACCTCACCCCCGAGGTTCGGTCGACCCCGTCCCTCGATCTCGACATTTTTCTTCGTGTTGGAGACTTCTCCCCTGGCCAGACCCCCATGGCACAGGCAGAATCTTGACCATAACCGAAATTTTGGAAATTAGACCTGACCAAACCCCTCTGGTACGGTCCGTTTTTGGAATTTCATTTTGCCAATAATTAATCAACCTGCATCCATGCGCATGTGATTGTGATTGTGATCCCTCATGGTAAATTCTTTCCTTTCATTTTGTAATTTATTCATTTTGGGTCGGTCCATGGCAATTAGGGTTATTGCGTCTTTGTCTTGATCATGGGAGGCAAGGAAAACCCTAAGAACATCCGGATCATCGATGCACCGAAGTCGGACTTGAGTGAGTGGCTGACCCGACTGGACCGCACGGCTCGTTCATATGTGGAGGCCAAGGTCTGGCGACTGATGCCGATACTCGATATCAAGACTCGTGTGGGGATTTTTCATGCCTTCACGCATTTCTGGTGCACCGAGACCTCGACATTTATCTTTGGTAAGCACGAACTCACCCCTACTCTGGAAGAATATAGCGTGCTTGTCGGAACACCCGTGGACGCGGAATTGATTAATTCGCCTATTGGGTTGGATCCTGCTATAGCATTAGCCGATTTTCTGAGAATCAAGGTAGAAAAAGTCCGCAAAGTTTTAAAAGCTCATTGTGGGAATTGCTCATTTTCTTTTCTGAAAGAATGCTTCGACCAAGCATCGCCTATCCAAAAAGGTAGAATTTTCCTATTGGCGTTCTTTGGTATGGTCATTTTTCCATACTTTCAAAACTTCCTCAGTCCACACATTGCTTTTATTGTTCAATAAATTTGTGATGGAAGAAACTTAGCCCATGCTATTTTAGCTGAGACCTTTATCTCCCTCACAAAATTCAAGCAAGGAAAAGGGAAAATTTTGCAATCATCGGCTGATATCTTACTCATCTGGTTTTTATCACACATTAGGCCATGCAAGCATCTTGTCAGTGTTGAGAAAATTAGGAATTTCTCCCATCCCGTTACCGTTTTTAAGAATAAACAAAAAGAAATCCTGGATTACCCTTTTTCGAATTGGGTGTTGCTTTTGACGAATCCACGTCCAAGGGGGTTCCGATGGCAAGCTAGTTGGTTCCAAGTGGAAAATGCTAGATTGGTGAGTGGGGGACAGAAACCCATTCCTTTGCTCGGATTTACTGGAGCAACCGAGTATTATCCTCTTCGTGTGGCTCGCCAGTATGGAGTGGTTCAGTCATTGCCACCGCCTCTTGATGCCGACCGGGTCCAGTTCAATTTTACACAAGGTACAGACCATAAGCAGGCAGTCATCAATATCCGTTCCTTATGAGACTTTTGCCGACCAACCAAGCTCAAACTGCCGACAAAGATCTTAGCAGGCAATGAAAAAGATTTTCAAGCCACAGCCTTTACATCAAGAAGCACTTCATCCCCAAAGAGATCCAGCCGAAGATCCCCACAGTGTCAATAACAGCCATTCACCAAGCCGAGAAGGAAGAGCTCAAGCGGAAGCTGGAGCAAGCCGAGGGAACCATCTCGAAGTTGACTACGACAAACAAGCGACTGAAGGACAGACTTGCCTCCCTGAAGTGATAGAGATCTTTTGTCATTGAGTCATCATTTGTTGGTCTTGCATTTGATTATTTCCCTTTCCATGTCTCGTCGTTATTTTTCATTCACTTAGGCCTCTTGATAGGGGATTTTCGTCGGATTTTATGGCTTGATTGCACTTTCAGCCGGGAGTTCAGTTCTGTTTTCATTCTGAACCTATTCGATTGCTCGATTTTTTACACCTTATTTAAGTTGGATCTAGTCTCGGCACTTCAAATGAAAATTGTTCGTTAGATCTTGTCAAAAAATTGCACAGCAATACGATGGGTTTTCCATTTAATATTGAATTAATGGCCGGAGTGGAGTAGGCTGAGATTTCTCACGTTTTTCAGACTGCAGCTCATTTTGCAGAATTCCCTAAATAAACGACTCCTTTTGCCAAATCTCAAAACTTGAAAGTTGTAGGTTGATGTCTCAACTAATAACCTGAAAAATTCCAGATTTTAATTCATACTTTCAAGGGGTCCTTCGTTCATTCATCCATGGACGGACGAAGAAATTTTTTGGACGAAATTCTTCTAAAGATGCATTAAACTGAATTGATCCGTCCATTTCTAGCTCTGGGCCTAAACATGAAAGTTGTTCATTACCCTCTTGACTACAAGTTCGTAAATTTTCACACTATTTTGATGCCCGGATCATTTTCTCCGAAATATTTACCAAACTTCGATGGAACTGGAATTTTCCTAGCCACTAGCATTCGTCAAGTTCAAATGGCGTCAGTGAGTCTAGATTAGCCATGGACCGACCCAATATGCATTATATCTCTTGCTCACCATGTGATTGTCCTTCACAGGTAACTTACCACGGGTCATCCACATATCACCAGGTCAGTCGCAAAGAAAATGGCTGACAAAGCTGAACTGAACGCCGCAATCCAAGAAGCCCTCCCGGAGCACGTGGACGCCCTCACTAGCAGAATGGATAACATGTTCTCCCAGATGGCAGACAAAGTGCTGGCGAGTCTTATGGCTAAGATGCCATTGCCTGGCCAGGCTTCTCAACCTCTAGCACCACCTTCGCCTCCTGCAGCTGATGATCCAACCAAGAACCATGGGCAGTTCTTATCACTAGAGGACATGTTCGTCCCAGGCTCTAGTATGAATGCTCCGTCAGTGGCTCTAGTTCACCAAGCCAGCCTTGTGGTGCCAGAGCAGACTAATGATACAACAACGCTAATGGCTCAGATGGAGCAACAGATGGAGCAGAAGATGAAGTAAAGGCTCCGGGAAATTCAGGGAACACACAGTATCCCCACATTGACTTTTCTCCCTTCACGAAAGTCGATGTGCCAGAGAAGTTCAAAGTACTCGATTTTGAGAAATACGACGGCAGCTCCGATCCTGTGCAGCATGTTCAGATGTACCAAACAAGAATGAGCAAATATGCTGACAACGACCCTATACTAGTTCAGACTTTTCAGGCCAGTCTGAAAGAGGCTACCATGCGATGGTATATTGATTATGAAGTATATAGCATGGAGAATTGGAAATAGGCGGCAACTACTTTTATCAAGCACTTCAGTTTTAACATAGACGTCCTCATCTCTAGAGAGGACCTGGAGCATGCCGAAATAAAGAAGGGCGAGACGGTCAAGCAGTATGCTACTAGGTGGAGGAACATTGCGTCTCAACTCAAACTCGTTCCTCCTGAGAGGGAACTCATGAAGCTGTTTGTCTCTACCCTTCCGCAGACTATGCGGACACGGGTCCTTGGCACTTCTGCGATATCATTTGCTCACCTCATAGCGATGGCCGAGGAGGTAGAAGGAGGCATGAAAAAGGGATGGTATAGTGAGTCAGGTTCAGCTGGCAAGAGCTTTTTTGGAAAGAAAGACAATGAGGCCATCCCTGAAGTCAATATGACTTATGCGCAGAAGACGCCGGCTCAAGTCTCGAACACACAGTTTGCTCCTTCACAGGCATCTGGTTATGGCCAACAGAATCAGAAGACTAACCAGCACAAGAATAGAAACATTCACTCCACTTCCTGGGACACTTTCCCAAGTTTTGAATGTCCTACGTAAGAGGGGTTTGTTTTCCTCAGAGCCCCAACGTCCCAATCCTGCGAAGTATCCTAGATATGACGCTACACAAAAGTGTGACTATCATTATGGAGAAATAGGTCATTCGGTCGATGATTGTCCCGTGCTCAAGCACCGCGTCCAGGATCTACTCGAAACTAGGGCATTTGCATTTCAGTTAGCCGATAAGCCCAATGTGCAGAGTAACCTGCTACCAGATCATTCGAGCAATGCTTGAAGAATCGCGAATGGACTGGAGGCAGACTTTCAAGCATGACCTTTTGTTTTTATCCAATCCCCTACGTGGGATTTTCCTGCTTTCTTTAGGTGTTTAGGTTGCACGGATTTCACTTTCATTCAATATCACATTTCCTTTTCAATAAGATGTAATTCATTGATTTCATATCAATAAAATTACATAAATTTTTATTAATTTTGAAATCTTGTTGAAGTATCCCAAACCAACCCAATGACGATAACCAACGATCGAACAATCTGTCATCCATGGTAAGCACTGAGGGTTGGGTTTCTCGAAAATTCTCGTCCCACGGTCTTTAAAAAAAAATCAAGCTTTTCGAAATGGCATGCTAATTTTAGAAAATTGCAATACATGCATGCTTAAACCATGTTTGTTTCTCTAATTTCGCCGTTTTATGTTTCAGGGGCGAACATGAGGAGCGAGATCCAAAAAGTCCCAGACAAGTCCCGGTCCATCGACCATTTGAGGCGGACCCATGCTTCACCATCAATCATTTCCCAGCCAGACCAATCAATAAACAACGATCGTCGACGATCTTTGCATTGAATCTTCATATCAGCCGTTGGCAATCCCTGCATCAACTGGTGCTACTTGTTGGTTATCACCTGATCAGCCCAAATGATGTCCCTTGGCCTCGATCGGCTCATCAGCCGTATCACATCGGCCAGCTCAAACACAAGTCCATCAATAAGTCGAGGACCAATTCATGCACCTCTTCTCATGCATGGGCAAGAGCAGAAACTAAGGATCATAAGTCAAACTTCCAACTTGGGGCATATCCGGGGGACAATTCCTAATTATGCCACCCGACAGAAAATGGGGCAAATCAACAGTGAACCTCGACTTGGGATAAGAGAGTATGTTTTTCTTTGTGCTTAAAATAACACCTTTTCCCATTGCAGGACCATACATCAGCCATGACAGTCATCATCATTGAGTGGGAGAAACCAGAGCATCTTGAGTCCTCGATTGACTGATTTCATATGTATTTCTGGGGCAATTCGTATCTTCCCATTCCTTGAGATTTATGAATGGACTTGCATAGTTTATGCATGTCCATATTTGATCTGCATTCATTTTTCTTATATGCTGGATGATCAAATCAAATTAAGATTCATGAATTCATCTCATCATACTTTTGTCAGCATTATTAATTTTCACTGTGAGATAATTTCAATCAGGAAATCTCTCTGATCCAATTGAATTGATCATTTTGAATGAGAAATGTCAGGATGATGAAAGGCAAGCCATTTCCATACACGTCCTATATCACAACCCCCAGTGAGGAATGTGAGAATTTCCATGCTTACAAGGTAAATGGTTATCTCGCGAAAAGTATGATGACCAAAATGAATGAGGCATTCATTTCCTCTATCCAAACACTACAGGTTGCCTTTTGCTTAACCCCCTTTAAACGGTGGTTTCATTGCATAGCCTTGTCAGGAACAACCCCACACTAGGGCAAATGTCAAAAAGTTCAAAGAATGAGCAGAGTTTTCTTGCTTTCACTTGCATCAATCTTCGAGGGTATTTATTGCATGCGAATTCTATGTTAGCTCAAGTGCTTTAGATATGACGAAGAGCATTTCATTTCTATACCCATATACACTCATCCTTTGCTTAACCCAATTTGAGCGACGAATTCATTTCTCAAAACTCAACGGGTGATCATTCTGAATGAAAATCATTCCAAACCATTTGACAGATGATCAGAGTGCCTTGGGGCAAGCTGAAACTTGAAAAAATTTGCCAGCACAATATGCAGACAATTCAAATGAGACTCTCCATTCCTTTTCAAAAGAGCTCGCTGTACGGGAAAAAAAAACAGCTCGCCATGCAACAACAAAAATCAAAGTTGGCCATGCACAAAAAGGCTTCCTATGTAAAATGGGGGGACAAAAGCACCCACTCTCATTAAAAAAAAAAAGAAGAAAAGAGAAAAGAAAAGAGCTCTCTCAAGAAATTTTCGGAAGGAAGGGAGTCTTACCTGAATTGGTTCAAGAAATGAAAGATCATTTGTGAGTGACGGAGGCGGATGATCACTGATTTTCTCATCTTCATACTACCCATTGTTGAAAAGAGGCCGTTCATTTCTAAGCCTACCCTGGACCTACATTACAACATTTACCAAAAGTCTCTTCAGATTAAGGCACTCGGGTTAATATAGGATTTCAAATGCTTATGAATGTCGCTCGAAGAAGTGCGAGCAAGATCATTTTTATCTTATTTCGCAAGGTTCCTGACTTGTAAACCCAATGCAACTGATGAAGATTTCATTTCATGGCATAAATGACTCACATGAGTCCCCCTTGAATAAGCCTTTGACCGAGCCTGAATTACAGTCCTTGTAAAAGACCTCATGGATTGGTCTGGTCATACTGATTGCGAGAATACCCGAACCCTTGTCAGGTGTGATGATGACAGCTCTAAGAGGTTCTCTTACCAGCATCAATGGTCAGGTCTCAAAAGCCTTTTTCATGAGAATGAGAGAAAAGTCATTTCTGGCTGAAATTCCTCATTTAAATTGATCAGAACTATCAAAAGGGACAGATAGGCTTCATTATTGAAAAAATTCTCCAGTGAAGCTTTATAATGCTAGCAAAAGCTCACAAAATTTTTCTGATATTTTATTGCATTTACATGTCATCATGTTTTTCAAGCGAATGAACAGGTATGATGCAGACAGCCTAGCCATCATCCATTCATTATTCAGGAAATCCAGGTAAGTTTTCTGAACCATTTTTAAATCGGCCTTAGCCGTAATCTCTCTTATGGTCACACTGATAATTTTTCAGGCATCACACTATTTTGTATTCATAACTGATTCGATTCAGATGATGCATCATCTCTTGTCTTGATACGGTGAGACCTACTTGAGAAGGTCGCAAGAGATTATTTTTACTGCCTCATGGTGACCTATTGAGGAGGTCCCAAGAGACATCTCTTGTCTTGATACGATGAGACCTGCTTGAGAAGGTCGCAAGAGATCATTTTTACCACCTCATGGTGACCCGTTGAGGAGATCCCAAGAGGCATCTCTCGTCTTGATACGGTGAGACCTTCTAGAGAAGGTCGCGAGAGATTATTTTACCGACTCATGCTGACCCGATGAGGAGGTCGTAAGAGTCACCTTACCGACTCATGCTGACCCGTTGAAGAGGTCGCGAGAGACATTTACCGCCTCATGGTGACCCGTTGAGGAGGTCCCAAGAGACATCTCTCGTCTTGATACGGTGAAACCGTCGTAAGAAGGTCGCAAGGGGTTATTTTTACCGACTCATGGTGACCCGTTGAGGAGATCCCCAAGAGACAAATGGCCAGCTCGAACCATAACTCGAGCATATTTTCAAACTCTACACAGATCTTGAGCCGTTTCGCGTCAGAAGGAAACTTCTGGCAACAGATGGGCCAGTACCTTAGCATCCTAGCATCCACTGGGAGTCTGGAGGTTAAGGGAATCATTAGCTTATGAGGTACTTGGTAAAACAAGTATTTTCATAAGCGATCCATGTGCGGATTTCTTTAATGTGGGATAGAAGAAGTTTTAGCACACGTTATTTTTGGCATTTCATTTCATGCGTCATTTCCTTTTGCATTAGAAAATGGGATTTAAACTCTTGCAAAAATTATCATTATTCAATTGCATTTGCAAAATTTAGGTTTCAATTTTAGTCTTTGAGCGAAACCTCTGCGAGCTTCCACTCAAAGAGGGGCAGCTGTTGACACCTAAATTTTGATTTTTCTTAAATTATTAATTTTTCACAAAAATGAGAATTAGCCTTGATTCTCACAAAAAAAAAATTAGTTTTCAAGCATAGCATATTTAATTTAAGCATGCATTGCATTTGCATTATTTTGCGTTTATGGTCAATGGCAAAGATTTGTGCTTAAACTGACAAGCGATCGAGATTGCCATGGCATGAAGAAATTCGACTAAGGTAGGGAGTATGCCGAAAATATTCATGGGGATTGGACCTATTTCAAATTGGCCCATTTTCGCTCATTAATTTGTTTAGGCTTTTAATTAATTAATTATTAGTTAATTAGAGCCCTATTTGAGCCCAAAGTCACGCGATTAGGCCCACGGACAAGCCAATTTTCGAATGGCCCTCTTTCATCCCTCTATGGCCGAAATTCTCAAAGTGTTTTAATAAAGTAATGCTCCTCAATATCAGAATTTTCGATCCTACGGTTATGATTGAGTCCTATCCTAGTTAAAGCTTTTGATCTAACGGTCATTAATGAGTCTTATGCTTGCTAGCAAACCATTACTCTATAAATACGTGATTATGCCTTAGGGTTAGAGGAGGCCAATTCATTAGAATACACGGCGTTATTGGGGAGGGCCACACAATGGTCAAGTACGGCGCTTTGAGGGCAAATACCCAGCCACAAAAGAGAGAGAGCAAGAAAAAGCGATGATCTGTGAAGGAGCCATCTTTAGTACTCCAATTCTTCCACAGCATAAGTTCATAATCAGTAACCTTCCCAGAAGATTGATCATTGCGTGAGTTAATGGGCACTACTGCGATCTCCACCGCTTCATCATCCCAAGCGGCGCCGTGACAAGTCCCAGTTTCGGAGCTGCGGGTGTTTGATGACGTCGTTCTCAACATCCACGCAACCCCATCGTCGTCCGTTGATAGGTTACGAAGCCTCGATCCAAGACACGATGGCCTCCAAAGGATTCTAGCGATAGTCCCACTGTTCTGACGATGGTCTCATCCTTTCTCGACAAGCTTCTTCTTTTTTCCTTTTCCTTGTGATTGCAGGAGCCGATCGAGTCAAGAAGGAAGGAGCTGAGCAATTAAAGAAAAACACGAGACAAAAAGGAGTTTTGATTTTCCGCCATAGGGATGATACGAAGAAAGACAGAATTTTTGTAAAAAAATTTGTGAAGATGACTGTACGAAAGACTCTCTCTCGGTCCAGGGGGCATGCACACGGTGCATGAGGTGAACCCAGGGTACGAAGTGAATTCATCGGAAAATTCGGAATTTAAGGTGTATTATGCTCAAGGTCTATTATATTTTTATTTGTTTCATTTTTCATAAATATCATAAAAATCACAAAAAATCATCTTGTCATAGTCTTAATTGAAATTTTGGAAATCATATCTCAAGGGTGACTCTTAATATAAATTGGATTTTAATTAACCAATTTGTGTTAATTGTCGAACCAATTCATCGAAAACCGAAAATTCATTAAAGGTCATGATATTTCATTTGCATTTCTTATAGTTTAATTTGTCATGTATTTTTATGTCATTAGCATAGTTCATCTACTTTTGCATGCATGTAAATTGGACTCATATCTCTCGTGCATCAAAATCCAATTTTCAAAATATATCATGTCATTCATGCATTACCATGCCATGTCATCTAAGCACATGCATCACCATGTCGCATGTCATTTAGATTAGAATTTACATTCTTTCTTGCATTAAAATTTAATTTTTCAAGAGTCATCATGCATGATCATCTTTTCTTACGTCATGAAGTTTCACATCACATTGTATGTCATTTGGTTGCATTTTGCATGCATTCGTTAAATCCAGAAAACTCAAAAAAATAATTGCACCATGATCTTCAAGCGAAATCAATTGAATTTGCCAATCAAGGAAATTTGTCACAAGAATGGTACCGAAAGGGTGTTAATTGAAAAAATTAACACAATCAAGTCCCCGAACCTAAATCTCTGGTTAGCAGAAAATAAAGTATTCTCCCGTACTTTATTTAGGTATCTAATCTACCTACCAAAAAAAATTAGTGGCGGCTCCGAAATTAAAAATCATTCAAACCTAAGTTGCGAATTGGTAGAGCTTGGGAGAGCTTGGACCGGATTAGTTAATTTATTTAATTAATCTGGTAATCCATTAACTTGAAATTCAAACCGAGTTTTAGGTCGCGACAAGTAGACATGGAACCGCCGGTTCCGGTTCTGCCAAAAGGTGGAACCGGAACCGGCCCTTAAGAGGTCGGTTCCGGTTCCGGTTCCGAACTTTTAATTTTATTTTTAAAATAATAAAATAAAATTAATAAATTAAAAATTATAATTAAATTGTACATTGTAATAAAATTTGGAAAAAAGAGAGAGAGAATGAATGGGCTTGAACTTAATGAATTATCATTAAGCGCCTACATATCTTCTTGGGGATAGAATAATCAAAGCCCATGTAGTTCTCTTACCTTTGGTAACCCGCAACTTACCTCATCTTCAATCGTCGCTACCCGTTGTGGTGGTGGTAGTATCTCCACAGTCATCACTGAAGAATTCGTGTTCTCGATCCAGCTCTTGTTGGCGAAATTTAGCCTTTGTCCAATCATCGACACAAGCTTGACACTCTACACTTTTCAGACTTAATCTTGAACGGTGAGGGTCCAAAATTAATCCTCCAGCACTAAATGCTTGCTCAACCGCCACTGTTGAAGAAGGGGTCGCTAATATTTGTTTCGCGATGAGGGAGAGAACTGGAAATTGAGTTGAATGATTCTTCCACCACTCAAGAATCTTGAAATCTGCGTTGTTTTCTGAATCGCTAAACTCAAAAGAAATTGTTAAATAGTTTTCTAATTCGGAAATACTACATGTTGAAGTCCCTTTATGTTTTTTTTTGCCTAGTCTTGAGCATTTTATACCCTCTACTAAGTAGTGAAATACCCGCATCACTTTCTGAGACAATATGCTGGGCAGATTCATATCCACTGTCGCTTAAACCATATCTATTACAAAATTCATTATATAATGCTACTATAGCTTCTTTAACATCTACTTGTATAATTGAAATATTTATTACTTCATCCAAATGTAAACAATCATAATAATAAGCAGTCAGATAATCTAATAAACCATCTAATTTCGTACGTGGATCGAAAATAATACCAACTAAATAAACAAGAGGAATGTTCAAATAATAATGCAACCATTTTTCTCGCATTACTAAAATACTCGAAGCTAAGTCAGTATCTTTTTCATATGCATTAAAAACATTAGCAATATTAACGCACTCTATTAAAAATAAATGCATACTAGGATAATAAATACCATATAAAGTTTTAGCAGCATCATTAAAAATTTTCAAACAATCTAATTTTTTTTTACAAACGTCCCAAATGTTGCGGAAGTAAAGCAATATCGGGAACATATTTGAAATAAATGAACATAATAAATCTTTGTAATCAAAAGTTTGTAGAAGCATCTCGTAGGTAGAATTTCAACGAGTCGGAACATCTTTTGGAAACCTTCTTGCCGTTCTCCTATTTTCTTTACAAAATGTTCCCCATGCTTTCATAAGTTGAGGGCGGCTCCATAAAAATCTAATTGCACTATTTATTGGGTGGAGAGAAGTTACAAGAATTCGTAAACCATCTTGAACACATAAATTCAAAACATGACAAGCACATCTAAGGTGAAAAAAATTGTCCGACAAAAGAGGGTTTACACATTTTTTCTAACTCGGGAATGGAAGCAGTATTTGCGGCGGCATTATCAAAACCAATTGAAAAAACTTTATTAATCAAACCATATTCTTCTAAAACTTGTCTAATTATTCTATAAATATTATGGGCCGTATACCTTTCAGGAAAAACTCGAAATGCAAGAAGTCTTTTTTGAATAACCCAATCATCACCTATCCAATGGCACGTGACACCCATATAAGAATAAATATTCCAAGAATCACTCCAAATAGCACTACCTATATGTACACGTCCTTTGAATTCTTCAAAAAATGTTTTCAATTTATTTTTTCAATCTTTATAAACTCGTTTAAGTTCGTGTTTAAGAGTAGTTTTCGGAACAGATGGTGCTTGCGGAACCAGCGCAGTGTTTACCAAATATCTAAAATTAAAATTTTCACCAGTATTAAACGGAGCATGCTCAAGGGAAACATATTCAGCTAATGTTTCTTTATAAAGCACATTAGTGAAACGGAATAAAGGATGAGAGTTAGGATTGGCGAACCCGGAAATTTATTGTTGGCTAGTGTCGATCCCCACTTGCATTGGATGTTTTTTCGTCAAATGCCGACGAAATGTTCCATAGCCATCTCCTTTACCAAGTTTATATTTTTGCGGACAATATTTACAGCTTATATCAAATTTACCTTCATTTTCATTCCACACTTTGTCAAAGTGTAGCCATAAGTCGGATTCTCGGCTCTTCCGTGCCGGCTCATTTGGTATCGACGATCCTTCGACACCAGTGGTAGTGGCAGTAGGAGTATAAAAACTTTCTTGCGTTGCGACGTGCTCGACGTCGGGATTGGGAACATCGTCGTCTTCCCAACATGCATATTCACAAGGATCATATTCATGAACAGGAAAATCGGATTCTCCCATCTCCATCGGGCTCTTTCCCTTTCTAGTATTTTTGCTTCCACTTGCCATTTTTTGAGAGAATTGATCGGAAAGTTGATTCAAAGAATTGAGACGGAATTCAGAGAGAATATCAGATCGAGAGAATTTGACTTGAGAGTTGAGACTTGAGAATATTGGAGAGAATTGTGAGAAATTGTGAGAAAAATAAGGATGGATTGTGAGGTTTTTATAGAGTTTTTTTTTTTAAAGGAAAATTCGCAATGGGCCGAGGCCAACGGTCCTCGGCCCGTTGGGGAAGAGCCTAACGGCTCTTCCCGAGGGGAGGGGCCACTGCCCCCCACGCCACGCCCCCCCCCCCTTTTTTTTGTCCGGTTCCGGTTCGGGCCCGCGGGCCGGGTCAACGGGCCGGTTCCGGGCCCAAATGGCCATGTCTAGCGACAGGGTTCCACAAGATACATCATCGCCGGTCGCCACAAGCTACTTTTTTTAATGAGCGGGTGGTGAAATGGAACCTATCTTCTACTAGTATTTTTACATAGCAAAAATATCAAGAACACCAACAATTGAAGAGACACGAACCCGTTGATACGTGGAGTAGCATCTTTAGGTTGGCACATCTTGCAGCGAATTCAGCAACATGCTTAGCTCCTAATGCATTGACAGCTAGTGCAATGTCATATCTGCAGGAGAGGAAAAACTTGGGATTAAGCACGAGAAAAGCACAAGAAAAAAGCAATGAATTCATTTGAACTAATTATAGATAGAGAGGGGAGGGTGAAATTGTAATTCCGCACCTTTCGTCGAACTTGGTGGTTGCGGCCGAGTTGACGATGATGTCTACTTCTCTCCACATCTCCGACCTCAAATGAAGATCATGTACTCCCAAGTTCTCGCATGAAACGTCACCAGGAATTGGATCCAACCTCCCCACAGTTGAGTTGAAATTCTGTGGCCGTTCTTTCCTCAAAACGTCGAATAACTCCATCTCTATCAGCTGTTTGCGATGTGAAAAAGATCGAGAGTAGTTATGAAGGAAATGCATATTTTATCTTATTTTTCACGTTTCTTTAATTCTCTTCCTTTGCCTTGATTTTCCATGTTGAATAGAGTAGAATTAGTTTGGAGATACACATCTAAGGAGAAAATTCCTAAAAAAAAAAAAATTATACCTATTGCAATTGCTCTAATTCAGTTCTTAATCTTCTTCTTTTTTACCAATTGTGTCCTAAACGTTTTGCATTTGTGCCAATTCAATCAATTTGGTTGGCCGGCGCTGACATGGACAAATTTTAATATATTTCATTTCTTTCTCTTCTTTTTTCTTTCCCACTATGGCCAGTGAGCTGCGGCTGGCGAGGGACACTGGAGCTCGTCGGCCACTGGAAAAAAGAAAGAAAGAAAATTAAAAAATAAGAAAGAAACATATTATAGCATTATTAAAAGTTATCCACATTGGCATAAGCAGCGCCAAGTCAGGATCGGCTAGCCAAATGCTTTGTTACACGGACACGCACTTCCCAATTTTTTTTGCGTGTCAGACACAAACACTTGTCCAACTCGCGTGTCCAGATTTTTTTTTGGCGAGCCTGTCCAGAGGTAAAAATAGTAAAATAAAAAAACCACAACTATGGTGCTCGTGTCTTAGCTCGCCGAATCTCTATTGCTCTGTCTCTATTTTGGATACTGTAGTATTGGTAATAATTAAAGTTTTATGGTTTTGAAACAATGTTGAATGTACTGAGGTGAGTTATTGAAATCATAAAAATAATAATATACGTAAAATATGCCTATAAAAATCATAAAAATAATAATTTATCGTGTATATATAAAAATATACAACGTGTCCTAGCATGTCGGAATTCTATATTTTTTTAGGATTCACGTGTCGGCGTGTCGTGTCCCGTGTCCGTATAACATAGGTCAAATGGACTGAATTGACACAAATGCAAGACGTTTATGACTCAATTGGGAAAAAAAAAGGATTGAGGACTTAATTGACACAATTGAATTATGTCTAGAATTTTTTTGATAATTTTCCTCACATCTAAGTGATTGTACCATCCATTGATACGGCTATTCCTGCAACCATTCTAGTTCTTTTCCTTAAATAACACAGATCCCATAGGAAAAAAATTATGTGTGCCTCTTTTTGCTAGTGAATTCAAGACGATAAGTGGATCTAACAATCCAAGGATAATTGAAGGTTTAAATTTCTACCTCTTCATGCAACCGTCGAGTCGCTGTCTGTTTGTCCGTAGCTCTAATGAAAACGTACATCTTCTTCACGTTAGGTTGAACCCGGAGGATCTTCTCCGCAAAAACTAAACCCATCATAATAAATTGAAACAAATAATGTCAATTAGCAAAACGGTGGCCAATTGATGGCCACTGGCTTTAAGACTCCGTTTGTTTTACGAACATGAAAGATCTGAAAAACATTTTCCCAGAAAATGATTGCATGTTTTGTTTTAAATATTCAACGAATGGAAGATGTTTTCATCACTACCAATAATTTATATCTAAATATTTTCATATGACTATGAGGATATTTTTCGTTCATTAATTTATTGGGAAAATTACTAAAAAAATCTTAAACTTATTGCAATTGTGTCAATTCAGTTCTAAACTATGATGCCATTGGCTAGTAAGGCTCCGAGGAGCCCTCGCCAGCCGCTAGCAAGGGTTGCGGTCCTCGCCCACTCAGATCTGGTAGAAGGCTACAAGCCATCGCCTGCTGCCGGTGGCCAGTGACCTCTTGCAAGATCTAACAATAAAGGAAAACGAAGGGCAAAAGTATACTTTTAGTGTCAAAAATTATGTACGGAGATCACTTTAGTGCCAAAAGTTTCAAACAGATCATTTTAGTGCCAAAAGTTGTGCACGTAGATCATTTTAGTGCCAACTTCTTTTAAAAACGATCACTTCAATGCTAGAAATGACGTGGCTCGTCGAAAATCCGACACGTGCTATTTTTATTATTTTTTAAGTTGACGTGACACATTAGAGTTGACATTAAAAGTGAACGTTTTTAAATGAAGTTAGCACTAAAGTGATCCGTTTGAAACTTTTGGCATTAAAGTGATCTTCGTACACAACTTTTGGCACTAAAGTGATCAGTTTGAAACTTTTGGCACTAAAGAGATATACGCACATAACTTTTGGCACTAAAAGTGTATTTTTCCCGAAAACGAAGAGAAGGACAAAAAAAATTATTTAAAAAGTTAAAATTTTGAAAATTTTAAAATATTATTAAAATTAATACCGACCAATCAAATAGACTGAATTGATGCAATTGCAAAAGGTTTAGGACTCAATTGGAAAAAAAAAATTAGGGCTGAATTGCTCCATTGGAAAGATTTAATAGTTTTTTAGTAACTATCCCTTAATCTCCGTAGTCAATACAAGCGATCATTTTAGAAAAATGTATTTATAAGCATTAATTTTTGGAGAAACAAACGGAGTCTAAGAATACTTAGATACGCTGAGAGAGAGAGAGAGAGAGATTACTCTTTGCGAGAAAGCCAGTAGCTCTGGTGACTAAGATGGTCTTGTTTTCAAGAAATTGGACTATATCGAACCCCATATTGGAATTGAAAATGGACGAGAGAGTCTTTTAACAAGAGTTGAGAGGAAGTGGAAGAGCGAGTTAAGCCCCAAGGCATGAAGGCTCCATTTATAGCTGCATTTTTATCATGCCTTTGCCTATCCACCTCCTTTTTTCACCTATCGAAATTTAATACAACAACATCTCTTTGATCAGACTTCATAAAGAGAACTAGCTACTACATGATCACATGCAAAGTTATTTCACGGGTACAACGATATACACTGCGTTTATGATCCTTTGAGGGTGCAATCCCCATTTAGGCCTGCCGCTAGCACGATATAATGCGTCTCCGTTCCCATTTAGGCAGTAAACTATTCTAATGTGCCTAAAATATGTCATTACATATAAGTAGTAAACATATATTAATACTAAACACATATTTTTATATGTTGGATTTATATTATAAGATAGAAAGAAATTTGATTGTATAAATAGAAATAGGAATAAATCAAAGCAAAATTTTTGTAATTTTTTCTTATTTTGAAATTTTTATAGTAGAATCCAAATATTATTTTCACTTAAATATTATTTTATTCTACTAATTTAATAAGTTTGTTATTCGAGAAAAAATAACTTTTATATTATGGATATTGAAAATTCTATCCACCTTTATTTCACCACCCCAATGAGATAATTTTATCCGGATTATATCCCTCTTATATTCGGCTTATCCTGTCTTGAGCATGCACCAAACACGAGATATGATAAATTCTATCATATTTTGAAATTTATCCTCACTATCAAACGTAGCCTAAAATATGTATCTTGGTTACCAAACAGGGTTGATCACACTTGTGTATCACTTAATAATTCAATCTTCCAAGTTCCAATCCATGCAAGACTCGAGTTGTCTCATAGGATGGTTCACGAGGAGTGCTAGTTCTGCTCCCTGGGTGAGAGATGCCATGATGACCTTGTCAATCTCAAACCTTTGTGTAACGAGTTGTGTTAGTATCTGTTGTTCCTATATGATTTCTTTTATTTGGTTTTAGATTTACGGTGACAATCCTGTTGATATGAAGCAGTTGAAAGTCCAATATATTATGTACCGTTAATTCTAGTATTTGTTTTTTTTTTGTCGAAAAGAAATTTTCATTTCACCTGAAAGAAAGATACATAACTTAAATCAATCCTAGAAATCCCACAAAGCAAATAAATTTGAAAAATATATTAACTTAATATAGCTTATATAGACTCCCTCATTCTACAAGAACAGAGTTATAGCAGCAAAGCACAACCGATGACTGATCACTGAATATCACATCATCATTTATGATGAGTACACTCCAAGATTCCCCTCCTGTAGTTACAGCTTTTCCAAAAGACGGTGCGTGCGTATGTTCGGCATTTCCAGCACCATCACCGTGTAAAAATAACAACAACACTAACAGGTGGAAAGAGCACGTTGTCACCTTGTAAATCAGATCTAGATCGAGATAGAAGAATGCGCAAACTAGATTTAGTTCTAGTATCCCAGTAAGGAAATTTTCACAGTAAAAATTTACCATGAAATGTGTTCCCCACCTCTGTACCCATCTCTATGAGTATGTGAGCAGGGAAATTGTCCAATCATTCCTAAACATAATTTAGGGAAACTGTTTAGTCATAAATATTTCAATTTCTCCTACATCTTGTGTACGAAATTTCAATGTAATCATTCTGACCACTTCTCGCAGGAAGATGTTGACGTGGTAGTGTGCCATGTAAGAAGGCCATAATAATTGGACGCTACGTGAGAGGTTTCTGAGGAAAATTGATCGGAAAAATTATAGCAGAATTTTATGCAAAGGTATTAATCGGCAAAATTGTAAAACTTAAAACTGAATTGACATTCATATATTAGATTGAAGACTGGTTGAGTAATTTTCCAGTGTGTAGTCGAAGAGTCGGGAATTTTACGCCGCTCCATCTGGCTTGTTAGGCTAGACTAGAGCAACAACGTGCGCCCAAGTGGAGGAGGGCTGGGCTAACACGAAGGTCAATCTTGCAAGCCAATTTTGATTGGTGGCCTTTGAGGAATGTGTTGGAGAAATTTTAGATATTTTCTAATGATATTTATGATATTTCCTCTAATTTTCTATATCTATTGTTTATGTATATCTGATTTGGTTTCCTTAGATATGCTTTAATTTAATAAATTTTCATATATTATTTTCTATACATCGAAATATACAAGATTCCTTTTCTTCTCTTTACATTCTTTAAATTGGTATTTAGAGCTGCTGCTCTTCAGGAAATCCTTAGTGCACCTGGTACGTCCTTTTCAAAATAAATCCATCCCACAGCTCGATAGTGCTCTCACCCATGCCTGATTCTCGCATGAGTAAACACGATGGTGTAGTCATGTTACAATGTCGGCGATGCGTCAACAAGTGTCGAGCATTTTTTCATGGATGCGGTTTTCTTTCGATACCAGCCACACATGCCACATCGCTTAGTACATGTTTTCTGAAGCCATTGTTGTCACGCCCCGCTTTCCTTACGAGCACGTACATCCACAATACGCCGTAATTCTTGTCCCAGGATACTCCTCATATACGGCTAGCTAAAATGAGACTCGCATGCGGAAGACAGAAGAAAATAAAACCCCTCCAAATACTCTCCACTTATACATACAACCAAGAATGAGATGCGGGGAAAACAAGCAACTTTTATACATCGAAAAGATAAGTCCGTACATAAAAGACCAAGATCCCTCTCAACAAAAGCACAGGTTGGGACAACAAAAATGGCAGACAAAAGGAAGCCACTAAGTCCAACCACCGGACCGAAACTCTTCAATAGCCCTAGACATCTCCTGGGGTTCACCCAAGCGAATTGGCAGCATTCTTCAATTCCTAGGGTCTGAAAAAAATAAGGTCCCACTAAGGGGTGAGATCGACATCTCAGTAAGAAAAGTCCTAGTCCTAGGTTAGGCCAACCGTACACTCAGGTAAAAGCGAATATGAACCCAACGTATAAACAATAAAATGATGCATTTAACAACCATAAATAATACAAGAATATCACAAGCATCTTTATGCATTCATAGCAGCGTATTCCATCAAATAAAACAAGTTCACATCACCAATCCAAACCACGCCTTTCTTCCTTTCCAACCATTATTTGATTCAAGCCCGCGTGTGTAACGCCTCAGGCTAGGTCCGCGTACTTACGCATCAGACCATCTCATTGACAAACCCGCGTAAAACGCATCAGGTTTTCAATATCATCTCCGACCCGTGTCGACACATAACAATTCTCGTCCCGCGTCTCACGCATCAGGACATTGGTCATAACAACCCCGCGTCTCAACGCCTCAGGGTGCCACTAGTTTCTCAAGCATGCCAGTATTCATCTCAACTCAAGACATTGTAATCAAACACAAGCTCACGCATCGAGCTATAATTCAAGGCATGCGCAACAATCAATTTCAGCAACCAAGAGAAACAAGCAACACGTATCATGACCATTCAATAAGCATATAAACAATAGGTACAACACGTGATCATAAATCAAACAATATCACCAAAGCTCACCAAAGATTAGCATATTCCTCATCGGATTTACCCAATCGAGTCCAATTGTTCTAACCAAGGTTAGGAACTTCCTTACCTCAAGTTTAACTCAACAAAATTCACTCCCCAAGCACTTCAAATGCTCAGCCTCACACACTTCCAGAACAGGGCAGCCGCGCTCCTAGCGGAAATCAAGTGATTCGTTAACTTTTCTTCGCCTAAACCTCAATTCACGGAGTATAAACCTCCATAACATGTCAATAAACGTCCTAACACATCTCAATGACCAAGTCCAAACCGAATTCCAACACGAACAGCCCTTACAAACACAACCAAAAACAGAACCGAAACAGGGCACTCCCCTGTTCGGTCTTCAATCAGCTCAATCAGCCTCAAACCTCAATTCAACTCCTTGTTTTTCTGTAAATATACTTACTAACACAAAGTTCTACATGCCAAGAGATCTCACCGAAAGTTCCAACCCAAGGCGACGCCAAAAGGTCCTTGAATAACACCACTCCTTCTGAGTCTGCAGATGGACAGATTCTGTCCTTCCAAACATCACAACGAAACAAAATTAAGATGTTGTTCTTTTTCGTCCAAATTTCTACAGCAACTCAGTATATGTGTCTACTAGGTCTCCACAAAAATTTAGCTCAAAATTCGTCCATTAAGGGGTTCAATGAAAAGCAAACCGGAGCCTACCTCCAGTTCAGTCAGTTTCCGTCGACTCGCGGGAGATTGGCCGGCCGGAGCTCCACAGGTGGCCAATCGATGTGATTCCAATTGGAAAAGTTCGGTAACAGGGAGATATTCGCGATGATATATGGCTCGCGAGCTGGTTGTTAACGGTTGAAAAGTTAGGCGCTGATGAAGTGGACGAAAATTCTGATCCTGCAGGTCTGGTTCTGAACGTGAGGAAGAAGAAGAAAAATGGAGAAGATGATGGTGCTGCTGGTGCTGGTCGTGAGAAATGGCAGAAAGAGGAGGAAGGAAATGACTTGTCATCTCCAAAATATTCTAGAGCTTGCTTAGGTGTATAGCTCAATTATTGCTAACCATATATTCATGACACTTGGAATTTTCCTCATAATATCACAATCCCCTTCCAATTTTGTCCTCAATGATTCAGCTGGCACCTTGGGGATGACCAATTGACACAAATGCCCTTGTCTAATTGATAACATAAAGTCAAAGCTCCAAGGGCAAAATCGTCTTTTCACACCCTTCGTCCGAAAAATCATTTTCCTGCAAATTTTCATCCTCGACTAGGCGTCGTCCAATCCAAACACATTGTTACAAATCTTCATTTCCATTTTTCATTTCCGAGATCCCAAATCGTGATCGATTTCTCATCATTCGTACATTTCAATCTATCTCGAACTAACGGGCGGCTTTTGCGGACATTACGCGTATCGACTCTGTGATTCTCATCACCCTTAGGAAAATCCAAACTACGGCAATCTTGGTTGTCATGTAATCACAAAGGTCTATTACCAGTCCCGACGGCCGCGATCGTCATAAATCGATTTAGGAAAATTCGCAAATCATACGTTGGTTAAGCGGTATCACCCGCGTCCCAATCGTATAACACTAGCAATGGATTCCTTAATCGTTTTCTGATCGGCCTCAGTTCTAAATATCCCTCGACGATCCTTATGGTCAAAACGCCGTGTTCAAATCGAATTTCCTAGGTCCACGTACCTCGTCGCGCGTTAGCCTTTCCCCTTTGGTTAGTTAACTCGCGATTGATCAGATCCGAGCGAGATATCACTAAAATACTTCGATAAATATCTTACAATCAAAGGTCTCGAAATGACAGGAAAATCAGACTGTCACAACTCTTCCCCCCTTACGAAAATTTCATCCTCGAAATTTGTTACAATTCACTAGTCAAACAAATGGGGGTATTGACGCCTCATTGCCTCTTCGTTTTCCCACGTTGTGCCTTCAGTTCCATGATGCTCCCACACTACTTTGACCAGCGACACCGTCTTGTTCCTCAAAATGTGCTCCTTACATTCTTCGATCCTGATGGGTCTTTCCACATACGAAACTTTGTCGTCTAATGCTATGGTCTCGTAATCCAAAACATGTGTCGGATCTGGCTCGTACTTCCTTAGCATCGATACATGGAAGACATTGTGTACTTGGGACAAACTTGGTGGCAAAGCAAGTCTATAAGCCAAAGTCCCAATCCGTTCCAAAATCTCGAATGGGCCTATATATCTCGGACTCAACTTCCCTTTCTTTCCGAATCGGGATATGCCTCGCATAGGTGATATCTTGAGAAACACATGATCACCAGTTTGAAATTCCAAGGGCTTGCGTCGCTTATCAGCATAACTCTTCTGGCGACTTTGTGCAGTTCTCAACCTATCCCTAATTACTTTTACCGCTTCAACCGATTGTTCTACCAGTTCTGGTCCAGTGATACTTCTTTCTCCTACTTCATCCCAGCACAAAGGAGTTCTGCACGCTCTTCCATAAAGTGCCTCAAATGGTGCCATTCCAATACTTTGCTGATAACTGTTATTGTACGCGAACTCCACTAAATGCAAATGATCTTCCCATCCTCCTTTAAAATCTATAACACATGCTCGCAACATGTCCTCAAGCGTTTGAATCGTCCTTTCCGATTGTCCATCCGTCTGCGGATGATACGCCGTACTAAACTGTAATCTAGTTCCCATAGCGTCCTGAAGACTCTTCCAAAAATTCACCGTAAACTTAGGGTCTCGATCTGAGGTTATCGTGATAGGTACTCCATGTAAACGTACGATCTGCCGCATATACAATTCAGCATACTTGTCCATCGCAAAGTCCTTTTTCACAGGGATAAAATGCACAGACTTAGTTAGCCTATCTACGACTACCCAAATCGAATCATGTCCTTTCTGACTCCGCGGTAATCCCATAACAAAATCCATCGTTACGTGTTCCCATTTCCACTCTGGAATCTCCAAAGGTTGCAATAATCCACCTGGTTTACAGTGATGTGCTTTCACCTGCTGGCATGTCAAACACTTTGCTACATGCTTAGCCACATCCACTTTCATACCGTTCCACCAATAGTGCTGACGCAAATTCTGATACATCTTTGCACTGCCTGGATGAATACTGTAATTACTCCGATGAGCTTCGGACAAGATTCTTTCTTTAAGCTCTACATCATTAGGCACGCAAAGACGTCCGCGAAATTTTAAAATTCCTCCCTCAGTTACCTGGAAATCATCTTTCCTCTTAGTTTCATCCAAATTAAGGATTTTCTGGATTTCAGGATCCGTGATCTGTAAAACTTTTATCCTTTCTTGAATTTCCGGCTCAATTCTCAACGTCGCTATCAAGCTTGTCGTTTGGCTCACTTCCAATTTGAACTCTGAGTCCCTCAATCCTTCAAGTACAGACCATTCTTTAACCATTAAGTACGCAATACTAGACTTTCGACTGAGCGCATCGGCAACTCTATTTGCCTTTCCAGGATGGTACAGAATGTCGCAATCATAATCCTTAAGTAGTTCCATCCACCGACGTTGCCTCATATTTAATTCCTTCTGAGAAAACAAATATTTTAAGCTCTGGTGGTCTGTGTAAATTTGGAACCTTTCGCCACATAAGTAGTGTCTCCAGATTTTCAGGGCGAAAACAATCGCAGCTAATTCCAAGTCATGCGTCGGATAGTTTAACTCATGGGGTCTCAATTGCCTTGAAGCATACGCCACTACCCTTCCGTGTTGCATCAGTACACACCCTAATCCTTTTAATGACGCGTCGCTATAAATTTCAAAGCCGCCAGGTCCAGAAGGTATCGTGAGAACTGGTGCCGTTGTCAAACGATGCTTAAGCTCGTGAAAACTCCTCTCGCACTTATCCGTCCATTCAAACTTCGTAGACTTCTTAGTTAAATGCGTCAATGGCATAGCTATAGACGAAAACTTTTCCACGAAGCGTCTATAATAACCGGCCAATCCTAGAAAACTTCGAACCTCAGTGACCGTCGTAGGTCTCGGCCAATTTATCACCGCTTCTATCTTTGTAGGGTCTACTGAAATCCCTTCTCCAGATATTATATGTCCAAGAAATGCCACTTTGTTCAACCAAAACTCGCACTTACTGAATTTGGCGTAAAGCGAGTGTTCCCTCAAGGCCTGTAAAACAATTCTTAAGTGTCTTTCGTGTTCTTCGTTACTCCTCGAGTAAATTAGAATGTCATCAATGAACACTATAACGAAACAATCGAGGTATTCCTTAAACACTCGATGCATCATATCCATGAATGCAGCTGGAGCATTCATAGTGTCCATATCTCGTCCTGAAAGCCGTTTTCGGAATATCCTCCTGCTTAATCTTCAACTGATGGTATCCCGTTCTCAAATCGATTTTAGAGAACACTGAAGCTCCCTGCAACTGATCGAACAGGTCATCAATCCTTGGCAACGGATACTTATTTTTAATAGTCACCTGGTTCAACTGTCTGTAATCTATACACAGACGCAGAGATCCATCCTTTTTCCTTACAAATAACACTGGTGCTCCCCATGGCGAAGCACTAGGTCTAATGAATCCATTGTCAAGCAATTCTTGCAACTGCACCTTTAACTCTTTCAACTCTGATAATGCCATTCTGTAAGGTGCCTTCGAAATAGGCTCTGTCCCGGGAGCTAACTCAATTACAAACTCAATCTCACGCTCAGGTGGCAATCCCGGCAGTTCTTGAGGAAAAACATCAAAAAATTCACGTACCACGGCTATATTTTCCAATTTCGGTTCTTCAACTGTCGTGTCAACTACCGCAGCTAAGTAAGCTCGGCATCCCTCATCCAACAATTTTGTCACTTCAAGTGACGAAACCAAAGGAATGGAAGTTCCCCCACAACTTCCCTTAAGCTCATAGCTAGGACGACCATCCGGATAGAAGCGGATTACCTTTTCACCACAGTCGACTACAGCTTTTTGTCTATTCAACCAGTCCATCCCAATAATCACATCAAAATCAAACATAGGCAGTACGACCAAATCTATCCTTTCTTCTCTACCATTTATGGCTATCTTGCAATCCACACAACCTAGTGAAACTATCACTTTATCCTTTAGCGGAGTAGTAACATACAAAGTCACATTCAAAGGCTTCAAGTCCATTTCAACCATATCAGCAAAACGAGCAGACACAAAGGAATGCGAAGCTCCAGGATCAAATAATGCATAAGCAACTTGGTCGCACAAGTAGACCATACCTGTGACCACACCGGGCGTATTCTCTGCTTCGCCTCGAGCTACAGCATAAACTCGCCCTTGAGCTGGGGGTCTCGCCAATTCATTCTGCGGAGCAACAGCTAGGGTTCCTGCCTGTGGTCGTTGTCCTTGAGGTCTAGCCAACTGAGTTTGGTTGGGACACCATCTCATCTGATGGCCCATCTGACCACACTTAAAGCATGCGCCTGTCCTAGTCGGACAAGGTCCCTTTCCATGTCTTCTTCCGCACAAGCGACAGTTAAGGTTGGACTGGTACTGCGGCTTACCAATGTTCTTCCTTGCAGGAGGAATAAAACGCCTACTACTCATCATCGGTCTCTTACCCAATTGACGATTATCTCGAGGTATGGGGAACCGTGATCCTGATGCTATTGACCTCTCTCTCATGTCTCGTTCTATCATTTGTCCCCGTTCATAAACTTCCTTATAAGTTCTCAAATTCATGGCCACCATCTGGCTGCGAAGTTCGGGTCGTAACCCATCTCGGAACATCCGCATCTTTTCTATTGGATCCTCCACGTAACGCGGTGCATACATAGACAACCTTGCAAACTCTGCTTCATATTGATCAACCGTCAAATGACCCCGACGTAAGTTCTGGAATTCCACTAACTTGCTTTCTCGCGCAGTCTCCGAGAAATACTTATCATTGAAGACCTCCGTAAACGCAGTCCAATTCAAAGCAATGCCTTCAGGGAATACTCCACCTTTAGTGGCCTTCCACCAGTCACTTGCCGTTCCATCCAGTTGGTACACCGCCAGGAGTACTTTTTCCTCATCCGTACATTTCAGGACTCCAAAAATTTTCTCGAGCTTTTCTATCCATCTGGGTGCTAACTCTGGGTCACCAGTTCCATTAAACTGAGGTGGCCTCAACTTCACAAATTGTTCCACCAATTGACCTATATCTCGAGGTGCAATAACATTACCTGGCATATTGCCAACTCTCACATTTTGACCAGCATTGACATTAGCTTGCGCATTACTAGTTCCAGCGTCTTGGCCACTGCTACCACTACCTCCGCCCCCTGCGTTAGTACCTGTCATTGCATTCACTGCAGTCAAGGCCGCGCCCACAGCTTGGGTTATAGCAGCATCTCTATCCTGAGCCTGTCTATCAATCAAATTCCCTATTCGTTCCAAAGCTCTCAACACATCTCCCATTCCAGGATTCTCTGCCGCAGGTGGTCCCGAACTGGAAGCCCTAACACTGGGTCTTCTACGTCTTACAGGTCGATCACTCATACTTATGCTCCCTGCACCACTATAATTCCACCACGGAATCAAAGACTTAGATCACCCATTCCAATCTATTAATTCTATGCTATACCACGAACAACAGCCACTTCACACAATTTAAAGTATAGAAGTGTGCCACAAGCTCAAATAGAATACTCAATGCTTCATCAAGCAACCATTAGCAATCAAGCACATGCTAGTACGAAGCTTGGCCATGTCCAATCATCACAACAATGTCACTTTCATGATGCCAATCACATGCGCCAATCACATGCCATGCATTACTCAACATACTATAGTGAACCCTTCCTACGGTCTTGCTACCTAGTCACCCCATATCTCATTCCTCCTTATTACTCCAATCCTCAATCAACTTTGGATCGAGTTGACCTCGCTCTGATACCACTTCAACTAGGATGTCACGCCCCGCTTTCCTTACGAGCACGTACATCCACAATACGCCGTAATTCTTGTCCCAGGATACTCCTCATATACGGCTAGCTAAAATGAGACTCGCATGCGGAAGACAGAAGAAAATAAAACCCCTCCAAATACTCTCCACTTATACATACAACCAAGAATGAGATGCGGGGAAAACAAGCAACTTTTATACATCGAAAAGATAAGTCCGTACATAAAAGACCAAGATCCCTCTCAACAAAAGCACAGGTTGGGACAACAAAAAGGGCAGACAAAAGGAAGCCACTAAGTCCAACCACCGGACCGAAACTCTTCAATAGCCCTAGACATCTCCTGGGGTTCACCCAAGCGAATTGGCAGCATTCTTCAATTCCTAGGGTCTGAAAAAAATAAGGTCCCACTAAGGGGTGAGATCGACATCTCAGTAAGAAAAGTCCTAGTCCTAGGTTAGGCCAACCGTACACTCAGGTAAAAGCGAATATGAACCCAACGTATAAACAATAAAATGATGCATTTAACAACCATAAATAATACAAGAATATCACAAGCATCTTTATGCATTCATAGCAGCGTATTCCATCAAATAAAACAAGTTCACATCACCAATCCAAACCACGCCTTTCTTCCTTTCCAACCATTATTTGATTCAAGCCCGCGTGTGTAACGCCTCAGGCTAGGTCCGCGTACTTACGCATCAGACCATCTCATTGACAAACCCGCGTAAAACGCATCAGGTTTTCAATATCATCTCCGACCCGTGTCGACACATAACAATTCTCGTCCCGCGTCTCACGCATCAGGACATTGGTCATAACAACCCCGCGTCTCAACGCCTCAGGGTGCCACTAGTTTCTCAAGCATGCCAGTATTCATCTCAACTCAAGACATTGTAATCAAACACAAGCTCACGCATCGAGCTATAATTCAAGGCATGCGCAACAATCAATTTCAGCAACCAAGAGAAACAAGCAACACGTATCATGACCATTCAATAAGCATATAAACAATAGGTACAACACGTGATCATAAATCAAACAATATCACCAAAGCTCACCAAAGATTAGCATATTCCTCATCGGATTTACCCAATCGAGTCCAATTGTTCTAACCAAGGTTAGGAACTTCCTTACCTCAAGTTTAACTCAACAAAATTCACTCCCCAAGCACTTCAAATGCTCAGCCTCACACACTTCCAGAACAGGGCAGCCGCGCTCCTAGCGGAAATCAAGTGATTCGTTAACTTTTCTTCGCCTAAACCTCAATTCACGGAGTATAAACCTCCATAACATGTCAATAAACGTCCTAACACATCTCAATGACCAAGTCCAAACCGAATTCCAACACGAACAGCCCTTACAAACACAACCAAAAACAGAACCGAAACAGGGCACTCCCCTGTTCGGTCTTCAATCAGCTCAATCAGCCTCAAACCTCAATTCAACTCCTTGTTTTTCTGTAAATATACTTACTAACACAAATTTCTACATGCCAAGAGATCTCACCGAAAGTTCCAACCCAAGGCGACGCCAAAAGGTCCTTGAATAACACCACTCCTTCTGAGTCTGCAGATGGACAGATTCTGTCCTTCCAAACATCACAACGAAACAAAATTAAGATGTTGTTCTTTTTCGTCCAAATTTCTACAGAAACTCAGTATATGTGTCTACTAGGTCTCCACAAAAATTTAGCTCAAAATTCGTCCATTAAGGGGTTCAATGAAAAGCAAACCGGAGCCTACCTCCAGTTCAGTCAGTTTCCGTCGACTCGCGGGAGATTGGCCGGCCGGAGCTCCACAGGTGGCCAATCGATGTGATTCCAATTGGAAAAGTTCGGTAACAGGGAGATATTCGCGATGATATATGGCTCGCGAGCTGGTTGTTAACAGTTGAAAAGTTAGGCGCTGATGAAGTGGACGAAAATTCTGATCCTGCAGGTCTGGTTCTGAACGTGAGGAAGAAGAAGAAAAATGGAGAAGATGATGGTGCTGCTGGTGCTGGTCGTGAGAAATGGCAGAAAGAGGAGGAAGGAAATGACTTGTCATCTCCAAAATATTCTAGAGCTTGCTTAGGTGTATAGCTCAATTATTGCTAACCATATATTCATGACACTTGGAATTTTCCTCATAATATCACAATCCCCTTCCAATTTTGTCCTCAATGATTCAGCTGGCACCTTGGGGATGACCAATTGACACAAATGCCCTTGTCTAATTGATAACATAAAGTCAAAGCTCCAAGGGCAAAATTGTCTTTTCACACCCTTCGTCCGAAAAATCATTTTCCTGCAAATTTTCATCCTCGACTAGGCGTCGTCCAATCCAAACACATTGTTACAAATCTTCATTTCCATTTTTCATTTCCGAGATCCCAAATCGTGATCGATTTCTCATCGTTCGTACATTTCAATCTATCTCGAACTAACGGGCGGCTTTTGCGGACATTACGCGTATCGACTCTGTGATTCTCATCACCCTTAGGAAAATCCAAACTACGGCAATCTTGGTTGTCATGTAATCACAAAGGTCTATTACCAGTCCCGACGGCCGCGATCGTCATAAATCGATTTAGGAAAATTCGCAAATCATATGTTGGTTAAGCGGTATCACCCGCGTCCCAATCGTATAACACTAGCAATGGATTCCTTAATCGTTTTCTGATCGGCCTCAGTTCTAAATATCCCTCGACGATCCTTATGGTCAAAACGCCGTGTTCAAATCGAATTTCCTAGGTCCACGTACCTCGTCGCGCGTTAGCCTTTCCCCTTTGGTTAGTTAACTCGCGATTGATCAGATCCGAGCGAGATATCACTAAAATACTTCGATAAATATCTTACAATCAAAGGTCTCGAAATGACAGGAAAATCAGACTGTCACAATTGTACAGGCCACTTGATACTTCGACTTCAGCCTTATTGGTCACGTTGCTCGGTTACTGTTTCGCAAGCCAACTGCATCCTTGCTTTCCCTTTCGATTCTCGACCTTTTGCACATCATTTCAAGAAGTCAATACCACCATCGGAATAGCTAAATCTAAAAGTTTCATCACAAACAATGCCGTCTCACAAATAACCATGCGCCACCCCACCACGGACCCACGTAACCTAATGCCACGCCGCTTGTTGGAGCATCATTGATTCAAACTCAAGTTCACTTTAGTCATCATGAGTTTGAGAGAGAATGCTAGTGATATTTTAGATATGTTCTAGAGGTCTTTATAACCTCTGATTTTCTATATCTATTTGATCATGCATATTAGATTTGATTCTTTTTATTCACTTAGATAATTAAATTTCCACGTATTCTTTTCCATAGGTCAAAATATACAAGAATTCGTCCGTTTACATTCTTTTAACTGTCGGATTGTGATTGGTGGCTAACTTGTAACTCTCATTTGATCAAAGGCAGAATTTCCTTTCTCTAGTTAAGTGGATCTTTATTAAGGCTCTTTCGCGAAAAAATAACTTCCTCAGTGGATCTTTATTAAGGCTCTTTCGCGATAAAATAACTTCCTCCAGATTTTTCGGCCTACGGTTTGTGGAAAATAAGCTAGTGTAGGAAAATATTTTCCATCCATAAAAGAAATCATTTCAAAAATGGAGAAAATGTTTTCCTCTCTTTGAGAAAAAGAAAATATTTTTACTTTTTTTAAAAAATTTCCTTCGTTTTTTTCTTCTTTTTCTTTTGTTCGTTTTATCTTAATTTTCTCCTTCTTCCTACTTCCTCTGCCTGCCGCTGTTTTCTCCTCTGCCGCAACCGTCGGCCGCTTAGTGATTGGCGAGCTCGAGGCTTGGCCAGTCTCGGCGATCTCGGGCTCGCCCAAGGACGGCCGTCGCCGAGGTGATGCTCGAGTTGTGTTTCATTGTCACTATAAGGAATAAGGTGATGCTAGGTGCATAAAGATTGAGTTACGTCAGAGTCCCTCCATTTTATTTTGTAGGTCGGCTTTGTGAAGCTCATAAACCGAGTAATAAGTGATGATTTTATCTCGAGTTTGAGTTCGCTGAATTAGACTGGCGCAAAATCTCCATTATGAGATGCTCGATTCATTGGCGAACGAATGCCACAATTTTAAAGACTTAGTTACTTATTGAAGGGAACCAATCCCATAATATATGCAGTGGATTAAACGAAATTAACAAGCCCAAGAAAATCTTGAATCACTGATCGTAGAGGTATATCAGGTAACGGACATATCTCATTTTCCACGGATTAAGTGGTCCTCTTGCACTCCTCAAGAGACCCCTTGCTTCAATCATGGTTTTTACAGTGGACAAAGAGAACGTCGTTCCTCTTCTCTGTGTTTCTCGTAATAGCCAACAAACGACAGACAGAGAGAGGAGAGGTGTTGCGAAAAACGTCAAGAGATGCGCAAATTCAAGCGCGTAATAGCAAGGATGAAAGAAAAATAAAACACGAGGCACGATATATGTGGAAAACCCAAAATGGGAAAAACCACGGGGAGAGAGAGGGGTTTCACTATCTTCAATAACGAGTACAAGCGTACAATCAAAGATCTGAAGATCTGACAAGAAGAAAGTGAAAACAAAGGGTTTCGGGGCAGAAGCTAAAGTAAGCATACCCATGAGATATCCAAGATATCTTTTTTATAGCCCCCATCTAAGAAACCCTAAAACAAAGTGAATGGTCCAAAATAACCTTATCACAAATTTGGAAGTCAGAATATAACAAATCTCCACCTTGACTTCAAATTTCAGAAGAGCATTTTGCCAAACGCCACTAGACCTCTCTCTCCCTCACCTTCAAGAGTGATCACACAAGGCCACCCGCCAACCGGCAGAATTAACGACGCACACCCCTAAGCCTACGTGAGCATACTCGATGTAGGAAATAAGGGATGAACCGCCATCAACACCGCCTAAGCAACTCAAAAGGTGAGAACACCAACCAAATCCAAACAATACTTGAACTTGGTCAAAGGAATTCGTTTAGTCAACATATCTGTTGGATTATCCGCTGTAGGTACTTTCTTCACTGTTACTGTACCTTTAGCAACCTCATCACGCACAAAGTGATAACGAATATCGATGTGTTTCATTCTCTAGTGATACATCGCGTTCTTAGTCAACTGAATCGTACTTTGGTTATCGCAAAAGATAACGGAGGCTCCCTCCTGCTTCACCCCAAGTTCTGTAACCAAACGCTTCAATCAAAGAGCTTCCTTTGCTGTTTTCGTTGCTGCCATGTACTCTACTTCGGTGGTAGATAAAGCAACTATATCTTGTAAAGTTGCTCTCCAACTAACTACGGAACCACCAAGCATAAAGACATAACCTGTCAAAGATCTCCTTTTATCGAGATCACCTGCATAGTCAGAATCAACGAAGCCAACAACTGAATGCCCTGTATCACAACCTCTATCAAAGACCAAACCAACATATGAGGTATCCCGAATATATCGAAGAATCCACTTCACTGGTTGCTAGTGAGCTTTACCTGGATTTGCCATATACCTGCTCACAACACTAACTGCTTGGGAAATGTCTGGACGAGTGCATACCATAGCATACATAAGACTACCTACAGCACTAGAATATGGAATTCGAGACATCTCATCTTCCTCTTCTTTGGTTTTCAGTGACAAAGAAGCAGAAAGTCTAAAGTGGGACGCCAAAGGAGTACTTACCGGTTTAGCATTCTTCATACCGAAACGTTCAAGCACTTTCTCAATATACTCCTTTTGTGAAAGGTATAACTTCCCAACCTATCTATCTCTACGAATTCCCAAACCTAGAATTTTCTTGGCAACTCCAAGATCCTTCATCTCAAATTCCCTGCTAAGTTGCTTCTTTAATAACTGTATCTCTAACATGTCCTTCGCTGCAATAAGCATGTCATCCACATACAATAGCAGATAAACAAAAGAACCATCACGCAATTTTTTATAGTACACATAACTGTCATGCGCACTTCACGAGTATCCATGACTTAACATAAAGCTATCAAACCTCTTGTACCATTGTCGAGGAGATTGCTTGAGACCATACAAAGAGCGTTTCAACTTGCAAACATGATCTTCTTTACCCTCAATAATGAATCCCTCTGGTTGAGATATATAAATTGTCTCATCAAACTCGCCATGCAGAAAAGCGGTCTTGACATCAAGTTGCTCAAGTTCTAGATCATAAAGGGCTACCAAAGCGAGCAACACACGAATGGAACTATGTTTCACAACTGGAGAGAACACTTCATTGAAGTCAATCCCTTCATTCTGACTAAAGCCCTTCGCTATCAAACGTGCCTTGAATCTTTCATCTTCAACCTTTGGAATTCCCTCTTTTCTTTTAAAAATCCACTTGCATCCAACTGCTCTTTTGCCCTTAGGCAATTTCACAAGATCCCAAGTTTGGTTCTTATGAAGAGACTCCATCTCTTCATTCATCGCAACAAGCCACATCTCAGATTTAGAACAAATAGTAGCTTCACGAAATATAGAAGATTCTTCAATACCAAGCTCTTCAGCAATTGTAAGAGCATATGCTACCAAGTCAGCAAAACCATACCTTTGAGGAGGCTTAATTTATCTTTTAACTCTCTTTGCAGCTAAACTCTAAGGTTGTTCAACTTCTTCTACTTCTTCTTTAATCGAATCTAAGTCTTGTTGCACAATGTCACTTTCTGGCTAAATAAGAATGTCTTCAGAGGTTCTTTGTGGATACTTTACACTAAACTCCACCTCTTTCGCTATATTCTTTTCCTGAATATCTGTAGACTCAATAACTTTTCTTTGATCAAGCATAGAATTTTCATCAAAAGTAACATCCCTACTGATTATAAATTTTGGTGACTGGGGATCAGAACACCACAATCTATATCCCTTAACTCCATCTGCATAACCAACAAAAATACATTTCTTAGCTCTAGGTTCAAGCTTACCATCTTTTATATGATAATAAGCCGGACACCCAAATACTTTCAATACAGAATAATCAGAAGGTTTACCAGACCATACCTCGTTTGGAGTCTTACATTCAATTGCAGTAGAAGGAGAACGATTCACCAAATAACATGCCGTGTTCACGGCTTCGGCCCAGAAATCTTTATCAAGTCCAGCATTAGAAAGCATTTATCTAGCTCTTTCTAAAAGTGTTCGGTTCATGCGCTCTGCCACCCCATTCTGCTGAGGCGTATACCTGACTGTTCGATGTCAAACAATCCCTGAATTTTCATAGTACTTATTAAAATCACATCCGCAAAACTCAATACCATTGTCTGTTCTGAGACGCTTTATCTTCTTACCAGTTTGATTTTCAATGAATATCTTCCACTTCTTGAATGTATCAAAGGCGTCACTTTTACGCTTCAAGAAATAAACCCAGACTTTCCTAGAAAAGTCATAAATAAATGTCAGAAGATAAACTGCACCACTTTTAGATGTAACCTGTGCAGGTCCCCACAAATCGGAGTGAATATAATCAATTGTGCCCTTCGTCGAGTGCACCCCAGTACTGAACTAACTCTGCGCTGTTTCCCGTAAACACAATGCTCACAAAAATCAAGTGGAACTGTATGCTCCCCACAGAGTAAACCACGCTTACTCAGAATAGTCATTCCTCTTTCGTTCATGTGACCCAACCGCATGTGCCACAACCTTGATTTATCATAATCTAAAGAGGATGATATATTTAAAGAACCCACAACGGTACTTCCCTGCAGAACATAAAGACTATTGTTCTTGTTACCTCTCATCACAATCAAGGAGCCCTTTGAAATTTTCAAAACTCCACCCCCACCAGTATACATGCATCCAGTGGAGTCCAAACTCCTCAAAGAAATAATGTTCTTCTTCAAATCTGGGATGTGTCTAACATCTGTCAAAGTTCTTACTACATTGTCATGACATTTGATCCGTACTTGTCGCGACCCTCTCGCGGCGCGGAGGCGGGGAGCGGGCTAATGGGCCGCCCGATCGCTGGCTTGATCGGACGCGGGCCTCTCCCAAGGCCCATTGCCCAAATCGCAACTGCTGGATGTACGTGGTCGACCTTCAGTGTGGTCTAGTGACATGTGATGAGTGTACATGTCAAGGAGTCGCCACCAATCGTTTTGCGGAGGTTACGATCGGAAACCCTGTCGAATAGTTGGGAGTGGTCTATTCGATTCTGCGGAAACCAGATAAGTGGGTTCGGGGACTTAGTTACGCCAACAATCAGAGTTGACGCCCTTTCGGTACCTAAGCTGAATGGTTTATCTGATCTTAGGATTTCATACAGATGAGTGAGGTACAGATCCTAAATCTAGGAGTTCATGTAGATGGGAATTACTACCCTATCACTCACAATCAATAGAAATAAGTGCGCAAATCGAGGATCCAGTACATGCGGATAAAACACATGAAATCAGCATGGCATCCCTAATGAGGCCATATTAGCCAAGAGAAATATCAATCAAGGCTCAAGAATGATTTTGGCATGATTCGCCCATGAGGGGCAGAATCGTAATTTTGAACAATTCGGGGAAAATTTACCTTTAAAAGGGTAAATCTGTCATTTTAGATAAATTGGGAAGTCAAAAGACAGTGGAAATAGGATTGGCCATCAATCCAATCCATTTCCTATTTTTCGGGATTTTCCAGAATTTTTCTGGAATTTAAAAGCGATTTTACCCTCAGAAGGGTAAAATCGTCATTTTAGACAAAGATGAGAACTGAAAATCTCAAATATTAGGGTTGGTCGTCCACCTGACCCAAACCCTAATTTTAAACAATTTTCAGAACTCGATTGAGACAAGAAAGACGATTTTCCCATTGAAGGGCAAAATCGTCATTTCGAGAAAGGGACGGAGTTCGAAAATCTCAACCTAAGAATTGGTCGCCTAATCGACCCTGATTCTTACCTTGGCATTGTCGGTCTTATATTGCATACACAGCAGAGGCGACTTACCCTTAAAAGGTAATGTCGTCGAGTCTTGGAAAATCGGATAAGAAACCCCAAAAATAGGGTTGACCAGTTGTCTGTGGTCAATCCTCGATTTTTGGGGATTTCTGAATGTCCAGGAATTTTCCCTAATTTTTCCACATTTTTTTTGGAATTTTCTGGAATTTTCTAGCATATTTTAGGATTATCTGAAATTTTTTGATTTTTTTTTTATTTTTTAAAATCATTTTCTGATTTTTTTTATTTAAAAAAGAATGTTATTCGGGCCGGGTCGACCCGACCCACTCGGGTCGGAACCCGACCCACGGCCCCCGGCGACCGCCCGGCCCGGATCCGGGCCCGCGCGACTCGAAACGACGCCGCTTCACCTTCTCCCGCTCGGATTTTTTTAAATTCCCGCCCAAACGAACCAACGCTCTTGATTGCGCCATGTGGCGACTGATGGACGGTCTGATCTTCATAATGAACCAACGGCCTAGATTGAAACACCCGATCGAACTACAGCCGTCCGATCTAAGGGATTTTTAATTTTTGAAAACTATTTTTTATTTCCGAAAAAAGCAAGATCTCGACACGTGGCATAATAACCACAGTCGGATCAATATTTGTTATTCGGTTATTCGCTAATGGCTGACGTGGCTGCCACGTGGGCGCCACGTCAGCGCCACGTGGCCGTTGACTCGTTGACCACTCCACGTCAACTTCATCTTCTTCCCGAGAACATGACTGAACGGACGACCGAGGTTTCTCCGCTGTTGATCAGCAGCGAAACTTCGTCCAAAAGACTCAAGACCTAAACCATTCAACTCGGCTCGACTTGCAGTTTCGTATATATGGAAATCAGGCAAGATTATCTATGGATTCAAACACAGGCGAGCTCGTACCAGTACGGCCATGGTGACTTCGATCATACGATTTATGGAATTTCATGGCAATTCCTTTGCACTGAAGCACCAAAAAGAGTTTAGGAAGCTTACCTCGAGCTCTGATTGAGCTCGCAATGGCGAGAATAGCCTGGCCAGTGATCGACCAGACCAAGCTGAGTTGGGGGTTCGACTCGGGGTTTTCAGGCGAAATTGATGCAAAAAAAAGAACCGAGGAGGGTCACTAATGCTCCAGGAGTAAAACGCATACTCGAATTTCACAAACGATCATGAGATAGGCAATTTGCCATGAACGCACAGTAAGGAATTTGACTCTGCAACTCACCTATTTTCGGGGTCTCCGGTGGTGTGAGCAGGCGCGATCGCTTCCTACAGACTCAGGTGAGCTTCCGGTGATGATCGTCAAGTTCGGTTTGGCCTGGATTGGCCTAACCGGTGATGCTCAATTCTTCGACGACGCTTTGACAATGGCGTCGTACAGGCTCTCTCTAACTCTATTCCTCTCTCTCTCTCTCTCTCTCGCTCTCTCTTTCTTTGTTTCTCCACCGCGAGCGCTCTGCCTCCCGCTTACTCTCTCTACCGCCTGCTCGAGCTCGCTCTCTCTCTCGCTCGCTCTCTCTGAGCTCCTTCTCCCTCTCTTCCTCTGCCTTCTGTTGCGCGAAAAAAAACTCTCTCTTTCTTTTCGCTCCGTTTCCTTTTTGTTGCGCCCACTAACTCCTTTGCCAACTGATTTCCCCCAGCCCCAACTGATTCTCGCCCTCTTCGTTCTGTTCGTTCTGTTGGCCAACGCCCCCTCTCCAACTGACTGACTTCTCCCATTCTCTTTTTGTTCTTGCGCGAAGGAGCAGAGAGTATTCTGCATATGACCAAGACTGGTCAACGGGTTGACTGGGTCGGTCAACCCGACCCAGTTGACCCGATTTTAAATTTTCTGTTCAAATTGGATACCCTGATGTACCAATATCACAAAATTGACATCAAAATTAGACTCTATGGCACAGACTCCACCTAGAAATGTGATTTTCGTGACAAGTTCCTTTTGAATTGATTGAAAACCCCAAATGTAGAGTAGGATCCGAATTTGATTTTTTGCCAAATTGAGGGTCCTAATGGACGAATCGACCCCAATTGAACTGACCGCTAGATTCAGTGGGTCAAAAACTATAAGGAGGAAGCATTGGAGTTCTATGGGTGTCCCTCAGAAAATTTTAATTTCAGAATTAGCACTATAGGGACTAAAATTAAAACATTTTTATGCGATTAGGTCCCTAAGGCCAAAAATTGATCAAATTAGCGCATAATTGAACCAAATTGAAATGTGGGGCAATCAATTCGAATGTCAAGATTCGGAAAACGCAAAAGATCGCAAATAGAAAGACTCAAAACATATTTTTTGACAAATTTAACCCTGTGCGTTACAAAGAAACACACAAAATTAAACTTGAATTTCGACTCTTGATGAGTTCAAAATGGCAAGGGATTTAAAAGAAAAATATTGACTATTTTTCTATATTTTTGTGACCTCAAATTCTATTTTTGTTGATTTTTCTAGTATTTTCCTATTTTCTAAAAATACTAAAAAATATGAAAAATATGAAAAATTATTTTTTGGTCAAGAATGGTTCCTTGGGCCTCGCCAAGGCCACCAAAGTTGATTTTGTAATTTTTTGACTTTTTATGAATTTTTTTATGATTTTTCAAAAATAAAACTAAAAAAGACTTGGTCAAAAATCAAGTGTCAACAGCTGCCCCTCTTTGAGAGGAATCTCGTGAGAGGTTTCGCTCAAAGACAGGTGACACCTGAGTCTAGACCGACTCGACTGGGGAAACGAATCTTGACATTCAATCTTTCTTGTCCCACTAATGAATGCTCTGCTTCTCATTCCTTTGCTGACGTGAGAGAAAAAGTAGAGGGACCCACCTGTTACTTACCTGTTGATCACCTGCCTGATGCTCGTACGGCATGCGCGGTGTATAGCGGGTTCAAGTGAATACCTATGGACTCGTCTTTTGAGTATCCTAGGGCGGTTAAACTCTAGCCTGTATGGTAGGCCGTACCAGAATGGGATTTCTATACTTGACAAGAACCTGTGAATGACGCACCCAGTCTCTTAGGGATTGTCGGGGTTTTGATCCGTATGGTGGATCAGACCATGAATAGGACTCCTCTCTGCTAGGAACCTATGGATGACGCACCCAGTCTCTTAGGGATTGTCAGGGATTTTGATCCGTATGGTGGATCAGACCATGAATAGGACTCCTTTCTGCTAGGAACCTATGGATGACGCACCCAGTCTCTTAGGGATTGTCAGGGATTTTGATCCGTATGGTGGATCAGACCATGAATAGGACTCCTTTCTGCTAGGAACCTATGGATGACGCACCCAGTCTCTTAAGGATTGTCGGGGTTATGATCCGTATGGTGGATCAGACCATGAATAGGACTCCTTTCTGTTTGGAACCTATGGATGACGCACCCAGTCTCTTAGGGATTGTCGAGGATTTTGATCCATATGGTGGATCAGACCATGAATAGGACTCCTTTCTGTTAGGAACCTATGGATGACGCACCCAGTCTCTTAGGGATTGTCGGGGATTGTGATCCGTATGGTGGATCAGACCATGAATAGGACTCCTTTCTGCTAGGAACCTATGGATGACGCACCCAGTCTCTCAGGGATTGTCAGGGATTTTGATCCGTATGGTGGATCAGACCATGAATAGGACTCCTTTCTGCTAGGAACCTATGGATGACGCACCCAGTCTCTTAGGGATTGTCAGGGATTTTGATCCGTATGGTGGATCAGACCATGAATAGGACTCCTTTCTGTTAGGAACCTATGGATGACGCACCCAGTCTCTTAGGGATTGTCGGGGATTTTGATCCGTATGGTGGATCAGACCATGAATAGGACTCCTTTCTGTTAGGAACCTATGGATGACGCACCCAGTCTCTTAGGGATTGTCGGGGATTTTGATCCGTATGGTGGATCAGACCATGAATAGGACTCCTTTCTGCTAGGAACCTATGGATGACGCACCCAGTCTCTTAGGGATTGTCGGGGATTTTGATCCGTGTGGTGGATCAGACCATGAATAGGACTCCTTTCTGCTAGGAACCTATGGATGACGCACCCAGTCTCTTAGGGATTGTCGAACATTTTAATCCGTCAGGGGGATCAGGCCGAGAATAGGATTCCTTTCTGCTAGGAACCTATGGATGAAGCACCCAGTCTCTTAGGGATTGTCGAATATTTTGATCATATATTCTAAGGAATTAACTAGGATTTATACAAATGAGGTGTGCCTGACCTTGAGGCTTTACCAAATGGGCTATTCTGGGTTTAGGGGTTACCTAGAACCTCATAGAAAGCTGATTCTGAAAATTGTCCTTTCGACACGCAAGGCGTTATTCTGGGATTTGGGGATTCCAAGTATCCTGCAGAGAACTTAAACCTGCAAAAATTTTGATAAGATTCTTCTGGGATCTAGGGGCTACCTGAGATCTCGCAGAAAGACTGTCTTGAATGTTGTCCTTTCGACATTGAAGGTGACATTCTGGGATCTGGGAGCTCCAGGTGTCCAAGAGAGGTTGTGTTCTTCTGAGATCTGGACTCGCCAGGAATTCTGCAGAAGCTTAGACATGTGAATCGTTTCTCACCAAGAGTGATACAAGCTGTTTTAGGAGCCGAAGTCATCAGAAATCTTGCAGAAGCTCCAACCTGAAAGTTTTCTTACCAAAGGCACATCAATGGTCTTTGAGCACTTTACGACTTATACTATGGTCATGAAAAATTTCAATGAATGCATTATGATGTTGGAGGTTATCCAAAACACCTTGCAACATACGAAAGTGATCAAAAATTCCTTGTGGGGAAAGTTTGAAACAAACAATCTGAAATTACCAAAAGAGTTTGGTTAAAATGTCCAACGGAGTATTCTCATCAAAGAGGACTTCTCACCGCTTTGAGATAATGGTCTTTTACCAAGAATGCGCTCGAACTTCCTATCAAACCTGTGCCTAGGGTTCAGGATCATTCGCAGTGAATACACCTCGATCGATCAGGAGGACTTCCAAGGGATCGTAATGTTGGGCTTGGTCAACGGTTTTCAAAGGGGACTTGCGTGCAAGTCAAGGCTTTCGAAGAGAAGTCTTCAATATCTGCTCTAGGTTTACAAGTCAAGAAACCTGCAAAATGAGAAAGAAATAATCTTGCTCGAACTTCTTCGAGCTAAGCTTAGACATTAAACCCTATGTCAATCCAAGTGCTTTAATCAGAAAAGGCTTTTCGGGGTTGTAACGTAGGTAGGATTGGGGACCAAAAAAGACTTGTTTTTTGCTCAGAATATGCGAAGGGTCTAACATTGGTGATCACTGCCGGTTTGCCGCCGATCTTGTCCCTTCTGGTTCAAAGAGCGTCTTCAGTCTTTGAAGTGCATATTTGTCTTTAGAGAATATCTCTTTTGTGTTGAGACGGTGTCAACATCTTGTCTACGCTTTCATCATCTGAACGTGACATAATCTGGGAGTATCCTTTGCTGTCCAGATCCCTTGGGATTTTCTTTTACAATCAGATCTCACTAGTGACTTATACAAATGTATTATGCCATCTTTTGGCATTTACAAGATCAAACACTTGATTCACAAGTGTACAAATATTTGGATGGGCATTGGCCTTGCTTTTACCAGGCACTTTGCTTTTTCTTGATGCCCAGGATCGGATTTTTTTCTCTTTTTTTCTTTTTCTCATCTTTTGTCGAGATCCCACCTTTTCTTTTCTTTTGGGGATCAGAATTTTCAAATGAGTGTGCTAGATGTACAACTTGAATCTCAGCACTCAAACATTAATCTAGGAATTTTTCACAAATCCTGTGTTTTGAACTTTTCCGCTCTTGAAGTGACGTCGCTTCTGTCTTGGAATATGCAATGATCACCAACGGGTTTGCGAAACGAACGTATAGGCTCAACTGGGCCGTGCAAAGGGTAAAAGTGTATAGGATAGAGAAACGAATGCTTTTCGTCATCCTAAAGCACCTGAATTACCATAGAAGTTAAAATGACAAGCAACACACGAAGATTTATGCAAGTCTGAGCAAGAGAACTTCTAACCATTTATCTCCTGATACCGCTGGACGTACCTCCAGTTTGCCCCAGTGTGGGGTGGTTCTTGACAGGGGTAAAGAATGAAACCGCCGTTCAAAGGGTTATCAATGGTCACCTGTAGTGTTTATGATAGAGAAACGAATGCCTCCGTCGTCTCAATCCATGTAATCACCGCGAATAACCCCTACGTCCGTAGGTCAAGGTCTCGCTGTCCTTACCACTCCACTTATCTCTCAAGTGTATATGGGACGTGTTTGGACCAGGCTAGCCTCTTGTCTGAGGAAACATCATTTTGAACGGTCTAAACAACTTTTGTTGGGAAAGTTCATTTCTCTTTTCTCCAAAACTTACCCTCCAAGGAGATTTATGATGCACAATGCATATTTCAATCATGTTCAGATAACCTCCAAGTTTAAACATGAATGCCAATGATATGACTGTGAGAATTTTGCGTCTTTCTGGACATGAGATTTGAATGCATGCTGGATTCCAAGAAGCCTTCAAATTCTATCAATAAGGATTCTGACAGTCTTGTAAACCTAAAAGATTGGGAAAGGAATACTTACCTGCCCCGCGCGGCTAGGGATCCCTGAAAAATATAAAAGGAATATGTCGGTGTATGCTCTCGAATTTCAAAAAATTAGAACGATACATCTTACCCTTGATCATGCACTCCAATGAAAGTGGATAGATTCGTGAAAATCTGCATTTTTCTTAACAATACAAGATGATTAAGTGTTCTAAAATTTCTTGAAATTTTCAGTCTTTAAAAAGAAAGGACGTGCACCTGACCATCATAACAGTAAGTCTTCTTGATCATGCATTCCAATCTATCGCGAACCTGCTCCCTTGGGTCCTGCAATATTGAACACATGCTAATGTATGCATGGATGCGTGACATGCTTATGCAAAGACTATCATGAAGAGTAGGCTCAATTCGAGGCAGGACATATGACCGGAATCTGATTTTATTTCAAGGGTAATATTTCTTCACAGCATCTGAATTCACAGGGTGCCCCAGTTCTTCTCCCTCGGAGTTTACAAGAATTAATGCTCCTCCCGTGAGGATCTTCTTAACAATGTAGGGGCCTTCGTAATTCGGAGTGAATTTTCCCCCGGGATGGGTAGTACTCGGCAAAACTTTTCTAATTACCAAGTCATTTACTTCGAAGTTTCTGGTCTTGACCTTTCGATTGAACGCACTGGCTACTCTCTTCTGGTAAATTTATCCATGGCAAATGGCTTTAAGACGTTTCTCGTCTATTAAATTCAGCTGTTCATATCTGTGCTTGAAATACTCTGACTCAGAGAGTTTATCTTCGGATAGGATTCTCAAAGAGGGAATCTTAACTTCTACTGGTAGAACTGCTTCTGTCCCATACACCAGACTATAGGGAGTTGCCCCTGTAGAAGTCCTGATTGACGTTCGGTAAGCCATCAAGGCGAAGGGCAGCCTTTCGTGCCAGTCCCTGTAGTTTTCTGCTATTTTAGCCAAGATTCTCTTGATGTTTTTGTTGGCTGCTTCCACCGCCCCATTCATTTGTGGACGGTAAGGAGATGAGTTCAGATGTCGAATGCTAAAGTGATCCAGCAGATCATCGACAATCTTGTTGTTCAGGTTGGATCCATTATCTGTGATGATCGCTTGAGGGGTACCATACCGGGATATGATATCTCTTTTGACGAATCTTGCCACATTTCTTGCAGTGACATTCTTGTAAGAGCTGGCTTCTACCCACTTTGTGAAGTAATCAATCGCTACCAAGATGAAGCGATGACCATTCGAAGCCACAGGATTAATAGGCCCTATCATGTCGATGCCCCACATAGAGAAAGGCCAAACTTCAGACATTTGGTGCAGTTCGCTTGGGGGTGCGTTGATCTTATCCCCGTATATTTGGCATTGGTGGCATGACCGGACGTGCTGACAGCAGTCTGATTCGATGGTCATCCAATAATAGCCAAGCCGCATGATCTTCCGGGCGAGGAGGTGGCCGTTCATGTGAGGCCCACACACACCTTCATGGATCTCTTTTATGAGGACATTTGCTTCTTTGGCATCTACACATCTTAATAGAGTAGAATCAAACGATCTCTTATACAGGATTTGTCCATTGAGGAAGAACTTGCTGGCCATCTTGGTTATGTATTTTCGGTCTCCTGACTGGCATCCTTCAAGGAATTCCCCTTTCAAGAGGTAATTCCCGATGTCATAGTACCATGGCTCTCCATCAGATTCTTCTTCGATTAGCATACAATAAGCCGGCTTTTCAACAATGCCGATCCTCAGAGGTTCTACATCCAACCCTTCAGTCGTTTGTAACATCGAGGCTAGGGTGGCTAACGCATCGGCAAATTGATTGTGAGATCTTGACAGGTATTCGAATGACACCTTTTCGAACTTGAGTATCAATTCTTCAAGGTATTCGTGATAAGGGATGAGCTTTGCATCTTTCGTCTTCCACTCCCCCTGTGTCTGTAGAATAATGAGCATGGAGTCTCCAAAGACTTGTAACCTAGGTATCTCTATAGAAAGGGCCAGTCGTAGGCCTAGAATGCATGCCTCATATTCTGAAATGTTGTTGGTACAAGGAAAAGTTATCTTTGCCGCGACAGGGTAATGTTGACCATCCGGGGATATCAGTACTGCCCCAGTACCTGCCCCTGATAGATTGACAGCACCATCGAAATACATGATCCACTTGTCTTCTGCTAAGTTCAGAATTTGACCTCGAGTGTTTATTACTTCAGGGGATTCAACGCTTGACGGGTTTTCTGCCAGCATGTCTGCTATAGCTCTTCCTTTTACCGACTTCTGTGGAGAACACTTGATGTCAAATTCAGACAACATCACTTGCCATTTTGCCAATTTCCCAATTAAAGCGGGCTTCTCCAGGAGGTATTTGACAAGATCGTTCTCTCTTATGAGCTGGATATGGTGGTGTAGGGTATATTGCCTCAGTCTGCGAAGTACCCATACCGTTGCTACGCAGGCCCTTTCAACTGGTATATATTTTGCTTCAGATGGCGTGAATTTCTTACTCAGGTAATAAATGGCCCTCTATTTTCCAACTATCGGGCTTGTTTGGGCAAGTAAGGCTCCCAAGGACTCTTGTCGTATGGTCAGGTATAAGGTCAATGGGTGACCAGGAATTGGTGGTACAAGCACCGGTGGTGTGATCAAATAGTTTTTGATCATTTGGAATGCCTTGCTGCACTCGGCGTCCCATGTTATTTTCGCGCCTTTCTTAAGCAATTTGAAGATTGGCTTAGCCACATCAGATAGCTGATTGATGAACTTGGCAATATAGTTCAATCTCCCTAGAAGGCTTCTCACTTCTTTTACTGTGGATGGAGTTGATAAATCGTGGATGGCCTGGATTTTTGAGGGATCAATTTCAATGCCTCTGTTGCTGACTATGAACCCAAGGAGTTTCCCGAATCTTGCCCCAAACACGCATTTGTTAGGGTTCAGCTTTAACTTGTATTTGCGCAGGCGCTCAAATAGTTTTCTTAATACCTGTATGTGATCTTGTCCTTTCTTGGATTTAGCGATCATGTCATCAACATATATTTCAATCTCTTTGTGGATCATATCATGGAATAACGTGACCATAGCCTTCTAGTAGGTAGCCCCGGCGTTTTTCAATCCAAAGGGCATGACTTTGTAGCAAAAATTTCCCCATGGTGTGGTAAATGCAGTCTTGGGTTTGTCTTCTTGTTTCATGAAGATTTGGTTGTATCCCGAGAATCCGTCCATGAATGAGAATAATTCATAACCCGCCGTACTATCCACCAATACATCAATGTGGGGGAGTGGAAAATCATCTTTTGGGCTTGCTCTAGTCAGATCTCGGTAATCTACGCAGATCCGAACTTTTCCGTCTTTCTTCATGACGGGGACTATATTTGTAATCCAGTCCGAGTATGGGATAGCTTCAATGAAGCCTACCCTAAGAAGTTTCATAACTTCTTCCTTAATCTTGTCTTCTAACTCGGCTTTCATCCGCCTGCTGCCTTGTTTGACTGGTTTGATGCCGGGATCTGTGGGCAATGCATGTTCCACGATTTTAGGATCAAGTCCTGGCATATCCGCGTAAGACCATGCGAAGATGTCTTGATATTCTTTTAGTAGCTTGGTGAATTCGAGCCTTTCATCTCGGGATAGGTGTCCGCCGATCTTGACCTCTTTGACGTTCGCGGTGTCTCCCAAATTAATAACGACTGGTTCTTCTGAGGTATGAGGCTTTGATTCTTCAAAGGTGTTCCAATCTCTTCGGATAGATGCATAATCACCGTCTTCCTCTTCCTCGATGTTATAGGAGTGGTTAATGGAGGGATCTGAATTTTGTAACAACCTGGTATGTATGTTTGAGATGATATGCCTGAAATGTCATGAGTATGGTTAGTTCGTGCTCAGTAAAAATGACATGCATGATCATGTAAAGTCTTTTTGAAAAAGTTTTCGAAACAGGTATAGGTACCAATGGGACTAGTCCTCATGTCATTGGACATCCCGGCCCCATGGAAATCTTTTGAAAATTAGGAAACATATGGCAAATCAGGCCTCAAGCTTCTATATGGAAGACTATTATCATCATTGGGCTGATTCGTGGTTCCATATGTCCTTAACAAAACATGCGTAGTTTTATTGAATGCGAAATGGGCCGCGTTACAAGATGTGCTATTTGGACCAACGGCCGGAGATCCAAAGGCGTTTTCCTATGCGCACAATAAGGAAAGAAAATACAATGAAATGCAGAAAGTTTTAAACGCAGTATTTAAAGATAAAGGAAGAGTTTCTTTACTCAGAGGAAGTGGCTTCATTGTTCAACCACTCCACGATGACATTCACAGAGTCATCTTCAAGAAAAGGATTTGTCAGATCTGGTTCCATCGGCGAAGTGATATCCTCTTCAGATAGCCATTTTGAGTTCTGGTTGAAGTAGGCATTTAAGGGATTCCTGAACATCCGAAACCTGCCCTTCCAGGTGGGAGAACCGATGAATGAGTTATTCGGGCTGTTTTTGCCTCCCCGGCGTCCCAGGCTTTTGCCTCGGCCTCGGCCAGTTGCTTTTGGGATAGATTCATTCGTGGGATATTTCTGGTACCCCAAGCCCATTCTATGTGGATTAGCCTTTAACTGTAACGGGGTATTTATACCCTGATTATGTTTGCCTAGGCCTTTTTTGGGATTGAACCCGTATGCCAGCAGCATCTTAGCTGGTAGAAGACTGGCTTCTGAGATGTAGGGGGTTCTCAACTTCGTCCCGGCTGGGGTATGAACTGTTGCCACCAATTCTAGGGAATGATAGCTTGCTTCTATTTTCTCTTCAGGCTCAACATAGGGAATGGCACTATTCTGGTATGCCTGGAGGTCGACTTCCCCATGTACGGTAATTACTTTCCCATCTACAACGAAACGCACTTTTTGGTGCAAGCTCGAAGGGACAGCTCCCGCTGTATGGATCCAAGGTCTTCCTAGTAAGAACCCAAATGCACTGGGCAGATCCATTACTTGAAAGTTTATAGAGAACTTTGTTGGGCCGATAAATACGTCAAGCTCGATCTCACCCTCTACCGTCTTCTTCATGCCATCGAATGCTCTTACAGCTGTCTTGGATGCCTTGATCATCTCTTCATTGATTCCCAGCCTCCTTATGGTAGCCAAAGGGCAGATGTTAAAGGTTGATCCATTATCGATCAATACATGTGCCACTCTTTTGCCGTTACATTGGGCTGAGATGTATAAGGCCTTATTGTGCCCTCTTCCTTCCATGGGGAAGTCCTCGTCAGAGAAGCTTAATTGGTCTTTCAAAAGAATTGCTCCTACAAAGTCCCCTAGTTGTACCTCATTAATTGTTTCAGGGACATGTACTTCGTTGAGCACCTTCAACAGCGCGTTCTTGTGCTTTTCTGAATTGATGAATAGGTTTAATAGGGATATCTGAGCGGGCATCTTCCTTAGCTGCTCTATTACTTCAAACTCACTGGTTTTGATGATTGATACGAGCTTTTCGGCATCTTCCTTTGAGACCTCCTTTTTTTCGGATTCACCCTTTCTGGGGGCATAAAATCTTCCAGACCTCATTACTGCATCTACTTGTGTGGTCCCATAGTCCCAATGGACTGCTTTAGGATCATACTCTTCTACTGGGGGGACTTTTATCGTTACGGTTGTCTGATGAGGTATCTCTTGTCCTGACGTGTTGCTTTCTTCCTCCTGAGGCAATTGAATTACGACAGGCCTAACTGGGCAATCTTCCACCTTTTTCAGGTTATCCAGTTCATCCAATCTAATCACCACGGTCGTGGCTACTTCGACCATTGATATAGTGTTGTCGAGTTCTTCTATGCCCTTCGAGGACTCTGGTTGAGAGAGATCATCCATATCTCCCCAACCGTCTGGTATGATGTCTTCAATCTTTTGATAAAAGCTGGGAGGAGCTGAATATTTCACTTTGAAATTGTACCCTCCAGAATCTTGACCCAGATTGTCTATAATTTCGCCTTTTTCCAGCGCATTGGCCATAAACTTGAGGTCTGCTAGACTTCGCCTCTTGGCTTCTAGTTCTTCCTCTTTGAATTCTTCCTCTGATTGAGTGACTGGCCCAAGACTGTTTGCCAGATTCTCATGTGAGGTGCCACAGGCGCTATTCTGCTCAGTTGTGATCAAGAAGTGGTTCCCTTCTAAAGATAGAGAAGCTTCAATCCCTTCGAATTCTTTATCAGTGATATCGGACATCATCCCCAAGCTCATCATCTTGGCGATACATAACTTCTTTTGGTCAGTTGAGATCTCCCCTGCTTTCGGGCATGATGAAGCGGTTGTTAGCAGGTCGGTCAGCTTGGGCACGTCTACCTTCAACTTCAGGTAGTCTTCTTCCACTTCAGAGAATATTGCCCCTACTGCTTGATGATCTGGAAGTGGGTTTTCTTGTACATTTGGGGCCGCGTGGTCAAATTTTAGAATCTGACTATCAATCAGGGCTTGCACTTTCAGCTTAAGGGTATAGCAGTTATCCACATTATGCCCTCTTTCGCCCATATGATAGGTACAGGTCTGGCTCTCATCAAAGCCAGGATATCTTGCAGGGTTTACCCTAGGTGGTTCTTTCGCCACCAGGTGTTGCTCCAGCAGCATCGGGAGCAGCTTGGATAAAGGTCTTGGGAGCTGAGAGAATTGCCTCTGGGGTTGCTTTCTTCTAGGCTCTTGTACTTTCGGTGCCGACTAGGATGACCCTCCTTTGATCTGGTTAGAGTTGCTGAACGACTTGAGCTTATGGGGATCTGGTATGAATGCTATGTCGAGCCCGGCTTCCCTCTCTTTTTTAAAGGGATATTGTTTCCTAGTAGATGCTTCGTGAGGCCTTCTTTCTCTCAAGGCCCACTCCAGCCTTTCAGCAACCTTTATCAGGTGTGCAAATGTTTGACATCCAAAAGTGTTCAGCTTGTCAAAGTACTCATAGGGGAGTGCTTTCAGGAATAAGTCGATCAGCTCCTCTTCTGGGATTGAAGGCTTTACTTGGGTAGCCAAGGCTCGCCACCTCTGAGCATATGTCCTGATCGATTCGCCCCTTGCTTTTGAAGTTCGTAGAAGGTCTTCTCTTGTTGGGGCTGTAGTCGTGTTAAATTTGTACTGCCTGAGGAAGTCTTCTGCGAGATCTTCCCATCCGTCGTAATCTTCCAAATCTAGTTCAATGAACCAGGCCAGAGCGGCGCCAGCCAAGCTCTCTTGGAATGTGTTCATTAACAGTGGAATGTAATCTGAATAGTGCGCCATCTTGCGCAGGTAGTACTTGAGGTGGGCACGGGGACAATCTGTCCCATTGTATTTCCTTACGAACTCTGGTTCTTTATAGTCAGGAGGAGTCTCCACTTTAGCAAAAGGAGATATCTTGTCGAAGCGGGCTAACTCGTAACCTTGGCTGCTCAGGCATTCTTCGATCTTAGCCAATCTCTTAGCCTCTACCTCTGTTTTCACGGTCTGTTTTCCCTTCTCCTCTTTTTCAAGGTTGATAACAACAGGCGAGGCTTTTTGTTGTGACCGGCTATTTGGTTCATGAACGTCATCCTCTGTACGCTGTGTATCTCTCGTCAACTCTTTATCTGTCGTATCAGGTATGAAAGAAGTACCAGCGTTGTTCTGGTTGTGAGTCGTCGTCTGTTTAGCTTGGGATGTCTCTAGCATGGCCTTAATGTCAGCCATCATAGTTGCTAGGGCAGTCATCTGAGATTCCAGCATGCCTACGCGCGGAGTCAACTCTTGCTGCTCCATTCTTGTCTTAAGGCGAGTTCGGAAGCGATGTGTGGGAAATTCCGTGATGAGAGCGTACCTGATTCAAAAGATTTCCAGTGAGTACTTCTTTTATTTTAGTAAAAAGGAGCGGCTAATTCTTTCAGTTGCATGCTTCTTGTCAGTAGATGAGGAAAATGGCTTAGGGGTGTGCAAACTGGACCGGACCGGCCTGGACTGGCCCGGGACCGGCTCGGCCCGGGCGGGTTGGTCCGGTCCTTGAGGTTGGCAGTCCGGTCCCCGGTCCCAATAAACGGGACCGATGACTGGGCGGTCCGGTCCCCGGGTTCCATGGTTTGGGACCGGACTGGCCCGGCCCGGACCGGACAGAAAATTTTTTTTTAATAAAATTAGTTTGATCATCTTAATGATTTGAAAATTTCGAGTCTCCTACAGTGAGTCTTTAGCTATTTTGGTTGCAGTGATTATATCTTTGATTGTTGTGGTGGTTGCATCTTTCATTGTGTTAATTGATTTTTTTTTAGATCGGGCTCATTTGTTTCGGGAGATATCTTCTTTGAATTTTTCAAACAGATCCGAATTTTAGATAGTATTTTTTTCACATAAAATAAATGAAAAGAAAACCATGTAAAAAGAACTGAAAAGATAAACATCTCATTGCATTGATATTAGATTTGCATTTAAAGATTAATTCATATACGTGTTTTTCGTCTTTTGTGGAATTTTATTAGTAATGAATTCCTTTTTAGAGATCAGAATTAGGATTAGACTTTGGACGTTTTTGTGGAATTTTATTATTAATGAAAAATCAACACAAGAGGAGGTCGAAGTCTAAATTTTTTTTTCACCAAACTAATCTTTTTTATTATAGTTTTTATAAACAGTTAGAATTAGCGGTTCTATTGGGCCGGGACCGGAACCGGCCCGGACCAGGACCGGCCCGGACCGCCGGTCTTGGTCCGGTCCGTGGTCCTGAAAATATGGGGACCGAACTACTGGTCCGGTCCCCGGTTCCATGCCGGGACCGGACCGGCCCGGACCATGCACACCCCTAAAAGGGCTACCTTATGAACCTTAGCCTCACGTAAGTAGTTCTTTTAATCATTTCTTGACAAGAATTTATGGAATTGAAAGAAGCGTAATTTCTGACGATAGTTTTTATGCATTTGCAAAACATGTTCACATTCATGCTCATGTGTCCAAGATAGTATTCCACAGAAGTGAGAATGTATGAAAAAGCATCATAATGTTTGCTTATTTTACACTTGACGGAATAGCCTATTCAAGTCTAGGACGTTTGAGGTCTAAGGTATCCTCATCATCCCAGCATGGATTCCCATCTTCAGCCTGGGGCTCCTCATCTTCTGAACACGACAGTGGTCCCATGTCTTCGGGTATGTAAGGCTCTATTCCCGGTACGTACGGCACGATGTATTCGGGTATGTAGGGCTCGACAAGGCTTCGTCGGATCGCTTTGAAGCGTTGAATGTATTCAGTGGTAGCTCTATGGATGTTCTCTTCACGAGTCATGTCTTCTAGCCAACTTATTCCTTCAGCCTGGGAATTCTTCAGAGAGCGTATGATGGATGCCACCTCGGCTTCAAACTGTCTCTTCTCCTCTTCTGTGAGGGTCTTGCTCGGTATGTCAAAGGAAAAGGTATCAGGTCGCGGTGGAGAAGGGATCTCTTGTAGTGCTCCAAACTGCCGAATCACCCTCCTTGGGTAGTATGCAGTAGAGCCTGTGAATCCTAGCAGGGGGACTGGACTCCCGTCATCGCAGGTCAATCTGACCTTGTTCAGCGTCGGCAACCTTAGCCGCCATCGGAGTTGCTCGGGTTTTAGGACTTTGAGGAAGTTCTTCCATTCTACAAAGTTGAACTTAGGAACACGTGTATGGGTTCTAGCAAACGTTTTAAGAGGGTGTGCATTGGGGCTGATTTCAGTGAAACCCATGCGGATGTGGAATTGTCTGATATGGGATGTGAACCACAGATACAGAAGATCACTAGAAGCTCTAAAGATTCCTTTTTTGTTTTTCTTGAAACGATTTAGGGAGAGGAAGGTTTCGGCAAGGAGGATGTTTGAGTAATCCCACCCACAACAGACTTGCCTAGCTACTATAGCCATGATAGGGTCGAAGGTGACAGTTGAGATTGGGAATAGCACAAAGCTAAATAATGCCAAGATAAAGGCTCTACCAGATTTGGTTCCTTTAGAAGCAGGAAGGCGGGAAAATCGGTCTATAAGGAAAGACAGGGAAACTCGTCCAGAATTGTTTTTCGCATCTGCTTTGACTTCATTTAGGTTTGTGTCAAGGAATTCAGCCACCTGACTTAGGGGTTCAAGTCCTATAGGGGGTCGGACGAGCGTAGGGGTGAATTCAACTCCGATGACAGCGCTGTATTCCTCGATAGTGGGAGTGATCTCTAATCCTTCCATGCAAAATGTAGCGATGGTAGGATCCCAGTAGAGCGCCATGGCTTGAATAAAGGCAGGTGGGCACTCAATCTTCAGTAGGTCCAGTAGGTACCCTAGTCGTGACTCCGCATACTTCTGGCTGGCTTCGCCTATGCCATCCCACCATGATTGGAGTTCAGCTCGGGGGATCTTGAACACTTGAATATCATTCTTTCCCATCAAGTCTAAAATATGCAAATGATTTTAAAAGGTCAATCGCCAGAAATTACTTTAAATGTATGAATATGCAGATGTCATGAAGCATGCATGAGCTAACTTGATTGCATAGTTCAATTTGAAGAAATGGAGATTAGGACCCTTTTTCAGGTCTTGAAAGCCTGACTCAAAGCCTAATTTGCATTTCAGGGAAGTGAATTATGCAATTTAGTCAGGTTTACTCAGTGACTAAAGGGAACAGCAATGTCACATTCCATTGGTCAACACATCAAAGGAACAAAGTGAGATGTACTTTTATTACAATCAAGATGTCTAATAGAAGAACGGTAAAGAAAGGTTTTTCAAACAAGAAAGCCATAAAAGACAATGGAACGTGAGGATCTAGATCACTCTTTCTTCAGAAGTCTACCCAAATGACAGTCGGTCAGGAACTCTCCCTTAATCTAGGGTAGGGGAGTTATCTTCAGTGGTTTGGTCGAGAGGTTGTAGATCCTCCGGCCACTCTCTAGTCCAGGGTACGATGACTTCGGGAGCTTTCTCGGGTTTCACTTTTTTGAGTGTGATACGCCTTGGCTTGGTCTTGATCGCAGGGCGTCTCTTCCTACCCCAATAAGTAATCATGGGTATGTTCTCTTTGGCCAGAAATTCAGCCTTCCTGCGGGCGTACGCTTCCCTAGCTAGCTGGTTGCGACGTTGTCTCTTCATCTCCAGATAATCCTTCATCATTTCGTCTGCTTGTCGCTTGAATCTGAGGTTATCAGCGTAGTAGCGGGTTTGACAGTCCTCAGCATACCCCAGCTTACGTCCAGTTAGTTCCCGACCATACACGAATCTAGTAAAGTGTAGCCTCGTGTTTGGTCCGGGGCGAGTAACTTTTCTCAAGTACTCGAAGGTCACCAACTCTGTCGAGCTCTTAGGGAACAGCGACATCCTACCCCATAATCATTGTTGTTCTCATTAGTCACTTGAGTAATCTTCATGATGCGAATGCATATGGATGTATGCAATGTATGAGTCATATCACGGAGCAGGAGATAAAGTACGTTTAGAAATAAATGCCTTACCAACCACACTTTGGGGGATGTGGAATGCCCCCTGTATCCTGGGTGGTTTTAGGTATACCAACCATCCATAGACATGCGCATGAGACAAGTGGGTATACTCTAAAGAATCAAAAATCAGGTGAGGAACTTAGGGCTCAGGCTTCCACGATCCACACGAGGCAGATTCCTCCCCAATGGTACCTACCCAAGAGGGCTAGATATCGCCAATGCAGATGGTAGGCGGGAACGAATACGAAAGTCTCAAGTGCCATCAAACACAAGATCCTTTTCGCATCCTTTCCCTATCTAAGGTAACCTAAGGGTGGTTGCAGTCGGGGTTTGACCGCCAGTGTGTGCGATGTGTCGTGATCATCACAATGCAAAGTCATACACAGCAGTTTGTATCAAACACCGCTTCAGTAAATGCATAAAGTAAACATACATTCCCAACTCCAACCTGCAGGAAAAATGTCAACAATCACTCCACCCCTTATTTCTCCAATCTGCAAAAACATTTAACACAATGGTTAGTGTACGTACCTCACCTTCGAGAGCATCTGCAGAAAACAAGGTCAGATAAACCAAACAACTTTTTAATCGGCTCAAGTCCTCTGGAATTCGTAACCAGAGATTCTGGTTTTAGAATATTCCCCAGCGGAGTCGCCAGTCTGTCGCGACCCTCTCGCGGCGCGGAGACGGGGAGCGGGCTAATGGGCCGCCCAATCGCTGGCTTGATCGGACGCGGGCCTCTCCCAAGGCCCATTGCCCAAATCGCAACTGCTGGATGTACGTGGTCGACCTTCAGTGTGGTCTAGTGACATGTGATGAGTGTACATGTCAAGGAGTCGCCACCAATCGTTTTGCGGAGGGTACGATCGGAAACCTTGTCGAATAGTTGGGAGTGGTCTATTCGATTCTGCGGAAACCAGAGAAGTGGGTTCGGGGACTTAGTTACGCCAACTATCAGAGTTGACGCCCTTTCGGTACCTAAGCTGAATGGTTTATCTGATCTTAGGATTTCATACAGATGAGTGAGGTACAGATCCTAAATCTAGGAGTTCATGCAGATGGGAATTACTACCCTATCACTCACAATCAATAGAAATAAGTGCGCAAATCGAGGATCCAGTACATGCGGATAAAACACATGAAATCAGCATGGCATCCCTAATGAGGCCCTATTAGCCAAGAGAAATATCAATCAAGGCTCAAGAATGATTTTGGCATGATTCGCCCATGAGGGGCAGAATCGTAATTTTGAACAATTCGGGGAAAATTTACCTTTAAAAGGGTAAATCTGTCATTTTAGACAAATTGGGAAGTCAAAAGACAGTGGAAATAGGATTGGCCATCAATCCAATCCATTTCCTATTTTTCGGGATTTTCCAGAATTCTTTTGGAATTTAAGAGCGATTTTACCCTCAGAAGGGTAAAATCGTCATTTTAGACAAAGATGAGAACTGAAAATCTCAAATATTAGGGTTGGTCGTCCACCTGACCCAAACCCTAATTTTAAGCAATTTTCAGAACTCGATTGAGACAAGAAAGACGATTTTTTTGGAATTTTCTAGCATTTTTTAGGATTTTCTGAAATTTTTCGATTTTTTTTATTTTTTAAAATCATTTTCTGATTTTTTTTATTTAAAAAAGAATGTTATTCGGGCCGGGTCGACCCGACCCACTCGGGTCGGAACCCGACCCACGGCCCACGGCGACCGACCCGGCCCGGATCCGGGCCCGCGCGACCCGAAACGACGCCGCTTCACCTTCTCCCGCTCGGATTTTTTTAAATTCCCGCCCAAAAGAACCAATGCTCTTGATTGCGCCATGTGGCGACTGATGGACGGTCTGATCTTCATAATGAACCAACGGCCTAGATTGAAACACCCGATCGAACTACAGCCGTCCGATCTAAGGGATTTTTAATTTTCGAAAACTATTTTTTATTTCCGAAAAAAGCAAGATCTCGACACGTGGCATAATAACCACAGTCGGATCAATATTTGTTATTCGGTTATTCGCGAATGGCTGACGTGGCTGCCACGTGGGCGCCACGTCAGCGCCACGTGGCCGTTGACTCGTTGACCACTCCACGTCAACTTCATCTTCTTCCCGAGAACATGACTGAACGGACGACCGAGGTTTCTCCGCCGTTGATCAGCAGCGAAACTTTGTCCAAAAGACTCAAGACCTAAACCATTCAACTCGGCTCGACTTGCAGTTTCGTATATATGGAAATCAGGCAAGATTATCTATGGAATCAAACACAGGCGAGCTCGTACCAGTACGGCCATGGTGACTTCGATCATACGATTTATGGAATTTCATGGCAATTCCTTTGCACTGAAGCACCAAAAAGAGTTTAGGAAGCTTACCTCGAGCTCTGATTGAGCTCGCAATGGCGAGAATAGCCTGGCCAGTGATCGACCAGACCAAGCTGAGTTGGGGGTTCGACTCGGGGTTTTCAGGCGAAATTGATGCAAAAAAAAAGAACCGAGGAGGGTCACTAATGCTCCAGGAGTAAAACGCATACTCGAATTTCACAAACGATCATGAGATAGGCAATTTGCCATGAACGCACAGTAAGGAATTTGACTCTGCAACTCACCTATTTTCGGGGTCTCCGGTGGTGCGAGCAGGCGCGATCGCTTCCTACAGACTCAGGTGAGCTTCCGGTGATGATCGTCAAGTTCGGTTTGGCCTGGATTGGCCTAACCGGTGATGCTCAATTCTCCGACGACGCTTTGACAATGGCGTCGTACAGGCTCTCTCTAACTCTATTCCTCTCTCTCTCTCTCTCTCTCGCTCTCTCTTTCTCTGTTTCTCCACCGCGAGCGCTCTGCCTCTCGCTTACTCTCTCTACCTCCTGCTCGAGCTCGCTCTCTCTCTCGCTCGCTCTCTCTGAGCTCCTTCTCCCTCTCTTCCTCTGCCTTCTGTTGCGCGAAAAAAAACACTCTCTTTCTTTTCGCTCCGTTTCCTTTTTGTTGCGCCCACTAACTCCTTTGCCAACTGATTTCCCCCAGCCCCAACTGATTCTCGCCCTCTTCGTTCTATTCGTTCTGTTGGCCAACGCCCCTCTCCAACTGACTGACTTCTCCCATTCTCTTTTTGTTCTTGCGCGAAGGAGCAGAGGGTATTCTGCTTATGACCAAGACTGGTCAACGGGTTGACTGGGTCGGTCAACCCGACCCAGTTGACCCGGTTTTAAATTTTCTGTTCAAATTGGATACCCTGATGTACCAATATCACAAAATTGACATCAAAATTAGACTCTATGGCACAGACTCCACCTAGAAATGTGATTTTCGTGACAAGTTCCTTTTGAATTGATTGAAAACCCCAAATGTAGAGTAGGATCCGAATTTGATTTTTTGCCAAATTGAGGGTCCTAATGGACGAATCGGCCCCAATTGAACTGACCGCTAGATTCAGTGGGTCAAAAACTATAAGGAGGAAGCATTGGAGTTCTATGGGTGTCCCTCAGAAAATTTTAATTTCAGAATTAGCACTATAGGGACTAAAATTAAAACATTTTTATGCGATTAGGTCCCTAAGGCCAAAAATTGATCAAATTAGCGCATAATTGAACCAAATTGAAATGTGGGGCAATCAATTCGAATGTCAAGATTCGGAAAACGCAAAAGATCGCAAATAGAAAGACTCAAAACATATTTTTTGACAAATTTAACCCTGTGCGTTACAAAGAAACACACAAAATTAAACTTGAATTTCGACTCTTGATGAGGTCAAAATGGCAAGGGATTTAAAAGAAAAATATTGACTATTTTCCTATATTTTTGTGACCTCAAATTCTATTTTTGTTGATTTTTCTAGTATTTTCCTATTTTCTAAAAATACTAAAAAATATGAAAAATATGAAAAATTATTTTTTGGTCAAGAATGGTTCCTTGGGCCTGGCCAAGGCCACCAAAGTTGATTTTGTAATTTTTTGACTTTTTATGAATTTGTTTATGATTTTTCAAAAATAAAACTGAAAAAGACTTGGTCAAAAATCAGGTGTCAACAGTACTGTACCAATACCCACAATCCTACAAACTGCATTATTACCCATCAAACCGGAACCACCAGTGACTTTCTCATATGTGTGGAACCAATCTTTATTTAGGCACATATGGTATGAACAAGCCGAATCCAAAATCCATTCATCGTCTATACGACAATTTGAAGACAAAACAGTAAGAACATTATCTGCATTAGCAGACTCAATATCCTTTACCAGAGTAGCCAAATCAGAGCGGTCCATCAACCTTTTCCCCTTAGCTTTAAGGAAAGGACACTCGGTTTTATAATGTCCGAACTTGTAACAATAGTAACATTCAACCTTTTTCTTGTCCTGACCTGATCTAGATTTTGAACGTCCTTTAGAATTACTGTGTCTATCCCGATGATTCGACCTTCCCCTAACAACTAAGCCATCTGCTTTATCTGCACTACTACTCGCATTCAACTTTGTACGCATCTCCGCGGAATTCAACCAGGCCTTCACATCCTCAAGAGTTATGGATTCTCTTCCATACAACATAGAATTCACAAAATTCTCATACGAGCTCGGTAGCGAGCATAACACAATTAGGGCTTGATCCTCATCATCTAATTTCAAATCTAGATTTTTCATATCCATAACAATTTTATTAAATTTATCTAGATATTCTTAGATAGGAGTACCTTCTTGCATCTTTAATGTATAAAGACGCTGCTTCAAGAATAACCTCGTGGTAAGAGATTTCTTCATATAGAGACTCTCTAACTTTTGCCATAATCCCGATGCCGTTTCTTCATCAGTAACTTCACGAAGCACCTTGTCAGACAACGACAATTGGATGGTGCTATGCGCCCTCTCTTCCATCTCCTCGATCTCTGCCGTAGTCATGTCGTCAGGAAATTTCCCATCCAAGGCTCTAACCGAACCTTCCCGACGCAGCAAAGCTTTCATCTTTATCCTCCATAGCCTGAAATTATTTTGGCCATCGAAGGGTGCCACTTCAAACTTGATAGATGCCATCTCGAACAAAAGACCAAAATTCCTTCGCTTTGATACCAATTTGTTGCGGAAAACGCCAAGAGATGCGCAAATTCAAGCGCGTAATAGCAAGGATGAAAGCAAAATAAAACACGAGGCACGATATACGTGGAAAACCCAAAACGGGAAAAACCACGAGGAGAGAGAGAGGGGTTTCACTATCTTCAATAACGAGTACAAGGGTACAATCAAAGATCTGAAGATTTGACAAGAAGAAAGTAAAAACAAAGGGTTTCGGAGCAGAAACTAAAGTAAGCATACCCATGAGATATCCAAGATATCTTTTTTATAGCCCCCATCTAAGAAACCCTAAAACAAAGTGAATGGTCCAAAATAACCTTATCACAAATTTGGAAGTCAGAATATAACAAGAGGTAACTGATGTCGTACAAAAAAAGTGATAATACCATGTTTCAATCCTTCAGAACAAGTTATAGCAGCCTCTGCAGTTATTAGTAATGGGTAGGGGGTGGGATGTGGCTGTCTACATGGGCAGATCACATTAAACCATCCCGTGAAACCCAACGCTCCTCACAACCAACCTTGAATCAATGGACTTTGTGAATCGGCCTTCAATTCAATGTATATGCAAAAATGGCTTGGAATCCTTCTTGGGGCAGGGGTGCCCACCACCGTTGACCTGCTCTCTTTTGTTCCTTGTTGCAGCAAAGCTTTATGGTGTGGTGCAGATTCATGTGCAACGTCCAAGGTACAGTTCAACGGGGAATTACTCGGAGATTTCCACGAGGTATGTAAGATTTTTGTGTGAATTTTCTTCACGAAAATATGTCAGAGATTGTGAGTAAACAATGACTGAAAATCACTTGGGTCTAATTTAGGATTGGAAGATATAAGTGCGATTGAGTTACTGATGAAAACAATGCAACTCCCCAATCGAGGATGGATTAACAGGGCCGGCGAGGCTCCAGCTCGCCTGGATCTGGCGAGCTCGCAGCTTGCTAGACTAGGGCGAGCTTGAGGTCATCGGGATCGGACGAGCCTCGCGCTCGCCTGCAGCTGGTTAGCGAAATCAGAAAGAAAACAAAATACAAATAAAAAAGATAAAAAAAAAGATAAATCTTTACAAAATCGAATTTATAAGTATATAAAAAGTTGAAAAGAAAAAAAAATTGTTAAAAGGAGTCCATTGAGGAAATCAAATCCGATTTTTCATACAAATGACGGAAAACATTTTTTCGAGGCTTTTCCATAGTTTATCCGGATACCGAAAAATATTATCATTTTCCTGAAAAATAACTTTCTAGATAATATTTTCCGAAAATCACGTATATTTCACGAAACAAACGGAGCCCAAGTAATGAAATGATTTAGACATTGGCTGTTGGATTTTTATTAGGTCCACTCCTCACGTGCAAATTGTACGGAGAACCACACAGGCACATTCATATTACAAGTCCTCAGGCCTACTATCATTTTAAAATACAAATTTTGGCTATCATTTTTAGCCATATATTGCATAAAAAATTAGGCATCGAACACAATCCCTAAACAAAAAATATCCCTGAGATAGCTCGCATTAGCATTATAGGTATTATAGGAACATTTTCATTTAATAACAATATGTCCACATAAGTGCATTTGAATCGGTTCGATCATAATTTGTCTTGGAATTAGCCTAAAGTGCTCCATGGATTTGGAGAGTGAGACTTTGATCTCATTCGAATTTTCAAGACTAAGCTCATGTGGACTAGGCCCCTATAAAATTCGGGGCCCATAATTCCCCTTGTTGTGGCCGAAATCCCATGAGGGGATGTTCTTAACTAAGAAAGTTCTTAATCAAATTTGGGAGGAAATAAAGCGTGTTCTTTGTATATTTTACTCATATGGCTATAAGAGAGAGAAATATCCTAAATTCCTCGTCCGAAGAAATTGAACATTTACTTGATCTAAAACAGGAAAGTGAGAGATTTGTTGTTCTTACAAGAGAGCCCTAGACGTAGGTTATATAAATATCTGATTTCCCTCAAAAATATGGATGCAATTTATATGGGAACTATGAAAGACTTTTTTTAAATATAACAAGTAACTCCAAACAGTGACATAAATAGATTGTAGAAATTGGGTGCACATGCTGCTAATGAACAAATGGTGATGATAATACCTAAATTTTGGCTATCATTTTTAGCCATATATTGCATAAAAAATTAGGCATCGAACACAATCCCTAAACAAAAAATATCCCTGAGATAGCTCGCATTAGCATTATAGGTATTATAGGAACATTTTCATTTAATAACAATATGTCCACATAAGTGCATTTGAATCGGTTCGATCATAATTTGTCTTGGAATTAGCCTAAAGTGCTCCATGGATTTGAAGAGTGAGACTTTGATCTCATTCGAATTTTCAAGACTAAGCTCATGTGGACTAGGCCCCTATAAAATTCGGGGCCCATAATTCCCCTTGTTGTGGCCGAAATCCCATGAGGGGATGTTCTTAACTAAGAAAGTTCTTAATCAAATTTGGGAGGAAATAAAGCGTGTTCTTTGTATATTTTACTCATATGGCTATAAGAGAGAGAAATATCCTAAATTCCTCATTCGAAGAAATTGAACATTTACTTGATCTAAAACAGGAAAGTGAGAGATTTGTTGTTCTTACAAGAGAGCCCTAGACGTAGGTTATATAAATATCTGATTTCCCTCAAAAATATGGATGCAATTTATATGGGAACTATGAAAGACTTTTTTTAAATATAACAAGTAACTCCAAACAGTGACATAAACAGATTGTAGAAATTGGGTGCACATGCTGCTAATGAACAAATGGTGATGATAATACCTAAATTTTGGCTATCATTTTTAGCCATATATTGCATAAAAAATTAGGCATCGAATACAATCCCTAAACAAAAAATATCCCTGAGATAGCTCGCATTAGCATTATAGGTATTATAGGGACATTTTCATTTAATAACAATATGTACACATAAGTGCATTTGAATCGGTTCGATCATAATTTGTCTTGGAATTAGCCTAAAGTGCTCCATGGATTTGGAGAGTGAGACTTTGATCTCATTCGAATTTTCAAGACTAAGCTCATGTGGACTAGGCCCCTATAAAATTCGGGGCCCATAATTCCCCTTGTTGTGGCCGAAATCCCCTTCTTAACTAAGAAAGTTCTTAATCAAATTTGGGAGGAAATAAAGCGTGTTCTTTGTATATTTTACTCATATGGCTATAAGAGAGAGAAATATCCTAAATTCCTCGTCCGAAGAAATTGAACATTTACTTGATCTAAAACAGGAAAGTGAGAGATTTGTTGTTCTTACAAGAGAGCCCTAGACGTAGGTTATATAAATATCTGATTTCCCTCAAAAATATGGATACAATTTATATGGGAACTATGAAAGACTTTTTTTAAATATAACAAGCAACTCCAAACGGTGACATAAACAGATTGTAGAAATTGGGTGCACATGCTGCTAATGAACAAATGGTGATGATAATATACATGCAATGCAACAGATAGAAGATATTACAAACAGATATATAGTGATTGCATTTATTCCCAAGACTACGTTCACTTTCAATACTAATGGAAAGGCCACAACAAGGCTGAGATCCACTAGTAATCTTCAAAACGAGTTAAGATCAATTCAATAAGAATCACCTTTTCAATATATCACATTATGAGGACTCGCCTACTGTTATCACATTTGTACAATCCTCTTATCACCGATTGCAAATTGTAGCACTGCCACATACATAGATATTAGGAATACACAACTAATATTGACAAAAATAAAGCAAAGAACAATACTAGAAGCAGATGACAAGTTCTGTCCCTTTTTACCCATCCTCAAATGAGCATTCCCCCATTGGAATCCTCAAATAGCCACTGGTTCTACCGTTGACAGCATCACAATCTCGCTCAGAATCGTCAGAATGGCTCTCTGACGTCGGCAACATCTCTTTGAAAGTAGTAGTTTTGCAAAACAGTGTCAGTGTACTTTTGTCGAGAGTCTGTCTCTTACTTTTAGGCTATCCGTCACAATCTCTCTCTCTCTCTCTCTCTCTCTCTCTCTCTCTAAATAAGAACAGAAGTTCACTCCCTATGCTAAATATATGCATCGAGCAATTTACATTTCATTCACAAAGTCCCCTTACCTAACTTATTAAGAGAAGTCTAAAAAAATGTTAATATCATAAAAAACTCCAAACTGATACACCTATAATAAATTTACCATAAATTATTTTTTAAATCACAAAAAATATCAAACTGATACACTTGTGACAATTTTACCCCCAAATTGGTACATTTGTGACAAATTTACCCTCCGTTAGTTTTCATTAAATTTAACTGTTAAAGTGCTAAGTTTTATGACACGTGGTTATAGATGGGTATACCAGTTTGGGATTTTTACCCTCTGTTTGTCATATGCATATCAATTTCAAATTTTTTGTGACATTGACATAATTTAACGGAGGGTAAATTTGTCACAGGCATACTAGTTTCGGGTTTTTCGTGATAAAAAATATGATTTAGGACAAATCTATCACAGGTGTACCAATTTAGGATTTTTGGTGGTCAAAAAAATAGTTTGTGGTAAATTTGTCACAATTGTACCAGTTTGGGGTTTTTCGTGATGAAAAAAATAATTCAGAGTAAATTTGTCACAGGTGTATCAATTTAGGATTTTTCATGGTATTAACAAAAAAAAAACACTTTGGTCAAACTTTTCAATCTAAATTCTTGTTAAATATCCATGATTCTGGGACCATTAACTGCTTAAAAAAGACGCTCAGTATTGGTAGAACTTCACAGATCACACTCTCGCAACTTGGCAGCTCACTCATATCCGACGATCCTTCATACCTTTGCGCTATACATGCTTCATGTTGCTTGCTTTTGACTTGACAAGAAAACCAATAAAGAATAACTCCATCATTTTTATTCGAGATACATAGACATATAAAATCATACAGACGTGCAGAAAAGCGACTAGAAATCGATGGGTCAGATTTTTAATATATTTCACTAAAAGTCATTCTTCAATTTTATTAAAGAAGACAGGTTATGTGGACATTACTTCAAACAGAACTGTACAAATCAGAACCGTTTCGAAATTTAATCAACGACGTAGCGCGCAGGATAAAGATTAACATCGAAAATTAATCAGCAATGCTGATTTGGAAATTACAGCTAAGAAATACGCCGGAATTTAATGGATGACGTGAGCCTGAAAACTAAAAGTATAATGTAGCAAAGTAAAGATAACCGAAAGATGATAAATCTGTTTGTTTCAGCATGAATCGTGTGAGGGAAAATTATCAAAAAAGTTCCAAACCAATTTTGCATTTGTATTAATGCAGTCTTAAACCTTTTTCTTATGTCAGTTCAATTCTAAACATTTTTTCTGTTTTATGTGTGGCAGAGAAGAAAGAAGAAAAAGCAAGAACCAAAGAAGTAAATGAACAAGGTGCGAAACAGAAGGAGAAGAAGAGTCAGGAGGGTGTACAAGGGTCAAGAAAGTACATTCTCCGACTCTGTAGAGAGAGAGAGAGAGAGAGAGAGAGAGAGAGAGAGGGGACGGTCCTGGACACCTCTCTACTTCAAATCATGGGAGATCCATAGGAAGAGCAACCTCCACTTGTGGGTTCTCAGATCTGGACAAGGTCAAGTTCCCCAGCAATAGCACTGTCGGCCTCACCCAGCAACTGTAGTGCTGGTGGTCGGTAAGGTCTCGCCGACCCTTCCGGTCTGGAGGAAGGAAGAAGGAGGATGAAGATGAATAGTAAAGGAAAAAGAAAAAAATAAAAATAAAAATAAATAAGAATTTGAAAAATAAAATAAAATATTACTAAAAATTGCCATGTCAACGCTGATCGGGTCCACTTCAGCGCCAGTAAGTCGAAGTTGACCGGATCAACTGAATAGACATAAATGTAAAATATTTAGAATTGAATTGACTCGAAAAAAAAATTAGGACTGATGGCATAAATACAAAAGTTTTAGGATTGAATTGACATGAAAAAAAGATTAGGACCGATGGCATAAATGCCAAAGTTTTGGGATTGAATTGTCAAAATTAAAATGTTTAGAACTGAATTAGCAAAAGTGCAATAGGTTTAGGACTTTTTTTTTACAATTTTCCCATGATTTTTGCGATTGGAGCTCTTGGAGATTACTCCCAAAAACAAAGCTCTAGCTGCAGGTCCATTACATTCCTCTATATATAGGAATTTTAGTCTCTTTATGAACCAATTACCCCGGAAAGTTCGCTCAAAATCGTGTTCTGCAGTCTCGTTCTCGAAGAGAAAAATCAAGGCAAGCAAAAAGCCACACAAATCATCAATAGGAAGTAAATGGCCCTCCAACTCAGTCCATTTCTCACTTCCAAATCCATGAAGGCACTTTCCTTTAAGTTGCCTCCAATCGCCGATCGCAGCCATGGATCTCCCAAGTCCATGTCCTCCAGTCTCGGCACCACCAAGTGAGTTTTCGACACTCCCATTCTTCGATTTCACTCCTTTTGGAACTAGCGGTAGTGTTTGATTTAGCTTTTCTGTTGAATGCGTAAATTATATCTATCCTTGAGGATCAACAGCAGCAGGAGCACGAGAACATTAAGCATCTATTATCACAACCTTTTTTGGTAGCAGAAGTATTTACCGGTTCCTTGTTTGGTCTAGAAATGAAAAAACCTGCAGGCAAGAGACAAGCTAGGACACGAGTTATGGCTATCATTTTATCAATCCCAATTCTTAATTATTTGGTTCTTACCATTAGTCAAGGAACTTCTGTATAAACAGATTCACGATTCGACATTTAACTGTATCCAAAATCCAACTTTTATTCAGGCTTGTAACGAACCGTAAGAAATTATACGTTCGGTGCAGGGAAGTTGAGAACGTCAAGAAGCCTTCCATTGCTCGCCGGGAGGCACATGTTCACGTAACCCACTCCATGCCACCCGAAAAGATCGAGATATTCAAGTCCCTGGAGGGTTGGGCAGAGAAGAATGTCTTGGTTCACATGAAACCTGTTGAGAATTGCTGGCAACCACAGGACTTTCTGCCGGATGCCGCATCAGATGGGTTTGAAGAACAAGTTAGAGAACTTAGGGAGAGGGCTAGGGAAATCCCTGATGACTACTTTGTTGCTTTGGTTGGAAGCATGATAACAGAAGAAGCCCTTCCTACTTATCAGACAGGGCTCAATACATTGGATGGAACTAGAGACGAGACAGCTTCGAGCTTAACACCTTGGGCCATTTGGACAAGGGCATGGACTGCAGAGGAGAACAGACATGGTGACCTCCTGAACAAGTATTTGTACCTGTCTGGACGAGTGGACATGAAGCGAATTGAGAAAACCATTCAATATCTGATCGGGGCAGGGATGGTGAGGTCCTTGCACTACTACGACCAACTAACATTAAAGTCCGTCGGTACAAACTCATACTCATATGCAAGCAAATCCTTAGGAGCCGGAAGAGACACTGAATTAGAGGTGGCAAAATGGGTTTAGAACCCACATTTTAACTCATATTTAATGGTGTGGGTCCTCCACATGGGTTGCATTTAATTTTAAAAATAAGTTTAAGTGAGCCTCAAATGTGTTATTTAACTACTTAATGGGTCTGAAGTAGGTTTTAAATGGATCATAAAAAGGTTACCTAATTGTCTTAGGTGAGTCAAAATAAGTTTTTTTATGTTCCTTTTTTCTATGAAATCAGTCGAGGGTCGCCTGTCGTAGAACAGTAGAACAGTGATTTATGTCATGCCTCCGCAGTAGAACAGTGATTTCTGCACATGACTTTTATCTCCATGAGTCATCCCACAAGAATCAGTTGAGAATGACGGCACTAAAGTATGAGGCAACTCTGCACTTCTTGGAGCTAATTACCTTTCCATATTGTTTGTCCTTTTCCTAGGATATTCGAACGGAAAACAGTCCATATCTCTTGTTCATATACACTTCATTTCAAGAAAGAGCGACATCTATTGCTCACGGAAATACCGGCAGCCTTGCCAAGGCACATGGGGATGTGAAATTGGCTCAAATCTGTGGGACAATTGCATCAGATGAGAAGCGCCACGAAGCAGCCTACACAAAAATCGTGGAGAAGCTCTTTGAGATCGATCCAGATACCGCTGTCTCGGCACTTGCCGACATGATGAGAAAGAGGATCACTATGCCGTCACATCTGATGTATGACGGTTGTGACAACAACGTCTTCTCCCATTACTCGGCCGTAGTGCAGAGGCTCGGGATTTACACAGCAAAGGACTATGCAGATGTTCTCGAGTTTCTGGTGGGAAGGTGGAAGGTGGAGGATCTGACCGGACTTTCGGCGGAGGGAAGAAGAGCCCAGGATTACGTCTGCGGTTTGGCACGGAAAATTAGAAGGCTGGAGGAGAGAGCTCGGGAAAGGGCCGAGGAAGCACTCACTATCCCTTTCAGCTGGATTTCTGATAGACAAGTGAAGCTTTAGGTAGAAATTTCTGGTCGGAATCAGTCTTTCTCGCTTGTACTCTCAAGATCGCCCCACATTAAGTCCAAATATCTGTTGACATCTAAATTTTGATATTTTAAATATAAAATGAAAGTTAGTCATAATTCTCACAAAACAAAAATAAAAGAAAATAAATTCTGAGGCATTGCGTACTTATTATAGCCAAGCACCCGATGAGTCAATTGAGCTTAATTTTGTCAGGGGATTTGGACTTGAATTAATTGAAAATTTCACGAAATTCTGAGACATCCGTGCTGAATTTTTAAGGGCGGCCAAACTCACCCTTAGAGGTCAGTGCAAGTTGGCCTAATTGATAATAGGCGAAATGTGGTTAACAGAGAAGAATATTCGGTTGAGTGGAAAGGATATGAGTATTAAAGGAAAAATCAAATTTGTAGTGGAGAAGATCATTCCTCAAGGTTTCGTATATTCACCTTGCGGCGGAAGTAAGAAGGGGAATTCTCACAAGGCTGGCAAACCGGATTTTTAGGAAAGTAGATTTTCACAAAATATATGCACGAGCTGTAATGGGGATAGACAGAGAGGAAAGAAAATCGTGTTTCTTTCTTGGACCCAAATTCGTCCCCCCTATAAAAGAACGATCACGGTCACAAAAGGATTTGGGGGGGTTCATTAAAAAAAAAAATATCAGAGAGATGCTTGAGAACCTTTAAGAGCAAAATAGAAGACGTCAAAAACTGACATGCAGAAAGTTCACGTGAGATTGGCTTGAGGAAAAAGTTGGAGAATCACCTCCCACCTGTCGTGATTTTCCTTTTTCTTGATAGTGCGTCACCTGTTAGAATATTCCGTTTTAATATTTTATTGTGGGCTTTATTAATTGTTACTGTAATTATTATTTGGTCTAATAAGAAAGAGATATATTATTTCCTAATTCAAGTAGGATATGGTGCTGGATAGTATGGGCCGAGATATCATTATCCTTGATGAGGGAGTAGGGTTCATTCTCTATAAATAGTGGTTAAGTCTCTCCTCCAAACCCTAATGTCCACATAACCTCACATATAGAAATCGTCAAAAACGACAGTGAGGGGCCGTCTCATTGAAGCCAGTGATCAATGGGGTTCATAGAGGAGAAGCTCTTAAGCGTTGGATTCTCACAATTCCGCATCAAGAACGATGAATCCAAAACAAGGTGTGTTAATTCTTTAACTCTATGGAACAGGGATTTGTGTATCTGTACGTTTGTATTTTGGGTTGCTGCATACGGATTGAATACGCAGCCTACATGTGGTATCAGAGCCTGCGCGTATTAGGTCACGAATCACGTTCCCGGTGTTTTTTCGGAATTTTATTTTTATCTAAATTCAAAGAAAATTATATATTCGGAAAGGGCTAGACGAGACGAGCAAAACCATATAAAGATCGCCGCCAGAAGACACCGGACGCGCCACCACGCGCCGCCACTCGCTGGTGGCTATCGGGCGCGTGGCGGCCACGCGCCCTACGCGCCATCACGCGGGGACCCAGGTCCGCACGTGCGTGACACGTGCAGGATGACGTCATCTAACGTTGTTCGGCCGGGTGCAAACCCAACCCGACCCGGAACCCGACCCGATCCGTTGCCCCGACCCGGAATGGTTGACCGTTGACTCGGACCTTCCGGTCGGACCGGTCGTTGACCGGTTCCACCGGATCGCCTCAACCGGGTTCGCCAAACCGGTTCATGGTAGCGGTCGGACCGGTCGAGCCGGTCGGACCGGTTTCAGAACCGGCTGAACATATAGAACACGTGCGCTGCACGTGTCTGCGCGTGAGCCTCACGCGCCGAAGCTTCAGGCGGCGCGTGAGGGCGCGTGCAGGCTCCGATGGAGGTGTTCCAGGTACCGGCGTACTCGTATGCTCATGCTCTACAGGATGGTACATTTATTTTTCATGTTTGGTATTTTCATGGATGGAAATACGTACGGAACGCCAAATATGATGGTATTTTGGGGTATTTTTGAGGTATTTTTCGGTATTTCTGTAAGGATTTGTGAAGTACAGGTACAGGCTTACATGAAAGTATCATGTGGAATTATGTGGAAATTTTTTGATCAATTTCATGTTTATGGTTTGACATGAATTATTGAGGTATCGATGTAAATTAGCAGCGTGTAATTTTGTGGATGATTGCCCCTAATTTCTGAAATTACATGCATACGGTAAATGTGAAATATAAAGTTATATCCCAATTTCAGGTAAATTCAGTTGGGCTGTGACCGCCAAAGCGGCACACTTAGTTGAGTTTAATAAAGTACATTTTACATAGTATTGGGATGTCTCATGTTTTAATGCGTAGTTATACTCCCAAAGGAGGTAATTGCGTATTTTTGCATGGACGGTTACATGTACAGCATATGGTTGAGGATTGATTAGTCTATGTGATGTCATACACCCAAATGTGGTGATTAACGAAGATTGAAATAAGTTCTCATGGCCGCTGTAATGTAGGGAGTATATAACTGCATATCATGTTTTCTGCCCAAAGGTGATTATGTGATGATGTATGTATCTCTCAATGTGAAATTTCACATTATGCTAATTAAAAATATTGATTATTTTTAGTCACCGTTTCTGTGAACGGCAACTCTGTTAGAATTAAAACTTATTGAGAACTGGATGAGGATTATCTGTTTACAAAGAACTAGCAAATACTTATATTACTCTTGTCAAGAAAGACCCGTAGTTCTCACCTTCATTGGTGAGAACTTTCAAGAGCATTATGTACTTATTGGGTAAAGAGTGATCGGGTTCGCTCATTTGATATGAAGCGGTCCACTAAAGAACACTTGAAAAATGTTTTCTACTAGTTAACTGCACTGCTAAGTAAGTAAATGAAGCCTTGAAAGCTTTGAAATTATATCTCATTTATTATTAAGAGTGGTAAATATCTGCAATGACTCCTCAACATCAAGTGTAATGGTTCTATTAAGATTAAGGATTACGTCTTAAAATTGATGAAATTATATTTTGAACAGTTCTAAAATCATACTCATAAAGTATTATATTAAACCACCAGTCATTCGGATGATTTGGATCCATGAAAAGCATCCTTTGAAAAGGATAGTGATTGCTACTTCATTTATAAGAAGAAAGATCACATAAAGAAAGACTACAGTTAATACAAAGACTTGGTTATCTAAGTATGAGCATAAAGTAATGATTTTTTGGTATTGATTTGTGAATTCATTCTATCTTAGGCCTCATCTGGTTATGTGATGGCTAGATAGTGGTGCAGCATATTGTGTTGCATTCACCATATAGGAATTCATAAACTGAAAGGTACCAAATTCAGGTTGAATCAAGCTCATTATGGAAACAATTATAAAGTTGACGCTAAATTGATGGGAATGTCATTCCGGATTCTGATTTTATTGTGGCATTATGAAACATATTTTATGTACTCTTCTTAAAGACGGAATTTATTTTTCGTATCAAGTATGGACATGTGTAGTTACTCCTTTTTTGAGATTTCAAATAAAATAATTACTATTTCTTTTAAAATAAAGTTGGTTACTACTCTATGTCCAATGGATTGTACAGATTATGTTTATCTCCCAATGAATTATACGTAACTTATACAGCTGAAAAGTTGTTTACAAAATTTATCTGCCTAAGGAACAATCATGCGTATTATGGAATAAATTTCTTGGTCACATCAGTAAAGAAAGAGTGAAAAGACAGATAAAGGCAAGCATTCTGCTCACTCTTAAAAGTGACCTAGACACATGCGTAGATTGAAGCAGATATAAGATAACCAAGATAAATGGTGAAACTGTAGTCGATAGTTATGACTTATTGAAGATCATTTATACTAGTATAAGTGGATCTTATATGGTAATATTGTGTAGAGTTTTTATCACATTTAAATGATGATTTTTCTCTATGTGTTTTTCATACTTGGTTAAAGAAAATGTTTATTTCCGTGACAAGTTCAACATATTTTTGACTATAGTCGATAAATTTATTATAAAAAAATGTCATTTTTGACTAAGGTGGTGAGTATCATGGTTGACATGGCAATGCTGGATAGCTTAAAGAGCCATTTGCCAAATATTTGAGAGGATTCTGGGTTGTGATTTTGTGCCCGATACTCCTCAATAGAAAGGTGTGACTGAAAGGCAAGATCACACCATACGGATATGATGACGAGTATGATATGTAAAATCAATTTATATATTTTTTCTGTGGGGTAAAACTTTAAAAATAACCCATTATGTTTTTATCAAAATATTTCATTGACTTCTTTTGAGTCATGGATTGGACGTTAATATAGTTTAAACCATATTAAAGTTTGAGGTGTTCATGCAGAAATAAAGTTACATAATCCAACATTAGATAAGTTGGACTCCAGAACCACTCGATTTTACTTCGTGCCTTACCCATATCATCTAAAGGGGTATTGATTTATCATCCCAAAAGAGGAACAAGAATTGTGGAATTACAGATAGCTAAATTGCTGGAGCTTGATATAGCCGAATAATGGTAGTTGCTCACAGACTATTAAAGGTAACAGTATGATAGGGACAATTGTATCGTTTTTCTCTGTCTATACAGATGATCATGGAGCATTCTACATTATAGTATGATTCTGTTGGGGTTCAGGTTCTTGTTATTAAGATAATACCTGATGAAGTTTATCAAACCCTACAAGCGCAGAATAAAGGTTAAAGTAGCTCTACCTAAAAGATCTATCAGGCAGAGACGATCAGTTGTATCAAATCATATTGTATAGTCTATCCGGAAGAGCATGACTACAAAATCGACTATGTAAATAATCTAGTAATTTATACAGTTGCTATTTCTTGTTTTTAATTATAATTGTGATTGGGTGCATGGTCGATGAGATATAGACTATAAAACATGCGGTGTTTGAAAGCTTATTAGTATGCCTCAAGGTCACAAGTCCATCTGCTGCAATTGGGTGTGCATAACTTAAGGGATTCCAGATGAAAGTTTTTTATCTACTTTATTATATCAAATTATATTTTGATCAATGTTTTTATTTAAGAAATTTAAAGACAGATTGGTAGCGAAATTTTTCACTCATAAAGAATGAGCAGACTTAAAATAATTTTTATTCAGTCTCTCATAAAGAGTTTTTCAGAGTGATTAAGGAATTAATAGCTCATATTGTAAGGAGCTTTATCATACAGATATTAAAACTTCTTTTTATTGGAGTTCTTAATATAAAAGTTTTTTTTATGTAACCCGAAGGTTATACAGCAGATGATTCAGATAAACTTGTGCGTAAAGAGAGAGGAATATCATATAAATATCATGGAATAAAGTTTGATCATATTTATGGAGATTCTAGACTGAAAAGTCTATTTTATGGGATCAAGTAAGCTTTTAGACAATTGTGGCTTGAAGTTTCATAGTATTGTAGCTTTATCATGTTTTGTCAAGAACAAAGTAAATTAGTATATATACGACAAGATCAGTGGGAGGAATTTATTTTCCTTCTGTTCTATGCAGACGATATCTTGCTTGAAAGGAATTTTCTTGAATTATTGCATAAGGTGAAGCAGATATTGTCGAAGCATTTTTTACGTGATTGATCTTGATATAGAGTGTTTTGTCCTAGTCATTGAGATTCGTATGGATCATTCTTGTAATGTATTGGTTAAATCCAAGACACATTCACTAGGTGATTACTAAGAAAGTTTTGAGGTACTTAAAGAGGACAAAATACTGTATGCTAATTTACAGACATATTCAGGACCTGCAGCTAATAAGGCATTCGGATTTTAGCTTTGTTAGTTGTCAGGATGATGTGAAGTTGACAACTACAGACATTTATATGTCTACAGAAAAGTGCAGTATTACAAAAAAAAAACGTAAACAGAAATCTATGTAATCCTCAATCAAGAAAGCGGAGTTTGTAGTATGCTTGTCAGCTGCTATTCAGGTTATTTGGCTCCGGAATCTCATTAAAGAGTTGACCGTATTTACTTAGTGGATAGACCCATACAGTTGTATTGTGACTATAATTCTGCAGTGTTGTTCATTAACAACAGCATGAGTCGCAAGGGGTCTAAACATCTAGCGGTCAAGTTTTTGACCATAAAGGTAACAGATGAAAGGGTGACACTACAGTAGAGCTTATTACACAGATGATAAGGCTGCAGACTCACTAACTTAAAGTCTATTCCCATACACATTTAGATGACATGTCGCAAATATAAAAGCATCGTGGGATGTTATGACGTGTTAATTGATGGGTTGAGTAAGCATCATGAGATGCTGTTGTTCAGTGGGAGCTGCATTCGATATTTGCTCTAATAAAGTTTACATTTGTGTTTGTTACATTTTGTAACATCTAGATATGCATCAACTCCATTGCATGCAATAAAGTTATAATGATTAAGAGGAGTTGAATACATATATCAGTTGAAAATCTCAAGGCGTTGTGTAAACCTTGAGTGATGGCTAGGGCATTTATTTTAGCCAAAAGACATATGTCTTGTTACACGTAAAGCATAGTTAACTGTAAAGGTAAGACATATGTTGGTTCGTTGGAACCGTAAAGATGTTCTCTCGTGACACATCTGGTTTCGTGACACATAAAGTGAGAGAATGGTGACTGACAAGGAGGATAACATATAAGGTGTCTCTATTGTTTGAGATGTTATTCGATTGCCATACTACCATATCAAATCCATATCAGTAAAGTTAAGAGTATTTGTGATCGTGGATGGCTCTGTGTCTTCTGATGCAGTTACTGGCATGGTCCGGTGCTTAAGACTTTATGGGATCGAATTGACTGTTGGGAATTATCTCTAGACCAATATAAAGATGCGCATATACAGTACAGTTTCAATTAATTTAGCCCAAGTGGGAGAATGTTAGAATATTCCGTTTTAATATTCAATTGTGGGCTTTATTAATTATTACTGTAATTATTATTTGGTCTAATAAAAAAGAGATATATTATTTCCTAATTCAAGTAGGATATGGTGCTGGATAGTATGGGCCGAGATATCCTTATCCTTGATGAGGGAGTATGGTTCATTCTCTATAAATAGTGCTTAAGTCCCTCCTCTAAACCCTAATGTCCACATAACCTCACATATAGAAATCGTCAGAAACGACAGTGAGGGGCCGTCTCATTGAAGCCAGTGATCAAGGCGGTTCATAGAGGAGAAGCTCTTAAGCGTTGGATTCTCGCAATTCCGCATCAAGAACGATGAATCCAAAACAAGGTGTGTTAATTCTTTAACTCTATGGAACAAGGATTTGTGTATCTGTACGTGTGTATTTTGGGTTGCTGCATACGGATTGAATACGCAGCCTACATCACCTTGAAGTGAGTTTGAGTTGATCAAGTCTGCTCCACCTGCTCAACGCTGCTGCTGTTAGCCGACGCCCGATTACTCGTCATCCAGCTCCGACGTGTCCGGTGGTCTGTCCACCCGAAGCACGCCTGATCAGAGCCTGCCGCCATTGCCAAGCTGCTGTTCAACCTGTCCTAACGGAAAAACAGCCTTGTTTCTTGTTGATTTGAAATCTAACGTGGTCGTTTATCTGCTTTAGAATTTCAGTGGATTTGTGAATACTTTTAGCTGTAAATCCTGACCAAGCGGGGGCTGTTTTGTCGCAATTCATCCCGTCGCGCAAGTTCATTTAGTAAGGCCGATATTCGATTCAAGGTAAAGTCCTCTCATCGTTACATCTTTACTTGTTTTTTTATTTATGCTCCACTGGATGTCTCACGTGCTTTGGGTATGCCGATTAAATGATTAAGAATGGACCATCTCAACTTGTGTTAAAATTCTTAGTCCTTCTCGTTGCCTACTGGATTAGAGGTCATAAAGCTTGAATTGCTTTGCACTCTTCGGAAAATATGCGCATGTCCTGTGGGGTTTGTGGTTTCCCTTGTCTTGATATTGATTAACTTTCTGAATTAGCTCATGTCTTTCATAATCTACGGATAACTCTGTGCTTGGACTAGATAATACCCAATTGTTGAGGTGCTTTGTGTCCTTATGAAATTTGCAAAGTGAATATTGCATATCAATGATGGAATGTTCGGAAATATTATGGCTGATCACTTGCCTTAATCTGAAGATTGCACGTTAAATTTACCCTGCAAGTATATTTCGTACTTGAATCGAAATGATGGCTTGGTAATATGAATATTCTAGATTTTTTCTTTCTTTTTTCATGTTATCTTGTGAAAAATTTGATAATCTCCTGAAGATACTCAAAATACCAAAATACTTCACAATGCAATCGATTAGGAAAATTTCCTAATCCGCAACCGCATATATAGAAATAAGTCTATCTATCGGGCTTTAGATGGAATTACTTCCATAGCGAGTATTTCGGATTTTAGAGTCGATCTGTCAGGCTTCACATCAAACCTTAATTCGAAAGATTCAGCGGTAATTATCATTTTCATTAAAAGATTTGCAATTTGAATTTAAATTCACTCATAAAAACTAAAAATCACAAAAAATCAGAAAAAGCAGAAAAATTCATTACAAGAAACAAATCATTCATGTCTCATATTTAATTTTCATGTCACAAAATCTCAGAAAATAAAAAAAAATGTAGCAAGATATGGTTCTTAAAAACCACGTCTAGAAATCCTATCTTACGGATTACATTCAATAAACAAAATCTTTTGCATCCATTAGGATAGATTTTTTTAAAAGATGTAGACATAGGGTGAAAATATTTTCTTAAAAATTTTGGGAATTAATGCAACTTAAATCCGAAAATTTTAAGATAATCTTGGACCAATTCATTCTCATTTTTAATTAATTTTTAATTTCGAAAATACATAAAAAAATACAAAAAATCATAAAAAGAAAACACAAAAATTGCACCTTTGAACTTCAATTCAGAATTCATCAAGATTGCCAAATTAAACATTTTTCATGAAATTGGTAGCGAAAGGGCATTAATTGAAAAATTAATGTAACCAAGTCCCGAGCTTAAAATCTCTGGTTCGCAGAAATTAAAAAGTTTTCTTCCACTATTCTATTTAGGTTTCTAAGGCTGCGTATGGTAGCGTTTCTGTTCCAGGGAGCATTTTTTGAATAGAAACATTTTTTTGTGTTTCTGTTCAAAATTACGATTTTTGGGAAAAAAAACGCGTTTGGTAATTTAAAAAAAAAACATTTTTTTCAGTCGCCGACCGGCGATCGGCGGCGGCCGGCGATCGGAGGTGGGCGGCGGCCGGCCATTGCCCGCCCCTAAGTGGTATTACACTCTTGTTGAAAGAAGTAATTGGGACCAGAGGTATTTCAATTCAGAAATATTTTAGTAAGTTATCTTCCTTTGCCCAACTTTATTTAATTTCATCTTGCACAACTGGGTGGTCGCTTTCCTTTGGCTCCCTTTTTTTTTTTTTTTTCCTTAGCCGATGGAAGGAAGAGGAAAGCAATTGCATTTGCGGATTCATGTCCGCATCTATAATATGTAAGATAGGGGTACCATGAATGCATCTCTCAAGATGATGGAACTCCAAATTCATTGTCAATTAGATTGTTCATATTTGTCATCATTTGTTCTGTTAGGTGATTGGCTTTTCAAAATGAATTGTATTAGTAGCTAGTTTAATGTGCATTACAAGGAACCATGTCAAGGTCGATGGGATGAGACGGTGATGGGATTTTGATTAGCAAACGATTGATGTGAAATTGCATTGGATTAACGAAACAACTACATGGTCTCACTACTTTTTCTTCCTCCAGGAAAACGGGGTTGGTTGAAGGTCTCAAATAGTCAATGAATCTTCCAATCGAAGCTACTAATCAAATGTTAAACGAGATTTGACTTTATGATGTAATTGTCCATCCGTCATAAAATCGTATTAACTACCAGACTTGTCTAATGAGTGGTTCTGATAATTACTTAATCTTGCAATTTTGCATGTTCCTTTTTATTTAAACAAAGAGTTGGTTGAGTTTTATTTAATTAGCTTTTTAGTAGTGTCCTATCTCTTCTACTCTAATCTTCTCTCTCCATCTTTTCATGTCTCTATTCCCCTCCTCCCTCTATTGCGTACTTTGCCGCGGTGTTCATTTTGGGCAGAGCCGTCCATCATTGTTAGATCTAGAACTCATCGTCAAGTCTCGCAACTATGGAGAAGCCGCCCCCACCAAATCGAAAGTTTCGACACCACGATGGATGTTGAGCCTCTTGATATGGAGGAAGTGGCCAGGTGGCTAAGAGGGACCTTAACCCTGCATCGACCTCTACCATTTGAGATTAGCTCGACAGTGGTGTTTGGCTCACAATCATTTTTTAGCATATGTCTTCACTTTGGATAGCATTGGCAATTGACGCCGAAACTAAAGATGGATGAATGTCACACCATCTCAATCGACTTACATCATAGAATAGACCACCCGCAGTCCACGATTTCCATTGACAACTCTAGGGAAATGAGTTTCCTTGTAATGGTCCTCCCAATCGACGCACTTTGGATCGAAGTAGAAGAGGTTGTGGCTCTCAATGCTTCACGGCCCTCGCCCAGTGGTCGACAAGCCCCATCGACCATCACTGGCAACAGTGGTAACTGTTGAAGTTTATTTGCAAAACAAACAAAAGTGCAATTTTCCAATCTCACTTAGGATGGAAGGAATAGTGCAAGTCACTTTAATAGTTAGCGGGCTACTACAGTCTTTCAAATGAAAATATGGGCAAGTTGGCTAGACCTCACTGTACTTGTGTGCAAGTGCATTTTTTTTTTTTTTGTGAAAGTAAGGATTATGTTGACTTTAAACCAAGGCGCAAATTTACAACCAAAATGAACCGGACACTACAAAACTTCCACTTGTGATGACACCAATAAGTGTCACAACAAATGCAAGAGTGTCACGGGTCCAAAAGGGAGCGAAGACTCGTGGAGAGGGAGCAAAAGAGTGGCCAAACAAAGTGACCAAAGAGAAAAGAGGCCAAACATACAGCCCCAAAATGTGGCACAGACCGGCCTAACAAGGCCGACCATTCAGCAAGAGTTACAAGAGTAGCACAGCAGCACCGTAGCAGCAAACCAGCCGCACCGCAGCAGCAAACCAGCAGCATCACAGCAGCACACCAGTAGCAGCATTGTAGCAACGCAGTTAGTACGGCAGCACGACAACAAGGCAGCGGCAGTACAACAGCAATACAGTAGCAAACAGCAATGCAACAGTAGTACAGAGCACATCATCAACAAAGAATAGTATTACAGCAAGAATGAGTAGGAAACAGCAGTATCACAGCAGCAAAATAGTGGACAGTAGACAGTCATAAGGCTTGTAGTACAACCAGTGAGCAGCACAAGCACAAAAACCAACTATGTAAAGAAGCCTTCCAACTAAGCAAAAATAGACGGGTCAAAATCCCAGGAAGCTTGCAACCTCCTATTTCGGGGGGTGTCTTCAACATGCTTAAACGTGAGTGCCTTGTCTCTGACTACCTTCTCAAGGTGCTGCTTGATAGCCGGCACATAAAGGACCTTGTTGCAAAATAGAATGTGGTTCCTCTCCCTCCAAATGATGTGGCAGAGGGCACCGAAGGAGAATCGAGCTAACTGATGGTAGAAGCTCCGACCACTGGTTTGCTGGATGGCCCAATGAAGATTGTCATCTTAGCACCGATTAGACCATACAAAATTACACTTAGCAGCCCAGAATGATGCCAAAGACCCAGTGTGAAGGCATCCAAAATATAAGTAATCAACACAGACAGCTTCTGAGATACGAATGTATGTGAGGGGACGTACCTATGTCGGGAGCCGCTTCAATGTGATAAGCCAAAGGTGGAACGAGTATCTCAGAGCCATGGCCCGGTTCCAAACAAACGAATGCCAAGGCACCACTTGGCTTTGTGGACGAATGGAATTCCAAGCCGAGGCAATTGAGAAATCACCAAAGGAGTGGCCAAGCCATTGAAAATGATCAGAGTGCCTGTGGTCAAGGGCCGGAAGTTGCTCAGGCCAAGATTCAATAGTGCGACGGACAGAAGATGGAGGTCCCGAGGCCGAGAAGAAGTTAGACATTGTGGCCTTGTGTGAGATACCCGATCTGTAGATCACTGTATTCGAGAAGAATTTGTCAAGCGGCCCCCATGGATGCCAGGGATCGAACCAAAATGAAACTGTATCACCCCTACCCAACCGCCATCTAAAAAGATGCAAGAATTCCAACCGGAGGTCAAGAATTTTCTTCCAAGCCCACGAACAGAAGGTCGGCCTTTTAGCACTCCAAAAATTTGTATTCTTCAGAAAAGTGGTGTGGATCCATTTACACCAAAGAGATTCTTTATTGGTGAATAGGATCCATATGTGTTTAGCCATAGCCGCTCTATTGCAATCGCTAAGCCTGCGTATACCGAGACCACCTTCCTCCTTAGGGAGGCATAAATCATTTCACGAAACCTTAGCACCTCTTACACCAAGACCCGGCCCTTTCCAAAGAAATTGCCTAAATATTTGCTCAATCCAAGCAAGCACCGACTTTGGCAAAATGTAAACACTTGCCCAATAAACATGTATAGCATGAAGCATTGTCCTTATGAGCTGTAGCCGACCAGCAAAGGATATATGTCCAAGTTTTCAAACAATTTTTTTTTTTCGGAAAATGAAAAAGGGCAATCGAATAAATTATTTTAGGCGTGTTCTTTTCTCATTATATATCCAACTATTCTTTTATTTTTAGAATTTCACTTCTTCAATTTCATATTTTAGTTTCTTTCCAATAGAGATACAGCTTTTTTTTCTGATTGTTTTCTATAGAGTTTTTGGAAAATATTAGAATTGCTATCTAATATTCACGTCTGAAGCTCTGTTGTATCCTAGAGGATCTTTGCCAATAACCATTACAACATTACAGGTCAAATAATTCCTTAAAGAGAGCGCTATCGCGTCTTAGAATCTAATTTCATTGTTCGTCCCATTTGTGAATTTTCCCAATAGTAACATAAAGACAAAAGAATGCAGGAAAAATAGAAAAAGAAAAGAACAAGAAAAATTAGTTAAAAAATTAGTGAAAATCATTAAATATTATTAAATATTATCCAATCAGTGTCAACTGTGCCACATCATTGATTTGTAGCCAGTTGAACTGAATTGGCATATATGCGAAGAGTTTAGGACTCATTTGGCAAAAAAAAGGTTTAGGACTGAATTGGTTCAATTGCAATAGAATTATGACTTTTTTGATAATTTTCCTATTAGTTTATGACTATGTACCCGCTTTGCTATAGTTTCTCTAGAATCTTCGTTTCATTTGGGATATCATATTTCATGGCCTTAACTATTTTAGTTCACTCTACCTTAGAGTTGCCGGCTTATTTTGATACTAACTAGGTAGATAACCTGTGAGATTTTTGCTACATAACATGCCATTGCTTCTTTCTAAGTGACTCACTTTTCTCTTGGCGAAGCAAGAAATAGACCATCTTTGCTAGATGTAGTATGCAGCAAAATAATGTGCTCTTGTTGATACAACATTTAAGATATTATGGTAGTGATGGAATTAATAAACACGGAAGTTTGTCATAGTGACGAGGAGTCATTTTTTCGACAATAGAGTGTTATTCAAACAACACATTATGATGTTTTATGAGTGCACAAAGTGTATTGAAATAGACTATCAATTTATATGGCACACGTTATTCATGCCATTGTTTATCTTATCACTATGTTATTTGTTGATAAGACTACTGATACCTTTACTAAAGCTCTGTTTCTTTCGCAAAAATGAAACATTTTTTTAAAAATATTTTCAAAATTTTATTTTTCAAGAAAATAACAAAAAATTTCGGTGTCTGGTTACAACTTGAAATTGATTAGGAAAAGATTTTTCTCTATTTAGTATGGAAAATCTGCTTAATTTTTTTGGAGAAAATTACTTAAAAAATTTTGAATTATTTTTATTGTCATCTTTTGTTTTTATCATTTTATTTTCTGTTCTTTCTTAATATGTCACTCACTGGCCACGGCGACGCCGATGACTAGCTACAGTCGAGGGACGAGCTTGTGTGAGGCTCGCATTCCTCACCTATGGCAAGCAATCGACAGAAGAAGAAAGAAAAGAAAAATAAAATAATTAAAATTGGAAAAATAAAAATATTAAAAAATTGAATTCTTTTAATACAATTAATAAAAAAAGAAATATAATTGAGTGTATTCAGGAAAATATGAGGGAAAATAATTGAAGAGACACGAACCCGTTGATACGTGGAGTAGCATCTTTAGGTTGGCACATCTTGCAGCGAATTCAGCAACATGCTTAGCTCCAAATGCATTGACAGCTAGTGCAATGTCATATCCGCAGGAGAGGAAAAACTTGAGATTAAGCACGAGAAAAGCACAAGAAAAAAGCAATGAATTCATTTGAACTAATTATAGATAGAGAGGGGAGGGTGAAATTGTAATTCCGCACCTTTCGTCGAACTTGGTGGTTGTGGCCGAGTTGACGATGATGTCTACTTCTCTCCACATCTCCGACCTCAAATGAAGATCATGTACTCCCAAGTTCTCGCATGAAATGTCACCAGGAATTGGATCCAACCTCCCCACAGTTGAGTTGAAATTCTGTGGCCATTCTTTCCTCAAAACGTCGAATAACTCCTTCTCTATGAGCTGTTTGCGATGTGAAAAAGATGGAGAGTAGTTATGAAGGAAATGTATATTTTATCTTATTTTTCACGTTTCTTTAATTCCTTCCTTTGCCTTGATTTTCCATGCTGAATAGAGTAGAATTTGTTTGCAGATACACATCTAAGGAGAAAATTCCTAAAAAGAATTTAGACCTATTGCAATTGCTCTAATTCAGTTCTAATTCTTTTTTTCACCAGTTGTGTCCTAAAACTTTTGCATTTTTACCAATTCAATCAATTTAGTTGACTGGCGCTGACGTGAAAAAAATTTAGTATCTTTTTTTTTGTGAAGGTAAGGATTTATATTGATTTTAAACCAAGGTGCAACTATACAACAAAAGGAGAAACCAGACACTACAAAAACTTCCACTTAGGATGACACCTAAAGTGTCATCAAAAGTGCAAGAGTGACTCGGTTCAAAAAGAGAGAAAGGCTCACAGGTAGGGAGCAAGGAAACAGGCCAAAACAAAACAGCCCAAAAAGAAAAAAGCTGGTAGAACAACCCTCCGTCTAAGCAAAGATAGAATGGTCGATATCCCAGCAAGCTTGTAACCTCCTATTACGAGGGGTATCTTCGACATGTTTGAACGCGAGCACCTTATCTTTGACTACCTTCTGAAGGTGCTGTTTAATAGCCGGCAAATAAAGGACCTTGCTGCGAAACAGGATACGGTGACCTTGCTGCAAAAAAATTTAATATATTTCATTTCTTTTTTCTTTTCTTTTTCCTTTCTTTTTTTTTCTTTTTATTTTCTTTTTTATTTCCAACTATGGACGGTGAGCTGTGGCTGGCAAGGGTCGCCGGAGTTTGCCGGTCATTGGGAAAAAAAAAAGGATAGAGAAAGAAAATAAAAAAAAAATAGCATTATTAAAAGTTATCCATGTCAGCACATGCACTAAATTGGCACAAATGCAAGAGATTTGTGACTCAATTGGCCAAAAAAAATTGAGGACTGAATTGACACGATTGCAATATGTCTAGAATTTTTTTGATAATTTTTCTCACATCTAGGTGATTGCACCATCCATTGCAATATGGCTATTCCTGTAACGATTCTAGTTCTTTTCCTTAAATAACACAAATCCCATATGGGTCTAACAGTCCAACTACCTCTTCATGTAAACGTCGACTCGCTGTCTGTTTGTCTGTAGCTCTAATGAAAACATACATTTTCTTCACGTTGGGTTGAACCCGGAGTATCTTCTCCACAAAAACTAATCATAACAAATTGAAACAAATGAATGTCAATTAGCAAAACCGTGATCAATGGATGGCCATTCGCTTTTAAGGCTCCGTTTGTTTTATGAAACATGAAAGATCTGGAAAACATTTTTCGAGAAAATGATTGCCTGTATTGTTTTAAATAATCAATCTATGGAAGATGTTTTCATCACTACCAACAATTTACGTCTAAGCATTTTCGTGTGACAATGAAATTATTTCTCGTTCATTAAGTTTTGGGGAAAATTACTAAAAAAATCTTAAACCTATTGTAATTGTGTCAGTTCAGTCCTAAACTTGGATGCCATTGGCTACTAAGGCTCCAATGAGCCCTCACCGGCTATTGGCAAGGGTTGTGGCCCTCGCGCATCCAGATCTGGTCAAGGGCTGCAAGCTATCGCCAGCCGCCGATGGCAAGCGACCTCTAAGCTAACAATAAAATAAAAAGACAAAAGACACAAAAAAAATATTTAAAAAGTTAAAATTTCGAAAAATATTTAAATATTATTGAAATCAGCACCGGCCGACAAAATGGATTGAATTGATGTAATTGTAAAAGGCTTAAGACTCAATTAGCAAAAAAAAGTTGGGCTCCGCTACGCTGACGGCATCGTTTGTCACGGTACTTTAATAGCCATGAATATGAGATTATGCTAATGGGACTTATTTGGGTAACCGGTTGACGAAATTTTCTAAATTAATTATAAAAAATGGTCCAAATGTTGCAAAATCACAAAAGCTAACCCTTCAAAAGAATAATATTTCTGACCACACAATCTCCCGATCAATGAGTGATTTATGCAAAACACGCGGGGATGGTGTGTGGAACAAAAATTCTTTTCCGCTTGCAATTTTAATTTAAATTTTAGCTCACAATTTTTTATAAAAAAGAAAAGAAAATTGATAGTGAAAAGGGTGAAACTGGATTAGCAAGTGATCCGGTTTCACCAAAACCAGTTTGTGGCCACAATTTGACGGTCCCACAGTCAGAATTGGTGGGATGGCCATGGACTTTTCCAAAAAAGTTTAGGGCTGAATTTGTAAATTGCAATAGATGTAAGATATTTTTTACTAATTATCGCTTAATCTCTGTAATTGATACTAGCGATTGTTTTAGGAAAATGTGTTCAAAAGCATTCATTTTTGGAGAAACAAATGGGGTCTAAGAATACTTAGATACGTGCAAAGAGAGAGAGAGAGAGAGAAAGAGAGATTACTCTTTGCGAGAAAGCCAGTAGCTCCGGTGACTAAGATGGTCTTGTTTTCAAGAAATTGGACGATATCCAACCCCATATTGGAACCGAAAATGGACAAGAGAGTCTTTTAACAAGAGTTGGGAGGAAGTGGAAGAGCGAATTAAGCAGCAAGGCATGAAGGCTTTATTTATAACTGCATTTTTATCATGCCTTTGCATATCCACCTCCTTTTTTCACCTATCGAAATTCAATACAGCACCATCTCTTTCATCACTGTAGTGCGGCATAAAGAGAATTATGTCTTGTTTAATTGAAAAATGAGAGACTTGAAAATTATTTTTCAAAAAATAATCACTTATATCCCTTATAAAAATAAATAAATGAAACATTTTTTCATCGCCTACAAAAATAGTTAGGTATAGATTATTATCGATGATAAAAAAAAACTCTTCGTTAACTAATTATTTTAAAAAAAATATTTAAAATTATTTTTTTACGCGAAACGATCACTCTTAATTTGTTCACATTTGACATCACTTATTCTGTCAGGTAATTGGTATTTCAATTAATGAGACTGTTATGGGATTTTAGTTAGCAAACAATTGATGTACATGGCATTGCATTAATTAAACAACTACACAATCTGACTACTTTTTTCCCTTGAGGAAACAGGGTTGGTTGAAGGTCTCAAATAATCAATGGTTGCTCCTGTTGAAAATATGTCTCGAATTTGAGTCCCGAATGAAACTCGGGAGTTAGGCATTGACTCGGGAGTTAGGCACGAGTTAGGCATTGACTCGGGAGTTAGGCATTGACTCGGGAGTTAAGAGTTTGGCAAGTTTGGCAAGTATGAAAGACAAGAGTTTGGCAAGTATGAAAGACAAGAGTTTGGCAAGTTTGGCACCTCTTTCTTTTGACTTGGAAATTAGGCATAAGTTGGGCACAAGTTGGCATGCTTCCTTCTTCCATATGGCTATATAAGGAGAAGAAGATGCAATTGAAGAAGTGCGCCGAAACCAAGTCATTCGGTGGCCGAGAGAAGAGAGAGTTCTTCTCGTGAGGGTTTTGCTCGTTGTAATTACATCTGGGTGTTTTAGCCAGATAAATTCTCGTGAGTAGAATTTGTATAATTCCTTGAGTGAGGTTACACTAGGAATTGTGAGGGGCTAAACACTGTGTGAGTTTGAGGTGTAATTGGGGGTTGGGAAACACCGAGAGTGTTTGAATGCTCGAGTGATTGATCTCGTTGTATCGCTTGTTTTCTATAGTGGATTCTGTGCTGCTCTCCCCGTGGACGTAGGTTCCTACATTCGGACCGAACCACGTAAATCTCGTGTCCTTTGTTATTATTTCGTTTTATTTCTCTGTCGACTTTGCAAACGCTCGTCGATCCGATTCCGCTGCGACACCGATCAAGGTGTCCTATTTCACAACAGCTCCAATCAAGGCTATCAATCAAATCATGAACGAGAATTGACTCTATTATGTAATTATCCATCGATCGGTCATAAAATCGTATTAACAACTAGACTTGTCTGATGAATTGGTTGAGTTTTAATTTTTCATTTTTGGCCGAAAAGTTGAGTTTTAATTAATTAGCTTTTTAGTAGTATCTTTTGGTGATCCAAATTGACTTTTCTCCCTCTATTGTCACTATATAAGTACCATCGACATCGACACGACACAATATGATACGTCGACACTTCGTTAAAAAAAGAAGAAGAAAATTTCAACACGTTGATTATGTTTTATATTAAATCCCTAATTTTATATATACATGATATATGTATATAAGAATATTAGCAGTGAGTTTCTTTTTCTTATGTTAGGGATTCACGATTAGTTTTTTTGAGCTGACAGGATATATTAATTTTGGGATATCTTGATATAAAACTTACGTATATTTATTTTTGATAAATTTATATTTTGACCCTTAATTTAATGAAAATTCTTAAAATGGACCTCGTGCGTGTTGAAATAGCATGTCGGGATGTTGGATTCGCTTTTTGCTAGCGTGTTTGAAGCGCTGAACACGTGTTAGTCACATGTCAGAGAGTGATGGACACGACATGGGGGCCTCCAGAGAGTATCGATGCTTCCTACATCATCATCGCCTCAATCACAGACCACGCCACCATCGATTGCTATCGCTCCTGCTCTATCTTCTCTCCATCTTTTTGTCTCTACTCCTATCCTCTCTCTATTTGGTACTTTGCAGGGTGATCCCTTTTGCGACCATGGAGGAGCCGCCAGCATCAGATCCTCTCGAGGAAGTGACCGGTTGCTAAGGGGGACTTAATTCTACATCAACCTCTATCATTTGAGATTAACTTGAAAGTGGTGTTCGGCTCCCAAGAGAGCGAAAGGGATATAAAGCGAGAAGCAGTGGTAGAGAGAGAGAGAAAAAAGGGAAGAGGGGGGGGTTAGGGAGGATTATGAATACCTAAATTTTAGCTATCATTTTTAGCCATATATTGGATAAAAAATTAGGCGTCGAACACAATCCCTAAACAAAAAATATCCCTGACATAGCTCGCATTAGCATTATAGGTATTATAGGAACATTTTCATTTAATAACAATATGTCCACATAAGTGCATTTGAATCGGTTCGATCATAAATTGTCTTGGATTTGTCTTGGAATTAGCCTAAAGTGCTCCATGGATTTGGAGAGAGAGGCTTCGATCTCATTCGAATTTTCAAGACTAAGCTCATGTGGACTAGGCCCCTATAAAATTCGGGGCCATAATTTGTTGTTCCTGGCTAGGCTATACACCTAGAGGGGGTGAATAGGTGTATATATCGAATTTCGACAAATAATACGGAATTGATAAAACAATCGAAATTGAGATAACACAAGTGATAGCAAAGTATTGCAGTGCTTCTGCCAGACGGTTAATAGATGCAGTTGATAGAGGCAGAAAGAGCAGGAAAGCGTTGCACACGAGATTATAGTGGTTCGGCTTTTGAGGGCCTACGTCCACTCTCCCACACTAACAGCCTACTGGCTGGATTTCACTAAGTATCCGAATAAGAGATTACAGAAACACGAGTAACTGCTTGAACTTCCACTGCTTCAATAGAAGCGGACTATGCCTCTACCAAGATTTTTCACTCAGTACTCTTTCTCTGCTTCACTCTCTCTTACGGGATTCACTAAGGTGCTTTTAGACAAACAATGAAACTCTATTTGAATGAGGTCTGTTCTTTCTTGGTTCTCTTTCGTTCTTTGAACTTCGTGCTCTTTATAGTCCTCGTCCTCCAAGCTCCCCGCTGGACAGATCCACTCCGAGGATCAATCACCAAAACTAGCCGTTGGTTGATTGACAAAAGATCACTAGTCGTTTACGGTAAGATACACCAGAAATTTGGAAAGATATATTCGCCCATACAAATATATCGAAGACCTTTAAACAAAGAATCTAATTAAGGTATTTGCCTAGACATTGAATTGGCAATCAGGATAACCTTTGAAAAAGAAAATCTTTAGGAAATTATTTTGATTGACACAATGACGATATGACTTAGCATCGAAATCTTTTTCCAGATCATTGACCGTTAGTGGGGAAGTTTGATCTACTACAACAGAAAATAAAATTTAGTCAGAATATATAATCGAAGTATGTGAACGTCCACCCAGTGTGCCTCTGCCATATGGTTTGCCTGCTTCTATCAAGATGGATATGTTAGGGATAAACACAGTGAAATACATATCCTTCAAGTTCAACCAAATTCTATTTATCAAGACAAGAATGGTTTTGTTTACGTCAAAATCAACAATAATTTCCTAACAATCTCCCCCTATTTTGATGGAGACAAAACCATTTTCTCGAATTTCAATAAAACTTATAAAGAGCATAGAAAACTTACAGAACAGTCTGGCTGTGTCTCTCCCCCTTTTTGTCACCATCAAAAGATCAGAGATAGTCAAGGCAAACAATTTATTTAAATATGCAATTTATAGTACGTCAGTACATTGCATGCTAGCATAACCATGATAGAAAATGCAACAAAGCATGAGGGTGGAGAATCATTTTGGAGGTTGTGAATAATAGGATGGTTTGGATGTGGCAATGTCAAAGGGAACGCGAACGAGGTTGAAGGTGGTCAAGTCCCGCAGCCGCATATCGAACACCTCTGTCAAGTTCTTCATTTCTCGGGCCAGCAAAACTTGGTTCTGAGCAAACATAACCAGATCCCCCGAAACCTGGTCTTGAGCTTTCTTGACTTCAACTGGTAGACAGCTTTCAATGGATTTCAGGCGACTTTGAAGAGCATCAGTTTGCTTGAAGAGTTCTGCCCGGAGAATATTAATCTGCTGCTGCATCTTCTCTTGTCCCTGCTGAATGTTTAAGAGATGCTATGAGAAGTTCTCTGTTGACACCTGATTTTTGATCAGTCTTTCATAATTTATTTATTTTTATTTTTATTTTAATTTTAATTTTTATTTTTATTTTTGAAAAATACAAAAAAAGAAGAAAAGAAGAAAATCAAGAAAAATAATATTTGAGGTCATAAAAATATATAAAAATAGTCGGTGTATAAAAATTCAGGTTCAATTTTAGGTGTTCCTCGATCATCATAAAATTGAATTTGGGCAAAAATATTAATAATAATAAAAAGAAAAAAAGGGAAAAACAGAATCGTTTAAAAGAAAAAGCAAAAGAAAAAGTATATGTTTAATTAATAATTTTATCTCTCCTTTTCATTTTTTTTATTATTTTATTTTATTCTTTTCATTATTTATTATTATTATTATTTCTTTTCTTCTCTTTTTCCAAAGCCACTCCCTTTTTTTTTCCACGAGACCCCGCTGGCTGGTGGGACTGCTTCCTCTTCTCAGGCTTTTTCTTAGTGGCCTCCTCCTTCTTCTTCTCCATATATTCTGCAACTTCTCATCTGACGAACAGAAGACCGTCGGCCGCCGCATCTCCGCCACTCCTTTGCACCACCACCTCACCCCGACGCCTCAGTCCCACTTCCCCATCATCTAGCCGAACCCATCCATAGTTCGCGACCTTGAGCCTCGCGACCTCAATCGGCCACCGAGACCCACGTCAGCTCGAGTCACCAAAGCTTCTTCGCCCACTTCCTCCTGCTGACTCTCACACTAACATGGCTGCGCTCAAAACGCTGCTCGCCACCACCATCTTCCTCACCACAGTCCTAGTAATGCCGCCGAGCTCGGCCTCCCTCCACGTCCCCACGTGCTGATCCTACTGCGGCCGCATCACCGTCGACTACCCCTTCTCGCTCCAGCAAGGCTACAGCCACCCGGATTCCGGGACCTCCCCTTTGGCATCAACGACGTCCTCAAGTCCGGTCCCGACGGCTCCATCTCTTTGACCCGGCGGCTCTGCAACGTCACCAACTTCCTTCTGCTCAGTCCCGACGACCCTGAAATGTCGGCGTCCTCTGATCAGCCCTGACGTTTCTACAGCACTCCGGAAGGCCTTCGACTCAACCCTGGATGGCTCTACTCGAATCTTTACCGCTGCCGCTGCTATTTTCGACCAATACGCATTAGCCTCAGCGTCGGCCATTTCCTTCGTTGTCTTGCGGTTTTCACTCGTGTGGCATTACCCGCACCTACGAGGATCTTGTCTGTCTACCACGGTCCTTATACTAATGACGACGAGCGTTCGAAGCCCTAAGGAAAGTAAAAATTCTGTTTTGTGCTTGACTGTTCCTCATCCATGTTAGATGCTTGGCATTCGTTAAAGAGTCCTCCGCAATTCTCCAAGCATATCCACGTGTTCTCTTGGTCAGCATTCAGTAGTCAAATAATCAAGCAATTTTCTTTGGTCAAGCAGTCAAAATTGGCTCACTTTTGATTCCAGCATTCGCATTGCGAAGCTGTTTGTATCGGCAAGAATCCCAAGGAAAGCTATTCATCGAGAACTCATCTCCGCGACTTGGAGTCTCGTTTCATTTTGTAGGACCAATTCATCGTACTCACTGTGATGACGTACTATCTGATTGCCGTTGCATAAAGCACCATCAAACGGTATCGTATTCACCTGTCTAAGATTCACTCCACAAACTACGGTGACCGAGATTGCCCCCGTTACATCGTCGGTTGGAAGAGGCCAATTTAATTGAAGACTACGGGCACGCCGACACCATCCTGCCTTATCCCATCATGATCTCCCTGGGTTGTTTTATTTTATTTTATTTGCTTTGCATTGCTTTTACAGATTATTGCTTGCCTTTTAATTGGATTGCAGGGAGCTCTTGTCTTCAATTTTTCTCACAGGACACTAAGTTTCCCAAGTGTTGGTAAAATTAGTCCATTGGACTTCTCACCCCATCGAGCAACGCACGCTCATCAAGCCCATCGAACCAACTCTCGGTTTTCGCCTCCGTTGATTAAGGTAACGGGCATGGAGATAGTCGCAGGCTGGGGCTGGATGATTGAAAGTCGGTGTCCAATCCGGTATGTTTTACGTACCCGATCCGTATATCAGAATTATTTTTCTAAAATATTGCCTTTATAGACTTGATTTGCATGTATTTGTTTCAATCTAGTGGTTAGCTTATTTATCTGGTTAAGTGTTATCTATTGTCAAAGACATGCTTTTTATTAAAATATTTTTCGAAAATATTAAAAAAATAATAGAAAATCGATCAGAAAATGCTAAAAAAATGAAAAATTTAAGAAAATTTTAAAAAAAAAATTGAGAAAAATTGCAGAAAATTCCTAAAAAATTCTAAAAATTTTCCAAGGATGAAAATGACAAAAAAAATTGATTTGTTTTCATTTTTGGGATTTTCTCCCATTTAATCCAAAATGGCGATTTCACCCCCTCAAAGGGTAAATCGTCTTTGATTTTCTGATGAATTGTGGAAATTGCTTAGAATTTGGCGATGGGCCAGATAGGTGGCTAAACCTTATGTCTAAGATTTCCACATTTCATTCCCACTTTTAGGAAATGACGATTTTACCATTCGAATGGTAAATCGGTTTCTAAAATTCTAGAAAAATCCCAAAAATAGGAAATAGCCACAATCAACTGGCTATGGAGTATTTTGGGTATTTCGATATCCAAACCTTTCAAAAATGACGATTTTGCCCTTCGGGCTAATCGTCCTCAAATCTTCCCATTTCATCCATGATCCGAAATCACATCTTCCCTAAACCCTCATGGCTATACTAGAGAAACCATCGATTTGAATTGATGTGCATTGATGTGATTTATTTACGTATTTGAGTGCGCTTTCATTTAAATTAATTGTGATTGATAGGAACAGTCTTCCAATCTGCATGAAACCCTTAATCAAGCCTACCTCACCTAAAATTGCACCCGCATGAACTCTTAATCAGGAAAATCACTCGCGTTAGGTACCGAAAGGGCGTTGGTAATGACACCAGCGTAACCAAGTCCCCGAACCCAAAATCTCTGGTTCCGCAGAATTGATCGATCTCTCCCAATCGGTCAGTAAGGTTTCCGGTCTACCCTCCAAGAAAGACCGGTGGCGACTCCAAATGCATGCACAATTTGCACATGCCATCACGACCACACTAAGGTCGAAATCGATCGGCTCTTATCGCCGAATCCCCCAAAAAATACTCATACCACGATTTGGTATGGGCCTGGGAGGGCCCGCGCCGATCCAAAAGCCCGCGATCCGCACTCCGGTGCTGGGGAAGGTCCGCGATTGGTAATCCATTAGCCGCGTCCGCTTTCGGACGGGTCGCGACAGCTGGCGACTCCACTGGGGAACTTGTTCTAGAACCTATGGTTCTAGACCTCAAGTGGACTTAGGCCGTAATTAAAACGCTGAGTGATTTTTCTAATCTTGCAGGCGCTCTTGAAGGTGAGGTAAGTCCGCTCATGATAGGTGTTATATGTTTTTGCAGATTGGAGTGATAAGGGGGGTAGTCTGTGATTAACATTGTCTTATGCAGGTTGGCGTAGGAATGTATGTTGTATGGATGATTTGAAGCGCCGATTGATAAACTGTTGTGCATGACTCGCATTATGGTGGTCACGACACATGGACACACACAACCGCGCCTAAAACCTCGGGCGCCCTCTTTAGGAAAACAATAGAAGGAATTGAAAATGGAATCTCCGTGAGGAAAAATATGGGGTAATCCACTTTTCAATTCCGCTCACTTCGAACTAAGGATCGAGTCCCAATGCAACGATAGTTGTGCAATGGAATCGGCTCTTTCTAGAACTCGAGGTGGGAACCTTGACCTTAGGTGCCAAATCCTTGGATTTTTAGAAGTCTTATCCTCACTTGTCTCATGTGCATGTCTTTAGATGGTTGGTATATCTAAAACCACCTAAAAAAATCGGTGATCCTGGAGTCACATCTCGAAGACTGGAACTGGGGCATCTCCAAGTGTTCGGACCACATTCCTTTGATTGATTTGACATTCTTAGTTCTCTTGTATATGATTAATTTTGCTGAGATCCTCTCTATCTCGCCCCTTGGATTGATTGTATTAGGGATCTATTTGTATTGTATACATCTTGATAAGGCTCATTTCTATCAAGAAAATTGGGGTAAATTCCCCAAACCCGTGGAGCATAGTGGAATTCGTCCCTCCAGCGCAAAATACATTTGGCCGCAGAGCCACTCGTTTGGTGAAAGGACGTATCGTTCCTAATTGATTTTTAATCAGATCTGGGGATAAGTTTTTCTCCATTTTTCTTTATCTCAGGTGATAAAAGAGACAATGCACCCAAAAGCTCATGCATTCAAATGACAAAACAAACGTCGCCCAGCTGGGGCAAATGAACCGTAGGCGTTGCAAATACCTTCAAGCACGGATGGAGGAATTTGATAGGTGTTGTGCATATCAATATGCAACATCCAAACGGAATGCAAATCAAGTGTAAAAGGACGTATCGTTCCAAAATGATTATTTTCTTGATATGGAAATAATGCTTCCTTTCTTTTTCCTCTCAGGTGATAATCAAGAGCAGAGGACGCAGGATGTAATGCTTTCAAATAACAAACATGGAACATCAAATACCTCAAATTGCGACTGTGATCGAGAGAATCACCAAACCGCCACATGACGAATCCCAAGAATATCAAGCTGTCTTGAGACAGATAAAATTGATCAAGGACTCTGACAATCGAGATGGATGATCAGAATCTGCAAACATCAATGGGAGCAGGTTCCCCCCATTTGCTTTGAGGAGCCAAACCGGGGGCAAACTCTCATGATCCCCCATGAAAGCGCATCAGACCAGGGTCATCGAATCCAGAGATGACAAACAGCAAAACCATGCCTAATTGGGGCAAGTGAATGATTTGTACGCAGGACGTTTCTCCTCTGACAAAGTCAATGGACGCAATAACAGAGTCGTCCGCATCAGAATCAAACCCCAAGATACGAATTTGGGTGAACGGTAACCTTGTATCGTTCCAATTTGGTCTTCCAAGACCACATGCCTAACATGAGTTTTTACTCATTTTACAGGAAGTCGTTGGCGCTGAAAGCCTCAAATGAAAAGAGCACGCTAACAGGGAGGCGAATAGAATCATTGGCCTTAGAAGTCAGGATTCCATGAGATGGTCTTTGATCATAAGGCCTAGTGGATGGTAAAAAGTATCGCTCCTACGTCACATGCTTTGACATGCATTTTGATAAAATCTTCTTTTTTCCTTGAATAAAAGGAACCTTGAAGAATGGCGCTGGAGTGCGCCCAAAAACACAAATGGGTCTTCTCTGGGGCAAATTCTTGAGAAGGATTCGTCGCCCAACCAGATGGGAGATCAAGGACACAAGATAGAGGGCCAAATTATGCAAGCCGCACGTTTGTGTTCAAATGGAAACACAAAGCAAGAACAAGGCTGTATCATTCCAATTTGCCTTGAATTTTGGAACGCAAACTGACACCTAATTCCCGTCTTTGACAGGGGCTCGCCATCAAGGCGAAACAGGTTTTCACATCCCATGTATTACCCGTTGGAATACATGACTAAGGGTAAATTGTATCGTTCTAATTTTTTGAAAAATTCATGAACGTACAATAACATGTTTCTTCCGCATTTTCAGGGATCTCCAGCCGCGGGGGACAGGTAAGTATCCCTTCCCCCAATCCATTGAAAATGTTAAATAAAAAAAAGAGAGAAAAAGAAAAGCTTTTAGAATCTGATGTCTAGAAAAGACATAGAATTCTAATTTTATTGACATTCATGTTTTAAAACAAGAGGTTGTCTGAGCATGATTAGAACATGCATGTGCATCATAAAACCCCAATGGGAGGAAATTTATTGGAGAAAATGACGGAAATTTTTTTCAATAAAAAATGGTTCAAAATTTTGAAAATGATGTTTTCTCAAAAGACGAGAGGCAAAGCTTAAATCCAAACACGTCCAACACACACTTGAGAGATGAGTGGAGTGGGCAGATAGCAAAATCTGGGTCTACGAAGGTAGGGACCATTTGCAGCGATTACATGGGTTGGGACGACGGAGGCATTCGTTTCATATCCCCCAAACACTACAGGTGACAGTTGATAACCCCTTTGAACGGCGGTTTTCATTCTTAACCCTGTCAAGAACCACCCCACATCGGGGCAAAATGGAGGTGAGTCCAGCAGCATCAGGAGAAAATGGTTAGAAATTTTCTTGCTCGGACTAACATTAATCTTTGTGTGTTGTTTATATGGTAATCCAAGTGCCATAGGATGACGAGAAGCATTCATTTCTCTATCCCACACACTGAATCCTTTGCACAGCCAACTTGAGCCTGCAAATTCATTTCATGAACCCATTGGTGATCATTCCAAGACGGATGCAGCACCACTTCAAAAATGGAAGAGTTCAAGACTCAGGGATTACGAAGAAGATTCCCGGGCTGATATTTAAAGATGTTTAGACTTTCAGAAATATGTCTAACACGATCCCATGAAGATGAGAAAAAGTGGGATTTCAAAAATAAATGAGAAAAATCCACGGCATCGAGAAAAAGTAAAGTGCCTGATAAAAGCAAGGCCGATGCTCGTGTAAGTTGTTTGATTGATCTGCAATGAAGCCGGATGGGAAAAGAGGAAATCCCTAAAAGAGTCAGATCAAGAAGACTGCTCCCCAAATGATGTCAACCGTGGAGCAAAAACACAGAAAGAGTTGTCAACCTCTTAATACCACAAGAGACGCTCTCTAAAGAGCTGGTGCACACCTCAAAATCAGTTGCGCACCTCAAAGACTAAAGATGCAGAAAGGAAATGAAAGGAGACAAATCAGCAATGATCACCAATGTCAAACCCGTCACGAATTCTGGGCCAAAAACAAGCCTTTTTCGGTCCCCAATCCTACCAATGTTACAACCCTGAAACAGTCTTCTCTGACTAAGACACTTGGGTTAACATATAGCTTAGCTCGAAGAGGTACGAGCAAGACTATTTCTTTCTCATTTTGCAGGGTTCTTGACTTGTAAACCCGGAGCAGATGGCGAAAACTTTTGTTCAATGGCCTCGACTCCAAAGCGGGTCCCCCTTGAAAACCAATATCCAAGCCCAACATTACGGTCCCGTGGAAGACCTCCCGACCGATCAAAATGTATGCGCTGCGAATGAGCCTAAAACCTAGGCACAGGTTAGTAGGGAATTGAGTGCATCCCCTATAAAGACCACTATCTCAAAACAGGTGAAAAGACCTCCTCGTCGAGAAATATTCTAATAGATGTTTTGAACAAACTCTTTTTGGAAATTTCAAATTGTTTGATCCAGATTTGCCGCACAAGGAATTTGTGATCACATCTGTGTGTTACAAGAATGCTTTGGATAACCTCCAGCATCAAAATGCACATTTCACAATTAAAACTTAAGTCATACGGTTTTTGTCAAATGGACAGCCGTGGTCTTCCCAAAGATTACTAACGTTTTCTTGGTGAAGAAAAATCTTTCAAGCTCAAACTTCTGCAGGATTCTTGGAAACCCCGAATCCCAGAAAAATATTTGCTCCATGGAGTGGAGCACACAAGTTTGAATTTTCTGCAGGATACTTGGAGAACCCAGCTCCCAGAATGTCGCCTCAACAGACTAAAGCGAGGCTTTGTCAAAATAAAGTCTTTCACTCCTTCAAAAAACTGAATTCCCGACAAACTTCGGGATCTTTCAAAATAAGGGGTGAGGATGCGACCCCTTTTCAAAAATTTAGGCAGTCTCGTCGGACGTGGAGAACCCTCGTCATGAGACCCCTTTTCAAAAATTTAGGCAGTCTCGTCGGACGTGGAGAACCCTCGTCATGAGACCCCTTTTCAAAATTAAGGACAGTCTCATCGGACGCGGAGAACCCTAGTCATGAGACCCCTTTTCAGAAATCAAACAGTCTCATCGGACGTGGAGAACCCTCGTCATGAGACCCCTTTTCAAAAATATCAAACAGTCTCATCGGACGTGGAGAACCCTCGTCATGAGACCCATTTTCAAAATTAAGGACAGTCTCATCGGACATGGAGAACCCTCGTCATGAGACCCCTTTTCAAAAATCAAGCAGTCCTAGCTTGACGTGGAGAACCCTCGTCCTAGGATCCCTTTTCAAAAATATCAAACAGTCTCATCGGACGTGGAGAACCCTTGTCATGAGACCCCTTTTCAAAGCAAATTCATGGTAGATACCGCCTGAAGGGTCAACACAAGGTAGAAACCGCCTGAAGGGTCAAACTCAAGGTAGAAACCGCCTCAAGGGTCAACTCATGGTAGTAACCGCCTGAAGGGTCAAATCCAGGCAGAAACCGCCTAAAGGATCAAATCAAAGGTAGAAACCGCCTAAAGGGTCAAATCACGGTAGAAACCGCCTGAAGGGTCAACTCAAGGTAGAAACCGCCTGAAGGGTCAACAAATGGTAGAAACCGCCTGAAGGGTCAACTCAATAGTAAAAATCACTTAAATGGTCAACTCAACGGTCTGATCCACCATACGGATCAAAATCCTTGGCAAATCCCAAATGGGACGCGTCTTCCTTAGATTCCTATCAGTTAGGAATCTCATTATGGTTTGACCTACCATACGGGTCAGAGCTTAACTTCTCTAGGACACTCTAGAAACGAGTCCCTAGAAATTCTCTTGAATCCATCAGGCACCGAGAAAATCGCACAAGCATCACACAGGTAAGTGGCAGGTATGTCTCTCTACTATCTCACTCTCCCATGTCAAATGAACGTCTTCACATTCAAGAAAGAGCATACATGGACAAGCATGAAGATTGGATGTCATGACTCATTTTCCTTTAGTTTCCCGAGTCGAGTCGATCAGGATTCAGGTGTCGTCTTGTCTTTGAGAGAAACCTCTAACGTGATTTCTCTCAAAGAGGGGCAGCTGTTGACACCTGATTTTTGATCAGTCTTTCATAATTTATTTATTTTTATTTTTATTTTTATTTTTATTTTTATTTTTATTTTCGAAAAATACAAAAAAAAAGAAAAGAAGAAAATCAAGAAAAATAATATTTGAGGTCATAAAAATATATAAAAATAGTCGGTGTATAAAAATTCAGGTTCAATTTTAGGTGTTTCTCGATCATCATAAAATTGAATTTGGGCAAAAATATTAATAATAATAAAAAGAAAAAAAGGGAAAAACATAATCATTTAAAAGAAAAAGCAAAAGAAAAAGTATATGTTTAATTAATAATTTTATCTCTCCTTTTCATTTTTTTTATTATTTTATTTTATTCTTTTCATTATTTATTATTATTATTATTATTATTATTATTATTATTATTATTATTATTATTATTTCTTTTCTTCTCTTTTTCCAAAGCCGCTCCCTTTTTTTTTCCACGAGACCCCGCTGGCTGGTGGGACTGCTTCCTCTTCTCAGGCTTTTTCTTAGTGGCCTCCTCCTTCTTCTTCTCCATATATTCTGCAACTTCTCATCTGACGAACAGAAGACCGTCGGCCGCCGCATCTCCGCCACTCCTTTGCACCACCACCTCACCCCGACGCCTCAGTCCCACTTCCCCATCATCTAGCCGAACCCATCCATAGTTCGCGACCTTGAGCCTCGCGACCTCAATCGGCCACCGAGACCCACGTCAGCTCGAGTCACCAAAGCTTCTTCGCCCACTTCCTCCTGCTGACTCTCACACTAACATGGCTGCGCTCAAAACGCTGCTCGCCACCACCATCTTCCTCACCACAGTCCTAGTAATGCCGCCGAGCTCGGCCTCCCTCCACGTCCCCACGTGCTGATCCTACTACGGCCGCATCACCGTCGACTACCCCTTCTCGCTCCAGCAAGGCTACAGCCACCCGGATTCCGGGACCTCCCCTTTGGCATCAACGACGTCCTCAAGTCCGGTCCCGACGGCTCCATCTCTTTGACCCGGCGGCTCTGCAACGTCACCAACTTCCTTCTGCTCAGTCCCGACGACCCTGAAATGTCGGCGTCCTCTGATCAGCCCTGACGTTTCTACAGCACTCCGGAAGGCCTTCGACTCAACCCTGGATGGCTCTACTCGAATCTTTACCGCTGCCGCTGCTATTTTCGACCAATACGCATTAGCCTCAGCGTCGGCCATTTCCTTCGTTGTCTTGCGGTTTTCACTCGTGTGGCATTACCCGCACCTACGAGGATCTTGTCTGTCTACCACGGTCCTTATACTAATGACGACGAGCGTTCGAAGCCCTAAGGAAAGTAAAAATTCTGTTTTGTGCTTGACTGTTCCTCATCCATGTTAGATGCTTGGCATTCGTTAAAGAGTCCTCCGCAATTCTCCAAGCATATCCACGTGTTCTCTTGGTCAGCATTCAGTAGTCAAATAATCAAGCAATTTTCTTTGGTCAAGCAGTCAAAATTGGCTCACTTTTGATTCCAGCATTCGCATTGCGAAGCTGTTTGTATCGGCAAGAATCCCAAGGAAAGCTATTCATCGAGAACTCATCTCCGCGACTTGGAGTCTCGTTTCATTTTGTAGGACCAATTCATCGTACTCACTGTGATGACGTACTATCTGATTGCCGTTGCATAAAGCACCATCAAACGGTATCGTATTCACCTGTCTAAGATTCACTCCACAAACTACGGTGACCGAGATTGCCCCCGTTACATCGTCGGTTGGAAGAGGCCAATTTAATTGAAGACTACGGGCACGCCGACACCATCCTGCCTTATCCCATCATGATCTCCCTGGGTTGTTTTATTTTATTTTATTTGCTTTGCATTGCTTTTACAGATTATTGCTTGCCTTTTAATTGGATTGCAGGGAGCTCTTGTCTTCAATTTTTCTCACAGGACACTAAGTTTCCCAAGTGTTGGTAAAATTAGTCCATTGGACTTCTCACCCCACCGAGCCACGCACGCTCATCAAGCCCATCGAACCAACTCTCGGTTTTCGCCTCCGTTGATTAAGGTAACGGGCATGGAGATAGTCGCAGGCTGGGGCTGGACGATTGAAAGTCGGTGTCCAATCCGGTATGTTTTACGTACCCGATCCGTATATCAGAATTATTTTTCTAAAATATTGCCTTTATAGACTTGATTTGCATGTATTTGTTTCAATCTAGTGGTTAGCTTATTTATCTGGTTAAGTGTTATCTATTGTCAAAGACATGCTTTTTATTGAAATATTTTTCGAAAATATTAAAAAAATAATAGAAAATCAATCAGAAAATGCTAAAAAAATGAAAAATTTAAGAGAATTTTAAAAAGACAATTGAGAAAAATTGCAGAAAATTCCTAAAAAATTCTAAAAATTTTCCAAGGATGAAAATGACAAAAAAATTGATTTGTTTTCATTTTTGGGATTTTCTCCCATTTAATCCAAAATGGCGATTTCACCCCCTCAAAGGGTAAATCGTCTTTGATTTTCTGATGAATTGTGGAAATTGCTTAGAATTTGGCGATGGGCCAGATAGGTGGCTAAACTTTATGTCTAAGATTTCCACATTTCATTCCCACTTTTAGAAAATGACGATTTTACCATTCGAATGGTAAATCGGTTTCTAAAATTCTAGAAAAATCCCAAAAATAGGAAATAGCCACAATCAACTGGCTATGGAGTATTTTGGGTATTTCGGTATCCAAACCTTCCGAAAATGACGATTTTGCCCTTCGGGCTAATCGTCCCCAAATCTTCCCATTTCATCCATGATCCGAAATCACATCTTCCCTAAACCCTCATGGCTATACTAGAGAAACCATCGATTTGAATTGATGTGCATTGATGTGATTTATTTACGTATTTGAGTGCGCTTTCATTTAAATTAATTGTGATTGATAGGAACAGTCTTCCAATCTGCATGAAACCCTTAATCAAGCCTACCTCAACTAAAATTGCACCTGCATGAACTCTTAATCAGGAAAATCACTCGCGTTAGGTACCGAAAGGGCGTTGGTAATGACACCAGCGTAACCAAGTCCCCGAACCCAAAATGTCTGGTTCCGCAGAATTGATCGATCTCTCCCAATCGGTCAGTAAGGTTTCCGGTCTACCCTCCAAGAAAGACCGGTGGCGACTCCAAATGCATGCACAATTTGCACATGCCATCACGACCACACTAAGGTCGAAATCGATCGGCTCTTATCGCCGAATCCCCCAAAAAAAACTCATGCCACGATTTGGTATGGGCCTGGGAGGGCCCGCGCCGATCCAAAAGCCCGCGATCCGCACTCCGGTGCTGGGGAAGGTCCGCGATTGGTAATCCATTAGCCGCGTCCGCTTTCGGACGGGTCGCGACATTCTCAAGTGCTTGTATCAATTTCTCCTCCTGAGTGTCAGCCCCTTCTTTAAGACTGGCAAGATCAAGTTTGTTAGCAAGAACAGTTCGCTCCTCTTCACGTTGAGCTCTTTCACTGCGAAGAACTTCAAAGAATTCTTCGCGAAGTTGTTGCTTTTCCTCCTCTCTTTTTGCTCTTCGTGCCTCTGCTTCAGCAAGTTCTTCAGCTTTTAGTTTCTTTTCTTCCTCAATGACTCTCGTGACGGCTGCTGTGGCTGCAAGTTGAGCTTGAGCGATGCTTTCCTTCTCAGAAAGAGCATCTGCTTCTGCCTGTGCCTTGGCAGTAGCTTCTGATTTTGCTTTGGCCTCTTCAAGCAATCTGGCATGCGTCGCAGCTTCCAACCGAGCCTGTGTTGCTACTTCTTCTTGAGCTTCTTCACAAATCTAAGTGTCTAAATCTCGAATTATGTTTTCAGTTTGTTGAATAGCCTTCTCCTTTGCTTCAAACAAAGCTATGGCACTCTCTTCCAGTTCACTACTCTTTTCCAGTAGAGTAGTTTCTCCTTTTTCCATTTCCTCGGCAATTTGTGCATCTATCGCAGCCTGAGAAGACTTCTGGCTTAGAGGAGAGGCATCACCAAAGATAGTTTGCCTAGAATCAGAGGAGACAGAGTCCTTCTTGACTCTTTTTCCTTTCTTCGGGGACACAGAAACTTTCTTTAAAGCTTTTCTCTTTGGTCTTCCTTTCAATTTCACCAATGTTGTACCAATGATTTTCTTTGCAGCATCATCAAGATCACAGCCTATCTTTATGATCTGACCGTCCTTATCCATCCAGCCATCAGGAGTGACAGAAAAATGCATCTTAAATAATGTATCAGCTCCTACTGTCATACCTGGCAGAATTTCTTTCTTCATTTTCGAGGGGGATTTGACATCCAATGCTCGAAACAGTTTGGTAATGAGAGCTCCATAAGGAAGTTGACCAGCTCGCTTTGTGACAGTATGATACATTTGAAAGATGATGGTATGTGCCAGCGAAAAGTTTTTGCATGTGACAATTGCAGCCATCAATCGAGCTTCATACCTTGATACATCAGTAATGGATGAGGCTTTAGGACGAATACATCCAATGAGAATCTTGTGCACGATCCTATATATCAAAGGCATGGCAGCATAGTTGATGTGTGTCCCAATGCTTCTTCGATAGTCAATATCTTCTGTGATCAACTTGTAAGCTTTGTTAGACGAAATCTCGATTTTCACAAAGTCAGATGCTCTTACTCCAACGAGAGATGCTATAAGTTCGGCAGATACAACATACCAAAAATCTCCAACAGTGAAAGTCATCCTGTTCGGGTTCTTTGTGAAATGCAGGTTGGAATAAAATAGAGCCACCAACTCAGGGTACACAACTTCAGAGTCAGTGCAAAAGGTTAGCAAGTCTAACTTCTCAAACATCTCAGTGACAAGAATACCATGACTATCAAGATAGTCAAAATCGACCGTCTTATGTGGCATTACTTTTCTTGCCAGAAAGCTTTCAAAAGAGTCATAATGTTGTTGACTCTTGAACAATTTCGGTCAAAATTTTGTATCTTTTGCAAACCCACCAAAAGCACGAAAGTTCTCAAACAGCAAATCATCGTCATCAGTAGTCTTTACCCTAGACTCGGTGTCATCTCCTCCTTCCAAAGAATCATGTGTTTCCTCTACATCAACACTAATCTTTTCTTTCCCTTTCGATGTACCAACATCCTGTTTCTCAACATTGGCAGAATCAAAAGGACTTGCAAATTTCCTAACCTCAGTCTCAACATCCGAAGCAGAATCAAACCCAAAATGTTTCACAAATTGGTCCACAGCATGATCATCCATCCCGAATTCACGCATGAGGGTGATGGATTTTTGTATCCCCTCAAGAGTTTGAAACGGAGAGGGAGTAGAAATGCTCGAACCTGGACTCGGATGAGTGGTAGGAGTGTGAAAAACTTGTAAAGATCCAGCCTTTGGTGGGGAGTTAGTAGACCCACTCGATCCTCGTTCTGCTGAGGAAACTTCTATGCTATCGGAGTCTTCGTCCACCAAGGAAATGTGTGAGGGACCGCGTTTTGAGAATCGGGCGGCTTGGGTGGATGTTCTTTGTGATCGGCGAACAGAGGTGGAGGTTTTCTTTGGCTCGAGAGAGACGGGTTTACGAGGCATGGCGGAGAAGATGAACGATTTTTGTGTGGAAAGTTTGAATTTTTAAGAGGATAGGAGAAAGGCGATAGCTTTTCGAAGGGCGGTTGTGTGTGAAAAGAGTGAGAAACAGTTCCTTTTATAGGGATAGTGTAAAGAGCGGTTATTAAAGGTAACTTCCCGAGCGGTTTTCCAAGATGGCCGAGAAAGTGGGGATTTGTGATAAATGGTAACGGGTAGTTTTTCTTGGAAAGTGGATATGCATGATAATTTTCAATCAATCAATCACAGCATATTCGAATAAAATCATAAGAGATTTTAGATCATACCTTCGCTTCTTAGCAAATTGGAAAGGATTTTATTTCCTTTCTTTCAACCCCTATTTCCTGCATCTACTCAAGATTTCATAAGAAAGTTAGTAATTCCAAGCTTTTTTTTAATAAAATTGAAACTACCTTTTTCAAGAGGCTTCGTAAAGATGTCAGCCAATTGATTTTTAGAATCAACAAACTGAATATGAACATCATTGTTTTGCACATGGTCTCTTATGAAGTGATGCTTGATCTCGATGTGCTTTGCCCTTGAGTGAAGAACATGATTTTTTGTTAAGCTAATGGCGCTTGTGTTGTCACACTTAATCTCAATGTTGGATTCCTCAAGATCATAATCTTTCAGTTGTTGCTTTAGCCACAAGATTTGTGCGCAACAGCTTCCCAGAGCCACATATTCTGCTTCTGCCGTGGATAGAGCCACTGTACTCTGTTTCTTGGAGAACCAAGATACCAGCATATTTCCCATTAGTTGGCATGTCCCTGATGTGCTCTTTCTATCAATTCGGTACCCAGCATAGTCAGCATCAGAATATCCAATAAGAGAAAAATCTGAGTTTCTAGGATACCACAATCCAAGTGAAGAATAAGTGCTGACATATCGAATGATTCTCTTGATAGCAGAGAGATGTGATTCTCTTAGATCTGATTGAAAACGAGCGCACATGCATACACTAAAAAGAATATCTGGTCGAGAGGCAGTAAGATATAGTAGAGATCCAATCATGCTTCTATAGAGTTTTTGATCTACCTTTTTCTCAGTATCATCTTTTTCAAGCTTTGAAGAATGAGACATTGGAGTTTCAGTCTTTTTGCATTTATCAAGCCCAAATCTTTTTACTAGTTCCTTTGCATACTTTTCTTGACAGATAAACGTACCTTCGTTTCCTTGCTTGATTTGTAGTCCAAGGAAAAAGTTTAACTCACCCATCATACTCATTTCAAACTCATTTGTCATAATCTGCGAAAAGTTCTTGCATAGAGTTCCATTAGTAGAATCAAAAATGATGTCATCAACGTGTATTTGAACTAGAAGAATGTTCTTACCTTCCATTTGAATAAACAGAGTAGTATCTACTTTACCTTTTTCAAAGCCATTAGAGATGAGGAAAGTACTCAACCTTTCATACCAAGCCCGTGGTGCTTGTTTTAGACCATACAAGGCTTTGTTCAGTTTGTACACATAATCGGGTCTGTTTGGGTCTTCGAAACCTGGTGGTTGATCTACGTATACCTCTTCTTTGATGTAGCCGTTCAGGAACGCGCTTTTGACATCTATCTGAAAAAGCTTGAAGCCATAATAATATGCATATGCTAATAATAATCTTATAGCTTCTAACCTGGCTACCGGCGCATAGGTCTCGTCGTAGTCAATCCCTTCCTCTTGTGAGTATCTTTTTGCAACCAAGCTTGCTTTGTTTCGTGTGACTCTTCCTTTGTCATCAAGCTTATTTCGAAACACCCATTTTGCACCAATGACTGATCGATCTTTTGGTTTTGGGACCAGTTCCCAGACTTAATTTACTTTGAACTGGAGTAGTTCTTCTTGCATCGCCTCTATCCAACTTTCATTCGAGAGTGCTTCTGTCAAGTCTTTTGGTTCAACTTCAGAAAGAAGAGCAAACGTACCTGTCATTTCCTTGATAGAGGCTCGAGTCTTTATTCCATCTCGTACGTTTCCAATGACAAGTTGTAGAGGATGACTGGACTTATGTTTTCAGTTGTTATTAAACTTCTCTTTCAGCCTTTCATCTGTATAGGCAGACTTAGCTTTGATAGAGTCGGATTGAGTAGAGTCTTCAGACAAGTTGTTCCGTACGCCTTGTTCTGCATCTCCTTTCACATGAGTGACATAGAGAGTGCTCTTCTCATCAAACTTCACGTTCATTGATTCTTCCACAATGTAAGAGCTTTTGTTGAAAATCCTGTATGTTTTGCTTGTTGTAGAGTAGCCAAGAAAGGTTGCTTCATCGGATTTTTCATCAAACTTACCGATTCTATCATTTGCATTTTTAAGCACAAAACATTTGCAACCAAACACTTTGAAGTAGGAAATGTTTGGTTTTTTGCCTTTAAAGAGTTCATAAGGCGTTTTGTCAAGAAGTGGTCTGAGATACACACGGTTTGAAATATAACAAGCAGTTGAGACTGCCTCTGCCCAAAAGTATGAAGGAATTTTGCTCTCGATTAAAAGTGTTCTTGCCATTTCCTGTAGAGAACGATTTTTCCTCTCTACAACCCCATTTTGTTCTGGAGTGTAAGGAGTAGAGAAATTGTGTTGTAAACCTTTTTCAATGCAATAGGAAGAGAAATTTTGATTTTCAAATTCTCCACCGTGATCCGTTTTAATGCACGAAATTGTGTAACCTTTTTCGTTCTAGACAAGATTTGCAAAGCTAGAGAAATATGAAAATACTTCATTTTTGTGAGCAAGAAAGTATACCCATGTATAACGAGTGTAGTCATCTACTATCACTAAACAGTATCTCTTACCGCCAAGGCTTTGACTTTGGGTAAGACCAAAAATGTCCATATGTAGAACCTGCAATGCTCAATTAGTAGAGACACAATTTATAGGTTTGAAGGAACTTCTTACCTACTTTCCGAGAGTGCAGGCTGTACATAATTCAGCTTGGTCAAACCTGACTCTAGGTAATCCTTTCACAAGCTTTTTGGAAGATAGCTTGATAATTTGTTTATGACTAATGTGCCCAAGATTTTTATGCCATAGATCAGACTCTTCCTTGATTGTGATCAGACATTTTTCTTCTTCGGTATCCACATCTAATAGATAGATGTTCCCATGCCTTCTTCCAGTGATGGTTTGAGTTTTGTCACTGCTTTCACATGTGCATTTATTTTCTTGAAAACATATCTTGTAACCAATATCACAGAGTTGACTTACGCTGAGAAGATTGTAGTTAAGTCTTTCAACAAGTGATACATTGCTTATCGTAAGCTTTCCAATTCTGACAGTTCCTCTGCCTGTTATCTTTCCTTTGCTTCCACCGAAAGACACACTTCTACCATTTACTTTGGAAATATCCATAAACTTGCTTGCATCACCTGTCATATGTCTTGAACAGCCACTATCAAGGTACCACTTGTTCTTTTTCTTTGGTACCTACAAACAATAGATAAATTCACGGTTTCTTTGGTACCCAAATCTTTTTGGGTCCTTTTGTGTCAGTAGACTTTATAAAAGGTCCTCTAATAGGTTTCCAGACTTTAGGGCACTCATTTTTCAAATGAGTCTTGTCTCCACAGTTGGGACAGAAAAATTCGTGGCCAACAGGTTTTGTAAAATGTCTTTGAAAATATTTTTTGTAATCTTTCTTCGAATGTCTCTGTTTTCTCCTTTCTTCATACTTAGGAAATGTATTTTGTAAAACAATTTTATTTTTCATTCCAAGACCGTTTTTGTCATAATAAGGAATCTGAATAGAGAGAATATGCTCCAAGGTTTTTGAACCTGTTGAAAAATTATTTTTTATTTTTGAAATATCTTGCTTGATGAAAACGTTCTCTTTTGAGAGAGAATCGTATCTTTCTTGTAAACCAGAGAGATCCTTTTTGAGAAAATCATATTTTTCGGATAAGCTCTTATTTTCCTTTTTGAGAAGATCACGATCTTGAAGTATTACAGAATACTCTTTTTGAAGAAAATCAATCTTTTCGTTTTTGGAAAGATCCTGTTGCCTTAGTTTAGAATTTTCCTTTTTCAAATCAGAAATCCTTTTAAGAGCATTTGTCAAATCCAAACATAATTCATCAATGTAATCAGATACTTCATTAGAGATTTCAAGAGAGCTTACCTCTTTTTCATCCTCTGAATCCGAAGTTGCCATAAGATAAATATTTACGCAATCTTCATCATCACTTTCTTCACATTCGGTATCGCTCCATGTCTCAGCCTTTAGTGCTTTCTTTTTCTTATCAAAATTTCCTCGAGTCTTCTTCAGAGAGGGACAGTTTGGCTTAATGTGTCCATGTTTACCGCATTCGAAACAAGTTACTTCCTTGCCTTCATCCTTTTCACCAGAAGATTTTTCAGTTTGTCTGAAAGGACGTTTTCCTTTGAGGTTTCTCCCTCTTCTTGCCCTCTTTCTGAATCTTTTAACCATCAATGCCAATTCTTCATCGTCATCCTCTGCCTCTGATTCAGAGTCACTCGAATTAATCATCTTTGATCTCAGGGCAATTTCCTTTCTTCCTTTTGTTTCATCTTCTTCATTCTGTCTCTCAGACTCATATGATGTTAGTGTACCTACAAGTTCATCAACAGTCAAAGGTGAGATTCTTGATGTTTCATGAATAGTGGTTTTTATGTTGTTCCACTCCTTTGTCAATCCTCTCAGAACTTTGTTGACCCTTTCCGTTTGAGAAATTTGCTTGCCATAATATGTTAAGCCATTCACAATATCTGTAAACCTGTTGATCATATCAGAAACAGATTCGTCAGGTTTCATCTTAAAAGATTCTTATTTTCCAAGCAAAATGTTCATCTTTGTTTCCTTGACTCTATCAGTCCCTTCATGGGTAAGTTGCAGACTTTCCCAGATATCCTTTGCTGTTTCACAAGAGCAGATACGACTGTATTGCGATGGAGATAAAGCACAATAGAAAGAATAGATTGCTTTTGAATCCAAAGCTTCTCTTTTGGAGATCTCCGAGACACTATGCATTGGTTCTTCTTTGCTACTTTCTTTTGACGAGGAAATTGTTGGATTTGCCCCATTCTGTACGACATCCCACATCAGTGGATCAGTAGATTTGATGAATGCCTTCATCTTGTTTTTCTAGATGCTGTAGTCTCTTCCATCGAAGTATGGAGGTCGTGTGTTGCTTTGACCTTCCACAATACCTGCTCCAAGGATGCTAGCCATTGAAGATCGTTAGCTTAGAAGTATACACTTCCAAAAATAAGCCTTAGGCTCTGATACCAATTGTCGTTCCTGGCAAGGTTATACACCTAGAGGGGGTGAATATGTGTATATATCGAATTTCGACAAATAATGTGGAATTGATAAAACAATCGAAATTGAGATAACACAAGTGATAGCAAAGTATTGCAGTGCTTCTGCTAGACGATTAATAGATGCAGTTGATAGAGGCAGAAACAGCATGAAAGCGCTGCACACGAGATTATAGTGGTTCGGCTTTTGAGGGCCTACGTCCACTTTCCCACACTAACAGAATACTGGCTAGATTTCACTAAGTATCCGAATAAGAGATTACAGAAACACGAGTGACTGCTTGAACTTCCATTGCTTCAATAGAAGCAGACTATGCCTCTACCAAGATTTTTCACTCAGTACTCTTTCTCTGCTTCACTCTCTCTTACGGGATTCACTAAGGTGCTTTTAGACAAACAATGAAGCTCTCTCTGAATGAGGTCTGTTCTTTCTTGGTTCTCTTCCGTTCTTTGAACTTCGTGCTCTTTATAGTCCTCGTCCTCCAAGCTCCCCGCTGGACAGATCCACTCCGAGGATCAATCACCAAAACTAGCCGTTGGTTGATTGACAAAAGATCACTAGTCATTTACGGTAAGATACACCAGAAATTTGGAAAGATATATTCGGCCATACAAATATATCGAAGACCTTTAAACAAAGAATCTAATTAAGGTATTTGCCTAGACATTGAATTGGCAATCAGGATAACCTTTGAAAAAGAAAATCTTTAGGAAATCATTTTGATTGACACAATGACGATATGACTTAGCATCGACATCTTTTTCCAGATCATTGACCGTTAGTGGGGAAGTTTGATGTGCTACAACAGAAAATAAAATTTAGCCGGAATATATAATCGAAGTATGTGAACGTCCACCCAGTTTGCCTCTGCCATCTGGTTTGCCTGCTTCTATCAAGATGGATATGTTAGGGATAAACACAATGAAATACATATCCTTCAAGTTCAACCAAATTCTATTTATCAAGACAAGAATGGTTTTGTTTACGTCAAAATCAACAATAATTTCCTAACATAATTCGCCTTGTTGTGGCCGAAATCCCACGAGGGGATTTTCTTAACTAAGAAAGTTCTTAATCAAATTTGGGAGGAAATAAAGCGTGTTCTTTGTATATTTTACTCATATGGCTATAAGAGAGAGAAATATCCTAAATTCCTCGTACGAAGAAATTGAACATTTACTTGATCTAAAACAGGAAAGTGAGAGATTTGTTGTTCTTACAAGAGAGCCCTAGACGTAGGTTATATAAATATCTGATTTCCCTCAAAAATATGGATGCAATTTATATGGGAACTATGAAAGACTTTTTTGAAATATAACAAGTAACTCCAAACGGTGACCTAAACAGATTGTAGAAATTGGGTGCACATGCTGCTAATGAACAAATGGTGATGATAATATACATGCAATGCAACAGATAAAAGATATTGCAAACAGATATATAGTGATTCACATTTATTCCCAAGACTACGTTCACTTTCAATACTAATCTTCAAAACGAGTTAAGATCAATAAGAATCACCTTTTCAATATATCACATTATGAGGACTCACATACTGTTATCATATTTGTACAGTCCTCTTATCACCGATTGCAAATTGTAGCACTGCCATATACATAGATATTAGGAATACACAACTAATATTGACAAAAATAAAGCAAAGAAGAATACTCGAAGCAGAAGACAAGTTTTGTCCCTTTTTACCCATCCTCAAATGAGCATTCCACCCATTGGAATCCTCAAATAGCCACTGGTTCTACCGTTGACAGCATCACAATCTCGCTCAGAATCGTCAGAATGGCTCTCTGACGTCGGCAACATCTCTTTGAAAGTGGTAGTTATGCAAAACAGTGTCAGTGTACTTTTGTCGAGAGTCTGTCTCTTACTTTTAGGTTATCCGTCAAAATCTCTCTCTCTCTAAATAAGAACAGAAGTTCACTCCCTATGCTAAATATATGCATCGAGCAATTTACATTTCATTCACAAAGTCCCCTTACCTAACCTATTAAGAGAAGTCTAAAAAAAAAGTTAATATCATAAAAAAACTCCAAACTAATACACCTATAATAAATTTACCATAAATTATTTTTTTAAATCACAAAAAATATCAAACTGATACATTTGTGACAAATTTACCATCCGTTAGCTTTCATTAAATTTAACTGTTAAAGTGCTAAGTTTTATGACACGTGGTAATAGATGGGTATACCAGTTTGAGATTTTTACCCTCTGTTTGTGATATGCATATCAATTTCAAATTTTTTGTGATATTGACATAATTTAACGAAGGCTAAATTTGTCACAGGCATATTAGTTTCGGGTTTTTCGTGATAAAAAATATGATTTAGGACAAATCTATCACAGGTGTACCAATTTAAGATTTTTGGTGGTCAAAAATATAGTTTGTGGTAAATTTGTCACAATTGTACCAGTTTGGGGTTTTTCGTGATGAAAAAAATAATTCGGAGTAAATTTGTCACAGGTGTATCAATTTAGGATTTTTCATGGTATTAACAAAAAAAAACACTTTGGTCAACTTTTCAATCTAAATTCTTGTCAAATATCCATGATTCTGGGACCATTAACTGCTTGAAAAAGACGCTCAGTATTGGTAGAACTTCACATATCACACTCTCGCAACTTGGCAGCTCACTCATATCCGACGATCCTTCATACCTTTGCGCTATACATGCTTCATGTTGCTTGCTTTTGACTTGACAAGAAAACCAATAAAGAATAACTCCAACATTTTTATTCGAGATACATAGACATATAAAATCATACAGACGTGCAGAAAAGCGACTAGAAATCGATGGGTCAGATTTTTAATATATTTCACTAAAAGTCAATCTTCAATTTTATTAAAGAAGACAGGTTATGTGGACATTACTTCAAACAGAATTGTACAAACCGGAACCGTTCCGAAATTTAATCAACAACGTAGCGCGCGGGATAAAGATTAACGTCGAAAATTAATCAGCGATGCTGATTTGGAAATTACAGCTAAGAAATACGCCGGAATTTAATGGATAACGTGAGCCTGAAAACTAAAAGTATAATGTAGGAAAGTAAAGACAACCGAAAGATGATAAATCTGTTTGTTTCAGCAATTTTGCATTTGTATTAATGCAGTCTTAAACCTTTTTCTTATGCCAGTTCAATCCTAAACCTTTTTCTGTTTTATGTGTGGCAGAGAAGAAAGAAGAAAAAGCAAGAACCAAAGAAGTAAATGAACAAGGTGCGAAACAGAAGGAGAAGAAGAGTCAGGAGGGTGTACAAGTGTCAAGAAAGTACATTCTCCGACTCTGAAGAGAGAGAGAGAGAGAGAGAGAGAGAGAGGGGACGGTCTTGGACACCTCTCTACTTCAAATCTTGGGAGATCCATACGAAGAGCAACCTCCACTTGTGGGTTCTCAGATCTGGGCGAGGTCAAGTTCCCCAGCAATAGCACTGTCGGCCTCACCCAGCAACTGTAGTGCCGGTGGTCGGTAAGGTCTCGCCGACCCTTCCAGTCTGGAGGAAGGAAGAAGGAGGATGAAGATGAATTGTAAAAGGAAAAAGAAAAAAAATAAAAATAAAAATAAATAAGAATTTGAAAAATAAAATAAAATATTACTAAAAATTGCCACGTCAACGCTGATCGGGTCCACGTCAGTGCCTGTAAGTCGAAGTTGACCGAATGAACTAAATAGACATAAATGTAAAATATTTAGGATTGAATTGACTTTTGGGATTGAATTGCCAAAATTAAAAGGTTTAGAATTGAATTAGCAAAAATGCAATAGGTTTAGGGCTTTTTTTTGACAATTTTCCCATGATTTTTGTGATTGGAGCTCTTGGAGATTACTCCCAAAAACAAAGCTCTAGCTGCAGGTCCATTACATTCCTCTATATATAGGAATTTTAGTCTCTTTATGAACCAATTACCCCGGAAAGTTCGCTCAAAATCGTGTTCTGCAGTCTCGTTCTCGAAGAGAAAAATCAAGGCAAGCAAAAAGCCACACAAATCATCAATAAGAAGTAAATGGCCCTCCAACTCAGTCCATTTCTCACTTCCAAATCCATGAAGGCACTTTCCTTTAAGTTGCCTCCAATCGCCGATCGCAGCCATGGATCTCCCAAGTCCATGTCCTCCAGTCTCGGCGCCACCAAGTGAGTTTTCGACACTCCCATTCTTCGATTTCACTACTTTTGGAACTAGCGGTAGTGTTTGATTTAGCTTTTCTGTTGAATGCGTAAATTATATCTATCCTTGAGGATCAACAGCAGCAGGAGCACGAGAACATTAAGCATCTATTATCACAACCTTTTTTGGTAGCAGAAGTATTTACCGGTTCCTTGTTTGGTCTAGAAATGAAAAAACCTGCAGGCAAGAGACAAGCTAGGACACGAGTTAAGGCTATCATTTTATCAATCCCAATTCTTAATTATTTGGTTCTTACCATTAGTCAAGGAACTTCTGTATAAACAGATTCACGATTCGACATTTAACTGTATCCAAAATCCAACTTTTATTCAGGCTTGTAACGAACCGTAAGAAATTATACGTTCGGTGCAGGGAAGTTGAGAACGTCAAGAAGCCTTCCATTGCTCGCCGGGAGGCACATGTTCAGGTAACCCACTCCATGCCACCCGAAAAGATCGAGATATTCAAGTCCCTGGAGGGTTGGGCAGAGAAGAATGTCTTGGTTCACATGAAACCTGTTGAGAATTGCTGGCAACCACAGGACTTTCTGCCGGATGCCGCATCAGATGGGTTTGAAGAACAAGTTAGAGAACTTAGGGAGAGGGCTAGGGAAATCCCTGATGACTACTTTGTTGCTTTGGTTGGAAGCATGATAACAGAAGAAGCCCTTCCTACTTATCAGACAGGGCTCAATACATTGGATGGAACTAGAGACGAGACAGCTTCGAGCCTAACACCTTGGGCCATTTGGACAAGGGCATGGACTGCAGAGGAGAACAGACATAGTGACCTCCTGAACAAGTATTTGTACCTGTCTGGACGAGTGGACATGAAGCGAATTGAGAAAACCATTCAATATCTGATCGGGGCAGGGATGGTGAGGTCCTTGCACTACTACGACCAACTAACATTAAAGTCCGTCGGTACAAACTCATACTCATATGCAAGCAAATCCTTAGGAGCCGGAAGAGACACTGAATTAGAGGTGGCAAAATGGGTTTAGAACCCACATTTTAACTCATATTTAATGGTGTGGGTCCTCCACATGGGTTGCATTTAATTTTAAAAATAAGTTTAAGTGAGCCATAAATGAGTTATTTAACTACTTAATGGGTCTTAAGTAGGTTTTAAATGGATCATAAAAAGGTTACCTAATTGTCTTAGGTGAGTCAAAATAAGTTTTTTTATGTTCTTTTTTTCTATGAAATCAGACGAGGGTCGCCTGTCGTAGAACAGTAGAACAGTGATTTATGTCATGCCTCCGCAGTAGAACAGTGATTTCTGCACATGACTTTTATCTTCATGAGTCATCCCACAAGAATCAGTTGAGAATGACGGCACTAAAGTATGAGGCAAACTAAAGTATGAGGCAACTCTGCACTTCTTGGAGCTAATTACCTTTCCATATTTTTTGTCCTTTTCCTAGGATATTCGAACGGAAAACAGTCCATATCTCTTGTTCATATACACTTCATTTCAAGAAAGAGCGACATCTATTGCTCACGGAAATACCGGCAGCCTTGCCAAGGCACATGGGGATGTGAAATTGGCTCAAATCTGTGGGACAATTGCATCAGATGAGAAGCGCCACGAAGCCGCCTATACAAAAATCATGGAGAAGCTCTTTGAGATCGATCCAGATACCGCTGTCTCGGCACTTGCCAACATGATGAGAAAGAGGATCACTATGCCGTCACATCTGATGTATGACGGTTGTGACAACAACGTCTTCTCCCATTACTCGGCCGTAGTGCAGAGGCTCGGCATTTACACAGCAAAGGACTATGCAGATGTTCTCGAGTTTCTGGTGGGAAGGTGGAAGGTGGAGGATCTGACCGGACTTTCGGCGGAGGGAAGAAGAGCCCAGGATTACGTCTGCGGTTTGGCACCGAAAATTAGAAGGCTGGAGGAGAGAGCTCGGGAAAGGGCCAAGGAAGCACTCACTATCCCTTTCAGCTGGATTTCTGATAGACTAGTGAAGCTTTAGGTAGAAATTTCTGGTCGGAATCAGGCTTTCTCGCTTGTACTCTCAAGATATCTAGATAACAAAAAGAAAATCTCTGAGTCATGTAGGAATATTGCAGTGACACGATCTATTCAACCTATAGACTCTGTATGCGTGTTGAACAAATATTACTACTGGACTGGTTTGTGTTAGTTAAAAGGGTGCATGTATTATTGCAGTTGCTTATGTAAAAGATCGCCCCACATTAAGTCCAAATATCTGTTCACACCTAAATTTTGATATTTTAAATACAAAATGAAAGTTAGTCGTAATTCTCACAAAACAAAACAAAAAAAAAATTCTGAGGCATTGTGTACTTACTATAGCCAAGCACCCGATGAGTCAATTGAGCTTAATTTTGTCAGGGGATTTGGACTTTAATTAATTGAAAATTTCACGAAATTCTGAGACATCCGTGCTGAATTTTTAAGGGCGGCCAAACTCACCCTTAGAGGTCAGTGCAAGTTGGCCTAATTGATCAATGGCGAAATGTGGTTAACAGAGAAGAATATTCGGTTGAGTGGCAAGGATATGAGTATTAAAGGAAAAATCAAATTTGTAGTGGAGCAGATCATTCCTCAAGGTTTCGTTTATTCACCTTGCCACGGAAGTAAGAAGAGGAATTCTCACAAGGCTGGCAAATCGGATTTTTAGGAAAATTGATTTTCACAAAATATATGCACGAGCTGTAATGGGGATAGACAGAGAGGAAAGAAAATCTTGTTTCTTTCTTGGACCCAAATTCGTCCCCCCTATAAAAGAACGATCACGGTCACAAAAGGATGGAGGGGGATTCATTCAAAAAAAAAAATCAGAGAGATACTTGATAACCTTTAAGAGCAAAACAGAGGACGTCAAAAACTGACATGCAGAAAGTTCACGTGAGATTGGCTTGAGGAAAAAGTTGGAGAATCACCTCCCACCTGTCGTGATTTTCCTTTTTCTTGATAGTGCGTCACCTTGAAGTGAGTTTGAGTTGATCAAGTCTGCTCCACCTGCTCAACGCTGCTGCTGTATTACTCGTCATCCAGCTCCGAAGTGTCCGGCGATCTGTCCACCCGAAGCACGCCTGATCAGAGCCCAACGCCATTGCCAAGCTGCTGTTCAACCTGTCCTAACGGCAAAACAGCCTTGTTTCTTGTTGATTTGAAATCTAACGTGGTCGTTTATCTGCTTTAGAATTTCAGTGGATTTGAGAATACTTTTAGCTGTAAATCCTGACCAAGCGGGGGCTGTTTTGTCGCAATTCATCCCGTCGCGCAAGTTCATTTTGTAAGGCCGATATTCGATTCAAGTAAATGTTAGAATATTCCGTTTTAATATTCAATTGTGGGCTTTATTAATTGTTACTGTAATTATTATTTGGTCTAATAAGAAAGAGATATATTATTTCCTAATTCAAGTAGGATATGGTGCTGGATAGTATGGACCGAGATATCCTTATCCTTGATGAGGGGTAGGGTTCATTCTCTATAAATAGTGCTTAAGTCCCTCCTCTAAACCCTAATGTCCACATAACCTCACATATAGAAATCGTCAGAAACGACAGTGAGGGGCCGTATCATTGAAGCCAGTGATCAAGGGGGTTCATAGAGGAGAAGCTCTTAAGTGTTGGATTCTCGCAATTCCGCATCAAGAACGATGAATCCAAAACAATGTGTGTTAATTCTTTAACTCTATGGAACAGGGATTTGTGTATCTGTACGTGTGTATTTTGGGTTGCTGCATACGGATTAAATACGCAGCCTACATGTGGTATCAGAGCCTGCGCGTATTAGGTCACGAATCACGTCCCCGGTGTTTTTTCGAAATTTTATTTTTATCGAAATTCAAATAAAATTATATATTCGGAAAGGGCTCGACGAGACGAGCAAAACCATATAAAGATCGCCGCCAGAAGCCACCGGACGCGCCGCCACGCGCCACCACTCGCTGGTAGCTATCGGGCGCGTGGCGGACACGCGCCCTACGCACCATCACGCGCGGACTCAGGCCCGCACGTGCGTGACACGTGCGGGATGACGTCATCTGACGTCGTTCGGCCGGGTGCAGACCCGACCCGACCCGACCCAGAACCCGACCCGATCCGTTGCCCCGACCCGGAATGGTTGACCCTTTGACTCGGACCTTCCGGTCGTTGACCGGTTGGACCGGATCGCCTCGACCGGGTTCGCCAAACCGGTTCATGGTAGCGGTCGGACCGGTCGGACCGGTTTCAGAACCGGCTGAACATACAGAACACGTGCGCGGCACGTGTCTGCGCGTGAGCCTCACGCGCCGAAGCTTCAGGCGGCGCGTGAGGGCGCGTGCGGGCTCCGATGGAGGTGTTCCAGGTACCGTCGTACTCGTATGCTCATGCTCTACAGGATGGTACATTTATTTTTCATGTTTGGTATTTTCATGGATGGAAATACGTACGGAACGCCAAATATGAGGGTATTTTGGGGTATTTTTGAGGTATTTCTGGTATTTCTGTAAGGATTTGTGAAGTACAGGTACAGGCTTACATGAAAGTATCACGTGGAATTATGTGGAAATTTTTTGATCAATTTTATGTTTATGGTTTAACATGAATTATTGAGGTATCGATGAAAATTAGCAAAGCGTGTAATTTTGAACATGATTGCCCCAATTTCTGAAATTACATGTATACAGTGGATGTGAAATATAAAGTTATATCCCAATTTCAGGTAAATTCAATTGGGTTGTGACCGCCAAAGCGGCACGCTTGGTTGAGTTTAATAAAGAATATGTTAAATAATATTGGGATGTCTCCTGTTTTAATGCGTAGTTATATTCCCAAAGGAGTAGTTGTGTATTCTTGCATGGAGGGTTACATGTACAGCATATGGCTGAGGATTGATTAGTCCGAGTGCCGTCATACACCCAAAGGTGGTGTTTAACAAAGATTGAAATAAATTCTCATGGCCGCTGTAATGTAGGGAGTATACAACTGCATATCATGTTTTCTGCCCAAAGGTGATTATATGATGATGTATGTAGCTCTCAAGGTGAAATTTCACATTGTGCTAATTAAAAATATTGATTATTTTTCGGTCACCTTTTCTGTGAACGGCAACTCCATAACTATTGAGATTCTTACTGGTAGCAATTTTAAGAAGTGGAAAGAGGATTTTCTATTTGGTATGGAACTGGCAAATGTTCATGCTGCTCTTAGTGGGGATAGACCCGCAGCTCTTACTGAAACTAGTACAGATGCTCAAAAGGCACAGTTTGTTGCTTGGGAAAAGAGCAATAGGATTTGATTGCTGTCAATGAAGCGATCCATACAGGAACATCTTAGGAGTGATTTTGCTGCTGACATCACTGCTAGACAAATGATAAATGCCTTGGTGGCTAGAAATCATGAATCCCCTAATGCTGAAGTTGGGACACATATGTCAGGATTATTTAGTTTGAAGTATAATGGTTCTGCTGGTGTTAGGGACTATGTCATGAGGATGGTAGATATGCAATCAAAGCTCAAAAAGCTTAATGTTCCAATTCCTGATGCTTGTATCATACATTTTGTGCTGAATTCTCTTCCACCTGAGTTTGGTATTATCCAAACACAATATAACACTGCTGATCGGGCATGGACAATCAACGACTTGATTGCAAGGATGGTGTCAGAAGAGGCCAAGCTGAAGAAAAGTAACGTGCATATGGCTATGTATGCTACTTCAAGTTCTGGTGCCAAGAAGGGCAAGGGCAACAAGAATCGTAAAGGAACTCATTCCTCTGCTGGTCATCATGACAACTTGGGACCAAAGAAACCGACCTTTAAAAAGGACGGTAATGCTGGTAAGGATGGTCTTTGCTTTTTATGTAAGAAGGAAGGACACGTAAAGAAAAACTGCACTAAGTATAAGAACTGGTTATCTAAGCGTGAGCCTAAAGGTAATGGTTCTTTGACGCTGGTTTGTGAATCTAATCTGTCTGAAGCCCCATCTTGTTCGTGGTGGCTAGATAGCGGTGCAACTAACCATGTTACGTTCACCATACAGGGATTCATAAACCAGAGGAAGCCAAATAAGGATGAATCAAAGCTCACCGTAGGAAACAACAATAAAGCTGATGTTGAGTTCGTGGGAGATGTTATTTTAATTCTAGATTCTGGTTTTAATTTAATGTTAAGAAATACATTTTATATACCTTCTTTCAGATGGAATTTAATTTCCGTATCAAGTGTGGTTATTCTTTTGAGATTTCAAACTCTGCAATTTTTATTTCTTTTAATTCAAATAAAATTGGGTATTGCACTATGTCCAATGGATTGTACAGATTATGTTTGTCTCCCAACGAAATATACGTCGCTTATACAGCTGAAAAGGTTGTTTCCAAAAGACCTCTACCTAAGGAACAGTCATACGCAATATGGCACAAACGTCTTGGTCACATCTCTAAAGAAAGAGTGGAAAGACTGATAAAGGCTAGCATTCTACCCACTCTTATAAGTGACCTAGACAAATTCGTAGACTGCTGTAGAGGTAAGATAACCAAAATAAAGAAGAAAACTGCAGTCCGTAGTTTTCACTTGTTAGAGATCATCCACACAGATATAAGTGGACCCTATTGTTGACACCTGATTTTTGACCATTTATTATTGTGACTTTTATTCTTTTAAATTAATTAAAAATATCAAAAAAAGATCATAAAATCACAAAATCAACTTTGGAAGCCTTGGCCTAGCCTTAGGAACCAATTTTGAACAAAAAATATTTTTTTTATAATTTTTTATAATTTTTCGAATTTATTTAATTGTTAAAAAAAATACCCAAAAAAATCAGAAAAATACCATTCGTGGTCCAAAAAAATACAAAAAAAGGGGGAATATTTGACCAATGATGTGGTCTTGTTTTTATTTTATCTTATTGTTATATTATTATTGTTGTTGTTGCCTTTTTCTTTTTTTTTCCTTTCTTTTTCTTTCTTTACCTTTTTCTTTTTCCTTTTGCTTTTTCTTTTTCTTTCTTTTTTCTTTCTTTCCGCACGCTCCCGCACGTTGGCTTCGACCGGCTCTCTCTTTTCTTTTCTTTTTCAAGGGGCTCTCTCTCGCGGCGTAGGATGGCCGAGCGACGCCATCACCGAGGCTCTCCTCCATCTTCCTCATCGCCCATTTTTGTGCGGCCACCGTCCCCCTAACCGCCGAATGCCATCTTCAGTCGTTGTCACCGACCCGCAGCCACCGCAATAACCCGTCCCCGGCCGCCGTTCGAGCTCGACGACGCCATGATCCACCGAGGCTTATAAGCCTTCGCCGTCCCATTTTAAGCGAAACTGAAGTTGAGGAACCACCCCCCAAGCTTAGTGACGTCCCAAGGAAGCTCCAGAACCGATCGACGTGTCCTTTCATCGCCGAGTCAGGTAATTATCCCGAACGAGTCCTCACTCGGCCTCTAATGGCATATCCCCATCCAGACCGTGGTTCTTCAAGGTACTTTGTTTAAATTATTCCTGCCGCATCCCCGCTTCTCCCCGTGCCCTTCGTTTGTTCATTTATGGCATGAAACTCGTCGGGCCGGCCTCGGATACCCGGATCGGTCATGAGCTCGGGAGCATGTTTTCGAACCAAAACAAAGCTCGCCGACGGCCAAGTAAGTATCTGCAACCTCCTATGATGCTTCCCGATCAATTTCTTTAGGCATTTAACGTGTAGAACGGCCAAAATCAGTGCTCGCCGGAGACGTAGCTTCGGCCGGAGATGGCAGGCTAGTCAGTTGGTGATCTGCTATGTCGAGAGTCATATATGTCATAGAGGAGATCAATACGAGTTGAATGGCGCTGGTTTCATGCGATTTGGACGTCGGAGGGCCGAGATATCGCCCTCCGACGAGGCGCCGGCAAGGGAACGCCGGCACCGGTCATCTTCCCCGGCGAGGCGTTGACCGGTCAACGCTTGTTGACCTGGTCAACGCCAACGTGGCGCTGACGTGGCGGCCACGTCAGCGCGCGGCATTAATAAAAAAATAAAATAAAATAATAATAATAATCCGACGGCTCAAGAGATGCCACGTGTCTCGATCATCGGCGTTCCCTCGAAGTGCTTGAAACGATGCCGTTTTAGTCGTGGAAGAGGCGGGCCGGGCCTGGGTCGTGGGTCTGGGTCGTGGGCCGGGTCATCCGACCCGGTCCGGATAATTTTTTTTTAATAAAAAAAATCAGAAAATAATAAAAAAAAAATTCAAAAATTCAATAAAAAAATAGAAAATCATAAAAATCATAAAAAAAATTCGGAAAAATTCAGAAAAATTCTAAAAAATTCTAGAAAATAGGAAATGGCCAAATTCAGTTGGCCATGGCCTGTTTCGGGTCTTTCGACCCCCGGTCTTTCCAAGAATGACGGTTTTGCCCTTCCGGCAAACCGTCTTCCAAAAAAATTCTAAAAATACTAGAAAAATCCCAAAAAATAGGAAATGGCCACAATCAATTGGCCAAGGCTCATCCCGGGTGTTTTGAACCCGATCATTCTTAAAAATGACGATTTCGCCCTTTGGGCGAATTGTCTTCTAAAAATTGAAGAAAAATCAAGAAATTCCAAAAAATTCTCAAAATTGGGAAATGGCCACAATCAACTGGCCATGGAGTATTTTGGGTAATTCGGTATCCAAATCTTCCAAAAATTGATGATTTTGCCCTTCGGGCTAATCGTTCCCAAATCTTCCCATTTCGCCCCTGGTCCTAAATCACGCCTCCCCAAAGCCCTTATGGCTACGTTAGGAAGCCGTTGATTTGAATTGGTGTGCATTAATGTGATTTATTTATGCACTTGATTGCGCTTTCATTTAAATTGATTGTGATTGATAGGAATAGTCTTCCAATCTGCATGAAACCCTGAATCAAACCTACCCCACCCAAAATTACGCCTGCATGAACTCTTAGCTAGGAAAATCACTCGCGTTAGGTACCGAAAGGGCGTTGGTAATGACACCAGCGTAACCAAGTCCCCGAACCCAAAATCTCTGGTTCCGCAGAACTGATCGATCTCTCCCAATCGGTTAGTAAGGTTTCCGGTCTACCCTCCAAGAAAGACCGGTGGCGACTCCAAATGCATGCACAAGTTGCACATGCCACCACGACCACACTGAAGGTCGAAAGCGGTCGACTCTTAGGGACCATTCGCAGCGATTACATGGATTGGGACGACGGAGGCGTTCGTTTCATATCATAAACACTACAGGTGACCGTTGACAACCCACTTGAACGGTGGTTTTCATTCTTAACCCTGTCAAGAACCACCCCACACCGGGGCAAAAAGGAAATAAGTCCAGCAGCATCAGGAGAAAATGGTTAGAAATTTTCTTGCTCGGACTAACATTAATCTTTGTGTGTTGTTTATATGGTAATCCAAGTGCCATAGGATGACGAGAAGCATTCATTCTCTATCCCACACACCATATCCTTTGCACAGCCAAGTTGAGCCTGCGAATTCATTTCATAAACCCCTGTTGGTGATCATGGGATGTTTCAAGATAGAAACTGCATCACTCCAAGAACGGAAGAAATCAAGAGATGGGATTTATAGAAAAATTTCATATCGGCGTTTAAATGTTCTATGATTCAAGTTGTATATCTAGCACAATTTTCTGAACATCGTAGTTCCAAAGGAAAAGAAAAGGCGGGATTTCAACAAAGAAAAAAATCCCCAGCATCAAGAAAAAGCAAAGTACCTGGTAAAAGCAAGGCCGATGCTCGTGAAAACTGTTTGATTGATCCCCAATAAAGCCTAGTTGGGAAGAGAGAAAAACCCATAAAGGAGTCAGATCAAGAAGACTGCTCCCCAAATGATGTCAGCCGTGGTGAAAAAAACGGACAGAATTGTCAATCTCTTAATACCACAAGAGACGTTCTCTAAAGGACTTGTGCACACCTCAAAAGCGGTTGCACACCTCAAAAATGGAAGATGCAGGACGGAAAAGACATGTGACAAATTTGCAATGATCACCAATGTCAAATCCTTCGTGATTTCTGGGCCAAAAACAAGCCTTTTTCGGTCCCCAATCCTACCAATGTTACAACCCTGAAACAGTCTTCTCTGACTAAGACACTTGGGTTAACATATAGCTTAGCTCGAAGAAGTACGAGCAAGACTCTTTCTTTCTCATTTTGCAGGGTTCTTGACTTGTAAACCCGGAGCAGATGGTGAAGATTTTCATTCGATGGCCCCGACTCCAAAGCGGGTCCCCCTTGAAAACCAATATCCAAGCCCAACATTACGGTCCCGTGGAAGACCTCCCGACCGATCAAAATGTATGCGCTGCGAATGAGCCTAAAACCTAGGCACATGTTAATAGGGAATTGAGTGCATCCCCTATAAAAAACCACTATCGCAAAACAGGTGAGAAGACCTCCTTGTCGAGAAATATTCCAATTGATATTTTGAACAAACTCTTTTTGAAATTTTCAAACTGTTGATCCAGATTTTCCGTGCAAGGGATTTGTGATCACATTTGCATGTTGCAAGAATGCTTTGGATAACCTCTAGCATCAAAATGCACATTTCGCGATTAAAACTTAAGTCATACGGTTTTTGTCAAATGGACAGTCGTGGTCTTCCCAAAGATTACTAACGTTTTCTTGGTGAAGAAAAATCTTTCAGGCTCAAACTTCTGCAGGATACCTGGAGAACCCAGCTCCCAGAACGTCACCTCAACAGACTCAAGTGAAGCTTTGTCAAAATAAAATCTTTCATTGCTTCAAAAAACTGAATTCCCGACAAACTTCGGGATCTCTAAAAAAAGAGGGGAAGAAAAACCCTTTTAAAAGAAAAAGTCCTATCAGACGTGGAGAACCCTCGTCATGAGACCCATTTTCAAAAATCAGGCAGTCTCATCGGACGTGGAGAACCCTCGTCATGAGACCCCTTTTCAAAATTTAGGCAGTCTTATCGGACGTGGAGAACCCTCGTCATGAGACCCCTTTTCAAAGTAAACTGAAGGTAGATACCGCCTGAAGGGTCAAAACAAAGGTAGAAACCGCTTGAAGGGTCAAAACAAAGGTAGAAACCGCCTGAAGGGTCAAGCAAAGGTAGAAATCGCCTAAAGGGTCAAAACAAAGGTAGAAACCGCCTAAAGGGTCAAATCAAGGTAGAAACCGCCTGAAGGGTCAAACAAAGGTAGAAACCGCCTAAAGGGTCAAAACAAAGGTAGAAACCGCCTAAAGGGTCAAATCAAGGTAGAAACCGCCTAAATGATCAACTCAAGGTAAAAACCGCCATAAGGGTCAACACGAGGTAGATACCGCCTTAAGGATCAACACAAAGGTCCGATCCACCATACGGATTAAAATCTCTGGCGGATCCTCAAGAGTGGGATGCGCCTTCCTTAGGTTCCTGCCAGTTAGGAATCCAATAATGGTATGACCTACCATACAGGTCAGAGCTTAATCTCCCTAGGATATTCTGAATGACAAGTCCTAGGCATCCTCTTGAAAGTCGTCTTTTTAGAGCAAACCAAGGACTAATGGGAGCTTTCATCAGAGAGCTTTGAGAATTCAATATCATAGCATTTCTTCTCTCGTTTTCCCAGTTGAGTCGGTTAAGAATCAGGTCCCACCTTATCTTTGAGAGAAACCTCTAACGAGATTCCTCTCAAAGAGGGGCAGCTGTTGACACCTGATTTTTGACCATTTATTATTGTGACTTTTATTCTTTTAAATTAATTAAAAATATCAAAAAAAGATCATAAAATCACAAAATCAACTTTGGAAGCCTTGGCCTAGCCTTAGGAACCAATTTTGAACAAAAAAATATTTTTTTTATAATTTTTTATAATTTTTCGAATTTATTTAATTGTTAAAAAAAATACCCAAAAAAATCAGAAAAATACCATTCGTGGTCCAAAAAAATACAAAAAAAAAGGGGGAATATTTGACCAATGATGTGGTCTTGTTTTTATTTTATCTTATTGTTATATTATTATTGTTGTTGTTGCCTTTTTCTTTTTTTTCCTTTCTTTTTCTTTCTTTACCTTTTTCTTTTTCCTTTTGCTTTTTCTTTTTCTTTCTTTTTTCTTTCTTTCCGCACGCTCCCGCACGTTGGCTTCGACCGGCTCTCTCTTTTCTTTTCTTTTTCAAGGGGCTCTCTCTCGCGGCGTAGGATGGCCGAGCGACGCCATCACCGAGGCTCTCCTCCATCTTCCTCATCGCCCATTTTTGTGCGGCCACCGTCCCCCTAACCGCCGAATGCCATCTTCAGTCGTTGTCACCGACCCGCAGCCACCGCAATAACCCGTCCCCGGCCGCCGTTCGAGCTCGACGACGCCATGATCCACCGAGGCTTATAAGCCTTCGCCGTCCCATTTTAAGCGAAACTGAAGTTGAGGAACCACCCCCCAAGCTTAGTGACGTCCCACGGAAGCTCCAGAACCGATCGACGTGTCCTTTCATCGCCGAGTCAGGTAATTATCCCGAACGAGTCCTCGCTCGGCCTCTAATGGCATATCCCCATCCAGACCGTGGTTCTTCAAGGTACTTTGTTTAAATTATTCCTGCCGCATCCCCGCTTCTCCCCGTGCCCTTCGTTTGTTCATTTATGGCATGAAACTCGTCGGGCCGGCCTCGGATACCCGGATCGGTCATGAGCTCGGGAGCATGTTTTCGAACCAAAACGAAGCTCGCCGACGGCCAAGTAAGTATCTGCAACCTCCTATGATGCTTCCCGATCAATTTCTTTAGGCATTTAACGTGTAGAACGGCCAAAATCAGTGCTCGCCGGAGACGTAGCTTCGGCCGGAGATGGCAGGCTAGTCAGTTGGTGATCTGCTATGTCGAGAGTCATATATGTCATAGAGGAGATCAATACGAGTTGAATGGCGCTGGTTTCATGCGATTTGGACGTCGGAGGGCCGAGATATCGCCCTCCGACGAGGCGCCGGCAAGGGAACGCCGGCGCCGGTCATCTTCCCCGGCGAGGCGTTGACCGGTCAACGCTTGTTGACCTGGTCAACGCCAACGTGGCGCTGACGTGGCAGCCACGTGGCGGCCACGTCAGCGCGCGGCATTAATAAAAAAATAAAATAAAATAATAATAATAATCCGACGGCTCAGGAGATGCCACGTGTCTCGATCATCGGCGTTCCCTCGTAGTGCTTGAAACGGTGCCGTTTTAGTCGTGGAAGAGGCGGGCCGGGCCTGGGTCGTGGGTCTGGGTCGTGGGCCGGGTCATCCGACCCGGTCCGGATAATTTTTTTTTAATAAAAAAAATCAGAAAATAATAAAAAAAATAATAATAAAAATTCAAAAATTCAATAAAAAAAATAGAAAATCATAAAAATCATAAAAATAAATCGGAGGTAGGGACCATTCGCAGCGATTACATGGATTGGGACGACGGAGGCGTTCGTTTCGGGTCTTTCAGTTGGCCATGGCCTGTTTCGGGTCTTTCGACCCCCGGTCTTTCCAAGAATGACGGTTTTGCCCTTCCGGCAAACCGTCTTCCAAAAAAATTCTAAAAATACTAGAAAAATCCCAAAAAATAGGAAATGGCCACAATCAATTGGCCAAGGCTCATCCCGGGTGTTTTGAACCCGATCATTCTTAAAAATGACGATTTCGCCCTTTGGGCGAATTGTCTTCTAAAAATTGAAGAAAAATCAAGAAATTCCAAAAAATTCTCAAAATTGGGAAATGGCCACAATCAACTGGCCATGGAGTATTTTGGGTAATTCGGTATCCAAATCTTCCAAAAATTGACGATTTTTCCCTTCGGGCTAATCGTTCCCAAATCTTCCCATTTCGCCCCTGGTCCTAAATCACGCCTCCCCAAAGCCCTTATGGCTACGTTAGGAAGCCGTTGATTTGAATTGGTGTGTATTAATGTGATTTATTTATGCACTTGATTGCGCTTTCATTTAAATTGATTGTGATTGATAGGAATAGTCTTCCAATCTGCATGAAACCCTGAATCAAACCTACCCCACCCAAAATTACGCCTGCATGAACTCTTAGCTAGGAAAATCACTCGCGTTAGGTACCGAAAGGGCGTTGGTAATGACACCAGCGTAACCAAGTCCCCGAACCCAAAATCTCTGGTTCCGCAGAACTGATCGATCTCTCCCAATCGGTTAGTAAGGTTTCCGGTCTACCCTCCAAGAAAGACCGGTGGCGACTCCAAATGCATGCACAAGTTGCACATGCCACCACGACCACACTGAAGGTCGAAAGCGGTCGACTATTATCGTCGAACCCATTAAAAGAAATACTCCCGCCGCGATTTGGTATGGGCCTGGGAGGACCCGCGCTGATCCAAAGCCCGCGATCGGTAATCCATTAGCCGCGTCCGCTTCCGGACGGGTCGCGACACCTATACAGCAACATTGTGTAGAAATTTTTATTTCATCACATTTATAGATGACTATTCCCGATATGGTTATCTGTACTTGATTAAGGAAAAGTCTGAATCTCTTGACAAATTCAAGATTTTCCGGACTGAAGTTGAGAAACAGCTGGGGAAAGTCATAAAAATTATCAGATCTGACCGCGGTGGTGAGTACTATGATCGACATGGCGATGCTGGACAGCTTAAAGGGCCATTCGCCAAGTACTTAGAGGATTCTGGGATTGTGGCTCAGTTTACCATGCCCGGTAGTCCTGAACAGAATGGTGTAGCTGAAAGGCACAATCGTACTCTCATGGATATGGTAAGAAGCATGATTAGCAGAACTAATTTACCTGGTTTTTTATGGGGTGAGGCTTTGAAAACGGCGCTTTACATATTAAATCGTGTTCCTACTAAATCTGCGCCGCTTACCCCTTTTGAATTGTGGACTGGACGGAAGTCTAGCTTGAATCATCTAAAGGTTTGGGGATGTCCTGCAGAAGTAAAATTGTATAATCCAACTTTGAGCAAGTTGGATCCCAAAATCACTCGATGTTATTTTGTCTCTTATCTAGATCATTCAAAGGGATATCGATTTTATAATCCCAATGGAGGAATGAGAATTGTGGATTCACAGACAGCAAAGTTCCTGGAGCTTGAAGTAGCAGAAAAGGGTGATTGTTCGCAGACTATTGAGGATAACAGCACGGTGAGTACTCCTATGTCATTTTCTATACCTATACAGACAGTTCAGGAAGTTCCTGTACCACAGATTGAACCTGTTGAGGCTCAAGAACCTATTATTGAGGCAATTCCTGATGAAGTTCCTCAAGCTTATCAAGAACAGAATGAAGTAGAAGATGCTCCTCTAACGAGATCTGTTAGACAGAAACGATCAGCTATACCACCAGAATATATATTTTATCTGGGAGAACAGGATTATGATATTGGTTGTGTTGTTGATCCAGTGACTTATACAGAAGCAATTTCTTGTCCTCAATCTGATTTTTGGTTAGATGCAATGAAGGATGAGATGTTGTCTATGAAACATAATGATGTCTGGGAGCTTGTTGCATTACCTGAAGGTTACAAACATGTTGGTTGTAAATGGGTTTTTAAGACCAAAAGGGACTCTACAGGGAAGATTGAAAAATTTAAAGCTAGACTAGTAGCTAAGGGATTTACTTAAAGGGAAGGAATTAATTATGAATCAACCTTTTTTCCAGTTTCTTCTAAAGACTCTTTTAGAGTAATTATGGCTTTAGTAGCTCATTTTGATATGGAGCTTCACCAGATAGATGTTAAAACTGCTTTTCTGAATGGAGATCTTGATGAACAAGTTTATATGGCACAACCAGAAGGCTTTGCAACAGATGACACAGGTAATCTGGTTTGTAGATTGACACAGTGGTATTTGAAGTTTCATAGTGTTGTTACTTCTTTTGGTTTTGTTGAGAACAAGCTAGATCAATGTATATACTGCAAGGTCAGTGGGAGAAATTTTATTTTTCTCGTTCTTTATGTTGATGACATCTTGCTTGCTAGTAGCGACATTGGGTTAATGCATGAGACCAAAAGAATATTGTCGCAGAATTTTGACATGAAGGATCTAGGTGAAGCATCTTTTGTTCTTGGCATTGAGATCCATAGGGATCGTTCTCGCCGCATATTGGGCTTATCTCAGAGGGCTTATATTGATCGTGTTCTAAAGAGATTCAATATGCAAGAGTGCAAACCAGGGAATGCTCCAGTTTGCAAAGGTGATAAATTGAGTCTTTCACAATGTCCTCATTCAGAAATTGAGAAAGCACAGATGAAGGGTGTACCTTATGCTAGTGCACTTGGTAGTATCATGTATGCTCAAGTTTGTACTAGGCCAGACATTGCTTTTACAACAGGACTTCTAGGCATGTATCAGTCAAATCCAGGACATGATCACTGGATCGCTGCCAAGAAGGTTTTGAGGTACTTAAAAAGAACTAGAGACTATATGCTGATTTACAGATGTGTTCAGAACTTGCAGCTAGTGGGATATTCAGATTCAGATTATGCTGGTTGTGAGGATGACAAAAAGACGACAACAGGGTATGTCTTTATGCTAGCAGGTGGTGCAGTATCATGGAAAAGTGAGAAACAGAAAACAGTATCATCCTCTACTATGCATGCGGAGTTTATAGCATGCTTTACAGCTGCTACTCAGGCTATTTGGCTCTGGAATCTCATTAGGGAGTTGACCGTGTTTGACTTTATTGATAGACCCATACAGTTGTATTGTGACAATAACTCTGCTGTGTTGTTCATTAACAACAATAGAGGTCTCAAGGGGTCTAAGCATATGGAGGTCAAGTTTTTGACCATAAAGGAGTCCGTGCAGAATGGTGACGTTGCGGTAGAGCATATAACTACAGATGCTATGATTGCTGATCCACTGACGAAAGGTCTACGCCCTTGTGTATTTGAACGACATGTCATTAATATGGGCTTAGAAGCATCATGGGATGCCATTGTTTAGTGGGAGCTTTCTAGTTTTTGCTCTAATAAAGTTTACAATGTTATATTACTTTTAGTAATGATTTTGATATGTATTGAACTTTTACATTCTTTGAAGTTTTTTGAATGTGATATTGAATGCATATCTGTTAAAAACCTCAAGGAATTGTGTAAACCTTGAGTGATGGCTGTGGTATTTATTTTAGCCAAAAGGCATATGTCTTGTTGTCGCGACCCGTCCGAAAGCGGACGCGGCTAATGGATTACCGATCGCGGGCCTTCCCCCGCACAAGGGTGCAGATCGCGGGCTTTGGATCGGCGCGGGCCCTCCCAGGCCCATACCAAATCGCGGCGGGAGTATTTTTCAAAGGGATTCGACGATAACAGTCGATCGCTTTCGACCTTAGTGTGGTCGTGGTGGCATGTGCAACTTGTGCATGCATTTGGAGTCGCCACCGGTCTTTCTTGGAGGGTAGACCGGAGACCTTACTGACCGATTGGGAGAGATCGATCAGTTCTGCGGAACCAAAGATTTTAGGTTCGGGGACTTGGTTACGCTGGTGTCATTACCAACGCCCTTTCGGTACCTAACGCGAGTGATTTTCCTGACTAAGAGTTCATGCATGCGCAAGTTCGGGTGAGGTAGGTTTAATTCAGGGTTTCATGCAGATGGGAAGACTATTCCTATCAGTCACAATGAATTTAAATGAAAGCGCAATCAAGTGCATAAATAAATCACATCAATGCACATCAATTCAAATCAACGGCTTCCTAATATAGCCATAAGGGCTTTGGGGAGGCGTGATTTAGGACCAGGGGTAAAATGGGAAGATTTGGAGGCGATTTAGCCCGAAGGGCAAAATCGTCAATTTTTGGAAGATTTGGATACCGAATTACCCAAAATATTCCATGGCCAGCAGTTTGTGGCCATTTCCCAATTTTGAGAATTTTTTGGAATTTCTAGATTTTTCTTCAATTTTCTGGAGGACAATTTCGCCCAAAGGGCGAAATCGTCATTTTAGAGGGATCGGGGTTCAAAACACCCGGGATGAGCCTTGGCCAGTTGATTGTGGCCATTTCCTATTTTTGGGGATTTTCTTGGATTTTTTTTAGAATTTTTTTGGAAGACGGTTTGCCGGAAGGGCAAAATCGTCATTTCTGGAAAAATCGGGGGTCCAATGTCCCGAAACAGGTCGTGGCCAGTTGAATGTGTCCAATTCCTAATTTCTGGAATTTTTTAGAATTTTTCTGAATTTTCCGAATTTTTTTGAATTTTTTTATGATTTTCCATTTTTTATTGATTTTTGAATTTTTTATTATTATTTATTATTTTGATTTTTTATTAATATTTAAAATTATTCTCCGGGCCGGGTCAAACCCGGCCCGCGCCTCTCGGGCGCCCGGCCCAACCCTACGGCCGAAGCCGGCCCTAGCAAAAACGACGCCGTTTTGATTTTTTTGAGGTTTTTTCTATTTTTTATCATTTTTTTATTTATCAGAAAGCCCACGGATCGGACGGCTCTCAGCGCGCCACGTGGCCTCTTTTGATGCGTCTGATCTTCGGACAAGATCGGACGCTCCATGAAGTGCCACTTGGCCGCATTTTAGCCATCCGATTAATTTTATTTTTATTTTCCGAAAATCGTTTATTAATTATGAAAATCTTTTAATTTTCTGAAAAATCCCAGATCGCGACACGTGGCGAAGCCACGACCGTCCGATCTGGGTGTTTGATTAATTACGGTCCGGGCCCGCCACCGCTGACGTGGTACCCACGTGGCATGCCACGTCAGCCCGCTGACCGTTGACCGGTCTCTTCTCGCCGGAGAAGACGACCGGAGCAACGAAATTCCGGCGAAACCGCCGGAATTGTCGCCGGAAACTCAAGACCGGGACCAAATCTTAACATTTTTGATTCTTTTCTTCGGCCTGCGACTTCCCACCGGCCCAGCATCAATACCCAACCCAAAGAGCAGCCATGAACACGTCGAAAATGGCCGGAACGAACCTCCAGCTTCCCGGCGCCGGCGACGATTTGTATAATTCAATTTTTTTACTCAAGCTCGGTTCCTAACACTCAAACAGCATCCTACGTGGGTCTAGAAGCTTACCTGAACATTCCAAGCTTGATGACCACGCGAACCTCTCCGTCGAGCTTCCGGTTTGAGTCGCGGCCGGCGAAGCCCCGGGCTCGGTTTCCACCGCGCTTTGATGCAAAAATAAAGAGCGAGCAGAGGGAAGGAAAGATGATAAACTCTAGTTTGAATAAACAAACACCCAATAGGAATAATCACAGCTCACAATTCGGATTCGCCAATCCGGTTCCCGTCGACCATTCGTCAAGCAGGTAACATGCGTACTTGGGAACAAGATAAAAACGATCTCGCCGAAACTCGCCGAGGGATGTCGTGATAAAAGGGCTCTTGATTAAGTGTATAGGAATCGTCAGGGAGACCGGGTACTACCGGCTTCGGTCCGACTCGATCGAAACCGAGCCGGACCAAGGAGCTCTGTTCTTCGGCACCAAAACAGAGCAAGAACAGGGGGAGAACACTGACCTTGTCCACCGAGGGCAGCGGTGGCGGTTTGTCGATGCGGCGGCGGTCCGACCCCCCTTCGACGCTTCTTCCTCTCTCTATTTCGCCTTCTATGCCCCCCTCTCGCCTCCGGATCCCCCTTTCCTTCCTCTCTGTCTCCTCCTTTTTACCCCCCGGCCTCCTTCCCTTTTTTTTTGTTTTCTGGCCCCTCGGCCTCCGCGGCCGCCGGTCCACCAAAATAATGCTCCACCACCCTTTGTTCCCCACATTCGTTCTCTCTTTTTTCCTAAACAATTCACGCCCCACTACCCCTTTTTTTTTTCTTCTTCATGCCTTTACGTTTGTCGTTGTGTCGCGCGGGTCTGCAACTGAGTTGCAGACCCGGTTCGGACCGGGTCGGGTCGGGTCCGACCCGACCGGCCCGGTTCGACTCTCCTCGCCTAATTGAACCCCAAATCAACCTATTTTCATGAAATTGATGGCTAAATCAGACTCCTTGACATGTTTTCTATCAAATAAGGGTATTTTCACGAATCAATTGATTGAAATTTGGTGAAAACCCCAAATTGTCCCTAGGATCCGAAATTGATTTTTGTTAAATTGAGGGCCCAAACGACTGAATTAGTCAAAATTGAGGCCACCAATGCATTTAGCATGATGAAAACTATAGGGTAGAGGTGTTCTATTTCAATGGGTATGTCCATACGAAATTTAATTTCAGAAATTGTGAAACCGGGGACTAAATTGAAAGAAAATTATGCAATTAAGCCCTTTTGTTTAAAATTGATCCAATTGGAGGGCAAATTGACCTAATTGCACTTCAAGACTTTATAATACAATGTCATAGCTTATAAAAACCAAGAATTGAAAATTAAAAGACTCGAAAGGGATTTTTTTATGCTCGTTTCGGTTTTAGGTTTGTGAAGGAACCCCATGAATCGAGCCAAATTTCCCTAATAAAAAATGAAAATATTAAAGAGAGAATTAAAATAAAATTTCTGAATATTTTTTTGTAATTTTCTGACCACGGATGGTATTTTTCTGATTTTTTGGTTATTTTTAATAATTAAATAAATAACAAAAAATATTAAAAAATACAAAAAATATTTTTTGTTCAAAATTGGTTCCTAAGGCTAGTCTAAGGCTTCCAAAGTTGATTTTGCAATTTTTGACCTTTTTTTGCTATTTTTAATTAATTTTAGAAATAAAAACTAAAATAAAAGATGGTCAAAAATCGGGTGTCAACAGCTGCCCCTCTTTGAGAGTGAGCTCGTCAGAGGTTGCTTTCAAAGACAAAATGACACCTGAATCTTAACCGACTCGACTGGGGAAAAGAAATGCTATGACATCGGATCTTTAAGCCTTTTTGATGAACGCCCAAATTAATCACCGGTTCACTCTTGCAATTCGAACATGGGTTGGATTGAGAGAGGTTTACCTGAAGCTCACCTGTCGGATGCTGCCGGTTGCGATAACTTTCAAGAAGATACCTAGGACTCATCATTTTATCCTAGGGAGATTAAGCTCTGACCTGTATGGTAGGTCATACCATTATGGGGATTCCTAACTGGTAGGAACCTAAGGAAGGCGTATCACACGCTTTGGGATTTGCCAAGGATTTTGATCCGTATGGTGGATCAGACCATAAGCGGTTCACCTACAGTAAGGCTTACCTAGGAAAATAACTTCTCCGACATTTAGAATTAGTCAAAGCTTTGATCCGTATGGTGGATCGGACCATGGGATTGATCCTTATGGGGGTATCTACCTTTGGATTGACCCTTCAGGCGGTTTCTACCTTTGGTTGACCCTTTAGGCGGTTTCTACCGTGTGTTGATCCTTTAGGCGGTATCTACCTTTGATTTGACCCTTCAGGCGGTTTCTACCATTGGTTGACCCTTCAGGCGGTATCTACCATGAGTTGATCCTTCAGGCGGTATCTACCTTGTGTTGACCCTTCAGGCGGTATCTACCATTGATTTGACCCTTCAGGCGGTATCTACCTTGAGTTTTGATTTTGAAAAGGGGTCTCATGACGAGGGTTCTCCACGTCCGATGGGATTTCCTGAATTTCGAAAAGGGGGTCTCATGACGAGGGTTCTCCACGTTCGATGAGACTGTTTGAATTTTGAAAAGGGGTCTCATGACGAGGGTTCTCCACGTCCGATGAGACTGCTTGATTTTGTTTAAAAGGGGTCCCGAGACGAGGGTTCTCCACGTCCGATAGGGCTGTTTGATATTTTTGAAAAGGATTTTTTTTTTTTTAAGGGTTTCTCTTCCCCAAGAAAATATTGGTAATCTTTGAGAAGACAGCAATTGTCCAATTGACAAAATTTTATGACTTAAGTTTTGGTCATGAAATGTGCATTTTGATGCTGGAGGTTATCCAAAGCATTCTTACAACATGTAAATGTGATCACAAATTCTTTGCATGGAAAATTTGGATCAACAGTTTGAAAATTCCAAAAAGAGTTTGTTCAAAACATCAACTGGAATATTTCTCGACAAGGGGGTCTTCTCACCTGTTTTGAGATAGTGGTTTTTATAGGGGACGCACTCAATTCCCTACTAACCTGTGCCTAGGTTTTAGGCTCATTCGCAGCGCATACATTTTGACCGGTCGGGAGGTCTTCTACGGGACCGTAATGTTGGGCTTGGATATTGGTTTCCAAGGGGGACCCGCTTTGGAGTCGAGGCCATTGAACGAAAGTTTTCACCATCTGCTCCGGGTCTACAAGTCAAGAACCCTGCAAAATGAGAAAGAAATAGTCTTGCTCGTACTTCTTCGAGCTAAGTTATATGTTAACCCAAGTGTCTTAGTCAGAGAAGACTGTTTCAGGGTTGTAACATTGGTAGGATTGGGGACCGAAAAAGGCTTGTTTTTGGCCCAGAATTCGTGACGGGTTTGACATTGGTGATCATTGCTGATTTGCCTCCTGTCATTTCCTTTATGCATCTTTAGTCTTTGAGGTGTGCAATCGACTTTGAGGTGTGCACCAATTCTTTAGAGAGCCTCTCTTGTTGCATTCAGAGAACGATAACTCTCTCTATGTCTTTGTTCTGCGCTCGGCACCATTTGGGGAGCAACCCTTTTGGATTTGGCTCCTTCAGGGATTTCTTCTTTTCCCATCCGGCTTCATTTCGGATCAATTAAACAACTTGCACGAGCATCGGCCTTGCTTTTACCAGGCACTTTGCTTTTTCTCGATGCCGTGGATTTTTCTCATTCACTTTTGAAATCCCATTTTTTTTTATCTTCATGGGATCGTGTTAGACCTACGATCAAAGGTCTAACAAGGTTAAACATTAACTTAGGAATTCTTTTGCAAACCCTAAGTCTTGAGCTTCTTCGTTTCTGAAGTGATGCTGCATCCGTCTTGGAATGTGCAATGATCACCAACGGGTTTATGAAATGATTCTGCAGGCTCAACTTGGCTATGCAAAGGATTCGGTGTGTGGGATAGAGAAATGAATGCTTCTCATCATCCTATGGCACTTGGATTACCATATAAACAACACACAAAGATTAATGTTAGTCCGAGCAAGAAAATTTCTAACCATTTTCTCCTGATGCTGCTGGACTCACCTCCATTTTGCCCCGATGTGGGGTGGTTCTTGACAGGGTTAAGAATGAAAACCGACGTTCAAAGGGGTTATCAACGGTCACCTGTAGTGTTTGGGGGATATGAAACGAATGCCTCCGTCGTCCCAACCCATGTAATCGCTGCGAATGGTCCCTACTTCCGTAGGTCCAGATTCTGCTGTCTTATCCGCTCCATTTCTCTCTTAAGTGTGTATAGGACGTGTTTGGACTAGGCTTTGCCTCTCGTCTTTTGAGAAAACGTCCTTTTGAAAGTTTTGAACAACTTTTGATTGGAAAAATCTCTTTCGTTTTCTCCAAAAATTTTACCCGTCAATGGGATTTTATGATGCCCAATGCATGTTCAGATAACCTCATGTTTCAAAACATGAATGCCAATGAAGTTAGAATCCTATGTCTTTTCTAGACATCAGATTCTAAAAGCTTTTCTTTTCTTCTCTATTTTTTATTCAACATTTTCAATGGATTGGGGAAAGGGATACTTACCTGTCCCCCGCGGCTGGAGATCCCCTCGGTCGTGTGCCCCTGCGAGTGCACACAGGTTGTCAAAATTTGTCCTCCTTGATGGTGAGTCCCTATCAAGGATAAATAGCAAGTGTTAACTCATATTCCCAAATTGAAGACAAATTGGGACAATACAACTTTACTCTTGGTTCTCATCCCGTTCTGACGTCGCGTATCGATATGAACCACGTCTATCAATTCCGCTTATCCATGCTTGGAATATTTGCAATATCAATGGCTCAGCTGCCCCCGGTTGGGCAACGTCTGTTTTATTATTTGAACAGATGTCTCCTTGGGTGATTTATCCACGTTTAACACCTGAGAATGGAAAGAAATGAGACATTACTTTGGTATTCGGTTGAAGATCGTTTAGGAACGATACATCGTTTTACCAAATGGGAGGCTTCGTGACCAAACGTATTTCGTGCTGAATGGGGGTAGATCCCATTATGCTCCGCGGGTGATAGTCATCGTTCATGGAATTTGCTCCACGGATTAAGTGATTAATCCATGGCCCTTGGCTCGAAGACGTTCAAAGGGTAATGTTGACACTCAGAGCGGTTAGTTTTCAGCGTTAATTACAATGTTCCCGCGGGAACTTTACAACGAAATCCGTAACACATTCATTCGATGTATTCACCTCTCACTCTCCTGAGCCTTCTAATGATTTAGCACACGAGCTTCGAACCAGATGTCCGGTCGCCGGTACCGGTCACGACTGCGAAGATGCACTTGTTCCAAAATGCTTGACCCATAGGCTGAGTTGCTCATTCAGGAGATCGTCCGACCGCTCGAGTCGTCCAAGTTGAGCATCCTTAATTGCTGGTGACGGACTTCTCCCATTTTCGGCTTGAACAACCTGGTTTCTCGGTTTATGCGTGATCTACACGCCGAGTTGCTCACTGAGGGACTCGCTTGAAATTTCAAGCCATTGACGCCCAAGTCGGGCATCCTCAACCGTTGGCGATGGGTTCCTCACACTACTTTCGACATGAACAACCTCACTTCTCGAGTTGGTATTTTCATCGTTGTCCAGTAGGTTTGTACCCGATGCTGGATTCGCCGTAGGAATAACACTAACGATCGGTTGGTGCTCAAATTGGGGAGTCCATACCTGCTGAAATTGTTGTACATACTCTTGGGGAGTACCAGGGTAACTCAGGGGGGAATTCAGCCGATCGAACCAAGAATAGATGTTTTCAAGGAGATCGTCTGAACCATCGAGCGACTGACACTCAGGTTGAGTATTGTCGACTACTGGAGAAGGAATCTTTTTGCCATTTTCGTCATGGACCACCTGATTCTTCGAGCCGGAATCTCCGTAATCGTCTCGCAAGATTGTATGTGCATCTCCTGCCAGTGTTAGATCCACTGTAGGACTAGTATTAACGGCCAGTCGGTGCTCAGACTGGGGAGTCCCGATTTGCTGAAATTGCGGTACATACTCCTGAGGAGTACTGGGATAACCCATGGGAGTACTCTGATTGATGCCTGAACAATCGACCGTGTAATTGTCAGTCCCATCGGTGTTAAGAGGTGATTGGATGCTTCCTGCTTCATGAGGATTGCGATCACAGCCATGCTCATCGTTTAAACTTGAACTGCCTCTCTCTTGGTCTAGCGCCACTCGTCCATCTCTCAGTAGTCTTTTGTAGCACCAAAGGTGGTTCCTGACTTTATTTCTATCCAATTCCGGCATGTTCATGATCTTGAGTATGCGCGATGGGCGAGCCAAACTGATCCCTAACTGTTGAACTGCATCAACAAATTTGCTATGAAGCTCCGAGGTCCAATAAAACCTTGTTTTCTTGCTAGCTGAAGTAGGGTTGGCAACTCGGCGGCTACTCTTCGTGGAATCTGGTCGTGTTGAACCGCCTCTATCTTGGTCTAGCGACGCTCGTCCATCTCTCAGTAGTTTCTTGTAGCGCCAAAGGTGATTCTTGACCATATTTTTAGTCAGTCCCGGCACGTTCATGATTTCGAGTATGCGCAATGGGCAAGCAAAACTGATCCCCAACTGTTGAACTGCATCAACAAATTTGCTATGAAACTCCGGGGTCCAACGAAATCTTATTTTCTTGCTAGCCGAAGTGGTGTCAGCAACTTGGCGGTTACTCTTCTCGGAATCTGGTCGTGTTGGAGGTTGCTCTGGAGGGGATTTAGTGGTCTCAGATCGGCTGGTCATGATGGTGAGTTCATCATCGAGCGGACCCGACTTGTCATGACGCATGTTCCCTTCCACAATGGGCGTCGACTTTGACCTTATAGCACTAGTTTCCTCTTGTAGATCCTCGGCGGTACCCGCCTGTTCCGAAAGATGTTGCGAAGGGCATTGCAACAAATGAGCATTATAAACCCCCAGAGCTGGCTCTTCAGTGAATACTCCGTCCGTGGGAACAGGGTTACCGCACTCCAGGCAAATAGCGATGCTTAGAGCTTTTTTGTACTGAGTGTTTTTTATTCGAAGCTTTTCATTTTCCTCCCTTACAACCGCTAACTCGTGCCGATCGCGTTGCTGCTTCAGCCGGGTTCGTTTGTTTTCAAACCAGCACTTGACCTTCCGAGGCTCCCACCCTATCTCCTGGCCCATTTTGATTTTCTGTTCCATGTCCGGATAGGGGTATTCCCTGAAAAACAATTCGAGTTTATGGACTTGACCTGAAGTGTTGCGTTTGAGATATTCCCCTTTCTGACGCTGATAACCGTCGCGGGTACTGTTCTCGTTAACCAAGCCGCGGGTTTCATCATTAGAAGGATCGGTCTCCATGGCCCTCGTGTCAGGTTCGGTCCTGAGATCTTCAAACTCTTCCAGCAGCTCAAGCTCGGAGACCTCCAAGTCTGGCGCTTCCAGTAAATGACAGAATCCCTTGAACATTTTGACCGGGATATCACTGTTTGATTTTCCGTTAACTCAGCTTTCTTTGCTCCTCCTTGGATCTTCACTTTCTCTGCAAATTCTGAGAGGTTAAAGGAGCCGGATCACCGTTCTTCGATCAAAGGTGATGGCTACCCGACGAGCGCTCTTCTCAATGTTTCGAGATTCCCACTTCGTCCTTTTGTGATGGCTACTTGACGAGCGTTTTTCTCAAGGCTTCGTAATTCCCACTTTGTCCTTTTTTGCTCTTTTCTACGTGAACGGAGCCTGAAGATCTCTTGCGTTGATTTCGCTTTGTCGAGCACTACGCTTGTCCCCCTGGCCCAGTCTCTAGAGTAACAAGCCTGCCCACCTTTCGGCGCCATTATGTTTCGTAAAACCCGAGATCACAGGACGGTGGTGGATTCGTGACTCATCGGGGATGCATTAACGAAACCCGCTTGGCTCTACTGCACATAAAATATTATTACCACATTCTCCCTGTACTCGAGCATTTATAAGGTGATAGATTGATGTCAAGAAGATTAACACTTTAGCCTTATCAGACTCAGCCTCTCAAACACTCTTCACTCTCTCACTCTCTTCTCCGTCATTCCATCGCATATGGATTCCTCCTCTATGCCTGTTGCCTTACCTGAAGCTTCGACCCAATGGGAGAGATTTTACCACCTCTTGGGTAGGGGTTATGGCTACATAAACAATCATCCTGAAGCTGAGGTTGAAGTTCGTACTCTGATTCCGGCCCTGGATACTGCGTGTATTGAAGGTACGAAACTGCAAAGGGAGTTTGTGATCTTCCCAACTCTCTTTAACAATTTCATGCAGGCTTACGAAGTTGCTAGCCGGGAGGTCACTTTGGCTGGTATCGTGCGAGCCCGTTATCAGGACCGAACTGAGTCCCTGATGTTGGCCATGCTGACGGCCGATAACCATAAAAGGGCTGTTGAATACGCCCACGCCCAGGTTTCGATGCTGGTCCGTGAGAGGGACAACTTGGTGGAGCGTCTGGCTCTTTTTGACACCGCCTTTGAGCAAGACCAGCACAACTTCGTGCTGAGGTTCCAGTGTGCCTGGTTGGAGGAAAGGCTTGAAGACCTGAGCATGGATATAGCTCGCGGGAGGGTGCTGGCTCATGACTTAGAGCTTGAGTTCGAGTACTATGACACCAAGGTGAACGAACTTAAGGAGAAATGTCGTCTCCTTTTCTTCAAGCTTGTAGACCTCGATTCCCGGAGTGTGGGTTGTAAGCAAGGCATGGATAGCATGGAGAGTCAGTTAAGCTTTTTTGTGATGCTTGTCAGAACTCATTTTGGGTTTACTGCTCCCCCTCAGTGATCCACTTGTAAACTTTCCTGCTGAATGAAATAAATGCGAATTTGTTTATATATGCTCTTTCATTCTGCATTGTTGACTAGCCAAGAAAGGTTTTTGCTTTCGGATTTACGCGACTCCTTTTTCGCCTGTGTCAACAGATTGACTACGCATCATTCTCACAGCCCGACGCTTTATATTTGATTGACCTGAATGCCTCGTGAGAAATAGATTTGTAGTTGCTCGAAACTTAAAGATTGCCCCTGATTTTGCGGTCATTGCGTTTGGGGCCGCTAGTAATCTTTCACTTTCGAGCTCGATCACATTCTGCTAGTAACTCATGCTATCAATTCTGCCTTCACGCGTCGGGGCTGATTTTACCTTGAACTTAATAACAAGGAATTACCGTATACACACGAGATGACGTTTGCGAAAAACATTATGCAGAATCAACTCTAGCTATTGAAGAAACAAACGCATGCACCGATGAGAACTTTACAATAGGAGATACATCCTTCTCGCGTACATCCCCTTCTTTCTTGGGGCATGTCCAATGACTAACCAGTCTGGCCTCAGCTTAGGTGTGCCATTACCAAGTGCAGATCATGGTTGCCAACCTTTAATAGCTTCCAACTGATCGAACCAGGTATCAAGTCCTTCATCGAAGAAATCACCCGACCCCTCGAACGATTGATGTGTAGGTTGAGCTGCATCGCCCGACGGGTTCTTCGAACTGGAACCTCCATCTTTGTCCGGGATTATAAGAGGAGATTTGATCGATTGACTACCACAAGCATCTCCCACTTGGGGATTAGGGAAATAAGAGTGCTCCAAGCTTTCTCCCATTAGATCATCTGAAGCCATATGCTCTGATTGGGCAAACCCCTGAGCACTGGGCGTGGTGGGCTGATCTGCGACAGGATGAACACTGACTAGCTGCTGCTCGGACGGAGGAGTGCTTACTCGTTGCACTTGTGATGCGTGTTCTTGAGGAATATTGAAATGACTCGCGAGGATATCCTGATCAAATCCCCAATAGTCGTCCAGATTCGACCGGGCCTCATTTGTCATAAGGGTGCTGGGTTCGCAGCCGAGTCTATTGGTAGGATTCAGTTCTGCATAACGCTGTCCTAACGCCCTTCTGTAGCAACCAAGGTGATTCGCGACTAATTGCTTGGTAAGTCCCGGTACGTTCATGACCCTAAGTATGCTTGTCGGACCTATGAAGTCGAGTCCTATCTGTCGAACTGCGTCCAAGAACTTGAGATGAAGCTCCGGGGGCCAAGTGAATTTCTTCTTCTCGTCGTCCAGAGTGGCGTAGATAGCCTGCCGACTAACCTCTAACTCCTCTTGAACCGTATCTGATCTTACCGGAAGCTGTTGTGGAGGAGATTCATGGGCTTCGATGAGGTGACTCCGATCATAACGACACGTATCTTCTTCCTCCGAAGACACTGGTATAATTTCTGTAGGATCGATCTGCTCATGCGCGCCATTAGCAGGATCTGATTGTACCGGAGATGGCTCAAGGGAGCAGGGGGATAAATGAGCACCTTCCATCTTCGTAGAAGGCTTACTGGGGAACAATTTACTGAGGGTGGTAGGGCCACCGCAGTCAGGGCAGGTAATAGTACTGAGAATTTTCTCATACCACATGTTTTCCATTTGAAGGTTTTGGTTCTGCTCTTTTAGGGCCGTGATCTCCTTACGCCTGTGTTGGACACCTAGTCTGAAACGTCTATTCTGAAACCAAAAATGGATTCTCATAGGATTCATTCCCAGCTTCTGGCCCAATTCAATCTTTTGTTCCTCGTTTGGGCAAGGGCATTCATCGAAGAAAGCTTCAAGCTCCTGGATTTCTTTCCGAGCGTAGCGCTGGCGACTTTTTCTTTTTCGGGGTTGAGCGTCGTGGCCACTGCCGTCGTCACCACTGCGATCTTGATGTTCGTCACCGGCGATGTTGAGTTCCATGGCTTCGATGTCGAATCTGATTCTAGAGAATTTGAGGTCTCTCAACGAACTCGTCACTCGGGGTTCTCTGTTCTCTTTTGTATACTCGCTCTTTCGATTTGTTGCCTCCTTTTCTTCGAAAGCTAGGTCTGTTCAGCGTTCTGTTTTTGAAACGACGGAACTGTTTACCTCCTGCTCAGCTTTCCGACACGAAGGGGTAATCAAATCCTTCCGCGGCTTCTTCGATAGTAGCGCTCGCCTTTCACTTTTCCTCGATAGTCATGCCTGTTCAGCACTGTCTTCTCTTTTTAAGTGGCAGAGCTGTTCACTCGCCGCCCAGCTTTATGCGTGATGGAACAACACAATCCTTTCGCGGCTTCTTCGATAGTTGCGCTCGCCTTTCACTTTTCCTCAATAGTCATGCATGTTCAGCACTGTCTTCTCTTTTTAAGTGGCAGAGCTGTTCACTCGCCGCCCAGCTTTATGCGTGATGGAACAACACAATCCTTTCGCGGCTTCTTCGATAGTTGCGCTCGCCTTTCACTTTTCCTCAATAGTCATGCCTGTTCAGCACTGTCTTCTCTTTTTAAGTGGCAGAGCTGTTCACTCGCCGCCCAGCTTCATGCGTGATGGAACAACACAATCCTTTCGCGGCTTCTTCGATAGTTGCGCTCGCCTCCCTCCCAGCTTTAATAATGGCGAGACCGAATTTGTCAGGCCTGAAATTGCGGATCAGGACATGTCTGATGATTCACGGGAGGAGCAGCCCTCGCTTTACATTAATTAACCCGGCTCCACAAGCATTATTGCTGCAACTTTTCTCCACTCTCGAGACGCTATAAAATGCGGAGTTGGTGTTTGGGAGATTAACGCTCTCATATAATTTGCTTCCATCCTCTAATCGCTCCACTACACACATCTCCGTCGAAAATGGCTTCTTCCCAAGTTCACACTTTCTCAGCCGAAGCTTTGACTCGATGGAAAGAGTTCTATAACCTCTTGGGTCGAGGCTACGCTCACATAGCCGATCATCCCGAAACCGAGGATGAGATCAGAGTCATGTTCGGGGACCTGGACATCACCTCCCTCGAGGGTACCGCGTTGGGGAGGGAATACAATATTTTTCCAACGCTCTTTACGAACTCCTTGGAGGTCTACCGCGCTGCTCATCGGGGAGTTACCGTGGCTCGTGTCTTGCGAGCCCGTTATGAGGATCAGTCCGACCGCCTAGCGTTGGCTGACTACCTGGCCGATAGTCACAAAAAGGCTGTTGAGTTCGCCAAAGAGCGGGTTTCGACATTGCTACGCGAGAGGAGGAATCTGGTGGAGGACTTAGCTCTATCTCTGGCTACCTATGAGCGCGATCGACGTAATGCCCTGCTAAGGAATCGGAGCGAGTGGCTGGAAGAAAGGCTCAACGGCATAAACGAGGATATAACTCGTGAGAATGGACTTGTTCGGGACTTGGAAGCAGTCGCCGAAGATCACGAGACTCAGGTTGTTGCAGTCAATGATGAACGCAAACGCCTCCACCTCAGGCTTGCGGACCATGATACGCGGAGTGGTGCGTATAAACAAAGCATCCATAACCTGGAGGGCCAGCTGGGCTCCTTTGTGTCGTTGATTAGGGCTCACTTCTGCTTTACTTTTCCACCCCAATGAATTGTATGATCTGGTTTGGGCAAGAATGAATGAAAGCCCCTGTGTTTGTTTTAGCTTTTATATGATCCATTTCTTCGAGCATCCGGACATCTTAGACTTGGATGAGCCGATCCATAATAAGTCGAGTAGATGTGTTCTGATTTTCTAACTCACTCATGGTCAGATGAAAGAATAGCCTCAGACTTATCCAAGAAAAGATTTCTTTATGCTACTTGTTTTTCACCTGCAAATGAAAAGACCGAGTCAAAAGGAATAATCTGAAAAAGAAAGCATAGACCCCTTTCAATCTTATGCTTGCTCGTAATTAATAATGACAAGAACTTTTACAAGGGTTTTAATCTTGTGCGAAAAGTTTTTATCAATATTCCTCGAAAGAAAGCATACTATTGAAAGGAATGTAATTCACGATAATTGCTTTTGACCAATATTCAGAAGAGCGAATTAGTCAAAAATGCAAGGCATAACGACGTGTTTTTAAATTTAATTGAAGATACGGCATCCAAATCAAGGCCGTTTTGTTAAGAACGAGAGCAATTTGGACATCTATCTCGTCATTAAATTCGAAATAACGTCAATACTCTTGATCAATTATCGTGGATTACTTAGTGACGTATGACATGCATGGACCAATTCAAGTGTATAATTCCTTCTAGCGAAATTGGGGTTGGATTACCCTGTACGACCAAAAAGGTCGTGTAAGATTTTCAACTTTAGTTTCCTCTAAAGGAATTATAAACTTGACTTGGGAGTATTCGGATGATTAGAGAAAATGCCACTATCACATTCCCATGACCCGTCAAAAGAAATACAACCGAGTTCCATCTGAATGTATACACTAATAGATCCCTAATACAATCACTCTAAGGGGTGAGATAGAGAAAGCCTCGATAAAAATAAACCCTATACAAGAGGACTAGTAATGGAAAATGAAACCAAGGAATGTGATCCTAACGTTTAAGGATGCCCCAAGTTCGATCTGTGACTTCCGGATCACTTGCCCCAACTCGTCATCTTCATTGGACGATATCTCAATAATGTCCATAGTAGGCTCCTTTGTTGCTCACTCGGTGTTCGCCCTGGGATATCATCCTCCTCGTCTTCTATCAAGGACGTTTGGGAAAAACACATGCATCTACCCTTGAAATGGCATTTAATCTAATCACCAGAATGCAATGAATGAAATGCCTATATTTATATGAACTGTAATAGTTTTGAGGGATATAGAGTCTTACCAACCCAACTCGTCGACTTATGTGCGATTTTAGGTGTACCAACCGCCCAAAGACATGCGCATGAGACAAGTGATGGTGAACTTCTAAAAATCATAGGGTTTGGCACCTAAGGTTAAGGTTCCCACCTCGAGTTCTAGAAAGAGCCGATTCCATTGCACAACTATCGTTGCATTGGGACTCAATCCATAGTTCGAAGCGAGCGGAATTGAGAAGTGGATTACCCCGTGTTTTTCCTCACGGAGATTCCATTTTCAATTCCTTCTATTGTGTTCCTAAAGGCGGCGCCTGGGGTTTTAGGCGCGGTTGTGTGTGTCCATGTGTCGTGATCATCACAATGCAAGTCATGCACAACAATTTATCAATCAGCACTTCAAATCATCCACACAACATACATTCCTACGCCACACCTGCGTAAAATAAAGTTAATCACAGACTACACCCCTTATTACTCCAATCTGCAAAAACATATAACACCTATCGTGAGCGGACTTACCTCACCTTCAAGAGCGCCTGTAGGGTAAGAAAAATCACTCAATTTTTATTACGGCCTAAGTCCACTTGAGGTCTAGAACCATAGTTTCTAGAACAAGTTCCCCAGCGGAGTCGCCAGCTGTCGCGACCCGTCCGAAAGCGGACGCGGCTAATGGATTACCGATCGCGGGCCTTCCCCCGCACAAGGGTGCAGATCGCGGGCTTTGGATCGGCGCGGGCCCTCCCAGGCCCATACCAAATCGCGGCGGGAGTATTTTTCAAAGGGATTCGACGATAACAGTCCATCGCTTTCGACCTTAGTGTGGTCGTGGTGGCATGTGCAACTTGTGCATGCATTTGGAGTCGCCACCGGTCTTTCTTGGAGGGTAGACCGGAGACCTTACTGACCGATTGGGAGAGATCGATCAGTTCTGCGGAACCAAAGATTTTAGGTTCGGGGACTTGGTTACGCTGGTGTCATTACCAACGCCCTTTCGGTACCTAACGCGAGTGATTTTCCTGACTAAGAGTTCATGCATGCGCAAGTTCGGGTGAGGTAGGTTTAATTCAGGGTTTCATGCAGATGGGAAGACTATTCCTATCAGTCACAATCAATTTAAATGAAAGCGCAATCAAGTGCATAAATAAATCACATCAATGCACATCAATTCAAATCAACGGCTTCCTAATATAGCCATAAGGGCTTTGGGGAGGCGTGATTTAGGACCAGGGGTAAAATGGGAAGATTTGGAGGCGATTTAGCCCGAAGGGCAAAATCGTCAATTTTTGGAAGATTTGGATACCGAATTACCCAAAATATTCCATGGCCAGCAGTTTGTGGCCATTTCCCAATTTTGAGAATTTTTTGGAATTTCTAGATTTTTCTTCAATTTTCTGGAGGACAATTTCGCCCAAAGGGCGAAATCGTCATTTTAGAGGGATCGGGGTTCAAAACACCCGGGATGAGCCTTGGCCAGTTGATTGTGGCCATTTCCTATTTTTGGGGATTTTCTTGGATTTTTTTTAGAATTTTTTTGGAAGACGGTTTGCCGGAAGGGCAAAATCGTCATTTCTGGAAAAATCGGGGGTCCAATGTCCCGAAACAGGTCGTGGCCAGTTGAATGTGTCCAATTCCTAATTTCTGGAATTTTTTAGAATTTTTCTGAATTTTCCGAATTTTTTTGAATTTTTTTATGATTTTCCATTTTTTATTGATTTTTGAATTTTTTATTATTATTTATTATTTTGATTTTTTATTAATATTTAAAATTATTCTCCGGGCCGGGTCAAACCCGGCCCGCGCCTCTCGGGCGCCCGGCCCAACCCTACGGCCGAAGCCGGCCCTAGCAAAAACGACGCCGTTTTGATTTTTTTGAGGTTTTTTCTATTTTTTATCATTTTTTTATTTATCAGAAAGCCCACGGATCGGACGGCTCTCAGCGCGCCACGTGGCCTCTTTTGATGCGTCTGATCTTCGGACAAGATCGGACGCTCCATGAAGTGCCACTTGGCCGCATTTTAGCCATCCGATTAATTTTATTTTTATTTTCCGAAAATCGTTTATTAATTATGAAAATCTTTTAATTTTCTGAAAAATCCCAGATCGCGACACGTGGCGAAGCCACGACCGTCCGATCTGGGTGTTTGATTAATTACGGTCCGGGCCCGCCACCGCTGACGTGGTACCCACGTGGCATGCCACGTCAGCCCGCTGACCGTTGACCGGTCTCTTCTCGCCGGAGAAGACGACCGGAGCAACGAAATTCCGGCGAAACCGCCGGAATTGTCGCCGGAAACTCAAGACCGGGACCAAATCTTAACATTTTTGATTCTTTTCTTCGGCCTGCGACTTCCCACCGGCCCAGCATCAATACCCAACCCAAAGAGCAGCCATGAACACGTCGAAAATGGCCGGAACGAACCTCCAGCTTCCCGGCGCCGGCGACGATTTGTATAATTCAATTTTTTTACTCAAGCTCGGTTCCTAACCCTCAAACAGCATCCTACGTGGGTCTAGAAGCTTACCTGAACATTCCAAGCTTGATGACCACGCGAACCTCTCCGTCGAGCTTCCGGTTTGAGTCGCGGCCGGCGAAGCCCCGGGCTCGGTTTCCACCGCGCTTTGATGCAAAAATAAAGAGCGAGCAGAGGGAAGGAAAGATGATAAACTCTAGTTTGAATAAACAAACACCCAATAGGAATAATCACAGCTCACAATTCGGATTCGCCAATCCGGTTCCCGTCGACCATTCGTCAAGCAGGTAACATGCGTACTTGGGAACAAGATAAAAACGATCTCGCCGAAACTCGCCGAGGGATGTCGTGATAAAAGGGCTCTTGATTAAGTGTACAGGAATCGTCAGGGAGACCGGGTACTACCGGCTTCGGTCCGACTCGATCGAAACCGAGCCGGACCAAGGAGCTCTGTTCTTCGGCACCAAAACAGAGCAAGAACAGGGGGAGAACACTGACCTTGTCCACCGAGGGCAGCGGTGGCGGTTTGTCGATGCGGCGGCGGTCCGACCCCCCTTCGACGCTTCTTCCTCTCTCTATTTCGCCTTCTATGCCCCCCTCTCGCCTCCGGATCCCCCTTTCCTTCCTCTCTGTCTCCTCCTTTTTACCCCCCGGCCTCCTTCCCTTTTTTTTTGTTTTCTGGCCCCTCGGCCTCCGCGGCCGCCGGTCCACCAAAATAATGCTCCACCACCCTTTGTTCCCCACATTCGTTCTCTCTTTTTTCCTAAACAATTCACGCCCCACTACCCCTTTTTTTTTCTTCTTCATGCCTTTACGTTTGTCGTTGTGTCGCGCGGGTCTGCAACTGAGTTGCAGACCCGGTTCGGACCGGGTCGGGTCGGGTCCGACCCGACCGGCCCGGTTCGACTCTCCTCGCCTAATTGAACCCCAAATCAACCTATTTTCATGAAATTGATGGCTAAATCAGACTCCTTGACATGTTTTCTATCAAATAAGGGTATTTTCACGAATCAATTGATTGAAATTTGGTGAAAACCCCAAATTGTCCCTAGGATCCGAAATTGATTTTTGTTAAATTGAGGGCCCAAACGACTGAATTAGTCAAAATTGAGGCCACCAATGCATTTAGCATGATGAAAACTATAGGGTAGAGGTGTTCTATTTCAATGGGTATGTCCATACGAAATTTAATTTCAGAAATTGTGAAACCGGGGACTAAATTGAAAGAAAATTATGCAATTAAGCCCTTTTGTTTAAAATTGATCCAATTGGAGGGCAAATTGACCTAATTGCACTTCAAGACTTTATAATACAATGTCATAGCTTATAAAAACCAAGAATTGAAAATTAAAAGACTCGAAAGGGATTTTTTTATGCTCGTTTCGGTTTTAGGTTTGTGAAGGAACCCCATGAATCGAGCCAAATTTCCCTAATAAAAAATGAAAATATTAAAGAGAGAATTAAAATAAAATTTCTGAATATTTTTTTGTAATTTTCTGACCACGGATGGTATTTTTCTGATTTTTTGGTTATTTTTAATAATTAAATAAATAACAAAAAATATTAAAAAATACAAAAAATATTTTTTGTTCAAAATTGGTTCCTAAGGCTAGTCTAAGGCTTCCAAAGTTGATTTTGCAATTTTTGACCTTTTTTTGCTATTTTTAATTAATTTTAGAAATAAAAACTAAAATAAAATATGGTCAAAAATCGGGTGTCAACACTTGTTACACGTAAAGCATAATTAACTATAAAGGTGAGACATATGTTGGTTCGTTGGAACCGTAAAGATGTTCTCTCGTGACACATCCGATTTTGTGACACATAAAGTGAGAGAATGGTGACTGACAAAGAGGATAACATATAAGGTGTCTCTATTATTTGAGATGTTGTCCAATTGCCATACTACCATATCAAATCCATATCAGTAGAGTTAAGAGCATATGTGATCGTGGATGGCTCTGTGTCTTCTGATGCAGTTACTGGCATGGTCCGGTGCTTAAGATTTTATGGGATCGGATTGACTGTTGGGTGTCGCGACCCATCCGAAAGCGGACGCGGCTAATGGATTACCGATCGCGGGCTTTAGATCGGCGCGGGCCCTCCCAGGCCCATACCAAATCGCGGCGGGAGTATTTTTTGAGGGATTCGACAATAAGAGTCGATCGCTTTCGACCTTCAGTGTGGTCGTGGTGGCATGTGCAACTTGTGCATGCATTTGGAGTCGCCACCGGTCTTTCTTGGAGGGTAGACCGGAAACCTTACTGACCGATTGGGAGAGGTCGATCAGTTCTGCAGAACCAGAGATTTTGGGTTCGGGGACTTGGTTACGTCGGTGTCATTACCAACGCCCTTTCGGTACCTAACGCGAGTGATTTTCCTAGCTAAGAGTTCATGCAGGCGCAATTTTAGGTGAGGTAAGTCTAACTTTGCACATTAACCAGTTTAACATGCTCACGTAAATAAATAGATGCCAATCACATAAACATCTATCCTACGTGGTGATCATGGAATAATGATTTAATGGGTCTCGAGCCAATAAGACCACATTTAATCATTTTAATATTTTAATAACGGAGAGCCGCTCTTCGCTTCTTCTTGGTTTCTTGAACTCGTCAAGAATCGGGCCCCAAAGAGCTCGCCGACTTAAAAGGCTCCTCCACGTAATCCTCGTAGCATTTACATCAACAATTGACTATGCTAAAAATAAAGATTACATGAAAAATAAAAGGAGTACGCAGCCTCCATTTTTATAATTACAACCCCAAATATATAAATAATCACCATACATTCATACATAGATCAATCACATTGATTAGGGATTTTTCCATGATCACCACCCTTCCACGTAAGTAATAAATTCACAATTTAAAACTTAGGAAGGCACAATAAAAATTCTACGTTGAATCATATTCAGAATTTTTACGTAAAATAAGATAGCCATAAATTTTCGATTCAAAATTGATTTAGTCTCAATTTTTGCTACGTTGATTAATTTATCATATAAAATAATCAACCGCCATTAGCCATGTAAGACGAACAATTCGTTAATACATATTGGCCATAGTATTGCAAAAATTGCAAAAAATCAATTAAATGCACGAAAACACCTAAGGATCGGCTCTGATACCACTGTTGGGATCCACGTAACACGTAGCGGAAATAAATAACAACCCATACATGTATCTCCAGAGGCGTACTTCGTGCATTTCAATCACAAAGTCTCAAAGGGAGTAAATGGATTACCTCTCGTAGCGTGCTTGAACGGAGGTGTCGGTTCGATGTTCTTCGATCTCAGCCTCCACAAGTGTTAGACATCTAGTTCGGACGCACCACCAATTGACGAACGGGGAAACGACTAATAACTCCACAACAATTGTGCTAGCAATATGCGGAATTAATATTCCAACTTAGTATATTTTGCTCACTCAAGATTATGAGAATATAGAGAGTGTTTGTGTTCTTCTCTCTAAGCTCTCAAAAATTTGCACACTCTACAAAATGTCTCCCCCCTCTAAGAATTTTCTCAACGTATGTCCTCTCTCCTTTAACCTCAAAACTCTTGTCATCCTTTTATAGCCAAAAACACCTTCCAATAAATTGAATTATAAAATAGCACTAACAATTATAAATGCTATCTAAAAATAACACTCACAATTTATAATACAAAAATGCTATTTAAAAATAACACAAACAATAGCACTCACAATTTATGATACAAAAATGCTATTTAAAAATAGCACTAACAATTATAAATGCTATCTAAAAATAACACTCACAATTATAATATAAAAATGCTATTTAAAAATAACACTAACAATAGCACTCACAATTTATAATACAAAAATGCTATTTAAAAATAGCACTAACAATTATAAATGCTATCTAAAAATAATACTCACAATTTATAATACAAAAATGCTATTTAAAAATAGCACTAACAAAGGTGTTAAAAATAATAACCATTATTATTATTACAAGAGTTAAAGAGGTTACCAAACAGTATAAATACGCATAACGTATAAATACGCATGACGTATAAATACGTAGAGCATACATATACATCCAAACTACCAAATTAGCCTGAATTGAGGCCGCCAATGGATTGGGCATGATGAAAATTATGGGGTAGAGGTGTTGAATTTTAATGGATATGCCCGTGTGAAATTCAAGATCCGTGAAACCGGGGACTAATTGAAAGAAAAATATGCAATTAAGCCTTTTTAGTTAAAATTGATCAAATTGGAGGGCAAACTGACCCAATTGCACTTCAAGACTTTAGAATACAATGTCATAGCTTATAAAAAGTGAGAATTGAAAATTAAAAGACTCGAAAAGGATTTTTTTGGGTTCGGTTTGGGTTTATGTTTGTTAAGGAACATGTTGACCCTAGCCGAATTTTTGAGATTTAAAGTAACACACTTGAAGAGAAAATTAAAATAAAATTATCGAATATTTTTGGGTATTTTTCTGACCACGAATGGTATTTTTCTGATTTTTTGGGTATTTTTATAATTAAATAAATTCGAAAAATATTAAAAAATACCAAAAAAATATTTTTTGTTCAAAATTGGTTCCTGAGGCTAGGCTAAGGCTTCCAAAGTTGATTTTGTGATTTTATGACCTTTTTTGATATTTTAATTTATTTAAAAAATAAAAATTACAATGATAGATGGTCAAAAATCAGGTGTCAACATTGGGAATTATCTCTAGACCAATATAAAGATGCCCATATACAGTACAGTTTCAATTAATTTAGCCCAAGTGGGAGAATGTTAGAATATTCCGTTTTAATATTCAATTGTGGGCTTTATTAATTGTTACTGTAATTATTATTTGGTCTAATAAGAAAGATATATATTATTTCCTAATTCAAGTAGGATATGGTGCTGGATAGTATGGGCCGAGATATCCTTATCCTTGATGAGGGGGTAGGGTTCATTCTCTATAAATAGTGCTTAAGTCCCTCATCTAAACCCTAATGTCCACATAACCTCACATATAGAAATCGTCAGAAACGACAGTGAGTGGCCGTCTCATTGAAGCCAGTGATCAAGGGGGTTCATAAAGGAGAAGCTCTTAAGCATTGGATTCTCGCAATTCCGCATCAAGAACGATGAATCCAAAACAAGGTGTGTTAATTCTTTAACTCTATGGAACAGGGATTTGTGTATCTGTACGTGTGTATTTTGGATTGCTGCATATGGATTAAATACGCAGCCTAGAGTAAAGTCCTCTCATCGTTACATCTTTACTTGTTTTTTTATTTATGCTCCACTGGATGTCTCACGTGCTTTCGGTATGCCGATTAAATAATTAAGAATGGACCATCTCAACTTGTGTTAAAATTCTTAGTCCTTCTCGTTGCCTACTGGATTAGAGGTCATAGAGCTTGAATTGCTTCGCACTCTTCGGAAAATATGTGCACGTCCTGTGGGGTTTGTGGTTTCCCTTGTCTTGATATTGATTAACTTTCTGGATTAGTTCATGTCTTTCATAATCTACGGATAACTCTGTGCTTGGACTAGATAACACCCAATTGTTGAGGTGCTTTGTGGCAGCTCCAAAACAATAAAAATTTTTGCAAGATAATCACTAGAACCATAAGTCACGATTTGGTAGAACTTTGAAGAGTTTGAGCTAGGTTAGTTAATTTAATTAATTAATCTGGTAATCCATTAACCTAAAATTGGGAAGCTGATTTTTAGGTCGCGATAATATCTTTTGTGAACTGTGCTAGTAGAAATGCCTGAGAATTGTGTATTTAATGAACTTAATAGGCCGTTTTGCTTCAACCGACCGAATTTGGGCTCGCTCCGAAGACATACGCCGATCTGTCGGTCCTAGATGCATCATCATTTCGACTTCCTTTTGAATTTCTGCCTATCCAATCATTCCAAAACCGCACTGCTAGTACTCGTCACATCATTCTCCTCCACTTGAGAAAACCTTGTCCTCGAGTTAGATTGAGGATCTGGATACAAAGGCTTAGTGAACTCATGAAATGGTGACAAATCAGCAACATTAAAAGTGTTGGAAATGCCCATGCTACGTGAAAAGTCTATAACATAAGCATTATCATTAATATACCTGCTGACAGTATACGATTCGTACTTCTTTGACTGCAACATGCTGTAAGAGCCAGGTGGTAACCGTTTTTTACAAAAAAAACACCATAACTTGATCGCCTACTGCAAACACCTACTTCCGCATGTGTTTATCTGTTGCAGCCTTGTACTTCTGATTAGCCTCTTCCAACTTCTGTTTGACTTCCTAAAGAACCTCAACAATTTGCTTAGCCATATGATCTACTGCTACACTCTTTCCCGCTTACTTAGGCAACTGAATCAAATCTAGAGTTTGCTTAGGCGCCTTTGTATAAACTACAGAAAAAGGCGACTTGCCATTAGAACTATGAACAGCATTATTATAAGCAAACTATGCCTGTAATAAAGCGACATCACATTGCTTCGGCTTATCTCCACAAATGCTTCGAATCAAGTTGCCTAGAGTTTTATTGACCACCTCTATCTGTCCATCAGTCTGCGGGTGAGCTGTGCTACTGAATTTCAAAGATGAATCAAATAGTTCCACAAAGTCCGCCAAAAATGCCCCAGAAATTTGCCGTCCCTATTTGTTGTAATAGACTTAGGGATGCCATGCAAACGAACCATGGTGACTGTCGAATTCACCAAAAATAATTCCTACTCTCAAAATGACAAATAAATTGTACTTAGGGTGAGCATGGTCGAATCCACAGAGACTGACAAATTGTTAATTCTTTGAAAACCAAGTAAACAATATAAACAAAATTAACAAGGGAGATTTATGCAGAATATTCTTAAACAAAATAAGTAAATAGAATAAAAAAAAATCAGATTATGCAATATCTAAGAAAGGTATTCTCATTCAAGTTCGGAAGTTGATCATTGAGTCAAATGAATAATCTCAAACACTGCAATAGACTGGTTATGGCTGTTGAAACGCTTCTAACAACCTAATCTTTCCTTAATATTAGATTAACCGGACACGCGCCTATGATTAATCCTTTATTAACGAATAACCCCGACACGCGCTAACGATTCAATTCGCTAATAGCATGAAAAGTGAGAAAAACCCAACCCTAGCCAATAATTCACACTCATAACTTATTCAAGCTAGATCATAAATTCTCATAATACAACCTGAAAATGTTGTTTTAATCAAGTTATATTATCTGCCACTAACATTAAAACACCTAAACAATTACGGGTTTGGGTATTTCCAATGGCAAACTATCACCCTGTCAATTGCACAACGAGCCCTTATTGTAACAATCAACAAAACAATGGTAAACAATAAAACAGAGAATATATAAATACTGCAGAAATTAAGAATGAGGATTAAGTTTAGATCTTACAACTTGAATGAACTTGAACCTTGATAAACCTTTGCTAGAATTAGGAGGCGTTAGATACGCATGGCCACAGAACGCGCAAAAGAGAAGAATAAAATGCTTTTGAATTTTCTAGAATCAAAGTTTGTCTTCCCTCTTGCATTCAACCTCTTAAATAGAAAAAAAAAAGTCTAGAAAAAAAAAAGAAACTCTATCCAACATGGAAAGAGAGAAAAAGTAAGCAAAATCTTCTCCCCAATATCCCTAATTAAAAGTCCTATTTAAGTACAAAAAAATCCTCCACAATCTCATCTGGAAAATGAATCTTTTATATGCAGAATCCCAACCAATCAGCTCAAAATCACATCAATAGCGTCCAGAATCTTCACCATTGCATCATTCACTATCACCTAACCACAATGCATAAAAACAAATAAGTTTCACTCTATTTATTCGAATATTTTCCTAAAGTATCATCAAAATATTAGTCAAATATACACATATCAAACCACTTCCTCAAAAAACAATCTGGCCACACTTATTGCATCAGAAGTCTTTCTACAAGGAATGAAGTGCACCATCTTGAAAAATCTGTCAACCACAACAAAAACAGAATCTACACCTCTTTGGGTCCATGGCAAACCAAGCACAAAATCCATGGACAGATCTTTTCATATATTTTCAGGGACAGATAAAAGCACATACAAACCCTTATTTTCAGACTGCCCCTTAGCAGTCTGGCAAATATAACATTTCTGGACATATGTGCTGACATCTCTACTCAATTGGAGCCAGTAAAATCGCTTCCAGACTGCAGCAACAGTTTTGTCGCAGCCCAGATGTGCAGCTAACCCACCTTCATGTAAGTCACGAATTACCTTCTCTCGCAATGATGTTCGAGGAAGGCAAAGCTGATTACCACACATCAAATAACCGTCATGAACATAAAATTCCTGCACGGGTTGACCAGCAGTACATGACTCTCAAATCTGCCCAAAGTCATCATCACCTGCATAATAGTCTTTCAGCTACTCGAACCCCAGAATGTCCTGGCTCAGTGTAATCAACAAGCCCAGATCTCTTGCTCAACGCATCTGCTACGACATTATACACATCTGATTTGTGTTGCAATCTGAAAGGAAATTCCTATAAGAACTGACACCAACATGCATACATATATTTACTGATCCTCTTCTCACTATTCAAATACTTCAAAGATTCATGATCAGAATAGAGCATGAATTCTTTACCAATCAAATAGTTCTCCCACGTCTTCAAAACCCTTACAACGGAATAAAATTCTTTGTCATAAATGCTCCACTTCTGCCTCGCCTCGCTAAGTTTATCACTGAAATAGCAAATTGGTTTGTACTCCTGAGATAAAACAGCTCTTACACCCACTCCACTGGTATCACAATCTTCCTCAAATAGCTTATCAAAATTAGGTAAAGCAAGACCAGGCGCGGTACAAAACTTCTCCTTCAGAATAGAAAAACTATTCTCGGCTTGCTCTCCCTACAAAACTTTGCATTTCTTCAGACATTCTGTAATTGGGACTACGATAGTACTAAAATTCTTAATAAATCGCTTGTAAAAGGTAGCAAACCCATGAAAACTCCTAATTTCAGAAACCGTTTTAGGAGTAGGCTACTCAGCCTTCACCTTCACTTCATCCACCTATATTCCCTCAGCAATAATAATAAAGCCCAAGAATGGCAGCTTGTTAATTAAAAAACTGCACTTCTTAATATTAATATATAGCTTATCAGTCTGTAAAGCTGTCAACACTTCCCTTAAGTGCATCAAGTGATCCTCCCCAGTCTTGCTACAAATCAGGATATCATCAAAATAAACTACAAAAAATTTGCTAATAAAAGATTTCAGAACCTGATTCATAAGCCTCATAAAAGTGCTCGGAGCATTAGAAAGCCTAAACGGCATAACCAACCACTCTTATAGCCCCTCTTTTATCTTGAAAGCTGTCTTCTACTCATCTATAAGCCGAATACAAATATGATTATACCCATTCTTCAAATCCAGCTTCGAAAATCACTTAGCCTCGTGCAACCTATCCAGCATGTCATCCAATCTCGGGATTGAAAACTTATAGCCCACGGTTATCTTGTTGATGACTCTGCAATCTATACATATTCTCTAGCTCACATCTTTCTTAAGAGTTAGCAAGGCAAAAACAACACATGTTCTCATGCTATCTTGAATGTGCCCGTTTCGCAGCAACTCTTTCACCTTTTCCTTTAGAATCTCGCTCTCCTTAGGACTCATTCTGTAATGCGGTAGATTAGGCAGACTAGGCCTAGGAATTAAATCTATATGGTGCTAAGTATCACGCATAGGCGACAGCCCATCCAAAATATCCTCGAGCATAAGCTCACTAAACTCCTTCAATAAAGGCTTACTGATTCGGACTACTCCTCAACTTGTAATTCAGTCTCTGTCTCAAATGTCTACTTCACTATTAGCGCATGATGTTGAGAAAAACACTAGGTGATTTTGAAGTTAACAAAACAATCCAAGTACTCTTAAGTTTCGAGATAATGCCGTGGAATACTTGTTTTGCAGATTATCCTTTGGTGCGGGGATGCACAGGATTTAATCTGTCAAAAAGGTTATGCTCAGATGGAATTTCTGAGAGACTCGGACGCTGGTTCGAGCTCAGACGTTGAGTGGGGATAGCTCAGATGTTGGAATGACGCTTAAGCTCTGAGTGGAGTATTCACGTACAGTAATCAAAACTTGAAGAGGACTTTGAAATGTGCTTATTTGACACACTACAATGGATACAATCGAGCTAGATCATTCTTGAGGATTCTCGGGGATAGAGATCAATCAAGGATGCGAAATCAAAAAGATACATACGACTTTCCAAATGAACAAAATCATCTATGGAAACCCATGATCATAATTGTATGGGCGATTTGATCCGAACAGGGAAGACTTTCCTTTGGCGATCCCTAACGGCTTCGAGATCTTCTTTTAGTATCTGTTTTGTCCAAACGGGAAGTTTTGGAGAGACCTCTTCTAGAAGCCTTGTAACGGTTAGATTGGAGGCGGATGAGTATAAAAGATATCTCAAGGTCGAAGGGACAAGAGGTCAGCATTAAGAGGGAAAAGTTTTTATAATTCTTAGATCGAGAGTAGTTCATTTCAAATACACTTATTGATTCACCCATTGTAATTGTGAGGAGGTGTACACAAGAGTGTTGAACGCTAGGTGGGGTATCCTGCGTGTCAAGGAGATCACTAAACTGTAACCTCTTGAGCAGTTTACTAGTGGAATCCAGCCGATTGGCTAATAGCCGAAGAAGTTGACATAGGCTTAACCAAAGCTGAACCACTATAAACTCTATGTGTAGTTTTCTCTATCCATACTCTGATCATATCATATAATCTGTGATAGTAGAACTGCATATGAATTGTCTATATTGATATACTATGTTGCCATCGTCTGAGACGTTATATGAACGCATGTGCAATTGATATTTCACAAAAAATATTGAAATTGCACTATAATCACCTATTCACCCCCTCTAGGTGATAACGCTAGCCACAACAATTGGTATTAGAGCATGGTGCTCATATTTTGTGAAGTGCTATTACTTCTGAGCTAACGATCTTTATGGTTAGAAATTTTTCCTCCACATGGATCGAAGGTAGAAGCAACAACAGACCACCATATTTTGAAGGGAAAGAGTACAACGATTGACAAAAACAAGTTCAAAGCATATCTCAGATGCCAAAATCCTCAGATATGGGATGTTGTACAAAGAGGAATGAATCCAACTGCAAATTCCACGACCGAATCAAATGCAGGAGATAACAATCCTATGCCGACTGCCACTTTGTCAACTACTAAGATTGTTAAGAGAGATTCTCTTGATGCAAAACCTATTTATTCATTTTATAGTGCTTTATCTCTTACTGAATACAAACGTGTTGCAGATTGTTCCTTATCGAAAAAAAATCTGGAACAAGCTCTACATCACCTATGAAGGAACAGATAGAATCAAGGAGACAAAAGTCAATTTTCTTCTTGGCCAATATGAAGCATTCAAAATGAAGCCCGAAGAAACTGTAAAACAAATGTTTGACAGATTCACAGAAATAGTGAATGGTCTTACATATCATGGGCAACCTGTTTCTGGACCAATGAGAGTCAACAAGCTACTGAGAGCTCTCACAAAAGAATGAGACAATGTCAAAACTTCTATTCGAGAGACTCAAAGGATATCTCCTCTCTTTATGGACGAACTTATTGGAACTCTTCAATTCTATGAGGAAGAAAGAGTTAATGAAGAGACAATGTCAAAAGGTTGGAAGTTTATTGCCTTAAAATCTAATGCTGATTCTGATGTTTCAGACTCAGAAGATGAAGCTAATGAGGAGTTAGCACTCATGGTCAAAAGATTTAGAAGAATGGCTAAAAAAGGCAGGAACTTCAAAAACAGAAAGGATCTCAGACGATATGATCAGAAACGATCATCTAAGACCAAAAGCGAGAGCTAAGAAATCATCTATTATGAGTGCAGGAAGAGAGATCATATTAAACCAAATTGTCCTCTATTAAAGAAGAAAGGCATGGATGAAAAATTCAAGAAAGCCTTGAAAGCAGAGACTTGAAGCGACACCGAATGTGAAAGTGATGAAGAGTATGCAAACATATGTCTCATGGCAGACTCAAATGATGATCTCCAGGTAACTCATTCAAATAGTCCTGTTAAGGTATCAGATTATATAGACGAGCTATGCTTATAATATAAAGCGACTCTTAAGAGACTTTCTGAATTGAAAAAGGAAGTAACTACCTTTAAACATAAAGATTTTTCTCAAAAAGATAAGATTAATTTTCACGAAAAGGAATTTTTCCAATTGAAAGAGAAATCTGATTGTGTGTCTAACGAAAATATTCGTTTGAAATCTGAAATTAAAAATCTTGAGAAAGAAATTGATTCCTTGAGAAAGGAAAGAAATTTTTTTGACATAGAGAAGAATTTTTTGAAAAAGGAACATGATGTATTTGAAAAATAAAATATTTCCTTAAGGAAAGAAATATCAAATATTCATAAAAAATTCTCAACATGTTGTTGACACCTGATTTTTGATCATCTATTATTGTGTTTTTTATTTTTAAAATAAATTAAAAATATCAAAAAAGATCATAAAATCACAAAATCAACTTTGGAAGCCTTAGCCTAGCCTCAGGAACCAATTTTGAACAAAAAATATTTTTTGGAATTTTTTAATATTTTTCGAATTTATTTAATTATAAAAATACCCAAAAAATCAGAAAAATACCATTCGTGGTCAGAAAAATACACAAAAATATTCAATAATTTTTTTTAATTTCCTCTTCAAGTGTGTCACTTTAAATCTCAAAATTTCGGCTCGGGTCACTATGTTCCTTTACAAACATAAACCCGAATCGAGCAAAAAAATCATATTATGTCTTTTAATTTGCAATTTTTGTAATTTTGAAGTCTTGGCATCCGATTTGATTTCCCTACGTTGAAATTTGATTAAATTGTTCACACAATGGAGGGGAATGTACGTGTGGTTCTTATTTTTATTTTTTATTTTTTTTAGCGGTGGACGTTGGAGAAGTGTCATTTTGGCTGGATAGTGGAGCTGGTGGAAGAATAAAGAAAGTTGAGTGGAAGAATAAAGAAGTGAAAAGAAAAGAGGGGGAATGTGTGGAAGAATAAAGAAAGTTGAGTGGAAGAATAAAGAGGTGAAAAGAAAAGAGGGGGAATGGGTGGAAGAATAAAGAAATGAAAAGAAAAGAGGGGGAGTGAATGGATGAATAAAAAAAAAAAGGGAAAGGGGAGCCCAACCCAAAAAGTGGCCGGGAGATCAAACGGGGGTGGCAGACAAAAGGAAAAAAAAAAGAAGAAAAAGAAAAAAAAAGAAGGGTGGAGCACCGATTGGAAGGAGGCGTTCTCGTCACCTTGGTACAAAAAAGAAAAAGCTCGGCAGAGGGCAGAGGATCATCTCCTTCGCCAGTGCCAGCCATCAGGAGCGGCGTGAAGCTGTTCTCGCTGCCTGTGGCATCCGGACTGGACATCATTTTGGTCGCCGAGTTTGGACTGAGCATGTCAGCCTGGCCGTTTTGCGAAGCACGCCAGACCGCCGAGTCACCACCAGGAGCTTCCCTGAACATCAAGAAATCGAACGGTATCAGCTTCGCCGCCGGAGATCGCGAAAATAGGTGAGCCGCTCCATCAAACTCTCACTCGGCCTCACATGACAACTTGGGCTAGAGTAGATCATTTCGAGTGCTATTATTTGCGATCTACTCTACATACCTTGCTGATCATTTTCGTTTATGTTTCATGTGATTTCATCGAGTAAATCCTTCGGTCGACCACCAACTCTCTCCGACCGGCCATATGCTCTGGGGCTCGTTTCAGATCAAGCCGAAGCTCCGTGAGGCTCAGGTAAGTCTTCTAGAACTCTTAGGAAGCTTCCCGGTAATTTATTTTAGCCACGTAACGTGTAGAATTGCTAGGCCGGGACTCACCGGAATTCGGTCTCGGTCGGAGTTGCAGGTATATCAATAATAATTCTGCTATGTTAAGCTTCTGATATGTTGTAGAGGAGCTCATTACGAGAATTTTGACGAAAATTTCAAGTCAATCGGACGTCGGACGACCAAGATATGGCCTTCCGACGAGGCGCCGACGAAAGGTCGCCGGCGCCGGTCGTCTTCTACGGCGAAACCCTTTGCCGGTCAACGAGTCAACACTGACGTGGCGCGCCACGTAGGCAACCAAGTCAGCGATGTGGGTTCATGTCTTCTAAAAATAAAACGTCGGATCGGACGGCCGTGGATGATCCACGTGTCGCCATCCGACGATTTTCAAAATAAATAATTTTTTCTTATATTGAAAAAAATGAATTTCGAATTTATAAAAATTAAAATAATCGGATGGTCAGTGAGATGCCACGTGGCGAGCTGAGGACCGTCAGATGGTTTTATTTTCAGAAATTTCGAAAAGTCATAAAAAAAATAATAGTAAATCAAAAAATCAATAAAAAAAATAGAAAATCATAAAAAATTCAAAAAAAATTCGGAAAATTCAGAAAAATTCTAAAAAATTCCAGAAAATAGGAAATGGCCACATTCAACTGGCCATGACCTGTTCCGGGTCTTTCGACCCCCGATCTCTTCCGAAATGACGGTTTTGCCCTTCCGGCAAACCGTCTTCCAAAAAAATTATAAAAAATTCAGGAAAATCCCAAAAAATAGGAAATGACCACAAACAACTGGCCAAGACTCATTCCGGGTGTTTTGAACCCCGACCCTTCGTAAAATGACGATTTCGCCCTTCGGGCGAATCGTCTTCCAAAAATTGAATAAAAATCAAGAAATTCCAAAAAATTCTCAAAAATGGGAAATGGCCACAATCAACTGGCCATGGAATATTTTGGGTAATTCGGTATCCAAGTCTTCCAAAAATTGACGATTTTGCCCTTCGGGCTAAATCGCCTCCAAATCCTCCCATTTTACCCCGGTCCGAAATCACACCTTCCCTAAGCCCTTATGGCTATGCTAGAAAGCCATTGACTTGAATTGATGTGCATCGATGAGATTTATTTATGCACTTGATCACACTTTCATTGATTGTGATTGATAGGAATAGTCTTCTAATCTGCATGAAACCCTGAATCAAACTCACCCCACTCAAAACTGCACATGCATGAAATCTTAATTAGGAAAATCACTCGCGTTAGGTACCGAAAGGGCGTTGGTAATGACACCAACGTAACCAAGTCCCCGAACCCAAAATCTCTGGTTCCGCAGAACTGATCGGTCTCTCCCAATCGATCAGTAAGGTTTCCGGTCTACCCTCCAAGAAAGACCGGTGGCGACTCCAAATGCATGCACAATTTGCACATGCCACCACGACCACACTGAAGGTCGAAAGCGATCGACTCTTATCGTCGAATCCTTTAAAAATACTCCCGCCGCGATTTGGTATGGGCCTGGGAGGGCTCGCGCCGATCCAAAGGGCCCGCGATCGGTAATCCATTAGCCGCGTCCGCTTCCGGACGGGTCGCAACACATGTTTTAAAATGTTACAGCACATACTTTCTATACAAGTCCCATATTATAATAAATCGGGATTAGGTTTCCAAAAAGAAAGTGACGTGGAAAATCATTTTCCTTCTATTAAGGAAAGAATCAGGAGAAGACCTCCTAAGAAATCTTATAAGAACCATTTTAGAAAACAATTTGTGAAATTCAAAGGTCAAGATTTATATGCTTGCTCAAACTATGATGATACTAGAGATTCTCGCTGTTACTATTCAAAAATCAAGAGATCAACTCGAGATATTCTTAGATATGCAAATGTTGCTAACCCCAAAGGACCCAAACAGATCTAGGTACCAAAGAAAACTTGAATTTTATTGATCATTGCAAGTACCAATGAAAAGAAAAAGTAAATGGTACCTTAACAGTGGGTGTTCCAGACATATGATTGGAGATGCAATAAAATTCACCAATATTGAAATGTTCAATGGTGGAAACGTTTCCTTTGGAGGAAATAACAAAGGAATGATTATTGGCAAAGGAACCGTGAATATTGAAAATCTTCTTATCCATGATGTTTCATTGGTTAAGACTTTGAATTTCAATCTCATTAGCATTAGCCAACTATGCAATATTGGATACAAAGTTTATTTTGCCGAAAATAAGTGCTCAGATATAAGTCAAGTCAATGAATCTTCGTTTACTGGACGAAGACATGGTAATATGTACCTGTTGGATATAACGTCTGAGGAAGAAAAATGTCTTTTATCTGTCAAAGATGACCCATAACTTTGGCACAGAAAGTTGGGACATATAAGCCTTAAGCAAATATCAAAGCTCTCCAAAAAAAAGCTAGTAAGAGGACTCACAAAAGCCAAGTTTGAAAGGACTAAGCATTGTGAAGCTTGCACGCTAGGAAAATAAGTAAAAAGTTCTTACAAATCTATAAATGAAGTATCTACTGACCGTGCTCTGTAGTTGTTACATATAGATGTCTTCGGGCCCACTCGAACTTAGAATATTGGAGGTAAAAGTTACTGTTTAGTTATTGTGGATGATTATACTAGATTTACTTCGGTTTTCTTTCTTGCACATAAAAGTGATGCTTTCTCATACCTTGAAACATTTTCAAAGAAAGTTCAAAATGAAAAAGGTTACTCTATTTCAAGCATCAAAACAAATCATGGAGGGGAATTTGAAAATCATTATTTTGCTGAATTTTATGATCAAAATGGTTTTCAACACAATTTTTCATCTCCATACACTCCACAACAAAATGGAGTTATTGAAAGGAAGAATAGATCTTTACAAGAAATTGCACGAACTCTTTTAATTGAGAGCAAAGCTCCATCTTATTTTTAGGCAGAAGCTGTCTCTACTACTTGCTATATTATAAATCGAGTTTTTCTTAGACCATTACTTGAGAAAACCCCCTATAAGCTTTACAAAGGAAAGAAACCAAATATTTCATATTTTCATATTTTTGGGTGTAAATGTTATATTCTTAAAAACTCAAGTGATCGGTGTCACGACCTAAAATTTGGTTAAGGCTAATGGACTATTAGGTTAATTTAATGACCGACTAACCTAATACGGACTCTCCCAAGCCCTACCAAATCGCAACTTAAGTTAATCATGATGATTAGCATTTGGAGTCGCCACTAATCATTTTAGGTAGGTTGATTAGAAACCTAAATAAAATAGTGGGAGAAACGATTTTATTTCTACGAACCAAAGATTTGGGTACGGGGACTTGATTACGCTAGATTACTCTAATGCCCTTTCGGTACTATTTTATTTCATGAAAAAAAAATTGATCAAGCAGCTTTAATTAATTTTAACCTAAGCCACTAGCATAGGTTATCATGCGAGTGCGCAATCAATTAAGTAAATACCCAGAACTCAAGATAAATATGCAAGGAGCACGGGTCAAACAATCTTCTCTTTTTTAAAATTTTCATTTTTAAATGAAACTTAGGCTCCGTTTGTTTCACGAAAAATGAGCGATTTTGGAAAATATTTTCCGAAAAGTAATCGCTTATATCATTTAAAAAAATTAATCAACGAAAAATATTTTCATCATCGATAACAATCTATGCCTAACTATTTTCATATGCGATGAGAAAAAATTCATTTATTTATTTTTTAAAGAGATATAAACGATTATTTTTTGGAAAATATTTTCCAAATCGCTCATTTTCCGTGAAACAAACGGAGCCTTAATCTATATGCAATGCATGAATTCTAATCTAAATGCAATGACATAGATAAATGAAAACTAACCTAAGAATGCATATCAACTTAATTAAACTACATGACTATTCTATATAATATACGATTAAGATCAATCCTAGTATGCAATTCTACATAATGAATTAATTAATTAACCTAAACATGCACCTCTAAATGACACCTAATGCATGATGACATGACAAAGATGAATTTTCTTATTTTCGGATTTAATTATGGCTCTAAAATAAACTATGCCTAAAAGATAGTTATCTTACATGTTTTAGGATTTAAATTGACCTAAAACCTAATCCACTAAAGGTAATATATTTTAGGCATAATTATCTATCTAAACATGCATATTCTAACCTAGAATGGAATCTAATCTAATTTATTCTAGCAATCAATTAAACATGCAATCCTATCTATATAATTTTATCCTAGAATGTAATTTCATTTAAACATGGCAATTTTATCTAGAATGATATGTAAATCTAATCTATATGCAACAATTATCTATATGCAATATTTTTTTTTAGGATTTTCAGCATGCATTCAAAAATTGCAAAAGAGATAGCAATCCAATCAGTTCAATTCGAATATGGAAAGCAAATAAATCATCTTGAATATTTTGCAATTTCTTTCGAATCAAGTTTCGATCTAAAGCCTGATAAGCCCTAAAAAATTCGAAATATCCGCTATAAAAATAATTCCATCTAAAGCCTGATAGATAGACTTATTTTCATGTATGCGGTTGTGAATTAGGAAAAGGATTTTCCTAATTGATAACCTACGACTCAAAGAGATTTCATTAGATAACGATATAGCTCAAATAGGTAACAAAATATTCCAAATCAATAAGGATAAGAAATTTACCTAATTTGCGGATGAATTTTCCAAAATTCGATCCAAGACCGGACCACGAATTGGTTCGACGCTCGACGGTGGGACTCGCGTATGGCTTTGGTGGGGCTCGCGGATCGGCTGCTTCATGGCTTAACCTCAGACTCGGTGATGATGGGTAGCGCACGGCCAGCAGGCTCATGGATAGAACACGATGAGCAACGATGGTATTGTTGGCCTTAGAAGCTTTATATCCCTTGTGAAAAATCCAAAGTGAACCACCTCATCCACAGATTATACCTACACAAAAGACAAACACTCTTCTTTTTCCTGTTATAGCAACGAACCAGTAGCAAACGTAATACTTAAAAATTCAAGACATCAAGGATTTCCCAGTGATGAACTTGTTGGACTTGCTATAGTTTTCGCGAGCGACTAGACTCTGGACACAACAATTCGTCGAGTGGGATTCTCAGATGAACTTTTCTACACAGGACTGTTCGGTGGTCGACAAGGCAACTCATGACTCGTAATGAACAACCATGGTCTCCGCTAGAAACGACGGACATATAAGGAATGAATCGTCAAAGCATTATCGACGTACCATAGCTTCTAAAGTGCCAACTAGAATTACCGTACGACCATATGCAACACCATCAAAGAAAAATCCAAAATATATCAACGTCAGTGTCAGCTGTGTCATGTAAGATGGCGTCCACGATAACGATTGCCTGCTAAAACTGACCAGAAGGCATCCGGAAAGATTTGATCGGAGATCACTTTAGACATGTTTAAAGTCCATTCCTACCATCCGGGAAAATTGAAACTATCACAATGTAGGGACGGCACATGTCTACGTGGTGCGAGGCTCTCCATGGGGAAGCTTTGATTAATTGGACGTCACTTGAGCTTGATGGCATTGACAACTCCCAGGAAAAATGAGTTCTCTGGCGATTTGTCCTCCCAATAGAAAGTGAGTTTTTTCCGCTGCCAAGACGAGTTTTGCACTAAGAAAATATTTTATATAATCGCCAAAAGAAAAATATCATTAATTCAATTTTTTTTTAGAGCGGGAGAGTCGAAACCCGCACTCATAGATGATACTAGTGCCCCCATTCCCCCCCTCCCCTCCCCTCCCCTCCAAATTCCTTTACTAGAAAAGCCACATGCTTATTAGCTCATTTATTCAACTTTTCAGCCAAAATAAAATTCAACTTGATTAATAAGTACTTAGTACAATTTCTTATGAGACGAAACATAGATCGATATTTTCGGTTGTAGTCAATTATATATAGTCTTTTTCTTTTAAAAAAAAAAGAAAAAGAAAAAGAAAAAGTGAGATATGTAAAGTCCTAAACACCGTAATAGATAACTTTTTCCCGACTTTTTTGGGCTCTATTTATGTTGCGGTTAGGGTTTATTTTGTTATATGGATGTTTTTCTGTATATGAGATATTTGTGAGCATGTGCTTTTGTTCGGTCGATAAGACCGACTTCTGTAATCAGTACTCTCTTTGATTATAGTGGAATCTTGTTTTGCCTCGCCCGTGGACGTAGATCACCTTGTGTCCGCGTCACGAACCAAATCTCAACTTTTTCTCCACTTTTGAGCCGCACAAAAAAATATGTCGGGTCGGGTGATGAACCAGACCGAATGCATAAAATTCAAGACATTTTAACACAAATCGAGTTTACGCGCTAATCCTCAAAGAAATATCCTATGAAGTGCTCATATCTTCAGCGACAAGGATCGAAAGCCGGTCCAATGGCCAGGTTTCGCAAGCAACCTCAGACGTTTCCATTCTCTTATCAAGGATAAGTCCGAAACGACATGAAAAGTGAAGATCAAATCGGGTCCCTAAAAGCTAATACAATCAAACTTGTGTAGAAAACTGAAAAATCAATCAAATATCTGAAAATCTTTGTCTTAAAAAAATTGAGAAAATAATAAGAGAGCTTAATTGGGCCAAAATAGAGAGGGAGAATCCCATTGGCCCATCAATCTAGCCCTGGAAGCTTCGTTCCATGCGTGAGCCCGCCCGAGACCCAGACCAGCCCATCTCGCCCCGGTCCAATCCATTAGTACGAAGCCCAAGCTTCGATCCACAGGCCCCTTCCAGCTCCGGCGAGGGGATTTAGGCTCGGCGCGATGAGGTTGAACGGGAATTTTTGGCTCCGGCTCTGCCGGTTCTCTCCTCCCTCTCTTCGGCTCGACGGATGGGAGGAAGATTCTCTATCGCCAAAGCTTGACCGATTCTCCTTCTGCAATTGAAAGGGGAGAACGCCTCGGAACCGAGGACAACAGAGCAAGAACTGGAGCCGGGAAATTTCACCGTCTCTGATTCAAGAGGATTCTGTAGCTCCTGGACCACGAGTTGACGATGGCGCCCACGGCTCGTCGCATGCGATCGCTAAGGACCTCCATGGCCACCGCAGGCCCAGCCGTGACAGAACAGAGAGCAGGCAAAGTTCGTGCAGAGAGAACACGGGATTCTCTCGCGTGAATCGATTTCGTGGACTGCTTCATCTTTATTCGAGACCAATATAATGAGAGACATTCGAAAAAAAAAAAATTAGCAATCTATTACTTAAATTATGAAAAAATTACCAAAATAATTTCAAATCTATTACACTTGTATTAATTCAATTCTACACCTTTGAATATGGCTAAATCGATCCTAAACTTTTTTGACAATTTATCAATTGAGTTTTTCGATCGATTTTGGCAGGAAATCGCTAATGTGAACGTCGGTGGTGCATGATGTACGCTGAAGTGTATAATGCTTTGGGATTTTTCATGTGCAATTTTTCATGTGACGTCGTTGTACTTCAATTCATTTTCGGGTTAAGTTGTTTTTATTGTAGGGGGTTTATGTAAATTGAGGCGGTTTAGTCATTTCAAATTGATGTAAATCCCATTGAACGTATGCTATATATCCACATGCGCCGTCCGGCCGAAACCGCGCAATCACCACAGCTCCTCCGACGTCCGAGCCGCGTCCCACTCTCGTCCTCGATGGATAGATTCGGAAGTATAGTTTGAGCCCTTGAGGTAGTGTTTCTGATCCTGCTAGTGGCATCGAGCCCTCTCTTTAACTAATGACTTTCAGCTTGTTATGATAGATGTTCTGATCGTCTGTCTTTGAATCGCTGCCTTCCCACACTGCGTTTGTTAATATCCCTAAGCGAAGTCGGTGTGCAGATTTGATCTTTTTGGCTGAAATGCCTATTATGTGTTCGATAATATTCCTGAGCGAAGCAGTGTGCAGATTTGATCAGTGTTCCTGCACCAGGATTTCTGGATGCTTGTTGCTTGCTCATGTTTACCTTGTTTTAGTCTTTTGATGTACACATTCCGTCCTCAATTCTGGTTTACTTTGTTAACTTTCTCCCGAATATGGGTCAATATACGAAGCAAGTAAAATCTGCCATGAGTTGTATAGTGTAGCTGATTGAGCCATTGAAACATGAGTTTCTTGTTTTCTGGCGATGGGGAAAAATGAAAGAGGCCTTGAGTGGATTTAAAAATGTTTTTCTCATTCTTCGAATTAAAGTGCGTGCAGCGGAGGACAAGTTCACAGCGTAATCGCCGAGGGAGTCATGATAATTAGAGTTTTAGCATATTCTGTCTGTGTGTTTAAAGCAGAGTATAATGACTGTTCATGTGATGTGTGATTGAATGGAGATTGCAGGAGTAACGGTGTGTGTGTTCAGGATTGAGGTATTGTTTGTGTAGAAGGAAAGAGATATAAGAATAAAAGACATGCATGTGGAAGAATTCATTGTCTGAAGTGGTAAAATGTTTGTTTAACAAGTGTGTCTTTGGAAGTCCGAATGAAAAGGTTAAAAGGAAATCTAGAGAAGCAGAACTCGTGTTCTGGAGGAAAGAGACCAACAAAGGGAAAAAGATGTAAAAAGAAAAAATGTATGAGATAGTAAAAATAATAAAAATTTGAAAAAAAAAATTAAAGGTAGCTGACCATATGAGGTTGAGTTTAGATTGAAGAAGCCTATGCAGTAAGAAATTGTTTGTTGCTGTTGTGGTTTTTTTTTTTTTCAGTAAAGAAGAAATTGTTTGTTGTTTTTTTGGGTAAAGAGAAATTGTTTGTTGTTGTAAGACTAGATCCAAAACTCATCTATATTGCATAAAAATAGCTAGTTCATGCATAAGCATGAGTTCATTACCAAAGTGCATATAGTTCAGGGTCGCCTCCATACGTACTTTTCCTTTTAACTTCTTGTTCACATAGTTCAGTGACAGGCTTTAATTTGGTATAGATGAGTACTTTTTGAAATCCGGTATCTTCTCTTTTCAGGTTACATCAGTATGCTCTCTATCAAAGATATAGTACCTGCTGCACTAAACAACATAACCACGCAATTCATTCTTTTGGACAAAGGCAAGGTAGCCACGGAAGGCCAGAGCAAGACATGTTTGGCGCTTGTGGCCGATGAGAGCGCGGCCGTGCATTTCCAGCTTTGGGGTGAGGAGTGCGACCTGTTCAAGCCTGGGGATATTATCCGTCTGACCAATGGGATTTTCTCGTACAACAGGAACCATCTTCTGTTGAGAGCAGGGAAGAGAGGGAGCATCAAGAAGGTGGGTGAATTTACCATGACTTATGTCGAAACTCCCAACATAAGCGAGATGCGCTGGGTTCCCGACCCCAACAATTCTAAACAGTATGTGCAGGAAGCTGTTATTTCTCCGTACTCACGTATTTTTCCTCCGATGATTTGATGGTGAATGTGGGGTTTATTTGCTGCTACTATTGGTTGCAATATATAGACAAGCACATGCGAGGTCTACAGCCCCTTTCCTTGACCAAAAGCAAAAGAAGCTTGTTTTTAGGATTGGTTTTGATTCGGAAAAGCACTCAATACATGCGTTGGGATGTTAGTTCCTGCAGTTGTGTAGGAAGCCTTCTCTCGCTTCTTGTATAACCTGGCAATTGAAGATCTTACTCTTAAGGATTCTGATGCCTTTTAAAAAACAAAGATAATCATTTTGTTTACAGATCTGGAAATTTGCCTTGTAGCTGCTTCAGTCCAGGCGTCACTTTGTTCCTACACCTTATTTTTCATGACGACAATATGTTGCACAGTGGGTGATGGATGCAGTTACACGTAATGCTGGACCGAGATATCTGTCGTCTCTCTTGCCCAAAAACAAAAAAATGAATCGCCGATGTTGATTGTAGCCTCTTCCCAAGTTTGAAGTGCATTTCAAAGATACATTGATGCAACATATGGGTGATGGATGCAGTTACACGTGATGCTGGACCGAGATATCTGTCGTCTCTCTTGCCCAAAAACAAAAAAAAAAATGAATCGCCGATGCTGATTGTAGCCTCTTCCCAAGTTTGAAGTGCATTTCAAAGATACATTGAGGTAAAGCATTCTGAGGACTACGCGCCCATTTCAATGGCATGAACTTGCATGCTCCATGTCATAGCAAAACTGTATGGAGCAGGGTGGTTTGGTAGGAACAGATTCGACTACTTTCTGCTGGATATAGTGCTCCAATAATTTGGTCACATCTTTGTGGGGGACTTTGAAATTTGGATTCAGATTTGTCATCCGTGTTATAATACTTCACAAATTTCAATCATGAGCTCTGCTTGTTGCCCAAAAGAATATGACGAGTTTTGCTCCCATAATTTTCTCTACTCTATTGTTGAGCACAATACTAGCATGGCTACTGTCACTTGCGATAATTATATGTCCATTAGTTAATTAATTTCTTAACTGTTGACATTTTCCTATCACCATCTATCAATGCAGATTACTAAACATAAGTGCAATTGAGTATGGCTACAAACAAATTACGCCTATGAAATCCAACTACTAATTATGAGGGCAACCGACTTACGACTGTTTCAAGTGCACACATCCTTCCCAAATTTGAATTTTTCCACTCTCCCATCTCGCAAAAGATTTAGATCTGTTCCAGCTTTTCACCAAGTTGTCTACCCCTCCATTTCCAAAAAAAAAAAAGCCCCAGCGAAACCATAGTTGATCCTCACAAAACAACGACAAACTCAAATCTGTTAAGAACCTATCGAGAAAGATTAATAGTTTTCTATCCCTTTAAAATAACCTTACTTCTAATTTTTTTAGATAACCAACAATTGAAGAGCAAGAGGGGGAGAAGAAAAAGGAAAACAATTACAAACTAATTTAATCCTGTAACGCGAACTCAAAGGACAGTAATGATATAAACAACGAACAATCATTAAGAGCTTTGTGCGAGTTGTTGCCCCTTATCTGACCAATCTGTGCCACTTGAAATTTCCAATGGCCCAAACTAAATTTTTGGCGAAAGAGACAATTTCAAGATTAAGGTGATCAAAATCAGAGAAACATTTACATTACAATAGTAAATACTACTGGCAAGACTAACCCTGTATTCAGCTTTACTTCCTCATCACTTACAAAGACCTAATGTACATGTACATGTAATGATCTCAATGCGGAAGGGAAAAATAAGGGTGGGGGGAAAAAGAGACACTCACCAATAACCGGTAAAATTTGCTGCCACTCTCAAGCTATGTATACACCTGTGCAACAAACAAACCCAATCATCCTATTCCACAGTAGACAACTATGCCGAGTGCCCTCGGGTGGCGAATGGTCTGCCTGACCATGATGAGCTATAAATTAAGCCCGCTAATCCAGGAACGTAGATTCGGCATCTCCACACTATTTAGTCAAAATCAGATATATGCAAGGGAGCTTCGGTCAAGGTCGGGCTGTGGGCGACCCCTGGTAGGTGTTGGTGGTCTTTGAATGTTGAGCTCCTGAATTATACCAGAAATTTACGAGAATGGCTTACAAACGATTCAAGACTTTGACAGGAAGGAGAAAAAAAAATCAGGAAATGGAAAACAGGGCTTGCCTGCATCCAGGTGTCCTCAATGACACGCTCTGGAGATGTCTCCGGTGATTGAAGGGGAGGTGGCAGGGGATGTATCAACTTGGGCACGACGACCAAACCCCTTCCGACAACTAATATTGCTCCAGCATTGTTTGCAGTTCCTAAAAAGCATAGAGAGAATTAGAATTGCAAATGCATGATGTAAGGTATGTCAGAAGCTCAGGACTCCATTTGCTTACCACAGTAGTTAGTTGCAGAAAAGAGGGTAATCAACTGACCCTGAGCAAACCGCTCAAACCCATCCATAACACATTCATGGGCCCTTATAATAAGTTGTAGTTTGTTTTTCTTGCAGAAGTCTGTGACCCTGTCAGGCTGAAGTAAACAAGAGTCAATACTGTTCTTTGGAATAAGATTACTGCAGTGACTTTTAAGGACCTCAGCTGCAAACTACTCTCTAATTTAGATACAGTCAAAATGAAATATCTCAAAAAATGAAGTGGCAATTGCACAAATAATGAGATTGAGGAGCAGGTTCAAACTGGTTCTACTGGGAGGATTGGAGGCTGCGAGGTTCTTGGACAAACATGAAATAATGAGACAGCGCAAGGAGAACGGAAATAATGCAATACAACTATAAATGTCAAGCAGATATTTTGCTAGGCTCAGCATTTTCAATACCAACATCCATTCTTACCTTGATGGGCAAGTTGGACATAGCAGTCTCGTAACGCTCACACTCAAAGGGATTTAGATCAAGTTTGATTAGTCATGTTGAAAAGTTGTAAAGTTGTTTGAAACCTTGTAATTCTATACCTAACTTAGGTGAGTCTATACCTAACTTAGGTAAGTCTATACCTAACTTAGGTTTCTTACCTAAACTTAGGTAAGTCAATACCTAAATTAGGTTTCTTGCCTAACTAGGGCCTCCTTTCTCTTGTATATATAGTGACCTTGTAATTACTCAAGAATAAGAGAAAAAATACAGATTTTTCCTTCATGGTATCAGAGCTGAGTTTTTGAATCCAGCTCCCACTATGGTGAAAACGGCGATGACCGGTGCTCGTAAGGACACCAATTTAGGTGTCGAGCCAGAGAAAATTTCAACTGATTTCTCTGGCCAATCGGGCAATGGTGGAGAGCAATTCCAGGCGACAAATGAGGAAGAGCAAATAAAATCAGATTTGGTTCCATTCACAAAGGAACAATTAGAGCATCTGTACAAACTTCTTCAACCTCCACAACCTTCTTTAAATCCCTCTTGTTCTTTAGCCCATCAAGGTAATCATTCTTCTACTACTTTCCTCATAGAAAATCCACACCAAAAAACTCCATGGATTCTTGATTCTGGAGCAACCGATCACATGACAGGTTGTTCAAAGCTCTTTTCCACCTATAATCCGTGTGCAGGGAATAAAAAAATAACTATTGCAGATGGTTCCCTTTCGGCTATAGCTGGATTAGGATCCATCAAGCTGTCCTCTGCCCTCACGCTTCATAATGTCCTTCATGTTCCAAAGCTATCTTGTAACTTGCTGTCCATTAGTAAAATAACTTCTGATCAAAAGTGTCGAGCTAATTTTTTCTCATCTCATTGTGAGTTTCAGGACTTGACCTCGGGGAGGATGATTGGCAGTGCTAGAGAGAGTGGAGGACTCTATTTCTTTGAAGATGGAACAAGCTCGGCTAGACAAGTTCAGGGTAGTTGTTTCGAATCTGTTACTGTTTATAAGGATGATGATATTATGTTATGGCATTATAGGCTTGGTCATCCGAATTTTCAATATTTGAAATTCTTGTTCCCAAGGTTGTTTTTGAATAAAAGTCCATCTTCATTTCAGTGTGAATTCTGTGAATTAGCCAAACATCATCGAACAAATTTTCCCTCTCAAATCTACAAGTCGTCTAAACCATTCTCTTTAATTCATAGTGATGTTTGGGGACCATCTCGGATTCCTACACCCTCAGGAAAGAAATGGTTTGTCACATTTATTGATGATCATACGAGAGCAAGTTGGGTGTACTTGTTAAAAGAGAAATCTGATGTAGAATCTGTTTTTAAAAACTTTTACACCATGATACAAACACAATTTCAAGTGCAAATCCAGATTTTCAGGAGTGACAATGGGAGAGAATACTTCAATAAAATTCTGGGACATTTTTTCTTGGAAAAAGGAATTATGCATCAAAGTTCTTGTCCTGACACGCCTCAGCAAAATGGGGTGGCAGAGAGGAAGAATAAACATCTTTTAGAAGTAACTAGAGCTCTACTCTTCACCTCTAAAGTTCACACATACCTATGGGGTGAAGCTCTTCTTACATCTACATACCTTATCAATAGAATGCCCTCTAGAGTGCTAAAGTTCCAAACACCCCTGAAAGTCCTTCAAAGGACCTATCCAACCTCTAGACTTACTGCAGCCTTGCCTTTAAAACTATTTGGTTGTACCTCTTTTGTACACATCCATGATAGAAATCGGGGCAAACTTGATCCTAGAGCAAAAAAATGTGTGTTTGTTGGTTATGCACCGAACCAAAAAGGGTATAAATGCTTTGATCCAATTTCCAAAAAAATGTTTGTCACCATGGATGTCACCTTTTTCGAATTAACACCTTTTTTTGGAGCTCATCTTCAGGGGGGGAAAGAAAGTGTAGATTCGCACAACTCCATTATTGAGTCTTTTCGTCTTGCAGAATCTGAAAATCCTCTTCCAGCAACTCTTATACCTAATTTTGAACCAAATAATGGAAGTTCGGGTCTACCTATTTTGGCATCTCATCCTACTTGTGAGAGTAACAGGTGCGAAACTAGTACCAAGAATGCTGAACTTCCATCTTATGCTCAAGTCTACACGAGAAGAAACAAAACTCAAAGAAATGAGTCTTCTGCTCCTTTAGGGTGCCATGAGTCCGAACCAGGACATGACCAAAACTCCATACAATCATCAGGTAATGCTCCAACTCAATCTGTCCAACCTGATAGTCAACAAAATGATGAGGCTACTGATGAACTTGACATACCTATTGCTATTCGGAAAGGAGTTAGGTCTTGTACCAAACATCCTATGTCTCATTATGTGTCTTACGAAAATCTCTCACCCAATTTTCGTGCTTTTACCTCAACCTTGTCTTGTGTGGAGATTCCCAAAACTGTGCAGGATGCTCTACAAATTTCTGAGTGGAAGGAAGCAATTCTTGAAGAGATGAAAGCTCTTGAAAAAAATGGAACATGGGATATGGTGGATCTACCCAAAGGAAAGTCCACGGTTAGATGCAAATGGGTATTCACAACCAAGCATAGGGCTGATGGGTCTCTTGAAAGGTATAAAGCTCGTTTGGTTGCCAAAGGATTCACGCAGACTTATGGCATCGATTACTTTGAGACTTTCACTCCAGTTGCTAAGCTAAACACTATCAGAGTGCTCCTATCACTTGCAGCCAATCTTGATTGGCCTCTGCAACAACTAGATGTGAAGAATGCATTTTTGAACGGAGATTTGGAGGAAGAAGTATACATGGACTTCCCCCCAGGCTTTGACAAAAAGTTTGGGTCAAAGGTTTGTAAATTGAAGAAGTCACTATATGGACTGAAACAGTCACCAAGGGCCTGGTTTGAGAAGTTCACTCAGTCTGTGAAGAAACAAGGGTATGATCAAGGACATGCTGATCATACCATGTTTGTGAAGCATTCTCGTGATGGGAAGGTTGCAATTCTGATAGTATATGTTGATGACATTATTCTCACTGGGAATGATATTGCCGAGATGAACAGGTTGAAAGAATGTCTTGCTTCTGAATTTGAGATCAAGGACCTGGGAACTCTAAGGTATTTCCTTGGAATGGAGGTGGCTCGATCAAAGAAGGGAATTGTAGTTTCACAAAGGAAATATGTCCTGGATCTTCTAAAGGAGACTGGAATGAGTGGTTGTAGACCAGCAGATACTCCAATAGATCCAAATCAGAAATTTGGAGACGACAAAGATGAGGTTCCTGTTGATACATCGAGATACCAGAAACTTGTAGGAAAACTAATCTATTTGTCGCATACTCGGCCAGATATTGCCTTTGCTGTGAGTATGGTAAGCCAATTTATGCATTCTCCCTATGAAAGACATCTTGAGGCTGTGTATAGGATCTTGAGATACTTAAAGAGCACACCTGGAAAAGGCCTGCTATTCAAAAAGTCTACTCAAGAAGAAATTGAAGCATACACAGATGCAGACTGGGCAGGGTCAATCACTGACAGAAGGTCGACTTCAGGATATTGTATTTATGTCTGGGGGAACTTAGTTACTTGGCGAAGTAAAAAGCAGAATGTGGTAGCCCGAAGTAGTGCAGAAGCTGAGTATCGAGCAATGGCCCATGGAGTTTGTGAGATGTTGTGGCTAACACGAGTGCTAGAAGAACTTCGAGTACCAGTGAAACTACCTATGAAGCTGTACTGTGACAACAAGGCTGCAATCAATATTGCACATAATCCAGTACAACATGACAGAACTAAGCATGTTGAGATAGATAGACACTTTATCAAAGAGAAGATTGATGCAGGAGCTATTTGTATGCCATTTGTGCCAACAACGCAACAAACAGCTGACATTCTTACGAAGGGACTGTTCAGACCTAACTTCGAGCATCTCATCGGCAAGTTGGGCATGATAGATATTTACGCACCAACTTGAGGGGGGGTGTTGAAAAGTTGTAAAGTTGTTTGAAACCTTGTAATTCTATACCTAACTTAGGTGAGTCTATACCTAACTTAGGTAAGTCTATACCTAACTTAGGTTTCTTACCTAAACTTAGGTAAGTCAATACCTAAATTAGGTTTCTTGCCTAACTAGGGCCTCCTTTCTCTTGTATATATAGTGACCTTGTAATTACTCAAGAATAAGAGAAAAAATACAGATTTTTCCTTCAAGTCACAAGCAGCTTACTCAGCAGCCCTTTACAGTGTCCTCTCACTAAAGGGATTTTCGCAAATAGGTTTACTATATTGAAAGTTTAACCGAAAAACAATTCTTAACTAATGTTAGCTGCAAATTCTGATTACCTGAATGTCTATCGGTTATCCACTAGCTAGGCTTCAAGGTATACACGTGACACTACTTAGCTTAGAACTTGGTACCGACAATCAAGTAGCACAAAGAACAGAGATAAAGGAGGGCACATATACCAAAAGGCAAACAGTACAAAGAAAAGCATGTCCCAATTAGAAAAACTAGCAGGCATACCCCAAACGTGACAAGGCCTGGCCCTCTAGCATTTGGCCTCAAACCTTCTACGCTGTCATTTTCGGTTGGATCAGACCTGTTCAAGAAACTTCCAATAAAGACATGCACACTAAACCACTTCGGAATGGAAAACAAATGATGAAATTTATCATACCACAAAAGGTCCATCAATATTATGGATCCGGCATCCATAGTTATAGGCCTTTCAAGCTTCTCAATTTGTTCTACAGAATGTATTGACCTTCCTATGCCGCCATGCATACAGATAATCTTTTTCTCTATGAGAGCAGCAAGCGGAAGAGCGTTGAAAAGTTGATTAAACCGTGTCCATGCCCATATTCCGTCATTTTCTCCCTATACATAAGCAAATTGAGATAACATGCCTTGGAAAAAAGAGCAAATAACTTAACACTCGTACTCACCATTCGCTCAATGCATTCAAGACGAAAACCAAAGAGCGCATTTATGTCAGCTGCCTCATGGTTTCCTCGTATCAAGTGAACATTTTCTGGGTATTCAATCTAAAAAATAAGCCACCACAGCCCAAGTTAGTAAAACAACATAAACATGGCACTGCATTTGTAATAGTAATCCTCTCTTTCAAAAGCAGAAGCATGCCTTTAGAGCAAGAAGCAAAGTTATAGTCTCCAAACTGTGCTGTCCTCGATCGACGTAATCTCCCAAAAACAAATAGTCAATATAGCTGTGTCAACATATAATGAGGCTATCAGATAGACATTTAAGTTTCATTTTCACATAATACTACAAACAAAAAAAAAAATCCATACTGGGAAAACAAACCACCCCCCCCCCCCCAACCTCCCCGAGGGGAAGAATCAATTCACTAAATTTTACTAATCAGAGATTAAAAGAAATGGGGTCCTTTAAGCAACATGAAAAAAAGTAACCACCATAAACTGCACCTCACAATAATAGGGAATGACAGATTTGACATTTCCGAACCTTCACTTTGAATAAACCAAAATCATGACAATAATCTACTATTTGAACTCGTGATCAAATTTCTATACAGTAACTTTTAGATAATCTCCTTAACGCCATCAAACTTCGCAAAAAAATATATCAGACTATGAAGTAGCCACCATCAACTCAATGTCTGTTGCAGTTATCACTTCGGTACTGTTTTTAAACGTATGACACTTGGATTACTCTTCTGTTGTCATATTGTTTATCAGGGAAGAGCAGCATGCATTAGGACATTTACTACCAGTACATAGCTTGAAAAAGAAGAAGATCAAAACCATATCGGGCATACGTTATATCTCCTGCGGTGGAGGGAAACCCATATTCATCAAACAAACGCATGAGATCACCAAATTGACCATGCAGGTCACCAAATACTTTAACTGGAGCTTTTAACTGAAGAACTGTTGGCTCATGCATGAAAATCTGTTGTGCAGCATAACAGAGCTCCCCAACTTCATAAGAATCCAGGAAAAACCTCCTATTAGCAGGAGCTTTCCAATTCCGAGGCCGAAGCAAAGTGGATATAATCTGAAAAGAGAAAAGAGGTAATTAAGCCTGGCAAAAGTTTTGAAGAGGATGATGGTATTGATTTCTGTGACACTCACCTTCTTATGCAAGCCTTGAGGAGATTTCTGTCTAGTGAACTTTTTTGTAGGATATGACAGCTCATTATTCATTGGAACCATCCGTCTGCTCTCATTTTCAAATTGATCCAGTGATAGCTGTCTTACCATTCCACCAAGGTTACCTACAGCCTCTTTAGCAACTACCACCTGTAAAACAACAATGAAAGCATGAAGAACAGAAACTACAACATCATCCAAGCACGAAGAACAGAAACTAAAACATCATGCAATGTGAGACCATGACATAAGTTCACAGACTTACAGCTCTAGGATGAAGACGAACATCTCCCTCAGTGTCACTACCATCTGAAGCAGTTTCAGTTGCTTGAGAGTTTTCATCTGATACTGATGTTTCTTCTGCAGGGACAGAAGATGCCGATTGAACAGCTTGCCAGACAGCGTTAGCCGCCTCAGCTTCAGCAGCAGAAGCTTCCCTGAGTTTTTCCATTGAGTTTTTGTCCATGCTGAAACTGTTAAACACACTTCAGTAAGAACGATGCAGATAACATGCTAATTTAAATGTTTGGGCGTGTGCACGTCACAACGAGTGCCCATAGGCACACAGCCTGGTGGCTGGGAAAGGAGAGAAGCAGAGAGGGGACACGAGATTGGGGCCAAACAGAAACAATTGTACTGCAGGCACAACAAATTTCGGACTGTACTTGAGAAAAAGGTCAGCAGAAATGGGGAAAAGCAGCATAATACCCCCCAGATGAAATATCTAGTGCACTATCTGAACTTGGAGATGTTGCAGGAGCAACCCTAGACGCATTTAATTTTGGACTACTGACAGGTGAGCCTCTCTCCGATGTTAACATTGGAGAATCGCTATCCGTCTGGAACAGCGAATTTTCAGCGACCAAAAGATCATCAAGCAGCGTATCTGCGCCAAAATATACAGATTATATGAGATATGTTCTTCCTATTTGCATCTGACTATGCCATAAATCAGTGTCGTATGCTGCATAAAGGAATATTATTTGTAAGTTATCTATATCATTCAGTGACATTCTACTTTCTTATCTAAAGTCCACATGCAATCTTAATTGCAAATTCACTTTTTTTACCGCATAATAATATCTATAATGTTTATTCAATTTCAATTAATACATATTTGTTTCAAAATTCATGTTAAAATTGATTAATCTTGGAAATAATGTGTTTATTGATTTATTAATCTTGGAAATAAGCAAATTTGTTCCAATTTTACTGTGATTTCCTTGAGATAAAAAGGTTAATGCGGTCTTTATTTTTTTCCTAGCTAAATAGGTTTGACATTGTAGCACTTTTTCATTGGGCTAGACTCACACTTGTTTCTCAATGACACCCTCGAGTGTCACTGCCATATTAAAAACTTCTAGACATACACTTTACTTTGTCTATTCCATTAGATAACTAAAGTCCCAAAAATATGTCTTCAGGATTTTCTTTTACTTCTTCAAATTTTCAAAAGGACTAACCACAAGTTCCAAGTTACAATGCAAATCATGCTAAATTTGGACCAGTTTTATATTGTTTTTCTTATTGTTCATGTCATAGTACTAAAAAACCGTTAATGATGAGATTACTAGGTCATTGAAACTTCTAGGTACAAGATATGATCCTTTGCTTGATCCTTTCCAAATAATTTCTTTACCTCCTCTAAGACCCCCGTAGACATATATGCGAACACCGATAGCCGCAGCTGCATGGCGGCAACGGCGCATAAGCTCCAATGCGGGATCATACTGAGAGTGATCCTTGCTGGGGCGAGACGAGGTCACAAGACCATTTCTATCCAGCCAAACTCCAGCAGCGGTGTCCAAAACTATCAAAACCCATGAAGCTTGTAAAAACAGATCTTTGCACAGAAAAAAAATAATGATATTGAAAGACAAGATGATTAGGATTATGCTAAAAGTAGTTTGCATATACATCGTAGACTTAAAAAGATTACCTGCTATAGCTGCTTCACCTTCAACTGCACGTCCTCCTTTAAGGGCACCTCCTGTGACATGCAACCGAGCACCAACAAAGACCTACAACCACACAACATGGTTCATGGGTAATGAGCTGGAATATGCATATTTTTAACCCAGTCACGTCAGAGACTGCAAGACTTCTCTTCAAGTTCACTAATCACAGTGGGACCAAGAAAAAGCATATACTTACCGCAGCGTGTTCGTACCTTGGCGAAGGAGACACCCCAGGAGCAAGAGTCCACTCCCATTGACCATTCCTATGCATAAGCAGGCCATAAGCATCGGCCAGTGGCTGTGAATGCCAGGTAGATTAATTGTTTGAGAGATATTGTATGAGAACACCAAATGAATGCCAGGTAGATTAATTTTTTAAGAGATATTGTCTGAGAACACCAAAAACATATATTGTCAGACATGGGAGATCTTGGCAACTTGATTCTGTAACTTGATTTCTACTTTATTTTTCCTTTCTCTTTTTTTTCTGGGCCACAAACCCACCACGTGCAGGTGAGAGTGAAGTTCTTAATAAGAGGTATTCACTTGAAAAAGTCTCCACACTCAACATCCAACTGGATACCGTGGTATTCCTACACTCTCACTGTAGTACTATGGGGGTTGCTATCTTTGTCCTTTCCTGCTTATTCAAGTTAACACAAACAGATCCATCATGAAGAGAGCATTTGTGTTAAGAAATCACAAGTTAGACCAGTCCCAGAGATTATGAAAGTTAAATTGCAATGCTCTCAAGCCTGAAGGAGGAAGAGCTGCAAATTAAGGCCCATTGTATGTGGTCCAACATACCATCACAGAGGGCATATTGGATGTATCATTTTTTTCAATGCCGACACAATATCTCAAAATTTTGAAGGGGAAGCATGAACCATTTCTAAGTGCCTTATAAAGTGCTGCCTAAATGCGAAGTTCATTCTTTTGATCACATAAAAAACTAAACTTACACATGATTCAAAATCTTCACCATTTACTAATCAAGTGGAAACAAACTTATGAAGGACAAAGCTCAAGAACCGAAGCCAAGTGGAAGAGCAAACCATCTAAATCACATGCCAGTAGTACTAAAAGTATAGATCTTACTTCCCTGAAGAGGCCTGATATATGTGGTCCAACCGTCCAACAAACCACCAGAGTGGGTACATTGGATGTATCAATTTGTAAATGCCAACATAATATCTTAAAGATAAAAGGGAAGCATAAGGCATGTAATTGCCTTATAAAGAGCTGCCTAAACACAGGGATCATTCCTTCGATCAGATAATAACCAAACGCATGATTCAACATCTTCCTCCACATATTAATCAAGTGGAAACAAACTTAGGAAGGAAAAGGCTCAACAAAAAAAAAAACCAAATGGAAGAACAAACCATCCAAATTACATGATAGTGGTACTATTGAAAGTAGTATGTCAGTGAAAATAGATCTTACTGGCCCTGAAGAGGCCAAGTGTCTGTGGTCCAACAATCTATCACAAGAGGGTGTATTGGATGTATCAATTTGTAAATACCAAGACAATATCCTAAAATTATAAAGGAGAAGCATGAGGCATTTCCAAGTGCCTTATAAAGGGCTGCCTAGATGCAAAGGTCACTTCTGTGATCAGGTAAAAAAATAAATTGACACATGATTCAAAATCTTCATCCACATACTAACCAAGTAGAAACAAGATTCGGAAGGAAAAAGCTCAAGAACCAAAGCCAAGTGAAAGAGGAAACCATACAAATTACATGCCAGTAATACTATTGAAAGTAGTTCTTTAGTGAAAATAGATCTTACTGCCCCTAAGGAGTCTCTTCCACCGCAAAGCAAAAACATGCCATCTGATCGTGCACTAGCTGTTGCATACCTGTAAAAGTTTTGTAGAGTTATGTCTAATTTGGTTTTTCATATGTTGGAAGAATAAATAGATAGCATCTGCTTTTTCAATGTAAACAGCTCATTTGCAATAACAGACCAAGTAGTAATGCACGGGAAATCATTTGCAGTTATTAATTGCCCATCATTAACAATATTCACTTAGAGGCAACTGACTTTGCCAACCGCATAACATACACTTACATTCTTGCAGAAGGTCTATCACCTTCGGGGTTGAGCATGCGCCAAACGTAAGGTTTCTGGGCAGTATCCAATACCCAAGAATCCGAAAGAACTCTCTTGCCTAGAAAAAAATATTTCCCATAGTAAAATTATCGTTAGCCTTCCGACAATGCCTTCAGCGAAAATAAGATAAGACCTAAAAACAAGAATAATGGCTTGACCAACCGAAAATGCTAGAAATCAAAAGAATAAAACAAAAATGACAGCATTGTATCGTAGGAGCAATAAAAGGCGTCATAATAAATGAACAAAGACACTCATCCATGATTGCAAAGAGTACTTTGCCAAATAAAACCTTTTGGAAAGCTCAATCCAAAGCTGTTAGGGTGATGGAGCTCCATGCGTATGAAAACCAGAAAAAAAAAAATTCTAAACAAAGGATATGGAACACTCACGTGCAATCAGGAAGGAGACCATATAGAGCACATGAAAAAATAAACAAGAATTACATGGGAAATGACCCATTAGTACGGGCAGAAGAATGCGGAACTAGGCAGCCTGATACCTTGCTTAAAAGTTCACTCCTAGTGCTTAAGCCATAATATTGCTGAGACTACAAGTATATAAAGTCCAAATAAATTTCGAAGACAAGCCATGTGGGGTACTTGAATAATATCATCATGACTATACTCTGAAAAGATTTTTTTTTATACTCTGAAATAAACAAGTTGGTGAGGATAAAAGGGAAAATAACACCATAATGGTTCAGGCCGAACACTAAAGGCGAATTTTATGATGATCCACTACCTCCAGATAAATGGACTCTAAGAGATCCAAGCACAACTAGCTTCTGCATTTTGCTCACAGCATACATATCCATATCTTCTTTAAAGTTGGAAAATCCTTTCCAAAGAGAACTAGAAAAGCAAATAGATCCAGCACAAAGAATGTCTTAAGCCCTATCATCTAATTAAAGAGAAGGTATGAGCAAAGAGAAATTTTTTAAAGCATCTCCAGCTAACTTTGCAGCAGCTACCAGTAAGTATAAAAAGTTGGCCACTTCTATTAGCATATCTCAAAGTATATCCGAAAACAATTGAAAAACCCTTACCGTCGTTACCGCTGACAGTAACAAGATATCTCTGAGCAACCAAGTCCATTGCATGACCATATCGAGGCCCTGGGCCCTTCCCTTGCACCAACACCCTGCATATTGAGACCGCACACTAATATTTATCAGAAATCCTTCTCTGTGCAGAGACCACTTATCATAATTTGGCAGCAGAAGTTCACCTGTGCCACTTGAACTTGTCATTTGTCAAGTCCAGCACGTAAAGATCGTCCGTGGAATGCCCAGCAGGGCCTATGCCACCCTATCGATGGAGACAATTCAAGTGTAAAATTAACCAAACAAAGACACCGTTCACGGCCACATATTTACCCACCACAATTACCTGAAAGACAACCATAGTGCCCACCGCAGCCGCCGCGTGTGCTGCCCTAGGAGATGGCGGATCACCCGCAGGTTTCATTCTGAATTCATCAATTATATCAGAGGTTAACAAACAACAGTTATCGATCAATCTCCTTACGACTGCTAAAAACAGAAAAAAGAGGAAAAGTAAATGAGGGAAAGCAGTTGCCTTGTCCATTTCCTGGTAAGAACATCGTAAGAATGTACTGAATTCGTGACTCCAGCTAATCCTAGCACAATGGCAACCAGCATTTCAGAGAGAGAAAGAGATAAAATTGAAAATGCAAAGCAACTGAATCATCCAATACGGACTGATGGAGAAATCGAGCAGAGGCGAAACAGTAAACAAAATCACGGAAACACACTGAAGCAACACGACAGTACTCACTGATGCCGGGGGCGGAGGAGGCGGCGCCGCCCTCGATGGCCGTGGCGCCGCCGAAGAGGATCAGGCGGGGGCCGTGGGACTTGGTGGCGGCGACGGCGGTGAGGGTATGGGCCACGCGGGGGCCGGGGGCGTCCTCGTCGGTGTCCCAGTAGGTCTCCAAGTTCCGATAGGTCGGAGCCGGGTACAGCCATGGCTTCGAACCCATGGAACCACAGAGCGCTGAAGCTTCCCTGCGGAACCGAGCTCGAAATTCAGTCGATCCAAATCAAAACCGAACCCGAACCCTCAAAATGGAAGCAAGATCGAGGAGGGTGGGGCGAGCTCCGAGGGACCCCCCGTGAGCCGGTCGCCGATTCCGGCGACTGAAGTTTCTCGACTTCGGGGACGAATCAATGACGGCGGCGATGGGTTCTGGGAATTCGTGAGGGGACCGAGCTGGGTCTGCCGCCGGTTGGCGCTGCAAAGAGAGTCAAACGTTGAGTGGGTGAAAGAAAGGGAGAAGAATCGCGGTCAGAGGCGATGAATGGGAAAAAGAGAAGAAGGAGAAAAAAAAAATTCAAAAAAAAAAGGAAAGAAATTCGTAATATCGTTAGAGGAGAGAGAGTCAATAGTCAATGCAGACGGACGCCATTCGTAGATGTTTCCCGAACCACTTCGCGGAGAATTTCTGTTTTTTTTTTTTTCTTCTTCTTCTTCTTCCGTTTGGTTAAAAAGAAAATGATAGTTGCTTCTAATATTCAATTAACCCCCACTTTGATTCCGTTCAAGACCTCCAATTTTGACAACAAATTCTCTTTTGATGAAAAGCTCGTGAGGAATAAGATTCAGAAAAATAATTGGACCGTGCTCGCGCCTTTCTAAAAATTCCTAACCTGCGAATCGAGAGTTCGTGAATTTAGAAACAGTGCCTCTTAACTGTAGCCATTCGGTTCTGACCATCAATCTGGGGGACGTTGGGAAGTTCGCAATCTGAATCCGAACAAGTGATAGAATTATCGACTGTTGATTTGATTTAAATTGAACGAAAGGGGGAAGGGGGGGGATATCGTGACTTAGCTCCACAAAATTTAGAGTCTTCATACGTTTTCAACAGACGCACGAATCTTATTTTCAGAAAAGATTCGGGCCATGAGATTGTCGTGAGCCGTTCCTAAAGGTTTGAGACGGGTTTGGCGTGATACTCTACGAGCTTTTCTAATGGATAATTGTTCAATTAAAGCATATTATACACATATATAGAAAGCAGTGAGACCCGCAATGTCAACTTTAGCTTCAAACGCTTGGAATTTTCCAAAACGTGCTGCTTCTAGAAAACAAAAGAACGTCATTTCGTTTTTCTAAGGTATATCATTCTTTCGTTGATTGGCCGATAGAATCTCATGAGTCGCCGACGTGAAGTTTAGGAGATTGGAAAATGAAATAAGTGGTCCGTCTCGTTACGAACGAAAATTCATTTTTTCGAGAAATTGCTTTTCGACTTGTCGTTGTTCGGACGACGGAAAATCAATCGATGTGCGGGAAAAAAAAATCCGTAAAAATAGAAAACAATAAGCTTAGATCAAGAGAAAACAGCTTGTCGTTCTGATAAGAAGGAAATCAATTTCTTTAAATCACCAAATAAATGAAAACTGACGATATGAAAATGATTTTCGTGGAAAATATTTTCTTTTATTACAGAGTTTTCAATGAAACATATGCACCCGAAATATTAAATAAAATAGCCGAGAATGTAAATATGACTAGTGCAAGAAGCCTTTTTCCATTTTTTATTCCTTCTATTTTCCCGATTTCTTATTAAACAAAATAGTCTGGAAATTAAAACGAAAAAGTTAGTATTACGGTGTGTAGCCGCTTTATTTCATTTGATTGATTGCTCATGCTTATTTTTTATTTTTATTTTTATTATCAGAATTGTTCGTGCTTATTCAAGAAGCATTATTTCTAAGATAATAAGAGCGATTGTCCGTTTCACATACGCTATCATTGTATATTCTCCAGATGGAATTCGGCATACTGTTCGGATATCATATCAAGCATCCTGTGCACCGATGCTCGGATCATCGGCACTTCATGCCGCTCAAAGTTGTCGTCCGACAGAAACTCGCTACGCAACGCTCTCATCATTGTCGAGCAACACCGACACCCAACGGTTCAAGATAGGCCCGCAATTAGATCGTAACTCGGGCGTAGCGAGCGCATTTCTCATGGCATGTTCAGCCTGGAAATGGTACTTAGCTTATTCGCTGCCCATTCGTGCAAGCATTGCCATTCTCCGAGAATTATCAAGTCGATGCGTCGGCCCCATTACTTGTGTGTATCGGCCGATTCTCATCACACAAGCTCGCCACACGACTCGTACGGCGTCCTGCGGTCACACTTGGCCGAGGCAGCTGAGTAACACTTGAGAAATGCTTCATCCCTTCTCAAGCCATGGCTAGCCGAAGCAGCATATGGATCACCATCAAGAGTGCCCGATAATTGTTGGATCTAGCAATGTCACCTAGAGGGGGGGCGAATAGGTGAATCCACGACCTAATTGAAATTACTTGCGGAATTTTAAAAATAATTTCATTCAGGATCTGGGAACAGTACGCAATATGAGCTAATCACAGAGATAGAGATCAGGGAAGAGAAATATGCACGCAATGTTTATAGTGGTTCGGCTTATCAAGCCTACATCCACTCTCCCACGATGACAGCCGATCGGCTGGATTTCACTATGAAGAATCAAGAGAATTACAAACACCCAACCACTTGGTTTTTCTCTCTCACAGATTCTCACAATGAATGAATTTTGAATGTTCAGAATACTTTTGGGTAACACTCAGTATACGCTTGCACTTTAGATCGTTGTTCGCTCTTCTTCTTTAATCCATCATGGTTCTTCTTTTATACTCCCCTGCCTCCAACCTAGCCGTTGGATACCCGGCCAAAGGATCGCTCTTCAATCTTTGATTGGACGCCATCAATCGTGATTGAACAAGACTGTATCTCCAGAAGATATGTAGATCGTTGAGGAAGATATTGAACCCTTCTGATTCAGTCGCCCATACAACTAAATCTCCAGTTTCCATAAGTGTGGTAAGTCTGAGTTTGTTCCCGAAAGGATATTCTTTAGAAGATAATATCTCATTGTAGAAAGTCCCTTAATTGATTGGAAGGGACATCCGGACAATCGAATATCACAAACTTTCCATAGGAATCTTGCCTTGATCGGAAACCTGCCATACGTGGGTCTTCATGCTTTGAAGATGCAGAAACTGACTCAATTCAAGTTTCGTCTTCATAAAGAATTTCCTGAATTAGATCAGTGTTCATGGAATGGTAATTCGGAGATTTGATAAGGTCTATCTGTCATTGTATATAGATCGTCAAATGATAGAAGGTCATCTTGAACCTGACCCTCAGAAGCAGCTCCATCTGAAGGTCCTCAGATGCACTCCATCTGACCCCGTCAGAAGCTCTTTCATCTGACCCTTCGTCAGAAGCACTTCCATCTGAACCTTCGTCAGAAGCACTTCCATCTGACCCTTCGTCCATATGACAGATTTAGATCCATACAACCTGCGGCTTACTCATTCTTTCCGCATCATAAAGCGTTACACAATCCCCTTTGATAGTTTTGTCAGAATCAAAATATATGAGAATTTTCACAACAATCTCCCCATTTTTTATGGTGGCAAAACTACAAACAAAATGAGACAATGTAAACATACATATGTGAATAATCAAAAACAGTAATTAATCACTTGATATGCTCCTGCAGGTAATCACAATAAGAAATCCTGCACTAAAAATAATCCTGTAAGCAAACATGATCAGAGTATACATGTATGATCAGAGAATAATCAGAGTATAGATATTATGCACAGAATTTAGCTGTTCTGCCCCTGTAGGCAAACATGAACAGAATATATTGCACAAAATAATCTTGATGTTCTCCCCCTTTTTGTCAACAGCAAAAAGAATATATAAAACTAAGAATTTTAAGCAAATCAATGTAGAACAAATAGTGACAGAAAAAAAAATTTGTGGCAAACATCGTTTTGCTTAAAAATTAAGAAGAAGAGGGAGACATTTTAGAAGAGGAATGAATATCTTGACCAGCGTAAGGTAGTTGTCCCTTTGGCTTGAGAACTGATCTGTACATGTGAAGTAGAACTGTGTGGGCAAACGAAATTTTCTTTCCCTGCAAGATGCCCCACAAGAGTTTTGCCTCGTACTTCGAGATGTCTGTCTTAGAAGCCGCCTTGGGTCTGATACATTCAATGATTACCTTGTGCATCATGGTGTATTTCAATGGAAAGTCATTGTAGGCAATATGCGACTTCGATTCCCTTGATAAGCTTGATTTTCCAGTTAGGAAGCAAAAAGCTTCTTCTCCAGTAACATCCAAAGGTGTGAAGGCCCTTTTTCTAGTTCCCATAATGGATGCCAAATCATCAACATGCAGTACATATTGCATTCTTTGCATAGTGAAAACCAAGGAGTTGAAGTTGACAAACTGAAGATTCTTGTAAAAGTAGACTACCAGATCAGGAAAGGTGTAACCCCTATGTGTTATGAATTGCTCTATTCTGACCTTTTGAATATGCTTCCTCAGATAGATACCGTTCCTATCAAAGTACTTTAGCCCAAACACCCTGTGAGGTATAACACCTCCATATTTCAAGGACTCAAACTTGTCTTTGTGAGCTTGATTCTGGAACATAGGATCAGGAAAACTTTTATCCAAATTAAACCCAATATTCTTTACAAAGTCATTGAACATAATATCATCATCATCTTCGACCTTTGCCTTAGTAACGCCAGGCCTTATAGGAGAAGGTTTTCTTGACTTCGAACTAGGCTCTGCCACTTTCTCATTTCCCTTTCTAGAGGCAGATTCAGGTTTTTGAACAGCAATTGGTTCAACGATCTTTCCAGGCAAACTAAGAAACTCTAGCAGTTCACCTTCACTATCGAACTGGTGAACATTCAGCAATTTTCTAAGTTCATTGCCAAAATCCCATGCTGCTTTAATATTATCGTACATTGGCTTAATAGAATGTGCCATAGCTTCTTTTCCCTAAAAAACAGATAAAGACAAACCTTTTGCCAAACGGAATGCATCGCGTTGTTCGTTGATTTCAGTTTCCGTAGGTTCGGCGGTGCTTGCTGTTGAGGCGAAAAACTTTCTCTTCATCTGAGGAGTCTTCTTCGAGTCAGAGGCTGATTTCGGAGCCATTGAGACGTAGAAAGTTTGAAACTTTGGAAGAGAGAGTATTGTTTTGAGGAAGAAATCGAGAGCGAGAGATCTTGAATACGGTTTAGGGTTTCAATTTGAGAAAGATTTGAAAGTGAGAGAACAGAGGTGACGGTTCGGTGTTTTATAAAAGAGGCGGTTATTTTTGGAAACAAAATCAATTTAAAAAGAAATAAAAGCATTCATTTAATAAATCAATTAGTCACCGTTAATCAAATATTTGCATATATATATTCATATGAGGAACTTACCTTAAAGGTAATTTTAGGAGTTAACTAACCTTGATTTATGAACTTTCCAAAAAGATATGAATTTCTTCTTACGCGCCTTTTAGCGTTTCTTCTGCCGCTCCTTCTGACGTTGCTTCTAACGTTCCTTCTGACGCTCCTTCTGGCGTTCCTTCTGACGTACCTTTTGACGCTCCTTCTAGCGTTCCTTCTGGGCCTCCTTCTGAGTTTCCTTCTGACGTTCCTTCGGGCCTCCTTCTGGCGTTCCTTCTGACGTACCTTCTGAGTCTCCCTGTTCTAAAATATACTTAAGAAAGAGGGTTAATGATGGCTAATTCATTTCTAATAAAATTAAAAGTTTTCTTATCTAAAGGTTTAGTGAAAATATCTGCAAGTTAATTTTTTGTATCAATGTATTGAATGTTAACATCACCGTTCTGAACATGATCACGTATGAAGTGATGTTTGATCTCAATGTGCTTTGCTCTTGAGTGAAGTATGGGATTCTTTGTAAGATTTATGGTACTTGTGTTGTCACATTTGATTTCCACATTTGTATCTTCAACACCATAATCTTTGAGTTGCTGTTTCAGCCAAAGAATCTGGGCGCAACAACTTCCGAGTGACACGTATTCTGCTTCAGCTGTACTGAGTGCCACTGTACTTTGTTTCTTGGAATACCATGAGACAAGCATGTTTCCCATGAGCTGACAAGTTCCAGATGTACTTTTCCTATCAATTTTGCAACCTACAAGATCTGCATCTGGCAACTGGTGCATAGGTCTCATCGTAGTCTATTCCTTCTTCTTGAGAATAGCCTTTTGCTACGAGTCTTGCTTTGTTTCTTACAACTTTTCCTTTGTCATCTAGTTTGTTTCTGAATACCCATTTCGATCCAATTACTGGACGATTTTTGGGTCGGTTGACTAGTTCCCAAACATTGTTGACCTTGAACTGATGTAGCTCTTCCTGCATTGCATTTATCCAGTTCTCATCTGCTAATGCATCTTCAATCCTTTTTGGCTCCAATTCAGATACCAATGCTATGTTGCTCATTGCTTGCTTGAACTTAGATCTTGTCTTTATGCCATCACTTATGCTTCCTATGATAAGTTCCTTTGGATGACTTGACTTGTGTTTCCAGTTTTTGTCGAAGCAATCACTTGAAGATGTTGTAGGTTGATTCTGTTCATCTTCTGGTCTTTCTTCAACTGAGAGAGTTTCCTTCTGAATATTCTCCGAACCAACATTCATATCTGAGTCTTGTTTTTCTCCCGATTCTTCCTATGAGTCTGAGACTTGAGGAAGTATATGAACTTGATTGAATTGAGGTTCATCATTCTGATAGCTTTCATCGAACTTGATGTTCACGGATTCTTCAACAATACGAGTATTCTTGTTGTAGACTCTGTAGGTTTTGCTCGTTGTTGAGTATCCCAAGAAAATTCCTTCATCTGATCTCTCATCAAACTTTCCAATTCGGTCATTAGCATTCTTTAGAATAAAGCATTTACAACCGAATACATGAAAATATGCAACATCAGGCTTTCTTTCTTTGAAGATTTCATAGGGCGTTTTCTCAATAAAAGGTCTGAGAAAAATTCGATTTAAAATATAACAGGTTGTGGAAACGGCCTCAGCCCAAAAATGAGATGCAATTTTACTTTCAATCAAAAGAGTTCTGGCCATTCTTGCAAGGATCTGTTTTTCCTTTCTACTACCCCATTAGTGATCATTGCAAATTTGCCACATGTCCTTCGAAGAACATCTCCATTTCTTGAAGTGTACACTCCTCTTTTAGAGCGCACAAGGATGTTTAAAAGCGTCTCTTGTTACATTAAGAGACCGTCTGTTTGTGTGTTTGCAATTTGAGCACGATATCATTTGGAGAGTAGTCATCTTGATCTAACTCCTTTGCAGGGTCTTTTCATCGTCTCTCTAAACTTTACTGGGGATATTTTGAATAGACATCAGCCTTGCTTTTTACCAGGCACTTTGCTTTTTCTTGATGTATAGGGATTTTTCTTTTCCCCCTTTTTTTAATCCCGTGTTTTTCTTTTCTTTTGGAGCTAGGATTTTCGGCAATCATGCTAGATATGCAACTTAAACTTTGGCACGCTTCCATTCCTAGAGTGATGTTGCCTTTGCTTTGGAATATGCAATGATCACCAATAGGTTGATGAAATGAATTTGCTGGCTCAACTTGGTTGTGCAAAGGATAACAGTGTGTAGGATAGAGAAATGAATTATTCTCGTCATCCTATGACACTTGGATTATCATATAAACAACACACAAAGATTTATGTTAGTCCGAGCAAGAAAATTTCTAACCGTTTACTTTCTGATACTGTTGGACTAACCTTCATTTGCCCCAATGTGGGGTGGTTCTTGACAGGGTTGAGAATGAAAATCGCCGTTCAATGGGGTTCTCAATGGGCATCTGTAGTGTTTGGAATGAAGAAATAAATGCCTCTGTCATCTCGATCCATGTAATCGTTGCGAATGACCCTTATATCCATAGGTTAAGGTTTCGCTATCATTTCCAATCTCCTCATCTCTCAAGTGTGTATGGGACGTGTTTGGATTAGGCTCGCTTCTCTTATGAGAAAATACCCTTTTGAACAGTTCAAACGACTCTTGTTGGAAAAATTCATTTCATTTCATCAAGATTTATCCTTCAAAGGGATTTTATGATGCACCATACATGTGTAATTCATGTTCAGACAATCTCATGTTTTAAAACATGAATGTCAATGAAGTAAGAATTCTATGTCTTTTTAGATGTGAGAATCGAATTAATTCTGAAAGTTTTTAATCTCCAATGAATTGGGAAAAGGGATACTTACCTGCCCATCGAGGCTGGAGATCCTGGAGATATAAAAGGGATATGTCATTGTATATTCTAAAACTTTACAAAAATTGGAACGATACATCTTACCATTGGTCATATGCTCCAACGAGTGTACAAGGGTTGTGAAAATCTGCACTTCACATAGTAACACAAGATTGTTGGGTGTTCTAAAGTTCTTTCGACTTCTTGGTTTTTGGAGAAAAATGAAACTTACATGTCTGCCCTGATGGCGAGCTCCTGCCAAGGATAAATATTAAGCATTATTTTGGGTTTCCAAATTCAAAACAAATTGGGACGATACTACTTTACTCTTGATTTGAATTCCATTCTGCATGCTAATGTGCGGATTGTAGAAGCCGGCCCTCAAGCTTGTGACCATGATTTCTTCGTCTGGTTGGGCAACGAATCCACCTCGAGGATTTACGTCGGGGGAGATTCATTCATCTTTTTGGGCGTGTTTCATGCACTGTTTTGTTATTTGAATGCATGGCTTCTTGGGTGCCTCATCTCTGTTCATCACCTGAGAGGAAAATGAGAGAACATTATCCCCGCATCTGATTGAAAATCATTTAGGAACGATACGTTCTTTTTACCAAATGGGTGGCTCCGCGGCCAAATGTGTTTTACATTGAAAGGATGGATTCCATTACGCTCTGCGGATGATAACTATCGCTTCGGGGACTTGCCCCACGGATCAAACGATGAATTTGATGTCTTCGGCTTCGACATGCTTTCCAGATGTAGGAATGGTTTGCCCCCATTTTCAGTGGAGATGGGTTTTGTCGAGTGGGCAAGATCAAAAACTCATCCTAGATTTGGCTTTAGTCGAAGGTTGAAATCCCGACCTTGGATAAGCGAATCATGATTCATCTCCTTCTGCTTCAGATTTGTCATTTGCGTGCTTCACATTTTACAATACCAACTTCGCCGCTTGATGAAAATGAATCGATGATTTTCGAATTGCCCCAAGTTCTATAGTCATCTGCGTCGAATCTCTTTGAACTTCATCGGGTGATAGACAAACTGATAAAATGATTTTTCAATCCTGAGATCGAACTCCTGACGTTTCGTACCACTTCCAGTTCACTGACTACCAAGACACAGCACTATTGGCGTCCCTAACTGGTTCGTTTTTTGTTATAAAATTCTTGAAGCAGTTAGCGACCCCCATCGAGAATGAAACAAGCTCAATTTAGAGTTCATAACGACTAAAGGTCCCTTAGAACGATACAGAGCTAACCGTCTTTGAGCTCGCTCGGGCTTTTGCTCGCATTTTCCTATGTGAAGCCTTTAAATGTTTTTCTTCGTGGCGTTCAATTGATTCGCCTCGACTCTAATCTAACAAGGGATTGTCGTACTCAAGCATGATGATGCTCGCAGGTAGTACTGATCGCTGCCCCAGATTAACTCTAGGCATTAAGGAAGATTATCTTGCATGGAAGACTTTATGACATAAAGATTAATGATACATCCATTCACATGTGCTTAGTTCCCTTGAGGATTCTCGGTGATCATCCAGCTACACCATGAATCAGACATATAATCGTCATTTTGGATCATAACTTCATAAGTCCATCAGTTTTAAACTGATCGATCCAGATATGGAGCTCCTCATCAAGGAAATCTTTTGATTCTTCGAGCAACTGATATTCGGGTTGACCATCATCGCTTGGCGTTGAAGGATTCCTGTTTCTGTTGTGAGCGATCTGATTCTTCGAGCTAGAACCTTCGTCGTTGCTCGAGATTATAAGAGGATGATTGATCGGTTCACTATCAAAAGCACCTTCCATTTGGGAATGGGAGAAACAAAAATCCTCAAAGCATCCGCCCGCTTGATCTTCCGAAATCATATGCCCAAGCCGGGCAGATCTTTGAACACTAGGCGCAATATGTTGATCGGGGATAGGAAGAGCACTAGCGAAAAGTTGCTGCTCAAACCAAGGAGTTCGTACATGCTGCACTTGTGGCATATACTCTTGAGGGGTGCTGAGATGATTCGGGGGAATATTCTGATTAGCGCCCAAGTAGTCGATGGTGCTGCTACCAGCTGTTGACACCTGATTTTTTTTACCATTTATTATTGTGATTTTTATTCTTTAAAATTAATTAAAAATATCAAAAAAAGTCATAAAATCACAAAATCAACTTTGGAAGCCTTGGTTTAACCTTAGGAACCAATTTTGAACAAAAAATACTTTTCGGTATTTTTAATATTTTTCGAGTTTATTTAATTATAAAAATACCCAAAAAATCAGAAAAATACCATTCGTGGTCAGAAAAATACCCAAAAATATTCGATAATTTTGTTTTAATTTCCTCTTCAAGTGTGTCACTTTAAATCTCAAAAATTCGGCTCGGGTCACTATGTTCCTTCACAAACATAAACCCGAACCGAGCCTAAAAAAAAATCATTTTCGAGTCTTTTAGTTTTCAATTCTCACTTTTTATAAGCTATGACATTGGATTCTAAAGTCTTAAAGTGCAATTAGGTCAATTTGCCCTCCAATTTAATCAATTTTTACCAAAAGGGCTTAATTGCACATTTTTCTTTCAATTAGTCCCCGGTTTCACGGATGTATACGTATGCTCTACGTATTTATACATCATACGTATTTATACGTTATGCATATTTGTATTGTTTGGTAACCTCTTTAACTCTTGTAATAATAATAATGGTTATTATTTTTAACACCTTTGTTAGTGCCTTTTTTTAGCATTTTTGTATTGTGAGTGCTATTTTTAAATAGCATTTTTTGTATTATAAATTGTGAGTGCTATTGTTAGTGCTATTTTTAAATGACATTTATTGTGAGTGCTATTGTTAGTGCTATTTTTAAATGGCATTTATTTATCATAAATTGTGAGTGCTATTATTAGATAGAATTTATAATTGTTAGTGCTATTTTTAAATAGAATTTTTGTATTATAAATTGTGAGTGCTATTGTTAGTGCTATTTTTAAATAGAATTTTTGTATTATAAATTGTGAGTGCTATTGTTAGTGCTATTTTTAAATGTCATTTATTTGTGAGTGCTATTATTAGATAGAATTTATAATTGTTAGTGCTATTTTTAAATAGAATTTTTGTATTATAAATTGTGAGTGCTATTGTTAGTGCTATTTTTAAATAGCATTTTTGTATTATAAATTGTGAGTGCTATTGTTAGTGCTATTTTTAAATGTCATTTATTTGTGAGTGCTATTTTTAGATAGAATTTATAATTGTTAGTGCTATTTTTAAATACAATTTATTGGAAGGTATTTTTGGCTATAAAAGGATGGCAAGAGTTTTGAGGTTGAAGGGGAGAGACATTTTGTAGAGTGTGCAAATTTTTGAGAGCTTAGAGAGAAGAACACAAACACTCTCTACATTCTCATAATCTTGAGCGAGCAAAATATACTAAGTTCGGAATATTGATTCCGCATATTGCTAGCACAATTGTTGTGGAGTTATTAGTCGTCTCCCCGTTCGTCAATTGGTGGTGCGTCCGAACTAGATGCCTAACACTTGTGGAGGCTGAGATCGAAGAACATCGAACCGACACCTCCGTTCAAGCACGCTACGAGAGGTAATCTATTTACTCCCTTTGAGACTTTGTGATTTTTTTCGATTGAAATGCACGAAGTACGCCTCTGGAGATACATGTGTGGGTTGTTATTTATTTCCGCTACGTGTTACGTGGATCCCAACAGTGGTATCAGAGCCAATCCTTAGGTGTTTTCGTGCATTTAATTGATTTTTTGCAATTTTTGCAATACTATGGCCAATATGTATTAACGAATTGTTCGTCTTACATGGCTAATGGAGATTGATTATTTTATATGATAAATTAATCAACGTAGCAAAAATTGAGACTAAATCAATTTTGAATCGAAAATTTATGGCTATCTTATTTTACGTAAAAATTCTGAATATGATTCAACGTAGAATTTTTATTGTGCCTTCCTAAGTTTTAAATTGTGAATTTATTACTTACGTGAAAGGGTGGTGATCATGGAAAAATCCCTAATCAATGTGATTGATGTATATATGAATGTATGATGATTATTTATATATTTGGGGTTGTAATTATTAAATGGAGGCTGCGTACTCCTTTTATTTTTCATGTAATCTTTATTTTTAGCATAGTCAATTGTTGATGTAAATGCTACGAGGATTACGTGGAGGAGCCTTTTAAGTCGGCGAGCTCTTTGGGGCCCAATTCTTGAAGAGTTCAAGAAACCAAGAAGAAGCGAAGAGCGGCTCTCCATTATTAAAATATTAAAATGATTATATGTGGTCTCATTGGCTCGAGACCCACTAAATCATAATTCCATGATCACCACGTAGGATAGATATTTATGTGATTGACATCTATTTATTTATTATGATTACGTGAGCATGTTAAACTGGTTAATGTGCAAAGTCAGACTTACCTCACCCAAAATTGTGCCTGCATGAAATCCTAGTTAGGAAAATCACTCGCATTAGGTACCGAAAGGGCGTTGGTAACGACACCAGCGTAACCAAGTCCCCGAACCCAAAATCTCTGGTTCCGTAGAACTGATCGATCTCTCCCAATCGATCGGTAAGGTTTCCGGTCTACCCTCCAAGAAAGACCGGTGGCGACTCCAAATGCATGCACAATTTGCACATGTCACCACGACCACACTGAAGGTCGAAAGCGATCGACTCTTATCGTCGAAGAATACTCCCGCCGCGATTTGGTATGGGCCTGGGAGGGCTCGCGCCGATCCAAGACCCGTGATCGGTAATCCATTAGCCGCGTCCGCTTCCGGACGGGTCGCGACAGCTGGCGACTCCACTGGGGACTTGTTCTAGAAACTATGGTTCTAGACCTCAAGTGGACTTAGGCCGTAATAAAAATTGAGTGATTTTTCTAACCCTACAGGCGCTCTTGAAGGTGAGGTAAGTCCGCTCACGATAGGTGTTATATGTTTTTGCAGATTGGAGTAATAAGGGGTGTAGTCTGTGATTAACTTTATTTTACGCAGGTGTGGCGTAGGAATGTATGTTGTGTGGATGATTTGAAGTGCTGATTGATAAATTGTTGTGCATGACTTGCATTGTGATGATCACGACACATGGACACACACAACCGCGCCTAAAACCCCAGGCGCCGCCTTTAGGAACACAATAGAAGGAATTGAAAATGGAATCTCCGTGAGGAAAAACACGGGGTAATCCACTTCTCAATTCCGCTCGCTTCGAACTATGGATTGAGTCCCAATGCAACGATAGTTGTGCAATGGAATCGGCTCTTTCTAGAACTCGAGGTGGGAACCTTAACCTTAGGTGCCAAACCCTCTGATTTTTAGAAGTTCACCATCACTTGTCTCATGCGCATGTCTTTGGGCGGTTGGTACACCTAAAATCGCACATAAGTCGACGAGTTGGGTTGGTAAGACTCTCTATCCCTCAAAACTATTACAGTTCATATAAATATAGGCATTTCATTCATTGCATTCTGGTGATTAGATTAAATGCCATTTCAAGGATAGATGCATGTGTTTTTCCCAAACGTCCTTGATAGAAGACGAGGAGGATGATATCCCATGGCGAACACCGAGTGAGCAACAAAGGAGCCTACTATGGACATTATTGAGATATCGTCCAATGAAGATGACGAGTTGGGGCAAGTGATCCGGAAGTCACAGATCGAACTTGGGGCATCCTTAAACGTTAGGATCACATTCCTTGGTTTCATTTTCCATTACTAGTCCTCTTGTATAGGGTTTATTTTTATCGAGGCTTTCTCTATCTCACCCCTTAGAGTGATTGTATTAGGGATCTATTGGTGTATACATTCAGATGGAACTCGGTTGTATTTCTTTTGACGGGTCATGGGAATGTGATAGTGGCATTTTCTCTAATCATCCGAATACTCCCAAGTCAAGTTTATAATTCCTTTAGAGGAAACTAAAGTTGAAAATCTTACACGACCTTTTTGGTCGTACAGGGTAATCCAACCCCAATTTCGCTAGAAGGAATTATACACTTGAATTGGTCCATGCATGTCATACGTCACTAAGTAATCCACGATAATTGATCAAGAGTATTGACGTTATTTCGAATTTAATGACGAGATAGATGTCCAAATTGCTCTCGTTCTTAACAAAACGGCCTTGATTTGGATGCCGTATCTTCAATTAAATTTAAAAACACGTCGTTATGCCTTGCATTTTTGACTAATTCGCTCTTCTGAATATTGGTCAAAAGCAATTATCGTGAATTACATTCCTTTCAATAGTATGCTTTCTTTCGAGGAATATTGATAAAAACTTTTCGCACAAGATTAAAACCCTTGTAAAAGTTCTTGTCATTATTAATTACGAGCAAGCATAAGATTGAAAGGGGTCTATGCTTTCTTTTTCAGATTATTCCTTTTGACTCGGTCTTTTCATTTGCAGGTGAAAAACAAGTAGCATAAAGAAATCTTTTCTTGGATAAGTCTGAGGCTATTCTTTCATCTGACCATGAGTGAGTTAGAAAATCAGAACACATCTACTCGACTTATTATGGATCGGCTCATCCAAGTCTAAGATGTCCGGATGCTCGAAGAAATGGATCATATAAAAGCTAAAACAAACACAGGGGCTTTCATTCATTCTTGCCCAAACCAGATCATACAATTCATTGGGGTGGAAAAGTAAAGCAGAAGTGAGCCCTAATCAACGACACAAAGGAGCCCAGCTGGCCCTCCAGGTTATGGATGCTTTGTTTATACGCACCACTCCGCGTATCATGGTCCGCAAGCCTGAGGTGGAGGCGTTTGCGTTCATCATTGACTGCAACAACCTGAGTCTCGTGATCTTCGGCGACTGCTTCCAAGTCCCGAACAAGTCCATTCTCACGAGTTATATCCTCGTTTATGCCGTTGAGCCTTTCTTCCAGCCACTCGCTCCGATTCCTTAGCAGGGCATTACGTCGATCGCGCTCATAGGTAGCCAGAGATAGAGCTAAGTCCTCCACCAGATTCCTCCTCTCGCGTAGCAATGTCGAAACCCGCTCTTTGGCGAACTCAACAGCCTTTTTGTGACTATCGGCCAGGTAGTCAGCCAACGCTAGGCGGTCGGACTGATCCTCATAACGGGCTCGCAAGACACGAGCCACGGTAACTCCCCGATGAGCAGCGCGGTAGACCTCCAAGGAGTTCGTAAAGAGCGTTGGAAAAATATTGTATTCCCTCCCCAACGCGGTACCCTCGAGGGAGGTGATGTCCAGGTCCCCGAACATGACTCTGATCTCATCCTCGGTTTCGGGATGATCGGCTATGTGAGCGTAGCCTCGACCCAAGAGGTTATAGAACTCTTTCCATCGAGTCAAAGCTTCGGCTGAGAAAGTGTGAACTTGGGAAGAAGCCATTTTCGACGGAGATGTGTGTAGTGGAGCGATTAGAGGATGGAAGCAAATTATATGAGAGCGTTAATCTCCCAAACACCAACTCTGCATTTTATAGCGTCTCGAGAGTGGAGAAAAGTTGCAGCAATAATGCTTGTGGAGCCGGGTTAATTAATGTAAAGTGAGGGCTGCTCCTCCCGTGAATCATCAGACATGTCCTGATCCGCAATTTCAGGCCTGACAAATTCGGTCTCGCCATTATTAAAGCTGGGAGGGAGGCGAGCGCAACTATCGAAGAAGCCGCGAAAGGATTGTGTTGTTCCATCACGCATGAAGCTGGGCGGCGAGTGAACAGCTCTGCCACTTAAAAAGAGAAGACAGTGCTGAACAGGCATGACTATTGAGGAAAAGTGAAAGGCGAGCGCAACTATCGAAGAAGCCGCGAAAGGATTGTGTTGTTCCATCACGCATGAAGCTGGGCGGCGAGTGAACAGCTCTGCCACTTAAAAAGAGAAGACAGTGCTGAACAGGCATGACTATTGAGGAAAAGTGAAAGGCGAGCGCAACTATCGAAGAAGCCGCGAAAGGATTGTGTTGTTCCATCACGCATAAAGCTGGGCGGCGAGTGAACAGCTCTGCCACTTAAAAAGATAAGACAGTGCTGAACAGGCATGACTATCGAGGAAAAGTGAAAGGCGAGCGCTACTATCGAAGAAGCCGCGGAAGGATTTGGTTACCCCTTCGTGTCGGAAAGCTGAGCAGGAGGTAAACAGTTCCGTCGTTTCAAAAATAGAACGCTGAACAGACCTAGCTTTCGAGGAAAAGGAGGCAACAAATCGAAAGAGCGAGTATACAAAAGAGAACAGAGAACCCCGAGTGACGAGTTCGTTGAAAGACCTCAAATTCTCTAGAATCAGATTCGACATCGAAGCCATGGAACTCAACATCGCCGGTGACTGTTGACACCTGATTTTTTACCATTTATTATTGTGATTTTTATTCTTTAAAATTAATTAAAAATATCAAAAAAGGTCATAAAATCACAAAATCAACTTTGGAAGCCTTGGTTTAGCCTTATGAACCAATTTTGAACAAAAAATATTTTTCGGTATTTTTAATATTTTTCGAGTTTATTTAATTATAAAAATACCCAAAAAATCAGAAAAATACCATTCGTGGTCAGAAAAATACCCAAAAATATTCGATAATTTTGTTTTAATTTCCTCTTCAAGTGTGTCACTTTAAATCTCAAAAATTCGGCTCGGGTCACTATGTTCCTTCACAAACATAAACCCGAACCGAGCCTAAAAAAAAAAAAAAAATCCTTTTCGAGTCTTTTAGTTTTCAATTCTCACTTTTTATAAGCTATGACATTGGATTCTAAAGTCTTAAAGTACAATTAGGTCAATTTGCCCTCCAATTTAATCAATTTTTATCAAAAGGGCTTAATTGCACATTTTTCTTTCAACTAGTCCCCGGTTTCACGGATGTATACGTATGCTCTACGTATTTATACGTCATACGTATTTATACGTCATACGTATTTATACGTTATGCATATTTGTACTATTTGGTAACCTCTTTAACTCTTGTAATAATAATAATGGTTATTATTTTTAACACATTTGTTAGTGCATTGTTTTTTAGCATTTTTGTATTGTGTGTGCTATTGCTAGTGCTATTTTTAAATAGCATTTTTGTATTATAAATTGTGAGTGCTATTGTTAGTGCTATTTTTAAATGACATTTATTTATCATAAATTGTGAGTGCTATTGTTAGTGCTATTTTTAAATGGCATTTATTTATCATAAATTGTGAGTGCTATTATTAGATAGAATTTATAATTGTTAGTGCTATTTTTAAATAGCATTTTTGTATTATAAATTGTGAGTGCTATTGTTAGTGCTATTTTTAAATAGCATTTTTGTATTATAAATTGTGAGTGCTATTGCTAGTCCTATTTTTAAATATCATTTTTGTATTATAAATTGTGAGTGCTATTGTTAGTGCTATTTTTAAATGTCATTTATTTGTGAGTGCTATTTTTAGATAGAATTTATAATTGTTAGTGCTATTTTTAAATACAATTTATTGGAAGGTATTTTTGGCTATAAAAGGATGGCAAGAGTTTTGAGGTTGAGGAGGGAGACATTTTGTAGAGTGTGCAAATTTTTGAGAGCTTAGAGAGAAGAACACAAACACTCTCTATATTCTCATAATCTTGAGTGAGCAAAATATACTAAGTTCGGAATATTGATTCCGCATATTGCTAGCACAATTGTTGTGGAGTTATTAGTCGTCTCCCCGTTCGTCAATTGGTGGTGCGTCCGAACTAGATGCCTAACACTTGTGGAGGCTGAGATCGAAGAATATCGAACCGACACCTCCGTTCAAGCACGCTACGAGAGGTAATCTATTTACTCCCTTTGAGGCTTTGTGATTTTTTTTCGATTGAAATGCACGAAGTACGCCTCTGGAGATACATGTAGGGGTTGTTATTTATTTCCGCTACGTGTTACGTGGATCCCAATAGTGGTATCAGAGCCAATCCTTAGGTGTTTTCGTGCATTTAATTGATTTTTGCAATTTTTGCAATACTATGGCCAATATGTATTAACGAATTGTTCGTCTTACATGGCTAATGGAGGTTGATTATTTTATATGATAAATTAATCAACGTAGCAAAAATTGAGACTAAATCAATTTTGAATCGAAAATTTATGACTATCTTATTTTACGTAAAAATTCTGATTATGATTCAACGTAGAATTTTTATTGTGCCTTCCTAAGTTTTAAATTGTGAATTTATTACTTACGTGGAAGGGTGGTGATCATGGAAAAATCCCTAATCAATGTGATTGATGTATATATGAATGTATGGTGATTATTTATATATTTGGGGTTGTAATTATTAAATGGAGGCTGCGTACTCCTTTTATTTTTCATGTAATCTTTATTTTTAGCATAGTCAATTGTTAATGTAAATGCTACGAGGATTACGTGGATGAGCCTTTTAAGTCGGCGGGCTCTTTGGGGCCCAATTCTTGAAGAGTTCAAGAAACCAAGAAGAAGCGAAGAGCGGCTCTCCGTTATTAAAATATTAAAATGATTAAATGTGGTCTCATTGGCTCGAGACCCATTAAATCATAATTCCATGATCACCACGTAGGATAGATGTTTATGTGATTGACATCTATTTTTTTTATTATGATTACGTGAGCATGTTAAACTGGTTAATATGCAAAGTCAGACTTACCTCACCCAAAATTGCGCCTGCATGAAATCCTAGTTAGGAAAATCACTTGCGTTAGGTACCGAAAGGGCGTTGGTAATGACATCAACGTAACCAAGTCCCCGAACCCAAAATCTCTGGTTCCGCAGAATTGATCGATCTCTCCCAATCGGTCAATAAGGTTTCCGGTCTACCCTCCAAGAAAGACCGGTGGCGACTCCAAATGCATGCACAAGTTGCACATGCCACCACGACCACACTAAGGTCGAAAGCGATCGACTGTTATCGTCGAATCCCTTTGAAAAATACTCCCGCCGCGATTTGGTATGGGCCTGGGAGGGCCCGCGCCGATCCAAAGCCCGCGATCCGCACCCTTGTGCGAGGGAAGGCCCGCGATCGGTAATCCATTAGCCGCGTCCGCTTTCGGACGGGTCGCGACAGCTGGCGACTCCGCTGGGGACTTCTGTTCTAGAACCTATGGTTCTAGTCCCCAAGTGGACTTAGGCCGTAATTAAAACGCTGAGTGATATTTCTAACCCTGCAGGCGCTCTTGAAGGTGAGGTAAGTCCGCTCATGGTAGGTGTTATATGTTTTTGCAGATTGGAGAGATAAGGGGTGTAGTCCGTGATTAACATTGTCTTATGCAGGTTGGCGTAGGAATGTATGTTGTATGGATGATTTGAAGCGTCGATTGATAAACTGTTGTGCGTGACTTGCAGTGTGATACTCACAACACATGAACACACACAATCGCGCCTAAAACCCCGGGCGCCGCCTATAGGAAAATAATAGAATGGATTGAAAATGGAATCTCCGTGAGGAAAAACACGGGGTAATCCACTTTTCAATTCCGCTCATTTTGAACTATGGATTGAGCCCCAATGCAACGATAGTTGTGCAATGGAATCTGCTCTTTCTAGAACTCGAGATGGGAACCTTGGCCTTAGGTACCAAGCCCAATCTTTTGATTTTTAGAGTCAAACCTCACTGGTCTCATGCGCATGTATGTGAATGATTGGTACACCTCGAAACCAAAAGGTCATTCAGCACCGCTTATGAATCAAAATCGAAAGACTTGTGTGAAGAATCAATCGTGAGTTTAAACGAACCAGGATGGAATGGAAAAGCGCTGGACCACCCTGGAGAGTCAACTGATGGGGCAAATCCCACTTAACTAGGGCAAATGCCACCTAACCGGGGCAGCCGGGTCAAGTGTAAAGACGTGTCGTTCCTAATTGATTTTCAATCAGATACCGGCATAATATTTCCTATCTTTTCCTCTCAGGTGAAAAACAGGTAGAGAAGGAAAATCCATTTGTGGATAGACACGAGGGACATGTTTTACATGGCATACATTTGTCGAAAATGTCCTCATCCGATCACATGCAAGATGATCATGGAACGATGGTGAAACTGTAATCGTTCCAATAAGCCCTTCGAATATTATACCTGATGGGGACCTTTATGTCTTTTGTCTACAGGATAGGATGGTCAAAAACAAACGAAGGAAAATTTGTCTTCCCTATAAGACGGAAAGAAATGTGCCTTCAGCAGATGTCACCCATTGGGATTGCAATGACAAATTGAATCAAATTATGAAGAAGGAGCAACCTAATTAGGATTGGCTCTCCCTAAGTCGAAAAAGTTATATCCGTTCCAAATCAAATTGACTGGTTCACGAGTTGATATGGTTTCTCATTCTTGCAGGTGATGACAAAAATGAATGGGACCACTGAAAAATTTCCAGCATCTTGGATGCCAGAAGTGACCAGAGCGGGGATAGTAAATCCGTAGTCATTTCAATTAAAGCGGAGCCATCCATTTGGGAAAAGGACGTATCGTTCCAAAATGATTGTTTTTTCTATATGGGAATAATGCTTCCTTCCTTTTCCTCTCAGATGATGATCAAAAGCAGAGGACTCATGATGCAGTGCTTTCCAATGACAAACAGGGAGTACCCCTTTTCATGGCATCTCAGACATGCACTGTGGCTAAATATTTTCAAGAGCATTCTAATGGCTCAATTTGTGAGCAAAACCTTTGAGAAAACCTGAAGAAGTTTCTCATCATTTAGAAATCTCCGTGAAAAGAACACTTGAAAAGAAAAATTCAAGTTTTGCAGATTGACACATCTGATAAAAATGCTTTCTCTGAATAGAGTGAAAAGCACGAACTCATTTTTCGTTGCAAGCATACCTAACATGCATATCATGCACATATCCTGCATACAGAGAACCCAAAGGGAGAAATGCCGGTTCCCGCAGGATAATTTTCAAGGGTAAATTGTATCGACTCCAATAGTCAATTATACATGCCATTTACTCATGAGGTCTCTTCTCTTCAACATGCAAACATCAAATACTTCAAATGGCGACGATGATCGAGAGAATCACAAAACCGCCACACGACAAATCCCAAGGCCGTCAAGCCACCTAGAGACGGATAAAAATAATTGAAGATTCTGACAATTGAGATAGAAGATCAGAATCAGCGAAACCCATGGGAGTGCATGGACGTTGTCAAAATTGAATTGCAAATTGCCAACAAACACGGAAAGTGCTAAGGCATGTTGCCAAGACGAACACCGCCCAACTGGGGCAAAGCAGTTTTGGATGTAATCAGGAATCATCTCACGAACAACACCCACAAATGCAGACGAAGCAATACTCATCATCCACATCAATATACGATATTGAAACGACCTTCATCAAATGAGAAGCGTCAATAATCGGCGAAAGAAGGGAATACATCAGTAAGACGTCATCATGAATCCCAAGAGAAAAAGACACCCCCAAAGAGGATGGGGATTGCAACAAAATGCATGAATGAAGTTAGCTGGGGCAAGCGTCACCTAGCTACGACAAATCACACCCAACTGGGGCAAGTGAATCATTTGTGCGCCGGACAAAGAATGACATTTCTCCTCTGGCAAAGTCAATGGACGCAATAACAGAGTCGTCCGCATCATAATCAAACCCCAAGATACGAATATGGGTGAACGGTAACATTGTATCGTTCCAATTTGGTCTTCGAAGACCACATGCCTAACATGAGTTTTTACTCGCTTAACAGGAAGTCGTTGGCACCGAAAGCCTCAAAAGAAAAGAACTCGCCAACGAGGAGGCGAATAAAATTATTGACCTTGGGAGTCAGCACTCCAAGAAATGGTCTTTGATTACAAGATCGAGTGGAGGGTAAAAAGTATCGCTTCCACACTTCATGCTTTGACATGCATTTCGATAACAATTTCTTTTTTCCTTGAATAAAAGGAACTCTGAAGAGTGGCGCTGGAATGCGTCCAAAAATACAAATGGATCTCCTCTGGGGAAAATCCTTGAGAATGATTCATCGCCAACCAAACGGAGGGATCAAGGCAACAAGATAGAGGGCCAGATTCTGCAAGCCGCGCGTTTGTGTTCAAATGAAAACGCCAAGCAAGAACAAGGCGGTATCGTTCCAATTGGTCTTGAATTTTGGAACACAAACTGACACTTATTGTTTGTTTTTGACAGGGGCTTGCCATCAGGGCAAAACGGGTTTTCACATCCCATGTATTACCCGTTGGAAATACATGACCAAGGGTAAATTGTATCGTTCTAATTTTTTGAAAAATTCGTGAACGTACAATAACATGTTTCTTCCGCATTTTCAGGGATCTACAGCCTCTGGGGACAGGTAAGTATCTCTTTCCCCAATCCATTGAAGATGTTGAATAAAAAACAGAGAAGAAAAGAAAAGCTCTCAGAATCTGATGTCTAGAAAAGACATAGAATTCTAACTTCATTGGCATTCATGTTTTGAAACAGGAGGTTGTCTGAACATGAATAAGAATATGCATGGTGCATCATAAAATCCCCTTGACGGGTAAAATTTTTGGAGAAAAAGAAAGAGATTTTTCCAATCAAAAGTTGTTCAAAACTTTCAAAAGGACGTTTTCTCAAAAGACGAGAGGCAAAGCCTAATCCAAACACGTCCTCTACACACTTGAGAGAGAAGTGGAGCGGATCAGATAGCAAAATCTGGACCTACGGAAGTAGGGATTATTCGCAGCAATTACATAGATTGGGATGACGGAGGCATTCGTTTCATATCCCCAAACACTACAGGTGACCATTGACAACCCCTTTAAACGGCGATTTTCATTCTCAACCCTGTCAAGAACCACCCTACATCGGGGCAAAATGGAGGTGAGTCCAGCAGCATCAGGAGAAAATGGTTAGAAATTTTCTTGCTCGGACTAACATCAATCTTTGTGTGTTGTTTATATGGTAATCCAAGTGCCATAGGATGACGAGAAGCATTCATTTCTCTATCCCACACACTGAATCCTTTGCACAGCCAACTTGAGCCTGCAAATTCATTTCATGAACCCATTGGTGATCATCCCAAGACGGATGCCGCACCACTTCAAAAATGGAAGAGTTCAAGACTCAGGGATTACAAAGAGAATTCCCGGACTGATATTGAAAGCATGTTTAGACTATATGTCTAACATGATCCCATGAAGATGAGAAAAAGTGGGATTTCAAAAATGAATGAGAAAAATCCACGGCATTAAGAAAAAGCAAAGTGCCTGGTAAAAGCAAGGCCGATGCTCGTGAAAATTGTTAAATTGACCCCCAATGAAGCCTCGTGAGGAAGAGAGAAAAACCTCTAAAGGAGCCAAATCCAAAAGGCTGCTCCCCGAATGCTATTAAGCGCAGAACGAAGACATAGAGAGAGTCGGTCTCTGAATGCAACAAGAGACGCTCCTTAAAGAGCTGGTGCACACCGCAAGATAGGTTGCGCGCCTAAAGGCTAAAGATGCAGAAAAGAAAGGACAGGTGGCAAATTTGCAATGATCACCAATGTCAAACCCCTCATAAATTCTGGGCCAAAAACAAGCCTTTTTCGGTCCCCGATCCTACCAACATCACAACCCTGAAACAGTCTTCTCTGACTAAGACACTTGGGTTAACATATAGCTCAGCTCGAAGAAGTACGAGCAAGACTATTTCTTTCTCATTTTGCAAGGTTCTTGACTTGTAAACCCGGAGCAGATGGTGAAAACTTTCATTCAATGACCTTGACTCAAAAGTGAGTCCCCCTTGAAGACCAATATCCAAGCCCAACATTACGGTCCCGTGGAAGACCTCCCGACCGATCAAAATGTATGCGCTACGAATGAGCCTAAAACCTAGGCACAGGTTAGTAGGGAATCGAGTGCATCCCCTATAAAAAACCACGATCGCAAAACAGGTGAGAAGACCTCATTGTCGAGAAATATTCCAATTGATGTTTTGAACAAACTCTTTTTGGAATTTTCAAACTGTTGATCCAGATTTTCCGTGCAAGGGATTTGTGATCACATTTGCATGTTGCAAGAATGCTTTGGATAACCTCCAGCATCAAAATGCACATTTCATGATTAAAACTTAAATCATACGGTTTTGTCAAAATGGACAGCCATGGTCTTCCCAAAGATTACTAACGTTTTCTTGGTGAAGAAAAATCTTTCAGGCTCAAACTTCTGCAGGATACTTGGAGAACCCAACTCCCAGAATGTCGCCTCAACAGACTCAAGTGAAGTTTTGTCAAAATAAAATCTTTCACTACTTCAAAAACTGAATTCCCGACAAACTTCGGGATCTCTAAAAAAGAGGGGAAGAAAAACCCTTTTAAAAGAAAAAGTCCTATCAGACGTGGAGAACCCTCGTCATGAGACCCCTTTTCAAAATTTAGGTAGTCTCATCGGACGTGGAGAACCCTCGTCATGAGACCCCTTTTCAAAATTCAAGCAGTCTCATCGGACGTGGAGAACCCTCGTCATGAGACCCCTTTTCAAAATTCAGGTAGTCTCATCGGACGTGGAGAACCCTCGTCATGAGACCCCCTTTCAAAATTCAAGCAGTCTCATCGGACGTGGAGAACCCTTGTCATGAGACCCCTTTTCAAAATTCAGGAAATCTCATCGGACGTGGAGAACCCTCGTCATGAGACCCCTTTTCAAAATTCAGGTAGTCTCATCGGACGTGGAGAACCCTCGTCATGAGACCCCCTTTCAAAATTCAAGCAGTCTCATCGGACGTGGAGAACCCTCGTCATGAGACCCCTTTTCAAAATTCAGGCAGTCTCATCGGACGTGGAGAACCCTCGTCATGAGACCCCTTTTCAAAATTCAGGCAGTCTCATCGGACGTGGAGAACCCTCGTCATGAGACCCCTTTTCAAAATTCAAGCAGTCTCATCGGACGTGGAGAACCCTCGTCACGAGACCCCTTTTCAAAATTCAGGAAATCTCATCGAACGTGGAGAACCCTCGTCATGAGACCCCTTTTCAAAATTTAGGCAGTCTCATCGGACGTAGAGAACCCTCGTCATGAGACCCCTTTTTAAAGCAAACTCATGGTAGAAACCGCCTGAAGGGTCAACTCAAGGTAGAAACCGCCTGAAGGGTCAAACCAAGGTAGAAACCGCCTGAAGGATCACATTAATGGTAGAAACTGCCTGAAGGGTCACATATGGTAGAAACCGCCATAAGGGTCAATTCATTGGTAGAAACCGCCATAAGGGTCAACTCATTGATAAATATCGCAGTAAGGATCAACACAAAGGTCTGATCCACCATACGGATCAAAATCCTTGGCAAATCCCAAAGCGTGGGATGCGCCTTCCTTAGGTTCCTACTAGTTAGGAATCCCATCATGGTATGACCTACCATACAGGTCAGAGCTTAATCTCCCTAGGATATTCTGAATGACGAGTCCTAGGCATCTTATTGAAAGTCGTCGCAACCGGCAGCATCCGACAGGTGAGCTTCAGGTAAGCCTCTCTCACTCCGGCCCATGTTCAAATTGTTAGAGCAAACCAGGGATTGATTTGAGCTTTTATCAATAGGCTTAAGGATCCGATGTCATAACATTTCTTCTCTCATTTTCCCAGTTGAGTCGGTTAGGAATCAGGTGCCACCTTATCTTTGAGAGAAACCTCTAACGAGATTCCTCTCAAAGAGGGGCAGCTGTTGACACCTGATTTTTTACCATTTATTATTGTGATTTTTATTCTTTAAAATTAATTAAAAATATCAAAAAAGGTCATAAAATCACAAAATCAACTTTGGAAGCCTTGGTTTAGCCTTATGAACCAATTTTGAACAAAAAATATTTTTCGGTATTTTTAATATTTTTTGAGTTTATTTAATTATAAAAATACCCAAAAAATCAGAAAAATACCATTCGTGGTCAGAAAAATACCCAAAAATATTCGATAATTTTGTTTTAATTTCCTCTTCAAGTGTGTCACTTTAAATCTCAAAAATTCGGCTCGGGTCACTATGTTCCTTCACAAACATAAACCCGAACCGAGCCTAAAAAAAAAAAAAAAAATCCTTTTCGAGTCTTTTAGTTTTCAATTCTCACTTTTTATAAGCTATGACATTGGATTCTAAAGTCTTAAAGTACAATTAGGTCAATTTGCCCTCCAATTTAATCAATTTTTATCAAAAGGGCTTAATTGCACATTTTTCTTTCAACTAGTCCCCGGTTTCACGGATGTATACGTATGCTCTACGTATTTATACGTCATACGTATTTATACGTCATACGTATTTATACGTTATGCATATTTGTACTATTTGGTAACCTCTTTAACTCTTGTAATAATAATAATGGTTATTATTTTTAACACATTTGTTAGTGCATTGTTTTTTAGCATTTTTGTATTGTGTGTGCTATTGCTAGTGCTATTTTTAAATAGCATTTTTGTATTATAAATTGTGAGTGCTATTGTTAGTGCTATTTTTAAATGACATTTATTTATCATAAATTGTGAGTGCTATTGTTAGTGCTATTTTTAAATGGCATTTATTTATCATAAATTGTGAGTGCTATTATTAGATAGAATTTATAATTGTTAGTGCTATTTTTAAATAGCATTTTTGTATTATAAATTGTGAGTGCTATTGTTAGTGCTATTTTTAAATAGCATTTTTGTATTATAAATTGTGAGTGCTATTGCTAGTCCTATTTTTAAATATCATTTTTGTATTATAAATTGTGAGTGCTATTGTTAGTGCTATTTTTAAATGTCATTTATTTGTGAGTGCTATTTTTAGATAGAATTTATAATTGTTAGTGCTATTTTTAAATACAATTTATTGGAAGGTATTTTTGGCTATAAAAGGATGGCAAGAGTTTTGAGGTTGAGGAGGGAGACATTTTGTAGAGTGTGCAAATTTTTGAGAGCTTAGAGAGAAGAACACAAACACTCTCTATATTCTCATAATCTTGAGTGAGCAAAATATACTAAGTTCGGAATATTGATTCCGCATATTGCTAGCACAATTGTTGTGGAGTTATTAGTCGTCTCCCCGTTCGTCAATTGGTGGTGCGTCCGAACTAGATGCCTAACACTTGTGGAGGCTGAGATCGAAGAATATCGAACCGACACCTCCGTTCAAGCACGCTACGAGAGGTAATCTATTTACTCCCTTTGAGGCTTTGTGATTTTTTTTCGATTGAAATGCATGAAGTACGCCTCTGGAGATACATGTAGGGGTTGTTATTTATTTCCGCTACGTGTTACGTGGATCCCAATAGTGGTATCAGAGCCAATCCTTAGGTGTTTTCGTGCATTTAATTGATTTTTGCAATTTTTGCAATACTATGGCCAATATGTATTAACGAATTGTTCGTCTTACATGGCTAATGGAGGTTGATTATTTTATATGATAAATTAATCAACGTAGCAAAAATTGAGACTAAATCAATTTTGAATCGAAAATTTATGACTATCTTATTTTACGTAAAAATTCTGATTATGATTCAACGTAGAATTTTTATTGTGCCTTCCTAAGTTTTAAATTGTGAATTTATTACTTACGTGGAAGGGTGGTGATCATGGAAAAATCCCTAATCAATGTGATTGATGTATATATGAATGTATGGTGATTATTTATATATTTGGGGTTGTAATTATTAAATGGAGGCTGCGTACTCCTTTTATTTTTCATGTAATCTTTATTTTTAGCATAGTCAATTGTTAATGTAAATGCTACGAGGATTACGTGGATGAGCCTTTTAAGTCGGCGGGCTCTTTGGGGCCCAATTCTTGAAGAGTTCAAGAAACCAAGAAGAAGCGAAGAGCGGCTCTCCGTTATTAAAATATTAAAATGATTAAATGTGGTCTCATTGGCTCGAGACCCATTAAATCATAATTCCATGATCACCACGTAGGATAGATGTTTATGTGATTGACATCTATTTTTTTTATTATGATTACGTGAGCATGTTAAACTGGTTAATATGCAAAGTCAGACTTACCTCACCCAAAATTGCGCCTGCATGAAATCCTAGTTAGGAAAATCACTTGCGTTAGGTACCGAAAGGGCGTTGGTAATGACATCAACGTAACCAAGTCCCCGAACCCAAAATCTCTGGTTCCGCAGAATTGATCGATCTCTCCCAATCGGTCAATAAGGTTTCCGGTCTACCCTCCAAGAAAGACCGGTGGCGACTCCAAATGCATGCACAAGTTGCACATGCCACCACGACCACACTAAGGTCGAAAGCGATCGACTGTTATCGTCGAATCCCTTTGAAAAATACTCCCGCCGCGATTTGGTATGGGCCTGGGAGGGCCCGCGCCGATCCAAAGCCCGCGATCCGCACCCTTGTGCGAGGGAAGGCCCGCGATCGGTAATCCATTAGCCGCGTCCGCTTTCGGACGGGTCGCGACAGTGACGAACATCAAGATCGCAGTGGTGACGACGGCAGTGGCCACGACGCTCAACCCCGGAAAAGAAAAAGTCGCCAGCGCTACGCTCGGAAAGAAATCCAGGAGCTTGAAGCTTTCTTCGATGAATGCCCTTGCCCAAACGAGGAACAAAAGATTGAATTGGGCCAGAAGCTGGGAATGAATCCTATGAGAATCCATTTTTGGTTTCAGAATAGACGTTTCAGACTAGGTGTCCAACACAGGCGTAAGGAGATCACGGCCCTAAAAGAGCAGAACCAAAACCTTCAAATGGAAAACATGTGGTATGAGAAAATTCTCAGTACTATTACCTGCCCTGACTGCGGTGGCCCTACCACCCTCAGTAAATTGTTCCCCAGTAAGCCTTCTACGAAGATGGAAGGTGCTCATTTATCCCCCTGCTCCCTTGAGCCATCTCCGGTACAATCAGATCCTGCTAATGGCGCGCATGAGCAGATCGATCCTACAGAAATTATACCAGTGTCTTCGGAGGAAGAAGATACGTGTCGTTATGATCGGAGTCACCTCATCGAAGCCCATGAATCTCCTCCACAACAGCTTCCGGTAAGATCAGATACTGTTCAAGAGGAGTTAGAGGTTAGTCGGCAGGCTATCTACGCCACTCTGGACGACGAGAAGAAGAAATTCACTTGGCCCCCGGAGCTTCATCTCAAGTTCTTGGACGCAGTTCGACAGATAGGACTCGACTTCATAGGTCCGACAAGCATACTTAGGGTCATGAACGTACCGGGACTTACCAAGCAATTAGTCGCGAATCACCTTGGTTGCTACAGAAGGGCGTTAGGACAGCGTTATGCAGAACTGAATCCGAGCAATAGACTCGGCTGCGAACCCAGCACCCTTATGACAAATGAGGCCCGGTCGAATCTGGACGACTATTGGGGATTTGATCAGGATATCCTCGCGAGTCATTTCAATATTCCTCAAGAACACGCATCACAAGTGCAACGAGTAAGCACTCCTCCGTCCGAGCAGCAGCTAGTCAGTGTTCATCCTGTCGCAGATCAGCCCACCACGCCCAGTGCTCAAGGGTTTGCCCAATCAGAGCATATGGCTTCAGATGATCTAATGGGAGAAAGCTTGGAGCACTCTTATTTCCCTAATCCCCAAGTGGGAGATGCTTGTGGTAGTCAATCGATCAAATCTCCTCTTATAATCCCAGACAAAGATGGAGGTTCCAGTTCGAAGAACCCGTCGGGCGATGCAGCTCAACCTACACATCAATCGTTCGAGGGGTCGGGTGATTTCTTCGATGAAGGACTTGATACCTGGTTCGATCAGTTGGAAGCTATTAAAGGTTGGCAACCATGATCTGCACTTGGTAATGGCACACCTAAGCTGAGGCCAGACTGGTTAGTCATTGGACATGCCCCAAGAAAGAAGGGGATGTACGCGAGAAGGATGTATCTCCTATTGTAAAGTTCTCATCGGTGCATGCGTTTGTTTCTTCAATAGCTAGAGTTGATTCTGCATAATGTTTTTCGCAAACGTCATCTCGTGTGTATACGGTAATTCCTTGTTATTAAGTTCAAGGTAAAATCAGCCCCGACGCGTGAAGGCAGAATTGATAGCATGAGTTACTAGCAGAATGTGATCGAGCTCGAAAGTGAAAGATTACTAGCGGCCCCAAACGCAATGACCGCAAAATCAGGGGCAATCTTTAAGTTTCGAGCAACTACAAATCTATTTCTCACGAGGCATTCAGGTCAATCAAATATAAAGCGTCGGGCTGTGAGAATGATGCGTAGTCAATCTGTTGACACAGGCGAAAAAGGAGTCGCGTAGATCCGAAAGCAAAAACCTTTCTTGGCTAGTCAACAATGCAGAATGAAAGAGCATATATAAACAAACTCGCATTTATTTCATTCAGCAGGAAAGTTTACAAGTGGATCACTGAGGGGGAGCAGTAAACCCAAAATGAGTTCTGACAAGCATCACAAAAAAGCTTAACTGACTCTCCATGCTATCCATGCCTTGCTTACAACCCACACTCCGGGAATCGAGGTCTACAAGCTTGAAGAAAAGGAGACGACATTTCTCCTTAAGTTCGTTCACCTTGGTGTCATAGTACTCGAACTCAAGCTCTAAGTCATGAGCCAGCACCCTCCCGCGAGCTATATCCATGCTTAGGTCTTCAAGCCTTTCCTCCAACCAGGCACACTGGAACCTCAGCACGAAGTTGTGCTGGTCTTGCTCAAAGGCGGTGTCAAAAAGAGCCAGACGCTCCACCAAGTTGTCCCTCTCACGGACCAGCATCGAAACCTGGGCGTGGGCGTATTCAACAGCCCTTTTATGGTTATCGGCCGTCAGCATGGCCAACATCAGGGACTCAGTTCGGTCCTGATAACGGGCTCGCACGATACCAGCCAAAGTGACCTCCCGGCTAGCAACTTCGTAAGCCTGCATGAAATTGTTAAAGAGAGTTGGGAAGATCACAAACTCCCTTTGCAGTTTCGTACCTTCAATACACGCAGTATCCAGGGCCGGAATCAGAGTACGAACTTCAACCTCAGCTTCAGGATGATTGTTTATGTAGCCATAACCCCTACCCAAGAGGTGGTAAAATCTTTCCCATTGGGTCGAAGCTTCAGGTAAGGCAACAGGCATAGAGGAGGAATCCATATGCGATGGAATGACGGAGAAGAGAGTGAGAATGTGAAGAGTGTTTGAGAGGCTGAGTCTGATAAGGCTAAAGTGTTAATCTTCTTGACATCAATCTATCACCTTATAAATGCTCGAGTACAAGGAGAAGTGGTAATAATATTTTATGTGCAGTAGAGCCAAGCGGGTTTCGTTAATGCATCCCTGATGAGTCACGAATCCACCACCGTCCTGTGATCTCGGGTTTTACGAAACATAATGGCGCCGAAAGGTGGGCAGGCTTGTTACTCTAGAGACTGGGCCAGGGGGACAAGCGTAGTGCTCGACAAAGCGAAATCAACGCAAGAGATCTTCAGGCTCCGTTCACGTAGAAAAGAGCAAAAAAGGACAAAGTGGGAATTACGAAGCCTTGAGAAAAACGCTCGTCAAGTAGCCATCACAAAAGGACGAAGTGGGAATCTCGAAACATTGAGAAGAGCGCTCGTCGGGTAGCCATCACCTTTGATCGAAGAACGGTGATCCGGCTCCTTTAACCTCTCAGAATTTGCAGAGAAAGTGAAGATCCAAGGAGGAACAAAGAAAGCTGAGTTAACGGAAAATCAAACAGTGATATCCCGGTCAAAATGTTCAAGGGATTCTGTCATTTACTAGAAGCGCCAGACTTGGAGGTCTCCGAGCTTGAGCTGCTGGAAGAGTTTGAAGATCTCAGGACCGAACCTGACACGAGGGCCATGGAGACCGATCCTTCTAATGATGAAACCCGCGGCTTGGTTAACGAGAACAGTACCCGCGACGGTTATCAGCGTCAGAAAGGGGAATATCTCAAACGCAACACTTCAGGTCAAGTCCATAAACTCGAATTGTTTTTCAGGGAATACCCCTATCCGGACATGGAACAGAAAATCAAAATGGGCCAGGAGATAGGGTGGGAGCCTCGGAAGGTCAAGTGCTGGTTTGAAAACAAACGAACCCGGCTGAAGCAGCAACGCGATCGGCACGAGTTAGCGGTTGTAAGGGAGGAAAATGAAAAGCTTCGAATAAAAAACACTCAGTACAAAAAAGCTCTAAGCATCGCTATTTGCCTGGAGTGCGGTAACCCTGTTCCCACGGACGGAGTATTCACTGAAGAGCCAGATCTGGGGGTTTATAATGCTCATTTGTTGCAATGCCCTTCGCAACATCTTTCGGAACAGGCGGGTACCGCCGAGGATCTACAAGAGGAAACTAGTGCTATAAGGTCAAAGTCGACGCCCATTGTGGAAGGGAACATGCGTCATGACAAGTCGGGTCCGCTCGATGATGAACTCACCATCATGACCAGCCGATCTGAGACCACTAAATCCCCTCCAGAGCAACCTCCAACACGACCAGATTCCGAGAAGAGTAACCGCCAAGTTGCTGACACCACTTCGGCTAGCAAGAAAATAAGATTTCGTTGGACCCCGGAGTTTCATAGCAAATTTGTTGATGCAGTTCAACAGTTGGGGATCAGTTTTGCTTGCCCATTGCGCATACTCGAAATCATGAACGTGCCGGGACTGACTAAAAATATGGTCAAGAATCACCTTTGGCGCTACAAGAAACTACTGAGAGATGGACGAGCGTCGCTAGACCAAGATAGAGGCGGTTCAACACGACCAGATTCCACGAAGAGTAGCCGCCGAGTTGCCAACCCTACTTCGGCTAGCAAGAAAACAAGGTTTTATTGGACCTCGGAGCTTCATAGCAAATTTGTTGATGCAGTTCAACAGTTAGGGATCAGTTTGGCTCGCCCATCGCGCATACTCAAGATCATGAACATGCCGGAATTGGATAGAAATAAAGTCAGGAACCACCTTTGGTGCTACAAAAGACTACTGAGAGATGGACGAGTGGCGCTAGACCAAGAGAGAGGCAGTTCAAGTTTAAACGATGAGCATGGCTGTGATCGCAATCCTCATGAAGCAGGAAGCATCCAATCACCTCTTAACACCGATGGGACTGACAATTACACGGTCGATTGTTCAGGCATCAATCAGAGTACTCCCATGGGTTATCCCAGTACTCCTCAGGAGTATGTACCGCAATTTCAGCAAATCGGGACTCCCCAGTCTGAGCACCGACTGGCCGTTAATACTAGTCCTACAGCGGATCTAACACTGGCAGGAGATGCACATACAATCTTGCGAGACGATTACGGAGATTCCGGCTCGAAGAATCAGGTGGTCCATGACGAAAATGGCAAAAAGATTCCTTCTCCAGTAGTCGACAATACTCAACCTGAGTGTCAGTCGCTCGATGGTTCAGACGATCTCCTTGAAAACATCTATTCTTGGTTCGATCGGCTGAATTCCCCCCTGAGTTACCCTGGTACTCCCCAAGAGTATGTACAACAATTTCAGCAGGTATGGACTCCCCAATTTGAGCACCAACCGATCGTTAGTGTTATTCCTACGGCGAATCCAGCATCGGGTACAAACCTACTGGACAACGATGAAAATACCAACTCGAGAAGTGAGGTTGTTCATGTCGAAAGTAGTGTGAGGAACCCATCGCCAACGGTTGAGGATGCCCGACTTGGGCGTCAATGGCTTGAAATTTCAAGCGAGTCCCTCAGTGAGCAACTCGGCGTGTGGATCACGCATAAACCGAGAAACCAGGTTGTTCATGCCGAAAATGGGAGAAGTCCGTCACCAGCAATTAAGGATGCTCAACTTGGACGACTCGAGCGGTCGGACGATCTCCTGAATGAGCAACTCAGCCTATGGGTCAAGCATTTTGGAACAAGTGCATCTTCGCAGTCGTGACCGGTACCGGCGACCGGACATCTAGTTCGAAGCTCGTGTGCTAAATCATTAGAAGGCTCAGGAGAGTGAGAGGTGAATACATCGAATGAATGTGTTACGGATTTCGTTGTAAAGTTCCCGCGGGAACATTGTAATTAACGCTGAAAACTAACCGCTCTGAGTGTCAACATTACCCTTTGAACGTCTTCGAGCCAAGGGCCATGGATTAATCACTTAATCCGTGGAGCAAATTCCATGAACGATGACTATCACCCGCGGAGCATAATGGGATCTACCCCCATTCAGCACGAAATACGTTTGGTCACGAAGCCTCCCATTTGGTAAAACGATGTATCGTTCCTAAACGATCTTCAACCGAATACCAAAGTAATGTCTCATTTCTTTCCCTTCTCAGGTGTTAAACGTGGATAAATCACCCAAGGAGCCATCTGTTCAAATAACAAAACAGACGTTGCCCAACCGGGGGCAGCTGAACCATTGATATTGCAAATATTCCAAGCATGGATAAGCGGATTTGATAGACGTGGTTCATATCAATACGCGACGTCAGAACGGGATGAGAACCAAGAGTAAAGTTGTATTGTCCCAATTTGTCTTCAATTTGGGAATATGAGTTAACACTTGCTATTTATCCTTGATAGGGACTCACCATCAAGGAGGACAAATTTTGACAACCTGTGTGCACTCGCAGGGGCACACGACCGAGGGTAAGATGTATCGTTCTAATTTTTTTGAAAAATTCATGAACGAACAATAACATGTTTCTTCCGCATTTTCAGGGATCTCCAGCCGCGGGGGACAGGTAAGTATCCCTTTCCCCAATCCATTGAAAATGTTGAATAAAAAATAGAGAAGAAAAGAAAAGCTTTTAGAATCTGATGTCTAGAAAAGACATAGGATTCTAACTTCATTGGCATTCATGTTTTGAAACATGAGGTTATCTGAACATGCATTGGGCATCATAAAATCCCATTGACGGGTAAAATTTTTGGAGAAAACGAAAGAGATTTTTCCAATCAAAAGTTGTTCAAAACTTTCAAAAGGACGTTTTCTCAAAAGACGAGAGGCAAAGCCTAGTCCAAACACGTCCTATACACACTTAAGAGAGAAATGGAGCGGATAAGACAGCAGAATCTGGACTTACGGAAGTAGGGACCATTCGCAGCGATTACATGGGTTGGGACGACGGAGGCATTCGTTTCATATCCCCCAAACACTACAGGTGACCGTTGATAACCCCTGTGAACGGCGGTTTTCATTCTTAACCCTGTCAAGAACCACCCTACATCGGGGCAAAATGGAGGTGAGTCCAGCAGCATCAGGAGAAAATGGTTAGAAATTTTCTTGCTCGGACTAACATTAATCTTTGTGTGTTGTTTATATGGTAATCCAAGTGCCATAGGATGATGAGAAGCATTCATTTCTCTATCCCACACACCGAATCCTTTGCATAGCCAAGTTGAGCCTGCAGAATCATTTCATAAACCCGTTGGTGATCATTGCACATTCCAAGACGGATGCAGCATCACTTCAGAAACGAAGAAGTTCAAGACTTAGGGTTTGCAAAAGAATTCCTAAGTTAATGTTTAACCTTGTTAGACCTTTGATCATAGGTCTAACGCGATCCTATGAAGATGAGAAAAAGTGGGATTTCAAAAATGAATGAGAAAAATCCACGGCATCGAGAAAAAGCAAAGTGCCTGGTAAAAGCAAGGCCGATGCTCATGAAAGCTGTTTGCTTGATCCCCAGTGAAACTTGGATGGAAAAAAAAAATTTCTTAAAGGAGTCAAATAAAAAAAGCTGCTCCCCAAATGCTGCCAAGCACAGAACAAAGACATGGAGAGAGTCGGTCTCTGAATGCAACAAGGGACGCTCTCTAAAGAGCTGGTGCACACCTCAAAATCGGTTGTACACCTCAAAAACTAAAGATGCAGAAAGGAAAAGACAGGAGGTAAATCAGCAATGATCACCAATGTCAAACTCGTCATGAATTCTGGGCCAAAAACAAGCCTTTTTCGGTCCCCAATCCTACCAACATCATAACCCTGAAACAGTCTTCTCTGACTAAGACACTTGGGTTAACATACAGCTCAGCTCGAAGAAGTACGAGCAAGACTATTTCTTTCTCATTTTGCAGGGTTCTTGACTTGTAAACCCGGAGCAGATGGTGAAAACTTTCATTCAATGACCTTGACTCAAAAGTGAGTCCCCCTTGAAGACCAATATCCAAGCCCAACATTACGGTCCCGTGGAAGACCTCCCGACCGATCAAAATGTATGCGCTGCGAATGAGCCTAAAACCTAGGCACGGGTTAGTAGGGAATCGAGTGTATCCCCTATAAAAAAACACGATCGCAAAACAGGTGAGAAGACCTCATTGTCGAGAAATATTCCAATTGATGTTTTGAACAAACTCTTTTTGGATTTTTCAAACTGTTAATCCAGATTTTCCGTGCAAGGGATTTGTGATCACATTTGCATGTTGCAAGAATGCTTTGGATAACCCCCAGCATCAAAATGCACATTTCATGATTAAAACTTAAATCATACGGTTTTGTCAAAATGGACAGCCGTGGTCTTCCCAAAGATTACTAACGTTTTCTTGGTGAAGAAAAATCTTTCAGGCTCAAACTTATGCAGGATACTTGGAGAACCCAACTCCCAGAATGTCGCCTCAACAGACTCAAGTGAAGTTTTGTCAAAATAAAATCTTTCACTGCTTCAAAAAACTGAATTCCCGACAAACTTCGGGGTCTCAAAAAAAGGGGAAGAAAAATCCTTTTAAAAGAAAAAGTCCTATCAGACGTGGAGAACCCTCGTCCCAGGACCCATTTTCAAAATATCAAACAGTCTCATCGGACGTGGAGAACCCTCGTCATGAGACCCCTTTTCAAACATGGTAGATACCGCCTGAAGGGTCAACACAAGGTAGAAACCGCCTGAAGGGTCAACTCATGGTAGATACCGCCTGAAGGGTCAAATCAAAGGTAGATACCGCCTGAAGGGTCAAATCAAAGGTAGATACCGCCTGAAGGGTCAACACAAGGTAGATACCGCCTGAAGGGTCAACACACGGTAGATACCGCCTGAAGGGTCAACACAAGGTAGAAACCGCCTGAAGGGTCAAATCAAAGGTAGAAACCGCCTGAAGGGTCAACTCAAGGTAGAAACCGCCTGAATGGTCAAACCAAGGTAGAAACCGCCTGAGGGATCACATTAATGGTAGAAACCGCCTGAAGGGTCACATATGGTAGAAACCGCATAAGGGTCCACTCATTGATAAATATCGCAGTAAGGATCAACACAAAGGTCTGATCCACCATACGGATCAAAATTCTTGGCAAATCCCAAAGCGTGGGATACGCCTTCCTTAGGTTCCTACAAGTTAGGAATCCCATCATGGTATGACCTACCATACAGGTCAGAGCTTAATCTTCCTGGGATATTCTGAATGACGAGTCCTAGGCATCTTCTTGAAAGTCGTCGCAACCGGCAGCATCCGACAGGTGAGCTTCAGGTAAGCCTCTCTCACTTCGGCCCATGTTCAAATTGTTAGAGCAAACCGGAGATTGATTTGAGCTTTTATCAATAGGCTTAAGGATCCGATGTCATAACATTTCTTCTCTTATTTTCCCAGTTGAGTCGGTTAGGAATCAGGTGCCACCTTATCTTTGAGAGAAACCTCTAACGCGATTCCTTTCAAAGAGGGGCAGCTGTTGACACCTGATTTTTTTTACCATTTATTATTGTGATTTTTATTCTTTAAAATTAATTAAAAATATCAAAAAAAGTCATAAAATCACAAAATCAACTTTGGAAGCCTTGGTTTAACCTTAGGAACCAATTTTGAACAAAAAATACTTTTCGGTATTTTTAATATTTTTCGAGTTTATTTAATTATAAAAATACCCAAAAAATCAGAAAAATACCATTCGTGGTCAGAAAAATACCCAAAAATATTCGATAATTTTGTTTTAATTTCCTCTTCAAGTGTGTCACTTTAAATCTCAAAAATTCGGCTCGGGTCACTATGTTCCTTCACAAACATAAACCCGAACCGAGCCTAAAAAAAAATCATTTTCGAGTCTTTTAGTTTTCAATTCTCACTTTTTATAAGCTATGACATTGGATTCTAAAGTCTTAAAGTGCAATTAGGTCAATTTGCCCTCCAATTTAATCAATTTTTACCAAAAGGGCTTAATTGCACATTTTTCTTTCAATTAGTCCCCGGTTTCACGGATGTATACGTATGCTCTACGTATTTATACATCATACGTATTTATACGTTATGCATATTTGTATTGTTTGGTAACCTCTTTAACTCTTGTAATAATAATAATGGTTATTATTTTTAACACCTTTGTTAGTGCCTTTTTTTAGCATTTTTGTATTGTGAGTGCTATTTTTAAATAGCATTTTTTGTATTATAAATTGTGAGTGCTATTGTTAGTGCTATTTTTAAATGACATTTATTGTGAGTGCTATTGTTAGTGCTATTTTTAAATGGCATTTATTTATCATAAATTGTGAGTGCTATTATTAGATAGAATTTATAATTGTTAGTGCTATTTTTAAATAGAATTTTTGTATTATAAATTGTGAGTGCTATTGTTAGTGCTATTTTTAAATAGAATTTTTGTATTATAAATTGTGAGTGCTATTGTTAGTGCTATTTTTAAATGTCATTTATTTGTGAGTGCTATTATTAGATAGAATTTATAATTGTTAGTGCTATTTTTAAATAGAATTTTTGTATTATAAATTGTGAGTGCTATTGTTAGTGCTATTTTTAAATAGCATTTTTGTATTATAAATTGTGAGTGCTATTGTTAGTGCTATTTTTAAATGTCATTTATTTGTGAGTGCTATTTTTAGATAGAATTTATAATTGTTAGTGCTATTTTTAAATACAATTTATTGGAAGGTATTTTTGGCTATAAAAGGATGGCAAGAGTTTTGAGGTTGAAGGGGAGAGACATTTTGTAGAGTGTGCAAATTTTTGAGAGCTTAGAGAGAAGAACACAAACACTCTCTACATTCTCATAATCTTGAGCGAGCAAAATATACTAAGTTCGGAATATTGATTCCGCATATTGCTAGCACAATTGTTGTGGAGTTATTAGTCGTCTCCCCGTTCGTCAATTGGTGGTGCGTCCGAACTAGATGCCTAACACTTGTGGAGGCTGAGATCGAAGAACATCGAACCGACACCTCCGTTCAAGCACGCTACGAGAGGTAATCTATTTACTCCCTTTGAGACTTTGTGATTTTTTTCGATTGAAATGCACGAAGTACGCCTCTGGAGATACATGTGTGGGTTGTTATTTATTTCCGCTACGTGTTACGTGGATCCCAACAGTGGTATCAGAGCCAATCCTTAGGTGTTTTCGTGCATTTAATTGATTTTTTGCAATTTTTGCAATACTATGGCCAATATGTATTAACGAATTGTTCGTCTTACATGGCTAATGGAGATTGATTATTTTATATGATAAATTAATCAACGTAGCAAAAATTGAGACTAAATCAATTTTGAATCGAAAATTTATGGCTATCTTATTTTACGTAAAAATTCTGAATATGATTCAACGTAGAATTTTTATTGTGCCTTCCTAAGTTTTAAATTGTGAATTTATTACTTACGTGAAAGGGTGGTGATCATGGAAAAATCCCTAATCAATGTGATTGATGTATATATGAATGTATGATGATTATTTATATATTTGGGGTTGTAATTATTAAATGGAGGCTGCGTACTCCTTTTATTTTTCATGTAATCTTTATTTTTAGCATAGTCAATTGTTGATGTAAATGCTACGAGGATTACGTGGAGGAGCCTTTTAAGTCGGCGAGCTCTTTGGGGCCCAATTCTTGAAGAGTTCAAGAAACCAAGAAGAAGCGAAGAGCGGCTCTCCGTTATTAAAATATTAAAATGATTATATGTGGTCTCATTGGCTCGAGACCCATTAAATCATAATTCCATGATCACCACGTAGGATAGATATTTATGTGATTGACATCTATTTATTTATTATGATTACGTGAGCATGTTAAACTGGTTAATGTGCAAAGTCAGACTTACCTCACCCAAAATTGTGCCTGCATGAAATCCTAGTTAGGAAAATCACTCGCATTAGGTACCGAAAGGGCGTTGGTAACGACACCAGCGTAACCAAGTCCCCGAACCCAAAATCTCTGGTTCCGTAGAACTGATCGATCTCTCCCAATCGATCGGTAAGGTTTCCGGTCTACCCTCCAAGAAAGACCGGTGGCGACTCCAAATGCATGCACAATTTGCACATGTCACCACGACCACACTGAAGGTCGAAAGCGATCGACTCTTATCGTCGAAGAATACTCCCGCCGCGATTTGGTATGGGCCTGGGAGGGCTCGCGCCGATCCAAGACCCGTGATCGGTAATCCATTAGCCGCGTCCGCTTCCGGACGGGTCGCGACACCAGCTTGGTCGGTGCCTAGATTCGGCAGGGTATTTCTTACTTCATGGGCATTGTAGTTATAGCCATGCCTAGTGTTTAGGCACAAGTTGAGTTCTTTCAGGTTCAGTGCTGTGTGGCGCTGTCTTAGCGCCCTTCTGTAGCTCTTGAGGTGACTCGCGACTCCATCTTTAGTGAGTCCCGGTATGTTCATGATCTCAAGTATGCGCGTTGGATATGCTGAGTTGATCCCTAGTTGCTGAACCGCACTAAGGAACTTGAGATGAAGCTCAGGGGACCAATTGACCCTCGTCTTCTTGCGACCCGGAACAGTGTTGACAACTTGGCTATTGCTCTCTGGCCTATTTCCAGTAGAATTTGATCGAGCCGGAAATTGTTGTGGAGGGAATTCATCAGCTTTGGATTGGTCGGTCGTGACAGTAAGCTCATCGTTAAGGAAACTCCAATCATGGTGACGCATATCACATCCTTTAGAAGGCATCGATATTGACTTCGTAGAATTGATTTGTTCATGCATATCTCCAACAAAATCCGATTGTATCGAAGATGGTTCGAGGGAGTGGGGTGGTGAATGAGCATTTTCAATCCTCATATAAGGCTTATCAAGGAACATTTCGCCGAGAGTGATAGGGCCACCGCAATTAAGGCAAGCGATAGTGCTGGGAGCTTTCTTATACCTCATGTTCTTCGCTCGAAGCTTTTCGTTTTCCTCCTTTAGAATCGCAAGTTCTTGACGTCTGTGTTGAGCCCTCAATTTGGCTCGCTTATTTTGAAACCAAAACTTGACCCTCAAAGGTTTCATCCCTAGCTTCTGGCCCAATTCATTTCTTTGTTTCATGTTCGGGAGAGGGCATTCACTAAAGAAAGCTTCAAGCTCTTGGATTTCATTCTGAGTGTGGCACTGGCGACGTTTCCTTTTCCGGGATTGACCATCGCTGCTGCTGTTGTCGTCGCTGCTGAGATCCTGAACTTCGTTGCCGAAAGGGTTGGGTTCTGTGGTTCTGGTACCAGACGCCATCCTGGAATCTTCGAGATCTCTCAGTAGTTCATTTTCTGAGATTTTTGGATCAGTCGCCTCTAGCAACTGATGGTAACCCTCAAACATGTTGGATCGAAAAATGTTCGATCAATTTTTGCTCACTCAGGGTTCTCTACTCTCTCATGTATGCTCACTCTCTCTAAATTTTCTTTTGAGTGGTTCTGTATGCCCATGAAACGTTCTTTAAACATGGATGAAGATCATCAGGCAAGCGTTGCTCCCAAGATTTCGTATTTCCCGCTTTGTCGTCTTCTTTCTTCTTTTCAACGTGGAGGGACACCAAATCGATTTCCTTTTCTCGATATCCATGTCTGTCTCCCACTTATTTTCAAAAAGGTGGAACTATGCTCGCCTCCTGCTCAGTTTTTTAATATGATGGGACCGCCAAATCCTTTCGCAACTTTTTTCGATAGTTGCGCTTAACTCTCGCTCAATTTTAATATGGTGACACCGACATATCTTTTTACAACTTTTTTAGGTTTATCAAGCCTGAAATCGCGGACTGGGACAGATCTGATGGTTCACCGAAAGAGCCACCACTGCTTTACCCAATTAACTTGGCTCCACGAGCATTATTGCTGTGCCTTTCTTCATTCTCGAGTTGCTATAAAAGGAGGAGTTAATGCAGAGAAGATTAACACACTTACATAATTGCCTTTTCTTATTTTAATCACTCTACCACACTCATCTTCTTCTCCCTCACTCCAACGAAAATGACCTCCTCTCCTATTCGCGTTTTCTCGGCCGAAATTTTGGCCCAGTGGGAAAAACTCTATAACCTCCTCGGTCGAGGCTATGCTCATATAGCCGATCACCCAGAAACTGAAGATGAAATCCGCATTTTGCTCTTGGAAATAGACACCACCTCCATCGAGGGCACTAATTTAGAGAGGGAATATAGAATCTTCCCAACCCTCTTTATAAACTTTTTAGAGACTTACCGTGTCGCTCATCGAAAAGCTACCGTGGCTCACATTTTGCGAGCTCGCTATGAGGATCGGTCCAACTGCTTGGTGTTGGCCAACCTTGTGGCCGATAGTCACAGAAAGGCTGTTGAGTTCGCCAACAAGCGAGTCTCGATGTTGCTTCGCGAGAGGGGAAATTTGGTGGAGCGCTTGGCCTTATCCCTGACCACCTATGAGCACGACCGTCGTAATGTCGTGTTGAAGTTTCAATGTGAGTGGCAGGAAGAAAGGCTTGACAGCATTACCGCGGATATAGCCCATGGGAGAGGACTAGTTCGGGACCTGGAAATAGCCGCCGAAGATCACGGGACCAAGGTTGCCGAGTTTAAAGGGGAATGTAAACGCCTTCTTCTTAAGCTTGCAGATCTCGAGTCTCGAGGTGATGAGTATAAGCAAAGCATCAATAATATGGAGGGCCAACTTGGTTCCTTTGTGATGCTAATTAGGGCTCGTTGCGGTTTTATGTTTCCACCCCGATGATTTGTATGATCTGCTTTTAAGGTCCCTCGATTGAGCGAAATGAATGAAAGCTCTAATGTGTGTGTCTCAACTTCTGTATGGCTGACTTTCTCGAACACCTGACCACTCTCAACCTAGGCAAGCTGCGCTTTGACATTGATGATTCGAGCGTGTACATCTTGATTTTTTAATCTTGCTTATGATCGGATAAAGGAACCTCCCACCGCGATTATCCACAAAAGACTTCTCTTCTCTACTTGTTTTTAACCTGTTTCAAATGAAAAGGCAGAATCAGAAGAAAGAATTTGAAAAATAAAGCATAAATCCTTTCAATTTTATGCTTACTTGTGATTAATAGGGATAAGAGCTTTTACAAGGGTTTTGGCCTTGTGCAAAAGCTTTTATCAATATTCCTCAAAGGAAAGCATATCATTGAAAGGAATGTAATTCACGATAATCGCCTTTGATCAATTCCAAGAAAATCAATGGAATGTTCAAAAGTACACAATTACGATGTGTTTTAAATTCAATTGAAGATACGGTATCCAAATTAAAGCCGTTTGCTAAGAACGAGAGTAATTTGGATATCTATCTTTTCATTAAATTTGAAAAACACGAATACTCTTGATCAATTATTGTGGATTACCAATGATGCAAAACATGCATGAACCAATTCAAGTTTATAGTTCCTTCTGGCGAAATTGGGATTGTATTGCCCTATACGGCCAAAAGGTTGTATAAGACTTCCAATTTCAATTTCATCCAAAGGAATTATAAAATTGATTTTGGAGTATTCGAGTGATTAGAAGAAATGCCACTATCACATTCCAATGACAAGTCAATAGAAATACAACAAATTTCAATCTGAATGTATATAAACACAAATAGATCCCTAATACAATCAATCTAAGGGATCAGATAGAGAGGATCTCAGCAAAATAAATCCTATACAAGAAGGCTAGAAATGAAAATTAAAACAAAGGAATGTGATCTTAATACTTAGAGATGCCCCAGTTTCGATCTTTGAGACGTGACTTCAGGATCACCTATTCCAAATCGTCATCTTCATTAGATGATACCTCAATGATGTCCATAGCAGGCTCTTCTTGTCCACTTGGCGCTCGTAATGGGATGACACCATCTTCATCTTCCATCAAGAACATTGGGAGGAAAACACACCTAGCTATCCTCAAAATGGCATTTAATCCAATCACCGGAATTATGCAATGAATATAATGATTAAGAGCTGTAACAAGTTCGAGGGATAGAAAAGTCTTACCAACCAAACTTAAGAGAAAATCAAGCTTCTCTGTATTTTTAGCAGTGTTAGGTATACTAACCTTCCATAGACAAACGCATGAGACAAGTGAGGGAAAACTCCTAAAAATCAAAAGATAGGGCTTGGTACCTAAAGCCAAGGTTCTCACCTCAAATTCTGGGAAGAGCCGATTCCATTGCACAACTATCGTTGCATTGGGACTCAATCCATAGTTCGAAGTGAGCGGAATTGAAAAGTGGATTACCCCATGTTTTTCCTCACGGAGATTCCATTTTCAATTCCTTCTATTGTGTTCCTAAAGAGGGCGCCTGGGGTTTTAGGCGCAATTGTGTGTATTCATTGTGTCGTGCTAAAGCAATAGACATGCATTTTATTTAACAATCACCGCTTCAATATAAACATCCACACAATCATACATCTAAAACTCATGCCTGCATAAAACAAAGTTAACAAGCACTTCACCCCTTATTTCTCCCGTCTACAAAAATATCTAACACATTCGTTAGCATATACACCTCACTTTCGAGAGCATCTGCATAAAATTAGGTTAGAAGAATCAATCAACTTTTTAATCGGCTCAAGTCCACTAAATGGTTAAGAACCAGTCCCCAGCGGAGTCGCCAGTCTGTCGCGACCCTCTTGAGGTTGTCGGGCTCTCGAGGGCTAATGGGCCGTCCTGTCTGGTCGGACGCGGGCCTCTCCCAAGGCCCATTACCCAAATCGCAACGGAGGTATGCGTGATCGACTTTCAGTGTGGTCTAGTGACATGTGCTAAATGTGCATGCCATGGAGTCGCCACCAATCATTTTTTTAGGGTATGATTGGACCACCCAATCGAATAGTTGGGAGTTTCTATTCAATTCTGCGAGAACCAGAGAAATGGTTTCGGGGACTTAGTTACACCAACTGTCAGAGTTGACGCCCTTTCGGTACCTAAATTGACTGAATTTTCTAACCTGAGATTCATGCGGATGAGTAAGGTATGAACCCTAAATCTAGAAATTCATGTAGATAGGAATGATTATCCTAGCAATCACAATCAGTAATAAAATGCCCAACTCAAGGAATCTAGATATGCAATTAAATCACATGGCATTCCTAGTAAGGTCTTATTTATCAATCACAGCTCAAGAATGATTTAGCTGTCCTAGCCATTCTACACACGATCTAACCTAAGAAAAGCATTAGGAAGCATCGAAGGAGTTCGAGAGTACTCACATGGGGTTCGCCGTGCCCTGATTTGGTCTTGGACGAGCTATCGAGCTCATGCCGACCCGATTATATTTGGGGATCCACTCGGCGTTTTACACCATGAAATCATGTGAAACAAAAACGAAAATATTCAGCAAGGGGCATTTATTGTAGATGGTGGTCGATCTAATTGGACGTCAAGACTAAAAAAGATGTAGAAATTTACAAATTAAAATACTCGAATGACATTTTTTTGCCAAATTCAACTCTATGCGTCGTGAAGAAACACATGCAATTGAACTTGAATTTTGACTATTTATGAGTTCAAAATGTAAAAGAAATTAAAATAAAAATATTGACTATTTTTCTATATTTTTACGACATCGAACGCTATTTTTCTTCATTTTTCATGTATTTTTTTATTTTTGGAAAATATTAAAAATTATTAAAAATTATGAAAAATTATTTTTTTTATCAAAAATGGTTCCTTTAGCTTGGTCAAGGCTACCAAAGATGATTTTTTAATTTTTTTAACTTTTTATAGATTTTTTATGAATTTTTTAAAAATAAACTATGAAAGACTGATCAAAAATCAGGTGTCAACACCAGAGTCTGAAACCTGTCTATCATATTTGCAATAGATCCATCAGATTTCATTTGAAATGCTTCATAATCACTCAGTAAAATACTGAGCTTTGTTTCTTTCACACGATTTGTTCCTTGAAAGGTAATATGAAGCCTATCCCATATTGCCTTAGAGGATTCTTCCTTTGAAACGCGATTGTAGAGAGGAGTAGATAAGGCACAAAAAAGAGCATTAACAGCTTTAGAATCAAGGCCTCGTCTTTTAGCCTTTTCAGCGTCGGTCATCGTTGTGACAGAATTTGCTCCATCAGCATAAGTTGGATTTGTAGCAGTTACGAGAACTACTCCATTCGTAACGACATCCCACATCAGATCATCATAGGCTTTGAAGAACCATTTCATCTTGTTGCTCCACATATTGTAGTCATTCCCATCAAAGTATGGTGGCTTATTGGCAAAGTGTGAATCACTTGATCCTGAAAAGTGATTGCTAGACATAGTAGATCGTTAGCTCTGAAGTTAATAAACACTTCGTAAATATGAGCAACCTGCTCTGATACCAATTGTTGGATCTAGCAATGTCACCTAGAGGGGGGTGAATAGGTGAATTCACGACCTAATTGAAATTACTTGCGGAATTTTAAAAATAATTTCAATTCAGGATATGGGAACAGTACGCAATATGAGCTAATCACAGAGATAGAGATCAGGAAAGAGAAATATGCACGCAATATTTATAGTGGTTCGGCTTATCAAGCCTACATCCACTCTCCCACGATGACAGCAGATAGGCTGGATTTCACTATGAAGAATCAAGAGAATTACAAACACTCAACCACTTGGTTTTTCTCTCTCATAGATTCTCACAATGAATGAATTTTGAATGTTCAGAATACTTTTGGGTAACACTCAGTATACGCTTGCACTTTGGATCATTGTTCGCTCTTCTTCTTCAATCATCATGGTTCTTCTTTTATACTCCTCTGCCTCCAACCTAGCCGTTGGATACCCGGCCAAAGGATCGCTCTTCAATCCTTGATTGGACGCCATCAATCATGATTGAACGAGACTGTATCTCCAGAAGATATGTAGACCGTTGAGGAAGATATTAAACCATTCCGATTCAGTCGCCCATACAACTAAATCTCCAGTTTTCATAAATGTGGTAAGTCTGAGTTTGTTCCCGAAAGGATATTCTTTAGAAAATAATATCCCATTGTAGAAAGTCCCTTAATTGATTAGAAGGGACAACCGGGCAATCGAATATCACAAACTTTCCATAGGAATCTTGCATTGATCGGAAACCTGCCATACGTGGGTCTTCATGCTTTGAAGATGCAGAAACTGACTCAATTCAAGTTTCGTCTTCATAAAGAATTTCCTGAATTAGATCAGTGTTCATGGAATGGTAATTTAGAGATTTGATAAGGTCTATCTGTCATTGTATATAGATCGTCAAATGATAGAAGGTCATCGTGAACCTGACCCTCAGAAGCAGATCCTTCGTCCATATGACAGATTTAGATCCATACAACATGCAGCTTACTCATTCTTTCTGCATCGTAAAGCGTTATACAATCCCTTTTGATAGTTTTGTCAGAATCAAAATATATGAGAATTTCCACAACAATAATCATCTAGCATTGCCGAATATGTAGCGCTAATCCAGCTCACCATATCTACGCTTTGCTCCTCCCGTGTGGGCAAGCAAATGGCAATGGCGCACGCGCGAGACAGCGACACAAGAACGCCGGTCGGAAACGTATGCGAAGCGAGTTCAGGGAATAGAAACAGAGTTCTTTGGTAAAGAAACGCGCATGAGTAAGTCTTGCAAATGCAACAGATCCGTCGACAATGGAAGCAAACCAATTGGACAGGCGAAGAAAAGAATTTCGTGTTTCTTTGATCTACTCGCGGACGAGAAAAGCGGTAAGAAATCGGGAATCGAGAGCCAAGACGTCCCAACATCTAACCACTAAAGAAGCTGCAGATTCAATTATGTTTTTCATTCCTAGACTCGAGTTTCCAGTATACGCGATACAAGCGAATCCGATGCAACCAAAATTGGAGGTCCGAACTGGGTGGGAGAGGGAAATGAACACTATAATATATCCCCCTCTCTCTCTCTATCCCTCTATATTCGAACATCCAACACCATCCAACCGCTATATACAGATTCCAGTATACACATGGGTCTTGTCAAACAGGTGGTGGCCTCTGTTTTTGGCTTCCACTCTTCGTTGAGGCATTTCGTCGAACAGTCGGTGCGGAATCCTCCGTTCAAGCTCGTCCCTTCTCGTGACACAGAGGGTATAAGAAGCATGGATGCTCGAGAGGTTGCTTCGCCGTGTCGGAGCCGCGAGGAGCCACGCCCTTCAGGCCCTTCGGGCTCGCTCTCGCTCCGTGTGTGATCAGCAGCAGAGCGAGGTGCGCGTGCCCCGCTTCTACCGCGCACTGCAACGGAGTGTATCCGGCGTCATCCACGGCGTTCACACTCGCCCCGTGGCTCAGCAACACCTTCACGCTCTCGACGCGCCCCTTGAACGCCGCCCTGTGCAGCGCCGTCCACCCGTTCTGATCCCTCGTGTCCACGTCGGCTCCTTCCGCGAGGCAGCTCTTCATCCCGTGGACGTCGTCGACCCTCGCCGCCCGGAGCAGGACGTCCCTTAGCCGCAGCGAGTCTAGCAGCCGCGAGTGCCCGTTCTCCGCCGCAAGCGCGAATGCCGTCTTCCCGTCCCCGTCTACCGCGTGCCTAGCATACGTCGAGTGGTTGACCAGGTACTCAACGGCCTCGTCGTGGCCCCTGGCAGCGGCGAGGTGGAGAGGCGTCGAACCGGCGGAGTCCGTCTCGTCGGCGTCCGCGTCGGCCTCAACGCAGAACCTGATCGCGTCAACGAAACCGTTGGCTGCTGCGATGTGGAGTGGGGTCCTCCCGTCGGGGTCGGGCTCGTTCGGGTCAATGACGTCCTTGAACGCCTTGAACAGGACTTCCATGAGGTCGACCCGGTTCACCACCGCTGCCTTGTGGAGGATGTGCTCAGTGTGTTTGTTGTTTTTGCTGACTGAAGAACCTGAAGCTATCAGGATTTTCAGAACCTCAAGATTTCCGGCTTCAATTGCCAGGCTTATCAAGGATGTACTGTCCGGATTTACATCGTTAACGTCAGCCCCGCCGTCGATCAGGCTCGCCACGATTGCCGCATCCCCGCACGTGATTGCGTACTTCAAAAGCTTGGTGAGCTGGGACTTGTCACACCCGGGAATCGCCTTCTTCAGCAACGAATCGGTCTCTCTGATCTGGGTGTTCTGTTTGATGAGGAATTCGATCACCTGGAGGCCAACGAAGGCAATCGGTATGGTGGCGTCCTTGAAGACATGGGGACCAGGCCGCGAGAACAGGCGGCGGAGGTCGTCCTGGTGGGCTTTCCCGGTGGGGAGAATGGAAGATCGGACGGTGATGAAATCAGGGGGCGACGAGAGGGCCGGGCGGTCAGACGGGGCGGAGACAAGCGTGTAGGAAGCGGAAGACAGAGGCGGGATTATGGAGTAAGGCTGGTTGAAGCTGAAGAGGGAAGTGTTGGTGGTGGACAGGGAGATCGCCACAGACATGGTGTGCATAAGGTTGGTTACCCGGAACGTCATGGTGCATTTCTGGCCCTTCTTGAACGTCAATTCGACCTCGGTCACGTCCGGCTTCACGAGCCTGTCCATGGCGGGATGATGGTCGGTCGGGGCCCAAAGGAGATCAAGAAACAGCAATCCTCTTGTGTTTCTTGAGGAATCTGGGTGGTGATCTAGTGTCTTTCTTTGTGAAAAGAAATTGCAGAAAGTGAGAGGATGGAAGAATTGGGGGTGAGGAACGAGGATGAGAGGTTTGTCTTGTGCAATGATGAAATGCTTGATTGGTTGATTAATTTATGGTAAATCATGTTATTAAATTATGGGTTTAACTTGAAATTTCCTGCTCATCGTCTGGGTTTAGGTTTTTTGGGTTGGGTAGTCTGAATGGGAGCGATGGTGACTTTGACAATGAAAGGGGGGCAAAGTCTTTGATCGGCTCCTTTGACCATTGAAGGTGCTTTTGCTTGCTCTCTCTTTGAAGGAGGGACGACAGATAGGTACTTTCGGGTCTTTGGATTGACTGGCCATTCATTCTTATGAATTTCTGGGATTTTCTCTGAGCTGTTGCATCAACAGGTTATACTTAGGTGAGGCAGTTAGGAAGACCCATGCTATTTATGACTTCTTAATTCATGCAATTTACATGGTTTAATATCTTAGTTACCGACGCCCCGTAAATACAACGATCGGGAAGATTGGGATAACGGTTCACATTTTGCCGAGCCCGTCGTATGTCGAGTTTTTTTATTATGAATCATGTCCCATCACATTTAAGGGCGCTCATAAAAATGCCTAGTGGGTGCGCGATTATTGACCGAGTTTTCATGCTCTACAGAGTTGACCTTGGCGATCTCCAGATTGGTTCTGGACAAGGGTGATATACAGTTTGATTGGGTTTGCATTAAGTAGTTGACTGGGTTTGCTAGAAACCTAACACTACAAATCTTAGATAAGATATCTCATATAGTCACTAATCCTGCGAAAACCGAACAAATCCGAGAGCAATGTTTGCGATTAGAGCAAAATCTTATGGCTAGGGAAAAAAAAAAATAGTCAGTCGTCGGTAGGTTATTCTAAATAATCCTAAAGCACCACAGTCAGCTGAGTTGATGATGATTCAAGAGATTTAAGGAAATGACAAAGCAAGGAAAATATGGAAGCTTTTTTTTTTTTTTTGGAAGAAAGATTCTATTCATTGATAGTCAAGAGAGTTACATAGAATACTTTTAAACTTGCAAAAGACATTAGAGAATTAAATTTTGCTTCTAAAAGCACACTCTCATCCTTCAAAGGTAAATCCGATACCATAAACTTGCGGCGGCCGATTACCAAAGTCCATGACAGGTACACACCGAGAACTTCCATACCAAATGCCATGGCATGCGGTGCGCGTACAGATTCGACTCCCCCAGGCCCCATCACCTATGACGAGCAAGAACATCAACAACAGTATGTTGAGAAAACACACGTAAGGTACCTGTAGGGAACTCCTAGATCTATATCTAAATGTAGATCGGAAGAGTAAAATCCCTAAATCTATATCTAAATCTAAATCGGGATAGAAAAGCGGACTAAAGAGCTGCATAAACTTATTTATGCTAATAAACTCCCAAAACATAGTGGGAGATAAAAGGAAAGACAGACTGGCAGGAAAAAACCGATGGCAGACGAAAGCTTTGGCACAACGATCTTCTTCCCACCGCCAAAGATCTCCTCAACAGAGAAAAGCGAACCAGAACTAGCTTTCAATCCCAAACCAACCGATACGAGTGAAACAAAGGGCGTTGAAGGGCTGACACCTGGCGGCTATCCTCACGTACGCGCTCGGATGGAAGCCTCTTCTTCTTGTAGAAACCCGGATGGTTCTTTGCGGAAATTTGGTGGTTACAAGGCGAGAGAGTTTTCGAATATGTAAAATGAGAGTGGTATTCAAAATAGCCTTGCTAAGGCTTTTACACAAACAAAACACACATACAAGCTTTCCTAAGCTTGAGATACAAAAAATCACAACTCTCTAACTCTCTTGCTCTCTATGTTCTAACACCACACAAATACAACTATGGCATATCTCAAATGCCTTCAAGACATCTCTATTTATAGAGAGTTTCCATGCCTAACAAAGCATCAATTTGTTGACCTTCAAGTGTAAAAACAAATGTTGCCTAACTTGCCTAACTTTGAAGGTGTGCTACAAATGTGAAATGTGAAATGTGAAAGGTGTGCTACCGTCCACTTTTAATCTTTGACCAAGTGGTAGGTTGCCAAACACAATCAATTTTACATTTCCAACAGCCTCCCTTAAAATTGATTTTGGAGACTTATAACACCAAGCATCGTCTTCAATTTCTCGAACGAATCCGCTTTCAAAGGTTTTGTGAGGATATCTGCAATCTGGTCTTCGGACCTACAGAAATCAAGTTTAATCTCACCATCTTTGACTAGCTCACGGATATAATGATACTTGATGTCGATGTGCTTGCTCCTGCCATGAAATACAGGATTCTTGGCTAATGCAATAGCCGACTTATTGTCACACATTATTTTAGTAGGACCCGTTTGTTCATGCATCAATTCATGTAGCATCCTACGAAGCCATATTGCCTGACAAGCCGCTGAAGCTAATGCCATGTATTCTGCTTCAGCTGTCGAGAGAGCAACAACTTGTTGCTTTTTGGAAGACCAAGAAAATACTCCTGATCCAAGAAAGAAAGCATACCCAGATGTACTCTTTCGAGTCTCGGTATCACCTGCCCAATCACTGTCTGTGTACCCCACTAGACCAAAGTTGTCAGTAGAAGAATATAAAATTCCATGATCACGAGTTCCACTGACATACCGTAAAATTCTTTTTGCTGCTTGCAAATGTGATTGGTATGGTTTTTCCATGAACCTGCTAATAATACCCACTCCATAGGTAATATCTGGCCTTGTAGAAACCAAATATCTCAGACTCCCAACAATGCTCTTAAAATAAGTGGGATTTACCAGCTCACCGGTTCCTTCTTTCTTCAGCTCCAATCGTTCTACTATGGGAGTTCGGATTGGCTTCAGCGATTCCATTTTAAATCGCTTCAAAATATCATTAGCATATTTCTGCTGGGAAATAAATATGCCATCATCTGTTTGCTTCACTTCAAGACCAAGAAAATAGGACATCAGTCCCAAATCAGTCATCTCAAACTGGCTAGTCATAGCCTCCCTGAATTCAGCAAACATTTTTTCACAGCTCCCTGTAAATATCAAATCATCAACATAAATGCACACAATTAAGATGTCACCGTTAGCATTTGACTTGATATACAGTGTATGCTCATAAGGGCACTTTTGAAAATCATGCTCCAACAGGTATGTGTCGATACGTGTGTACCAAGCACGTGGTGCCTGTTTTAATCCATACAAAGCCTTCTTCAGTCTGTAAAACTGATTTTCATGCCCTTTCTTCTCATAACCCTGTGGTTGCTCCACATATACTTCCTCTTCAAGGACACCATTGAGAAATGCTGATTTCACATCCATTTGATGGATTCTCCAATGGTTTTGAGCTGCAAGTGCTAATACCATACGAATGGTATCCATCCGGGCAACTGGTGCAAATACTTCAAAATAATCAATACCTAGCTTCTGCTTGTAGCCTTTTACAACCAGTCTAGCCTTGTAACGGTCCACCTGACCGTCGGGGTTGTACTTTGTCTTGTACACCCACTTGACACCAATAGGCTTCTTACCAGGTGGTAAAGAAGTCAACACCCATGTGTCGTTTTTCTCAATGGAGTGAATTTCTTCATCCATTGCTTCAATCCACTTTTCATCTACAGCTGCTTCATCATAAGTTACAGGGTCACAATCAGCAAATAAACAAAAGTTTACCAGTGTTTCATCAGTGATTTCGCTATCACTGTTTCTATTTCTTGTGACCACATAATCTCTGAATTTTGCTGGCGTCTCCTTCAGTCGTTGTGAACGACGTAGTTGTGGTTCTGAAACTGCTGTTGGTGAAGATGTACCTCCAGTTGAAGATGATGAGGAAGATGGATCACTCGTTGAAGATGATGGAGGTGTTTCTATCTCACCTGCCAATGGTTCATCTTCGATGGTGATGTTTTTCTGGTCACCCTTTTGATTCCAGTCCCAGGCTTCATCTTCTAAAAACTGGACATCCCTGCTGATAATGACTTTCTCAGTGATCGGGTTATACAGCTTATAACCTTTAGTTGTATCACTGTAGCCGATGAAGATGCACTTCTCGCTTTTGTCATCCAGCTTCTTTCTTCGCTCATCTGGTATGTGGGGATATGCCACGCACCCAAATACTCGTAGGAACGAAACATTTGGTTTGTTTCCGCTCCAAGTTTCCTCTGGAGTTCTTCCAGGAACACTCGTTGTAGGACACCTGTTTAGTACATATACAGCACAAGCAACAGCTTCTGCCCAAAATTTCTTGGGCAAATTCTTAGCTTTCAGCATACTTCTTGCCATTTCAAAAATTGTCCTGTTTTTTCTTTCTGCTATACCATTTTGCTGAGGAGTATAGCTGGCAGTCAACTGACGTTTGATTCCATGAATTTTACAATATTTGTGAAATTCATTTGAGGTAAATTCTCCACCTCTATCCGATCTCAACGTCTTCAATTTAAAGCCACTTTGTTTTTCAACATAGACTTTAAATTCTTTAAACTTGCCAAAGGCTTCAGATTTTTCCCTCAAGAAGTGTACCCATATTTTTCTGCTAAAATCGTCGACAAAAATTAGCATGTACCTTTTTTGTCCGAACGATTCCACCTCAATAGGCCCACATATGTCGGTATGTATCAACTCCAGCGGTTGGTTTGCTCTTCTGGCTTTTCCGATTGGAAAAGAGTCTCGGTGTTGTTTTCCAACGAGACATCCTTCGCAAGGACGCCCTGGATCGTTAATCAACGGCATGCCGATCACCATCCTTTTCTGGACTAATTGCTTCATTCCACGAAAATTTAGATGTCCAAATCGAAGATGCCACAGCCAGCTGCTGTCTTTCGTCATCGCTTGAAAGCTCAAGAGATTCTTCGTCTGAAGAGTCAAGGGAAACATCCGGTTCTTCGTCATTTGTACCGTCGTGATCAACTTGTTGTTTACACCTCTGATTGTGCAAACTCCATTTTCAATGTGAACTTTGTGGCCTCTTTCGGAAAGTTGCCCAACACTTAGCAAATTCCAAAAGAGTCCTGGCACAAAGTAAACATCTGCAATAGCAACATTAGTACCATCTTTGGATTTGATATTAATGTTACCTTTGCCCATCACGGGAATTTTTGATTTATTCCCGAAGTTGACTTCGCCACGGCTTGTCTCATCCAGCTGTGAGAATAACTCCTTTCTTCCAGTCATATGGTTGCTACACCCAGTATCTAGATACCATGTGTTGGTATCCACGATAGTTGAATCATCCTTCGCACATGCTAGTACCATGTACTCTTCAGCATCTATGGCATGTGCATGTTCCGCCGGCACGTACGTCGCCTTTGCATGGCACTCGGATTTATAATGTCCGAATTTATTACACTTAAAACACTTGACTTTTGATTTGTCAGGTGTTCTAAATTTTCTGGTGAAATTTGAATTCTCACCTCTACCTCGGGCTCCTCCACGACCTCGACCGCCTTGATAGCCTCCTCGGTTTGGTTGAGCGACCCGACTTTGCAATGCTTGCTCGGGAACGGAACCAGCGGACTTCTGATTCATTCTTTGCTCATGAGAGCATAATGAACCCAATAACCGCTCTAACGTGAGAGTTGACACATCTTGTCCTTCCTCGATTGCGGCGACAACGTAGTCAAATTTTTCGGTCAAAGACCTCAAAATTTTTTCTACGACACGAATGTCTTGGAGTTCCTCACCATTAACCCTTAATTGGTTAACGATGGTTTGTACACGATCAAAATACAACGAGATAGATTCAGAGTCGTTCATGTGTAAAGATTCAAAATCACCTCGAAGAGTTTGTAGCCGAACTCGCTTCACACGATCATCGCCCTTGTAGGATTTTTGTAGAATATCCCACGCCGCTTTTGCCGTCTCCGCACACGATATTTTTTCAAATATCATTTCTTCCACAGCTTGAAAGATCGCATACAATGCTTTTTGATCTTTCTTTCGGGACTCGACCAACGAATCCTTATCTTCCTTCTTCAAAGCATTGAATTCTTCAACGTTAGTTACTTCGGTGTAGCCACTCTCCACCAGGTTCCACAAATCCTGTGATTTGAATAGAACCTTCATCTGGACGGACCAGTTGTTGAAATTCCTCCCATTCAACTTTGGAAGTTGCATTTGAACGGAACTTGTGGATGCCATAGCTATCTCCGGGTTCACGATCCTCGATCGTCCACTCTAGGTTCTCGGTCTCCGCGATTGGATTCTTGACCGCCTAGGTTCCGGCACGATCCTTCGACACCGTGGCTCTGATACCAAATGTAGAAACCCGGATGGTTCTTTGCGGAAATTTGGTGGTTACAAGGCGAGAGAGTTTTCGAATATGTAAAATGAGAGTGGTATTCAAAATAGCCTTGCTAAGGCTTTTACACAAACAAAACACACATACAAGCTTTCCTAAGCTTGAGATACAAAAAATCACAACTCTCTAACTCTCTTGCTCTCTATGTTCTAACACCACACAAATACAACTATGGCATATCTCAAATGCCTTCAAGACATCTCTATTTATAGAGAGTTTCCATGCCTAACAAAGCATCAATTTGTTGACCTTCAAGTGTAAAAACAAATGTTGCCTAACTTGCCTAACTTTGAAGGTGTGCTACAAATGTGAAATGTGAAATGTGAAAGGTGTGCTACCGTCCACTTTTAATCTTTGACCAAGTGGTAGGTTGCCAAACACAATCAATTTTACATTTCCAACACTTCTAACCCATTATTTGTTATTCATCACCAAGTTGTGATGTTTAAGCGAATCAAACCAAACAAGATTAGCCAAACACGAGACGAGTTTATCTCCGCAATTAGTTCACAGAGTCCTATTAATTTAATCGATATGAAGCCCCCCGCCCTGGTCGGATTAAGCGTATAACTGAGAGATAGAATGACATGTGTGTGAGGTTACACGCCGGTAATACTGAGATAATATTAAGCCCGCCTTCTGCTCCAACTGAAGATGATTTCTTCAGTCCATTGCGCAGAAAGGAGTCGTTTTCATGGGGCCACCTTCCTGCGTCTTTTCCAAGTGCAAAGGACGATCCTTCTTAGTTACTTTGTGCAAAACCATCCGGTTGTTATTCAACCACTAGCGAGAAAACCCCCACCAGCTCGGCATATTCTTGTTGCTCTCTACGTCATTCAGCAATGAGACGTAAGAATGTCACTCTCACAAGCGCACGATGATATCATCAACTCACTACCAAATGGAGACCCGTCTTCTTGTCCGGTGTTGGCGTTGGATCGCTTGGCTTTTTGTGTAGCCAGTACTGTTTCGAGGTTTTCTCAGCGGGTACTGAACGATGTTCGAAAAACTCAACTCCGTGCGACGACGATTCTATCTCGGTTGCAGTCGCTTCTTTTTCCATGAATCTGTGGGAGCAAGACGTAAGTAAACACCGTCGTTGGGTAATTACCGCCACCGGGAAGTTCTGTTCTATGCAGACTCTTGACATCTTCGAGAAAGACACGAAATATGCCCAGGTTGTTCATTCTCATAGATGGAGACGGAATATATGAACTTGATATCATGAAATTACTAGCCTGTTCATGGCAGCTGATACGATTCCCAGCCAAGGATCTTATATTGCCTTACTCTAGATCACACTAGCAAACTTCTTTGTAGTTTTCAACGATGTTAGTTGGAGGGTCAGCTTAGTTAACTTCGCTTATGGGCCGCTGATAACGACGTCCCGCATCGCCTATAATAAATCGATTGCAAGAGAGCTGAACCTAGTTGCTGCCACTTCAAATAATTAAGCAGAACTCGATATAGGGAACCAATTTTCGCAACGTTTGACGTCATGCCTTGCATCGATTCTAGAAAGTCAAATCGGGTCCGCTATCGGACATAACCGCACTTTCTCGTCGCGTCAGCTAAGAAGACTCAAAGAGAAACAAGAGATTCTGAGTGTGAAGTATACTGCCAACGCGAACGTGTTGCAAGCTAGTTTGTGAGCAGTGAGTTATGTGAAGACTCAGCTGTGCACCTTGCAGTTATAAACGTTCGAACCGAGCCGGCAACATCCTCCGCCTGGTGGTTTGCTTTGCCGATATGATTCAGCTAGAACTAAGTAACTAGACAATATCCTTTCCCCTTCATGATGAATTTCAGACAATCACTAAAAATAACACGCAAGAATTAACGAGGTTCGGCTGTAAGCCTACGTCCTCGAACAAATCTCTTACGGTGTTTTTTTTTGTCGTGAGTTTAGCCTTTGTATCATTCTTTTTTATATACAGAATTAGGTTGCTACAACAAAGATAGCAGGCAACCCGAAAAAGGAAAACACTCCTAAATAGATAGTAAGATCAAAATACAATATTCGATGATATCTCCTTTGCTATGATAGGAGATCTAATCCCGCAACACTCCCCCTCAAGTTGGAGCGAAGACATTGTCATAGTCAACTTGTTCACCATATCTTGGAATGCCCCTTTGGAAAGAGCTTTGGTGAAAACATCTGCAAGCTGATCTTCACTACGAATGTAAGAAGTCTCAATTGTCTTATCTTGAACCTTCTCCCTCACGAAGTGACAATCCACCTCTATGTGTTTAGTCATCTCATGAAAAACAGGATTGGAGACAATGTGTGTTGCCGCTTGATTGTCACAAAATAACTTTATGGCTTTAGTTGTAGTCTCACAGCCCAATTCTTGAAGCAATAATCGCAGCCATACAATTTCGGATGTGGTGGTTGCCATGGCCCTGTACTAGGCCTCCGCACTAGAACGAGCAACGACATTTTGCTTTTTGCTCTTCAAGTAACGATATTTCCACCCACAAATGTGCAAAACCTATAGTAGATTTCCTATCCATAGGATTTCCAGCCCAGTCTGCATCAGTATACGCAACAATCTCTGTGTGACCATTATTCTTCATCAATATTCCTCTCCCTGGTGAAGCTTTCAAGTACTGAAGCATGTGCTTTATCAATTCCATGTGCCCCTGTGTTGGATTCTGCATAAACTGACTCACATAACTGACAGAATAAATAATATCAGGCCTAGTAATGGTCAGGTAAATTGGCCGTCCAACTAGTCGCTGGAATTGCCCAATACCTTGTAATGGTGTATTATTTGAAACAAACTTACTGTTATAATCCATAGGTATATTAGCCGGTTTGACTCCAAGTTTGCCAGTTTCTTTCAGCAAGTCAAGAACATATTTTCTTTGCGACAAGAATATTCCTCTATGAGAACTTGCCACTTCAATACCCAAGAAATATTTCAATTTTCCAATATCTTTAATAGCAAATTCCTTGCTCATATGAAGTTTGAGTGCTTCAATTCCAGATGAGTTACTACCAGTAATAACAATGTCATCAACATAAACTAGAATGACAACAATACCTTGATCGTTTTCTTTAGTAAACATCGACGATTCTGCATCACTTCTTTTAAAGCCAAACCTGATGAGTGCCAAACTGAGCCTCCCATACCAGGCTCTAGGCGACTGTTTAGGTCCATATAATGCTTTCTTCAATCTACACACCACTCCATTCTTATTTTGCAAGGGATGTCCTGGAGGGAGATTCATATACACTTCTTCTTCTAAATCTCCATGAAGTGAGACATTTTTTACATCCATCTGAGATAAAGACCAACCACAATTAACAGCTACAGACAACAACACTCTTACTGTGTTCATTTTACCACTGGTGCGAAGGTCTCTTTGTAGTCTATCCCATAGGTCTGAGTGTATCCTTTGGCAACAAGGCGAGCTTTATGTCTCTCAATGGAACCATCACTATTATACTTGATTCTATATATCCATCGACATTCAACAGTTTTTTTTCCTTTTGGCAATTGTACCAACTCCCAAGTATGATTACGATCCAAGGCTTGAAGTTCATCTTTCACTGGCGTCAATCCATACACCTTTATCCTTTGCTTCAAAGAAGCTAGTAGGTTCCTGTTGCTCATCAATTGAAGATAAAAAACTGAAGTGGTTATGAGAAATCTTGTCATACCCAATAAATTCCTTGATAGGATGTTGAACAGCGTAATAGGTGGAGAAGTCCCGAAGACATGTTGAAGGTTGAGTAGCACGTGATGACCTTCAAAGTGAAACAGTTGTTGGCACCTCTTTGTTGACACCTGATTTTTGACCATCCGTTATTATAGTTTTTTTTTATTTCTAAAATTAATTAAAAATAGCAAAAAAGGTCAAAAAATTGCAAAATCAACTTTGGAAGCCTTAGCCTAGCCTTAGGAACCAATTTTGAACAAAAAATATTTTTTGAATTTTTTAATATTTTTTGGAATTTATTTAATTATAAAAATACCCAAAAAATTAGAAAAAATACCATCCGTGGTCAGAAAATTACACAAAAATATTCTGAAATTTTATTTTTATTATGGAAATTTGGCTTGGTTCATGGGGTTCCTTCACAAACCTAATCCCGAACCGGGCCTAAAAAATCCTTTTCGAGTCTTTTAATTTTCAATTCTCGGCTTTTATAAGCTATGACATTGGACTCCAAAGTATTGAAATGCAATTGGGTCAATTTACCCTCCAATTTGATCAATTTTAACCAAAAGGGCTTAATTGCATAAAAATCTTTCAATTTAGTCCCCGGTTTCACAATTTTTGAAATTAAATTTCACACGGGCACACCCATTAAAATTAAACACCTCTACCCAACAGTTTTCATCATGCTGAATCCATTGGTGGGCTCAATTTTGGCTAATTCGATCGTTTAGGCCTTCGATTTGGCGAAATTGAATTTCGGATCCTAGGGACAATTTGGGGTTTTCACAGAATTTCAATAAATTGATTCACGAAAATACCCATATTTGATGGAAAACATGTCAAGGAATCCGATTTTGCCATCAATTTCATGAAAAGAGGTCATTTAGGGGGTCAATTTGACGATTTGGGCGATTTGGCCGAACCGGGCCGGTCGGGTCCGACCCGACCCGGGTCTGCAAATGCACAGAATGTGCAGCAGAGCAGTGTGGGGCGCGATTTTTTTTTTAACAAAAACGAGACAACCGAGCATGGGAAGCAAATGGGCAAGGCATATTCGGTTTTGGCAGAGGCGTGGGCGTGAAAAAAAGGGCCGGTCGGCCACGGGGGAGGGGGATGGTGCTCGGGTTTAAGGAAAACAGGGCCGAGAGAGTTGAAGGGGGTACGGGGAATTTTTGGGAGAAAACCGACGGACAAACGGCAACCCAAGGTCTTTGGCGATACTCCTAGACCATCACCGGAGCTCAGGGGTCGTCGGCGAGCTCCGAATAGGTTGGTATTTGCTCCCGAGCTTCATCTTTCTCAGTGCACGCCATGTGTTCGGCGAAATGCTTCAGTGAGCATTTTACTCCGGGGCTCTCGGCCGGACCTTTCCCGACCCCTTTCTGTGCGAGGCTCGCTTTAAAAATCATCTAGATCCAACTCTAAGCTTGTGTTGACCTTTGTTTTGCATTAAATCGCGGCGAAAACACGGCTCGGAGCTTCGCCGGCAACGGTTCGGACCGGGAGCTCAACGGGGAACTTCCGGCGGTCTTCAAGCTCGAAATGAGCTCAGGTAAGCCTCTAGACCCTCCTTGGGTGTTGTTTGATGGTTTAGAATCGAGTTTTGATAAGAAAAAAAATTCGGAAAATACCTCGCCGGAACCGGGTTCGGGGAGGCCCGGTTTACTTATTTTTCGGCGTGTTCACGGCCTTCTTTTTGTTGTATGTTGATGCTGAGTGTCTAATGAGTCGAATGCCGCAAGAACGGGCGAAAAATACCAAGTTTCGGGCCCGTTTCGCTATTTTCCGGCGACCTCGCCGGAATTTTTACTATTCCCGCCGGGTTTTGCACTGTTCATCGCCTTCTCCGGCGACCCTCCGGCCGGTCAACGGTCAACGGCCGACGTGGCGTGCCACGTAGGCAGCCACGTCAGCAGGGTGGGGTCCGGTCCGCTTATTTTCAAATAAAACAAACGGACGGCCACGATCGCGACACGTGTCGCGATCCTGGAATTTTTGGAAAATTAATAAATGATTTTCGGATAATTAATTCAAATCGATCTGACGGCCGAGAATGTGCCAAGTGGCTTTCTGTGGATCGTCCGATCTTGTCCAAGATCGGACGCACCAGGAGTAGCCACGTGGCACAACGTGGAGCGTTCGATCCGGAGGTTTTTCTAAAAAGAAAAATAAATCAATTTTTGATCCAACGGTCAAAATCACGCCAAGTGGCACCCCTAAGGTCGTCTGATCTAGCCCAAGATCGGATGCGCCTGGAGAGGCCACGTGGCGCATCCTGAACCGTCGGATCCGGGGAATTTTCGGATAATTAAATAAAATAGATAAAAAATCAAAAAAATTATTAAAAAAATGAAAAAATGTTTAAAAATATAAAACGGCGTCGTTTTAGGCCGGTTTCGACCCCTAGGGTCGGGCCGGGCGCCCGAGAGGCGTGGGCCGGGTTTGACCCGGCCCGGAAAATATTTTTAAATATTAAAAAATTCAGAAAATAATAAAAAATAATAAAAAATTCAAAAAATCAATAAAAAATAGAAAATTCATAAAAAAATCCAAAAAGTTCGGAAAATTCAGAAAAATTCTAAAAAATTCCAGAAAATAGGAAATGGCCACATTCAACTGGCCACGACCTGTTTCGGGTCTTTCGACCCCCGATCTTTTCAGAAATGACGGTTTTGCCCTTCCGGCAAACCGTCTTCCAAAAAAATTCTAAAAATCCAAGAAAATCCCAAAAAATAGGAAATGGCCACAAACAACTGGCCAAGGCTCATCCCGGGTGTTTTGAACCCCAAACCTTCTTTAAAATGACGATTTCGCCCTTCGGGCGAATCGTCTTCCAAAAATTGAAGAAAAATCAAGAAATTCCAAAAAATTCTCAAAAATGGGAAATGGCCACAATCAACTGGCCATGGAATATTTTGGGTAATTAGGTATCTAAACCTTCCAAAAATGACGATTTTGCCCTTCGGGCTAATTGTCCCTGAATCTTCCCATTTTACCCCTAGCCCTAAATCACATCTTCCCTAAGCCCTTATGGCTATACTAGGAGGCCAATGATTGAAATTGATATGCATCGACATGATTCATTTATGTAATTGACTGCGCTTTCATTATACTGATTGTGATTGATATGAATAGTCTTCCAATCTGCATGAAACCCCGAATCAAACTTATCTCACCCAAAATTGCGCCTGCATGAAATCTTAATTAGGAAAATCACTCGCGTTAGGTACCGAAAGGGCGTTGGTAATGACACCGACGTAACCAAGTCCCCGAACCCAAAATCTCTGGTACCGCAGAACTGATCGATCTCTCCCAATCGGTCAGTAAGGTTTCCGGTCTACCCTCCAAGAAAGACCGGTGGCGACTCCAAATGCATGCACAAGTTGCACATGCCACCACGACCACACTAAGGTCGAAAGCGATCGACTTTTATCGTCGAATCCCTCAAAAAACATACTTCCGCCGCGATTTGGTATGGGCCTGGGAGGGCCCGCGCCGATCCAAAGCCCGCGATCCACATTTCAGAGTGGAGGCCCGCGATCGGTAATCCATTAGCCGCGTCCGTTTTTCCGTTTTTTTTTGGACGGGTCGCGACAGCTGGCGACTCCGCTGGGGACTTTGTTCTAGAACACTTGGTTCTGGACCTCAAGTGGACTTAGGCCGTAATTAAAACGTTGAGTGATTTTTCTAACCCTGCAGGCGCTCTTGAAGGTGAGGTAAGTCCGCTCACGATAGGTGTTATATGTTTTTGCAGATTGGAGTGATAAGGGGTGTAGTCTGTGATTAACATTGTCTTATGCAGGATGGGCGTAGGAATGTATGTTATATGGATGATTTGAAGCGCTGATTGATATATAAATTGTTGTGCATGATTCACTGCATATTTGAGGATCACAACACTTTGCACAAAGCGCCCAAACCCAGGCCGCGAAATCACCTTTTTAGGTAGCCGTAGATCAGGGATCGATATGCAACGCTCTAGCGTGGATTGCGCTGGGGTCGACCATATTCGATCCCACTCACTATCCAAGTCGAGACTTTTATCCATTTGTTGTGGATTGCGCTCATGGACGAATTTATCGACTCGGATAGAGGGAAGCCTCTAGGTTCCTCACCTAAGCCATTTTGATTTCTAGAGTCAAGCCTCACTTGTCTCATGCGCATGTATATGGATGGTTGGTATACCTAAAACCAAAAAAAAAAAATCATTGGGTACCTCTCATGGTAAGATCCTACCATTTCTATTTAAATTCACTCGCAGCCTTTTATTTCACATCAACACGCTGCATTCATCAAATCCGAGGGTTGAGTCCAACTCCATTTTAGAGTATGGATAGAGTAGAGGTGGTCTCTCCAAGTCGGTCCCACATCCCGGACATATTCAAGCATAAGCGACGCGTCATCCGCCATCAGACTGCCCGGACATTCAACGGAGTCTACCCTTTTTGAGCTGTCCGAGGAATGATCCAGTAACCTTGCCGGAAATTGAAGGATAGGCGATAACAGCAAATCCAGGACACCCGCCGGACATTATCAAAAGGGGATCTGATAAAAACGAAGACCCGAAATAGCCGGACCAAAGACATCAAGCATCGTCCCTCGAAGACCTAACTTGGGGCATCTCTTTAGGTTCTTAAGGGTCACGTTCCAATCGTCCCTTTTCTTTTATCAGGATCATCGAGTATGTAAGGAGTACCCGCATGTGGGTCTCCCATCTATCTTCTGCACCTCGATTTCTAATTCTTGTCTAAGTGTCTTCACGTTGGAGCGCGACACTGGAATTTCTCTCAACCGTTCGGATTTTTCGGTTCAATTGCATGTCTTACCCGGATGAAATTTTCGTTAGAACTCACACTTGGCATGTTTAACCCAAGTGCGAGAATCTAACATTCATTTCATGGTGCGCCGGACATGGAATTGAACCGGTCTATAGCATGCATCATTGGTAATCCTTGGTAATTAACTAAAGTCGTCCATGTTTCCTGAATTCGAGAGGAGACATGATATCCAAATTACCTTCGGGAAATCATTTCAATTTGGATGTCCTATCTCTAATCGAATTTAGGACACATTGGAATTGCATTTTTATCTTCTTGGAAATTCCACAGATTTTTTGGGGATTTGCCAAAAGTAATAACCATGGATTACGCTCCTTTTAGTTTTATGTTTTCTCTTGAAAAACCTCGGTAAAAACTTTTCACACGAGGTTAAGGCTTGTGTAAAAGTCCTTATCTTCGTTATTCACAAGAAAGCATAAAATCGAAAGGATTTATGCTTTACTTCCCTTTTTGACATATTCTTGTCATTCGAACAGGTGATTTCCAGAATCAAAATCCGAGGACTTGTGTGAAGAATCAGTCGCAAGTTAAAATGGACCAGGATGGCACAGAAAAGCGCTGGACCACCCTAGAGAGTCAACTGATGAGGGAAGACCAGGGAATCCTCAAGAAAAATAGTCAAACTGATGAGGGCATTTTGCCATCTTTCAAGACGTGGAACAGCATGCAATCAAAGGAGCCACATGCGGAAAAGAGTTAGCTGTAATCTAATCTCTTTAAATTTGAAAATTTGCTGATTGTGTTTTATTGATCCTTAGGAATGGTGCTTCAAGGAGATTGAAATTGGCTGACAACTCGAGCCACTAGGATGGATATTTGAAGTCAGACAAAGAAGTCGACTTCTCACCAAGACAGCATGCTGGGGCAAAGCCCGCCAAGATGAAAAGAGACAGGAAGCTCCGAACGGCAGATATCCCCTAATTGAAAAGGGAACCGTAAAAAAATTGTGAAAGGATCAAAGCAGTCGACTGGGGCATATCCCACTCAACTAGGGCAGACGCCACCTGACCGAGGCAGCCGGATCAAGTGTAAAGACGTGTCGTTCCTAATTGATTTTCAATCAGATACCGGCATAATATTTCCTTTCTTTTCCTCTCAGGTGAAAAACAGGTAGAGAAGGAAAATCCATTTATGGATAGACACGAGGGACATGTTTTACATGGCATACATTTGTCGAAAATGTCCTCATCCGATCACATGCAAGATGATCATGGAACGATGGTGAAACTGTAATCGTTCCAATAAGCCCTTCGAATGTTATACCTTACGGGGACCTTTATGTCTTTTGTCTAACAGGATAAGAGGGTCAAAGACCGACGAAGGGGAACTTGCCTTCCCTACAAGATGAAAAGGGATGTGCCTCTATCAGATGTCACCCATTGTGATCGCAAAGACAAGATGGAGCAATTTTGATAAGACCTAAGCAGGCAGCATAAAGAAGGAGCAACCTAATTAGGATTGGCTCTCCCTAAGTCGAAAAGGTTGTATCCGTTCCGAATCGGATTGACCGGCTCACGAGTTGATATGGTTTCCCATTCTTGCAGGTGGAGTAAAAGATTGTTAAAGCGTAAGGTGAAAGCGACAAGACACAATGAAGAAAATTGTTGCATGTGAAGTAACACTTCAGGATGTTGAAGTACTCAGCCACAAGTAAACCCACGCTGGCGGATGCCAAATAGCAGAACGCTCGTGGGACGTCATGAAATGATAACAAGGCAAAAGATGCATGAAGAAATCGAAACGTATCGGCGAAGCTGAAAAGCGTCAAACACGGCGGCATATCAAACGCTGAGATCTTCGAAAGATCGTAGGATCATATCGTCTGACAACATATCATCTGCTGAGATATTTGAAAGGATCAAATTGCCTACGACTAAATCAGCCAGCCCCATACAAAGCGTCTAGTGGCTGGGGACAAATCACTCTCTACCCGGAAAGGGTACCAAATGTAGGATGCGCCGAATTCACCATGGGGATACGTAGGGGAAGTCCCTGAAGCAGTTATCACCCATGAATCATGATGAAGTGGAGTAATCCATCAAAGACAAAACGCATCAAACCCTTCTAAATGAGAAGGAGAACGATGCGGAGCCATCCATTCGGTAAAAGGACGTATCGTTCCAAAATGATTGTTTTCTTGATATGAGAATAATGTTTCATTTCTTTCTCCTTTCAGGTTGGGAACAGAAGCAAAGGACTCAGGAGGCAGTGCTTTCAAATGACAAACAGGGAGTATCCATTTTCATGGCATCTCAGACATGCACTGTGGCTGAATGTTTTCAAGAGCATTCTAATGGCTCGATTTGTGAACAAAATCTTTAAGAAAACCTGAAGAAGTTTCTCATCATTTAGAAATCTCTATGAAAAGAACACTTGAAAAGAAAATTTCAAGTTTTGCAGATTGACACATCTGATAAAAATGCCTTCTTTGAATAGAATGAAAAGTACAAACTCATTTTTTCGTTGCATGCATACATAACATGCATCATGCATATCATGCACACATCCTGCACACAGAGAACCCAAAGGGAGAAATGCCGGTTCCCGCAAGACAAATTTCAAGGGTAAATTGTATCGATTCCAATAGTAAATTACACATGCCCTTTACTCATGAGATTTCTTATTTTCAACAGGAACATCGAATACCTCAAATGGCGACTGTGATCGAGGGAATCACCAAATCGCCACACGACAAATCCCCAGACTATCAAGCTGTCTAGGGATAGAGAAAAAATAATCGAAGACTCTGGCAATTGAGATAGACGACCAGAATCGACAAAATTCATGGGAGCGGGCTCCCCCATTTGCTTCGAGGAGCCAAGCCGGGGGCAAACTCTCATGATCCCCCATGAAGGCGCATCAGACCAGGGTCATTAAACCCAGAGATGACAAACGCTCAGACAAGCTTACTTGGGGCGGAATACCTGGGAAACACCGTTCCTTCAAATATTGGAAGGACAAAACCCCGAAGGGAGTATCTCTTTTCTGAAATTTCAAATGAAGTCAAATAAGGACCTACACATGTTTCTTCATGTGCAGGTGCATGGACGTTGTCAAAATTGAATTGAAAATTGCCAACAAACACGGAAAGTGCTAAGGCACGCTGCCAAGATGAACACCGCCCAACTGGGGCAAAGCAGTTGTCGACGTGATTGAGGATCGTCTCGCGAACAACACCCACAAATACAGACGAGATGAAGCAGCATCCATCATCCACATCAAATGAGAAGCGTCAATAGTCGACGAAGGAAAGGAATACGTCAGTAAGGCGTCATCAGGAATCCCAAGAGGGAAGACATCCCCAAAGAGGATGGAGATTATAGCAAAACGCAGGAATGAATTTAGCTGGGGCAGGCATCACCTAGCCATGATGAACCACGTCTAACCGGGGCAAGTGAATCATTTGTGCGCCGGACAAAGGAAGGACATTTCTTCTCTGGCAAAATCCATGGACGCAATGAGAGAGTCGTCCTCATCGGAAGTAAACCCCAGGATACAAACCTGGGTGAACGGTAACTTTGTATCGTTCCAAATTGATCTCCCAAAGATCCCATGCTTAACATGAGTTTGTTCTCATTTGGCAGAAAATTGGTGGCACCAAAAAGTCACAAAAGAAAGGATCTCGCCCGACGTGGAGGCGAAAAGAAATATCCGTTGCAAGAGGCAAGTTGCAAGGAAATGGAACCCCGCAAAATGGCGTTAGAATACGTCTAAGAGCACAAATTGATCTCATCCGGTTCAAATCCTAGAGAAGGATTCGTTGCCAACCCGACGGGTAGATCATGGCCACGAGCTAGATGGCCGACTTCAACAAGCCTTACATTTGCGTTCAAATGGAGGCGCGAAGCGAGAGTAAAGCAGTATCGTTTCGATTTGTCTCGAATTTCGAAACACGAACTGACACTTGATGTTTATTGTTGACAGGGATTCACTGTCAAGAAGGACAGAAAATTGTTGGCACCAGAAAGCCGCAAAATAAAAGAACTCGCCGACAAGGAGGCAAATAGAATTATCGACCTTAGAAGTCAGGACTCCAAGAAATGGTCTTTGATTATAAGACTGAGTGGAGGGTAAAAAGTATCGCTTCCACACTTCATGCTTTGACATGCATTCCGATAACAATTTCCTTTTTCCTTGAATAAAAGGAACTCTGAAGAGTGGCGCTGGAATGCGTCCAAAAACACAAATGGATCTCCTCTGGGGCAAATCCTGGAGAATGATTCATCGCCAACCAAACGGAGGGATCAAGGCCACGAGATAGAGGCCCAAAATTCCGCAAGCTGCGCGTTTGTGTTCAAATGGAAACACAAAACAAGAACAAGGCTGTATCGTTTCAATTTGCCTTGAATTTTGGAACGCAAACTGACACCTAATTCCCGTCTTTGACAGGGGCTCGCCATCAAGGCGAAACAAGTTTTCATACCCCATGTATTACCCATGGGAACACATGACCAAGGGTAAGATGTATCGTTCTAATTTTTTGAAAAAATTCATGAACGTACAATAACATGTTTTTTCCGCATTTTCAGGGATCTCCAGCCGCGGGAGATAGGTAAGTATCCCTCTCCCCAATCCATTGAAGATGTTGAACAAAAAAAGAGAAAAAGAAAAGCTTTCAGAATCTAATGTCTAGAAAAGACATAGAATTCAAACTTCATTGGCATTCATGTTTTAAAACAAGAGGTTGTCTGAACATGAATAAGAACATGCATGGTGCATCATAAAATCCCCTCGACGGGTAAAATTTTTGGAGAAAATAAAAGAGATTTTTCCAATCAAAAGTTGCTCAAAAATCTCAAAGGGACGTTTTCTCAAAAGACGAGAGGCAAAGCCTAATCCAAACACGTCCCATATACACACTTGAGAGAGAAGTGGAGCAGATCAGATAGCGAAATCTAGACCTACGGAAGTAGGGATTATTCGCAGCAATTACATGGATTGGGATGACGGAGGCATTTGTTTCATATCCCCAAACACTACAGGTGACCATTGACAACCCCTTTGAACGGCGGTTTTCATTCTCAACCCTGTCAAGAACCACCCCACATTGGGGCAAAATGGAGGCGAGTCCAGCAACATCAGGAGAAAATGGTTAGAAATTTTCTTGCTCGGACTAACATCAACCTTTGTGTGTTGTTTATATGGTAATCCAAGTGCCATAGGATGACGAGAAGCATTCATTTCTCTATCCCACACACCATACCCTTTGCACAGCCAAGTTGGGCCTGCCAAATTATTTCATAAACCTGTTGGTGATCATTGCACATTCCAAGACGGATGCATCATCACTTCAGAAACGGAGGAGTTCGAGACTTAGGGATTACAAAGAAATTCCTAGGCTAATGCTTAAAGCATGTTTAGATATTCGATCATATGTCTAAACAAAGTGCCTGGTAAAAGCAAGGCCGACGCTCGTGTAAGTTGTCTGATTGATCCCCAATGAAGCCTAGATGGGCAAAGAAAGAGAAAGTCCCTAAGGGAGTCAGATCAAAAAGGCTGCTCCCCAAATGCTGCTAAAGAGCTGGTGCACACCCCAAAATCGGTTGCACACCTCAAAGACTAAAGATGCAGAAAGGAAAGGACAGGTGGCAAATTTGCAATGATCACCGATGTCAATCCCTTCACAAGTTCTGGGCCAAAAACAAGCTTTTTTTTCGGTCCCCAATCCTACCAACATTACAACCCTGAAACAGTCTTCTCTGACTAAAACACTTGGGTTAACATATAGCTTAGCTCGAAGAAGTACGAGCAAGACTATTTCTTTCTCATTTTGCAGGGTTCTTGACTTGTAAACCCGGAGCAGATGGTGAAAACTTTCGCTCAATGGCCTCGACTCCAAAGCGGGTCCCCCTTGAAAACCAATATCCAAGCCTAACATTACGATCCCATGGAAGACCTCCCGACCGATCAAAATGTATGCGCTGCGAATGAGCCCAAAACCTAGGCACAGGTTAGTAAGGAATTGAGTGCATCTCTTATAAAAGACCACTATCTCAAAACGGGTGAGAAGACCTCTTGAACGAGAAATATTCCAATTGATGTTTTGAGCAAACTCTTTTTGGGAATCTTCAAAATTGTTGGATCCAGATTTTCCGTGCCGGGGATTTGTGATCACATTTGCATGTTGCAAGAATGCATTGGATAACCTCCAGCATCAAAATGCACATTTCATGATTAAAACTCAAGTCATACGGTTTTTGTCAAATGGACAGCCGTGGTCTTCCCAAAGATTACTAACGTTTTCTTGGTGAAAAAAAAAAAAATCTTTCGGGCTCAACTTCTGCAGGATACCTGGAGAACCCAGCTCCCAGAATGTCGCCTCAACAGACCCAAGTGAAGCTTTGTCAAGATAAAATCTTTCACGGCTTCAAAACTGAATTCCCGACAGGTTTTGGGATCTTTCAAAAAAGGGGTGAGGATAGAACCCTTTTTCAAAAAATCAAACAATCCCAGTAGACGTGGAGAACCCTCGTCTTGAGACCATTTTTCAAAAAATCAAGCAGTCCTAGCATGACGTGGAGAACCCTCGTCCTAGGACCCCTTTTTAAAAAAAAAAAAAAATCAAACAGTCCTAGCTTGATGTGGAGAACCCTCGTCCTAGGACCCCTTTTCAAAAAAAATCAAACAGTCCTAGCTTGACGTGGAGAACCCTCGTCCTAGGACCCCTTTTCAAAAATATCAGACAGTCCTAGCATGACGTGGAGAACCCTCGTCCTAGGACCCTTTTTTTAAAAAAAAAAAAAATCAAACAGTCCTAGCTTGACGTGGAGAACCCTCGTCCTAGGACCCCTTTTCAAAAATATCAGACAGTCCTAGCATGACGTGGAGAACCCTCGTCCTAGGACCCTCTTTTTTTAAAAAAAAAAAAATCAAACAATCCCGGTAGACACGGAGAACCCTCGTCTCGGGACCCCTTTTCAGAAATATCAGACAGTCCTAGCATGACGTGGAGAACCCTCGTCCTAGGACCTTTTTTTCAAAAAAAAAAATCAAACAATCCCAGTAGACGTGGAGAACCCTCGTCTCGGGACCCTTCTTCAAAAATATCAGACAGTCCTAGCATGACGTGGAGAACCCTCGTCCTAGGACCCTTTTTTCAAAAAAATCAAACAATCCCAGTAGACGTGGAGAACCCTCGTCTCGGGACCCTTTTTCAAAAATCAAGCAGTTCTAGCATGACGTGGAGAACCCTCGTCCTAGGACCCCTTTTAAAACAAAAAAATCAAACAGTCCTAGCTTGACGTGGAGAACCCTCGTCTTAGGACCCCTTTACAAAAAATCAAACAATCCCAGTAGACGTGGAGAACCCTCGTCTCGGGACCCTTTCAAAAAATCAAGCATGTCCTGGTTTGACGTGGAGAACCCTCGTCCTAGGACCCCTTTTTAAAAAAAAATCAAGCAGTCCTGGTTTGACGTGGAAAACCCTCGTTCTAGGACCCCTTTTTAAAGATATCAAACAGTCTCAACGGACGTGGAGAACCCTCATCCTGAGATCCCTTTTCAAAAATTCAAAAAATCCCCTCTGACTTGGAGAACCCTTGTCATGGAAAACCCTTTCAAAAATCCCCTCTGACCCCGCTAGTCAGCGTCATGGGATCCCCCCAAAAGCGCGATGACCTAGATAAATCTCTCTGTAAGTGTTTACAGGTTGGTAGCCGCGGATCTGTCATCTTCCGGACCGGATCGCCAATTTTCAGCTTCAGAAGATTTCTTCCACCCAAAATCCCCACCAGACGGGGATATACGACAGAGGTGTCTCAAAGCACAGTTCGAGATCGGAGCCCATAACGCTCGCGACTTGCCGCCTAGAGATATGGTGACCGCCTTTTTCGCGAAGCACGCGCCGGATAGCCATGCCTCGAAGCTCTCATCCTTCGGAACGGATTGCAGCCGGTAGCCGCGGAAGAGACATTTATTCCACCCAAAATCCCGACAAGAAGGGATATGTCAATCTTTAGGCAGAGCCTTTTAGTAGGCAAACCTTTTCCAAGACCGATCTACAGAACGATCGAGTCTTCGACTAGTCCCGACAAGAAGGGATATGTCATTCCGAGGCGGAGCCTTTTAGTAGACAAACCTTTTCCAAGACCGATCTACAGAACGATCGAGTCTTCGACTAGTCCCGACAAGAAGGGATATGTCATTCCGTAGGTGGAGTCTTTTAGTAGGCAAACCTTTTCCAAGACCGATCTACAGAACGATCGAGTCTTCGACTAGTCCCGACAAGAAGGGATATGTCATTCCGAGGCGGAGCCTTTTAGTAGGCAAACCTTTTCCAAGACCGATCTACAGAACGATCGAGTCTTCGACTAGTCCCGACAAGAAGGGATATGTCATTCCGAGGCGGAGCCTTTTAGTAGGCAAACCTTTTCCAAGACCGATCTACAGAACGATCGAGTCTTCGACTAGTCCCGACAAGAAGGGATATGTCATTCCGAGGCGGAGCCTTTTAGTAGGCAAACCTTTTCCAAGACCGATCTACAGAACGTTCGAGTCTTCGACTAGTCCCGACAAGAAGGGATATGTCATTCCGAGGCGGAGCCTTTTAGTAGGCAAACCTTTTCCAAGACCGATCTACAGAACGATCGAGTCTTCGACTAGTCCCGACAAGAAGGGATATGTCATTCCGAGGCGGAGCCTTTTAGTAGGCAAACCTTTTCCAAGACCGATCTACAGAACGATCGAGTCTCCAATAGTCCCGACAAGAAGGGATATGTCATTTCATAGGCATAGCCTTTTAGTAGGCAAACCTTTTCCAAGACCGATCTACAGAACGATCGAGTCTCCGACAAACCCTACAGAACGGGCGCGTCATCCTTAGATTCCTATCAGTCTGGAGTCTCACTGAATGGTAGAAACCGCCATAAGGGTCAACTCAAAGGTAGATACCGCCATAAGGGTCAAAACTAAATTCAAAGGTAGAAACCGCCTGAAGGGTCAACTCCATGGTAGAAACCGCCATAAGGGTCTTTTGAATGGTAGAAACCGCCATAAGGGTCAACTTGAAGGTAGATACCGCCATAAGGGTCAAAACTAAGCCAAAGGTAGATACCGCCTGAAGGATCAAATGAAGGTAGACACCGCCATAAGGGTCAACTCATGGTAGAAACCGCCATAAGGGTCAACCAATGGTAGAAACCGCCATAAGGGTCAACTAATGGTATGACCTACCATACAGGTCAGAGCTTAATCTCCCTAGGATATTCTGAACGAGCCCTAAGTATCTTCTTGAAAGTCGTCGCAGCCGGGAGCATAACGACGAACCCTCAGGTTCCGCAAGCACATCATCCGACAGGTGAGCTTCAGGTAAGCCTCTCTCACTCCGGCCCATGTTCGAATTGCAAAAGTAAACCGGTGATTAATTTGAGCATTCATCAAAATACTTGAAGGTCCGATGTCATAGCATTTCTTTCCCCCCAGTCGAGTCGGTCAAGATCCAGGTGTCACTTTGTCTTTGAAAGCAACCTCTGACGAGCTCACTCTCAAAGAGGGGCAGCTGTTGACACCTGATTTTTGACCATCCGTTATTATAGTTTTTTTTTTATTTCTAAAATTAATTAAAAATAGCAAAAAAAGGTCAAAAAATTGCAAAATCAACTTTGGAAGCCTTAGCCTAGCCTTAGGAACCAATTTTGAACAAAAAATATTTTTTGAATTTTTTAATATTTTTTGGAATTTATTTAATTATAAAAATACCCAAAAAATTAGAAAAAATACCATCCGTGGTCAGAAAATTACACAAAAATATTCTGAAATTTTATTTTTATTATGGAAATTTGGCTTGGTTCATGGGGTTCCTTCACAAACCTAATCCCGAACCGGGCCTAAAAAATCCTTTTCGAGTCTTTTAATTTTCAATTCTCGGCTTTTATAAGCTATGACATTGGACTCCAAAGTATTGAAATGCAATTGGGTCAATTTACCCTCCAATTTGATCAATTTTAACCAAAAGGGCTTAATTGCATAAAAATCTTTCAATTTAGTCCCCGGTTTCACAATTTTTGAAATTAAATTTCACACGGGCACACCCATTAAAATTAAACACCTCTACCCAACAGTTTTCATCATGCTGAATCCATTGGTGGGCTCAATTTTGGCTAATTCGATCGTTTAGGCCTTCGATTTGGCGAAATTGAATTTCGGATCCTAGGGACAATTTGGGGTTTTCACAGAATTTCAATAAATTGATTCACGAAAATACCCATATTTGATGGAAAACATGTCAAGGAATCCGATTTTGCCATCAATTTCATGAAAAGAGGTCATTTAGGGGGTCAATTTGACGATTTGGGCGATTTGGCCGAACCGGGCCGGTCGGGTCCGACCCGACCCGGGTCTGCAAATGCACAGAATGTGCAGCAGACCCGCGTGCAGCAGAGCAGTGTGGGGCGCGATTTTTTTTTTTTAACAAAAACGAGACAACCGAGCATGGGAAGCAAATGGGCAAGGCATATTCGGTTTTGGCAGAGGCGTGGGCGTGAAAAAAAGGGCCGGTCGGCCACGGGGGAGGGGGATGGTGCTCGGGTTTAAGGAAAACAGGGCCGAGAGAGTTGAAGGGGGTACGGGGAATTTTTGGGAGAAAACCGACGGACAAACGGCAACCCAAGGTCTTTGGCGATACTCCTAGACCATCACCGGAGCTCAGGGGTCGTCGGCGAGCTCCGAATAGGTTGGTATTTGCTCCCGAGCTTCATCTTTCTCAGTGCACGCCATGTGTTCGGCGAAATGCTTCAGTGAGCATTTTACTCCGGGGCTCTCGGCCGGACCTTTCCCGACCCCTTTCTGTGCGAGGCTCGCTTTAAAAATCATCTAGATCCAACTCTAAGCTTGTGTTGACCTTTGTTTTGCATTAAATCGCGGCGAAAACACGGCTCGGAGCTTCGCCGGCAACGGTTCGGACCGGGAGCTCAACGGGGAACTTCCGGCGGTCTTCAAGCTCGAAATGAGCTCAGGTAAGCCTCTAGACCCTCCTTGGGTGTTGTTTGATGGTTTAGAATCGAGTTTTGATAAGAAAAAAAATTCGGAAAATACCTCGCCGGAACCGGGTTCGGGGAGGCCCGGTTTACTTATTTTTCGGCGTGTTCACGGCCTTCTTTTTGTTGTATGTTGATGCTGAGTGTCTAATGAGTCGAATGCCGCAAGAACGGGCGAAAAATACCAAGTTTCGGGCCCGTTTCGCTATTTTCCGGCGACCTCGCCGGAATTTTTACTATTCCCGCCGGGTTTTGCACTGTTCATCGCCTTCTCCGGCGACCCTCCGGCCGGTCAACGGTCAACGGCCGACGTGGCGTGCCACGTAGGCAGCCACGTCAGCAGGGTGGGGTCCGGTCCGCTTATTTTCAAATAAAACAAACGGACGGCCACGATCGCGACACGTGTCGCGATCCTGGAATTTTTGGAAAATTAATAAATGATTTTCGGATAATTAATTCAAATCGATCTGACGGCCGAGAATGTGCCAAGTGGCTTTCTGTGGATCGTCCGATCTTGTCCAAGATCGGACGCACCAGGAGTAGCCACGTGGCACAACGTGGAGCGTTCGATCCGGAGGTTTTTCTAAAAAGAAAAATAAATCAATTTTTGATCCAACGGTCAAAATCACGCCAAGTGGCACCCCTAAGGTCGTCTGATCTAGCCCAAGATCGGATGCGCCTGGAGAGGCCACGTGGCGCATCCTGAACCGTCGGATCCGGGGAATTTTCGGATAATTAAATAAAATAGATAAAAAATCAAAAAAATTATTAAAAAAATGAAAAAATGTTTAAAAATATAAAACGGCGTCGTTTTAGGCCGGTTTCGACCCCTAGGGTCGGGCCGGGCGCCCGAGAGGCGTGGGCCGGGTTTGACCCGGCCCGGAAAATATTTTTAAATATTAAAAAATTCAGAAAATAATAAAAAATAATAAAAAATTCAAAAAATCAATAAAAAATAGAAAATTCATAAAAAAATCCAAAAAGTTCGGAAAATTCAGAAAAATTCTAAAAAATTCCAGAAAATAGGAAATGGCCACATTCAACTGGCCACGACCTGTTTCGGGTCTTTCGACCCCCGATCTTTTCAGAAATGACGGTTTTGCCCTTCCGGCAAACCGTCTTCCAAAAAAATTCTAAAAATCCAAGAAAATCCCAAAAAATAGGAAATGGCCACAAACAACTGGCCAAGGCTCATCCCGGGTGTTTTGAACCCCAAACCTTCTTTAAAATGACGATTTCGCCCTTCGGGCGAATCGTCTTCCAAAAATTGAAGAAAAATCAAGAAATTCCAAAAAATTCTCAAAAATGGGAAATGGCCACAATCAACTGGCCATGGAATATTTTGGGTAATTAGGTATCTAAACCTTCCAAAAATGACGATTTTGCCCTTCGGGCTAATTGTCCCTGAATCTTCCCATTTTACCCCTAGCCCTAAATCACATCTTCCCTAAGCCCTTATGGCTATACTAGGAGGCCAATGATTGAAATTGATATGCATCGACATGATTCATTTATGTAATTGACTGCGCTTTCATTATACTGATTGTGATTGATATGAATAGTCTTCCAATCTGCATGAAACCCCGAATTAAACCTATCTCACCCAAAATTGCGCCTGCATGAAATCTTAATTAGGAAAATCACTCGCGTTAGGTACCGAAAGGGCGTTGGTAATGACACCGACGTAACCAAGTCCCCGAACCCAAAATCTCTGGTACCGCAGAACTGATCGATCTCTCCCAATCGGTCAGTAAGGTTTCCGGTCTACCCTCCAAGAAAGACCGGTGGCGACTCCAAATGCATGCACAAGTTGCACATGCCACCACGACCACACTAAGGTCGAAAGCGATCGACTTTTATCGTCGAATCCCTCAAAAAACATACTCCCGCCGCGATTTGGTATGGGCCTGGGAGGGCCCGCGCCGATCCAAAGCCCGCGATCCACATTTCAGAGTGGAGGCCCGCGATCGGTAATCCATTAGCCGCGTCCGTTTTTCCGTTTTTTTTGGACGGGTCGCGACACTCTTCTGCTCCATTTTCATTCATCATACTCTCGGAAACAATTTCTGCATTAGCAGTTGGGAAGGAATCACTATTAGCAGCCCTCATGCGGTATTGGGATAGGAACAAAGTCAAAAGAGAATTCTCCATAGTCATCAGTATACTCCCCCTGAGTTTGGTTCCTATCAAAAAAGAACATGTGATTTTCATCAAATAACACATCATGAGAGACATATACCTGATGGGTACTTGGGTCATAACATCTGTAGCCTTTCTTGACGAAGGAATACCCAATAAATACACATTTTCTGGCTCGAGGATCAAGCTTACCACCAGTTTGGGAATGTACATAACAGATGCATCCAAATATCCTCAAATGAGAAAGGTCAAATTTTCGGCCGTATAACACTGCCATAAGGTTTTTGTAGTCCAAAACTCGACTAGGGAGTCGGTTAATTAAGTAGCAAGCCGTGAGAACAATATCGGCCCAATAAGTTTTTGGCAGGTGACTGGAGAACATTAAAGCCCTAGTTACTTCAAGAATATGGCGATTTTTTCTTTCGACAATACCATTCTGTTGAGGAGTACCAACATAGAAGGTCTGATGAAGAATGTCCAAGCTATGTAAAAAACTTTGAAAGTGTTGATTAGTATATTATGTGCCATTGTCTATACGAAGAACTTTCACAGAAGTATCAAGCTGATTTTTTACCATGTTGCAAAATTCTTGAAAGACACAGAGAACTTCAGTCTTTGACTTAAGAATGTAAAGCCAAATAGCTTGGGATTGAAACAAAATAACGAAAACCTTCCTTTAGAAATAATAGGAGAACTCCAAACATCATAGTGTACTAAGCCAAACAATTCAGTAGATTTATTTGTGTTAAGAGAAAAAGGCAATCTATGCTGCTTAGCAAAGTGACAAGAATCACAAGTGCTAGAATCATGACTGAGGGACAAGTCAAGAATACGAAGTACACGATCAGAGGGATGACCAATACGCCAATGCCATAAACGAGATGTGTCTGCAACAGCCTTGCTTGCCACCGAAACTGCAAGGTGAGACTCCAACATGTACAGCCCATTCTTCATTGTACCTTCACCAATCATCCTCTTGGTAATGCGATCGTGAAAGAGTACCTTTTGCGGGGTGAAAATAACATTGCAATTTCATTGTTTAGCACACTTATTGACAAACATCAAATTAGATGACAATGCAGGGACCAATAAAGCCTTAGACGGTTTCGAGAAAAAATGAAGTTGTCCACTCCTCGTAGTAGGAACTTGCTTACCATTAGCAATAGTAACAGTAGGATGCAAACTACTTGAGGCAATATTAGATAATATATGTGGAGAATGACACATATGATCTGTGGCTCCAGAATCAATAATAAACTGAGAATGAGAAAGAGCATAATTGCCATATAGATTACCCGAAGCCTTAGCAAGATTTGCAGTGTTCGGGATGGTAGAAGAAGATTTTTCATGACCATGGCTCTTAAGTAATTGCTGAACCTGAAGTGCAAGAGATTCCAACTGTGTCTGGAATTCTACCCCATTACTATGCACTTCGGTCTGAGCATTCGGACATTTGGCCTTGGTAGGACGAAAATGCGGATAAATAACCCAATAAGGATCTTTAGAGTGTCCATCACGATCACAATGATCGCAATGAAATCGAACGGATTTCTTGAATTTTCCCTTGGCAAAACGCACACTGGACACTAAAGCACTGGACTCACCTCGCTGACTTTGTGGTGCGACACTAGTGGTGATTGTAGTATTGTGAGCAAAGTTTTCCCCCATGGCCATGAGAGAAGATGGAGTAAAATTCATGACTCGCTTGCAGGTCTCCTCATTTGGTACAGTGGCGCACACCGAATTGAATGAAGGAAGAATGAGACTTGACAAAATTTGTTTTCTTGTATCTTCAAACTCGAGTTTAAGACTTGCCAACAACTGAAAGATTTTATCTTGCTCTTCTCTTTTGATATAATCAGCAACATTCTGGGTGGTGGGTCGGTATTGGCGAAGTTCATCTCATTGTTTTTTTCGTGTGACCTAGATGTTCGGTAAATGATTGATTCCCACCTTGCTTGGAATAAGTCAAACCTTGCTGCAATTCATAAATTCGAGAAGAATTGTTAGCTTGACCATACACTTCATGAAGAGATTCCCACAGGGCTTGAGCAGTATCAAAATAGGCAAAGATCTCATATATTTGAGATTCCATAGAATTGAAAAGCCATGTTATGACACTATGATTATTGGCTTACCATTCATCAAAAGAAGGATCAGACTCTTGAGGAATTTTTGTCCGACCAGTGATGTGACCCAATCAAGATCGTCCACCAAGGGCAATCGTGACGGCACGAGACCACGGTAGAAAGTTTCTCCCATTCAGTCACAAGGATGTAAGTCTCTAACTGTGTGCCTCTTGCGCAACGGCCTTTGATGATCCGATGTCGATGTTCTTTGATGATCTTGTCTTACAAAATTTGTGGGCTTCAGTCTTTCTTGTGAGAGTTCTCTCGATCATTTTTTTAGACGTTTCTCCGCCGATCTAGTCTAGATTTGGGGATTCTTATGTCTATAATTTTGGGGTCTCGTTTCATTCGAGTTCCTTTGGTGCACAAGGCCAGTTTTGAAGGAAATCTGTGAAGGCTTTGTTCTCGTAGGTTTCTGTGCTCGTTCAATCTTGTTATTCTGAACGGCGATGGTGTTGGGGGGCGTCGAAAGATAAGGACATAACAGTAGTTAGAGACCTCAGTGTGTGCTCATTATTGAAGAAGGGTTTGGTGATCGGTCCCCGATTTTGGTTTGATTAAGCCACAGATCTGCGCTTTGAGTATGTGGCCCCTGACCTTGTTATGATGATTTATCTTGTTATTTGGAGCATATTTTGTTTTGAAATTGTCTTGATTCGTAATCAGATTGCTTTGTTTCTCTCTTAGAAAATTTATGTAGAAATGAATGAAACGTTGTTTTGAAAAGAAAAAAATGAAAGCAACTTGGGACTAATGAGATGATAGTTCCCCAACATTTATCGCATGGCTTATGATTTGATTAATCAACTGCCCAATTGCTGACATAATCTCCGTCGCAGCTTGTCTAATAAGAACTGTACGAAGAACGGCCGGGAGCAGGATTAGCGCCGAACGGGTTGTCATTTGGACTGTTGGCTTCGACGCGCACAAGGAATGGACCGAGTCAATCTGATTGATGTCGCTCGACGCTCTTAGTACCCGACAAGTTTGCTGGCGATCTTCTTAGATAAATGTATCGGTCTCGTGCTAATATGTAATCAATCGTTTGCTAGAACGTGATCAGTTCCAAAAATGTTACCACATTGATCCCACGCTCGCTACATAAGTACTCGAATTGAGCCATAAGTATCCGCGACCCGAAAACCTAAATAATACCGACACGCGACACGACGCGACACGACACGACACGACACGCCGACACGTCATTTCTCAAAAATAAAGAATTTCGATATGTTAGGATACATTACATATTGAACGTGTATTTATAAATATATGATGAATTATCATTTTTATGATTATTTCAATCAAGTTAATTTCAATGAAAACCACAAATAAATGAATACTAAAAAAAGGCCTAGAATGTATTTACACTAAACACATTAATCCACCATTTTGTTAGCATCATTCATTATATTTCGAATTGACAAGTTCAACAACATTCAATTCTTTTAGAATATTATGTTTTTATATATTTACATTTTCATTCGTAAAAAACTGAAAATTTCCAAAATTGATTTGCGTGTGTTGAATTTTGCGTGTCAGGATGTCGACGTGAGTTCGACACCGATACGAAAGCCTAAGGAGAGTATCCGTACTTCCTAGCCCGAAGATATGCCGCGGAAGACAAGCCGCCGTTTTACCACTGTGCCAGCCACCTCGGTAGTTATATTGACCTAGATTCGAGATTTTTCATCTAGGGCTCGGGTCAAAATCTGGGGCTTGGGCTCGATCTAAGCCTCGAATCTCGACCTTGCCTCCTTCACCACCTCATCCTCGTCGATGACGGTAGCGGCGAGAGAAATTAGGGAAGAGCCTCTGTCAGGACAAGTCCCGGAAATTGCGAACGAGGTGTTGTACGCTCGTCGAATGAGTGGGTCCGGCCAGGTTATCAATGATCGACCCAAATAGGCTCATTTTACACATTTGTTTCGATGCTGATCTAGCGACATATCATATATCTGGCCCGACCCACAATATTACCGAAGCACTTCATATTTAATCCAATCTTGAAAAAACTCATGGTCAAACTGAGGTGAGAAGACGGAGTGAGTGAACACGAGATCAAGATAGTGAAGAAAAAAGTGGTAGAGGTGAATTGAGTCTAAGTAAGTTTTAAACCCATATATGATACATTTGACACTCATACAATGTTAAAATTCCTTTATTTAATATAACTAACTCATATAATAACTAAGTTCGAAATGGATTTATGACTCGTTTTGATAGATCTAGGAGATCCTAACCGTCCGCCAAGTAAAGAGCCCCAACCACTACAGCAAATACTCATAGAGCCATAAAACTCTGCACTGACATTGGAGCTTCGAATGCATCTGATTTTCCCCTAAGATGGAAGCTCGGAAAGGCAAAGGATCTAATCATCTTGGCTTGAAGCGAGATCATAAGATCAATCATGTAATAGGATTGAGCATGTTTTCAAAGTGGAACCCGATCGGTGGAAACCAGTTTAGTTTCAGATTCTAGCTAGAGTATGCAGTACATGTTTCAAGTTCCAAATTGGGAAACCAGTACTGAAGAGTACCTGAAAATTGGAACAAGTCTCTATGGTTTTTCTTATTCTATGTCTTCACGTGATCTTGCGGTATCCCATGGTGTCCGATTATTATTTAGTAATTTGGATCCGCTAGTATGAGCTTCATTCTTCGTAATATCCATGATTGGGAATTTCATTTCGTTAATATTTCATATATTTTCAAGTGTCTAAATATGAATTGCAAATGATAGTCATTAAATGTGATGATTTACTATAATTGTTCAATTGAGGATATAAGTAGAGCACGTGACATGGTAGGTTTCAAGTTTCAAAAATTAAAGAATCATTTTTCGACGGGCATGTTCCAGATTCCAAATGAAATCCGGACCGACCCCGAAACTGCTCACCCTCTATCAAGCAGAGTTTTTAACATCGTGTGTGATTGAGAAGAAATGGGAGGATGGTGAGGAACTCCCGATGACCATATCTTTTCTACTTTTAGAAGTAGAAGGCCATAATTTAATAGAGATGTGGACTTGATGTTAGTCCATTGAGAATTGAGGCCCAATAAGGCCCACGACAATTACTAACGCGGCCCAAATAACATTTTCTTTAGCGGGACCACGTATAGAGACCTAATTAAATTCAAGACTGTAGAGAGTGTTAGATAAATCTTTATGTTTTGCCTATTGAATTGAAGCTGGATTGCTTGCAAACAAAGAATCGATTCCCGGATAGGACCGACGATTCACAGAATGAAACGGGCAAGCAAATCGGTCAGAGCCGGTTCGCCAATTCTTTACTTGAAAGCCTACTCAATCCACGCGAGCACCGGCTTGAAACCGGGGCGGGTAAGGCCAATCCTGTTCGGTTTCCTGTCTGATTGGGACCAGCTTCGAACCCTTAAGCTCAGGAACTTCCTTTCTCTGTGGCATGCGTGTTTAGGGCGCTCGGAATCTCATGACCCAACGGGGTCGAGGGTGCGTTCCATTCGCACATCGACGGGATCGTCTGTACGTGGTCCTAAGAATCTCTATGGAAAACTGATCGGATAATGTGTTGGGCTAATCTTTTTCTTCGATAACTAATTGGATTATCCATACTTGGGGATAATAAACACGTGTCTGGGTAAAGATTGTCGGAACAGCACATACATCGCTCTCCAGCTCTTTGCGATGCCGTCATGGCTGACGTCATTCGAGGAAACAATCATAATATATGAAACAAAAATGGAAGTTCGTAGTACAATTTAATCGATACCAAAAAAAAAAAAAATCATCAGCTAATGGTTGTCCTAAGCTATCATAATCGTCATAACTGCTATAAGTTTGGTAGCTCTCGACATTTTGATCATTTCTTTTTATGTTTGACCATGTCCTAAATATTAGCTTTTTATTTTTTTGTCAAACCTAAATATTAGCTAGGCCGCACATTTATCTTTATTCTTCTTTTTTTGACAATCCAGGCAAGGGAGCGTAAACCGATTAAGTTTAAGCCTTTCACATGTGGAAGCGGTCGTAAACCTACGTAGAAGACAATAGAAATGATCAATATGCGAGCAGCCCCGCCGACCAGCCCCGCCGACAAGCCCAACCCCGTGAATGACTCGTGGAAACGGTCATAACTCATAGACCTAAGGAGAAGATTTCGCCATTCCCTCACGGTAATACTTCGCTATGGGTCACCTATGAGTATTTAGCCTTGCAAAGTAGCAATAAAAATTATCAATACTCGTGCAATCCCACCGACAAGCGATGCCCCACAAAAATTGGTGGGCTTGCCAACTTTTCTGGACCATTGGACGAGCCTGATCTACTTTTTTCAAGCTTGGTCCGTCCATAGAACTGTATAAGATAAACTTGTAAAGTAGATGAAGTATACTAAAAGTGCCGTAAGTTGTGTATGGTGCTCACTTTAGTGTTTAAACTTTCAAAACGATCACTTAAGTGTCAAAATCGGAGAAAAATAATTATTTAAGTGCCAAATGAAATACATGGATTTTATATTTAATTTAATACATGGATTTTATATTTAATTTATTATCTAATGTGGCATTTTTTTATATAAATTCCAGCCACATAGACTTTTAAGGTGAAAAATTAATAAAAAAAAAAAGAAAAAGAAATTGTTATTAAAACAAAAAGATGTGGGGTTTCATTCAGGCAGCAAGGATGGGGGTTGGTTGGCAAGGGTCGTCAAGCCCCAGAAAATGGCCGACAACCCTCACCAACGGCCGCCCGAGTCTCGCCCAGCCTCGGCGAGGCTTGACCTTGCAAATCTGGGCGAGGCTAGCCACAGCGAGGCCTCGCCCTCACCAATGAGCCCGTCGCCTAAACAAACCCCTTAATTTCAAAATGGTCGGATCTATAGAAAATGGTATTTTAAAAGGGTCGGATCTAATCTAATACAAAATAAGAATATTCCGTTGATCATTTATAGATATATTAGACATTGATAGATGCATTGAATTAATACTCATGCATCGGACCGGAAGCGAAGACAATACATGGGAATATGCGGGTGTGTGAGTGTTTGTTCTTTTTAGCTAGCTGATGGAAGAAACTCGGTAACTTTCCTTAATCTCGTATCAATGAATTATGTCCAAGTGTCGTTTTTCAGTCCTTTCTCTCAAGAATATAATGCCAAAAATCATTGCCGACAAAAAAAAAAATCTCAAAAACAAAAAATAAAGAATAGAAGATACTCGTTCATTTCTTCCAGAAAGATTGTGAGTTTATGGTTATTAAACGTGATGGGTCATAAACCCTAATTAAATTCAACTGCATACTTCCCTTTTCTTCCTGTTTTTTTATTTATTTATTTTTCCTTTTAAAAGTTACTTAACGTGTCCCATGCAACATCATCATGGTGTGGAATAGAATCAATCCTCAACCCCGAACCACCTTTTTAGCAAAAATCAAAACCATGGGCTATAAGAAAAGACGAAGAAGAGTCTACCTTAGTCGTTGCCATGTTCCCATCCTCTGTCATATTCATAATCGAAAAACCCTTTTTGCCCACGCCTCCAAGTAAAAGTCCAGAACGACACGCCTTCCCACGCGCAAGGCTCCAAAGGAGGGCCATGACGCGACGCAGAAGGGAAGGAAGAACCTCGATTAGGGCTAAAACAACGAGCTTTCAAGTCAAAACAAGAGGATGTAAAAATGGAAAGGAAAAAAAATATAAATAAATAAATAAATAATCTGGTGGGGATATGGCTCGAACCGGCAGAACAAGCCAAAGTCTCTTCCAAGTTGTTGACCTAACGCAGATGGTGCCAAAAGAAACACGTTGTGGTCCGCACGTTATTCTCTGGTTTCGTTCGAGATTTACTCCAAAAGAATGACCAAGAACGAGAGAGAGAGAGAGAGAGAGAGAGAGAGAGAGAGAGAAACCCTAGAAAGATGCTAAACTGTTAAATAATGCGATGGATGGGTATTGAAGTGGGAACCGGATTTCCGTTGAAGTGAACGTAGGGACAACGAGAGAGAAAGGGCGAGAGGGTTTTTAGGGTTTCTTTCGTCGTGCATGGTATGGCGATGCGTGGCACATGCCTAGCCACTTTCAGACAGGACAAGGGATGCGTCCAAATGGGCAAACGCACTATCGTCCTAGCGTTTTTCTCTTCGTTTCTTTTCTCGTTTGTCTTTTCTCCCGGACAGTGACTCGAGGAAGAAAACAAATGGAGTGTTTTATCCGTTTGATCTGCCTTGGCACCTTGCGTCGAAATGCGGGATTCTTTTCCCCTTTGGTAATGAGTCAAACCAGCATCGTCATCGATGATAAATTTTGACGAACCTCGTCTCGTGCGCCTGTGCGAAATCATCTCCCATACCTTGGAGATCAGCCAACAAATTAGGGTTTGCCTGTTCTTTGCTACATGAACTCTTGTGATGATCTCGAATGGTTGCGACAGGTTGTTTTGCTTCTACGGGATCGATTCCATACCGGTATGTGACCGATTGGTTGTGACGATGAAAGATAATATAAGATAGGCGACGATGTTAAACGGGTTGGAGCTAATGATTTTCTCACTTCGATTTTGCGACATGATTTTCTTGTAGTGGTGCAATTCTCTTATAATCTTTAGAAAGAAAGAAAAAAAGTACAAAGAGGGTAATCAATATCGTCATTCTATTTATAATTAATTTTACTATTCGATCTTAGAACCAATCTTGATCCCATCGTAATATACTTAGGAATTCAGGTCTATATTGCATCGTATATGTGTAGAACGATGAACCAAGACTCGCGTACCGGGTTAACCAAAGGCTACAATGTTGTCGTAGCGATTCAAAACTTTCGAGCTCTCCACACTTTTGCAATATTCTACATTGAAGGAAAGTTTTGTTGGCGTTTCAGTTTGATCAGACAAACATATCTATCGAAGCCAAAGCTTATCTCTAGATGGTTTATCTTTTAATATCGTGAATGATATCTCCAAAGTATATTCGAGAGCACGCAATTGCCATCGACTCCACGACTTTTGACTTAAAAAGGCCTCTCAAAATAAAGGTTTTCATGCTAAAGCAAAAGAGGATTATCCCTAAGGCTATGCTACTTTAGCCAAGACACCTCCATCGTTGCATCAGACTAACGGCTCGTGTTTTAGAAGTTAATTGCTAATTTCTAAGGAAAATGTTTCCGTGACGGTACAGTCAGGGACGGTACAATATCAACCGTAGACTCACACACCATCACCGCTTGTTTTGCATAAAGCACTTATTGATTGGGAGATCGTCTGGTCAGAAATAACTGACGGTACTGTCAGACTGTCAGCCTAGCAGCTTCCAATTTCTAAATGCATGCATATCGCAGTTCTTAATTGCAAAAATAACCCTAGCCTTTCCGACAAATAGAAAGAAAATTGCCCTTATCGGAAAATATTTTTTCTTAATACTTTTCTTTGGTAGAAGGAGGGACATTTTGACAATATTCCGTGGCTCTTTAAGAATTTATCAATATTTATTTATTTATTTTTCGCGAAACAGAATTTTTCGTTTTTCGGGCAGCTCACCTTAGTTATACACGCAACAAAAAAAGATTGTTACATAGCACAATAAATTTCATAAGCCATCTAGAAAAGGTGAAGTTGTTGGAGGAATATGGTCAATAATCGCCCAACAAGGCGACTTTGCCTCTCTTTTAATTCTTTTGATATACGCACAATCACTCCTCTAACTTCATTTTTTTTTTCTCATTAGTTCTTTTTCTCCATAGTCAAGATAAAATTATGCTGGGTGATATACTTCCGATTATGAACAAAATTGGCTCGCCAAATGCTGGCTCTGGGCTCGTTGGAACTACCATGTGGCCACCCAATTGTTATTTCCCGAAGAAAAAAAAAAACCCTCGAAAATTCAATTTGCACTCGAAGGAGTGATCGGACTATATATATGATCGGAATACCGCGACAATCACAACAGGAAGAGAACGGATGTAAAGCGAATGTTATTTTGATTAGCTCTTACAAAGTACAAATCTATCTTCTTCTTCTTTTTCTTCCTCCAAACACAACTTCTATTTTCACGTGGCCCATGACATCTTAATTGCAAACGCAACCAAAAAAAAAGGAAAGATTATAGGGCTTTTACAAACTTTGTAAAAGTAATGAATCATCTAGGAAAAGCGAAGTTCAGTAGTGCTCATTCATTGAGCATATAGATAGGTACGCGATCATGATTTTGTATGTGGAAGTTGTTGCAGGAATATGGTCAAAAATCGCCCAACAATGCAACTTTACCTCTCTATCTCTCTCTCTCTTAATTATTTGGCATATGCACAAGTCTCTCTGTCTCTTCCTTCCGGCCACTTTCTCGGTTTGTTCTTTATAGTCAAAATGAAATCCTGTGTGGTGGCGATATCATAATTAAAATTGACTCTCGAAACACCAGCGCTAGCATTGCAACGCACGTAACTTTTAAAGTATAGAAGAGATTTTTCATCTCACTTGTTGACGGAGATCTCTCTTTTACCCTTGATTTAGATTCAAAGTTCTCCCATTCAGCATTCACATCCATTAAATAATAGAAAATTTTCAAATAAGGGCATGAAGGGCCTCGTTGTTTCAAAGAGGGACATGATCGAGGGTATTTTTGTCTTTTTTATGTTTTCTGATTTTTTTTCCCTTTTTTTTTATCTTCCTCCTCGCCGGTGGCCGTGGGCTAGGCGACCGCCACCCAGCTGTGGAGGGTAGCCCTCACTAGATTGGGTGAGAGCTCGCCTGCCTTTGCCAGGCGAGGCCACCCATCCCTCGTCGGTGCCTAGCCACAAGCAAAAATGAAGGGAAAAAAAATTCAAAAAAATAAAAGACGAAAATACCCCTAGTTAGGCCATTCTTTAAAATAATGAGAGCACTTTAGGCTTCATTTATGTTCCGTTTGTTTCACGGAAAATGAGCGATTTGAAAAATATTTTTCGAAAAGTTATTGCTTATATCGTTTAGAAAACTTAATCAACGAAAAATGTTTTCATCATCGATAACAATCTATGCATAACTATTTTCATAGGCGATGAGAAAAAATTCATTTATTTATTTTTTTAAGAGATATAAACGATTACTTTTCGAAAAATATTTTTCAAATCGCTCATTTTCCGTGAAACAAACGGAGCCAAAATAAGGTCCATTTTAGGCCCTTATTTGAAATTTTTTCTTTTTCTTTTTTTGGTCGAATTGGAATTTTTCCTTAAATAATAGTTATTTATCAAAAACTGGGTTGTTTTCTTTTACTGGGTTGTTCAAAAAGTGAAAAATAAAATAAAATGGAGAGAATAAATTAACTAATTTTTTTTTATATTTGATGAATCTTTTAGCATAGTTATAAGATATTTAAAAAAATTATACATAATTAAGTGAAATGGGAAAAAATATCAATAACAGAAATGTCAATTTACAAAAATTGGATACCGACTATGTCTTTTTAAATTACATGTTGATGTAAATAAAAAGACTAATCAATCGAGGAAATTCAAAAATGTTAGATTACATATTTTTTTATGAGTTGAGGGCATCGTCTCCTTTTACAATTTTTAAACATACACAATAAGTACTCAATTAATAACCCTTAACCTTATTATTATCGAGATTTTTTCACGTTTTATTTAATTCCTGTTTACTTCTTTCTTAAGCAAAACCCATTTAGTTCTATTAAAATGAATATATTTAACAAACTTAAGCAAGTCTTTATTGTTTAATATTTCTTGAGCTTATATTTTCTATCATTTGTATTTTAGTTTAGGCCTCTTCCCTTTCATTTTCCATCTTTTTTTTCGCTCAATTTTTTTTTGGCCGCAAGTAAAGGTACAAGAGAGATTTCCTTTAAAACTCGAAACAAAAATATCTTTTTCCCCCTTAAAAGATTATTTTTTTAGTAATAATTTGGACCGTTCATTCATAACACGAACGGTCCGGATTTCAAGAGTAGGGCCTGTCCTTTCGAGGAAATGGCAGACGATCCCTTCACAACAAAAACAGAAGAATTAGGGATGGAAAGTGAGAGAGAAGGGCCTGCCAACAACTTTGATAAAAGCCTTTGTTCACAATCATCATCATCATCAATCAATGGGGGGTGGGAGAATCTTAGGAATTCCCCAGATGGGGTCCTGATCCAATCCCATCACGGTACAAATCAACGGCGCTGATTAGCCCAAAAGTACAAGCCACCTCGTCGTCACCATTCCAAAAAAAAAAAAAAAACTCATCAATCAAATTTCCCCTCCTCTTGTTTTTTTCCTCCTTGCTCCTTTTTCTCTTTGTTTCCTTAATTCGACAACCACTTTGGTATGCCAATTCCGACACGAGACCAGAAATGAAAAGCACGAGAAAAACATTGTTGATGAGATGACCCCAAAGAGAGAGAGAGAAGAGACGGAAACCATCTAATCCCACGTGATAAGTGGGTCAATGTCGACTGCCTCCTCCGAAGTGCACGTGAAGTTTCGGACACTTGAATTCCGTTCGAATGTCTCTCTAAACTTAATCGATGGGAGGTTGATTTTTAAACAAACTAAGGGGATTTGACTTATTAGGGTACTTGATTTCCCGAGAGAATCAATCTTCGTCCCAGTGAAAACCTATATTGTGATTCGAGGTTTTAGAAACTTGAAACCGATCGGATCTAGAGCGGTCAGTTCTTGAATTGCCCTAGATTCTTATATTGCAGGGTGAAAAATCGTACGATACCTATCGAAATGTCTTCAAACGTGATTGCAACTCGCTCGGCAGACATGTTGCTTCTGTCTTTGTACATCGTGATGCGATTGGTAAATATTTGAACCTTAACAGAGTGTTCGAAAAGCGAGGGAATTCAGAGGGAGGAACAATTTACATAATGAGGAGGGAAATTTCCAGATTATGATGAAGAGGGAGGGGATGAAAAAATAAATATAATTTAGGGTATTATTCATCTACCATCCTATATGTGGAATCCCTGATGATCCGGAAACAGACGCATTGATTAATGAGTACGAAGAAGAACGTCTTTTGAGAGAGAATTCAAGAAAGCAAAAGATGGACCTGACAGCTCTCCCAAACAAAGCCTCAGAAAGAAAATTAGTGTTATAAATATGGTAACACTGGAAAAACACTTAAGGGAAAATATTTCTGTTCCAAAAGTGTTCTCGGAACACGTTTGGAACAGAAACGTGTTTGGTTTAAAAATGTTCCAAAAGTGTTCCAGATAATACTTTTGTTCCATGAAACACATTTGAAGAAACAAAAAAAAAACTTGTTTATTGATTTTGGAACACTTTTGGAACCACCACCCACCGCCGCCGACGCGGCCACTACCCATCGGCCATTGTCGCCGGCCGCAGCGGCAAAAAGTATTTTTTTTTTACTTATCAAACGCATTTCTGTTCTCAGAAATGTTTGCCGGGAACAGAAATACAAAAAACTGTTTCTATTTAAAAAATATTATTATGAACAGAAACGTTACCATACGCAGCCAAAAGAGCCGAGACTACCTTCAAAAAAGCTTAAAAGTCCGTAGCTTTCAAGGAAACATTAAAAAAAGTGTTAATACCACCAAAAACTCCAAACTGGTAGATTTATGACAAATTTACCCAAAATTATTTTTTTTATTACCAAAAACCTCAAACTGATACACTTATGACAATTTTACCCCAAACTATTTTTTTAACCACCAAAAACCCTAAACTGATATAATTGTGACAAATTTACCCTAAGCTACTTTTTTTTACCATAAAAAATCCTAAACTGGTACACATACGATAAATTTACCCTTTGTTAATTTCCGTTAAATTCAGTTAATATCACCAAAAATTTCAAATTGATACACATATAGCAAACATAGGGTAGCGTGTACACCCGATAATAGTCATGAGTCATCTAACTTTGCAATTTGAAGGCAAAATTTAACGAAAACTAACGGATGGTAAATTTATCACGGTTGTACTAGTTTGGGGTAAATTTATCACAAATATACCAGTTTTAGGCTTTTCATGATTAAAAAAATAATTTATGATAAAATTATCACAGGTGTAACAGTTTGGGATTTTTGGTGGTATTAACCAAAAAAAAAAGGAAAATAGAAAAAGAAAATCCAACGGCGGTAGCCACAATAACCGGTCTCACGAGAGGAAAAAATCTATCGAAAAAAGAAAAAACACAAGCTCACCAATAAATGCGAAGCTCGGGCCTCCACGTGGCGTGTCAGGGTCCACACCAGGTGCTGGGCCCCGCGGGCGAGACTTTTTCTGATCAACGCCGAACGTTCCCGTCAGCTGGCCCCCGCGAAGGGGCCCCCGACCCCCCGATCTGAGCAGCCTCACGCCGCCACGTGTCCCGGGGCCTGCGGCGACGGTCGAAATGGCGACGACACACACTCTCCGAATACGACAAAAATCATAAGTAAAAGCGAGCGGAAAAGGCCAAAAAATGCGGAAAAAAAAGTTTTAAAAAGAGAAAAACAATCGAAAAGAAAGACTTTTCGCAGAGGCAGAGGCTCTCGGGGCAGTTTTTTCGTGACAAGAAAAGAAGGGAAAAAAGGCGCCGTCGTCACGCGCCCGCCGCTAGAGGACAAAACACGTGTCTGGCACCGGAGCCAGGGTCGGTCGTGATTCTACGCGGCCTCCGAGGGCATTTCCGGGAATTCACGAGGCCGAGGACGGAACCGTTTGTCGCCACGTTCCTTGGCGTCGGCCGCACGCAGGAAGGTTGCATTGAATTCCTCTCTCCCCCGGAGACCCCATCCTTTTTTCGTCTGTTTCTTTCTTCTTTCTTTTTTTTTTTGGGGGGGATAATAAGTATTTGTATTTTTCTTTATTTTTTTATGAGTTTCCTGATTTTCCTGGTCTTCGTTTGACTGTGGGGGCATAAATTAAAAAAAAAAAAAGTCTCCCGTTTAATTGCCACGCGCTTTTATATGAGGTGATTCCAATTTTCTTTATCCTCGTGTTAAAAGGGGTTAATACCATGAAAAATATCAAATTAGTACACATATGATAAATTTATCTCAAATTATTTTTTTATCACGAAAAACTCCAAATTAATACAATTGTGACAAATTTACCCAAAACTATTTTTTTGATCACTAAAAACCCTAAACCGGTACACTTGTGATAGATTTACCCTAAATTAATTTTTTTTATCACGAAAAATAAAAAAAAATGGTATACCTGTAACAAATTTACCCTCTGTTTAATTGTGGTAATATCACGAAAAATTTCAAATTGATATGCATATGACAAAAAGAGAGTAAAAATTCAAAACTAATACACCCGTCTACTGCCACGCGTCATCAACCTAGCACTTTAACGGTTAGATTTAACGAAAACTAACGGAGGGTAAATTTATCATAAATGTACTAGTTTGAGGTAGAATAGTCACAAGTGTACCAGTTTGGGATTTTTTATGGTTTAAAAAATAATTTATGGTAAATTCGTCACAGGTGTACCAATTTAGAATTTTTTGTGGTATTAACCTTACTATAAAATTAGGGGAAAAAGATATGATTTTGCTAACGAGTAGGTACCTTTTTTCCCTTTTCTTTTGCGATAATTTTGGGAAAATCATACTATATAGTAACGTGAATTTGTTCGTGTTGGGAGCCACCGTTATAGAAAACAAGCATAAGGAAAATTATCGTAAGATCGAAAAAAGCTGACCATTTTGATTAGCGTGTGAGAGTACGAGCAACATCTTGATCGATGCGATGCAAAATTTTATTGTACCCATGTCAAATAGGACGTGTATGTATGCCGGCATGACTAGAACATCAGGATGATCAATGTGAAAATGTACCCGGCAGGAGGAATTCTAGTTGATTGATCTGGATAGAGCGTAATAGAGAAACAAATCGGGGTCGATGTGATGGAGATTTCCTTCTTATCTCGAATAGGTCATGGTTTATGCCAACGTGACTCTATGCAATAGTAGAGCTAATTGGTTTTGTTTAGATATGTGTACAAGAGGAGGGGGGGGAAAAATCAGGATCGATGTGGTGGAAAATTTCTCTTGCCAATCTCAAATCGGCCATAGTGTATGCCAATGTAACTGGGATGTCGGCGTAATCGATGCGAAACTTACAATGCATCTGAAAAAAGCCATTCGGTCGTGTGATGTAGGACAACTGACATATAATTTTCGAGAAAAACGCAATATTACGATTTTAAATAGAGTTTTAGGTATTTTTCTATTTTAAGAATTTTAGCGATATAGAAAATCGCGATATTTGATTTCAATTCCATTTGATTAGATTAGATTAGATTTGTTTTAGTGTTATCTTCTACAATCCTATTTCATTTAAAAGTCTTATATATATATATATATAGGCGTCCTCTCTTGTAATCTTCAGACATCTATCAATCGAATCCAGTTTATTTAGAGGAATTATTTTCCCGATTATCGCTTACCCTGCGTCATTTGGTATCAGAGCGAGGTTTCTCCTGGCGATGATGTCTCATAACGTGAATCGATATACTTCCGTAGCTGAGGGCCATCTTGGTGAGCCTATTACATGGAAGGTGTTTACCCAGTTCGTTGAGGAGAATCGGCAATTTGCTGAGGAAACTCGACGGACTCTGCATGACCACCAACGGACGATGCAAGACTTGCTTGCCGCTACCCAACGGTTGTCTGCAAACCCAAGCCACACACCTAGCGTTCTTCCAGCCGTGGGGCAAATCACCAACAACACCGACAAAGGTGACAAGCCTATGTTGAGGATTTTGAAGAAGAGGATTTCCCGGACGTGCCTATTCGTGGAGGTTGCCGTTATGGAGGATTCCAAAGAGAGCATGTACGTGGAGGTCGACGATATGTAAGTTACCAACGATATTCCGATCAATATCAATTGAATGATGATCTCTCTACCTTCAGTGGCAATCTGGATTTTGAAGACTTTCTGGATTGGCTCTGAGATATTGAGGAGTTTTTTTGAAGCAATGGAGATTGATGAGGAAGACCAAGTAAAATTCGTGGCGAAAAAGTTGAGGTGCGATGCTTTAGTCTGGTGGGAGCAAATGCAAATATCCCAACGCCGACAAGGAAAAGCACCCATCCGAACGTAGAGACGAATGAAACGAATGTTAAAGGTTCGATTCCTTCCACCTGACTATGAACAAGATTTGTTAAGTTCAAACCACTCAATAGGTTCTTTGTGCCATTCTTTCTCATATTCCCCCGCCAAGACATCTGAAGCTCTTGTCGAGGGCAAGAACCAGGTTTTCAAGAAATTAGAGGAGGAGCCAACGGTGGAAGAAGAGATGGAGCAGAAAGACTCGGAGATCGTTCTCGAAGTCGAGACTTCCATCGAGAAAGTGGGTGAACAAGATGAGGATGATGTCCAGGAAGTGAAGAAAGGCGAAGAGTGTCCAAAAGAAAGTTTATTCGCAGCGAAAATTCTAGATTATGATGATCTTCTTGAGGAGGATTCTTTGGGTGATGATGTCACTGTGCTCGATGCTACTGACGAATATGTCATGTCAGGAGGAGTTGATCTGCACACTCATCTTGCTATGGGGAGTCAGACAATAGATGACTTATTTGGTGGTCAGACTGCAGCATTAATAATTGGAACAACAATTCCTCTAAATAAACTGTATTCGATTGATAGATGTTTGAAGATTATAAGAGAGGACGTCCATATATATAGATAAGACTCCTAAAAGAAATAGGATTGCAGAAGATAACACTAAAACAAATCTAATATAATCTAATCAAACGGAATTGAAATCAAATATCGCGATTATCTATATCGCTAAAATTCTTAAAATAGAAAAATACCTAAAACTCTATCTAAAATTGTAATATTGCGTTTTTCTCGAAAATTGTATGCCAGTTGTCCTACATCATCGTGTGTCTAGCCGACATTTAAAGACTCGATAAAAAAAAAAAAACCGTTATCCACCACGATGGAAAGTTTATTTTACCCATCTGAAGTCGGACGTAACATAAGCCAAGCGAACTAGAGCATTGGCATGATCATAGTGAAGTTTACTATGTACTCGTGATCATGCCCATTAATGGCTAAAAAAGACACGTCGAGATTTGATGTTTACCGGTCTCGAATAGGCCATAACGTGTGCCAAATCTAACTAGAACATCGGCGTAATCAACGTGGGAAACTATAGGCTCAGGTACAATGCACTAAGCTCCTCGCAACCTTGTTCTTGACTTTCATTCATGTCAAGGGCAGAGGCAATGTGGGAATTGGCGTGGGGCGGAGTATTTTATCCACAAAGCAACAAACATTTTCGTTGTAGTTGTTGTCTTATGCTTTAAGCATACAAATGTTGCTCTAGTTGGTACCAACTCACATCATAAAAGCCAAGGGAAAAAAAAAACCGAACAAAAGAAGAAATAGAAAAGATTAATATCAAAATGAAACGACATGAACAAAAAATAATAATGATAGAATTGAAGGGTGTGTCGTCAAAAACAAAAAAAATGAACAACTAATTCGATCTAGCTCGTTAATTCTTGAACAAATAAGTTTGCCATAGTTTCTTTGCCCTCAAGTCCCGATACTTGTTACACATGAAGACAAATTACCGTTCAGAAGTATCGTCTGTCTTATAGTTTCACCTTGGACGCTCCGTATGTACTCACTTCTTTGATCTGATAAACTCAAATCCGTTATTAATGTAAGGACTACACACACACATTTACGACATTATTTAGAAATATGTACTATTAAAAAAAAGTTTAAATGAGGGAAATCGCTATTTTTTTTTGTTGGTCGAAGGAAATCGCTATTTAGAAAAATAAAGGAAGAAAAAATGTTTTTTTTTGGGGGGGGGGGGTCAGAAAAGAAAAAAAAGAATTGGGAAAATGGAAATTGTGAAGGAAATTTTGCGGGGGAGTCGAAGTGGGGCCCATGGAAAACAGTTTAATTCGGCCGCCCCCTTTGTCGTCTCTTTCGTCTCCGTTCATCCCCTCTCTCTTTCTCTCTCCTCCATCTGTACTTTCTCCTCCCTGTTTTTAATCTCTCTCGATCTCCCTGAGCAATCCCCTTCGTCCTCTTCCTCTTTCCATAACAAATTTTACCCACCCAACAGCCCGCAGGGCTTTGTTCAGAGCCTCAAACCCCTCTCGCAAAACCCCCAGGAGAAGAGAAAAAAAAAAAAAGGTGCTCGCTGAGCGTGTTCGGTGTTCGTATACTCAGTCAATCAAGAGCACGATAGTCTCGGAGAGAGAGAAGAGAAGAGAGGAGAGGGGGAGGGAGAGAGGGAGGGATAGGCAGTCACTTTGTTCCGGGCTTTGTTCATTGCTGAGACAGGATCGTGCTATGAAGACTCTTGTTGTTCTGTTCTGAGATTTCGAAGTCGTCTCTCGCGCTCTCTCTTTCCTCTTCCCTTCGTTTCCTTGTGGGGCCGGGAGGAATTCGCCGGAAGCTGCCATGGCCGGTAGTGATGAAGTCAACGTCAACGAATCTAAGGTTGCTCCTTCTCTTCAATTCTTCTCTTTTATTTTGGGCCCTCAATTGTTCAATTCGATCCCCTTCGGTACTCGTGTTCTTCATGTGTGTTCTTCATTCTATCTAATGAAACTTTTTCTTTCTCAGCAACAGAAGTGGAGCTTTTATTTGCTCGTGTATGCTGATTCTGCTGTTTGATTAGAATCCTTCTCGCGCCTCTGCTGCTATTTCGTCAATTAGATGTTAATATTTGGAGTAACTTCAGTGGGGGTTTCTGAAATTTGAGCTTTTGGTGCGGAATCAAGAAGTTTTGTGTGTGTGTGTGTGTGTGTGGGGTGTTGGGGTGGCGTTGGTTTTGGATTTAAGGCTGAGGATTCGATTTGGATTGGAGGGTAAGTCATGAGATGTCGTTGTATTGGAGCCTGGCCTCTTCTTTTTTGTCATTTCTGTGCTTCTCTCTTCCCATTCCCACTTTCAGCTCTGTTTTCTATTTCAGGGTTATAGCTGACAAATGGAGATTAACTGTGAAACTTCTCTGTCTGTGTTTGGTGTTATGTGATTGGAATATGCAGAAATTTGTAATCTTTGGAGAATCGTGTTCGATCAATTTGCCTGAATCTGAATTGTGTGATCTCTCCTGAAATCCGCAGAGTGTCGTCCCCCTCAACACTTATGTCCTGATCTCCAACTTCAAGTTAGCATACAATCTCCTCCGCCGCCCCGACGGGACCTTCAACCGCGAATTGGACGATTTTCTCGACCGGAAGGTCCCCGCGAACACCATACCGGTCAACGGTGTCTTCTCCTTTGATCATGTGGATCGGTCCACTGGGCTCCTCAACCGGGTCTATTTGGCCGCCCCCGAAAACGAGGCCCGTTGGGGGATCATCGACCTTGAGAAGCCCCTGAGCACCACCGAGGTCGTCCCGGTTATCATTTTCTTCCATGGAGGAAGCTTCACTCATTCCACCGCGAGCACCGCCATCTACGATACGCTGTGCCGGCGGTTTGTGAACATCTGCAAGGCCGCTGTCGTCTCTGTAAATTACCGGCGGTCCCCCGAATACCGGTACCCATGTGCCTACGATGACGGATGGGCCGCCCTCAAGTGGGTCAAGTCGAGACCGTGGCTCCAGAGTGGTAAGGACTCGAAGGTCTATGTCTACTTAGCCGGAGATAGCTCGGGTGGCAATATTGTGCACCACGTAGCTGTGCAGGCGGCCGATGCGGGTGTCGAGGTTTTGGGGAACATCCTCCTCCACCCTCTGTTCGGCGGCCAAGAGAGGACGGAATCGGAGATGAGATTGGACGGGAAGTACTTCGTCAGGGTTCCTGAACGGGATTGGTACTGGCGAGCTTTCCTCCCGGAAGGGGAAGACAGAGACCACCCGGCATGCAACCCCTTCGGCCCTCGGGGCCGGAGCCTCGAGGGGCTCCAGTTTCCAAAGAGCCTCGTGGTCGTGGCGGGGTTGGATCTCCTCCAGGACTGGCAATTGGCCTACGCGGAAGGTCTCAGCAATTACGGCCACGAGGTGAAGTTGCTGCACCTGAAGGAGGCGACGATCGGCTTCTACTTCTTGCCGAACAACGACCATTTCTATCGACTGATGGAGGAGATAAACGAGTTTGTCCATTCTAACTGTTAATACTGGCCTCTTCTTCGCCCGGCGGCGGAAAGGACATCATAGCAGCTTGACATTTCAGACTTCTGGTAATTCTTTTGCAGCGACAAGGTGTGTATCTATAGGGGCTGTGCGATATTACTTACCCTTCTTTTTTACCATTTTCACGTGGTCGGTTTGAGGATTCTGCTGCGACGAAGGAGATTCGGTCTCCTCTGTTTCCGATCTGTGGAAGAAGCTGACACTGATGTATACAATTCTGGGATGTGGCTGAAATGGATCATTTTTGGGAAAAAACTTGCAGAACTCACTGCTCCGGAATCATCTTCAGATATCGAATGTGCGAATGGTCTCCCAGTCCAGTCCGCTCCGCGATTGGCTGGTCGGTATAGCCGGAAGCAAAACGTTTGGTTGTCCACGATTCTGTTCCCGAGTGAAAGGAGTATGTTGCTATTGTAATCACTGATTCACAAAAAAAAAAAAAAAAAAAAAAATTCTCATCTCATATTTACTTTGGTTCCACCATGCTGTGGAGTTGTATGTTATACTTGTGATCTAGAAATGAAAAGATATCATCTTCTTCTTTTTTTCTCTGTTTGCCTCTCTAATGTCTGTCACTGTGATTTTCTATACTTGGGCAACAGTGTTAGTTCTTGGACTCAAGATCACCGAAACCTCTCATGTTTCATGAAAAGGGGACAGAACAGAGGGATTCTTGCAACACATTTGAAGGAAATTGGTGTTGTGTTTTTGGCTCAAATCAAAGGTTACGAGCACTTGTGTTGGGTGGTAGGAAGCACAAGAAGAGGGCAAGTTCTTTATGATAGCACACACTTTGGTGGGTCCTCCTTCTTGTGTCTGAGAAGAGACTTAAGAAGTTATCAGAGATTTTCATGTCACTGTTCCTGTTAAAAGACTGATGCTCACAACAATGATGATTAAAGCCCAGAAAAAAAAGAGATGGTTTTTTTTTTTTGTTCCCACCAAGTTTTTTTTCTCCTGTCATTTTCCTTTAGATCCTGAGCAGCTGAATGCTAACTAATCCTGCTCTGAGAGAAGAAAAAAAATGAAAACTTTCTACCTCTGCCCTTTTTGAGATGAAACCAAAGATTTCGATACGAATGAAAGCGGTTCTATGGGGGGGGGGGGGGGGGGGTGTGTCCGTGTCACATATGGATGATGTGGTGTCCGTGTCACATATGGATGATGTCCTGTGTGCGAAAACACTAAAAAAAAAGAACTAATCTCCACGCACAGTGGTGCAAAGTTCGGACCTTTGAGCAAAATATAATCAAATCCTCTTTTGACAAGGACACGTCTAGGATCCAATTCTTGACTCCCCGTCAAGGTCCAAAAACGAAGAAGAGGAAAAGAATCGTAGAAAAATCCCACCACTCACTCCCAAGAAGGCCACTCCCCAAATGGGAGCAAAACCCGAATACCCCAAGAAAAAAAAAAAGGGTGGGGGGAGGGATGGCTGGCTGGCTGGCTGGCTGGCTGGCTGGGTGGCTTCCCCCCAAAGTCATCACGTCGAAGAGATTGGGCACCAAAGACTTTCCTTCCCTTTGCTTTCGTCGTGGCGTGGCCGACCATCCTAATCATAGACTTCTTCTTGCGAAAGAAGAAAATAAATTTTTTTGAAAATACCAACCCCAATTCGCAAAAAAAAAAAAAAAAAAAAGAGGGGCAAAAGAGACCAGAGAGCAGAATGATTGGACACGAGTCCTGATCATGGGATAGATATATAGATATATATATATATATATATATATATACTCACGATCTTTTGGGGTTGTGTGGGAGTGATTGATTTGATGAATCCTTGTCACTTTCCTGATTGCGTCTGGTACCGATGGGGTTTGGTTTGTGGGGGGGTTGTTTGGAGTTTTGGGGTAATTGCCCAGGAATTGGCCAAAAAAAAAAAAATATTGGGCTCTGCTTTGTTTGTTTGGGTGATTGGGAAACCCTTCAACGAGTGGTTGGCGACTCTGTCTTTGTATTATGTTATATGGGGGAGTCGGGGTGGGGACCACTTTGAATGGAGGCTCCAAAAGGAATTTCATTTCCCCTTCCCTATATTTTTTTTCTTTTTTTTTTTGGGAGGGGGGGGTCCAAATGTGATTATTAATTGACACTGATTCATTTGCGCATAAGTCGTAAGAAAGTTCATTTATTTTCATAATCGATGCGAGCCAGGAAAACATTTTGTTTTATCATATAGCTCATTTTACACGGAGAATTATTTGGGGTCGATTTTTTTTTTTTTTTTGCACTTTAGTGATTCGAATTCCCCCACCTTAAAAAAAAAAAAAAGAAAAGAAGAAGAGGAAAGCGTTTAATTTTAGGGCAAGTCGTGGTGGTCTTGGCTTGGACTTTATTCTGGTTGGGATACGACAAAATGATGTGACTTTGAATCATAAATGGGGTTCATTGTCTAAATGTGGGCTGCTTAAGGACAAAATACTTTTTTAATTTTTTTTTTTAAAAAAAAAGGTTTTGGGCAGTACCGCACTCACACACAATCACAAAGTCACGCTTTATCATTAGTCTATTCCAAGGAGTGGGAGTGGGAGGGGGGAAAGGGGGGGTTTAACAAAGTTAAAAGCCGTGACGCATCTTAAGATTCCTCATCACATTAAAAGTCGCCTTCTTTGGCTTTTTCCTTCCCCCCCCCGGTCGCTTCTCTTTTTCCTCCGGCGATTTTAGAGGAAATTTCGCGATCAATTTGCGAACGAGTTTAAAAAGAGTTCACCCTCTCATCTATCAAGATTCATAATGTAAGAAGCAAGCCATGGACGTCGACATATATATATATATATATATATTGGGTGCGTGTTTGATAGCTGTGCGAAATTTCTATTTTCGAAATAGAAACAGAACAAAATAGAAATGCGTTTGGTGTGATCCTAAAAGTTTTTTTTTCCTATTTTTTTTAATTTTCATTTTTTAAGTTGGTGGACATGGCGGAGACCGACAAGCAGCAGCAACTAACGACGATCGAGAAAAATACATTACAAGTGCCATAATTTTTTGTACGGCGTTTACTTAAGTGCCATAACTTTCAAAACGTTCACTTGAGTGCCAAAAATTTGAAAAATCGTTCACTTAAGTGCCAAATGTGACGTGGCCGTCGGAAACACTGATGTGGCGCCGACAAAGCGATTTTTCTGAATATTTAATGTACACATGGCATATTTATTTTTTGATTTGTTTTAATTACTGGATTTTTCTTTAAAAAAATAAAGGGTCGAACCCTTGATTTCTCGGAGATAGCCGGCAAGGGTCGCCGCGGCCACCACCAACCGGCCCAAGGGCCATGGTCGGCTCGTCCTGGGTAGGCAAGGCCGCGATGGCCTTGGCCAATGGCCGTCGCGGCCTCAACAGAGGTCGAAGAAGGCACGAGGCCCTCGCTCAGATTGCGCGAAGGCTTCGAGCCCTCGTCTACTCCAGCTGAGGCTGCGACGGTCGTCGCCTGGCGCCATCACGGCCTCAACAGTGGCGATTGAGGGCAGTTCCACCCTCGATTGCGCTAACCCAACCGAGAAGCCTTGGATTGCACCGGCTCAGGCCGCAACGACTGTCATCCACGGCCTCGCCGGCCTAGGAGGAGCCGACCCTAGCCTTTGGGCCGGCCGGTGGTGACCAGCGACGACCCTCGCCGGCCACCACCTGAAAAACCCTAGTTTCTTTTTTTTTTTATTTTTTTTTTTTAAATTTTCATGAATTTTTCTTTCCTTTGTTTTTCTGATTTGAATAAAAATACAAAATAGAAACTATTAAAAAATGACGTGGAATTTCCACACGTCACTCAGAAATTCACTAAATAATAGTGAAAATTCCACGTCATGTTTTTCGGCGAAAATAGCACTCAAGTTAACGCTTTTGGTCGGAATTGGCACTCATCTGAACGTTTTTGCTCCGATGTGGCACTCAAGTGAACATTTTGAAAGTTATGACACTTTAGTGAACGCTATACGAAAATTATGGCAGTTGTAGAGTACTTATCCCACAAAAAATCAATTTCACATTTTCCAAACGGATTTCTGTTATTTTTTTGTTTCTGTGAAAAGAAAAAAAAAAAGCGTTATCAAACGTGCCCTCACGGATTCGAGAATTTTTTTTTTCTTACTAAGAGAGCGGAAACGGGTGACTTGTTTTTATGTTTTCTTAAATGTTTCACGATGACGACGTGAGAAACGAATAGAAAAGGAACAAACACCAACTTGTTTTTGTAATGTATAATCCCTTGTCATCTTCCCAAGCCCAAACCACGACCGAAAGGGTCCAAGGTTCAATCACTTTCGAATTTCCTAGTTCATCTTCTCTTTAAGAGTTAGTTCTTTTGTAATGTTTTTCACATTAATGCAAAAACAATTATCAGATGCTTTATTATTATCCATGCAAATTAAACTGACAAGATCAGGGTACTGGCTGTAGTTTCATTCGACAACCGAATAAACATTAACGGTTTGCTTATTCCAGGTCCCCTTTCACCCACGCAAATCACAACATACCTGGGCCACATGCTCAGGGAAAGTGTAAAAACACCATGCCTTGCATCGGACGAGGATTTCGTGTGATCTTACACTTTCCAAATCAAAGCATATTCTGAAGATGTCATGCACAAGCTCTAAATATGCAGACTGATGTTACTAGCAGTACATTTGCAAGCACAAAACCTGGGCAACTTATAGGTAGCAAGAAATCCTCTGTACCGCTTCTTTCAGTCCCGACACCGATAAGAGTACCCCCACCAATTCATCCCCAAGGTCATTTTCAGACGATTCATATCCCATATTGTACAAGAGATTTTAAAAACGCAAACGGTACAATGACTTGTGTTGAAATTGGAACTCTTATTCCTGGGATTGGCCCAACCCTCGGGTAAAATCCAATATCCACAGAAAAGAATTAAGTTGAATTCGCCGTGAGCTACTGATTTGATCTGGGCCGACTCCATAGCAGATGAAACATTCACTGAAGTGCTCAAGGTAAATGAAGCGCACTGATCCAATATGCCATGCCCTAAGTCGCAGAGCCTATCGATGTGCATCCCATTCCCAAGCACTGCCGGAGCTCAGCGCTCCAAAAGGAGTAGCCAGAGTCGAAAATCCGAAACTCAACACACTCCGGACAGAATGAATCATGAAATTGGTGAGAAAGAATATAGCTTGAAATACCAGGTCCGCTGGAATTACGCAAACGGTACATTTGCATTCCTAATCGTGCTCTCATCTTCTACAAGTAAATAGCACTTCCAAAGCCATGAACATTTATGAACAACAGCAATTCCTGCAGAATCAAAGCAGCTAATGAATCAACTGAATGCATGAAAAGTAAAACCAGGCACTTAAAACCACTCGTGTGATTCGAGAAAGTACGACATATCATTTAGAGAAAATGCAAGTAATTGCAACATAATACAGAATTCTCCTTTTACAATGAGCTAGAACAGAAGTCCACCCACTATAAGGAACAATGATAAAAAAACCATACGGAATAAGTTCAGCAAGCCCTTAAACTTACAGCAGTAGAAAGAAACAAATCTAGTGAAATAAGCAAATATCAGATTCAGTGGATACGATGCACACATGCACCTGGACACATGGGACAATAATAAGCACATCAGATTCAGTGGGTGGCTTCATAGCACTATTTGTGTGAAATCAGCTTACAGATGCAATTATATAAAATTAGCACTGACTGCCAGTGCTAATTACTTCCTTGGAAGATCTGCCAGAAAATGCCAGGTCATTGACTTTCGCAATGCATTCTGTAGAGATTTCCAACTATATCCTATATTCAAAGAAGGTAGCGGCAAGTGTTTCTTAGCGAAAGGATATTGAGACTTCAAAAAAATCCTTTTTTCACACTTTCAGAGTGTGGGAAACTCTAGCACTATTTGGACCATTTTGTTTCAGAAAAGGTGTCATTGTTCTTATTTATGGAGAATGATCACGACAATAATTTTCAGTTTTCTTGAAAGAATGCTAAGGAGTGAAAAGAATTTTCTTCTAAGAATAAACAATGTAAAATGCATGATTACATTCCACCAGAACTGTAAAAGAGGCTTTTCTCTTGGTCTTCCAAACTCCCAAGTTTTCATCTGAAATAAAAACAATGAAAAATAAAAACCTTCTTTTCAATTGATAACTTAATCCTTTTGAAAATAAACTTCCTCAGTTTTGTCAATGTAATTGTTATCAAAAAGTTCCTACAAGCGTTTTCTAGATGCTTTTATTCCATGACAATAGAACAGGCAGAATCTGAAATTTCTGCAAACCAAAAGGGTCCGTAGCTCCAATTGGGTAGTGGGGTTTGATCTCGAATAAGGTGAACCATTTGTCAGGTTTATCGGCTCACAAACAGAAAAGATTTGTTGCCTTCAATTCCATCTTCCATTTCATTTGGTCATTTAAAAGAAGAGAAATAGAAGGGCTTTTGAACATGAAGAGAGTTCCTATTACAAAAGACAATCAGATATCCACTTTATCAATGACAGCCCCTTCTGTGCAAGTCCATTCTTCATCTTTTTAGTATTTTTTCCTGTAAATTAGTTTTTATTTATGAGTTGCACTTCCTTCAACTTTGGTACGATATTACATACTTACAAAAAAAATTCTATGAGAAAGTTAGGATAAACTAAAACTTGCGAGACCTGCTTTTTACTCAGACAGAGCCACTAAATATCTATGTCAACTAAATCAATGGCTGCATTGCTTTGTTGAAACTCAGTCTATGAAGCACTTGGAAAATAAGAAGCATACCTCAATCAGAATGATCAGCCGCATGGATTTGTGAAAGCAACTATTGATAACAATCGCTTAAACATTCACATGTAACCACCCAGCACGAGAAGATGGATGGAGGGGTTTTACTATGAAGATACAGCATCATGAGGTACCCCATAACCATGCTTGCACATCAGTCCCTTTATTTGCTCTGCCTTATTTTTTTTACCACTGGATAAATAGGCATAATACATGATGATGAATGTTTTCTTTGTTCGGACGAAATTAAAACTCTCCATCTCATCGACTACACCCTCCATTTCCACCAACCGCTGCTGGGATCCATACATTATCATTTTGCAATGATAAAGAGATCGGCAGATTCTCCACCCAGCGCATTCTGCGCGCTTCACGAAGTTCACAAGCTTATCTAACGCATCACATCGGAAATAACTGCCCACTATAGCCCGCATCACACCTGCTGCATTTACAGAGGTTTTCTGCTCAAAGGCCTCATTAATTGAGTTTTCCATCTTGTCTAACGAATCCTCCTGTGCATAAACCTTGATCAACAACACATTTAACCAAGGTCTATACCCATTTTCTGGAATAAGCCCCAGCAGCATCTCGATTTTCCTAACTCTGTCCATGATGGAGCTCCTACAATATGCACATATCATGGCTCTTATCAAAGCGACATCGTTCTCATTGACATGGTCTTTTACCAACCCATATGTCTCTTCCATCTTTTCCAAATTACCCGAGTGTGCATAACCGCGAAGCATCAGCAAGTATGTACTAGTACTAGGCTTAACAGGGCTTGCCTTCATAGTCAGAAAAGTTCTTTCCATATCGTCCCACATCCAAGCAGTCAAATACCCAGCAATTAGATTGTTATATGTGCCAACACTGGGGGCCAGATTTAAACACTCTACCTCCCGAAAAGTCGCCTCCATGTGATCTATTAGCATTAAGCGCCCGAAAACAGAGATAAGAATATTATATGTAACTATTGAAGGACTACAGTCTGCATCTCCTTTCAACTCCTGGAAAAGCTTCTGGCACTTTCCCGTCAAACCATTGTACATATAAGCACCCATCAACGCATTATAAGTAGAGGTTGCCTTCAATCTCTTACTAGAAGCTTCTCTAAATAGTTCAAAAGCTAGATCAACATCCTTCATTCTACCAGCCATCGTAATGCCTTTGACATACTCCTCCGATATCATCGGAATACCGCGCTCCTGAAGTTTCCTTTTCCAGAAAAAGACCTATTTTCATCAAGAAAAAAGAAAAGGAGAACGCATTATGCAGAAGTTCATTTCCCAATTAGTAAAGTTACAAATGCTTCTACGCCTTTTCACTGATCCCACATCTTAACGATACCAATGCAGGATGGACTAAATCGAATTCGAGCAACCAAGGCCTAAAACCCCTATAACAATAAACTGATAGTGGGACGTAAATGGAAAGGGAAACGAGCAAGTGGAATGTATCAGCACCTCTAGAGCTTGATGAGGCCAAGAGGCGAGCTGCTTCAAGAGTTCAAGAAAAGCCAACGCATCGACGGAGAGAAGCAAGGGGTCGGCTTTCTCATCCAAAACCCTAACTATCTCGTCCCGCCCGCTGAGCTGCACCAACTCGTCTCTCAACTCCAAAACCCTCGCGCGGACACCTTCGTCAAGCACGGCCCGGTTCTCCGCCCGCGAGAACTTGTCGATGAACAGTTCCACGATTTCGCTCATCCCGGCCGAGCGCGGGGCGGGCATATCGCAGATTTCGCGGGAGAACCCGCGCGCCGGCGACCTCGCGTTGCTGAAGAGGTGAGGCCTCGGGGTTGTGGGGTTGCGAGGGGATCGATGGAGGCATAACAGCTCGGTATGGGCCGAGACGGAGATCTTCCAGGCTCTCTTCATTGTGAGGGACGAGGGTCGACCGAAAAAGGCGGCATTTTTGGTGATGCCGGCGAAGAACTGAAGAAGCAGCAGCAGCAGCAGCAGCAGCAGCAGCGCGCGGTCGTCGGATGGTGTTCGTGGGGTACGAGGTTTCTGTCATGGTGGGCTGGTCTAAATCCAGAGTTTTTTGGTTAGGGCTTGGGCCTAATAACTGATTTTGTCCAGTTGTTTGTTCGTCACTCTTCCTTACCTATAACAATTCTCTCCAAAATTTGTAAATCATACAAGTATTTCTATCTCAAAATTATGAGAAAACTATATGTGATTCGAAATATCAAACTTTATGTTAAGATATAATCTAAAATAAAATAAAATTTCAAGTAAGGACCTCAAGTGGAGTTTATTTCAAATAAGGACTTTAAGTGTCATCATTGTTTCAAAGAAAGGTCTAGTCAATAGCAATTTCATCGTTTCTTTTTTTATTATTATTATTTTAATTTTTTACCATTTATTTTTTATTTTATTCTTTTTTTTCCTTCGCTACCTCTTGAGACCAGCCGCCGGCGAAAAGAAAGGGAAAAAAAGTAGAAAAGAAAAAAGGAAATGGAAAAAAAAAAGAAATAATGAAAATGCCTTTGGTCAGCATTTTTTAAACAATGAGGCACTTCAGATTCTTATTTGAAATTTTTCCTCTAAAATATTTAGCGTCGAAAATTTGTCAAAGTGTACGACAGGAAGAGTTGCAAATAGTGATTAATTGAAAGGAAAAATTCATTTCAATCTGGCTCAATCGACCGACATCGACCTACATGTTATTCTCGCTCATGATTTAGTAAGGAGCTTTGTAGCTCATATAAAGAACACTAGTTAGCTTAGGCACGAGAGTAGATTTACTAATATGCCTGCGGATGGCTATTCTCATTGAACTACTACGCCCGTGAATTTACTGACCATGAAGATGGCTTAAGATGCAATGAAACTATCGAGTTAAAAATTATCCAGACCCACATATACCAAACTTTTCTGAAGAGAAAAAGAATAAGAAGAGAAAAAATATATAGAATATCAAATTGAAAATCTCCGGTTCACTTTCTCTTATCTAACAAAATTATTTGGATGAGCAATGTTGCCCACAGAGGATACTCAAGTCATACCTTTTTAGTTTTGGGGGGAAAAAAAAAGGGCACAAATGATATATAAACTTTGATGCGATGTGTAATGTTATTTCTGAACTCTTAATTTTTTTTTTCAATGCGATCCATAAACTATCAGTAAACATTCAATCTAGTCCCTAGACTATATGAGCATGTCCGATGTCGTTCTTTTGTTAATTGAAGTTGACGAGATATGTTGACATGACTTTTAATTCATTATATAGAATATTAATATAGTCCATCCATTGCTTAAAACTGTTTGAATGGTGGACAGCACAAAAGAAAATAAAATAAATAAATGTAGATAATCTAGATACGATATTCGTCACAAATAAGAACATACTAATCCAAGTTGTAAAAAACCATGGACATGCTATTTTTTCTTTTCATTTTCTAAAGCTGACAGATAAAAAGATTGGCATAGTTACTCATCATTTATAAAATTCAACTAAGTATATAACAATCCACAATCATCATACATCGCTTGATTTGTTGTTTAAGCAACGGATGGACTACATTAATATTTAGCACTATTCATTGATCAATTAAACAAATTATAAGACCATGCACGACTTTGCAGATTACATAAAATTAGCAGAATAACGTTATTTTGTTCTTTAATTTAGTAGATTAAGATATTCTCTTTGTGCACTAGTTGTGTATTGCATTTAATTGGGTGATTTCATAATGATGCGTATTAGTGATAATTTTTTTTTTGAAATTTCTATAGGCAAACGCTTTTTCCACTCCTTATTTGGCTATATATATATATATATCACGAGTCTTGGAGCATCAAGAATTGTGATGTCTCGTCGGTAAGCACAGGATGGACGACTAGAATTCGTGAAGAAAGTCTAGGATTTTGTTTATGCCATGAATGGGGAAGAGAAGATTAAAAAAAGACATAAAAACATAGTATCGGGATGGAGCAGAGAAAATAGAAGAAACAAATAAAAAAAATAGTCTAATAGGGATAAAATGATCAATACGCTAAATAAGAGAGTGTATTAGCCAAACGAGGAGGGGTTTGGAAAAAGCACGAGCCCTTATCTAACTGTTACTTAAAAGATATAGGAGGGGATTCTATATCTTCGTGGCCTCCTTAATTCATCTTGCTCCAAATTCGTGTACATCGAAGCTTCTTAGCGTCACAAAAGAATAATAGTAATAATATGATTATGGACATCGATATTATATATTCTAAATTTAAATAGCTCGACTAATAAATTCTCAAACCCTCAATGAAATTGGTCTTTAAACTATTATGGTTATTATTAGGTTTATTATTGTAATTTCTGTCATCTTTTTTCTTTCCTTTTTTTTTTCCGAATTTACCCCCTCCTCCTCCTCCACTCGGGGCACTGCCACGTCGGCCGGGTCTTCTGGGACCCGGCCCTCGACGGGCAGGGACTCCGGACCGGGGGGACCATGCAGTTGTACTGCAGACACAGCGAGGTGGTCGCCGGAATCTCCGCCGTCGGGTTGATCTCGATCCCCGTGAGGAAATTGTGCTGCAGATACAAGACCCGCATGCTCGACCCGAGCAACCTGTCCACGAAGCTCCCCGGCACCTGACCCGTGAACCGGTTGTTGTTCAGGTAGAGACTCCGCACCGTCGAGAACTCCGGCGGTATCTCCCCCGATAGCCTGTTGTAGCTCAGGTCGACGGTCGGGATGACGACCCGCCTGGGCGGTCGAACCAGGCCCGAGAACGCGTTCCTCTGGAGCTGTAATGATGTGATCGGGTAGCCAAAGACCTGTCCTGGGATCGGGCCGGTGAACCGATTCATGCTGAGGTCCAGGTAGTTGAGCCGGCCGAGCCGGTTCAGGGGCCGGTCCACGGGGCCACTGAGCCGGTTCCAGGAGAGCGAGAGGTACTGCAGGGAAGGAGGGAGATAGGCGGGCGGGATCGGACCGGAGAGCTCGTTGTGCTTCAGGTCTATCCGGGTCAAGGTCCGGGACAGGAACGGAGGGACCAGGCCGGAGAGCTGGTTGTGGCAGAGAACGAGGTTGGAGAGCGACGGCAGCGACCCGACAGCCCTCGGGACCGGGCCGGTGAGCCGGTTGTAGCTCAGGTCGAGGGTCCGGAGGTTCCGGAGCAGCCCGAGGTCAGCGGGGATCCCGCCGGAGAGGAAGTTTCGGCCGAGGGCGAGGAAGCGTAGGTTCCTGAGACGGTAGAGGGACTGAGGGATCCGCCCGAAGACGCGGCCGGGGACGACGGCGAGCTCGGCGAGGGAGGAGAGGTTGCCGAGGGAAGGGTCGAGGCGGCCGGTGAGGCCGGGGGCGGAGGCGCGGGGGTCGCCGAGGGAGAGGGAGAGGACGCGGTTGGGGGAGGAGGAGTCGCAGAGGACGCCGGGGAAGCCGCAGGGGTCGGAGGTGAAGTCCCAGGAGGCGAAGAAGTTGGAGCCGGGGGTGTCGCGGAGGGACTTGCGGATGGCCTGGAGGGAGAGGAAGTCGACGGGGTCGAGCATGGCGATGGCGAGGGAGGTGGCGTGGGCGAGGAGGAGGAGGAGGAAGACGAGGGAGGACGAGAGAGGGGTGGTGGGGTTCGCCATGCGAGCCGTGAATTGAGATCGACGGTGGAAGTGGGGGGAGGCGGGTGGAATTTGTAGATGGGGGGGTGGGGTGTGTGAGAATGCTTTTCCGTGAAGTGGCCACACTGGCCAGAGGTTGACGAAGGGTTTCTCGTGGGAAAAGTGCGACTCTTTAGAGATAGAGCAGCTTTTATGTGGCGGACGAGGGAAACCATACTTTTTTCACCAACGCCAAACTACACGAGGCAAAGATCTTAGTTGCACCGTCCGATGCGAGATTCCCGTGATCCAACGGCGAATACGATCCAAGTTCCCATGGAAACGACGCATCCGATACTCTTGCTCGTATATGAGTTTTGGCTTAGAGAGGGAGCGTTCTCACTGAGTGTGCCTGCTCTACGGACAGAAAAAACATTGATGAGTTACGGTTGCAGCTATAAAAAGGATTAATGTCATCAAAACCAACGACGCATCGGCGGATTTCTATTTCGCCTTTGGTTTGGTTTGGTTCGGTTTATGAGGCGTTGGGATCGGGGGAGCCGAAACGCTTGTCCGAGGCCGCATTTCGTGCGGCTTTCCACGGCAGCTCGGAAGGAAGATCCCCTCCCTTGGCCCTCTCTGTTTGTGGTGGCCGGGAGTAGATGACCAGGGTCGCCGAATCGCAACGTGTGTGATCATATTCGTATCCATCGTGTCATCAGCAAACTGTATTGATCATTGAATTAGGTGAATTCATACAACTAAGGATCTTGTCTTGGTAAGCAACTTAATCGCATCCCGCTGTTAATCTCGATTGTCTTCTTCTACATAATGCAAACTGTCCAATTTGTTAAAGACCATATCTAATTCTCACTTCTATCTTTCTCTGTTGGTAAGCTTTTGATTTGTCCCCTAATTAGTGGTTAGCAGTTGACAAATTACCTTAGGTTTGGACATATTCACACGAAACTGTCTCAATTTGTTTGCACTCAAGTCAACAATAAGCCAAAGTAATGACTTGTTATTCCCCTGTCAAATTCGACCAAAAAAACAAAAATTCCCCTGTCAAAATTCATTATATTATTCTAATTCCCAAAAATTATCAACGAAATTATATGTGCTTCAACGTACCCACATTCAACTCTTGCAAAAAAAAAAAATCAGGAAATTCAATTTCTTTTTCTTAAACAAAAGTAGAAGTCTACACTGGCGCGTCATTTTCACCAATTTGTGGTAAACACATGAAAAGAAGAGAAGCAAAAAAAGTGCAAAAGCTTTGGACAAGAGAGAATTCGAGGCTACAGCTTCTCTCACAACTAAGCCAGCCCATGCATGGAAAAAGCTGCTTAAAGGACACTCAAAAAGTACAACTGGTCAATCTTGATTTGATTAAAAAAAACTGAACAGTCACATTCATTCTCTTGGTCCGATCGTTTCTTGGACCACAAGATTCGATTTAAAAAAGAAAAAGGACCAACAAAAGGGGTTCAGCATTACTAGATGATGATGTGCAAGCCCCCACAAAGTAATGATTTCTGAATCAGCTCTCAAGTCAAAGGTACCCGGAACTGCGTGCTTAGAAGCTTATCAATTCCACGTAAGCAAATCGGAAAACTTTAGCTCGATAAGAGCTTGAACAAGAAACGACTTCGTATGTCCGGTAACAATCAGTAACTGTCCATCATACATAACAAAATGTGCAGTACGATGTACAGAACCAATGGGAAGATAATCCGTCGTGCACAAGAATAATGCGTGCTTTTCACGTCAAAGAGAGCAAGTAAGAACCAAAGTGGAAACAACATGACCCTAGCGGAAATGTTGGTAGATACTTATTAACAATACCTCCAATACCTATGCCTCCAGCAACAGACATCAATAAGCACACCCAAAGAAAGAGTTCTAACCATGAAATAAGCCCATTTATGAACTAACAAAGAAAAATACCCATCATCAGCCACAGTTGTACTCTCCACTCCGGTTTTTTCATTCAAAAGGAAGCCCGGAAATAGCTTTAATCCATCACGGGAACCGAACCACCAGCTCCGACAATCTGCTGCTCCATCTACAGTGAGAAAATGGAGAATCAGAGAAAAGGTCTTATTTTTCTTTAATAAATAGAAGGCTAAAAAATGATATTGGACTAAATACTGTCGAGGCAGCTGCTAAATACTTAAAAATTCCACTTTAAATGCAATAAAACAGCAAAAGAGCATTCTTTTAACCTCTCTTGAAAGCAGGGTAAGCATTATGACCATAAAAAAAAAGGAGGGTCAGCGTAGACAAGGATTCCAACCAAAGCATGAATAGAGACAATTCGGAATTCGGATTGCACAGAAACACATAGGCCAGAACATTCATGAACAATCACATTCCTTAAAAGGAGGTTTTGGCAAATACCCTGAACAGATTTTGCAGCTTGTCCTTCAATAAAGCACGTTCATTTTTCACCTGCTGAAGACATATCAAGCACCTGCCAAAAAAATAATGTTAAACAGAAATCTAACAGCATGTCGCACTCGTAATGACACAGGAAGAAGTCGGTGGTGGCCGAGTTGTATCCCTACTGCACTTTTTGCCAACAAAATGTCTCAATATAGTTTGGATTGTTGAGTTATCTACACCGAGATACACCGAGACTGGCTATAATTTCATTCCAGACAAGATGAAGAGGGATGGCAATACTTGGTGAGTGAGAGAAGAGAGGGGAAATTTATCATATATTATCCCACGTGAACACCGACTTTTACTATCATTGCCCATACAGACGTTCGTGGATTGGTTACCAAGTTATTAAGTGATAGCATAAACATTTAGGAATGAAAACCCGATTTTTTGATACGACTGGTAAGGCATACTGATTCTGTATAAACTGGCTTTCTGCAGGAGGAGTAAAAAGCAACTTCCATGGTGGCAAATTGAGCAAACAAAAAGGAAACAAGCCAATATAAAAAGAAAAGAAATAAGCAAAGCTGAAGTTTCTACATTGCCAAACAAGCACTATAACAGCAAAAATCACAGGAAAAGGCACAAAGCTAAGGCATTCGCCTTGTAATTCTGACCGCTTTCATAGATGGCACTCACAGGTACTCCAGCAATTTTACGTGATCACAGAGAAGGTCCCCACTGACATGAATAGTTTTGACATGTGGAATGAAGATGCGGATGTACAATGCTGCTCTAAATGATAATTTCATGAGACAATACTTCTAATTCCTGACTAGATATGATCACTTTGAAAGTGAAATGCCAGATCAGGATAGATAGGTAACTTACTTCATTATCGATATGATGCCTATGTTTACAATGGCATGCGGCTACTGACTCTTAGCTAAGCAAATAGAGAGTATGTGTACTGCAGAAACTGTGTCCTATTTAAATTTAAAATATTCGATCCAAAATGTCTCTATTTGCAACCACACAAAAACTGCAGGAAGAGAGAATCTTCAAAAGTCGATAAGTCCTTAAGGCCCTACTGATCAAGGAAAATGGCATTTCACTCATATTTTTAAATATTTCTAATAAAAATATCAAAGTGTGAGAGTAGGAGTGACAGTCAAGAAGGAACAGCACAAGACTTAACATCATGCATCGAATAGCAAACTCATAAAACACTCTCAGTTTGGTAGAACTGGAAACTCAAATTGACATCACTCAATTACATACAGCAGTGTTCATTTGGTAGAAATCAAAAGCCAAAATAATCTTTCTTAAGAAATGGTTCAATTATTAACTAAGCTCAGAGATCCTCAGGTGCTCCTCATGAGAGATACTTAGGTGCACCTTGGGCATGATGTCCCCGTCACCCAAGCCAATCATAATGTGCCAAGTATTTCCCATAAAAATTAGCAAGAGGCCATTAGTTTTGGCGAACAGGGAGCTTGTGTGCTGCCTGAAAGTTTCTCCTTGGGTAGGCCCGTAAAAGGCTTAAGTTTATTAAGTGGCATGTATAAGCACTTCATATAATTGGTTCCAAAGGAATTGGTTCTTATAGAATAACTTCATAGAAAGTTGTTATAAATACTAACTGCAGTCCTATCTCATGTCCTGATAAGATGCAATTACTTATAGTATAATAAAAAAAATGTCAAAAGTCAAATTCTAAATTAGTCTAGCTTTTGGACAGAATGATTGATGTCGTCAAATGTGCAGAACATATAACCTTGTCATATTTTGTCTGTCGCATATTCATGGAACATACAGTTGCATATATCTAGCCCTATGCATGCTCAACTATACCACATAGTTTCCACCCCGAATATGTTTGTCCCATATTCACCCACCGCCAGAAGCTAGCATTTATGAGTGATTTCTATCATAAGTAGGAATTAGTGTGAAGCACAAAGCAGCCTAAACATGTTCAAGATAGACAATTCAAAATGGTTCATCTGTAAAAAGGTCTCAAAGAATGAACAAGTTCCGTTAAAACAAGAATCAGGACTCACCCTTCATAACTCTGTGCCTCACAGAAACTTCTGAAGCTAATGCACGAATTTTTCACCCTCGTCGCACCTATGCTGTAAAAATTTAGCAAAAGAATACTTACTTTACTTGTTGAGGAAAAGACAATAAGACAAGCCATGAAGTATATCAGCAAAAACAAAATGAGTTCTTTTCACCAGGGTGGACTTCTTTAACAAGCAAACTGTCTAGACAACCACTGCGCTTCAGGTGTTCCACGCAATAACCTCTTGCACTTTTGTATATCGGTGAAGATGATCCTCAACAAGTGTGGACAAGAAAGATGAAATTAATTGAAAAAGGACATACCTGGAACTACTACCCTTAAGCTGGTGAACATCAGCGTCTACTTGTTTAAAATCAACAGGTGATCTTTCTCTGCCCAAGAGATTGACAAAAACCCAATTAAACAAAATTCACATCTTTCTTTGCTCACATTGAAATTCCAAATTGCGAAAAGAAAACGATGAGTGAACTGCTCTACTCACAGAGCCGCAGCCATATTGTCTATTAGTTTGTCCGAATCCACAAAGAAGAGAGTCGCCACTTCAACTGTGAAATCTGGGTTGCTCTCATCCTGCAGCTTCTGTAGCTGCGTGAACTGGTCGTCTAAAACTCCCTAAAAAATTTGCCAGAAAAACAAAACCCCATCAACAAAACCTCGCCAAACGCCACAAAAACAACTATTTTTTTTTTTTGAAAAAGAATCATCTTTCGAGATGATACAGTCAAACGTTTCCCAGCAAAGACCACCCCCTCCCACCCCCCCCCCCCAAAAAAAAAAAAAAGGAGAGCTTTTTCATCATTAATCGACAAGTACTTGCATTAACATCGACCCATCACGAATCACAAACAGATTAGCATGATTCTTCCTAAAAGTGATGGAAAAATAAAAGGAAGGAACCACTGACCTCGTGAAAAAGAGAAGTCAAGTAATCGAAGTACTGCTTCTGAAGCTGATTCACGATGTCCATAGGCGCGTGGTTGCTCTGTCCGTGAAATCTTGGCATGGTCAGCACGAACCGAAACGAAGCGCGAGACACTGTCTTTCCTTCTACAAAGATTTTGATTTGGGGTGGGGGGTGTGGGGTTGAGGAAGCAACAAATTCCGGAAGGCTGGTCTGAAACCAAAGATGTCGGAACGTTGCGAGATTTGGGGAAAAAGCAAAGAAAATACAAAGCCTGTGTGTTTTGTGAAGCCGAGTTTTTTATTTGACCTTTTTTTTTTTTGGGATTGACATTATTTTGTTAATTTTAAGGCCCGAAGAGGAAGCAATTTTGTGGCTTTAAGGGATTAAATTAAAAGAATCACTTACTTCTTAATGACATATCTACATGTTATCGATGATATTTTAATAAATTTGACGCTCATGTTTAAGCAGTAATTGCACGTAATTAACTATCAGTAATTATGTTTAATTACATATTTTAGGGCTAATATCGCGAAAAACCTCAATATGATATACATGTGACAAATTCATCTCAAATTATTTTTTTGATCACGAAAAATTTAAAATTGGTACACCCGTGACAAATTTATCCCAAATTATTTTTTTAACCACCAAAAATCATAAACTGGTGCATCTGTGATAAATCTATCATAAACTAATTTTTTTCATAACAAAAAACTATAAACTGATACACTTGTGATAAATTTATCCTCCATCATATTGGATTAGTACCACGGAAAATTTTAAATTGGTACACATGTGGCAAATAGAGGGTAAAAATCTCAAACTGATATACCCGTCATCTGTCACGTGTCATCCAATTAAGCAATTTGACGGTTATATTTAACAAAAACTAACATAGAGTAAATTTATTACAGCCGTACCATATTGGGGGGGTAAAATTATCATATATGCATTAGTTTGTGTTTTTTGTAATGAAACAATGATTTGAGATAAATTTATCATAAATGCATCAGTGTGAGGGTTTTTATTTATTTATTTATGATATTAACCTTTTTTTTTTTCAATTAATGGGACCTCTATGTATGCAAAAGGTCATGGGCCGAAAGGGAAGTGATGGGCATAATCCTCCAAATTGCCTCAAATAGACTAGGCCCTAAAGATCTAGCCAAGGGCCCACCTTACGCGCAAGGAAGGGTTGTTTGGACCTAAGAAAGAGAGCCTTCGATGGATCCTTGAGTCCCGGGAAAAAGAAGAGATTTGAACCCTTATGGAGCTATTGAGAGATTGCCTTAATGGTCACTACTTCCGTTTAGAAAGTGGGGTGTGAAGAGTTCCAATCCCCACGTTCGTAGAGAATATGGGGTAGGGACATGTGAGGAGGGAGCCGGATAGAAACCTAGGAAATAAATTTTACTACTGACACTCCTCCTATTTCTCTAGACTCGTGGCTCGACAAATGGGCCGAGGTGGGTAGCTCTAAACAACTGCCAACTTACTTATGATCCGAGAGACTTAGCAAGCGTGTTTTAATGTGTAAGGATGATTTTGTTGCGGAGGTGAATTTTCATTGCGACCGTTTTATCTCTGTTTTAAGCGCTTATGATTATCAACATTGAGAATTCAGTATTAAAATTTTCAAGTGGTTTTTGTTTGATCGAACAATCCAATGTTTGTTTCTCGAGATCAAAGTATAAAATATTAAAGACTTTTCATATGCATTGCATTTGGATTTCATATTTTATGGCAATTGTTGTAAAATTCCCTTTTGCAACTAAATGGCCTCTTATTTTGGAATTTTGGCAAATTCCCATTGGCCGAATGTGATATTTCCTCCTCGATTGGAAGCACATGTGGCAAGTTCCAATAAAAAGTTGGAAGCAACGCAGTCTAAGGCACGAGTCCTTTGTGAATTCAGCAATTGAAAAGGCTAGGGACGTGCGTGTAGTAATTTTTTTTTTTTTGGGGGTCTGGCGTCTAGAAGGTTGACACTCTAAATGATTTGTAATTATTTTTTTGGTCGAAAAATGATTTGTAATTAAGCACTCAACGCCTTTTTTTCACTCCCTCTTTGGCTACTACATCCCTGAATTAGTATTTTAACAATAATATCCCTCGTGGATCCCACCTGTTACCGTACCATTTCCTTTAACAGATTATTAAATTCAAATGTGGGCCCCATTTTGTGTTTAGTTTTTTCTTTTTTTCCCCCTTTTTCTTCCTATCTCTTTCTTCTCTCTCTTTGGGTGTTCGTCGCGTACTCCTCCAAGGCACCTTCGACTCCATTGGCTGTGCCGTCCGCCGAGCCACCTCAACCGACTGTCATCGAGACCTTCTTGACTATCATTTACTCTGAAGGGGCACCGTTTTTACCTTGAGAGCATCTTCAGATTGGCCGCTTCTTTATCATCTCTCTAAAGTTCATTATCATCGCTTGGATCTTCGTCCTCAAAATTGGTTAGGCACACGGTGGGGTCGAGCTATGCCTCGCCAATCTTGTGCCCCCTCGCGTCAGAGTAAACGATGGTCGAGAAGAAGGTCTCAATGACGGCGGGGCCAAGGCTGCGGAGAGAGGCGAGATGGAGAAGCGAGCAAACATCGTAGCCAACGGAGCCTTGGGGTTTGAGGCACGATGGAGGACGTACGTGAAGAAGGCACGAGAAGGGAAGAAAAAGTAAAAAGTAAACAAAAAATGAGGCCCACATTTGTATTTAATAATTTGTTAATGGGAATGATATGCTAAAAGATGGGACCCAGAAGAGATATTGTTGTTAAAACACTAATTCAGGGAGTGTGATAGGGGAGTCGAAAAGGCGCGATCCCTCCAAAATAATTTGAAATTTGTTTCCCATCATCTCAATCAAGTTTGTCGGAAAAATAGAGGAAAAGAGACAATCAGATCAAGAGCGTTAATTTGATGTGGATCGAGCTAGATTTCGTCATTAGTTAATTTTAAAAGCGCAATCACAACAATCAAGCGACACCATCAAAGCCATGATTCGGTCAAACCTTGTTGGATATTTCTTCTCTGAATTCCAAGTTCATCGATGCATCTGCCAGTCCCACCTCCTATGTCTCTTTAAGAATTACTTCTTGCTTTGGAAGTAGACATAGCCTTAGATGGTACATCCGGCTAAAAACTCCGACCGGTTCCGTTTTCGCCGACAATATCGAGGTAAATTATATCGAGCCTCTTATCGGTCAGGAGCATCATCATGTCTTGGATTACATTTCGAGAATCGGAAGAGGAAGTCTATTCATCCGTCGGCTCCTCTCACAAATCCGCGCGGTTTGGCGAACAGCCTAAGCACAGTTGACTCGCTTTGATCAATCAAAGATTTTTGCAGCTGTTCATCCAATCAACGATAGTTAGGAGTCTACGGTAAGCTTGTTTTTGCAAACCTTTTCTGCTCCTTATAGGACATACCAAAATTTACTTTTTACCATTTAATAATTTGATCAATATTCGAAATTTTTATTCTACAAAAATATATGCAAAATACTTCATCTTCATCCACGTAAAACATTTGAGAACTTACTTACAGGATGGAGGGTCGGAATTATTTTAAACAATTTCAACCTAAATGTTCAAATGATATTCGAACTCATGCAATATAAGCGTTAGATCACTTAAGTCTATTTCGTCCAATAAAATTCTTTTTTACAAGAGAGAGGTATCGGCAATTGAGTTCGGGAAAATGTTTATTATAATATGAAATAATGATTTTTCTCAAAGATGTAAAAAAAGGCAAGATGCACACATCGATCCATGGGATCACATTGACCCATGTCCCAAATCAACACAACAAGCACAACATAACATATTATAATCTCAATCTAGGATTGATTTTACGCTATCGTGCTCCATTTCCTCTAAAAATTTATTATTTCGGTAATGAAAGGCATTAACACAAAACTATTATATATATATTGATAACATTACTATCACAATAAAAAGTTTACTATCTTAGGAAACTATTGATGAGAAAAGGGGTCGTCTTCTCTTCTTGGATATAATCCGTGCCATAAGAGTCAGCCTCCATCAATTTCGAAATCATATGACATCTGTCATAGTCATTCTAAGGCTTTTACGTATTAGCCTTTTTGGGGCTGAAAAACACGAAGTGTATTTTGAGTGCTCGAATGATTGTAATTTTCGTTGTTATTACAAGAGAATTCCGTGCTGCTTCCTCATGGAAATAGGTTTCGATATTCAGTCACGTTAAAAAAATGTTTATATGATAGTATTATGAGAAACGATACAATCCCAAACGTAGATCTATACACCATCACTACATGAGTACTCATTAATTCAAAAATCATATGATAAAAAAACAACTGACAACACTCTCCCTATCATACAGCAATTCCCTTAATTTTTTTTATGTAATATCAAAAGAAACGTATTTTATTTTTTAATGGAGCCATGTTAGCTTATGTTGATTGATTGAAAAGCATATTTAAAACAGCCTTAATTTATTTACCGAGTAAGCAAGATATAGGCCCAATAAGATTTGAGGGATTAAATTAAAAGAATAATTTACTTCTCAATGACCTATCTACATATTATTGATTATATTTGAATATTTTTCTTATGTTTAAGCAGTAATTGCAAGTAATTAATTGTCAGTAATCTCGTTTAGTCACATTTTCTATTAATGGGGCTTCCGGTCATGGGCCGAAGGGGAGATGATGGGCAAGCATAACCCTCCAAATTGCGTCATATCGACCGGGCCTTAAAGATCGCACCAGGGCTCACCTTTTTTTTTTTTGGTCAAACCACCATGGCTCACCTTATGCATAGGAAAATGAGGGATCCGGATCCCCTACCATAATGGCAGGGGATCATTATGTTTTGGGCCCTTAGATCTTCCATTATGGTAGGAAATCCTAGCCCGAAAATGAGAGCTTCTGATGGATTCAGGAGTCATGAGAAATATGAAACTTATGGAGTAGAAACCTAGGAAGCAAATTTTATTCGCGCTCCTCCTATTTCTCTAGACTTGTAACTTTCGAATGGGTCGAGATGGCTAGCTCTAAATGGCTACCGGATGGAGCCATCCATCTAACGAGTCGGAACTTCCGTTTGTTGGGTAGTTCCTCTACAATTAGGGAACTAAAGAATCGTCTGATACAAATTGATGCCCGATGTTCTCTTCCAGATGGAGACCGAGCATCAAAGAGAATATTGTCGCGACCCGTCCGGAAAGCGGACGCGGCTAATGGATTACCGATCGTGGGCCTTCCCCCGCACAAGGGTGCGGATCGCGGGCTTTGGATCGGCGCGGGCCCTCCCAGGCCCATACCAAATCGCGGCGGGAGTATTTTTAGGGATTCGACGATAAGAGTCGATCGCTTTCGACCTTCAGTATGGTCGTGGTGGCATGTGCAACTTGTGCATGCATTTGGAGTCGCCACCGGTCTTTCTTGGAGGGTAGACCGGAAACCTTACTAACCGATTGGGAGAGGTCGATCAGTTCTGCGGAACCAGAGATTTTGGGTTCGGGGACTTGGTTACGTCGGTATCATTGCCAACGCCCTTTCGGTACCTAACGCGAGTGATTTTCCTAGCTAAGAGTTCATGCAGGTGCAATTTTAGGTGAGGTGGACTTAATTCAGGATTTCATGCAAATTGGAAGACTGTTCCTATCAATCACAATCAATTTAAATGAAAGCGCAATCAAGTACATAAATAAATCACTTCAACACACATCAATTCAGATCAATGGCTTCCTAGTATGACCATAAAGGCTTAAGGAAGGTATGACTTCGGACCAGTGATAAAACGGGAAGATTTGGAGGCGATTTAGCCCGAAGGGCAAAATCGTCAATTTTTGGAAGACGATTCGCCCAAAGGGCGAAATCGTTATTTTTAAGAATGATCGGGTTCAAAGCACCCGGGATGAGCCTTGGCCAATTGATTGTGGCCATTTCCTATTTTTTGGGATTTTTCTAGAATTTTTAGAATTTTTTTTGGAAGACGGTTTGCCGGAAGGGCAAAACCGTCATTTCTGAAAAGATCGGGGGTCGAAAGACCCGAAACAGGTCATGGCCAGTTGAATGTGGCCATTTCCTATTTTCTGGAATTTTTTTAGAATTTTTTATGATTTTTTATTTTTTATTGATTTTTTTATTATTTTTTTAATAATAGTTTAATAATAATTATTAATTATTATTTAAAGCGGGGTTGGATCCTGGTCGGATCCCCAGCCTCGGGTCCGAATCGGGCCCGGGAGACAACACCAGAACAGGGCCTGGTTGTTTCGCACAAAGCTAGGCCCAAAAGCCCCAAATGCTCAACCTTCAATCAAAATCCTTCGGCCCAACCTTCTCTTCTCTCCGCCAGCCCATGCCTTTCTTTCCTCTCAGCCGGCCCAACTTTTCTTTTCTCTCCTCCAGCCCAACCTTCTCTTCTCTCCGCCGGCCCATGCCTTTCTTTCCTCTCAGCCGGCCCAACTTTTCTTTTCTCTCCTCCGTGCATGGAACCAGGGGGGAAGCTCGAGTCTGCTTCGGTTTGCGTCGTCGCCGGCTTCCTGACCAACCCGTCGCCTGGTCGCTCCACCGTGATGTCACAATCCCGTGGGCCTCCCCGTTACAAACGCCGAATCAGCTCATCTCCCCTGAACGACGACGCTGGGATAGCCGCCACGCCGCCGTTTGTGATAGTCGCCTTCCGCTCCTCTCGACTCACCCGTCAGAAACGTCGGGCCTACGCGACGCCTGCGAGCCATAAACCATGGTCGTCGGGACCTGCTCGTGAGCCTCGTCCACTCCCGTTTGCGTCGTCACGGCTTCAACTCGAGTCGCGTCCACACCTGACAGGGCTGGCTCGACGCCCCGTCGCCTGGTCGCGCTCCACCAGACCCTACCGCCACCGCGAACTCCGGTCTGCTTGCAGTAGCAAGACCTCGACGTCGAGACCCAGCCGCGCCGAGACCTCTAGTATCCCACTATGACCACCTCAACGACTAACGACCATCAACAACGACTCCGGTAGAAGCTTGAAACTGCCACCGCCACTCCACCCCGTCCGAATGAACCTCTCCTAAAGGTGGTTCACTCGAAAGAATACCCCGGTTCGAAACCGATGAGAGTGACAGACGAACGAACGAAGCGAGTGGGAAGAATAAACGACGAGGCCAAAAGGAAGGAAGGGGGGGAACAGAACCGAGCGGCCATAGATGGATACTCCATCAAAACTGGTCAACAACTCAACAGAAGGATATAGCGGCATACCATAGGAACCTATTTCGAGACTCGTCGAACCGAGGAACCGAAGCTCTCATACCGGCGAGTGTCGTGACTGAATGCGACTGAACTCGAGAGAAACTAACCTCTTCCAACAGAGTCGATGATAAGCCAAGGAACTAAGGCGACTTGCGTGAGTCCTTCTCCTTCTTTCGCTCTCGTCCGAAACTCGACCGACGGCCACCGCGAGCCATGGTGGCTCCCTTTGCACGAATCCGAGCTCCACTGCTCTGCTAACCACGTCGACACACCGTCTGTCGCAGGACTTGCGACGACGACGACCGAAGCTCAATTCGCCACCCCCCTCCTTTTGGTCTACGCTCCCCCCTCTTTTTGGTGTCTCCAACTCTAGAAAAAAATATCAGACCATGCTGTTCTTTCCCTCTTTTTTTTTGCGTTGGATGCCCTTGCACGTCCTCTTGTCTTTTCCTTTTATTATCATCCCTTTTCTAGATAATCTGTCTTCCACTCCCTCTTCTTTTCATTTTTAAATCTTTTCTAGTTCCCTTTCTGAAGAAGAGAAGCGGTGGGCAGTCATACATATTGCTGATGGTGGTCGATGTCAAGACTATAAAATCTACAAATTAAAAGACTCGATTGACATTTTTAGGCTCGGTTCGGGTTTTATGTTTGTGAAGAAACATGATGACCCGAGCCGAATTTTCAAGATTTAAAGTGACACACTTGAAGAGGAAATTAAAATAAAATTATTGAACGTTTTTGGGTATTTTTCTGACCACGAATGGTATTTTTCTGATGATTTTTTTTGGGTATTTTTAATAATTAAATAAATTCGAAAAATTATTAAAAGTTACGAAAAATATTTTTTGTTCAAAATTGGTTCCTAAGGCTAGGCCAAGGTTTCCAAAGTCGATTTTATGATTTTATGGCTTTTTTGATATTTTTAGTTAATTTAAAAGAATAAAAATCACAATAATAAATGGTCGAAAATCAGGTGTCAACAAATATCTATTCAACCTACAAAAAGAGATCAAGATTCTGATATCTGCTTGCTTGTGATCCAAGAGGCTTAGCAAGAGTGTTGTGTTTAAGGTACAATGATAACATCGTTGCGGAGATGAGCCTCCATTGCGATCATTTTATTTCTGTTTTCAGTGCTTAAGATTATCAACATTGAAAACTCTGCATTTAAATTTTCTGACTTCCTTTTTCGTTCAATCGAATGATGGTATGTTTGTTTTCGAGATTTGAGTATAAAATGTTTAAGGCTTTTCATATGCATTTGATTTAGATTTGATAAATTTATTCCAAGTTCATCAATGCATTTTCCATTCCCACCTCCTATGTCTCTTTATCCATACATATTAGGGGTGTGCAACTGGACTGGGTTGACTCGGAACTCGGATCGACCCACCCAAAAAATAGGGTCGGGAATCGGTTCCCGCTCAAATCTATCCGGGTACCGATTCTAAATTTTGAGAATCGGCTTAAACCGGTTCTTTTTTCGGTTCTAGGTGTAGGCCCACCCGGATCAATTTTTAGAACTGATTTTTAGTCGCTATTAAAAAAAAAGAAACCCTAGGTCCCGACTCCCCAGTGCGTCGCTGCCCTTATTGCTTATGCTCATTGCTCACGGCCCTCGGCTCCTCACCTCCTCTCATTTAATTTTTATTTGTTGGATTGTGGATTGTAATTTTTATTGCTCATTTGATAGATACTCATATTATTTTGATGAAAAAAAAGGAAAATGGGTTTTCGGGTAGAACCTGGAATCGGACTGAAAAACATGGTTGGTTACAAAATAGGTTCCAAGACAAACATGGTTGGTTCTCGGTTCCAAAAACTGGGAACCAGTTATAACATGATCGGTTTCGGGGTCTAGGTCTGGAATCGGCCCGCCCGGCCATGCTCACCCCTAGTTATCAAATTATCACTACCACCGTCATCATCATCCCCCTTTCCTTTTCTTTCCTTTCAATTCATGCCTGTTTATGATTGTTTATTAGTCTTGCTGAGTAAAATTGAGTTGCAAACTTGCAAGTGTGAATTTTTCTTCACTCTTCCTTTTTTACACTTCTCCTTTGTCAAGAGCGGGAGGATCAAAGATGGAGAGGGACGGGTAGATCAAGCGTGCTTTGAGTTTCATCCCTAGTTTCGAATTTTAGAACTTCCAATTAAAATTTTGATCCAAGCCTTACTTGATATTTTGTCACACATAAATTTTTTAAGTAAAAGTAAAAAAAACTATTATGATATGATTAGATTTTATATTCCTCGATTCGTTGATAAGAAAAAAAAAATTTCCACTTTTATCCATGCTTTAGCTATGCTGACTTTTTTTCTACTAAGGTTTTTGTTTATCATCACACTACGTAACTAATAATGTTAAATAATAATTCGAAAATAATATTTCAAGATACGTAATAAGAATCAACGTGACTTACTCATCCTTCAAGTCACGTTAAGTTTTTCTTTCAAATGAAGTACCATTATTGACATTTTATGATCTACTGTCGGGAAAAGTATACTACAAGTACCATAACTTTTGTACGGCGTTCACTTAAGTGCTATAACTTTCAAAACGTTCACTTGAGTGCCAATTTTTTTTTTAAAGTGTTCACTTGAGTGCTAAAAGTGACATGGCCGCTTGAAAAGGTGACGTGGCTGCCGGAAATGGTGACGTGGTGCCGGCGAACAATTTTTTTTTTTTTTATATTTTTAAGTGCCACGTGGATTTTCTTTACATTTTTTCAATACAAAAGTACAAAAAAAAAAACAGAGAAAGGGTTTCTCGGTGGTGGCGGGCGAGCGTCGCTGCCGGCCACCACCGGCCGGCCCAGGGGCTAGGGTCGACTCGCCCTGGGCCGGCGAGGCCGCGACAGCTCTCGGCGACAGTCGTCGCAGCCTCTGGTGGCGCGACCGAGGGCGCGAAGCCCTCGTCAGATCCGAGGGCCGTCGCGAGGCCGCCGTAGAGGTGGTGTACCTTTACGGCGGCCTCGTGGCGGCCCTTGCAGCCCCGCCTGCCGTCTCGAGGCCGAGGCCGGCGGGGGCGCGAGGTCCTCTCCCAGATCTGGCGAGGGCTTCGCGCCCTCGGCCGCGCCACCAGAGGCCGTGACGGCCATTGACGAGGGCCGTTGAGGCCTCGTCGGCCTAGGGTGAGCCGACCGGTGGTGGTCAACGGCGACACTCGCCGGCCTCCACCGAGAAACCTTTGGGTTTCTCTCTCTCTCTCTCTCTCTCTCTCTCTCTCTCTCTTTAATTTTCATTATTTTTTAGATTTTGAATAAAAAATAAAAAAAATCAGAAACTATTAAAAAATGAAGTGGAATTTCCACGCACTAAAAATTTAATAAATAATAATGCAAATTTCATGTCATGATTTCCGGCGAAAATAGCACTTAAGTGAATACTTTTGGCCGAAATTGGCACTCATCTCAACGTTTTTGCTTTGATGTGGCACTCAAGTGAACGTTTTGAAAGTTATAACACTTAAGTGAACGCCGTACGAAAGTTATAGCACTTATAGTGTACTTATCCCATCTACTATATGGAATTTCAGAGGTATTCACCTTTGGCATTTTATAATCCACGCGTGGAGACCAAACATACATTTTTATGAACCGAGAAGGAGACATCCTCCGTCCTTCCAAAGTGTGGAGGCTGCGCATAATATGACAACTATTGACGCTTTTGTGCGTTTCAAGACTCGAAAGAACCAGACTTTTTTAGTTGGGCACCAATATAAAGCTTATTCACTTACTATCTTTAGGGGTGTGCAAATTGGACCGGACCCGCCCGGGACCGGCCCGGACCGGGCGGGTTGGTCCGGTCCTTGAGGTGGATGGGTTGGTCCCCGGTCCCAATAAATGGGACCGGTGACTGGGCGGTCCGGTCCTCGGGTTCTTGTGTTGGGATCGGCCCGGCCCGGCCCGGACCAGACCGCCAATAATATATAATTATTTATATATAAATATATATATAATTACAAAGGAAATTGAAAACAAAACGAAATCTCTCAAGAGTAAGAAGAATCTCGGACCGGCCCAATAATTTATATGTATAACTCTCGGACCGGCCTATCATTCATATGGCATTCAATATGCTATCCTGGTGGTATTTTGGCATTCGGTGAATCAAGTTGTTGAGCCCCAATGTGGAATACAATAATCGTTTAATATATTTTAATATTTTCTGGGATTTGTTTTCCTTTTTTTTTTCTCTTTGTTCTTTTATTTTCATCTTCTTCTAGCCAAGATGAGGGCCAACGAAGCTCGCCCCCACCTCTGGTTGATCGCTGGGCTTGGCGGTCAGTTGGAGGAAGAATAAAAATGTAGTAATAGGCTTTGTAGCGATTGGGCTGGGACCAGGACCGGACCGGGACCGGACCGGATCGGACTGACGGTCCTGGTCCTGTTCGGTCCTGGTCCGGTCCATGGTCCCGAAAATATGGGGACCGGACTATTGGTCCGGTCCTCGGGTTCATGCCGGGACCGGACCGGCTCGGACCATGCACACCCCTACTGATCTTCATTTACAATTTCACGCATGATAGGAAATCGTGGAAATTCCCACCCTCCATTTTTCGAGAAGAAATAAAGGGTGGGGATTTCAATGTTTCCTCACATGCCAGTAGGAAATCTCCACCCATTTTTTACAACGCCAACGCGAGCGCTACGTGGGTATTTGCCCTTCTCTTATAAGGATAGGAGCTTGTCTTTGGGATTCGAGCCGTCCGTTTTTAGACGGACGGTTCAGATATCTTATTTTTAGAGAGTAATTTTTTAGATTTTTTATTTTTTAGTAATAATCTGAGCCATTTATTCGTAACGGTTCGGATTTCACGGAAAGACCTAACTTTACATGTAAAGATTAGGCGATCCTTTCCGCTATTTTGTAATTTTTATTGTCCAATATTCTTGTGTCTACTCTTACTTTTACCATCTTATGTTTCCATTTAGTGAGCAATTCGCGTATGATAGAAATTATCATTATTCTGGACAAATTTCATATACTAGCGGCTTTAATTACCTCCGATACCTCCTTCAAACGCTTGCATGTTTTTGTTCATTGATCAACCAAAACTTTTAGGCAATATTAAGCACAACAGCTTCAAGATCATTTGCTTCTTAAATTTTTTGCATGCCCTTTTGTTTGCCAAGCTTAGTGACAGTTTTGGCATGAGGTTACATCCTAATATTTAGATTGCAGTTTGAGAGATTATCAACACAGCAATGCTTGACTGTGTTCTTAAGATGTCTTCCTCCAACAATTTTTGCTTTCCCTTCCTCTAATTCGAATGGGCCTCTCCGTGCAAGCTTTTATCCTACAGGACCTCCTTGTCGAAATATTCAAGCATGATTGCACATATGCACGCTTAAACAGTTAAGGGCTGCGTCCATTTGTGCGAGAACATCGCCTTCCTCCCCCATAAGTACAATTACTGAAGACCTGTAAGATACGGAAAAGGAAAACAAGAGAGTACCTTTTGTTTAGTTTATTGACTATATGAGCCATTTCTTCGATATAATTAGAGGTGGCAAAATGGGTCTAAAACCCACATTTGGCCCATATTTGATGGTGGTGGGTCAAAAATGGGTTAGCTTAAGTACTTAAATGGGTCATAAATGGGTTGCTTAAAAACTTTATGGGTCATAAATGGGTTAGCTAAGAAAACTATCTTAAGGCAATCATAAATAAGTTTTGTGAATATTTTTTTAAAAATCTAATTTTTTTAATATTTTAATAATTGTTTTTTATATAATTTTTTTTCTTTTCTATTTTCTATTTTCTCCTGCCTTGGCCGTCGCTCTGCTTTGGCCGCCAATGGTCACCGCTGCCCACCTCCGGTCACCATTGCCAACCACCACCCTCCGCCGCCGCCGGCCGTCGACCGCCGCCACTGTGCGTGTGCAGTTGCCTCTACGAACATTGCTTTACGCCATTAATAGAGACGACGACAAATTCTGATTTTGGTTTTGGATGAGGAGTATGTGCCGGTGCTGTATATTTCCAGATCGACATCATCGATATAGCGTTGCGTGGAAAAAAATCGACCCACGCTTCGTTTTTCCCGATCAATTCATCCGAACATGTCGAACTAGGGTGGGGTACAGTTGAGCCTACTTGGACAAATACAGTGACAACCCCCCATACACGATTGAGTATTTGAATAGAAATTTTTGAATACCGTAGCTTAACTCAACTCGATCGTACAATCAAATTGAAGACCGTCACAAGCTTGGGCCGTAAGAACACAGATTATTTTATTATTTTCTTGGATATGAGGTTAGCAACACAAATTATAAAGATTTCGATGTCTGATTTATGCAACTATAGATATTTTGAATGCAACTAATGTTGACACCTGATTTTTGACCATCCGTTATTATAGTTTTTTTTATTTCTAAAATTAATTAAAAATAGCAAAAAAGGTCAAAAAATTGCAAAATCAACTTTGGAAGCCTTAGCCTAGCCTTAGGAACCAATTTTGAACAAAAAATATTTTTTGAATTTTTTAATATTTTTTGGAATTTATTTAATTATAAAAATACCCAAAACATTAGAAAAATACCATCCGTGGTCAGAAAATTACACAAAAATATTCTGAAATTTTATTTTAATTATCTCTTCAATATTTTCACTTTTTATTATGGAAATTTGGCTTGGTTCATGGGGTTCCTTCACAAACCTAATCCCGAACCGGGCCTAAAAAATCCTTTTCGAGTATTTTAATTTTCAATTCTCGGTTTTTATAAGCTATGACATTGGACTCCAAAGTATTGAAATGCAATTGGGTCAATTTGCCCTCCAATTTGATCAATTTTAACCAAAAGGGCTTAATTGCATAAAAATCTTTCAATTTAGTCCCCGGTTTCACAATTTTTGAAATTAAATTTCACACGGGCACACCCATTAAAATTAAACACCTCTACCCAACAGTTTTCATCATGCTGAATCCATTGGTGGGCTCAATTTTGGCTAATTCGATCGTTTAGGCCTTCGATTTGGCGAAATTAAATTTCGGATCCTAGGGACAATTTGGGGTTTTCAAATAATTTCAATAAATTGATTCACGAAAATACCCATATTTGATGTAAAACATGTCAAGGAATCCGATTTTGCCATCAATTTCATGAAAAGAGGTCATTTGGGGGGTCAATTTGGCGATTTGGGCGATTTGGCCGAACCGGGCCGGTCGGGTCCGACCCGACCCGACCCGGCCCGACCCGGGTCTGCAGCAAATGCACAGAATGTGCAGAACGTGGGCAGTGAGGCAGGGGAAAAACAGGGCATGGGCGACGCGGCTTCGGGAAGAAAAAAAGGCGACACGGCGTGGGGGACGATGGCAGGCGTCGGGGGTCGTGAGTTGCAGTGGCGTGGGGCATAAAAAATGGCCGGTCGGCCACCACGAACCGGCGAAGATCCTCGGTTTTTAAACCGAGCTCGGCCAAGGAGGAAAAAAAATTTTGGGGAGATTTTTCGAGCAAATCCGGAGCAAGACAAGCTTGCCGGCACCTCTTAGAGCCTGAGGGGAGCTTCGGTCGCCGTCGACGGTCGTGGAATAGGTCGGTATCTTCCCCGACCTCCATTTTTCTCTGCGCACACCATGTGTTTGATGAAATGTCCGATGGAGTCCCGAACGTTTTGACTCTCGGTCGAGCTCGACCCGAGCTCTATTTGTGCGGTTCTAATCTTTAAACTACACTAGAGTTATCCCTAACCTCGTGTTGACCTTCGTTTTGCATTAAAACTCGACAAAAACCGAGGGCCGGAGCTTCGCCGGCCATGGTTCGGACGGGAGCTCGACGAGGGATTTCCGGCGGCCGCCGACCATCAAGGAACCCCAAGTAAGCTTCTAAACCACCATTGGATGCCATGTGAATGAAAGAAATCGAGTTTAAACAAATAAAAATTTTCTGTGAATTCTTCGCCGGAGCCGGTTCGGTCGCCGGATTTTCGGGGCGTTTCCCGACGTGTTTCTTGCCATGTTTTGGTCTTATATTGATGTTGAGTGTCCAAGGAGTCGAATGCCGCAAGAACGGCCGAAAAATACCAAGTTTCGGGCCCGTTTCGCAATTTTCCGGCGACCTCGCCGGAATTTTCACTATTCCCGCCGGAATTTTCACTGTTCATCGTCTTCTCCGGCGACCCTCCGGCCGGTCAACGGTCAACGGCCGACGTGGCGTGCCACGTAGGCAGCCACGTCAGCCGGGTGGGTCCGGTCCGCTTATTTTCAAATAAAACAAACGGACGGCTACGATCGCGACACGTGTCGCGATCCTGGAATTTTTGGAAAATTAAATAAATGATTTTCGAATAATCGATCTGGCGGACGAGGATGTGCCACGTGGCTCACTGAGGGACGTCCGATCTTGTACAAGATCGGACGCACCAGAGGAGGCCACGTGGCACGTTCTGGAGCGTCCGATTTGTAGGTTTTCTAAAAAATGAAAATAAATTAATTTTTGATCCGACGGCTATTATTGAGCCACGTGTCTCTCTGTGGGTCGCCCGATCTAGTGGAAGATCGGACGCACGAGACGAAGCCACGTGGCACGACGTGGACCGTCCGATCCGGGGAATTTTCGGATAATTAAATAAAATAGATAAAAAATCCAAAAATTGTTTAAAAAAATAGAAAAATGTTTTAAAAAATCAAAACGGTGTCGTTTTAGGCCGGTGTCGACCCCTAAGGTCGGGCCGGGCGCCCGAGAGGCGCGGGCCGGGTTTGACCCGGCCCGGAAAATATTTTTTAAATATTAAAAAAATTTCAGAAAATAATAAAAAATAATAAAATAATAAAAAATTCAAAAAAATTCGGAAAATTCAGAAAAATTCTAAAAAATTCCAGAAAATAGGAAATGGCCACATTCAACTGGCCACAACCTGTTTCGGGTCATTTGACCCCCGATCTTTTCAAAAATGACGGTTTTGCCCTTTCGGCAAACTGTCTTCCAAAAAAAATTCCAAAAAATTCAGGAAAATCCCAAAAAAATAGGAAATGGCCACAAACAACTGGCCAAGGCTCATCCCGGGTGTTTTGAACCCCGAACTTTCTTAAAAATGACGATTTCGCCCTTTGGGCGAATCGTCTTCCAAAAATTGAAGAAAAGTCAAGAAATTCCAAAAAATTCTCAAAAATGGGAAATGGCCACAATCAACTGGCTATGGAATATTTTGGGTAATTCGGTATCCAAACTTTCCAAAAATGACAATTTTGCCCTTCGGGCTAATTGTCCTCGAATCTTCCCATTTTACCCCTAACCCTAAATCACATCTTCCCTTAGCCCTTAGGGCTATACTAGGAGGCCAATGATTGAAATTGATGTGCATTGACATGATTTATTTATGCACTTGACTTGCGCTCTCGTTAAATTGATTGTGATTGATAGGACTAGTATTCCAATCTGCATGAAACCCTGAATCAAACCTATCTCACCCAAAATTGCGCCTGCATGAACTCTTAGTTAGGAAAATCACTCACGTTAGGTACCGAAAGGGCGTTGGTAATGACACCGACGTAACCAAGTCCCCGAACCCAAAATCTCTGGTTCCATAGAACTGATCGATCTCTCTCAATCGGTCAGTAAGGTTTCCGGTCTACCCTCCAAGAAAGACCGGTGGCGACTCCAAATGCATGCACAAGTTGCACATGCCACCACGACCACACTGAAGGTCGAAAGCGATTGACTCTTATCGTCGAATCCCTTAAAGATATACCCCCGCCGCGATTTGGTATGGGCCTGGGAGGGCCCGCGCCGATCTAAGGCCCGCGATCCACATTTCAGAGTGGGGGCCCGCGATCGGTAATCCATTAGCCGCGTCCGTTTTTTTTGGACGGGTCGCGACAGCTGGCGACTCCGCTGGGGACGTTGTTCTAGAACACTTGGTTCTGGACCTCAAGTGGACTTAGGCCGTAATTAAAACGTTGAGTGATTTTTCTAACCTTGCAGGCGCTCTTGAAGGTGAGGTAAGTCCGCTCACGATAGGTGTTATATGTTTTTGCAGATTGGAGTGATAAGGGGAGTAGTCTGTGATTAACATTGTCTTATGCAGGATGGACGTAGGAATGTATGCTATATGGATGATTTGAAGCGCTGATTGATATATAAATTGTTGCGCATGATTCACTGCATATTTGAGGATCACGACACTTTGCACAAAGCGCCCAAACCCAGGCCGCGAAATCACCTTTTTAGGTAGCCATAGATCAGGGATCGATATGTAACGCTCTAGCGTGGATTGCGCTGGGGTCGTCCATATTCGATCCCACTCACTATCCAAGTCGAGACTTTTATCCATTTGTTGTGGATTGCGCTCATGGACGAATTTATCGACTCGGATAGAGGGAAGCCTCTAGGTTCCTCACCTAAGCCATTTTGATTTCTAGAGTCAAGCCTCACTTGTCTCATGCGCATGTATATGGATGGTTGGTATACCTAAAACCAAAAATCATTGGATACCTCTCATGGTAAGGTCCTGCCGTTTCTATTTAAATTCACTTGCAGTTTTTTATTTCGCACAACATGCTGCATTCATCAAATCCGATGGTTGAGTCTAATTCCATTTTAGAGTACGGATAAAAGAGATGATCTCTCCAAGTCGGTCTCACATCCCGGACGTATTCAAGTATGAGCGACGCGTCATCCGCCATCAGACTGCCCGGACATTCAACGGAGTCTACCCTTTTTGAGCTGTCCGAGGAATGATCCAGTAACCTTACCGGAAATTGAAGGATAGGCGATAACAGCAAATCCAAGACACCCGCCGGACATTATCAAAAGGGGATCTGATAAAAACGAAGACCCGAAATAGCCGGACCAAAGACATCAAGCATCGTCCCTCGAAGACCTAACTTGGGGCATCTCTTTAGGTTCTTAAGGGTCACGTTCCAGTCGTCCCTTTTCTTTTATCAGGATCATCGAGTCTGTAAGGAGCACCCGCATGTGGGTCTCCCATCTATCTTCTGCACCTCGATTTCTAATTCTTGTCTAAGTGTCTTCACGTTGGAGCGCGACACTGGAATTTCTCTCAACCATTCGGATTTTTCGGTTCAATTGCATGTCTTACCCAGATGAAATTTTCGTTAGAACTCACACTTGGCATGTTTAACCCAAGTGCGAGAATCTAACATTCATTTCATGGTGCGCCGGACAATGAATTGAACCGGTCTATAGCATGCATCATTGGTAATCCTTGGTAATTAACTAAAGTCGTCCATGTTTCCTGAATTCAAGAGGAGACATGATATCCAAATTACCTTCGGGAAATCATTTCAATTTGGATGTCCTATCTCTAATCGAATTTAGGACACATTGGAATTGTATTTTTATCTTCTTGGAAATTCCTCAGATTTTCTGGGGATTTACCAAAAGTGATAACCATGGTTTACGCTCCTTTTAGTTTTATGTTTTCTCTTGAAAAACATCGATAAGAATTTTTCACATGAGGTTAAGGCTTGTGTAAAATTCCTTATCTCCGTTAATCTCAAGAAAGCATAAAATTGAAAGGATTTATGCTTTACTTCCCTTTCTGACATATTCCTGTCATTCGAACAGGTAATTTCCAGAATCAAAATCCGAGGACTTGTGTGAAGAATCAGTCACAAGTTAAAATGGACCAGGATGGCATAGAAAAGCGCAAGACCACCCTGGAGAGTCAGTTGGCTTAGGTGTTCGCAATGATGACAGAGATGAAGACACTCATCCTCACCACACAGGGGGTACCCCGACAGTCTTAAATTCTAACCTGACTGTCCGACCAGGGAATCATCAAGAAAAATTGTCAACTGATGAGGGCATTTTTGCCATCTTTCAAGACGTTGAACAACATGCAATCAAAGGAGCCACATTCAGAAGAGAATTAGCTGTAATCTAATCTCTTTAAATTTGAAAATTTGTTGATTGTGTTTTATTGATCATCAGGAGTGGTCCTTCAAGAATATCGAAGCTAGTCGACAACTCGAGCCACTAGGATGGATGTTTGAAGACAGACAAAGGAGTCAACTTCTCACTAAGACGACATACTGGGGCAAAGCCCGCCAAGATGAAAAGAGACAGGAAGCTCCGAACGGCAGATATCCCCTAATTGAAAAGGGAACCGTAAAAAAATTGTGAATGGATCAAAGCAGTCGACTGGGGCAAACCCCACTTAGCCAAGGCAAACGCCACCTGACCGGGGCAGCCGGGTCAAGTATAAAGACGTGTCGTTCCTAATTGATTTTCAATCAGATACCGGCATAATATTTCCCATCTTTTCCTCTCAGGTGAAAAACAGGTAGAGAAGGAAAATCCGTTTGTGGAAAGACACGAGGGACATGTTTTACATGGCATACATTTGTCGAAAATGTCCTCATCCGATCACATGCAAGATGATCATGGAACGATGGTAAAACTGTAATCGTTCCAATAAACCCTTCGAATGTTATACATGACGAGGACCTTTATGTCTTTTGTCTACATGATAGAATGGTCAAAGACAAACGAAGGAAAATTTGTCTTCCCCATAAGACGGAAAGAAATGTGCCTTCAGCAGATATCACCCATTGGGATTCCAATGACAAAATGAATCAAATTATGAAGAAGGAGCAACCTAATTAGGATTGGCTCTCCCTAAGTCGAAAAAGTTGTATCCGTTCCAAATCGGACTGACTGATTCACGAGTTGATATGGTTTCCCATTCTTGCAGGTGGAATAAAATATTGTTAAAGCGTAAGGTGAATGCGACAGGACACAATGAAGGAAATTGTTGCATGTGAAGTAACACTTCAGTATGTTGAAGTACTCAGCCACAAGTAAACCCGTGCTTGCTGATGTCAAATAGCAAGATGCTCGAGGGACGTCATGAAATGACGACAAGGCAAAATATGCATGAAGAATTTGGAATGCATGGATGAGACCAGGAAGTGTCAGGCGTTGCAGAACATCAAATGCTGAGATCTTCGGAAGATTGAATACACCAACACGGCATGATCAAACTGCCTACAACTAAATCAGCCAGCCCAGGCGAATCACTCAGTGGCTGGGGGCAAATCGCTCCTCTACCCGGAAAGGGTACCGTATGTATGCCGAATTCACCATGGGGATACGTAGGGGAAGTCCCTGAAGCAGTTGCCACCCATGAATCATGATGAAGTGGAGTGATCCATCAAAGACAAAACACATCAAACCCTTCTAAATGAGAAGGAGAACGATACGGAGCCATCGATTCGGGTAAAAGGACGTATCGTTCCAAAATGATTGTTTTCTTGATATGAGAATAATGTTTCATTTCTTTCTCCTTTCAGGTCGGGAACAGAAGCAAAGGACTCAGGATGCAGTGCTTTCCAATGACAAACATGGAGTACCCATTTTCATGACATCTCAGACATGCACTGTGGCTAAATGTTTTCAAGAGCATTCTAATGGCTCAATTCGTGAACAAAACATTTGAGAAAACCTGAAGGAGTTTCTCATCATTTAGAAATCTCTGTGAAAAGAACACTTGAAAAGAAAATCTCAAGTTTTGCAGATTGACACATCTGATAAAAATGCCTTCTTTGAATAGAATGAAAAGTACAAACTCATTTTTCGTTGCTGGCACACATAACATGCATCATGCATATCATGCACATATCCTGCATACAGAGAACCCAAAGGGAGAAATGTCGGTTCCCGCAGGATAAATTTCAAGGGTAAATTGTATCGACTCCAATAGTCAATTATACATGCCCTTTACTCATGAGATTTCTTCTTTTCAATAGGGGAACATCGAACATCTCAAATGGCGACTGTGATCGAGAGAATCACCAAACCGCCACATGACAAATCCCCAGATTGTCAGGCTGTCTAGGGACAGAGAAAAAATAATTGAAGAATCTGGCAATCGAGATAGATGACCAGAATCGACAAAAATTCATGAGGGCGGGCTCCCCCACCTGCTTCGAGGAGCCAAGCCGGGGGCAAATTCTCACGATCCCCCATGAAAGTGCATCGAACCAGGATTATCAAACCCAGAGATGACAAACACCAAGACAAGCCTCACTGGGGCAAAATACTTGGAAAACACTGCTCCTTCAAATGTTGGAAGGACGAAGTCTCGAAGGGAGTACCTCCTTCCTGAAATTTCAAATGAAGCCAGATAAATCTCCACACCTGTCTCTTCATATGCAGGTGCATGAATGTCTTCAAATCGGATTGAAAATCGTCCAGGAGCATGGGAATGCCAAGGCACGCTGCCAAGATGAACACCGCCCAACTGGGGCAAAGCAGTTGTCGACGTGATTGAGGATCGTCTCACGAACAACACCCACAAATACAGACGAGATGAAGCAGCATCCATCATTCACATCAAATGAGAAGCATCAGTAATCGACGAAGGAAAGGAATACGTCAGTAAGGCGTCATCAGGAATCCCAAGAGGGAAGGCATACCCAAAGAGGATGAGGATTGCAGCAAAACACAAAATGAAGTTAGCTGGGGCAAGCGTCGCCTAGCTACGATGAACCACGTCTAACCGGGGCAAGTGAATCATTTGTGCGCCGGACAAAGGAAGGACATTTCTTCTCTGGCAAAATCCATGGACGCAATGACAGAGTCGTCCTCATCGAAAAAATTGGTGGCACCAAAAAGCCACAAAAGAAAGGATCTCGCCCAACGTGGAAGCGAAAAGAAATATCCGTTGTAGGGGGCAAGCTGCCAGGAAATGGAACCCCGCAAAATGGCGTTAGAATACGTCCAAAAGCACAAATTGATCTCATCCGGTTCAAATCCTAGAGAAGGATTTCGTTGCCAAACAGACGGATAGATCATGGCCACGAGCTAGATGGCCGACTTCAACAAGCCTTACATTTGCGTTCAAATGGAGGCGCGAAGCGAGAGTAAAGCAGTATCGTTTCGATTTGTCTCGAATTTCGAAACACGAACTTACACTTAATGTTTATTGTTGACAGGGATTCACCGTCAAGATGGACAGAAAATTGTTGGCACCAGAAAGCCGCAAAATAAAAGAACTCGCCGACAAGGAGGCAAATAGAATTATCGACCTTAGAAGTCAGGACTCCAAGAAATAGTCTTTGACTATAAGATCGAGTGGAGGGTAAAAAGTATCGCTTCCACACATTACATGCTTTGACATGAATTCTGATAAAAACTTCCTTTTTCCCTGAATAAAAGGAACTCTGAAGAACGACGCTGGAATGCGTCCAAAAACACAAATGGGTCTCCTCCAGCGCAAATCCTTGAGAAGGATTCATTGCCAACCAGATAGAGGAATCATGGCCACAGGATAGATGGCCAACTTCTGCAAGCCGCACGTTTGTGTTCAAACGGAAACACAAAACAGAATAAGGCGGTATCGTTCCAATCTATCTTGAATTTTGGAATACAAACTGACACCTAACTCTCGTCCTTGACAGGGGCTCGCCATCAGGGCGAAACAGGTTTTCATATCTCATGTATTACCCGTAGGAATACATGACCAAGGGTAGGATGTATCGTTCTAATTTTTTGAAAAATTCATGAACGTACAATAACATGTTTCTTCCGCATTTTCAGGGATCTCCAGCCGCAGGGGACAGGTAAGTATCCCTTTCCCCAATCCATTGAAGAGGTTGAATAAAAACAGAGAAGAAAAGAAAAGCTTTCAGAATCTAATGTCTAGAAAAGACATAGAATTCAAACTTCATTGACATTCATGTTTTAAAACAGGAGGTTGTCTGAACATGAATAAGGACATGCATTGTGCATCACAAAACCCCATTGACGGGTAAAATTTTTGGAGAAAACGAAAGAGATTTTTCCAATCAAAAGTTGTTCAAAACTTTCAAAAGGACGTTTTCTCAAAAGATAAGAGGCAAAGCCTAGTCCAAACACGTCCTATACACACTTGAGAGAGAAGTGGAGCGGATCAGATAGTAAAATCTGAACCTACGGGAGTAGGGATTATTCGCAGCAATTACATGGATTGGGACGACGGAGGCATTCGTTTCATATCCCCAAACACTACAGGTGACCATTGACAACCCATTCGAACGGCGGTTTTCATTCTCAACCCTGTCAAGAACCACCCCACATCGGGGCAAAAAGGGAGCAAGTCCAGCAGCATCAGGAGAAAATGGTTAGAAATTTTCTTGCTCGGACTAACATCAATCTTTGTGTGTTGCTTATATGGTAATCCAAGTGCCATAGGATGACGAGAAGCATTCATTTCTCTATCCCACACACCATATCCTTTGCACAGCCAAGTTGAGCCTGCAAATCTGTTTCATAAACCCGTTGGTGATCATTGCACATTCCAAGACGGATGCATCATCACGTCAGAAACAGAGGAGTTCGAGACTTAGGGATTACAAAGAAATTCCTAGGCTAATGCTTAAAGCATGTTTAGACATTCGAGCATATGTCTAACATGATCTACCGAAGATGAGAAAAGCGGGATTTCAAAAGGAAAATGAGGACGAAGAAAATCCCCAGCATCAAGAAAAAGCAAAGTGCCTGGTAAAAGCAAGGCCGACGCTCGTGTAAGTTGTCCGATTGATCCCCAATGAAGCTTGGATGGGCAAAGAAAGAGAAAATCCCTAAGGGAGTCAGGTCAAAAAGGCTGCTCCCCAAATGCTGCTAAAGAGCTGGTGCACACCTCAAAATCGGTTGCACACCTCAAAGACTAAAGATGCAGAAAGGAAAAGACAGGTGGCAAATTTGCAGTGATCACCAACGTCAATCCCCTCATGAATTCTGGGCCAAAAGTAAGCATTTTTCGGTCCCCAATCCTACCGACATTACAACCCTGAAACAGTTTTCTCCGATTAAGACACTTGGGTTAACATATGGCTTAGCTCGAAGAGGTACGAGCAAGACTATTTCTTTCTCATTTTGCAGGGTTCTTGACTTGTAAACCCGGAGCAGATGGTGAAAACTTTCGTTCAATGGCCTCGACTCCAAAGCGGGTCCCCCTTGAAGACCAATACCAAGCCCAACATTACGGTCCCGTGGAAGACCTCCCGACCGATCAAAATGTAAGCGCTGCGAATGAGCCTAAAACCTAGGCACAGGTTAGTAGGGAATTGAGTGCATCCCCTATAAAAACCACTATCTCAAAACAGGTGAGAATACCTCATTGTCGAGAAATATTCCAATTGATGTTTTGAACAAACTCTTCTTGGAATTTTCAAACTATTGATCCAGATTTGCCCCGCAAGGAATTTGTGATCACATCTGTATGTTGCAAGAATGTTTTGGATAACCTCCAACATCAAAATGCACATTTCATGACTAAAACTCAAGTCATAAAATTTTGTCGATTGGACAACCGTTGTCTTCCAAAGATTACTAACGTTTTCTTGGTGAAGAAAAATTTTTCAGGCTCGAACTTCTGCAGGATACCTGGAGAACCCAGCTCCCAGAATGTCGCCTCAACAGACCCAAGTGAAGCTTTGTCAAAAATAAAATCTTTCACTGCTTCAAAACTAAATTCCCGACAAATTTCGGGATCTTTCAAAAGAAAGGGTGAGGATAGAACATTCTTTCAAAAAATGATGGTCCTAGTATGACGTGGAGAACCCTCGTCTCGGGACCTTTTTCAAAAAATCAAGCAGTCCTAGCTTGACGTGGAGAACCCTCGTCCTAGGACCTTTTTTTCGAAAATTAAGCAGTCCTAGCTTGACGTGGAGAACCCTCGTCCTAGGACCCCTTTTCAAAAATATCAGACAGTCCTAGCTTGACGTGGAGAACCCTCGTCCTAGGACCCTTTTTTCGAAAATTAAGCAGTCCTAGCATGACGTGGAGAACCCTCGTCCTAGGACCCCTTTTAAAACAAAAAATCAAACAGTCCTAACTTGACGTGGAGAACCCTCGTCCTAGGACTCCTTTTCAAAAATATCAGACAGTCCTAGCATGACGTGGAGAACCCTCGTCCTAGGACCCCTTTTAAAACAAAAAATATCAAACAGTCCTAGCATGACGTGGAGAACCCTCGTCCTAGGACCCCTTTTCAAAAAAAATATCAAACAGTCCTAGCATGACGTGGAGAACCCTCGTCCTAGGACCCCTTTTCAAAAAAAAAAATCAAGCAGTCTCATCGGACGTGGAGAACCCGCGTCATGAGACCCTTTTTTAAAATTCAGACAATCTCATCGGACGTGGAGAACCCATGATCCCGGAAGGATGCCTTGCTCTGTCAAGAAAAGCTCATGGGGTCATGTTTTGCAGGATCCCTGGAGAACCCAGGGCCCAAACTGATACCTTTTTAATGAAAAGTTTGCAGGTTTCAGCTTTCTACAGGATAATTGGAGTCCCCATATCCCAGAAAGGTACCTCGCATGTCGAAAGGACAATTCGGCCTTCTGCGAGATTTCAGGTAACCCCTAAATCCCAGGATAGCCTTCAGGTGAACCTAGAGTTAGGTAAACCTTCCAAAAGAGACCTCAATGATGTCAATCCTTAGGCGGAGCCTTTTAGTAGGCAAACCCTTTCCCAAGACCGATCTACGAACGAACGATCGAGTCTCCGAGGCGGAGCCTTTTAGTAGGCAAACCCTTTCCCAAGACCGATCTACGAACGAACGATCGAGTCTCCGAGGCGGAGCCTTTTAGTAGGCAAACCTTTCCCAAGACCGATCTACGAACGAACGATCGAGTCTCCGAGGCGGAGCCTTTTAGTAGGCAAACCCTTTCCCAAGACCGATCTACGAACGAACGATCGAGTCTCCGAGGCGGAGCCTTTTAGTAGGCAAACCTTTCCCAAGACCGATCTACGAACGAACGATCGAGTCTTCGAGGCGGAGCCTTTTAGTAGGCAAACCTTTTCCAAGACCGATCTACAGAACGATCGAGTCTTCGACTAGTCCCAACAAGACGGGATATGTCATTTCGAGGCGGAGCCTTTTAGTAGGCAAACCTTTTCCAAGACCGATCTACAGAACGATCGAGTCTTCGACTAGTCCCGACAACAAGGGATATGTCATTCCATAGGTGGAGCCTTTTAGTAGGCAAACCTTTTCCAAGACCGATCTACAGAACGATCGAGTCTTCGACTAGTCCCGACAACAAGGGATATGTCATTCCATAGGTGGAGCCTTTTAGTAGGCAAACCTTTTCCAAGACCGATCTACAGAACGATCGAGTCTTCGACTAGTCCCGACAAGAAGGGATATGTCATTCCGAGGCGGAGGCAAACCTTTTCCAAGACCGATCTACAGAACGATCGAGTCTCCGACAAACCCTACAGAACGGGCGCGTCATCCTTAGATTCCTATCAGTCTGGAGTCTCACTTGATGGTAGAAACCGCCTTAAGGGTCTTTTGAATGGTAGAAACCGCCATAAGGGTCAACTCAAAGGTAGATACCGCCATAAGGGTCAAAACTAAATTCAAAGGTAGAAACAGCCTGAAGGGTCAACTTGATGGTAGAAACCGCCATAAGGGTCAACTTGATGGTAGAAACTGCCATAAGGGTCAACCAAAGGTAGAAACCGCCTGAAGGGTCAACTCAAGGTAGATACCGCCATAAGGGTCAACCAAAGGTAGAAACCGCCTGAAGGGTCAACTTGATGGTAGAAACCGCCATAAGGGTCAACTTGATGGTAGAAACCGCCATAAGGGTCAACCAAAGGTAGAAACCGCCTGAAGGGTCAACTCATGGTAGAAACCGCCATAAGGGTCAACCAATGGTAGAAACCGCCATAAGGGTCAACTTGATGGTAGAAACCGCCATAAGGGTCAACTAATGGTATGACCTACCATACAGGTCAGGGCTTAATCTCCCTAGGATATTCTGAACGAGTCCTAGGTATCTTCTTGAGAGTCGTCGCAACCGGCAGCATCTGACAGGTGAGCTTCACGTAAGCCTCTCTCACTCCGGCCCATGTTCGAATTGCAAGAGTAAACCGGTGATTAATTTGAGCATTCATCAAAAGACTTGAAGGTCCGATGTCATAGCATTTCTTCCCCCCCCAGTCGAGTCGGTCAAGATCCAGGCGTCATTTTGTCTTTGAAAGCGACCTCTGACGAGCTCACTCTCAAAGAGGGGCAGCTGTTGACACCTGATTTTTGACCATCCGTTATTATAGTTTTTTTTATTTCTAAAATTAATTAAAAATAGCAAAAAAGGTCAAAAAATTGCAAAATCAACTTTGGAAGCCTTAGCCTAGCCTTAGGAACCAATTTTGAACAAAAAATATTTTTTGAATTTTTTAATATTTTTTGGAATTTATTTAATTATAAAAATACCCAAAAAATTAGAAAAATACCATCCGTGGTCAGAAAATTACACAAAAATATTCTGAAATTTTATTTTAATTATCTCTTCAATATTTTCACTTTTTATTATGGAAATTTGGCTTGGTTCATGGGGTTCCTTCACAAACCTAATCCCGAACCGGGCCTAAAAAATCCTTTTCGAGTCTTTTAATTTTCAATTCTAGGCTTTTATAAGCTATGACATTGGACTCCAAAGTATTGAAATGCAATTGGGTCAATTTGCCCTCCAATTTGATCAATTTTAACCAAAAGGGCTTAATTGCATAAAAATCTTTCAATTTAGTCCCCGGTTTCACAATTTTTGAAATTAAATTTCACACGGGCACACCCATTAAAATTAAACACCTCTACCCAACAGTTTTCATCATGCTGAATCCATTGGTGGGCTCAATTTTGGCTAATTCGATCGTTTAGGCCTTCGATTTGGCGAAATTAAATTTCGGATCCTAGGGACAATTTGGGGTTTTCACATAATTTCAATAAATTGATTCACGAAAATACCCATATTTGATGTAAAACATGTCAAGGAATCCGATTTTGCCATCAATTTCATGAAAAAAGGTCATTTGGGGGGTCAATTTGGCGATTTGGGCGATTTGGCCGAACCGGGCCGGTCGGGTCCGACCCGACCCGACCCGGCCCGACCCGGGTCTGCAGCAAATGCACAGAATGTGCAGAACGTGGGCAGTGAGGCAGGGGAAAAACAGGGCATGGGCGACGCGGCTTCGGGAAGAAAAAAAGGCGACACGGCGTGGGGGACGATGGCAGGCGTCGGGGGTCGTGAGTTGCAGTGGCGTGGGGCATAAAAAAATGGCCGGTCGGCCACCACGAACCGGCGAAGATCCTCGGTTTTTAAACCGAGCTCGGCCAAGGAGGAAAAAAAATTTTGGGGAGATTTTTCGAGCAAATCCGGAGCAAGACAAGCTTGCCGGCACCTCTTAGAGCCTGAGGGGAGCTTCGGTCGCCGTCGACGGTCGCGGAATAGGTCGGTATCTTCCCCGACCTCCATTTTTCTCTGCGCACACCATGTGTTTGATGAAATGTCCGATGGAGTCCCGAACGTTTTGACTCTCGGTCGAGCTCGACCCGAGCTCTATTTGTGCGGTTCTAATCTTTAAACTACACTAGAGTTATCCCTAACCTCGTGTTGACCTTCGTTTTGCATTAAAACTCGACAAAAACCGAGGGCCGGAGCTTCGCCGGCCATGGTTCGGACGGGAGCTCGACGAGGGATTTCCGGCGGCCCGCCGACCATCAAGGAACCCCAAGTAAGCTTCTAAACCACCATTGGATGCCATGTGAATGAAAGAAATCGAGTTTAAACAAATAAAAATTTTCTGTGAATTCTTCGCCGGAGCCGGTTCGGTCGCCGGATTTTCGGGGCGTTTCCCGACGTGTTTCTTGCCATGTTTTGGTCTTATATTGATGTTGAGTGTCCAAGGAGTCGAATGCCGCAAGAACGGCCGAAAAATACCAAGTTTCGGGCCCGTTTCGCAATTTTCCGGCGACCTCGCCGGAATTTTCACTATTCCCCGCCGGAATTTTCACTGTTCATCGTCTTCTCCGGCGACCCTCCGGCCGGTCAACGGTCAACGGCCGACGTGGCGTGCCACGTAGGCAGCCACGTCAGCCGGGTGGGTCCGGTCCGCTTATTTTCAAATAAAACAAACGGACGGCTACGATCGCGACACGTGTCGCGATCCTGGAATTTTTGGAAAATTAAATAAATGATTTTCGAATAATCGATCCGGCGGACGAGGATGTGCCACGTGGCTCACTGAGGGACGTCCGATCTTGTACAAGATCGGACGCACCAGAGGAGGCCACGTGGCACGTTCTGGAGCGTCCGATTTGTAGGTTTTCTAAAAAATGAAAATAAATTAATTTTTGATCCGACGGCTATTATTGAGCCACGTGTCTCTCTGTGGGTCGCCCGATCTAGTGGAAGATCGGACGCACGAGACGAAGCCACGTGGCACGACGTGGACCGTCCGATCCGGGGAATTTTCGGATAATTAAATAAAATAGATAAAAAATCCAAAAATTGTTTAAAAAAATAGAAAAATGTTTTAAAAAATCAAAACGGTGTCGTTTTAGGCCGGTGTCGACCCCTAAGGTCGGGGCCGGGCGCCCGAGAGGCGCGGGCCGGGTTTGACCCGGCCTGGAAAATATTTTTTAAATATTAAAAAAATTTCAGAAAATAATAAAAAATAATAAAATAATAAAAAATTCAAAAAAATTCGGAAAATTCAGAAAAATTCTAAAAAATTCCAGAAAATAGGAAATGGCCACATTCAACTGGCCACAACCTGTTTCGGGTCATTTGACCCCCGATCTTTTCAAAAATGACGGTTTTGCCCTTTCGGCAAACTGTCTTCCAAAAAAAATTCCAACAAATTCAGAAAAATCCCAAAAAAAATAGGAAATGGCCACAAACAACTGGCCAAGGCTCATCCCGGGTGTTTTGAACCCCGAACTTTCTTAAAAATGACGATTTCGCCCTTTGGGCGAATCGTCTTCCAAAAATTGAAGAAAAGTCAAGAAATTCCAAAAAATTCTCAAAAATGGGAAATGGCCACAATCAATTGGCTATGGAATATTTTGGGTAATTCGGTATCCAAACTTTCCAAAAATGACAATTTTGCTCTTCGGGCTAATTGTCCCCGAATCTTCCCATTTTACCCCTAACCCTAAATCACATCTTCCCTTAGCCCTTAGGGCTATACTAGGAGGCCAATGATTGAAATTGATGTGCATTGACATGATTTATTTATGCACTTGACTTGCGCTCTCGTTAAATTGATTGTGATTGATAGGACTAGTATTCCAATCTGCATGAAACCCTGAATCAAACCTATCTCACCCAAAATTGCGCCTGCATGAACTCTTAGTTAGGAAAATCACTCACGTTAGGTACCGAAAGGGCGTTGGTAATGACACCGACGTAACCAAGTCCCCGAACCCAAAATCTCTGGTTCCGTAGAACTGATCGATCTCTCCCAATCGGTCAGTAAGGTTTCCGGTCTACCCTCCAAGAAAGACCGGGTGGCGACTCCAAATGCATGCACAAGTTGCACATGCCACCACGACCACACTGAAGGTCGAAAGCGATTGACTCTTATCGTCGAATCCCTTAAAGATATACCCCCGCCGCGATTTGGTATGGGCCTGGGAGGGCCCGCGCCGATCTAAGGCCCCGCGATCCACATTTCAGAGTGGGGGCCCGCGATCGGTAATCCATTAGCCGCGTCCGTTTTTTTTGGATGGGTCGCGACAACTAACAGAAAAGCTCAATTAGTATTGACGTCTTTTAACTTAACTCGGCAAAATAAACCAGAATCGGGTACGAGTCAGCGTCGAAACCTGCTGGAGCACCTCCCTTCCCGAGCTCCGATTACGCCCCCTACGCCTTCAGAAGTGACAGCCCGTGCGGGGAGAGCTACAGCTTCGGTGACGGAGGTGGCGAGCAGCAGTTTGAGGGGACGACGATGGCAGGAAGCGGGCAACGGTCAGCAGTGGCGAGCAGAGGTCGCAGGTGGCCGGTTATAATAAAAAATTATTTTATAAAGAAAAAATTTAAATTTTTTCAGAAAAAATTCAATTGCATGTTTTAGCAATATAATTTTTCTTAATAAATTCATAATAAATAATATTTCATAATTTAGCTAAATATATAAGTATTTAAGTAATACGGGTCGGGTCGGGTATGGGTCGGGTATGGTGTCGCGACCCGTCCGAAAAAACGGACGCGGTTAATGGATTACCGATCGTGGACCTTAGATCGGCGCGGGCCCTCCCAGGCCCATACCAAATCGCGGCGGGTGTATGTCTTTTGAGAGATTCGACGATAAAAGTCGATCGCTTTCGACCTTAGTGTGGTCGTGGTGGCATGTGCAACTTGTGCATGCATTTGGAGTCGCCACCCGGTCTTTCTTGGAGGGTAGACCGGAAACCTTACTAATCAATTGGGAGAGATCGATCAGTTCTGCGGAACCAGAGATTTTGGGTTCGGGGACTTGGTTACGTCGGTGTCATTACCAACGCCCTTTCGGTACCTAACGCGAGTGATTTTTCTGACTAAGAGTTCATGCAGACGCAATTTTGGGTGAGATAGGTATGAGTCAGGGTTTCATGCAGATTGGAAGACTGGTCCTATCAAATCACAGTCAATATAATGAAAGCGCAAGTCAAGTGCATAAATAAATCATGTCAATGCACATCAATTTCAATCATTGGCCTCCTAGTATAGCCATAAGGGCTTAAGGAAGATGTGATTTAGGGTTAGGGGTAAAATGGGAAGATTCGGGGACAATTAGCCCGAAGGGCAAAATTGTCATTTTTTGGAAGGTTTGGATACCGAATTACCCAAAATATTCCATGGCCAGTTGTTCGTGGCCATTTCCCATTTTTGAGAATTTTTTTGGAATTTCTTGATTTTTTTCTTCAATTTTTGGAAGACGATTCGCCCAAAGGGCGAAATCGTCATTTTTAAGAAGGTTCGGGGTTCAAAACACCCGGGATGAGCCCTGGCCAGTTGTTTGTGGCCATTTCCTATTTTTTGGGACTTTCATGGATTTTTTAGAATTTTTTGGAAGACGGTTTGCCGGAAGGGCAAAACCGTCATTTTTGGAAAGATCGGGGGTCAAAAGACCCGAAACAGGTCATGGCCAGTTGAATGTGGCCATTTCCTATTTTCTGGAATTTTTTAGAATTTTTCTGAATTTTTCGAATTTTTATTGAATTTTTTATGATTTTCCAATTTTTTATTGAATTATTGAATTTTTTTATTATTTTTTGTTATTTTCTGAATTTTTTAATATTTAAAAATATTTTCCGGGCCGGGTCAAACCCGGCCCGCGCCTCTCGGGCGCCCGGCCCGACCCAAGGGGTCGACACAGGCCTAAAACGACACCGTTTTATATTTTAAAATATTTTTTATATTTTTTAACAATTTTTTTGATTTTTTATCTATTTTATTTAATTATCCGAAAATTCCCCGGATCGGACGGTCCACGTTGTGCCACGTGGCTTCGTCTCGTGCGTCCGAGCTTGCACTAGATCGAGCGACCCACAGAGAGCCACGTGGCTCAATAATAGCCGTCGGATCAAAAATTAATTTCTTTTCCTTTTTTAGAAAAATCCACAAATCGGACGCTCTAGAACATGCCACGTGGCCTCCTCTGGTGCGTCCGATCTTGTACAAGATCGGACGTCCCTCAGTGAGCCACGTGGCACATCCTCGTCCGCCGGATCGATTATTCGAAAATCATTTATTTAATTTTCCAAAAATTCCAGGATCGCGACACGTGTCGCGATCGTGGCCGTCCATTTGTTTTATTTAAAAATAAGCGGACCGGACTCCACCCGGCTGACGTGGCTGCCTACGTGGCACGCCACGTCGGCCGTTGACCGCTGACCGGCCGGAGGGTCGCCGGAGAAGACGATGAACAGTGAAAAATCCTGCGGGAATAGTAAAAATTCCGGCGAGGTCGCCGGAAAATTGCGAAACGGGCCCGAAACTGGTATTTTTCGCCCGTTCTTGCGGCATTCGACTCCTTGGACCACCCACATCAACATACAACATAAATAATAACCATGAACACGCTAAAAACCGGCGAACCGGACCGGCTCCGGCGAAGAATTCATGGAAAAATTTTATTTGTTTAAATTCAATTCTAGGCATTCACATGGCATCTAAGGAAGGTTTAGAAGCTTACCTATGGTCCTTTGATGGTCGGTGGCCGTGGCTTGCGCCGGTGAGAGCTCTCGGCTCGACCGAGCACGTCGAGCTCCGGCCGCCGCTTTCGGCTCGGTTTCGATGCAAGAAAAAGAGTAAGCCGGGATTAGTGACATAGATAATGAAGCTTTATGGCAAAAGTCGCGACCGGGAAGGCCCGGGACAGCTCGACCGAGACTCAAAAAATGCAATGCCCACTCGGGCATTTCGCCGAACACCCGGCGTGCATAAGGAAAAACCAAGATCGGGAGAGATACCCACCTATCCGAAGATCACCGGAAGCTATGGAGGCCTCGATGACGATCTGGGGATGAGCTGGAGGTTCGGGGTCGTCGCCTCTTTCCCGGAGTTCGCCAAAAAAAAATCCCCCCACTCTCTCTCTTTGAACTCGGTTTTAACCGAGAATACCCGCCGGTTTCGTGGCCGACCGGCGCACCTCGGCGCGCCCAACGACTAGAACACGAGCCTGGATCCCCACTAATGTCCCCCACGTTCGTTTTCCTTTTACTTCTCCCGAAAATCGCACGCCCCCACGTTGCTCTGCTCTGTTCTGCCCACGGTCTGCTGCACATTCTGTGCATTTGCAGACCCGGGTCGGACCGGGTCGGGTCGGGCCGGGCCGGACCCGACCGACCCGGTTCGGCCAAATCGCCCAAATCGCCAAATTGACCCCCCAAATGACCTCGTTTCATGAAATTGATGGCAAAATCAGATTCCTTGACATGTTTTCCATCAAATATGGGTATTTTCGTGAATCGATTTATTGAAATTCTGTGAAAACCCCAAATTGTCCCTAGGATCCGAAATTTAATTTCGCCAAATCGAAGGCCTAAACGATCGAATTAACCAAAATTGAGCCCACCAATGGATTCAGCATGATGAAAACTGTTGGGTAGAGGTGTTTAATTTTAATGGGTGTGCCCGTGTGAAATTTAATTTCAAAAATTGTGAAACCGGGGACTAAATTGAAAGATTTTTATGCAATTAAGCCCTTTTGGTTAAAATTGATCAAATTGGAAGGCAAATTGACCCAATTGCATTTCAATACTTTAGAGTCCAATGTCATAGCTTATAAAAACCGAGAATTGAAAATTAAAAGACTCGAAAAGGATTTTTTTAGGCCCGGTTCGGGATTAGGTTTGTGAAGGAACACAATGAACCGAGCCGAATTTCCCTAATAAAAAGTGAAAATATTAAAGAGAGAATTAAAATAAAATTTCTGAATATTTTTTGTAATTTTATGACCACGGATGGTATTTTTCTGATTTTTTGGGTATTTTTATAATTAAATAAATTCCAAAAAAATATTAAAAAATCAAAAAATATTTTTTGTTCAAAATTGGTTCCTAAGGCTAGGCTAAGGCTCCCAAAGTTGATTTTGCAATTTTTTGACCTTTTTTTCTATTTTTAATTAATTTTAGAAATAAAAACTAAAATAAAAGATGGTAAAAAATCAGGTGTCAACATATGGGTTGGGTCGGGTATGGGTTACTAAATTTGCATTGGATGAATATGGGTCAAAACGGGTTATATGGGTCAATATGGGTCGGACCATATTCGACCCGACCCATACCCGACCCGACCCACCCATTTGACGCCTCTAGATATAATATATGTTTGGTGATACTCACTTTCATTTTAAGATTCCATAATTGAATCTTTTCTATGTCAAACTGCAGCAAATCGAGTATGGACGTTGCTGAGTTTTCAAGATTCCATTCCAACGTGAAGCGTGGTGATATATTGTTGGCATCAGTGGTTTTCCAGGTTTGGTTCTAGCTGCATTTCTTCATCGGCTCATTATTTTCTTTTGATGCCTTAGATGCTACTGTTGATGTTGCTAAGAGTAAGATCTTCTAGTCTTCATCCATAACCGTAACTTCACCATGTCCTTTGATGGGAAGAAACTTCTAGCTGGTCTTGACATGGATGTTTCCTCTTATGTTTGTCTCAATCTTCTTGTGAATTCTAGCTGGAGGGGAAAAACAAGGGCAACTGATGAAAAAAATTTGATCATTTTCTTCTTTTACGGATGAAAACACCCATGTAGTCAGATAAATTGGTGTTCACTAAAATTTCAATGGGCACAATTTCATAGGTCAGTTGGTTCAATTTTTCCCCTTTGATGCAGACTTCAGTGAACACAGCTTGTGTGTAAAAGAAGAAAGTACTTTTTTACTTCCCGGCAAATTCGTAATATTACTTGCATTTCAGAAAATTATGAAAAATATTTTAGGTAAATCTATGTGACAGCATTTGAGTGTTGTGAAAGCTTTAAGAGTTCAGTTCTCAATTTTAAATAACTCAAGGCATGTAAGGCTGCGTATGGATGGTGGCTGGGGAAACTGTTTCTGTTCCAAAAGTGTTCCGGGAATCCTGAAACCTATATTTTGAAAGATCAGGTACTTGATCAATATACTTTGTTTGGTCGTATTTATATTCCGTACTTCAGTTTTAGGACTTATTCCACGTGAGTCTGGTTTTTTTATCAGTGTGTGATTGCAATCTGACATATAAATGGAAATCCAACATTTCGAGATAGCCCTCTAGAACACTATTGTGTCCTAAAAAGCAACTCTCTTTAGTTTATATTGGAGTGACTTAACTTTATTCTGTGGTATTGCAAGGGATAGGTTCTTGGTTATATGAATATTTATCTACTGTTATTTGTTTTACTTGATTAACATTTAGCTTCAGTGGTTGAGCTTTTTCTTAGCAATCTGTTGATTGAATAAAGTTTTCCTCCTTTCTCATCAGGAGTTCAATAAATTGCACTGATGTGCAGAACTTGGTTTTGTTGGTTTTCTTATTTGCTCTATTTATTCTCTTTGTAGGAAAGTCGATACCGTCAGCGTTATCTGGATTTGATGTTGAATCTGGAGGTTAGACAGATATTTAAGACTAGAGCCAAGGTCATACAGTATGTTAGGAAGTTCCTCGATGATCTTGACTTCTTGGAGGTAAGGAACTGTGCTTTTCTGTTTGTTTGCTCTGTTTGTAACTAGTGCATTATATTTCTCAGCCTTATAAACTTTCAGGTTGAGACACCTATGATGAACATGATTGCCGGAGGAGCTGCTGCCCGTCCTTTTGTGACTCATCATAATGAACTAAACATGAGGCAGTTCATGTGTATTGCTCCTGAACTTTACCTGAAGCAGCTGGTTGTTGGAGGATTGGACCGTGTTTATGAGATAGGAAAGCAATTTAGAATGAAGGAATAGATTTGACTCATAATCCTGAGTTCACTACTTGCGAGTTCTATATGGCTTTTGCAGACTATTATGATATAATGAAGCTCACCGAGGAAATGCTTAGTGGTGAGGGTCTTCGACATTCAAATTGAAATCATTCTGTATGATTTTTGTCTCCCTTTATAAATCCTATACTTGACATATTTGACGAAACAGGGATGGTTAAGGAACTTACTGGTGGTTGTAAAATTAAGTATCATGCAAATGGACTTGACAATGATCCAATTGAGATTGATTTCACTTCCCCTTTCAGGTATGTGATTGCACATGAAAAATTCATATGGTGATAGATCTAATTTTTACACATTGGATCATTTGCTGTGGTTCAACTTGCGCAGGAGGCTTGACATGATAGAGGGGTTGGAGAAGATGGCTAATCTTGACATTCCAAAGGATCTGTCGAGTGTTGAAGCTAACAAGTACTTGGTGGATGCATGCGTTAGGTTTGATGTCAAGTGTCCTTCTCCTCAAACAACTGCTCGTTTGTTGGACAAGGTAAGCATAAATACTTTTGCATGTTCTATTACTCACAAGTCACAACCCAACGCTTAGTTAAGTGCCTTAATAATTCAGCAAATTTCCTCTGAAGATGAGCATGCAAAGATGCCTGTAGTTCTACTGTGTAGCCTCTTGAATTGTCTTGTCATTGTTTAATGCAATTCATAAGTTGGTTGGTATAGGTGTCTAGTTGAATAAAAGCATTTATTGGAGGCGGAAATTTACATGCTACTTATTTTCAACTTTAATTTTGTTTTTCTTTTAGCCAACAACCTTCAGTCTGTCACGGGCGTTCATTTCATCCTCTTCATTTGCAGCTTGTGGGGCACTTCTTGGAAGAGACCTGTGTGAATCCTACTTTCATCATCAATCATCCTGAGATCATGAGTCCCTTGGCAAAGTGGCATAGATCGAAGCCAGGCTTGACTGAAAGATTCGAGTTGTTTGTTAACAAGCACGAAGTATGCTTTCTCCCTTTGTCCAGGTTTTTGGTACTTCCATCATTTGTCTCTTTCCTCATTCGTCTTTTCTCTGGTTTGTCTTTGTTCAGCTTTGCAATGCATATACCGAATTGAATGATCCTGTAGTACAGCGGGAGCGATTTGCCCAACAACTCAAGGTACTATCATTGCTGGGTGCAATTTTTGCTAGTACTCTCGGGAAGCAATTCTGAATTGAATCTGCGTGGTATTCAGGATAGGCAATCTGGAGATGATGAGGCCATGGCTTTGGATGAAACGTTCTGTACCACACTTGAGTATGGTTTGCCTCCAACTGCCGGCTGGGGGATGGGTATTGATAGGCTTGCCATGCTTTTGACTGACTCACAGAATATTAAGGTGATCTCTCTCTCTCTCTCTTGCATTCACAGGCTTGCACGCCCACGCACAATCATGCACACATGCAGCTTATGTTTTGCTTTCTATGCTAACAGGAAGTACTCCTCTTTCCGGCTATGAAACCGCAAGACGAGCCTCCGGCCAAAGGTACAAATCTGCATATCTGTTGCACGAGAATGTCATAATTCAGCCGATTTTATAGGTTTTGTGCCTGATGGCTGAGTGGTTATCTGGCAGCTCCGTCGTCTTAGGGATGTTGATGTGCTTAAAATCTGGAACATTTTCGTCCACTCGAGTGGAAAGCACCATCCACATGGAATCATAGCCAATACCTCGCACTATGACCCAAAACTATCAGGGTATCTACATTACTTTTTAAGTGCAAATTGGAAGTACTGTTGCTGATAAGCCGGCCATGGGGATGTGGAAGCATACTTTGTTGGCACATTATTAATTTGATCCTTGGATGCTTTGGTACTTATTTTCTTTATATTATAAGTACATGAAATAGGTAATGCTTATTTGTTAAAAGAGTATATTTTGTCTATCGTACACTTCGGCTCAGAGTTGATTGATTGATACATAGCTGAGGCAAGTTTTCTTCATGTTCCTTAACAGTGAACAGACATGGGATTTGATGAAATGCATCTAACCAACCAAATCTGATAAGTATATTCATTTAGTAATGATTTTGGACCATAGTAAAGTCCAACTACATGGAAAAATAAAAAATGTCGTTTTATATGAAGAGATGTAGTGGAAGTTCAATGGAATGTTGAATGCAAAGAGAAGTTTCAGGAAAATGGAGATTGTATGCCTGTATGGATGGTGGCTGGGGAAACTGTTTCTATTCCAAAAGTGTTCCGGGAACACTTTTGGAGCAGAAATGCGTATGGTTCAAAAATGTTCCGCGGAACATTTTTGTGCCAGGGAACACTTTTGAATGAACAAAAAAAACTTGCTTCTAAGATTTTGGAACACTTTTTGGAACACTTTTGAAACCACCATTCATCGTCGCCGACGTAGCTACCACCCGCTATCTGGCTAAAAGTCGGCCGCCTCCGTCGGTCGCCGGCCGCCGCCACCGCCGGCCGCCGTCGCCAATTGCCAACTGAAAAAAGTATTTTTTTTTAAAACTTACCAAACGCGTTTTTTTCCCAAAAATCGTAGTTTTGAACAGAAACACAAAAAAATGTTTCAGTTCAAAAAATGCTCTCAGGAACAGAAACGCTACCATACGCAGCATTGGCAAGACCTTTGCAACTTGTTGGTCCCTCTAAGAAGTGGGCCTAGCAAACGTAAAAAGCCCAAACTCAGTCTCATTTTGGACCATGGTATTTTAAACCTTAACTAGGTAGGCATCATAATGTTGGTGAAGTTTCCCCTTTTACTTTCTTTCCTTTTTTACCCTTTTTTAAACTATGGCCCTCCCAATGCATGATGGTGATAGGTCATGGAAATTAATCTATTCTAAGAAGCTTATGCTGATATATCTTTTTGCCACTAATCCTTTTCTAGTTAATTTGACAATCTGAATGCACCACCCTAAGTCACTCAACATTCGATCGAGGGCTACCACATCTCAACATAGAATAAAAGGGCTTCGTGTATCATGTTTCATATCTTCTGCGAGTCAATAATACTGTAAATTTTCGTATTGTGCTCCATTGTATTTACCAATATAAGAGTCACAAAAAAATGTACTAGATCTATATTTCATAAGATAATACCTTGTTCAATGGAGGGTCCAAAGAACTCTCTCTCTCTCTCTCTCTCTCTCTCAATAATAAACATAAGGATTTATACCATGAAAAACTTCAAACTGGTACACCTATGATAAATTTACTTTAAATTATTTTTTTAACTATGAAAAACCCTAAACTGGTACAATTGTGACAAATTTACCCTAAACTATTTTTTTACTACAAAAAACCCCAAACTTGTACATCTGTGACAAATTTACCATTCGTTAAATTCGATTAATATTGCGAAAAATTTCAAATTGATACATTTGTGATAAACAAACTGGTACACTTGTGACAAATTTACTCCAAACTATTTTTTTTACCATAAAAAATCATAAACTGGTATATCTGTGAAAATTTACCCTAAATTAATTTTTTTTACTACAAAAAACCCCCAAACTTGTACATATGTGACAAATTTACCATTCGTTAAATTTGATTAATACTGTGAAAAATTTCAAATTGATACATCTGTGATAAACAAAGGGTAAAAACCCTAAACTGGTACACTCATGAACTGCTACGTGCCATCTAAATGAGCAGTTTGACAGTTAAATTTAACGAAAACTAACGAAGAGTAAATTTATCATAAATATACCAGTTTGAGGTAAATTTGTCACAAGTGTACCAGTTTAGGGTTTTTCATGGTCAAAAAAATAAATTGGGATAAATTTGTCATATGTGTATCAATTTAGAGTTTTTCGTGATATAAACCCTAAACATAATGATAAATTTGGAGCTGGGGAGGGGCAACAAAAGGCCAAGCCAAGTTGGGTAAGTGTGAGGATTGGACATTCCATATTCACAAGAAAGAATCATAAGCCATGCCTGATTTTTACACTATCCAAACGCAGCTTTTGAGCACTTGGCTCCAAAACTCTTTTGGCTCCTCTCTTTTGTCTCAAGAAGACAAGGCCACAATGTTCAAGAATCTCCATGATGAGGACAGAGAAGAAAGGGAAAAAAGAGAGAGAAGCAAGAGAGAGTGGCGAGAGCATCGCGCAACAGAAAAGGTCACTCATTCATGGATATGATTAAGTCCTTTTACACACTTTCAAAAATGATTCTTTTTGGACTCTCTTCAACTCTTTATTCTAACCCACCCACCATCTATGTTACACGAGACATGAGACACGACGTGCGACACGATATGACACAATATGCCGACACGTGAATTTTAAAAAAATAAAGAATTCCGACACGTTGCGACACGTATATTAAATATATATTTTTATATATACATGACAAATTATCAATTTTTTGAAGTCATAATGACACCAATAACGAGAATTTCACTTAGATATATTGAACTCATGCAGCATAAGCGTTAGATCACTTAGTCTATTTCGTCTAATAAAATTCTTTTTTACATGAGAGAGGTCTCGGCAATTGAGTTCGGGAAAATGTTTATTGTAATATGAAATAATGATTTTTCTCAAAGATGTAAAAAAAGGCAAGATGCACACATCGATCCATGGGATCACATTGACCCATGTCCCAAATCAACACAACAAGCACAACATAACATATTATAATCTCAATCTAGGATTGATTTTACGCTATCGTGCTCCATTTCCTCTAAAAATTTATTATTTCGGTAATGAAAGGCATTAACACAAAACTATTATATATATTGATAACATTCCTATCACAATAAAACGTTTACTATCTTAGGAAACTATTGACGAGAAAAGGGATCGTCTTCTCTTCTTGGATATAATCCGTGCCATAAAAGTCAGTTTCCATCAATTTCGAAATCATCTGACATATGTCATAGTCATTCTAAGGCTTTTGCGTATTGGCCCTTTTGGGGATGAAAAACACGAAGTGTATTTTGAGTGCTCGAATGATTGTAATCTTCGTTGTTAGTACAAGAGAATTCCGTGCTGCTTCCTCATGGAAATAGGTTTCGATATTCAGTTACGTAAAAAAATATTTATCTGATAGTATTATGAGAAATGATACAATCCTAAACGTAGATCTATACACCATCACTACATGAGTACTCATTAATTCAAAAATCATGTGATAAAAAAATAACTGACAATACTCTCCCTATCAGACAACAATTCCCTTAATTTTTTTTATGTCATATCAAAAGAAACGTATTTTATTTTTTAATGGAGCCATGTGAGCTTATGTGGATTGATTGAAAAGCATATTTAAAACAGCCTTAATTTATTTACCGAGTAAGCAAGATATAGGCCCAATAAGATTTGAGGGATTAAGTTAAAAGAATAATTTACTTCTCAATGACCTATCTACATATTATTGATTATATTTGAATATTCTTCTTATGTTTAAGCAGTAATTGCAAGTAATTAATTGTCAGTAATCTCGTTTAGTCACATTTTCTATTAATGCGGCCTCAGGGCATGGGCCGAAGGGGAAGTGATGGGCATAACCCTCCAAATTGCGTCATATCGACCGGGCCTTAAAGATTGCACCAGGGCTCACCTTTTTTTTTTTTTTTTCTTTCTTTTCAAACCACCACGGCTCACCTTATGCATAGGAAAATGAGAGCTTCTGATGGATTTCGGAGTCATGAGAAATATGAAACTTAAGGGGTAGAAACCTAGGAAGCAAATCTTATTCGCACTCCTCCTTTTTCTCTAGACTCGTAACTTCGACGAATGGGCCGAGGTGGCTAGCTCTAAATGGTTATCGGATGGAGCCATCCATCTAACGAGTTGGAACTTCCATTTGTTGAGCAGTTCCTCTACAGTTCGGGAACTGAAGAATCGTATGATACAAATTGATGCCCGATGTTCTCTTCAAGATGGAGACCGAGCATCAAAGAGAATATTTGTTCAACCTACAAAAAGAGATCAAGATTCCGATATCTGCTTGCTTGTGATCCAAGAGGCTTAGCAAGAGTGTTGTGTTTAAGGTACAATGATAACATTGTTGCGGAGGTGAGCCTCCGTTGCGATTATTTTATTTCTATTTTCAGTGCCTAAGATTATCAACATTTGAAAAGGACGACGCTATTTTCACTCCTATTTTGGCTACGACACTCCTTTTTGCTAGGTAACTTACCAAAATACCCTTTTCTTTCTTTAATTAATTTTTTTTATCAGACTAATCCAAAAATCTACCTTTATTTTTGTTGATCTTGATAAAAACGGAAAAGGAAAATTGATCACAAAATGGAAATGATTAATTTGTTAAAAGCATAATAAAATGTCAAACATATTTTTATTTATGTATGTATTAACAAAGGATAAACACATAAAGGAAAAAAAAGTAAAATTTTGTGTTGTTCAACTCTTGATATAAAGAAATGAATTATATTGATTGTAAATTCAGTCTCATAGCAAGTGGATAAAAAATTTAAAATATGCTTAAATTTTTTCCCTAAAAAAATCTTACTCGAGTTTGAAAGTGCAGCATGTGTAAATAAATTTTCATCCCCATCTTGCAATTCATATTAAAATGTGAAAAGCTAAAAAAAGCACAAATAAAAGATTTTGTAACTTTAGAAACCTACATGTCTATTTGAAAATTACCCAAAAATCAAAATATGCTTGATAATTATATTGGATTTCAAATTTCAAATAAATTTTCCCTTAAAATTATTTCATAAAAAATATATAGTTAATTGTGTGTTTATAAGCCGTTATAACCAGAAATTGCTAACATTTTATATAGCTTTTCCAGTTAAAAGCATGATATCGTAAATTAAGAACAACGAACTTCTTTACGAAAAGTGATAACATGATGTATTGTAAAATGATATTTTATTGAGTGTAATTTGACATTTATATTGTAAATTTAATGGGCGGCGCTATTTCCACTCCTTGCATGACTTAAACACTCCCTTTCACAAATGTATTGACTATGTTACCCTTCGATGTGGGACCCATTTTGTTTTTTCTTTTCTTTTTTTCTTCCACTTTCCTTTTTCTTGTTCTCACTTGCATTGAAGTGTATCGCAGATTTCTTTATCTTCCTCGTCTGAGATCTCTATGCACACCAACGAATAGGTTTCAAGAGGAACGCCTTTGAAATTAGAATATCTCGATGACTTCCATAATTACTCGGTTGGAGTGATATGAGAAATCCATTCATGATTTTTAGAATGCGAATAAGAAGTCATTTTTGCTACGAATGTTTATGAATTCAATCGAATATCTCATTGCTCGAATTTACCAGAATTAACAGCTCTTTGAGATTACTCATCTAGATAAAAAAAAAAACAAGATCATGAAAGCATCAAATACTATATCAACAAAATCATTCTAGAAATAGTCTCGATCACGTTAAGAATACGACTTCTCATCTCTAGAAATTATTGAATAATTCAAAAATAATATGTTTGGAGTTGATACAATTATTTTACCGCATCGGTTGATTTTTTTCTTGTCGTTCATCCTCAGATTAGGGGAGGCGGCGTCATCCTTAGAGTCGGGAGTTCATAATCAACAAAACCACAAAAAAGGGAAGTGGAAGAAAAATAAGAAACAAATAAAATAGAACCTAAATGGGCCCAACATTTGAGTCTTTGCTGATATATAATTCTAAATGAGGAAAAAGCAAGGGGTAATATGGTCAGTACATTATGAAAGTGAGTGTTTAAGCCAAATTGGGAGTAGAAAAAGCACGACCCAATTTAATATTTAAAAGGAAAAATAGAAATAAAGGAAATTATGATGGTTAGGTTGACAATAAAAAGAAACAATAACTTGAAGAGAAGAAGGGTATTTCGGTCTATTGATTGAAAAGATGAGTATCTTAGCCAAAATAGGAGTGAAAATAGTGCCTTCCTTTGAAAATTATGTATTTAAACTTTCTAACTTACTTTTTTGTTCAATCGAACGATGGTATGTTTGTTTTCGGGATTCGAGTATAAAATGTTTGAGGCTTATCATATGCATATGATTGAGATTTGATAAATTTATTCCAAGTTCATCAATGCATTTTCCATTCCCACCTCCTATGTCTCTTTATCCATACATATTCATTTCAAGTACAACTTCCCTTTTATCACCACAGGCAATCAATATAGGGAAATAGCAGTCTTAGGGACCAGCCTTTGCTATTGTCAATTAGGGGTGAGCGGTTCCAGGTTCCGAGTAGGTTCCACCTCGAACCTGGAACCTACCCTCTGGTACAGGTTCCTCATTTTTCGGAACATGGAACCTACCCTGTCATAGGTTCTGGATCCGGTTCCATGGTACCCTAGAACCTGCCAAGCCGCGAGAAAAGATTTTTTTAAAATATGAATATGCAAGCTCAAATGTGAAGTAATACCTATTTATACTATAACACCCTTTATTATCTGTCGTCTTCATCTGTCGGTGTTGCTCGCATCCTATGGACTTGAAAGAGCCCAACTAAGATTGTTTCCCACAGAGAAGTCCTTTTCTTGCAGGTTACTGCAATCTAGTGGTTTACATAAACCAAAATATGATAGTTTCATATGACCATTTCTGTCAAGCAGCAAGTTGTTAGGCTTGATATCTTTGCAACATAAGATGGCAAGATGCATAATTAGTCATTTCAATGAATCGTAAGGGAAACAACTATAGGAAATAGAAGTAGATAATTAACTATTAACAATGCACAATTGAGGAAAGTTCAAACACTGATATAGGAAATTAGGATTTTTGTTTTATAACATATACGGTTCCGGTTCCTCAAAATGAGGAATCGAGAACCGGACCCGGACACATCGGAACCGGGAACCAGATCGGAACCGATAGTTCAGTTCTCCGGTTCCCGGTTCTACCCGGGAACCATGCTCACCTCTATTGTCAATGAATCCTGGTGTTTACCGCGCACGAATTGTCGTGCGTCGAAAATAAAATCGATAAGATGTTAGAGGATTCTGGCAATGAAATGGCTTTTGAAAGTTCAAAACTTGGCCATGGCATTGTTAGCTGTGTCAACATTGAAAGTGGAATGACTTCATACCTGTGGATTTTGACCGGAGTCTTCTTCAGTGCAGGTGATTGATTCTCTCTCTCTCTCTCTCTCTCTCTGTGAGATTGCCAGATCAACTTGTTTGTGTTGCAAGCAAAAGTCGTTCCCCTGTCCATTGCGCTGTTTCTGATAGATGGTAATGACGAACAGGATTTGGGCTCTCCCTGCCATTTCTATTCTTTTATCCTCTTGGTTAAAAGTCTTTATGTCTTCAACGGGTTGCATGCACTGAAGTGGGAACGCCGGCAATGATGTCTCTCAAGAATCATTAGTTTTAAACTGTCTTCATCAAGGCCACTATACTATCAGAAAGGGGCGATCCTCTCTTTTTAAACGGTACGTAATGTACTTAGTAAAATCCACAAAGACCGAGATGGGACCTTGCAGGAAGTGACTTGGTCAAACCGGATTCAAGCGGGCGGCACAAGTGGTGTGCACCGCCAACTGGCAACATGGCTGTTACCAGAGGAGAATCTAACACTAACAGTAAGTCAATACTTTTCATACGTTATAAGAATCGTGGTTGCTGGGGACCGTAGCTGCTGATGTTTTTCCGGCGAATGTCCCTTCAGTGCTGCCACCTACCGTTTGCCTGAAGACTTCTATCCCAATCACGGGCCACTTACAATTATCGACACCTCTTCAACGTGCTCTACTGGAACATTTCTGCTTAACTATCATCATCATCATCAATGTTTGTTTCAAAGTGAGGTTATGTTAGCTCATTCAACATTTGTTTTTGTATGAATATGAAATCAGAGTGAAGGACATTGGGAAATTATGGAGAATACGAAATTCAGATAATATTTTCCATGAACACTATTTCTCTGGACTTTGCGCAATCTGATGAACAAAAATATGTAAATTTTCGATGACCAACTGAAAAAACTAGCCCCATAGCAACATAAAATAGGCAAATCCTAACACAGATAATTACTAAGAGAAAGACACTTCCAAATGTCTAGCAAAAATCCTACCTCAACATAAGAGACAAGGTCCGATCGATATAGTGCTACCTCAAAAACTTGGTTCAATCCATAGAGGTGGAGCATCAACCCATTGAGGTGGATCAGCATTAATATCGGCTTTTTTGATCAAACTCAATACTTCCATCTTCCATGTGGTATGTTCCTACATCCTGGACGTTGCTAAAGTAAATGCAGTTTGGCTTGATACCGCGCTGGTTCTCATCAACATGTACTGAAAAGGAAGAGTTAAAACCCACAAAGAGGGATGCGTTCTCTATGCTCTCAAGCTCCGTCCACTTTCTAGTATATAAATCAATGGAGAAAACCTGGAAACTAATGGTCCAACCCTCCGTTGTTAATTGGAAGACCAGCAACAGACGGCCCGCCATCTCCACCAAAAAAGCATTCGAGGAAAACATTATGGTATCGTTAAATTCCGGGGGCGCCGCCAGCACAACTTTTATTGGATCTGGTCCATCCATATCACACCTTACTATAACACCCCGAGAGTTTACTGCAACAAATTGTCCTTGGTAATGTATGACATCAGCAAAACAATCATTCGGGTCCGGGAGTGTCAACAGTTTCCACTCCTCATTGCCAGGTTTCCAAAAGCCTAATGGTCCATGGGGCGCGTAAATGACCATGACCCCATAGTTTGGAGACGAAGCGGGGTTTGCAGACAAGACAAATCTGTGGATATCCGCAGTAAATCTCTGCTGTCTGGAGACTTTCTTCGCACTAGGAAGCTTAATGACGTCGTCGCGACAGCGATTGGCTACACGTGATAGGGGATTCAGCATATGGATTCCTGAGTCTGTGATGGTGAAGATCCAACCCCGTGAAGACAAGCAGCTCTTCCCCTTCACTTCTGGCAATAGAATTTTGTGAACTCGCAAACTGAAGAGGCTTATGAGATTACAACTATATTTCTGGATATACATTGCTACAATAAACAAGCGAGGAATATATGGTCGAGCCAATAGAGAAAATAAAATAATGTCAATTTTGTCACGTCTTGGTATCGTAAAAAGTGGAGAAAATTGCAAACAGGCGGACATGCATAGCGAAGGTTTGAGTAAAAGTGAGAAAGTTGTGAAAAAAAAAAATCCAATTTAGTAAATTCTTGTGATACGATATGCTTTTCGATTTATAGAAAGATCCATTTAGTTTTGATTAGAGGTGGCAAATGGGTGGGTCGGGTCGGGTATGGGTCGGGTCGAATATGGTCCGACCCATATTGACCCATATTTAATGATCCAAACCCGATCCGACCCGCGACTGACCCATACCCGACCCAACCCGTTTTAACCCATATTACCAAAACACAATAATTTTTTTAAAAAATAATATTTCTAAAATAGTTCCCGACCTCGGTCCCGGTCCCAGCCCCGGTCTCGATCCCGGTTCCGGTCCCAGCCCCGGTCTCGATCCCGGTTCCAGTCCCGGTCACGGCCTCGACCCCGGACTCGGCCTCGGGACCCCGCCCCGGCCCAGGGACCCGGACCAGGCCCCCCAGCCCCGACCTCGGCCTCGGCCCAGGTCCTGAGACCCGACGACGGCCCCGGCCCCGAGACTTGGCCCCGGCTCCCGGCCCCGGACCCGGGACCCAGGACCCAGGACCCGACCCCCGCCCCCGCTCCCTGCCTCGGACTCGAACCCAGACCAGGCCCCGGCCCTGGGACCCGGCCCTGGGACCCGGGACCCGGACCCGGCCTTGGGACCCGGGACCCGGACCCGAACCCGGCCCCAAACCCTGTCCCAGGACCCAGCCCTAAAACCCGGCCCAGGGCCCCGGATCCGGACCCGGCACCGTGGCCCGGACCGAGGCCCGGACCGGGTCCTGGTCCTGGGACCAGGCCCCGGACCCGGACCCGGCCCCGGCCCCGGTCCCTGCCCCGGGACTCGGCCTCTGCTCCGGCACCAGGCCCCGGCCCCCGCTCCCTGCCCCGGCCCTGGGACCCGGACCCAAGACCCGAACCCGACCCTGGCCCCGGGACTCGGCCCCGGCTCCCGGCACCTGGCCCCGGCCCCCGCTACCTGCCACGGCTACGGACCCAGCCCCGGCCCTAGACCCGGTCCCGGGACCCGGCCCCAAGACCTGACCCCGGCCCCGGACCCGGGACCAGGAACCGGGGCCCGGACCTGGCCCCGGACCAGGACCCCGCCCCGGCCCCGGACCCGAACCCGGACCCGGACCCGGACCCGGTCCCAGGACCCGACCCCCGGCCCCGGACTGGGACCCGGCACCCGGCCACGGACCTGGCCCCGACCCCGGGACTCGGCCCAGGCCCCGGACCAGGACCCGGACCCGGACCCGACCCCGGACCAGGACCAGGACCCGGACCCGACCCCGGACCCGGCCCCGGCCCTCGAGCCCCGGACCCGGAACCGGCCTCGAGACCTGGCCCCAGCCTCGGACCCGGACCAGGCCACGGCCCCGGACCCGTCCCCGGACCCGGTCCCGGTCACGTCCCTTGCCCCGGTCACGACCCCGACCCCGGGACCCTACCCCGGCCTAGGGACCCGTCTCCGGGACCCTGGCCAGGCCCTAGCCCCGGCCCCGGCCCCGGCCTCGGCCCCGGTCCCGAGACCCGACTCCGGCCCCTGTCTAGGGACTCGGCCCCATCCCCGGACCTGAGGACCCGGCCCCGGACTAGGGACCCTATCCCTGCCCTGGGACTCGGTCTCGGCCATGGCCCCGGACTCGGGACCCGATCTCGGCCCCGTCCCCGTCCCCGGACCCACCCCCGAACTCGGCCCCTGGACCCGGCCCCGGCACTCGGTCTCGGAACACGCCTTGGCCCTTGAACCTGACCTCTGGACCAGGCCTCGGGATCGGGTGCCGGTCCCGAGACCATTTGTAACTTGTGGAAGAATGTTGTCCTTATGAGTCGAAAGTGGATCAATATGGGTCGAAAGTGGGTCCATGTTGGTCGAAAATTGATTTAAGTGTGACCCATTGTTAACCCGTTTTTAGTGAACCTTTTAAAAGTTAATGACTCATATTTGACCCATATTTTACAAATATGGGTCCAATATGGGTTTGTGACCCATATTGCCACCTCTAGTTTTGATCAAACAAGTTGACACACTTCATAAAAAAAAAGAGATCTAATGATTTTCATGCAGCGAAATTTTATCAACTGATTTTGGATACAATTAGTTTTTTGAGGAAACTTTTAGTTATATATCGGAAATAGATCTCTAAATAAACTTAAAAGTGTGTTTTGAGAATTAACACGATCATCTGCTAAAGCGGAGCAATCGCAAGGATACTAAATAGGTAGATTTTAGATTGCGCCTTAATTAAAGATACAAGTATGGTATCGTCGAATTGAAGTTTTATGGTACACTTTCTGATTGCCAAATATAAAATATGTGGTCGCCTTGTTTAGATAGAGAATCTTTAAGTCTAAATACTTTTAGTTAGGAATATTTAGCTTCCTTTATTTTGTTCCCTATTACTATTTCAATTTTTTTAGTCGATTCCTGATCTCGTCTTGTTACTTTAAATAAGTGATGTAGCCATGTAGGCCAATGGCCACAAAAATTACTTCAATGTAAATTGAGAAGGGATTTTTTTTTATTTATCCTTAACTATTACGTCGAGTACGCAAGGTAATGGAGTTGAAATGGAGAAAAAAGCCCACTTCAACTTAGGGCCGGTTTGACAATTGGGCCTGGAGAAGTGAATTACCGAAATCCTAGAGTTGGTCCAGCCAAATCGGCCCGATCCTCGGGAAGATGCCAAGACGATCCCAATCGAGTGGCTCCACAACACGTGTGGGCTTAACCATGAGATGTCATCCATTAATATAAACAGATCATAGTATGTTATGTTCGAACCGGGCGAAGTTCTATCTGAACTCGAGTGAATCGGGGGAACGCCGACTCATAATTCATCCGATTCGGGGTGAATCGAGTGAGCATGCACTCAGTTTAGGGTGAGACATGGCTTTCCTAGTGTTTTACTAAAGAGCACCATATTTGTTAAAGGTCATAATCGTCATGTCGCTATTATTATTACTACGTCATGTCGCTATTGTCAATGCTACAATCACTACTCCTTCGTTAACGATTATTCTCTTTTTCTACGGCTTTTAATCGTGCTACACATCAAATGAGGCCAACTCGTGTCGTTACGAAATCATGTAGCTTGGCTGGTCGTCCGACTATACCCCAATTATGTAATTGAGTTTTCAAACACGAGTTTGATGTACGATATTATGAATTTTGGTATTTTCACTTAAAGATCTCATCTAAGCCCACCCACCAAGTAGAAATATATATCCGTAAAAGCTCCATTTCAAAGAAACCGGGCTCGTTGGGAAATTGCGTAAACCTCCCAACATCACAAATTAAGGGGGGGAAAAAGGAGAAGAAAATGAGGATTTGAAAAATAAGCAATATCAATTGAAATAATTGTACCTCGCCCAATAGCAGAAAAAGAAATAGCAAGTGGCAAAAGGTAAAGGACGAAGAAATTATTATGATAAGATTCCGTTTGTTTCGTGAAAAATGAAGGATTTTTGAAATAGTTACTAAATAAGAAATATTCTCGCATGCAACGCAAGAAGAGTCTGCGTTTATTCTTCTGCTCCTCGAATTTAACATGCTTTCATTTCTGGCTTTTGAAAGCGCATGAGTAGGTCATGTAATGAATCAAATTAAAGATTATTGCAATTTGGAAAGCGTAAGGAAGTTGACGTTCATAGTTTCTGATTCTAGTCATTCAAATATTTTATAATTTGATAGTGTTACAGTAACATTTCCACTTTGCGATTCTGCTTTAGTTTAGTTTGGTTTTAATATTCATCAGGTGTAATTCTCTTCACCGCGATAACAAGACATAGCAAATGTTGCATGTTTCATCACCAAGTACAACATGTTAAGCTTGCAATTCCGTTTACCCTCGCCATCATAGGGTGAGGTTAAGGTTTGGCTTTGCCCAACCATGGCAAGGACGAGCCTCGTCGGATATGGGCATGGCCGACCTCGCCATGCTGGGTGAGTTTGCCTCGCTATGTTAAGGATGTGGCAGCCTCGCGATGTTAAGGGCAAGGTCATGCCTTGCCATGGTTGGGCGAGCTTGACCTCGCCCAACGACAATGGCGAGGCTTGGCCGACCTTGCCCTCGTCGGCCCTGTCCTCTAGCTGGTCGTTAGATCGGCGACCGGCTGAAGGTAGAGGAATGGAAGAAAAAAATTTAAAAAAAAATCAAAAAACTTAATTAAAATTTTCGCCACATTAGCATTGGCATCCACGTCAGCGCCGGCCGGAAGGATTGAATTGACACAAATACAAAAGAGTTAGGACTAAATTTGTACCAACACAAAAGATATATGTGTGTGTGTGTGTGTGTGTGTGTGTGTGTGTGTGTGTGTGTGTGTGTGTGTGTGTATGTATGTATGTATGTATGTATGCATGCATGCATGCAATTTTGAGTGTAGATACTGAAGGGTATTTCATACATTTGCTAATTAAGATCTATATACGAAGCGGAATTAAATAGATCTACATACCCATAAACATGAAGCGCGGATTGCAGCCATACGTTGATCAAACCATCGTAGACGTCCGATTATATTGGATCTTCAAGCCTTGAGATCAAACTCGAATCACTGATCGATGAGGTATATCACGTAAAACGAACATACCTCGAATCCACAGATTAAGAGCCCTCATCGCAAGTGAGTAACGATTCCAGATCCGGCGATCGATCGTCGTCGAGAGAGAAATATGTAGTGTGTTTTTGGGAGAGATTCTTTGGAGGTTGGAGAGAACGACCTACGTTCTGTCCGATGGCTGAAAAGCCTAATACCTCTCTCTCTCTCTCTTTCTTTTTAGAATAGGAAACAAAATCCTATTAATTGCAAATTATCGCAATTATGGAAATCGGCAATTTAGCCCTTATTTGGGCGCCAATTTCCAACATCTCCCACTCGCCCACAAGGGGCTAAATATCTCTCTTTCTCTTCTCACTGCTAAGTTCATATGGGCAAATAATCCGTGCGACCAGCATACTATGAGAGCTCGTTGCTATACATCTGTTAGGAGTATATAGCAGCTCAAAATGAGCACATAACCTCAGAGTAGATTCAGTATGCAGTACCCTAGATCAATCAGTCACATTTACATCACATCTCTCTTGATCTCTTTGAGTACTCAAATACAATTCATTGTATTCACAATCATGATTAAACTCATATAATCATAATTGGTCGACCTGTGAACACAAAGATTGAATGTGACATTAAGAATTGATCTTCCTCTTCCTTTAAACCTCTCAATCTCAGTTCAGTTCGCTTTTCTAGAAATGTCCCATTAGATCGAATCAATCTCATAACCATAGGCAACACTCTAAGATAGCGAACACCGAAAAGGAATCTTGAGAATAAGTAAGAGTCGTAAGGGGACTAAAATTGAGGAACTCTTGTCCTCAAGAGTCTCACACGGCCACAGAGTTGAGATTTAAACTCTTGCCAACTCATCTTGGTCGTCTCATGCATACGTAATATGAAGTACGTATTACGGTATTCTCTCCTTTCCCATGGAGCGTATGTCTTCTAACTTTTAATACCGTACAGATGATAGCTCAGACATACTCAATGTCTAACTTGAGTTCACAAATCTACTCTCTTCAAAATAATCCATCAGAACTCACATCTGGCATTAAAGACAGATAAAGTGAAATATGTGGGATATATCACTTTCGATATTTCACTTTCGGACATAATAAATATTATGGCATCATCTTAACACTTTAGTTAAGGCGACAACTATATTTGAATCACGAGCTCTCAATTATCACCTAGATAATGAGCTTAAATTGTCTCATCTCTATTTATCACGTATTAAATAGAGGCGATTACCCGTGTGAGTGGGCTAATCTCTAATCTGTTCGACATACTTTCTCAATATAATGCACTAAGCATTAATATGCATAAATGTCATACAAACTCATAGACATCAATAATGATAACAAATACCATTAACTGTGAACATTGGGAAATATTAGTATCCAGTACTCCCACTTTTATGCACTTCTAGAGATTTCAATATATGGAAACTAATCATTTTGCCAACACATGACTGAGGAGCAACATCTCTAGGTACTCTCTTCATAGAAGAGCCGCTATTATTATGTGCATGTATGTGTACTGTATGTTCACATATTTTTTACAACTATGTCTTTCACAAAAGACATATTGCATGTCTGTTTGCTTGGTCTGGCAATGGATCTTTAGTGTAAGCTCTTGTTGCTTAGCTGTCACAATCAACTAATAATTGTACCTGCAGCATCCTTAGCAACATCTCACTAATCCAAACATCTCTTAAACCAAACATTCTTGTACTGCTGTTAATAACACACGAGATCACCTTTCTCGTGGATAAGGCTATGCACGTTTGCTTAACACCACAAAATCAATTTCCATCGTGGATAAGGCTATACACATTTGCTTCTTACTACTCCAAGATATTGTGCCACTGCACAGTAAGAATACAAATTTAGAGGTAGATTTTCTCTCATCTAAACCTCTTCCTCAGTCAATATCAGTATAACCTTTCAAGGTACAGATCTCTACTTGAACTTAACAGAAAAACGTGGCAGTACTTTTCAAATATCTCAGAGAATTCTCTTGATGGCAATCCAATATGCTTAACCTAGATTAGAGTGGTACACATACCATTCCAACCACATAACAAATATTAGGTTTTGTACACAACATAGTGTACTTCAAGCATTCAAGTACCAACATATGGAATATTTTCCATTTCTGCATTTTCTTGTGGAGTCTCAAGACATATTTCGTGGATCAGAAACGAATCCTTTGGCATTTGCCTAACCATTCCCATTGGATAGAGAGATACCATGAATCTCTTTGGGCCAAAACTGGGTTGGCATAAGTATAGCACCATCCGGCGAATAAGCCACACATGTAATATGAGTATGTTCGGGTTTATAATCTTGCATACAAAATCATTCGATGACTTTATCCATATAAGTCTTTTGTGAAAGAGATCACAATCTCTTTGAACAATATATTGAAATCTTAATTTCAAGAATGTATGCAGATTCGTCCATATCTTCTTATTTCAGAACTGGAACATAACAAATCTTGAATGTATTAACAAACTCCATATTGCTTCAAGCAATCAGTATATCATCAACATATAATGATAATATCACATACTGATCTTTGGATCTTTTGATATATACGCAATGATTTTCATCAATTATTACAAAATCATATACCACTAAGGTATTACAAGAAATTATATACCATTATCTCAAAGACTGCTTAAGGCCATATATCGATCTCAAAAGTCGACATACTTTTTTGTTCTTGGCCAATTGAAACAAACCTAACGGGTTGTTTCATACAATTTTTTTTTAATTTTTTTTATTCTCCATTGAGAAAAGCAGTCTTTACATCCATATGATGTAATTCAAGATCCATACTAATCACTATTGCCGGAATAAGGTGAATTGAGGTAAATCTCACCACTGGAGAGCAAACCTCTTCCCAATCAATTACTATTAATTGATTATACTATTTCACCACAAGGCGAGCCTTGTATCTCTTAATCAAGTCATTAGCTTTACGCTTTAATTTTGAGAACATATTTGCTCCAATGGCTTTATGTCCATTCAGAAGATCAACCAGTTCCCAAACTTGGTTTGATCTCATTGACTCCATCTCTTTTTCCATTGCTTATATCAATTTTTTTCTTATCAGGGCAAGTTAGAGCGTCATTTACATTCCTTGACTCATCATCTTCTTATGGAGCAACCATGAAAGCTTTTCCTTCAATGTCTAAAACGTCGACAAAATGACGAAGAACGCTTTTTCAACTTATTCGCTAAATTGATGATTATACACTTAGTACATCATTCTCCATTACACTCCCACTTGGCAACTTATTCGCCGTATTGAAGATTGTACATTTAGTACATCATTCTCCATCCCACTCCCACTCGGATTGAACAACAACATCTCATTCATGTCAAGCAGTTGCAATTGAGAAGATTGTACACTTAGTACATCATTTTCCATTATACTCCCACTCGAATCAGATAATGATGGCATCTTCTTCACATCAAGTGGTTGCAATTGAGACTTGTTTGAAACAAATTCCCCACTTCTCACATTGCTCCCACTTGGATGGATGCCCCAATAGTATCATTATCACTATCCAAGATCTTAAATGGAGAATAGTCTTCATTTGTCTCACCCTTTTTCAGAAAAATTTCATTCACTAAGAATGTGACATCTCGTGATTCATAATCAGTTACACTCACCACTTTCTAATACATACCCTTTCGAGTGCTCTCAGTGTCACATGAAGACACTCTTTTATGCCTCTAGAGCCCGATTCCCATACCAGTGGGAGAAACCGTGTATATAGGAAGCATATCAAAATCTGAGAAAACTCAAATCTCATTTTCAACCTGTCCACAACTCATATGGAGTGGTAGTAACTGATTTAGAAGGCACATGGTTAAATATATAGACATCAATCGACAAAAAATTTCACCCCAAAAGGTGATAGGCATATTAGCCTATGCCATCATAGACCTAACCATTCTCATTGGTACCTGTTTCTTCTCTCTGCGACTCCATTATGTTGAAAATCGCTGGAATAGTTAACTATTTTTCTATTCCTTTTTCATCACATAAATATCTGAACTGATCAGATAGATATTCTTAACCTCGATCGGATCGCCCTTTTTTTTAAATAATATTTTTTTTTAAAGTTCAGAAAATAGAATTTCTTGAAGCAACTTATGCCTCAAATTTATGAGAAATAAAAAATATCCGAATCGAGTATAGTCATCTATAATGTGATGAATTAAACAGTCCATGCCTTTTTCTCACATATGTTGAATCACATGTCTCAATGGATCAACTGTAAAGGAAATTCAGCTCTTGTTCCTTTTCCAAATGGTTTTCTCTTTGACTTTTTCATCAGACAATACTCACAAATAGGCAAATTGACTTTTTCAATATTGCCCTGTAAGCCTTCTTTGGCTTATCTAGATATTTGTCATTTGGTCAATGTGACCCAGCTTAGCATGCCACATATTCATATCATCACAAAAGATGTAAATAGTGAATAACTAATATTCGCATTATTGTACCTAACAATCGGTACAATGAAACCATCCGGAATCATATCAACTTGTTTCCAACGACAAGTCATCACCACCGTTATGAAAAATTTCAAACTGAAATCAAGTTTAACCAAAACAAACACGGAAACTAAATTCCATCGAGTTTTTGTAGCATATAACACTATGTAGAAATAGGGTGCGATCACCACGCATTTTCAATTGGCATGTGCCAATCCCTTCAACTTCCACATAGGAATTATTTTCCACATTTATCCACTTTGCTCCAGGTCGAACTCGTTGAAATTCCACCAAGGCATTTCTATCTTTCGTTACATGATTTGTGGCCTGTAAATCTATAATCCAGGATAAGATTCAGTCACAAAAACTGAACTAGAGACTTAAGTAATACTCTCAAGTGCACAAAGCCTTTTTTTTAGACTTCTTCGGTTCACCACAGTCATGAGCAAAGTGACCTTCATTGCCACATTAAAAAATATTTCACTCTTAAGATGTTTTTCTTGAAAGGATATTTTCCTTTCCCATATCGGTTAAACTTCGATTTCCATCCTGAAGGATCTGTTATTTTATCCTTTCCACTTCTTGAACCCACCTTGATGTTTATGCCTGGAGAACGAAACTTCATTTGATCTAGAAACATCACTCTAGTTCAAGACAGCGCATAGCGTCCTCAAAAGTCTTTACTTTTTTTTTGTGGATCAAGTGGATTTTCATAAGCACACAGCTATGAAGTAAGGAACAAATTACTGCTTGCACTTGCTACTCATCAGTCAAAAAATGACCCACTACATACAGTTCACTTATCATGTTTGACACGTGTCGCGACCCGTCCGGAAGCGGACGCGGCTAATGGATTACCGATCGTGGGTCTTGGATCGGCGCGAGCCCTCCCAGGCCCATACCAAATCGCGGCGGGAGTATTTTTCAGAAGGATTCGACGATAAAAGTCGATCGCTTTCGACCTTAGTGTGGTCGTGGTGGCATGTGCAACTTGTGCATGCATTTGGAGTCGCCACCGGTCTTTCTTGGAGGGTAGACCGGAAACCTTACTGATCGATTGGGAGAGATCGATCAGTTCTACGGAACCAGAGTTTTTGGGTTCGGGGACTTGGTTACGCTGGTGTCGTTACCAACGCCCTTTCGGTACCTAACGCGAGTGATTTTCCTAACTAGAATTTCATGCAGGCGCAAGTTCGGGTGAGGTAGGTTTGATTCAGGGTTTCATGCAGATTGGACGACTATTCCTATCAATCACAATCAATTTTTGGAAGACGATTCGCCCAAAGGGCGAAATCGTCATTTTAAGAAGGGTCGGGGTTCAAAACACCCGGAATGAGTCTTGGCCAGTTGTCTGTGGCCATTTCCTATTTTTTGGGATTTTCCTGGATTTTTTTAGAATTTTTTTTGGAAAACGGTTTGCCGGAAGGGCAAAACCGTCATTTCTGGAAGGTTCGGGGGTCAAAAGACCCGAAACAGGTCATGGCCAGTTGAATGCGGCCATTTCCTATTTTCTGGAATTTTTTAGAATTTTTTAGAATTTTCTGAATTTTTTTGAATTTTTTATGATTTTCTATTTTTTTTATTGATTTTTTGAATTTTTTTAATATTTAAAATTATTTTCCGGGCCGGGTCAGACCCGGCCCACGACCCGGACCCACGACCCAGGTCCGGCCCGCCCCTCCGCGCGACCAAAACGGCACCGTTTTAAGTATTATTATTATTTTTTTTTTTATAGAAAAAAACAAATGAAATGGACGCACCAGATTGTGCCACGTGGCCACTCCTGGTGCATCTGATCTCAGATAAGATCGGGCGCTCCATAGAAGGCCACGTGGCACGTTCTTGACCATCCGATCATTTTTATTAATATTCGAAAATTATTAGTTAAAATCACAAAAACACAGGATCGTGACACGTGTCATGATCCGGACCGTCCACCTCAGTCGCTCGAAAAGCGTCGGATCGGCCCCCACCCGGCTGACGTGGCAGCTGACGTGGCTGCCACGTCAGCGTTGACTGGTCAACAGTCGACCAGTCCGCCGGAGAAGACGACCGGCGCCGGCGATTCTCGCCGGCGCCTCGCCGGAGTTACTAAACCGACGTAAAAACGTCGTCGAAAGCTCCTGATTTTGATATTAGATCCACACCCGCGCGTCCTACATCAATAAGGCTTCAAAACATGGCCGAAATGACACCAAAAGAAAGCAAAACCGAACCTCACGATCCCGGCGCCGGCGAGCAATATGCAGAAAAATTTGCTAACTTGAAGCTTGATTCTAATCGTTCAGAGAGCATCTATGGGGGGTCAGAAGACTTACCTGAGATCACCCATTCCTCGGTGATGGCTTGAAGCTGCCCCTCGAGCTTGCGGTCCGGAACCGCGGCCGGCGAAGTTCCGGGCCGTGCTTCCGCCGTAGTTTTATGCAAAATAAAGGGTGAATCGGGTAGAGGTGTTTAATTTCAATGGGTATGCCCGTATGAAATTTAATTTCAAAAATTGTGAAACCGGTGACTAAATTGAAAGATTTTTATGCAATTAAGCCCTTTTGGCTAAAATTGATCAAATTGGAGGGCAAATTGACCCAATTGCATTTCAAAACTTTAGAATCCGATGTCATAGCTTATAAAAACCAAGAATTGAAAATTAAAAGACTCGAAAAGGATTTTTTAGGCCCGGTTCGGGATTAGGTTTGTGAAGGAACCCCCATGAACCAAGCCAAATTTCCCTAATAAAAAGTTAAAATATTAAAGAGAGAATTAAAATAAAATTTCTGAATATTTTTTTGTATTTTTTTGACCACGAATGGTATTTTTCTGGTTTTTTGGTTATTTTTAATAATCAAATAAATAACAAAAAATATTAAAAAAAATACAAAAAATATTTTTTGTTCAAAATTGGTTCCCAAGGCTAGGCTAAGGCTTCCAAAGTTGATTTTGCAATTTTTGACCTTTTTTTGCTATTTTTAATTAATTTTAGAAATAAAAACTAAAATAAAAGATGGTCAAAAATCAGGTGTCAACAGCTGCCCCTCTTTGAGAGTGAGCTCGTCAGAGGTTGCTTTCAAAGATAAAATGACACCTGAATCTTAACCGACTCGACTGGGGAAAAGAATTGCTATGACATCGGATCCTTAAGCCTTTTTTATGAACGCCCAAATTAATCACCGGTTTACTCTTGCAATTCAAACATGGGTCGGATTGAGAGAGGTTTACCTGAAGCTCACCTGTCGGATGCTGCCGGTTGCGATAACTTTCAAGAAGATACCTAGGACTCATCATTTTATCCTAGGGAGATTAAGCTCTGACCTGTATGGTAGGTCATACCATTATGGGATTCCTAACTGGTAGGAACCTAAGGAAGGCGCATCCCCATGCTTTGGGATTTGCCAGAGATTTTAATCCGTATGGTGGATCGGACCTTTATGTTGATCTTTGAGGTGGTATCTACCTCGTGTTGGCCCTTATGGCGGTTTCTACCATGAGTTGACCCTTCAGGCGGTTTCTACCTTTAGTTTGACCCTTCAGGCGGTTTCTACCTTAGTTTTGACCCTTCAGGCGGTTTCTACCTTTAATTGACCCTTCAGGCGGTTTCTACCTTTGGTTTGACCCTTCAGGCGGTTTCTACCGTGAGTTGACCCTTCAGGCGGTATCTACCTTGACTTGACCCTTCAGGCGGTTTCTACCTTGGTTTGACCCTTCAGGCGGTATCTACCTTTGATTTGACCCTTCAGGCGGTATCTACCATGTGTCGACCCTTCAGGCGGTATCTACCTTGAGTTGACCCTTCAGGCGGTATCTACCTTTGATTTGACCCTTCAGGCGGTATCTACCATGTGTCGACCCTTCAGGCGGTATCTACCTTGAGTTGACCCTTCAGGCGGTATCTACCTTTGATTTGACCCTTCAGGCGGTATCTACCATGTGTCGACCCTTCAGGCGGTATCTACCTTGAGTTGACCCTTCAGGCGGTATCTACCTTGGTTTGACCCTTCAGGCGGTTTCTACCTTGGTTTGACCCTTCAAGCGGTATCTACCTTTGATTGACCCTTCAGGCGGTTTCTACCTTGATTTGACCCTTCAGGCGGTATCTACCATGTGTTGACCCTTCAGGCGGTATCTACCTTGAATTGACCCTTCAGGCGGTATCTACCTTGAGTTGACCCTTCAGGCGGTTTCTACCTTGGTTTGACCCTTCAGGCGGTATCTACCTTTGTTTTGCTTTGAAATGGGGTCTCATGACGAGGGTTCTCCACGTCCGATGAGACTGCTTAAATTTTGAAAAGGGGTCTCATGACGAGGGTTCTCCACGTCCGATGAGACTGTTTGATATTTGAAAAGAGGTCTCATGACGAGGGTTCTCCACGTCCGATGAGACTGTTTGATATTTTGAAAAGGGGTCTCATGACGAGGGTTTTCCTCGTCCGATGAGACTTCCTGAATTTTGAAAAGGTGTCTCATGACGAGGGTTTTCCACGTCCAATGAGACTTCCTGAATTTTGAAAAGGTGTCTCATGACGAGGGTTTTCCACGTCCGATGAGACAGTTTGATATTTGAAAAGGTGTCTCATGACGAGGGTTTTCCACGTCCGATGAGACTGCCTAAGTTTTGAAAAGGGTGTCCTAGGACGAGGATTCTCCACGTCCTGCTGGGACAGTTTGCTGACTTCTTTTGAAAAAGGGTTCTATCCTCACCTTTTCTTTTGCAAGATCCCGAAATTTGCCGGGAATTCAATTTTGAAGCAGTGAAAGATTTTATCTTGACAAAGCTTCACTTGGGTCCGTTGAGGCGACATTCTGGGAGTTGGGTTCTCCAGGTATCCTGCAGAAGTTTGAGCCTGAAAGATTTTTCTTCACCAAGAAAAAGTTAGTAATCTTTGGGAAGACCACGGCTGTCCATTTTGACAAAACCGTATGATTTAAGTTTTAATCATGAAATGTGCATTTTGATGCTGGAGGTTATCCAAAGCATTCTTGCAACATGCAAATGTGATCACAAATCCCTTGCGCGGAAAATCTGGATCCAACAATTTGAAACTTCCAAAAAGAGTTTGTTTAAAACATCAATTGGAATATTTCTCGACAAGGAGGTCTTCTCACCTGTTTTGAGATAGTGGTTTTTATAGGGGATGCACTCAATTCCCTACTAACCTGTGCCTAGGTTTTAGGCTCATTCGCAGCGCATACATTTTGATCGGTCGGGAGGTCTTCCACGGGACCGTAATGTTAGGCTTGGATATTGGTTTTCAAAGGGGACCCGCTTTGGAGTCGAGGCCATTGAATGAAAGTCTTCACCATCTGCTCCAGGTTTACAAGTCAAGAACCCTGCAAAATGAGAAAGAAATAGTCTTGCTCGTACTTCTTCGAGCTAAGCAATATGTTAACCCAAGTGTCTTAGTCAGAGAAGACTGTTTCAGGGTTGTAACATTGGTAGGATTGGGGGCCGAAAAAGGCTTGTTTTTGGCCCAGAAATTATGAAGGGTTTGACATTGGTGATCATTGCAAATTTACCACCTGCCCTTTTCCTCTCTGCGCCTTCAGTTTTTGGGATGCGCAACCGATTTTGAGGTGTGCACCAGCTCTTCAGAGAGCGTTTCGTCGCATTAAGAGACTGATGACTTTGTCTGCGTCTCTGCTCCACGCTTGACACCATTTGGGGAGTAGTCTTTTTGATCTGACTCCTTTAGGGATTTCTTCTTTTCCCATTCGGCTTCGTTGTGGATCAATCAAACAACTTACACTAGCATCGGCCTTGCTTTTACCAGGCACTTTGCTTTTTCTCGATGCCGTGGATTTTTCTCATTCATTTTTTTTTGAAATCCCATTTTTTTCTTCATGGGATCGTGTTAGACCTACTACCAAAGGTCTAACAAGGTTAAGCATTAACTTAGGAATTTTTTTGCAAACCCTAAGTCTTGAACTCCTTCGTTTCTGAAGTGATGCTGCATCCGTCTTGGAATGTGCAATGATCACCAACGAGTTTATGAAATGATTTTGCAGGCTCAACTTGGCTATGCAAAAGGATTCAGTGTGTGGGATAGAGAAATGAATGCTTCTCATCATCCTATGGCACTTGGATTACCATATAAACAACACACAAAGATTAATGTTAGTCCGAGCAAGAAAATTTCTAACCATTTTCCCCAGATGCTGCTGGACTCACCTCCATTTTGCCCCGATGTGGGGTGGTTCTTAACAGGGTTAAGAATGAAAACCGCCGTTCAAAGGGGTTATCAACGGTCACCTGTAGTATTTGGGGATATGAAACGAATGCCTCCGTCATCCCAATCCATGTAATCGTTGCGAATAATCCCTACTTCCGTAGGTCCAGATTTTGCTATCTAATCCGCTCCACTTCTCTCCAGTGTGTGTAGGACGTGTTTGGATTAGGCTTTGCCTCTCGTCTTTTGAGAAAACGTCATTTTGAGAATTTTGAACAACTTTTGATTGGAAAAATATCTTTTCTTTTTCTCCATAAAATTTTCTCCCAATGGGGCTTTATGATGCACATGCATGTTTCATTCATGTTCAGACAACCTCCCAACTTCAACTGTGGATGTCTATGAGTTTAAAAATTCGATGCCTCTTTTCAGACATAATGATTGAAAGAGTCCTAACACTTTTTTTTTATCTTCAACGACTCGGGGAAAAGGGATACTTACCTACCCGCCGCGGCTGGAGATCCCTGAAAATGCGGAAGAAACATGTTATTGTACGTTCATGAATTTTTCAAAAAATTAGAACGATACATCTTACCCTTGGTCATGTGTTCCAATGGGTAATACATGGGATGTGAAAACCCGTTTTGCCTTGATGGCGAGCCCCTGTAAAAAACAAACAATAAGTGTCAGTTTGCGTTCCAAAATTCAAGACAAATTGGAACGATACCGCCTTGTTCTTGCTTGGCGTTTTCATTTGAACACAAACGCGCGGCTCGCAGAAATTGGCCAACTGTATTGTGGCCACGATCCCTCCGTTTGGTTGGCGATGAATCATTCTCAAGGATTTGCCCCAGAGAAGATCCATTTGTGTTTTTGGGCGCACTCCAGCACCATTCTTCAAGGTTCCTTTTATTCAAGGAAAAAAAGAAGATTTTATCAAAATGCATGTCAAAGCATGTGACGTAGGAGCGATACTTTTTACCATCCACTAGGTCTTATAATCAAAGACCATCTCCTGGAATCCTGACTTCTAAGGCCAATGATTCTATTCGCCTCCCTGTTAGCGCGCTCTTTTCATTTGAGGCTTTCAGCGCCAACGACTTCCTGTAAAATGAGTAAAAACTCATGTTAGGCATGTGGTCTTCGAAGACCAAATTGGAACGATACAAGGTTACCGTTCACCCAAATTCGTATCTTGGGGTTTAATTCTGATGCGGACGACTCTGTTATTGCGTCCATTGACTTTGTCGGAGGAGAAACGTTATTCTTTGTCCGGCGCACAAATGATTCGCTTGCCCCAGTTGGGCGTGATTTGTCGTAGCTAGGTGACGCTTGCCCCAGCTAACTCCCTTTTGCATTTTGCTGCATTGACGCATTCAGGCTATTTGACATCCGCAAAAATGGGTTTACTCGTGATTGAGTACTTCAACAACCTGCGCGATGAAAGGAGTGAAAGAGTCAATCACCGCGTAAGGAGCTTTAATTGAAACGATTACGAATTTACTATCCCCGCTCTGGTCACTTCTGGCATCCAAGATGCTGGAAATTTTTCAATGGGCCCGTTCATTCTCGTCATCACCTGCAAGAATGAGGAACCAGATCAACTCGTGAACCAGTCAATCCGATTTGGAACAGATACAACTTTTTCGATTTAGGGAGAGCCAATCCTAATTAGGTTGCTCCCTCTTCATAATTTGATTCAATTTGTCATTGCAATCACAATGGGTGACATCTGCTGAAGGCACATTTCTTTCCGTCTTGTAGGGAAAATAAATTTTCCTTCGTTTGTCTTTGACCATCCTATCCTGTAGACAAAAGACATAAAGGTCCCCGTCAAGTATAATATTCGAAGGGCTTATTGGAACGATTACAGTTTCACCATCGTTCCATGATCATCTTGCATGTGATCGGATGAGGACATTTTCGACAAATGTATGCCATGTAAAACATGTCCCTCGTGTCTATTCACAAATGGATTTTCCTTCTCTACCTGTTTTTCACCTGAGAGGAAAAGATAGGAAATATTACGCCGGTATCAGATTGAAAAATCAATTAGGAACGACACGTCTTTACACTTGACCCGGCTGCCCCGGTCAAAAGGCATTTGCCCTCATCAGTTGACTCTCCAGGGTGGTCCAGCGCTTTTCCATGCCATCCTGGTTCGTTTAAACTCGCGATTGATTCTTCACACAAGTCTTTGGATTTTGATTCATAAGCGACGCTGAATGACCTTTTGGTTTCGAGGTGTACCAATCATTCACATACATGCGCATGAGACCAGTGAGGTTTGACTCTAAGAATCAAGATAGGGTCTGGAACCTAAGGCCAAGGCTCCCACCTCGAGTTCTAGAAAGAGCAGATTCCATTGCACAACTATCGTTGCATTGGGGCTCGATCCATAGCTCAAAATGAGCGGAATTGAAAAGTGGATTACCCCGTGTCTTTCCTCACGGAGATTCCATTTTCAATCCCTTCTATTGTTTTCCTATAGGCGACGCCCGGGGTTTTAGGCGCGGTTGCGTGTGTTTTCGGTGTCGTGCTAAAGCGATAAACATGCATCTTATTTAACAATCACCGCTTCAATATAAAACATACACACAATCATTCATTCCTACGCCCAACCTGCATAAAACAATGTTAATCACAGACTACACCCCTTATCTCTCCAATCTGCAAAAACATATAACACCTATCATAAGCGGACTTACCTCACCTTCAAGAGCGCCTGCAGTGTTAGAAAAATCACTCAGCGTTTTAATTACGGCCTAAGTCCACTTGGGGTCTAGAACCAAAAGTTCTAGAACAGAATTGTCCCCAGCGGAGTCGCCAGCTGTCGCGACCCGTCCGGAAGCGGACGCGGCTAATGGATTACTGATCGTGGGTCTTGGATCGGCGCGAGCCCTCCCAGGCCCATACCAAATCGCGGCGGGAGTATTTTTCAGAAGGATTCGACGATAAAAGTCGATCGCTTTCGACCTTAGTGTGGTCGTGGTGGCATGTGCAACTTGTGCATGCATTTGGAGTCGCCACCGGTCTTTCTTGGAGGGTAGACCGGAAACCTTACTGATCGATTGGGAGAGATCGATCAGTTCTACGGAACCAGAGTTTTTGGGTTCGGGGACTTGGTTACGCTGGTGTCGTTACCAACGCCCTGTCGGTACCTAACGCGAGTGATTTTCCTAACTAGAATTTCATGCAGGCGCAAGTTCGGGTGAGGTAGGTTTGATTCAGGGTTTCATGCAGATTGGACGACTATTCCTATCAATCACAATCAATTTTTGGAAGACGATTCGCCCAAAGGGCGAAATCGTCATTTTAAGAAGGGTCGGGGTTCAAAACACCCGGAATGAGTCTTGGCCAGTTGTCTGTGGCCATTTCCTATTTTTTGGGATTTTCCTGGATTTTTTTAGAATTTTTTTTGGAAAACGGTTTGCCGGAAGGGCAAAACCGTCATTTCTGGAAGGTTCGGGGGTCAAAAGACCCGAAACAGGTCATGGCCAGTTGAATGCGGCCATTTCCTATTTTCTGGAATTTTTTAGAATTTTTTAGAATTTTCTGAATTTTTTTGAATTTTTTTATGATTTTCTATTTTTTTTATTGATTTTTTGAATTTTTTTAATATTTAAAATTATTTTCCGGGCCGGGTCAGACCCGGCCCACGACCCGGACCCACGACCCAGGTCCGGCCCGCCCCTCCGCGCGACCAAAACGGCACCGTTTTAAGTATTATTATTATTATTTTTTTTTTTAGAAAAAAACAAATGAAATGGACGCACCAGATTGTGCCACGTGGCCACTCCTGGTGCATCTGATCTCAGATAAGATCGGGCGCTCCATAGAAGGCCACGTGGCACGTTCTTGACCATCCGATCATTTTTATTAATATTCGAAAATTATTAGTTAAAATCACAAAAACACAGGATCGTGACACGTGTCATGATCCGGACCGTCCACCTCAGTCGCTCGAAAAGCGTCGGATCGGCCCCCACCCGGCTGACGTGGCAGCTGACGTGGCTGCCACGTCAGCGTTGACTGGTCAACAGTCGACCAGTCCGCCGGAGAAGACGACCGGCGCCGGCGATTCTCGCCGGCGCCTCGCCGGAGTTACTAAACCGACGTAAAAACGTCGTCGAAAGCTCCTGATTTTGATATTAGATCCACACCCGCGCGTCCTACATCAATAAGGCTTCAAAACATGGCCGAAATGACACCAAAAGAAAGCAAAACCGAACCTCACGATCCCGGCGCCGGCGAGCAATATGCAGAAAAATTTGCTAACTTGAAGCTTGATTCTAATCGTTCAGAGAGCATCTATGGGGGGTCAGAAGACTTACCTGAGATCACCCATTCCTCGGTGATGGCTTGAAGCTGCCTCTCGAGCTTGCGGTCCGGAACCGCGGCCGGCGAAGTTCCGGGCCGTGCTTCCGCCGTAGTTTTATGCAAAATAAAGGGTGAATCGGGTAGAGGTGTTTAATTTCAATGGGTATGCCCGTATGAAATTTAATTTCAAAAATTGTGAAACCGGGGACTAAATTGAAAGATTTTTATGCAATTAAGCCCTTTTGGCTAAAATTGATCAAATTGGAGGGCATATTGACCCAATTGCATTTCAAAACTTTAGAATCCGATGTCATAGCTTATAAAAACCAAGAATTGAAAATTAAAAGACTCGAAAAGGATTTTTTTAGGCCCGGTTCGGGATTAGGTTTGTGAAGGAACCCCCATGAACCAAGCCAAATTTCCCTAATAAAAAGTTAAAATATTAAAGAGAGAATTAAAATAAAATTTCTGAATATTTTTTTGTATTTTTCTGACCACGAATGGTATTTTTCTGATTTTTTGGTTATTTTTAATAATCAAATAAATAACAAAAAATATTAAAAAAAATACAAAAAATATTTTTTGTTCAAAATTGGTTCCCAAGGCTAGGCTAAGGCTTCCAAAGTTGATTTTGCAATTTTTGACCTTTTTTTGCTATTTTTAATTAATTTTAGAAATAAAAACTAAAATAAAAGATGGTCAAAAATCAGGTGTCAACAACACGTTACAAAAGTCATTTCATATTTTGCCCATGAGGCATCATATAAGTGTCAAAACTTATAGTGATTTGTCTCAACTTGGTGACCGATGTCTAACCAAACTTAGTGTTTAATGCCTCCCACTTGACTCTGGCATTTTCATAAATGCCTGAACTCATGCATAAAACCATTTTTCATGCTACTCAGCAATACATGCGAGCAATTGAGTTCATCTTTTTTTTGTGCAGCAAATGTCAGCTGTGCAGTATTCTCATCCTTAGGTGTTTCCATAACTAGGTCAAGAGCTTCAAATGCTTCTTGCTTTTCATAGTACAAACTGGATTTCCATATTCCAGTTTTCATAAATTTTGCCATCCAATTTCTCCTTTGTTTCGCTAAGCGCGTAACCGTTGTTTATGAACACGAAGTTCTATAGACATGCATTCACGAACCATTGATGCCTAACATTTACGCACTTATTTTACACTAACTAATTATATTAATAGATAATTTCACATAAGGCCTCAGATTCAAAAGTTCACAATGTTCCCAACCATCGTCCAATAATCCTCGCTTGAAATTACCATTAACATAATCATTTATGTAAAATCGAGTTCACCGAAGTTACTAAAACTTTCTAGAACTCCCCACTCGAATAAGGATCACAATTCATACAATGATCCATATATCTTGTATAACATGGCATAACATGATTTAGACTATACATGAATACTTTACACATCAAATCATGAGATTGCAGTATATATGTCATCGATCAATTCCTGAAAAACGCCCCAAAATACGTATATCACGGGCTTCAAACGTATTTTCAGAATTTTAAAATCATCAAACATGTCCAAATAATATATCAAATCGAAGAAAATTTCGATACGAACGCAACGGTACCTCGTACGCCCCAATGGGAGCTCATATTCATCCACACGAGCCGGTCAAAGTTTCAGCTTTGACTAGTCAACGCTCGGTCAACGGGGTCAAAATGTAATTTTCCAAAATTATGAGGACCGAATTGCAATTTTCCAAAAGTTCAGGGACTAAATTACAATTTTTTAAAAGTTCGGGGACTAAATTGCGATTTTCCAAAAGTTCGGGGACCAAATTGCAATTTTCCAAAAGTTCGGGGACTAAATTGCAATTTTTCAAATGTTCGGGGACCAAATTACAATTTTCAAAAATTTGGTCAACGGTCAACGAAAGAAGTCAACGGTCAACGCATGACCGGGTCAACGGGTCGGACTTGGACCGGGTCGGAAATCGGGTCGGATCAAAATGGGTCAGAATCGGGTCAAAACGCTCGATGACGTCATCATACCGAATGATGACGTCATCATCCACTGAACGCGCCCTAGGCACGCGCGCAGCACGTGGGCGCGTGAGTCCCACGCACACCGCGCCTCACCGGCGCGTGTTGGCGCGTGCCGCCTCCTCCGGCGGCCGTTTTGGACGGTCGACCCCTCAAAATGCTCGTCTCGTCGATACGATCCTGATGGTATATACACATCCCATTTTCGTTGAACGAAATTTCACGAAAATGCCTCGAAACGCCGCTGCGTCGAGATCCCGATCCGTGGTGGCGCGTGGCGCGCGTGCGACGGCTACCGGCCTCCGTTGGCTTCGTTCAACAGCTCAAAATGCTCGTCTCGTCGATACGAGTCTAATGGTACACTCAATTGCCATTTTTATCGAGCAAAATTACACGAAAATGCGCCGATGCGCTGCAGTGTCGGGATCGGTCCCGTTGCGGCGCGTGCCGTGCGTGCGGCCGCTCCCGGTGTCGCCTCGCGATGGGCGACCACTCAAAATTCTCGTATCGCCGAGCCCGTTCCAACCATGTATACGAAATACAGTTTTTTCGCATACAACAGACCGAAAATCCAATGAACAGTAACCCCGAAAATTGAAATTTTCTTGTTCGAAATTCGTATAAAACCCAAACGATCAGGAAACAAGAACACATAGCTCTGATACCAATGAAGGGTATTTCATACATTTGCTAATTAAGATCTATATACGAAGCGGAATTAAATAGATCTACATACCCTTAAACATGAAGCGCGGATTGCAGCCATACGTTGATCAAACCATCGTAGACGTCCGATTATATTGGATCTTCAAGCCCTGAGATCAAACTCGAATCACTGATCGATGAGGTATATCACGTAAAACGAACATACCTCGAATCCACAGATTAAGAGCCCCCATCGCAAGTGAGTAACAATTCCAGATCCGGCGATCGATCGTCGTCGAGAGAGAAATCTGTAGTGTGTTTTTGGGAGAGATTCTTTGGAGGTTGGAGAGAACGACCTACGTTCTGTCCGATGGCTGAAAAGCCTAATACCTCTCTCTCTCTCTCTCTCTCTCTCTCTCTCTCTCTCTCTCTCTCTCTCTCTCTCTCTCTTTTTAGAATAGGAAACAAAATCCTATTAATTGCAAATTATCGCAATTATGGAAATCGGCAATTTAGCCCTTATTTGGGCGCCAATTTCCAACAGATACAATTGTGAATATTTCAAATGCCTTGGATTTTAAGGTCGAAATATATGTGCGATAACATTTTGATTAGGTAAAAGGTTAAAAAAAATTTGCGATCGACGGTGGACGATTGATTGTGTTTGGCATAATGGAATGAAATGGAAAAAATTGGTTGGAACGTAACGAACAAATAAATAAGCTATATATCTTTTTCCTTTAAAAAGCCACAGAACCAGTGGCGAGGGCTTTCATCGGCCCTTGGTCAGGACCCGACAACCCCTCCGACCCTTCCCGGGAATCGTAGGGCGGTGGCAGTGAGGGTTCCACCCTTGCTGCTGGTTCCCTCTATCTCTCTAAAAAAATTAAAATTAAGCTTATTCTTTAATTGAGTGAAATAAAAATTATATTAAAGATCATATTCGAACCAAAACGATATCATTCTAGCCATGTTATCGCTATGTAGGAGAGAGAGAGAAAATATTACAAAAAGCCATGTTAGCATTTTTCGTCAATCGAATTAGATGGAGTTAACGGAAAAACTCGATTGCATCAATTTGACAAATTTTAGGATTCAACTGAAATTTTTGTAAGTTTTATGACTCGATTGCACTCCAGACAAGTTTTACTACTTTTAGTGGACATATCTCTATGATTTATGAGTCGTTACCTTCAGGACATAAATTTATGCGCATCTGGGTCATTTTTCAGGAAAGCATAATCGGTCATGGATTTTTTCAGAACAATATAGATTTTATAGGCTATTCACATAATAATTTACCGGAAGCATTAGCATTCTTGCTGGAAGAGTCAAATAAAGATAACCAATCATAGCACACACAATATCCACTCGTAAATCTCTAAATTAATGAGCAAACGACGCTAAACCAATGGCATGAGCATTTGGGCTCGACACCAATTACTGCACCAACGATAACAATTGTTTCGAGACGACTTTTAGCGAAACAAGTGAACTCCAAGAACTGTTTAGTTTAATTAGTTTTAATTGTGCGCCATGGAAAATTTCGCTGGAAAAAGTTATTTCCTTCCTGTGTTTCAAATACTTCTGAAATCCGTAAGCATTCCAAATAGCATACCCTACTTAAGCGCCTTCTAAACCGCTCCATTCATCCAAAAGAGTAGGGAAGTGAACGTACGGTTACGTAGAGTGACGTTAATTACATAACTCTTTTAAAAAGGAATGAGAAACCAGCTCTTCCACAAAGCAACACGCTGATATTATTAGCGAGATGGACCAACATCTCCATCTTTCTCCTCGCAAGCACAAACTCCCCTGTCATGTTGGCGCAACTGTAAAGATCAACGGTGAACAGGACCCGCCATTTCTCTCATCTAACGGAAGGCGCATGAAAAGTCTATTAGGCTGTGTTTGGTAACGTTTCTATTTCTGGGAACATATTTGGAATAATTTTTTTTTTTGTGTTTCGGTTCCCGGCTATGATTTCTGGAAACAGAAACGCGTTTGGTAAGTTTAAAAAAATATATTTTTTCCGCCAAAAGGAAGGATTGGTGACGGCAGCCGACGTCAGTGACCGGCGGTCATTGGTCGGCGGCGAGCGGCAGTCGCAGCGGCGGCGGTGACTTGCACGAGCTCGCCCTCGAGTTGTTTCTAAAAAGTGTTCCAAAACCCAGAAACAAGTTTTCTTTTTATTTCTTTTTTTGGCTGCAAAAGTTTTTTTTTTCAAGGAACACTTTTGGAATATTTTTTTACCATACACGCTTTTCAAACCAAACGCAGCCTTAGGTTCCGTATGGTAACGTTTTTGTTCCTAGGAGCATTTTTTGAATAGAAACATTTTTTTGTGTTTCTGTTCCCGGCTACAATTTTTGGAAACAAAAACATGTTTGGTAAGTAAAAAAAAACACTTTTTTCCACCACTGTCGTCTGGCGATTGGTGACTGGCGGTGGCGGCGGTGGTGGCTGGCGGGTGGTGACCGCGTCGGCGGCTTCCAAAATCCAGAAGTAAGTTTTTTTGTTTCTTCAAAATTGTTCCCTGGCACACGGAACACTTTTGAAATATTTTTGAACCATACGCATTTCTGTTTCAAAAGTGTTCTCGGAACACTTTTGGAACAGAAACAGTTTCCTGGAGAGTTCCATACAAGCTCTTAATCATCCCAAAGTAGGTGGTTGACCACTAACCGAATGTTAGCACCTTATTTAGAACTCGATTTTCAGGGGAAGTTACTAGCTTTGTAGTTTCCTGAAGAGTTTCCATACAAGCCCTTAATCACCACAAAGTAGGTGGTTGACCACTAACCGAATGTTAGCACCTTATTTAGAACTCGATTTTCAAGGGAAGTTACTAGTTTTGTGGCCCTGGAGAAGCAAATGCAGTAGTTGGGATTCGTAGAAAAGACACAGCAAACCAGCGGCAAACTTTTGATAAAAAAAAAACCTAGTGGCAAACTCAACACAAGCATGATGAACTCCAGCAGCAAGAATATGCGCATAAAATGCCAACAGGAACACAAACGAGTGATGACAAAGGGCGCCCACTTCTACCCTTGTTGACCCAAGATGTAGCTTTCCAGTTGATCAAAACAGTCAAGGATGATCATCTTTCCCTCTTCATCTCTATGGGAGAATTCATCAGACCTTCAGACAAATAAAAAAACCCAAGATATTTCAACGGATCGAAACCAATGTAGTATACCAATTGGAGAAAAAGAACAGAAAACTACAGATGCACAATACAAAGCTTAGAAGAACACCCAAATCCTCGTGATCTTTAGAAGGAACAAGCAAAACGTCGCACAACCTGTAAATGAGTGAAGAGCTCCACACCCTGTAGCCAAGCAACAAACTTGAGTTCCGAAACATGAAATTTCTATTTCGAGACATCCTCAAGACATGTGCCAAGAAAAGGAAAAACTGAGAGAGAGAGAGAGAGAGAGAGCATACCCGAGACGAGAGAAAAAAAGAGAGACCTTTTCAGTTCGGGACCGATAAAGCGAGTCGAGTTTGGACTGTGGAGTGGTGCTCTCCATGGATTAAAAGTCGTAATCTTCCTCACTGCTCTCTGTTGGGAATTAAGTCAAATTCATTAAGTGTTATCAGTGACCGTTCGACTCCCATGGCATAATTAGTATTCCGATGTAATTATTGTTTTAGTAGACATAATTAGTTGAGTCTATCTCCGATGTAATTATTGTTTTAGTAGACATAATTAGTTGAGTCTATCAGAAACCTTTTAGTATTCCGATGTAATTGTTGTTTTAGTCTTTTCACTTTCCTAGTGAGACTCAAGAGTCATGTTTTTAAGCCTATAAATAGGTGAGTCTTGTAACCATTTCAATATGAGTGAATCGATTGTGAATACACTATATTGAAAAGCCACCTTCCGTCTCCTCTTCCTTGTGTGAACAAAGTTTCTTTGAGAGTGCTTGTTGAGAGCCCCACGGTCGATTTATCCAATCAAATTGGTATCAGAGCTTCACGGTTTCGTGATTATGGCGTCAACAAGCAACCTTCCTTTTCAGTATCCAGTCCTCACCAAAGAAAACTATGGCAAGTGGGCTTCCAGAATGAAAGCCATACTCGGCGCCCATAGTGTGTGGGATCTTGTCAACAATGGCTATGATGAGCCAGATGAAGATGTCGCGTTGACTCAGGCTCAGAGGAATGCGTTGGAGAAGACTCGTTCGAAAGATCAACTCGGGTTGTCAATCATCTTTCAAGCCTTAGATGATTCTATGTTCGAGAAAGTCTCGAATGCTACTACATCCAAGGAGGCATGGGAGATTCTTCAAACCACGCACCAAGGTGTTGAGAAAGTAAAGAAGATCCGCCTTCAAACTTTGAGAGGCGAGTTCGAGGTAATCCGTATGAAAGAATCTGAGTCGATTTCTGATTATTTCAAAAGAGTTTTAGCTATTGTGAATCAGATGAAAAGGAATGGCGAAGATGTTCCTGATGTTCGTGTTGTCGAAAAAATCCTGCGGTCGTTGGATAAGAAGTTCGACCACATCGTCGTCGCTATCGAGGAATCGAAAGATGTCGATTCTATGACGGTCGATGAGCTCATGGGTTCGTTGCAAGCCCATGAAGAAAGACTGAAAAGAAACAAGTCTGAACCGGTGGAGGAAGTACTCCAATCTCGATTGAATATCCGAGATGACAAAGGCCAAAGAAGTGACCCTGTGCAAACTCGATGGGTCAATCAAGATCGAGACCGAGGACGCGGTAGAGGCCGTTTCCAAGGAAGAGGTCGTGGACGAAGCGGAGGAGATTTCGCCCGAAGCAATGAGTGCTTTCATAATCAAAGAAGTACACGTGGAAGAGGAAGAAACACAAATAACCGGTATGATAAATCAAAGGTTCGATGTTATCGTTGTAATAAATGTGGCCATTATGCTTATGAGTGTTGGCAGAAAGAAAGTGCGGTGGCAGATGAAAAGGCGAACCTGGTGAATGATGGTGATCAAGTTCTTATGCTGGCATTTAAAGAAAATGCTGATGAAAAGAATGATACGTGGTACTTGGACACTGGAGCAAGTAACCACATGTGCGGCCGAAAGGAGATGTTCGTTGAAATGGATGAGACAGTAAAAGGAAAAGTCTCGTTCGGTGATAATTCTCAAATTCTTGTCGAAGGGAAAGGTACGATTTTAATACGTCTGAAGAACGGAACACGTCAGTTTATTACTAACGTGTATTATGTGCCGAAGATGTCGAGCAATATTTTGAGTTTAGGACAGCTTCTTGAGAAAGGATTTACTGTCCAGATGAAAAATCTATGTCTTATGTTGAGAGATTGCAATAATAAGTTGATTGCGAATGTGAAGATGTCGAAGAATAGGATGTTCACTCTGAACATCAAAGATGATATGTCTACATGCCTTCAAGCATGTGTAGACAATCCTTCGTGGCTATGGCATTTGAGGTTCGGTCATCTCAATTTTGGCGGACTCAATATGCTTTCTCGCAAGAAGATGGTGTATGGCTTACCGCATATTGATCACCCCGATCAATTATGTGAAGGATGTGTAATTGGCAAGCATTCTCGAGCAAGTTTTCCGAAGGAGTCGACTTATCGAGCGAAGAAGCCACTGGAGTTGATTCATTCTGATGTATGTGGTCCGATCACTCTTCAGTCGTACGGTAATCATCGCTACTTTGTTACGTTTATTGATGATTTTACTCGAAAGACTTGGGTGTTTTTCTTGAAAGAAAAATCAGAGGTGTTTGATACGTTTAAGCACTTCAAGAAAATGGTTGAAAAGGAGAGTGGTTATTTTATCAAGTCTTTAAGAACTGATCGTGGAGGAGAATTTACTTCTGGAGAATTTAATCAATTCTGTGATTACCATGGCATTCGACGTTTCTTAACGGCGCCGTATTCCCCACAACAAAATGGTGTGGCTGAGCGAAGGAACAGAACCATTCTCGACATGGTTCGCAGTATGTTGAAAAGCAAAAATTTGTCAAATGAGCTTTGGGGCGAAGCTGTCAGATGTGCAGTTTATCTGCAGAATCGATGTCCCACGCAAGGACTCGATGGTGTTACCCCAGAAGAAGCATGGAGCGGGAGAAAACCTACGGTTTCTCATTTAAGAATTTTTGGGAGTGTTGCGTATGCTCACGTACCCGACCAGAAAAGATCGAAGTTGGAAGACAAGAGTAAAAAGCTCATTTTCATCGGGTATGATTCCTCATCAAAAGCTTACAAATTGTTTGATCCTGACACTTTGAAAGTATATGTAAGCAGAGATGTGAAATTTGATGAAGAAAGTTTGTGGGAGGAAAATCGACAACTTGTCAAAACCAGTCATGATAAATTTGTCGAAACCGTTCGTGATGATTCTGTCGAAATGGAGATTGAAGCTCATTCACCTTCTCCGATGTTCTCTCCATCATCGTCAGCTTCAACTTCAAATACTGTCGAAGAATCGCTAGCACCGAGATCAAGAAGACTTTCTAAAATTTATGAAGCTACCGATGAGCTTCACCTTATATGTCTTCTTGCAGATTGTGAACCACTTATTTTCGATGAAGCTGCCAAAGAAGAAAAATGGAGGAAAGCCATGGATGAAGAGATAGAAGCCATCGAAGAGAATAAAACGTGGCAACTCGCTGATCTTCCGAAGGACAAAAAGGCGATCGGTGTCAAATGGGTATACAAGGCCAAGAAGAACGAGAAAGGAGAAATCACTCGTTATAAGGCCAGACTTGTCGCAAAGGGCTACAAACAGAAAGCTGGGATCGACTATGACGAGGTATTTGCACCTGTCATCCGAATGGAAACCATCAGACTAATGATTTCCATTGCAACTCAAAATCGGTGGCCAATCTATCAAATGGATGTCAAATCGGCATTCCTGAATGGCGTTCTTGAAGAAGAAATTTATGTCGAACAACCCACTGGGTTTGTTGTGAAAGGTCATGAAGACAAAGTGCTAAGATTGAAGAAAGCTTTGTACGGGCTTAAGCAAGCTCCGAGAGCTTGGAACTCCAGAATCGATGCTTATTTCAAGGCAAATGGCTTCGTACAATGTCCGTACGAACATGCTCTCTACTTGAAGCATGAGAAAGGTGATGTTTTATTGGCATGTTTATACGTTGATGATCTTGTCTTCACAGGAAATAATTCTGGATTGATTGACACTTTTAAAGCATCGATGGTGAAAGAATTTGAAATGACAGATAATGGTTTGATGAGTTATTTTCTGGGTATCTGTCGCGACCCATCCGGAAGCGGACGCGGCTAATGGATTACCGATCACGGGTCTTGGATCGGTGCGAGCCCTCCCAGGCCCATACCAAATCGCGGCGGGAATATTTTTCAGGAGGATTCAACGATAAGAGTCGATCGCTTTCGACCTTAGTGTGGTCGTGGTGGCATGTGCAACTTGTGCATGCATTTGGAGTCGCCACCGGTCTTTCTTGGAGGGTAGACCGGAAACCTTACCGATCGATTGGGAGAGATCGATCAGTTCTACGGAACCAGAGATTTTGGGTTCGGGGACTTGGTTACGCTGGTGTCGTTACCAACGCCCTTTCGGTACCTAATGCGAGTGATTTTCCTAACTAGGATTTCATGCAGGCACAATTTTGGGTGAGGTAAGTCTGACTTTGCACATTAACCAGTTTAACATGCTCACGTAATCATAATAAATAAATAGATGTCAATCACATAAATATCTATCCTACGTGGTGATCATGGAATTATGATTTAATGGGTCTCGAGCCAATGAGACCACATATAATCATTTTAATATTTTAATAACGGAGAGCCGCTCTTCGCTTCTTCTTGGTTTCTTGAACTCTTCAAGAATTGGGCCCCAAAGAGCTCGCCGACTTAAAAGGCTCCTCCACGTAATCCTCGTAGCATTTACATCAACAATTGACTATGCTAAAAATAAAGATTACATGAAAAATAAAAGGAGTACGCAGCCTCCATTTAATAATTACAACCCCAAATATATAAATAATCATCATACATTCATATATACATCAATCACATTGATTAGGGATTTTTCCATGATCACCACCCTTTCACGTAAGTAATAAATTCACAATTTAAAACTTAGGAAGGCACAATAAAAATTCTACGTTGAATCATATTCAGAATTTTTACGTAAAATAAGATAGCCATAAATTTTCGATTCAAAATTGATTTAGTCTCAATTTTTGCTACGTTGATTAATTTATCATATAAAATAATCAATCTCCATTAGCCATGTAAGACGAACAATTCGTTAATACATATTGGCCATAGTATTGCAAAAATTGCAAAAAATCAATTAAATGCACGAAAACACCTAAGGATTGGCTCTGATACCACTGTTGGGATCCACGTAACACGTAGCGGAAATAAATAACAACCCACACATGTATCTCCAGAGGCGTACTTCGTGCATTTCAATCGAAAAAAATCACAAAGTCTCAAAGGGAGTAAATAGATTACCTCTCGTAGCGTGCTTGAACGGAGGTGTCGGTTCGATGTTCTTCGATCTCAGCCTCCACAAGTGTTAGGCATCTAGTTCGGACGCACCACCAATTGACGAACGGGGAGACGACTAATAACTCCACAACAATTGTGCTAGCAATATGCGGAATCAATATTCCGAACTTAGTATATTTTGCTCGCTCAAGATTATGAGAATATAGAGAGTGTTTGTGTTCTTCTCTCTAAGCTCTCAAAAATTTGCACACTCTACAAAATGTCTCTCCCCTTCAACCTCAAAACTCTTGCCATCCTTTTATAGCCAAAAATACCTTCCAATAAATTGTATTTAAAAATAGCACTAACAATTATAAATTCTATCTAAAAATAGCACTCACAAATAAATGACATTTAAAAATAGCACTAACAATAGCACTCACAATTTATAATACAAAAATGCTATTTAAAAATAGCACTAACAATAGCACTCACAATTTATAATACAAAAATTCTATTTAAAAATAGCACTAACAATTATAAATTCTATCTAATAATAGCACTCACAAATAAATGACATTTAAAAATAGCACTAACAATAGCACTCACAATTTATAATACAAAAATGCTATTTAAAAATAGCACTAACAATAGCACTCACAATTTATAATACAAAAATTCTATTTAAAAATAGCACTAACAATTATAAATTCTATCTAATAATAGCACTCACAATTTATGATAAATAAATGCCATTTAAAAATAGCACTAACAATAGCACTCACAATTTATGATAAATAAATGTCATTTAAAAATAGCACTAACAATAGCACTCACAATTTATAATACAAAAAATGCTATTTAAAAATAGCACTCACAATACAAAAATGCTAAAAAAGGCACTAACAAAGGTGTTAAAAATAATAACCATTATTATTATTACAAGAGTTAAAGAGGTTACCAAACAATACAAATATGCATAACGTATAAATACGTATGATGTATAAATACGTAGAGCATACGTATACTTCCGTGAAACCGGGGACTAATTGAAAGAAAAATGTGCAATTAAGCCCTTTTGGTAAAAATTGATTAAATTGGAGGGCAAATTGACCTAATTGCACTTTAAGACTTTAGAATCCAATGTCATAGCTTATAAAAAGTGAGAATTGAAAACTAAAAGACTCGAAAATGATTTTTTTTAGGCTCGGTTCGGGTTTATGTTTGTGAAGGAACATAGTGACCCGAGCCGAATTTTTGAGATTTAAAGTGACACACTTGAAGAGGAAATTAAAACAAAATTATCGAATATTTTTGGGTATTTTTCTGACCACGAATGGTATTTTTCTGATTTTTTGGGTATTTTTATAATTAAATAAACTCGAAAAATATTAAAAATACCGAAAAATATTTTTTGTTCAAAATTGGTTCCTAAGGTTAAACCAAGGCTTCCAAAGTTGATTTTGTGATTTTATGACCTTTTTTGATATTTTTAATTAATTTTAAAGAATAAAAATCACAATAATAAATGGTAAAAAAAAATCAGGTGTCAACAGCTGCCCCTCTTTGAAAGGAATCTCGTTAGAGGTTTCTCTCAAAGATAAGGTGGCACCTGATTCCTAACCGACTCAACTGGGAAAATAAGAGAAGAAATGTTATGACATCGGATCCTTAAGCCTATTGATAAAAGCTCAAATCAATCTCCGGTTTGCTCTAACAATTTGAACATGGGCCGAAGTGAGAGAGGCTTACCTGAAGCTCACCTGTCGGATGCTGCCGGTTGCGACGACTTTCAAGAAGATGCCTAGGACTCGTCATTCAGAATATCCCAGGGAGATTAAGCTCTGACCTGTATGGTAGGTCATACCATGATGGGATTCCTAACTTGTAGGAACCTAAGGAAGGCGCATCCCACGCTTTGGGATTTTCTAAGAATTTTGATCCGTATGGTGGATCAGACCTTTGTGTTGATCCTTACTGCGATATTTATCAATGAGTGGACCCTTATGCGGTTTCTACCATATGTGACCCTTCAGGCGGTTTCTACCATTAATGTGATCCCTCAGGCGGTTTCTACCTTGGTTTGACCATTCAGGCGGTTTCTACCTTGAGTTGACCCTTCAGGCGGTTTCTACCTTTGATTTGACCCTTCAGGCGGTTTCTACCTTGTGTTGACCCTTCAGGCGGTATCTACCATGTGTTGACCCTTCAGGCGGTATCTACCTTGTGTTGACCCTTCAAGCGGTATCTACCTTTGATTTTGACCATTCAGGCGGTATCTACCTTTGATTTGACCCTTCAGGCGGTATCTACTATGAGTTGACCCTTCAGGCGGTTTCTACCATGAGTTGACCCTTCAGGCGGTTTCTACCTTGTGTTGACCCTTTAGGCGGTATCTACCATGTTTGAAAATGGGTCTCATGACGAGGGTTCTCCACGTCCGATGAGACTGTTTGATATTTTGAAAATGGGTCCTGGGACGAGGGTTCTCCACGTCTGATAGGACTTTTTCTTTTAAAAGGATTTTTCTTCCCCTTTTTTTTGAGACCCCGAAGTTTGTCGGGAATTCAGTTTTTTGAAGCAGTGAAATATTTTATTTTGACAAAACTTCACTTGAGTCTGTTGAGGCGACATTCTGGGAGTTGGGTTCTCCAAGTATCCTGCATAAGTTTGAGCCTGAAAGATTTTTCTTCACCAAGAAAACGTTAGTAATCTTTGGGAAGACCACGGCTGTCCATTTTGACAAAACCGTATGATTTAAGTTTTAATCATGAAATGTGCATTTTGATGCTGGGGGTTATCCAAAGCATTCTTGCAACATGCAAATGTGATCACAAATCCCTTGCACGGAAAATCTGGATCAACAGTTTGAAAATTCCAAAAAGAGTTTGTTCAAAACATCAATTGGAATATTTCTCGACAATGAGGTCTTCTCACCTGTTTTGCGATCGTGTTTTTTTATAGGGGATACACTCGATTCCCTACTAACCCGTGCCTAGGTTTTAGGCTCATTCGCAGCGCATACATTTTGATCGGTCGGGAGGTCTTCCACGGGACCGTAATGTTGGGCTTGGATATTGGTCTTCAAGGGGGACTCACTTTTGAGTCAAGGTCATTGAATGAAAGTTTTCACCATCTGCTCCGGGTTTACAAGTCAAGAACCCTGCAAAATGAGAAAGAAATAGTCTTGCTCGTACTTCTTCGAGCTGAGCTGTATGTTAACCCAAGTGTCTTAGTCAGAGAAGACTGTTTCAGGGTTATGATGTTGGTAGGATTGGGGACCGAAAAAGGCTTGTTTTTGGCCCAGAATTCATGACGAGTTTGACATTGGTGATCATTGCTGATTTACCTCATGTCTTTTCCTTTCTGCATCTTTAGTTTTTGAGGTGTACAACCGATTTTGAGGTGTGCACCAGCTCTTTAGAGAGCGTCCCTTGTTGCATTCAGAGACCGACTCTCTCCATGTCTTTGTTCTGTGCTTGGCAGCATTTGGGGAGCAGCTTTTTTTATTTGACTCCTTTAAGAATTTTTTTTTTCCATCCAAGTTTCACTGGGGATCAAGCAAACAGCTTTCATGAGCATCGGCCTTGCTTTTACCAGGCACTTTGCTTTTTCTCGATGCCGTGGATTTTTCTCATTCATTTTTGAAATCCCACTTTTTCTCATCTTCATAGGATCGCGTTAGACCTATGATCAAAGGTCTAACAAGGTTAAACATTAACTTAGGAATTCTTTTGCAAACCCTAAGTCTTGAACTTCTTCGTTTCTGAAGTGATGCTGCATCCGTCTTGGAATGTGCAATGATCACCAACGGGTTTATGAAATGATTCTGCAGGCTCAACTTGGCTATGCAAAGGATTCGGTGTGTGGGATAGAGAAATGAATGCTTCTCATCATCCTATGGCACTTGGATTACCATATAAACAACACACAAAGATTAATGTTAGTCCGAGCAAGAAAATTTCTAACCATTTTCTCCTGATGCTGCTGGACTCACCTCCATTTTGCCCCGATGTGGGGTGGTTCTTGACAGGGTTAAGAATGAAAACCGCCGTTCAAAGGGGTTATCAACGGTCACCTGTAGTGTTTGGGGGATATGAAACGAATGCCTCCGTCGTCCCAACCCATGTAATCGCTGTGAATGGTCCCTACTTCCGTAGGTCCAGATTCTGCTGTCTTATCCGCTGCATTTCTCTCTTAAGTGTGTATAGGACGTGTTTGGACTAGGCTTTGCCTCTCGTCTTTTGAGAAAACGTCCTTTTGAAAGTTTTGAACAACTTTTGATTGGAAAAATCTCTTTCGTTTTCTCCAAAAATTTTACCCGTCAATGGGATTTTATGATGCCCAATGCATGTTCAGATAACCTCATGTTTCAAAACATGAATGCCAATGAAGTTAGAATCCTATGTCTTTTCTAGACATCAGATTCTAAAAGCTTTTCTTTTCTTCTCTATTTTTTATTCAACATTTTCAATGGATTGGGGAAAGGGATACTTACCTGTCCCCCGCGGCTGGAGATCCCTGAAAATGCGGAAGAAACATGTTATTGTTCGTTCATGAATTTTTCAAAAAATTAGAACGATACATCTTACCCTCGGTCGTGTGCCCCTGCGAGTGCACACAGGTTGTCAAAATTTGTCCTCCTTGATGGTGAGTCCCTATCAAGGATAAATAGCAAGTGTTAACTCATATTCCCAAATTGAAGACAAATTGGGACAATACAACTTTACTCTTGGTTCTCATCCCGTTCTGACGTCGCGTATTGATATGAACCACGTCTATCAAATCCGCTTATCCATGCTTGGAATATTTGCAATATCAATGGTTCAGCTGCCCCCGGTTGGGCAACGTCTGTTTTGTTATTTGAACAGATGGCTCCTTGGGTGATTTATCCACGTTTAACACCTGAGAAGGGAAAGAAATGAGACATTACTTTGGTATTCGGTTGAAGATCGTTTAGGAACGATACATCGTTTTACCAAATGGGAGGCTTCGTGACCAAACGTATTTAGTGCTGAATGGGGGTAGATCCCATTATGCTCCGCGGGTGATAGTCATCGTTCATGGAATTTGCTCCACGGATTAAGTGATTAATCCATGGCCCTTGGCTCGAAGACGTTCAAAGGGTAATGTTGACACTCAGAGCGGTTAGTTTTCAGCGTTAATTACAATGTTCCCGCGGGAACTTTACAACGAAATCCGTAACACATTCATTCGATGTATTCACCTCTCACTCTCCTGAGCCTTCTAATGATTTAGCACACGAGCTTCGAACCAGATGTCCGGTCGCCGGTACCGGTCACGACTGCGAAGATGCACTTGTTCCAAAATGCTTGACCCATAGGCTGAGTTGCTCATTCAGGAGATCGTCCGACCGCTCGAGTCGTCCAAGTTGAGCATCCTTAATTGCTGGTGACGGACTTCTCCCATTTTCGGCATGAACAACCTGGTTTCTCGGTTTATGCGTGATCCACACGCCGAGTTGCTCACTGAGGGACTCGCTTGAAATTTCAAGCCATTGACGCCCAAGTCGGGCATCCTCAACAGTTGGCGATGGGTTCCTCACACTACTTTCGTCATGAACAACCTCACTTCTCGAGTTGGTATTTTCATCGTTGTCCAGTAGGTTTGTACCCGATGTTGGATTCGCCGTAGGAATAACACTAACGATCGGTTGGTGCTCAAATTGGGGAGTCCATACCTGCTGAAATTGTTGTACATACTCTTGGGGAGTACCAGGGTAACTCAGGGGGGAATTCAGCCGATCGAACCAAGAATAGATGTTTTCAAGGAGATCGTCTGAACCATCGAGCGACTGACACTCAGGTTGAGTATTGTCGACTACTGGAGAAGGAATCTTTTTGCCATTTTCGTCATGGACCACCTGATTCTTCGAGCCGGAATCTCCGTAATCGTCTCGCAAGATTGTATGTGCATCTCCTGCCAGTGTTAGATCCGCTGTAGGACTAGTATTAACGGCCAGTCGGTGCTCAGACTGGGGAGTCCCGATTTGCTGAAATTGCGGTACATACTCCTGAGGAGTACTGGGATAACCCATGGGAGTACTCTGATTGATGCCTGAACAATCGACCGTGTAATTGTCAGTCCCATCGTTGTTAAGAGGTGATTGGATGCTTCCTGCTTCATGAGGATTGCGATCACAGCCATGCTCATCGTTTAAACTTGAACTGCCTCTCTCTTGGTCTAGCGCCACTCGTCCATCTCTCAGTAGTCTTTTGTAGCACCAAATGTGGTTCCTGACTTTATTTCTATCCAATTCCGGCATGTTCATGATCTTGAGTATGCGCGATGGGCGAGCCAAACTGATCCCTAACTGTTGAACTGCATCAACAAATTTGCTATGAAGCTCCGAGGTCCAATAAAACCTTGTTTTCTTGCTAGCCGAAGTAGGGTTGGCAACTCGGCGGCTACTCTTCGTGGAATCTGGTCGTGTTGAACCGCCTCTATCTTGGTCTAGCGACGCTCGTCCATCTCTCAGTAGTTTCTTGTAGCGCCAAAGGTGATTCTTGACCATATTTTTAGTCAGTCCCGGCACGTTCATGATTTCGAGTATGCGCAATGGGCAAGCAAAACTGATCCCCAACTGTTGAACTGCATCAACAAATTTGCTATGAAACTCCGGGGTCCAACGAAATCTTATTTTCTTGCTAGCCGAAGTGGTGTCAGCAACTTGGCGGTTACTCTTCTCAGAATCTGGTCGTGTTGGAGGTTGCTCTGGAGGGGATTTAGTGGTCTTAGATCGGCTGGTCATGATGGTGAGTTCATCATCGAGTGGACCCGACTTGTCATGGCGCATGTTCCCTTCCACAATGGGCGTCGACTTTGACCTTATAGCACTAGTTTCCTCTTGTAGATCCTCGGCGGTACCCGCCTGTTCCGAAAGATGTTGCGAAGGGCATTGCAACAAATGAGCATTATAAACCCCCAGATCTGGCTCTTCAGTGAATACTCCGTCCGTGGGAACAGGGTTACCGCACTCCAGGCAAATAGCGATGCTTAGAGCTTTTTTGTACTGAGTGTTTTTTATTCGAAGCTTTTCATTTTCCTCCCTTACAACCGCTAACTCGTGCCGATCGCGTTGCTGCTTCAGCCGGGTTCGTTTGTTTTCAAACCAGCACTTGACCTTCCGAGGCTCCCACCCTATCTCCTGGCCCATTTTGATTTTCTGTTCCATGTCCGGATAGGGGTATTCCCTGAAAAATAATTCGAGTTTATGGACTTGACCTGAAGTGTTGCGTTTGAGATATTCCTCTTTCTGACGCTGATAACCGTCGCGGGTACTGTTCTCGTTAACCAAGCCGCGGGTTTCATCATTAGAAGGATCGGTCTCCATGGCCCTCGTGTCAGGTTCGGTCCTGAGATCTTCAAACTCTTCCAGCAGCTCAAGCTCGGAGACCTCCAAGTCTGGCGCTTCCAGTAAATGACAGAATCCCTTGAACATTTTGACCGGGATATCACTGTTTGATTTTCCGTTAACTCAGCTTTCTTTGTTCCTCCTTGGATCTTCACTTTCTCTGCAAATTCTGAGAGGTTAAAGGAGCCGGATCACCGTTCTTCGATCAAAGGTGATGGCTACCCGACGAGCGCTCTTCTCAATGTTTCGAGATTCCCACTTCGTCCTTTTGTGATGGCTACTTGACGAGCGTTTTTCTCAAGGCTTCGTAATTCCCACTTTGTCCTTTTTTGCTCTTTTCTACGTGAACGGAGCCTGAAGATCTCTTGCGTTGATTTCGCTTTGTCGAGCACTACGCTTGTCCCCCTGGCCCAGTCTCTAGAGTAACAAGCCTGCCCACCTTTCGGCGCCATTATGTTTCGTAAAACCCGAGATCACAGGACGGTGGTGGATTCGTGACTCATCGAGGATGCATTAACGAAACCCGCTTGGCTCTACTGCACATAAAATATTATTACCACTTCTCCCTGTACTCGAGCATTTATAAGGTGATAGATTGATGTCAAGAAGATTAACACTTTAGCCTTATCAGACTCAGCCTCTCAAACACTCTTCACATTCTCACTCTCTTCTCCGTCATTCCATCGCATATGGATTCCTCCTCTATGCCTGTTGCCTTACCTGAAGCTTCGACCCAATGGGAGAGATTTTACCACCTCTTGGGTAGGGGTTATGGCTACATAAACAATCATCCTGAAGCTGAGGTTGAAGTTCGTACTCTGATTCCGGCCCTGGATACTGCGTGTATTGAAGGTACGAAACTGCAAAGGGAGTTTGTGATCTTCCCAACTCTCTTTAACAATTTCATGCAGGCTTACGAAGTTGCTAGCCGGGAGGTCACTTTGGCTGGTATCGTGCGAGCCCGTTATCAGGACCGAACTGAGTCCCTGATGTTGGCCATGCTGACGGCCGATAACCATAAAAGGGCTGTTGAATACGCCCACGCCCAGGTTTCGATGCTGGTCCGTGAGAGGGACAACTTGGTGGAGCGTCTGGCTCTTTTTGACACCGCCTTTGAGCAAGACCAGCACAACTTCGTGCTGAGGTTCCAGTGTGCCTGGTTGGAGGAAAGGCTTGAAGACCTGAGCATGGATATAGCTCGCGGGAGGGTGCTGGCTCATGACTTAGAGCTTGAGTTCGAGTACTATGACACCAAGGTGAACGAACTTAAGGAGAAATGTCGTCTCCTTTTCTTCAAGCTTGTAGACCTCGATTCCCGGAGTGTGGGTTGTAAGCAAGGCATGGATAGCATGGAGAGTCAGTTAAGCTTTTTTGTGATGCTTGTCAGAACTCATTTTGGGTTTACTGCTCCCCCTCAGTGATCCACTTGTAAACTTTCCTGCTGAATGAAATAAATGCGAGTTTGTTTATATATGCTCTTTCATTCTGCATTGTTGACTAGCCAAGAAAGGTTTTTGCTTTCGGATCTACGCGACTCCTTTTTCGCCTGTGTCAACAGATTGACTACGCATCATTCTCACAGCCCGACGCTTTATATTTGATTGACCTGAATGCCTCGTGAGAAATAGATTTGTAGTTGCTCGAAACTTAAAGATTGCCCCTGATTTTGCGGTCATTGCGTTTGGGGCCGCTAGTAATCTTTCACTTTCGAGCTCGATCACATTCTGCTAGTAACTCATGCTATCAATTCTGCCTTCACGCGTCGGGGCTGATTTTACCTTGAACTTAATAACAAGGAATTATCGTATACACACGAGATGACGTTTGCGAAAAACATTATGCAGAATCAACTCTAGCTATTGAAGAAACAAACTCATGCACCGATGAGAACTTTACAATAGGAGATACATCCTTCTCGCGTACATCCCCTTCTTTCTTGGGGCATGTCCAATGACTAACCAGTCTGGCCTCAGCTTAGGTGTGCCATTACCAAGTGCAGATCATGGTTGCCAACCCTTAATAGCTTCCAACTGATCGAACCAGGTATCAAGTCCTTCATCGAAGAAATCACCCGACCCCTCGAACGATTGATGTGTAGGTTGAGCTGCATCGCCCGACGGGTTCTTCGAACTGGAACCTCCATCTTTGTCTGGGATTATAAGAGGAGATTTGATCGATTGACTACCACAAGCATCTCCCACTTGGGGATTAGGGAAATAAGAGTGCTCCAAGCTTTCTCCCATTAGATCATCTGAAGCCATATGCTCTGATTGGGCAAACCCTTGAGCACTGGGCGTGGTGGGCTGATCTGCGACAGGATGAACACTGACTAGCTGCTGCTCGGACGGAGGAGTGCTTACTCGTTGCACTTGTGATGCGTGTTCTTGAGGAATATTGAAATGACTCGCGAGGATATCCTGATCAAATCCCCAATAGTCGTCCAGATTCGACCGGGCCTCATTTGTCATAAGGGTGCTGGGTTCGCAGCCGAGTCTATTGCTCGGATTCAGTTCTGCATAACGCTGTCCTAACGCCCTTCTGTAGCAACCAAGGTGATTCGCGACTAATTGCTTGGTAAGTCCCGGTACGTTCATGACCCTAAGTATGCTTGTCGGACCTATGAAGTTGAGTCCTATCTGTCGAACTGCGTCCAAGAACTTGAGATGAAGCTCCGGGGGCCAAGTGAATTTCTTCTTCTCGTCGTCCAGAGTGGCGTAGATAGCCTGCCGACTAACCTCTAACTCCTCTTGAACCGTATCTGATCTTACCGGAAGCTGTTGTGGAGGAGATTCATGGGCTTCGATGAGGTGACTCCGATCATAACGACACGTATCTTCTTCCTCCGAAGACACTGGTATAATTTCTGTAGGATCGATCTGCTCATGCGCGCCATTAGCAGGATCTGATTGTACCGGAGATGGCTCAAGGGAGCAGGGGGATAAATGAGCACCTTCCATCTTCGTAGAAGGCTTACTGGGGAACAATTTACTGAGGGTGGTAGGGCCACCGCAGTCAGGGCAGGTAATAGTACTGAGAATTTTCTCATACCACATGTTTTCCATTTGAAGGTTTTGGTTCTGCTCTTTTAGGGCCGTGATCTCCTTACGCCTGTGTTGGACACCTAGTCTGAAACGTCTATTCTGAAACCAAAAATGGATTCTCATAGGATTCATTCCCAGCTTCTGGCCCAATTCAATCTTTTGTTCCTCGTTTGGGCAAGGGCATTCATCGAAGAAAGCTTCAAGCTCCTGGATTTCTTTCCGAGCGTAGCGCTGGCGACTTTTTCTTTTCCGGGGTTGAGCGTCGTGGCCACTGCCGTCGTCACCACTGCGATCTTGATGTTCGTCACCGGCGATGTTGAGTTCCATGGCTTCGATGTCGAATCTGATTCTAGAGAATTTGAGGTCTTTCAACGAACTCGTCACTCGGGGTTCTCTGTTCTCTTTTGTATACTCGCTCTTTCGATTTGTTGCCTCCTTTTCCTCGAAAGCTAGGTCTGTTCAGCGTTCTATTTTTGAAACGACGGAACTGTTTACCTCCTGCTCAGCTTTCCGACACGAAGGGGTAACCAAATCCTCCCGCGGCTTCTTCGATAGTAGCGCTCGCCTTTCACTTTTCCTCGATAGTCATGCCTGTTCAGCACTGTCTTCTCTTTTTAAGTGGCAGAGCTGTTCACTCGCCGCCCAGCTTTATGCGTGATGGAACAACACAATCCTTTCGCGGCTTCTTCGATAGTTGCGCTCGCCTTTCACTTTTCCTCAATAGTCATGCCTGTTCAGCACTGTCTTCTCTTTTTAAGTGGCAGAGCTGTTCACTCGCCGCCCAGCTTCATGCGTGATGGAACAACACAATCCTTTCGCGGCTTCTTCGATAGTTGCGCTCGCCTTTCACTTTTCCTCAATAGTCATGCCTGTTCAGCACTGTCTTCTCTTTTTAAGTGGGAGAGCTGTTCACTCGCCGCCCAGCTTCATGCGTGATGGAACAACACAATCCTTTCGCGGCTTCTTCGATAGTTGCGCTCGCCTCCCTCCCAGCTTTAATAATGGCGAGACCGAATTTGTCAGGCCTGAAATTGCGGATCAGGACATGTCTGATGATTCACGGGAGGAGCAGCCCTCGCTTTACATTAATTAACCCGGCTCCACAAGCATTATTGCTGCAACTTTTCTCCACTCTCGAGACGCTATAAAATGCGGAGTTGGTGTTTGGGAGATTAACGCTCTCATATAATTTGCTTCCATCCTCTAATCGCTCCACTACACACATCTCCGTCGAAAATGGCTTCTTCCCAAGTTCACACTTTCTCAGCCGAAGCTTTGACTCGATGGAAAGAGTTCTATAACCTCTTGGGTCGAGGCTACGCTCACATAGCCGATCATCCCGAAACCGAGGATGAGATCAGAGTCATGTTCGGGGACCTGGACATCACCTCCCTCGAGGGTACCGCGTTGGGGAGGGAATACAATATTTTTCCAACGCTCTTTACGAACTCCTTGGAGGTCTACCGCGCTGCTCATCGGGGAGTTACCGTGGCTCGTGTCTTGCGAGCCCGTTATGAGGATCAGTCCGACCGCCTAGCGTTGGCTGACTACCTGGCCGATAGTCACAAAAAGGCTGTTGAGTTCGCCAAAGAGCGGGTTTCGACATTGCTACGCGAGAGGAGGAATCTGGTGGAGGACTTAGCTCTATCTCTGGCTACCTATGAGCGCGATCGACGTAATGCCCTGCTAAGGAATCGGAGCGAGTGGCTGGAAGAAAGGCTCAACGGCATAAACGAGGATATAACTCGTGAGAATGGACTTGTTCGGGACTTGGAAGCAGTCGCCGAAGATCACGAGACTCAGGTTGTTGCAGTCAATGATGAACGCAAACGCCTCCACCTCAGGCTTGCGGACCATGATACGCGGAGTGGTGCGTATAAACAAAGCATCCATAACTTGGAGGGCCAGCTGGGCTCCTTTGTGTCGTTGATTAGGGCTCACTTCTGCTTTACTTTTCCACCCCAATGAATTGTATGATCTGGTTTGGGCAAGAATGAATGAAAGCCCCTGTGTTTGTTTTAGCTTTTATATGATCCATTTCTTCGAGCATCCGGACATCTTAGACTTGGATGAGCCGATCCATAATAAGTCGAGTAGATGTGTTCTGATTTTCTAACTCACTCATGGTCAGATGAAAGAATAGCCTCAGACTTATCCAAGAAAAGATTTCTTTATGCTACTTGTTTTTCACCTGCAAATGAAAAGACCGAGTCAAAAGGAATAATCTGAAAAAGAAAGCATAGACCCCTTTCAATCTTATGCTTGCTCGTAATTAATAATGACAAGAACTTTTACAAGGGTTTTAATCTTGTGCGAAAAGTTTTTATCAATATTCCTCGAAAGAAAGCATACTATTGAAAGGAATGTAATTCACGATAATTGCTTTTGACCAATATTCAGAAGAGCGAATTAGTCAAAAATGCAAGGCATAACGACGTGTTTTTAAATTTAATTGAAGATACGGCATCCAAATCAAGGCCGTTTTGTTAAGAACGAGAGCAATTTGGACATCTATCTCGTCATTAAATTCGAAATAACGTCAATACTCTTGATCAATTATCGTGGATTACTTAGTGACGTATGACATGCATGGACCAATTCAAGTGTATAATTCCTTCTAGCGAAATTGGGGTTGGATTACCCTGTACGACCAAAAAGGTCGTGTAAGATTTTCAACTTTAGTTTCCTCTAAAGGAATTATAAACTTGACTTGGGAGTATTCGGATGATTAGAGAAAATGCCACTATCACATTCCCATGACCCGTCAAAAGAAATACAACCGAGTTCCATCTGAATGTATACACCAATAGATCCCTAATACAATCACTCTAAGGGGTGAGATAGAGAAAGCCTCGATAAAAATAAACCCTATACAAGAGGACTAGTAATGGAAAATGAAACCAAGGAATGTGATCCTAACGTTTAAGGATGCCCCAAGTTCGATCTGTAACTTCCGGATCACTTGCCCCAACTCGTCATCTTCATTGGACGATATCTCAATAATGTCCATAGTAGGCTCCTTTGTTGCTCACTCGGTGTTCGCCATGGGATATCATCCTCCTCGTCTTCTATCAAGGACGTTTGGGAAAAACACATGCATCTATCCTTGAAATGGCATTTAATCTAATCACCAGAATGCAATGAATGAAATGCCTATATTTATATGAACTGTAATAGTTTTGAGGGATAGAGAGTCTTACCAACCCAACTCGTCGACTTATGTGCGATTTTAGGTGTATCAACCGCCCAAAGACATGCGCATGAGACAAGTGATGGTGAACTTCTAAAAATCAGAGGGTTTGGCACCTAAGGTTAAGGTTCCCACCTCGAGTTCTAGAAAGAGCCGATTCCATTGCACAACTATCGTTGCATTGGGACTCAATCCATAGTTCGAAGCGAGCGGAATTGAGAAGTGGATTACCCCGTGTTTTTCCTCACGGAGATTCCATTTTCAATTCCTTCTATTGTGTTCCTAAAGGCGGCGCCTGGGGTTTTAGGCGCGGTTGTGTGTGTCCATGTGTCGTGATCATCACAATGCAAGTCATGCACAACAATTTATCAATCAGTACTTCAAATCATCCACACAACATACATTCCTACGCCACACCTGCGTAAAATAAAGTTAATCACAGACTACACCCCTTCTTACTTCAATCTGCAAAAACATATAACACCTATCGTGAGCGGACTTACCTCACCTTCAAGAGCGCCTGTAGGGTTAGAAAAATCACTCAATTTTTATTACGGCCTAAGTCCACTTGAGGTCTAGAACCATAGTTTCTAGAACAAATCCCCAGTGGAGTCGCCAGCTGTCGCGACCCATCCGGAAGCGGACGCGGCTAATGGATTACCGATCACGGGTCTTGGATCGGTGCGAGCCCTCCCAGGCCCATACCAAATCGCGGCGGGAATATTTTTCAGGAGGATTCAACGATAAGAGTCGATCGCTTTCGACCTTAGTGTGGTCGTGGTGGCATGTGCAACTTGTGCATGCATTTGGAGTCGCCACCGGTCTTTCTTGGAGGTTAGACCGGAAACCTTACCGATCGATTGAGAGAGATCGATCAGTTCTACGGAACCAGAGATTTTGGGTTCGGGGACTTGGTTACGCTGGTGTCGTTACCAACGCCCTTTCGGTACCTAATGCGAGTGATTTTCCTAACTAGGATTTCATGCAGGCACAATTTTGGGTGAGGTAAGTCTGACTTTGCACATTAACCAGTTTAACATGCTCACGTAATCATAATAAATAAATAGATGTCAATCACATAAATATCTATCCTACGTGGTGATCATGGAATTATGATTTAATGGGTCTCGAGCCAATGAGACCACATATAATCATTTTAATATTTTAATAACGGAGAGCCGCTCTTCGCTTCTTCTTGGTTTCTTGAACTCTTCAAGAATTGGGCCCCAAAGAGCTCGCCGACTTAAAAGGCTCCTCCACGTAATCCTCGTAGCATTTACATCAACAATTGACTATGCTAAAAATAAAGATTACATGAAAAATAAAAGGAGTACGCAGCCTCCATTTAATAATTACAACCCCAAATATATAAATAATCATCATACATTCATATATACATCAATCACATTGATTAGGGATTTTTCCATGATCACCACCCTTTCACGTAAGTAATAAATTCACAATTTAAAACTTAGGAAGGAACAATAAAAATTCTACGTTGAATCATATTCAGAATTTTTACGTAAAATAAGATAGCCATAAATTTTCGATTCAAAATTGATTTAGTCTCAATTTTTGCTACGTTGATTAATTTATCATATAAAATAATCAATCTCCATTAGCCATGTAAGACGAACAATTCGTTAATACATATTGGCCATAGTATTGCAAAAATTGTAAAAAATCAATTAAATGCACGAAAACACCTAAGGATTGGCTCTGATACCACTGTTGGGATCCACGTAACACGTAGCGGAAATAAATAACAACCCACACATGTATCTCCAGAGGCGTACTTCGTGCATTTCAATCGAAAAAAATCACAAAGTCTCAAAGGGAGTAAATAGATTACCTCTCGTAGCGTGCTTGAACGGAGGTGTCGGTTCGATGTTCTTCGATCTCAGCCTCCACAAGTGTTAGGCATCTAGTTCGGACGCACCACCAATTGACGAACGGGGAGACGACTAATAACTCCACAACAATTGTGCTAGCAATATGCGGAATCAATATTCCGAACTTAGTATATTTTGCTCGCTCAAGATTATGAGAATATAGAGAGTGTTTGTGTTCTTCTCTCTAAGCTCTCAAAAATTTGCACACTCTACAAAATGTCTCTCCCCTTCAACCTCAAAACTCTTGCCATCCTTTTATAGCCAAAAATACCTTCCAATAAATTGTATTTAAAAATAGCACTAACAATTATAAATTCTATCTAAAAATAGCACTCACAAATAAATGACATTTAAAAATAGCACTAACAATAGCACTCACAATTTATAATACAAAAATGCTATTTAAAAATAGCACTAACAATAGCACTCACAATTTATAATACAAAAATTCTATTTAAAAATAGCACTAACAATTATAAATTCTATCTAATAATAGCACTCACAAATAAATGACATTTAAAAATAGCACTAACAATAGCACTCACAATTTATAATACAAAAATGCTATTTAAAAATAGCACTAACAATAGCACTCACAATTTATAATACAAAAATTCTATTTAAAAATAGCACTAACAATTATAAATTCTATCTAATAATAGCACTCACAATTTATGATAAATAAATGCCATTTAAAAATAGCACTAACAATAGCACTCACAATTTATGATAAATAAATGTCATTTAAAAATAGCACTAACAATAGCACTCACAATTTATAATACAAAAAATGCTATTTAAAAATAGCACTCACAATACAAAAATGCTAAAAAAGGCACTAACAAAGGTGTTAAAAATAATAACCATTATTATTATTACAAGAGTTAAAGAGGTTACCAAACAATACAAATATGCATAACGTATAAATACGTATGATGTATAAATACGTAGAGCATACGTATACATCCGTGAAACCGGGGACTAATTGAAAGAAAAATGTGCAATTAAGCCCTTTTGGTAAAAATTGATTAAATTGGAGGGCAAATTGACCTAATTGCACTTTAAGACTTTAGAATCCAATGTCATAGCTTATAAAAAGTGAGAATTGAAAACTAAAAGACTCGAAAATGATTTTTTTTTAGGCTCGGTTCGGGTTTATGTTTGTGAAGGAACATAGTGACCCGAGCCGAATTTTTGAGATTTAAAGTGACACACTTGAAGAGGAAATTAAAACAAAATTATCGAATATTTTTGGGTATTTTTCTGACCACGAATGGTATTTTTCTGATTTTTTGGGTATTTTTATAATTAAATAAACTCGAAAAATATTAAAAATACCGAAAAATATTTTTTGTTCAAAATTGGTTCCTAAGGTTAAACCAAGGCTTCCAAAGTTGATTTTGTGATTTTATGACCTTTTTTGATATTTTTAATTAATTTTAAAGAATAAAAATCACAATAATAAATGGTAAAAAAAAATCAGGTGTCAACAGTATCGAAGTGAAGCAAAATGAAGATGGGATTTTTATTTCCCAAAAAAGATATGCTGAAAATATCCTTGAGAAATTCATCATGAAGAATTGCACTTCGGTTAATACTCCGATGGATTGTGGTGCAAAACTGTCGAAGTTCGATGAAGGTGTCGATGTTGATTCAACATATTTTAGAAGCTTGATTGGAAGCTTAAGGTATTTGACCTGTACCAGACCAGATATCATGAACAGTGTCGAAATTGTGAGTCGATATATGGAGAATCCGAAGACATCTCATCTTAAGGCAGCGAAGAGGATACTTCGGTACATCAAAGGTACTATCTCTCTTGGCTTGTATTATTATCAATCTGAACTATTTCAACTCAGAGGTTATTCAGATAGTGATTATGGGGGAGATGTCGATGATCGAAAAAGCACTACGGGCTTTGTATTTTATTTGGGTGAAACTGCTTTTACATGGTCATCAAAGAAGCAATCCAGTGTTACTCTGTCGACATGTGAAGCGGAGTATGTTGCTGCATCATCGTGTGTTTGTCATGCGATATGGTTGAGAAAGTTGCTCAAAGAAATCCATGTGGAGCAAAAGGATGCAACGGAGATTTTTGTTGATAATGTTTCTACCATTGCTTTGGCAAAGAATCCAGTTTTTCATGAGAGGAGCAAGCATATCGATGTTCGATATCATTTTATTCGAGAACAAGTCAGCGACAAACAAATTGAAGTTGTGCACGTGAAGACCGGTGATCAAGTCGCAGATATTTTTACGAAACCTCTCAAGATCGAAGTGTTTCGGAAATTCAGAAGTTTACTTGGAATGATCGACGGAAGAGAATTTGGCTTAAGGGGGAGTTTTGTTGGGAATTAAGTCAAATTCATTAAGTGTTATCAGTGACCGTTCGACTCCCATGGCATAATTAGTATTCCGATGTAATTATTGTTTTAGTAGACATAATTAGTTGAGTCTATCTCCGATGTAATTATTGTTTTAGTAGACATAATTAGTTGAGTCTATCAGAAACCTTTTAGTATTCCGATGTAATTGTTGTTTTAGTCTTTTCACTTTCCTAGAGAGACTCAAGAGTCATGTTTTTAAGCCTATAAATAGGTGAGTCTTGTAACCATTTCAATATGGGTGAATTGATTGTGAATACACTATATTGAAAAGCCACCTTCCGTCTCTTCTTCCTTGTGTGAACAAAGTTTCTTTGAGAGTGCTTATTGAGAGCCCCACGGTCGATTTATCCCATCACTCTCTCCTGTCTCTCTTTCTGTCACTAGGGTTTTAGGCTATCGAACATTGCCCACTTCTTCAGCTGCTAACAATTCACGTATTGCTCGAACGAGAACGAGAAAGAAAGAATTTTGACGACGACAAAGGTCGAGATTCGGACGTTGCCCACTTCTTAAGCAGCGGCAAGAACTGAAGTGAACTAAAATGAAGAAAGCAGAATGAACATTCCGCTCCGTCGGACAAGATGCTGAGAATGAAATGGATTTGACCGGGCCGAGTCTGACGAGCGAAACATCGCGCCGCAATCAAAGTATGTATTGCCTGGCCAAAATTCCATATAAGGGCCTCAATTGCCTTCATTTTCTCAAATAAAGATCTAAAATAAATTTTATTTCAAATAATTGTTTCAAGTTTGAAGAAACACATTGTCAAAGGATATATTCGTCCTTTTTGCTTTTTTTCTTATTCTTTTTTTCTTTCCCTCTCCCCTTCCTTGGCCATCGCTGGCCTCAGGCTCGGCAGATATTTACCCTCGCCTGGGCTGGCCGATGTCTAGTGAGGGCAGCACTTGACTGGGAAAAAAAATCTTACCTATTGAAGGAAAAAGTTCACTTCGATCACTTTGCTTTGAATCACAAACAAATAATAGTAAGATTCAGCATTCTCGATTTTCTATCAGGCATGGATATCAAGGCCCTCGCCAGTCTAATTCTTCTGATTCTTGACTTAGCACTTTTTGCGGATGGATGGTTGAGTTCGTTGCCGCGGGGAGGGCAGAGGAGGACAAGGAGAGGAGTCGGAGTCGGAGTCGGAAAGCGAGTCATTAACGATTTCTTTTATGGTCCGGTGAGGGAATGAAGTCCAATCGTATGATGGTCATTTTAGGAACTCAGAAAAGAATGGATGTCGAGGTCCATGCCGTTCTGTGCTAGTTCTTGGAAGGGGGAGCCTCTTCTTCTTTTGCTTAGTCAAGTCCATGGCCTTTCAAGCTCGCCAGAGTCACCCAGATCGATCCAGAGGGCGGCCCTCACCCGATCCGGTAAGGGTTGCCCTCGCCGCGTTCCTCGCCAAATTCGGGAGGACTCTCACCCGACGCCTGCAATTGCAGGGGTGGGGAGAAGTAAAAGCAAAAAGGGAAAAACAAAAAGATGAGAGAAAAAATAATTCAATATAAAAGGACAAAATTACCCTTCAATCAGGCCCTTCTTGAAATAATAAAGGCACTTTAGATACTTATTTGAGAAAATGAAGGCACTCTAAGCCCTTATTTGAAATTTATTCTAATGTCTAATAAGATCAATTTCCCCTCAAAATGCAAGATTTGTCTTTTTAATTTGCCTCTTCTTCTTTTGCTCAGTCAAGTCCATGTCCTCTCAAGCTCGCGAGAGTCACCCAGATCGATCCAGAGGACGGCCCTCACCCGATCTGGCGAGGGTTACCCTTTCCAGCATTCCTCGCCAGATTCGTGAGGGCTCTCGCTTGATGATGGCGGTTGCAGGGGAGGGGAAGAAGTAAAAGAAAAAAGGAAAAAAAAAACTAAGAGAAAAAACCAAAAAGGAAAAAAAAAATCTTAAATGTAAAAGGATGAAACCACCATTCGGCCAGGCCCTTTTTGAAATGACAATGGCACTTCAGACGCTTATTTGGAAAAAATAAAGGCACTCTGGGTTCTTATTTGAAACTTTTCCTAATGCTAATAAGAATTCGAAGATTTGTCTTTTCAATTTGCTCCTCAAAATGCAATGAGAAAGGAAGTAAAAAAGTTACAAGAAACTTGGACATCTTGTTGAACCCTAGTTCAAAATGCGATTAACGCTCTTGAACCTCATGCGACGACTCGGGCCGACCAACAATAGTAGTTGGCACCATCAAGATTATTGGCTTGGTGATTAGGGTCGTCTATCTTCTACGAGATCATGAGCTCAATTCACATCAAGGAAAATTTCTGAAAATTCAGATCCAGATGCTATTTTAGTCTGGCTAATTTAACTTAAAATATCCCCCTCCACCATATTAAAAAAAAAATCCAAAAAGCTAATTTCACACCACCCAAGCGCCACCACCTTCCCCTACTGCCAACCACCTCCCCTGCCGTCTCAGACTACTTGGCCGATGCCGTCCCCTTTCTCTCTCTTCAACCCAGGTCAAGTCTCGGGCGATTTTCAATTGGACATAAGCTCTCTTCAAGATCCACCTTTTTTTCTCTCGATTTCTTTTATTCTATCTTTCCAATCATGGCATACAATTTCAAAAAGTCCTCGCTCACTTCCTGACACTAAGTAATAACGACATCGACACACAACATGAAAAACAACACAACATAGAATGTCAACACGTCATTTATCAACATATAGAAAATTCAGACATGTCGTATGTTAAATGCATATTTGTGTGTGTGTGTGTGTGTATGTATATATGTATACGTAATAATTTTATCATGTATATATAAAATATCAACGGTGAGTTTCTTTTTCGTCTTTTAGGAATTCATGATAAGTATTTTTTTTACGCTAGCTGGATATATTAATCTTGGGGTGGCTGGTATATAACTTAAGTATAGCTATTTTTTATAGATATATATTTTGACTACTAATTTATTGAAAATGTTTAATATATGCATGTCGAAATGGCGCATCGTGATGCTAGATTCATGTGTCGCTGGTGTATCTAAAGCACTAGCCACATATCGGTTGCATGTCGGAGAGTGTCTGACATAGCTTCACACGAGGGTTCTCGAAGAGTGTTGATGCTTCCTAATCCTTGACACCATAAATCAACCGAATTAGATTTCTCATTATTGAGTACAAAACTACTCATTGGGCGTCTCGATGGTCATCAAAACCGTTTCTTCACGGCTCTCTTGATCGTCATGGAGAAGAAGAACAGTACTTATCCTACAACAAAACATATAAGTGTTTTATTATGCTAACGATGTAACTAATCATAATCCTCACGTCAATGTTATTTATTAGATATAGTTAGAGTGTTGGAGAGCACTCTTCAAGTAAGACCTGGGGTGAGCATGGCCAGGTGGGTAGGGTCTAGACCTTTATCCGAAAATCGACTTATTATAATCGGTTCGTAGTTTTTGGAACCGAGAATCTAATCTATTTGTCCTGAAACCTATTTTGGAACCGATCTTGATTTTTGGTTTGGTTCTAGGGTCTACCCGAGAACCTATTTCTTTTTGTTTCTTTTTATGATTTCGTCTTTTCCATCAAAATATTATGATTATCGATGAAATGATCCAAAGTTAAAAGTAAATAATAAAACTCGCTATCCGCTAAAATATGTGTGTGTGAGAGAGAGATTGGGGGAGGGGGGAGGAGAACTGTGGCATCCCGAGCCTTCTATCCTCCAGCTTCGATACCAACCCAAAGCCCAGCTGACACTCCTTCTGATCTAAAAATGTAGTCCCACAACGTGGGTTAGCGCGACGGCTAGCAAGAAAAATATTCAACCCTACTATAGGGGTCCTAAGACTCCCTAAACCAAATTAAAAATCAAGCATATAATCAAGGCATAAAAGATATGTAACGACATCAATCAATGATCAATAGACATTAAGAATGTATGACAATGAGTCTGTCAATGCAACATGAAATGACGTGCTCTTCGTTCATTTACACCATTGCAAGTCGTTCCAACTTGCAATCACACTCTCCGGGGCTCTGCGACGCAGGGTACGACTCTACCTCACACACAGCTCAGGATCCTCAAGTCGCACCAATCCCTACACACAACTTAGGGGCGTCAACTCGATTCAATTCACTGAAGAGAAATTACTCCTCATAACATCTCATCAAGTATCAATCCTTATAGGGGTCCTAAGACTCCCTAAACTAAATTAAAAATCAAGCATATAATCAAGGCATAAAATATATGTAACGACATCAATCAATGATCAATAGACATTAAGAATGTATGACAATAAGTATGTCAATGCAACATGGAATGACGTGCTCTTCGTTCATTTACACCATTGCAAGTCGTTCCAACTTGCAATCACACTCTCCGGGGCTCTGCGACGCATGGTACGACTCTACCTCACACACAGCTCAGGATCCTCAAGTCGCACCAATCTCTGCACACAGCTCAGGGGCGTCAACTCGATTCAATTCACTGAAGAGAAATTACTCCTCATATCATCTCATCAAGTATCAATCCATGTACCATGTATGCCGACCAAGAACATCACATTTCTCAATCTCAATTCTTGCATACAATTCCATAATGCAATGCCAACATAATGTCACCAATGACCACACAAGCAGGTACATGAATACTCAACATCAATAATCACAATCGCAAGTGGCATCAGCAGGCTTATACGAGGTTCCTCAAGATTCAATTCATAAACTATGTTATTGAGAATCATATATTTAAACCTCGAGTCATATAGATTACTTGATTAATTCCATTAACTCATATTCCAATCAGATTAGTCACAAAACACCTAAACCGAACCTCCTCAATAAGCTAAACCGAACCACTTCCTTTCCTTGCCCTCGGGTTAGTGAAGTCTAGCCATTTAAATCACATTTCTAGCAAGTAAATTCCTCAAATTCCAGGCCTAAAGATTAGTAAGAAAGTCACTTCCTCATTCCTCAAGTCCATCACTTTCTTTTTTTCATAGAACAACTCGAATTGGCCATTTCCTTCACCATTTCACCCCTAAAAACCTGATCTATTCTAAACCTGGACAGTCACGGTTTTATCCCCTAAAATAGACCCGAATCTTCTCAATTTAACTAACCATTCATACTCCTATGATGTACTACATAGCTTCATGAGAATCAAGGTAATTAAGCATAATATAGTTTGGTTTTTGTACTAAAAACAACACCTAAAAATGGAACAGGTTCTGTCCTAGGAACCGAACACAGATTCGATTTTCTAGCTACAAATCAGTCCCAAACTTCCTCAATTTGGCTAATCATCCTTATCTTTTCGTCATCTAAGATTGATTCTCCAATAATCAGCCCAAGAGGGGACAATGAAGCTCAATTTGACATCAATTTCGCACTCAAACCAGAACCGAGCTGCACTAGTCCTAAATCAGACAACAGAATCGATTTCTTGCTATAAAACCTGATTCGAACTCCTAGCATAGAAGCAACAAAATGTACATCTATCCTATAGCATGATTGAAGGAATCCATTGCCTTATTATAGCTTTGAACTTATTTGGTCGTCTGTTTCCTCTTCTTCTTTGCTGCTTCGTGGAGATCGGCCATGCTAGCCTTCCCTTGACCAAAGATAGAGGAAGAGTAAAATGAGTTAGAGCCTTTTCTTGTTCCCCTAGACCACCCATTTATAGTTGAGGGAGAGAGAGAGGTGAGATTGTGCATATTTGACAAGTGGCGGCCATGCTCCAAGAGTTCCTTTAATTTTCATCCAAGTGTTCCAATGCATGTGCTTGGCTCCTAATTTGCGCCATTTGTCCTTTAGGTTTTTGCATGTTGGCCACTTCTTCCTCATGCATCCTTGATGTTGTTTTATTCTTGCCACATCACCTCCTCCCATTTGACACTTGCAAGACATGCAATTTCTTTTGAATCTGTCCTTCTCTCACGTCCAGGTTCGTTCCTGTTTAAACTGACAATTTTTCGTCCACCTCTCTGGTGATAAAGCTCAGATTTGTATTTCTCATTGTCTTACGGTCGCGTGAGAGAAAACGAAGCTCAAATCGATCTCTAGATGACTTCGAATGAGCCGTTTTACTTTCAATGCGCGCTGAAACCCGAAAATGCGAGCTCTCAGGTCGGGTGATGTTGCCGAGCTGCTTCCTCCTTAACTCTCTCTTTCTCTCTTTCGGTAGAAGACGGTGAGGGAGTGAGAATGAGTAATTCCTCTTGGTTTGCTTCTCAAGTCCATCCACTTATATTTGAGGAAGAGCTAGGTAGCTCAAAATTTGACAAGTGGCATCCAAGCTCTAGGATCCCATTCGTTTATGTACAAATGTTCTCTTGCATGTCTTAAGAAGCTCTTGATTTTGACACTTGTCTCATCCCATGATATGAGGATTTCCCTCACAAATTTACGCCACTTTGCATTACCCCAAATGGTCCATTGTCAATTACAAGGTCTTGATTGATTGATTACATCCTTTGCTTGTTCCCTGGGTTGCTCGGCCAATCATTTTTCATGTACAATGGATGATGGTGCCACCATGCAGTGCCCTTATTGGTCGACTCTCAATTGTTAGATCATGTTAGGATTTTAGGCCGATGATTGAACACATTATCTTGCTACTTCCCAATATCATTCAGCCATTCATGGCTCATGCACATGGGGTATTGTTGCTATTTGTCTTTACCCCCAATGGTCCGAAAATTACTGGCCTCCAAGCTTAAGGGAAAATCAATTATATTACCAAGTTCATATTAATCCTCGTGAGCCCTTGATCAATCGGCCATTAATAAATTTCCTTGCTCCCCAAGTATAATCCAATGGTAGCAATAATTCTTACGTTCTCTGTTAAATAATGTCTCGAATTTGAGCCTAGAGAACGAAGTCGAATGTGCAATTATTTGATTAGCGTGACAAAGACTTTGACATAAAAGTGGACAAAATAAAAGAAGAAGAAAAAGGAAGCTCTGATGAAGGTTGGACGATTGACTTCGTGTTGATCAAGAAAAGAATAATGCTAGCTAGAGTGTGATTGATTCGGTCAACAAAAGACAACAAGAAAAAGATACGTTATTATCCTATTCGATTTTTTCTCTCTCTCTCTCTCTCGGCAAGGTAGCTATATGTACTCGTCGAAAACAGAAGCGTGGACTTGGTCAATATATATATTTTCTTGCTGGACAATATAAGTAGAGCAATTCTGGACTTCTCAGGCGGCGAAGGATTTCGTATATAAAGAAATAACGACGTGCTCTCTAGGGGTGCTTGATGCGCTGTTATTGATGAGTGGAGGAGCGTGGGCTTTCGTTCCTTTTCAGAAGCGTCATCTCATCGTCGAGTGCTTGAGAGAGTTCATCTTTGTTGACTTTGTTCGCATAATTACATCAAGAATTCAAGTGTCGAAGCCAGTTAAATCTTGAGGTTAGATTTATGTTTTAATTCCATTGCGAGATTGAGATATTATTTCGCTAAGAATTGGGGGCTAAACACTGTGTGCGTTCTTGGATGTAATTGGGGCGTAAAACACCAAGAGTGTGTTTGTGTAACTCGAGTGGATTGTAATCTTTGTGTATCACTCGTTTTATAGTGGAATTCGTTGCTGCTCTCCCCGTGGACGTAGGTCTTTACGACCGAATCACGTACATCTGGTGTTCAATTTACTTTGCTCGTTCTATCTATTTTATTCGATTGATCGCTTGTTCCGTGCAACAATTGATATCAGAGCTAGGCTTGCTTGAGTTGAAGCGATTCGATGATGGCAAAAGAAGCAAAAGGGAAAATCGACAAATTTGAGAGGAAGGACTTTGGTTTCTGGAAGATGCAGATAGAAGATTATTTATATCAGATGAAGCTGCACGAGCTCCTATCTGGGAAGAAACCAGAAACAATGAAGTAACCTGATTGGGAATTGCTGGATAGACGAGCGGTGGGTGTTACTCGGCTGACGTTGGCTCGTAACGTCGCGTTTAATATTATCAAGGAGAAGACCACTGCAGGTTTGATGAAAGCCATGTCGGACATGTACGAGAAGCCATCTACGATCAACAAGGTCTATTTGATGCGACGTCTGTTTAACTTGAAGATGAGCGAAGGTACATCAGTTGCTAATCATATCAATGAATTCAATGTGATCGTTAGTCACTTGAGTTCAGTTGAGATTGACTTTGAAGATGAGGTACATGCATTGATTCTATTATCATCATTGCCTGATAGTTAGAATACTAATGTTACTGCTGTTAGTAATTCTTCTAGATCAACTAGTTTGACGTTTGATGGGATTCGAGATTTAATTCTGAGTGAGGATATCTGTAGAAGAGAATCTGGCGAAGCTGTATCTACTGCTTTAGTAAGTGAAAGAGGAAGAACTAGTACTCGTGTTAGCAGAAGTAGTATGAACATGAATAGACGCAGTCAGTCTAGGACTGGCGGTGATGTCTGTTGGAACTGTGGCAAAAGAGGTCATTTTAGAAGAAATTATTTTAAGCTGAAAAACGAAAGGGCTAAGGGAATTGGAATTGAATCTGCGGATGATGTTGCGGCGGTAGCTGAAAATTCTGATGGTGTCGATTGTGTCTTGTCTGTCACTGAGAATTCGTCGTTTGACGGATGGATTATGGATTCTGGTTGTTCTTTTCATGCTACACCAAATAGGAACTGGTTTACTTCTTATCAATGCATGTATAGTAGTAAAGTGCAGTTGGGGAACAACGCTGAATGCGATGTTATAGGTATTGGTGATGTTAAAATCAGAATGCATGATGGTATTGTGAGGACATTGACTGGAGTGCGACATGTTCCAAAATTAAAAAAGAACTTAATTTCATTGGGTGCTCTAAATTCAGCTGGATGCAAGTATTCTTCACGAGGTGGAGTCCTGAAGATTGTTCGAGGTGCCTTGGTGATAATGAAAGGAATTAAGCATGGCGGCCTGTATGAACTTCAAGGTGAGACATTGATAAGTTTTGCTCTTGAGACGTCAACATCTGTTCGAGAGTCTAACGGCTACTCGAGGAAGGCCTGGGTGGTTGTGCCGATGCACAAGTTTGAGGCTGTTGTCAGGAATACACGATCCAGAGCTTTGATCGGAACGGAGACTGGTAAGTTGATCAAGCATGTGCGAACTGACAGTAGCATGGAGTCCTGTTCGAAGCTGGTAAATAAATTCTTCATGAAAAAGAGCATAGTGAAATACCGCACTAATACCAGTATACCACAACAGTTTACAAAATTGATGAGCAGAAAGTTACTAGAGACGTCTCGTAAAAGGATCTCTAGTGCTGGTATGACTGGGGGAATTCCAACGGATGCGCTTAGTATGGCAAGCTACCTGGTGAATAGATCCACATCGACTGCGATTGGATATCGGACTCCCGAAGAAGTATGGTCAGGTAACGCTGCTGATGATTCTATTTTTAGAATGTTTAGTTGCCAGTGTTATTATCGAGTAAGTGATGGTAAGCTCGATGTGGAGGCAAAGTGCATATTCCATGGCTATGCACAAGGTGAACGGGGCTATCAGTTGTGGTGTCCGAGTATAAATTCACCTGTTTGCAGTAGAGAAGTTACCTTTGACGAGTCTCCAGTACTTCTGGTTAGGAGTGATTGTGGCAGTGTTCATACGGATCTGGACGGTGTTCAGCTTGAGGTGGAGTTGCAACCGGAAACTTCTGAGGTAGCGGATACTAGCGTGATAATCTACACAGATGGTATTTGTAGTGAGGTGGAGCCTATAGAGCCAACGATTGCTGTAACTGTTGATATTGACAAGGTACGTGTTCGATCTCCTGACAGATATGGATGCAACGGTGGTTTTGCTTTATCTGTGGTTAAGAAGCTTTTGTCAGATAGTCCTTGTGAAGTAGTTAAAGGTGCATGTTTAGGTGGTGTTCTGATGAGGTCCTCGGTTATGGCGAAGTTCAAGCGCGGCTTGGATTTGGATGATGTCTATGGCGGTTGAGCCCATTGGGGGCTATTGGGAGAGTAGCAGATGATGTTCGGATTATCAGCGAAGCGATTGCGAAATGGCTCAAACGTCGAGCCAAGATGGAGATTGTTAAATAATGTCTCGAATTTGAGCCTAGCGAACGAAGTCGAATGTACAATCATTTGATTAGCATGACAAAGACTTTGATATAAGAGAGGACAAAATAAAAGAAGAAGAAAAAGGAAGCTCTGATGAAGGTTGGACGATTGACTTCGTGTTGATCAAGAAAAGAATAATGCTAGCTGGAGTGTGATCGATTCGGTCAACAAAAGACAACAAGAAAAAGATACGTTATTATCCTATTTGATTTTCTCTCTCTCTCTCTCTCTCTCTCTCAAGGCAAGGTAGCTATATGTACTTGCCGAAAACAGAAACGTGGACTTGGTCAATATATATATATATATATATATATATATATATTCTTGCTGGTCAATATAGGTAGAGCAATTTTGGACTTCTCAGGCGGCGAAGGATTTCGTATATAAAGAAATAACGTCGTGCTCTCTAGGGGTGCTTGATGCGCCGTTATTGATGAGTGGAGGAGCGTGGGCTTTCGTTCCTTTTCAGAAGCGTCGTCTCATCGTCGAGTGCTTGAGAGAGTTCATCTTTGTTGACTTTGTTCGCGTAATTACATCAAGAATTCAAGTGTCGAAGTCGGTTAAATCTTGAGGTTAGATTTGTATTTTAATTCCTTTGCGAGATTGAGAGATTATTTCGCTAGGAATTGGGGGCTAAATACTATGTGCGTTCTTGGATATAATTGGGGCTGGGAAACACCAAGAGTGTGTTTGTGTAACTCGAGTGGGTTGTAATCTCCGTGTATCGCTCGTTCTATAGTGAAATTCGTTGCTGCTTTCCCCGTGGACGTAGGTCTTTACGACCGAACCACGTATATCCGGTGTTCGATTTACTTTGCTCGTTCTGTCTATTTTATTCGATCGATCGCTTGTTCCGCGCAAAATTCTCGACCATGTAATAATTCCAAGATAATTTTCTAATTCTCTAATCAACTTGACTTAATAATAATTTGGTCTTGGAACTTCGATTCTCGACCAATGTACCATAATCCTTGAACACGAAATTCCTTAATCGATTTCTTGATATCACATCAATTTCATTTGATGGTATATTGGTCTCTTAATTCCGAATTCTTACCCACGATATTCCTCAATGTTCATGCCTAAATTTCTTATAATATAACTTGAGGCGCGGCATTCTTAATTCAATTAATTCATTGTCAAATTTCCTAACTCACTACCACATATGCCATCTTGACATATCTCGGTCTCTTGCTTATTCTAATATAATGAGGTCTCAAGTTCCTGCGTCATAGTCAGCTTTCTAATCCCTTTCAATTATCCTTGATCATTAGGAATCTAGGAAACGGGGGATGCCACAACAATGAAGAGATAGGATTGGGAAAAATGAAATGAAAGAGGCGAGGCAAGGTTGGCAAGCAAGATAAGTTTTTTTTAAAAAAATATAAAATAGTAGTTAAAAATCGATTCTAAAATCGATCCAGGTGGGTCTTCACCTAGAACTGGGAATTGGATCGGTTTCAGCCGGTTCATAAAAATTGGAACCGATTCCTGGTCCTGTTCTTTGGGTGTTCTGATTTGATTTCTGGGTACTGGTTGCACATCCCAAGTAAGACTTATATGATTTTTAATTTTTCTTTTCTTTTAAATATGCACTTGGAAAAATTATAGTGATTCTTACGAAAAGTTTCAAATAAAAGCCTAAGGGTGCGCATGGCAACACTTCTACTTTAGAAATCAATTTCTGACCAGAAATTATTTTTTCAACTTTTGCTCCAAAAGTTGATTTTTCTACTTCTACTCAAGAAGCTGATTTCTGATCAGATAAATTCATTTGATAACTATTGAAAATTTCTATTTGTAAAACATTATTAACACAAAATCTTCTATTAAAAACTATTGCCGGAGACCAAAAATTTTCTACTTTATTTTTAAACTTTTTAGATTTATTTTAAAAAGATTATTATTAAAAATTATTATTTACTTTTTTTAAAAAGAATTTACTCCGATGGCAGGAGACAGCGGCGACGGTCGGCAGCGGTGGGCGGGTGGGGCGTTGTTCGACAGTTGACAGTGGGGAGCGGCCCACAGTGGGCGGAAGCAGTGGGTGGGGTGGCGGTTCGCGTTTGATAGCAGGGGGCGGCGATTGCGAAGGTTGGGGTGTGGGCGGTGGCCAATTGCGGCGGTGTTGGCATTTGGCGAGGGGGGCCGGTTGGCAGTAGCGATGGCCCGCAGAGAAATGTGGTGGGCAGCGGTAGGCAATGGTCAAAGGCCGGCGGAGATCAGCGGTGGGCGATGGCCGGCGGTAATCGGCGGTTGCCGGGGGGAGGGGTTGTGGTTGACGGCAATTATTAGCGAAAACATTACTGCCCAAATTGGAAAGTTACAAATCCTGTGCAGGCCATTGCAAATATAATTTAAATTCATATCAGATCTGGTGAAAGAACTGGCACTACGTTAAGGCCTCTATGCATTATTAACTAGTTACCAAGCTGCATTTCTCACGGATATTTCAAAATTTTGTTTTCTGCTTTCCTTTTTCCTACATTAAATCAACCCATCGAACGCATCACAGTTCCTTTCCTAAGCATGGGAAAGCCACGCCTTCATATTCTGCGAAAGATATCCTTTTTCATCTGCGAAACATATCCGCTGCAATGCCAAACGTTTAGTGGAGCTGGTCATGACTACTGCAACCATCTTGTGATACCGGATGGCATGTGTGAGATAAAGCCTTTGAGGAAGCTTAACATCACAAGCTGTCGTAATTTCTCCGCATTTCCTAAAAAAATTGGGCAATCCGCGTCCCTCAAAAAGTATTTTGGCATTCTCAATTTGTCTAACTTTGAAAATCCTTAATCAAAACCGGGGATTAAAATTTTTTGTGTGCCTGATGCATTATTTCTTCTCTACATCAATTTTAGATTATTGCACTCCGTCCTTTATTTTGAGGTTATTCGTGAGATGAAATAACGAGTTAGATGGTGGTTGTCATACACCTCTTGACGTGGCTTGGGCTTATTAACAGTTTTAGATCCAATTCAAACTAGTCTTAGTGTTCCTTTCACTCTTGTCAGAAGGAAGGAGGGGCATAAACATTATTCTTGTAGTTTAAGGATTCAATCTGCTCAATCCAGTCGAGGGATAGAATTTATTATGGAAACATGAGTTTATTTAGACGATTAATTAGTGAACAAGGTAAAATATTATTTAGATGGACAAATAGATTTACCACAACAATGATTAATAAATTAATTAATTACTATTACTATAAAACAAGCTCGTATCTTATCTTTCTTACCTAGAACCAATTTGAAAGAAGCGAGTTGGCTGTTGGAACTGCTGGTGTTAAGAACCATAAATATTCGATTTAGCATAGAAACAAAAGAATACCGATCACCTTGGAGTCTATATGTTTGTTGGCACGCCTCAAATAATGAAACAAGCTAAGTGCTACGTAGAACACCAGTAAAAATTTTGAGAAAGGATTTCATATTATGCCCTAAGTTTTGCCATTAAATCCCATAAGATGCACTTGGTGAACTGTAATCATATACAATATCAAATAATGGGTAAAATCATATTTACAAGTAAACATCATGATTTCTTTGTTTGTTCTTTTTTAAATCTATAACATTTGCCAAACCAGATTCAAATCTTTTCGGTAATTGGTAAGTTAAAATCTTTCTTATTTCGTAAAATGTAACCAAATCTAGGGCAGAATCGAGACATTTGCTATGCATACATTGCCTATGTATATATATGCTAGGAAGCACCGATATTCTCTAGAGAATCAAGTCTTGTGTCGGACACTCTTTGAGACTCTGACACTCCTTGACATGCAACTGACAAGTGATCAACGCTCCAGACACGCCTGCGATATCCGAGTCCACCATTTTCACACACACAATTTCAATATTAAGTATTTTCAATAAATTAGGGATTAAGATGTAATCAATCAAAAATATATATACTTAAATCATATACCTAGCCACACCAAAATTTATATATCCAACCAGCCAAAAAAACCCTAATTATGAATTCCTAATAGAAGAAGAAGAAGAAGAAGAAGAAGAAGAAGAAGAAGAAGAAGTTCATCACTGATTTTTTTTATGTGTACATGATAATTTACCATGTACATATAAAACATATATTTAATATACCACGTGTCCCAACATGTCAGATTATCTATTTTTTGAGAATTGGCATGTCGGCATGTCGTGTCGTGTCCCATGTCGCATGTCGTGTGCCGGTGCTACTTAGCATATATGTGTGTGTACTTAGACTCACTACATTACGATCACTAAGAACCCTTAGAGATTCGAAGTTGCTTCAATGGATTCTAAGAGCAAGGGATCGGATAAGAAGATCAAGGAATCGTGGTGAAATATGAAGAGCAATGGAAGAAGTACAACGGATCAAAGAAGCAATGGAAGAAGTACAACGAATCGAAGAAACAATGAAAGAAGTGATAATTGCCTCTGCAGTTATCAACACTGAGTGCGGGGTGTGGTAGCCTACACGGGCGGATCACCGTAACCCCCTATGGAACCCAACAAAAACTTTCCAAGGCCCGCCTTATGCCATCGTAGTTGAGAGAGGTGAATTCAACTAGTATTTGCTCCTATGTGCATGGAGTGGAATCATTACGACTGGTGAAAAGCAATGAAACCAGTTGAAACTGTTTGGTGCATCCTAATAGCCGCAGGTGGTTCTACATTGGATGGCTTAACAATGACGAGCATGTTGATGCTATAAACGGATGCATTTTGATATTAGCCGGTCTGGTTCCCGGTTCCATTAAATTGGAATCGATGATGGGCGATGCGATTCCCAGTTTCAGAGTAGAACCAGACCGATTTTTCATAGAGATATTAAAATAAACATCTCTCCTTCATTTCTTCTTTTTCATCTTCTTCATCTGCACAGGTTCCTCCACATGATTTCACATGAGCACCTCGCCCACCTGGTTGCCCTCTGTGGACTCGCATTGGTCACTTCCAAGAACCTCCCCCTCAACCTTTTCCTCTCTGCCCCTCCTCTGTCCAGAGAGGGTAGGACCAGACCGTATCGGAACCGATCACTTTTATTTATTACTCTAGTGGAAACGGCTTCGATGGAGGTGTATGTTGGCATAGCTTGGGGTCTGGAGCACCGCAGCACATCTCTCTTTTCCTTTTGGCCTTTGCGTTGGTGCATTGGGCAAAGCAACTTTTAGTTCCATGGTGTTGCTCTTTTGGAATAAAGGCAAAGGGCAAGGGGGTATACACTATACAGAAATGAAGAAGGCATTTCTGATCGGGGTCTGCATGAACGGGGGCAACTAGAAAACGTGAGAGAGATGGACACATGCCGCAATGCAAAGAGATTCTGGATTGAAAAATGACGAGTCCTTCTCAACGCAAAAGAGATTCCACATCTTTTGCGGAACGAAAGGCGGGAAGGAATATATAAAGTTACAGGCACGAATTGGGACAATCTTTTCATGGGCATAATACCTTGGATATAAAATGAACGACATCATTTGATGTTCCCATATATGGGTAGGCATAAGAATTTCAAGTTGCTCTCATGGTTGGATGATTTCACGATGGGATGACCTGACTAATCTGAAGAAAAAAAAATGCCAACTTGTTGTAGAAGAACTTTTTAATCGAAAACAAAATTTTACATAGTTTTATGGAGCTCTAGAAGTAATAACGTTGAACCGATTATGGTATAGAAAGCGCGGTAAAAAAAAAAACCGACAAACTAGGAGCAAACAAAGTAATTGATCGCGCTGCAAATCTTTAATAAGAGATAGGAAACATCAGTTTCATGAGATCCAAAGCTTCTTCAAATGGATGTTTGGGACACAAAGGGCACGAAGCGAAATACCTAAGAAGTACTAACGTGGGTTCCCGACTCTAGGCAAGATGTGCTCGGTTCACTAAAGAAACCCTCAAGAGGCTCAGGTTTGACCTAAAGGACCAAGGTCCACGCGCTCGGGTCTCCCATCCAAGCTTTGGGGTCTCGAGGGGCTCAGTTCCAAGCATCGGAAACCCCGGGGGCCAAACCTCAAGTCTTGCCGCCGAGGTCCCAAATTCGTGCATCATTATCGTCAGTACAGGGCCGAGGTCTCGGGTTAAGAGTCGAGGGCTCCAGTTTGGCCTGAGCTCTATGACGTCATGGTTGGACTAGCGTCGCGAGCCCTCCCCTGAAGTCACTAGTTCGAATGATACAAACGGTTGTAGTATCGGTAAAGGTTAAAGTTGGAATCCAGGAACATAACGTACGATTATTAGAAAAGGAAATTCACTTTCTAGTATTTAAGTACAGATTTTTCTTGACTAAGAAAAGATTTTCCATCGTCCTAGCCGCTGTAAAATCGGGCCAAAAATGTTTTAAAACACTAAAAAATTCTCCGAAAAATAGATAAGGTCTTAGCATGTAAACTTTAGGTAATGAGTTAAGAGTCTAAAGCCAAGCCAGCCAAACCAATAACAGGGTGGAGCTACAACTCGAAAATACTAATTCCATCTGAGTAGGAATGGCATATTATCCGGGCGATCACTTGCCTTGTGCTTTGTTCGTACTCAAAAGTCTAAAAAATAAAAATGCCTGAGATCCGAATCCTTGCCTTAATGATAGAGGATCATTGAGATCCCTACCCTCCATGTGGGGGCCCCACACACATGGAGGGTGGGGATTTCAATGGAAGAAGATTTCCATGGTAGGAAATCCTAAAAGGACCACCCCAAGCTCGCCCTCTCTGTCCCCCCGAAAGTGCGGGTCTGGGTCATCTTTTGATGCGGGGCGGAAAGAGAACCACATGATGCACTGTCAGGAAAAAGAAAAGGGATGCTGCTGCCATTTCATGAGCCCCTTTTGCCCTTTATGCCTTCTGGTGCTCTATGCTCCATGACCCCTACTCAGCGATATACAGTCCCCTCGTTGTTCATTCGCATGTCTCTTAGCCCCTTTGTTGCCCAAATTTATCTATAAGGCCACAGCGTCGTGAGCGTGCTTGCGTTCTTGGAGGCAGGCTTCTTGACCCGCGAAGCTCCGTCTCGGCCTGGCTTCGTCATCTTGAACTGCTGCATATCCCCCTGAGCTACGGCGGTCGAAACCCCCAAAGCCAGCCACCTCCCGGCCACCCTGGTGAGCTCCTACACCTTGGGACGGTAGCGCATTCCAGGGGATAGGTTATTGTATGGACCTGGTGCATGCATCCTCGACGGACAAAACATGGCGGGGATGCATGAACCAGGTGCATGCCATGACGGATTCCCATTCTGGAGGGGATGCCGATCACTCTTGTGCATGGCGTGGTCTGACCCTGGGTACTGCGAATTCTTTCCAGAGTCGTTTTCATTTGCCTTGCTCTCCTTGTGCAGGTGATGATAGATCTGGATGCATCGAGACATGGGGTATGTTTGATTCAGCATTTTGAAAGTCCTTTGAGAAAAATTTGGGGTGTTTGGCAACCATTCTCAATGAGCTTTAGGCTAAAAGCTCAATATTGGTAGGGAGGAGCATTAATCTTTTAGCATTTTTGGAATGCTGAGTGCTCCATTGATGAAAAATAGTTAATTGCCTATTTTTTTCCTCAAAACCTCACTTGAACTTAAATTTATTCTTTTTAAAAAGTAAAACCCTAGTCTGCTTTTTATTTTCTTGAGGGAGGGCAGTCGGCGAGATTAGACGAGACCAAATCTGGCCAGCAAGGTCGCGAGACCCAAGGCGATAGGCTTACGCGACCTTGGGCCTCTTCGCCTGGGTTTCGTCATTAGATTATTTTAAAAGCCTAATTACATCAACAATCAAGTGACGCCATCAAGCCCATTATCTAGTCAAACTTCGTTGGATATTTCCTCTCTGAATTCCAAATTCATCAATGCATCTTCCAGTCGCACCTCCTATATCTTCTTATCCATACATATTCATTTCAAGAATAACTTCCATATCGGTTTGGAAGTAGACATAGCCTCCGATGGTACATCCTGCTAGAAACTCCGACCAGGTCAATCATATCAAGCCTCTTGCCCGTCGGGAGTCTCATCGTGTCCTGGATTACCTTTCCGTATCGAAAGGGAAAGCCTACTCATCCACCGGCTCCTCTCGCAAATCTGTGGGGTTCGACGAAGAGCCTATGCACAGTTGACTCGCATTGATCAATCAAAAGACTTTTGCCACCATTCACCCAATCACCGATAGTTAGGAGTCTCCGTTAAGCTTATTCTGCTTCTTGCACTGTCGGAGGGAAAGCAAAAACCTTATATGATCCTTATATAGGACATATCAAAAGGGACCTTTTGTTTTTCATCTAATAATTCGGTCGATATCGGAAATTCCGTCTTTCTCCTCAAATGCATGCAAAATATTTCATTCACGTTAAAGATTTAGAAACTTACTAATAGGATGACAGGTTGGAATTTATGTTGACAAGTCCGATAAAAAAGGTCAAGTGATATTCGACTCATGCAACCCAAGCATTAGATCACTTGTTCTATTTTGTCTACTAAAAGGAATTTGACATGAGAGAAGTCTTGTTAATGAGTGCTTAGAAGTGCGTACGTAGAATATGAAATCATAATTCTTCTTGAAGGTATAGGAGGAGGCGAGATGCGGAACATCGATACATGCATGGACTTGCACGTGACCCTTGTAAGTCATTGACAAAGAGATGTCATTTTTTTAATGAATGACCATAAATTATGGTCCATAATACTCCCAACAGTAATGGAGATCCCATAGTTACGTCAATTACCATAATATGGTAATACTTAGGGCAAATATGTCAATCACTCCAGTCGCTCTAAAAGTTTATTATGCCGGCAATATAATCTACTAACAGTAAGTTATTAATATAGTGAAAAATATTAAATTTTACATCTTAGGATACTATCGGTGATAGAAGGGTCTGTCTTCTCTTCTGAATATTATCCGTGCCATAGAGTCTGTCTCAATCAATTTCAAAATCATCTGACATTTGTCACAACCATTCTAAGCCTTTTCTTATCTCATTGGCCCAATCTTTTTCTTTTCCCAGTGGGGCATTTTATGCCTTGTTTATGCTTTTCTTTTCTTTGTTGTCCTGCTAGCATCACAGTGCGTTGTATAATCGTGAAATTCTAGGCATAAGATCAGATATGAGTCCTGTCATTATTGCTAAATATTTTTTGCATAACACTTTCGGTTGAGATTGCACCGTTTACTGTAACACCGGCTTCTCAAATCCCTTTTTTTTTATACCAATTCCCTCTCTTTCTTCATGGATCAAGAATGATTCAAAATTTCAAAAATAAGAGTTGGATTGCACCATACACATCGAAGAGTATATAATAATGATGTACATCATGCTATGACCAAGAACCATTATGATGAGTCGATATCTTTCATTAACTCTGAAACTCTGTGGAGTCAACCTTGTTATTGTGAGATACTTAATTGATGAGGTGCGAGAGGGATTTATGTCACCACGAACAGGAACTAAAGTAAGTATTAACAGATTATAAACTTGCTTATTGTACTTATGACTGTGAAACCAAAGATATTGATATCTTGGCAGCATTTCGAGTAACTCCTCGACCGGAAGTTTTGCCAGCATACTTCTCTTTATTGAAACGGCCTAGGGTTTCTGGATGGAGGTGTACGTCGGCATAGCTTGGGGTGTTGAGCACTGCAGCACATCTCTCTCCTTTATCTTTTGGCCTTTGGGTTGGTGCGTTGGGCAAAGCATCTTTTTGGTCTAATGGTGTTCCTCTTTTGGAATAAAGGCAAAGGGCCAGGGAGTGTAATGAATGTTGGGATTTTGTTGTGAAATCCCTTAAGGAGTGAATGAGCAAAGAAGGATGGAGAGTCCCACATAGGATAAAGAGTAGATGGTGGATGGGTTTAAATATTGGAACCTCACAAATGGGTTCGGGCCCCAGGGGCACCACACTTTTGTGGACGGGGGTGGACCTACGCAAAGCTAGGTCGGCCCGCGCGCCCCGCCGCCACCTACCTGCCGGCCGGCTCGGTTCGCGTGTTTAATTATTTTTTACACCATTTTTTTATTATTATTCTTTTTAAATTGAAGGGACACAATCTGAATAGACATGTCCGAAAATTTCCGAACATTCTTTTTCGTCCGAACAGATGTGTTTGCTCGACGTTGAACGAACATGAAAGTTCAACCGGTTCAGATTAAATCGAACAAGTTCGAACATACATATCCGTTCGGAATAAAGCGAACAAACATGTTTGTTCGAACAGAACTCCTTTGGTTCGCATTCCTTCGTCAATAGAATTGTTCGGCTTCGCGACTCTTCACTTCATTATCTATAAATACAAACTCCGGCCGTCATTTTTCGACTACTGAAATTTTCGACAACCATTCATTATTCATTACATTGTTTGTGCGATTGTTCTACGAAGTTACGTTCGCGGGTGTTCTTTGAAGAAGTACCACTTTAGAGGAACGCGATCCGTTCTATCCTGGGAGACAATTGTCCAAGGTCCTCGGGTACTGATTGAGGAGGCAAAATTATCTTAAGGACACAGCAATTTTTCGTTGGGCTCGGATCAACATTCTGCTACTCATTTGCGTTGGCTACAGGTTAGTCTTTATCTTACAACACTGTTTACACGAACTTAGGAGATAACAATCTTAAGACAAATTTTCTTCTTTTTGATCGTTTGACGATCCTCGTACTTAGTTCGTGTGGTTTTATCGTAGTAAGTATTCTGTAGCATTGAAACAGAATTGACGCAGTCATTTGAAGTTCCACAATATTCTGTTTCGCATATCACGTCTTGCCTACTCTGATAATTTTTGTGTGGTAATTTATTTCTATAAAATATATATTACTGCACCACGTATAGTTGATTGTGCGTCATAACAAGTATTTGGTTTTACTTGTATGTTGTTACTAATATTCCGTTTATAGTCTTGTTCATTGTCAAAATTCTGATTTTGCAATAGAAATGGCTTCAACTTCAACTCCGATTACTCCGATTAATCCTATTCCGAATCATGGAGAAAAGCCAGAAAAGTTCAATGGCTCTGATTTCAAGAGATGGAAACAGAAGATGTTGTTCTATCTCACGACCTTGAACTTGGCAAGATTCCTCAATGAGGATGGTCCTAAGTTGGACGTTGGAGAGACAAACAAAGAAAAAGTTACTGCTGTGGATGCATGGAAGCATTCTGACTTCTTGTGTCGCAACTATGTCATCAACGGTCTGGACAATACCCTTTATAACGTCTATAGTCTGCTGAAAACAGCTAAAGAATTATGAGATAGTCTAGACAAGAAGTACAAAACAGAAGATGCTGGATTGAAGAAATTCATTGTCGGCAAATTTCTGGATTTTAAGATGGTCGATTCTAAAACTGTCTTAAGTCAAATTCAAGAGCTTCAAGTGATCCTGCATGATATTCATGCTGAAGGAATGACACTGAGTGAGTCATTTCAAGTGGCTGCATTCATTGAAAAACTACCGCCGTCTTGGAGAGATTTTAAAAATTATCTCAAACACAAGAGAAAGGAGTTGTCACTTGAAGACTTGATTGTTCGATTGAGGATTAAGGAAGATAATAGGCTTTCCGAGAAGAAAGTTGCCAAGAATCTGGAAATCTCAAAGGCAAATGTTGTTGAAGAAGGGACGAAACCCAACAAGAAGAGGAAAATGCCTAGCAAGACTGGAGAGAGATTCACCCAAGGCCAGAAGAAGTTCGTTGGCAAGTGCTTCAACTGTGGAAAGTCTGGACATCGAGCCAAAGACTGCAGAGCCAAGAAAAGACAGAAAACTCAGGCCAACATGGTGGAACGAATTTCCAATGGTGTTGAGGATATCAATCTTACTGCCATTATATCTGAGTGCAACATGGTGGGAAACCCCAAGGAGAGGTGGATTGACACTGGAGCAACTCATCATATCTGTGCAAACATATCGATGTTCTCGTCCTACACTACTGTGGGGGGTGATGAAAAACTCTATATGGGTAATTCATCAACCTCTAAGGTTGAAGGTGTTGGAAAGATTGCTCTGAAGATGACATCTGGCAAAATCGTGACACTAAATAATGTTCTGCATGTACCAGATGTTCGCAAGAATCTAGTGTCCGGATCTCTCCTGAGCAAGAATGGCTTCAAGTTGGTTTTTGTATCTGACAAATTTGTACTCTCCAAAAATGAGATGTATGTAGGAAAATATTATCTGAGTGATGGTTTGTTCAAGATGAATGTAATGACTGTTGTATCCAAGGATGATATGAATAAAATTGTTTCTACCTATGTGCTTGAGTCTCCTGATATTTGGCATGCTAGACTAGGACATGTCAATTATAAGTCAATAAAGAAATTGATGAGCATGGGATTATTACCAAAATTTGACTGTCCAAGTGAAAAATGCCAAGTGTGTGTTGAATCTAAATTTTCTAAGCCTCCATTTCATTCTGTAGATAAAAGAAACACAGAACCTTTAGATTTAATAAACACAGACATATGTGATTTGAAAACAATACCGTCAAGGGGTGGTAAAAAGTATTTCATTACGTTTATAAACGACTCTTCGAGGTATTGTTATATTTATTTGCTTAGTAGCAAAGATGAGGCTGTCAATGCTTTTAGAACCTATAAATCTGAAGTTGAAAATCAGTTAAATAAGAAAATAAAAATAATAAGAAGTGACAGAGGAGGTGAATATGAATTTCCTTTTGAGTAAATTTGTTCTGAGTTTAGAATTATTCACCAAATCACCGCTCCCTACACACCACAATCGAATGGTGTGGCAGAAAGGAAAAACCGTTCTCTAAAGGAAACAATGAATGCATTGTTGAATAGTTCTGGTTTACCACAAAATTTGTGGGGAGAAGCTGTCTTGACGGCAAACTTTATTTTAAATAGAGTACCCCACAAAAAGACACAACAAACTCCCTATGAGAAGTGGAAAGGCAGAATGCCTAATTTGAAATATCTCAAAGTGTGGGGGTGTTTAGCAAAGGTTGTTGTTCCTAAACCTAAGAAGGTTAAGATAGGACCAAAAACCGTTGATTGTGTTTTTATTGGATATGCTCTGAATAGCAATTCATATCGATTTCTTATTCACATGTCTGAGATCCCAGATATACACGTAATGCGATTATTGAATCAAGGGACGCTTCGTTCTTTGAAAATATATTTTCGTATAACATAGTATATAAGCCAATTGATAACGATAAGAGGCCTCGAGATACTACATCTAGAAGTGATCCAATGGAGGATGAACCTAGACGTAGTAAAAGACAAAAGACTTCTACATCTTTTGGACCTGATTTTCTAACATATTTGCTAGAAAATGAGCCTCGGACATTTAAGGAAGCTGTGACATCTCCAGAAGCCCCGCTCTGGAAAGAAGCTATCAATAGTGAAGTTGAATCCATCTTGTCTAACCATACTTGGGAATTGGTTGATCTTCCTCCTGGTAATAAGCCACTACAATGTAAGTGGATATTTAAGAGGAAAATGAAAGTAGATGGTACTATTGATAAGTATAAGGCTCGGCTTGTAGTAAAAGGCTACAGGCAACGAGAATGTCTTGATTATTTTGACACTTATTCACCTGTCACAAGAATTACATCTATACGGATGTTAATTGCTATAACAGCATTGTATGGACTTGAATTCCATCAAATGGATGTCAAAACAGCATTCCTAAATGGGGATTTGGAAGAAGAAATATATTTAGAGCAACCTGAAGGATTCATTGTTCCAGGATAAGAGAAAAAAGTATGTCGACTTATCAAGTCACTCTACGGCTTGAAACAAGCACCAAAAAAATGGCATGCTAAATTCGATCAAGTCATGTTGTCGAATGGTTTCAAGATTAATGAATGGGACAAATGTGTATATGTTAAGAACACTCATAATAGCTTTGCCATTTTATGCTTGTATGTAGATGATATACTTATATTGGGCAGCAATAGTGAGGTTGTCAAAGTAACCAAACGCATGCTCACAAGCAAATTTGATATGAAAGACATGGGAGTTGCAGATGTTATCTTAGGAATTAAAATCCGTAAAACATCCGAAGGATTGTCTCTATCTCAATCCCATTATATTGAGAAGATTCTTGAAAAAAGCAAGAATCTAGGCATCGCACCAGTAAATACCCCAATAGATGTTAATTTACATCTCTCAAAGAATACTGGTGAAAGCAAGGCTCAAAATGAGTATGCTAGTATACTAGGCAGTTTAATGTATGTCATGAACTGTACTAGGCCAGACATAGCTTGTGCGGTAAACAAGTTAAGTCGTTTTACAATTAGTCCAAATGAAAGTCATTGGAAAGCTATGAAACGTGTATTGGGCTACTTGAAGCATACTCAATACTATGCTTTGCATTACACAGAATATCCAGCGGTACTTGAAGGATATTGTGATGCAAATTGGATAATCGGCACAAAAGATACAAAATCAACAAGTGGATATGTGTTTACACTTGGTGGGGGAGCAGTGTCTTGGAAATTATCCAAACAAACTTGTATCGCGAGATCTACTATGGAATCAGAATTTATTACTTTGGATAAGGCCGGTGAAGAAGCAGAATGGCTTCGAAATTTCTTGGAAGATATTCCTAATTGGCCTAAACCAGTGCCAGCTGTATGTATTCATTGTGATAGTCAAGCGGCAATTGGAAGGGCAAGGAATGTCATGTATAACGGTAAGTCTCGACATATACGTCGAAGACACGATACTGTAACACAACTTCTTTCTAGTGGAATTATCACAATTGACTATGTGAAGTCAAAAGATAACGTTGCGGAGCCCCTAACAAAAGGCCTAACTAGAGAGTTGGTTGTGAAAACATCAAGGGGAATGGGTTTAAAGGCCTATAAATAAGTCGTCATAGCGGAAACCCTACCTAGTTGACTGGAGATCCCAAGATCTAGGTTCAAAGAGACTACTAAGTTATGAAGACAGTGTAGAGTACTGTAAATTTCTTACTCATTTCCAGATGAAAACAGTACTGATATGTGAAGGTTAAGCAAAGCTTTTAATGATTCTGAATAAAGTATGTAATTCAGAAATCACCTATATGAGTGTGAAGTGAGAGCCGCTTCTGTGAGAATTGAAAAGGCCGAATTCTCTAAAACACTCATGAGACCAGGCGATGTTCAAGGCCAAAACAAACACAACAGTGAGAACTAACTTTGTTCGAGAGATTGTTGTGTGATTTCTATTGACTAGGCTTACACCAAAGGTTGACAGTTCAAAGACATCAAGTCTACTGATTGACCGAGTAAGTTCGATAGGTCTCACTAGGGAAAGTTCAAAGTCTCAGACCACTTATCCTGATGTAACATTCTCTCAAGGAATAATCGCACATTGCATCATATGCATACACGAAGAGTCGTGATATCTGAACGTATCATTCATGTGGAGGATTGTTGGGATTTTGTTGTGAAATCCCTTAAGAAGTGAATGAGCAAAGAATGATGGAGAGTCCCATATAGGATAAAGAGTAGATGGTGGATGGGTTTAAATATTGGAACCTCACAAATGGGTTTGGGCCCCAAGGGGCAACGCACTTTTGTGGACGAGGGAGGACCTACGCAAGCTTGGTTGGCCCACACGCGCGCGCCGCCGCCGCCTGCCTGCCAGCCGGCTCGGTTTGGTTCGATTCGGGCCGCGCCGGTCCCGGGTCCGAGCGTTCAATTATTTTTTACACCATTTTTTTATTATTACTCTTTTTAAATTGAAGGGACACAATCTGAATAGACATGTCCGGAAATTTCCGAGCATTCTTTTTCGTCCGAACAGATGTGTTTGCTCGATGTTGAACGAACATGAAAGTTCAACCGGTTCAGATTAAATCGAACGAACATACATATCCATTCGGAATAAAGCGAACAAACATGTTTGTTCGAACAGAACTCCTTTGGTTCGCATTCCTTCGTCAACAAAATTGTTCGGCTTCGCGACTCTTCACTTCATTGTCTATAAATAAAAACTCTGGCCGTCATTTTTCGACTACTGAAATTTTCGACAACCATTCATTATTCATTTCATTGTTTGTGCGATTGTTCTACGAAGTTACGTTCGCCGGTGTCCTTTGAAGAAGTACCGCTTCAGAGGAACGCGATCCGTTCTATCCTGGGAGACAATTGTCCAAGGTCCTCGGGTACTGATTGAGGGGGCAAATTTGTCTTAAGGACACATCAATTTTTCGTTGGGCTCGGATCAACATTCTGTTACTCGTTTGCGTTGGCTACAGGTTAGTCTTTATCTTACAACACTGTTTACACGAACTTAGGAGATAACAATCTTAATACAAATTTTCTTCTTTTTGATCGTTTGACGATCCTTGTACTTAGTTCGTGTGGTTTTATCGTAGTAAGTATTATGTAGCATTGAAACAGAATTGACGCAGTCATTTGAAGTTCCACAATATTCTGTTTCGCATATCACGTCTTGCCTACTCTGATAAATTTTTGTGTGGTAATTTATTTCTATAAAATATATATTACTGCACCACGTATAGTTGATTGTGCGTCATTACTTTACTTGTACGTTGTTACTAGTATTCCGTTTATAGTCTTGTTAATTGTCAAAATTCTGATTTTGTAATAGAAATGGCTTCAACTTCAACTCCGATTACTCCGATTAATCCTATTCCGAATCATGGAGAAAAGTGTCGCGACCCTCTCCCGGCGGCGCGCGGAGGCGCGGGAGCGGGCTAATGGGCCGCCCGATCGCTGGCTTGATCGGACGCGGGCCTCTCCCAAGGTCCATTACCCAAATCGCGACTGCTGGATATACGTGGTCGACCTTCAGTGTGGTCTAGTGACATGTGATGAGTGTACATACCAAGGAGTCGCCACCAATCGTTTCGTGGAGGGTACGATCGGAAACCCTATCGAATAGTTGGGAGTGATCTATTCGATTCTGCGGAAACCAGAGAAGTGGGTTCGGGGACTTAGTTACGTCAACTGTCAAAGTTGACGCCCTTTCGGTACCTAAGCTGGATGGTTTATCTGATCCTAGGATTTCTTGCAGAAGAGTGAGGCACAGATCCTAAATCTCGGAGTTCATGCAGATGGGGAATACTACCCTATCACTCACAACCAATAGAAATAAGTGCGCAAATCAAGGATCCAGTACATGCGGATAAAACACATGAAATCAGCATGGCATCCCTAATAAGGCCCTATTAGCCTAGAGAAATATCAATCAAGGCTTAGGAGTGATTTGGACATGATTCGCCCATGAGGGGCAAAATCGTAATTTGGAACTATTCGGGGACAATTCACCTCGAAAAGGGAAAATTTGTCATTTTAGATGAATTGGGAATTCAAAAGACAGAGGAAATAGGATTGGCCATCAATCCAATCCATTTCCTATTTTTCGGGAATTTCCAGGATTTTTCTGGTATTTAAAAATGATTTTACCCTTGGAGGGGTAAAGTCGTCATTTTGAACAAAGATGAGAATTGAAAATCTCAAATATTAGGGTTGGTCGTCCACCTGACCCAAACCCTAACTTCAAGCAATTTTCAGAACTCGATTGAGACAAGAAAGACGGTTTTCCCATTAAAGGGTAAAATCGTCATTTTTGAGAAAAGAGGCGGGACTCGAAAACCCAAATCTAAGAATTGGTCGTCTAATCGACCCTAATTCTCACCTTGGCATTATCAGCCTTATCTAGCATGCAAAGAGGCGACTTACCCCTAAAGGGTAATGTCGTCAAGTCTCGGAAAATTGGGTAAGAAACCCCAAAAATGGGGTTGACCAGTTGTCTGTGATCAACCCTCGATTTTTGGGGATTTCTGGAATATCTAGGATTTTTCCACAATTTTTCCACATTTTTTTGGAATTTTCTGGAATTTTCTAGCATTTTTTGGATTTTCTAGGATTTTTCTGATTTTTTTTATTTTTTTAAAATCATTTTCGAATTTTTTTATTTAAAAAAATATTATTCGGACCGGGTCGACCCGACCCACTCGGGTCGGGACCCGGTCCAGACCCGAACCCGCGAAAAACCTTGATCGAAACGACGCCGTCTGATGCACTTCTGATTTTCAGATTATTTGGCACTGATCTGACGGTCCCTAATAGACCACGTGGCTAATCCACGGCAGTTGGATGGGCTGACTGAAATCTACGGCCTAGATTGAGCAAAGACCTGACCAGAGCCGTCTGATCGACCTACCAAAATCTACGGTCAAGATTAGAACGCAAGACTCGATCTGGACCGTTCACCCTCTCTAACCTAAAACGACGCCGCACTGTTACTATCCTAAACGACACCGTTTCAGCTCGTTTTGATTTTTTGATTTTAAAGATTTTTGGATAAACCTAATTACTAATCGGACGGCCGCTAAAATTTAGACTCGATTATCCTCAGCCGTTAGATCTGTTTATTCGAATAACAACCTCTAACGGCATGCTGACTGGACGAAAACGTGGACCAATGATGGACTGACACCTAAGACTTTGACCTATTGACTATGCCATGTCATCTTCGTCTTCAACCTCGCGACTCCGACGGAATGGACGGCTGTGGCTCTCCGGCGATGATCGTGCGGTGAAATCTTAATGGAATCACTCGAGACCAACGGCAATCGATTCGCGATTAGCTCTAGTTCGACATATCTAAGAATCGAAACATCTTATTCGCAGAATCAAGAACATCGTGCAAATCGCCGAGTACGGCCATGGAAGCTCAATCATGCAATTCACTCAAAATCAAAGAATTTCAGTCATAGAATAGCATCAATGGAGATCCAGAAGACTTACCTCGAGCTCCGATTGAGCTCGCTCGGCCCAGATTTGGCTGGGCAAGAATCGGCTATGGAGGCTAAATCGGTAGACTCGATTCGGGGCATGTGAGCAAAATCAATGCAAAATGGAGACGTGAACATGGTCAGTGATGTTCGAGGGATGAAACGCACACATTAATTGCATGAACGATCAAGAAACACGTGAATCGCCATGAAAGCTTGAAGGAAGACTCGGGACTGTGACTCACCTGTTCCGGCGGTTTCAGACTGTACCGTCAACGACAGTGGCTTCCTCTCAGTATGGGCGACCTCCCGACGATCTCCTCGAGCTTTGGTCTAGCCTGGAAAGGCCTGACCGATGCTCTGTGGATTCGAGCTCTGTCCTCGACAATGGCGGTTGGAGGACGAGCTCTCCCTCTCTCCTCCTCCTTCTCTTTCGGTTTGGTTTTCTTTTTTACAACCGAATCCGTTCTCCCCTTTTCGCGAAGGTTTCTGTGGATTATATACCATTTTCAATTTTTAGCGCCAATTCTGAGGGGACCAACAGACTCGAAATGGCACGTGATTGCACATGCCATTTGGTCTAAACGGCGACGGGGACGATGGGTGTTCCGTCCATGTCCGTCTAGTTCTTCGGCAGGTCGTGATTCATGCGAATTTGGCATGAATTTGTACTGAGTTTGGGAAGTGTTGACTTTCGCAGGTCTGCAGGATTGACCGGCCGATCACTCCTTTCTCCGGCGACTATTAGCCGCGATTCCGACGTCAATCAGCGGGGAATGGTTTGGTGAACGAAACGCCCACTAGTGCATCTCCAATTGTAGTCGATTGGTTGATCAATTTCCTTGTTGAAATCCAACCTCATACTATTCATTCGCGCGAAGGCTTAATGAAGAAGACGACACTGTAGCGGACCGGTTCGACCGGTTGGACCGGCGGTCTGACCGGTCTGAACCGGTTCCGACTTACCATTTTTCAAATTAAACCCAAATTAATGGGAAAATTTTGCAATTGAACCTCATAATCGAATCTAGGGCATGAATTCTATCTAGAAATGTGGTTTTGCCCAAAAGTTTTCATCAATTTCTACAAAATCCCCAAATTCTCATTTGATTGGAAATTGGGGATTGTGTAATTGAGGGTGCAAATGATCAAATTGAGTTAAACCACCTATGCCAATCGATTTAAAATGGTGAAATCCATTGGGTAGCATGTTCAATTTGCAATGATAGCCCTTGAATTGAAAGTAATTTCAATTATGCTCAATTTCAAGGACTAAAATGCAATTTTAGTGTGTAATTTTGTCAAATCCGTGCAATTGAGCAAATTGCACAAACAATTGGGCTAAATTGAAATAGGGGATAGTTAGATTGAATGTCAAGATCTTAAAAAATGCCAAAATTGCAAATTAAAAGACTCAATTGTTATTTTTTCTTCAAATTCAATAGTACGGGTTACAAAGGAACACCTAAAATTGAATCTGATTTTGATTTTTTTGTGAGGTCAAAAATACAAGGGATTAAGAGGAAAAATATTGGATATTTTTCCATATTTTTGTGACCTCAAATGCTATTTTTCTTGATTTTTTAAGTATTTTTTCTATTTTCCAAAAATACTAAAAAATATAAAAAAATGTGAAAAATTATTTTTTGGTCAAGAATGGTTCCTTGGGCTTGGCCAAGGCCACCAAAGTTGATTTTGTAATTTTTTGACTTTTTATAAATATTTTGTGATTTTTCAAAAATAAAACTGAAAAAGACCTGGTCAAAAAATCAGGTGTCAACAAAAAGCCAGAAAAGTTCAATGGCTCTGATTTCAAGAGATGGCAACAGAAGATGTTGTTCTATCTCACAACCTTGAACTTGGCAAGATTCCTCAATGAGGATGGTCGTAAGTTGGACGTTGGAGAGACAAACAAAGAAAAAGTTGCTGCTGTGGATACATGAAAGCATTCTGACTTCCTGTGTCGCAACAATGTCCTCAACGGTCTGGACAATACCCTTTATAACGTCTATAGTCCGCTGAAAACGGCTAAAGAATTATGGGATAGTCTAGACAAGAAGTACAAAACAGAAGATACTGGATTGAAGAAATTCATTGTCATGCTGAAGGAATGACACTGAGTGAGTCATTTCAAGTGGCTGCATTCATAGAAATACTGCCACCGTCTTGGAGAGATTTCAAAAATTATCTCAAACACAAGAGAAAGGAGTTGTCACTTGAAGACTTGATTGTTCGATTGAGGATTGAGGAAGATAATAGGCTTTCTGAGAAGAAAGTTGCCAAGAATCTGGAAATCTCAAAGGCAAATGTTGTTGAAGAAGGGACGAAACCCAACAAGAAGAGGAAAATGCCTAGCAAGTCTGGAGAGAGATTCACCCAAGGCCAGAAGAAGTTCGTTGGCAAGTGCTTCAACTGTGGAAAGTCTGGACATCGAGCCAAAGACTGCAGAGCCAAGAAAAGACAGAAAACTCAGGCCAACATGGTGGAACGAATTTCCAATGGTGTTGAGGATGTCAATCTTACTGCCATGATATCTGAGTGCAACATGGTGGGAAACCCCAAGGAGTGGTGGATTGATACTGGAGCAACTCGTCATATCTGTGCAAACAGATCGATGTTCTCGCCCTACATTACTGTGTTGGGTGATGAAAAACTCTATATGGGTAATTCATCAACCTCTAAGGTTGAAGGTGTTGGAAAGATTGATCTGAAGATGACATCTAGCAAAATCGTGACACTAAATAATGTTCTGCATGTACCAGATGTTCGCAAGATTCTAGTGTCCGGGTCTCTCCTGAGCAAGAATGGCTTCAAGTTGGTTTTTGTATCTGACAAATTTGTACTCTCCAAAAATGAGATGTATGTTGGAAAAGGTTATCTGAGTGATGGTTTGTTCAAGATGAATGTAATGACTGTTGTATCCAAGGATGATATGAATAAAATTGTTTCTACCTATGTGCTTGAGTCTCCTGATATTTGGCATGCTAGACTAGGACATGTCAATTATAAGTCAATAAAGAAATTGATGAGCATGGGATTATTGCCAAAATTTGACTGTCCAAGTGAAAAATGCCAAGTGTGTGTTGAATCTAAATTTTCTAAGCCTCCATTTCATTCTGTAGATAAAAGAAACACAGAACCTTTAGATTTAATAAACACAGACATATGTGATTTGAAAACAATACCGTCAAGGGGTGGTAAAAAGTATTTCATTACGTTTATAGACGACTCTTCGAGGTATTGTTATATTTATTTTCTTAGTAGCAAAAATGAGGCTGTCAATGCTTTTAGAACCTATAAATCTGAAGTTGAAAATCAGTTAAATAAGAAAATAAAAATAATAAGAAGTGACAGATGAGGTGAATATGAATTTCCTTTTGAGGAAATTTGTTCGAAGTTTGGAATTATTCACTAAATCACCGCTCCCTACACACCACAATCGAATGGTGTGGCGGAAAGGAAAAATTGTACTCTAAAGGAAACAATGAATGCATTGTTGAATAGTTCTGGTTTACCACAAAATTTGTGGGGAGAAGCTGTCTTGACGGCAAACTTTATTTTAAATAGAGTACCCCACAAAAAGACACAACAAACTCCCCATGGGAAGTGGAAATGCAGAATGCCTAATTTGAAATATCTCAAAGTGTGGGGATGTTTAGCAAAGGTTGTTGTTCCTAAACCTAAGAAGGTTAAGATAGGACCAAAAATCGTTGATTGTGTTTTTATTGGATATGCTCTGAATAGCAATTCATATCGATTTCTTGTTCACAAGTTTGAGATCCCAGATATACACGTTAATACGATTATTGAATCAAGGGACGCTTCGTTCTTTGAAAATATATTTCCGTATAACATAGTATATAAGCAAATTGATAACGATAAAAGGCCTCAAGATACTACATCTAGAAGTGATCCAATGGAGGATGAACCTAGACGTAGTAAAAGACAAAAGACTTCTACATCTTTTGGACCTGATTTTCTAACATATTGCTAGAAAATGAGCCTCGGACATTTAAGAAAGCTGTGACTTCTCCAGAAGCCCCGCTCTGGAAAGAAGCTATCAATAGTGGAGTTGAATCCATCTTGTCTAACCATACTTGGGAATTGGTTGATCTTCCTCCTGGTAATAAACCACTACAATGTAAGTGGATATTTAAGAGGAAAATGAAAGCAGATGGTACTATTGATAAGTATAAGGCTCGGCTTGTAGTAAAAGGCTACGGCAACGAGAAGGTCTTGATTATTTTGACACTTATTCACCTGTCACAAGAATTACATCTATACGGATGTTAATTGCTGTAGCAGCATTGTATGGACTTGAAATTCATCAAATGGATGTCAAAGCAGCATTCCTAAATGGGGATTTGGAAGAAGAAATATATTTAGAGCAACCTGAAGGATTCATTGTTCCAGGACAAGAGAAAAAAGTATGTCGACTTATCAAGTCACTCTACGGCTTGAAACAAGCACCAAAACAATGGCATGCTAAATTCGATCAAGTCATGTTGTCGAATGGTTTCAAGATTAATGAATGGGACAAATGTGTATATGTTAAGAACACTCATAATAGCTTTGCCATTTTATGCTTGTATGTAGATAATATGCTTATATTGGGCAGCAATAGTGAGGTTGTCAAAGCAACCAAACACTTCACAAGCAAATTTGATATGAAAGACATGGGAGTTGCAGATGTTATCTTAGGAATTAAAATCCGTAAAACATCTAAAGGATTGTCTCTATCTCAATCCCATTATATTGAGAAGATTCTTGAAAAAAGCAAGAATCTAGGCATCGCACCAGTAAATACCCTGATAGATGTTAATTTACATCTCTCAAAGAATACTGGTGAAAGCAAGGCTCAAAATGAGTATGCTAGTATACTAGGCAGTTTAAAGTAAGTCATGAACTGTACTAGGCCAGACATAGCTTGTGCGGTAAGCAAGTTAAGTCGTTTTACAATTAGTCCAAATGAAAATCATTGGAAAGCTTTGAAACGTGTATTGGGCTACTTGAAGCATACTCAATACTATGCTTTGCATTACACAGAATTTCCAGCGGTACTTGAAGGATATTATGATGCAAATTGGATAACCGGCACAAAAGATACAAAATCAACAAGTTGATATGTGTTTACACTTGGTGGGGGAGCAGTGTCTTGGAAATCATCCAAACAAACTTGTATCGCGAGATCTACTATGGAATCAGAATTTATTGCTTTGGATAAGGCCGGTGAAGAAGCAGAATGGCTTCGAAATTTCTTGGAAGATATTCCTAATTGGCCTAAACCAGTGCCAGCTGTATGTATTCATTGTGATAGTCAAGCGGCAATTGGAAGGGCAAGGAATGTCATGTATAATGGTAAGTCTCGACATATACGTCGAAGACACGATACTGTAAGACAACTTTTTTCTAGTGGAATTATCACAATTGACTATGTGAAGTCAAAAGATAATGTTGCGGATCCACTAACAAAAGGCCTAACTAGAGAGTTGGTTGTGAAAACATCAAGGAGAATGGGTTTAAAGGCCTATAAATAAGTCGTCATAGCGGAAACCCTACCTAGTTGACTGGAGATCCCAAGATCTAGGTTCAAAGGGACTACTAAGTTATGAAGACAGTGTAGAGTACTGTAAATTTCTTACTCATTCCCAGATGAAAACGGTACTGATATGTGAAGGTTAAGCAAAGCTTTTAATGATTCTGAATAAAGTATGTAATTTAGAAATCACCTATGTGAGTGTGAAGTGAGAGCCGCTTCTGTGAGAATTGAAAAGGCCGAATTCTCTAAAACACTCATGAGACCAGGCGATGTTCAAGGCCAAAACGAACACAACAGTGAGAACTAACTTTGTTCGAGAGATAGTTGTGTGATTTCTATTGACTAGGCTTACACCAAAGGTTGACAGTTCAAAGACATCAAGTCTACTGATTGACCGAGTAAGTCCGATAGGTCTCACTAGGGAAAGTTCAAAGTCTCAGACCACTTATCCTGATGTAACATTCTCTCAAGGAATAATTGCACATTGCATCATATGCATACACGAAGAGTCGTGATATCTGAACGTATCATTCATGTGGAGGATTGTTGGGATTTTGTTGTGAAATCCCTTAAGAAGTGAATGAGCAAAGAAGGATGGAGAGTCCCACATAAGATAAAGAGTAGATGGTGGATGGGTTTAAATATTGGAACCTCACAAATGGGTTTGGGCCCCAAGGGGCAGCGCACTTTTGTGGACGGGGAAGGACCTACGCAAAGCTAGGTCGGCCCACACGCGCGCGCCGCCACCGCCTACCTGCCGGCCGGCCGGCTCGGTTCGGGCCGGTCCCGGGTCCGCGCGTTTAATTATTTTTTACACCATTTTTTATTATTACTCTTTTTAAATTGATGGGACACAATCTGAATAGACATGTCCGGAAATTTCTGAACATTCTTTTTCGTCCGAACAGATGCGTTTACTCAACGTTGAACGAACATGAAAGTTCAACCGGTTCAGATTAAATCGAACGAACATGATTGTTCGAACAAGTTCAAACATATATATCCGTTCGGAATAAAGCGAACAAACATGTTTGTTCGAACAGAACTCCTTTGGTTCGCATTCCTTCGTCAACAGAATTGTTCGGCTTCGCGACTCTTCACTTCATTGTCTATAAATACAAACTCCGGCCGTCATTTTTCGACTACTGAAATTTTCGATAACCATTCCTTATTCATTTCGTTGTTTATGCGATTGTTCTACGAAGTTACGTTCGCCGGTGTCCTTTGAAGAAGTACCACTTCAGAGGAACGCGATCCGTTCTATCCTGGGAGACAATTGTCCAAGGTCCTCGGGTACTGATTGAGGGGGCAAATTTGTCTTAAGGACACAACGATTTTTCGTTGGGCTCGGATCAACATTCTGTTACTCATTTGCGTTGGCTACAGATTAGTCTTTATCTTACAACACTGTTTACACGAACTTAGGAGATAACAATGAAATGAACAAGGCATTTCTGATCGGGGTTTGCATGAACGGGGGCAACAAGAAAAGAGATAGACGCCTGCTGCAATACAAAGAGATTCTAGATTGAAAAATAAAAAAAAAAGATGTAAATTAATTGAAGGTCCAACTAATCCGGGGGCTAGATCTGAGTTCGGGGCTGGGGTCTTGATTTTGGGCATCAAGAATCATGCGGGTAGAACTCAAGTACGAGGTGTTATGCGCGGGCACAGGGGTCACGAGTCGGGCCAAGGTCTGAAGTGGAGAGCTGAGAGATCTAATCTGGCCTATAGATGCCACAGTCTCGTGTTCGGCCCTCGACGGTCGTTGTTTGGGCGTTAGAGACTAAGGTCTGAGCATTTGGCTCTAGGGTTCGCATGTGGAGAACCTGGTGCAAGCTCAAGAGGCTCGGGTTTGACCTAGATGACCGAGGTCCATGCGCCGAGGTCTTCGATTCAAGCTTTGGCCCCATAGGGTCTTTAGATCCGAGCATTGGAAACCCCAGGGGCCAAACCTAAATCTTGGGCTGAGGTCTCAAATTCGGGCATAAGGATCGCCGGTACAGGGCCGAGGTCTCGGGTTAAGAGCCGAGTGCTCTAGTTCGGCCAGAGTTCTTTTATGTCAAGTTTGGACCCTCGGTTCTTGGGACTAGGGTCTCGAGCCCTTCCCTGAGATCATTGGTGTGAATGCTACAGATTGGTTGTGGAATCGACAAAGGTCAAAGATGGGCTCTAGAAACATAATATGATTATTAGAAAAGCAAAGTCATTTTCTAGTATTTAAGTGAAGATTTTTCTTGATTAAGAAAAGATTTTCCATCGCACCATTTTTCGAAGCGATCCCAATGTTCTAAAACACTTAAAATTCTTGGAAAATAGATAAAGTTAGCATGTAAACTTTAGTTAATGAGTTAGAGGCTAAACTCAAGCCAACCAAAACAATAATGGGGAGGAGCTCAAAGTCGAAAACACTAGTTCCATCAAGTACAAATGGCATATAATTTGGGAAAGTCGCTAGCCTGATAGTCTCATGGTATTGTTATTATTTCTAGCCTCATGATTTTTCAATTAATGAGTGCTTTATGCAAAACACGTGGTAATAATATACGGATCTACGATCAGAAATTGATAGTACTATTGAACTATTAGAGAAGCATTTCTCATAATTTAGGCAATCGTTCGCTCTCGTTCTCTCTCCCCAAAAAAGTGCGGGTCAGGATCATCTTTAAGGATGGACGAAAAGGGATGCTGGTATTTCAGGAGCCTTTTGCCCTTTATGCCTTTAGGATACCCTTTGCATGCCTTAATAATAACACAGTCCCATGAGCCAAAGCATCGTGAGAGTGGTGCCTTCTTGGAGGTTTCTTGACCGCCGAAGCTCCGTGTCCGCGTGGCTCGATCATCTTCGCGTGGCCCGTCCATCCATTGGTGGTGGGACGCGGTTGGACACGTTCGTGCCGAGCGTGTGAACCTGCCCCTGAGCTACGGCTCGAAGCACGTCACAGTCAAGCCCCCAACAAAAAGCCAGCACCTCTGGCTACCCCAATGAGCTCCACACCTCGGAACGTCGCCGCGCCCATTTGGTATTGCCGGTAGCACAGTCCGGAGGATAGGTTACTGTATGGAGACCTGGTGCATGCATCCTCGACGAACAAAATATGGCGGGGATGCATGAACCAGGATAGGTTCTACACAGCTCCACCCACAAACACCCCCCCCCCCAAAAAAAAAAACCCGAAAGAAAAGCCATGGTCACATATGTCACGCACTAATTAGAAGTCTTATTATTGTTTTGCTGCAAATGCTTCACGGAAATTAGCTAATTAGTCCCAAACTTATTCTACATATGACAATTCAGTTTTGAGTTTTTAAATTTTTCCAATAAGATCCTAACCTTTACACAAAATCCTAATGTAGTCCTTTCAACCAAGTTGAGTCAGAAATCGCGGATGTGGTGGTGTACAATATAGGATGGTCGGCGCTCACATCATTGGTTTGCGGTGAAAATTGATCGGAATGATTACATTGGAATTTCGCACGAATATTTAAGACTAGATTTTGGCAAATTGAAAAGTTTTGGAGTAAATTCGTGGCGGTGTATCATGTAGGATGGTCGGTAATGACTGAACCGTCTCGTTAGCTTTCTCTGGCGAAAATTGATTGGAAGGACTACATTGGAACGCAAATATTTAGGATCAAATTGGAAAATTTAAATTGACTTAACAACCGTATAATATACTTATGACTAATCATGTAATTTTCTCCACGCTTTGAGTGGGAGCAAAAAATGATATGATATGAAAATAAATTATGAAGTTAATTATTGTTGAAATACGATAACATTTTGCAAATAATAATTTTTAAAAACATGTGACACGACTATACATAAAAGTTTCTATTATGAAAACAATAATAAGAAATTTGCAACCATATAGAGCAAAATTCAAAATCATTTTTCTTGTAATTCCATTTAAACACATCGAATCCATTCTATATTTTCGAGTAAAGAGTGACCTTATAACAATAACACTGTTTTTTCCTCTTCGTTTGAGATATTATGTGAATGAACCAATCAATCATATCACTCGCACTTATAAAAATCAAACCTTTATTATCGTCGAACTACAACTAGGTTCTAAGACTCGTGATTCCTACAATTTTAACTTTCTTTTCTAGCTAGTTTTACATCTTTTTCTTTTTCAAATTTATTGTAGTTGTCTTTTTATATAATAAATTTTCTGCTCTGGTGGCTAGCTTCAGAAAAAATCTTTCAATCTAATAATAATAATAATAATAATAAAACAAAGCGTACATCTTCTATTTTGTTAGTTGTTATCCTATTTTTTTCAATAAAATATCACTGGAGTGCAATCAAATTATAAAACTTTCAGATAGTGCAATCTAGGCCTAAAAATTTGTAAATTATTTGATTTGTGTTGACACCCAAAAGTCACCACAAATGGTCACGTGCCAGGCGTATGGAAAAGGTATGATCGGATGCACCAAAGTCAGGTATGGGTCAGCCATCTGTGTGCCACGTGTCAAGGTAAAGTTGGCGGCATTTTCCACCAAAACAAAAGGGAAAAGGGCGCGGAAAAAGCCACGATCAAGACAGTTACAGATAGGCGGCAAACTTTGAGAGTAAAAAGGAAGATGGAGCGCAAAACAAGAAACCGTCGATAGTGACGTCTGCAAAAATCCATTGATAGATAGGAGAACGTGGGAAGTAATGTAATAAGGGAGATCAGAAAAGTAAAAAAAAAACGCTGAAAAGGTATTAAAAAAAATGATAAAGACAGTTGCTCGTGGGGGACGGGACAGCTTCACCGGCGAAGGCCAGCGATTTCCGGTGGAAAACGCATGGGGAAGACAAAGAAAGGTCTGCTGAGTTGATCTTCGCATAGTTTTTCTTCAGCCGCATCCGCTTTCTGCGTAATGCATCAATCCCATGCTCGCCAATCTCACTCTCGAAGCCATGTTTTGGATTAGGTCTCTTGAGCTTCCCTCCACAAACTGAATCATTTCGTTCAATCCGACCAGAACCGGGCTCTTTCTGCGCCGAAACTCGTCGATTGCGGAGCCCCATCAAGACCCAAATTCAGTCCTCAATCTACTCAGGTAGCGGGGCAAATCGCTGATTATTGGCATCCGTGTTAGTAATTTTCCAACTAAATTGGCTTTGGTACCAACATGAAAAGATTTAGGACTTAATTGATACTAATAAAATAGATTTATGGCCTTTTTTTTGTACTTTCTCGAGAATCCAGTTAGATGATCCATACCCGTTTGTCTTTTGAAGTTTTTCTCGGTTGTTATACATAAGTTACTCTACTCCACCTAATAATTCAATTTTTTGGAGTGAACTTTCAGCCATGGCATCCCATCGGAGTCAAATTCCAATTTCTCCGTGACCCATCTGGCATTGAATTTTGCATGTCGGTGAGAAGGGAAAAGTTCAATAATAAGTCAATTCTCTCTTACTGAAGGGACCCAAGTATGAAATGAGCTCGGAGTTACAACTAGACAATAGTCAGTTTTAGAAGTCTACCAGAAGCCGCTCCTTTTCTAGACTCTCTAGTCCCTAAGACCACTCCCCGCTCTTGTCGGACTAGGTCCATAAAATATTAAATTTAAAATGAAAAAAAAAAAAGACCCAACAGGGCAAGGCTTGTTAGTGAGGTGCGACCGCCACCACCCATCACCGGAGGGGCCAACAAAGGTCGTTGACCCTAGTTGAGGACGGCTGGTGTCGCGACCTAAAATTCGAAAAAATTTCAGGTTAATTATTTAATTTACCTAACTCGGGCTCTCCCAAGCCCATACCATATCGGCACTTAGGTTCAAATAATTAATTTGGAAAAAGATTTTTAATGGGAGCCGCCACTAATCAATTTTTTGGTAATCAATTAGAAACCTAAATAAAATAGCGGGAAAGCTATTTTATTCCTACAAACCAGAGATTAAGACTGCAGAGACTTGATTATGTTAATATTTCTATTAACACCCGTTCGGTACTATTTTATTTCATGAAAAATTATTTGAGAAGGCAACTTTAATTAATTTTAACTAAAGTCACTAACAAAGGTTATCATGCGAATGCATAACATCCAAAAATTAATATAATTGCAGGGGCATACCCCATAGAGGAGCAAGCCGGAAGCACAAGCCGCTGAATCATTCACTACTCCAACTTGTCAGGGTAATGCTCCTCCTCCTCTTGAGCAGTTTACATTGGAAAATGTCAACTTTTTAAGAAACGAAGTAGCTTTAAAGAGATATAAAGGATCATATCTGATCAAGACGTTTCTTGATTTGGTGGTGTTCTAATTGAAAGTGATATTGAGGATGAACATGCAAGACCTCCAGTGACTGTGCATGTAGATTACCTAGGCCTTCGTCTAGGAAAGGAAAAAATGTTGGGGAACCTTCTACACTCACATGTGGCTGAAGAAAGGGTTGTGTAATTTGAAGATGGAAGCTACTAGCCTGACAGTCTGACAGTACCGTCAGTTATTTCTGACCATATTATCTTTCAATCAATGAGTGTTTTATGCAAAACACGCGGTGATAATATGTGAATCTACCGTTGAAATTATGCCGTCTTTGACACCAATGTTAAAGGAAAGAAGGACGGTGAGGATAATGATGTATTTTATTCCACATTTAAAAGGAAGAGTGGTTTTGCTAAGGTGATAGGATATACTCCGAAGCTGTTTAGATCAAGGGATTATGGATTAGACAGTAGATGAGCACCAAGATTCGGTTGCTTTTGCTGGCTCCACCACTCAGGAAAATTATTTCCCTCATGGCTTCTGGCTCATACCCTGGAACTTATGTTGAGGTTGATGTCTTGTATTCTGTTATCCAAGAAATATTTTAGGCTATATGGGCAATTTTGTAATTTGTGCCATGTAGGGTTTCACTATATATATTTAGGGCGAAACGGGTCTCAAAAGAGATCGGATGTGAGAAAGAGTGGCTGTACACTTTTCTACGTTATTAGTGAAACAGATCTCATCTCTTCGTGGACGTAGGTAGGCGGAACATCTCCCTTGCTGAACCACGTAAATTCTTGTGTTGTTCGAATTTCCATTACTTTCTTGCATCGTTGATAGGATCGAATTTAGATATTCGACAATTGGTATCAGAGCCCAGGTTACCAACAAGTCTGGACCCAACAGTCACACGGGAGAGATATGGGTTGTCGCTCCCTCCGACCCATAGCCCGATGTGTGAGGGGGAGATTGTTGGGGTTGTCCCACATCGGTTGTGGAAGGGGCTGGTGGTCGGTTTATAAGTGTGAGGGAAAGCTTCAACCTTTGAGCTAGCTTTTGGGTTGAGAGAGGCCCAAGACCACCCAACACTGGTATCAGAGCCAGGTTCGGCAAAATATCAAGATGGTAGGAAAGGGTTCGAGTGTCAAGTACGACATCGAGAGGTTTAATGGAAAGAACAACTTCACTCTCTGGCGACGAAGAATGATGGATCTTCTGATTCAGCAGGGCCTGTCGAAAGTGCTGCTGGGGAAAGGGAAGAAACCAGAAACGAGTGATGAAGATTGGGCGGAGATGGAGGAAAGGGCGGTAAGCGCCATTCGATTGAACCTATCTGATGAGGTTCTGCAGTATGTGGTGGATCTCAAGTCGGCTCCGCAGGTGTGGACGAAACTTGAGAGCATCTATATGACCAAGTCCCTAACGAACAAACTTTTTTTGAAAAAACAGTTATACTCTCTACAGATGGAGGAAGGCTCAGATCTGTTAGAACACATCAACACATTCAATCAGATTCTGAGTAAACTTGCTAGTCTGGAGGTTTCAATGGAAGATGAAGACAAAGCCCTATTACTGCTATCGTCGCTACCAGCATCTTATGATCATCTGGTGACGACACTCTTGTATGGAAAAGAGACGCTTGAGACAGATGAGGTCACTGCTGCCCTATTATCTAATGATACGAGAAAGAGGGTTTACAGTGCTACGGCACAGGGTGAGGGTCTCATCGGAAAAGTCAAGGAGCAGGAACGAGGAAGAACAATCCAGCGGGGATCCGGGAATAAGGGTCGATCGAAATCAAGAGGGGGTAAAACGAAATTCACTTGTTATTATTGCAAAAAGGAAGGCCATCTGAAAAGAAAATGTTATAAGAGAAAGGAAGACTTGAAGAAGCACGAGAAAACTTCTAATCAAGCAAGTGTGGCTGATAGCTCAGACGGTGATGATGGAGATCTTCTCTCTATATCATCAGGTAAGAATCAGTTCGTTGATTCATGGATTTTAGACTCTGGATGCTCTTATCACATGTGCCCGAATAGGGATTGGTTTGATTCATACCGGTCATACAGTGGCGGATCTGTTCTAATGGGGAATGATGCGATTTGCAAAACCATTGGAATATGGACTATTAAAATAAGAATTTTTGATGGTATAGTCAGAACTTTGGCGGATATAAGGCACGTTCCAGATCTAAAGAAAAATTTGATATCTTTGGGTGCGCTTGACGTGAATGGCTGCAAGTACGCAGCAGCAGGTGGAGTTCTCAAAGTCATCAAGGGAGCTATGGTTGTCATGAAAGGAGAGTTGACTGGAAGTTTATACAGGCTCATAAGGACTACAGGAACAGGTGGAGCATCTGTGACTACAGCTGCAGAGTCCTATATAGATGACACTCATCTGTGGCATATGCGGTTAGGGCATATAGGTGAAAGGGGTATGATAGAGCTTCATAAAAGGAAGCTGTTAAAAGGTATCAAAAGCTGCAAATTAAACTTCTGCAAATACTGCGTTTTCGGGAAACAGAGCAGGGTTAGTTTCAGAACCGCAAAGCATACGAGCAAGGATGTACTTGATTATGTACGCAGCGATGTATGGGGTCCTGCATCAATCAAATCAAAAGGCGGAGCCGAATATTTTGTGACATTCATTGATGATTACTCAAGGAAAGTCTGGGTCTACTTCATGAAGCAGAAAAACGAAGTCTTCTCCAAATTCAAAGAGTGGAAGGCTGAAGTAGAAAGGCAGACAGGAAAGAAGCTAAAGTGCTTGAGAACGGACAATGGAGGGGAATACAGGTACACACCATTCCTAGAACTATGTAGAGCTGAAGGGATCACACGTCACTTCACAACATCAGATACACCACAGCAAAACGGTGTAGCTGAGAGGATGAACAGGACACTTTTGGAAAGGGCTCGGAGTATGAGGCTGAATGCAGGGCTGAGTAAAAGTTTCTGGGCAGAAGCAGTTAATTTGGCATGCTATCTCATTAACAGGTCTCCATCTACAGCCATTGAATGCAGAGTTCCTGAGGAGGTATGGACAGGTAATCCGATTGACTATTCTGGTTTGAGAGTATTTGGTTGTCCAGCCCATGTTCATGTACAAAGTGGACATCGTTCCAAGTTAGACTCAAAGTCTAAGCAGTGCATCTTTCTTGGCTATGAGAAATGTGTGAAAGGATTCAAGCTATGGGATCCTAATTCACGGAAGACCGTGGTTAGCAGGGACGTTGTCTTTAATGAATTTGATATGGTGAAGGCAAATAACGGTTTACATGCAGACGGCAGAAGTGAAGAAAGATCTACTGTACAGGTGGAGTCAGGTGAACCAGAAATGGCAGAAGGAAGGGAATCATCCAGTAACTCACCAGAATCACAGGAGACAGTAGAAGATACCTACACCATCGCAGAAGGTAGAGGAAAACGTACTCACAAAGCACCTGTGAGATACGGGTTTGAGGATATGGTTGCTTATGCCCTCACAGTAGGTACAGGCGATCCATCTTCCTATCAGGATGCGATATCTGATGCTGATAGTGATAAATGGATGCCAGCTATGATGGAAGAAATGGAATCCTTACAGAAAAACAGGACTTGGAAGATTGTGGAAAAACCTAAAGGGCGAAAGATCATTGGGTGTAAATGGATCTTTCGCAAGAAAGAGGCAATGTCTGAGAATGAGCAGGTAAGGTACAAGGCTAGACTTGTAGCTAAAGAGTATGCACAGAAGGAAGGAGTGGATTATAGTGAAATATTCTCTCCAATAGTAAAGCACACATCCATTCGGGTTCTACTTGCCTTGGTAGTTATGTTTGATTTTGAGCTGGAGCAACTCGATGTGAAGATGGCGTTTCTTCATGGAGACTTGGAGGAACAGATTTTCATGGAGCAACCTAACGGGTTCCAAGTGCCAGGAAAGGAAGATCACGTTTGTCTGCTTAAGAAGTCACTTTATGGCCTTAAGCAATCTCCGAGACAGTGGTACAAGCGTTTTGACTCTTTTATGGTGCAAATTGGCTATGCGAGAAGTGAGTATGATTGTTGTGTTTATTTTAAAGTGACAGATAATAATTCGATTATTCTTTTGATACTTTATGTTGATGACATGCTCATTGCTGCTAAGGATATGCATGATATTGTCTCTTTAAAGTCCTTGTTGAATAATGAGTTTGAGATGAAGAATCTTGGTGCTGCCAAGAGGATCCTTGGTATGGAAATTCTTAGAGATAGAAGTGCAGGTAAACTCTGGGTATCTCAAAAGAGGTATGTTGAAAAGGTGCTTGAGCGTTTCAACATGAATAAGGCTAAACCAGTGAGGACAACATTAGCTAGCCACTTCAGGTTATCTGAACAGCAATGCCCCACAAAACATGAGGAGATTGAGGAGATGTCTCGAGTTCCCTATGCTAGCGCAATTGGAAGTCTCATGTATGCTATGGTGTGTAGCAGGCCAGATTTATCTCATGCAGTCAGCGTTGTTAGCAGATACATGAGTAATCCAGGGAAGGAGCATTGGAATGCAGTCAAGTGGATCTTTAGATATCTGAGCGGGACTGCAGACTTGGGTATTATGTTCAATCATGACGAAGGTTCGAAGGAGCTAGTGGGATATGTTGATTCAGACTTTGCTGGTGACCTAGACAGGAGGAGGTCTACTACAGGATATGTCTTTACATTAGCTGGTGGACCTATCTCATGGAGGGCGATACTCCAATCTACAACTGCATTGTCTACTACAGAGCTATGTAGCACCGATACGATACGCGATACGGGACACGATACGATACGATACGCCGATACGTGGTTTCTAAAAAAATAGAGATTTTCGATACGCTGGGATACGTTATATATTAAATGTATATTTTTATATATACATTTAAATTATCATTTTTATGAACTCCAAAATCGCATATAAACATCACATATATATCTAAATATCATAACTATTTAAATTATCATTTTGATAATGTATAGTCACCACCAGTGTACTAAAATTGCTATACTTTCTTTACAAACGTTGAGAGAACACTTTATTAACAAGACCCACCTCTCGGAGTAGATTAACGAATCAAAGATGAAGAAGAATTAGAGCATTTCCCAAATTGTGTATGGACCAATCATGATACGCTTTAAATTGATAGTAGGCTTTCAGTATACCAAAATGAGGCAGGGGGCGACTCCTTCCAGTCAAGTGTCAACAATTTCTGTTTCCTTCCAGCCATTTGACCACTTGTGCCCTCCCACGATGGACCGTTCCCATCCCGCCACGTCATTGGATCGGAGCCCCCTCGCCATCCAAGTGGAGAAAGCGACGCGAGCTCCTGTGGTCCACGGAGCACCTGAATATACCCACCTCCGTGGGGACACCCCCAGCGACCGCTTGTCCCACACCGCTCAACAAATTGAGAAGGGACAAAAACATTCCTAATAAAAGAAGAGGGGAAGGATGGTGGTGTGCAGGCTTGCGGCCGCTTGTCCCACATCGCTAAGAAAGTGAGGATGGGCCGGAGGGGCACCTAATAAAACAAGGCCTCGAGGGGAAAAAACGCCCAGCTGGGCCGGGCGGCCATGAGCGAGGCGCAGCCAAGTGGGCTAGATTTAGGCCTGAAAAATGAAAATGGGCAGAAATAAGTCTTGGGACACGCGTGTCCGGTTGTTGACTAGGAGGACACGCTCGGACACGCGTTGACCGCGTGTCCGGGCGTGTCCGAGCGTATCCGATACGGCAACGTATCCAATACGTAAAAAATCTCTAAGTACGCGTATCGGTGCTACATAGCTACAGAGGCAGAGTACATGGCAGTTATAGAAGCTGCTAAGGAAGGGCTTTGGTTGACTGGGTTGGTTCGTGAGTTGGGTTTAGAGCAAGGAGGTGCGGTGTTACATTGTGATAGTCAGAGTGCCATACATCTCGCCAAGAATCAAGTGTTGCATGCAAGAACAAAGCATATAGATGTGAGGTTTCACAAAATCAGGGAGCTTGTGTCAAATGGCGGCATTCACTTGAGGAAGATTCACACAAATAGTAATCCTGCAGATTGTTTTACCAAACCAGTCACTATTGAGAAGTTTGGGTCCTGTTTGGGCTCAATTAATATAACTCGTTGTTGAAGGTGAAGGACGCACTCAATGAGTGCGGGAGTGTACCTCTTATGGAGGTACGGGGATGAAGACATCTATATGTCATATTCTTTCACATGTGGCTTTACAGAATCCAAGCCAAGGTGGAGATTGTTGAGGTTGATGTCTTGTATTCTGTTATCCAAGAAATATTTTAGGCTATGTGGGCAATTTTGTAATTTGTGCCATGTAGGGTTTCGCTATATATATTTAGGGCGAAACGGGTCTCAAAAGAGATCGGATGTGAGAAAGAGTGGCTGTACACTTTTCTACGTTATTAGTGAAACAGATCTCATCTCCTCGTGGACGTAGGTAGGCGGAACATCTCCCCTGCTGAACCACGTAAATTCTTGTGTTGTTCGAATTTCCATTACTTTCTTGCATCGTTGATAGGATCGAATTTAGATATTCGACAACTTAATCCTGCCGTGGCGAGTTTAACCTACTAGTTTATTGCACATGGGTTGCACAACTTAAGAGCCCTCGCCGGCCACTTTAAGAAAGAAAAATAAAAATGAAAAGTAAAAAGAAAAGAAATAAATGAATAAGTGTGAATTTTTTTAATATTTAATTAAAAATTATTCACGTCAGTGCCGAGGATGTTTGGCATCCACGACACCAAATTTCAACCAAAATTGAAAATGAATGGATTTAATTGATAAAACATGAAAATATTTAGGATTCAATTGGTAAAATTAAAATGCTTGGGACTGATACATTATAGTAATTACTCGAATTCTATTATTCATTCTAGAAACTACAAGCTTTCTTTGCACGCGCATTGTACGTGTGTTGCATGAGAAAAGCCGATAGATTAATCTGCCGGGGCATTGCACATATGTTGCACGAGTTGAATATTTAAATTGCCTCACATTATGGTCCTGTAATTAGTAATAGAAGGGATTACATTTGCTAAGGGATTAATTGTACTAGATTTGTCAAGAAGTTAAAAAGAGTAATTCGAAAATCAGAAAGTCAAATTGTTGCCTACACTTAAAAAAGTGCATAATTATATGCTTGATTAAATACTTTGGATCCAATAAACATTCCTCTTAAAGAAAGAATGTAACTTGTGATTGGACTTCATAGTAGAGGAATCTTATATGAATTAGAAATCCAACAGATGTATTAGAAACGAACCCAAAAAAAAAAAAAAATTAGCCACAACTATGCCAAATGACACGAATTAAACATTCTTGGAAGGGAACAGAAGAACACCTTCCAAAGAGACTGAACTACCAGAAGATGCATGTAATTAAATCACTTATTATAGCTAAGAACTATAGTTTCTTGAGCTTCCTAGTTGAAAAAAACAGAGGAAGCTGTTCAAGTGGTGTCCATCTTTTATCACATGATGCTGCATATGCTCGGCAGGTCCGGCGCATCTTGTACTCTTACATTGTAAATCGGGTGCTGTGGATGCTCAATATAATAGGCCGGCATATATTGCCTCGGCCGTGTGAAACCGTGATCATGAATTGGACAATAACCCGTGCTGCAGCGCCAATGGCTACTTCCTTCGTCGTCGCTAATTTGCTGGACGCTCAATATGGTGGCCTGCGGGAATTTCTTCCTGAGCGACTGAACAAGTGTGGCCGGGTCTATTCCTTCTCCCGTCACGACCAGCTCGTCGCCGTTCAACCCTCCTATCGACACGGAAATTATAGTCCCTGTGAAACAAGAATATAACCAAAAAAAAAAAACATTTCATCTAATAAGTTAAAACTCGACAAGAAAATTTGATTTTTTTTTTTTTTGTGGGGGGTGGTGGTAGTGGGGGGACGAGAGTGAAATTGCTAACCCTGTGCACGAGCGACAATTCTTAAGGCTTTTGATCTGCATTCGTCGCTGTTCATTGGCATCCTCATGATCATCTTTTGCTGCACCATGGCCCCAGCATATCAATTGGCACTCATCCAACATGTGAAAAGCTTTTTGCGTTCCAATTATTTGTCCAATAAAAAAATAAGCAAATGTCAAATAAGCAATTGAGGACGTGTTCATTTTGCGAAAAATGAGCGATTTGAAATACATTTTCCCAAAAATAATTGCTTAAATTGTTTAGAAAAAAAAACAGTTATGAAAATATTTTTTTATCATCGATAACCATCTATGACTAACTATTTTCATAGGCGATGAAAAAAAATTCATTGATTTATTGTTATAAGCGACTATTTTTCGGGAAAATATTTTTCACATCACTCTTTTTTCGCCGAAAGAACGCACCCTAAAACATGGAAACAGTACCTTCAGCTTCATGAGCGTTCCTCGAGTGTACTATATAGCTATGTGAGATGGAGATGACTTCAACTTCAGAATGGATGTGGAGTGGTTGATGGAGAATGGGGTCGAATTGCATATTTATAGTCATTGTAGATTTTCTTTTTCTTTTTTAAGGCAAGAACTCTTCGAAGTGATGATATCCAGTCAACCATATTTGATGAGTTACCTCACTTAGGTCAATAAGGTTTGCCAAGATAATATCAATAATTAACTTTGTTGCCCTCTTTGTGAGGTGCACTAATTATGAAAGTATACTTTGGCTTAAGTATTATTTGGACGTCTAGTCTGGGTAGGTAATTTATTTCTTCAAGGACTTTGTCCTTTTTTTTTTTCCTTTCTATTATTTCTCGATATCGATAGGATGTTTCAGATCTTTTGAGCACCCGATTAGTCCCATCGAGGGCCTGGGTGATTATCGAATACCTATTAATGACACATTTTGATCAAGATAACAAAAATTTCAGCAATCAAAGAAGAAAGAAAGCTAGCGAAATTGCTTGACGATTGGTCCGGCTAACCGGGTTTGTGAAGTGAAGTGGCGGGATTGGTTGAGAAGAGCCGCGAGATTAATCTACTCGTGTTGCACGTGCGGTGCACGAGTTATGCAATTTTTTTTCTTTTCTTTTTTTTTTATTTCAATGAAGTTTTGCTTGAAAGGATTATTTTGAGACATACAAGATACAAGATATTGATTTTTTCATACTATTGATTCTTTTTTCATGTAGTGAAGTCCAGAGAAAGAAAGCACTAGGAAACCGATCTAGCCTCCAACGTTGTGTTTCTACCACATAGGCCGGCCATCTCACACTAAAAATTTTCGCCCTTCATATTGGCAGAAATTACAGGACTGAGTGTTCGGCATTTAGTTTCGGGCAAAAGAGACGCTATGAACTGCCGGGACAGCGAGGATCTTCCGGACAGGAGAAATGCCGCTTAGAATTAGTATGGCCATCCTTACATCAGATATCAGTCAATCCATGGCACTTCTCCTGAGACTGCTTCATGGAAATGCAGGGGAGGAAGAGGAGAATAGAGGAGTGGGACTGTGTCATGTGGCAGGGTAAACACTCGGTCATCAGATTTCAAATGGCAAAGGTATCAGAACCTGTACTAAGTATAGAGCTTAACAAGCATGCCTAAAATTCAAAGGCTGGACGAAACTTTCTGCGCTTAGTTTGTGCCACCACTAGATACTCTTCACTTTTAACAAAGGATATCTGATTCAGGTGTTACCAATTGTTATTCTCAGCATCAAATCAAAAGAAACGAGAAAACAATAAAATTGATCACAATATCTAATTTGCCTTTTCCACTTAGATGTCATTCCTTCCCATCGTTGCAAGAAGACGATACACAATTATACAGCTTGCAAAAGAACACTTGTTCAAACCAAATTATCTGTACAACAACCCTTTGTACACAAAGCTACCGGCAGGGAAAGCAGACCCAACTACTCCTAGCAAGAGCTTTTTAACTAATCCCCTGCCCCAAAGCAACCACTCTTCATAAATTTAAGAATTTCATCTGCACAAAATGTACAAAACAAAGATTTTCACTATCATTTCGAACCAATTATCTTGTCCATTTTTCCTTCACTTTTTATCTGTGGGGGGTCGAGGAGCAAGAGACATATTGCGGCAGAATGCTCAAGCCAACAAGGTGGACTCTTACTATGAGCAGTAGGATCGGAATAGATGCCGCTTGATCTAAAGCGAGTCCTTAACGAGATAATCCACTACTCCCTGACTCACTGAGATCGTGTGGAATCATAGGAAAGCGAAGTCAACCTGCAGAAACAAAGAATCAATTGCTGATTGAGCAAAAGCACAATGAAAGCGTCGAGTCACATAGAGACTTCACCAAAGCAATGAACTTACCATCTTCAGAAAAGGCAAATACACCACCAAGCATCTCATCCTCTTCTCCATCTGCTAGTTTGTCCTTTTCATGGTGGCCGCTGCTGTAAACATCATCAGACACAACTTCAGTTAACCCGTGGCATCCATCAAGCTCTAAAACCTCACAATATCCCTCTTTGAATAACTGCCCAAACTCTACGTGATCATTGGTGGTTGCAGGTATAACTGCCTCCTTAAGGATGTCCTTAGCTGAAACCAACCTAGCAGTGCTTGGGTCAGAAACCTCGCTTACAATTACGGGGTTTGAACTTGAAGATGGAGGACCATCTGATGTTTTCTCCATGGAAGGAATATTATTCTCTAAAAAGGATTCATGGTGTGCCCCATACTCATTCATGCGTTCCGTTGATCTTTTTACGTTTTCAGCGGCAAGAAGTACAGCAGAGGACTCTTTAAGCATGGAAGGCTCAACAAAGCAGTTTTCCCTTCTTTCTTGGTAAAACTCATCCATATACTGGCAAGTCGATAAATAATGCTTCTCAGTATTCACTTGATCTAAATCAGGTAAATTTTCGATCCTCCTTGATGAACCTGAGAACAATTGAAAAATACCGGGTCAGCTCAATCAGTAGAGAAGCCCTCCAGAGGCTGTAATGGACTGAAAAGCACCTCAGACACTGCTGGATCCACAAGATATGCATATAGACAAGAGCAGCACCATGACATCGTTTTTAAACTGCGAAAAGAATCAAGATCTGTAACACTTTCAAACTCTTACCGCCGTCTGAGCTTTCAGTAGAACTAAGAGATGCCGGTTTTGAGTGGCAAATAACAGTCTCTTCAGCAGGCTTGAATTTGACTTGGTGCAGATCTGAAGATGCAAAACTAGAATATCTTCCCATAGTTGAAGCTCTGCAGAAAACAGTACCACAAATGAGCAGAAACAACACCTCCGATAAATAAAAGTTCCTTCGCAGATGTGCGGATGCGTGCATGAGAGAGAGAGAGAGAGAGAGAAAGAATAATAATAAATAAATAAATAACCACTATATTGCATCTAGACAACGAAATGATCTACTACAGGGCATTTAAAATCAGTGGCTGTATTTCTAGCCAAATCATAGAACCTGTGGATTGCATAAGAAAGTATATGGAGAGGTAATCAAAATGACGTTCAAAAAGAGATCAATCAAACTCAACTAGAAACAATCACCTTTCCAAACAAGAAATTTGCAAGGATCAAGTTTTTTTTTTTTTCTACCAGAAAAAAAAAAAAAAACTTGATCCTTGCAAATTTCGATGATCAAGTTGACAAAGTGAAGTTTATCCCATAGTTTTTTTTTTTTTGGTCAAAAAGTTTATCCCATAGTTCAAAGACCAAATATGCACTCATTTGCACGAAGCCATGAACACATTTTGTTGAAACTAACCAAATTGTATGGCAACATGGAAAAACAGAAAGCAGAAGAACACCATTTTAAGTGATATAGATAGTAGTAGCAACTGAGTAAACTACTCACCACATCAGAAAAGATTAGAGATTGATTATATGCAAGCTTTAAATAAATATGAGAAAACTCGTATTTACATCTGAAGTAATACAATTTGAGAAAAATCTTAACCTAAGGGGAACTTGAAGAATAAAAATCGTAGCATTAGAAGAAGTGTTATCACCTATCATTCCAGCTGGATTTGATGCTGTGAAAGTGATCAAAAACAGGCAATAACTCCTTTCTCTTTATTTCGATTTCATGAAATGGCAACTTCTCAATTTCAAGCTCTCCAGCAGCCCGAGTACTAATCGATGGGGAACCCATCGTATGGAGACATATCTAACCAAGAGAAGAAAAAGAACAAATGAATAGCAAGCTGAAAATTCAAAGATAACCAACAGATCTGCATTTTGAATTAATTTACCTCCGATCTGTGCCAGACTGGCAACCTTCTAGAGCTTACTTGCACTTCTGCATTAGATAGGTACCAATGAGACCTCTCGTGGGACTTTGCTATGCCACCCTTCAAAGGCTTTTTACCAACAACAATTCTATTCATGTCCGGAAAATCCACTCCACAATTACTTTCCTTATCTACCGCATTAACACTCAACTTTATAGCATCTTGTTTTTGAGGAGTAATAGAGATGCTGCATTCATCTCTTTCTGGCCAATCTAACCTCCTACACACATCCCACCATTGAACAGGTTCAACTTTTACCCTAAGCTCATCCTCCTGTATTTGCAAAAAGGAACCGGGCCGAGCTTTAGAACCAGCATCCCCAGTTTCCACCCCAAGTGAAGGGAGAAGTTTGTGCTGGATTACATGCCATGATGGAGTGTAGACTAACAAATGTTCAAGTGGACTGATCCTAGAATTGGCATGCTGAAGACTGTGAGACATTGAATTGTGAAAAACAGCAGCAACAGCTCCAGATGGCACAAAGACCTTCCCCGTAGCAGAAGCAGCAGCATTGCTAACAGTAGTAAGCCATCCAGAATCATTATATTTTATCCTGCTTACCACCGAAAGAGTAACAGGTGGAGGCGGTGGGAAACATTGTTGGTTACTCAAAGATGATGGATTACTCCACCAAGGTATAGAATGAACCGAAAAAACAGAAGCTTCTTCACTCTGAGAGCTGTGATTTTGGAATCCTGGGTCCCCACCAAAAGGGGATAGAACAAAAACATGGCAAGTTCCCTTCGATGAAACAATACCGACCCATTGACTATAAGGACTAAAGCATATGTCTTGGATAATCTGCCAAAAGCGCACACAGAAGGAGCAGCTATAAGAGAAATGGATGAACATCAAATTAACACACAAAAGTGACACCTGAGGAAAAAAAATTAATAATACTCACTGCTGAGGTTATTCCACGATGCAGCCTATAAAGATGCAAATGGGCAGAACTCCAACTATAAGTTTGACTATCTGATCCACCTCGTGTGGAAGATGGCATGATACGAAATACATTAATTGTGTTGCCATAGACTGAGGCAGTGACCAGAAGAGTTCCACTAGGATCAAAACATAATGCAGAGATTGGACTTGTGTGGGCTTTGAATTGCGATATGACAACTCGAGAAACAAAATCCTTGATAACAACCTGAAATTACCAATAGGTTTTGACATCAAGGAATTTCAAATTCTACAAGTGTAATGATCACCAAATATCTAGAAACAAGTGATTTGTAACTGTTTATAGGACTAGCTATTAATCACCTCAAAACATACAATTCCTTCAGACTTCTACCCATTTCACTAGGACATCGTCTTGAACACATAACATTCAACACCTACAAGTAATATACATTAAAGATAAGACTTTCACTGATCCATCACGAACATGTAACGAAAAGAAGTTTGTTGATGAGGACAATATTGCCGATACGAGGTCAATCACTTAGAAAGATCTAATTAGGTAACAAATAAACCACATAGTCACTGAACCACAGAAATAGAATTAAATGATCGAAAAATCCCGCAACTTTCGCTAAATGCCAATGCAATCGCAGGATTTCTGCAGCAATATTTTTGACAACCATTTTCAGGTTTAATACAATACTAACCATCCCAGCATTATCCGATTCTGATGCCGTAGCCCTACCAACCTTCCAACCTGAATTTGAAGATACAGGAGAGTTGGATCCATCTGGAAGCAGCTCTTGACAGTATTTTGACAAAGTTTTGTATCCCATGTCACCCAAATTCATGATACCGGCAGCCAAATGTCTACTAGATTCCATTGCATAGCGTGCCATCAAACTGCTGCTTCCTGGAGAAGTAGATGGACTAACACCAGGTGAAGTGAGATTTTGAGGGCTTAAACGGCCAGTGTTCGACATTAGCGGACTATTGGAAGCGTATGCTAACCACCTAGGCCCGACAGCCATTGGGCCACAACCAAAGTTAACCCCAATCGGCCCTTGTCCTGCCAGCTGAGGGACAGGATACGTGAGAACACTGAACTTGATCTCAAGCGTGACCGCGTCAAAGCAGTATATCTGCCATTACATTGTTGGTGTCAGTCTAGTCCCTCAGTGAATGTGTTGCCTCTATAACCAAAATCATGCACCAAGCCAAAAATGAACTTTGATTCCTACTATATAAATTAGTTAAACTGAAGATGTTTTATCAAGGTAAAACAAAAACTGTAAGAGAAAGCATAGTCAATCAGCTAATCAGCATGAAATCAATCTCAAGCTGAAATGGCAACTTTCCACATTCCAGATGCACGTTTTCCATGTTAAAAAACTCCATCTTAAGAAACCATTTAACTGCCTGCTCATAAAGTCATGCATCTGCTAAAGAATAAGCTAGTGCTTACTTGAGCGGCAAGACCCACAGCTACAACCCGAGGACTGCATCTAACCATACAGATTGCCGATCTAAACCGCAAAACATGTACATAACAGTGAGTCTTTAGCGAATAAAACTGAACAGCTGTCGAAGAGTGCACAAATTGTCCACAATCAGATTCCATGTAACCATCTTGACTGAGTACAGGGTTTGAGCTTTTGGCATTTTCCCCAGAGACAACCAGCAGCAGAGGGTGTGATGCTCTGAATCCTTGAGGACCATTACAGTTCATCGGAAACGGCTGCATTTGCAGGAATGTAACTGGACCGTCACGCTTTGAGACTAGCTCAGTGAAGTTAGAAGCATCTTCCACGTCAAGAACTTGAAAACCATTCTGATAGCCAAGTAAGAGAACATGCTTGAAGATGGATGGACCAAGATCAAGTCTGTCAAATCCAGCCCAGGTAACCTACAGACAACAGGAACTTAGAAATATGCCTATGCAAGTGAAATTTACAATTTCCAAAAACCAGCAAGAAGTTACATGGTAGGCTTCAAAGCTAAAGAAGGGAAGAGCCTCTGTAATGAAGCACATTAGGGTACAAAGGCAATATATGTATATTGGTGGATGCAGTTGATGGGACAAATAAAGACAATATTCACTACAACCCAACAAAATGTAAACAGCAATAGGAAGCACATACTTCAACAGTTGGCAACTTGGATAACTTCATTGGTGATGGTTGACAGATAAAGGAGCATCAAAAGCGAAATTAATGGATAGAAAGAAGGGTTCATCAAGAAGTAGTAAAAATCAGGGTGCTAATGCAATGTATTTATTGGTCGATGCAAGTGTTGATAGATAACAAGACAAACAATAACACGACCAAACAAAGGGAGCGGGAGCAGTGTATACTTCAAAAAGTTCAGCCGACAACTTTGATAACTTCGTCAATGATGATTAACAAAAAAGCAACTGATAGCAGGTACCTTTGATGAAAGAGAAAAAGCAATAAGACAGGCAAGAAATAGGGTTTTTTCTTTTTTCAACTCGAAGAGGTAAACAACACTTTATAAAGCATGATACAAAGGCTTTCGAAATGGTACTATTGAGATTTGTCCTAGCCAAATTAATCCAATCTCACAAAAAATTGTTGAAAACTGTGTATCCTCCATGTTACGTAATACTACAAACAATCATATTCTCCTTTTCAAGTAAGATGTTTTGACTACTCATTGGATGAAGACTAGAAGCCAATTAAGACCCTTTACCCAAGTTTTGATCTTTAACTTGATGTTCTAAGTATCATATATTATGAGTTGATATATGGCAATGAAGCACAACAGTCTCACGAACAATGGTACCCTCACAGAAAAGTCTAGTGATTATTCAAATAACAATATTTATTTCCATCAAATTCTCCAAATCAAATGCAAAAAGATGTCAAACTTGAAAAGCTCCTTAGCATCAATGACCTACTTCGGTTTGTAAAAAACTTGTCCATATAAATTATGTATTCAAAGAAATTCATGTTTTAAGAAAGGATTAAAACTCGCATCACAACAACCAATCTGGAAAATTGAGCGAGACTTCTTTTGTTCCATATGCCCAGAACTGCAAATAAGGATTCTTAAAAAAGAACAAAAGAACTTCGCACCCTATTCAACCTCTTTTTTTGCAGCACTAATCCTAATATGCAACCGAGAAACATGGTCATGAAACAAAATCTGCAGAACTCTGAAAACAATTAGCACAACTCGAAGCACAGTTATCACGATGATGCTGACGGAAGTCGAATCAAGCTCACTATTTCCCCCCATACAGCAAAACTAAAAGCTAATTTTTTTATTTTTTTTGGTCGGAAAACTAAAAGCTAATTCATTAGAGTAATATCCATGAACTACGGGAGATACTTGGATTGCGTCAGAAATCACTAGAGCAACTTGGCTATCTAAACAACGGCAAAGCAGACACGGCCACGGGAAGTAACATCAAACCAACCTCCAGTCATGAACTACAGAAACACACCTCCACCAAGATAGGAAAACTTATAGCGCGCCATAAAAAAATCCAAAATTTCACATCTTAGACAACTTCCCAAGACGAAAGATCACCGACTAGACAAAGGCTAATCCGCAAACGGCGAACTTTACAAAGTCGGAAACAGTACGCGCGCGAAAGGAAGAAAAACCTGATCTTTGTGATCCTCGGACGAAGCAGAGATGGAAGCAGCGACCGACGCTCCGGCGGAGCGAACGGAGGTTGCGACGGTGCTAGCGTTGGAGGACACGGTCTTGAGACAGGAAGAGATAATCCTGAGAGAATTCGGCAACAACCCATTGTTCCTCCCCTTGCTCTTCTTCATTTATCCTCCTCCCTCCCTCCCTCCCTCCAGCTCAAAGCGTCTCTCAACCACCACCGCCCCCGCCCCCACCGACCTCACCGAAGCGATTCTTCCCCCCACCGCCTCCCCCCGCTGGCGCCCCCGGCACCGCGACCCGCCTCCGCCTCCGCCTCCGAGGAACATATCCGATCACCGCCGATCGGGAATATCATCCGATTGCACGATCGCCCCAAGCTTTTTCCGGGTTCTCTCGCTCTCACCAGCTCAAAAACGCACTCTCTCTTCCTCTTCCTCCTCCTTCCAAAAGCTTCAGCAGAAGCCCGTGCTCGAGTTTTGACTCCACAAGCCTCGAAGCAAGGCCCAAAGCTACCTTTCTCCCTCTACTCTCTACTCTCTCTCTCTCCCAACTCCATTCTGTATCTCTCTATCCGTCGCTCTCCCTCTCTTTCAAGGCCCCTCTGCTCAACAAATGTTGCTGCTTTGCTTTTACAATTATTTCTAATTTTATCTATTTTTATGTTCGGCTCCTCTCTCCATTTTAAAAAATATATCTAATCCCAATAAATGTTTTTTTTTTATCTTTTGCGAGGGAGCAGCGGATCAGCTGTGGACCCGAGACTACTGCATTTGTACACCTTATATATAAACAACGCGCAAAAAATAAAATTTCGAAAAAAAATTTTATTGGAAAATTTTGTGGAGAGAATATCTGATTGGGGGATCCCCTAAATGAAAGCTTTTTTTTTTTGTCTAACCCCTAAATGAAAGTTTAGGGGCTGCATGATAACACTTCTCCTTCTCCATTTCTCTATCAAAAGTCAATCTGGCAGAGAAATCCGTTTGATAAAACCTTTGTCGAAGTAGAAATATGTTTGGTAAAAAAATTAACTTCTGATGGGATTTTTAATTTCTGATAGAATTTTCAACTTCTGATTGGATTTTTGGCCAATTTTGAGAAGTAAAAAAATTTTACTGATCTGCTCCAGAATCACTTTTTCAACCATACCGACCTTCACCGACCAACGCCCGCTGGCCGCTGGCTTCACTGCCAACGCCGAAGATTTTGTTAATAATGTTTCAAAAGTAGAAATTTTCAACCGTTACCAAACGAATTTCTCTTATCATAAATCAATCTGGAGCAGAAGTAGAAAAATCAACTTTTATTTTTTAGGAGAAGTAGAGAAATCAACTTCTGGTCATAAGTTAATTTCTGATTAAGAAATGTTACCATGTGCGCCTTTAAATTATTGATTTCCTCACTGATGTAACCATCCCATTTCATTTAATCTCTGTTTTGACTAAATTCCAATTTTGCCCTTAGAGACATGACAATTTTGGGCTATCCACATTGCATTATATTTGATTTTCTTCCAAATGGGCCTAGAGATGTGAATTATTTGAGGACATTTGGGTTTTACTGGTGGTGGAAATTTGGGCCGTAATTGGGACAGGTTAAGTAGGAGTAGAAATTCGTGTTCTTTCAACATATTGATGTTGGTGTCTCTTCACGATCATAGTGATGAGAACGTTGAACCTAGACACGTACCGCAAACCGTTGCAAATGGAGTGAGAGATCTCAGTGTGTACTCAACTCATCATTAGTGATCGGCCGTCGAAGTTTTATAGGGACAGATTTGTTCTGGAGGGATGAGTGTGTGCTTCTAGCTGCAGATTATGCATTGTTATTGTGGTTTATTCCAGAAAGCGAGAAATTGGATTCCACTGAGACCTCTTACCTAGAAAATTAACAATGACGAAGCTTTGTTGGACGACACAACATAAGGTGTGATCTCGAGGGTCCTCAGAGATAATAGATGTGTTATACTGATTGATTTGTTATGAAAGTACCGTCGTCGTCGTCGTCGCCGATTCAAACGAAACTCTTGGTCCTAATTGATGCCCTGAAGATGTTCGAGTCGAGGAGAGAGAGCGTAGTGGAGTTAAAAACTAATTTTGTTGAGATCATGAATGAACTACTAGGGAAGACACTCGCGCAATGGGAGTCAGAGTCAATGATTGAAGAGGCCTGCATCCGTATGACCCATTTTAAATCCATCTCTCTAGCCCATTATTATAAATAGACATGGCCAAAATGAACCGTGGGCCCAGAACCGGCCTTTTGACCGAACCGGAACTGGCCCAGAACCGGCCCGTTGATCGGACCCACGGTTTCGAATCGGAACCAAAACTGGCTCTTGCTGGTTTTGAATCGCAAATATATATATGGGGGAAAGAGCCGTTGAGCTCTTTTCCCCGTGGCCGGGGGCCCTTCGGTCTTCGGGCCCTTGCATTACAACGGCTAGACATGGCCATTTGGGCCCGTGGACCCGGAACCGGCCCGGAATCCGATATTCTCTCTCAATTCCGTCTCAATTCTTTGAATCAACTTTCCGATCAAGTCTCTCAAAAATGGCAAGTTGAAGCAAAAATACTAGAAAGGGAAAGAGCCCGATGGAGATGGGAGAATCCGATTTTCCTGTTCATGAATATGATCCTCATGAATATGCATGTTGGGAAGACGACGACGTTCCCAATCCCGACGTCGAGCACGTCGCAACGCAAGAAAGTCTTTATTCTCCTACTGCCACTGCCACTGCCACTGGTGTCGAAGGATCGTCGATACCAAATGAGCCGGCACGGAAGAGCCGAGAATCCGACTTATGGCTACACTTCGACAAAGTATGGAATGAAAATGAAGGTAAGTTTGATATAAGCTGTAAGTATTGTCCGCAAAAATACAAACTTGGTAAAGGAGATGGCTATGGAACATTTCGTCGGCATTTGACGAAAAAACATCCAACGCAAGCGGGGATCGACACTAGCCAACAACAAATTTCCGGGTTCGCCAATCCTAACCCCCATCCTTTATTCCGTTTCACTAATGCACTTTATAAAGAAACATTAGCTGAATATGTTTCCCTTGAGCATGCTCCATTTAATACTGGTGAAAATTTTAATTTTAGATATTTGGTAAACACTGCGCTGGTTCCGCAAGCACCATCTGTTCCGAAAACTACTCGTAAACGCGAACTTAAACGAGTTTATAACGATCGAAAAAATAAATTGAAAATATTTTTTTAAGAATTCAAAGGACGTGTACATATAGGTAGTGATATTTGGAGTGATTCTTGGAATATTAATTCTTATATGGGTGTCACGTGCCATTGGATAGGTGATGATTGGTTTATTCAAAAAAGACTTCTTGCATTTCGAGTTTTTCCTGAAAGGCATACGGCCCATAATATTTATAGAATAATTAGGCAAGTTTTAGAAAAATATGGTTTGATTAATAAAGTTTTTTCAATTGGTTTTGATAATGCCGCCGCAAATACTGCTTCCATTCCCGAGTTAGAAACAATGTGTAAACCCTCTTTTGGCGGATAATTTTTTCACATTAGATGTGCTTGTCATGTTTTGAATTTATGTGTTCAAGATGGTTTACGAATTCTTGTAACTTCTCTCCACCCAATAAATAGTGCAATTAGATTTTTATGGAGCCGCCCTCAACTTATGAAAGCGTGGGGAAAATTTTGTAAAGAAAATAGGAGAACGGCAAGAAGGTTTCCAAAAGATATTCCGACTCGTTGGAATTCTACCTACGAGATGCTTCTACAAACTTTTGATTACAAAGATTTATTATGTTCATTTATTTCAAATACTGTTCCCAATATTGCTTTACTCCCGCAACATTGGGACGTTTGTAAAAAAAATTTAGATTGTTTGAAAATTTTTAATGATGCTACTAAAACTTTATCTGATATTTATTATCCTACTACGCATTTATTTTTAATAGAGTGTGTTAATATTGCTAATGTTTTTAATGCATATGAAAAAGATACTGACTTAGCTTCGAGTATTTTAGTAATGCGAGAAAAATGGTTGCATTATTATTTGAACATTCCTCTTGTCTATTTAGTTGGTATTATTTTCGATCCACGTACTAAATTAGATGGTTTATTAGATTATCTGAGTGCTTATTATTATGATTGTTTACATTTGGATGAAGTAATAAATATTTCAATTATACAAGTAGAGGTTAAAGAAGCTATAGTAGCATTATATAATGAATTTTGTAATAGATATGGTTTAAGCGACAGTGGATATGAATCTGCCCAGCATATTGTCTCAAAAAGCGATGCGGGTATTTCACTACTTAGTAGAGGGTATAAAATTCTCAAGACTAGGTAAAAAAAATATAAAGGGACATCAACAGGTAGTATTTCCGAATTAGAAAACTATTTAACAATTTCTTTTGAGTTTAGCGATTCAGAAAACAACGCAGATTTCAAGATTTTTGAGTGGTGGAAGAATCATTCAACTCAATTTCCAGTTCTCTCCCTCATCGCGAAACAAACATTAGCGACCCCTTCTTCAACAGTGGCGGTTGAACAAGCATTTAGTGCTGGAGGATTAATTTTGGACCCCCGCCGTTCAAGATTAAGTCCTGAAAGTGTGGAGTGTCAAGTTTGTGTCGATAATTGGACAAAGGCTAAATTTCGCCAACAAGAGCTGGATCAAGAACACGAATTCTTCAGTGATGACTGTGGAGATATTACCACTACCACAACGGGTAGCGACGATTGATGATGAGGTAAGTTGGGGGTTACCAAAGGTAAGAGAACTACATGGGCTTTGATTCTTCTATCCCCAAGAAGATATGTAGGCGCTTAATGATAATTCATTAAGTTCAAGCCCATTCATTCTCTCTCTTTTTTTCTAAATTTTATTACAATGTACAATTTGATTATAATTTATAATTTATTTATTTTATTTTATTATTTTAAAAATAAAATTAAAAGTTCGGAAGCGGAACCGGAACCGGCCGGTTCCACCTTTTGACGGAACCGGAACCACCGGTTCCTGAACCGGAACCGGCCATGTCTAACAACGGCTACCCCCTCCCCCCATTTTTTGTTTTACAAATTGTATTATACCCCTCCCACTCATTCTATAGATATCCCTCCCCCATGCATTTTTCTCACAATTCCTCTCATCTCAATTCTCTCAAATTCTCTCAATCCCGTCTCAATTCTCTGAATCAGTTTTTTGATCAATTCTTTCAAAAAATAGCAAATAAAAGCAGAAATACTAGAAAGAGCTTGATGAGAAAATCCAATTTTCCTCATCTCGCAATGGGAGTCAGAGTCAATGATTGAAGAGGCCTGCATCCTAATGACCCATTTTAAATCCATCTCTCTAGCCCATTATTATAGATAGACATGGCCAAAATGAACCGTGGGCCCAGAACCGGCCTTTTGACCGAACCGGAACCGGCCCAGAACCGGCCCGTTGATCGGACCCACGGTTTCGAATCGGAACCAAAACTGGCCCTTGCTGGTTTTGAATCGCAAATATATATATATATATATATATATGGGGGAAAGAGCCGTTGAGCTCTTTTCCCCGTGGCCGGGGACCCTTCGGGCTTCGGGCCCTTGCATTACAACGGCTACCCCCTCCCCCCATTTTTTGTTTTACAAATTGTATTATACCCCTCCCACTCATTCTATAGATATCCCTCCCCCTTGCATTTTTCTCACAATTCCTCTCACTCAATTCTCTCAAATTCTTTCAATCCCGTCTCAATTCTTTGAATCAGTTTTTTGATCAATTCTTTCAAAAAATGGCAAGTAAAAGCAGAAATACTAGAAAGAGCTTGATGAGAAAATCCAATTTTCCTCATCTTGAATATGATCCTCGTGACTATGCATGTTGGGTCGACGACGATGATAATACCAATTTTATTCCCAATCCCAACGTCGAGCACATCCCAACGCAAAAAAGTCTTCATCCTCCTGGTGTCGAAGAAACGTCAATAGCAAATGAGCCGGAACGAAAGGCCACATCCGACTTATGGCAACACTTCGATAAGGTACGTGAAAGCGAAGGTAAGTTTAAGACAAACGGTAAACATTGGTCGAATTCATACAATTTTTCTAAAGGAGACGGTTACGGAACATTCCTTCGGCATCTGACAAAAAAATATCCAACGCAAACGAGGGTCGACACTAGCCAACAATAAATTTCTAGGTACGCCAATCCTAATACTCATCCTTTATTCCGTTAGACTGATGCACTTTATAAACAAACATTAGCTGAATATGTTGCTATTGAACATGCTCCGTTTACTACTAGTGAAAGTTTTAATTTGAATTTTTTGAACACCATCCGTTCCAAAAACTAATCTTAGACGCGAACTTTTGAAGGTTTATACAAAAACAAAAAAAAAAGCTTTGACAAATTTTTTTTATGGATTTCAATAGACGTGTGCATATAGGTAGCGATATTTGAACTGATCCTTGGCAAATTCATTCTTATATGGGTCTCACATGTCATTGGATAGGTGATGATTATTGCATTTCGAGTTTTTGATGAAAGAAATATGTCCATTAATATTTATAGAATAATTAGGCAAGTTTTAGAAGAATATAATTTGATTAATAAATTTTTTTCAATTGGTTTTAATAATACCGCAACAAATACAGCTTTTATTCTCGAATTAGAAAAAATGTGTCAACCTTCTTTGGGCAGACAATTTTTTCACATAAGATATGCTTGTCATGTTTTAAATTTATGTGTACAATATGGTTTACGAACTCTTAAGGATTCTCTCGCCCCAATAAAGAAAGCAATTAAATTTTTGTGGAGTCGTGCCCAATTTATGAAAGTGTGGGGCAAATTTTGTAAACAAAATGGGAGAACAGCAAAAAGATTTCCAAAAGATATTCCGACTCGTTGGAATTCTACCTACGAGTTGTTTCCTCAATCTTTTGATTACAAAGATTTATTATGTACGTTTATTTCAAATAATGTTTCCAAAATTACTTTACTCCCGCAACATTGGGACTCTTGCAAAAAAAAATTAGATTTTTTGAAAGTTTTTAATGATGATGTTAATACTTTATCAGGTATTTATTATCCTACTACGCATTTATTTTTAATAGAATGTGTTAATATTGCTAATGTTTTTAGTGATAATGAAAAAGTCGATCCACGTACTAAATTAGATGGTTTATTAGATTATCTGAATGCTTATTATTATATTTGTTTACATTTAGATGAAATAATAAATATTTCAAGTATACAAGGAGAGGTTAAAGACGCTATAGTAGCATTATATAATGAATTTTATAGTAGATATGGTTTAAGTGATAGTGGATCTTCCTAACTTACTGCCTCACAAAGCGATGCAGGTGGTACACTTGGTAAAGGGTACAAAATGCTCATGAATAGGCAAAAAAATAAAAAATAAAAGGGGACAACATGTACTATTTCCAAATTAAAAAACTATTTAACAATTGCTTTTGAGTTTAGTGATTCTGAACATAACACAGATTTCAAAATTCTGGAGTGGTGGAAGAACCATTCAACTCAATTTTCAGTTCTCGCCCTCATCGCAAAATAGATATTAGCAATCCATTCTTCAACAATTGCAGTTGAACAAGCATTTAGTATTGAAAGATTAATTTTGGACGACTGCCGTTCAAGATTAAGTCCGGAAGATGTGGAGGCTCAAGCATGTGTCGATGATTGAACAAAGGCTAGATTTTGATAACAAGAGCTGGATCGAGAACAAGAATTCTTCAGTGAGAATTGTGGAGATACCACTGCTACGAATACCACAACGGGTAGCGACGATTGACGATGAGGTAAGTTGGGGTTATCAAAAGTAAAAGAACTACAAGGGCTTTGATCTTCCATCCCCAAGATATGTAGGCGCTTAATAATAATTTATTAAGTTTAAGCTCATTCCTCATCTTTTTTTTCTCAAATTTTATTACAATGTACAATTTGATTAAATTTATAATTGATAATTTATTATTTTAAAAATTAAATTAAAAAATGGAAACTGAAACAGTTCCACCTTTATTAGGAACCGCTGATTCCTAAATCGGAACAGGCAGGCCCGTGGACACATCTAATTATAGATCAAGAAACAAAGCGGCGGATTGGGTCACAAAATCCCATCATTCGAATTCCCTTTCCTCTTTTAGGATTACTAGTCCCTCCCCCCCCCCAAAAAAAAAAAGAAAAATTCTTTGGTACCTTTTATGCTTGGATGCCCTTTTATCGAGCTTTTTGTTCAAGAGCTCCAGAATATCGAGCTTTTTGTTCACAGTAAAATTCCACAAGAACCCTTGCATGTGTATAAAATACCCTAGGACCATACATAAGTCATTGCAAATCACTTGTAATGAGGATATTTATCAAATACGGTATGCCAAAAAAACATTAGTAACTTTAGCATACTTCTTCTTCTTCCTCCTCCTCATATTATATTCCTTTTCAAATTTGTCGATTTCGATTTAAGGTCGAAGAACGCTTTGAAGTGCATCAATCTATATTTCTCCGATTTCTTCTTCCGGTTCGATCTTCTCCGTTTTCTTCTTTAGTTTCGATCCACATTTGGAATTTGTAGCCTTATCAGGCAACAAAAAGGTTCGAGATTAGGAACCTGAGGTGCATCAGTCGACGGGCCCTGACCCGGGAAGAATTGAATTGAGTTTGCGTGACTAATTAGCCGGTCGAACTCCAACTAACCAGACTTGTTTACAACCATCAGCTATACTATAGTTTTGAAATTTTTGTGTGGATGATTTTTAAGCTAGGGATGATTATCAAAAGATTCTTAAATCTATAGTACTATACGCCATATCAGTCATAAACTTTTCGTTTTCTTTTGGTCGATTTAGTCCTGAATCTCTTGACGACTCGCCAATATCATCCTTCCGGCCAATTTTGGTCAGAAATCGCTGACATATATGCCGGCCGTCTTACGTGGCACAATCGATTTCTTTCAAAATTCTTTCAAAAATTTTGATTTCTTTCTCTTTTTTAAGGAAAATTTTAAAAAAATAAATAAAATTTAAAAACTTAGGCTCCTTTTTTTTTCACGGAAAATCAGTGATTTGGAAAATATTTTCCAAAAAGTAATCGTTTATATCTTTTGAAAAAATGAATAAATGAAATTTTTTTCATCGCCTATGAAAATAGTTAGGCATAGATTGTTATCGATGATGAAAACATTTTTCGTTGATTAATTTTTCTAAACGATATAAGCAATCACTTTTAGAAAAATATTTTCTAAATCGCTCATTTTCCGTGAAACAAATGGATCCTTAGTTAACCAAGCCTTGTAATGGCTAGCTTGGATTTCTCTGCTAGAAGTCAATCTGGCAGAGAAATCCGTTCGGTAAAAACACCATCGAAGTAAAAATATTTTTGGTAAAAAAGTTGACTTATGGTAGGATTGTTTACTTCTAGTTGGGTCTTCTTGACTCCAGAATCACTTCTTCGACCACACCGGCCTCCGCCGACCCCGCCGCCCCTGTCACGACCATCGTCCATCGTCGGCCGCCGGCGCCATCACCGACCACCGGTGGCCGACAACCGTTGCCAATCGCCCGACGACCACCACCGTCGCCAACCAACGCTCGCCTACTGCCGCAGCGACCACTAGCCGCCGCAACCCCCCTGTTGCTGCTCGACCACCGCCGGCCGCCACCCATTGTCGGCCAACCATCGTCGCCCGCCGTCGAGCACCGACCCCATCGACCACCGACGTCGAAAATTTTATTAATAATGTTCTAAAAATAGAAATTTTTAACCGTCGCCAAACGAATTTCTCTGATCAGAAATCAATCTGGAGTAGAAGCAAAAAAATCAACTTCTGCTTTTGAGGAGAAGTAGATAAATCAACTTCGGGTCAGAAGTTGATTTCTGGCAGGGAAGTGTTACCATGCGCGCCCTTAATTTTTCCAATTTTTGCACGACGGACATTGACACGGCACGTCGACGTTGACCTGTTATTTCTGGGATTTTTTTTTTATATTGGTTTACAAAATGTGGATGGAAATTTAGGTCAAAAGCGCCAGGCTTGTAGTTGCTGCCTGGTTGTGAAAAGAATTTCGTTCCGGGTCAAATGAGTTGTGTGGAAAATTGGCTCGGTCGCCCACGTTTTAATCAACGAGATTGAACTCGATTTTTTTTTTTAATATCATGTCTGATTTCCGAATGAGATGGAACTCTAATCTTATTCTCTCTTGAGAGTCAACGTAATCGATCCCCCTTCAATATTATATTCTTTCTAATTTCACAGACTTAAAAAAAAAAACCGGATCTAGAGAGTTTGATTTTACGTCGATTTCAAAAGATTAAGATTATGTGGGCCTAGGGGTGCCGTATACTTTCGTTTATCGGGCGCCACCCAAGACCGGATCCCGGAGAAGCGACACAGTCATTGGACCACAAGGTTGATTAGGGTTTCGATTTAGGGAAAATAAAGACTAATGACTATTAAGTCCAGAGCAACTTAATGTGGAATGGAAAATGGATTGTGAATTGCAAGTATATCAGGCAAAACTTCAAAAGAAAAAAAATCACTTACGAGTTACAACGACTGTTTCTCTCGTACGCGGTCGCTTCAAGGACTTGATATGAGGCAAGCAAAGCTAGAGAACACCCTAGTTGCAATCCGTAAAGATGCATCAAACCATGCTACGACGATTACCGCCGCTCGGCTTCGACCAATCGGAAATTAAGCCAGGATCGCAATTCTCGTGCATTATGCGCACGGTAATATGAGCTCAATGTCGGGTCCAGAAGACAAAACGGATGGCAAGAAATCGCGAGCAACAAATTCGAATTTTGCTGCAATTTATCTACTTTGCCCGGAATCGAGGACGAAAAATCAATAAAAGTTTAGGGACCAAACCGCGTCACTTTAGCAGAAATAAAACTTCAGTTTGGAAAAAGAACAGCTTCACTCGTTTAAAGACATATGACATACGATGAAAAGAACAAAAGAAAGAACAAAGGCAACTAAAAATTCTGCAAAAGATGGTGCTTTAATGAGGCAAAGCTACTTTACTTTGCCCCTCCTATTCTCTCCTTATGTAAAGTAGTAGATCCCAACTAAAAAAACGGCTTTTCCTGTTTTCTAGGATTCTTCTTTTTCCTATTCTCTACGATTCTATATGTACATAGCGTTTGCAAAATTTCGTTCTCCATGTGCTGTTCACATCAAAAAAACAACTTTCGCTTACTAGATAAGGCGAGACAGCTGCTTTACAAAACCCATCTGTGAATAAGTTTATTCGCCACGCTTGTTTGCAGAATGACGAGACGTGATTCGTGAAGCTCGTCTTCAAGCCAAGGCATGCCTCGGGCTGTCGCAATCTTTGATCGAGCTGTAGCATTCTTCCCCAAAAGCTTTGCGGAAGAATGGGGTCCGGATCTTCCTCATGCAATTCAGACAGCTAAGGTCACCATTCAGAATTTGCGCTACCTGCAAAAATGTAGTTCAAGATGGACATTGTGATATGCAAGTACAGACTAAATGTGGTATATATTCGAGGGATTGACTAGCAGTAGCCGTCCTAGTGCAGATATCAGTAGCATTTTCTGACATATAATAGATCTTCCGGTGAGTCGGTATGCCGTCGTTTTTCGAGAACTTGCCTGGCGTATGCTGGGCCGTCGAATTGAAGACTGTTGTATGCAAAGCGACGCAGCCAAGAGCACCAGATTGATCTGCCTGGCGTTGTAGTTGCTGCCCAGAGCAGGATCCAAGAGCTCTCTGATGTTGTTCTTCTTGAGCAAAGGTTTTGCCTGAAAAGTTGCACAAATTCTCAATCCTTATTCCTCGGCTGTTCACACAACAAGTCCTTGAGTTTCGTAAATGTGTGAGCGCATATATCCCGCATTAAAATGAAGTACAGAACAAAAAGATCAGATTCAAACCCAAAGGACAAGGCTTTGCTGCGCATAATCTAGTGCTCGTCGGCCAGTGACTAGTTCCAACAGAAGCACGCCGAAAGCAAAAAGGTCAGTCTTCTCGTCCACTATGCCGTGCATTAAGTACTCTGGAGCAAGATAGCTGTGAACAGAGGCATTTGGGAAACTTTAAGTTACACAGAATACTTCAACCATGGCTTTAAAAGTAAGCACAGTTCGAAGCAGGAAGAACGAACCCGAACGTGCCTTCAAATTTCGACACAGTATGGTGGGTCCATTTCTCCGGAAGCCACTTGGCGAGTCCAAAGTCGCAGATCTGCAATGAAATCTACTGATGTAAGGACACCGAACAACCAAAACCACACCTCTTCTTCTGGTGTGATTTTGGTGTACAAACTTTTTCATCAGGCGCAAAACACTTGATGCTGCATCGAAATGGATTTATCAATCTCTATTTCTAACATCAAAAAACACAGCACCAGATTGACCTGAGGCTCAAAGTCTTCAGTAAGCAAAATATTCGCAGCTTTTATGTCTCTATGAATGATTCGCCTCTGACAACCTTCGTGAAGGTACAATAAGCCCTCGGCAGTTCCTAACGCAATCTTATATCGCATCTGCCACTCCAGTGTTTCTTTTGTACCTGCATATGTTCAGGGTGAGATCTTGATAGGCTTGTAATGAAATAATAATTGATCAAACATTGGTTTGCTCAAATATGTGAACTAACCATATAGCACAGAGGCTAGGCTTCCATGAGGCGATAACTCGAGGACCAGATGCATTCCGCCTTCGACCCCATAACCGACCAACTTGGCAGTGTTCCGGTGATTGACATGGGCCATAATTCCTAGCTCGGAAAGGAAATCACCTATTATCTCGTCTGGCGTCCCTCGCATGAGTCGTTTAACCGCCACAAGTTGCCCGTCTCTCAGCTGCCCCTTGTAAACCTCAGCATAACCACCCTTCCCAATTAGGCGCTCTGAAGAAACGATGATTAAGAGATGTCCAAGTCATACCACGGCAAGTTTCAACAGAACAGAATCGGAAGGTCGAAGTGTTCTACTCGAATTTCACTAACCCGGGCTGAAATTGTTAGTCGCAGCTTGGAGCTCGGGGAGGGTGAAATATTTCCAAGGGGCCCTGCTAAATTCATCGGCTCTCGCCAGGAAACACGGTGGGAAGGCAATCATCTCCCTCATGCTGCTGCTTCTTCTAAATGGGGGCTTTAGGCTATCAAACGGATGCATCGGGGGTGATTGTTTCTTCGATTTTGTCCTCAACAAGTGGATGAGCCCGCGCCAGGCGGAAGTGGGTTTCCCATCTTTCCGGGCCTCGGAGTCCGAGGTGGTCGAATTAGTGTCCGACTCACTGCTCCTCAGAAAGTCCTCCAGAACTCCAACAGGGGAGCTATTGTCCATCTTATTTTTCTCCATTACACAGATTGTCGTAGAACATTATCCCGAAGGGTAACCCGGGAAAAGCTCGATATATATCCCGTTTGGCCGAATTTCTATTGGGAAAAACATAAAACTTCGAGAGTTGCTAATTGCAATAGCAAACACAGAACAGAAGTACCCAATTCACTTCATAGTGTAGAGGAGATTGTTTGTTTACCTGACGTTTTCTGTTTCCCTTTTCTCCCTGCAAATTATTGCCAGATTGGCGCAGATGCGAAAACCAAACGAATGCCTGCAAACAATGATCAGATCAGAATTTATATGTGAAAAGCACATTAATATAGTCGATTAGAGCTCAATTGACCACTTCAACCTCAGTTATAATCTAAATGAAAAAGCTTTCGATTATTCAGCCTGTAAATTAAACACATGAAAGAAAACAAGAGCGTAAAAATTGCATTACACGGTCAACAGAAACTTAAACCTACAAAGCTGAACCCCACTCGTACATCCCCACAAAAATAAGAGGCAAGAAAGTTCATGGGCAAGCCACAAAGAAACTGGTAACAAACATCTGACCGTCGAGCACAGAGTTGTCCCGAAGGCAGCAATTTTTACACGAATCCTAATCATTCCAAATCGAAACGAATGCTTTCTGACCAAGAAAAGTCCAAATGAAGAACACCCAGAAGAAGAGAAGGGAGAGAACGTACGGCGGAGGACTAAGCGAGGTCCGTGAACAGTGGATAACGGAAACAGAGGAGGATAAAAATGCAGACTTTTTTCCTCTCTATTTTCCCTTTCCCACCAGAAAACAGAGGAGGAGGAGGAGGAGGAGGAGAGAGAACGGTTGTGGAGGAGAGAGGTGAGACGTTGATATAGGCTTGCCGACTAAGATTTTCTTGGTGATCGAAGTGGGTCTTATCTCCTGTTCTTCATTGATCAAGAGAGAGAAGCAACAAGTTTCTGAACTTCAATGATGATTAAGGACGAGAGGTGGAGCAGAGGATTTCATTGTCCAACCATCAATGCCATGGAAGCTTCACCAGTCGGAGACGGCTTCTAACTTCAGTTACACTCGCACTCGGCCTTTGGTTTTGCTTGCGTGCGAGGATGATGACACGTGCGGGGTCGACCCATTGTGTTCGGACAAAGCTGGTCTCAACATGGGAGAGGGAGGAGTCCCTCTCGGTTCGAGTAAATGAAGGTTTCAGGGTGCATTGAAGGACTGCCGGATCAGTGGCCCGCCTAGTGATGATAGCCGTGCCGACATGACATGAGATTTTTTTTTGTCAAAACATGCGATGAGATTAAGACTTGAATTTTTTTTGTTTCGTGAAAAAATTAAAATTTGGAAAATATTTTTTTTTAACAATCACTTGCATCTTTTAAAGTAATTAGTCAATAGAATATAGTTTTTACTATCAACAACAATTAATATTTGAGCATTTTCATGGATGAAGAAAAAAAAATTCATTGTCATCTTTATAAGTGATATAAGGGATTGTTTTTAGGAAAATATCTTTTAAAGTAATTTTTTTTTTCGCGAACAAACGAAGTTCGATCTTCGCACAAATACGAAAGAAAAGTCAATTGAGAAAATCATGTTTATATGACACGCCTATTATCAACTTCAAATCTATACATGATTGTTGGGACATTTGTATCATTAAAGTAATGCGGAAACTAATGGAGTTATCATTTAGGTCTAATGCGAGATATAGAAATTATCAAAGAAATAAACGGGAAATGATAAGGAATACCAAAATTTTACATGGTTCCATTTGAGTATTGATAGTTAATACTTACTCCACGAGGAGAACTAATCGCAAATAGATGCTACTATGAATCCGGGGAATTATAGAGTTACAATCGCTCAATGATCAAGTGTTTCTAAGCCTTAATTACACCTAAAGCAAATTCACCAGTGTTGCCCTACAAATTTTCACGAGGGACTCATTCAGACAAATCACAGAACGAAAATCCCGACGTTCCTCCTATTTACTTAGAATCCACCTCTTATGATAACATTTGTATGCAAAACAAAAAAGCTTTTTAGCCGACTCAAATTAAGAATTCAACTCCAACAAAGATTTTTTTGTTGCTTCACATGATTGGTCGTCAACCACAAGTCTACTCAGGAATTTCATTCACGAATATTAATTCGAGACATAATTTAACAGAAATCTATATGTTTAGGCATGCTTCTTATCAAAAATATTTATTTTAACCAAAATTATAGTGATTTAATTAGTGCTGGAGTAACTAAGATTGACTTTTCTAGTTTGTTCTTCAAAAGGCATAATTCTTTTATGTGCTATTGGGTAAAAGATAGATATTTTAAGGGTGCGTTTGTTTGGAGAAACTCCATGAAAAAGAAAAATCATCTTCAGGAAATCATTTTTCAGAAAAATAACTTGTTTTCTTTTATTTGGTGATATGTGACAGAAAACGTTTTTCGTTGTTTGGATCTCATTTGAAAAGTGAATTCAATCTCACGACTTTATGTGAGGAAAAAAATTGAATTTTCATATAATTTTTTTTAGTATCATATTCATTTATTTGTTTTTTTTCTTTTTCCTCGGCCGGTGGTTGGTTCGATGACGGCCAGCGACAGGCCACACGAGATCAGTCCTCGTTGGCATTCGGCGAGCTCGAGCTTGCTGGACATAGCAAGGCTTGAACCCAACGGATATGGCGAGGCTCGACTTTTTTTTTAGATTTAGGGATTCAACTTTGTAATTTTATGCATGAATTTTCCGTTGATCGAAAAGCGTTTTCAGCTGATTGAGTCATAATTTTCGGCGGACCGAACATGTGAAAACTTGGAAAATCAATTTTCAAAAAATACTTCCACTCAAAAAAACGCACGCATGTTTGGTTTAAATTGAGATGGGTCCCCAGTCCTACGAATTCATATTTAGACCAGGATTGCATGACAGTTCCATGATAGAGCTCCACATTTAGACCTACGTTGGGGCGACTCGATTGAGATACAGGATCAAATGGCAAGAATGCCATAAAGTCAAAGGATTAAAACTAGAACTAGACATCTGATTTAGGAAAACCCATTAATAAAAGAGCCTAATGCTTATCCCTTCTTGTGTCGGTTTCATCTCAACTTTGATGGGGGATTTTTTTTTTTTTTTTTTTAGAATCACATACAAGACTAAATATGATAAATAAGAAATGTGGATTAATTGCTTGCTGGTGCCTTGAGAATGTAGAGAATGTTGATTACGAGAGCTGCCCAAAAAAAAAAAAATCCTCGTAATCATTTGGATTGTAATTGGCCCTTAGTCCAAAACCCATCTGCAAGGAAACTCCCCCAGCTTTACTTGGGATGAAATGATTGCGTTTGGAGACATTCTTCAACTGCAAATCAAGGGACGGGTCTCAATGTTCAACCAAACTCGTAGCGTCATCCATCATCATACTTTTACATATGCACCAATCAAACATCCTCTCTCTTTACATATAAATATTACATAGACATCGCTTGCTTGTCACGGCTATATATTGTCATTTCCCGACTATCGGAATATTAGATAATGGCGCAATTATTGCTAAGATGGTCATTCTGGGATGTGGTTTTTTTTATTGAGATAGCAGTACATGGGAAGTCGTCAACGTTGTCTTTTGGATCTCTATGTTGGTTGGTGGTGGTGGTGGTGGCTTTGTTTCAATCTAACGCTAGGGCTCGTCGGTTGGCCAAATGTGTATTGCGAAGCATGTATTTATTCCCAAAGTCATCAAGATCTGCGCCAATGAAGATTAATTGATTCTGAAAACGACAAAAAAGAAGAAGAAGAAGAGTAGATATTCATGAGGGGTGGGAGACCAGTCACGGCAGGATTTTAGGGCTAATGAATGAGACGAAGGCCTAAAGAGAAGCCCATATGCACTTTTGTCGAAGCATTATTAGCAAGGTCGGGTTCATCTGGGGTGGGCTTCCGCATCAAATCTAAGCAAATTCCCATTGATTAAAACCAAGTTATCCACGCTAGGACGATGTAATTCGTTAGGATTACTTCCTTCTAGTCGGATCCAAGTGAAAACGAACCTTTAAAAGCTTGGGATTCCCTATATGAGATTCGAGTTAAGCGGTGTCCTTGTATTTGATACAATTCTGCCTAGAGTTGTTAGAAATCTCGCCCGAGTTACCCGGGAGAGTTTCTCCACTCCAAGTTTTCGCATAGCTTGGAAAGAGTCTTGGAAAGATAAATTCAAATTTTTGCGAAATCGAAAAGGGTGTAAACAAAATTTTTTTAGAAAAAAAAAAAAAAGATGAGAGATTCAAGGAACCGCCTCATGCTTATCGAAATCATGGTACGAAAAATTGCAAAGGCATGTACAAAATGTTCTCGGCCAAAGTTCGAGGCCGAAATTCATCTCTAGGTTTATTTTTAACATAGTAGAGATCTTCGGGGTGCTTAAAACTTATTATCGTTCAGACACTGGGAGGAGCATGAATCTGGGACAATAGAGTCAAGTCCAGGAATGTCTTTTGGACCGACTGTACCAGGAGTTGAATCTCCCTGTTCTTGTCCAACTTGGTGGGCTTGAAGAAACTTTTCTCTGCCTTACCTTGTCATGGTTGTCAACAAAATTTGGGCCTCACAATCTTCTTAAGGAGACGTGCTCTACTATCTTGATTCGTCCTACTTTCGAGTGGCTTCACGCTCTCTATGAGTTTCCCCCCGAAAGGTTAAATGTAATGCAAAAAGGGATTGCCCCAAAAAAGTTGCCTCAACGATGAAATGTGTACTTTCAGAGCAACCCCAATTTATGAACGTGGACTGACGACATCTCTTGCGATCAACTTCAACAACCGGTGCCGGCCCTCAACCTGTCGATGCCCTCACTGTCGGGGCTCGATATCATCCATGTCAACGTCGGCTATGTTGTGTAAAGCGTTGTCCGAACCGTCACATTAGCAATTTCCAATCAAAATTGACCAGAAAGGCTACATTGAACATTTGTCAAAAGGTTATTGATTTAATTGGCCAAATTGAAAAGTTTAGGATTAAATTGGCCGCCGTATAATAGGTTTATGACTTTTTGGACAATTCTCCCGATAAATCACATTGTCTTTTCTACATAGAAAAGTAACAATTGTAACCTCAAACATTTCTTGTAAGATGTTGTTCTCAATAATAATTATAACCTCAAATAATTTTAGCGTAAGATGGTTCTCAATCTAAAATCGAAATGATTGTTGTGAGCTATTACTTTATTTTAATCGGTCAATTATAATGATCATGTAGAAAATTCTATCTCATCGGTGTGATCACTCATTGTTTTCGGTTGCATTTTGTTTCAATGGATCATCAATAGACTAATGGAAACTCCACAACCCACAAAGTAGACTTGTCAACCATGTCAGGTTGAGAATGGCCCGACTCAAATTGATCCATTTAGCCCGAGTGACCAACCTAACTCATATTACTAAAATACTTCCATATTTAACCCAATCTAAGAAAAATCATATCCAAACTGAGATGAGAGTCCAAAGTAGGTGAGCACAAGATCGAGTGAGATAGAGAGAGAGTGAATAAAGAGTCATAGAAGTGATTTGCGTCTAAATAAATATTGAACTTATTTAACATCCATATTATTTCGTGTTTTATCATTTTAAATTCATTAATGAGCTATTCACTAGATATAACTAATCTATATAATATCTCAGCCATAAAATTTTTAAAAAAAATGGGGAATATAACCCATTTTGACAGGCCTTACCCCAAAAAAAAAAATGGAAGTCAAGTCCAAGAATGTCTAGGGACCGGCTGGACTAGGAGTTGAATCTCCTGACTCTTGTCCAACTTGGTGGGCTTGAAAGGAACTTCTTCTTCCTTACCTTGGTCATTGGTCGTCACCAAAACTTGGGCCTCAATTGTTCACATTACAAGCCACGGCACCAGACCTTATCCCACTCCTTCCCTAGGTCAGTTCCTATTAGTCCAAGGATGGAATGAGGCGAAAAGCGTCGGTAATCGCTATCCGGCATTACCGTAGAAGTCGTCGCGCGCTCTCCCGTTAAAATGTCCGATTTGAGTCGATAGCTACTGGCCGATTGGACGAACTTGCCAACGTATCCCCGGCAGCTCAACCGTGTACGAAGCCGGAGGCTCGCCCCAGCCCGAGTGTCACCCACAAAAAGTGATCTAGATCTAAGATCGACGAGCAATTAGGATTAGACAGGAGGGATTGGTCATTTGTTAACGACGGATTGTGCCTCGAGAAGCGTAGCCATAATTTGAGTCCCACGGAAGGCAACTTTCCTTGAAAAGAAAGTCACGCCCCCAATAATCACGCAGGATGCATTTGGACTTCTCCATATATAATGAATGTTAAACCAATAGCAAAGACGTAGGGACTCACTACCCCTCTTCCCCAATTTTGGAAGAGTGGAGACACGACTCTCATATGATGCGATTAAGAGACTAAGTATAAAATTCCCCGTCACAAAATTAATGGGATATCATAAACCTATTATAATTGTACCAATTCAGTCCTGAATTTTTTTTTTTCGACAGTTGAATCACAAACATTTCACATTAGTGCGTGTTCAGTCCTTTCGAGAAAAATTGATGGGGAATTACTGACATGGGCACCGATTGTCCTACATAGTGAGGTGGCGCTGATGTGGATTATTTTTATTAATATTTTTTTAATTTGATATTTATTTTTCTCTTCTCTCTCTCTTTTCTTTTTCCCTTTCCCTTACTTCTTCCTCCAGCCGATCACCGAACCTCTATGACTAGCCAGAGATGATGGCTGGTAGGTTGACCTTGTCGACCTCGATGAAACTCACTTCAGCCAGCCACGGCGAGGCTAGACCTTGCCCTTGCCTCTGGCCGGTTGTCGAGGTTCGGCGACCGGCTGAAGGAAGAAGGAAGGAAAAAAAATATTAACAATAAATTGTCCATATTAGCGCCGGCCTCGTCGCGAAAGACGAGTGGCGTCTATGTCGGCGATTTTCATCCAATTTTGGTTGAACAGACTGAATTAGCACAAATGCAAAAAGTTTAGGACTCAATTAAGAAAAAAAAAAAAGGTTTAGTAGCACAATTGTAATAGGGTGAGAAATTTTTTGGGTATTTTTTTGCAAAATTAATAATCTAACGAAAAATAGTCTCTAGTTTAATGGTATGATTCTGCTTCATTTGATGATTGATTTTGACACGCTGGACGTTGGATGGGAACCCCCCATTGCACAATTTTTTATTAAATAGAGCCAATCACATACTTGCTATATCGTAACGATAGTGAGTTGCGGATACCCACGAAACATAATATAAGCGATATAAATGCGGGTGGATATTCGATGACTCGTTTCATTTTGTCATAGGTTAGGGGAAAGTCCAAAGAGACAAAGGAGAAAAAAATTACATGACCCCAGCAAGTAAGAAGCTGACGTCGTCTTCTCATGCTTTGAAAAAAAAAACGATTTTTGGTGAATAAGTTACCCCAAATTGTATGCATGCACAAGTGTCTAAACAAGTGAATAATACGAGGTGGTCTTAACATGAACAGCAGTTACAGCACGTGTCTAAATTGCATCCAGGAGGCTGCAAAATTTAGGCATGACAAGATTGACCCAACGCGAGGATTTTTTTTTTTTTCGGCCTAAGACTACAGCGTGGAATAAGGACTCAAATGAAAGGCTCGAAAAGATTTGAATTAAGAATCTTTTGCTCTGATTTTACGTAAAATTCTGTGAAATTATTGCCAATCACTCTAAAAGTTTAGATTGGTAAATGAAGGCGTTATTTAATATTTATATACTCGTGCCAAATTCAATAAGGGTCGATAGCTTCTACGTAATATGCTGTGTTATGCCTGTGGACGCTACTTGCCTATGAATTCAACTGAAGTTAGAACGTGAGATGTCCATATCTGTAATTTACCAATTAGAGTTCTAGCAAGTACGGAGAAAGTTTAAATTGCTGAGCGTGTGTATTTATATACGCACGAGCTTGTAATGAAGCCACGGTTTTGAATCTGAACTTCGACTTGAAAATGGTAAATAGAATTTCGAATTCAGATTACAGTTGTAGCAAAAGTTGCTTTTAACTTTGGCAAAGCGTCTGATAAATTCTCCATCGTCACGGTAGCACCAAAGATGTAGGAACTCACAACACTCTTGGGAAGTTGCACCACTCAGACTTTGAGATGCTCTAGCTTTAAAAGATATGCACACTTGCCTGGAAAATTATCAAAAAAGTCTTAAAAGTATTGTAACTATGTCAACTCAGTTCTAATTTTGGTAAATTCAGTCATAAACCTTTGAGAAAATTTCGAAAAAAGGTCTGAAGTCCTTTAATTTTCTCAAACCCGAACTTGATATTGTTTCAAATAAGGGCTTCAAGTGATTAAACTGTTTCAAAAAAGAGCTTGACTCAAAGGCGGTTTCGTCCTTTATATTTTTATTTTATTTTATTTTTCTGTTCTTCTTTTTATTTTTTTTCCTTCCCCTCCCCTCCATCCCTCGTTCAGTTGTTCTGTATCAATAGGCTCTTCGAACCACCGCCGAACAAGGGCCATCGTCGGGCGACCCTCTCCCCGGCCGGCATCGGGCGACCTTCCCCCGGGTCGGCGTCGCCCTCCCTCGAGCCGGCTCGCCCTTGCCTGGGTCAGTATCAGGCAATGCCTCGTTAATGCCTGGCGAGGGTTACCTCCCCAGATCTGGCAAGGAAAGCCCTCGCCCGACACAGACGAGGGTAGATCTCACCCTCTCTCTATCAATCTTCTTGTTGCTATTCAGCCGCTGAACAGAGGCTCGTTAGTTGTTTTCTTTTTCAGTGTTGGAAAGTTAAAAAAAACATGGACTCTGATTATGGCCTAAACCGAAAGCGAAGAAATGGGACGATCCTTACGGAAGGGTGTCTGCGTTGACTCGTTCCTCTCCAAGCTTAAGGACAGGAAGGACCTCCTCTCGAAAAAGGGGTGGTCGCGCAGGTCCTCCATCTTGCCAGAGTTCAACAGCACTGTGCGGATCTACAACAGGAGGAGCTTCGTCTCGCTCGAAGAACATCGAGGATAAGGCCCGCCACAAGTCCTGCGAGTTCGGTCTCATGCGGAAGCGGACCCAGGCGAGGGCGATCGCCGCCCGACCATGAAAACGTCTCAACCATGGCGATGCCTCCAGAAATAAGGGCTCACTCAACGTCGGATCCTGCACTCGCTGTTGCCGTCGCTGCCGCTTGCGACTTCGATTGCACCCGCGTTGTCGCCGCTGCTGCAGTGCGATGCCTTGTCGTCAGCAGCGGAGACTGGGGAAGAGGGTAATCTGATCTTGGGCAGCTCCAGATCTGGAGGCATGGTGGAGGGAGATGGAGAGAGAGACGTTTTCATGGTTTTGAGACTATGCAGTGATCTTGACGGAGAGAGACCGTTCACCTGACGCCAGCATCGTCAGGGTTGCAAGAGATATGCACCACCGCCGGCCACCTTAGTCCACTGCCATGAGCGCCGAACATCATCGCTAGCTCTGCTGCTTGAAGCTGACCGTGGCCTGAGGAGGGGCGAGAAAGGAAAAAACGGAAAAAGAAGAACGGAAAAAGAAAAAAATAATAATAAAGCAAAGGACGAAACTACCCTGTTTGAAACAACATCGAATTCGGGCCCTTATTTGAGAAAATGAAAGGACTTCGGGCTATTTTTTGAAATTTTCCCTAAAACTTTTGTATCAGTGTTAATTCAGTACTTCCGACTAATTTTGACCAGAAATCACTGACGTGATTGCCAGCTAACCTACATGGTACGGTCAACGCTAACGTATATGTTATTAACTATATTTCAATTTTTTTTAATATTTTTTTCTTTTTTCTTTTGTTTACTATTTTTCCTTGACTAGGGCCGTTGCTGCCCAGGTCTGGTTTGGGTGAGGGGTCGTGCGCCCTTGCCCAGTGCCAACGAGGGCGTCCCGCCCCTAGTCCAGGGAAAAAACAAAGAAAAAAGAAAAAGAGAATTTTTTTTAATAAAAATCTAAAATTATTTAAATCTATACACGTTAAAGCCGATTCTGTCACGTAAGATAGCATGCGTCCACGTCATCGATTTTTCGGTCAAAATTGATTGGATAGACTGAATCGACACAAATGAAAAATATTTAGGATTTTTTTTTTTTTATAATTCTCTCTACTCTTACTGATTATGGTAGGACGAAGAGACTACCGTCATGCGGTGGGGTTAAGAGCCTTGTATAGTAATGGCTTATCATAAAATACAATCTCTAGCTAAATGGAATGGTTTTGCTTCTTTTGGTGATTGATTTGCATGTAATTAAGGTGTATGGTGATCATATTGCAAAGTTCTTAAGTTAGAGCCATCACACACTTGCCGTATTACCACAATACCAACATATAATTAAACGTAGGTGATCCGCTTTATTTATTCTCTTTTTCCTTTTAAGGAACTCCTATTCCTCTCCAGCCAAACACACCAAAACAAGCAAACGGGTGGTGTCCCCAATTTCCTGTTTTGAGTGGCCTGCTACATCCACTCCATCGGCTAGGCCTGCTGAATAAAGTTACGATACAGTAGGGAATGCTTCTCTCGGCTTTACATCGGAGGCTGGTGCATCAGTCGACATCATGACGGTATGGCTACGGGTCAGGGAAAAGCATAAAGACACAAGGGACAAAATTATGTGGCACAGCAGGTGACAAGGCCAAATTGTCTTCTCACGCTTTGGGATGATTCAATATATTATTACGTGATCACTAGATTTCTTGGCTGATTGATCCAAGGGGTTGAATGTATGGCCCTACTATCCAGAGGCTTGTGGAACACGCCACAGGCTTCGTAATACGGGTTAAGTTTAAATATTTAATCTTTAGGCGACCCTAATTTCAAACAATCTCCACGCAGGTGATGGGATTTGGACCTACAACTATTGTCTGAGCTATAAATCGTTTGACCCCCAACTAGTTACACGAATTCACGAGGGTCATCTCCACTTTTTTTTTTTGGGGCCTTTTTCTTATTTTGTGCTTACAAGTCATGACATTATTATTATTATTTTTTAATCTCTCGACCTTTAGAGCGCGAATCGTAATCATTTTTATCTCTCTGTTTTGCTTCTTTTTTTTTTTAATCCCAGGAAATTGTTTAGAACAGAAATTCATTTTCTATTTACGAGACAATTTTTTAGCCCATAAATAAGAAGTAGAAACTCTCTACTTTTTCTATTTCTCGAATAGAAACATAAATAAGAATTCTTCTCATCACACATTCCCTCTGTCTCGCGTGCAGCCTCCCTCTCTCTCGCACCCTCTCTCGCCAATCGCTGGCCGCCGCCTATCGGTCGCCGCCCTCCGACCACCAGTCTCTAGTCCGCCGGCCATCGATTTTCGGTCCGTAGAAATTTTATGTTGCTATCAAACGACTTTCCGTTTCTGAAACAGAAATTTTATGTCGTTATCAAATGCATTTGTCTGCTCAGAAATTTATCGAGGGAATTAAAATAGTAAAATTAATTTTTTGCCACAAACAGCTCCCGAGAATAAAATGCTATTGTTCGCAAAACCCTAAAGTACTCAACTAACGCACAGAACATGAAGTACGTTTGTTGATCCAGATCGCCTAACCTTTCCTCAGAATGTTAGGCGCCTGCCCCTGAGATCCGGGCCTTCCATTTTTTGACGGACGGCCCAGATCTCCTATTTTTAGGAGGTAATTTTTTTTTAAAAAAATTATATATTTTTATTAGTAATAATCTGGGTCATCCATTCATAACACGAACGGCCCGAATTTTAATGGCAGGACCTAACCTTCTAAGGAAATGTTAAACGATCCATTTCTTACGTTATGGGGCTAATTTACCGCCTAACGTAGGGTTCCTCGCAATAAATACAGAAGATTAGATTCCGGTAACAAGTTCCAACTTTGGGATGGACTCTCGTGTGATATACGATTAATTTGCCGAAGAATTAGAAAAATTCTTATTTAATTTATAGACATTTTTGAGAACTCTCGTCAAAGCCCGGTCCATATCTCCACGTCCTAGTTACACCTTGGGGGCACAATTTCCAAGGTTTTAATAATGAACCTTGAAAACTGTGTGCAAACAAATATATCAACGGCTTACATCTCGTCAAAGCATTTGACGACCGACCCATTATATACACAAATCGTATTAACGTGAATGAAAACGTGTCTACATTGCATTACGAAGGATGCATTTGGGCATGCCAAGATGGACCCCAACGCGAGCTCCCGTCAAAGGTTGATTGTTACGTTTTGAATCCGATGGCCGTGATACTTTGTCATTTGACGTTGGACTTTGATTTCTTTTGATTTGATGGTGGAGTTTTGACGCGACAACTTTGTTGCGCTAAACCTTATTAGGCTTTTTTCAAAAAAATACCATAAAAAAATTACGAATTTACATGTTTTTTTCAAAATATTTACACTTGCTTGTGCTTTCTGTTATATAGGCGTGCTTTGCTTATCTCCTCACTTGGTACGCGCTCTCTCGGCAGTTTGAGCACCTCACTCGGTGCGTGCTCTCCCTCAGCAGCACTTGCGTGGTTGTATAGGTAGCTACGTAAAAGCAAAGCCGCTCGTCTCCTTCTTAATGAGGTCATCATAAACAGCATGCTAGTGCATTCATTCTACGGTCGCTTTGAGGATGTGTCTTTTCAGATAAATTAGGTTCTATAATTAATTTAATTTTTCTTCCTCTACTGGAGGACCTCGAGCATTCTACTATATACAGTTGGGGTTCAGCAGCACTTGCATGGTTGTATAATAAGTTATGTAATGTGAGCGATCCATCGATGCACCAAATCAATGGTGCCCTACATGTATTACATATTTGGGCGTGAGATCGCTTTAGTTGTGTCTCCTCATCTAGTGCAAGCTGGATCGGACTGGGACCAGACCTGTCACGCCCCAAATCCTGATCCTTCTATTGACTCCAAGGATTCCTCAGGTTACAACCATAGTTGTTAAGGCGACAAGGCGATAAGGCGAGCAGACGCCTCTAAAACACCTAGGCGATTAGGCGCCCGCCTAGTCGTCCGCAAGGCGATAAGGCGACAATTTAGCTAAAATTTTAAATATATATGTATAATTTTATATTTTATATTTGTACTTCAAAACTTACATTCATAATTCAACAGAGCAAATATATACATGAAAGATTATTAAAAATAAACAACTTTTAATATAGTAAATATATGCATGAAATATTATTACAAATTATTTATTTTTAATATTTGTACTTCTCAAGACGCCCAAGGCGTCCACAAGGCGTCCGCCTTGAGGAGAACCAACAAGGCACCCAAGGCGTCCACAAGGCGACGCCTAGGCGACCAAGGCGCCCGCCTTGAGGAGACCTAGCAAGGCGACAGGATGCCTTGGTCGCCCAAGGTCGCCTAGGCGACGCCTTGACAAATATGGTTACAACTCATATGATCAGACAAACAGATGGGAGCGAGAAGACATCTCCATACATATACAAAATCCAGATGACTTAGGACAGCAAGTAGTACACTTCTCAGGTTCATAAAAATATATCTTGCGAAATGGTCAATACTAATGAATTGATCCTTGTATTCACAAACCATAATGCGATCCCTCCTAATAACACCATATATGAATCCATATCCTATAATTTCTTCCTCGAACATCAGACCTTGATGACCTTTGATACCCCATAACCTGGAACCTGGAACCTGAAAAATGTTAAGCCCACACTGGGGTGAGATATAAAATCCCAGCAAGTGAAACCCAACCTAGACCAAACCACTAGTCCCACTAGACTACACAATCATGCAGAAAATTCGTCAAGCAATGGCATATGGCATCTCGGCATCATTTATCACAAAATACTTGGTATGGCAAATCACCATCAAGTGAACAACATCCCATGAGGCCTCAGCTTCGTACATTAACACAACATATGATTTAATCATCGCCAAGGCCCACGGCCGCGATGTATCGCCAGGGCTCCAAGCCACGATATAATTTCATAGGGTTCCAAGCCAAATCATCGCCAGGGCCCACGGCCGCGATGTAGTTCACAAAGCACTCTGACAATTCATTTGCATCAGGGCTCCAAGCCAATTACGATGCAAAAGGGGCTCGATGCCATGGTCATTCATTTGCATCAAGGCTCCAAGCCAATTACGATGCAAAAGGGGCACCAAGCCAATTACGATCTCCGGGGCACCAAGCCAACGATCGATGGGGCACAATAGTCCATTTATATAGCATAGGCACTATAATCAACTCAATAACATAGGTACTATGGCCAATTCAACAACACGGCTTCATAGCCACTTCAATATCATAGGCGCTATAGTCATATAAATCACGTAGGCGTCACAACCAATTCAACAATCAAGGGCTCAATAGCCAAACGTGTCATCAAGGCATACCGCAGTTCAATTGTCATGCTATGCCATTCAAGTCATGGAATTCAATACTCAGTCAAACAATTTAAGTCATAGCTTCACCAAGCAATCAATTCATTCAACCACTCTATCCAGTAGTGTCCTAGGGTTCAAGTAAGGGTTTAGGAACCACTTACCTCTTCAAGAAAGCTAGCAAATTCCATCCAAACGACCCTCCAAGGTCAGCAAGCTCTCGGCGTGCCTAGGAAACCACATCGAAACTCAATTATTTCTCAATTCCATCGCGCCAATAATCCAATAACACCGACAACACCATATTATCAAGTTGTCACAGTGTTAATTCAATGCCCCTAAGTATGTCCATTGTCGTTTTATCAAGGCAAGTCATCCAAATTCTCAATTCACCAAAACTGCCTAATTTGAGCCCCCCACAACCAGGTTCAGTATCACGAAAAATGTAATTTTTATATTGACCTTTTTGGAAAAAAAATTCTAGGATCTTAAACTTCAAGATCTTACGATCATGTGGGCGAAAACGGTGCTCAATTCGGATACCGGACGACTTAGAACGACTCAATTCAAAATCAGCGCGCGTTGTGGGAGAATTAGTCGGCCATTCACGTTTTTCACTTAAACAACCCTTAAATCACTTCTAATTTTTAATCCACTTCACACACTTTCCACTAATATCTTCATCAATATCTTAAGTAGCCTTTTGAGTCATTTTGAAGTAAAAATATCCATCAAAGAACCCCCATCAAGTTCACCCAAAACAGAACAGTAACACAACAAATTCTGTTTTGATTCCAATCACATATTTTCATCCAAAACTCAACCCTATATCCCAATTTTTCACAAAATAATCTCTATAAGACCTCAATATATGTGTTAAGGACGCTCACCAAGAGTTTTGAAGCAAAAACATCTCTTTTGGTCTTCCGTTCATCCCGTTCCCTTTCGGCGTGCAAAAGGCCAGAATCTGTCCAAATTTGGTCACCCACAATCAGCCATGAAAATATATTCTAACACCACCAAACTTATGGCCAAAGCTCATCCAACGTGATTACTAGATGTTATGAAGATCTCACAAAAAGTTTGAGGTCATTTAGAATTCTAAGAGCTAGAACCAACACATTTCCTCAGCTAGCTCAGAATCTGTCCACTTTTCTTTCAAAAATCACCATAAATTAACCAGACCTCTAAAAATCACGAAACCAACGAAAAATGTCAAGGACATCTTGAACTAACATTTGGTTGTCAAAACACCTCAAATGACCACCGCGAAGAGCCGCTCGAGCTGACCGAACAGGAGGCACAGAACCGGTCGAGCGAGCAGAGTGGCTATGGAGGAATTGGAGAGGAAAATTGAAGGAAATGGTGGGGGAGGAAGGGGGAGCACGACTTTTCTGCTGCAAGAGGGACATCCCTCAAATAATTGATGCCAATTAGTCAAGATTTCAATTAATTCCATTTAATGCTTGGTCCAACCAAAAGATGACACATGGCAAGGCTCAATTATTGGTCTTTTGAGCTTTGACTTCCATTAACCCATATTTCCCTCCATTTTCGGTAGCTACAAGGGAAGGGTGGATTGACTATTTTGCCATTCCGACTTTCTTAAGGCAAAGGTATGAAGTTGAGGGGCAAAACGATCATTTGCCACTTTTCGTCCGAAACTTCATTTTTCTCCTTTTGAATGACCATTGGCGAGGCGACGTCAATTCATTTCCCAATTTTGAAATTCTTTATTTCCAATTACTAATTCGAGCTTCCATTCCCTATTTCAAGCATCGAGGGGTCGAAAATCCAGAATGTCACAAGACCGGACCGGGCTGGTTGGTCCGGTCCTTGAGGTGGACGGTCCGGTCCCCGGTTCCATGTGTTAGGACCGGACCGGCCCGGCCCGGACCAGACCGCATATATTTATATATATACAATTAGAAAAAAGAAATATAAATATTTGAAAACAAAACAAAATAATGATTTAAAAAAACTTATCTACCTTTTCATTCAACTGAGATTATAAAATGTAAATTAACATGCAATCAAAGCATAATTTATTCTAAGGACTATATTTTTATAAGCAGTTGGTTAGTATTAGCGGTCCTATTGGGCCGGGACTAGGATCGGATCGAACCGGACCGCCGGTCCTAATCCGGTCTGGTCCCGAAAATATGGGGCCCGGGACTACTGGTCCGGTCCTTGGTTCCATGTTGGGACTGGACCGGCCCGAACGGTGCACACCCCTATCCCCCATCCATCAGAAACTGTAACCCTTTACCAAAGGCACCTCTTGATAGTTGGTGTGTGATTTATTGTTTTTTCAGTTCTTAGGTCATAATTTTTTTCAGAGCCTATAATATATTTAATTGTTTTTTTGTTTGTTTATGCAGCTAGAGTCAAGCCCGATAGATAACGGAGGTTCCCACACATTCTTTGCCACATCTGCGCTACCAATTTGATAGAGTGACATTCACATATATAAGTAATGATAGCAACCAACGAGTTTAATGTAATGTTAGTTTGTAGATTAATTCTTTTTGTAATTTGATGTGTTTTAAATAAACGTTATTATAAATATAAAAGTTATAAATAAATATTATTATAAATATAAAAAGTGCTGTATAAAAAAGAAAGCAAAAAAAGATGTGTGGCTGTATTACAGCCGCACAAGGCCGTAAATATGTAAATATTTTGAAAAAAACACGTAAATTTGTAATTTTTTTAATCATATTTTTGAAAAAAGCCCAACCTTACAAAAGTACACGTATGATTCACCTTTTGTTATTTTTTTCACTCGGGACGTCGGGTGGTGCTTTACTTGCTGCATGATGGGAAGAAAAGGTTTTCGATTGATCCGTCATGTAGGCAACGTCCACTGCCTATAGGCTATAACTACAAATAAATGCGGGGATGCCTATATCAGTACCCCCACCGGTAAAATGTCTAGCAATGATTGAGAAATGCATAATCACAAAAAAAAAAATGATTGTAATGAATCTACCATTATGAATGTCACCTCCTTTTTTTTTTGTAAGGTTTAGATTATGAATTGTCCCAATTATCACTGATTCATGTTTATTAAGATCTGGGTTTAAATGACCGCGCATTCTCTTGGAGCTACACTCAAGATTATAGACACGTGCGTCATCGGTAATTAGCAATTAGTCCTAAATTTATTGTACTTTGCCAAAGTAGTCCTCAAACATTTCATGAAAATTCCAATACAACCATTCAAGCCGATTGCCACGGGGAAATTGCCGACGCAATGGTCCACGTAGGACGTCGTTTCGGGTAAAGCTGTCCACGTCGGTGCGCCACGTAAGAGGATCGGTAATGACTAGAGGTGGCAAAATGGGTCTAGAACCCACATTTAACCCATGTTTGATGGTGGTGGGTCAAAAATGGGTTGGCTTAAATACTTAAATGGGTCATAAATGGGTTGCTTAAAAACTTTATGGGTCATTAATGGATTTCAAAAGGGGCCCTAAATGGGTTAGCTAAGAAAACTATCTTAAAACAATCATAAATAAGTTTTATGAATATTTTTTTAAAATCTAATTTTTTAAATATTTTAATAATTTTTTTATATAATGTTTTTTTTCATTTCTTTTTCATTTCTTTTTTCTTTTTTCTCCTGCCTTGGCCGTCGCTCTGCTTTGGCCGCCAATGGTCGTCGTTGCCCACCTCCGGTCACCACTGCCAACTGCCACCCTCCGTCACCGGCGGCCGTCGGCCATCGCCACAATGCGTGTGCAGTTGTCTCTACGAACATTGCTTTACGCCATTAATAGAGTTGCGTGGAAAAAATCGACCCACGCTTCCTTTTTCCCGATCGATTCATCCGAACATGACGAACTAGGGTGGGGTGCAGTTGAGCCGACTTGGACAAATACAGTGACGCCCCCCCATATACACTTGATTGAGTATTTGAATATAAATTTTTGAATACCGTAGCTTAACTCAACTCGATCGTACAGTCAAATTGAAGACTAAATGATAAAACTAAAATACTAAATGGCACCACGGAGTTGCCAAGCTATATCAATACATCTTTAAATACCTTTTTTGTCATAGTGGCAGAAAATAAATCGGAATATATATATATATATATATATATATATATATATATATATATATATATAGAGAGGGCGGTAGGTTTTGAATGCTATACCACGTGAAGGAGGACATATCTATTTTCTGCCATTGTGGCAGATAGATTGGACAACTCCATTCCCCACGAAACTACAAAACCTACCCCCCTCTCTCTCTCTCCCTGCGAATTATGGAAATGGAGAGCCCAGCAATATACTAAATTGGCGACGGAGGTGGCGGGCAGCAATTTGAGGGGATGACGATGGCAGGAAGCGGACAACGGTCAGCAGTGGCGAGCAGAGGTCGTAGGTGGCCGGTTATAATAAAAATTATTTTATAAAGAAAAAATTTAAATTTTTTCAGAAAAAATTCAATTGCATGTTTTAGCAATATAATTTTTCTTAATAAATTATAAGAAATAAATATTTCATAATTTAGCTAAATATATAAGTATTTAAGTAATACGGGTCGGGTCGGGTATGGGTCGGGTATGAGTTGGGTCGGGTTTGGGTCACTAAATTTGCATTGGGTGAATATGGGTCAAAACGGGTTAAATGGGTCAATATGGGTCGGATCATATTCGACCCGACCCAAACCCGACTCGACCCACCCAATTGACGCCTCTAGTAATGACCGAATCCCACGTCGGAGGTTTCTGGTAGCAATTAGCCGGAAGGACTGCATAGGAACTTTTGTGTGAAGGTTGATGACCACATTATCAAAATTGCAAAGTTTAGGACCGAATCGACATCCGTACAGTAAAATCCAAAATCGAGTCGGTAATTCTGTCTAATAATATGAGAAATGAAATGCTTTAAGCACATGCTTAGGACACGACTTTTTAGAGCACCTAACTCTTGCGCAAAATTTTTGATTTTTTTTCAATTTAGTTATAAACCTAAAGTTTTAGGACTAATTTGGCATAATTGAAAGGTTTATGATATAATTGGCAAACCACAAAAGGTAAATGACTAAATCGGCATAATTAGGCGACAAAAAAATGATATAAATAAAAAATTTAAAGTTGAATTGACCGTCATATAATAAATTTAAAAATTTTTAAATAATTTTTCGGCAATTCAATCATGAGACGGAAGAGGTTACATACGATCCCACCCCTATTGTCGTGGTCGAGGGAACGTACGTGTCAATATCGTCATCTAACGTAAGATCTGATAGGATCTGGAGGTACGTCCATGTGAGAACAGGTGCCAATTAATTCTAGTTATGCGTGCGATCGTTCTGGCAAAAGCATCCTTGATTGGTTGACCATCCCATGCCGTGTTTTATTTTATAACACGTGGATTTCTTAAAACTTCAACTGGGCTAATCTTCATTAACGTATGTAAAACGTCCATCGTATATCAAATAAGACTCTCTTTACAAAGATAAATAGATTAGACGCTTAAAAATCACTTTAATTGAATGAGGATATAACGATTCGAAGCCGCCTTTGAACTAAAAATGATTAATTATATCTCTTAGAAAAATTAACTAAAGAAAAATGATTTCATTATCGACAATATTTCCTGGCTAAATATTTTCGTGAATAATAAAAATATTTTACATTTTTTTTTCGAGCTATACAAGACAGCGAATCATTTTTCAAAAAATAATTTTTCAAATCTTGAATTTTTCGTGAAACAAATATTCCTAAGATTTCGTTTTTTTTTTCACAGAAAATGAGTAATTCACAAAATATTTTCTTAAAAGTTGTTGTCTCTATTGATTATAAAAATAAATGAGACAAAATATTTTCACTTTCCGCAAAGTATTTATATATAAATTTTTATCGACATTGAAAATATTTTATATGCATTAATTGTTTTAAGCGATACAAGCGTTTATTTTTAGAAAAATATTTTTCAAAACACTCATTTTTCGCAAATCAAATAGGATCTCACGGATTTGTCGAGATAGAGGGAGAGGCGGTGACTATTTAATGTTCAAATTACTCGAATTTTGAAAATAGCCCATGCATAGCTCGAAAAGAAGGCTTCATTCAATTTCGTGTGTTTTTTTTTTCCAAAACGACGTTATTTTAGTTGGGTTCAGTACTCATTCGGATCGGATCAAATTGAACTGTGCTCATTCTGGATTATTGTGACAACGCCGAGTGAGCTCTGCATCATTTTTTTTTTCACGTGATCGCTTTCGCCACATCGTTAAATCGAGGGGTTGATTTGTTGGCGTAAGCTGTAATTCTTTTTTTTTTTTGTAGGAGATTTGATTTTTCCTCCTAATTTGTAGAGGATTCTTTTTCTCATTTTATAGAGACTTGACTTGTAGGAAAAGTCCGTCTGATTGTATATTTATGAGTCGGTACATATATGATGCCATAACGAATAAGAAAAAGTAAAAAAGAGAGAGGACGAGGTGTTTGATCGAGAACGCATGCATATTACCGAAGCTTGTCAAATCGCTGTGTTCTTTATGTTCTTTCTTTACTTTTTAACACGATTCGCGTTTATTATATACGAAACAAATCCGATAGCTCATCCCAATTCTCGACCTCGAAAACTTTTTATGAAAATTTACGGCTCATGCCCATTGCTAAGGTGTAGTCTCGATAGTCGATAGCATAGCGTAACGTGATGGACAAAGTAATAAATCGCAATGGATGCAATTTTCAGCTAATTTCATAAAATGTTTAAATTTATGAATAAAAAAGAGGTATTTAAATCTTCCAACTCATTGACCCTAGATAAATTAGATGACCATGGTATTGAAAATGAACTCTTGTGCCAAAAAAAACATAATTGGCAGCATCTAGACTGTACTAAAAGGTCTAAACGTCATCGGATCAAAACCCAGAAAAAGACAAAAAAAAAATTACATCTAAATTCTATTTTTTTCCAATTACACGTCAGCACAAAGCATTTTTTGCGGAATGGATTACGAAACGTGAGGGAAGAAAAAAAAGATGAAAATAGAACGGACGACGGCACGAGGAGGACAGAAAGAAAAATGGACAAGCCGCCGCCGGCGACGACTGTTTAACAGCCAAACAGCCCGCACTTCCCCAACTAACCCCACCTTCTCCGAACTTGCCTCGTCCTCGTCTTCGCCTTCCGTCTTCTTCCAACAACGACTTCACCCATCCCCACTCCACAGTCAAAAACTCCTCAGCTTCAGTGTCCCTTCGACAGAATCCAGCACGAAAATGGAACTCCAACTCCTCCTCCGGGGCCGCTTCGACCTCAACCCCTGAAGCCAGACCTCCGATGTCGCTCCTCCGCCGTTCCCCCCGCCGCCCTAGCCGCCCTCGCCGTCCTCGCCCTCTGCCTCCCCACGTCGCTGTCCCAGAACGCCACCACCGGCGCCACTTGCCCTCTCAACTTCACCGTCCTCAGCGACTTCACCACCCCCTCCTCCCGCCCCTCCCTCGACGTCCCCACCGAGTGCCGCTACATCCTCCAGGGGCTCCGCCTCGTCCAGTCCCACTACCTCCAGCTCACCGGCTCCTTCCTCCCCCCGCTCAACTCCTCCGAGTCGTGCTGGGACTCGTACCAGACCCTCATCGACAAGTTCATCCCCAACTTCGACATCCGCCGCTCCTGCGGCTTCGAGACTTCCTGGATTTCGCAGGGATGCATGAACATCACCACCCGCTCCCAATTCGAGGCCGTCATCCCTAATTCCACGTTGAGTAGCGTCGCCGCCAGCTGCAACCAGTCGCTTGAGAACAACTCCCCCTGCGCCGTTTGCACGACCAGCTTGTCGAGCATCGCTACCTACTTGAAGGGCCCCTCGGTCGGGAATGTCTCGGATTGCACCGCCTACCCATCGATCTATGCGGCAGCGTTCGCCAATTACCTCGGGCCCACGGATTTAGGTACTGCAAAGTGCTTGTTCTTGCTCGATTTTACGGATTCGGGGGGCAATAATAGGAAGAAGGTGGTGGTGATACTGGTGGTTTTAATTGGTTGTGGGCTGGGGGTAGTTGTGGTTTTCATTGGGTTTTGGTTTTTTAGGAGGAAGCACGGGAGGTTGAAGAGGAGGAGAAGAGGGACCGATGGGGCGGAGAGAGGGCTCGGGTTGCAGAGTTTGGAGGAGAGTACCACAGTGGTTAGGTTCTCATTTGAGGACATCAAGAAGGCTACGAGGAACTTCTCTAGAGATTATATCATAGGAAGAGGTGGATATGGGAATGTTTACCGGGGGTCTTTGCAGGATGGCACCGAGGTCGCGTTGAAGAGGTTCAAGAATTGCTCTGCTGCAGGGGATGCGAATTTCGCTCATGAAGTCGAGGTCATCGCCAGCGTAAGGCACGTGAATTTGGTCGCTCTTCGAGGGTATTGTATTGCCACGACGCAGTTCGAGGGTCACCAGAGGATCATTGTGTGTGATCTGATGAGAAATGGAAGTTTGCACGACCATTTGTTTGGGTCGACTGATATGAAGCTCAGTTGGCCTATTCGTCAAAGGGTTGCTCTTGGAACGGCCAGGGGGTTAGCTTATTTGCATTACGGGGCACAACCTGGAATCATACACAGGGATATTAAGGCGAGTAATATACTTTTGGATGAGAAGTTTGAGGCCAAGGTGGCTGATTTTGGTCTTGCAAAGTTTACAGAAGAGGGTATGACACATATGAGCACTAGGGTTGCTGGCACAATGGGGTATGTAGCACCCGAGTATGCATTGTATGGACAGTTGACAGAGAGAAGTGACGTTTATAGCTTCGGCGTCGTGCTTCTTGAGCTTTTGAGTGGGAAAAAAGCACTCTCTGGTAATAATGATGGTCAACCTTCTCTCATCACCGATTGGGCTTGGTCCTTAGTGAGGGAAGGGAGGGCGTTAGATGTTATCGAAGATAATATGCCGGAGTTAGGATCACCAGAGGTTATGGAACAGTATGTATTGGTGGCAGTGCTATGTTCTCATCCTCAACTATATGCTAGGCCGACGATGGATCAGGTTGTGAAGATGTTGGAAACAGAGTTATCAGTTCCTTCTATTCCGGAACGAGCAATTCCTTTAGTGGCAGATATGGATGACATTGAGAGATCATTCAGCAGTATGGGCTCGGGTCAGTTATCTACTCCCCGAGGCTTCCAGCCGTATACATTGGGAAGTGAGTGCGCTTCTGACAATATGGGAACAAGTTCAAGTACCAGTAAATAAGTGCCAGTCTATATCTGCGTTTGAAACTGCATGCACTCCAGACCATAAGGAAGAAAGGCACAAGTTCAAGCACCAATAAACAAGTGACACAGTCTAAATCTCCACTCAGAATTGATTGTCCTCTAACCATAAGGAGGACGGAAAAGGTCCAGTAAATGAGTGCCAGAGTCTATATCTTTACATACCGGAGGATGTTTGAGCCTTGCATAGAGATGGCGCTCTACTAAATTCATGAGCTCTTACTGACCTTTTTGTGAGTTGGATTGGTTCCCAGTTGTAGAGATAAGTAGTCGAATGTCCTAGGCAGTTCCACTCTCTTTTTGTAAAGAAAAAAGAGAATTGATGATTATTCTTTCTTTTGTTTGTTCCACAGTCCATTTGAAATTTTACTATCTTGTACATCTCGTTCATGTTCATTGTTTTTGGTTAAGAATGAAATCCAAATTTGAGATTCAAGGCCGCTGCAATTCATGGTTCTATGAAGTCGTTTTCCGATGGCAAGCGGTATGTAGAGAATCAGCTGTTGACACAATTGTTCTGTACTACTTTTTTTTTTGGGGTAAGGATTGTTCTGTACTACTTTGTCCTTGTTTAAATGAAAAATTCTGATGCATGATTTATATGCCTAATGGTCCTAAATCACGCCATCAGGCATTGGTTTTGTGGAACATGGATAAAGCACATGTTATTGCAAGTGTTTGCTTGTGCAATTTACTGCCCATATAACCTATGGCTTGTGGGATGCTGTTACTTCGGGATTTTTTACTGGATGCAATAGTATGATCCCGTGAATTTCGATGTTATTAGTATGACCATCCAATACAAGAATTAACTACGCTCAAGTTTCTATGGAGGTGCTAGGCTGCCGTTGAGATGGAGCATAATTTCTTCTTTCAGTATGTCTACATAATAATTAGCTTTTGATTAATACTCTCTTGTGGGCTTAATTGTGGCTTCAGCTATCTCAAGAATACGATTGCCTATTTGCTAGGTGCTGATCCTGCTGTTTCAAAATAGAGGTATGCCCTTCCCCTAATAGAAGCTTTGATCCAGAACACTTCATTTACAGATCTTTGAGCGCAATGTTGCGGTCATAGCTATTGGGAGGCTTGGTTGCGTTGGTTACTGTATATGGACAATGGCACTCTACGTTCGTACCCTTTTCACTCCTGCATAGCTACACGTATTGGATCTGTGTCTGTTTGCCCTGGCAGGTGGATTGACGGCATAAGAACTCCCAAGACTCTGCTGCTCTCATGTGCTTCTGAAGTGTTGTTACTAATGCTCCTTTTGCTTTTGAGAATCTGTAAGCGTTCTTTTTTAAGTGTGTATGCTTAGGTCCTGCGAAACCGATTAAAAGTAGTTTACCTGATGCTGCCAGTGAAGTGGAACTTTCAGATGGCAGGAGTGTCGTCGTGTCTGGGTTGAAATTTTCTTTTGCAATCTGTGCGACACTGATGACCACATCGAACTTATGCATGAAGTTTCATATCTGGCCTATGAACAAAGCAGAGTATTGTATGAGGTATTCTGGAATCAGTTCGACGCAGACAATGACGTAGTTTGGTAGCAAATCTAAGGGCCTCATCTACTGTCAATTGCAGCTGGTGTTCTGCACCTGGTGCATAGTTTCCATTATGGTCTAGAATGCTTAAACCAAAATCTAATGGGGGGTCTTATGCAAATCCATCTGGAGTTTCTTTTTATCATTTGCCAACTTGGATAACTTGTCTTTCGAAAACTGAACTTGGTGGATGGTGGATATAGGTGTTGATTGTTTATACTTAACAGAGGTCCGGGGATGTTGTCCACTGAGCTTTCTGTATGTTGAAAGCCCATTATACATCTCAAGGTAGAGAAGTGACATCCACTTTTGTTCTCTCGTTAACTTCCTTTGCAGGCTACGTAAGAAAGTTTGCTCCTTTTTTTGTTTTGTTTTGTGGTGCTGTCTTACTAGTGTGTAAGGGCCTCTTGTAATCTGAGCCTTGCCTGTATGATGTTGGGCCAGGAAAGAATGCGTTCATTTACCATAGGCATATGATATGGTTCCAGATGCTCTAGAGTCGTAGAGACTGGGGAGTTCCTTTTTTCCCCTGCATTCTCTGCATGATTCTAGCAATTTCTATTTCCTCTGTACTTGATTGGGCTACGATCATCTTGTTGCTTTGCTATAATAGCATGCCATTTTTCCGAAACAATAGGCTGGATCGCCCGATCGAATTTACTCGCAATGTTTTTTTGTGTATCTGGCGCGTTGAAACTCTTGCTCAATGTCCTTAGTTAATGAAAGTATGCTTGTTTCGACCCCCCCCCCAAAAAAAAAAAAAAATGGAAGCGTGCACGGTCGATTATCCTGAAGAAGTTTCGAGCTGTTAAGACAACGATGTGGATCATATCTTAAATGACAACATATTAACAACGTGCAACTAAGCGGGGAACCCAAAGATTTCCTGTTTCAATGCTAACAATATGTTATGCTTTTTCTTATTTGAGGGGGGCAAAGTGCAAAAGTTGATTTGGAGAAATTTGTGAAACCAGTACCAAGGTGCAGTAAATGAAAGGAGGATTTGTAGCAAATTTGGCTCTTTCCTATCTTTATTACTATTCGGATGTGTTAATTTAACTCCTTATCCTTGTCCTTGACCTGGAGATAAGATGGTAAAACTTTTACTTGATCTAGACGAGTCAAAGATGTTATTCTATTTTTTTTTTCCTCTTTTTAATCGTAGCTCAACAAAAGCTTCTCGATTTTTGGCCTTTGCTTAAGACACTTGAAAGGTATGGGAAATTACCAAAAAAAAAAAAAAGACAAGTCTTAAATTTTTAATTTGGCGAATTTAGGTCTAAACCTTTTGACGATTTACTAATGTTAGCTCAGTCCGAATCAATTTTGACCGAAAATTACCAACGTGGAGCTGGCACTCACTTGGAAAGCAATTGCAATTATTAGATAATTTGAGTTTTTTTTTCTCTTTTTTTCTTTGTCTCTTATTTCCCTCCACAAGTCCGCAACCTCATCTAGGCAAGGACCGCCACACCTTCGCAAGGTTCGGGCGGCATGGCCACGCCCAGATCTAGCGTAGTTGTCACAGCCCTCCCCCGAATCAACGCACTTGCTTGGTTAAATGTCCTGAAGATCTAGCGATCGACCCGTTAAATGTCCTGAAGATCAACTAATGTCGTCGCTAATCTTGTAAACTTTAATCTCAGTGCCGTGGGGTGGTTGTGTCGTGCGCGCATGCTTTTGCACCTAATCACATATTTTTTAAGTCGCGTTTTTGCGTTTCTTCTTGTTGGTTGGTCGCTCGAGTAGATCCATTGAGCTGGTCGGAACATTATGTTCATCTCCACTTTTGCTTTGTTCTCAGTATTTCGTGGTAGTCATCGTATGTCGTAATAAGAATCAATTATTTACGCACCCTTTCTGTGTTATTATTACAATAATTTCTGCGATCGTAAAAACCACTGATTGAAGAAAAAAAAAATTCACATATTTCTTGTGATTGTCGTTGAAGAATATATATATTCTACTATACTTTTGCTCAGATCGGAAGGAGCTTATGTTGCATTTGATAAAAATGGGATGTGAATTGGAATTAAATGGACGAAGCATTTCAATCCCTTTCGTTTGAGGGCTTTCGCCTTCAAGAAGCTTCACTTTCAATTCAGCAACATACTTCTTGCTTTAATGAAATCAAATGTTTCAATTTCAACACGCTATAGGTGTAATTTACTTTGTATCTAAGTGAAAATCATGATTTCTCTACTTTCTCTCTCTTCTTCACACACTTTCTTCTTCAACCTCCGTGGAGGGGGAGGGTTTGAGCTGGATCTCTCCCTCCCCTCCCACTTTTCTTAGGCTACCTTGATTTTTTTTATTTCATTTTCTTACTTTCCTCCCGTTTTGAAACTTTTCTATTCAAATTCAGTCTAGATCTGGAAGCCTCTCTCTCTCTCTTCCATCTTTGCGGAGATTTCTATCAATCTAGTTTAGATTTCGGGTTTGCTGGGAGAAGTGTCAAAAAAGTCCTAAACTTATTGCATTAATGTCGATTTAGTCCTAAATCTTTTTTTTGGTGCCAATCCAGTCCTAAACCTTTTGCATTGGTGCCGATTAAGCCCTAAAGCTTTTAAGGGTGCTAATTCAGTCCTAAACCTTTTGTATTTGTGCCAGTTAAGCCCTAAATCTTTTGTATTTATGCCAATTGAGTTAATCCGATCAATTTTGGCCGAAAATCGCAGACGCGGACGTCGATTGTCCTATGTGGCATGGTAAATGCTGACTTGGACATTTTTTTAAATATTATTCTATAATTTTAAATAATTTTTAAGCATTTTTTTGTTTTTAAAAAATATTTTTAAAAAATATCCACATTAGCGCCAGTCATACCACGTATGAAAATTAACATCCGGGCCAGTGATTTTCGACCAAAAATGGTTGAATTGACTCAATTGGTAAAAATATAAAAGATTTAGGACTGAATTGACACTAATGCAAAAGGTTTAGGACTGAATCGACACCAGTAAAAGATTTAGGACTGAATTGGCACCAACGCAAAAGGTTTAGGACTGCATTGACACAAAAAAATATTTAAGATTGAATTGACACTAATACAATAGGTTTGAGACTTTTTTGACACTTTTCCCTGGGTTTGCTGCGTATATGTTTTCGGGGTTTCACTCATCTAGGGTTTCGTTAATGAACAAGTCCGGTTTCGAAGAAGATCAGAGGAGTTTCATGAATGTTTTGCTCTCACAAGTGTCAAAGCTATGCTCGTTCAACTTTTTTACATTGTTTAGTGATGATGTTGGGAATGGTAAACCTAGGCGCGCACAACCGAAAGGCAAAGATGCAACAACAACTGGAGTTCTCAGTGCGTGCTCATTACTGAAGACGGATTCGGTGATCGATCGCCTATTATGATGTGAAGAATTCATATAGGTGCTCTTTGAGCGTGTGACCCATAACATTCTTATTACTTGAAGCTTGTTTGTCTAGGATTTGTTTTGGCATGCAGTTGAATTGTGATGTTTCTCGTATCTCAAGAAAGCAAATAAAGCACAAAAGTCTTATAGACAGTAAGAGATCAATCACAAGAGCACGTTGTTCGGAGAATATTCCATGTGCCATAAGAAAACAAAAAAGAGAGAATTCAGATCTCTAAGGTAAAGATGCAATAATGCAGATGAATTTTAATAATATTTCTACACTTAGGCAAAACCAACGTCTATCAACCATATTCATTCCATTCTAACATGTTGCTTGACCGTATCTTTCCATTTTTTATGCTAAGGATGACGAGACTAATCAGATGAGGGACTCACAAATGACTAATTATGGAAGGCTGCTTTGTCTTTTTGCTTACTGTCTTAATAACAACCGCCCAACTAATATTCTTAAAACAGACCCAAAAAAACAAACAAACTAATATTCTTAAAGACAACGACAGAGACAATAAGACTTATATATGAAAAAGCCGTGCTGAATAATCTCGCAAAATTTTATTGGATGTTTATGTGAACCCACTAGCTTAAACTATGACTTAAAGGTGCGTTTGTTTAATTGATACTATATGATATAAAAATTCTCAAGGAAAATGGTCAGATTCCATCTAATTGGTGGTTGAAGGAAAGAAAATTCCTTTTTGTAGGAAGGAGAAGTTGTTTTTCCTCAATTTTAAGCTTGTTAGTTTCGGTCCATAGTAAAAGTTTTCTGTAAATCGACTACTTTTCCATCATTCAAACACTAGAAATTTAAAAAATAATTTCTCAGAATTAATTTTCCTTCAAACAATAGGACCCTTATTATCCGTCGCATTATTTAGTAGAGGCAAAAAAAAAAAAAAAGACTAGGAGCCTAAAATCCCATACCTGCCCGATTTTTCGGGGTTGAACGGCCCTCGTCGGGATTTCGGGTTCCCCCTTTTGTTGAGTCTGATTAGGGCCTTTCGGCCTGATGGGTAGGATCAGTCCAAAAGAACCTTAAAATTGAAATAAAAATTATGGATGTGAAATATGTGAAAAAATAAATAAAAGAAAATCTGATATTCATGTTCGAATTTTTTTTTAATGAATTTACATATTAAAAGTAAAGTACAATCTCTATTTTTTTTTTGGGGGGGTACTTTCCCATTTTCTGAACAGGGCACGCACAGCTACAAATTTCTTGCTGGATTTTGTCGGGATATTCTGAGTTGTGAAGCGAAAGAAGAAAGAGAGAGATGCGCCAAATGTGGACAAATCAAGTGGTTGGAGAATGGTAGTTGGAGATGGGCTGTGAGTCTGTGACTATAGCGTCCATCCTCTTCTTCCTGGTGACATTTTTTTGTTGTTGTTGCCCTGTTCGACTGCTTCATGGCAGCTGAAAACGCTTTTAGATTCATGGGCCTCGGCAGTACTTATAATCATATATGTTCTTGGTAGGGTACAAAGTAAATTATGTCTGCCTCTTACCAATAAATGCCATTTTTCATCAACATTGGCGAACTATTTGAAAGATTTGGAAATTCCTTTGCTGTCTAGTCTTATCATTTGAGCAAGACATCAAAAGCATCGCTGACCATAAAGGAGGCCAGTAATCAAAGCTTTTTGTTTGCATATGTAGTAGTTTTTTGCTTTTGTTTTTTAAAATGAAAAGGGGAGGTAACGTCTCCCCAGAAGTAGATTCGGCCAAAATTCTCTTGTACTCTTCGTCCAAGGGACCAACAAAAAAAAAAAAAAGCAGGACGTTTTTGGTCAAGAAGATTCCAAAATAAATAGGATTAGGATCAGAAGAAATTTCAAATCGATACACACGTGACAAATTTTCTTTTATTTTTTACCGTAAAAAAAATCATAAATTGGTACACACTTGACAGATTTATCCTATGCTAATTTTCATTTAATTTTACCGTCAAATTATTAAGTTGGATGACACGTGACAATTGATGAGTGTACCAGTTCATTGGTCACATGTATACGAGTTTTGGGATAAATTTATCGCATGTGTACCTGTTTTTTTTTTTTTAAATTTTGCGGACAAGAAAAGATGTATCAGTTTGGACTTTTTCGTAATATTAACTCAAAAAAAAAAATTGGATGTTCTAGCGGAAGAGCTCTTCTTTTTCTTGATAGTTTCTTAATGCACCCAAGAGATAAGAAACTATAAAAAAAAAAAAAAAGAAAAAAATTCTTGGTCGAAGAAACTATCAATTGAGATTCTATTTTTACTTTACCCAAGAAAATTGAGATCCTATTTTAAAGGCACATCAATGGGGGTTTTATGGAGAAGAACAATGCCTCCATGCAAAAATGGACAGAACTTAATCACTTTCCAGGTTAGCTTGAAAAATCTCTGGTTTTCCTATCCGGTGGTTGGCTGAAAAGGATAGAACTTTGTCCGTGGTTTTTACCGTTTGTCTTTCTCCAGAGCCGTGTCACTGAGAAAGTCCAGTTCGTGTTTTTCACTTGCCACTTGCGCATAACGAGCGACTACAACCCGTTACATCTGTAATGATGCTGTTTCCGGAAACCCTGTTCCATTAATGATTCCATTACCATTAACGAGGGCAAGTCAGAAAAGCAAAGAATTGCTTGCCAGTTTGCTGGACTGAAGAGGTCTTCCAGGAATTCCTAGAAACCGCGGCGTGACGGGTTTTCCATTTTAGCACTCGGGGATTCTCATTTTGAGCCGTCCCTACAGGGAAAAGAGACTGGCCATGTTGGGATGAGAACTTCTCTTTTTGGAACGTATAAGATTTGCTAGTTCCTTATACGTAGTCAGATAGAGAGCGAACGAGCATTTTTGCAGAACAGAGCGAGCAAGCATGGCGATCAACGAGGACATCGAGAATCACGAAACCGGAGAGAGAGAACGAGCACGAGAGCCGCTCCTCGCGCCACGAGTGAAGGACCGAGCTGGCGAAGATGGAGGAGCCGATAAGGGTCGTCCGTGGATGGTCTACTTCAGCACATTCGTTGCGGTTTGCGGTTCCTACGAGTTTGGGGCCTGCGTAAGTAGGAAATGCAATTTCTTGTGAAAAGTTAGGGTCCGAAAGTACGGATTAGATTGGAAAATGGTTGTGATGAATTGAATCTGATGAGAAATTTTTGCTTCGTTGGATGTTCAGGCAGGTTATTCATCACCAACTCAGGATGCTATAGTGGAGGAACTTAGTCTCACTACAGCTGAGGTATGTCGAATTTTACCTGCAAGTGTTGAGCGCGCCCGTGTTCAAGAAAATCAAAGTAACGTTCTGCTCATGTTTCGGGTCCATAGTATGAATGAGTTACATGATCATAACCCTTTTAAGCAGAGTCTATCGGAAATATGGAGCTTGCCTTCGAGGTAGAGATGTCTTTGTTCTCTAGAATTTTTATTCTTTCTGCATCTTGATGACTGAAATGTACACTGAATTTTCGCGTCGAACTCCATTGTTGGATGGGGTGGATTTAAATTGCGTCTCTTCAGGCTGAAAATTGCCCCTGCATATCATCCGCTCTACTGATGAAAGCGATAGATTTCCTCAGAAGATGTTTCCACTGTGATTCTCGGACATCCGTTGACTTATAGCATTGTTGACTAGATGGTAATTGAAGTGTTTGCTCTCATTAAACTGGAGCTGATTTGCAGTTGCTCTCTATGATTCTTTGGACAGTATTCAGTCTTTGGATCCATACTGACATTCGGTGCAATGATTGGCGCAATTACCGGAGGACCAATCGCTGATTTTATCGGCCGTAAAGGGGTAAGCAGCAAAGGAGCATGTCTTTTATAATGTAAAACAGAACAGTGTTGTTCAGGACTCGAAGAGTTTTAGCTTCGGGATTTAGTCATATCATGCGCCGAGGACGTGCCGGCATAAACATTAGCTGTAAAATGCAGGTGATGAGAATGGCGAGCGCTTTTTGTGTAGCTGGATGGCTTGCTATTTACTTTGCTGAGGTGTGTCCATGCCCTATTTTCAAGCCTGTCCATAGATGAATACCGATTAGTTGCATAAGAAATTCTAGTCTCGACTCTCTGTTCTGTATAATTTCGAGTAAATCAGGGAGCGCTTGCTCTGGATATCGGAAGGCTGGCCACAGGGTATGGAATGGGAGTCTTTTCCTATGTGGTAAACCCTCGTTTCGATTCACATGAATGCAATGTAGCTGGTTGTTCTACGGCAACATGCTGGACTCGATTTACAGTGACAACATGAGACTCTTTCTTCGGTTCGAATTTGTTGATATTTTTCTACTTTATGTTCAGGTGCCGATATTTATAGCTGAAATTACGCCCAAAAATCTCCGTGGAGCTTTGACTGCTGTTAATCAGGCAAGGTTTTTGTATGAAACATTCTTGGTTAAAATGCCAAGCATGGAGCTGTTGTTGTATGAAACATTCTTGGTTAAAATGCCAAGCATGGAGCTGTTGTCAAAAGGCCGTAGCGTGTAGCAAATTATGCCCTTTTCCAAGTGCAAGATGGTATTACATCCTACAGAACCAACTGGGGGCCTGACATGTTCTCTTCTCTCCACAGCTTATGATCTGTACCGGAGTGTCCGTTTCCTTCATAATCGGGACAGTATTAGCTTGGAGGGTTTTGGCATTAATTGGTAAAACCGAAAAGTAGCATAGTTCAAGTTTAGTGCCACTGCTGTATGGAAAGGACCGAGTCTGAAACCACCTTGAACATCTGCGGTGTTTTTGCAGGTCTAATCCCATGTGCTGTCCTACTGTTCGGCCTGTTTTTCATTCCAGAGTCTCCTAGATGGCTGGTAACAAATCAAGATGAACACTAGACTCTTGTTATCTAAATTTTAGTAAGAGAGAGATTCGTAGTGTTGGAATGAATTGTAGGATTCTGCTAAATGCAGGCGAAAAGGGGCCGCGAAAAGGACTTTGAAGCCGCGCTGCAGAAACTCCGTGGAAAGGATGCGGATATTTCTGAAGAGGCCGCTGAAATACAAGTAAAGGGCCTTAAGTCCATACTAATTTCATCTTAACGCCCGGCTTTATAAGTACGAATGGCTGATGGAATGATCGAATTTGTTGTTCTTGACAGGACTATATCGAAACTCTTCAACGGCTCCCGAAAGCCAGCGTGCTGGATTTATTTCAGAGAAGATATCTGAGCTCCGTCATCGTAATTATCTCTCTGTATTAACTGCTATGTGTCCAATAAATTCCCTCCTTCCTTGCTTCCTTCAGGAGTATTCAATAGTCGTACTTTAGGTGATATTTTCCGTTGTTGTACTTTTGGCTAACAAGTTTGTTAATCTTGGCCAGATTGGTGTTGGATTGATGGTCGTCCAGCAGTTTGGAGGGATAAACGGCGTCTGTTTCTACACAAGCTATATTTTTGAGGAAGCAGGTATGAAGGTCATAGCAAGAAGCTCTTAGGCACCGCAAAAATGAAACGCTGCATTGCATTTTGATGATTCCAGAAGGGATAACTAAATTGAAAGAAAAGCATGGATTCCAATTTATCTAGTCCAGTTAGTATTCAAATGGGTTGGTAAAACTCGCGACATCGAATGCTTTTGATCTGCTTATCATTGCTGAGTGAGCTGTTCGCATCATTTAATGCTGAATTTCAAAGGCAATATGGCAGTCTTGCTTTTTTAATTGCATTGGTACAATCTCCTCAGGTTTCTCCTCCAGTGTTGGAACCATAACTTATGCGATCCTCCAGGTCTGTAGTTTTCGCTCCTTTCCTCTTTCCTGGGAATCTAAGTTTTAAGCTCGCCATGCTTAAAGATTAAGTTTTTGCAGGTTATTGTCACGGCTATTGGCGCTGCACTGGTCGATAGAGCCGGAAGAAAGCCCCTTCTCTTGGTAAAATAGACGAAAGTCGCTGAGCAATCATGTCTATAGTAACAACGCTTTTCCAGTTCCGCCCCTTTCGAAAGTTCTGCTACTCAGACCATAACCTTCTCTGTCTCTATCTCTCTCTCTCTCTCGTTCGCAGATCTCAGGGACAGGATTGGTTCTGGCATGCATACTAACTGCCCTTTCATTTTATCTAAAGGTAAATTCTACCGGTCCTAGTATCTTCCTTCTGCTTTGCAATGCCATGCCAACTGATAACTTTTTGAGAATCTTCCAAGCCAGGTTCATGACCTGGCGGCTGATGCTGTCCCGATACTCGCCGTCACCGGCATTCTGGTAACAATCTCGTCTTTCTTCATCTCCTTCTGGCTCCGACTGGTTGCCCGGCACAACTACTTCTACTATAAAATTCCTGTTCTGTATATTCCAATGTTCAGCTGTACATAGCAGCATTTTCGGTCGGAATGGGAGCGGTTCCTTGGGTCGTGATGTCTGAGGTAACTCTAGACATCCCCTGAAGTTTCGTGCTTATCAAATTAAAGGGTTGTTTTCGTCAATGGTGCTATTATGAGAATCACAAAATTTTTTGCCAATCATTTTATGTTTTGCTGGTGTTGGATCAGATTTTCCCCATTAACATCAAAGGAGCTGCTGGAGGTTTCGCAACACTGGTGAACTGGTTCGGTGCTTGGGCAGTTTCCTACACTTTCAACTACTTAATGAGCTGGAGCTCCTACGGTACGACTCCGCTGAATACACTCTTTGAACTATTACTACTCTGGCAGGAGCTCGATAAACATTTTTCCACGTAGTTTTTTGCGTGGATTAGACCAAATTACATACTCGAGACTAAGCTTTTCTTGAACGCTTCAATCCTATTTGGAGGTGTCCATCCCTCAGTTCTTCACGCTCTCGAATGCATATTCAGTCCATTTTTTCAATCAACGCATTTACAGAATTTCTACCTACATTCGGATATCACGAAACTTAGTCAAAGTGTCGTTAGAAAAACTTGTCAAAAGCAAAACTTTACCGGCAAGATGATTAGCAGACAGGTAGTATATACTGAAGCTATGCATCCGAAGAACTTGTCAAAAGCAACTTTACCGGCTTGCTTCAACAGGTACCTTCCTTCTTTATGCGGCGATCAATGCAGCGGGGATGGTGTTCGTGATCACGGTGGTCCCCGAAACGAAAGGGAGGAGCCTCGAGCAGATTCAAGCGGCCATCAACAGAGAATGAAAATTGGAAGGCCACCACCACCGCAAGCCATTGCTCATTCGCTCTTCCTCGTAAAATCTCATTTGAGCTTTATATGACACCTCCAATTATACACATTCAGAGATGGAAGATTGATTATGAAGCAGGCGACAACGTTCTTCATTTTGATGGAGCGACAGTATTGCTGCAGTCGGCAGTGAGAGCAAGTGAACATTGCTCTATCTTAGTGAACTTGAACATTGTAAAATTGACTTTGTTTTGTTGGTTGACTTGGAAATTTCGATAAACGACAACTCCCTGCTCTTTTCACTCGTATTGACTTTGTTTTATTTTTGAATCTTTTTTTATTTTTTGTTTTCTTTATTTTTCTGTTTATTTTCTTCTCCTACTTCCTCTAGCCGGTTGCCGGATTGGCGACGGCAAGGCCAAGTGAGGCCAACCTTGCCATGAGTGGGCGAGCTCGGATGCCATGGCTGTCGGAGCATGAGTTTGTCTAGCAACGGTGGCAAGGTTGGCCTGGGCGGGGCCGACCTCGCCCTCAACAGGCCAGAGGAAAGAGGGGAAGAAAAAAAAAGAAAAAAATGAAAAGAATATTACAATATTATTCTTTTCGATTGAAAGGCATCACTTGTGCCTCGCTTCACCTTGCGGGGAGATCCGCAACATAAGCTATCCTTTTCGATTGAAAGGCGATCTAAAGGGCTGCAGAGCCTCTCTGTTCGAGCTAGCTTGCGAAGACAATCGCATCATCCTATATCTACATGCCGGCCAGTATTTCGTGAAGTAGATCCATTACGGTTACTACGATTGGCCATAATGACTTCGGGGGTGATATCACAGTGGTTGACGGTAGGCTGCAAAAGGGTAATTGCTTGTCCTTCCCTCGAAACTTATTGGCGGGCCTTCAACTTCACTGAATATGGTCCATACTCCATCCACTCTATACGCCAACCCGTGCCGTTGGCTTTCATGGAGTGCTCACGTATTACTCCCCCTGAACCTGTTCGTTCTTTCTTCCACCTCCAGCTTTTCTTAAATGCTAGCTTTGCTAAGAGATCTTACCAAGTGATGTGATCAGTTTTCATTGGATATTTCAATACAGTCCACACATTAAGACACTAGTTTCTTTGAAAACACAAGGATAATAGGAGTTAGTACTTCTTTATCATCGCAATGCTTTTACTAAGTCTCATAAATATCTCCTTCTCTTTCTCTAGTTTTCTATATATATATATATATATATATATATATATATATATATGCATGAAAGACACTGCTAATTTAAATATACAAAATTGAGACCCTTGCATGCTTGATATCATGAGAATATCCCTTAATCTTCTCAACAGTGCCATAGCGAAATCAGGCACTGCAGCTGTCACCGTCATACTCATCAACCCCGCCCGAGCCACAACATTAGTGGCAAGAATTTCCGCTCTATGTCGGTCGAAGACACTAATGATGTTGGTCACAAAATTTTGTCGGATAGACGACGTGATTGCAAAGACAGCGAGATTGCGAGATTGTTGTTGGACAAAGTGACGCTAATCGATGAGCGGTTGGTTGTTACTTGAGCCGCCAACATCATCTGGTGCAATCACGTCGTCTATCCGACAAAATTTTGTGACCAACATCATTAGTGTCTTCAACCGAGATGGAGCGGAAATTCTTGCCACTAATGTTGTGGCTCAAGTGGGGTTGATGAGTATGACGGTGACAGCTACAGTGCCTGATGTCGCGGGCAACACTGTTGAGAAGATTAAGGGGACATTCTCATGATATGAAGTATGGTCTCAATTTCGTATATGTAAACTAGCAATTTTTTTTCGCACATATATATAGAAAACTAGGAAAGAGAAGGAAATATCTATGAGACTCAGTAAAAGCATTGCGATGATAAAGAAGTACTAACTCCTATTATGTTCATGAAATACCATCTTAGACAATTCAAACAAATGTTTATAACAAAAGTTCTCTAGGAGTGCTAATATTTGTGTACGGCGCTCACTTTAGTGCCAATATTTTTTTCGGATCGCTTAAGTGTCAATTTTTTTGAAAAATTGTTATTTCAGTGCCAACTCCGGTGAGCTTCGCTAGAAATCTGGCGTCTACATGGCTCACCGGAGCTTCCAAGTCAACAATAAAAAACCAAAACTTAAAATATTTAAAAGGTAAAAAAAAACAAAAAATCATGACAAAAAAATAAAAATAAAGAGGCATTTGCAGCTACAGCCAAGCCTCGTTTAGACAGAGAAGCCTTGGGAGAGAATGCTTCATATTGGTTGGATGGATTCAAGTAAGGGGAGGACACCCCCATTTATACTATAAGGTCTCCCATTACAGCCATGGATCGATTCTTGATCTAATGACTAAGATCGCATCTCCCCAACTACTCAACTACCAACTTTAAATAAGAAAGCTCTAGAATATTAGACAATTACAATATCGCCCACTCTTGAGAATACTCTAGAAAATCCTAGAGAAACTCTAGATGCCAATAGGGAAAATGACACAAATAGTCCTTAAACTTTGGCAGAATGTGCATTGTGGTCCATGAACTTTTAATTTATTCAATATAGTCCCTGAACTTTAGCCCAATGTGCGATTTGATCCCTAAACTTTTGACTTGTTCAATTTAGTTCCTGAACCTTTAGTATATGTTCAATTTAGTCCTTGGATCATACGAAAATGTTCATTATTATCCTTGATCTTAAATTAATAAAAAGAACGACATTGAACATTTTTCTATAGTTCAGAGACTATATTGAACATGTAGCAAAAGTGTAGGGGCCACATTGAACAAATTAAAAGTTCAGGGATCATATTGAACATTAGACTAAAGTTCAAGAACAAGATTGAACAAATTAAAAGTTCAGGGACCATATTGCACATTCTGCCAAAGTTCAGGGACCATTTATGTCATTATCCCATGCCAATATACTTCGGATGTTGAGGTTCTTCTCAGGCATCATGAAAATCTCGATCCGTGACACATACTTCATTCCAATCTACGCCAAAGCAGAGTAATGCTTAACTGTTAATCCTTAATCGTACCAAAAGATGTGTTATGTGGCGTCGCTTCCACTTTGTTTATTCAGACCAATTACCATCAAAGCTTAAGCCGCCTTCTTGGCTTTCGGAATGGACTTGTTAAATTTCCCGTGGATATCGTGAACATCTTTCCCTATAGAAAGAGAATACTTGAGATAAATAGATATTTTACCTCTTCGGTATTTGATTACTAGACAAGCTCCTCTCTTGTGTGAAATCCACACATTTAATAGAGAGCTCTGATAGCAGATTTGAGATTCCCAACTAACAAGTTGATGAATTGTCCTCGTTGCTATAATACGAGTTGACACACTTAGCAAATTCAAATAGCATACATTAAAAAAATAAACTTAAACTTCTTCAGATGATTGACGACAATTCTCACGGAAAAAGTCGGGCGCTGTGACACATTTACCTCGAACTTTCTTTTGTGTCTTCAAGAATTCCAAATTTCTACTTTTGTGATGAATTGACTTTCCGTTTCCATCAATAAGCACCATTAAACGTCGTTCGTGACGATTGACATGGACGACGGAATGTAAACAATGTTGACGTGGTGGCGTCCACGTGAATTAGTAAAACAGAAAAATGTTTCCGTCAAGAAATATCATTAAAAATCTTACGTGACAGCTGACGAGGACAATGGAATATAAACCGCGCTGACGTCCACGTGAATTAGTAAAAGAGAAACAATGTAGTTTTTGGTGGATATTAACTGAACAGTGTTCCGACCGCAAAAAAAAAAAACTAAACAGTGTCGTGCTACGGATAAATGTAAAGAAAAACATCAAGATATTACGTTGCCTTGCCACTATCCCTTACGTACCACTCTGCGCAAACGTTATTTGAAAATGTTCTTTCTTTCTCAAATTTAAAAAATAAAACATAAATAAGTTTGCCTAGCCATCAGTAGGTGAAAATTTTACCATGACTTGCTATATTTCTTTATTTCAAAATTTTTAAACTACTTTATTTCTGGATTTGTCCAAATCGATGTAGGAAGAAGTAAAACTATCACTCATGATAAGTTCTCATTGGACATCTCCGAGCTCCTCCACTTCGTCGAGAACCTCCGCGAGCACGAGTCGCTCCTCGAGCACGAGCTCGTACGAGAGATTTTGTCCCTCGTCTCGGTAGTCTAGGGCGTGATCTGCTCCTCCAAGACTGTCGAGATTCCCATGTCGGCGAAGCTGATCAAAGAACTCGAAGCGTTCAAGGCACGAGCTGAGGCCTACGGAGGAAGACGGCGACTAGCAAGTAGAGAGAGCAAAGAGGGAGAGGGAAGAGAGTTTGAGACGTACTAATGGGTTGAAAATGGGTTCTAAACAAAACCCATTTAGAACCATTTAATTTAGGCTTTAAAATTTGAAACCCATTAAGAGCAGACTCGTAACATTAAAATGACCCATATTTGACACATTTAGAGTATATATTTGTCATGTATGAGTTTATTTAAGACCCATTTTTACAGCTGAAAACTCACCAAAAAAATTAAAGAAAAAGGATAACCATTTTTGCTTTCTAGAATTTCCCGGACACATCGGTTTTGAGTATTGGACCACAATCGAATAAAATAAAGCAGAAAGAATTACCCTAGTCTGGAAACGTAAATGGCATGAACATATATATGATAGAGTCGGACACACATCATACACATTGGCTTATCAACTATCGAATAATTTGGTCGCATAGTATTACTACTACAAAAGGAGTAATGTGTAAAAAGTAATTAAAACCTCAAAATACTACCGACTTTTTCTCATCCTACATCTTCTACTTGCCAAAGACGTACGATCATGCAGGAATGCCCAAGCAACAAACAAAAATGATTGATACCACAAATTTTCAAATCGTTACATTCGTGACAATTTACCTCCAATTAATTTTTTAACCATGAAAATTCCCAAATTGTTATATCTGTGAGAAATCTACCGTCCGTTAGCTTCCATCAAATTTCACGTTAAATTTGCTGACATGGATAACACATATGACTTGATACGGTAACGCGGACTAAGTCTACATGGAAATCTCATAAGGTTAATATAACGAAAAATCCCAAACCGGTACACTTGTGATAAACTTATCCAAAGCTTGTACATCAGTGACAAATTTACCTCAAGCTGTACATCAGTAATAATTCTACCCCAAGCTGGTACATCTGTGACGAATTTATCCCAAAATAATTTGTTTGGTCACAAAAAAAAATAACAAATTGGAATAAGCGAGACTTATTTACCCTCCGTCGATATTCCGAAGTAGGGTCTGAGTTGTGATGTGCAAAACATCGCCTCTAAAGTCTTTCGGGCAATGCGCCTTCTACTTTGTTTTTCGCACTTTTCGACCATAAATAAGAAGACCTGGTTTAAATATTTATCCAATACGGCTCGGATGTTTTTTTTTCCCCTTTTCTGTCGATATAGCTATCAGTTTCGTATTGCGCGATTTCGACAGTATAGTGGCTATACAGGGATGAGTCGGATATATTATCTTCTCTTGCTGCACAATGAAGGAGGAATCGCAAAGCCCGCACACGTCATTTGAGCAGACCCGTGCAACGTTGCAGCAGCTGAATGACGAGATTTGGGGGGGGGGAGGAGAGACAGATAGAGCGGGCCCCTCGCTTCGGCAATCGGAGTCGTTGTTGATGATCGCATCGTGGATGAACGCCAGCTTCTTCCCCTCCGGACCTTCGGCTTGGCTTCTTCCTGATGCCTTTGATGATTGCTCCATTTTCGCTCTCTTCGTTCGATTGTTGTTCTGTATCTCGAGCTTTTACGGTTTTCTTTCGATCTGTTGTTTTCGCGCGTTGAAATTTTTGTTGTAATTTTGGGTATTAATGGCTCAACATTTATGAGACATTATTGCATTTATGTCTCTTAGCGGTGACGACTTTTTTGGTTTAATGTTAGTGTAATCGTCATGCACTTAATGTCTTCGTAATCAACATGGCTTAATGTCGCGTAACCGACATGGATTAATGTCGCGTAACCGACGTGGTTTAATGTCGCATAACGGACTTTTTCCTAGTCTATATATAGACGTGTTTCGGTAGTTCAGAACATATAACTCACAGTTCGAATCACATTCCTCTATTTGAATCAGCACTATACGAACGTGACTCTATCGAATACTTCTCGAAATCAGGACTCTGTCGAATACTTCTCGAAACCAGGACTCTGTCGAATACTTCTACGAGAGAACTAGAGGAATGTGATTAGAACTGTGAGTTATGTTCTGAACTACGAAAACACTTGGAGAATGGCTACGAGAGAACAAGTTCCTCAAAACGAGGAACCGGACCCTACATTAGTGGAACTCGAAATCGGATTGGAACCGTCGGTTCGGTTTTTCGGCTCTCGGTTCTACCCTGGAACCATGCTCACCTCTAGTTAGCTGTATCTCACCTCTTCTCCGATTCCATTTGAGTTTACATTAATCAGCAATTTTATTTGCTTTGTATTTCTTCTGAGTTTACAATATTCAGCCAGTATATTTGTTTGTAATCTCTATATGTAAAGACTGTAATTTGGCTTGATTGGTATTCAATATTGGTATTGCCTTCTCTGTGTTATTATTTTCGGATTATAATAAACAGTGTTACGTCTTTCTCTCGATGCGTTCTCAAGTACGCAATTATTTTCCAACAATTATTCTTGGTATTATTAACGATTTTATCTACTGCTTGCGCACTCTGTACGACCACCTTTGGCAAAGTTAGAATATGTTGGATGACAAAAAAAGGGTAGTATTTGGAGGTTTTAATTACTTTTTTGTACAGAAATATAATATCCTTGAGGTTTTCAAAATTATTAATGTTCCGCGCATAATAAAAACTGCCGTCTATTGGCCGGAGCGATAGATTCTCCGACGAGGAGATCATGGACTTCCCGGTGACTCTGCTACTTGTCGCCGGCTACGAGATCGCCTCGACAATTATGATGCTCGCCCGACACTTCTCCTGCCTTGGCCCAACTCAACTTGTGTGGATTTGGATTTGCCTCCATAAGTTGAAATCATAAGTTTCCCCCAACTGAATTAGATTAATCACGCGTTCGGCTCGTTGGCTTCCCTTCGATTATTTATATATGTGTGTAACATATATTGGTTAATTTTGCCTTTGTCAAAATCAAAAAATCATGGTAGACATTACTCTTTTTATAGTAAAACTATGCGACCAAATTATTTGATAGTTGATGCGCCAACGTGTGTAATGTGTGTCCGACTCTCGACTCTACGTTCATGCCAATTACGTTTCCATACTAGGATGATTCTTTGTGCTTTGTTTTATTCGAATGGGGTCCAATACTCAAAACCGATGTGTCCGGGAAATTCTAGAAAGGAAAACATGGGTATCCTTTTCTTTAAAAAATTTTTGGTGGCTTCTCACTTCTCATGAATGACAGTTTTAATTCTTCGTACATGGATTTGGACAAATCCAGAAATAAAACAGTTAAAAAAAATTGGAATAAAGAAATATAGCAATTCACGGGAAAACTTTCACCCACTGATGTTATTCTTTACATTTATCCGTAGTAATAAAGAAAAATCAAACGAAAGAACTGAAGATGCATATTTTTCCATTTCTTGAGACTACAAGCATGTGACGCTCTTAATGTCATGTGAATGATGCTTCCTTCACTTATTTCACAGGGAAGACTGTGCTTCACCCAGATATATAAATCAGAAAAGATATAGCACGTCGCTTCTCTGATAATGTTACAAGAGAACTGAATGACCATGTTTTTCATTTCTTGAGACTAGAAGCACATGAAGTTCTTAATATCTTGTGAACGATTCTTCCTTCGCTTATTTCACGGTACAGCCTTTGCTTCGCCCAGATATGCAAATCAGAAAAAGATAAAACATGTCGAAAGCTTCAAATTATTGAACTTCTCTTATGATATTAAGTTTTATTCACTCAACAGTTCCCTATAATAAGCATGGATAGACCAAAGAGCCCAACTCATTTCCATTGAACTTTAAATACTGGTGACAATTCGCATAAATCATACAGATAATAGAGATGGCTGCCATCCTATGCCACAATGATGCCGCAAAATCAGAATACACCCTCCAAGAGACTTGTAGACTTTATCAGCTGAAAGCAAAATTAGAAGAAATGAAACACCAGGGCAAAGTGACGTTCAGTTGTAAAGGTAGGACTAAGATGTTAGCTTTCCATCAACATCTTTTCTGCCAGAATATCACACCAGCGACAATTAACGAAAAGTTACCAAATTACCTACCCTTTAAACATAGAAATGTGTCGTGCCACGTTGTATTGTTAATCTGACAGAAGAGCCATCGCTAAAACTGCAAAGCGACTACTCCATATAAGTAAAATACTTATAAAGGCTCCGAGCTGCCCTGAATTCAAAAAACAATTAGTAATACTAATAGTAATTTGCGATTTGCACCTGGAAGCATTTCAACAGCGATCGACAGTAGCTGTAAATTGTGAACCATTCCATGGCATCTTCCAGAAAAAAATCAATAGTAAGCCAAATAACAGATTGGCTAGCCCCATTGCATTGTCCAGCGGAAGATATCAGAGAACCAGAAGCAATAACTGCATGAAATTCTTACGGTGATATGGTCTTGCCTTCCCGAGTTAAGACATTACGGTTATCGGAAGTCAACTGTAAAAAGTGCTTCCGAAAAAAACCAACCCAATGTGGTGGCCTATGCAAACAGAACATGTGCAGAAGAATTACTTCTGGTTTAATCATCACAGCTCACAGATTGCTGACGCAATATACTTCTAACGACACGTGATAATGACTTCATTTTGCGGTGAGCAACATTATGATGCACGAGAGAAATAGATGAGTTGCACTAATAGACCGGCACATGTTCCGTCGTGCAAAGTAAAATATCTTTGCAGTTCCTGTGTTCTAGAGAAAGGCTACAATCACCTCAATAGCCATTGAAGTATTTGCTTTGTGCAACATCTCTTGCCGTTCTGTTTCCTTTCCATTAGATGTATCCTGACCATTGAAACCCGCATCTGATGATTGGCTACGCAACAAATAGACTGAGGAGGTGTTATCAATCCCTCATAGTCACCCAATTGTTGTACACTTGTGTCAAATCTTTACGACACTTTCCCTAAGAATGCCGCTCTTTCCTTCGATAACTAACTACAACATCAGTTTGTTCCATAGTGCTTTCCAAGTTCTTAACATCACAATTTTGAATTCATGGAACATGAGAAACTCGTTTCTACTTGTTTCCAATTTCGTACCCTCTAAATTTTGAATAATGATTGCAGATATGCAAACTTGATAACTCTGACTATCAATCAAGTCTCTGGATTTCTTTTACCAGGACAAATCGTTACCGGCGTCTCTTGTAATGACACGTCCTCCAATATGTAAACGAGTTTCAAGTTCTATTATCAGAGTTATTTCAACGTCGCCCCACGAGGACCTACTTAAGGAAATGATATTCATATTCACAACTGGTGAAGAGAGAAGAGAGCTCAGCTCATCACTACCGAGCTTTAAATGCTTTGTGATGTGCCCTAAACCTCAGTCGCTACATAAGCCGACGACCAACTCTAAACTTCAGCCGCAAAACAACTGTCGAGATCGTCACACTCGCAAAATTTCACGAAAGGAAAAGAAGAAAGAAGAAAGAGGAGGGAGGGAGAGAGGGAGAGAGAGAGAGAAGAAGAATTGGAATAGAGACCGGCGAGCACGAGCATGGGAGGGACAGCACTAGCGGTGATGGCCTTCTCGAGGAACTTCTTATTAGGAAATTATATTTGATTTTGAGGGAAAAAAATCATCATTTTTTAATGAAAAAACTTTGGTTTTTACTTTGAGGATTTACCACAAATATATCTCTATTTCCTTTTATACGCAATGTGCTTAACGCATTTTATTATTATTGTAGAAACATGCAGAATTCTTGTCATCCTCTGATACAAGTTTCAGAAGCGAGATATATTTCAATCTTGGCCTAATTCCCAAAAAAATCTCCAATTTTAACATTTGTGTCAATTATATCCAAAACTTTTTTGTTTGTCTCATAAAAAACCCCCCCAACTTTTACTTTTGTCTCAATTTTACCGGCCTAGTACCAAAAAAGCCATCAACTTTTACTTTTATCACAATTTTACTCAAAACTTTTACTTTTGTCCAGATTTCATCGGCCTAGTACGAAAAAAACTCTCAACTTTTATTTTTATCCCAATTTGACCAACCCTCAACTTTTACTTTTGTCACAATTCTACCCAAATTTTTTACTTTTGTCCAATTTTACGGGCCTAGTAGCAAAAAATCCTCAACTTTTACTTTTGTCCCAATTTTACCACCATTAGCCTTCTGTCTATAATCATCGTTAGTTAATCTTACGTGTCATTGTCACGCCATTAATGAATTACACCTCGGCAAAATTGACATGAAAAAATTTCGAAATTCTCTTCTGTTTTTTGCTACCCCTATATATTGCTAAGAGATATATAGTCACTAAAGATGTCACATTTCGTATTCTTTTCGACACTTAATAGCTCAAAGAACGGCTAGACATAGAGATATTTTGATGAATTTTTTAAAATCCCGTCGTCTCTGAAACCTACTGTTTCTAAATTTCTAAAATTCATTGGTAAATTCGGCAAGTAAATTCGAGTCACGTAGAATTAACTAACGGTGATTATGAACAAAAGACTGACGGTGGTAGAATTTGGATAAAAGTAAAAGTTGATGGTTTTTTTGGTACTATGTCAGTAAAATTGAGACAAAAAGTAAAAGTTTTGGGTATAATTGGGACAAAAGTAAAAGTTAAGGGTTTTTTTTATACTAGGCCGGTGAAATTGAGACAAAGGTAAAAGTTTTGTTTAGAATTGAGATAAAAGTAAAAGTTGGAGGTTTTTTATGAGACAAAAAAAGTTTTGGATATAATTGTCACAAATGCTAGAGTTGGAGGTTTTTTTGGGTATTGGACCTTTCAATCTTTAATGCATCCTCACTGTTTAATCAATCTTATTCTTGCTTGTCTTAGCAGATTAAATTTCCGCACCAACGGTCAATAATCTCATTAGGATTTCATTTCAAAGTTATATCACTTGTCTAAACAATCACAAAGATTTTCTCATTACTTTTTATATGAGGAATCGTGATTGATTGGCAATCTACCCGTTAGACATTTACCTTGTTTAGATACTTTGTTTAAGGTTCATTAAGATTTGTTTGTATGGGCAAATGAATCTTCTCAAGATTTTGATTTATCTCACCTCAACGATTAATTATCTTTATCAATCGACCAACGGCTAGTTGTTGGTCATTGACCCTCGGAGTGATTCTATCCAAGCGGGAAGCATGGAAGATGAGGACTATAAAGAGCATCAAGTTCGAAGACTAGTGAGAGATAAAAAATTCACAATCCTTATTCAAAGAGAGCTTCACTTTGTTTGTCTACTTGAGCGTTGATTTGCAATCTTGTAAGATGTGTTACATAGAGTCAAGTGTGATGAGTGAAATAGACTTGATAGAGGCAGAGCTTATTTCTGTTGGAAGTGTCTGTGATCAAGCAATCATATCGTTTTGTAATCTCTTCTTTGATTACTTAGTAGAATCCAGCCAGTAGGTTGTTAGTGTGGGAGAGTGGACGTAGGCTCAACAAAAGTTGAACCACTATAATCTCTTGTGCATTACTTTATAATCTCCACTTATCTCTATTTATTGTTTGGTAGAAGCACTGTGTGATTCTACAAATACATGTGCCTCTATCGAACTCGATTATCTCAATTCCACACATTTTATCCGGCGAGAGCGACCTCACTGTCTCATGGTGAGGCTCGACTTTGGCGACCCTCGACTCGGCGACTGGCTAGATGAAGAAGAAGGGAAAAAAAAAAAGAAAAAAAAGGGAAAAAAATTATCAAGTCAGCGTTTGGCTAGATCAATTGAATTGGCACTTGCAAAAATTTTAAGACTAAATTGATAAAAAAAAAATTAGGACTGAATCGACACAATTGTAATAGGTTTATAACTTTTTTTAGTAATTTTTCCGAAAAATCACTCCAGTAGAAAAGTTCAACAAGAATATTTCAGTAGATTCGGCATGCATTGCTCTTGGTTAGTTTACAAATGGTGGAGCTCTTCTGGATTTGATACTATTTGCTTTATTTCTGTTTGGGGAAAAATGGTCGATTTGATGGTTGTTCGTGTCCCTGGCACAGAGAAATAAGTATCATGCCCGTAAAGATATTGTACGCGTACGGGGATGATGTTTGTAAATTAAAACTAATGCGGGAATGCGACCTTAACTTATGAATCGTTTGGGACATTTTGGGGAACAAAAGCGCGATCGTGTCTCTTCGAGATGAAGGATCACACAACTACGACATGGATTCCCCGAGTAGATAGGACAAATTTCGAAGGGTGGATTATTTTCATGTTTAACTGCTAAAAATGATAGATTTAATTCTCCATTTTCTAATTAATGGTTTTCAGTCACCTCAAACGAATTCTCCTGATTTATGCAGATTATACGACATTGGACAAGTATAGGGTGAAGATGTTGACGCTGAGATAGAACTTGAAATAGTCTCATCTTCGCCAATTTTTTTTGGCCTTATAAGCACCTCCAGTCCGGAATCTATCCAGGGTATTGAAAAATCTTTGGCATTCGCGGAGATTGTCATTCTTGCGATCAAGTTTATCTCCATGGAAACCGGAAGATCTGTAGTCATTACGGATGCCAACCGGTTCCCCCATTTTATCGACGAACATGCTCACGCTATGCTTACTGGTGAGATGCTTCTGAAATTGTCTCATTCGTTGCGGGCAGCGAATCTCCATTACTTGAACTGGGATTCTATCATGCTCCTTGCAAGCCTGAATTCAGTACTCCTACTGTCAAAACACCAAGCACACCAAGCAGAAGACCGCAAATGGATCTCCCAATCTTTCGGCAACGTGATTCATGGAATCTGAAACAGTCACGCTTTCGCCTTTGGGATTATCCTGGAGCATGCACTTTTTCGGATACTAGGTATTATTCTATAGCGTTCCCAATGCCGCTAGGGTGCATCTCTATGGTCACTGGGTTTTTTTCTTTGTCACGGTTATCATGATCTCGGCGAGTCCATGCGGACTCGCCGACTACTTTAAGCTGTCTTGGTTAATACCTGACTACTTTAGTTTCAGTTTACGGTTGAATTAGGTCGTCAGCACAGGAGCCTATGTCACTTGGACACAAATCATAAAGTTTGTAGAACTAGATATTGAGTTTCATCTCTTTGGGAGGTGGAGTTCTTTTCGGTTGAGTTTGGGACTTTGCCCTGTTCAAACTGTCATCTGAACCAGAAAGGAAGGAAGGAAGGAAGGAGAGAGGGAGGAGCTATTTCGTCGGGAATCTCTATGCGCAGTACCTCTGTTTTGATCCAATCCTAGTGATTAGGACTCCTGGTCTTGCCGATTTGAAAATCTGATTTTCATCTTCGTCAGTCGCGCATTTGCACTGGAAAAGAACAGTTAACCATTAGCAGGTAATAGGACACTTTGCGAAATTAGTAAAAAAGAAAGGGCCAATATTATACACTAAAACTAGACCCATCGAATGGAGGAGTCAGATCGAAAATGGTTCCACCCACATAGACCCATTTAACTCGTTTTAACTCACTAATCTATTGATTCGTAGATGACTCATGCATCCATATTTAACCTAAATTGAGGTGAGAGTGCCGAACAAGCGAGCGAGATCCAATGAGGGAAAAAGAGAATGAAGAAAAAGTCGTAGAGATGGGTTGTGTCTAAGTAAGTTGTAAACCCCATTTAACATCCATATTATGTTAGGCTTTACCATTTTAAATCCATTTATGACTTATTTACTGAATATAACTAACTCATATAACAACCCAACGCGTCATGTATGGGTTAAGAAAGAGATCTACGGCATATTTTGACAGGTCTATCTATCTAAACACAATGTCGTGTGTATAGTTCCTTGGCATTCGTGCGAGAGATAATTCAGGATACTTCCGTGAAGAGAGTTTCCGCTTAAAGATTTAACTAATTGTTATTAAATATTAAGTGACGATATAGAAAGCAATTAAGGTATTATCTCGTGCGGAGATGCTTGCAGAATAAACTAATCGGTGACTATATTACTATAAGGAAAATGAAAATGTGCAGCTAATAAAACGTCATTGGTTACGTCATTAGACCCTGTTAAGACAACCTTAAACAAGTAGTTTAGTCATCAAATATCAACGCTTCTGATGCTTTTTTCTGATTTTTATTTTTTGCCGTCATATGTTGGGCGAGGTCCGGAGTCGCAGACTTGCAAGGTCGCAAGCTCCGAGGAGAGGATTCATATCGGTCAAACATGTTGATGCCTTTCGATCCTAGGATTTTCTGTATCGAGATCCTAAGCTAATCGAAATAAATAATTAAAATTGTTATATATATATACACAGAGTATACTTACATCAATGAGGATCAAGTGAAGAGTACACGCCGATTGAGAGTTACTTGCGTCCTGCACCATGCAGATGCCAATTGTCACAAGAGAGAGACGTTTTCAATTAGGGAAAATGACATAAACGATTCTTAATTTGTTTAATATTTTCTCTTAACTTTTGGTAAATATTCAATCTATTCCCCAAATTATATAAAAACGTTCGATGCTGTTAATGGACTATTCCTAAACCGGAATATAGTCCATTGACTATATGATGACACTAGATATTTCGATATAGTTCAATGATTAGATTGAACATTTATCAAAGCTTTAGAGAGCGTTCAACAAATTAATAATTCAAGAATAACATTGCACATTGGGCCAAAATTTATGGGCCATTTGTGTCATCATTCTTTTGAGTTTTAAGCTGATATTAAAGGACTAATCAATCGGCATTTTGTACTATAAGGAGAATTTATTTCAGTCTCTCCAATTATGCTTATGATACCGATTAATTTGAGAAAAAAAACTTTGGTAATTGATAAGTATAATTATTTAAGGGTAACTTTGTTTCGCTTAAGAGAATTAAGAATTCATTTACTTCACGAAAAATGAATAATTTATAAATATATTCTCATAAGATTGATTGCTTGTATCACTTAAAATAAAATATATTTATCACTGGCAACGATTATTCATTGTATTCACAACATACTAGATTTTCGAAATTTGCAATTTTTTATTCTAAGGACTAATGATCTAAAAACTTTTCATCTGCCAATTACACCTAAGATACATGCATCGCGCACTCTAACCTCAACCTCGGCAAAAGTCAACTTAAGATGTCGCCCTCAACAACACAACTAATCTGAATCTTGAAGTTAAGATCATAAGCCCAAAAAAAAAAATGCATAAAATGCTTCGCCAGAGCCATTCAGCTCCAATCCCTGATCGAAACGTAAGAATTCAACTCTGCCGTGTCGAAATCTATACAGATGTGAGTAAGCCATCACACCAGAACCCTCCTCTTCAACTCTAAACTTAAAAAGAGAAGACAAGAAGCACAAAAGAATCGAAGATTTGCAGAGAGATTGAAGAAAGAAAAGCATGCCTGAGATCACTCAAGCCTCCATAGCAGCAGCAGCCAAGAAAAGAGTGGAAAGAAAAAGAAGAAGAAATGCGTATGATGTCATTGGACTTTGCTCAATGTGTTCGTTTTCCATATACCCTTCGCAGGAGGAGCTGTGCCTGTGATCTTTACAACCGCCTGGTGGTGCTTACGCTGCCGTCGCCTTCTCTTGGCAACTTTGCTGTTGTTGTTGCTGTTGCTTTCGCAGGCAGTGTTGCTTACGCATTTGGTTATGTCGACCTTTACGATGTGGTGATCCGATGTCCCTTTCGATGACAGGACCGAATACGAACCGGGAACGAACTTGTATGGACAATCTGGTGACGCCAGTATGTAGTCCACCCTCGTACCGTATTTGCATGTCCCTTGCACGCCTGAAATAGAAGAAACAGACTGGTTCAGATTACATGTTCGGAAAATAGTCACTCGAGAAAAGACTTTGGACTTCAATTTCTTTCCACAGACATTCGCATACAAAGGTTGATATTGACATAGTGATGAAACAACAGGTATATACTCGAGGCGATCATCACGCGTCAAAATGTCATGAATTTCCGTCCATTTAGGCCGATCATGCATCATCGAGCGCAAGGAACTTCGTCCTCGAAAAGCACCTTAGATTAGCCACTTGACAGATTGAAAACAAATTGAAAAATGGGCTAATCTTTGAATAGGAAAAAGAGTCGATCTGTAGAGTCCCTAACAAAACAAATTGAAAAATGGGAAGGCGAACAAGAGAGTACTTACTCTGTCCTTTGGCAATGACGACCACGGACTCGCATTCTCCGGCGAAGTCCTTAGCATCTGTGTACTGCTTATTCTTCAGAAATCTCATGACTTCAGCCTTTGGGGTCGGTTTTCCCATCTCCTCATAATACTATAGCAAACACATTTCTGAAGATTAGGCTATCCAGTAGTCGAGTTTCGCGTGTACAGACACACTTATTCGATGGCAAAAGGGCACGTTCATACCTTGACGATATCGGTCCACCGCTCCTGCGAGTAATCAGTCTCGTCGAGAGAGTTGAGGCCGCCGGCCAAGATGTGGGGGGAGTCGCTCGAGTGGATGATGGCGCCGATCTGCTTCATCCGCCAGTCCTCGTCCAGATGATCCAGGTGGGTGCACTGGAAGTGCACTTCCCCAACCTGAGGCACTTCTATTGTTGCCTTCAGCACATTCCTGTGTGGGGTAAATCAATCAATTCGTGATCACACCCAATCCGAGTCCGGGTTGATTCAACACGTCGATCGACCATGTTACAATCGACCCTTCGAATTCCCGCGCGACAAAAGCACATAATCCCTTCACTATTTATGACTGCGGCTCGATTAATTGAACGAAAAAAAAAAAACTTTCAGAAATTGACTCCATGACGAGCAATTGCTTGGTTCTATCTTGTTTGTCTCACAATTTCAGAAGTGTACCTTTCGAGGAGGCCTACCCTGACGAGTAATCCTCGGCACGTCTTCAAGTCATGCATTTGATTTGGGAAAGCGCATAAAATAAAGTAAAGATCCCGATCCCTCCCCCCACACACACACGTTACTGTCCTACCTACACACACCTTGCCCCGCCCCTCATTGAATGTACACATAAAAGTTCCTATCCTCCATTCATTTTCCCAACTTGTCAGAATAAACATTAAAGTAAGAATGATTTTAGCAGTTTCCTAAGCATTCTTTGATTGTATCAGCAATTAATGGAGAATTATCTTCAAAGCTAATCCTCATCCACCCACTAAATGAGACCAAAAATGGGGAAAAAAAAAGATGAATGAAACTAGTTTTAAATAGTTATTATCGGAGATTTTATCATTATTTTTTGGTAGATTCTTACTGTATTAACCCACATGTAAATCCCTAGAAAGGAAAAATGGGGATTTTTTTTATTTAAATTATTTTTTAATTCTGACTGGCATTGCTCACAGCTGGTGCTGGGAACCTTGGACAGGCCCACCATTGCTGTTGCGGACTGCAGAGAGCTTTCTGTATTTTGTCCAAGGCAAACAGGCTGTAGAAGAAGAAATCTTCGGGAGTTCTTGAAATTTGGTGGTGGTGGGGTTCTCTCATGAACAATTTTTTTTTTTTATATATAAATTCTTCCCTGATCAATTTGGACAACAAGATGATTCCAAACGAAAAAAGGCTGAAAAGGGAACATGGAATTTCATTTTTTAAAGAACAGGAAGACCTTTTCAATTGATACAGGGTTATCAATTTTTTGTTCATTTTGTGACAAATTGACATTAGATCAATCTTAGGGTGCGTTTGTTTCAAGGAAAGTGATTTTCAGAAATTCGTTTTCTGGAAAGTGGTTTCCTGAAAACCACTTTCTCTGAAAACGATTTGTTTTCCGTTGTTTGGTAATATGTTACCGAAAATATTTTTTGGTGTTTGGTTCTCATTTATAAAACGATTTTATTCTCATCAAATGGACTATCCATAATACTAAGGAGAGAAAAATGGTCGAGAGAGCTGACGTAAACTGACACGGTCAAGCCCCGACCCCAGTCTCGGTCCTGGCCCCGGCCCCGGTAACCGGTCCGCGGCCCCGGCCCGGGTCCCGGGTCCCGGTTCTCGGTTCCCGGCATCGGCCCCGGCCCCGGCCCCGGGCTCTGGTCTCGATCCCGGCCCATGTCCCGACCCCGGGTCCCGGTTCCCGGCCCGGCCCTGGTCTCGGCCCAGATCCCGGTCCCGATCTTGGTCTCGGCCCGGTCCTGGTCCTGGCCCCGGCCTCGGCCCGGTCCTGGTCCTGGTCCCGGCCTCGGGTCCCGGCCCTGGTCCCCAAGTCCCAGCCCCTGCCCCGAGTCCCAGCCCCGTGTCCCGGCCCAGGTCCTGGGCCCCGATCCCGGTTCCCGGCCCCGGCCCCAGGTCCCGGCCTCGGTCCAGGCCCCTGCCTCGGTCCCCTGGTCCCGGCCCCATGTCCCGGCCCAGGTCCTGGGCCCCGATCCCGGTTCCCGGCCCCTGCCCCTGGTCCCGGCCCCGGCCCCGAGGCCCGTTCCTGGTTCTCGGGTCCTGGCCCTGGCCCCCGGCTCCCGTCCCGGGCCCCTACCCCAGCCCCGGGCCTGGTCCCCGGCCCTTGCCCGGCCTCGGTCCCAGCTCGATTCTCGGTCCCCGACCCCGGCCCCGTGCCCGGCCCAGTCCCGGCCCGGTTCTCGATCCCCGACCCCCGTCCCGGCCCGGTTCTCGGTTCCCTTGCCCGGCCTCGGTCCCCGGCCCGGCCCGGTTCTCGGTTCCCGGCCCCGGCCTCGGTCCCCGGCACCTGCCCCAGCCCCGGCCCCCGGCCCCGGCCCCGGGTCCTTGTCCTGGCCTCGGTCCCCGGCCCCGGCCCCGGGTCCCTGTCCTGGCCTCGGTCCCCGGCCCCGGTCCCGGGATCGGCTTCTGTCCCGTTTTCAAAAAAAGTGAGAGACTCAAATTTGGGAAAGTGTTTTCACCTTTTTATTTTGGGGAATTCACTTTCCTATTTTAATGAATAAAATCTTTGTTGACTGGAAAATACTTTCCGTTGACCAAATCATTTTCCGCGAACCAAACGGACGAAAGTCCTGAAAACACTTTCCTCAAAACAAACGCACCCTTAATTTCAGTGAAGTTTCAATTGTCGGAAGCGCGTTTTGAAAAACTTCGCTTTCCAGTTGTGGACTCCTCAAATAAACAAATGTCTTCAATGAAAAAGAACCTATCGTCGTCACCATAATTACGAAAATTGAGAGCAAGAAAAGGGCTAAAAAAAAAAAAAGTAAACAAAATGACGAACCTGAAATCAGTGTCGTCGAAGATCTTCTGGACCTTCCACTGCTTGATCGGCCACCTGGAGAGGACGGCGTTCCCGTACTCCGGCGCCCAGCTCTCGGCGAACGCGTAGCTCATCCCCAGCGCCGCCGCCAGCTCCGACAGCGGCTTCATCTCCCTCTCCTCCTCCGCCTTCACGTCCTGCAGCGCCACTATGTCCGCGTCCAGCTCTCGCAGCACCTCCACCACCGTCCTCGTGCTCCTGTACGCCTGCCGGCCGTTGTGGGAGTCGCCGCGCCCGCCATTCTCGAAGCTCCCCCTCGCCGTCGCCGGGGCTTTCCCTTTGAAGATTCGACCGATGGAGGCCGAGGCCGAGGCCGAAGACGTGGAGTGAGGAGAAGGAGAAGGAACAGAAGGTTCGGCGGTGGCGGACGATTCGGTGAAGCTCAGATTCCTCCGGCTGCGGAGCAGAGAGATTTCGTTGTCCGGCAGGTTGATGGAGACCCGGAGCTTCGATCTCGCGAACTTCTGCTGCTTCGTAAGGTGATCCTGGCCGTTGATCGGGTGCAGGGGAGACTGCTTGAGTATGCCCCTCGGACGGTCCAGATGGGCCGACTTGGCGCGGAGATTGACGACCACGCCCTCGCTGTCGAAATCAAGGCTCGACGATTTCTCCGGGTTTGGGACGGCAGGGGCCATGGAGAAGAGCGCGGCGTTGAATGTCGCGATGCGGATTGACGTCGGCGGCGGCGGAGGCGGCTTCGAGTCATTCGGGTGGACGGTGGACGAGGATCCGTTCGCGGCAGGCTGTTGCGGGCCGGCGACGTCGTGGTTGGAAAGGGATTTGCTGAATTGCTTGACGACGACCTTGGAGTCAGAGGAGCGGCCGCGACGGAGGCGGAGAGGCCACCGGAGGCGATGGCAGAGACGGCGGAGCTTGGCGTGGAGGAGGCTGAGCATTTTTTGTTGGGGGAAAGAGGAAACTTTACATTGGCGATGCTAGTGTGTTGTTGGGCATGAATGGATAGTAGTTAGCACTATTTGTGTGTCATGTGTAAATGGGTCAGTCTCCTTTAGTTTATACTATGGTAGTGGCCTAGTGGCGCCTTAGGAGAAAAAGGAAAAGTTTTATATGGTTTTAAATTTAATGACATGTGATAATAATAATAATAATAATAATAATAATAATAATAATAATAATAATAATAATAATAATAATAATAATAATAATAACAATCTGTAGAAACTGGTTAATTGGAAAATGAAGAAAAGAAAAGTCTACTTTTAAAAAAAAAATCGTGTCACAATTTGATTAAGATTTTTCCGAACGTCGGCCCACGGTAGATAATTGCTGTTAAATATCCTACTTGTCAACAAGCATGGCACTTGGTACATTGTGCTAACGTTTGACTTTGCATTTTCGTCGAAACGATGTCATTCCCCATGGATCAACCATCTTTATTTTCTAAAAATCTCTTTCTCTCTTGTTCGATTAGTCATAAATCGACGTTTATAATCATTCTTTAAACTCACACCATCTCTAATAACTTCACTATCCTCGTGCCATCTTCTCTCTCTCTCTTAATCAATTAGCACACACAAGCCACCATTCGACAATCATTATGGATGGAGATCTCAACGAATTCAATTTTATCTCGCGGGTCAAGGGCGTGCCTTATTTCCTAAGGGGTTAATTACATGTGGTAAAGTTCATTCCTATTGTAAAAAGGTTACCTTCTTTTGCTATTAGGCCTAGAGAATAAAAAACACGTACCTTTTTTTTTTTTCTTTCCTTTACATGCATTCCTTCACTCGTTTCGCTAGAGGAATGCCAAACATGACGATTTACATAACGCGAAATTCCTAGAAGAGCAATGCCTTAGACGGACTTATAGATATCAAATCATATGAATATAAGACATAAGCTATGGCCTATTTATCTAAAATATCAGCTTGTAACACATCGCATCATGTCGAAATCGAAAGCGTAAACCTTATAATTGTGGGCGCAGCAATCGCTAATTTAATGTCTTAACGAGGAGGGTAATTTTGGCCGGTCTTCCAAGAAATGGGTTCCCGACACGTGGCAGAGATGTAGGGCTAGAGAGAGAAAGAGAGAGAGAGATGCCAACTACTCCACCACAGTCCAGCCAGACTAGAGGGAGGGGGAGAGCTTCCTGAGACAGTACAGAAGTGTCGTTTTGGGGAAAACGGGAATAAGAAATGGAGAAGACCCCCAACAACTCCAGTCCATGCAATATGAATTTCTTATTTTCAACGCCACGTCACCTGAAATCCGGCGGACATAACTCCCATGCATTTCCCAAAATTCAACTCCTCTTTCTTTCTGATCACAAAAAAAAAAAAAAATCCCTCTTTCTTTATTTATTTAATTTTTTGTGGCTGAGAAGAGAAGACCACGCCTTTTGTTTATTAGGGCCAATTGAGATTCCCGGTTGAAATGGCAAGTTAGGTTAGGTTCGATGCGCTGTACGGTCTTTTCCAAACGGGGCCGAATTGGTTTTATTTTAACCTCGGTTATGATTAATTAGACTCGTCAAACAAATGCTTAGCCCAACATTGGCTTGGCTCTCCCCCGAGCCACTTTGGAATTTAATTTGTGCTTTAATTAGCAATGAAATTAACCTTATTCGACAAAATAATAATAATAATAATAATAATAATAATAATAATAATAATAGATTGGGCCGGGTCATAAATGGCCTAACCGAAATAGACTCATTTAACCTTCTTATGGCTCATTCATTGTGAAGAAAATCTAGAGATACATACCCGATTCGATCTTTATTCCAAAATCATTTTCATAGTTAATCTAATCTAGGAAAGCTCATATTAAAACTCAGGTCTGGAGTAAGTGGGCGCGAGTTCGAAGGAGGACGACGTGAGAGAATAAAAAGGGAATCATAGAGATGGGTTGAGTCTAAGTAAATTGTGACCCATTTATAACCCATTAAGGATCCATTTGTGACAATTTAACATTTATATTATGTTCAAACTCCTTTATAACCCATTTATTGGGTACAAATAATCCATATAGTTATACATCATATCATATGTGGGTTAAGAAATGGGTTTATGACCCATTTTGACTGGTCTATGACCAATCAACCAGAGAAATGCTGAATTGACAACAATGCTGCGACCGTCCAGTTAAACCCAACTAGTTTGGTCCGATTTCCAAAATGTTGGCCATGGCCACGCCTACTCTTCATTTTCCTTGTGTGAGACAGCCAAAAAAAAAAAAAACCAAAATCTTCGACTCACCAAGTGTTGTTCCGGCTAGACTATACACCTAGAGGGGTGAATAGATATTTATAATCAAATTTCGATAATTAATGCGGAATTGAAAATATCGAGTCTGATAGAGGCACATGTATTAGCAGAATCACACAGTGCTTCTACCATACAGTAAATAGATGTAAGTATAGAGTAGAAAATAATGCACAAGAGATTATAGTGGTTCGGCTTTAGAAAGCTTACGTCCACTATTCCACATTAACAGCCTACTGACTGGATTACAATAAGTAATCAAGTAAGAGATTACAAAGATGATATTGCTTGAGTACAAGTACTTCCAACAAAAGCGAGCTCTGCCTCTACCAAGGCTATTCCACTCTACACAATTGACTCTGTATAACACCCCTCACAAGATCTCACTTTAAGCACGAGTAGATAATTAAAACATATGAAGCTCTCTTGAGATACGAGCATTGATCTCTTGATATTTCCCTTTCTTCTCTTCGAACTTGGTGCTCTTTATATACTCCTTGTCTTCCAAGCTTCCCGCTGGACAGAATCACTCCGAGGATCAATTTCCAAACTAGTCGTTGGTTGATTGTCGAATAAAGATCACGAGCTCTTAAGGTAAGAGCAATAAGAGATTTGAGAGGATTTGCTCGCCCATACAATCAAATCCTTAATGCCATAAATCAAGCTTATAATAAAAAAATTTATCTAAAGGTGATTGTCAATCAATCAAGATTCCTCATATGAAAAATAATGAGAATGTCTTTGTGATTAATGATCAATCAATTTAACTTAGATACGCAATCCTAACCAAATAATTGACCGTTAGTGGGGAAATTTAATCTGCTAATATGATCAAGAATAATATTAATTAAACAATGAAGATAAATCAAAGATCAAAATATATCTCGTCATGATTCTCGTATCAGTCTACCTCTGCCGCAAATCCTGTCTGCTTCTATCAAAATAAAAGCGTTAAGCATATTAAGTACAAAATGCATATAGATATATTTGTAGTAATTTCTCAAAGTATAAATCAAAGTCTTTTCAACAAAGGATGTGGGTTTTGTTTCCTTCAAAATCAAATATAATTTCCTAACACCAAGTTCATGTTAGAATATAACGATTCATCACGACCATGGAGATGGATAAGAAGGTCGAATGGGTCATGACTTCTAAGCGTGTTGAGCTTTATAAGCTCTTCAGCAACTTTCCTTCCCGAGTGTTCTCCGTTCAATAAGTTTAATTTGACCCATGTGGTTCTCCCTGTACATATGTTCACTCCCCAATTTTTTTTTTTTTTTAAATTCAAGATACCCATGTCTCTTTTTATTTGATTCTATCCTATCTCAGAAGGCACAATGTATGCGCGAAATTCCGCTTCCTCATTCATGTGTCCCGCCCCTAACGCCCTAAGAAGGTGGGAAATCCAACTCCTCACCCCATTCTCAAATGGGATGAGTGGCCACTGGTGTAACCCCAAGTGGTTAAGATAACCATTTTTTTTTTTTGGTCGAAGTTAAGATAACCATGTTAAACATGCAGCATTTAGGCTAAAAAAAAATCAGAAAGCTTGTGACAAATACAAGCTTAGTTTTTCAAAATCAATAAGATTTGATTCGAAATAACCAAAGCTACTGCGCTTTTGAGTATACATATGACGATTGCTATACCCATGATGATACGAATTCGTCCACTTTGCTATTGAAATTTTGAACCGCTAAGTGGATCGGAATGAGGGATACGGGTGACCGTACTCTCGTCCATAAAACCGGGAGAATCAACATGACATTACAGGTTGCGTTGATGAAGTGAATTTAAAAAAAAAATGGCATGCAAGACGTCAAAAGGTTGACAAAATCAACAAAATGCAAATAAAAATCGTACATAGTCCATAAAATAAGGACTGGATTTGATTGATTAATTAGAGAAAAGAAATGATAGATTAGTGAGGATTAGGTGATCTATGACTTGGCTATTATTGGCCCATGATGACAGTGGCCGCTAGGGCTGTGTAGCTGGATCTTCTTCTTTCTTGGCGAAAAGATAAGATGATGGGGTTAGGTCTAATCTGTGTGTGTGATCCTTTTGGGCTAGATGACACAGCTCTTGGGTATTTCTGGGGATGTCCCCACCTGCATGGTTTGATGCTGTTGGGTATTTCCCATGCAAAATCTCAGTGACCTGTCTCTATTGTTAATTTTCTAATTGGGGGGGAATGATTTAACTAGTAAGGAGATTATTTTGGTTTAATTATAACAGCTTGGTGGGGGAGTTTCTCAAATCCTTTTAATAATTTTTGCCTGTGTCTCTGATTTTGAAAGTTGACTGATGTCCTTAAAAATAGATTGATTTTCTGCTGAAAGGAGCGTGCTGGGGAGACTGTCTCCGTGGTTTCCTCTATTTTAAGGTGTTATTGTTAAGGAGGAGGTTTGTGTGGTAAGGTCACTGGTTAGGTTAGAGCAGAGTACTACTGCACGATAGCTTCAGATCATATGGATCACGCGCGAGTCTGCACTCGTTCTCAAGGAAAAAACTCAGAGAAATTCTCGTGGAATCTTGCGTTGCGATACATCCTCCTCTTTTGTGCGATTTCGCCGAGCGAACATGGATACGGAGCAAAGACGTAACGTATGTTAGAGATTTTGTGGGACTATTTGCCAACTGCTCTAAAAAGCTTAAGTTAATAGGTGGATGGAGACCACATGAATATAAAGAGTATATAAGACCCGTTATTAGGCGATGTGAGATAATAACTTCAACACCTCCTCTCACGTGCAAGCCAGGTTTTGAGCGGCACGTGGAATTTGACTAATGGAGAGTGGACACACGCACATTCGCGGAAGGGATAACACTAGCTCTGATGCCATGTTAGAAAGTCCAACCCAAAAGTTTAAGCTTTTGAGTTGGATTTTCTAACAGCGTATGTTGCGGTGTCCACTGTCCGGAATCTGAACCTATTTGTCAAAATACGGTTTTCTAATTCTTGAAAACCGGAACCCACCCTACATATCTTGAAACCTAAAGCCTAGATTGATTTCAATAGGCAGGTTCGAGGTGGAACCAGGATCGATTTCGATGGGTATGTTTTAGATTTCAATCCAGTTTTAACCGACCCTGAAATCTCTCGTTCCTAGAATATTGCAAAAAATAATGTTCACCTTCGTCGGTTCGTCATAATAAGGTTCCCCCGCGCGTTGGGGAGAGATTCCCTCAAACTTGGACCGGACCGAACCCGCGTTTTTGGTTTGGGGTTATGCGGGTCGGGTGAGAAAAAGCGAAGCATCAAACACCCAACACGAACCAAACTATTGACGCCCTTAAGCATACGCGTTTAATTTTCTTAGGAACAAAGGGAGCACAACAAATCTAGGGCATGCAATAAATGCAAATTGGAAGCGCATATGTCCGATTAGCCGCCTTGTTCAATTAATCCCGATCGATGAATAAAGAACGGTCGCTAAAGCTGAATTCGCATTTCCCCTACACACCCTGGTGCCTATACCTGCGAGCGAAGGGCGACGCTCGCATTCAATGTTTTTGCAATGTGCTTGGCACATTTGATCAAATGTGAGCATTTGTGGCTAAAGCTGCATAATTTCTCATACTGTTATTCCTAAAACATCTGCCACGGCCGTAAATAAAAGGACATGAAATTAATTTGATGTGACGGAGCAGTACAATGAGTGCGCGTGAAATCAAGAAGAAGAAGAAAATTTTGAATGCAATCGGTGTACGATAGATGTATATGAGAATCCTTACACGGAATTTGCCTGGTAATCTACCGGTAGGCATTAAACTGTTTATGGAAAGCATTGAATCAACTAGCTATATTAGTATTTATTGTTTGGGGTGCGGTTCATCCTCCCCATCGACACGAAAGCTCGTGAACCCTGCTCTCCGGTGAGAGAGGATTGGGGTCCCGAGGGAAGGAGGGGAGCCTACCCTCGAGTTGGAGGATTTTATAGTTTGAGCTCGTGTTTTATTACTAGTTTGAGTTTTGACTCATGAATATATATATATATATATATATTGCTTGTAATTGGCTGATGTAACAGAGATGTGCGGAGTAATAATTATAATGGAATCTTCTGCTGGATAAATCGGGATAAACTTTTGCGTCTCGGTTTCTTTTTCTCGTTACTCTTTGTTTTCGTTGTGATTGTGTGTCGAATCTTAACAATTACTGGAAACTATATAGCACGAGCATGACCCTCCGAGAAGAAAACAAGAAACCGATCTATTTTTTCTTATAGCCATTAATTCTTTCCATTTAAATAGCCAACTTTCTCCATGAAATAATATTAGAAATAGGGAAATCGGTTTACCAAATGAGGCCACGTAGCTCTTTTTTTTAAAAAAAAATATTTTTCATTTAGACTATAACTAGCTTATTTAAGTACAGATTACCGTCGTCCCAATCTCATATAACTTGAATCTTATTGTGTCTCCAATATAGAAGAAGCTCCTTTTCCAATTCTATCGAGAAACTTCTACTAGTGTACTGAATTTGAGCGTACGTTGTCCCCACTCCCCCAGCACTACCTTGTCGAAATTTGTCTATCTGCCCCACTTCATTAAATTTTCTCATGTTGATGGGCTTGCTTGAATCTTAATCTTGCTCTTTCGAAATTATTGGAACCTTTAGACAAGCCCCAAACCCTAGAAAGAAAAGAGACGTGGATGGCCTAATTGAGTACTTGAACATTGTAGTGGGCTAGCTATTCACTCCCCGAGAGGGCCATAGAAAATTTTTAACGTTGTACTTATATTTTTGATTTGTTGGTAAGTATTTGATGTAGTCCTCTTCTCGGATCAAGCAAGAGGGGAAAGTTGCTACACAATTCCCTTAATATGTTGCGAAACCGTGTACATAACTTAACTTTCTATAGCTAAGTCAAAAAAAAAAAAAAACGATCCTTTAGTACCATTCATAGGTCTTCATTATCACAAACATTGTACAGATTTCAATACGCATTCTTGTTTCTGTCAGTTTCCTAAATCGACAACAGATGTACGGTCTTTTCGTTAATCCTTTTTTTTTTTTTTACCTTTTTGGTTTTTATTGAAGCAATAATAGTCCGGCTTAAGTATATTTTAGTTTGTGATCTTTATAATGGGGTAAAGTATTAATCTTATTTAAAGTTATACATGGTCGACATTATTTTAATGAACCTTGTTTTGGGGATAACTTATTCGCAAAGGGTTTGCATTTGACGGTTTTCGCTTCCAAGGGGCGACAATGTCTATAGGGAACGGAATCCATGTGGGGATTGCAGGCGATCAAGTTTAGTCTTGATTTTGGGCTAACCTAATCGGATATATTAAGATATAATTTCATGGCACGAACCCTAAATTTTAAAAGTTAATCAGACAACTAATTTTTCGTCCTACATCCAAAGATAAAAAGACGTTGAAGTTAAAGGAGATTCGCATGTTGAGATTAATGCACATTCGATTTACCGATCGGCTAATTTTGAGAATTTATTTGATAATCCGTTGATTTCGAACCCACGAATTTATTTGATATCTCCATTTTGAAAGTGAGACTAATTTTATTACCGATGATCTCATTTTATGTCAGCTTGAAAACGTGACGTGTGGCGATGACGGAATATTCCCGCTCGACTTATGCGGACGACCGAGATCAGCCTGTCGTTCACTGACGGTCACGAACCCCGCGAAAGTCCTAACGTGACAGGGTTCCACGTGTCCAGTGGTGGAGCACTTGAAAGGGCAGAGCTACGTCCTACCCTGTGTGACGGTACCGTTGCTCACAGTTCAGCCCATTCACTATTTATAGGACAGCGGAAGCGAGAGCGCGTGGAAATGAGAGCTTGACCAGTGCGAGCGGTGATGGTGGAAAGCCAAGAAAACCCTAAGCCCTCCTCTAAGGTAAAAGCGTCGGGATCGTAGTTCTTGATCAATTTCCCTCCGCTTCTCGCGTTGTTTGCTGTGCTTTGATTGTGCTCCGAACGGTTGAGGTTACTCTTGCCCCTGTTTGTCTCGTCTCTCCGCGGCTTCGAGTGGTCATGCTCCTCCGTTTCATCGCGGAGGAAATTCGGGGAAGAAACTGAAGTTTTCTGTGTGTTTTGTGGGATTAGGAGTGTGGTCTCCGTGTTCTGTCTGTCTGCTTACAGTTTTGGGTAGAATTGCTTGAGGTCAATGTGGCTATTGCCGGAAGTATTCCGCTTACGGTTTTCATTTCAGTTCTGTCTTTCTCGGGGAAACGATAATGTGTGAATGGAGGATAATTTGTTGGTTTTAGCTATTTCAATCGTTGTAGTTTTGTTAACTAGGGTGGTGTTCACGAGTCGTTTCAGTTTGATTAATGGGAAGAGTGAGTAAGTGTTTCTTCCGTAGAGAAAGTTCAGCGGGAGATTGGAGTGGAGAAAGAATTCACTAATTTGGTCGCGAAAGCAAAATGTGGGTTGACATCACGGTCATTGTGCCTTATTTTCGGTGTTGAGTTCATATAATGGTCTTACGGGATACATGAATGTGATGTGCCGTTATTATCTTTAAGTTTAGTAAAGAAACTTTTGTGTGTCCATATAATTTTCGTTTATTGGCGCTTTGCACACAGGTCCATGGGGGATTGGATTGTTGCGTAGTTAGGCAAACTGCCTTGTGCTTCACTTCTACTGTTTTGAGGTCAATCCGTAGCGTACTATTTGCTATTCTTGTAGCGTCTTTGTGTTGTCCATGATATTTGCTATAGTTGGAGAAGGAATCGATTACTTACCTATCTATATGGTTTCTACCTTTTTCATTTTGCTTGTATGAAACAGAGTTATTGTTGCCATCACATCACCCACTATGGTTTCTACCATTTTCATTTTGCTTGTATGAAACAGAGTTATTGTTGCCATCACATCACCCGCGTGTCAAGGATAATTATCTTGTTGTATGGGTTGGATATTGGGGCTGATTGAATGCTGAGATAGTTTTCTGTTTTTCTGTTTTTGTCACTTTAAGAAAGCACCATCTGTAAATGGCTCAATCGACATATATGCTGTGCAATGTGGGAAATGCCACAAATGGAGGGTGATCAGCTCACAGGAGGAGTACGAAGACATCAGAAGTAACTTCTCGGCGAACCCCTTCGTTTGCAGCAGGAAACCTGGCACTTCATGCAAGGATGCGGCAGATATAGAGAAGGATGCATCTAGAACGTGGGTGATTGACAAGCCAAACCTACCAAAAACTCCAGAAGGTTTCAAGAGAAGCCTGGTTCTGCGAAGAGATTTCACCAAGTTGGATGCTTACTACATCGCGCCTTCCGGGAAGAAAATGAGGACCCGCAATGAAATAGCGGCTTTCTTGGAAGCAAATCCTGAATACAAAGGTGTGTCCATCTCGGAGTTCAGTTTTCACTGCCCCAAGATAGTGGAAGAAACCATTCCGGAGCATGTTGAGAAGAGGGCTTCTGGTGGTGGCAGTGGTAGTAACAAGAAATCTAAAACAATGAAAGATCAAGAATAAGCAGTTGGTGATGGGTGCTCGGTTCCTAGGGAAGAAAGCTGTTGTTTAACGTAGTATGTTCGTGTGATTAGCATGGTGGGGTAATTTTTGGGGGATCTCCAGGCTTGGCTCTCTGTTTGTTCCCTGGCATGCTCTTGAATCTAATTTTCATATGGACGTCTTGAGAGCAAGTGCTTTGTGTGTTCCTGTGGGTTAATATTTTCTTCCAAAATGCGATTAGAGGTTACTCCAGGAAAGGAAGCTTGTGAATTCAAAGCCAAAAATTAAGAAGTTTGGCTTGGCTTAAAGTTTTCGCAGGAGTATTCCTGTAAGCGTGTTGCTTGGTAGAATTCGGAGTGCGTCTTGCCGACACCAGCTGATGCTATAGTTTCATGTCATTTTGGTACGGTGATTGAGTGAACTCTTGCGATGTTCTTGTTCAAAATGATACGGAGATATTTTTTTTTTTTTTAGTGTTGTATGTTGAAAGTTCGTTAATGTTTTTATGTGACAAAATCAGCCCAAAAAGTTGGCTATCGTGTACCATTTGCAGTTTGCAACGTTATCGATAGCAACGACCTGTAAACTCTGTTGTCGTATGCGTTTGGAGATGTTTCGAACTTTCTTTTTCCATGTTGGAAAGAAGCCCTCTTGTCTGAATTTCCCCTGGACTTCGAGGTCTAATAGAGAACAAAAGCCCCAGCCACGTACCCACCAAAAAAAAAAAAAAAACAGAGAGTCAGTGGAGATCATTGACCTCTGTCTCAGGTCCTCTCTTATTGATGAAAAGAAAGGTGATTCCGAATCAGTTTGAGGACTTGCGTTGGCTCGTTTCCAAACCATTTGTTACTGAGCTCACACTCCATGTGCTCCATCTTTGGCCGACTTATACCGGGGGAAAAAAAACAAATTCATACCTCAACCTCAGTAATGAAATGAAACCTCATCTCCCATTATACTTCAATTAAGACTTCATTAGATGACACTGCGGTTTACTGGATTCGCTGCCTTTGAATTCCCAAACAGAAAACAATCAAAACACTCATGGAACGGAACAGATTTTGTTATCGAGATACAGTCTTACATAGTCAATATTAAGGCCATACAGATTTGCAAGAACTAGTGATAAACTTTCGGCCAGAGCGCTTGACTAAAACAAATTGAAGACGCAACAGCACCAAATTGAGAGTTCAAAGCACGATCCATCTGCCAATTTCATTATCAGGCATTGGTCTTTGGAAGAAATTAAGCAACTGATTCAAAAACTTCTACTTGGATGGAAACTTCTGATGTTCCAATTGTGAGGAACAGATATGGACCAAAGATGATCAGGTGAAAAACTATTAATCCGGCTATCATTGCTATGAAGAAAGTTAGATTAGTTGACAAAATGTCATGTATTGTTCAACTTCCATTCCCTCCTTTATCCATGCAGATAGGAAGCATATGAAAAGCTCTTGTTCCTTTCCAATGCACAGTGCTGATCTTACCTCTCCGTTTTCTCACTTCACCTCTTTCTTTCTAGAGAAAATATCATAACAGCTTGTGTTTTCACCGATGTAGATGTAGGCATCGCATGTTCTTCCTCAAAACACAGCACCGAGCTTCAATCTGCAAGATAAGTAGACAAAAAGTCTTTGGGACAGTCACAGATATTCCATTTCACAAGCTTGCTTACATTAGAGAACCTTTCTTTTCTTTTTTTCCCCAACTTTGTTGAAAAGTATTTACAAACAAAGAATGTTATCAAGGGTTTACCAAATACCACCTTCTAGGAACCTATGTTTCTCTTCCGATACAGACAACTCAGCAACTTACATGGGGCAGTAACATGGTATGTACATCTAAGCCTAGAGGTGAAAGAAGATCACCTTCAGTTGCTTGGAAAAACCTGTGGTGTGGCCAGTGTCCCCAGCTTGTACGTTGTGAGAGCTAGCATTAAAAGCACAATCCACAATGAACACAGACCGATGTGAATCAGAAGAGCAAGGCCTGTGTCTCATCAAGTAATAGACCTAAGTCCTCTGAATAAAGAGCACAGATCCTGTGGCTCATGAGCTCCAACGCATGAAGCATGTTGTCAGCTTCTCGACGGAATGCTCGCAAAACTGCCAATTTGGATGAGATCAAGATTCGGATCCTGTTTTGCATGACCTAGTCGGGTTTGGTGTACTCAAGAAGCATGTGTGGGGACCGGTAAATCTTCACTAATGTCCAGTAAAGGACCTCCTCTACTCCAAGTTCACCTTCTGCCCTTGCAGCATATATATCCTCGCAAATTGCCATCAACCTATCACAAGCCAAATATCTCCTGCTCAATATGTGTTGTCACTATACTGACAGATGATTTATCCAACATCTTTTATAAAACTTTTTCTATAGGGAATTTACATAATTCAGAAAAGTAGTACTTCCAGATTTGGGTAAATGAGAATTGAAAGAAATCTTCAGTGAAGGTAACACAAGCATAATGGTTGCCAGTTATTGCAATACCAGAGTTTCATTTTCGAGAGAACTGCTACGACAGTGGGAATTTGGTGCGGTTTTTACTTCAGCTTGACCTTTTCTTTAACTTTTAGAGTTCAATTTTGTTTGATGTTAAGCACCTCAAATACTTAAAACTATATGAATGTCAATATCTCTACTCACCTTAAAGCTCTTCAAAATGTTTTAAAGTTAAATTATAATTAGGGTGTAGGCTTTTTTAACGCCCATTTTGGCTAAAACCACCATTTTAAAATTAATTGACCAAATCACCCTTTCAACGAAACAAATATTTGTTATATCTGTCTCACATATAATTACCTCTCTAGCGTGCATACCAGGTAATCCAAATTGAATAATCATGTCATATCACTGAGAATCAGATAACCACATTCTCTATTGTATCCCAAATCGGGCTATTTAGCTTTACTTCTTGTGCACATGAATTCAACCAAAGTCAAACTAGAAACACGAAAAAAGGAAGAATGAATAACAAACCTCCTTGCTAGCTCTCAATGATGATGTCTTATTCATCTTCGAATCGGCTCATTTCCACTAAATCTTGAGCATTATTCTCGCTGGGATTACTATGTTTTCAAGATTACACATAACAAAAAATTTACATTCTGAATTTGATTTTTCTCTATATATTCTTCTTTCAATGAGTTGTTCCTCCTTTCAGTGAATAAATAAAATTTCCTTCTGTTCTAGGTTCAAAGAGTAAAAAACAAAAAATAACTATGAAGAGTAATTTCTGTTTAGAGGATGATTTGGTCAGCTAACTAGAAGGGGTGTATTTTAGCCAAAAATGGTGTCGAAATAGCCCGCCCTTAAGATATTGGTTTTGGAAAATTTGGACAAGGCTTTTGCTTTGGCTTAAGGAAACAACACCTCATCCATCTTTTTGCTTTCTTCAGAGACAATAAATGGAGAAAGGAAAAAGTATATACATATGGAACTGGCACTCTACCAAATACGGCATTGCTATTTGAAAAGCCGATAAAAGATTAGACTTGGACACGTATTTCCTTGTCCCAAACAAAAATAAACCTCAACTAAGACGGACTGTAAATTTGTGAAACCTACAATGCATAAGTATTCTTCAAAAGTAAGATTCAATTGTCTTCACACATTATTCTCGAGAACAGTGCACTCTTAAAGCAATTGATTTATTGGCAATTCAAAAAAGAAAAAAAAAATCTGCTTCTAAAATTTAGACCATTGCTCTTAAAGCTGACATTCACAATGCAAGGTTGGAGCGAAAACACACCAATATACATCTGGACCCTACTTATGCAAGAGTAGCATTATTTCATAAGGGAAGTTCATTTCGAACTCATTCACATTTTTATCGAGTGAAATAATATAATCTTAATGACAATAATGACAACCGACATCCATCATACCACATAATGTTATCAGCATATATGGGAATTAAAGTGATGAGAAAATAGAAAGAAGGCAAAATGGAAATATACTACCTGTCGCAGGAAGGTAGATTTTCATAGGGAATTCTCATTCTCAAGTCAGCACACTGAAGTCTGATAAAGCGACCGACAGCCAGCACAAAAGTAATATAGAGGCCCCAGATGCTGAACTTGCTAAGCGTGTCACCAAGGATACCCTCTGAAACATATATTCAAGAAACTTGTCACGCAATATCATGGTGGTTCTCTGATTCACTAGTGAAAACAATCTATACTTTTATGACTTACGGGGGGGTGTTTCTTCAGACACTATAATTGCCATTGGTCCCTTCAATCCTCCACACCCACTGACATCTGATGAATTTATATCATGGAAGGACCACCACTGCCGTTCAGCACGATTCAGGACAAGGTCTGCGCTAACTGCATTAACCTAATAAGTTATGGTGCATCAGTTGTCTTTGAAATTCAAATCAATATGCAAGTACAAGCCCAAAGAGAAGAATAAAGATATATAAGCTTTCCTGGTTGCCATGTCTCACATCATCAGTTTTAATCCTAACAGAATCACCATTGGCACAAACAATTGAGGTTGCAACTATGCTGAAAAATTACTGCAGTAATTGAATCCACTACCTAGCTAAAATTCAAGAAAGGATGGGCTTGCCTCTTTCATTTCATCTAACTTCATGATATGATTGAGCACATCTTTGTGAATTTGTTAATTTGATCCTGATGGGTTCAATGGAGTGGAGACATCATGAGCTACACATGTCAACTATATTGGTTCCATGTTTAAACCACCATTGCTTGGGAAAGAGATGATCATTTTTGGTGAAATTTGCTAAAGAAAAATGAGTACATGTAATGAAAAGAAACTCTTTCGATCACATCTCCCATTCAAGAAAGTTCATGAAAGATTTCCTCCCTTCCCCCCCCCCCCCAAAAAATATTCTTTTGACAAAGAATTTGCCATTACCCACTGCCAGAAGTGAAAGAGAAAAAAGCTTCCATGACCCATTGTCTTTTACAGAAAATTCAAGCCACATGATGTGGTATGCACTGTAAGATTCCCAGAGTTCTCCTATGTGAAACCATGCATTTATCAATCAGCAAAAGATTGTATATACGATGGCGGGTGTCCCATGAATCTTAGTGTCATATCCTAGAGGGATGTAGTTATACATCTACCCCAATATTGCCTTTCTATTCTAGAACAACTTCCACATTTTTGGGCTATAACCAATATGTTAGCGCATGGATGATCACAGCTCTCTCTAATAACTCAAGCTTTTGAATATAGAACAATGCAAGAACAGAATGGATCTGGACCATCAAAAGTATCAGTTTACAAGCAAATTTTTCTTTAAGCTGGAGTCGCCTGCATCATTCTCACATTCAATTGCCGTAAAATAAAGTAAAATTGCATAATCAACTTGCATAAAGCAATAATAAATATTCTTTTTGTGTGAATATTCTTAAAATAATGTTAAGGTGGATGTGTGGTCATACAAGGATGGAGAAGATAAGGGATGAAGATATTCGACGAAAAGTTGGAGTAGAACCGATGGCAAAAAAGATGAGAGAACATAGATTGAGATGATTTGGGCATATTCTTCGAGGATCCCTAGATGCTCCGGTAAGAACAAAAGTTCGCTACCGAGAGCATAACACGAAGAAAGGAAGAGGTCGGCCGAAACTTAATTGAGGAAAGTAGTAAAACAAGATTTAATGGAGTGGGAAATAGATTGGCGTACGGTTTTTCTTAAGAAGGAGTGGAGGAAGGCTATAATATTGTGGAGGAGCAAAATTCCCATGTCTCTGACTGTCCTTTTTAGTCATTTTCCCATATATATATATATATTTGTTTATTTATTTTTATATATTTATCTCTTTTTTCCTCGATCTGTCATGCTTTTATTTTATGTATCTTTGGGGTTCATCGACCGCCGACCCCAACTAGCTTGAGATAAAGGTGTTGTTGATGTTGATGTTGTGAATATTCTTAAAATCACGGCTCTCTCTAATAACTCAAGCTTTTGAATATAGAACAACGCAAGCGCAAGAACAGAATGGATCTGAACCATCAAAAGTATCAGCTTACAAGCAAATTTTTCTTCAAGCTGGAGTTGCCTGCACCATTCCCACATTCAATTGCCGTAAAATAAAGTAAAATTGCACAATCAACTTGCATAAAGAAATAATAAATATTCTTTTTGTGTGAATATTTGTTGAAATGGCTGAATATTCTGTAATTTAATACCTAAAGTAGGCTTCTTACCTAATTTAGGTGTATCTATACCTAACTTAGGTTCCCTACCTAACTTAGGTGTATCTATACCTAAATTAGGTCTCTTACCTAACTAGATTAGGTTTCTTACCTAACTTAGGTCTCTTACCTAACTAGATTAGGTTTCTTACCTAACTAGATTAGGTTTCTTACCTAACTTAAGGTTTCTTTCTCTTGTATATATATTCACTTTGTAAGAACCCAATATATTGAAGAAAATATAGATTCTTTCTTCATGGTATCAGAGCTTTAGGCTCATTTTTCTGGGATAGTGTTGCAGTTGCAGCCTTCATTGCTGCAATAATCTTCCATTCTCAGCCGTACTACTGACTTATCCAGCCTTCATCGCTGGTTCTACTTTTTGCAGCCTTCATTGTTGCATTAATCTTTCAATCACAGCCTTCATTGCTGGATTATTTTCACAACCGTCATTGTTGTGATCCCTTTAGCTATATTTTTCCCACTTCAAGCTTGTCTAACTTTTTTGCCCTAAAACCTCAGTCACTTGAAGCCTTCGTTGCTTCCGTTTTGCTATTCCTTTAAAGTGAAGAGGAAGAATGGATGCTTCAAAGCCTACTTGGAAGGATAACCGAAATAGTATGTGGTGTACCCACTGTAAGAGGCCAAGGCATACAAAAGAGCGTTGCTGGAAACTGAATGGCAAACCAACAGCATCTATTGCCCAAAAAGGTAGTAATGCAAGTGCTCTTTCTGGATTCTCTACTGCTGCACCTTGGATTATTGATTCAGGTGCCTCTGACCACATGACAAGTCTTCACTCTCTATTCAAATCCTATTTTCCTTGTCCAGGTAATCAAAAAATCCGAATAGCCGATGGTAGTTTCTCACCCATTGCAGGGAAAGGCTCTATAAAAATTTCAGATTCTATAGACCTTCTGAATGTCCTACATGTTCCTAAACTTACTTGTAACCTTTTGTCAGTTAGCAAATTGTCTAAAGATTCTAATTGTCGTGTCATTTTCTTTGACTCCTATTGTGAATTTCAGGAGAATGTTTCGGGGAAGACGATTGGCAGTGCTAGAATGGTTGATGGTCTCTACTACTTTGATGAGTTCGTCTTCGATAAAAAAGCTCAGGCATGCAGTACTTCCTGTTCATCTCCTGTCCAAGAACAGATCTTACTTTGGCATCATAGGCTAGGACATCCAAGTTTTGAATATTTAAGACATTTGTTCCCGTCTTTATTTAAAGGTGTAGTTATGTCATCACTTCATTGTGAAAGTTGCCTTCTTTCTAAAAGTACTCGAGTCCCTTATACTACAAATCCTTATCGTGCATCCAAACCTTTTTACTTAATTCATAGTGATGTTTGGGGTCCCTCACCTATCACTACTATGACCGGAAAAAGATGGTTTGTGACTTTCATTGATGATCACACACGCTTGACTTGGGTCTATATGATGAGTGCCAAGTCTGAGGTTGAGAAATTGTTCAAGGATTTTTATCACATGGTTGCAAATCACTTTCAAGCTCAAATCAGCATTTTGCGGACTGACAATGGCACAGAATTTTTCAATCAGTGTTTGGGGGCATTTTTGAGGGAAAAAGGTGTACAACACCAATCCTCTTGTCGGGACACACCCCAACAAAATGGTATTGCTGAAAGAAAAAACAGACACCTTCTTGAAGTAGCTCGTACTCTAATGTTTTCTATGAATGTTCCTAAGTACTTATGGGGTGAGGCTGTATTGACTGCATCATATTTAATAAATCGGATGCCTACTCGGGTTCTTCGATTTATCACACCTTTAGAGTGTTTCAAAAAGGAATTTTCAACAGCCCGTATTCATTCAGATTTGCCTTTAAAGGTATTTGGTTGTACTGTTTTTGTTCATTTACCTGCTCCCTTCCGGTCCAAGCTTGATCCTAGAGCTGTGAAGTGTGTTTTTATTGGATACTCTCCAACTCAAAAGGGCTACAAGTGCTATGATCCTCAAACCAAAAAAAATTATGTTAGCCTTGATGTCTCGTTTCTTGAACTACAACCTTTTTTCCCAAAAAAACTTCTTCAGGGGGAGCGGGATAATGAAGATAATTTTTTGGGACCATCTCTCCCTAATCCGGTCCCGATTTTGACTCCAACCGAATCTATTCTATCTCCTGTGTCAGTCCAAACACCTTCTCTACCAAAAAGTATTGATGTTTCAAGGATAGGGGGAGAAAAAGTATTAGATTCTGAGTTTCAGGTTTATTCTAGAAGAAAGACACTTCAAACGGCAAGAGACCATCTCATTCTCGAACCACACCAATCTGAAGCCTCGAAAGATGACTCCTCTCATCCTTCCGGTAATTATGATCTCACTTTACCTTCAGTATCTTCTTCTGATTTGAATCCTTCTACCCTTGATATTCCTATAGCACTTCGAAAAGGGATAAGGTCTTGTACTCAGCACCCTATTGCAGATCATGTGTCCTACAAAAACCTATCACACAACTACAGAGCATTCATCGCAAATCTATCTCACATATCTGTTCCTAGAAACATTCAAGAAGCCTTGAATGATCCAAAGTGGAAAGTGGCGGTAGAGGAAGAGATAGGGGCACTTGAGAAAAATGGCACTTGGGAGTTTGTTGATTTACCAAAAGGGAAGAAGATAGTTGGCTGCAAATGGGTGTTTACAGTAAAGTGTAAAGCAGATGGAAGTGTTGAGAGGTACAAGGCCAGACTTGTGGCAAAGGGATTCACACAAACTCATGGAGTTGATTACCATGAGACATTTGCTCCAGTTGCCAAGGTAAATTCTATTCGGATTTTATTATCCTTGGCTGCTAACTTTAATTGGCCTTTATATCAGTTGGACGTCAAGAATGCTTTCTTGAATGGTGACTTAGAGGAAGAAGTCTTGATGGATATGCCACCTGGTTTTGAGGAAGAGGATGGCAAAAAAAGAGTTTGTAGACTAAAGAAAGCGTTGTATGGACTGAAGCAATCACCCAGAGCATGGTTTGAGCGGTTTGGGCATGTTATAAAGAAACTTGGCTACTGCCAAAGTCAAGGAGATCATACCCTGTTCTATAAACACTCAAAGGATGGTAAAAGTGCTATCTTGATTGTTTATGTAGATGACATAATATTAACCGGAGATGATGTTAGTGAACTAGAAGATCTCAAAAGGAGTTTGGCCGCTGAGTTTGAAATTAAAGACTTGGGTACTTTGAAGTATTTTCTTGGTATAGAAATTGCAAGGTCTAAGGAGGGAATATTTGTTAATCAACGCAAATATGTGCTCGATTTGCTAAAAGAGACAGGTTTACTTGGGTGTAAAGCTGCAGATACACCTGTGGAACCCAACATGAAGCTAGAACCTGCAAAGAATGAAGAAGTAGTGGATCGAGAACGATATCAAAGATTGGTGGGGAGGCTGATTTACTTGTCTCACACACGGCCAGATATAGCCTTTGCAGTGAGCATGGTAAGCCAGTTCATGCATTCACCAGGTCTAAAGCATTTTGAAGCTGTTTACAGGATCTTGCGATACTTGAAGGGATGTCCCGGAAAAGGTTTGATGTTCAAGAAGCAGGGACATCTACAGGTCGAAGTATATACTGATGCAGATTGGGCCGGGAGTATTTCAGATAGGAGGTCTACTTCTGGTTATTGCACTTTTGTTGGTGGTAATCTCGTTACTTGGAGGAGCAAGAAGCAGAATGTGGTGGCAAGGAGTAGTGCTGAAGCCGAATTTCGATCTGTAGCTCTTGGTATGTGTGAGGTGATGTGGATTAAAAGGATTCTGGAAGAACTGAAATTTTCAGATTCCCAACCAATGAAGATCTACTGTGACAACAAAGCAGCAATTTCAATTGCACATAATCCGGTCCTCCATGATCGTACAAAACATGTGGAGGTGGATAAACATTTTATTAAAGAGAAGCTGGACAGTGGACAAGTGTGCATGCCATATATTCCAACAAATGAGCAGGTTGCTGATGTACTTACAAAAGGGCTACATAAGAAGCAGTTTGACAGATTAATAAGCAAGCTGACGATGGATGATATTTTCAAGCCAGCTTGAGGGGGAGTGTTGAAATGGCTGAATATTCTGTAATTTAATACCTAAAGTAGGCTTCTTACCTAATTTAGGTGTATCTATACCTAAATTAGGTCTCTTACCTAACTAGATTAGGTTTCTTACCTAACTTAGGTCTCTTACCTAACTAGATTAGGTTTCTTACCTAACTTAAGGTTTCTTTCTCTTGTATATATATTCACTTTGTAAGAACCCAATATATTGAAGAAAATATAGATTCTTTCTTCAATATTCTTAAATTAACGCTAGAAGCGCACGTCCAGCTAATTTCCTACATGCATCCTAATTTTATTGAGTCAGTCAGAAAATAAATTGTACACCTGCATTTCACCAATTTAGCTTATGACGTAATAGTTCGAAAGATATCATACATAGAGCACAGATGAACCATGCAAAATGCACATTCAATGATGGGATGATTGCACAGATATAGGCATGTACTGTCCGTGGTTTGTTGCAGTTTCTGGTTGTAATTTTGCGCGCGCGCGTGCACGTGTGTGTGTGCGCGCGTGTGTGAGCGAGAGCGAGAGCGAGAGAGAGAGAGAGTCTGTAGGTAAACAACTGACCAATGGCTGACTAACCAACTTACCTCCTGTTCAAGAGGTCTGACTTCGCCGGAACCTGTGACACGGAAGTACCTTGGATAGATATTATATATTCTAAAGCTGTTGCTGGAGCCATTGAGGACCTTTTGGATATTTTCTCTATTTGGAAGATCCTGATGATCAACAGGTCTCTCATACTTGACAAGTTCCTTTCCTTTGGGTCGGTTCCTAGTAAGTACCCAGGTAAACGATATACCCATGTCCACATCATGTTCAAGGGACTTGGAAAATCCAGACTGAACAACATTGGGGACAAGCCACAACTCGCTTGCATCAGCTTGGCAGCATATCAATTGGATATCATTCTTATCAAAGGTATCCAAGTAACCTTCAGGATCGAGATCAACATCAGTGTTGAGCTCGTACCATTGGAGCTTCTCACATAGAGTGGTTTGATACAAAGTTAACCTTCCACGGATGGTCTTGATATCAATCTGAACGCTGGCATCTTTGATGGGATTTGCAATATTAGTCGGGTTACCACTGCTGTACATCTGACAAAGGCAAAGGGGAAAAGTCACTCGAGGGTACTTCATCTACAACAGCAGTGTCTTTTACCGACAAGTTGTGAATGTATATTACGAGAACTGTAAGATAAATAACTTCACGTAGAGTTAACAAGCTTCCGATGTCTTACCAGCATAGGGGCCCAGATAACACATATCAATATGAAAAATAGGCAGATGCCACTGCAACATTTGGTCATTTTGGTCTGTTTCTCTCCTTGTTTGTGCTTGGCTCGATTTAAGACTGCATCACACTTGACCAGGTACAGGCTCGCATAAATGTCCTCCAACTAAGAGAGAAGGCATTGAATCAGTCTAAGCACCATACACACATGCAAGTTCCATTAAATAGCCTCAGCAGTAATTATGTTAATAATAGTTAGATTGTGAAACAAAGATACTTTCACATTATATGGAAAGAAGAGAACTAAAACCACAGAGCAACAACATTCTGTCAACAGTAAAAGAGTTCTCAGATTATAATGCAGCAAGAGGCACTGGATAAAATTTACTCCCTGAAGAAAGATGTATTCAATACCACAATTATCACCATTAGCACATAAGCATCCAATTGTTCTGTTTGAAATCCTTAAACGTGTCTACAGATGATTTCATGGTTGTTATCTTCATGACATTCCCCCTTTACTACAATCACATAAATAAATGATAAGTCCAGAAGATAATTCAATTAATAGCAAAGCCCCCATGATTATATTCCTTTATGTTGTTCTCACTTCTCAACTATGTGGACGATGGAAAATTGGTAAAAGAAGAGAATAAGACGAAGGGGCCGTCCTATGGCAGCAGATCTTTAAGGCTTGTCTAGAACACTACCAGATATGGAAAAACTAGGGTGGAGCGGGAAAAGAACTTGAGTTAGCCATCACGAATGAAATAAATTGTGAATCAAAGAGTTAACGTTCAACCTAGAGGCAAAGGGGAGAAAGAAGAAGGCAACAGCAGAAGAAATGCTTTACATTCCATTCTCGTACTTTCTAGAGCGATCTTGGGGTCCTATAGAACCAACTAAGACACCTAAAAGGTGTTCATGCAGCCTCTAAAACTGTTCCAAAGCTAAATATCAGCTTAATCATCCTTATACCGGAGGTTCTATAAGGATGGAAGAACTAAAAGAAGGTGAAGCAAGAGTATGCAAGCTTCATCAACTTGTCAAGGGATGTCTTTTTCATATCAAGAGTCGGTCACCCAAGTGAAGTCCAGACTATGTAGTGGTACCTCAAATCCTGGAACCAATAGCCACCGTGAAAAGAAAATAATAGAGACAACAGAAAACTGGCATTAGTGAAAAAGTACGACGCAAAACTTGTCATGTTATTCCACTATCTAAAGTCAACTGCCATTAGAAGTTCACTGCCCTATGTTCTGAGGTATCACAACATGATTCGCCAAGTAATGAGATTCTATAGCTACATAAAAAGTCTCGCAATGGAGTACACATGGTGAGATTGACAATCAAGCACCCAGGTAATGTAATTATATAATTTCTTCTTGCCGAAGAACAATCAAGTGCTCCTTTTGTTTTCTATATCATTGAGTGAGCTTAATTTGATCCAAGTTACCTGAGACTAAAATAACGGCATGGAATTTATGCACGTCACTACTCAAAACAAAAGAAATTAGCTCAAGCAACAAGATCAGAATCAGGACACACTCAGGTGCCCTTTTGTTTCTCAGGGAAAGGAAAGGAAGTGGGGGTGTGAAGGGAGAGAGACTCACCTTTAGCCAGTCGTACATAGTCAAGGATGTGGTTGTGCATGACCAGTCCAGCACACATCTTAACTCATAAAGGAATGGCAAAGCACGGTACAGCCGATAGCCTAAGTAATTTACCCGAGAGACTCGACTGGTCAAAAACTGTCGATACAAGGTGCTTTGATGAGGAATGCCATAGCGTACTTGTATGGCTTGCAGTGACAAAGAAACAGATTTTGCTACATATATAGCACAGAGAGCTAAAACTCCAGCTTGTTGCTGGGAAGGCCCCAAGCGCCAGGCATACTCAGTTACTGAATATGTGAAAAGAATGAGACTAAAAAGATAAAAGATCACTTTCCCCACTGCATATGAACAAAGGTAAATTACGCGGTCAACCACGATCATGAAGAAGATTATCTGCAAGATAGAATGTAATGCAGTAAGAAGTAAATTGACATGTCAAGCCCAGAAGAATGCTAGAATATAATGACTGAAGTGTCACAACTTCAATTGACTCTGCTAAGTAGGCAAAGAATACTCAGAAGTCAGAACAGATGTCATATACCAGTAAAGAACATTATTAGCCATCTAACTCGCCGATTAATGAAGAAAAACATTTAGGCCATTCTAGAGCACAGAACTTCAGATTTTAGGTGTACTTTCAAAGTCTTCAAATCTCCAATCTACAAAAATACATTCCGTTGATACATTCGAGCTGCGTATAAACATCTACTTAAAATCCTTTGGAATAGACACAATCTTCACTGGAAAGAAAAGCTACATGGTGGTTAAAGAATGACTTACCATCAGTATAAAGACAAATTCCTTTGGAAATTGATCTTCGAGCTGAGATACATCAAGAAACTCACTTTTATTTTTTATAACAGATTGATAAAAAATAGCCACCAAAAAGAAAACTGTCAGATCTGCACCAAAAATGTAGGCATACAGATCAATTTCTCTTTTGCCGCCACCTATTACAGAAAGTATGCTATAAGGGAATCCCATTTCTTCAACAAATCCAGATTGCTGTGCAAGCATGATCTCTTTTGCTACATCACTTGCAGGAGTTAATGACCTGTACCATTCTGCTGAAGCACAACCGGTTGGAGGTGAGGCATATGTCACCTCAAAAACCGCCAAAGCTATATGCCCCTTTTCTTCACTTCTTTCAATGCTTTGAACGTGAACCCTACTGGAAAATGGGCAAAGATTAGGATTTCTATCTGTGCATCTCTCATTGTGAACAATTCTCAGCAACTGGTTTATTCCAGATTCTATCCTCTCTGGCTGGATCCCATCATCAGGCCACGAACCAACATCCATGGACACCTGAACAAAGTAAGGTGGAGATTCTGCTCCCCGTATCAGCGACTTCCAGTACCAAAAGAAGTTCCTGATTGTCATTTTAACCATGTTTATCATGTGGCATAGCAGCTCTTCAGCTTTCTTGCTCAAGCTATCCCTGACCAGAACCTCTTTTCTGCACAGAGCATTCACTCTACGGCCGCTTACTTCAGTGGATGACATCCATTCACCATCCTTTGCAGTTATTGAGCTCTGTATAAGGGTAAATAGGTAGACAAGAAATAGCGGCAGTATCCCAATAACAAAGAAAGATGTCATTTTATGTTCAGGAAATCCCAATTCATGAAGGAGGCCCGAATCAGCAGTCCAGATATGGTGATGGACAACAATTTGGTAAAGATATTGAAGTAAAATATAAACTTCTGTGTAGATCAACATTATGACCCAGAAAATATAAGTGGGACCAGTATTTACACAAAGGGCATACAAAAAGAGTGCAGCAAGATACACCATTGACAGCAGGCTGAAGTTCCACAGGAAGACCAGAACAAAGCAACAGTAACACAAGATATCGTTATTGGACTGCATCTGGGACCATATATGAAATAATATCCTCCCTAGTTGGAGACTTGCAGCATCGGCACTCATATCAGATTGCAGAGATGAAGAACGATTCAAATCCATAAATCCCAGGTTTTGGCTTTCCATCTCTTCATACTTCCCATCTTCTTGTGCTGCGGGTTCATTGGCATCCATATCTTCAGGCTTGATGTTCAGGAAGGTAACCAGAGAACTAACTGCCTGGTTTCCAATAGATTGGACCTGGGAAACACCATCTCCTAAAAGCTGTACAGCAGAAACTATAGGGTTATCCTTAGCTTGACCTCTGACTCTCTCTTTCTTATCTGAATCATATAAAGAACCTCCACCATCCTCCTCGACCTCAGTGATCTCGCAATGGGAAAACTCAAATGAATGATCAGCTGAATTCATTACACGAGGACTTTCAGCATTCATACTAGCAGGAGAATCATAAAATTCGAAAGGAAATACAGACTCCTCACTGACAGCATGATCTTGTCTTCTCAGCAACCTATTCTCTTTATCCAAAATCCCAGAATCTTTATTTGAAATTAAAGAGCTCCTCCTCCTCCGGAGCCCTTCGCTACTTGGAGAAGTGCTGTCACAGTTTGCAGTGGAGATTCCATTATGAAGTTGAATTTGCAGGTTGAGCATCTCAGATTTCATTTTCTCCACTTGCATGTTTCTCTGGCGTTTCTTTTCCTCAGATTCACGAATATACTGTAGCTGAGCAGTCTTCCATGCAGCTTTCTTCTCTTGTTCACTTACGATGGTACCAATTTGTTCTGCTTCGAGATATCGGAAGACATAGTCGAATTCTTGGGAAGAAAACATATATGATTGCACTGACACAAGAATGAAGATAATGATCTCAACCAGTGCAGATCTTGCTGTGATGCGGAAACCATAATCGTACTTGTGAAAACCAATCACCTCAAATATATAATTGACTGTCTTGCATTTTTTGGCACAAAAATCTCCAACAAAAGGAGATTGATATGCAAGAGATAGAACAATAACTGCAAAGTTGTACATCCGCAAGAACTTGAAAATCCTGTTTCTCTTCTTCAATATTGTGAGTCTCATCCGAAAGAAAACCAGAGCAAAGGCAAGATATCCAAGATGCAAGATATCGTACTCCAGGGTCCCGGTAATTAAAACTAAAGCAAGCACAAGATCCAACAGATGGCAATAACAATATAGCCTCAGGTAGTCAAGAACTGTCCACATGCTCTTAGTTTCAAATGAAAGGTCTCTCCATACAAATATGTTTTTGCGTTGAGACATCACTTCTCTGTAAGTATATGACCCTGAAAAGCTGGACCTGTGATCGGCACGAAGTTTTAAACAAGCAAGCATGAAGACGATGAAGTAACTGATCAGGACACGAGAATCATCAATGGTAAGACCTGCATCAAAGTTGTGCATATATCGCGGATTTGAGAAAACACTTCCATAGAACTATTGAACAGAGAGGAAAGAAGTGAAAGTACTGGTAAACATGTAAGCAAAGAGACATCTGAAAAAGATCAAGATCGATATAAACTATGATGAGTTGATGCGCCTGTAACAAGCTTCTTCAGTATTAAGAAGAGAGAAATTCTCAACTGGAGAAAGTATCAAATTACCAAGAGGCCTTACCTAACCAACAACTTTCACAGTAATGTAAATGTGAGCTTGAACTTTGCGAGCAATCGTTGCAATGTACCTCAGCCTCGCTTGATGTCTGTGGATTGGCAAACAGTGTGCTCTTCCAAATGACAAAGTATTCAAGGACAAGAATGGACGCAAGCAAAAAGACAAGTGCCGGCCATAATTTGCGAATAACATTGCGATTTAGAAGTATGCAAGCAGCAAGAAGTGCAATATATAGCATAGAAATGGCATTTAATAAAGCAAAGCAGGCAAGGAGCAAGGCCACCATGTTTATCTCGAGGCCGAAGAGGTTAAACAAGTTCTCCATCCAGAACTTTATATAAACTATGAAGATTGTCTTCTGTGTTTCAAATCTCTCCCTTCTCATGGTGATAATTCTTTTCTTGTTCCATTTGTGGCTTTCGTTGGTGCTTCCCCAGATATATCCGAAGGAATATTTTCTAGCACTGCCACCCCCCGAGCCTCCTGCTTTGGGTGTATTATTTGATGCTTGAGAAAAACCAGAGGCTGAGGAAGAAAAATTGATTCTCACGCCCTCCTCTTCACAAGGAATTGCAGGAGAATCTGCAGTTGGCTTGCTTTCCCCATTCGAATTAGAAATATCCGTAAACACCTCTTCTGCTGATACAAACAAAGGGCAAGGTTCTTCGGTGCGATCTTTGCTCAAAAAGTGAGTTGGCACCTTTTGCAACCAACGGAAGACATTGTATTGAAGGGTACAAGCAGATATCACCAGCACTTTCCCCCTTAAACCCAATTCTAGACCCCAAAAGCCTGACTGAAATAACTTAAAACCCAAGAAATTGGCCAAACTAAAGTTCTTTTGTCCAGGAAACATTCCTGCCTCGGCACCCAACATCTGAAAGAGATACTCTGTCATCACCAGAATTCCTGTATAAAGAAGGAATAACTTCGATGGGATTCGAGATGCTTTAGGTAAAATGGAACACGTGACAAGACCAAGCAAATAAAGGATGCCAAAGAGACTGATTGGTGACAAAGATGCATAGAACACTGCTATATACACTATCTTGTCACTGTGCCAAATGAGGAGCCTCTTCATAAATCCAAGTGCTCCAGATTCCATAAGTTTGGAGTCATCAGATTGGATATACTTGCTCTGTCTCCTCTCATAGCTGTAAAGCTGCATCACAATCAGGATTGCAAGAGACTGCCAAATATTCTGCAATAGCGAAGCTTCTGGGTTGTAGGCCAAGTAAAACTGAAGATCGATCAACCCCGACATCCACATCTCAAAGGTGGAGAAATTGCTCAAGCTGTATATGAAGATAAACACAGCGATTGCATATGCTTTTAACGGAAACCAAAGGCGTCTTCTCGTCCTTTCAACAAGTTGTCTTCCTATAATCCAACATAGGAGGAGCAAAATGTAGCCAAACGATATGTAGTTGGGTGTCACCAAGTAAACTGTTAGGAGGATTGTCAAAAAAGCAATATACGTGCCACACGAGCGATATACAGATAGAAACTTCTGCCCAATTGCACCGAGAAACAATGCGATCCTTCTCTCTGGAAATTGAAAGGAAATTACATTTCAGAGGTACAAACTATAAATACCTGTTGTATAAATTAGAAAAACAGTAGAAAAAACCATTCCCGTAATCTCTACTAATGAATCTGGTATCCTGAACAGTGCAGTGCATAACTAGTCAAAAGTCCTCCACCATAAGTAAATAGAAAAAGTCCAGACATTACTCGCATGCTATTAAACTAGTGGATAATTAATTTTCATGCAGAAACTCCTTGGGGGTATAAAAGGGATGTGCTGGGGTGTGAGGGATTTTGGCGGAGAATGGTGGGCTTGATATTAGATCCAGAATTTAACTATCCCCATGCATCTTTGTTATGGTGGTGCACAAGAAAGCTTGCTGTTCAAATTCCTGCTACTGCTCTACATGGAGTACAACTGCATGGCCTCCAGAAGTCTACATATGAGTAAACTCGAGAAGAAGTACAATATACAATTATCACTGCACTTGAAAAAAATTACTTCATTTGACAGTTGTCCCAACAATTCTAAGGGAGACTACACTTTCAGAGTGCTCTTGAATGTGTCAAAAAGTAAACTTGAACCCCATTCTTGCTGAATGTAAATGAGTAACAAAGTATACCAGAGGAAGCGTTTCCTTGGGTGCATCTAGTGTTTCGAGAAGCATACACGGATAGCAAAACTGATTTGCTCAGACCAGCTTTCAAAATCCCAAATCCAATTGGGGTGCTAGGCGAATGTTGCACAACGGCTGAGAAGGAAAATAGCATATCGAAACCATGATTATGGATTGCGCAGAAGCAAGCAAGCAGAGCAATTTCTAGGAAGTCCCAGGAACTGTCACGATCCAGAAGACCTGCAGCAATTTACCCAGCCAAACCCACCAAAACAAAATAACAAAATCAGACTTGCAACAGAATATAGACCAATCCAATAATTGGCAACTTAGAAGAAAGAACAGGTGTAAAAGTGAAGCTGGAAACGTTTGCATACCTAACTGGGAGAGAATTTGCATGCTCAATGAGGATGTATCCTCTAGAGTTCCAGAAATCAAACCAATCCGAAGAATGTAAAGCAGAGCAAAATGAGCCTCGCAAAGGAGAATTAGGGATTGTCGTATCTTTCTGCCGATCTCATGGCTCAATAGATACATCAGAAAAAATATCACTGAGGCAATGATCAGAAAGACACAGGAATTAGCGAGATTCTGGAAATATATCTCACATAATAAGCATTCCAAGAGACTGAGGAATGAAAGATGTTTAGATGATGTGAGAACTCAATCAAATTGCATATAAAAGCATAAAGCAGTTACTTACTATAGACAGCATGGATGAAGCCAGGTTTCATTGCTATCAGAAATATCAAAGCCAACATGATAGCCCGTGAGCATTTTCGTAGTCCCCAAGCAACAGTAGCCACAATCAATACTTTGGTATCCTCTACTGTATTCAAAAGAGATAACCTCAGAAGACAGACTGGAAGATATATCCATTTCAGGATGTTAAATAGCAAAACATGACTTAAACGAGAAAAGTCTGGAAAATCGAAATGTGTAGCTAAGTATGACATGGCAAAATAAAAACAGGGATACTGAGGTACTTGTGTCCAACATGGAGGAATAATAATAGCATAGCATTGTTATGCCGGCTTCATTTAATACACAATGCCCCACTACCCAAACACATACATCAATGGTGCTATAATATCATAAACCTAGATGAAGTAGATCACCGAACTTCAACAGAAGAGAAATGAACCAGCAATCCTCATTACCCCATTTTTCACCTTATCCCATAGCGTTTAAAACACTTTATCTTACTTATTGAAGTATTCTTGCTTCCTAATCAGTCTTAAAGCACTCAATTTGACCATCGACATCATTTTAGGCAAATCAGGATCACATTTCTAACAACCAATATTCTCAGCCATAATTCCGACGCATAAGTTTGTAGATAAGCTGAATTAAGTTCCTTATCAGGAGCAAGATGTATGAAAGCACAAGACTTTCATTAAAACAGTGACAACAACATCAGATACTAGTTTCCCTGAAATCGTGACCAGGCAATTGTCAACAAGACTCCATATTGACTGCACCCGGATATGATGCTATGCATTAAGATCATTACATGACTCAAAAACAGTTTTCACACAAAGTAGCACTCACAAATGAAAACATGACAGATAGATAAACATGCTCATCATTCATAAGTTCGACATGAAGTCTCCTCAACATCAGATAAGGACCTTTTCCTCTACCTGGAGTGGGATAAATGAATCATCTTACAAGGTTACGCAATAATCAACATTGTTTGTGCTTTAAGATCCTTCTAAAAATGTTCATTCTAAAGGGTTCATCTTCATATCCTTTCAACATTTCCCTCCTATAAAGTCATGTCTTCTCATTGAAGAATCTTGAGCTCATCCTCGCACAACGGTCGCTTTTGTATTTCTATCATTGTATCCTCAATTTTGGACCCCACCCAATATTCCTGGAATACACATTCTTAGACTATTTTCTCTGATCTCTCGTATTTTAAACCATCACAATCGAGGATACGTTTATTCACGTGCATCGTCTAACTAAGATAAGTGTACTCTTCCCAAACGCACCAAACACATGATATCAACACAATAATTAGCTGAGGAAATTTATTACAAACTACTTATCGAGAGGTTTATTAACATTCAGGAACATACTCCCCTGACTGAAAATAAATATGCCATACAACTGCAGGTATTCCTCTCTAGAATGTAATGAACTTGTCTGGTTATTGACTTACAGCATTAATATCTGATGCTTCCGTATTTTGCAACACGTGACAAACAAGGTCCACCTTTTACAGACTTTTCAAATGCCACGGCACATAATTCACATTCATCTCTGTTGCTAGTAAAAAATTAAATGTTGAAAACAAAAATGACTACACCAGGAAGAACAACAATGCATAGGGTTCATGCACGCAAATGTAAAGTAAACTATCAAGCTAAAGCAATTGCATTACATGATGATAATACGGCAAGGATGAGTAGCCAATCCCCATAATGAAATAAATAACAGTACTCCTCCATCTCTTCCCAAAATTACCTTCTCCATAAGAGTCATCATTTGGATGTCGCCCATACTCATCAGATAAGCTGAGGAAAACAGAGTTGTTCACAAGATTTCCCAAGGCGACTAAAACTCCGAGGCAGAATTGAGCAAGAAGAAAGAATCCAGGAACTGGATAATGCCATAAACCAACCATCTCCCAGATATCCATGTCCTGAACAAGCATCAATAACTAACATCACTAGAATCTTCTAAGAAGAGGATGTACAACTTAATGCAAGATAGGGAGCTACCTTCCCAAGCTTCCCTTTCAAGAAGGCAAATGCTACATTGAATACGTATGTAGCCACAGCCCATAGGAGAATGAAGACCAGCAGAAGCCCATTTAATCGATGCAATCGAAACAAAGAAGGGAAGGCATAAACAATGTACCCAACGTATGCAAGTAAGCCGAAGGCACATATGCTGGCAAAATGGAAACTCCAAAATGAGAGGGCAAATAAGGAGACCTGTCATGTTCAACGACAAAGTTTTAGAGATATTCAACTAGAATACTGAAAAACAAGTGCACAAGCACCTAAGTGCTTAACCCTCGAGCACATATTTCGAAAATAGAAAACTGTAGGCAGGATATGGACTTCAGAGAAAATCACACATGGCATGCCTCAGACAAGCAACACCTCTAAAGTGAAAGAATCCCTGGAATAATGATATCAAATGAGAACTTTGACTGCTGTCAGTTTTGGACAGGCACCACATGGAATGTAAGTTGTGCAGTCCTGTCTTATTCCAAAGACAACTGGCCATCAGAATTGTCAGTGTATACCAAACGATTATCACATTTACTTCTGGAAAAAAAAAAACCACAATCATTTTCAGAGATGGTTGATGTAGATCTGGAATACCCTCACTTGGAGACATGCCTCCTGCTTTTGGTTTAAACACCGATTTAGTTTAATTGACTAACCATCATGTAGATAAAGCCTCTAATAGCTATCAGTTGAACGCTAGTGAGTAGATCATCAGCCGAATGATAGACGTTTAAATTAATCACTTTAAAGCATTCTAATTAATATTTCTTTCCTAGCAAATTTTAATCTTTCCAAAACCACTTAGCATGTGAGTTTAAGGATTGAGATTCAAGCCAGCATAGGAAGTTAGGACCACACATAACTAGAACGGGAAAAAGATGAAATCTTTTATCCAATTTGAACAATTTAAAGATGGAAAAGGATTGCTGGATCGATGGCACATGTATTTCTAATGATTTTAGTCTATTTAATAGAAGAAGTGGCACGATAACCCAGAAATCATTTTGCCTGTTAAAAATTAAAGTCAGCATAGTGACTGATAGGCTCCATTTTATCAGCAACAAATACATCACACAAAACGCTGAATTGGTCAGTATTATTAAAGACATGACCTTTTACAAGAGTGAAAGCAAGATAAAAGCAAATTAGTCTTCGAAAAAACAAAAAGAACTCATCTATTCTAATATGGATTTCCTTCCTATCATATTTCCCATCCGAAAGAAAGCCAAGAACAGCTAATTATAATGATTATGTTAAATACGAAACACTATTGCATAGGATAAACAAAGATTTTCCTTAAAGAGGATTTAGTCAACATTAAGAATTGATATTAAAAGTTACAAAAAAAGGATTGAAGACAATTATCATGCGTATTATCACAAAGAGACAAGTTGAGAGCACAATAAAATAGAAGTTTTAGCAATGTGTACCGGGAAACCGTATGTGAAAAAATTGATACTGAAGGTTCGAAAAACTGATCCCCTCAATAACACATTGGTATGCCTCACGCCAGATCTGTAATTTGACAATATAATTCATCAATTATAAAGCTATTTCAAGCCAAATGCGGCATAAGAATATTCCAAAGTTCAAACTGTCTGCTCCTTAAGAGACAGTTAGACAAACGGAAGCAGCAAGACTTTGATCTCCAGTTAAAGGAGGTAGAGACAAAGTCATTCAAGAGATTATATAATAATAAATTCAGTTTACAACTATCACTTCTATAAGTTAGCTACTACCCTCCCATGGCTCGATTATTACAAAGAAGCATCCATCACTTTCAATGCCATGTATGCTTTCAATCTCCACTTCGCATTCCACTTAAGAAACAGAGAGATCAGGTTAGAATTCCTTTTCCAAAATCTTTTGAATGCACCTAAAGGTTAAGATTATCCAACTTAAAAAATCGACATGAGATGTGAAATTACACTAGTGTCAATATTATTTGATGTCGCCTTTAGGTGCAAAGCCTCCCTTGGGAATCATGGATTTGGGCAGGTGATAATAACTCAAAGTTCACCTATCTAAACTCGGCAGCAAACACATGCTGCAACATATAATATGTTTTATCCATCTAGTGATTTCATGTAGGAACCTCTGAAGTCAAACAATAAACTGAGATAGATGCAATTCTCCTGGATTGAACAGATGCAAAATTCACAGACCTTGTGATAAGACTGAGATAAATTAGATTAGAAATACATTAGGCATGACCCATTATTGAGGTTGCTTAGATATAAGTTGCTATTACCCCACGGAACATCCACCACATCTAGAAACTTACTTGGAAGATCACAAAAACATCAGAGTATGCATAATGCGGCTGCAAGAAAAGCCTATTAAGCAGTACGAACGGTTAAAAGAATATTAAGAGGGAAAATATGGTGCAGAGTGTCAAATTTCATCATACACTATAAACCCCCCCCCCCCCCCCCCAAACAACCAAAAAAAAAAATCACAGATGCATGAAGAAGAGCTCAGGCAACACGTGGATATTGTTCTAGTTTGATTGTTATACCAGTAAAAAGCAGAAATAATCACTTAAAGTACAGAGTTTTACTGGGTAGAAAGCAAATAAGGAACTGTACCTCGACTCACGGATAAAAAATGAATTGGAAGGAAGAAGGTGCTCTGTCAAACTACTCTCATTTGATGATAGAATGAGATCCATCTCCTCTAAATTACATTTGACAAGGGATAGCTGCAGTGCAAAGGAAAGTACTTATAACACTCAAACAAGCAAACACAATCAGGGTTTTTACAAACGATTCAAAAATGGTTTAACTAGTTTCCAGTCATGAGAAAGCAAGCAAAGCCGGACCAGATTGTGACTTAAGTCAATTCTTGTTGTGAGTGAATATCTGCTGTACACATGATGCTCTTATATATTCACAGCCTTAATTATGTTTTGACCACTTGCTGCAACTTTAATTTTGTAATATGTTCCGTGTCCTATCCATTGTGCATGACTGTGATGTACCCACATTTTTGGGTCCATATTGATGCATCACTGGAAACATTGTAGGTATCCATCCTATGCTAGTTAAAGAGCTGAGATAAATGGTCCAACTGCAACTTCAAGGTCAACAAAACTACTGAAGCATTACAATTTTGTCATTGGCTAGATGATCTAACATCTCTCCAATTAAATGACTGAATGGAAGTGCTTCCCTTCCAAGTGGCCCAACAACTTGAGAAAGTTCACCCTTGTAAGGGCATAATACTCCCAAAAAAACACAAGAAACAGGCTATAAATAAAGTTTTTTCTAGAAAGACACATAGCTGAACCCGAATAAGATAAAAATGTAACACATGACAGACATCAAAACAATCAAATTGCCTCAACAAGGAACTATGTTACTAATCTGAACCAAGGAGACATTTGATCAAGGAACTCGAAGCTACATACCATCATATAGAAAAGAACAAGGGAAAGACCAGAACAAATCTTTGGCCACTCAGTAGAAGCGGATATTTTATATAAACCAATGAAGTCAGCTATCCAATTTGATATCTCAGGGAAGTCTACGGGGAGCTGATACACATAAAGCAGAACAATGTTGAATCCTGCATAAAGCTGAAGTGCCCTCCACCACCTTCAAAACCATGTAGTTGCAAAGCACTGGATTCAATAAGAGAAGGCATGTTGTGTAAATGGAATGAGGAAAAAGAAGAGAAGTGTCACTGAATCAGGCACCTGAATAGACCAAGAAAGTTGCTACTTAGAGACCAATCTACAAGGCCGACACAGCTGCCCACAAAAAATGGCAGAGAAATCCATGAAGGGTAGCTGATTCCCACAACAAGCTGGACGGCAGGCAACACCAAACAGAAAGCAATCCTCAGTCGGGAACCTATGATTTTGTAAGACAGACAGGTAAAAGAAAATTCAAGCAACCTTGTCAGTTGGAGGTCAAAAAACAAACTTAAAGACTGTTAATTTTTCTTACAAAAGCTTATCCCTTTTGTGGAATATTACTTCATCGAAGGAAAAGAATATACTCTTCTTACAACCAAAGCCAACATCACGAATCCATTATCAAGAGTGAGAAACCAAATTTAAGATAACATGTAACAGGATATCTGTTAGCTTAAGAACTAATGCTGCTAATGCACCAAAGAATATTTTTTGGTCAGATAGAAGCCCACTTGATGCAAGATGATTTGTATAGCTTCGCATGAATAACAGATTTGCACTATACCATATGTATCATCTATCATCTGGAGTTCCTCAGAAGCACTCGAGGGTCGTTAATTGACATGTACCTAAAACCATAGAGCACTAACAGTATGAATTCCAGCTAGATGTCTGGGCTATGTAGGCAAAGCAAGATTGCGCAAAACTTTCATGGTTTCAACATGTTGAACCCCTTAATATTGACCCGAGGATATCTGACAAACCAAAGAAAGTCCTAAGCTACCTCTTCTTGACGCTGTCTTGCTCTAGCAAAGCCATTAAGCCATACCTACGTAAAGTATGTATCAATAATCAACAGTTACAGCACTAGCCCACATTACCACAACAATCAGAAGCTCACTAACTTTCTATTACCTTGGCTCCTTAATGGTCTGCCTCCTATAAGGCATCAACACTGGACTCAAATTGCACCTTCTTACAGATGCATGAAATTAGATTGCAAAGTTCCAAAAAAAAAAAAAAAAAAAAACCACAGTCAAAGGTTTTTATTACAGAGTTTCCTCATCTATGGCTAGTAAGAATAATTATCAACAGATTGCATTTTAATTTCTAGGTCTTCATCTTTCTCGTAATCTCTACTGTATCAACCAAATTATATAACATATGTATTAGAACAGAGGGCTCTCCAAACTTGTAGCATTGACTGATAAAAGAGATTCAGCCATAAATATGAGGACATAATGGGATGAAATTCATCCTTATAAGCCACGGAAAATGCTTGTTTTTCAGTAGAATTGAATTTCACTATATATTCTCTAAACATTACATCAGCCACATAATTTTCAAGATGTCTCAGACAACGTTACAGAGGGTAAGTTATGAACTTGAGATGAGATGCTAATTGATTTATGAAGTCAAGAAGACATACTAAATTGTCTGCTTCAATTACTCACCCAAATGTTGAATAACAGACACAAAGCTCCCCCAACATGAATCTGGTGATACAATTTGACCAAACCTATTCCAGTTGATTTGGAGAAAAGCAACAATAACTGTTAAAAGGTGTAATGCCAAAAAGTAAATTGCTGAGGGATTTTTCCAGGAGTGGACTCTGCATACATAACAAAACGTGAAGAATGTCAGAAAAACCAGGGGTGATTTGTTAAAAGAGCAACAGACGCTAAAAATAACTCTCACGTTAGGAATCCAAAAAGCTTAGCCCATGAAGCATCCGCTTCGCTCCATCTTCCCCCATGAATAGCCCATACGATAAGAAATATTGATTCACAGACCATTACAAGTATGGAAAACACGATGATGGACCACAACAACCAGGGAGACCCATGACGACGAAAGCCTACAAGTAAAACAAAAGCCATGTTTGTACACGTAAAAATTCCAAACAAGCAACAGGTGGAAAGCTATTGCAACAAACTCATAAAGAGTTAAACAGGATTACTTTGAAGCAACAAAATTACTGAGAAATGAACATGACAAGGGCATTAAGATGCAAAAGTTTTGGTTAGAAGTGGAAAGACACTATGGGAGATTATAAGAAGTCATTTTTCATTAGCATGTGATACAAGAAATTTATGAACCATATGGATTTTGCAGTTGTAGTTTGTCATTCAAGAGCATCTCTTTCCTTAAAATGTCACATCATAAAAGACGGAAGAAATGTAGCTTACCCAATTTCGACACATTAAACTGAAACACGAGGAATGCAATCAAATCTGCCAGACATATCAAACTCCAGTTGATTAAAGCAGCTGCACCGCACGAAGTTGATAATATTAATATGGCATAATAAGCAAGCAACCATGCATACTGTAAGCTTCACAGAAAGGATTAAAAACGATGCAAAAAGGGAGAGTAATCATGGACTTTGCAAAAGATAGAAAAGGGAAAACAAGAAAGAAAAGGACAACCTGATTCTCTATTAGCGACAAATGAAAACGACCAGGAACTTAATCAGCAAATTGATTAGTGAAAAGTCCACTGTTAGAAGAAATAAAAGAAGAGAGTATATTAGAATTCACATGCATATGCAAGCAGGTATTTTCATTCTCATTAGCAAGCAGAGCCCATTGTTGAGCCTCGATGCCGGTTCCCTGAAATTCAATCTTTAATTTTGACAGACTTTCTAGTGGCGAGTCAACAAGGCAAACTGTGGATAGCATTCAGTAATCCCTGGCAAATCATTTGTTGACAGCTTAAAGATAGCCCAAACAACAGGTAACTATATCTGTCCTAAACAATAGCCTCAATGGTAGTTTCCAGTGGCGACTGCTGATCATCTTTTGGCCAGTGTTAAGAAATGAAAATGAAGAGCATTAGAGGGGCTAAACTCAATAGAACCGTTTAGAGAAAGAAGACCATTTATCTTGCCCTAATGAGCATTTCCACACAAACAATGACATGATTATTTCTGTCCAAGTATGGACCGCATGATTCCTCCAAACTGAACTTCATTTCGTTTGTACATGACAAAATGGCGCCAGCAAAACAAATCTCTTCCAGAAAACACTAACTTTTTACCTACATCCCATCCACAAAGCTAAAACTGGAATTACAGCAAACACATGATAAGCCTACTTTAGAGACAAACTAGAATGTGGTAAAGAAAAGCCAATAGCAATGGGCCCACACAAGAAGTTGCATAAGCTCACTATAACCTAACATTAAGATTCTACAAAATAGTTTTGCCAAGGCATAAAGCACAATGAAACGATAACATACACAATATCTCCAACTTTCCCAATGTTCTAGATAGCTAATATATACATCAAAGAAAACCACACTGAACACAAAGGAGCTTCAGCGCAAATGGACTCCTACCTGCCAAAAGCAGCAGAGGCAACAAGACTCCAGAAATGAAGGTCCCCATTAAAATTTTCTTCCCTTTCTTAACTTGCGACGAAACACCTTCTTTATATTGCGTCCTGCGAATTCTAACAATTTGGGATTTCCATCTCAGCCTATATCACGAAAACCCATTTCATGGAAACTCCTGATCGTAATCCAGCAATCAGCAATTCGAATCCCAGAAAGTGGAGCTTCGTTCGTCCTCTGCTCGGACCAAAACCATAATCCGAGACAAGGAGGAAACGGAAACAAGAACCAGCTTTATTAGTTTCCTAGATAGAAGGGTAAAAAAAAAAATCAGAACTTGACGTTGATTGTCAGAATGCAACCCCAGAAAAAAATTCCTACGAGGGAAAGAAACATATGTAACTACCAGTCTCAACCAGAAGTCTATCGTATCTGTTGGTTATATTGCACGAATGCGATGATTAGTGTCGGAGTGACAGAGATTTGCAAGGGATTGCGTACCCGAAGCTATGAAGCTTCCGGATTTCGACTAAATTCTTGATTTTTTGTCCTGCTCTTTGTGATTTGATGCATGTGACGCTTTTCAAAACAATTGGACTGAGAAAAATCAGGTTGAAAAAAAGGATTTTGCTGTAAAGCTGTGCGCTTTTGGCCCAACGCATGGGATTTGTTGGGGGTACTGGGGACCTGTGGCGGTGCCTTGGAAGTTAAACTGGAATATGCTTGCTGTGAAGGTTAAAGCTGCATAATTTCAGGGAGGGCATTATGGTCATTTCGCATTATGTTATACATGTTTTAACTGATATTTGTTAAGTGTGGTGATTCCCAACCCACATATACCAAGAAATTACCCAGAAGAGGTGGCTTTAACCACCCCCGCAAAGGCCCTCCCCCCGGGGCAAAAAAAAAAAAAAAGGTGCATCTGTGACCATATGTAGTAGTGAGCATATGTTCCGGTTCAAATCGAGAATTGAATTGAGTTGACCAATTCCGAGGTGGTTCACGGTACATAGACCAATGCAGTTTTCCATACAAGGGAATAAAGCTGATTCTCGAATATAATCATTTTCTTGCTAGATGCGCTCTTATTTGAAAGGAAAATATTATTTCAATCTATTTTGTAGACTTGATTATACATTTGGTACAAGTAAAAGGACATGATTAGAAAAACTTAAGTATATATACTCGAAAATGTGAGCTTAAAGAATAAATTTTTCCTCAAACCAAAGCTTACATTCATTCACGGAACAAGACGATCACTTTTTAAATTCTCGAACTTTTCTTATTGTGTCTCTGTATCATTTCATGCCCGTCTCCCATTCTTTTTCTAGAAATGCTTGTCCCGTCATGTCTCTTTTGGTCAACCCAAAAATCGATTCAATTCCGAACTAGTTCCAAGACGACCCAATGCGGTTCCTATTTTCATAAACTTAATTTCAATCTTGATTAGATTAAGAGCTCATTAGATTAAAGTGTCCAAGAACTTAAGAAATCATTTAATTAAGGATTCGAATCATTGTTGTTTGCACTCTCTTAGAGGATCGGTTCACCATCATGTCCCTCGAGCATTTGAATTCGGGCTACTTTTGCTTTTTCTTTTTGTGCACATGAATTCAACCAAAATCAAACCAGATACAAAAGAAAAGGGAAAAAGTTGCCCCGCTCTCAATGATGATGTCTCTTCATCTTTGAGTCGGTTCATTTTCTCTGAATTTGGAGTATTTTTTAATCTCACATAATGTCACTAAGTTATCAAGAGCGCGCAAATTAAGAAATAAGATTCGGATAGTAATTTGTATTGATTTAATAAATTGTTGGAATTTTCAAGGTGATATATTCTCTAAGATCCGTGTATTCTTATTATTGATTAACAATAATTACAGTATCGAATTTAACCTCATCCGTATAAACATATGTCGCTTAATTAATTAATCAAAATGGATGCGCTTAAAAAAAAGCATGAAAATAGGCCTTACACCTTAAATATTAAAGAGGGTTACCAAATTTTTATAATTTTATGATGCAGGATAGAAATTTTCACAATACTGGACGTGTCGATTCAAATAGAAGATTTTCATTTTTTTTTTGGGAGTTTGAATAGTGTTTTAAAACTCTCATTGTTGCTGTAATTGTTTTATTACTCTAAATGGTAATTATAGCTAAGTTTTCTTCGCCACGGATATTAAAAAGAGAACCTGACTGATGGAGAACCTTCCTATTCCAAAGCTCTTTTACATTTGAGGCGCCCCAGGTGCCCCGACAATCGAGAAGAGACGATCGGACAATGGTCGGACTCCGACCCCATTTCGTCCTCGTCCTCGTCGTCGCTCTCCTCTTCTCCGCAATGTCTCACTGCTCATCGACTCAAGGTTCGACTTTTGCCTTTTGCCATTAAGGAAAAAAGAACAGCCTTTCTTGCTCGAAGCATCGGAAATTCTGCAATGCTTCCGTCGTTTCTTTGTTGTTTCAATGCTTCTCTGGAACTGTCGTGCGGAGTCCATCTTCCCTGGAGATTATCTCCCTTTTGTCCATGGTTGACAACGTTTGAGTGGGTGCTTAGATATAGGTTGATCTTTTTTTCTGTGGGCGTACCTTTCATTTCGCTCATCCTGGAATCGATGGTTTGAGGTTTTGGGAGTAAGGTTGGTCATCTGGGGATATTCAAGTTACTTCTTTTCATATCACGTTCCTGATTTTGCAGAAACCTGTTCTGATTTATGTGGCAGTATACATTTTCCCGGTTATTGAAATTGATTGTTGGGCATCAGTTTCTTCTTTCTTTGCTATTCATGGTCTCATTCCACTGATGTGCACTGTATACTTAGCAGTGTGTCTGGGGTTAGCAGCAGAGTGGCAGTGTTAAGAACTGTGTTTGTTGTAGTGTAGAATGTACACAAATTTGCCCGCGGTCCTATATACGGAAGGAAGCATTAGAGGGGTTTATAGACTCAACTTGGAACAACCTTCCAAGACAGCGTATCTTTTATTTTCCAAGACAAGACCAACAATCCCCAGACTAAACATAAATAAGAAGGTTAATTTTATACTCAAGTTGACTCCAGGAACAAAATAATATGTCAAAGACCCAAAAATTCATATTATTACTAAAAGGCTCAATTGGCGGGGTAAATCGAGTAGCGCATAGAAATTATAACCTAACGTCCTCTGGAAGACTCCAATTTGCATGAAACTTGATGCATCAGAAACTAGACATATAGGGCTTTCCGACAATATACTGCGAGACCAGTTTGCAGCAAGAAATTCTCTTTAAAATGTACAAGAAAGTGACTAATCTGCTAGCGGAATTGAACATAACAGCCTCCAAGCACTTCTGTATTATGTGCTGGATAAGGCTTTAGAGGTGATTTTTCATCGCTATTCTTCTACCTATGTTTTGGTAATTGGTATGAAATATGAAATTGTTCTTCTGTTTCATCATTTTGCTCCCGTTGCAAAGTCGCTGGGAAATTTCTATGTCAAGTTCAACATAACCAACTATGAATGTATTGGCCAGCTATTCTCTATTACTCCATTCCTTCCATACTCGAATTTTTATTTTCCAAGAAAATTAAAGTGGTGATTCGTTTTTAGTGCAGGTTTATCACTAGTGAGGAACATCAGCGAGCTACCACAAGCTAACTATGGAAGGGGAGGTTTTTCTCACATTACAGTTGCAGGTTCGTTCATGCATGGGATGAAAGAGGTACCCTTTTCGAAGGTTTCATTCTTTGCAGACATCTTCTGGATGCAGTTTTTTCTTCCACCACACAGCAAGAGCTTAATGACATGACAAGTGCTAGCTAGGAAGGGATGGAGGTCAAATAGATAGGTTTCAATATGTAATTTCTTCTGAAGCTTCCTTGGAGCATGCTGATGTCTTTATACAGAAATAAAAACGTTTAACCACTGGATGACGGAGCATACTTGCCCGACCGCTATCTTACTATACTATGCTTTTGTTATATTATGAACAGCATTTTGAAATTATCTATACAATGGAATTGTCTGATTAGCCCAGAAACATCTTTATGTCTTTCAGATTCTATAAAATGGTTGGTTTTGTCATTTATATTCCTAAATCATTCATGCGAATCACCATTCTATCTGATAAGTGTATGTTGTACAGGCTTTACTTGATCTTGCTCCATCTTCGATATATTGTAGAACCTACCTTTGTGCTCCATCAGTGGATATGTTTCAGATGACAGACTGTTTCTGAGGATCATGTATTTGTAATTTTATGTGCTTCAATAGGTTGAGGTGTGGCTACAGACCTTTTCTCCCGGGACTCACACGCCAATACATCGGCATTCTTGTGAAGAAGTTTTTGTTGTCCTCAAAGGGAGCGGTACTCTCTATCTTGCCTCAGATTCTCATGGAAAGTACCCTGGAACACCTCAAGAGTTCTCTATCTTTTCAAACAGCACGTTTCACATCCCAGTTAATGATGCTCACCAGGTAATGATCCCCATTTATCCTAAATTTTTGTAATACGTGGAGTTCTTGGCCGATAATATATGCTCTTTCTTGAGGTTTCTTCTGAGCGAATTTGTGAGTTTTAAATATGGTATTAGGGTCTCGTGTCTTCAAGTGCATCCCTCCGTCCCATAGCAAGGACTAGAATTAGCTTTGTAATCTGATTTATTCAGTAAAGGGACTAAAGGATACTACTACCACTCACCTATTTAGCAGGTTGTCTCAGATTAGTTTGTGTGATAGGTCTGGCAGTTAAGAATGTATTACTTGCATCCTCTTTACTACTTCTTCTAAGGAGGAGAGGAGGTTTTTTTTTTTTTTTTTAGTTTGGGGAGGAGAGGGGTGAGTGAGGGTTGGGTGAGGGGAGCCAGGGTGGTTCATTTCAGGCAATTTGGAAGGCAGCTGAAGCCTGGTTCAATGTCTTCATTCTTTACATGGAAGGAATAGGCCAAGGTCGTTGCTATTTTAGATTGTAATGTCATGCTTTTCGTCTTAAAATCTTTTCTTCTCAATAATGGTAGCAGTTTTCTTTTTCATTTGATAGGCACTTCCAATGTTAAGTCAATTTTCAAGTATTCTAGACTTAGCTATATATTTGCAGGTATGGAATACAAACGAACATGAGGATATGCAAGTTCTTGTCATCATATCTCATCCACCAGCAAAAGTGTAGGCAAATTATCTTTTTTTGCTGGCATATTACTTCTGTGGTTCAATCTCTGTTTGTCTTCTTTTCAGCATCTTGGCCCTAATGGCTTTTTTATTTTTGCCTGTTAATTGCCTAATAAATCTCTGGAATAGACTTCAGCTGTACATTGATGTAGATATCTGCCTTTTTTCATAAGATTATCAAGTTCATGGCGGTTCCTCATCCAATTGCAAGATTAATTCTTCCTGCTAATTTGTAATTTTGCTGAAGGATTTTGAGAGATTTAAGTTAACTAGAGTTGACATAGAGACTTTGGTGCAATCTGTGGCAGAAGTTATTGTTGACAGGGTTCCAGATTGAGAGAGAGGCGGACTCTCAATGCCATTGATATGGATGACACTGAGAGAAAAGAATATGGTAGAAAGAATCAAAACAAGTGCAGAACTGCTTAGGCTGTAGTGATAGAAATGCATGGACCTGATGACTGTCTTCCACTAAGAATGAATTAATTGCTGGGATTGACAAGGCCTACTTGAACTTGCGAAACGTAGTTATATATTTCGACCTCGCTGGGACATTTGAGAATCCCTCTTATACCATCTTACACTGGTTTGGCAGGGATGATGCCAGATGTAATGTGATATGTGGTAAACATCTAGCTTGGACTAGATTTTTCTTTTGTGTGATGATTGCAGATATGTGATGCATTTTCGAATAGTGGTTACTCACTTAAGAAAATACTCTAGATGCTCTGCAAGTTTTTTGAATATTGAAAGTTGTCATTACAGTATGGATGAATATTTCACTTTCACGCACAAAGAAATCCTTTTTGTAACTTCCCTTCGCTGTTCCTGAGCCTCATCACATCCCATCAGTCTTTAATCCTTTTAGTTAACAGACTAAAACTTATATCGAGCGGCCTTGATTTTTCAGGTTCATATATGAAGACTGGTTCATGCCTCATACTGCTGCAAAACTGAAGTATCCTTTCTACTGGGATGAGGAATATCTCAAAGCTTCTAGGAAGGATGAGCTTTGATGTCCTTGCACTCCTGCCACTTTGTTACTGTTTATGTCCCGTGGTGTGCTAAGAGGATATATATGAGAGGTGGAACTTGGAATGGCATTGTGTCCTCGTCTGATATCAAAACTTAGCCAGGCTTGTAAATTTAATTGTCAGCAAGCATATCTATCCCAATGTTCAATCTTTGTTCAACTATGTGATTGCATATAGAAGAACCATCTCTCGGTTCATCTTCATGTACTGTCCGGAGACAGCGGTACATTTTATTGCATACAAAGTGCGGATCATTCTGGAAGCTGTGAAATTTGAGCCTGAAAGGCGAAAAGACTGAGCATTACTTTTGTTTAGGGGCCAAACATGAATTGCTTCATTAAGTTACAAATTTTCGTGCATATGGTTGACTGTAGCGACCAAGGCAGAACCTTAAACTGTGAGAAAATTTAGTCTGGAAGTTCATTTATATGAGAAATCTGAACTGGCTTGTCCACTTCATGACTCATAAACTCACATATGCATGGGCATTCTCCATGAAGGACCAGAAGATCTTCCTATTTCTCACTAGCTCTATAACGTCCTAATTCTAGTCAGGGACGCAATGCTAATAGAAAGAACAACCTCCCCTGTCAAATTGAATGCACTGAAGGCAAAGTCATTCATCCCCCAGAATACAATGGTGTAACAAGTGTTGTAGAATAGCGTTCCAGGAGGTTTTACATGGCATATATTGTTCTAGTCAGACAACTCAATTGAATCTCCAGGATGATACAAGACGTCACTCTTCAAGGACTTACCCGGATAGGCAGTATGGCTTTTTTTTTTTTTTTTTGGTAAGTTGCAGTATGTAGATTGCAAAGTCTACCCCGGAGAATGTGTAGCTACGCAACATAAGTTGGTGGTCTTAGATGTTCGATATAACAAAATAGGGAAAGTGCATAGAAGTGCTTAGAACCCCAAAATAAGATGGTGGAGGTTGAATGAGATAAAACAAACAGCTTTCAAGGAAAGAATGCTCCAGGAAGGACCGTGGCAAATAGAGGGAGAAGTAAATATGATGTGGAACGAAATGTCCAACTGCATCCAGAGAGTGGCAAGAGAGGTGCTAGGAGAAAGTAAGGGGAATGGACATCGAACAAAGGAAACTTGGTGGTGGAATGAAGAGGTGCAGAAGGCAATTAAACAGAAGAAGGAGTGCTTCAGATATTTGCATAAATGTCTTAATGATGAGAACTTGCAAAAGTTTATATTGACGAGAAAAAATGCCAAGAAAGATGTGCGAGAGGTTAGAGGCAAGGTTTTCTCCGATATGTACGAAAAGCTTGGGAGCAAAGAGGGGGAAAAATGTATCTACAGACTTGCAAAGATAAGGGACAAGAAGAGTAAAGACTTGACCCAGGTAAGGTGCATCAAGGATGAAAATCAGAAACTTCTAGTAAGGGATACAAAAGTTAAGGAAATGTGGATGAGCTATTTTAACAAGTTTTTTAATGGAGAGAGCGATAGAAGTGAGGTAGATTTGGAGGACGCTTATGATGATTTAAACTGAAGATTTGTGCGTAAGATTAAAGCGGATGAGGTTAAGGAGGCATTAAAGAAGATGAAGACTAGTAAAGCCTTGGGGCCCGATGGGTTCCTATTGAAGTGTGGAGAAGTTTAGGGATTGTGGCAGTAAGTTGGTTGACTAATCTTTTTAACAAGATTTTACATACTAATAAGATGTCCGATAGATGGAGGAAGAGTCTGCTTGCGCTTATCTACAAGAACAAGGGGGATATACATAATTGTTCTAATTATAGAGGCATTAAACTTATGAGCCATACAATGAAGTTGTGGGAAACAGTTATTGAGCATCGTTTGAAAATAGAGACCAAGATTACTGCAAATCAGATTGGATTTATGCCGGGAAGATCTACCATGGAGGCTATATTCTTGATACGACAGTTGATGGAGAGATATCGAGAAAAGAAGAAGGATCTACATATGGTTTTTTATTGATCTCGAGAAGGCGTATGATAGGGTGCCTAGAAATGTTCTGTGGTGGGTTTTTGAGAAGAAAAAGGTTCCTTCAAAATATGTAGAGGCAATCAAGGATATGTATGATGGTACTATTACATGTGTGAAGGCTTGTAATGGCACATCGAGTTATTTTCCGATCACTGTAGGCTTACATCAAGGCTCTGCTTTGAGTCCTTATCTTTTTGCCAGCAAAAGTACACTTTTAGTGCCAAAAATTATGTACGGAGATCACTTTCGTGCCAAAAGTTTCAAACAGACAACTTTAGTGCAATTTTTTTTTAAAAACGATCACTTTTAGTGCCAACTTCTTTTAAAAGCGATCACTTTTAGTGCTAGAGCTGACGTGGCTCGCCGAAAATTCGACACATGTTATTTTTATTATTTTTTAAGCTGACGTGGCACATCAGAATTGACACTAAAAGTGATCGTTTTAAAAAGAAATTAGCACTAAAAGTGATCGTTTTTTAAAAAAGTTGGCACTAAAGTTGTCCGTTTGAAACTTTTGGCACTAAAGTGATCTCTGTACACAACTTTTGGCACCAAAGTGGTCCGTTTGAAATTTTTGGCAATAAAGTAATCTCCGTACATAACTTTTGGCACTAAAAATGTACTTATGCTCTTTTTGCCCTAGTTATGGATGAGCTAACAAAAGATATCCATGATGAGTTGCCATGGTGTATGCTTTTTGCAGATGATATTGTGCTTATTGATGAGACCAAGGCTGGGGTTGATGCTAAATTAGAATTATGGAGAAGTACATTGGAGGCTAAGGGATTTACGTTAAGTCGAAATAAGATCGAATACATGAAGTGTGAGTTCGCCACGGCGAGAGGAGGAGATCAAGAATCGGTGAATATACTTGGACATGAGGTGCCCAAGAAAGATGCTTTTAGATATCTAGGATCAATATTGCAAAAGGGGGAATAGATTGATGAGGATGTAAGCCATAGAATCAGAGCAGGTTGGATGAAATGGCGCAGTGCATAAGGTTTTTTGTGTGATCGCAAAATCCCTCTTAAGCTAAAAGGAAAATTTTATAGAACAGCAGTAAGACCCGCAATGCTATACGGAACTGAATGTTGGCCAGCACATACGCAACATGAGCATAAAATGACAGTTGCAGAGATGAGGATATTAAGGTGGATGTATGAGCATATAAGGATGGATAAGATAAGAAATAAAGATATTCGACAGAAAGTTGGAGTAGGACCGGTGGCAGAAAAGATGAGAGAACATAGACTAAGATGGTTTGGGCATGTTCTTCGAAGACCTCTATATGCTCAAATAAGAATAGAAATTTGTTACCGAGAGCATGACATGAAGAAATGAAGAGGTCAACCGAAACTAACTTGGGGGAAAGTAGTAAAACAAGATTTAAGGATGTGGGAAATAGATTGGCGTATGGTGTGTTCTAGGACGAAATGGAGGGAAGCTATTAGTATTAGAGAGGAGTAGATTTCCTATATTCTAAACTGACCTTTTTAGTCCTTAGTCCCTTTTTCCCTATTTTTATTTTTATTTTTATTCTTTTTTCTTCAATTGATCTTTGCTTTTTATTTTTGTTATTTTCTATTTTATTCTTTTTTTTTGTTCATCGACTGCCGACCCCAACTAATTTGAGATAAATATGTTGTTGTTGTTGTTGTTGTTGTTGCTGCTGTTGCTGCAGTAGTATGGCTTTGTTTGTCCCTATCTCAACTGATAAAATAGACTATAAATCTACACACACCATACTGAGGTCTACATCATCATCGGAACTCCAACATCGACATGCCATTTTGATGGCGCGAGAAGTTCAATGTAACGGGTCGAAGGGAATGGCAACAAGTGCTCACAATTGGGCAAGTCCGACAAACTGCCTTTTGTTTTCATCTTCACCTTCCTCGTCTCTGCAACTTTTGATGCTTCTCGGCACTCAAGTCAAGTTCTCGTTCTGCATTTTCGCCACAACTGCAGTGCACTCTTTTTGGAATCAATACCGTCGGTCGCAGCTGAATTGAAAAGAGTTGGACTTCTATTTACGTGCTTGGGGGCATCACTTGGATAAGCAAAGGGGAGAGCGTTAAGAAATGTATGGATAAATGGGATTGTTGAGCATCTTGCTAGGTGTAGCCCAAAAGGACAACATTCTCTTTCAAAAGTCCTCTTCCTTCTACCTTCGTCAAAATGCTGCATTTGGCATTGTCATTCTATTTTACTTTTCTGCTTCTTTCTAATTAGTATCTCGCCGGCAAATTCAGACCCCAAATTCAACAATTTCGCCTGTGAGAAGACAGTGACATTCAGTTTCTGGTGCGAGTTTACCGCTGGTGAGGAATATCAGTGAACTACCACAAGACATTATCAGCTTATCCTGCTTGTGCAAGTTCTTCAGAACATCACAGCTCTCTCAGCAAATGAGGATAAAAAGTTTCCCTCCTGTATTTCATTTCAAATAGTCAACTGGCCGCTAAACTGAACTTCCCTATCTTCTGGGACAAGGAGTGTTCACAAGAATCTAGCAACCACAACTATAATGACGATCAGAACTGTCTTCTCTACGGAGATTGCAAATAGAAGAACTATATCTGGATATCCTCAGACATCATCCTCACTCATCCAGATAGATTTCTTTTTTGTTCTTCATTTTGCTGTCACTCAACAAATAGATGGCTAGAATAAATAAACACCATAGCAGTCCAATATAATGAATGAAAGAGAAAACTCCAATGAAGAAACTGAAGTGCCATTTCTATAGTCAACTTCTACCATAAAGGTTTCTAATTTTCTTAGAAATTTGCATATTATTCCAATTTGAAATGGCAATAACAATTCAACTATCCAAATATCTAAATTTTCGTTGGCCTTAAAAGGGAAAAAGAAAAAAGAAGCTCGCCTCTGGATCAGCATATTGGAAGGAAGGAATCAATGAGCAAAACTGGGAAGAAAAAAACCAATTCCTATCATCTTACAATGCCACTATTGGAAATATTGTTTTTCCTTTGAGCTTCATTGACTTACCCAAGTCGCTCTCCAGGTAACATTAGAAACATCTAACTCATTGAACTGACACCTAGTTACCCCTTGTTCTTTTCTGGCTCCGCCGTTCAGCCTCCCTTTCCGCAACCAAGACACAAAACTCCGATCCTAGCATCTCATGTGTGTCCATGTTCTGGGACACACCCAGATTGACTACTTCCATGACCACTTCTATCGTGGCAATAAATCCTAACATAGTTAAGACACGTATGGCATTTGCAATTCTGCATATGTTCTGCCTTGTCTCCAATGGGGTGTATGTATGCTCTTTCCCTTCAAGACTCAGGGAGTAATCATCCGTTTTTGAAGTTTGTGATTCGGGTTTGTCCGCTTGATCCACCACCATTTCATCCTTGGTTTCCACGTGCTCTCCAACCCAGACAAATCCATTGCAACCGAGTATCAGGTCAATCCCATACTCTTCCAGGTAGTGCCAGTGCTGCTTTTGTCTCTTTACAAGATAAGGAGGGATCGTGAGAAGTTGTCCCCGCTGGAGCTGTGAGAGTACAATTGAGAATGTTACCACAATGGGAACAACCCAGAGTGTTCTTTCAACAGCAAAAATAAATGATGCATGATGTGCAAGACCAAATGTGTGAAGATGAGCATATTCACATAAACTGCATTTGAGCAGCTCAAGCGCAACCTTCAATCAACCATGGCATTCACAAAAAATACACAAATAGACTTTCTTACATGTATATTTTCATCCTAAGCATGTTTCCCAATCCCTTGTATTATCTAGATGAAGGTTTACAAAAACATAAATCTTTAGGCCTCTGCATCTAAAGCACGCAATGCAAACCTTTCCATATTTCTGACTTCTTGCTTGGAGGTGCAGACCATCATGCTGAAAGCCACGAACTTCAGCCTGAAAGGCAAAGAAAAAATCCTTACATAAAGCTGAATACTGACTAGTCAATTCATAGACCTAGTTCCCATTGTAAGAGCCACAAAGATACAAAACTTGACTTACACATATTACATCATTCTCTTCGAAAATACTGCGCATGTTAAGCTCATCCTCTGCAGTTCGTCGCCTCTAGTAATCAAAGCATGAAAAAACAGAAAAAAGTTCAACAATGAGCTGCAAAAGATTATCTGTCCGAAACATCTGACCTAGCTTATCTACTTCATGATTCCAAGAAATATGCATCCAGCATGGTTGTAAAGGATCATAAAATCTGGTAGTCGCTCGATAATGTGATATGAGTGATAAGTATTAACGGAACTGCAAGGAAATCGAGAATTTATGATGTCCCCTAAGAATCTACATAAGCTCCGTATCAGTCAAGTTGTGTCAGCCAATCAGACAATCATTGAGCCTCAGGAATGATTAGAAGACATCACTAAAGGACTAAGAAAAAGGATAAATGCTTCCATAGTGCATCCATGTATTCCAAAAAAATAGACCTTGAAATCTATGGTATAACATATGCACACACTCAGTTTGTGGTACAGCTGGCAACACGTATGGAACATTCTTTATAGAGAACCTTCTTCCTTTGTATGCTGACTTTTCTGTTTCAAGGAATTTCATGCATTCTAAGATTCATTGAACAAAATACAGACTACAGAACTAGTAGCTCTCACTATTCCATTTTTTTCACAAATCCAGTCATTCTTAATCTGTGTGATAACTTCGAATACAGGGGAAAAAAAGCAGAACAACAGAAAACATAGAGAAGATGAAAGACTGCAAAATACCTGTGAAAACATACAAAGATCGAAGCATCTAAACGAAAAACAAAAGAAAAAGAAAAAGAAAATGCTACATAGGTACCTGAATTCCATCAGGCATGTTAATTGAAGAAAGCATTAACACAGCATCTTGACTATAATTTATATCCAGTCGCCAACGCTTTGGAGCTACCTGAAATATATAAGCTGGGAAAATTGAGAGAAAATTTCTCACATTAAGTCCTAAATGTAAGACAATGTTACAATAAGATATGCAGCATATGCAGGTTTCACATATTTTCGGCAGATATGCAAGAAAAACATCGCAGCCTGGCAAATTGTCACCAGAAAGGTTTCGCTGCAAAGGTACAAATAGGGGTGTCAATGGGCCGGGCCGGCCCAAACGTGAACAGTACCGAGTTCGAGCCGGGCGGAATTATTTTTTTATTTTCGTTTTTTTCGAAATTAAAATTAATTGACAAATCTACCAAATGAAAGAATATAAAAAGAAAAAATTAAATTAAATTAAATTAAAGGGAAAATACGGATGTTAAAAAACATCCGGGCATCGGGCCGGCCCGGGCTGGCCTTTCCCGAGTACCAAGCCCGGGCCGGCCCGGCCCGCCTGGGGCCGGGCCGGCCCTTTTTGACACCCCTACAAAGAGATTTGAATATTGGGTGATATGGGATATCAAACTTCATTAATCTTAGGACCAAAATTTAGAGCCCTTTTCCAGCAAGCTAAATAAATAAACTTTCATGCATATACAATTAGCTACATCAATCTCCTGTCATCATACACTGAGTAACAACATCCTATACTACCTTGTAGCTAAGCTTATTTTAAAAAAAAAACATAGTGGTAATTGTGATGATTAAATATTGAAATAAAGCATGCACGGTTGAGCCTATGTCGTCATTCACATGCGCACATATTGACATGAATTATTGACATAAGGATTAAATTTACTGAAGTTTATTGGATTATTTGTATGCACTAACTGATTAAAAAAATGCATTAAGTATATCACCTCAATAACACGTCCAACAATGATGTCTCCAACCTCTGGCTTGTATCTACACTCATTGTGATGTTAAGGGAAGAAGAAGAAAACTTGTTTCAGAAGGTCTACAGAAAAGAAACGAATAGAAGTTTTTCTCATACACAGAAAAATATTCTGACATTGTGCTACCTGGCTCGCAGAGTACGAACATAGATCAGCTTGTTGACTCGCTCAACTACTCCACATACGGTAGCAACAACTTCGCCATTAAGCTCGGTGGTTCCATGGCCCCTTGTTTTCATTAATAAGCACAGCCCAAATAAAAATGATGTAAAAGAAGCCAGTTAATAACGCATGTACTTGCAAAGATAAACCTACGATATGCTGAGACCGGTTTCAAAACTTGCAGGACCAAGCCCTCCTTAAACTAGGCGAACTTAGCAAAACTGGAACATATAGGAACTAATACCATATACCATGCCCAATACAATCGCTTAAGGGGTATATCAATATATAAACTGAACCGGGTCAACTTTAGTACTTGAGAAAGGCGTCATCATAGTTGACAGGAATCGTGTCGGCGACAGTGACAGAGGCATTAGAGTTGGCCTTCGAGGACAAAGCCTCGAGCTTTTCGAGCGCTCTCTGCAGCCTCACTTTCTGGGTTTGAGTCAGTGGGAGCTGCAATCCTCTCATCTCTCACCTTTTTTCCCCTCCCTTCCTCCCTTCCTGCCGGCCGAAGCCTTCTCCGCAGTATCTTCCTTCTACATATGTAAACCGAAACCAGTTTGCCGTTTAAACCAGATTTGGAATGTCACTAAACATCAACATCATTTACAGGATATCAGAGAAGTACCAAGATTCAACGCAAAAGCAACCAAAAGAGCGGTCCTTAATCTAAGTTTCTAAAATTTGCAGGCGAGGACTGTTGTCGTGAAGGATGAGAAATTACACGAAAAGGAAAAAGAGGCTTCTACAGTGGCGGAAGCAACAGGAACAAATAACAACGCTGATACTAAAGAGGTACTTGAATCTGAACAGAAACAAATGCAACAGAAAATGACACGAAGCCACGGAAGAACGAATCAATCTTTATGTTCATCAACCCGGACTACTATGATGCACACGTACAGGAGAGAAACGAAATCTTCGTGCACAACCATGAACAGAGAACAGAGAAAGGGGCGAATGAAAGTAGTATCGCCAGAAAGAGATTTGCGAGACTTGAGCGGGTGGACTCACTTGGGCGAGCGACTACTCTGGTAGTGGTGGTGGCGGCAAGTTCGATCCTCGCACGACGGAAGGTGGAGACCGAAGAGGTCGGAGCAGTTAAGGTTTAAGGGAGGGGTTTGTGCTTGTGACCGATCCGAATTGGTTCTGTTCGATTCCTTTAATTTGGGATCGGGTCGGACTTCGGTTCGAGTTTCAAAGCCCGCACCTACCCGAAGAAATAATCGGGGCCCAAAACATGATCGCATGATTAGTTAAGGTTGGGCTTGTATTGTATGAATAGAGAAAGAGGCTCGAGGCCCAAAAGCAGTGATTTGTTAATCCTCTTTAAAATTAAATGACGTCGTTTTAACTCCTGAACCCAACTAAAAATCACTCGAAGCACGAGTTAACTGTGTGTTCGGCTTTCGACCAAAAAAAAAAAAAAGTGTGTTCGGCTCAAACTTAACCCTCAAAATTGACTTTAAGCGTCCTTGGGACCTTGCCCATGAAAATAAAATCATTAGTCTGCTTCATATGTTCATGGCAATACCGAAAAAAGAAGAAGAAGAGAGATAAGTGCACTGGACTTGTGTACAACTGATCCTAAAATTTTCAAAAAGTACAATTAAGTCCTAAAATTTATCGCGAAAGTGCAGTCGAGTCCTAAAAATTTCAAAATATATAATCTAATCCAAAAATTTGTCATGAAAACACAATCGAGTTCTAAAACTTAAAAAAAAAAAAAGAAACACGCAATCAACAGAAGGGCTCGATTTTACTAACTGGACAAGTTTTACGACTTGATTGTACTTTTTGAAGTTTTTAGGACTTAACTACACTTTTTGATTAGTTTTAGGATTTAACCGCACTTTTTTAGAAGTTTTAGAACTCGCTCGCACTATGGTGACAAGTTTTAGGATTTTCTATAACGCACTAACATTGAGTACTGTCAAGTTCGAACACGAATTCATTTCATACTTGAGCAGCACCATTCGCTAAATGAGAATCAACTCAAGTCCAAATACTTAACAACGCTTCAAAGCGACATGCAAAACTCAACATCAAACGGGATACGAAAGAAATAGAAATTTAGCTCCGATGCGACGCCGTTGATCGAATGCTCGCTCCAGAAGTTCGAATTATTAAGTGGAGAAGAGTAACGTGTGTATTAACAACTCAGACAAAACTTCAAAGACGAACGACTACGGATCATTCAACTGGATTCTCTTTCACGTTGATGATGACTTTTTGTTAATGATGTGAACCTTTTGAGGGTGGTTTTCTTTAGCAAGGAAGGAATCTATTTCAAAATAAAGGGGAAAAATAAAGGAGAAGAAAAAGAGACCATCGTGGGATAAACGTTCACTTTCCTCCAAACCAACATTTTTGAATTCCTTATTTCGAAATTATGTTTTAAAATCACGTATAAGTTATCAGCTAATACGCTAAGTCGGGACGGGAATCCGTGACAAGGTCGTATAGCTTACTGTATACTCGATCGATCGCGGCATTTACCTGCCGGGCTCATGTTAACGTCTTTCTCAATTTATCCGATAATCGAAAAAGACACGACCCGAAAATTGTAATGACTAATTAAGGAGGCTGAGATTCACGTCCGTTTGCCCTAACGGGCGTCTGCGAAAATCAAAGATTGACGGAAAGAGAAGGCGTATTCAAGTGGAAGTGCAAGTGCAGCCAGCTTTGGTAGTAGCTTTTGACTAGCATAATCTTATGTCATAAATCAAAGTAATTAGCAAATGTGGGCCCTCTTTCTCCCGAAATATATGTGAAGACATCCTATTTTTCCCGCCCACCCGACGCGAACAAAAGTTTTTCTCCTCTTTTACAAGAAGTTAAATCGCATGAAAGATTCTGTTTTTGAACAAAAGTGAAACGAGCTTTGCTTTCGAATTATAGCAAAATTTTTCCCCACAAAATTAAGGTGAAAAAGGAGAAAATAAATGTATTTTTTTTTCCACGGCTTTTGAGAGAGCCGGCACATTCTCTGATGCATTATAACCTTGATTGTCGTTATCATTGAATAGTTTCAAGATAAGACTACCTTGATCTAATGGTATGTGACCACTCATTTTGGTCCACGTGTCCAAGGATATGATTTTTGTCCAATTTCATTACAATCTTTTGAACCTCATGTTAAGGTTAACGAGTTAAACACTCTTCAAGAACCATGTCCTAAAGTTGAAGTCATGCTGTCATTATCTGATAATGATCAGTGTGCACTTGTTGGGAAAAGAAGAGAAAAGGGTCATTTTTCCAATAAAGAACGTCTAGCCCTTAGCTTTATCAAACGTAAGAATTCACTTTGCTATACAAATTTTGCGGCCATCCCTGTACATCACACAATATGGAATGTTAGGCAAAGCTTTTTGTTTACCTATAAAAGCTCAAAACCCATGGAGGAATCCCCCACAAGGTCCATAGATGGATCCTCGAGTTTGAAATACGTGGAGAGGGAGCGACAGATGGCTTCGGAATCCGAGAGAGAGGATTCGCGAAGATCTACTCCGAAACTCTTCATATTGTCGCTTCCGAACCACCGGCGTGATCCGTCGGACATGCCCGACCCGCCGCTCCAAACCTCGATCTCGATACCGTTCGAATGGGAGGAAGTGCCGGGCAAGCCTAAGCAGGCCAATGGCCAGCCCAAGCCCAGTGCGGCCGCGAGCCCGCTGTGCCTTGAGCCGCCTCCGAGGCTGTGGGACGAGGAAAAGTTTACCGATACTCCCTCCCCAACGAGCGTGCTCGATGGGCCGTGCATGGGTAGGCGCTCGGCTCAGACATTCTCGTTCAGGAAGATAGGAGGGTCTTTCAGGAGCCCGGAGAAGAGGGGCAAGAGAGAGGCGAAGGAGAAGGTGTCGATTTTCGGGTCGATGAGGTGGGGGACACTAAGGGAGAAAGCGGATGACGTCGAGGGTGTTCCTGAGTTTTCATCTTCATTCCGTGGAGCTAGGAGTGGAACTGGTGGCGATGGGGACCGCCGCGGTGGAGATGGTCATTCACATGCCGACACAAGGAGGAGGAGAGGGGGCTTCATAGGTCTGTCTCAATCAAAGTCACATTTGTGGGTAAGCAAACTTAATTTCTTTAATTTTATCAAAATAATCAATTACTTTTGTTATATCGTCTTTCACTTTGGTTAAATTTGTTTCTACTCATTTGAGTTCTTAATCTATATTTTTTTCTCCTGCGCTTTTTGAGGTGCAAAGTCCGAGTTATTTTACCACTAAGAAGTGATTTTACCACTAGGACAAGATCATGAACTCATGCATGTTGCTCAACTTAAGGCACAGAGTTTTAGTCGTTTCACAGCCATGTTTATTACACTCTTGCTACGGTAGGAGAAAAAATTGTTGCTTTTCATCTTTATAAAATTCTATGGGACATTGCCAACTTATAAGCTTTTAAATCGGCACAAAGTTTACTAGTCAAATTCTTGGAAATTCTCCTCACACTTTGAAATTTGGCATAAATTCAAAGTATAAACATGACGGATATGATAAATGAGAGGACATGAGAAAATTCGAAGCGTGACCCACATGACACTTAAGCATCAAGTAAAAGTTGCGAAACTATTACCAACGCATTTGAAAATTTTAGGTTTTTACAAGCAAATGGGTTGATATTCAAATGCTCTAGACTACCAATATATTTTCTTATAAATCTGTCTATGACCTAATAGACGTAACTTTCATCTTCGATTATGTACCATGACAAGTTACATGTTTCTTTTTGTACGATTGTGTTTTGACTCGAAATCATTTAATCTAAGCATGTATTTATGCACTTTTAATTTTTTTTTTTAAGTGCAGGCAACTCTTTGTGAAAACTTTAAGCAGGTGGTTCCATGGAGGCGAAAGCAGGACAATTACGAGAAAGTCTAAAATGTCAAACCGTCACTCATCTTTCCGGTCACCGGATCACATGACCATCTTTTCGTGGCAATTCGATGTTCTTTTCAGACCATCATGGAATTTGTATAGATATAAGTTCTTATATTATACGTTAGGATTGTCGGATATTTCTTGTTCTTTTGTCACCACTTCATCATTACGATTTTTATAATCCCTATCAACATGTTTATATTTACGACTATTCAGCCATATCCATATTGGAAGACACAAACCACTTCCGACAAGTCCAGCATTTTGCCATGCTAGGTAACTTACCAAACAATCCTAAACTCGCACGGACAGATCACTTGAAATTCGAGCTCCTAGGAAGAATTCTTATATGTACCCAAAACGTGTGAACCTATTTCATCTCAACCATTAAGGTATGTGGGCTCCACGTGAGACCCACATGATCTAGTTGCTGAGATGAGATGGATTTATACGCGCTGGGTGAAAAATTTGCTCGTAGACTATGTTCTGATCGATTGTTAAACTAGATACCAAATCCGCATCTTGTTCACTAGGTCGCGATTGTCAAGAAACTTGCTTAGATCTCATAACCTAATAGTGACAAATTGAATAGATTTAAGGCAAAACACGATAGATTGGATGAACCCACTCGATGAAGTAGCAATGTCCGTCTTTTGCTTTGTGCTTTTTTTAAGAACTAGAAAGCCGTAACTATCACATACATATATAAATAGCCACAGCCAAGTTGCATGAAATCTATGTATCAAAGAAAAAAGATTTAAGGCAAACGAAGGATTGGACCGAGATACCTCTATTGCGGAGAGTACTCATGTTATTTAAATGAAAATTGGTAATCCAAGATTATTTGATAAGGTAATTGCTTTCGGGATGGATCTGTTTCCACTCTAGAACCGGAATCTGGATTGAACCTGTCCATCCCCAAAAAGAGTGAACCGAACGAACCTGGCCCGGTTCCTAGGTTGGACCGAGACTACCTGATTTTTTTTTTCTTTGCTTATTCTAATGCATGTATAGATTTTTGCAGTGTTGCACTCTGAGCATTCACCCCTAACCATAAGTTATTAGAGGCTATCAAAAGAAGCCTCTTTGTCTGGTCAGCAAGGCAAGTACTTATGCAGGCAACAAGAATTTATCCTTTAGTTAATTGAAGAAGCTCGGCAAAAGTTAAGCCAATTCTCCTGCATAACTTGTGTAGACCACATCTCTTGACGTTGACAATACATTCAGCTCGGGAAAAATTAGAATCCACCAAAAAGAAGTTTCCGATAAACTTGAGCAATTAAGAAGGACTAAACCAAGGTTTATATTGTTTCACCAGTCCCATTCCGTTAAGGAATCAAGAATTGGACCATCGATTCCAAATTTTGGGAATCAAGATTAGCCCAGAACCCGCTGGGCTGTTCCGATTTGCAGGTTCGACTGGAACCGTGATCAATCCTACAAGTTGGTAACTTCGAAAAAAATTGGCAAGTCACTCAAATAAAAATGGAAAAATTCCAAATAAGAGCCTGAAGTGCTCTCATTTTTACAAATAAAAGCCTCAAGTGAACTTTGTTTCAAATAAGGGCGTAAAGTTCTATAAAGTTTCAAAAAGGGGTCCAGCCTAAGGACATTTTCGCCATTTCTCATTTCTCATTTTTGTTTATTTTTTACTTTTTTAAAAATTGTGTTGTAAGTTATTGGGGATTGAAAAACATTGAGAGTATTTGAATGACTCAAGTGTGGTTGTGATTTTCATTATATCGCTTGATTTATAGTGGAATTCGTTGATGTTCTCCTTGTGGACGTATGTCACTATGACCGAGCTATGTAAATCTAGTGTCCAATTATTTTCTTTTTTTGTCTATTATATCTTTCGATCACTTGCTTTTGCAATACAGTTGTCCTCAAAAGTATTATAGGGCATAATTTGCCTTAAGTGGTTACAAATCTTTTGGATCCTATCGTTTGTAATTCACTGCAAAAGTAATAAATTACTTGAGTTAATAGTAACTTTCCTGTGTGTTATTGATAGACAAATATCTAATTCATTGTAACTTTATTTTATACTTTAAGTTTTTTGCAATTTGTGTATTCCTAATTTTCTTTACTTATTTTAACTTTTCTTAATCCAACGTAATTTTAATCACTTTTCCATTCATACTCACAATATGTTACGAAAGAAAAATCGATTTTACAAAGCAGATCTGACCTATTGCGCTTTTCCCCCCTTAATCCAATGATCCATGTTGAATATGGAAATGATCCCATAAAAACACACGCTATATATTAGTAAGTCCCTTCAAGAACTGCAAACCTAGAACGACAAGAACCGCAGGATTTGAAGAGCAAAACTAGGCAGACTTTAAAGAAATATTTTGTCTCCGACTCTGATAGAATTAACAACGAGCGCAAATGTGTTTTTTTGGGTAAGGTAAGTTTGTATTCACTTTTCAGAACACTAGGTACATGTATGGACCGGGCACAAAAACCATGAACCAATATTGGCAACGCAATGTCAAGATGGGTTCAATGGTGATCGGTTGCAAGATCAACGTCACATCAAACGTGTCCACCAAGATGCCAACACACAGGCATCCCAAAAAAGGAAGCCATGAAAACGGCTAAAGCAGAATAGAAAGAGGGATGAGAGAAAAGAACATTAAAAGACGGCCAAAATCGGTGGCCTAAAGAGTCGGAAAGCAACAAAACAAATAACAACAGATCGCCACCCCACAGAAGTAATGCTAAAACTCTAAGAAAGAAGGCGAGTGAAGGCTTTGGGTGCGGCAACTGAGTCTTTGAAGGAGCAGCAGCACAGCATGATGCTCCAAAAAATGCCACAAGCGTCCTTCTTGAAGTCGAGAACAGCAGCCGACCTGTAACTGGACAAGCCAACAGAAAAAGGGGGCAATAGCATACCCAAAAGTCTGTTAAAAAGAAGCATAAAAGAGGCTTGAAGAGAGGCCAGAGAAAGAGCCGACTCCCTCGACAATGAAAGCTCCATTTAAGTGTGAAGCAGCAATTCCAGCACTCCAAAGCAATAAGTTGAGATGGAGCCGTGGTCTTCAAGTGGCAGAACAGCAAACAGCCTTGCGAAAGTAAGGTCTGGGCAACCGGTCCCTTAGGATGGTGATGAAGGTAGCCAAAAGGTAGCCAAAAACTTCCATCACCAGAGAACAGCAGAACAAAGAAAAACGCAGCAACAAAACAGCAGGAAAAAGGCCAAAAAGCCAGTTTGAGAACCAACAAAAAAAGGGAAAAACAACATCCCAAAGAGAAAAATACAGCGAAGAACAAGAAGCAGGGGGAAAGAGAGTAGAGAAAACTAGAGAAAAAGAAAAACACAGCAAGTGAACTGCAGTTCCAGAGGCGCGGCAGCAGCAAAAGTCTGACCATGAGGGTGAATGTAACGTCCTCCCACATAGTAAAGGACATCCAGGGAACAAGGCCATCGAGATGGGAAGCTCTAGGGGGCACTAGTACCAAATGAGAGCAGCAGCACAAAGTTGGCCATTTCCACCACATCAACAACAACTCAACCATAGCAGCGCAACTAGAGTCAGTGGCCAACATGAATGCAACACAACCAAGCCAGACTAGGGAACAGAAGACGGGCAAAATAATTTCTAGCCAACACAGAATATTGTACCTCAATCCATCTTCAACCCGAGAAATGGAAGCCAGGCTCCATGTGGCTTCTCGACCAGACCAACTACTTCTACCTTCCGAAAACTGAGCAACAAGTGTTGAAATAAACTCCATGTAGTTAGGGTTCCATTTACTGATTATGTCTGCCTTCATAAAAAATGGTAGAAGAAAGGTCCCAATTCCTCTGAATTCTTCTATTACTGGGATGGTCGCGAACACCCCCTACTGCAATAGCTTTGTCCTTGACCAACTTGGTAAGGTGCAATAAAATCGCCGGCACAACAAGACTCTTGCCTCAGAATAGTATGTTATTCCTCTCCGTCCATATGATATGGCATAGTGCACCTAGAGAAAACCTAGCAATGCGGTGGCAAAAGGACCGCCCATCAATATTTCGTTTCGCCCATTGAATATGATCATCCCAAGAATGATTCCGCCAACTCAAGTTGCATTTGGCTGCCCAAATTGAAGCAAGATAACCGGTGACGAAGCATCCAAAGAATAGATGATTAACTGAATTAGGTCTTGTATGACAGAAGGCACAAGTTACATTATCAATCCTGCGATGTTGTTGTAGCCTTATCTGGGTGGGTAGCCGTCTATGTGAGTCCAACCACATAATGAAAGAATCACAGGGAGCAATAGAGTTATCCCAGATAAAGGAGTGCCAATGAACATGTTGGCCTTTATGTCTTATATGATCCCAGGCTGAGGACACAGAGAAGTCCCCAAAGGTATGGCAACTCCATCTGAATTTATCAAATGTAGTTTATTCTAAAAGAATACTCAAATTCGATTCCACGAGACAAGCTGGTCTAAGGAGCAATCACATCGAAAAGTTATTCCATGGTTTATAGATAATGAAGATTAATATCATTCTAATCACTAATTACAGACGTCTTATCGTAGGACTCATAGAATCTATGATTAAGATGGACTTACACACACACACACTGGTCGTGGTTAATATATATATATATATATATGAAGAGAGAGAGAGAGAGAGAGAGAGAGAGATCATACAATATTTTCTTCTTCAATGTCTTTAGCTGGTCGTGGTTATCAAGAAGTTACTTGGGGTTTAAAAAAAAACAACTATGCCTAAATTTCTCAGTCGAACAAGTATTAAGAGATGATCACATAATTGAAATATTCTATCTAAGCGAGAATGGATTTTTGCCATTATCCTGATAAAGAAGTATGAGTTCCAAAGGAGAGACAAACAACAAAGGCAAAAAAGAAAACAAGAAGCCAGGTTTATTCGAATAATCAGCGGAAAAACTTATAATACCATCTTTGGAAGTAGCCACAACGTTAAAGGAAACAAATGAATATCACAATTCACCACCTATAAATACAGCACATCAACTAATTGGATCTCTTATTACCATTGTGACTATGAACTAGCAGAAAAAAAAAAAAACTAAAAGGATCGATGGCCACACTGCAGAGTCTCGCGGTGGCAATCTTAATCGATCTTTTATACGTTCTCGATGCTGTGAGAGGTGATCCAGACACGACCCGGATATCCTACACGTGCAACGTCAATTCCTATAATCCTGGTGATGATTTTGGGTCCGTATGCAATATAGCTTTGGGCAGCGTGTGTACCGACACACCGCGCTACAATTACGCTTTCTATTCAACAACTTCGCACCTCGGTACAATATGCTATGCCCGCGGAGCTTGCAATCGAGCGCTCGTGACCGGGGATTGCACTTCTTGCTTGAATTCGGCTAGAAATGAGTTGTCTCTCATGTGTAACATGAGAATCGGGGGACAAATGCAGCTCCAAGATTGTAGAATTAGGTACGAGGATTATCCTTTCACCGACTGACCGTTTTCATGCCACCTTGAGAAATCACGTACTGGTTATGGACCTAGCAAATCCGTTTACTTACTTGCGTCTGTACTAATTGGGTCTTTTCATCAAGTGAAAGCAAAGAATGTGATGTATGCTTTCAAATGGATCGGGCTAACTGACTTCTAAGCTGCTGTGCCGCCTCCAGCCACTTATCCCCTCTCTCTCTCTCTCTCTCTCTCTCTCTCTCTCTCTCTCTCTCTCTCTCATTGTTGTTTTCGGCGGCTACTCCATCGCCATTGAGATCTTAGCCTCGTCGTCGAGTCTACGGAGCAATCACATCAAAAAGTTATTCCATTATTTATAGATAATGAAGACTAATATCAATCTAGTCATTAATTAGACGTCTTATCGCAGGACTCACAGAATCAATGATTGAGATGGACTTAGTTTACATGATATAAGGATCATACAATGTTTTCTTTTTCAATGTCTTTAGCTGGTTGTGCTTATCAAGAAGTTACTTGTGAAAAAAAAAAAACCAAAAACAGAAACAACTGTGCCTAAATTTCTCAGTCGAACAAGCATTAGGAGATGATCACATAATTCAAATATTCAATCTAAACGAGAATGGATTTTTGCCATTATCATGATAAAGAAGTATGAGTTCAAAAGGCGAGGCAAACAAAAAAGGAAAAAAAAAAAAGAAAACAAGAAGCCAGGTTGATTCGAATAATCAGCGGAAGAACTTATAATGCCATCTTTTGAAGTACTCACGACATTAAAGAAAACAAATGAATATCACAACTCACCACCTATAAATAAAGCAAATCAACTAATTGGATCTCTTATTACCAAAGTGACTATGCACTAGTGGAATAAAACCTAAAAGGATCGATGGCCATGCCCCAGAGTGTTGCATGCAGTAGCAATTTTAATCGGTCATTTGTACATGATCGACGCTGGGAGAGGTGCTCCAGACACGACCCGCATATCCTCAGCGTGCAGTGCAAATTCCTATAACCCCGATGATGATTTTGGGTCTGTCTGCTATGCGGCTCTGGACAGCGTATGTACCGACACACCGCGCTACAATTACGGTTTCTACTCAACAACTTCGCACCTCGGTACGACATGCTATGCCCACGAAGCTTGCAATCGGGCACTCTCACCTCGGGATTGCACTTCTTGCTTGAATACGGCCAGAAATGAGTTGTCTCTCGCTTGTTACGTGAGAATGGGGGGACAATTGCAGCTCCAAGACTGTAGAATTAGGTACGAGGATTATTCTTTCACCGAGTGATTGTTTTCTTGCCACCTTAAAAAATCAAGTACTGTCTATGGACCTAATAAATCCGTTTACTTACTTGCGTCTGTACTAATTGGGCCGTGATGTATGTTTTCAACTGGACGGGGCTAACCGAGCTCTAAGCCGTCGTGCCGCCTCTAGCCATTTAGCCCCTATCTCTCTCTCTCGCGCTCTCACGCTCTCATTGCTGTTCTCGGCGGCTACTCCATCGTCATTGAGTCTTGAGGCCATGGAGGAGCCGTCCCTCTAAATCTGGAGGAGCCTATTAAAGTCAACTCCGACTAGGAACAAGAAATTTTTATGTGCACCCACCCAAATTGGATCTCTACGCAGCGAAGTAGCTCTAAAAAACGAATGTAAGAGTTGGCTACTACAGTCTTTGGAGATATCGCAGCGATTGTATTTGGGTTGTTAGCGTCGATGCTCTCAATGATCCTCTGAGAGGTCATCCAAACCTTACTGGAGTCGACCCCTTGTGCATTGAACAATCCCGTAAGCCGAACTGATGGTTTCAGTCGCGATCTTGGGGCAGGGCTCCACGATGTGATTAGTTCTACACCAGACTGATCTGATTATACCTGCTATGCGACATACTCGGCGACTAGCGGTGCACGCTACTCTCATGGAGTTCTGATGCCGGAGCATTCCTTGAAGACGTTGAAGAGTTGCCGACTCAATGGATGCTTCTCATCGATTGCGAGGTTACCGTTCGGCTTCTTATCGATCGGCGAATCTTATTGACATCAAAATTCACTCATCTGTAACTTCAGATTGTTCACATTCGTCGAAGGCCATTAATAACTTCTTTTATTGTCAAGAGTAATTGAATGACGTTGTTAATTGTGGTTTGTCTTCCCTAAAAAATCAAAGTTCTAGTTTCTAGGAATTTATTATGTTTTCTATTTTTCATGAGTCATTTGTCTTTCTTAAGACTTTTGTATTTCATCGAAAAGTCTCATTACTCAAGCTTGGAGGTTGTTCCATGCTTGCCTATAAAAGGACGATAGAGAATGGCAGACTTGTTTTGATTGATGAATTAATTTGAGCCTTTGGCTTGATAACAAAAATGAACTCTTGTCCTACTCTTATCCCTTTGGATTCTTACGGGTGGCGAGTATCCTACTCCCTCGTTCCTCACTTGTTTTACCTCCTATCTTTTCTACGCTTTCTCCCAGCGTCAAGCTTGTAACTTTCACAGTGGGAGTGCAGCATTCGCCTGGTAAACGATGGACGATAAGCGTGTCTCAATTGCAGATTCTAATTCGTAGAATTGAGTTATCAGTACTGTTCTATAAATTAAGGATAGTCAATTGCAGATTCTAATTCGGTCTTTCTGTTAGTAGGAAGTACATCATGTGCTGCTGTTAATGACTGTTAATAGTCCTTATAAACTCATGAACGTTCTCTTTGCCTGTGGTGGTGTGGGTGAGATCACAATGCAATGAAATCGTACGCATTCATGCATCATAAAGAAGGTAGATCCATTACTTTTTTTTTTTTGGACAACGAGATCCATTACTTTAGATTGAATCAATCAAAGGTCATTGATTTAAAGAGCAATCACATTGATAAATTATTTCATGGTTTATAAATGATATAGACTAATGTCATTTTCATAATTAATTGTGTGGGTCCCATCATAGGGTTTATATACTCAACATCGGGAAAAATGTCCAAGAAAGCCCTAAACCTATTAGGATTGTGTCAATTCAGTCCTAATTTTTTTTTTTGCCAATTTAGTACTAAACATTTTGCAATTATGCCAATTCAGTTCATCCGGCCAATTTTGATTGGCCGGTACTGACGTGGATGCCGGTCGGCGCCGATCGTTAGGCAACATAATATTTTCAAATACTTTATTCTTTTTTAAATTTTTAAATTTTCTTTTTTTATTTATTTTTTCCTCTACTATTCTTTTTCCTCTCAATCCCAAGACTGTTCTGCTTCCTCCAAAAGATGTTGAAGATGATGATGACCATGAACAAAAGTTGATCTAGAGGTGACGGGCCTCTGGCGAAGGTCGCCTCTACGGTCGCTGGCGAGGGTGAGTATAGCGAGGCTCGACCTCATCGAGGCTACGCAAGGCCGTGCCTAGCCAGCACAGATCTGGTGAGGCTCGACCTTGCCATCGCCCGGCTGGCCTTGCCCGACGAATGAGAGGTCGAGCCTCACTAGATCTGGGCTAGCGAGGCACGGCCTCGTGTAGCCACGGCCTCACGCAGGTATGACGATGTTCCCCGTACCAGATGCACAAGGATGAAGGAGCAACCGCGAGGGAGAGATGGGAGGATGACGACGATGAAAGAGAAGGAGAAGATGGATGTCTCAGCCCGCCTTGCTAGAGACGGCGAGGCCGAGCCTTGCTAGATCTGCGTTGGCGAGGCGGGCTGAGACACCCTCTCCCCCTTCGTACATCCACGGCGAGGCTTGGCCTTGTCTGGTTTGCTAGTACTAGATGCCTAAGGATGAAGGAGCCGCCACGAGGGAGAGATGGGAGGATGATCGTTGCCTTTAATCTCTGGGAGCTAGAAGAACAGTAGAGGGGGAAAAAAGAAGGAAAATGAAAGGAAGAAAAAATGATAAATGATAAAATATTTAAAAAATATTATTGAAATATTATGTTGCCGGACTCCGGCCGGTTGGCCGGATGGACTGAAGTGGCACAACTGTAAAAGGTCTAGGACTGAATTTGTTAAAAAAAAAAGTTTAGGACTGAATTGACATAATTTCAATAGGTTTATAATTTTTTTGGTAATTGTCCCCACAACGGCTGGTATGGACTTGGTGTACATGATATATAAAACAGACAATTCTTTTCTTCAATGTCTTTAGCTGGTCGTGGTTATCGAAAAATTACTTGAAAAAAAAACAACTGTACTTTTATCTCTCTGTCAAACGAGTATTAAGAGACGACCATACAAGTCAAACAAAGAAACAAACAAGAAGCTAGGTCGATTAGATTAATAATCGCCAAAACTTAAAACGTGTTCTTCGGAAGTGGCCACGACATTAAGGCTCCGTTTGTTTCACGGAAAATGAGTGATTTGGAAAATATTTTCCAAAAAGTAATCGTTTATATCTCTTGAAAAAATGAATAAATGAATTATTTTCATTACCTATGAAAATAGTTAAGCATAGATTGTTATCGATGATGAAAATATTTTTTGTTGATTAATTTTTCTAAACGATATAAGCAATTACTTTTCGGTAAATATTTTCAAATCGCTCATTTTCCGTGAAACAAACGGAGCTTAAAGAAAAAAAAAATGAATATCACTATTCACCACCTATATATAAAGTGAACCAAAGTGACTATGAACAAGGAGAACAAAAACCGAAAGGATCGATGGCCATGATTCGGAGAGTCGCGGTAGCAATTTTAATCGGTCTACTCTACGTCGACGATGTTGTGAGAGGCGATCCCAACATGACCTTGATACAGGCATTGTGCAAATCTAATTCTTATAATCCCGGTGATGATTTGGGGTATGTCTGCAACACGGCTCTGGACAGTGTACGTGCGGACACACAAAGCTTCAATTACGATTTTCATGTGACATGTACGCACCTCGGTACGATATGCTACGTCCATGGAGCTTGCAATCGGGCGCTCGCGGGCGGAGATTGCACTTCCTGCTTGGATTCGGCTAGAGGCGAGTTGTCTCTTTATTGTAACATGAGAATTGGAGGGCAAGTACAGCTCTAAGATTGTAGAATTAGGTACGAGAATTATTCTTTTACCGAGTGAGTGTTCTCTTGCCAACATGAGAAATCACGTACCTATTAAATCCATTTACTTCCCTGCCTCTGTACTAATTGGGTCTTTGTACCCCGAGAGAGCAAAGTATACATGTTCTTGGATGGATAATGCTACGAACCACTAAATGTAAGATGTTAAATCCATATAAAAGTATCTTAACAACCTACGATTATGCAAATTTTTCCTTATTGCTCGAGAGTTACTTTCTCTGTCTCTTTTTATTTAGCATTCATTGTTACGGTCAGCTTTATGGTCAATTCTACCGTGGGATAAGGGTGCAAAAAGTCATGGACGCATTGTAATTTTGTTAATTGAGTCTTAAACCTTTTGAAATTTTACCAATTGAGTCAACCTGCCCAATTTGTTCATAAATCGTTGATGTGGACGCTAACCATCTTACATGATACGGCCGGTGCTGACGTAAACAATTTTTCGTTTTCTTTGCCTTTTGTTTTATAGCTTTGGTTGGCCGAACTTTGCCAGCCGTTGGGTAAAGGCAGCGAAGCCCTTGCCAATGGGCAAGGGCTCCCACCACGAGCAGCGAATGCTTCGTGGCCCTCGCAAGAAAAAAAAGGAAAAGAAAGAAATAAAAAAGTAAAAATAAAAATAGCAAAAAAAAATGAAAATCTGTTTAAAAAATATATATTATAAAGATTGTTCTTGGCAGCATCGACCGTGCCACATAGGACAGCCGGCGTTCACGCCAGCTATTTCCAGGCAAAATTGGCCGGATGGACTCAATTGGTAAATATGAAAGATTTGAAAGTCAATTGACAAAATTATAAAGATTAGGACTCAATTGGCAAAAGTTCAATAAAGTTGGGACTTTTTTGACAATTTTCCCATCATACTTCCAATCGACATTCCTCCAACTAATTTTAATATATATACACGCTAAAAAGATGAAAAATAGTAATTCAAGGATTGAAATGTTCTATAACTTAAACATGAGAACCCTTCGAGCCAAAAAAAAAAAAGTGAACCCAACAACTAGACAACTTCTGGAGACGAGCGACAGTTTTCCTAAGAAGTCTACTACTGTCACTATGCTGTAGTGAAGGCGGTAATTGTCAAGAGATTGTTACCATATAAAGCTTTTTCCTCGAAAGGCTACTCAATTGAACAAGGGTAACTATCAGGCATAGGAACATTCATCTAGATATATAGAGAAATAAAGAATATAAAAAAAAAAAAGAGATCACCTGTATAAAGAGCCGATCGAGATGGATTTTCACACAGGGAAGTAACCATTAGAACAACCTCCTGACAGATGGCTACTGCGATCCACAGAGCCGTCACAGTAGTTCTAACTCGGGTTGTTCTGCGTTGTTCGTGACGCCGTGGACATCAATCTTGTCCACAATCCAGTGGACATTCTTACAAGCCGAATGGTGATTTTGACATCCACCGCGAATCGGCTCTTGAAAACTTATGCGCAAACATAGCCGACTCTTAGGATCTCTCGAGGCCCAAGACTATACATGCTATGTTCACGGATAGGGGTGTGCATGATTCGGGCCGGTCCGGTCCCGGCATGGAACCGGGGACCGGACCAGTAGTCCGGTCCCCATATTTTCGGGACCACGGACCGGACCAGGACCGGCGGTCCGGGCCGGTCCTTGTCCGGGCGGGTCCCGGTCCCGGCCCAGTAGGACCGCTAATTCTAACTCCTTATAAAAATTACATATTTTTTCGGTGGAGTTTTTATGCAACAGCAGGAATGCTAGAATTTTTGATATCCCTGTTAACTCATGGGCCATAGCTAATCTCAACTGGAAGGAAATATTTCAAAATGATAGAATTGATATAAACTCTTTATTTGAGCTCCAAAATCGATTTAATTTTCTCCATGATGATTTTCTATACTTTAATAGAAGCTATAGGAATGTCACTAGTAAATGTGCGTGTACTGGACGGTTAAGAGTTTTTTCATTCTAAAAGCCACATTGACCAGACTTTAGTATCTCATCCGTCATTTGTTTCTCATTGTGTCTCGTTTTATGTCTCTTGTGTTTGTTAGCTTTCCTTTTGTTCCCTTCTAAAGAAGTATGTCCAATTGATGTTTCATTACTTTGTTTTTTTTAAAACAAAAATCATTATGATAACTAGATTAGTTTTTTTTTTAAAAAAAAAAAACATTGCCGGTCCGGTCCTGTCCCAAACCATGGAACCCGGGGACCGGACCGCCCAGTCACCGATCCCGTTTATTGGGACCGGACCGCCAACCTCAAGGACCGGACCAACCCGCCCGGGCCGGTTCAGTCCAGTTTGCACACCCTTATTCACGGAGTTTGCGATGTGCGGCTCTCGCCAAAGGAAAGTATCACAAGCAAATGAACAACAACCGATTCAAGTAGAACGGGAATGTACAAATGCAAACCGTGCAGGAATTTAATCGACGGCAAGATTTGGTAATACCGACGCCATAAAGTAACCAGATGTTAACAAACTATACCAAAATTCAATCAACGACGCGGTTTGAGAACGCGAAAGCATCATGCTAGAATTTAATCGACGACGCGCATCCGGAAGCTACAGCTACGAAAGATAAAATGTGGTACAAGAAAATAAAGATAAAGTAAACATGTTTAATTTAATGCATTACAGACGGTATGTATAAAATCTTAGGCCCAATCCCAAAAAAAACCTCAAACTTTAGCCTTTGTCCCAAAAATATCCACAACTTTTTTTGTCTCATAAAAAACCTTCAACTTTTGATTTTGTCACAAATCTACCAATCCAATCCTAAAAATACCTCAAACTTTGGCATTTGTCCCAAAAATATCCACAACTTTTTTTTATCTCCTAAAAAACCTTCAACTTTTGAATTTGTCCTAAATCTACTAGTCCGATCACAAAAAAACCCTCAAAACCCATCTCGTAGAATTCCCGACGACCTAACATTGGCCGTTTAGCTTCTGTCGAAACTCCAAGTGATTCTCAACCGTCGCTCGATGGTGTAGCCTTATCCCGAGACAATAGCAACCCTTGTCATCGGCTCCTTACCCGTTAATAGTCCTCGATGCCAATCGAGCCTTCCACTGAGGACCATCGTGCCGACCTTGCATCTGTGACAACAAGCTGCTGTCGACCCTGCCTCTGTGACGAAAAGCTGCTGCCCCAAATGCTTTCTTGTGATCATCGTTTCGGTAAAGATTTGAAGTATAAGAAAAAGATTTGTTAATAGCTTGTTCTCACTTAAATTTTTATGTGAATCTCGGGTAACTCAATTATGTCTCAAAATGAATTAATACGGCTGCAATGTGTCAAACACTTTTCCTTGAAACAATTGGAAGTACATTTTGATCTTTGTCGAACAATCATTGGTTCTGTTCAACTGGGCGCGAAACACTCCTTTTTTTTAATAACTGTGGTAAATTTGGGACAAAATCAAAAGTTGGAGGTTTTTTATGAGACAAAAAAAGTTATGGATATTTTTGGGACAAAGACCAAAGTTTGAGGTTTTTTTGGGACAAAATCAAAAGTTGCAAGTTTTTTAGGAGACAAAAAAAGTTATGGATATTTTTTGGACAAACGTCAAAGTTTGAGGTTTTTTTTGGAATTGGGCCTAAAATCTTATGGTAACTGTGTTCTGGCGATTTCCGGCGGTTGCATCTCCATGTATAACTTCCATCGACTGCTTCCAGATTTCTATGTATATTTCCACGAGTCTCGCACCCCATGTTCTCAAAATGGTTGCCCTTGCCATTATCATTTTTTTTTTTTCCCGCAGCAATGGTTTTCAGCTGACAGTCTTTCTTCCAAGTGGTGATTGTTGCCTCAAAAAACGTGCGCTCCTGGCCACAACTGTCTTGCCGATTTTAAGTTTCAACACGATGTTTCAATATCCCTTCAATAAACATTCGTCGTCATCGATGGTCATATCAGCGGCAACCAATCATATGTCGTTGTAATTGACAACTGAATACGTGCCGTTGATGAATATCAATGACGATTATCATATGTTAATCCCTATGGTTGTCGATAAATTGACATGTGTAGTGAAACTCGTGCGCCGTGCACATAATTGTCCATACTCTTAATCAAATGTCAGTATGATCACCACCTTTGCGTTTTTAACTTCTCTTTAACATCAGTGACTTACGACCGAAAGCAATTTTTTTCAAATGACGGGCCACTTTTTTTCCCCCTTTTATGCAGCGATCCACGTTGAATGTGAGAATGGTCCTTAGAAAAACGCTTGCGAGATAGTAGAAATTCCTTTCAAAAACCAGAACGGAAACCTAGAACGACCGGGACCTCAAGATTCAAAGAGCAAATCTAGGTAGACTTTCGAGACTAAGAGAGTGCAATATCGTAAAAAGAGAAATACTCTGTCTCTAACTCTCATAGATGTAACAACTAGTGGGCATATATAGTTCTTTGATAATAATAAAAAAAATACTAAAGTTTGATCCACTAGACAACCCGATCTAAAGAGCAATAACATTGATAGACGATGTAGGCTAATACCATTTTAACGGACTAATTATTTGGGTCCCATCGTAGGGTATTACATAATCAATGATTGACATGAACTTGGTGTGAATGACGGTAAAAAAAAAAAAATACAATTCTCTTCTTCAATGTCTTTAGCTGGTCGTGGTTATAGAAAAGTTACTTTCAAAAGAACTAGTGTGCTTAAATTTCTCAGTCGAAAAAGTACTAAGAGATGAGCACATAAGTCAAATATTCTATCTGAACGAGAAAGAGCACTTTTGCCGTTTTCGTGGTGATGAAGTAGGACTGTAGGAGTTCACAAGGAGACGCGAACAAAAAATCGAACGAGAAGCTTGGTTGATTAGATTAATAATAGGCAAAACTAATCATGTGTTCTTTGGAAGTAGCCATAAAATCAAAAAAAGAAAATGAATATCTCAATTCACCACCTATATATAAAGCAAATCAACTAATTGGATCTATAATTACCAAAGAGACTATCAACAAATATAACAAAAACTGAAAGAGGGCCGATGGCCACGCTCCAGAGAGTCCCGGTAGCAATTGTAATCGGCGTTTTCTGTGTTCTTGATGTTGTGACAGGTGATCCGGACACGACCCCGATAAACGCATTGTGCAATGCAAATTCCTATAATCCGGGTGACGATTTGGAGTATGCTTGCGTCAAGGGTCTGTACAATGTATGTGCCAACATCACATGGAGCAAGAATTACGATTTCTATGCGCATGGTACGCTCCTCGGTATGACATGCTATGCCCACGGAGCTTGCAATCAGGCACTCTCGAGTACGGATTGCACTGATTGCATGGGTTGGGCGAAAGGCGATTTGGCTTTTTGTTGTAACATGAGCATTGGAGGGCAAGTGTTGTTGCAAGATTGTAAGATTAGGTACGAGATTTATCCTTTCACCGAGTGACTATTCTCTTGCCACCTTGAGAAATCAAGCACTGCTTACGGACCTATTAAATCCTTGTACTTCCCTGCCTCTGTAATAATTGGGTCCTCGGATCACAAGAGATCAAAGTACACTATGCATGTTCTTGAATGGAGGGTGCAAAGAACCACGAAATGCATATAGGTATCTTCAAAGATTATGAATTTTTGCTTATTCTTAGTTAGTAGATAGTTACTTTCTTTGTCTCCTTTTATTTAGCATTCATTGTCGCGGTGCACTTTTAGTCGATCATACCCACGAACGACATTCCTCCATTTTTTTTAAACGAACATTATCATCATAAGATGAAGCTAAAGATCACTAAGACTAAAGAGATGAAGAATAATAAGTCGAGGATTGAAATGTCCTTTACTTAACCATTTGAGCCTTGGGCGTCAACAACAACTAGACAGCATTTGGAGAACATATGCAGATAATGAAGAACCGCAAGACTAATTAATAGGATGTCGGCGTTCATAAGAAATCGCAGCCATTGAAATTTGTATTTCGTACATTAGAAAAATCCGTTTCCTTCAACCGATATGCGCTTGGACACAACCGTACATGACATAAAAATCACACTTGGAAAGAGTGGACAATTGTGATTCCCCTTCCAACAATAGCTCTCTTGCTTTTCATGGGTTAAATAAAATGACAATAAATAATTTTATGGGGAGCTTGGATAAATAAGAAATTTGAAATATAATAAAACGTACTATGAATAAAAAATTCAAATGAAAAATTGGGCACAGGCATCCAAGTTATTCAGTCTTATGGTTCTTCATTATCTGCATGAGAATTTAAAGAGCTTTACAAGATTCGTAGACTGCATGGATTTAGGCCATCCTTTCCCGTTGAGGAATAAAACTCTAAAGGGACAAAGTGTATAGATGCCCTATCAAATGTTCCATAAATTTAAGGCATTAAATCAAATATTTAAGCATCATACAATCTAAGATCACAGATTTCTCCTTATAGCCTAGATAGAAGAGAGTTACTTTCTTTGTCTCCTTTTATTTGGCATTCACTGTGGCGATCAACTTTTGTTGGGAGCACGCAGCGGAAATTTGATACTTTTTTTTTTTATCGGAGAGATCGCCAAGAGGAAGCCCAAGTCCGAGCCCTTCAATATATCCAGTTGGACCCACATTTACTCAAAAGTTTAAGCCAATGAGTTATGGGCCAACTTGGGTATATTAACTTATGAGTATATTAACTTATGGGCTAACTTGGGTATATTAACTGCTCAGTACCACATCAATTCTCCTATGTGGGACTTCTCTAACACAACTCACACGTGCATCCTAACAATCTCCCCCTCACGTGTGAGCTCCAGTGTTAGGTTTGCTCCCCATTAATCCAAGTATCCTTCCGCACCAACTTATCTCAACTTGAATCTTCATCAACGCTCATCGGGCCCGTTGCTACACCACAACGTCCACCGGCCCGGAAACCGCGTTGGCTCCATCTCAATCTTGAATCTCCATCAACGCCCATCGGGCCCACACTGCTACACCACAGCGTCCATCGGCCCGGAAACCGCGTTGGCACCAGATTCTTTCTTGAGACGCGATCACCAGATTTCTTCTTGAGATATTTGCCGGAACAAATCGGAGGTCCACCAATCAACCATCGGCTCTGATACCATTTGTTGGGAACACGCAGCGGAAATTCGATACTTTTTTTTTTTTTTGCCGGGGAGATCACCAAGAGGGAGCCCAAGTCCGAGCTCTTCAATATATCCAGTTGGACCCACATTTACTCAAAAGCTTAAGCCAATGAGTTATGAGCCAACTTGGGTATATTAACTTATGAGTATATTAACTTATGGGCTAACTTGGATATATTAACTGCTCAGTACCACATCAATTCTCCTATGTAGGACTTCTCTAACACAACTCACACGTGCATCCTAACAACTTTGTTGTCAATCATACACAAAATCGACATCCCTCCAACTAGTGTCGGACCAAATCATGGCCCATAAATATGGGCATTATCCCCGTAAAGTGAAGGTAAGGATCACTAATGCAAAAGAGATGAAGAATAATAATTCAAGGATTGAAATGTTCTATGACTTAAACCTTTGAACCTTAGGAATAAAAACAACTAGACAACTTTTGGAGACCGACCAAAAAAAAAAACTTTTGGAGACCAGCGACGGTCGTATTTTTCTAAGAAATCCATCACTCTGTCACTGTGCTGTAGTAAAGGTGGTAATTATCAAGAGATTAATTACCATATAAAGCTTTGTTTCCATAGGCTTCTCAGTCGAACAAAGGTACGTTGAGTATAAGACATTGATTTGATCCAAAGGCGAGGAAAGTGCTTTCGCTGTCAGGCATACTAATATCCATCTAGATTAAAGTTACAAACTTTATCTCATCAAAATTCGTAAAAGCCATACTACGACTCTTGGAGCCTGTTTGTGCAAGCATCCAAATACTACAGTTTTAGGAGAAATTACCAAAAGAAAGTCCGAAATTTATTGCATTTCTGTCAATTCAGTCCTAAACTTTTCAATTTGGTCAACTTATTCCTAAATCATTTTATAATTCGCGAATTTATTTCTTTAGCAAATTTTGATCAGAAATCGCTGATGTAAACGCTGGCTGTCCGGTATGACACGACCACCGTTGACGTGGACTGTAATTGTTTAGAATTTTCGACAGTTTATATATATATATATATATATATATATATTGTATTTTCCTTCTCTTTTCCTTTTTATTTCTTTTAAGCGATACTGTTGTGAAAATTCTCCTATATTTTGATTCTGACAAAACTATCAAAAGTATTTGTACAATGTTTTATGATGCAGAAAGAATGAGTAAGCATCAGGTTGTGTGGATCTAATTCTGTCACGTGGATCAAGGGTCAGATGGAGTGCTTCTGGACCAAGGGTCAGATGGAAGTGCTTCTGGCAAAGTCAGATGGAAGTGCTTCTGGACCAAGGGTCAGATGGAAGTGCTTCTGACGAGGCCAGATGGAAGTGTTTCTGACGAGGCCAGATGGAAGTGCCTCTGACGAGGTCAGATGGAGTGCATCTGAGGACTTTCAGATGGAGCTGCTTTTGAGGGTCAGATTCAACAGGATCTTCTATTTCGTGCAACAATCTACACGCAGTGACAGATGGACCTTATCAATTCTCCGAATTACCATTCCACTAAAACTGATCTAATTCAGGAAATTCATTATGAAGACGAAACTTGAAATTAGTCAGTTTCTGCATCTCCAAAACATGAAGACCCACGAATGGCAGGATTCCGATCAAGGCAAGGTTCCTTATGGAAATTTGTGATATTCGATTGAAATGATGTCCTGTCTAAACAATCAAGGGATTTTCTACAATTGAATATTACTTTCCAAGAATATCTCTTCGGGGACCAATACGGATTTACCACACTTATGGAAACTGGAGATTTAGTTGTACGGGTGACTAAATCAGAAAGGTTCAATATCTTCTTCAACAGCTCTCATATCTTCTAAGATACAGTCTCGTTCAATCACGATTGATGACGTCCAATCAAGGATTAAAGAGTGATCTCTTGGCCAGGTATCCAACGGCTAGTTTGGAGGCAGGGGAGTATAAAAGAAGAATCATGGCGATCTGAGAAGAAGAGAAGAACAACAATCCAAAAAGTGCAAGCGTGATTCGAATTGTACCCAAAATTATTCTGAGTGCTCAAAATCTCATTCATTGTGAGAATCTGTAAGAGAGAGAAACCGAGTGGTTGAGTGATTGTAATTCTCTTGATTCTTCATAGTGAAATCCAACCGATCGGCTGTCATCGTGGGAGAGTGGACGTAGGCTTGACAAGCCGAACCACTATAAACTCAGCGTGCTCTCTTCTCTTCCCTACTTCATTGCTGCGTTTGAATTGTGTACTATCTCCTGTTGTTCTTATTTACTGATCGCACATTGAAATTATCATTAATTCCATAAGAAATTTTAATTTAGTTGTCAATTCACCTATTCACCCCCCCTCTAGGTGATATTGCTAGATCCAACAATCGGTATCAGAGCAGGTTGCTCATATTTACGAAGTGTTTATTAACTTCAGAGTTAACGATCTACTATGTCTAGCAATCACTCTTCAGGAGCAAGTGATTCGCACTTTGCTAATAAGCCACCCTACTTTGATGGGAATGAATATAATATGTGGAGCAACAAGATGAAATGGTTCTTTAAGGCATATGATGATTTGATGTGGGATGTTGTAATAAATGGTGTTATACCTAATGCTGCTGCAACTACAACATCTGGAAATGAAGCAAATCTCACCACGACCATGACTGAGACTGAAAAAGCCAAAAGACGAAGCTTAGATTCCAAAGCTGTCAATGCATTATTTTTTGCTTTGTCAACTCCTCTTTATAATCGTGTTTCAGAGGAAGAATCTGCTAAAGCAACATGGGATAGGCTTCATATCACCTTTCAAGGAACAAATAGAGTGAAGGAAACAAAACTCAGCATTTTACTGAGTGAGTATGAAGCATTTCAAATGAAATCTGACGGATCTATTGCTGATATGATAGACAGGTTTCAAAGTCTAGCAAGTGGACTTGCAAGACAAGGTGCTCCAGTAGCTGAGGCGATACAAGTGAGAAAGATACTAAGAGGACTCACAGACGAGTGGAACTATACCAAACCTTCCACACAAGAATGTCAAACAATCATACAGCTTTCGGTGGATGAACTAGTTGGGACACTACAATCTTATGAAACAGAACGAGCAAGCAAAAGGGGAGATCAAAAAGGTAAGAAATCAATTGCATTGAAAACTGAAATTGCTCAATGTTTGTCTAACACAGATGATGAAGAACTTGCACTTATGGTGAAGAAATTTAGAAAAATGGCTCGAAAGGCCAGAAACTTCAAAGGAAAGAAACCTTTGAAGAAGATTGATAAAAAATTCTCTCAAAATGAATCTCAAGAAAGCAAAGATGTAATATGATTTCACTGCAAGAAAGCAGGACATATCAAGCCGAATTGTCCAATGTTAAAGAGAGACAAGTTCAAGTATGAGAAGTACAAGAAGGCTTTAAAGGCAGAAACATTGAGTGATTCTGATGAAAGTGAAGACTATGCAAACATTTGTTTGATGGCAAAGTCAGACTCAGAATCAGATTCAAGCTCAGATTCAGAAACTGAGGTAAGTCCATCTAATCTCTCTGATGAAGTTACGGAGTATATTGATGAGCTTTGCAAAAGTTACAAAGAAACTCTTGAAAAAGTTTCTGTTTTGAAAAAGGAAAACTCCTCTTTAAAACAGCAAAATATCTCTCAAAAAGAAAAAATTGAGTTTCTACAACACGAATTTCATCAGTTGAAAAAAAGCCACGATCTCATTTCAAAAGAGAATGATTCTCTTAAAGAGAAAATTGATGAGACTTCAAAAAGGTTTTCACAAAGTTCAAGGACTTTGGAAAATATTATCTCTAAACAAATACCTTTGAATGATATATCTGGTTTGGGTTTTAAATAGGGAAGTGTTCTCAAAAACTGTTTTTCTAAAACGAATTTCTACAAACCTACTATTACTGTTTATAGAAGGAATTTTTACAAACAGTTTACCAAATCTCACATACACCAGCCTTGTGTAAATTGTGGTGATTCTAGCCACACTAAAGACTCTTGCAAGAAAGTCTGGAGACCTGTTAAAAGGTCAAACCTTACTAACACAAAAGGACTCAAAAAAGCATGGGTACCAAAGAAACAGTGAGCTGCTTATTTCTTGCAGGTACCAAAGAAAAAGAAAAACAAGTGGTTTTTAGATAGTGGATGCTCAAGTCACATGACTGGAAATCTAGATGTATTTATATCTCTTTCAAAATGTGATGGTAGAAGTGTGTCATTTGGAGGAAAGAATAAAGGAAATGTCATTGGAAAGGGCAATGTCAAGATTGGAAATTTGACAATTAAAGATGTATCTCTTGTCAAAGAACTGAACTACAATTTGATATATGTAAGTCAACTCTGTGACTCTAGCTATGAAATATGCTTTCAAAATCTAAAGTGCACAGGTATAAGCAAGGACAAGAAGCAATCTTTCATGGGCCAAAGACATGGAAATATTTATCTCTTAGATATTGATTCTGACCTTGAAAAAGCAAAATGTCTTATTTCTGTTAAGGATGAATCAGATCTTTGGCACATAAAGTTAGGTCATATTAGTGTAAAGCATATGTCAAAGCTTTCCAAAAAGGGACTTGTTCGAGAGTTACGTCACACTAAGTTTGAAAAAGGATAACTATGTCATGCATGCACACTAGGCAAGCAGGTAAGGAGTACTTTTAAGTTTTTAAATCAAGTTTCCTCTAAGCAATGTTTGCGGTTGCTTCATATGGATATCTTTGGACCAAACAGAACCTTAAGCCTTGGAGGTAAGAAATATTGTCTTGTTATTGTAGATGATTTCTCTAGATTTACATGGGTGTTATTTCTTGCTCATAAAAGTGGGGCTTTTACATCTTTTTCAAAACTGGCGAAAAAAATTCAAAATGAAAAAGGCTATACCATTTCTAGCTTGAGAACAGATCATGGGGGAGAATTTGAAAATCAAAGTTTTTCAGATTTTTGCAATGAATTTGGAATTCAGCATAACTTCTCGGCTCCATACACTCCTCAACAGAATGGGGTAGTAGAAAGGAAGAACATATCTTTGTAAGAAATGGCAAGAACTCTTTTGATTGAGAGTAAGATTACATCTCATTTTTGGGCGGAAGCTGTTTCCACAGCTTGTCATATTTTGAACTGAATTTCTCTCAGACCCCTCATTGAGAAAACCCCTTATGAAATTTTCAAAGAAAGAAAGCCTGTTGTTGCATACTTTCATGTATTCGGCTGTAAATGTTTTATTCTAAAGAATGCTAATGATCGAATTGAAAAGTTTGATGAGAAATCAGATGAATGAATTTTTCTGGGATACTCAACAACGAGCAAAGCTTATAGAGTCTACAACAAAAATACTCTTGTTGTTGAAGAATCAGTGAACATCAAGTTTGATGAGAATTGTCAGAACGATGAACCCGAATTCAGTTATGTACTTCCTCAAGTCTCGGATTCACAAGAAGAATCAGAAGAAAAGCAAGACTCAGATGCAAACACTGGTTCGGAGAATGTTCAGAAGGAAACTCATTCAAATGAAGAAATGCCAGAAGCTGAACAGAATGAACCCACAACTTCTTCAAATGATTGCTTCGACAAAAACTGGAAGCATAAGTCAAGTCATCCAAAGGAACTCATCATGGGAAACACAAGTGATGGCATCAAGACAAGATCCAAGTTTAAGCAATCAATGAGTAACATAGTATTAGTATCTGAATTAGAGCCAAAAGGAATTGAAGATGCACTAGCAGATGAGAACTGGATAAATGGAATGTAGGAAGAGCTACATCAGTTCAAAGTCAACAATGTTTGGGAATTAGTCAACAGACCCAAAAATCGTCCAGTAATTAGAACAAAGTGGGTATTCAGAAACAAACTGGATGACAAAGGAAAGTTGTAAAAAACAAAGCAAGACTTCTAGCAAAAGGCTATTCTCAAAAAGAATGAATAGACTATGATGAGACCTATGCACCTGTTGCGAGGTTAGAAGCTATCAGGCTACTACTTGCTTATGCTTGTTACAATGACTTTAAACATTTTCAGATGGATGTGAAAAGTGCATTCCTTAACGGCTACATCAAAGAAGAGGTCTATGTTGAGCAACCCCATGATTTTGAAGAACCTAGAGGAAAGGATTTAGTCTATGTGTTAAAAAAGGCACTTTATGGACTGAAGCAAGCACCTCGTGCTTGGTATGAAAGGTTGAGCAATTTCCTATCCAAACACTACTTCATAAAATGTAATGTAGGTGCTTGGTATGAAAGGTTGAGCAATTTCCTATCCAAACACTACTTCATAAAATGTAATGTAGATATTACCCTCTTTATCCAAAAACAAGGTAAGGATATTCTTTTAGTCCAAATTTATGTTGATGATATAATCTTTGGTTCTTCTAATGAGCTACTCTGCAAGAAATTCTCTAAAGTGATGCAGGATGAATTCGAAATGAGTATGATGGGAGAACTGCGTTTCTTTCTTGGACTTCAAATTCATCAATCTTAGAAATGAACATTCATATTTCAAGAAAATATGTACTGAAAATAGTGAAAAAGTTTGGTTTGGAAAATTGCAAGAAGATAGAAACTCCTATGTCTCACTCCTCCAAACTTGACAAAGATGAAGATGGAAAAGAAGTTGACCCCAAGCTATATCGAAGCATGATTGGATCACTACTATACCTCACAGCTTCAAGACCAGATATCCTATACAGTGTCTCCTTGTGCGCAAGATTTCAGTCAAGTCCAAGGGAATCACATCTTTCAGCCGTCAAAAGAATAATCAAATACATTGGGACTTATCCCAACTATGGTTTGTGGTATTCTAAAACTTCTGATTTTACACTAAGAGGTTACTCAGATGCAGATCTTGCAGGTTGCAAAATTGATAGGAAAAGCACATCTGGAACTTGCCAGCTCATGGGAAATATGCTTATCTCATGGTATTCCAATAAGCAAAGTACAATGGCACTCAGCACAGCTGAAGCAGAATATGTATCACTTGGAAGTTGCTGCGCTCAGATTCTATGGCTAAAACAGCAGCTCAAAGATTATGGTGTTGAAGATACAAATGTGGAAATTCAGTGTGACAACACAAGCGCCATAAATCTTACAAAGAATCACATACTTCACTCAAGAGCAAAGCACATTGAGATCAGACATCATTTTATACGTGAACATATTCAGAACGGTGATGTTAATATTCATTACATTGATACAAAAAATCAGCTTGCAGACATTTTCACAAAACCCCTGGATAAGGAATCCTTTAATTTTATTAGAAACAAATTAGCTATCATTAACCCTCTGTCTTAAGCATATTTTAGTCAAAAGGAGACTCAGAAGGAGCATCAGAATGAGAGTCAGAAGGAGGCTCAGAAGGAGCGTCAGAATGAGACTCAGAAGGAACGTCAAAAGGAGACGAAAAACGAAAGTCAGAAGGAACATAAGAAGCAAATCATCATTTTTTAAGGAAAATTCATAAATCAAAGGTCAGTCATCTCCTAAAAAATTTTTTAAGGTAAGTTTCTCATATCTCTGCGTATATTTGATTGACGGTGATTAATTGATTTATTAAAGGAATTCTTTCATTTCTTTTAAAAATTATTTTTGTTTCCAAAAATAATCGCCATCTTTATAAAACACCGAACCGTCACCCATGTTCTCTCACCTTTAAACCGCTCTCAATCGAAACCCTAAATTGTATTCAGAATCTCTCTCGTTGTCGATTTTCTCCTCAAATCAACACATTCTCTTCCAAAGTTTCAAACTTTTTCATCTCCATGGCTCCGAAATCAGCCTTTGACTCGAAGAAGACCTCTCAGACGAAGAGAAAGTTCTCCTCTCCGACTGCAAGCACCACCGAGCCCTCGGAAACTGAAATCAATGAACAGCGGGAGGCATTCTGTTTGGCAAAAGGTTTGTCTTTATCTGTTTTTCAAGAGAAAGAAGCCATGACACACTCTGTTAATCCAATGTACGATAGTATTAAGGCAGCAGGGGATTTTGGTGATCAACTTAGAAAACTGCTGGATATTCACAAGTTCGCTAGTGAGGGCGAATTGCTAGAATTCCTTAGTTTACCTGGAAATGTTGTTGAACCTATTGCTGTTAAAGAACCTGAATCTTCTTCTAGAAAGGGAAAGGAGAAAGTAGCAGGGACTAGTTCGAAAGCAACTACAAGAAAAACCTCACCAATAAGGCCTGGCGGCACTAAGGCAAAGGTTGAAGATGATGATGATGTCCTGTTTAACGATTTTGTGAAAAACATTGGGTTTACTATAGATAAAAGCTTTCCTGATCCTGACTTTCAAAGTCAAGCACATAAGGACAAGTTCGAGTCCTTGAAACAGAGAGGCATCATACCACACAGGGTATTTGAACTGAAGTACTTTGACAGGAATGGCATCCCTCTTAGGAAGCATCTTCAAAAGGTCAACTTAGAGTACTTTATAACCCAAATGAGTTACACTTTTCCTGACTTGGTAGCCTATTTTTACTTCAATCTTCATTTTGCCAACTTCAACACTAAGTTTTTCACTGTGCGTAGAAAACAATATGTGTTGCATGTTGATGAATTGGCATCCATTATGGGAACTAGTAAAAGGGCTTTCCAACCTTTGGATGTTACTGCTAAAGAAGCCTTCTGCTTTCTTACTGGGAAAATAAGTTTCTCTAGAGAGTCAAAATCTCACATAGCCTACAGTGATTTTCCTCTGAAGTACACCATGATGCACAAGGTTGTCATTGAATGCCTCAGGCCAAAGGCATCCTCAAAGACAGACATCTCCAAGTATGAGGCAAAATTGTTGTGGGGTATCTTGTAGGGAAAGAAAATTTCTTTTGCCCACACGGTTCTGCTTCACATGTACAGATCAGTCCTCAAGCCAAAGAGACATCTACCTTATGCTGGTCTGATCTATAAAATAATAGATCATTTTAAGATCAGGGCTTCTGCAGATCTTATCAAACAACAAATCCCTTTGATGACTGCTGGTGAAACTATGATGGGCAAGATGGGATTCAAAATGACTCATGCTGGATGGAGGACCAAGAACAATGAACCAGTTCTTGTGGAATTCGAGGATGAGTCAAAACAGAAATCTCCAAAAAGGAGAAAGGTTATGAACATCAAAGGTCAACAAGAAGACACCTCATCTGATGATCACTCTAGAGGAAGCAAAGCAAAATCTGACTCTAAAGCCACTCAATCCAAAGATGCCTCAGATGGAGAAAGTCAAACTGAGAGTCAAAGTGCTGAAGAATGAGGAGATGAAAATGAAACACAGTCAAAGGATTCTGGTGTTTACATCTGTGAACTAACTGAGGAAGAATTCCTTACTATGTGGACTGAAGAGGATACTGCAAGAATAGAGAATGAAACATAGTATGGTGATACTCTTTTCAATTTTGATTATGAGCAGTGGTTAATACAAGTACTAGCACATCTGACCAAAGAAGATCAGGTGGTAGAGCCAGATGATATCGAGGCTTATTCCATATCCTCTACCCGAATGACTATCCACAAAGCTGCATCAAGCTTGGCAACAACAATTGCAAGAGAGGATCAACTTTCAAGTGCTCAGTCCATACCAATGGACATTGATGAAGAAATAGAATTTGTGCCAAGTACAAAAGCTAAAGGGAAAAGAGTTATAACTCAGGGGGAGCTTTTACCTGCAACCTCTGATGTTTTTCTGACAGAAGTGTTTGCTTCTCAAGCCTTTCCTAAAGCTCAATCTGACGGGGAGGATATACAAAGACAAAGGATTGACACTACAAATCAAGAACAATCTCCTCCAGCACCACAGGTTGACATTCAGAAGCAAATGGAGAATCTTCAACAAATCCTCATCCAGAATCTGGCTACTATGGAAACCATGCTAGATCAGAAACTGCACAACTTTGAACTGAAGATTGATGGGAAGTTGCAGGGTATGGCAAATCAGGTGACCAATCTAGAGAAGTCCATTGATTTGTATGGCAGAATGTTCTGTGCTGAGATTGCAAACTTGCCTTCATACACGCTGGTAAGGATTGATAGAGCAGCCTCAGCATTACCTACAACTCAAGCTATCAGAAGCCATGCTCAGAGAATGGGAGGAGAATATGTCATACATTCTTCAATAAAGACTGATGCAGAGCCTGAAGATATTCCATCTTCTTCTAAAATGCCCCCATATTCTTAATCTTTTTAAGCACAAGGATGTCATTTGTTATGCCATTTGTTTTAAACTATTCCTTCTACAAACATATTCTTTATTATATACATTCTTTTTGCTGTTGACAAAAAGGGGGAGAGGTTTCTCTATCAATCTACCAACTCTATTTATTATTTATCATTCGTGCAGGATTTATGTTTGCTTGCAGGAGCAGATTGAATGATTACTTTTATTTACAATTCTTGACATACTCTGGTTTAATTAAGTTTTGTAGTTTTGTCACAATCAAAAAGGGGGAGATTGTTGTGGAAATTCTCCTATATTTTGATTCTGACAAAAAAATAAAAATTATTTGTATAATGTTTTATGATGCAGAAAGAATGAGTAAGCAGTAGGTTGTGTGGATCTAATTCTGTCACGTGGACCAAGGGTCAGATGGAGTGCTTCTGGACCAAGGGTCAGATGGAAGTGCTTCTGGCGAAGTCAGATGGAAGTGCTTCTGGACCAAGGGTCAGATGGAAGTGCTTCTGACGAGGCCAGATGGAGGTGCCTCTGACGAGGTCAGATGGAGTGCATCTGAGGACTTTCAGATGGAGCTGCTTTTGAGGGTCAGATTCAACATGATCTTCTATTTCGTGCAACGATCTACACGCAGTGACAGATGGACCTTATCAATTTTTCGAATTACCATTTCACTATAACTGATCTAATTCAGAAAATTCATTATGAAGACAAAACTTGAAATTAGTCAGTTTCTGCATCTCCAAAACATGAAGACCCACGAATGGCAGAATTCTGATCAAGGCAAGGTTCCTTATGGAAATTTGTGATATTCGATTGAAATGATGTCCCGTCTAAACAATCAAGGGATTTTCTACAATTGAATATTACTTTCCAAGAATATCTCTTTAGGGACCAATACGGATTTACCACACTTATGGAAACTGGAGATTTAGTTGTATGGGCGACTAAATCAGAAGGGTTTAATATCTTCTTCAACGGCTCTCATATCTTCTAAGATACAGTCTCGTTCAATCACGATTGATGACGTCCAATCAAGGATTGAAGAGCGATCTCTTGGCCAGGTATCCAACGGCTAGTTTGGAGGTAGGGGAGTATAAAAGAAGAACCATGGCGATCTGAGAAGAAGAGAAGAACAACAATCCAAAAAATGCAAGCGTGATTCGAATTGTACCCAAAATTATTCTGAGTGCTCAAAATCTCATTCATTGTGAGAATCTGTAAGAGAGAGAAGTAGAGTGGTTGAGTGATTGTAATTCTCTTGATTCTTCATAGTGAAATCCAGCCGATCAGTTGTCATCGTGGAAGAGTGGACGTAGGCTTGACAAGCCGAACCACTGTAAACTCAGCGTGCTCTCTTCTCTTCCCTACTTCATTGCTGCGTTTGAATTGTGTACTATCTCCTGTTATTCTTATTTACTGATCGCATATTGAAATTATCATTAATTCCGCAAGAAATTTCAATTTAGTTGTCAATTCACCTATTCACCCCCCTCTAGGTGATATTGCTAGATCCAACAGATACAAGCATCACTTTATAGGAAAAATATTATCCAAATAGTTCATTTTTCTCGAAATTCAAATTTTTGTTTATCGACCAAAGACATTTCTATTCATCACTGAGTCTATCACATGACTGTTGAGAATCGAAGGATCCTCAAATCCGATCCCTCGCTATCCATACAACTCGAACTAATGAACATGCAATGTCTTATGTAGCTCGACGCGGTTAGCAAGAGACTTCTCGTCGAAAACAAAGCTTGCATCGCATAAATTTCTCCGCCAAATCGAGACAAACCTCCGCCATCAGCATAAATTCTTACAGATCAATTTGAATATCACCGCTTTAAACAAGCAACCAACTTGGATCTCTGCACAACAAAGCACCAAAATCATGGCTACTCCCTCATCGAGAGTCGTCGCGGTGATCGTGCTCGCGTTGTTCCACGTTCGACATACCACGAGAGGACATCCGGATCTAACTTTGATCGACATCGACTATAGTCCATATTGTTATGAAGAGGTTGATGATTTCTCGTTCGACCTTGGTATGGCTATGGGGGGTATCGTTCACGATACACCGTACAGGGGTCACGACCTCTACATGAATCACGCGGGGCCCGACAGCGCGTGCTATGCCCGTGGATCTCTGTCGCATGAGGACCGGGGGGGAGTGGGTGCAATTTCAAGACTGCAGAGTGTTCGATACGAGGACTATCCTTTCCATGAATGATAGCCAGCTAGTTTATACCAAGAGTTAGAAGAGTAAGAACACCTTGTTATTATTTACTTTAGCATTCTTGTGCACTGACTTGTGTACTTGTAAATAGAGTAAGATTGCGGTCGACCCCGAATCAGAAAACTCCTAATTGGAAACGCCTCTTGCCTCGACCCAGCTGAAGGCATGTGTGTCTAATTGAATTTGCGGCTCCCCAACGTGCTCAAATCCAAATTCCGCCCCCATCGGATTAGATTTACTAATGACCCTGAGTTGCTTCATGTGTTGCAATTTTACCAGAAATGGAAGAAGATGAGTGAAGATATATAGTACGAGGAAGTCTTCAATCACGCACGCTCAGATAAGCTTCCATTACGTACTAAAAAGGGTTAAGACAAGACAAGAGTGATTGCCCTACTAAAAAGGGTTAAGACCAGACCAGATGAATGAAGATAGTGTGTGTGTGTTTTTTTTTTTTTTTTTGTAAAATATATTTCGGGCAAAATTGTCCAATAAGTTCTAAAGGATAGCAATATAATCCTGTATTGGTAAAGGACAAAGAGCATCGCGTCTTAGAACGTTAGACGATAACGAAACTAGAACCGCAAACATGTATGTACAGTGTGAAAGTGCCATAGCTTAAAAAAAAAAACTCAGGCTATGACGAGTGATCCATGCGCAAAGGCTTTCCGATTACGCCACTCAAGACTAAAAAAATAAAAAAAGGAAAAAGGGAAAATTGTTTCTCCGACCAGAATTAGATGCATCTGAACATGGGACGGGGCGTACGTAAGCTTTGATTACGTCTACGTGCTCCAATTAAAGTCCCGGCCAGTAGTCATCGAGTAGAATAAACAAAGACCCTGTCTTGCAAGTCCGGACCGACTCCATTTCGATCACTTCTTTGTCCTTTTCCCCCCTTCTGATGGAATCGTAGGGCCGTCCACAATGGCAGATGCCGATGTTCTTGAGGAGCAAGATAGTCCTACGACTTCAAATCGGTGGGAGAGATGTTTGATCATCCCCGTCTAATTCACATGCTCGGGCTTAATCTCCTAATTAATCGTTGATCGAAGCCGACGTGAAGAAAAAGGCTTGTGTCCATGAAGTACTACAGGTTAAATAGGAGTGGACCTGTCAAAATGGGTTATAATTGCATTTTTAAATCCACATGTGATGGGCCGAGTTGTTATTTAGGTTAGCCATATTCGATAAATATTTTTCATTGGCCTTACTCATTCCGTACTCTCATTTCAATTTGGGTATGAGTTTTCTTACGTATTGTCAATTTCAATCTAAAAAATTGACATTCACCATTACTCTCACATATCCGAATCTGGGGGTTGATACGTGCATAGTAACTACTAATGCACGAGAAGATTGTTATATTTTGGTAAATAACCGGTTTTGCTTTCTTATAAGTGAAATAATGACAAAAGTACATCAGGAGTCAATATTTGTGTACCACGCTCACTTTAATATCAATATTTTTTTTTGATCACTTAAGTGCCAATTTTTTTCAAAAATGATTATTTCAGTGCCCTCCGGTGAGCAACTCTGGAAAGCATAAGTAGCGTCTACGCGGCTGGCCGGAGCATTCTAGTCAGCAAAAAAAACTAAAAATCAATAAAAAAAATCCATGTAATATTAAAAAATTTAAAAAGAAACTAAAAAATTGAACATAAGATAAAAAATAAAAAATATTAAAAAATTTAACGTTGCAGCGACGATGGCTCACAGCCCTCGCCGTAGCCACCCACCGTCGCCGATAATGGCTGACGATGGGTGGGGTAGTGCCTAGTGGGGGTCGCCGCCCATCGCCGGCGGTGATGGTGGGCGGCGGGAAGGGCTCACAGCCATTGCCGCTGCAAATGCAAATTTTTTATTTTTTTATTTTAATTTTTTTCAAAAAAGTTAACTTAATTTTTAGCGTCTACGTTGACTGAATTAAAAAAAAAATTGCCACGTGGATGAACTTTTTTTTAAAAAAAATCACATAATATTAAGAAATTAATAAAAAAAATGTCACGTGTATTATTCGGCCGGAATTGGCACTGAAGTAATCATTTTTGGTTGGAATTAACAGTTAAGCGATCGTTTTTTCTTCGATTTGGCACTAGAATGATCCAAAAAATAATAATAATTGCACTAAAGAGAGCGTCGTACATAAATATTGATACTCTTACTGTACTTTTACCGTGAAATAATGTTGACAAAAAATCGGGTTGATGAGAGATGGTTAACCGTATACTTATTTTTATCATGTGTGTTGTAATTAAGTACGCGAAAACGAATCAAGTTCTTGCAATTTATATCAAGGCGAGAGATCCAGAAAAAATTAATGAGGAACAATAAAAGACACCAAAGGTTTACATGGTTTGGTCCGTCCGAGTATCGGAACCTGCATCCACGAGGAGAGCCAGTTGCAAGTAATTCACCATAATCGGAGAATTAGAGTTTATAAAGACTCACACACTCGAGTATTTTCGACACCTAAATTACGCATAAACTCAAAGTGTCTATAAATAAACAACTCATGTGAACATGAAAATAAATATATTTCCTTTTGTTTTTGTTTTCTTTTCTTCTCCCAAATAATTTATCCCGCATGTTTTCTAACCCCTTATTTTCACTCCACACGTGAAATTAAATATTTTTAGAATAAGTGTGCCCCTCTTTGTCTTGCAGTCCACTGTGCTAGTGAGTTCCTTTTGTCTTAACCGAATATGAAGTTCAACTTCTTCCTTGGTGCGGTCAATTTGGAGATTTATCCAATCGAGTTTACGATTCAAACTTGAGACATAATTTAATCAATCGAACAATTTTTTTGTCTCTAAATTCAAAAAACTTGCCACGAGTGTTAGAAAAATGCAATTAACTCAAAGTTCAGGCAATCTACTTTCCGGGAGTCTTGTCCAAACTCTTGCTTGATTTGTAATAAAACGGAAAATGGTTTAGCTATTCGAACATAGAGGTAGGATTAATATCTATTTAGAAAAGACCCTGATGGACTCCCGATTGCTATTCATTGTGATTTTGACCCGTAAGTACTTAAACTAAAATGTTAAATAAGGAAAATATCCTTCATATGGTCCACTCCACACAAGTGGACCTTTTTTTCTTAAGGAAGAGCTCATTGGCAACATTTTTTTTTTTATTTTCGGTCGGAATTGGCAACAATTGAATTGCACATTTATTTATTTTTCCCTCTTTCATTCCCTTTCTCGATTGATTAACCCTCAATAACATCATTTGTTTCTTGGCCTCTTTTTAATGTTAACGGAAAGATTTGTGCGTGTTCGAATCATGTCTCGAATTTGGACCCGGTGAATAAACCCGGTCCAAATTGAGGTGTGTGGAAATCCGGCACGGTGTACGACTCTCGGACGCGGCGGGGTAGAAGAAAGTCCAAATTGAATTAAGGGCGCGCTTGCTTCGCAAAAAATTAATGATTTCGAAAATATTTTCCTACAAAAGTTCGCTTGTATCGCCTGTAAAAATGAAGAAACGAAAATCATTTTCATCATCCACAAAAATGGATTTGGCGTATGCCTAGGTTCACGGTTATGGCATAGTTCAAGTGCAGATTGGACTTGCATTCCACGGAGATTTAGAGGTTGTTTGACGGAAATTTTAAGCATAAACACTATGTGAGTTATTGGGCTTAATTGAGAGTGAGAGAATACTGAGAATACTTCGATAATTCGAGCGGGATGAATTACCAAAGAAGGCATAAGCATATTGTAATGGTGTCAATTCAATCATAAACCTTTTTTTTTTGCCAGTTAAGTCCTAATCCTTCTACAGTAGTGTCAATTCAATCCATCGGGCCTATTTTGATCGAAAACTATTGATATGGACATTGACTATTTTATGTGATGCAGCCAGTGCTGACGCGGACAATTTTTCCACGCTAATTTTGCCGATCCTATCACTTTTCTTTGTATTCACCCACGAAATACAAGTGCATGCATAAGAAGAGAAAACATCGTTGACTCGCCATTACCATTAGAGGACTAAATCCATAAGAAGACACTTTGAGAACCAGTACAGGAGAATTCGACGACATTTTCCATAATGCAAGATAAGCTTCATCATGTCTCATGAAAGATAAGAGTATTTTTTCTAGCTCCATGTGAACAAGTGTATGTATATATATATATATATCTGCGGTTGGACAACTTGGTACTTTACCTCCTCATTTAAATTCGACAAGAGGCATCTTTGACCCAAACGACAATCGTATACTTAGGCCATGAAAGAACATGCTCCATGCGGTGGGGTGGGGGAAAAAAAGAAATACAACTTGTTTCAGAGAAAACATCGTAGGGGGATACATGCATGTACCAGTAGAGTCCGTTTGTTTAGCGAAAAATCCACATTTCAGAAAACATGTTCTCAAGAAAATGATCGATCGTATCGCTTATAAAAATATATGAACGGAAAATGTCTTCAATGGCCACGAAATGATTTAGCCATAAATTGTTGTCGACAATGGACATATTCTTTGCTGGCTAAGTATATTCCAAGAGATATAACCAATAATTTTTAGGAAAATATTTTCTCACAATCGTTCATTTTTTTGCGAAACAAACCGACCCTTTCAACGCATGACACGAAGCTCCCGCGAAGCTTGTTATGGTCAATTGCATAATAATGACTGAAGCTAGGACGGAAACTTCTCTATGGCGCTGGTCTTTGTCACGGGCAACAACATGGAAACTGATGACCAAGGGCGTCTGGGACGATGTTCACACGAAGGGTGCCCCCCCTGTAATTCGGCTCAGTTAGCATTAGATTAGGCCACCACCCCCCACCAGAGAAGTCTATAAAATGACAAGTGTTTTGGTTCGATCACCGTCACTAATCAATCACACAAGAACCCACTTGCTGATAGCTAGAGCCATCTTTGTCCACAACCTTTTTGGGACCATGCCAGCCACAGCACTCCTCTCCCAGGCAGCACGAAGGTATGCCACATCCCATTCACATGTGTCACCAATCAACTGCATCGCGATCGGTTTCGGAAAGTTGTGGAATCGTATCTCTGGAAATTGGAAAAGTTTTCTATTTTACGTTCTTCTCTTCTTGCACGTAAATCTTCCGGAAATGGTTACCCACCTAAGCTTAATGAAAAGACACGACAATTTCTGTCTCGACGCGTAGGATGAGTTTTTGCGGCATAAGTGTGCATTCCACGGGTCCGATAACACATAAGAGCAACACCACATTGCTCATTACTCTCGTTTTAGTTTGTGTTGGGCAGTGAGATTCACTAGCATATGATTCTGCAGACTAGAGGGAAAGGTGGCCGTGATCACCGGCGGGGCGTGCGGCATCGGAGAATCTACCGCAAGGCTCTTCTCGCAGCATGGAGCCAAAGTCGTTATCGCCGACATTCGCAGCGACTTGGGCAAGTCGGTGTGCAAGGATCTCGGGCCAGGGACCGCATCCTTCGTGCAGTGCGATGTGTCATGCGAATCCGACGTCGAGAACGCCGTCGCCGCCGCAGTTGACAGGCACGGAAAGCTGGACATAATGGTGAACAACGCCGCGATCGGGGACCCGTCCAAGCTCAACATTTTGGACATTGACAGGACCGACTTCGACAGAGTGATTAGCGTGAACCTGACGGGCGTTTTCCTAGGGGCCAAGCATGCGGCTCGAGCCATGATCCCGTCGCGGAGGGGAAGCATCATCAACGTCGGGAGCGTCAGCTCGAGCGTCGGCGGGGTGGCGTCCCACGCGTACGCCAGCTCCAAGCACGCCGTCGTGGGGCTCACGAGGAACGTGGCCGCGGAGCTCGGGCCGTACGGGATCCGCGTGAACTGTCTCTCGCCTTACTTCATTCGAACGCCGCTGACAGAGGAGATGTTCAAGATCGACGAGAATCCAGGATTCCGAGCGTATTCCAACTTGGAAGGAGTGACTCTTCGGGAAGAAGATGTGGCGGAGGCTGCTCTATTCTTGGGGAGCGACGAGTCCAAGTACATCAGCGGCCACAACCTGGCGGTGGACGGCGGGTTCACCACCATCAATCCCGCCTTTGGCTTGTTTGCTCGTGCTTAAAGGAAAAGCATTTCTCCGTGCCATTTGTATTGCGCACTGCACGTCTTTCCGCTTTGTACCTCGTGTCGAATAAAAAGTCTGGTGAACACCATGTTGAAAGTTGAAATTGAAACGAAACCAAAAGGTTTCTAAATTTCGGAAAGTGCTCAAATTTAAAAAGGAAAATACTTTCATGATAAAGATATAATCTCAACCGTAGATACGCACCATTACTGCGTGTTTTGAGTAAAAATTCTGTGCTTGGGAAATCGTGTGGTCTAAAATAACTTACAGCGCTATCACATGTCAAGCTAGCAGCTTCTGGAACTATCACCATTAACCTTAAGACTTAGACATATTCGACGTATTTTACCTAAGTCTCAAACATATTCTATCATAAGCGACTGTTCCGGCTGCATTGCATCAAGACATGAACTACGCTCATTAACTAATGTTTTCTCAAGTCTTTATTTCTATAAGTTGCCCAAGGAAAATGTTGGTCTACGTCTGTCGCAAGTGGCCATGTTAAAACAAACCCAATTAATTGCTTAACGTTTTGAACAGATTCCTTGATAGAAACTCCCCACCTTTTTTAAGACTAGAGCTAGACCCAGGAAAAATTATTTTAAAGAAAGAGTCCTAAATTTATTACAATTGTGTCAATTCAGTTCTTAGCTTTTTTTTTTGTCAATTAAGTCCTAAACATTTTGTATTAGCACCAATTCAGTCTATCTGGCCAATTTTGACCAGAAATTGCTGCGGTCGGAGTTGACATGAACAAATTTTAGTAATATTTCAATACTTTTAGAGTTTTTATTTATTTTTTAATTCTTAATAATTTCTTTTCTGTCTTTTTTTCCCTTTTTTTCTTTTTTGTTAGGGTTGGTAGGAGGCCGTCGGCCACCGGTCGAGGCCCAGCCACCTCCGGCAACCATTGGATGAGGGCCCGTGACCCCTCATATCCTCTTTCGAATATCCGAAGTAACATATGCTATTAGAGCTGTCGAAACGGGTGATGGACCCAATTTTTTAGCCTATGTTTACTGGGTTACGTTATTATATGAGTTAGTAAACTTTGAAAAAGTGAATTGACAATGGGTTTATAAAAGAGCAAAGCCGACCTAGTTCTGGATTTTAATGGATTTGGATTCTACCCACATCAGACCCGATGCAAGGTTGCGACTCATACGTGCTTGCTTTCCTCACCGCTGGTATACCCAATCGTCGAGCTAGCATTAGGAATTGAATTTCATAAGTCATCAATACACAGTGGGACATGGAGGGCGGTATATAATGCGAGGGGAGAAATATGTATTTTGGATTCTTTTTATTTTGCTAATTTACTTTTTAATTTGATATAAAAAAATTATCCAAAGTAATTAACGTATTCACATTAAGAGTTTAAGTAGGTTAAATGGGTGCCTAAGGATCTTCGTAGGTTGGATTGTGTTGGTAATATGAGTTGGGTCAGATATATGTCGGGTCGGTATGAATCGCTAAAACCCTATTCCTAATATGTAAATATCCTTGTGTGGATAACTTCTAAAGGGCGATGTCGTTCTAATTGAATCGCCAGCGAGTTCACATCCACATAGAGGACGCACTTTTGATTTGATATAGTACCCGCGATCTAGTTGCTCACAAAACCCTATAAATATGGAAAAAAGAAATATGTGATAGCTAACTTCACCAGCTCTAGAATTGTGTTTTTGCGCCTTATTTTTGGTTCAAATATCCGGCCTTAATCTCTTAATCAACGTGTGAGATCGTTTAAATTAGAGTATGTTTACAAATTTGGGAACAATATTCAAAAAGTTCTAAACTTATTATATTGTTGCCAATTAGGTCCTAAATCTTTTTTTGGTTTAGCCCTAAACCTTTTACATCGATGCCAATTTAGTCTTAAACTTTTATTAATGCCAATTGAGTCATAAACCTTTTAGATTGATGCTAATTTAGTCCTAAGACTTTTTGCATTTGTACAATTCAGTCAATTTTAGTCGTAAATCGCTGACATGGACGTCGGTTATCCTAAGTGGAATGGACGACGCTGACATGGATTTTTTAAAATATTTTATATAATTTTAAAAAAATCATTAAAATTATTTAAAATAAATTAAATATTATTTAAAAATATACATATTAGCGATTTTGGGTCAAAATTTACCAGATTGACTTAATTTATACAAATGCAAAAAGTTCTAGGACTTAATTGGTACAATTCCAAAAAGTTTAGGACTCATTTGGCACCATAAAAGGTTTTGAACTGAATTAGCACCAATATAAAAGATTTAGGATTGAATTGGTACCAAAAAAAGGTTTAAGACTAAATTGGCACTAATGCATTAGGTTTAGGAATTTTTGGACAGGTTTTTCAACTTTTGCCAATTCAGTTTTAAACCTTTTTATTTTTGCCAAATGAGTCATAACTTTAACTCTGCCTATGTAGTTTACATAGTCTATCCCAAGCCAGGATAAAGGAAAAGGATTGCATCAGGCGTAGCGGGCCGGTTGTAAAAAAGAGCTATTTATATGAAATATCTTTTGTGTTCATTGACCACCGACCTCAATTAGTTTGGGATAAATGTATTGTTGATGTTGAGTCATAACTTTTTAAGTTTTACCAATTGAGTTCATACGGCAAAAAAATCCTAACGTGGTCTAACATGACACGAACCGCATTGCCGTGGATAATTATTAATAATTTTTTTTATTTTTTATTTTTAATTTTGTTTCCTTTTTTCTTCTTTACATTTTATTTTTTCTTTTATTTTTTTATTTTTTATTTTTTCCTTTTTCCCTCCGCCGGCAACCACCAAGCCTTGTTGATGGCAGGCGGAGAACAACTTCAGTCGAGGGTCACCCTTGCCGATTTGGCAAAGGGATGCTCACGCCAGCTCAGGTCCAGGCATCCCTTGTCTGAGGCTGGCGACCTCCACTAGCCATCAACGAGGCTCGGCAGTGGGCGACAGAGGGAAAAAGTGAAAAAGAAAATAAAAATAGAAAAAGAAGAAAAATAAAAAAAAAAAATTCTAAAGATACTAAAATGTAATCAGAAATTGTCCACCATGTCGGTTATTTCTTGCTAAAATTGCCGGATAAATTCAATTGAAAAAACATAAAAAGGTTTAGCAATAGTTGGCAAAATTAAATGGTTTATGATTGAATTGACAAAAGTACAATATGGTTAGGAATTCTTTGGAGAAATTTCTCCACAATTTTTTAAGCTTAATCGGAAAACAGTTGATATTTGAAAACCTAGCGGAAACCCATATACATGTATGGATATATAAGCAGTGATTCCAAATAAAATAGCTTACTTCTTTGGGGGAAAAAAAGTAGCTTACTTCACTCCATAAGTCATTGATATATAAGAGGAAAAACAATTGATAGCCAAGCAATACGAGCTGGTAGAGTTAAAGGGTTGATTTACTCTGGGACTAGTCATATCAGCAGTGACTTAAGGAAATACGAGCTGGCAATTAATCATAAATAAACTAAAATGGTGGAGTTAGCTAGGTTTTATATATATAGGAATCTGTGCAACATATCAAGAAGAAAACCCAGAAATCTTTTACCCATGGCTTCCTATTTCAAGATGCTGGTCCTCCTTCCATGGCTCTTCCAATCATGCAATGTCGCCATAGGATATCCGGATGAGCTTTACGCGGGGCAACGAAGCTTTCACGCCGAGCGATGATTATGAACAGTGCTTAGGTCGCCTTCTCGATGATATATATGAAAACACGGCGGATGCTGGCTATGACTATTACAGCTCGTCGGCATGGGCAGGTGGAATTGCTTTGGTCATGGAACGTGCAATACGACAACCTCCAAGGTAGCCTGCTCCGTATGCATGCATGATCTCACCAAGGATATACTCGAACGGTGTCTCACCACGGCACAAATGCAGTACGTGAGCTGTGGAACCAGGTACGAGGATCGCCAGTTCACGGACTAAAAAAGTTCATTTCCATTCGTGAAGACGCCGAAGCACATGAACCGATCCCCTCCTAGAGTACGATATTCTGATAAATGTATTTTCGCTTTCGGTGTGGTTTCCATTTGTGAAACTTTTGCATTAAGCGACGCTCTCACGCGTACGTCACGCTTGATCCAGATAAGATCCGGTCATGATTAACGGATGCTCCATCCTGTAATTTTATGATGAAGTAAATGGATCTCGATCGCTTAAATTTGCCAGGCTGTATCAATAGGTGGAAAATTCGTACATGTTTTCTTATAAGATCAAGAGGCCGACCGTGTTGGTAGACTTAAAAGAAAGAACGGACTAACCCTGGTGCTGTAAAATGGTCCTGTAAGAATGCAAGGATGACGAAACCATGCATCGACGGCGCAACCAATTACAATAAAAAATGTGATTTGACCCTCCTTAGTTATGCTTATTTGAAGACGTAAGAGTTGGACCTTTCGTGTAATCCATTCGGCCACAGTAGAGAAAACAAAAAACTACATAGAAGTTAAAAGATAGAGAAAGGCCGATCTATGAAAAAGACGAGAGGTTTAGCTTGAAAACAAAAAAATTGTCACAAAAAAAAAAAGTCATAAACTTATTATACTCTTGCCAGTTTATTCCTAAAACTTTTTCATTTTGTTGATCCAATCCTAAATCTTTTGTATTTATACCAATTCAGTCATAAACTTTTTGCATTTGTGGCAATTCATGCCAACTGTCGCGACCCGTCCGAAATCCACGGACGCGGCTAATGGATTACCGATCGCGGGGCTTTGGATCGGCGCGGGCCCTCCCAGGCCCATACCAAATCGCGGCGGGAGTGTCTTTTGAGGGATTCGACGATAAGAGTCGATCGCTTTTGACCTTAGTGTGGTCGTGGTGGCATGTGCAACTTGTGCATGCATTTGGAGTCGCCACCGGTCTTTCTTGGAGGGTAGACCGGAAACCCTACTGACCGATTGGGAGAGATCGATCAGTTCTGCGGAACCAGAGATTTTGGGTTCGGGGACTTGGTTACGTCGGTGTCATTACCAACGCCCTTTCGGTACCTAACGCGAGTGATTTTCCTGACTAAGAGTTCATGCAGGCGCAATTTAGGGTGATATAGGTGTGAGTCAGGGTTTCATGCAGATTGGAAGACTGGTCCTACCAAATCACAGTCAATTTAATGAAAGCGCAAGTTAAGTGCATAAATAAATCATGTCAATGCACATCAATTTCAATCATTGGCCTCCTAGTATAGCCATAAGGGCTTAGGGAAGGTGTGATTTAGGGCTAGGGGGTAAAATGGGAAGATTCGGGGACAATTAGCCCGAAGGGCAAAATTGTCATTTTTTGGAAGGTTTGGATACCGAATTACCCAAAATATTCCATGGCCAGTTGATTGTGGCCATTTCCCATTTCTGAGGATTTTTTTGGAATTTCTTGATTTTTCTTCAATTTTTGGAGGACGATTCGCCCAAAGGGCGAAATCGTCATTTCAAGAAGAGTCGGGGTTTAAAACACCCGGGATGAGACTTGGCCAGTTGTTTGTGGCCATTTCCTATTTTTTGGGATTTTCCTGGATTTTTTAGAATTTTTTGGAAGATGGTTTGCCGGAAGGGCAAAACCGTCATTTTTGGAAAGATCGGGGGTCGAAAGACCCGGAACAGGTCATGGCTAGTTGAATCTGGCCATTTCCTATTTTCTGGAATTTTTTAGAATTTTTCTGAATTTTCCGAATTTTTTGAATATTTTCATGATTTTTTATTTTTTATTGATTTTTTTGATTATTTTATTATTATTTTTGAATTTTTTTAATATTTAAAAATATTTTCCGGGCCGGGTCAAACCCGGCCCGCGCCTCTCGGGCGCCCGGCCCGACCCCTAGGGTTGGCACCGGTCTAAAACGACCCCGTTTTGATTTTTTAAATATTTTTTCCTATTTTTTTAACAATTTTTGATTTTTTTATCTATTTTATTTAATTATCCGAAAATTCCCCGGATCCGACGATCCACGTCGTGCCACGTGGCTTCGTCTCGTGCGTCCGATCTTCCACTAGATCGAGCGACCCACAGAGAGCCACGTGGCTCAATAATAGCGAAACGGTGAAAATTCCGGCGGGAATAGTAAAAATTCCGGCGAGGTCGCCGGAAAATTGCGAAACGGGCCCGAAACTTGGTATTTTTCGCCCGTTCTTGCGGCATTCGACTCCTCACAACTTCAGCAACAACATATAAGCAAATTATGACAGATTTTACCTCGAAAAATGGCCAAACCGGACCTCCCCGAACCCGGCTCCGGCGAGGAATTTTGCAGAAAATTTTATTCGTCTAAACTCGGTTCCGGGCATTCACGTGGCATCTAAGGAAGGTTTAGAAGCTTACCTATGGTCCTTTGATGGTCGGCGACCTCCGGCTTCGCCGGCGTGAGCTCTTGGTCCGGGTATGGCTCGGCGACCTCCGGCCCTCGTTTTTCGGTGGTGTTCGATGCAAAATAAAGGGGAAACGAGGCTTAGAGTCGGTTATAATGCATGCTTGAGGCTAGACACGCGCAAATGGAGCTCCGGGATGGCTCGGCCGAGAGCCAAAAATTCAAAGCCCATTTGGGCATTTCGTCGAACACATAGGGTGCGCACAAGAAATGGAGGTCGGGAAAGAATACCGACCTATTTGGAGCTCGCCGACGGCCACGAATGCTTGCCTGAGGATCCGTGAAGGTCGTTGAAGCTCCGGGGAAGCTCCTTCAGTCCGGTCTTCGCCAAAAAATCCCCCCAAAACTCTCTCTCTCTCCTATGGCCGAGCTCGGTTTTTATCCAAGAATCTCTCGGTTTTGCGTGGCCGACCGGCTCTCTTTTCGCGCCCACGCCCCCCGTTAAACACAAGCATCGGTCCCTGGTATTGTCCCCCACGTTCGTTGTCCTTTTTTTTCTTCAAAAATCGCACACCCATGCCGCCCCTGTTCTCCCCTGCCTTGCTGTTCTGCACGGGTCTGCAACAATGTTGCAGACCCGGGTCGGGCCGGGCCGGACCCGACCGACCCGGTTCGGCCAAATCGCCCAAATCGCCAAATTGACCCCCCAAATGACCTCTTTTTATGAAATTGATGGCAAAATCGGATTCCTTGACATGTTTTCCATCAGATATGGGTATTTTCGTGAATCAATTTATTGAAATTCTGTGAAAACCCCAAATTGTCCCTAGGATCCAAAATTTAATTTCGCCAAATCGAAGGCCTAAACGATCGAATTAGCCAAAATTGAGCCCACCAATGGATTCAGCATGATGAAAAATGTTGGGTAGAGGTGTTTAATTTTAATGGGTGTGCCCGTGTGAAATTTAATTTCAAAAATTGTGAAACCGGGGACTAAATTGAAAGATTTTTATGCAATTAAGCCCTTTTGGTTAAAATTGATCAAATTGGAGGGCAAATTGTCCCAATTGCATTTCAATACTTTAGATTCCAATGTCATAGCTTATAAAAACCGAGAATTGAAAATTAAAAGACTCGAAAAGGATTTTTTAGGCCCGGTTCGGGATTAGGTTTGTGAAGGAACCCAATGAACCAAGCCGAATTTCCCTAATAAAAAGTGAAAATATTAAAGAGAGAATTAAAATAAAATTTCTGAATATTGTTTGTAATTTTCTGACCACGGATGGTATTTTTCTGATTTTTTGGGTATTTTTATAATTAAATAAATTCCAAAAAATATTTAAAAATTCAAAAAATATTTTTTGTTCAAAATTGGTTCCTAAGGCTAGGCTAAGGCTCCCAAAGTTGATTTTGTAATTTTTTGACCTTTTTTGCTATTTTTAATTAATTTTAGAAATAAAAAACTATAATAACGGATGGTCAAAAATCAGGTGTCAACACCAACTTTGGCTGGCCAACAGTGACGTGGATGTCGGCCAGAGCTGACATGGACAAATTTTATTAACATTTTAACATTTTTTTCAAATTATATTTAATTAAAAATTATCCACGTCAATACCGATCAGCATCCACGTCAACGTCAGCTATCAAAGTTAGCCGGATGGGCTGAATTAGAATTAAACTTGCACAAAATAATATTCATGACTGAATTAACACAAATGCAAAAGGTTTAGGACTGACTTGGTAAAAGTAAGTTTAGTACCTTTTTTTTTTTGACAATTTATCCCTCGAAAACCTAGCTAATTTTTCACCTAATTTCATCATGTTGAAGGTAGTGGAGATGAGGAGAGATGATTATGTTGCTTGTGTCAAATTGTTTCATCTAAGGCGAGATCTTTAAGCTCAAAATCTCGATTGGAACTCCTTCACGGAGTCATGATTCCTTCCTGATAGGCCAAAATCCTGTTATTATGGGATTTCAGGTGAGGTTTTGTGGATGGAAATTGAGGTTGGAGGCGGCGCACTTCTTAGTCCAGATTTTTAGCTAATTTCGGAGAAAAATATCCACTTTTATCCGAGCTAAATTCACGACTTTTTTAGTTTTGATTGATTTGATGTCTTTTACCAGCTCGGAGACACCAAAACCATCTTTCTCTTTCGACCTCAAATTTTGTTTGCATATAATCACATTAACATCAATGCCCATTACTTCAAAACATTAATACATCCTTATATTAAACACAATGAAAAAGAAGAAGAAGTAAATTTACAAGATAAGAGACTCAAGAAATGACTCAAATACAACGAATGAAGCTCTCCATATTGTGTGCTCTTTTAACTAATGGTCATATTCTATACTGTTTGCAAATGGACAACATCGTCATTTTAATCTACAGAAAAATGTGACATCCTTAAAAAAGCTTCGATCTTTCTAAATAAAAAGTAGATAATATTCGTCTTCAATGATCATGTGTTTTCTGTTGCTGAAAAATTATGAAAATAATGAAATCAAATTGATTGTTGTTGGCATCACTTACTATGTTTTCAAGGATCAGTACACTGAAAATCTAAATACTTGTCGCAAAAGTGAAATTATAATTACATACAAGTGCAATCAAATCATAACACTTGTCAAATTTGTGCAATCGAATCCTTCCGCTAATTCCGTCCAACTTGCTTAACGAAAAATATTGACATGGCTTTTTTTAAAAAAAAAAATCTCTCTTCTACGAGGCGATGACGTGGCTATAACATGAAACAAAAGCTAAATGACATCGGTTTTGATCCAAATTTGATTTTTAATACAAATTCAAATTAAATTAATAATAAGCTAAATTTGAAAACAAAATAAAAATGAAAAAGATGGAGGTAAGAAATCAGGTGGCCCCACCATTGTCGAGAAGAGCCGACGATGATGGGTGATGGTCGGCAGGGGGGTCCCGGCTAGTGGTCGGAGAGGGCCGCATCCCCCTCATTGACGGTCAACGTGGGTTGACGTCCACTGGCCAAGGCTCGGCAACCTAGAGGGCTGCAAGCCCTCGCGACTAGGTTCCTCATCTCTATGTTTTTTGGTTTTTTATTTAGATTATTTCTTAAATTAATGTAAATAAATCTGTACGGGAATAACTTCTAGAGGGCGATATTATTTAGGTCATCTCAATCTTAATTTAAACCAAGCAAAAAAATGGATATTCAAAGCTCCAGGATGCCCAACATCTTTACGTGAATAACTTCCAGAGGGCGATATTATCAGCGGACCTTGATCGTAATCACCGATGAGTCCACATCCACTTAGAGGACACACTTGTTTGGACTATAAAGTAACCCGACGTAGTTGCTGATGAAAACCTATAAGCTTGGAGAAACTATGGGATAACCATATTCACCATTTCAACAATAGCATTTTTGCGCCTTATTTTTGGTTCGCAATATCCGGCCTTAATCTCTTAATCAACGCATGAGATCCATTAAATTAGAGTACATTCACAATTTTCAAAGCTTAATCGGTTTTGGCAGGAAAAAGATTGATATTTGAAAACCTCGCCTAAGCACATATGCATGTATGAATGAACAAGGATTGATACTATGTAGCTTACTTCACTCCAGAAGTCACTGACAGCACTATAATCCGATCCAAAGTCCATGTTCACAGGAGAGAGAGAGAGAGAGAGTACAAGGGTTGATATACTCTAGGACTAGTTACATCATTAGTGACTTAAGGAAATACAAGCTGGCAATCAATCATAGATAAACCAAAATGGTGAAGTTAGCTAGGCCAGAAGCTTGCCTATGTATATTTTCAAACGCATAGGAAACTGAGCAATAGATCAAGAAGAAGACCTAGCAAGTACAGGAAATCTTTTTGCCATGGCTTCCTATTTTAAGATGCTGGTCCTCCTTCTATGGCTCTCTCAATCATTCAATGTCGCGATAGGAGATCCGAATGAGCGAGAGGTTAGCTTCGAGTGCGGCGGCGAAGCTTTCACCCCGGGCGATGACTATGCGCAGCGCTTAGATCACCTTCTCGATGATATAGAGGCAAACACGGCGGATGTCGGCTATGACTACTACAGCTCGCTCGCGTGGGCCGGTGGGGCATTCTTTGGTCATGGAACGTGTAATCCGGCAATCTCTAAAGCAGACTGCAGTTCGTGCATGGATTTTGTGACTTCGATAATAACTACACGGTGCTCAAGCATGGAGGCACAAATGCAGCTCGAGGACTGTAGAGTTAGGTACGATGATCACCCGTTCACTGAATGAAAAAGTTCATTTCCATTCGTGAAGACGACACCAAAAAGTACGAACTTCTCTCTCCAGGAGTCCGACATTCCAATAAATGTGTTTTTGGTTTTGGCATATTTTGCATCATGTAACATTCGCATTTCCCCATACCTCATGCGGTGAAATAAATGGATTTCGGTATTCTCGTTGCAAAAGTATAACTTTTCGGGTACGCCGAAAATACTTCGTACTCACTTGAATTCACCAAATTGTATCAATTTGGCGAAAATTTGCACATGTAGAGAAAGAAAGCCATTCAAAGTTCAAAGAAAGAGAGAGACTGATAAATGGAAAAGATGAGAGGGATGATTTACTTGAAGCCCTAGCTAATTTACCACCTAATTTTCATCAAGTTGAAGGTGGTGGAGATGAGGAGGAAAGATGGTGATGTTGCCTTGTCTGTGGCAAGTTCTTCCATCAACCTTAATTGAAGCTCCTTCAATGAAGTCATGGTTGGTGATGGGCTAAAAGTTGTGTTTTTTCATGGAATTGCATGTGAAGTTTTGTGGATGAAATTGAGGCTGGAGGTGGCGCACTTCTTAGTTCTCAGTCCTGATTTTGGCCAATTTTGGAGCAAATATCCATCTTATAGGTAAAAAAGCAAAACCCATCTTTATTTTCTACCCGTGCTTTTCGACATACAACTCCATTAGAACCATGTCAGTTACTTATAAATTAATACATTCTTATATTCGACACGATGTGTAAAGGTACAAAGATTCAATGAATCGCTAGAATTCGATAAAAGATGCTCTCATCGGCAGCATAATAAAGTCCAAATATTTAGATTTTTATCCGTATGTAAGATTTTAATTCTCCCCAACAAAAAATCTTTTATGCAAACAAATAAGGAAACTATCCTATCCGTTTGTAAGGTTTTAACATGCGAGAATGTAAGAACATGGACAGACGCTAATTTCTACAGCTCTCTCTCTCTCTCTCTCTCTCTCTCTCTCTCTCTCTCTCTCTCTCTCTCTCTCTCTGTTTTGAAGGTTCGTGAGGAGCAAAATTAATTTGGGGAAATGTGGTGCGATCACTTGTTAAATAATCACAAAAGAGGAGAGAGAGTCAGTCACTTCCGCAAAATATTCTCTTCCTTCCAGTTCTCACCAACCCTCTCTCTCTCCCCCTCTCATCCCTCTTCTTGAATATCAGTCAATCATTCAACCTTGTCCTTTAACCTCCTCTCTCTTTGGGACAACCTAAGAATGGCCACTACTGTTTCAATTAGCCCTTCCCAGATAATTCCTAATCCACCTACTCCTCCCACCTTTAATGACTTTGGGACAGGATGGCCTTTTGGAGACCCCCTCATTCCCTCCCACTCCTTGGCCTCCTGTCCATCCTCCTCCTCCTCCTCCTCCTCCCATGCCACTCCTCCTCCGTCGCCGGTGCTGCAGCCACCGCCTCCCCCGTCAGCATCCGCCTCGGCGTCATCCGGAAGCCCTCCCCTGCGGTCCCCATCTTCCGAGAGGCCCCCCAGTTCCGCAATGCCGACGCGTGCGACCGCGCCAATAGTATCCACGTCGCCATGACCCTCGACTCCAACTACCTCCGGGGCACCATGGCCGCGGTCCTCTCCATCCTCCAGCACTCCATGTGCCCGGAGAACTTCAAGTTCCATTTCCTGTGGGTGCGATTCGAGCCGGAGGTCTTCTCTAGCATCCGGTCCACCTTCCCTTACCTCCGCTTCAAGGTCTACCGCTTCGACTCCAGCCGGGTCCGCGGCAAGATCTCCAAGTCGATCCGGCAGGCGCTTGACCAGCCCCTAAACTACGCGAGGATCTACCTGGCGGACATGATCCCGACCGACGTGAAGCGGGTCATCTACCTCGACTCGGACCTGGTCGTGGTGGACGACATTGCGAAGCTCTGGGAGGTGAGCCTGGAGGGGAAGGTCCTGGCGGCCCCGGAGTACTGCCACGCCAACTTCACCAAGTACTTCACCGACCGGTTCTGGTCGGACCCGACCGTGTCGAGGACGTTTGAGGGGAGGAGGCCCTGTTACTTCAACACGGGAGTGATGGTGGTGGACGTGGACAAGTGGAGGCAAGGAGGGTACACGGGGAAGGTGGAGGCCTGGATGGGGGTCCAGAAGCAGAAGAGGATCTATCACTTGGGGTCGTTGCCGCCGTTCTTGCTCGTCCTGGGGGGCAACATCAAGGCGGTCGATCACCGGTGGAACCAGCACGGGCTCGGCGGGGACAACCTGGAAGGCAAGTGCAGGGCGCTCCACCCTGGCCCCATAAGTCTGCTGCATTGGAGCGGGAAGGGCAAGCCATGGCTGAGGCTGGACTCGAGGAGGCCATGCAGCGTGGACCATCTCTGGGCTCCCTACGATCTCTACCGCTCGTCCATGCACGCCATTGATGAGTAGGGGGGGAAGGACCGAAGGAGGAACAAGGGAAGAACCAAGGGAGTGTTTGAACTTTGAAGAGAACAGATGATTCACTTTGTGGTGATCAGGCCCACACACACACAAAAAAAAAAAAAAAAAGAAGAGGAGGAGGAAAAAACTTGAGCATATCTTATTTTTTATGATTTGAGAGAGATTGAGATTCCAGTGACATTTTGGAAAGATATATATAATAGCCATTCTTTTTAACGTTTGCCGTCGAGGGATTACAGAACCTGTTTTGCTCTTTTTCTGTAGACATGATCTTGTACAGTTTTGCTGGATTTAGGAGTGATCCCGTCGCACGATCATGGGTCAAACCGTCAAACGTTAACAAGACGAAAAAAAAAAAAACAAGAACTTCTTATGCTTTATGGCACATAGGGACTACCGGGACAATGACTAATTAGATGGCGTTGACTTTATTTTGTAGATTAAATTGCAAATCACTTGTACAATTCTTTCAACCTCATTTTGCTTTTGGCCTTGTCCTAATTTATGATTTGAGTCTTTGCTTGAGAGGTCTATGAAATATTGAACATATTTAAAATTTATAAATCATATTGCACATTTGGCCAAAGTTCGTAATCCTTTTTATGTCTTCTCCCTTCACGCTACAGAAAAGAGAGTCAGGACCCTTGCATCTAGGTTTGACTTGGGTAGAATTTAAACTCGTGTATCAGTGGACTTTGCTTTTTATAAACTCATATCAACTCATTTATCAAACTTTACTAGCTCATACAACAAGATAACCTAGTCCATTATGGGATTAATAAGTAATTTATGACATCCCTGCCATCGACCTTTACTTTTGCGAATGATTTGATTATTTTTCGAGATGTAATTCTATCATTTATCTTGTTTCGAGCTCGATTGTAGGAAAACTGAGTTATATTCAACAAGGTTCTTTGAGGAATCTCTTGCAAGTTGCAAATAATAAACACTAGATTAAGCTTGGAATGCTTTCCACGATCATATACAATTAGGAGGATAGCAAATGTGAAATTAACCTTTTGTTGCCTTAAAAAAAAAAAAAAAAACTTCCCTCTTCCTATGACTACTTAATTTGAATTTCCTAACATTAAATATTTTACAACACATTCAAATTATTATTTTTCTTAATTCTTTCTGAGTGAGTGTTCCCTTCACTTGTTTTCCAAACAAAGTTCTACAAAAGAAAAAATTACAACCTTGAAGATTAAACAGTAACTATAATTCACTTGAACCGGTTCACTCATCCGGTCCAAAAGCATCGGCCGATCCGGTTCGCCCAACCAATACATGGCTTCACGAAGATCCCATCATATCTATCACTCTCTGCGTCGATAACTTTCGATCGAAGTCGTCTTCCATCTTCTTCTCCACTTCGTCACTCCAGATCCCCGTCTCTCTGCTTCACCGAAGGAACACCTGAACTAATCATGAATTTCTTCAATTCCGTCTTCTCCGACGACCCAGATCCCCCAAAACCCGCCCAATCCGAATCACCTTCTGGAGGCGATCCATCACGAGGAGAAGAAGCTGCTCAAGAACCAGACCGCCCATCCAATTCTCGGTGGGGTGGCTTGGGCGGCCTCGTGAAAACCCTCACGACCAAGTCCGAGTCCGTGCTCGAGACCTACCGCCGCGACCTCCAGGAGTTCGGGCTGGGCCTGAGGAAGGAGATCCAGGTGGCGCAAGGGTCGCTGGAAAACGTCGGCCAAACCATCGACGATCTCGGGTCGTCGGTCCTCAAGGGGACGGCCCAGATCATCTCCCAAGGTAAGGAGGCGATCCTCGCCGCCGATCTCAATTCGGATTCCGCCGATCAGGGTCATAGCAATGTAGGTAATAGTAGCCAGTCTTATAGGAGGTACAGTAGGCTGGATGTGCAGGTTCGCGCGATTCGGGGCGATGTTAACACCTTCAGTGAGGAGCCGGAGGAATCGGAGGATTACGGTGGGTGGAAATTGGGGGAGAAGGGGGAAGAAATCGAGAAATTGATGAAGGAAGATGGGCCTGTCAGGGGATTCTACTATAGGCTAGTGCCGGGTAGCATCGACCACGACACTTTCTGGTTTAGATACTTTTATAGGGTGCATAAGCTTGAGCAGGCTGAGAATGTGAGGGCTAGTCTTGTGAAGAGGGCCATTTCAAGTGAAGAGGAAGAGCTGACGTGGGACGTTTATGATGATGACGATGATGTCAATGTTGAGAAGGAAGTGAAGAAAGGAACTAGATTGAGTAATGTGGTGTCCGCGGAAGCAGCTCATATGGCCAATGATGAAGATGGAAATTTGGGGGAAGCTGTGAAGGAGAATAAGGATGGTTCTTCTAAGGAGGAAATGGAGTCGGCTTCGGGGATGGGCAGTGTGGAATCAAAGGATGCCTTTGTGAAGGAAACAGAGGATAGAGCTGATGAGAAAATTGGGAAGTCGGTTAGTGATTCGCATCATACGGAGTTAAACATTGAAGAATCAGAGGAACAGAACAAGGAGAATCAGGGTGGGGAATCACGAGTTAGTCCAACTCCCAAAGTTGGCGGTGAGAAGGTGGAGAATGTGGCCAGTGAGGATAGCGATGAGGGTGTCGCTCTTGTCCCAAATGACGGGAATGCACCTGAAGAGGATGTGCATTTTGAAAAGGTTTCTAATGTCAACAGCAGAGATTCTTCTTCAGGACCCCAAGAGAATTTGGCCTCAAACGCAATAGTTGAACCTGGAAAATCACAAGAGAGCAAACCTGCTGCTGCACTGAGCAATCCATCGGCAGCCGAGGAGGAGGACCTCGGTTGGGATGAGATTGAGGATCTTAGCGGTATCGATGATCAGAAAGTCACGCCAGGCGGGACTCCGAGCGCAAATAGGGCTGATCTGAGAAAAAGGCTGAGTGTTGCAGAGGAGGAAGAAGACTTGAGTTGGGACATTGAAGATGATGATGAGCCTGCGAAAGCTTGATCGGATCTGTTGCCGCATCACGATTCCTTCCGGCATATTAAGGTTATGCATAGTTTGTTTCGAGGAGGATGTTTCATTCCCCACTTCAATTGCTAGAGATACATATATTTCTCTCGGAATTGTGTCTCTTGTATGCCAACTTCAACTGTCATCAAACAATGTTCATAAAATTGTTCTCTTTATTGATATATGCAAACATTGTTCCTGTAAAGAAAACTGGTGTTTTTACAATTATGAAAATATTGCCAAGAAAGGCCTAAACAAATAAGGATCCAAAATTCGAGTTTAATGCAATATGAACACCTTAAAAAAACAGGTTTATATAGGCAAAGCTCACACGTGGTCGTGCCATGTGGGCATAATCATGCGCAAATGGTACACATTCTTGTTGATATATACCGAGAGAAATTTGATATATGAACACATATTTAAGTGATTTACTAATCACTTTTTAGCAATTTAATTATGTACCTACATAGCTTTGATGGATTTCTAACCTATATATATTTTTTGAAGATCTTTTATGTTTATGTGTGCGTGCGTGCTTATGTAACTTGTATCCACTGCCAAAATTTCCCATTGATGTATAGAATCAAAATTCAAAATTATACTTCTTGATATATGAGATTACCATGCGTTTCTCATGTATATAGCATGTTCCCAGAGATAATATATCATTGCAATATTTTTTTTTTCCTACAATATACAGGAAATAAGAATGTCTGTCTTGATATTTTTAATATTCCTGGAATTCCATAGTTTATACTTTTAATAAGTTGACAAATTAATGATCAGTCATTAATGTTCTTTGTATGCCACATGGCTCAACCTTTCGATGCAGATATGAAAGGAGCACCCATTTGATTTCTACAGAGCTTTATCGTCATGTGTTGGATGACCTAGTGACGTTCTTTTTTCACAGTACACTTCGATCATCAGCATCAAATAGAAATTGCAGTTACGATGGACATACGTCACATACCTAGGAAAGACTTCACAAATGCATTAACACCATCTTAATTTGAAGGGTAAAGGCCAAAAACCTACATGGCAAGTCTTGACAGACCGCTTCATTTCGCTCTCGATATGTAGAAATATGCAAAGAAGGCCCAAGTAAAAATCACTTGCGAATCATCTGACGTGACCATCGTTAGATACAGCAAAACTTCATATTCAAAGTGAGATTCGAAAATTTTTGCACGCAAAACTTCATATTCGACCAACAATATCGAACAAGCAAAAGGGATGATAAAACCAAAAACCATTTTAAGTTAGAAAATTCCTACCGCAAGCTAATTCGACGCTCAAAGACTCCAAAACCGGAACTACTGCCACGCCTCTACATTTCGTTGCATCCGGGAGAAGGAGGAAAATACATGGACTGACAACTAGAGCCTCGACCGATCATCACAGCGATCGCAGAGGGAAGAGGGAAGAAGATGGAACGGACATGAGAAAGAGAATGCTCTTCTAGCAGCACCACCTGGGCCTCGAGTTTATACATCGAAGGGGGACTCCCGAGAGCAGGCATGAAGCTATTAAGTGGAAACCAAATTCCCTTCACAGCCGATGCCGGCTCTAGAAGAGGACTCTGCAACATGATTCCGTCCCTTTTGTGCACGCGGAGGAAGATGCTTGGCAGGCTTTCGTGTTCCTAAAGCCCACGGCAAGAAAACGCCGGTGCCGCCGTTTTGGATCTTTTTAGGGCTCAAAACCATCGGGCTTACCGGGGCTAGCATTACCACAGGTGCACGGAGGACTCCCCATTTAGGCATCATATCGACGGCCTCATAAGCACCCAGACCTCCGCTTGGCATGGCGAAAGGGGCTGCGTTGGTTGCTGCTTGCCATAGAGTCATGGAGCCAGAAAGAGGGCTCGATGGTTGGCTTTGGTTGCTGTCCGGTCGGACCCTGAAGAATGTGATGGTGACCCTCTTGTTTGGAGAAGGGCATGTTACATGTCTTGCCATGTCAGCACTGTTGCCCCTCATCACCAAAAGAGACCTGCAGAAAAAGAGAAAATGAGGTACCTATTCATCATCTCACGAAAAACTTAAGATACGCTAATGTCGCGCGATCAGCTTTTGCGACTACGTAGAAAGTGATTACGAGTACGATTGAAAGATAAGTGAAGACATGAAGAATATATTACTAACTACTCACCCTTCTTTCAATGGAAGCATGAGTGGTCCTTTATAGTTGCCTTCATTGTCGCTAACGAGAAACCGGCCGAACACCATGGTTGATTCAGAGAGGAGAAGAGATGCTATAGGCTGATCCAAATGAGGAGGCTTTAGGAAAGGTTGTGAATACTCCTCCTGCATTAGGAGTTAATTTGGGATCACATGCTATTCTCTCAGCGATTTGTAGGAAACACCAGAATAGAGAACTTGAAATAACCATACTCAGAATATATCCTCCCACCAATCTCGAACCATATCTTAGATGAACATGTTGGGGCAGCGAAACAAAGTGTACCTCGTCGAAGAAATTAATGATGCAACTGTTCGGCTTTTTGTAAACCGGTATTAGCTGCCACTCAACCAGATGATCTATGACACGTTCCAGAAGTGCCGGAATCGGCTCTATGTTACCTTCGAACACAACAGATTCATCAGATCGAACGTTGGATTGGCACTCCCTTCTCGATGGGATGAATTTATCCAAACGATGCGCAAGTTACCTGCTTTGCTGTTGCATGTTGCTTCCTCTTGTATGTGCCCAAAAATGGGGACACCAAATTGGATCAACTCCCGTTTGTTTCCTTTCATCTGCTTGTTAAATAAAATATAGGTCTCACCTGTAGGAATTGAAGATTCGCTCAGCACATCATAAGCCGAAAACTTTTCAGAAAAGACTCGCGAGGAAAACATGCAATGATCGTGGTATGGCATGTTGTCTAAAGTAGGTTAAAACAATAATGATCCTATATTCATTGAAACTAAGAAGCTGCCCCTAGGAAGGTGCATCAAGTCATATTCAGGTTAGTATAGACGAAGGTAATTGTAAATTGCAAGTTGTAACTCTCTGAGACTCCTATCTAAAGAAGGATTTCACATGCAATGAAACCATTTTGGTATCCTCTGGGGCAGCATTCATCTGTTATGCAAAAAGACCAGCAGCAGTTCATTTTATCCTTAAGCATGATGCCTTGTTATTGAAAGATGCAGGGAAGCTTTTCAAATAACCTGAGAGCACTCCATTTTGACCAGCTACACGGAGATCATTGACGAAATCTGCCAGCTTTGAGAGCTCTGAATCGGTGAAAACGTTCTCATATAGCTTCAGCCCTTTCACGACATTGACCTGCCAGTGTGAAAGTTCGTTCAATCCGGGATCAAAAGCCACTGTTTTCTTTTCATGTAATCCGAACCGAAACCTAATCCATCTGAAATTCCCTTTCTCAAGGAAAAGAATGCGCTTAAATTACGAAAGAAATGAACTCGCCATATGCCCTTTCACTGGCTCCTTGGCAGTAAAACCTTTTGTCAGCTTGATTTGGGCTGCTCGCGCGTCGCAGAGCTCGTGGTTAGAGCACACGTCAAGGTTTTCCAGCGCAGGCTGCATCTCATGGGATCCTGCCATCGAATTCGAAGGAGCACAGTTCGATTAGTCATTCGTTACCACTAAAAAAGGACCACACGAGCGGGTTGATCAGAGGTCGAAAAGGACTCTCCCACGGCGAAAAGCACGCATTTTGAATCTTCTGGCTCCGGGGGTATACGGAGTTAGAAGCTTTAGCTTACATTAGCATTTGCACAGAACAGATACTAATGAATCAGTTTGAAGCATGTAACAGTCACAAAAGCTTAAAAAAAAACGCTTGCCAGAGACAGCAAGATCCTCTTTTTCCACCTTTCAATCCGGTGCACAAAACATAGAACAAAAGCACATTGCCATTCACCTAACTTGGCACAATCAGATGCAAAAACCTGCAGGGGACGATGGAAGGTCAAAATGAGGTTGGAGAAGGCTAGACAATCAGCTCCTCGGGCGGTGGCTGGGTTGGGGACTGGACATCAAAAGTCCGGGTCAGGTAATGGAGTTGGGCCCATTGCTTCAAACCCAAGCCCAAAATCCCAGACAGGTTGTGATTCTAAAATGTAATTCCCAAGAACCTGAATTCTTACAGCCAAAAACAAACGCTGCACTCCGCCTATATAGATATATATAGCTACTAGCTAGATCATTGAATGGATTTTGGCGCGGTAATACATCCATGGGTATTTCTATTATTTTAAGCCTTAGCCATACAGATATAGGGTGCAACTTGAAAATTTATCTTTTCACTTGAGCTGCGTTCATTTCACCGAAAAATGAGCGATTCGAAAAGTACTTTTTTTAGGAAATAATCGCTTGGATCGCTAACAAAAATAAATGAATAATTTTTTTTTTATCGCCTACCAAAATAGTCAGGCATAGATTGTTATCGATGATGAGAATATTGTTCATCGACTAATTTTTCTAAACGATATAAGCAACTATTTTTTTGGATTTTTTTAAAAAAATATTATTTTTTTAAATGGCTCATTTTTGGCTAAACAAACCGCAAATCTTTTCGGCAAAAGGCCAAAGGAAGTAGGACCAAAAGGAGCATGGAAGTCGATTATTTTGGGCTTTCGGTTGCGTCATTCTCCCCTCTCTTTTCTATTTTTAGGCGCTGCTCTCCTTTAAAAAAACAAAACAATTGCGGCCTTTCTGCCACAAATTTTACCGCTCCTCCACCTACCCACGCCCATACGGACCGCAGACCACTTGACCAACCCCCCCCCCCCCCCCATCCCGAATTGACCCGCCAACTCGGGTCGCCGGTCAGAAAAATAGAGGGCGCCCCGTGGGTGGGGTCAAGAAAATTCCGGATCTACCGAGATCAACGGTCAACAATGCGCAGCCGCCCGCGGGCCATCTCGATGGAAGCGTCCACCCGACGTCTTCGATTTCGGGCCCCAAAAGATGGCAACCGTACTCGCGGTTGCAGCGAATCCCCCAACCCAACCCAAACACCCCTCGCCTCGTAAACCTCAATTCGCCCGCTCATGAAAACCTCGGAAACATAACTACCTCGTTATATATATATGGCCACTGATTGTTTCTTCGCCGACCCGCTCCCCTTTCCGGTGCCTATATTAAGAAAAAACCTCCCTCCCCAAAACACCCCCCCCCCCCCCCCCCCCACCGAAACGTCGGGTCGCTTCTGTTCTGTTAATTTCCTCGATTTTTATTTCAAAATGAACACGGAGCTCAGAATCATTTTTTGGTTAGAATATTCCGCTCGGAGATTCACCAAAACGCAGCGTCTCCCACTCGAGCATCTTGTTCGAGAAACGGACCTCGAGAACCCAACCCAACCGTTGCTGGACAGATCAAGATTCACGACCCAACCTAACCTAACATGGCCGTAGGAAATCAGGTTAACATGTGGTGACCGGTATCCAACCTTGGATCTGACTCTTGAGGGTTACAACGTGTTTGAATTTTTCTTGTGAAATTGCAAAAGAAGAACATTATTTTTAAAACGAGGTAAAAAAAAAAAACGACAGACAGATTAATGTCTCGTGGTCGCCTTAAATTGATCGGTTCTTGTAATCCCAAAAAAAAAAAAAAAAAAAAATTGAGAATCGAAATTCGAAAAAAATCAAATTTTTGGGCGATTTTCTTTCGGTTTCTTTTCCAGTGTTTACCTTTTCCTTCCCTTTCTCGGCAGCCGAACGGAATGGCAACAACACCAACTTTGAAGATTTATCGGGGAGGTGATTCGGGAGATTTTTTACAAACGTTTTTCCGTAAATAGTGTGGGAACCCAAAATTCATGGAATATGCTTCGGCTCAATGGGTCAAACTACAGAGCAGGCACGACGAGAAATCGCCGGCCGGGCGTCGAATTTCAGAAATGGGAATCCAAAAGTGGGGAAGAAAGGATCACGAGCTACGGGGTGTGTGGGTGTTCGTTCGACTTCAGGTGACGTAACAGCGATCCGAAATGGTTGACCTCCTTCGTGAACGGCGGAGTTTACCAACTACCACTATCTCCGAGGGGAAGGATTTGACTTACCTGAATCAGTAATGTCGCTGTCCGGCGAATCCTCCTCCTCCTCCGCCTCCTCGTCGATGACCTCGCCGTTGGCGCTTCCGTCGCAATTACTCTCCACCGCCTTCTCGACGGCGGCTCGCTGTTTCTCGCCGTCCGCGCAGGCCCCGTCTTCCCCCTTCGCCTCCTCCTCCTCCTCCTCCTCGGCCGCCAGGCCCTCCGGCTCCTCGTCGCCGCCGTCCCCCGCCTTCCTCCTCGACGCGACGCGGTCAAGCTCCACCGCCACGTCGGCGATGGAGTGGTACTTCTGCATCTGCAGCACGGGGATCCAGTTCATCCTCCGCCGGTGCACCGCCGCGAACACCGCCTCGTACTCCGGACCCCCGCCGCTGAGCCGCGCCAGGTGGCCGCAGAGAGCGTCGATGATGGCGTTGGCCGCCGCGAACTCGCCGCGGAACCACGCGATGACGGAGTCCCGGGCGAGCGCGTCCGCCGCCAGCATCGCCGGCGGCTGCTGCTGCTGCTGCTGCAGCATTGGCACGAGCGTCGCCGGCGGAGACCTGTCTGCCGCCGCCAGCGCCGCCGACTGGGGCGATGCGGGACCTACTACCGCCATCGGCATCAGGCTTCGGCGGCTCGATGGAAGCCTCGTCGCAGTTTCGCTATTCTCCGTTACGAAGTTGAGATTTTTTGTGTGGGTTTCGGAGTGTTTCGTTGGAATTTGACCGAAATAGGGGTGATCGCATTTATATATCGCAGAGAGAGAGAGAGAGAGAGAGAGAGAGAGAGAGAGAAAAGGGAAGGATGGCGTGGAGCTCAAAGAAGGGTGGCTTTTGTTCGTTTGTTTTTTTTTTTCCATTTTCACTTTTCATTTTTGTTTCGTGATTTTGGGGGAGGTGGGGGCGGAATTCATACGGCGATGACATGGCAGGCATCGAAATGTTGGTGACGTGGCGCAGGAAAAGGACGAAGGTTTGTTTGTTGGATCGTCTTGAACCGGAGGCTGCCGTTGAGAGGAAGGTGGCGGGAGCGAAATTACGGAAGTAGGTCCCGATCTCGATCCGGTCCGGGTCCGGTGGATCCGAAAGTGCGTGTTAAGTCTGACCCTCCCCAATTAGCCGGAATCTCAAGGGACCTCCTCACTTGTAAACATGAAGTCATGTGATGGACTGATGGGCACGTGGAATTATTGTCGGTGAGACTTACTCTAAAATATTAATAAAAACGGTGAGTAATTTTCGTTAATTCCATGAGTTTCCCAACTAGCTGGAATCTCAAAGACCTTCTCACTCGTAAACATGAAGTGATTTTGATCGACTTTTCATGGATTTGTGGATTAGTCGTGTTAAGTCCGGTTCCTCAGCCCGCTAATTTTATCACAAGCACCGAAACTAAAATGTAAATTTCGCTTGTAATCTAATAACGTACTGTAAGCATGCGTTATCGACGGCATGCAAATATGTCACTCGATACTTTCTTTTATCGATCGAGATATATTAGGGGTGAGCGATTTCCGATCCGGTACGGTTCCCATAAAAAATCGGGAACTTGACCTATGGCTCCGGTTCCCACTTTTCGAAATCGCGAACCGGACCGGCCACCCTCGAAACAGGTCCGATTCTCGGGCAATTCCAATGGTGGCTGGTCCAGTGACCGTCCGTGGTTCCGAAAAGTGAATGCACACTTTTCGGCGTAATTCTTCAACCAACGACACACAAGTAAACATACAATCTTCAAGTAAAATCTATTACAGCCTAGACATCCACCATTCATTGTCTCTATATGCAAACATCCAGTGGATGCAAACCAAACCTCAGTAACTATTAAACAGTAAGCACACTTTTGGTCTGGTTCTACGTAAACTCATCAAAAGTGGGACGATCGGTTCCCACTTTTGGTCTGGTTGTCCAAACATATTTGTGGAACCTCTCAAGACTTGAAACAAAACAGAACATTAACGTGAGATTTAATTTTTTTTCTTTTTCGTTTTTTAAAAAGGAACGGTTCGATCTGGGCGGTCCGGTTCTCGATTTCGAGTCCAGAACCGGGAACCGGACCACCTTGTCACTAGTTTCAATTTTAGGAACCGGGGACCGGACCGAATCCCTCTAAAATCGGGAACCGAACCATCGATCTCGATCCGATCTGGGCGGTCTTTTTTGCTCACCCCCTAAGATATACATCATTCATACATACGTGCGTTCTCCTTCCAAACTCCATACAAAATTAGAATTTCGACCGGAGTGATATTTTGGGTTCATGCGGTACCAAATGTAAAGTAGTTTTTTTTTCCTTTCGGTCGTCATGAATCTCGTACCGATGTCACCTGGTAGGTTTTTTTTTTTTTTGGCGTTAAGCACCTTCGAACGCGCATGAGGCAACTAGGCCCAATCCGTCCCATGATGGTGCTAGTAACTTTTGGGGGTTAAAAAAGAATGCTTGACAAATAAGCAAAAACACAAGAAATAAAAATAAAATTAAAGAGTTTTAATAATAGTAATAAAGGAGAAGAAGAAAGGGGGGGGAAAAAAAAAGAGAAAAACATAATCATAGCAGCCAACAAATGGTCAGAAGGGGAAAAAAGCGAGGTCAAAGAGCTCTCATATTCTAACCATAAAATTAAGACCTTTCGTGAAACATATTTTAATGACGTTTTCGCACGATAACACGAAAAAAAGTCGCCACGTGTTTTTCAATCCGTAGAATTCGCCAAGAAGAAATTCCGACACGTGATGACTTATGCCGTGATGAAATTTTCCGACGGCTAAAGCTACGTTTGGTAACGCTACCTGAAATGTATTTTTGAAACACTATGCGTTTGGCAAAAAAAAGTTTCAAAAGTGTTCCGAAAAATACTTAAAAAAAAAAAGAACACTTTTGATCCTAAAAAAAGAAACAAGAAAAACATACTTTTTTGTTTCTGGAACATTTTTTGTCCTAACACTCTCTAGTCGTCGTCGGTCGCTGCCGGTCTTCGCCGCCGCCCCCGGTCGTCGGCCGGCCGCCAGTTGCTGGCCACTGCCGCCACCCGTCGGCCGCCGCCGGTCGCCGTCGCAGGTAACCTCAGTCAGTCGCTGCCGCCGGTCGCCGCCGCCAATCCTTCCTTTTGGCGAGAAAATTTTTTTTTTTTAACTTACCAAACGCGTTTCTGTTCCCAAAAATCGTAACCGGGAACAGAAACACAAAAAAAATGTTTCTATTCTAAATATGTTCCCAGGAACAGAAACGTTACCAAATGCCTAAAAAGCTTATTAGGATTATCAAAATTTTCGATTGATTTGATGAGGACCAAAAAAAAAAAAAAGAGAGTTAGAAATGGAGCAAAGCATGTGTCCGCCTCTCGAACCCCTCTAAGGTTTGAAACCCACCCCCCCCCCCCCCCACCCCCCCCCCCCCCCCTCCCCCCCAAAAAAAAAAAAAAAAAAAAAAAACCTAAGGGCATTATGCCAAAGGAATATGCCACTAAGGATGGGATTGGTTGCTTTATATGGTGAAGTGTCATTTTTATTCTCAAAAAAACAGAACATATATACATAGGATTCTTAATGGCTCCAAAAAGAAAGTTTCCGTCCTTTTTTTTTTTTTTGTTTGATGGGCTGACAACAACCGTCTATTCTTCAAATTGAGGGATGATACGTGCAAACCGGTAATTCCTCTCGCGAGAAGGTCAAGAGAACGACCCGTCATTGAATTGATGATTGAATCGGGATAGAAAAAAAAAAATTCCAAGGTTCATAAGAAATGTTGCATACTTCTTCCTCTCCTTCTAATTTTTTGTTTTTTGTTTTTTTTTTTTTGGTCTTTTGGGACATAGTATATGATATTTTTATTTAATTAGATGGGGAGGAAATTCTGAGAAAATTACAAAAAGAAAAAGGATGTTTCGGTGGTCAAATTGATATTGAAACGACAAAATAAAAAAGAGAGAGAGGGAGAGGGAGAAAACGAAAAAAAAAATAACAATAAAAGGCCCGACGCCCAAGTTGCGAAAAAGTACGGGGCGGGGGGAACCATGGACGGCGGAGAAGGAGCCACGTATCCATCATCGTTTTGATGGGGGGAAGGGAAAGAAAGGTGGGGGCGGGTCCCACCGTACTGTGCCCTTTCCTCAATCGTTGGCTCACAGTCACAGAGGCGATGGGCGAGGAGGGAAGGGAAGGGAAGGGAAGGTGTTGGGTTGGGGGGTGGGGCCCGCCACCGAAGGAGGAGAGAGCATTTAGGCACATGCGGACGATGCCCTTTCCCACCACCACCACTAACGACGCTCAGGCTCCGGATCCGGCTCCGGCTCCGGCTCCGGCTCCGGCTCGCCGAAGCAGCTATAGCCACGAGCTAATAACATATTAACATAAGAGGATGTTAAGACTCTTTCCATGCTGATTAAAAACATGTTTTCTCATCATTGTGTGAAAAGAAAACCTCGGGCCGTAAAGTACGATAATCTTTTTTTTAATCCTTAGCTCAGAAGTTATTTAAAAAGGTTGTGAATTTTATGTCCAAAGTTTTTCTTTCTTTTTTTTTGCCCTTTTCTCATCAAACTAATATATTTTTTTTAATACGTCCACGGATAGCGGGGCGGCACCAAAAGGATATGAATTTGGAAGATGTGAATTTATATTGGGTCAATACAATTTTGTTTCTTACAACCCTCACTAATGATATGATTTGATCCCAAGTCACATCCGTGTAAGAATCTTTATGATGTGGGCTAATACCAAGCAGAGATTGAAAATTGTCATTCTACGGAATTGATCTAATAAGATTTGGATATAAAAGGGGCAGGCTTGTGTGGGCCGAATAAAATCAGACCTGTGACGATAGGATCCGTGGCTTGAAATTTTATAAACAGCGCCTTAAGTTTTTTTTTTTTTTTATACCCTAATGCAAAAAGAACTAGATATAAGAAGAATGTGATTCGTAATGGTGATCTCATTGAGTCGGTGATACATAGGATAATAGAAAAAAAAAGCACTTGAGCTTTGGATCATCGCTCTTCCATATCGAGAAAGATGGATTCCAAATTAGGTGCCCAAATCTTATTCCTCCATTATCGTGTTCAAGATTCTGGGTATGGAGATCTTGGGGGTGCCCCTTTTTGCGAAGTCGATGCTCGCCAGTTCCGTCGAATTAGTGACATGGCATCGTTCGAGGGGGTCATGCGAACGAAAAAGTAAGAGAGAGAGAGAGAGAGAGAGAGAGAGAGAGAGACTGTAGAGGTAGCGGTAGTGGCGGTCCGATGTGGAAGTTGATTGAGGATTGGTGCTAAATAGATACGCGACACAAATGGAACCGTCTCGCATAATCTTATCATCCACTCAGCCGGGAAATACCAACTTTAGATTGTTCGAAACAGAAGCCCTTTTCCTTTTTTTTTTTGGGGGAGCAACAACATAATCTGCAGACCATACCGTCCTAGAGGAAAGCCTTGCCTTTTATTAGCTAAGAATCTTTTACTCAAATAACAGGTTTGGTGCTGGTCAATCATTGCATTGCACGGCATAAGACCACCACCCTCCGAAAAAATCTAGCTTTTGCAACCCATTCCTTTTTTTTTTTTTTAAACCCTCTTTTCCTAAATCAAAAATCTTAGAAGCGAATGGCGCGAAAGCCACCTCTTTTTTTTTTTTTTTTATTCCCTTTTCCGATCTGATCTATTAAATATGACGTATCGATATAAAGGTGTGATGCCGTTTGCCAGTCTTTTTCCTCGAATTTTTCTTTGGAAAAGAGGAGGGGGGGAGCTTTGGATGCCAAAGGGAAGGCTGGCTTGGAAGAACCTTCTTCCGCTTTCCCTTTGACTTTTAGCTTTTCACTTGATTCTCGTGATGAAACAAAAGCCAGAATCAACCCGCAAGAGAAGAACAAGATCCCAGATTCTCCTCCACATGGTAGGCGCCGAGCCTAGCCGAGCAGAGCCGAGATTAATAGGAGTGGTGGCTCGATCGAAATTGGCTTTTTTATAACCCAGAAAGTCAAAGGGGGGAGGAGGTGGGGTGTGCTGTGCTGTGCTCTGTTTTCATCAATTTTTGCATTCGATGCTCACCCATCCCCATCAATGGCGTGACCATTTCTTCTTAATCTTTTTGTTAAGGACAACTGAGAGTTTCAACGTAGCTGTTGCCAATTAGGAGACTGCGTCCATTGACATCAGCTTCCATGTCTGAACATGGATGGGTTCTGTAGTTTTTTTTTTTTACCTACTACGTGTAGCGCTGGAACTGGACTCGGTCCCTGTTCGAGTCATGCGGCAGCAATGCTTCTGCTTCTTCTTCTTTGTCTTTTGGGGACGAAGAAGCGTTTCTCTTCTCTCTCTCTCTCTCTCTCCTTCTCTCTCTGCTTTTGGCGCCATATCTCTTGGCTGAAGGGGCATGGGGGAATCTCAGTCATCCACCATTGAAATTGCTATCAATCTCCAAAGAATCTTAGCAGAAGCACCTTCTCTCTCTCTCTCTCTCTATCTGTTGTTTTCAACTTTCTATTATGACCTTTGTTCAATTATCTTCTGGATTTCCGAGAACGACACACGTATTATATAAACAGAAGAGGGAGCCCGCACGATTCGTGGGACGGCGAAAGCTGCATTAATTCTTCCCCTTTTTGGAAAGGCAACGTCAACCTACCATGTTCGAATATCAAATAGTGGAACGACCAACAGGGGGTAAACGAACAAGGCATGGATCGATAGCAAATAAAATTGCCGCTTCTATGCAATTTTAGGACTCGATTGCGCTCCACACAAGAAGTTTACGGCTTCCGGTCCAAGATCCACGTCCTTTACGATAGTATGAAGTAATGAAGAATTCATCGTGGTGATTAACTCGATCTATTTACGTGATCATTTTGAATCTTGGATTATACCTTTTTTTGAAAGATAGATTATATCGTAGGCTCATTGGTCGATACGAAACTTAATTGAAACGCGAGGAATATTGCTCTAGCAAGACTCGTGAATGTAAATCTCCTACGGACTTCCCCACATTGTTGGGCTTATTGGGGCATTACAAACACATTATTTTATTGCACAACATTATTCTCACGTTCTTGCTCTCCATGCGAGACCATCTATGATCTAAGTAGTATTGGCACCGACACGCGACATGAGACACGACACGATACATCGACAAGTCATTTTTAACAAAATAGAGAATTTCAACACGTTGAGATACGCTATATATATATATATATATACACACACATGACAAATCTGTTAGAGATTCAAGATTAGGTTTTTTTTTTCCTTGAGCTGGCTTGGTATATTACTTTTGGGGTGATTGAGTATATGACTTATATATATCCCTAATTTATTGAAAAATGCTTAAAATTGATCCCGTGAGTGTTAAAATGAAGTGTCGGGATGCTAGACTAGTGTGTCACCGGAGCGTCAGGAGCGCTAACTACTTGTCGATTGCACGTCGAAAAGTGTCGGACATGACACGACACGACACGATACGATATGAAAGCCCTGAAGAGCATCGGTTCATCCTAGTCTATGATGACCAAACCTGAAAAACACGGGCCAAGCCTAAAAAAGAATACTCGGGGTGAAAACCTTGGGGGGGCGAGCGTTTTAGCATACAGTCACTCCGCACTTATTCCCGCAACTCCGCCGCGTGGAGCATGAAAGGGTCGCCACGGCCGCAACAAAGACAAGACCCAAGAAGTCCCCCCGATTTAATTAGTACATCAACGTTTGACGTTTTTGGTATACTGGGCTAAAAGAAATGCACGAGTGTCAACATATAGTTTGCCCTTCGGAGCTCGAGTCGGAATTCGTTCGTGCGAAGAGCGAAAAACAGCGAGGACGGGGATGATGCAGACGGATCGTTTGGACCAGAAGGCGGGGATGGTGGGTGGCTCGGTCTCCTTTCGAAGCGTGTCACATCACATCAGTCGGCGTGAAAGTTAGGTTTTGTGAATCGAGAGTCATGCGGCTGCTTTGGATCTAAATATCGAAAGGGAAGTTCTCTTCCTCATGACATCTTTTTTGGCTTTGCCTTTCCTTGTCTATCTTCTTTTGACAACTTTTTCATGCATTGGCTTAATCCAAACTTGTGGATCCGATTCATCTCGGAGCTGAACCCATCCGCCTCCCCCCTTCGCCATCGCCTTTGATATTCTTGGTGAAAAGCGATCCGCGAGCGTTCCAGAAATCGGGGTTCGTCTTTACGTAGCTTTCGAAGAAGCCGAAACTAACTTGCAAATCTCCGTGATGAAGGCGGAAAGTTGACGGGCAAAAAAACCTGCCTCACCTGTATCTTTGTAATTAAAACAAATGTTTATATATGATCTGGTCAAACTCCTTTAAAGGGTTCGTGTCTCCTCCGGTTTGGAGAGCATGAATAATGGTCATTAGAATCTGGAGAAGGCATGCGCAAGCCCGTTGACTTTTTTTGCATGCTAATAATATGAGATCTTTCCATTAGATAAAACGAAATTTGGATGGCGTTCTTTCTTTGAAGTTCTTAATAAATTGGCCGCGCGTGCCGTACATCGATCGAGTCAGAACGCGAGAAAATGCAGGGAAATGGTATTGAAATCAGATCTAGAAAGAGTGAGAGATTGCGTCAGATGCTTCTTGGATGAACTTTAACCCCGCTGGGGTCTTCACACAAGTGACATTTTATATAAAAGTAAACCTAACTGCACACTTGCTATTCTTAAGTTGATTTGCTCACCAATTTTGCAAGTACTATTTTTTTTTTTGCTAATTCAGTCGTTAACTTTTTGCATTTGTGTCAATTCAATCCATAAGGCCAATTTTAACAAAAAAATAGTTAGCGTGGCAATTTTTTTTAATGATATTTTAATATTTTTTTCGAATTCTTTTTATTTATTTATTTCTTTTCTTTTTTCATCTTCTTTTTGTCCCCCTTTTCACATCTTCTTCTTTCTCTAGGAGGTCAGTCCGACGACGGGCCAGAGAAGAGGGCCGCGACTCATCGGCCTCAAGCGAGGCGCGACCTTGCCCTGCAACAGCGAGGCTCCAGATCTCCAAGTGTCCTCGAACTTCCATCTCGAGTCGGTTTCTCACCGAATTGGGTCAAACTTCGAGCCACATTCAACAAATGCTTGTATTGATCAACTGTTTGCTACATTTAATGTGATAACGTTGTAGCAAACAGTTGATCAATACAGACAAGATTTTGATAACGTTGTAAACGATTTCAAAATTCGAGAAGGGTCATGCATGAGCAATCACGAGCATTCCGATAACATAAGATACGGCACGGCAGTTTCTTAACCTGGTTTGAAGCCTACTGCAGTTTAGAGGTTTCTCAAACCAAGCGCGAGCTCGAACGCGGTTTGATATGTATCCCTCGATGCGACTAAGAATCGGCGTGAACGGGGGCGATTCCCTAATCCAATTTCGCTGTAACCGTAGAATTGAGTTCAATTGCACAAAAATGTTTTCACTTGCAATTGCGGGGTTTGATTGGATGTCATGTATTTGCAGAGGAAGCAACAGATTTGGCACAAAAAGGCTATCTTTTTTTGGGCAATTTCAAACCGAAACAAACCACACCAGTAGAAGCAAACAGAAGCATGTTCTTATGGTACATATTTCTGGATCCTGATGAGTAACCACGGCCGAGCATCGCGCGCTGAATTATTTAGGACCAGTAAAGGCGCTATCGGTCGGACTTTTGCGGCCTCACTTTGATCCGACATTTTTGTCACCACCTATGCCGGACATAGTTCTGATCTTCATCTTAGCTCGTTGAATATAGTTCCCGAAATGATCGGTCCCGCCGTCCTTTTGCCCGGCACCCTTCGTGCCTCCGGCGTTCGACATGGTTCTGAGTCTAATCTTGGCGCTAGTTATGTAATTGGACACTCGGGTGTTGATGTCCACTCCTTTCTCCTTTGCTTCCCTACTTTGATCTTTCCTCGGGGCATTACGTGGTCCCACGAAAGTCTTCGTGGTCGGGACTTTCTCGGGTTTGGGCTTAACTTTCTCCTCTTGTGTCGAGCCGTGAGGAAAGGACTCAGCTTTCCTTGCGCCAGTGGTTTGGCCGACGGCTGGCTTTGAAGGAGATGCCATGTCTGTTCTTGACTTTGCTTTCTCTAGGACAGCGACAGCAGATGCTCCTGGTTCGGTCATTAGTGTAACATCCACTTCTCGGTCGAGGCCTTTTGAAGTGAAGACCTCCTCCTGCGTCAACTGGCCGTGCCCCTGGTGAGAAACGATGACAAGCGTCTCGGCCGTGGTAGGCATTCCAGGAGACGATTGCCTCACAGGCTCGACCATGGTAGGCATTATTCCCACTTGATTGTTCCTGTGAATAGGCACCTGGACGTCTGACGATGCCTCACTGTTCGCTTGAATAGGAGGATTGACATACGCAAACTCAACAGGAACCGCTTCAGTTCTCCCATTTTGTTGGGCGACGGATCGTGGGAACATCGGGGCACGACGAATGGCTTGAAAACTTGAGGTCAAGTCTGAGTGGCTCCTTTCTGTCTATAGGCGTCTGAAGGGAATGAAGAAGGCCAAGTACTTGTTATCTGAACGGAAGACGGGGAGAGCCGGAGAACTCCACATCCCAAGTGCTTGTTCAGGTGCGTTATATACTGAGTCATCTGGGGACAAAATAAGGCCTAGATAAACCAGCCTAATGAGAAGGGAATATAGTGTGTGTGATGGTGCAGACGGCACTCGGTTGCGTGAAACATCAAAGTATGTGATCTAAACAATATTTAAACCTAAAGATTATCAGCAAGTGCCAAGAGTACAGGCTTTTCCCGTAATTCCCAGTGATTTGACGGTTTAGGATCAAATTCCCATTTCCATTAGCTATCCAGAAAAGGTAGAAGGGGAATCTAACAAAAAGCATTCTAATACAGCAAACTTGGGATTGGCCGGACATGTCGCTACGGCATTGGACATAAAAAGTTCAGCAATTTACTACAAAAGGCGCACAGTCGAAAGGACTCCAAAGCGATTCCGATAACAATGATAAGCCAAAAAGAGAAATTCTGTCACTTGGCACCAGGTGCACCGTCAAAATTCAACAGTCTCTATTTTGTCCGACGCTACCAGAGGCAACCAACTCAGATCGGTGGATTAAATAGCTGAGTAGCTTAGCACTTGCAAAAGCAACATTTTGGCAGGTGCAACTCTCACGTCAGGAATGCATTCATGTTCACTGCTGACAATGTCTAACAATAAAGGCCGTGTTAAGCTATAGCCCAAGAAGAGCCGCCAGAATGATAAAATTGCCAGATGATAAGCAAATTGTAGACGATGGAACAGATGATCCCAAAAGGGTAGAAGCAACACGGAACCGCATGATTGCTGGTGACCGCGTCAAATAGACGAGGACAAGCAACAACTGACCTCGAACTTACAATATTGGAGGTTAACAATAGACTACTTGTTCAGAAACATTATGTGGGAGTCACTGTGACATCCAAGAAGTTGGCCTTTTAACCACCAGCATAAAATGCAAGAATCCTGTTGTGTGAAAAATTTTTACATGGCGAGATGACAACCAATGCGACCAGAATGGAATTTAGCCTTCTGAACCTTGATTACGTCCGAATTTATGAGATCCGAACTGCAATACAATTACTTCAATGGCGGAAGGTCTTCACAGCTTGCTCAATCCGCCGCCGACAAAGTGGACAATTTGTCAAGTGCGATGAGCATGTTGTGCAGCAACACATATGCCCACACCTGTCGAAGAAATGCATGTAGCATGCTAAGTACAAGTTAAGAAGTCAACCAGAAGCAGTAAAGATAAAACACCTTAGAACGTCCGATTCTACTCCAACATCCGCTAGTGGAGAGACGCTTGTTTTTTCAGGTCATGGATAAAAGTTATACGCCTCCAGTTGGGGAGTATCCATTTATCCAATTAAAAAGGAGCAATTGCCAATAGCATTTTGCCAATTAGGACCCAGATCCCAGAAAGCTTAAGCATCGGAGGCCGAAACTTACACCACAAAAGTTGGCAGATTAAAGCTGGACCATAGATATATTCTTTTTTTTTTCTATTTTTTTAGACCATAGGTATATTCTAAAGCTACTAAATGTTACAAGAAGAGTACACAGGTATGTGCATGCTATCTTGTTAATTATGTGCACTGCAAAACCTGCACATGGAAATTAACCTTCTATTGCCTAAAGGTCATTCCAATAGGGGAAAAAATACAAATGCACTATCGACAGCTAACTCTAATAACATCTATCCAATAAAGAAAAGATTGCTTACGGGACAAAGACGGAATTGTACTCCTGCTCAAGGCATATGACACAGAGATCTGGCATTGAACGGTCTCTCTTAGCACTGTCTGGCGCATTCTTGGTCATTTCATCTGTTCCTGAGAAAGATTCATAACCATCAGTACATGAATATATCATTTTTTTAAGTAATAATTATGTAACACAAAGTTACCCTCAGTATCCTGTCCTGATCTCCTAGCAGCAGCTGCAAGAACCCTGCATGGAGAGGACTTAACCAACATTATGCAGAACGAGAGAACGATAACCAAGATATGCTACTGATAACCAATCAGTCTCCAGAAGGAAAAGCGACTAATTTATTACCAATAGAAAACAAATAAGAGGAAAGACATTCAGAAGAAGTAGAAGAGGCATATGAGAACAAACCAGAGACCACCCAGCAAAGATAGCAATTTGAGCTAGGTAACATAAAAAGGTCAAATATCTGAATATCAATCGGCATGAGGAAGAAACGTTAAACTAGCAATTGTCTTGAACAGCAACTTATTGATTTCGTATTAATCAGAAGGGTCCTGTCATCCACAACCAGATTTTAGACACGAGAAGCGCGCAAACTGACAAAATGAATGTAAGCCACATTATCGTTCTATTTGACAGAAGCGCTCAAAAAAAAAATCAAGACCGGAAAGTTGATACCGTCCTCTTCCTCAAACAACAAAGATATGATCATGTGAGAACCTAACTTTATCTACTGCTGTTTTACCGGTGTGTCTCTCCCCAATAATTAATTGCAGCAAAATGAATTGCATCACCCCACAGTACTCAACTCTGATTACTTGACAAAGGTGTGTTTGACTCCGACACTCACAGCTGCCGGAAACTTGACAGAAATTTTGATAGTCGATGATGTTCTGATGTTTGTAATCGAAGATGAGTCTCACAACAGAAGACATTCATGGTAGAGGTTGTTGGGGTTCTAAAGGACCAAAACTGGGACATCTTGCTAAAGACATCATGATGAACACTGAAAACAAATGGGATGAGCTCGTCAGAGACAAACATGAAGGATGAGCTCGAGGCCAGGACTGCTTGCGACGATGATGACGGAAGCCTGACGGCCCACAAGAGAGATTGTAGCTGACAGAGGAAGGTCGTACGGTGGTGACTGGTGGCGATGAGCGTAGGGGAATGCACGACTCTCCAGATCTGGATGACCTGGGTTGGCGACAAGGTCCTTTTGATGACGTGAAATAATAACGAATAAAGAAGACAGCAAGGGACGAAGCTTGAGTCCTTGCCAGAGAAGAAGATTATGACGTGTTACTGAAGATGGGCTCGAAAAAGTAACAGCGAGTGACTGAGTAGAGCTTGAAACAGAGAACACGATAGTTGGCTTGATGGAGAAGACGACAAAAGCTCTTCTTTTTTTTCCTATTACTAACAGCAAGAAAACAGTTGTGTTTTGGCATTCTAGGGTCTTGATTTGGGTCCTCTCTCTTGGTGACTCTAATAATATACAGATGTTTGACAGAGAGTAAGAGAAATTCAACAACTGATAATTTCAACAAACCAGTGCTTTCCATTTCTAAAAGTACAAGCTTCACTAAACATACCTTCGCTGCAGTTCCCAGCGTCGCTTTCTATCCATGATGTATTGGATAGCTCGTTTTGTAATCAAACAAATGCCGAATACTGTAAACCCTACAGAAGCATACCTATACCACCTGTTCAAACTCCTAGTCAGTATGCATTTGAAAGAACAACAGAAATTTAAGAGGCCACAGCTGTTCACTGAAATAATTACCTAGCCCATTTGCCAAGATTTGAAATCAGCTGGTCAATAGTTTTTGGAGATACATAAAAGGGCCCTTTGTATGGTCTCTGGATCCGCACCGTCCCAATATCATCTTTGATGGCCTGACTTCAAGCAAAGAAGCAAACATGGTAAATTAACAAAAGAAAACGATATCAAACAGATGAAGAGTGAGAAATGCCTCGACAAAGTAGATAACTTGACTCTTGTACTCCGTAATTATTTGCATCTGTACAGGATGCACCCCCTGGTGCTCTTCAATGAAGCTACCCCAGTTCATCAATATATATACAGGACTTTTGTTTTTGTTTGATAGGTTAGTAAAGAATTTGAAGTACTGGATTTACAACTTGAAGCATTCAGGAGCACTGTACTAACTCACTTAAGATAACCTAAACTCATAATAGTGTTGCCATACTATACATGATGACTACACCAGACGCAGTGACTTAATTCTTCAGACGCTTAAAATGCTCATACAGAGAAATGTAGCGATATATTTCTGGAGTGTTAGTAATTCGTCAGTTGCTACATTAGTTTGCACTTTTTCAATTATTAGCTTTGGCTTTAGCAATTGAGTTCAAGCCTTCCCATCGGAGAGGGTTAGAATGTAAGTTACACTCACCACATAACTGATTAGTAATTAATTTAGGGAGGTCAAAATGTAAGTCACCTTCACTGCATAGCTGATTAGCAATTAATTTAGAGAAAAGCCACTGGTTAGTTAGTAGCTAAGTAACGCATGTCTTCACAAAAATCTACAAGGTTCATATTTCAATAAACTGAGGACTTTCCTAATAATTGACCATCTTCATCCTAATGATGGTACAAGCAATAGACAGAAACATCCCTTTCTAAGGAGGAGACAGGACGATGTACATTGATTCTTACAAAGCTGCCCTCTCCACAAGTCAGAAATCAGCTTTGGGAGGAAAATTCATGCGGCCCAGTTCTTTTGGAGTAGCAACAAATTTACACAATCAGTGGCCATAACTCTCCACCATATTCATTTTGTAGATATGTTTATCTTCTTTGCGAGAATAATGCACTATATTGACCACCATAGGCTCGAGCTCCCAACTGGGTTCAATAAATCAAACGTAGCATTAATCTGCAGTTGGCTCCGTAAAATGCTCATCAAATCATGTGACCCTAAGTCGAGATTGATGTCTTTGTAATGGGAGACAAAATCAGCATTATCAACTGAACAATAACGTGAAGAGCTTATTAGCATAATGTAAATTATTAACTCACAGTTTATATCTGAGAATACAAGTTTGTTTTAGTACATCATAGGCTTAAGGAGATGTTTTTCTATCATTCGTTTAACATTACAAAATCTTAATTGACAGCAGCTTCCAGTTAACACACAGCATCCAGTTTACAGTGAGTAGGCCCAGCTTCAAGCAGACCCATTGAATTGCAGTTCATCCTAAGGCATTGAAGTTACAAAAGATACGATACTCATGACACTATCCTCAGTCGCTTCATTGATATTCAGCCATATCCAATATTTCACATGAATAATCACATCATAAGAAATACATAAGGACTACTTGAAAGGTCTAATAAAACTGCTTATCAATTGACAACACATTGGTCAATCCATATCGTCACACAAGTAGCTGTCAAGTTGCCAATGTTTCAATTTTCAGCATATAACAGCACCAGCTCATTAAACTCCATGAGATGGCAGAAAACTTACCTCGCCAACAACAGTCAAGGAGGAGCCAATAGGAAGAACGCGTTCGATCCTCTTGACTCCAAGCATCTGGAATTAAAAAGAAGAAGAAGAAGGTGAATAGATAGATAAGAGAGAATCAAATGAATCCTCCATAAGCTTGGCTTATAGTCCATAAACAACATCTTCGATGAACAGAAAGCCATGAGAGACAAACCTTGAGACCCTGAAGATAATCTAATGTTCCTCGTACAAGAGATCGTCCAGACTCTTCAAACACTTCACTTGCAATGTTTAATTCAAAACCTGAGGCTCCTCGGGCCCCCACCACATGCACACGGCCAGTACCATCATCCTATGCATATGCACAAAAAATAATCAAGGCCTATTTTTAGATTGTCATTTGGACATAGAGCAGAAAGCAAGATATTCTCAAAAAGTAGAAGAGAAGGCTCCAATCTTTCTAGACCAGACCGACTCACGACTAGTCAGCTATGCAGTCAATATAAGCAAACTTACTTGGACCACCAAATCAAAGTGAACAACAAAGTTAAGAAAAGCATGAGAGGGCAGCCATTCCTCACCAGGTGCCATGGAACTTCTTTACTCATAGATAGCATCAACGCAGAGTCTTGAATCCAAGAACCAGCATCGTTGTGCTTCAAAAAGTGTTGCTCTGCCTGAGAACAAGTCAACAACATTAGTAATCCCATAGGGTAGAGCATAACAAAGGACCAAATAAGCAAGTATTAGAATCAAGGGAAAGCTCATTACCGTCTCCTCCACTATTACACCTCGTAGACCACTATACTCACAATTAATTGGCGTGTCAGAGCCAACTCTTCCACAAAGTGTGACAACCAAAGGTAATGCCTTAGATTCCTTATCCAAAAGCTGTGCTGTTCCAGGCAAAGGGAATGCATAAAACCATTTTTCGGATAAGTTTAAGCAAACAGGCACCAATTCATTTCAGCTGCTATAAGCAGTTGTGCTGGTAGTAAAAAAGGAAGAGCACTCAATGTGGAAAATGAGGTGTTTGAATAGTCAGAGCTTGTTTCCTGAATTCTTGATACAAAATATGTTCAGAGTACTCCAATGAATACAACAGCAGTTACAAGAAAATGGCAAAGTATTTCAAAAAGAATATAGGCAGGATGATGGGAGTTTCCCTCCTCCCTTTGCGTCATGGCCGACTGAGGGAGGGTGTGCCTCCACACTCTTACATAAAAAAAGAACCCCACTCCAGGCAGCCAATTTCGCAAGATATATAAGTGTACGTTTTTTGTGCCTTTCCCTGTGTCAGACTGTCAGGTAAATGCAAAATTTATTTAGCTCACCCCCTAAACTGACTTTCTAGGTTTGCCGCTCCTTTAGGCCTCAAATACTCGCATAAATTTGACAAAAGAGATGGCCATCTCCAAAATGCTGCAGTCAGATTTTCAAATTTCTTTGAAAGAGCACCACAGAAAGAATTCCGGAAAGAAAAGCCAAAATGCTCACGTCACAATCATGGCAAGTCATAAACCACTCGGTCCAGGAGAGACAATAAGAACAAGGAGGAAGGAGCAGAGATCATTCTCCAAGACCTCGAAATGCGCTTACCTAATTCCTTCAATTGGTTCACCCGAAAAACACACTTTAGAGCCTCTGCATCCCTGCGACAAAGATTCAAAATCAAAACTTAAACCAAGCCAATGAAAACCCTCAAGAGCACATCGACAATTAGTCACGGAACCTCTTTTTTATCGGACTCCCGAACTTAGCTCAGCTTGACATCCATAAAATTCAAACAAATAGCTCAAAATTGCACTTTATCAGAGGAAATTCGGCAGCATCTGAAGTACACATTACCTTCCACTGCTTCTGCCCAGAAGGTACAGAGCAGCTGCGCTCAAGCAACAACTCAGACCACCCCAAGGAATCATGTGGAAGCAATCCCGATCTCTTTCCTGACCATGAACAAAAACGAAGCCCAGAAATCCGAGCAAAGATCAACCCGAACAAGCCAGAGAACTACGACGAGACCTCCTGATTTCGTGGCGACAAGAAAACGAAACCGGCACAAACGAACTCATTGAACGCAAGGGCACGAGATCGCAAAGGAGGAAGAAGAAGAAGAAGAAGAAGAAGAAGAAACAATCAAAGAATTTGGCGGGCAGAGAATCGGATGCGATGAGTGGAGGAGGGGATGAAGGAACTGTCTGTGTGGAGAGAGTGCCTTGGGAAGCACGGACAACAGACATGACCTCTTTTCTTGTTTCATTTTTATTTTTACGAAAATCATCGATTCTATCACTTACAAATACAAATAAAAAAGAAATACTTTTGCCTGAAATATTTCAAGCAAATAAATGATTATTTTTAATAATGTATTTTTTGAGTCATTAAGTTTCGTGTTGGAAGTGGCTCCATTTGAGTGTTAAGTAAGGGTGTCAATAGTTCAGTTCAGTTCAGTTTTTCAAAAAATCGAACCGAACTGAATCATTAGGAAATATGATCAAATTGAACCAAACTTTGACACTAACCGAACTGAACTGAACTAAAAAAAGCAGTTCGGTTCGGTTTGATTCAGTTTAGTTACCAATTCGATTTTCGATTTTGCTTTTTTTTCTTTTTTGTTTCAAATTCCGAGTCTCTTCTGCTGCCTCCTCTTCTAGAGAGAGAACCAAAGTGAAATGTTAAAAGCAGGGTAATTTAAGGGGGCAGCATAGAGAGATTGGTTGGAAATTGAAGCCACATGTCCCAACTCAAAATCCTCTATCTATTGCATTTCTCAACTGATGTGGCTTTAATTTTCTTCTCAAGAATTGAATAAAAGGAGAGAAGACTTCACTAAGGCATCCATCGAAATCTCGGCAATCTTCAAGTAACCCGCAAAGAGGATGAACGCCATGAAATACCAAACCTCCAAGCTACCACGAGAAAGAAAAGGCACGTGAAATTCAATTGTGGGGATTTTAACCATAAAAATCCGACCCTCGGCTCTCATATAGACGCTAATTCCGATTGCCGGAATTTGAAACAAAAAAGGAGGAGAGAGATGAAGAAAAGGAAATGAAAAGTTGGTATCCGCGAACTGAATCAAACTGAACTGATCCGAACTGAACTATTAAGGTATCCAAATTCTTTTGCTATTAACCGAACTAAAACTGAACTGAACTGAAAATTTACGAAATTTCAGTTCAGTTCGGTTCAGTTCAGTTTTGGTTCAGTTATTCGGTTCAGTTTTGACACCCCTAGTGTTAAGTCACGTGGGTTCTTTTATTATTTTAGAGTTATTTATTGGTATTTTGGGCTTGGCCCAGACTTGGCCTATCTATTGTAACATTATCTATTATAATTATAAGCTGTGTGACTAACCTAGACACACGATTTTCTCATTCTCTCTAACGTCGCTCTCCTCGCTCTCTTTCCTCTCCCTCTTTTCTGCCGATTACATGGTATCAAAGCCAATGGGCTTCTTTCATCTCTTGTTTTGATCGGTCCTCACCTCTCCTCCTTCTTCTTTTCTTTTCTTTTCTTTTTCTTCTATACTGGACACGTATCAGCATGGCTTCTAAGCCACTGATTTTCCAGCCCGTTGGAGTTCTCAGCCACTGATTTCTTGCCATGCCTACCTAGTGGTGTAGGCTGATTTTCCAGCCCTGAGGTGTTTGTGCGATTTTCTCCAGCCCTGAGTTGACGTTGGATTTTGCAAGTTCGTTTTTCTATCCCCCACTGATTGGTGCTGATTTGATCGCTGTTTGGTGCTAATTTGATAACTATTCGGGCACCGATTAGCAGCAACAATGGGAGGAGATGATCCACAAAAGGAGGTAATCACGCTCGGTTCTAAAACAGTGCATGCTGCGAATTCTGTGGAGTCTAGTGGTATCGAGGTGTTGTCTCTTTTCCAACGAGACTTTGCGATGAAAAATTGGAAGGTGCCCTGAATTTTCAGATATGGCAAAAGACTATTCTTGTCTGTTTAAAAGGAATGGGTAAGGCGAAATACTTGACTGATTTGCCTCCTAGGTCTACCGACCCTAATTATTTGAGCTGTGAGATTGAAGAGAACCGTATCTTCGGACTTCTCTTAAATTTCATGGATCGCAAAGTTAAGATTATGATTGCTAATTGTCAAACAACTCGAGATGCTTGGAATCGTTTAGCTATGTTATATTCAAATACCAACAACAAGTCTCGTGTGTGCGATGTGTTGAAGAAATTATTTCAACTTAATCAGGAGGAGCGATCTATTCAAGAGTTTTATGCTGAGTTTCAGGCTCTATTTGATGAACTTGATTTATTGTAGCCAATTCCAACTATTCCTGATGAAATGATTACGCAAAGGGAGCAGCTCGGTGTTATGTGTTTCTTGTCGGGTCTTATCCCGAACTTGAGTAAATTAAAAATCAAATTCTTTCTGAGAGGGTTCCTATATCTATTCCTGAGGTCTATAATCGGCTAAGTAGCATTACCATTGGAGCTCATAATCCGCATGTGCAACCAGATTTTAGTGACAAGTCCGCTTTGTTCTCTTCTTATGGGAGTGGTAGATCACGTGGTGGTCGTGGAGGCCACGGTGGCCGCGGTGGACGTAGAGGCCGTGGTGGCAGTAAGGACCAGCGTATTTGTCATCATTGCGGTATTACCGGTCATCTAATGAGCAATTGTTATAAGTTACTTGGTTATCCGAATAGTAACAAAGTGGCTAATGCTTTAGTACCTACATCTTCTGAGATCCAAGAGACCTCTCCTATTTCCGGGAGGAGAATGATTGCGATGACTGATGAGGAGTTTGCACAGTATACGCAATTTCAAGTGGATGGGCAAGCGTCTACTGCTACATATGCACAGACAGGTAATCATACAGCATGTGTTTCCATGTCTTGTGGCAAATAGGTTGTTGATTCTGGTGCTTCAGATCACCTTACAGGGACAATAGGTAATCTCACAACCTATTCCTCTTCATCACATATTAGTGCTGTTACTGTGGCGGATGGCTCTTTAGCAATTGTAAAAGGAAGTGGGACTTCCTGCCTTACATCGGATTTATCATTGTCTTCCGTGCTTTATGTTCCAAATTCACCTTTTAATCTACTATCAGTTAGTCAGATCACAAAACAATTGAATTGCTCAGTCTCATTTTTCCCCGATGGTTGTGTTTTTCAGGATCTTTTGACGAAAAAGGCCATTGGTAGAGGAAGGGTCGAAGGAGGAGTCTATGTTATTGAAGCCACACCACCGTCAGTAGCCTGTTCTATTACACCCCCTAGTCCATATGAGATTCACTGTCGTCTTGGCCATCCAGCCTCTACCACCCTCCACAAGTTATATCCTCGGTTTAAGAATGTCTCTTTTGAATGTGAGTCATGTCAGTTTGCTAAGCACCATCGTGTGCCTTGTCCTTCTATAGTCAATAAAAGAGTGTCAACTCCGTTTGAGTTAATCCATTCAGACATATGGGGTCCTTCTCCTGTCGTGTCAAAGCTTGGCTTCAAGTATTATGTAACCTTTGTTGATGACCATTCACGGATGATGTGGGTCTATTTAATGAAAAATCGTTCTGAGGTGTTCCACATTTTTTGTGAATTTTATGCTGAAGTTCAAACTCAATTCTCCACTTCTATCAAATGTTTGCGCAGTGATAATGGTCGGGAATATTTATCCTCTCAATTCATGTCGTTTCTTTCCCATAATGGCGTTGTCCATCAAACTTCTTGCCCTAATACACCTCAACAGAACGGCGTAGCAGAACGAAAGAATATGCATCTGTTAGAGGTTGCTCGTGCTCTCTTGTTTCAACACAATGTTCCTAAGTCATTTTGGGCGGATGCAGTTTTGACCGCTTGTTATCTTATTAATCGTCTTCACTCTGTTATTCTTAATGGAGAAATCTCCTTCAGTGTGTTGTTCCCTACTAGATCTCTGTTTCCTCTCTTTCCCAAGATTTTCGGATGTGTGTGTTTTGTTCGTGATACATGACCTCAGATTTCTAAACTCGACCCCAAGTCTCTTCGTTGTATATTTTTGGGTTATGCTCGACATCAGAAAGGTTACCGTTGTTTTTCTCCTGATTTAGGTCGTTACATCGTCTCTACAGATGTCACCTTTCATGAGTCTCAGTCTTATGGCACCAAGAATGATTCCCCATCTACTTTCTTGGAGGAAGTTCTAGTCCATCGTCCTACTCCTACCTCTGAGACGCCATCCACTCCCACAGCCTAATCTACTGATGTGTGGTATGGTCGTGTGTATCATCGACGGCCAGCTCTTGTGATCTCTTCGACCCCGTCCAATGTGCCTTCTGATGACTCATTGGATCCTCCTCTGGATGCATCTTTGCCAGTGCCATCCTCGTTGGATACCTTGGTTTCGGATTCCTTGGCTCATTCTGGTCCCTCCTTAGATGATGAGCCTATTGCTATCCGTAAAGATACTTGTGCTTGTCGTGATAGACCTGTCTATACTGACTCTTATAAGGGTATATCCGTTTAGACACAAGCATTGATTGCTACTCTGGATTCTATCTCTGTTCCACGATCAGTTTTTGATGCCTTGGCTCATTCTAGGTGGCGTGCTGCTATGGTAAATGAGATGCAAGCCTTGGTTTAGAATGAGACCTGGGTGCTTGTTCCTCTTCCTACAGGTAAGCAAGCTATTGGTTGTAAATGGGTTTATACTGTCAAGGTTAATTTGGATGGCTCGCTTGCTCGCTTAAAGGCTCGTTTGGTGGCTAAGGGATATGCTCAACAATATGGTGTTGATTATTTTGAGACTTTTTCTCCGGTGGCTAAAATGGTCTCCGTTCGGTTATTTATTTCTCTAGCAGCCTCCCATGATTAGACCCTCCATCAGCTTGATGTCAAGAATGCTTTCTTGAATGGCTATCTTGACGAGGAGGTGTATATGGAGCAACCTCCCGTGTTTAGTGCTCAGGGGAAGTCTCATAAGGTCTGTCGGCTTCATCGCTCTTTATATGGTCTCAAGCAGTCACCTCGCGCATGGTTTGGCAGGTTTACTACAGCTGTTGTATGGGATTTTGGCATGAAACAGAGTATTAAAGATAGTTCTGTTTTCTATCATGCTTCTCCTGCAGGTTGTATCTATATGGTTGTTTATGTGGATGATATTGTCATTACTAGCAGTGATTTAGTAGGCATCTCCAAGCTCAAGGAATTCTTGCACAATCAGTTTCAAACCAAAGATCTTGGTCCTCTAGGATACTTTCTTGGTATTGAGGTTTCTAAATGTAAGAATGATGTTTTTCTATCTTAGAAAAAATATGTGTTAGACTTGTTGCAGGATACAGGTCTTTATGGGGCTGTCGCGACCCGTCCGAAAGCGGACGCGGCTAATGGATTACCGATCGCGGGCCTTTCCACCTGCACCGGAGTGCGGATCGCGGGCTTTGGATCGGCGCGGGCCCTCCCAGGCCCATACCAAATCGCGGCGGGAGTATTTTTCAAGGGATTCGACGATAAGAGTCGATCGCCTTCGACCTTCAGTATGGTCGTGGTGGCATGTGCAAATTGTGCATGCATTTGGAGTCGCCACCGGTCTTTCTTGGAGGGTAGACCGGAAACCTTATTGACCGATTGGGAGAGATCGATCAATTCTGCGGAACCAGAGATTTTGGGTTCGGGGGCTTGGTTACGCTGGTGTCATTACCAACGCCCTTTCGGTACCTAACGCGAGTGATTTTCCTAGCTAAGAATTCATGCAGACGTAATTTTGGGTGAGGTAGGTTTGATTCAGGGTTTCACACAGATTGGAAGACTATTCCTATCAACCACAATCAATTTTAATGAAAGCGCAATCAAATGCATAAATAAACCTCATCGATGCACATCAATCCAAATCAATGGCTTCCTAATATAGCCATAAGGGCTTAGGGAAGGTGTGATTTCGGACCGAGGTAAAATGGGAGGATTTGGAGGCGATTTAGCCCGAAGGGCAAAATCGTCAATTTTTGGAAGATTTGGATACCGAATTACCCAAAATATTCCATGGCTAGTTGATTGTAGCCATTTCCCATTCTTGAGAATTTTTTTGGAATTTCTTGATTTTTCTTCAATTTTTGGGAGACGATTCGCCCAAAGGGCGAAATCTTCATTTTTAAGAAGGATCGGGTTCAAAACACCCGGGATGAGCCTTGGCCAGTTGATTGTGGCCATTTCCTATTTTTTGGGATTTTTTAGAATTTTTCTGAATTTTCCGAATTTTTTTGAATTTTTTATGATTTTCTATTTTTTTTATTGATTTTTGAATTTTTTATTATTTTTTTTTTATTATTTTCTATTTATTATTTTCTTTATTTTTTTTAATATTTTCTGAAAATATTTTCTTTGACAACATACAACACTTAACCAAATAAACGAGCTAACCACTAGATTGAGATAATTACGTGCAAATCAAATCTATAATAACAATATTTTAAGAAAATAACTTTGATATACTAATCGGGTACGCAAAATATACCTGATTGGACATCGGTCTTCAATCGCTCAGCCGCAGCGTGTGATCGTCTCCGTGCGCGTCACAGCTCAACTAGCTAGGGCGGGTTCAAGGGTGATGAACGGCGACGACGATCCTCGAGCAATCTTTCGACGCGAACCTCGAACTCAAAACAAACTAGGAACTTGCGATACGGCTTGGACATGAACGAGCACATGGGCACCATTCCTCAGCCAACTAGCCCACGGGATTGGCCACTGGCCCGAACGCTCGGCCCAGAGTTCTCGGCCGTGGCCCAGGCTCTCGGCCCAGAAATACAGGTCATGGCCCAGACCAAAACGGGCCATGACCTGGCGAAATGGCCCGCGAACAGGGGATGGCCGGGATCAAATAGGACACACCGGGGTTGTTCTCGACTTCCTCGAGCTGCAGGCGGCGGACCCATGGGGAAAGAGCTAGGGTAGTCGACGGAGGTCGTGGGGTGGCGGAGCTGCGGTGGAGCCCCGGTAACAGTGGCTGAGCAGGGCGAACTGGCTGTAAACAAAGGAACCGAGCAAAAATATGGGCTGGTTTGATGGTTTCTCGGGATGTGGAGTTCCCAGGGTGGTCGAGGGTAGTCGAAACACTCGCTGGGTGGCCGGCACAGCAAAACGGCTTAACTGGCTGCGGGGTGGTCGGACGAGGCTGGGGTCCGACGAAGGGGAGTGGCACGGACGGAGGTCGGAGGGGCTGCGCCATCAAGTTGCAAGGGTGGAAGGTTGAAGACGCCGGGATGGAGGTGGCGCCGCAAACAGTAGAAGGAGATGAAGGAGGTTGCGGTGTCCGGGAGCTCAGCTAGAAGACCAGGTCGACAGTGGAGTGATGGTCACTGGCGGAGCAAAGCGGTGATGATGGGAGGAAGCAACAACCGCGTCGGGCCGCGCAAGTGGGCATCTTCAAAAACAAAGAAGAAGAAGAAGCAGCTCAGTGGTGCATGGGGGCGTCGTCCATCACGTGGGAAGAGAGAGGAGCCTCCTTTTTGGTCAACAGGAAAAAAAAGCTAGAGAAAAAGGGAGAGCCACGGTTAAAAAAAAGAAAAGGGGAGAGACCAAATCATTACCCAAAATTCCCTTTTTTTATTTTTTATTCTTATTTATTTATTTTATTCCAAAAATAAAATAAAATATGAAAAATTATTTTTGTCCAAAATGGTTCATTTATCTTGGCCAAGTTCACCAAAGTTGATTTTGTATTTTTATGATTTTTTTTGCTATTTTTAATTAATTTTAAAGATAAAAATTAAAGTAAAAAGGACTTAAAAATCAGGTGTCAACAGGGGCAAAATATTGTGAATCCCCCATGATTTCTGGATATAAGCTCATGCCCCAAGAAGGGGTCCCAATCCTAGAGCCTGAGAGGTATCGTAGATTAGTGGGAAAACTCAATTATCTTACTATGACAAGACCCGATGTCGCTTTTCCAGTTAGTGTTGTTAGTCAGTTTATGGCTGACCCTCGTGTTCCTCAATGGGAAGCTGCTCTGCGGATTATAAAGTATCTGAAAAAGGATCCGGGGAAGGGTGTTATCTATCAAAACTATGGACATTCTTGCATCGAAGCATTCTGTGATGCCGATTGGGCTGGATCTCCTGCTGATAGGTGATCTACATCTGGTTTGGCTATATTTTTGGGTGGTAATTTGGTTTCGTGGAAGAGCAAGAAGTAAGACGTAGTTGCTCGGTCTAGTTGCTAAGCAGAGTATCGCTCAATGGCCAGTACAACTGTTGAGATTATGTGGTTGCAGCAGCTTTTGACGGAGATAAGCTATTATATTGATTGTCCTTATAAATTATGGTGTAATAATCAGTTAGCCCAACATATTAGAGATAATTCAATTTTTCATGAGAGGACTAAACACATCGAAGTTGATTGTCACTTTGTCAAAGATGCTTTACTCAGGAACGTCATTGAGTTCGGATATAGTCGGACTAGTGATCAACTTGTAGACATTCGTACAAAATCTACTACTGGAAAGAAGATAGGTTCATTTGTAACAAGCTGGGTATGATGAATATCTATGCTCCAGCTTGAGGGGGAGTGTTAAGTTACGTTGATTCTTTTATTATTTTGGAGTTATTTATTGGTATTTTGGGTTTGGCCCAGACTTGGCCCATCTATTGTAACATTATCTATTATAATTATAAGCTATGTGACTAACCTAGACACACGGTTTTCTCATTCTCTCTAACGTCACTCTCCCTTCGCTCTCTTTCCTCTCCCTCTTTTCTGCCGATTATAGCGGAAATGGATCGCCTAACCTTTCCTTACAAGGTTAGGCCATAACTTTGCAATCTAGACCATTCGAGTTATGAATGGATGATCCAGATTATCACTAATAAAAAAATATATAAAAATTTTAAAAATTGCCTCCCTAAAAATAGGAGATATGGGCCGTCCGTCCAAAAATGGACGGCCCAAATTGCAAGGTTAGGTGCCTAACCTTCTGAGCGAAGGTTAGGCGATCCGGATCCTGAGCCATTGGCCACTTTTTGTCGGATCCGGATCGCCTAACCTTTCATCATAAAGTTAGGCACCTAACCTTGCACTTCGGGCTGTTTATTTTTGGACGGACGGCCCAGATCTCCTGTTTTTAGGGGGCAATTTTTTGAATTTTTTATATATGTTTTTGTTAGTAATAATCAAGGCCGTCCATTCATAACACGAATGGACCGGATTGCAAGGTTAGGGCCTAACCTTCTAAGGAAATGTTAGGTGATTTTTTTTTCCCTTTTTGTCTCTTCGAGTTTGCATATTTAAACGCTAATTTTTAAGAGATCGTAAGAGTTAACCTTTGATCAGTTATTCTAATCCGATTTTACTCATTTCACGATCTTTCGTGAAATCGATTTTTTTATCATTTTGGATTTACGAAAATCAAGAAATAGAGATTACACTTTATCGATCTCTTCGTTGTCACAACCATGAGCCACCTGTATATCATAGCAAAAGAGAGCTTGTGCGTAGGTAGTATATTTTTATAACCTTGTATCGTCTATTATCTAAGGGATCCGATGCGAAAAAAGACCCTAAACGTTTGTAATCATCTATTATTTGGATTATTCTTGAACCAAATCATTTCGTCCCGCCCTCGAAGAAATTATATGAATCGAACTTAAGTGAACTTTTCCCATTAAAAAGGAATTACCCATCACATTTTCGATAGAACTTATGAAGAAAGATTGATTTACATACATTGCGGGTTCATTTCCAAAGTGATTGAGTATCTCCCTCCCTTGAAAAATGGTTGTCTATCATACTTCGCGCCAAGCTTCTCAAATGTTCATTCTCTATATGATTATTTTGCCAGTGCTCTTTTAATTGACCTATTTTTTTTTACCACACCAAACCAAGGAGGGCAATTCTATTAGAAAAAAAGGAAAAATAAATATCTGAGTATAGTTCTATTAGGTGCATCAAAATTTACTTGGTAATCGACATATTAATTCGATTATTTTTATCCACCATTAATAAAAAATAAAAAATATAAACATTAGTACATTATTCAAATAGAAAAAAAAGTATAGGTAAATTGATATATTCATCAACATTATGGAAGTTTAAGGGTATTTTGAATAGAAAATACCGAGTCTTAAAATCTGGATTAAGTTAAAAATCAATGGCAATTCTGTAATTTTTAGGACAAACTTGCTAGATCCCCTCCTCCTCTCTCCTCCTTAAACCCTTCGATGCGGCAGGCAGAGCAAACGAGAGGCGAGAGCAAGCCCTGAACTAAAACCCCTTGCTGCTCCGCCACACCAACTCTCGCTCCGCCGATTTCCATGGCTTCCGTTGCCTTGAGACACCGCAATCCGAAGCACCTCTTGCCGCTTCCCTCCCAAATCCATTCTTGCTGCAGGGGACTCGTCGCCGGCCACTCAGTCGCCGATTCCCTCTCCGCCAATGGCCAGCGATCCGGCGCTCCGCTCCCGTGGTGGAGATCCATGGCCACTTTCACTCGGACGTGAGTTTCGCGCTCTCTGATTGGCCGGTTCCGTCGTGTTCTTCCGCATTCTGGGTGGATGTCTATTTTCTGTGCATTTTTTCTTTCTTTCATTTCATCTTCGTGGGCGTTTGTTTGTTTGTTCTGGAGGTTGTCCTTCTGGTTTATTCATGGTTTTGTGAGATGATTCTAGCGCGTTAGCTTTCGTTTCAATGGAACTTGAAATTTCTCTCCTTGACATTCTGCCAGTGACTGACTGTTCAATAGGATCTTAGCTTGGCCTGGTTAAAAAAGAAGCTTCTTTCGTTTATTCTTTGCCAGAAGGAGAAAATAAGAGGAAAGGATGCTAAACTTAAACTTCATGTCCTTGCTTAAAAGCTCGGGATGATGTGGGGCGACAGAGTGTTTGGTTAAGTTGTTTAGCTGAACGACTACCATAAAGGCGAGAATATCGATTTTAGTAGGCTCTTGAAAGTACTGTCTCGAGGTGCAAGTATATGTTTCACTGGGAATAGTCAGCTAACGTCTTCGAGGGACAAATATGGCTGATCCTCACAACGGAGACCTATTACTGGCAGTCATATTATTGGGATTTTAGGGCATAGATTTGAATGCGGAGTGGCTTTATTGTCTGTGCGGTGTTTGATCTTCTTTAGCTGATTCACTTGGATTAAATCGACATTTCTACCATGCTTATCATTATTTTTGTGACCTGCTTTTAAATACCTTAGAAATGTAACTCTTGCCCTTATTAGAAGTAAAATTATTTCCATTACCATATTATTTGTTTTCATTTTCACTGTCTTAGCTATCAATACAAAAAATGTTCTTGGTAGAGAATATGCTATGGACATTTTTCAGTGATAAGAAGAAAAGATAAGTTGCTAAACTTTTTTTTTTTTGCAGTACAGCTTGAGTTTATGATTATGATTTTCTTTTCCTACAGAAAACCTCATGTAAATGTGGGTACAATTGGCCATGTTGATCATGGGAAAACTACGCTTACTGCTGCTATTACAAAGGTGGGTTTTGGATGGAATTGCTTATGCCATCCTTTTTCACTGTTCTCTTGTGTTTATTTAAATATTGATTTTGAAAGCCTCGAATCTTAAAGACCCAAGTTTTTCGACAATGGTTTGTTTAGGTGCTGGCAGAAGAAGGAAAAGCAAAGGCTGTTGCCTTTCATGAAATTGACAAGGCTCCTGAAGAGAAGAAAAGAGGGATTACTATTGCAACAGTAAGATATCAACTGCTTGCTTAGTTTATGGGCATGATTCAAGCTTTTTATGCATCTTGATTTACTTTGCAGTTTGTTGATTTATAAACTGCATGTTGTTTGTTTAACCTCAATTGGACATGATTTTGCAGGCCCACGTAGAGTATGAGACTGCCAAGCGACACTATGCACATGTCGATTGCCCTGGACATGCTGATTACGTTAAAGTAAGATGTGAATGGACCGATCTCGGTTGGAACGTTTTTGGTTAAGTTTGAGAGATATGAGAGGTTACATTGTCGGCAAGGATATATTTCATATAAGTGCAATGTGTTGTTTGTTTTATAGAGAGCATGGTTTTAATGTCAATATTGCTGACTATTTGATATATTAATTTATGGATGGGAATTTCGTGTGTGCTTTGCACTATTCAACAAGTTGTGTTCATCTCATAGAACATGATAACTGGAGCTGCTCAAATGGATGGTGGTATTCTTGTCGTATCTGGCCCTGATGGTCCCATGCCTCAAACAAAGGAGCATATTCTATTGGCACGCCAGGTTGGTATTTTGCTTGTAAAAGCTGTATACATATCAAAAAGATTTTTTTAGCACGTGTCATTTTACATTTCTTGAGTGGCAGGTTTTAATAATAAGCATTTCTCATTGCATTGAGCAGGTTGGGGTGCCATCTCTTGTGTGTTTCTTAAATAAGGTCGATGCTGTTGATGATCCAGAGCTCTTGGAGCTTGTTGAAATGGAACTTAGGGGTAGGGTGCTGACGGAAGTTCTTTTTTGGGATATCCACTCTTTTCTTTTGAATTGAGCTAGAAATGTTTTACATGAACTTCAATTTTTTCCAGAGCTTCTTAGCTTCTACAAGTTCCCTGGGGATGAAATTCCTATTGTCCGTGGTTCAGCATTGTCCGCTTTACAGGGGACAAATGAGGACATAGGCAAGAAAGCTATTTTGAAGTTGATGGAGGCTGTTGATGAGTACATTCCTGATCCTGTGCGTCAACTTGATAAACCTTTCCTCATGCCGATTGAAGACGTTTTCTCAATTCAGGTGAAGTAGAAGTTCACTTGTCATCGACATAATATCATTTGTTGTTGTCTCATATCTTTGTGAGAGACTACATTTACAAATATTCTAAACCCAAAATCCCCCGATTAATTATGTTTGTGCACTTTGAATATTTGAAAGAGGATGCTGCTTCTTTCTTTCGCCTATTTAGCTGACCGTTAATATCACAGTACTTAACTCTTTTCCAGCATAGATGTTTTGGTCTTGAATTCCTTTTCCATGCCCCAAAAAGGGAAGTTTTATTGTTCGCTAATCTTCCAACTCTGGTTGTGTATCAGGGACGTGGGACTGTTGCAACTGGCCGTGTTGAACAGGGAATTGTTAAAGTTGGTGATGAAGTTGAAGTTTTGGGTTTGATGCAGGTGAATATCAGAATAAATCTTCTCCTCTTTTATGTCCGCATGACATATCATGTGTGATTGTACTTAGATTGACCTCATCTTATCAGTCAGTAAGAGGAAAGTTTGAACCTGATGCTGAGTTTTTTGTGTAGGGTGTCCCTCTGAAAACTACAGTGACTGGGGTTGAGATGTTTAAGAAGATATTGGATCAGGGACAGGTAAGGTTTCGGTTCTATATAGACCTCTGGAGGACCTTACGCAGCAATGTTTCTGATACATCCTATCAAACTTGTAGGCTGGTGACAACGTTGGCCTCCTCCTTCGTGGGTTGAAGCGGGATGATATACAGCGTGGTCAGGTAAGCAAGCGGGCTTAAATGTTTAACCTGGAGTTTTTATTGACGTGTTTAGTATACGTTCTTGTTATGCTCTGTTGATGGCTATTTATTGTCGCCCCGATTGCTTGTCCCCTACAGATGGACGATTAATGTATAGAATTACTAATGTCAGAGTAGGTTATAAACAACCAGATATTATGTTATTGAGGAAAAGGTTTTTTTTTTTGTGGGTGAGAATATGATTAGTTTCCTCTCTTTGAATAGGTCATTGCGAAACCTGGTACCGTCAAAACGTACAAGAGGTTCGAGGCAGAAATATACGTCCTAACAAAAGATGAAGGTGGACGCCACACTGCCTTCTTTTCAAATTACAGACCTCAGTTTTACATGCGAACTGCAGATATCACGGGAAAAGTTGAACTACCTGAAGAAGTTAAGATGGTTATGCCCGGTGACAATGTGACGGCAGTTTTCGAGCTTATTTCACCAGTTCCACTTGAAGCAGGTATGTGGAATTCATGTTGAAATTTCGCTGTTCATTGTGATTTTCATTGTAGCCGAGAACTTGGAATCTGATTCCTCAATGAGCTTATTAATCTTTGTTTGACAGGACAAAGATTTGCCTTGAGAGAGGGAGGTAGGACCGTCGGTGCAGGTGTAGTCTCAAAAGTGTTCAGCTGAGCTGAGATTCTCAAAGTTTCAATTCGTGAAAGCAAATCCTGGGTTTTGAAACGCAAAGTGCGGCAATTACTTTCATAGCCTGCAGGTTTACTTCTGATGTTTATGCAGAGCACTATTTGTAGCAATTGGTAGTGGTGTGATAAAGTGAACGAGGAGGAAGCTTAGCTGAAATGTTACTTTGATTGCAAAGCTTAGATACTTGCACATGATTTTGCTCTTCTAATAATTTATAACTGCATTTGTCCTGTGTAAGCAACGTTTTTCTTTGAGCTGTAGCCTCCATAGCTAATTCATTGGTTAGTGGAAATTGGGAAAATTCCAAAATGAGAGCTCAAAGTGTCTTCGTTTTCCTTGAATAAAGGTCCGAAGTGGATATTATTTCAGATAAGGGCTCGAAATGATCTTATTGTTTCAAAGATGGGCTTGAAATGCTCTCATTGTTATTGTTTCAAAAAAGGCTTTAACAAAGGGCATTTTCGTCCTTTTACTTTTTTTTTGAGTTCTTTTCCCTTTTTTTCTATTTCCCTTTTCTTTTTCCTCTCCCCACCATTGCCGGCATCCGGCGAGGGCTGCCCTTACTCCTCCAGCCTTGGCTACGGACCCTCGTCGGCATCGAGCAAGATCCGCCCTTGCCCACCTAGCCTAGCTGACGGTGACCCTCACAGGCGTCAGGTGAGGGCCGCCCATGCCTGATCTGGCGAGGATTGTCCTCTCCTGATGGCTCGCCTTCACTTGGGCTGGCGAGGCTAGAGGTCGCCCTCGCCCGTCCAAGCACGGCCCACTTCGTGGGAGAGGGAGAAAAGTGTATAATTCGAGAAATGCAGAGAGTATCGTAGCAACTGCTGCAATTTCAGGTTTTGATCTTTGCCTTCGTTGCTTGGGCTTCAACGCTTTCCGTTGGGGGGGGGGGGGGGGGGGGGGAAGGGGGGGCGGTTGCAGTGAAATGGGAAACGGTGTCGTTCCAGGTTCGGCTTTGCACTGGGGAGAGGAAATAGAAACAGAAAAAATAAAAGAAAGAAAAAACAAATGAAAAGGGGGAAAACAGAAAAAAAAAAAGAAAAACAGTAAAGACGAAAATGCCATTCGGTTAAGCTCATCTTTGAAACAATGAGGGCTCGTGCCATTGTTTGAGAAAACGAAAGCACTTTGCGCCTTTATCTGAAATTTTTCGTTGAAAATTTGGAGGTCCATGGGCAAGTGTGTTGCAGTAATAACTTGCATCCATCCGGGTCGAAGCTCGTTGTTACCATTCCTTTGTTATTATCTCGATGAATAGAGCAAGCGAGCTTGTGGTGCTACAGCTCAAGGTGCCTGCCGTCGCCACCGCAGGATTACGATTGTTCTTATTCCGGTTGTCTGTGTATCATTACTCCCGGGGCTTGACAATCTCACTAATAACATTTGTGATGACGCACCGGATCTGTCGGAGCCCGATGCAAGCTTCTTATGGAGAGAGTGAAGTCGAGCGAGGGCGGGAGAGAGTGCATTCAAGAGTTGGTATATATGAATGCCACGTGGGAACAAAGCATGTGGGCATGCAACTGAGCATTGCAACAAGCTTCTACGACCATATTATAGAAAGAAAAACACTGCAAAAACTCCTTACTCCACGATATGTAACGTGATAATGTGACGCGTTAATCATTTTTTCATAAACAACCATCAAGTTAATTTATGACATCAAGGGAGGCATGGCACGCATAAAAAGAGGACTGCAGAAAGAGAGTTCTGATTGTTCTGGATAGCGTGGACGGAAGAAGGAACTCACGAAACTCGCAGTGAGGTGCGATTGATTTGATTCCAGAAATATGATCATTGTCACTGCTAGGGCATAAGGACAAATACTAGATGAAGTTAACGGAATGTCAGCTAGCAATTACTTGGGGGAGAAGGATACTTTTGGTGTCAAAAGTTGTGTACGAAGATAACTTTGGTGTCAAAAATTTCAATCGGATCATTTAATGCCAAGTTGAAGACTAAAGAATCACTTTGGTGTCTCCGGCGAAAATCAATACGAGCCTTTTTCAATTAAAATTTTAATGCAAAATAACATTTAAAAAAAAAGTCCACGTGGACTACGACACTTTAAAATAAATTAAAATAAATCAAATTTGAATAAAAAATTAACTAAAACCTAAATTTGTTTAAAACACAAAATTTATTCAAAATAAATTAAAAATAAGCTTTAAAAAGCTTAAAATTTAAATTAAAACCTACAGGCCCTCGCCTAAGGCCGGTGACCTGGCTGGGGCTCGACAATCCCCACTGGCCCTGTTCCACCTCCCCGGCCTTTGTCGGTGACCGTGGGTGGCAGCGAGGATTAGCATAGCCCTCGCCGCTTGGTTTTGCAGATCTTTTTTTTTTATAGCTTTTTTTTGGTAAATTTATGCTAATTTTTTAATTTATTTTAAATAAATTTGTATTTTATCTTTTTATAATTTTTGTAAACTAATTAAATTCATATTTTTAATTTTTATATTTTTTATTACTGTTTGGACCTCGCCAGACCCACGTTAGCTTCATTTAATAATAAAATAAGGCCACGTCAGAATTTTGGCGGACCAAATCGGACTTGGCACTAAAATGATTGTTTTTTAAAAAACTTAGAACTAAAGCGATCCAATTAAAACTTTTGCCATCAAAGTGACTTTCGTACATAACTTTTGACACTAAAAGTATCCTTTTGCCAATTACTTGGTCTATCTAGTATTGTAGATGCCTTCCGATTGAGCGTTTCAGATTTCAGCTTTTCAATACTAACTTTTGAACACGTGCAATATTTATGCAAAGTGTAGCTTTGTAACTAGTTATCTATGAATAAAGGCCTTAATGTGGTATTAGTTCCTTTGTTTGCGTGTGCTATGCACGTTTCATGCACGTGCGAGATGCAAGATAGATTTAAATGACATTTACAATGCTATGTATGGGATTTATAACTTCGATTATTGTACCCTAAATTAACTTAATAAGATTCACAAACCCTATATAGCAAAAAAAGAAAAAGAAAAAGAAAGTGACAGCTAACAAATCATTTGAACCTAGTCACTTATTATAAAAAATAAAGGAAAAACCATGACCCTAGTTCATCATCCCTTGCTTGACTAGACATTAATAAATAGCAACTATGAGATCACTATGCATTTTTGCATCTCATTCAGAGCTTTAGGGTTTCAGACAATTTCAAACAAAATGGAGAAACAACCTGGTACAACAAGCCCTCGAAATCTAACTTGTACAATTGCACCCAGACTTGCGATCCACCGGAAAGGATGGGCGGAATAACACAGTACCGTGTAGACCGCAAATATCATTTAAATTCCCTTACAAAAAAAATATCATTTAAATTCATATCGAATTAGGCATGTGCATAACACTTGCATAGCACATGCGAATGAAAGAACTAATACTATGTTAAAGCTTTTATTCATAGAGAAGTCATCACTTTGCATAGATATTGCACAGTTTTGGTTTTTTGCTTTCTTCCAACATTGGGTGACTGATTGGCAAGGATCAATTAATAAATTCATCTCTACTTGAACTAGTTTTGGATCAATCACGACACTAATCACTCGTACCTTCAATATCCATGTCATGACACAATTTCTTAACTCATCTTCCCAAACCCACTCGGGTCAGTCACAAAACAGATGCTCCCTCCTCCATCAACCACTCCTTGAAGTCACAAAACAGATGCTCCCTCCTCCATCAACCGCTCCTTGAGCTTCCTCAAGGACGTCTCCACCACTGAATCAACAATGAAATCGGGCGCCTTAGGAACCTAAGGTTGCTTGAAGCCCTGAGACCGCTATGGAGGGCCCCGTCGTTCGCTTGATGACCGGAATGGAACAACTCCTAGACTCCCATCCTCACATCCTAGGCTCATGCACTCATCTTCCTCTTGTCCCACAACATCTCCTCGTTGGTTCTCGCGTTCAGTAGTGGATATAAATCTAGAACTCCCTCAGGAATTCCGTATTGAACTTGGTTAGCACCTTCGAGTCCATATACTTCTTTCAAAAGTTGAGCCTATGGATCCTTGAGCACTTCTCAACTAATCTTTTGCCTTCAACAAATAGGTCTTTGATCGGATCCATCTCTCTCGGACTACGGTCCAGCCGTTGATTGCACTCGTCTCATTTTTGGATGATTGAGTCTATTTTATTCAAGGTAGATTCAATCTTGTTGAGCTAGGATGAAACATTCTAATGGTTCATACTACCTTCCTAACGACCGACAATAGCTCACTCGATGTTGTTTCCACAACACTTCCTGCAATATCAACCGACATTTTTATTTTGCAAAGGATGCTTTTCTCTGTTCTTTTGTGTTCTTCTAGGTTTTTGAAAGAGATAATCTTCCTTAAGAAGGGAACAATCGAAGAGGAGAAGTAAAAAGATGTGTTTCACGGAATTGAAGGAAGAGGTCCAGAAGGCTGCTTGCAAGGACATGGTCGAGAAAAATAGATGGGGTTAGCTCTCCCTTCTCATCCTCATTTTCTCTGAGACAAAGTGTTAAAAACATGTCTCGAATTTGAGTCCCGAATGAAATTCGGGAGTTAGGCACAAGTTGGCATTGACTCGGGAGTTAAGAGTTTGGCAAGTTTGGCAAGTATGAAAGACAAGAGTTTGGCAAGTATGAAAGACAAGAGTTTGGCAAGTTTGGCACCTCTTTCTTTTGACTTGGAAATTAGGCATAAGTTGGGCACAATTTGGCATGCTTCCTCCTTCCATATGGCTATATAAGGAGAAGAAGATGCAATTGAAGAAGTGCACCGAAACCAAGTCGTTCGGTGGCCGAGAGAAGAGAGAGTTCTTCTCGTGAGGGTTTTGCTTGTCGTAATTACACCTGAGTGTTTTTGCCAGATAAATTCTTGTGAGTAGAATTTGTATAATTCCTTGAGTGAGGTTTCACTAGGAATTGTGAGGGGCTAAACACTGTGTGAGTTTGAGGTGTAATTGGGGTTTGGGAAACACCAAGAGTGTGTTTGAGTGCTCGAGTGATTGATCTCGTTGTATCGCTTTCTATAGTGGATTCTGTGCTGCTCTCCCCGTGGACGTAGGTTCCGACATTCGGACCGAACCACGTAAATCTCGTGTCATTTGTTATTATTTCTTTTATCTCTCTGTCGACTTTGCAAACGCTCATCGATCCGATTCCGCTGCGACACCGATCAAGGTGTCCTGTTTCACAACAATTGGTATCAGAGCTAGGCTTGCTTGAGTTGAAGCAAATCGATGGCGACAGAAGCTAAAGTGAAAATCGACAGATTTGAGGGGAAGGACTTTGGTTTCTGGAAGATGCAGATAGAATACTACTTATATCAGATGAAGCTGCATGAGCCCCTGTCTGGGCAAAAGCCAGAAACGATGAAGCAACCCGATTGGGAATTGCTGGATAGACAAGCGATGGGTGTTATTCGGCTGACGTTGGCTCGTAACGTCGCATTTAATATTGTCAAGGAGAAGACCACTGCGGGTTTGATGAAAGCCCTGTCGGACATGTACGAGAAGCCCTCTGCGATCAACAAGGTCTATTTGATGCGACGTCTGTTTAACTTGAAGATGAGCGAAGGTACATCTGTTGCTAATCATATCAATGAATTCAATGTGATAGTTAGTCAATTGAGTTCAGTGGAGATTGACTTTGAAGATGAGGTACGTGCTTTGATTCTATTATCCTCATTGCCTGATAGTTGGAATACTACTGTTACTGCTGTTAGCAATTCTTCTGGGTCAACTAGTTTGACGTTTGATGGGATTCGAGATTTAATTCTGAGTGAGGATATTCGTAGAAGAGAATCTGGCGAATCTGTATCTACTGCTTTAGTAGGTGAAAGAGGAAGAACTAGTACACGTGTTAGCAGAAGTAGTATGAGCATGAATAGACGCAGTCAGTCTAGGACTGGCGGTGATGTCTGTTGGAACTGTGGCAAGAGGGGGCATCTTAGAAGAAATTGTTTTAAGCTGAAAAACGAAATGGCTAAGGAAATTGGAGTTGAATCTGCAGATGATGTTGCAGCTGTAGCTGAAAATTCTGATGATGTCGATTATGTCTTGTCTGTCACTGAGAATTCGTCGTTTGACGGATGGATTATGGATTCTGGTTGTTCTTTTCATGCTACACCAAACAGGAACTGGTTTACTTCTTATCAATGCATGGATAGTAGTAAAGTGCAGTTGGGAAACAACGCTGAATGCGATGTTGTGGGTGTTGGTGATATTAAAATCAGAATGCATGATGGTATTGTGAGGACATTGACTGAGGTAAGACATGTTCCAGAATTGAAAAAGAACTTAATTTCCTTGGGTGCTCTAGATTCAGCTGGATGCAGGTATTCTTCACGAGGTGGAGTCCTAAAAATTGTTCGAGGTGCTCTGGTGATAATGAAGGGAATCAAACATGGCGGCCTGTATGAACTTCAAGGTAAGACATTGATAAATTTTGCTCATGAGACGTCGACATCTGTTCGAGAGTCTAACGGCTACTCGAGGAAGGCCTGGGTGTTTGTGCGAAAGCACATGTTTGATGCTGTTGTCAGGAATACGCAGTCGAGAGCTTTGATCGGAATGGAGATTGGTAAGTTGATCAAGCATGTGCGAACTGACAGTGGCATGGAGTCCTGCTCGAAGCTGGTAAATAAATTCTGCATGGAAAAGGGCATAGTGAAACATCGCACTAATGCTAGTAAACCACAACAGTTTGCAGAATTGATGAGCAGAGAGTTACTAGAGACGGCCCGTGAAAAGATCTCTAGTGCTGGTATGGCTGGGAAAATTCCAGCGGATGCGCTTAGTATGGCGAGCTACCTGGTGAATAGATCCCCATCGACTGCGATTGGATATCAGACTCCCAAAGAAGTATGGTCAGGTAATGTTGCTGATGATTCTAATTTTAGAATGTTTACTTGCCCGTGTTATTATCGAGTAAGTGATGGTAAGCTCGATGTGGAGGCAAGGTGCATATTCCATGGTTATGCACAAGGTGAGTGTGGCGATCAGTTGTGGTGCCCGAATATAGATTCACCTGTTTGCAGCAGAGAAGTTACCTTTGACGAGTCTCCAGTACTTCTAGCTAGGAGTGTTTGTGGCAGTGTTTATACGGATCTGGACGGTGTTCAGCTTGAGGTGGAGTTGCAACCAGAAACTCCTGAGGTAGCGGATACTAGCGAAGTAATCGACACAGATGGTGCTTGTAGCGAGGTGGAGTCTATACAGCCAACAGTTGCTGTAACTGCTAATATTGACAAGGTACGTGTTCAATCTCCGGACAGATATGGATGCAACGAAGGTTTTGCTTTATCTGTGATTATGGAGCTTGTGTCAGATAGTCCTTGTGGAGTAGTTAAAGATGCATGTTCAGTTGGTGTTCTGATGAGGTCCTCGGTTATGGCAAAGTTCAAGCGGGGCTTGGACTTGGATGATTTCTGTGACGGTTGAGCCCAAGAGGGCTGTTGGAGAGTAGCAGGAAAGAATGAATCCACTAAAGCGATTGTGACTTGGCTCAAATGTCGAGCCAAGGTGGAGATTGTTAAAAACATGTCTCGAATTTGAGTCCCGAATGAAATTCGGGAGTTAGGCACAAGTTGGCATTGACTCGGGAGTTAGGCACAAGTTGGCATTGACTCGGGAGTTAAGAGTTTGACAAGTTTGGCAAGTATGAAAGACAAGAGTTTGGCAAGTATGAAAGACAAGAGTTTGGCAAGTTTGGCACCTCTTTCTTTTGACTTGGAAATTAGGCATAAGTTGGGCACAATTTGGCATGCTTCCTCCTTCCATATGGCTATATAAGGAGAAGAAGATGCAATTGAAGAAGTGCACCGAAACCAAGTCGTTCGGTGGCCGAGAGAAGAGAGAGTTCTTCTCGTGAGGGTTTTGCTTGTCGTAATTACACCTGAGTGTTTTTGCCAGATAAATTCTTGTGAGTAGAATTTGTATAATTCCTTGAGTGAGGTTTCACTAGGAATTGTGAGGGGCTAAACACTGTGTGAGTTTGAGGTGTAATTGGGGTTTGGGAAACACCAAGAGTGTGTTTGAGTGCTCGAGTGATTGATCTCGTTGTATCGCTTTCTATAGTGGATTCTGTGCTGCTCTCCCCGTGGACGTAGGTTCCGACATTCGGACCGAACCACGTAAATCTCGTGTCATTTGTTATTATTTCTTTTATCTCTCTGTCGACTTTGCAAACGCTCATCGATCCGATTCCGCTGCGACACCGATCAAGGTGTCCTGTTTCACAACACAAATGACCAAGAAATCGTGAACACTTGTCGTTGGTACACCTTCAGAATTTGCAAGAATTTGAGTTGGAGAGAGAGTATTCTTTTAAAAGAGCGAAAATCTTATTTTTGCTTAGCCCACCAAGCCAATCCACCTAATAAAGCATGCTCAATTCGTGGAGAAAAAGAATAAACACAGACCCATCTTATCTTACATGAAAAAGTTAGTATTTTCCTTTGACCAAAAATCATGCTCAATTCGTGGTTAGCTTTCACTTTCTGTTTGATTTTTTTTTTGGCTATGTAGGGTTTGTGAGTTTCATCAAGTTTATTTAGAGCATAATGAACGGTGACCCAAATTCAAAGTTACAAATTCCATACATAGCATTGCAAATGTCATCTAAATCTACCATGCATCTTGCACGTGCATAAAACGAGCACAAAAGGCATTTACTCATAGACAACTAGTTACAAAGGCACATTTTACATGAATATTGCACGTGTTAAGAAGCTAGTGAAAAGTGCACGTGAATTAAGCTTGTAAGGTTCACATTCTAATTTGAGCACCTGTAGATTTTAAAAGCCAGTATTGTCTAGATTGAAGTATGTTTATTATAATCTTTCTAATAAATAAGTCGTTAGATACATCCACAAACAAAATATTCACGCATGTAGGTTTTAATACACCTATTTGTTAGGTATGGGCAGCTTATAAAATCGATTCTTCGAGAGATTTTGTTTACGTTAAAGCCTTTATTAAAAAATAACTATATAAGAAGCCACCATTTTCCCCAGATATTGCATAGTTTTGACTTTTTGCTTCTTTTTTGTTGAACATTGCGCGAGTGATTGACAAGGATTAATCAATGAATTCATCCCTACATAAACTAGTTCTGGATCAATCATGAGACTAATCATCCATACCTTCAATATCCATGCCATGACACGATTTTTTAAGCATAGTCGTCTTTCCAAACTCACTCGGGGCAATCAAAACAATAACATACACTCCCTCATTCATCAATTGCTCCTTGAGCTTCGCCTCCACCACCAATCCGACAATGAAATAGGAATCGCAAGGTTGCCCAAAGCCCCGAGACTGCTCTGGAGGGCCCTCGCTGTTTGCTTGATGACTGGAATGGATCAAATCTTGGACTCCTGTCCTCATCTCCTAGACTCCTGCACTTATCTTCCTCATGTCCAACAACATCTCCCCCTTGTTCTTGCGTTGAGCAGCAACATGTATTAATATGTTCATTTACAAAAATGGGATTGTAATCTCATTAATTGGCAACTGGAGACGATCGCGAATGATAACCAACCAATCCCACTTCACGAAATTGGAATTATTACAAAATATAAACCCCAATTCCTTAATTCACCCCACCACGCGGGGCGACAAGTTTCAGATTCGAAGTGTTTTTTTTTTTTTTCGAAATTAGATAAATCCCATTTTTCTAATTCACCGCATGACGCGCGGCGACAAGTTTCGACTTATTGTTCCTAAACTAGATAAACACCATTTATGTAACTCACCATACCACGCAGCGCGCACACTCTTCACATATTAGTATTTCTGATTTTATTTTCTATTTCCTATTGGTACTAGGGGTGAGCATGGGCCGGGTGGGCCGGTTCCAGGCCTAGACCCTGTACCCGACCCTGTTATAACCGGTTCCCACTTTTTGGAACCGATACCCGACCCTATTTATCTTAGACCCTGTTGTGGAACCGGCCCTATTTTTCGGTCCGGGTACCGGGTTCACCCTGTTTACCCTGTTTTTCTTAGACGGTCAATGTTCTTAGCTTTTTGACATTTTGAATTATCGTTTGCTAATGCTTTACTAAACACACGCTCTGTTTCAAGTGCTTCTGAAAGATGGATGGGCACACAGAGGAGAGAACACAAAGTGGCCACTTTTGCCAGCACCACGAAATGCTCACTCAAAATTCGTCAAAGTCAGGAAAGCAAAAAAAAAAAAAAGAGGAACCGGGTTCTCCATCTCCACCCACTTGGAGAGAGAATTGGCCACACCTCCCACAAAGCAAAACCATAAAAATGTCTATTCATAGTAAAATCCCAAGTGGCAACAGCAAAGTAGCCCTACTTGGCTGCGCCATCCCCATCCCAATCCCATCCAATGGGGGCAAGATTCCAACTTTCTCCCACGCATTTATCATGGCTTCTATCCGTGGAAAAGACCATCTTTTTCCACAGTTCAAGGATCATCATTCATCACCATCTCTCTTCAGTGTTGGCCAACCAACCCATGTGTAGACAAAGGAGTTCTCCATTTTTTATTTTCCTTTTTCTGGACCAGATCTTTCAGAAGAGAAGAAAGAAAATCTTGTGATATATATAAGTTGTAACTTGTAAGCTTGTGTTCAGAAGTTGTAGAAATAGACAAGTCACGTGTGAACTGAAGCCCCAAACGGCTCCAGATTTATCAAAAGTATTATCACTAATCTCACCTCTCTCTCTCTCTCTCTCTCTCTCTCTCTCTCTCTCTCTCTCTCTCTCTCTCTCTCTGGTCATCTGAAGTTTGGCCACTCCCCTTTCAATTAGTGATCCTTGAACGAACGTGCGTCTAAGTCTGTGTTGAGCATCCTCAGGTCGGTCTCGCAGCTTCAAAATTACGATTAATTTCCGTGTTGACCATCACGTGGTCTTCTCCGGAACTCCGCAGCTAGGGTTTGATTCGTCGCCCGCCGCTTCTCTGTGGCCTTCTGAGCACACCCACCACAACACCAACCCAGCTTCAGACATCGGAAGGTTCCAGAGGAGTGCGCCATGGAGCGTCGGCGTAAGTAACGGTGGCGGAGGGTTCATGTTTGCCCCGCCGCAGCCTGAGACTACCACAGCGGCTGTGTAGTCGTTGTTTGGCAAAAATAAATCGCCATAAAATACCTAAATCGAGGGAGATTGTCGACAAACCGAGGTGGAGAGATCCTCCTACCTTGTAAACCGGAACGAAACCGCGGTGAAGGAGTGAAGTCCTGGGAATAGACCCCGGCGAAGGGCGAGCCGGAGTAGGTTGAGGGAGAGGAGCTTCTTGGGGCTCCAGTACCCGCAAGATCGAGGCTGGCGGGTTCCGATCCGGAAGGGGAAACGGATCGCGGCCGACCTGGAGAGTCCGGAGATCGAAGAAGAGGCTGGAAGGCTCGTCCTCAATTTCCTCCTCCGCGCTCCTCCTGGAGGTTTGCGCTACCGCGGCGTCGATGATGGTGAGATATGAAGAAGAAGAAGAAGAAGAAGAAGGAGGAGGAGAGGTGAGGAGGTTGTGAGAGGAGGCCGTGAGCAACAGAGCGAACATTGGAGGCGTAGCGAGTGATAAAAGGGAGTAGACTAGGGTTTCATTTTTTTTTAATAATAACTAAAAAACCGATTCTAAAAATCGGTCCGAGTGGGTATTAACTTAGACCCGGAACCCGAACCGGTTTTAACCGGTTCCCAAATTTTGGACCCGGAACCCGGACCGGTTTGAGCCGGACCCGGTTCCCAACCCTGTTTTTCGGGTGGGCCGATCCGGGTACCGGGTGAACCCGGTCCGGTTGCACACCCCTAATTGGTACTCATCCTTTTCACTCCTCGTTCCCTATCTTTCTCTCAGTTTCCTTACGTCTTTGAAACCCTTCTCTCTTTCTTTCTTCTGAAATTTCCTCCCTTCGTCAAATTACAAAAGCGAGCTGCGATAGTGATGGCGAGAGATACGATGATGGTCTCGACAGGAGATAATCAGGAGAAGGCTGTCCCGCGGTGGTTGAGGCTTCTCGCCGACGCAAAGTTATAGCTAGTGCGAGACTCATCGCTCCAAAGAGCGCAAGTATTACTGTAGAGTTTGCATGCCAACTTTGTGAAAGGATTGCAAGGAGCAACACGATTGTTTCGAGTGCGAGATCATCATGGTAATATTTCTCATCTTGATTCATCTTTGTCTCTATCATATACAACGAATTTTTTTTCCAGTAGGTTGCAAAACTGTGCACTATTGTACTTCTCTTTGTTTGATCTGAAAAATGAGAAATTAGGGTTTCTTCTCCTTATACTGAGTTCTTTACCCTTTTTTTCCTTTTGTTTTATGGGTTTTGATCTTCTCAGGCATATAGAGCTTCACGCATGGCATCCTTCAGAATGGATAACTCGAAGCAGCTATAGGATATTTTCGGTATCCACCCGTACACTATCAACAGGAAGCCTGTTGCTTTCATATACAAAAAGAGAACCGGGATACCTCGTTTACGCTGTAAAAGTGGTGCCGCGGAGTGTGAATCTTGTCCGTATGAGCTCAAGTTGGCAGGTGCCTAGTATTGCTGTGTGGAATGCAAGAAGACAACCAAATATATCTTTTCAAACTAACTGGGTTTTTGAATATTTTCTGCGATGTGGAAGATCATTTTCTCACTGGTATGTCTTTTTGCTTTTAGGTTGAAACTGAGTTGAAGATGAATGGAAGTAGATGTATGACTGAGAAATCAAAGCCAAAGCCACAGACAATAGTGGAGGAGGTTGCTGATGATGTTCGCTCATTAGGAAACGAGCAAGAAAGTCCGACTCGTTAGATTGATAATTGGTACTTATCCGAACTTTATCCTGTAGATGCACTTCACCAAGTCAAAACGAATTGAGAAAAGAATATTGCTTTTCTCTGTTCTTTTGTGTTCTTTTGGGCTTTTCAAAGAGGTAACTAATTACAAAGCCATACTTTGCACGAATATTGCACGTGTTAAGAAGTTAGCGAAAAGTGCACGTGAATTAAGCTTGTACGGTTCGCATTCTAATTTGAGCACCTGTAGATTTTAAAAGTCTGTATTGCTTGGATTGAAGTGTGTTTATTAAAATCTTTCTAGTAAATAAGTCATTAGATACATCCACAAACAAAATATTCATGCATGTAGGTTTTAATAGACATGTTTGCCAGATATGGGCAGCTTATAAAATCTATTCTTCGAGAGATTCTACTTACGTTAAGCCTTTATTCATAAATAAACATTTATGAAGCAACATTTTGCACAATATTACATAGTTTTGGTTTTTTTTCGTTTTTCAACATTGGGCGAGTGATTGACAAGGATTAATCAATGAATTCATCCCTACTTAAACTAGTTCTGGATCAATCATGAGACTAATCACTCATACCTTCAATATCCATGTCGTGACACAATTTTTTAAGCAGAGCCTTTCCAAACTCACTCGGGGCAATCAAAACAATAAGTTCGTGAAAGGATTGCAAGGAGCAACACGATTGTTTCGAGTACAAGATCACCATGGTAATATTTCTCATCTTAATTCATCTTTGTTTCTATTATATCCCAGTGGGTTGCAAAATGGTGCACCATTGTACTTCTCTTTATTTGATCTGAAATACAAGAAATTGGGGTTTCTTCTCTTTATACTAAATTCTTTACCTTTTTTTTCTTTTGTTTTATGGGTTTTGATCTTCTCAGGTGTATACAGCTTCACGCATGGCATCCTTCAGATTGGATGACTTGAAGCACCTGTTGGATATTTTCCCATACACTATCAAGAGGAAGCTTGTCGTTTTCATATACAAAAAGGAAATCGGGATACCTCGTTTACGCAGTAAAAGTGGTGGCGTAGAGTGTGAATCTTGTCGGTATGAGCTCAAGTTAACGAGTGCCAAGTATTGCCCCTTAGAATGCAATGTGACAACCAAACATATTTTTTCAAACTAACTGGGGTTTTGAATGTTTTCCGTGATGTGGAAGATAGTTTTCTCACTTGTATCTCTTTTTTTTTTTTTGTAGGTTGAAGCCGAGTTGAAGATGAATGGAAATGGAAGTATAAATGAGATAGCAAAGAGAAAGTCAAAGACAATAGTGGAGGAGGTTGCTGATGATGTTCGCTCATTTAGGAAACGAGCAAGAAAGCAGCAAAAACCGCAGAGATCTCCGTCTCATTAGATTGATAATTGGTACTTATCTGAACTCTATCCTGCATATGAGCTTCACCAAGTCAAAACGAATTGAGAAAAGAATATTGCTTTTTTATGTTCTTTTGTGTTCTTTTGAGCTTTTCAAAGAGGCGACTAAGTTTTTTTTTTTTGTGGGTGTCAGAAAAGAGGTAACTAGTTACAAAGCCACACTTTGCACAAATATTGCACGTGTTAAGAAGTTAGTGAAAAGTGCACGTGAAATAAGCTTGTACGGTTCGCATTCTAATTTGAGCACCTGTAGATATTAAAAGTCTATATTGCCTAGATTGAAGTATGTTTATTACAATCTTTCTAATAAATAAGTCATTAGATACATTCACAAACAAAATATTCATGCCTGTATGTTTTAATACACCTATTTGCCAAATATGGGCAACTTATAAAATCGATTCTTCGAGAGATTCTACTTACCTTTAGCCTTTATTCATAAATAAATATTTACGAAGCCAACATTTTGCACAATACTACACAATTTTGATTTTTTGCTTTTTTCAACCTTGGGCGAGTGATTGACAAGGACTAATTAATGAATTCATCTCTACTTAAACTAGTTCTGGATCAATGATGAGACTAATCACTCATACCTTCAATATCTATGTCGTGACACAATTTTTTAAGCAAAGTCTTTTTTCCAAACTTACTCGGGGAAATCAAAACATTAACTTTGTGAAAGGATTACAAGGAGCAACACAATCGTTTCGAGCATGAGATCATCATGGTAATATTTCTCATCTCGATTCATCTTTGTCTCTATTATATATAACGGCACTTTTTTCCCTGTGGGTTTCAAAACTGTGCACTATTGTCTTCTCTTTGTTTGATCTAAAAAACGAGAAATTAGGGTTTCTTCTCCTTATAATGAATTCTTTACGCTTTTTTCCCTTTTGTTTTATGGGTTTTGATCTTCTCAGGATTATAAAGCTTCACGCATGGTATCCTTCAGAATAGATGACTTGAAGCAGCTGTAGGATATTTTCGTTATCCACCGATACAATATCAACAGGAAGCCTATTGCTTTCATATACAAAAAGGGAACCGGGATACCTTGTTTACGCTTTAAAAGTGGTGCTGCAGAGTGTGAATCTTGTCGGTATGAGCTTAAGTTGGCGAGCGGCAAGTATTGCTCTGTGGAATGTAAGGTGACAACCAAACATATCTTTTCAAACTAACCGGATTTTTGAATGTTTCCCGTGATGTAGAAGATCATTTTCTCACTTGTATATTTTTTTTTTGTAGGTTGTAGCCAAGTTGAAGATGAATGGAAGTGGAAGTATGAATGAGAAAACAAAAAGAAAGGTAGAGAAAATAGTGGAGGAGATTGCTGATAATGTTCGCTCATTAGGAAACTGTTGACACCCGATTTTCGACCAAGTCTTTTTCAGATTTATTTTTGAAAAATCACAAAAAATCCATAAAAAAGTAAAAAAATTACAAAATCAACTTTGGTGGCCTTGGCCAAGCCCAAGGAACCATTTTTGACCAAAAAATAATTTTTCATATTTTTCATATTTTTTTAGTATTTTTAGAAAATAGGAAAATACTCAAAAAATTCAAGACAAATAGCATTCGAGGTCACAAAAATATGGAAAAATATCCAATATTTTTATTTTTAATCCCTTGTATTTCTGACCTCACAAAAAGTTCAAAATCAGATTCAATTATGGGTGTTCCTTTGTAACCCGTACTATTGAATTTGAGAAAAAATATCAATTGAGTCTTTTAATTTGCAATTTTTGGCATTTTCTAGAATCTTCACATCTATTCTAACTATCCCATATTGCAATTTAGCCCAATTGTGTGTACAAATTGCTCAATTGCACGAATTTGGCAAAATTGCATACTAAAATTGCATTTTTAGTCCTCGAAAATGAGCATAATTGAAATTACTTTCAATTCGAGGGCTATCATTGCAAATTAAACATACTACTCAATGGGTTTTACCATTTTGAATCGATTGGCACAGGTAATTTGACCCAATTTGATCATTTGAACCTTCAATTGCATAATTCCCCAATTTGCAATTAAAAGGAAATTTGGGGTTTTTGTTGAAATTGATGTAAAAGTTTGGGCAAAACCACATTTCTAGATAAAATTCATGCTCTAGATTCGATTTTGAGGTTCAATTGCAAAATGTTCCCATTAATTTGGGCTTAATTTGAAAAATCCTATTCGGGACCGGTTCAAACCGGTCAGACCGCCGGTCAGACAGGTCGAACCGGTCCGCTATAGTGTCATCTTCTTCCCCGGGAGTCTTCGCAAATGAACAGTAAAATGCCGAGCTTTGATAGCCAAATGGACGGACCAATCGGCGATGATTCAAGACACACTTGTTTGTTGCCTTAGGTCGTTCCCTTTCGATTGACACTAAGATCACGACCAATGGTCGCCCGAGGAAGAAGCAATCGGCTGGTCAATCTCACAAACTTGCGAAAGTCAACCAGCGCGAGCTCAAACCAAATTCGTGCCAAATAGAGCTTGCCGGAGCTCCTAACGGGGATCAAACGGTTTCCCAACTAATTCCGTCGCCGTCGACGTACCATTCGGCACGTGACAGCACGTGAATCCAAGTGGGCTAACGTCCACTGTTCGAGCGGGAAACCGAGCGGAGGTATATAAGCCAATCGACCTTCGCGAAGCGCAAAGAGGGCGAATTCAGTTGAGAAAGAGAAAACAGAATCGAAAGAAAGCAAGAGAGAGAGAGAGAAAGGGCTCGTCCTCCAACCACCATTGTCGAGGATTGAGCTCGAATTCATAGAGCGGCGGTCAGGCCTTTACAGGCTAGACCACAGCTCGCGAAGATCATCAGGAGGCCGCCCGTGCTAAGGAGAAGCTATCGCCGTCGACCGCGTAGCCCAAAACACTCGGAACAGGTAACCCCGAACTTCGAGCTCGAGCTCCGGTCTTCAATGGCGGACCTTGATTTAGGTTTCGATCTTTGTGATTTCCGTGTGTTTTTCATCCCTGAGACATCACTGACCACTGTCGCGTATCTACTTTGCATTGATTTTGCCTGAGCACCTTGAATCGAGTCTTCAGATTTAGTTTCCATAGCCGATCACTGTCCATCCTCCCCCCAGCCAAATCTGGGCCGTGCGGGCTCAATCGGAGCCCTAGGTAAGCTTTATGCACCTCCTGCCATGTCAATCTGTGGATGAATTGATCTGATTTCGTGTAATTCGCGTGATTGAGCTTCCATGGCCGTACTCGGCAATTCGCACGATATTCCCGATTCTGTGAGTAGGATGCTTCAATTCTCAGATATGTTAAACTAGAGATAATTGCGAGTCGACTGCCGTTGGTCTCATGTGATTTCACCAAGATCTCACCGTACGATCGTCGCCGGAGAAGCACAGCCGTCCGTCCAAGTTGCAAGTGCGAGGTTGAAGACGAAGCTGACGTGGCGTGGTCAGCGGGTCAAAGTCTTAGGTGGCGTTCGGCCATTGGTCTACGTGGATGTCGAGTCAGCTCGACCGTTAGGTTGTTAGGCTGAGATGGAATTGATCCAACGATCGAGATTAATTGAGTCTAATAAATGGTGACCGTCCGATTAGAAATTAGGATTATCCGAAAATAATTTTAATCGTAAAATCAAGCAGAACAGAAACGGTGCCGTTTAGATAAAGGGTCAGGCGACGTCGTTCTAGGTTAGTAGGAACAGATGGTCCAGATTGAGTCTTACGTTTTAATCGTGACCGTAGATTTAAGCAATTAGATCTAACGGCCTGGAGCGAGTCTCCATTCAATCTGAACCGCGAGATTTAGTAATCTCATCCAGCGATCGTGGATTAGCCACGTGGACCATCAGGGACCGTCGGATTAAATCCGGATAATCTGAAAATAAAAAAATGCGGGATACGGTGTCGTTTTGGCTGAGGGTTTCGCGGGTCCGGGTCTGGGCCGGGTCCCGACCCGGTCCGAATCACATTTTTTAAATAAAATAATCAGAAATGATTTAAAAAAATAAAAAAATTAGGAAAATTCTAAAAAATCCAAAAAAATGCTAGAAAATTCCAGGAAATTCCAAAAAAGGTGAAAAAAATGTGGAAAAATCCTAGACACTCTAGAAATCCCCAAAAATTGAGGATTGACCACAGACAACTGGCCAACCCTATTTTTGGGGTTTCTTATCCGTTCTTCCAAGACTTGACGACATTACCCTTTAGGGGTAAGTCGCCTCTGCTGTGTATGCGAGATAAAACCGATAATGCCAAGGTAAGAATTAGGGTCGGGTAGGCGACCAATTCTTAGGTTTGGATTTTCGAGTCCCGCCTCTTTTCTCAAAATGGCGATTTTGCCCCTCATTGGGAAAATCGTCTTTCTTGTCTCAATCGAGTTCTGAGAATTGCTTAAAGTTAGGGTTGGGGTCAGGTGGACGGCCAGCCCTAATATTTGAGATTTTCAGTTCTCATCTTTGTCCAAAATGACGATTTTACCCTTCCGAGGGTAAAATCACTTTTAAATTCCAGAAAAATCCTGGAAATTCCCGAAAAATAGGAAATGGATTGGATTGATGGCCAATCCTATTTCCCCATCTTTTGACTTCCCGATTCATCTAAAATGACAAATTTTCCCTTTTTGAGGTGAATTGTCCCCGAATTGTTCAAAATTACGATTTTGCCCCTCATGGGCAAATCATGCCAAAATCATTCCTAAGCCTTGATTGATATTTCTCTAGGCTAATAGGGCCTCATTAGGGATGCCATGCTGCTTTGATGTGTTTTATCCGCATGTACTGGATCCTTGATTTGCGCACTTATTTCTATTGATTGTGATTGATAGGGTAATAATTCCCATCTGCATGAACTTCTAGATTTAGGATCTGTACCACACTCGTCTGTATGAGATCCTAGGATTAGATAAACCATTCAGCTTAGGTACCGAAAGGGCGTCAACTCTGACAGTTGGCGTAACTAAGTCCCCGAACCCATTTCTCTGGTTTCCGCAGAATCGAATAGACCACTCCCAACTATTCGATAGGGTTTCCGATCGTACCCTCCACGAAACGATTGGTGGCGACTCCTTGGCATGTACACTCATCACATGTCACTAGACCGCACTGAAGGTCGATCACGTATATCCAGCAGTTGCGATTTGGGTAATGGACCTTGGGAGAGGCCCGCGTCCGATCAGGCCAGCGATCGGGCGGCCCATTAGCCCCGCTCCAGCCTCGTGCAGGGGGGAGGGTCGCGACAGACTGGCGACTCCACTGGGGACTTATTCTAAACCAGAATCTCTGGTTTCGCAGACCAGAAGACTTGAGCCGATTAAAAAGTTGTTTGGTTTATCTGACCTTATTTTCTGCAGATGCTCTTGAAGGTGAGGTACGTACACTAACCATTGCGTTAGGTGTTCTTGCAGATTGGAGAAATAAGGGGTGGAGTGATTGTTGACATTTTTCCTGCAGGTTGGAGTTGGGAATGTATGTTTATTTTTATGCACATACTGAAGCGGTGTTTTGATACAAACTGCTGTGCATGACTTTGCATTGTGATGATCACGACACATTACATACACTGGCGGTCAAACCCCGACTGCAACCACACCTAGGTTACCTTAGATAGGGAAATGGTGCGAAAAGGATCTTGTGTTTGATGGCACTTGAGACTTTCGTACTCGTTCCCGCTCACCATCTGCATTGGCGATATCTAGCCCTCTTGGGTAGGTACCCTTGGGGAGGAATCTGCCTCATATGGATCGTGGGAGCCTGAGCCATAGGTTCCTCACCTGATTTTTAATTTCTTAGAGTATACCCACTTGTCTCATACGCATGTCTATGGATGGTTGGTATACCTAAAACCGCCCATTGATAAGAGGGGGACATTCCACATTCCCCCAGGTATGGTTGGTAAGGCGTTTACTTTTGATGTACTTTACTATTCCCTACTCCATGATATGACTCATGCATTACATACATTCATGTGCATTCACATCATGCAAATCGCTCAAGTGACTAATTGAAACAGCAATGGTAATAGGGTAGGATGTCGCTATTCCCTAAAAGCTCGACAGAATTGGTGACCTTTGAATACCTGAGGAAAGTCACTCGCCCTGGACCAAACACAAGGCTACACTTCACTAGATTCGTGCATGGTCGGGAGCTGACTGGACGTAAGTTAGGATATGCGGAAGACTGTCAAACCCGCTATTACGTTGATAACCTCAGATTCAAGCGACAAGCGGATGAAATGTTTAAGGACTATCTGGAGATGAAGAGACAGCGTCGTAACCAGTTGGCCAGAGAAGCATATGCCCGTCGGAAGGCTGAACTACTGGCCAAAGAAAGTGTGCCCATAGTCACTTTCTGGGGAAGAAAGAGGTGCCCCGCGACCAAGACAAAACCGAAGCGTATCTTGTTCAAGAAGGCGAAACCCGAGAAGACTCCTGAAGTCGTCGTACCATGGACCAGAGAATGGCCAGAAGAACTACAGCCTCTCGACCAAAACACTGAAGACGACTCATTTACACTTGATTAGAGGAAAACTCCCGACCAACTATCATTTGGATAGACCCCTAGGAAAAAAGTGATTTAGACCCTCACATTCCAACGGTCTTTTATAGCTTTCTTGTTTGAAAGATCTCTCTTTACCTTTCTTCCATTAAAACACTTTGATTGTAATAAAAGTTCACTCCACTTTGTTCTTTTGATGTATTGACCAATGGAATGTGACGTTGCTATTTCTCTTAGTCACTGAGTAAACCTGACTAAATTGCATAATTCACTTCCTTGAAATTCAAATTAGGCTTTGAGTCAGGCTTTCAAGACCTGAAAAGGGTCCTAATTTCCATTTCTCCAATTGGACTATGCAATCGAGTCAGCTCATGCATATCTCATGACATCTACACGTTCATACGTTTGAAGTAATTTCTGACGATTGATTTTTCAAAATCATTTGCATATTTTAGACTTGATGGGAAAGAATGATATTCAAGTATTCAAAATCCCCCGGGCCGAACTCCAATCATGGTGGGACAGCATGGGCGAAGCTAGCCAAAAGTATGCTGGATCACGGCTAGGATACCTGTTAGACCTGCTGAAGATTGAGTGTCCACCTGCCTTTATCCAAGCTATGGCGCTCTATTGGGATCCTACCACCGCTACTTTTTGCATGGAAGGACTAGAGATTACTCCCACTATCGAGGAATACAGCGCCGTCATCGGAGTTGAGTTCACTCCTACGCCCGTCCGACCCCCCATAGGATTTGAACCCCTGAGTCAGTTGGCTGAGTTCCTTGACACATGTCTTGATGAAGTCAAAGCAGATGCAAAAAGCAATTCTGGACGAGTCTCTTTGTCTTTCCTTATAGACCGATTTTCCTGCCTCCCTGCTGCTAAAGGAACCAAATCTGGTAGAGCCTTTGTCTTGGCATTCTTTAGCTTTGTACTATTCCCGATCTCATCTGTCACCTTTGACCCTATCATGGCCATAGTAGCTAGACAAGTCTGTTGTGGGTGGGATTACTCAAACATCCTCCTTGCCGAGACCTTCCTTTCCCTAAATCGCTTCAGGAAAAATAAAAAGGGAATCTTTAGAGTCTCTAGTGATCTTTTGTATCTGTGGTTCACATCCCATATCAGACAATTCCACATCCGCATGGGTTTCACTGAAATCAGCCTTGATGCACATCCTTTTAAAACCTTTGTCAGAACACATACACGCATTCCTAAGTTCAACTTTGTAGAGTGGAAGGACTTCCTTAAAATTCTAAAGCCCGAACAACTCCGATGGCGGCTAAGGTTGCCAACGCTGGGCAAAGTCAGATTGGCCTGCGGTGACAAAGGTCCAGTCCCTTTGCTAGGATTCACGGGCGCTACCGTATACTATCCAAGGAGGGTGATTCGATAGTTTGGAGCTCTACAGGAGATCCCTTCTCCACCACAACCTGATATCTTTTCTTTTGACATACCAAGCAGGACTCTCATGGAGGAGGAGAAGAAACAGTTTGAAGCCAAGGTGACATCCATCATTCGATCCTTGAAGAATTCGCAAGCCGAAGAAATAAGTTGGCCAGAAAACATGACTCGTGAAGAAAACATTCATAGAGCCACCACAGAATACGTTCAACACTTCAAAGCGACCCGACGAAGCCTTGTCGAGCCCTACATACCCGAATACATCGTGCCGTACGTACTTGGAATAGAGCCATACATACCCGAAGACATCAGACCGCTGTCATGTTCAGAAGACGAGGAGTCCCAGACTGAAGAGGGGAATCCATACTGGGATGATGAGGATACTTTAGACCTCAAGCGTCCTAGACTTGAATAGACTATTCCGTCAAGTGTAAAATAAGCAAACATTGTGACACATTCTCATACATTCTCATTTCTGTTAGATACTATCTTGGACACATGAGCATGAATATGAACATAGTTTGCGAATGCATAAAAACTATCGTCAGAAATTACGCCTCTTTTAATTTCATGAATTCATATCAGGAAATGACTAAAAGAACTACTTACATGAGGCTAAGGCTCACAAGGTAGCCCTTTTTCTCATCTACTGACAAGAAGCATGCAATTGAAAGAGTTAACTGCTTCTTTCTGCCAAAATAAATGAAGCACTCACTAGAAATCTTTTTGAACAGGTACACTCTCATCACGGAATTTCCCACACATCGCTTCCGAACTCGCCTTAAGACAAGAATGGAGCAGCAAGAATTGACTCCGCGCGTGGGCATGTTGGAATCTCAGATGACTGCCCTGGCAACTATGATGGCTGACATTAAGGCCATGCTGGAGGCCACCCAAGCTAAACAGACAACGGCCCATAATCAGAACAACTCAGGCCCTTCTGCGGTACCTGATGTAACAGATAGAGAGGTAACAAGAGATACCCAACATACAGAGGAGGATGTCCATGAGCCAAACAGCCGATCACAACCAAAAGCCTCGCCTGTTGTTATCAACCTCGAGAGGAAGGAGAAAGGGAAGCAGACGGTGAAAACTGAAGCAGAGGCTAAAAGGCTGGCAAAAATCGAAGAGTGCTTGAGCAGTCAAGGTTACGAGTTGGCCCGCTTCGATAAGATATCTCCTTTCGCTAAAGTAGAAACTCCTCCTGATTATAAAGAGCTAGAGTTTGTTAGGAAATACAATGGGACAGGCTGTCCCCGAGCACACCTCAAGTATTACCTGCGCAAGATGGCGCACTATTCAGATTATATCCCGTTACTAATGAACACATTCCAAGAGAGTCTAGCTGGCGCCGCTCTGGCATGGTTCATTGAGCTAGATCTAGAAGATTACAATGGATGGGAGGATCTTGCAGAAGATTTCCTCAGGCAGTACAAGTTCAACACGGCTACAGCCCCAACAAGGGAGGATCTTCTACGAACTTCCAAGGCGAGGGGCGAATTAATCAGGACATATGCCCAGAGGTGGCGAGCCTTGGCTAGCCAAGTAAAGCCGTCAATCCCAGAAGAGGAGCTGATCGACTTATTTCTGAAAGCACTCCCCTATGAGTACTTTGACAAGCTGAACACTTCTGGGTGTCAAACATTTGCACACTTGATAAAGGTTGCTGAAAGGCTAGAATGGGCCTTGAGAGAAAGAAGGCCTCATGAAGCTCCTACTAGGAAGCAGTATCCCTTGAGGAAGGAGAGAGAAGCCGGACTGGACATAGCATTTATACCAGATCCCCACAAGCCCAAGCCGTTTGGCAATTCCAATCAGACCAAAGGAGGATCATCCTGGTCAACACCGAAAGTGCAAGAGCCTAGAAGAAAGCAACCTCAGAAGCAATTCTCCCAACTCCCGAGGCCTTTATCCAAGCTGCTCCCGATGCTGCTAGAACAACACCTGGTGGCGAAAGAACCGCCTAGGGCAAACCCTGCAAGATATCCTGGCTTTGATGAGAGCCAGACCTGTGCCTACCATATGGGCGAGAGAGGGCATAATGTGGATAACTGTTATATCCTTAAGCTGAAAGTGCAAGCCCTGATTGATAATCAGATTCTAAAATTTGACAATGCAGCCCCAAATGTACAAGAAAATTCACTGCCGGATCATCAAACAGTAGGGGCAATATTCTCTGAAGGGGAAGAAGACTACCTTAAGCTGAAGGTAGATATGCTCAAGCTGACCGACCTACTAGTAACCGCTTCATCATGCCCAACAGCAGGAACGATCTCGACTGACCAAAAGAGACTATACATCGCTAAGATGATTAGCTTAGGGATAATGTCCGACATCACCAATGAAGAGTTCGAAGGAGTCAAAGCTTCTTTATCTTTGGGAGGAAGCTACTTCGTGATCAAGACTGGGCAGGGTAATACCTGGGGTACCTCACATGAGAATCTGGTAAACAGTCTTGGGCCAGTCACTCAATTAGAAGAAGAGTCTGAAGAAGACAAATTGGAAGCCAAGAGACGAAGCCTAGCAGACCTCAAATTTATGGCCGACGCACTTGAGAAGGGCGAAATTATAGACAACCTTGGTCAAGATTCTGGAGGATAAAACTTCAAAGTGAAATACTCAGCCCCTCCTAGCTTTTATCAGAAAATTGAAGACATCATACCGGACAGATGGGGAGGTATGGATGATCTCTCTCAACCAGAGACCTCGAAGGGCATAGAAGAACTTGACAACACCGTATTGATGGTCGAAATCGCTTCTACAGTGGTGATCATACTGGAAGAACTTGATAGCATGAGCGGGGTGGAAGACTACCTAGTTAAGCCCGTTGTGATTCAACTGCCGCGAGGAGAAACAGACGACGCGACTAAACCGGAGATATCTCATCAGGCAACTGTAACTATAAAAGTCCCCCCAGCAGAAGAATACGATCCTAAAGCAGTCCATTGGGACTATGGGACCACACAGGTAGACGCAGTAATGAAGTTCAGACGATTCTATGCCCCCAGGGAGGGCGAATCCGAAAAGAAGGAGGTCTCAAAGGAAGACGCGAAAAAACTCATATCGATCATCAAAACCAGCGAGTTTGAGGTGATAGAACAGTTGAGGAAGTTACCCGCTCAGATATCCCTATTGGATCTATTCATTAATTCTGAAAAACATAAGAACGCACTGTTGAGGATACTTAATGAAGTACATGTACCTGAAACAATTAATGAGGTACAATTAGGAGACTTTGTGGGGACGATCTTTTTAAAAGACCAATTGAGCTTCTCTGACGAGGACTTCCCCATGGAAGGAAAAGGGCACAACAAAGCCTTGTATATTTCCGCACAATGTAACGGAAAAAGAGTGGCGCACGTATTGATCGACAATGGATCAGCCTTCAACATCTACCCTTTGGCTACTCTAAGGAGGTTGGGAATCAATGAAGAAACGGTTAAAACATCCAAAACGGCTGTGAGAGCTTTCGATGGGATGATGAAGACAGTGGTAGGAGAGATTGAGCTTGACGTGTCTATTGGCCCGACAAAGTTCTCTATAAATTTCCAAGTGATGGATCTGCCCAGTGCATTTGGGTTCTTGCTGGGAAGGCCTTGGATCCATACAGCAGGAGCTGTCCCTTCAAGCTTGCATAAAAAAGTACGCTTCGCAGTAGATGGGAAGGTGATTACCGTACATGGAGAAGTCGACCTCCAGACATACCAGAGCAGTGCCATACCCTATGTTGAACCTGAAGTGAAAACAGAGGCGAGTTATCACTCCTGGAACTGGTAGCAACAGTTCATACCCCGGCAGGGACAAGGCTAATAACCCCATACATCTCAGAAGCCAGTTTTCTACCAGCTAAGATGCTGCTGGCATACGGATTCAGCCCCGAAAAGGGCCTAGGCAAACATAATCAAGGTATAAATACCCCACTGCAATTAAAAGCTAACCCACATAGAATGGGCTTGGGGTATCAGAAATATCGCATAGATGGATCTGGCCCAAAGACAACGGGCCGAGGCCGAGGCAGAAGCCTGGGACGCCTGGGAGGCCAGGGCAGCCCGAATGACTCATTCATTGGTTCTCCAACTTGGAAAGGCAGGTCTCAAATGTTCAAAAACCCTTTGAATGCCCACTTCGACCATAACTCTAAATGGTTGTCTGAAGAAGATGTCACTTCACCGATAGAACCAGATCTGACAAATCCTTTCCTCAAAGATGACGCTGTGAATGTCATCGTGGAGTGGTTGGACGATGGAGCCACTTCCTCTGAGTAACGAGACTCTTCTCTTGTCTTTAAATACTGCATTTAGAACTTTTAGCTTGTACGATTAAGCTTGTACGATTCACATTCTAATTTGAGCACTTGTAGCTTTTAAAAGTTTGTATTGCCTAGATTGAAGTGTGTTTATTAAATTTTTTCAAAGAAATAAGTCAAACAAAATATTCATGCCTGTAGGTTTTAATACACCTATTTGCCTGATATGGGCAGCTTATAAAATCGATTCTTCGGGAGATTCTACTTACGTTAAGCCTTTATTCATAAATAAATATTTATGAAGCCAACATTTTGCACAATATTACACAGTTTTGGTTTTTTGCTTTTTTCAACATTGGGCGAGTGATTGACAACGATTAATTAATGAATTCATCCCTACTTAAACTAGTTCTGGATCAATCACGAGACTAATCACTCATAAATTGAATATCCATGTCGTGACACAATTTTTTAAGCAGAGTCGTCTTTCCAAACTCACTTGGGGCAATCAAAACAGTAACTTTATGAAAGGGTTGCAAGGAGCAACACGATCGTTTCAAGCATGAGATCACCATGGTAATATTTCTCATCTTAATTCATCTTCGTTTCTATTATATATAACGCACTTTTTTTTCCAGTGGGTTTCAAAACGGTGCACCATTGTACTTCTCTTTATTTGATCTGAAAAATAAGAAATTGGGGTTTGTTCTCCTTATACTGAATTCTTTACCCTTTTTTTCCTTTTGTTTTATGGGTTTTGATCTTCTCAAGCATATAGAGCTTCACGCATGGCATCCTTCAGAATGGATGACTTGAAGCAGCTATAGGATATTTTCGGTATCCACCCGTACACTATCAACAGGAAGCCTGTCGCTTTCATATACAAAAAGGGAACCACGATACCTCGTTTAAGCTGTAAAAGTGATGGCGCGGAGTGTGAATCTTGTCGGTATGAGCTCAAGTTGGCGAGCATCAAGTATTGCTCTGTGGAATGTAATGTGACAACCAAACATATCTTTTCAAACTAGCCGGGTTTTTGAATGTTTTCCGCGATGTGGAAGATCGTTTTCTCACTTGTATATCCTTTTTTTTTTGTAGGTTGAAGCCAAGTTGAAGATGAATGAAAGTAGAAATATGAATGCGAAGGCAAAAAGAATGCTAGAGACAATAGTGGAGGAGTGTGAAAAAATATAATCGGATGATTCTTATTAAAACTTGAAATGGGTATATATACACAAATGCTATGGAGATTTACTCCTAATTAATGGAGAGATTTTCTCCACTGATACAGGTAATCAATATACTAAGACTAATTGATACTCCTACTTGATGGAGAGATTTTCTCCACTGATGATACATCTAATCAATCTATTAAACTAATTGATCTCCTAATTGATGGATTTTCTCTACTGATCGATCTTTTCCTATAATGAAAGATACACAAAACTATGATACAATCAATACTCCCCCTCAAGATGGAGCATGGAGATCACGAACGAGCTTGCAAATCAAATGATGAAAATTTTCTTTACCCAAAGCTTTCATCAGAACATTAGCCAATTGAAACTTACAGGGAACGTAAGCTGTCTTCAATATACCCATTTGAATTTTGTCCCAGATGAGATGACAATCAATTTCTATATGTTTAGTTCGCTCGTGAAATACGGGATTAGAAGCAATGTGAAATGCTGCCTGATTATCATAGTAAAGAGTAGCAGTATGTGTAGATATTCGAAGATCTTTGAGTAATGCTTGTAACCAAGTTACCTCACAAGTGGCGGATGCCATGGCACGATATTCAGCTTCGGCGGAAGAGCGAGAAATCGTGTGTTGTTTCTTAGTTTTCCAAGAGAGGGGGCTATCGCCAAGAAACGTAATATAGCAGGTGATGGAACGCCGGGTGGTGGGACAAGCACCCCAATCGGCATCACAATAAGCCCTTAATTGTAATGCACTTGAGGAGGATAAAAAAATTCCGGTTCCTGGTACCTTCTTGATATAGAGAACGACCCGTAAAGCAGCTTGCCAATGAGGCTCGCGGGGAGAGCTCATATGTTGACTCAAGATATTAATGGCAAAAGTAATGTCGGGTCGAGTGATGGTGAGATATAATAGACGCCCAACTAAGTGATGATAGATCGATGGATCCGAGAGGGGTGTTCTACTATATGCAACAAGTTTGACATTGGTTTCCATGAAAAAATCAATGGGATGACTACCCAAGAGACCCACATCTTTGATGATGTTCAATGTATATTTCCGTTGAGAAAGGTAGGTACCGTCTTTGGCACGAGCCACTTCGATGCCGAGGAAATATTTTAAGTGGCCCAAATCCTTCATCTGAAATTGCGAGTTAAGGTACCTCTTCAAAAGATATATGGCGGCCGGGTCATCTCCAGTGATGACAATGTCGTCGACATATACAAGTACAGTTGTGAAAGATGAGGGCCGACAAGATATAAATAAGGAGTAATCAGCTTTCGATTGAGAGAAACTAGTAGCTATGAGAGAAGTGGATAGCTTAGAAAACCAATTTCGTGAAGCATGTTTCAACCCATAAAGTGATTTGCGAAGACGACAAACCCGATGCTCCCCCCATTTAGCAAATCCGGGTGGAATTTTCATGCAAACCTCTTCAGCCAAATCCCCGTACAGGAGCAATTGCAAGAAGGCATCGTACAGTTACCAGTTTGGCCACACGAGCAAATGTTTCATTAAAGTCAATACCTTCAGTTTGGGGCTAAGAGCAGTAGAAGTGCCACAACTTTTGTACGGAGATCACTTGAGCGCCTCAACTTTTTTTTCGATCACCTGAATGCCTCAACTTTTAGATATGGATCACTTGAGTACCACTTCTGGCGAAAGTCGATCACTTGAGTGTCAATTTCGGCAAATCGTCCTATGTGAAATTTTTTATCATTATTTTATTTATTTTTTAATGACACGTCATTTTTAAAATTTGTTTATATTTTCTAGCTTATTTTTATTGGTTTTGACATTTTCTTTTTTTTTTCTAGAATTTTCTTATTTTGATATCTGGGGCATTCTCGTCGGCTTGAAGAAGATGGATTCCGACGACCCTCACCGGCAACGATTGGCCAACCCACGGGCATCGGCCCGCTCGCCCTGGGTCGGCGAGGTCGCGACGGTCATCAACAATGGCAGTCGCGGCCTCTGTGGCCGTGGTCGAGGCGCGAAGGCCCTCACCAGATCTAAGCGAGGGCCCTCACGGCCCCGTCGGCCACGGGCGATGGGGCCTCAACTGCACCTGGCGACGTCCGTTTTAGATCTAGTCGCCAGTCCGATGCTCCATGGTTGCCCATGGTCTCAATTCTCGCATTTGTGCCAACAATCGCGAGTCTAGTCGCTTGGGCCAAGTGATCTAGGGTTTGTGCATCTGTGGGTGGCCGAGGTTGCGCGACCCTTGGCGTCGCCTCGCATGGCTTCTTTAAGGCTACTCAGGCTTCGGACTCGATAAAGACGAGCTTGGTGCAGATTTGAGGTTGCTTTGGATGGCCTCTGTTTTTGGTACTCCAAAATAGAGCATCATTGTGAGAAGAAGAGAGGAAAAGAAGGAGGAAGAGGACGGAGGCGGAGGTGGGCGACGAGGAGAAAGAGGACGGAAAGGTACAGCTGAAGGGGGCGGAGGCGGGCAGAGGAGAGGGTGGCCGGTCGGCCGAGGGCTGGCAAGGGTCACCGAGGACCCGTCGGCCTTGGGCAAAGACCATGAAATAACAAAAAAAATTAAATAATAAAAAAATATCAAAAATTACACATGTATATCAATATATTCAAAAAAGCCGATCACCGGTGCCACATAAGCATTTCCGACTGCCACCTCAGCTTTCCGGTCGCCACTTAAGCTTTTCCGATCGCCACATAAGCGATGGCACTCAAGTGATCCATATTTAAAAGTTGAGGCACTTAGGTGATCGAAAAAAAAGTTGAGGCACTTAAGTGATCTCTGTACAAAAGTTGTGACACTCCTACTCTTCTTACCCCCTTCAGTTTGGGTGTAACCTTTGGCGACGAGGCGAGCTTTATACCGTTCGATTGAACAGTCAGATCGGCGCTTGATCTTATAAACCCATTTACAGCCAATGGGTACCTTCCCTAGAGGAAGATCAGTAATGAACTCGATTTTTATTGAATTCTAAAATCTTTATCTCAGCAGCCATTGCTTCTTTCCATTTGGGATCCTTGTTTGCCATTGTGAAAGTGGTAGGCTCTTGATCATGGGTTAAAGCAGATAAAAAAATACGATGGGCAGGGCTAAAACGAGAATATGAAATAGAAGAGCTTAAAGGGTAAGGCGAACCTGGAGAAACACGCTTGCGCAGTAATAATCTCGCAGTTTAAGGGGTGGATGCCGATCCCTAGCAAGATGTCGTGGCTGTTTGGATGTATCAATAAAGTTGGTTAGGGTAGGAGAAGGGATATGTGAAGCCGTGGTTGTGGGAATGGATGGATCCGATGTGGATGAATTAGTGGAAGGAACTGGTGGTTCCGTAGTGGATAAAGTCTCAATAGAAGGTGAAATAAGATCTTCATTGATTGTATGATCCGGAATGGGAATGGGGAGAACCACATTTGAAGGGTCATGAGGAATGGAGGAATGGGTGGTGGCATACGAGAATACGGTTTCGTGAAAAACGTCACGACTCGTAAAATATTTGTGATTGTTGAGATAGAAAAGGAGATAACCCTTTTGTCCTCTTGGATAGCTAAGAAAAATACAACGGATGGCCCAAGCACCAAATTTGTTATGATGTAAATGACTACAAGAAGAATAACAAAGATAACCATAAATCTAATATTATCATACGTTGGCGGTGTGTTCAATAGCCTTTGAAAAGGGGTGTTACCGTCCAATAAAGGGGTGGGTAAATTGTTAATTAAATAAGTGGCTATGAGAATACAATCACCCCAAAAATGAAGAGAAAGGGAAGCTTGAAAACGCAAAGCACGAGCCACAATAAGAAGATGGCCATGTTTGCGTTCAACGATGCCATTTTGCTGAGGGGGTGGCAACCATGCTATGTTGGTGAACAGCACCATTAGCAGCCAAAAAAGATTGCATGGGTCGTGAAAAAAATTCAGAACCATTATCGGTGCGTAAAATTTTAATGGAACGAGTATATTGAGTAGCAACATATACCCAGAAAAAACAAAGAATGTTATATGTCCCACTTTTGAATTTCATAAGAAATGTCTAAGTACAACGAGAAAAATCGTCAACAATCGTGAGAAAATAACGAGCACCAGATAAAGTAGGGGAATAAGGTCCCCAAATATCGCAATTAATTAATTCAAAAGGTTCAATTGTAGTAATAAAGCTACGAGAAAAAGATAATCGATGATGTTTAGCAAGAGGACAAATATCACAAAGCGGGGTGGGAGTATGGGACGAGAAAGACAACGTATCCCGTAATACTGCGATGGTGGTATAAGATGGGTGGCTAAGTCGTTTGTGCCATAACTCACGAGTAGGGGATGATCATGCAAAAGATTGTGGTTGTGATGCTTTTTGTAGATAGTAAAGACCATCACTAGCATGGCCCCGTCCAATTTCCGTCCCCGTCAAGCGGTCCTGGAGAATGATGGGAGTGCGCAACAGAAGTCCGATACCTTCTTTTGGGGAGATATCCAAGAGGGAGCCCATGTCCGAGCCCGTTAACATATCCAGTCAAACCCACCTTAATTCAAAAGTTTAAACTAATGAGTTATGGGCCAACTTGGATATATTAAGTGCTCAACACCACATTAATTCTCCAATGTGGGACTCTTCTAACACAACTCGCACATATACATCCTAACAATCTCCCCCTTAAACATGGCCATTTGGGCCCATGGGCCCGGAACCGGCCCGTTGATCGGGCCCGCGGGCCCGAATCGAAACAGGAAAAAAAAAAGGGTTGGGGGCAGTGGGCCCCCCCGGCCCACTGCCCCCCTTGGGAAGAGCCGGGCCTGCCTGTCTGGTAGGGGAAGAGCCTAACGGCTCTTCCCCCAACGATCCGAGGCCCGGCTGTTGCGAATTTCCTAAAAAAAAAATATCTATAAAAACCTCACAATCTCTTTTTGTTTTTCTCACAATTTCTCACAATTCTCTCCAATACTCTCAAGTCTCAAGTTTCAAGTCAAATTCTCTCGATCCGATATTCTCAATGTTTTGAATCAACTTTTCGATCAATTCTCTCAAAAAATGGCAAGTGGAAGCAGAAATACTAGAAAGGGAAAGAGCCCGATGGAGATGGGAGAATCCGATTTTCCTGTTCATGAATATGATCCTCGTGAATATGCATGTTGGGAAGACGACGATATTCCCAATCCCGACGTCGAGCACATCGCAACACAAGAAAGTCTTTATCCTCCTACTGCCACTGGTGTCGAAGGATCGTCGATACCAAAAGAGCAGGGACGGAAGAGCCGAAAATCCGACTTATGGCTACACTTTGACAAAGTATGTAATGAAAATGAAGGTAAGTTTGATATAAGCTGTAAATATTATCTGCAAAAATACAAACTTGGTAAATGAGATGGCTATGGAACATTTCGTCGGCATCTGACGAAAAAACATCTAATACAAGCGGGGATCGACACTAGCCAACAGGGTTCGCCAATCCTAACCTTCATCCTTTATTCCGTTTCAGTAATGCACTTTATAAAGAAACACTAGTTGAATATGTTTCCCTTGAACATGCTCCGTTTAATACTGGTGAAAATTTTAATTTTAGATATTTGGTAAACACTGCGCTGGTTCCGCAAGCACCATCTGTTCCGAAAACAACTCTTAAATGAGAACTTAAACGAGTTTATAAAGATAAAAAAAATAATTTGAAAATATTTTTTGAAGAATTCAAAGGACGTGTACATATAGGTAGTGATATTTGGAGTGATTCTTGGAATATTAATTCTTATGTGGGTGTCACGTGCCATTGGATAGGTGATGATTGTGTTATTTAAAAAAGACTTCTTGCATTTCGAGTTTTTCCTGAAAGGCATACGCCCCATAATATTTATAGAATAATTGCGCAAGTTTTAGAAGAATATGGTTTGATTAATAAAGTTTTTTCAATTGGTTTTGATAATGCCGCCGCAAATACTACTTCCATTCCCGAGTTAGAAACAATGTGCAAACCCTCTTTTGGCGGACATTTTTTCACATTAGATGTGCTTGTCATGTTTTGAATTTATGTGTTCAAGATGGTTTACGAGTTCTTGTAACTTCTCTCCACCCAATAAATAGTGCAATTAGATTTTTATGGAGCCGCCCTCAACTTATGAAAGCGTGGGAAAAATTTTGTAAAGAAAATAGGAGAACGGCAAAAAGGTTTCCAAAAGATGTTCCGGCTCGTTGGAATTCTACCTACGATATGCTTCTACAAACTTTTGATTACAAAGATTTATTATGTTCATTTATTTCAAATACTATTCCCGATATTGCTTTACTCCCGCAATATTGGGACGTTTGTAAATTTTTTTAGATTGTTTGAAAATTTTTAATGATGCTACTAAAACTTTATCTGGTATTTATTATCATACTACGCATTTATTTTTAATAGAGTGTGTTAATATTGCTAATGTTTTTAATGCATATGAAAAAGATACTGACTTAGATTCGAGTATTTTAGTAATGCGAGAAAAATGGTTGCATTATTATTTGAACATCCCTCTTGTCTATTTAGTTGGTATTATTTTCGATCCACGTACTAAATTAGATGGTTTATTAGATTATCTGAGTGCTTATTATTGTGATTGTTTACATTTGGATGAAGTAATAAATATTTCAATTATACAAATAGAGGTTAAAGAAGCTATAGTAGCATTATATAATGAATTTTGTAATAGATAAGATTTAAGAGATAGTGAATGTGAATCTGCCCAGCATATTGTCTCAGAAAGCGATGCGGGTATTTCACTACTTAGTAGAGGGTATAAAATTCTCAAGAGTAGGCAAAAAAAAAAAAAACATAAAGGGACATCAACAAGTAGTATTTCCGAATTAGAAAACTATTTAACATTTTCTTTTGAGTTTAGCGATTCCGAAAACAACGCAGATTTCAAGATTCTTGAGTGGTGAAAGAATCATTCAACTCAATTTCCAGTTCTCTCCCTCATTGCGAAACAAATATTAGCGACCCCTTCTTCAATAGTGGCAATTGAACAAGCATTTAGTGCTGGAGAATTAATTTTGGACCCCCGTCGTTCAAGATTAAGTCCAAAAAATGTGGAGCATCAAGCTTGTATCGATGATTGGACAAAGGCTAAATTTCGCCAACAAGAGCTGGATCGAGAACACGAATTCTTCAGTGATGACTGTGGAGATACTACCACCACCACAACGGGTAGCGACGATTGACGATGAGGTAAGTTGGGGGTTACCAAAGGTAAGAGAACTACATGGGCTTTGATTCTTATATCCCAAAGAAGATATGTAGGCGCTTAATGATAATTCATTAAGTTCAAGCCCATTCATTCTCTCTTTTTTTTTTCCAAATTTTATTACAATTTACAATTTGATTATAATTTATAATTTATAATTTTATTATTTTAAAAATAAAATTAAAAGTTCGGAACCGGAACCGGAACCGGCCGGTTCCGAACCAGAACCTGAACCGGCCATATCTACTCCCCCTCACGTGTGAGCTCTAGTGTTAGGTTTGCTCCCCCTTAATTCAGGTATCATTCTGTCTCAACTTATCTCAAATTGAATAGCCCAATTTCATAACCATGAAGTCTACCTTTGGGCCAACTCAGTAACCGCATGGGGGACATCAACCATCGGTTCTGATACCACTTGATAGGAGTGCGCAGCAGAAATCCGATACATTTTTTGGGGGAGATATCCAAGAGGGAGCCCATGTCCGAGCCCGTTAACATATTCAGTCAAACACACCTTAACTCAAAAGCTAAACTAATGAGTTATGAGCCAACTTGGATATATTAAGTGCTCGACACCACATTAATTCTCCAATGTGGCACTCTTCTAACACAACTCACACGTGCACATCCTAACAAAGAATACAATAAGAAGAATAAGGGAAAAAACCACTAAAAACCCCAAAATATGCTCATAAAGACACAATTACCCTAATTTTTTTTTTGTGACACAAAAAACCCCAAACTATGCTCCAGTGACAGATCTACCCTACGTCCAAACTCTGTTTACATATGTCGTTATAATGCTGATGTGGAAAAAAGGAAAATAAAAAAAAATGCAGTGTTCATCGTCTTCTCCACTTTTTGCAAGTACTGTTCATGAACGTCCCAAAGTCCTTCACGACTCTGACCACACATTCCGCCACTTCCGTGACACAACCTCCGCAACCCCATCGAGTGCCGCGGCTACATATGCAACAATCTCCTCCTTCACCGTGGAGACCCTCGCCACCTTCAAGAAGCTGCAAGTCCCCATTCCCACGAACAACAGGGCCGATGCGCAGTCGCAGACCCTCTCTACCTGCTCCTTCCAACTTTTGCGCCTCAAATCCAAGCCAACCAGGATCTTCTTCTTGAAGAACTGCTTCCCCAGCAACCTCGGCAACATGCCGACCTTCATTTTCTTGATAAAACCCAGCGTTTCTTTCGATCAAATCCGTCCTCCAAAATCGACACACTCCTCAGAGAACCTCAAAGAATTTACCCATGAAAGATCAAACAAAGATAACCCATGTCTTGATGGCAAAGTGCTTCAGCTTTGCAACGACATTTGATCGATGATTGCGCTTCTCCTTCTCCCGGTCGGCCTGAAATCGACCACCGCCGACCTCCGTGGCACGGACATGCACTGTTGGGTCCACAAGACGTACAAGCCCGACAACCCAACTTGCTCCTCGTGCACGGTCTCGGCGCCAACGCGACGTGTCAGTTCAACGGGCTCATCTAGTGCTTCATCGCGAGATTCAATGTGTATGCGCCTGATCTCTTGTTCTTCGGTGAATCCTACACGACTCGGCCCGAGCGGATCGAGTGCACAAATCGCACAGCTTCCTCTTTGCCTCGAAGGGGCGTAGTTGGTCCTCAGCTTGGACAATGTGAGGACCTTCGCGCCGGGAATGCCCTCCCTCCTGATCTTCTTCTACGCGGAGTCCTCGGTGAGGCCCGACTTAGGCCGGTCGTCCATGATGAGCCGTACCACGCAAAGCAGTGGAGAAGATGATGAACAATGCATTTTTTTATATATATTTTAATTTTTCTTTTTTTCCACATCAACATTCTAACGGCGAATGTAAACAGAGTTTGGACGTAGGGTAGATCTGTCACTAGAGCATAGTTTGAGATTTTTTGCGTCGTACAATTTTTTTTAGGGTAAATGTGTCACTATGAGCATAGTTTGGGGTTTTTGGTGATTTTTTCCCGAAGAATAAAGGGTTACAAATACATTTAGTTCGCGAGCAAGCTGTTGAACCGAAAGCAAATTATGCTTAAAAGATGGGGCACATAAGACATTAATGAGGGTGAGACGAGGATGAAGAAGGACAGAACCCGCCATGGTAGTGGGAATCGTACGACCATCTGGGACACTAATGAATGTAGAAGGCGGGGCATGAACATGGGTAAGTAAATGAGGGAGGTAAGTAACATGATCAGTTGCCCCCGTGTCAAGGATCTAAATAGAGGAATCATGTACTGCAGAGGAAAGGCAGAGAGAAATACCTGTGACGTTAGCTGCTGGCTGTATATTTACCTCATTGATCAAGCGAAGAAGTTGCCGATACTGTTCGGTAGTGAATGAGTTCACCACAGGAGTGGACGAGGACATGGTGGATGACAATACAGGCGCGGTTACGGTGTCCTGACATGGTTGAGGACGTCGAGCAGTTTGATAATGAGGAAGATAGTCGTTGAGTTTGTAACAGACATCTCAAGTGTGACCAACAATATGGCAATAAGTGCATCGTTCTTTATAACGTTGACGCTGCTCAGTGGAACGTGGTCTGGTGGCTGCATTAATAGATCTAGCAGAAGCGTCACCCAAGGTGGGCATGGTGAGTAAGGCAGATCCTTCGATCATGGCATTGGGTGATTGAAGAAGACATTGTGATTCATCGCGAAGGATGAGAGAATAGGCACGACCCAAAGAGGGAAGAGGATCCTAAAGCAGGATCTGACTCCGTATTGGTGCATATATATCATTCAAGCCCATTAAGAATTGCATCAATTGGCGATTTTGGTAATGAGTGGAAAAAATATTAGAAGCGCCACAGGTACAAGAAGGTATAGACATCAAAGTACCCAGCTCATCCGAGCAAGCCTTCATCAAGGCATTGAGATATTTGGCGACCGAGTCATTGTTTTGTTGCAAAGTGGTCATGACACGCTTGAGTGAAAAAATACGTGGGCCGTTTGAAGGAGAGAAACGATCATGAAGGTCCTTCCAAACGGCAACAGCGGATCAACATAGAGGACAGAAGCAACGAGATTATGATGGATGGAGTTGAGGAGCCAAGATAGGACCATGTTGTTAACACGGTTCTAAGCTTCGTAACTTGATTCGGTAGTGGCTGGTCTGGGAATAGTGTCTTCGACAAATCCCATTTTGTTCTTGGCAAAAAGAGCCATGATCATGGTGCGGCGCCAAGTGGTGTAATTGTCACCAGTAAAAGGATGGCTAGCAAGATTCGTCCCCGGATTATCTGAGGGATGTAAGAAAAAAGGATTGGCAAGGTTGTCGGTAGAGACGACAGAGCTTGAAACATCGGATGTAAGAGTTGAATTGGTAGAACTCATGTTTACAAAAAATGATGGAGATGGAAAAACGGAGAATTAAAAAATATGCTCTGATACCATGTGAAAAAGTATAATAGGATGATTCTTATTAAAACTTGAAATGGGTATATATACACAAATGCTATAGAGACTTGCTCCAATTAATGGAGAGATTTTCTCCACTGATACAACTAATCAATCTACTAAGACTAATTGATACTCCTAATTGATGGAGAGATTTTCTCCACTAATGATACATCAAATCAATCTATTAAACTAATTGATCTCCTAATCGATGAATTTTCTCCACTAATCGATCTTTTCCTATAATGAAAGATACACAAAACTATTATACAATCAATAAGGAGGTTGCTAATGATGTTCACTCATTTAGGAAACGAGCAAGAAAGCGGTAAAAATCGCAGAGAGCTTTGTATCATTAGATTGATAATTGGTACTTATCCGAACTCTATCATGTATATGAACTTCACCAAGTCAAAAAGAATATTGACTCTGAAAATATAGTTGCCCTTTAGGACATGAATTTATGCCCATCTGGGTCATTTTTCAGGAAAGCAATACAGCTTTTATCGGTTATTCACATAATAATCATCAATCGGAAGCATTCTTGCTGGAAGAGTCAAATAAAGACAACCAATCATAGTACACACAATATCCACTTATAGATCACTAAACTAATGAGCAAACGGCGCTAAATCAATGGCATGACCCATTTAGGCTCGACACAAATTACTGCACCAACAATAACAATAGTTTCGAGACTGACTTTTGATGAAACAAGTGAACTCCAAGCATTGTTTTGCTTAATTAGTTTTAATCGTGCACCATGGAAAATATCAATGAAAAAAGCTGTTTCATTCCCATATTTCAAATACTTCCGAAATCCATAAGCATTCCAAATAGCATACCCTACTTGAGCGCCTTCTGAAGCACTTCATTCATCCAAAAGAGAAGGCAAGTGAAAATCTTTTCTGTAGAGTAATTAAGGTTAATTACATATATATTTTAAACATAATGAGAAACTAGCTCTTCCACAAAGCAATATGCTGGGATTATCAGTGAGATGGACCAACATCTCCAACTTTCTCCTCGCAAGCACAAATTCCCCTGTCATATTGGCGTAACTGTAAAGATCAACGGTGAACAAGACCCGCCATTTTTCTCATTTAAAAGAAGGCGCATGAGAAGTCCGTAAATCACCACAAAGTAGGTGGTTGACCAGTTACTAAATGTTAGCACCTTATTTAGAACTCGATTTTCAAAGGAAGTTACTAGTTTTGTGGCCCTGGAGAAGCAAATGCAGTAGTTGGGATTTGTAGAGACAACACCCATCAAACTAGCAGCAAACTCGATTCAAGCATGCTGAACTCAAGCAGCAAGAATATGCGCATAAATTACCAACAGGAATACAAAAGAGTGATGACAGAGGGTGCCCAGTTCTACCCTTCTTGACCCAAGATACAGCTTTCCAGATTATCAAACAGTCAAGATGATCATCTTTCCCTAGCTCTTCATCTCTATGGGAGAATTCATCAGAGTTTCAGACGAATTAAAAACCCCAGATATTTCAACTGATCGAAATCAATATAGTATACCAATTGGAAAAAGAACAGAAAACTACAGTTGCCCAATACAATGCTTAGAAGAACACCCAAATCCCGGTGGTCTTTTGAAGGAACAAACAAAACGTTGCACAACCTGTAATTGCATCAAGAACTCCACACCCTTTAGCCAAGCGAACAAAACTTGAGTTCCGAAACATGAAATTTAAAATTCGAGACATTCTCAAGACAAGCGCCAAGAAAATGACAAATAGAGAGAGAGAGAGAGAGAGAGAGAGAGAGTCGATCTTGGACCATGGAGTGATGCTTCCGATAGATGGGAAGTCACCATCTTCCTCACTGCGCTCCATCTCTCTCTATCACACATACACACACACACTAAGGTTTTAGGTTTTCAAACATTGCCCACTTCAGCTGCTCTTAATTCACGAATTGCTCGAAAGAAAGCAAGAAAGAAAGAATTTTGTCGAGGAGAAAGGTTAAGATTTGCAATGAGCATGACTATAAGCAGCTGCAAGAACCGAAGTGAACTGAAATGAAGAAAGCAAAATGGACTCTCCCACTCCATCAGACTAGACGCTGAGAACGAAATGGATTTAACGAGCCAGTCTGACGAGCGAAACATCACGTGGCAACCAAAGTACATAACGTCCAATAAGAATTCGAAGATTTATCTTTTCATTTTGCCTCTCAAAATGCAAATATCCCGATTACAATATCTATCATTTTCCCCTCTTCTTTTTTTTCGGGTCGATATCTCTTTTCCCATTGATATATTGGGATCGGAGGAAAAAAGGTTACAAAAGTTACAAAATTTTGTTGAACCCTAGTTCAAAACGCGATTAGCGCTCTTGACCCAGATGCGACGACTCGGGCCGATCAACAATAACAATTGGCACCATCAAGATGGTTGCCTTAGTGATTAGGGCCGTCTATCTTCTGCATGATCGTGAGCTGGATTCATAAAGGGAGAAATTTTTTAGTACAATTAGCTGATTAGATAGCTCATCCTCAAGGAAAAATACCTTTTTGTGACATTCATGATGTAATCCCGATTAATTAATTAATTGAATGGTTAATATCATCAATCTTTGACGAGCACATCTTGTCACGAATGAATACTTTCCGTATGTTTTAGTGAATGGTCAAGACATATAACGATACTATGAGGAAAACAACAATAATTGAAGGCCCGTCTTACCATGTTGTGATGAAAATGCAATAACCAAAGAAGTTATGAGCTCGACACGACTGACACAAATGATATTGAACTTGTTTTTGCTAACACCACAAATGATGACATTTCTTAGAAACGAAAAGTAAAGTGCAGTTGATTCTAAATAAGAATCAGAAGTCAATTGATTTGTCAGTGCCCTCGTTTCGCGTCTATTTCATAAATTCAACGTTAAAAAGGCGTTAAATATAATATTTGCCAATCTCACATTAGCTACTAAGCATCTTCTTGGAAGAAGTAGATCAAGGAGGGATGCTAGTCAGTGAAAAAACATACATTTCTCAGTGCGCCAGAATGGATATTATTAAGAAATTAGTCAGCCGCACAGACAACAAGGATTATGATACTGCCCATTGAGATCTCTGTAAGGTGTTAATTCATAAAATGAAGCTATATCATCAATTATTTGTTCTGCTCCGTCGATGTCTGCCGAATTCATTAGGACCACATACCAAAAAGCATAACCCTACTAATACACCAATATATTAAAGAACGACACTTTAATACTTACTGACATGTAGGGAATTTTACGTGCAGTCTATGAAAAGCATAATTTAAGGGCCAATTTGGTATTCTTATTACCATTTTTTTTTTGTAACCGAGGCGTCTGAGCCAGTTTGTACGCACCTCGACTATTCATCGAGGGAGATTAGCATAGCAACCCACCGCCTTGGCCCTCCATTTAAGTCACATGTGCTCAGTTGGGGAATCGAACCTCGGACCAATGCACCTAATCACACAATCTTAAGTGCGCCCTAATCAATTGAGCTACCCATGGGTGGGAAAAAGAAAAGTTGGATTTCTTTTAATTTACTATTACATGTTCACAAACGAAGAAAAGATACAGGACATACAAGAGGAAAAAAAAAAGAGAAATCCAGTAGAAATTTCTGACTGGGGGAACTTGATATAAGAGAAAATTCTAATCCGAACTTGGCGTAGACATACCGCGATTTGATCATTCGATCTGGCGAAATTTTGTGTGCAATAAATAAATTTCAAGTTTCTAGATGCATTGAATGCTCATGCAATTGATGTGAGAAAAACTTCAAATTTCACTCATATCGTAATATTCACGCATTTTTATAGTCATAAGGGGAAAAAACTATCAAATTAGGGCCCAAAAGTAGGGGTGAGCATGGTTCCAAGGTAGAACCTGGAACCTGTAGAACCGGACCGGTAGGAACCGATTGGTTCCAGGTTCTAAGGTAAGAGGGTAGGTTCCAGGTTCCAAAAATTTGGGAACCTACTTTGACGGGTAGGTTCCAGGTTCCAAGTAGGTGGAACCTGGAACCTGGAACCTGAAGCAATCTTTTATATTATTTTTTAGTCTATGTCATCACGTCATTATGAGGGATTTCATAAGGACGATAATGAGTATGTAATTTGAAACTACTTTATCATCGAGTTTTTTACTCTATTATTGTTTTATACTTTTCGTGTATATATGTATGAGTTATAGTTAATAGATTTTAGTAGTAGATGGTGGTCATTAGAGGTAATTATTCGCATTGATCGTTCAATCAATAATATATGTGGAACCTGGATAGAACCTGAAACCGCTCACCCCTACTTTCTTCTATTTTGGTGCAAATGGAGTTTTATTGATAGGTTTTAGGGTACCTTGGAACCGGATCCAGAACCTGTGACAGGGTAGGTTCCAGGTTCCAGAGTATAGAGGGTAGGTTCTAGGTTCCAAAAATTGAGGAACCTGTAGTAGCGGGTAGGTTCCAGGTTCTGGGTGGAACCTACCCAGAACCTGGAACCGCTCACCCCTACCCAAAAGTGGGAAAGTGAGGCGAGGCTGTATTTTTTGTTTTTGCTTAATTAAATTCATCTAACTTAAAGCCCCATGGGTTCGGTCCACGTCTCAAAAGTCGCAAAGATAAATGAAGTTAAGAGTTGTGCATGGGAGCAAGCCTCTGAAGGGATCCTTGTTGATCCAACGGCTGTGATCTTCTCAGATCATACCTAATGTGGTTTTTTTTTCTCTTTAATCAGAACCATATTTTCTTCTTGGACTATGATAATGATATGGCCCTAACCAATAAATTGGTCCGTCGATTATTAGTCGTATATTGTGTCCATAACATAGTCAAGCCTAGGAATCCTCTGTGCGATTCTAAATTACACCAACCCTAAGGGGAAAACGAACAAAGATTCATGAGGTACAACGGCTGACAAGCTATGGCTTCGTTATCATCGACTTTCCAGGAATTAAAAGTGTCCTTTCATTAGCCAAGATCAAAGATAAGAGGAACTGCAAGAACACAACTTAAGCGATAAAAAATCCAGACAAGATCCACCACTTTTTGCCTCACCGCCATGTCCATAATCTCACGCCCAACCTGTCCACGCGGGTGTTCTTGTCCATCAGCGTGGCGTTTACCCACATCTCCAAGTGCTCATGTGTCGCGTGAAGTTCTAGCCCACTACCCAAGCCGAGTATCCGGGTTCCCTCACTGACTCGGCAAGCAAGGTCATGGAATCGCTCGTTCTTTCGAGGCAACCGTTTAAAGAGAAAAAGTGGATCATTAATATGAGTTAAATAAATCAATTTAGATCGGACTATTTTCGAGTGACCGAGCCTACCTGTTTAAGTTTCATAGGATGCCCTTGGTGAACTGTAATCCTACAGTATCAAATAATGGGTAAAATTGTATTTCCAAATAAAGATCGTGATTTTTTTTCTTAAATCTATAACACTACCCAAACAAAATTCAAATCGTTTTGATTCTCGGTGAGTTAAAATCTTTCTTATTTCATGTAATCTAACCAAATCTTGGAACACATCTGTCTGCTCTTCTATTTAATATTCTAGTTACCAAGTTTGGTATTGAAAGAAGAGGAAATCACTTCACCTTGTGGGCAGAATCGGTGTATAACTTTGTTTAGACATATTCCTTCTTTTACTTTTCTTTCAATTTCCTTCATTCTTTAAACTATATAGTGGTAGTAGCAGCAATAATAAAACAATAATGCATCGAGGTGGTATATATCGAGTCAATCCATCTATGTGCATGAAAATCCCGATGTTCATACCAAATCGCCGTACACATCAGGAAACTTAATTTCAATGATCTACTAAATCCATCTTGTCTATATATATAGACACACACACATACACACACTTTGCGACTACATATATGTGCATGTACTTGGACTCACTACATTACAATCACTAAGAGCCCTTGGAGATTCAAAGTTGCTTCAATGGATTCCGAGAGTAGGGAATCGGATAAGAAGAGCCATGAATATGATGATAAGGACCTTGAGGAGAACCAAGGCAATTGGAAGAGACGTGGAGAGCGAGATAAGAAGCGGAAGCAAAAGCCAAGTGAGAATACAGGCTTTGTGGTGAAATTTATAAAGGAACTGGAGAAGCAGAGGCAAGAGCAACCGAAACAGAAGAATAAAAATCAAGGTTCTTCCGCGGCAAGTCAAAAAGGATCTCAAGGGGGGTCGAGCGGGGCGACGGCGGACTGATTTCTGTTTGCGTTCTCTCGATCTTTGTGCTTACAAAAAGAGTTCTTCGAATTTAGGGTTCGGATTCAGACCAAGCGGTGATTATGTCTTCTGTTAGTTAGTAGATGCTTCTTCTTTAATATTGAGCATTTGTGATTTTCTTTGCGTTTGTCCTTGATCGGTTTGATTGGGGCGACTGTCATCCCCTTTGGTTAATATCACGAAAAAATTCAAATTAATTTTTTGACTACAAAAAATTCCAAACTGATAAATTTGACCCAATTAATTTCACATGGGGTAACCGCCTAACCAGAGGATAGAAATCTCAAACTCATATGCAGCCAACTGTCACATGTCATAGCAATTTGATGGTAAATAAAACTAAGATAGGTAAATTTATCTTGTCACAGTGCACCGGTTTGAAATTTTTGGTGGTCATTAATTTAGTCTTGAGACAAAAATGTAACCAGTTTGTGGTTTTTTATTAACCCTTAAATCCAACCCGAGCTAGCATCCAACCAACAAAAATATCACCTACCTATTATTTGTGAGAATCATCCTCTAAGCGTTGGATAGTGGACTAGTCTATAGCTTTCTTCCATGCATGTTAAGTCAGGATAAACGTTGTTCTTTACATAGTTTTTAGATATAAGTGACTCAATCGAGTTTTTAGGGAGAAAGTTGAACACCCATCTAAGTTTATCGATTGTATAAACTATGCAAAAATTACCAAAAAATTATAAGTCTAGTACAATTGTGCCGACTTAGTCTAAACATACTTTTTATCAATTAAGTCCTAATTTTTTTTATACATCTGTGTCAATTCTATTCATTTTGCCAACGGACGCTGACGTTGATAAGTTTTAATATTTTTTTTTTTTTACTTTCCCTTGTGGCCGATGAGGGTTGCCGGAGCTCGTTGGAAACTGGGCAAGATCCGTGAAGCCCTCACTGGTGGCTGGTCAAGGCCATCGGCAGCCGCGGTGAAGGCGGCCACGTTCTTGCCTTTATTATGCTTTGGCAGACTCAATAAGAAAAAATTATCGAAAATGTTATAAACCTATTGCGATTGTGCCAATTAGAAAAACTTCCAGACCTAGTTTAAATCAGAAGAGAAAAGCTCCCAAACGGGAGAAAAGAAAAGAAAAAGTAGAGAATCAAAACAGCTTAAGAAAAAGTGGGAGGGGAGGGAGAAATCTAGCTCAAACTCTCCCCTGCATGGAGGTTAAAGAGGAAAGTGTACGAACAAAAGAGAGAGAGAGAGAGGAGAGAGAAAAGCAAGGGCCGGCTGTAATTGATTTAACTTAGCACTACGTTTTTGTTTTAAAAGTTTAATTTAAGGATGTCACCTAGGGAATTTTTACGTGACATGTAGGTAATTTTAGGTGCTGTCCATGGAAAGAGTAATTTAAGGGTCTATTTGGTATTCTTATTACCATTTCTTTTACATCTTCTCTAATAAAAAGAAAAGCTAGATTTCTTTTAATTTTACTATTCCATGTTCGCAAACAAAGAAAAGATTCCACGGGAAGAGGAAAAAAATGACAAGAAAAAGTTCGATTGCGTCTCCAGGATTTATCAGTTTCATTCAGTTTTGAAATTTAAAGAACTAAACATGTTTATGATCGCTACATTCCTTACAAATTATCCAGTAGAAATTTCTGAATGGGGGAACTTGATCTAAGGGAAAAATTTAATCCGAACTTGGGTTGACATACCGCGATTTGATCACTCCATCTGGCGAAATTTTGGGTGCAATAAATAAATTTCAAGTTTCTAGATGCATTGAATGCTCATGATTTTTTTCTTAAATCTATAACACTACCCAAACAAAATTCAAATCTTTTTTATAATCGGTGAGTTAAAATCTTTCTTATTTCATGTAATCTAACCAAATCTTGGAACACATCTGTCTACTCTTCTATTTAATATTTTAGTTACCAAGTTTGGTATTGAAAGAAGAGGAAATCACTTCACCTGGTGGGCAGAATCGGTATATAACTTTGTTTAGGCATATTCCTTCTTTTACTTTTCTTTCAATTTCCTTCATTCTTTAAACTATATAGTGGTAGTAGCAGCAATAAAAAAATAATAATAATGTATCGGGGTGGTATATATCGAGTCAATCCATCTATGTGCATGAAAATCCCAATGTTCATACGAATCGCCATACACATCAGGAAACTTAATTTCAATGATCTACTAAATCCATCTTGTCTATATATATATAATTTTGCGACTACATATATGTGTATGTACTTAGACTCACTGCATTACAATCACTAAGAGCCATGGTGATTCGAAGTTGCTTCATTGGATTCCGAAAGTGGGGAATCGGATAAGAAGAGCCAGGAATATGATGATGAGTACCCAGGCAATTGGGAGAGATTTGTAGAGCGATTGAAGAAGATGAACATTCTGTCGGATGAACATTCTTCCATGGAGTTTTTTGAGAGAGTTTTTCTGGAGGTTGGAGAGGACGATGAACATTCTGTCGGATGGCTAAAGAGCCTAATTCCTCTCTCTCTTTTTCTTAGAATAGGAAAGAAACTTAAGTGATTCCAATCAATATTGGAATTATGGCAACTAGCCAATTTAGCCCTTAATGGGTGTTAATTTTCAACATCTCTCACTCGCCCACAAAGGGCTAAACGTCTCTCTTTCTCTTCTCACTGTTAAGTTCATATGGGCAAATAATCCGTGCGACCAGCATACTATGAGAGCTCGTTGCCATACATCCGTTGGGAGTATACAGCAGCTCAAAATGGGCACATAACCTCAGCTCGTTGCCATACATCCGTTGGAAGTATATAGCAGCTCAAAATGGGCACATAACCTCAGAGTAGATGCAGTATGCAGTACTGTAGATCAATCGGTCACATTTACATCACATTTCTCTTGATCTCTTTGAAGTTAAATACAATACATTATATTCACAATCATAATTAAACTCATATAATCACAATTGGTCGACCTATGAATACAAAGATTGAATCTGACATCAAGATAAATTGATCTTCCTCTTCCCTTAGATCTCTCAATCTCAGTTTAGCTCGCTTTTCTAGAAATGTCCCATTAGATCGAATCAATATCATGACCATAGGCAACATCCTAAGATAGCGAACACCGAAAAGAAATCTTGAGAATAAGTAAGAGTCGTGAGGGGACTAAATTTGAGGAACTCTTATCCTCAAGAGTCTCACACGGCCACAGAGTTGAGATCTAAACTCTTGCCAACTCTTCTTGGTCGTCTAATGCATACGCAATATGAAGTACGTATTACGGTATTCTCTCCTTTCCCATGGAGCGTATGTCTTTCCTTTTTAATACCGTACATATGATAGCTCAAACATACTCAATGTCTAGCTTGAGTTCACAAATCTACTCTCTTTAATAAAATCTTTCAGAACTCAGCATTAAGACAGATAAAGTGAAATATGTTGGTTATTTTACTTGCGGGTATAATAAATATTATGGCATCATCTTAACACTATAGTTAAGGCGACATCTATATTTTAAGCTCGAGCTCTCAATTATAACCTAGATAATGAGCTTAAAATTGTCTCATCTCTATTTATCACATAGTAAATAGAGGCGATTACCCGTGTAAGTGGACTAATCTCTATCTGTCTGACATACCTTCTTAACATAATGCATCAAACATTAATATGCACAAATGTTATACAAACTCATAGACATCAATAATGATAACAAATATCATTAACTGTGAACTTTGGAAAAATCTAGTACTCCCACTTTTACGCACTTCTAGAGATTTCAATATAAGAAACTAATCTTTTTGCCAACACATGACTGTGAAGCAATATCTCTAGGTACTCACTTCACAGAAAAGCTACTATCATTCTGTGCATGTATGTGTACTGTATGTTCACATCTTTTCTTACAACCTTGTCTTTCACAAAAGACATATTGCATGTCTATTTGCTTGGTCTGGCAATGGATCCTTAGTGCAAACTCTTGTTGCTAGGCTATCACAATCAACTAATAATTGTACATGCAGCATCCTTAGCAACACATCATTGATCCAAGCATCTCTTAAACCAAATATTATCTTGTACTGCTGTTGATAACACCACGAGATCATCTTTCATCGTGGATAAGGCTATACATGTTTGCTTAACACCACGAGATCAATTTCCATCGAGGATAAAGCTATGCACCTTTGCTTCTTACTACTCCAAGATATTGTGATACTGCACAATAAGAATACAAGTCCAGAGGTAGATTTTTTCTCGTCTTAACCTCTTCCTCAGTCAATATCAGTATAGCCTTCAAGGTGCAGATCTCTACCTTGAACTTAGCAGAAAAACTTGGTAGTACTTTTCAAATATCTCAGAGAATTCTCTTTATGGCAATCCAATATGCTTGACCTGGATTATATTGGTACATATGCCATTCCAACCACATAACAAATATTAGGTCTTATACACATCATAGTGTACTTCAAGCATTCAAGCACTAACATATGGAACATTTTTCATTCTGCATTTGCTTGTAGAGTCTCAAGACATATTTCGCGGATCAGAAACGAATCCTTTGACATTTGCCTAACCATTCCCATTGGATAGAGAGATACCAGGAATCTCTCTAGGCCAAAACTAGGTTGGCATAGGTATAACACCACCCAGCAAATAAGCCACACATGCAATAGAAGTATGTTCGGGTTTACAGTCTTGCATACAAAATCATTCGATGACTTTATCCATATAAGTCTCTTGTGAAAGAGACCACAATCTCTTTGAACGATTTCTTGAAATCTTAATTTCAAGAATATTTGTAGCTTCACCCATATCTTCTTATTTTAGAACTGGAACATAACCAATTCTTGACTGTATTAACAAACTCTATATTACTCCAAGCAATTAGTATATCATTAACATATAATGATAAGATCACATATTGATCTTAGGATCATTTGATATATACGCAATAATTTTCATCAATCATTACAAAATCATATACCACTAAGGCATTACAAGAAAGTATATACCAATATCTCAAAGACTGCTTAAGGCTATATATCGATCTCAAAAGTCAACATACTTTTTGTTCTTGGCCAATTATAACAAACCCAACGGGTTTATAATTCAAGATCCATACTAATCACTATTGCCGAAATAATGTGAATTGAGGTAGATCTCACCACAGGAGAGCAAACATCTTCCCAATCAATTACTTCTAATTGATTATATCATTTCACCACAAGGCGAGCCTTATATCTCTCAATCAAGCCATTAGCTTTACGCTTTAATTTTGAGAACACACTTGTTCTCAATGGCTTTATGTCCATTCGGAAGATCAACTAGTTCCCAGTTTTTCCTTAAATCGGAACACACTTGGTTTGATCTCATTGACTCCATCTTTTTTTCTATTGCCTATATCCATTTTTCCTTATCAGGGCAAGTCAGAGTCTCATTTACATTCCTTGTCTCATCCTCTTCTTATGGAGCAACCATGAAAGTTTGTCATTCAATGTCTAAACGTCGACAAATCGACGGAGAACACTTTTACGACTTGTTCGCTAAATTGATTATTGTACATTTAGTACATCAAGCTCCATTACGCTCCCACTTGGCAACTTATTCGCCGTATTGAAGATTGTACACTTAGTACATCATTCTCCATTACACTCCCACTCAGATTGAACAACAACAACATCTCGTTCATGTCAAGCAGTTGCAATTGAGAAGATCGTACACTCAGTACATCATTATACATTATGCTCCCACTCGGATAAGATAATAACGACATCTTCTTCACATCAAGTGGTTGCAATTGAGACTCGTTTGAAACAAATTCCCCACTTCTCACATTGCCCCCACTTGGATAGATGCCCCAATAATATCATTATCACTATCCAAGATCTTAAATGGAGAATAGTCTTCACTTGTTTCACCCTTTTTCAAAAATTCATTCACTAAGATTGTGACATCTCGTGATTCAAATTCAGTTACACTTTCTTGCTCACTGTCGCGACCCTCTCAAGGTTCGCCATGTGATGCTCTCGAGGGCTAATGGGTCGTCCTGTCTGGTCGGACGCGGGCCTCTCCCAAGGCCCATTACCCAAATCGCAACGGAGATATGCATAGTCGACCTTCAGTGTGGTCATGGTGGCATGTGCAACTTGTGCATGCATTTGGAGTCGCCACCGGTCTTTCTTGGAGGGTAGACCGGAAACCTTACTGACCGCTTGGGAGAGGTCGATCAGTTTTGCGGAACCAGAGATTTTGGGTTCGGGGACTTGGTTACGCCGGTGTCATTACCAACGCCCTTTCGGTACGTAACGCGAGTGATTTTCCTAACTAAGAATTCATGCAGGCGCAATTTTGGGTGAGGTATGTTGGATTCAGGTTTTCATGCAGATTGGAAGACTAGTCCTATCAATCACAATCAATTTAATGAAGGCATGAATCAAGCGCGTAAATAGATCATGTCAATGCACATCAATTCAAATCAAAGGCCTCCAAGTATAGCCGTAAAGGCTAAGGGAAAGTGTGATTTAAGATCCGGGGCAAAATGGGAAGATTTGAGGATGATTAGCCCGAAGGGCAAAATCGTCATTTCTGGAAGGTTTGGATACCGAATTACCCAAAATATTCCATGGCCAGTTGATCGTGGCCATTTCCCGTTTTTGAGAGTTTTTTGGAATTTTCTTCAATTTTTGGAAGACGATTCGCCCAAAGGGCGAAATCGTCATTTTTCAAAGGAATCGGGGTCAAGACACCCGAAATGAGTCTTGGCCAGTTGTTTGTGGCCATTTCCTTTTTTTTTGGGATTTTTTGGAATTTTTGTGAATTTTTTTTGGACGGTTTGCCGAAAGGGAAAAACCGTCATTTTTGAAAAGATCGAGGGTCAAAAGACCCGGAACAGGTCGTGACCAGTCATTCGTAGCCATTTCCTATTTTTTAGAATTTTTCTGAAATTTTCCAATTTTTTTGAATTTTTTTATGGTTTTCTATTTTTTTATTGAATTTTTGAATTATATATTTTTTATATATTTTTTTGAATTTTTAATATTTAAAAAAAAAATTAGGGCCGGGTCTGACCCGGTCCGCGCCTCTCGGACGCCCGGCCCGACCCGACCCTAGGGGTCGAAACCGGCCTAAAGCGACACCGCTTTGATTTTTTTAAAGATTTTTTTTAACATTTTTATCATTTTTAAAATTTTATCCGAAAATCCCCACGATCGAACGGTCCACGCCTCGCCACGTGGCTACCTTCGGTGCGTCCGATCTTGAAATAGATCGGACGTCCCACAGAGTGCCACTTGGCACAGTCTCGGTCGTCGGATCGGAACCGATTTTTTTTTTATAATTTCCGAAAGATTATCCACATCGGACGGTGTATATTGGGCCACGTGGTCTCTTCTGAGGCGTCCGATCTTGGACAAGATCGGACGATCCTCAGAGGGCCACTTGGCACAATATCATCCTTTAGATCAAAATATTTTTATTATTTTCGAAAATTATTTATTAATTCTGAAAATATGCCACACAACCGTCCGATCTGGGTTTTATTTATCTCGGCCCAGTCCCACACGCTGACGTGGCTGCCACGTCATCGTTGACCGGTCAAAGGGAGACCCCCTTTGCCGGATAAGACGATCGCCGGTGCCTCGCCGGAGCTTCGATTCCGACGTAAAAACGTCGGGGATCGAAGCTGGATCTTGACACCAAACGACCCCTCAGCCATCCCAAATCAACATACATCAAAGACATGGCGAAAATGGCACCGTAAAAGGGGCGAACCGGACCTCCACAGTCCCGGCGCCGGCGAAGCATTTGCAGATTTTTTTTTTTTTTTTGCTCGGTTTCAGCCATTCAACGAGTATCCATGGCGGGTCAGGAAGCTTACCTGAAGACGCCCAGTCCTCGGCAACAGCTCGAAGTCCTCCGTTGGGGTCCCGTCCGAACTATGACCGGCGAGGTTCCGAGTCTGGTTTTTCATCGCATTTTAATGCAAAATAAAAGGCAAGCCGAGCGCAGTGACGTGTATAATGAAGCTTTAGAGCAAGATTCGCAACAAAGAAGGCTCGGGACGACTTGGCCGAGACCCCGAAAATATAACATTTACTTAGGCATTTCGTCGAACGGGTTGCGTGCACACTAGAAATGGAGGTCGGGGAAGGAAAACCGACCTGGTTTGGGCTTGCCGACGGCGACCTTGGCTTCGGTGATGATTAGTCTCTCGTTTTGAAGCTCGGGGATGGTCCTGCAGCCTACGGTTTTGCTCCAACTTGCCCCAACTCCTCTCTCTCCTCTCTCGGCTGAGCTCTGCCTTTTCTCTCTCTCTCGCCCTCCTTTTTTTTTTGTCCTGAGGCCGAGCGGTTTCGGTGGCCGCCAGCCGTTAATGGAGGATGACCCCTCCACTCCTCATTGTCGTCCACCAATCGCTCGACCGGCCGGCCCCTCCCCCTTTTCTTTTTTTTCTTTGTTTGTATGATTTCTGCTCAATCGATGGCCTAAACGATCAAATTAGCCAGAATTGAAGCCGCCAATGGATTCAGCATGATGAAAAATATAGGGTAGAGGTGTTTTATTTTGGTGGGTATGCCCGTGTGAAATTTAATTTCAAGATTTGTGAAACCGGGGACTAAATTGAAAGAAATTTGTGCCATTAAGCCTTTTTGGTTAAAATTGATCAAATTGGAGGGAAAATTGACCCAATTGCACTGCAAAGCTTTAGAATACAATGTCATAGCTTATTAAAAGTGATAATTAAAAATTAAAAGACTCGAAATGCATTTTTTTAGGCTCGGTTCGGGTTTACGTTTGTGAAGGAACATAGTGACCCAAGCCGAATTTTCAATATTTGAAATAACAAGCTTGAAGAGGGAATTAAAAAAAAATTATTGAATATTTTTTTGTATTTTTCTGACCACGAATGGCATTTTTCTGATTTTTTGGGTATTTTTATAATTAAATAAATTCAAAAAAATATTAAAAAATATCAAAAATATTTTTTGTTCAAAATTGATTCCTGAGGCTAGGCTAAGGCTTCCAAAGTTGATTTTGTGATTTCATGACCTTTTTTGATATTTTTAATTAATTTTAAAAATAAAAATCACAATAATAGATGGTCAAAAATCAGGTGTCAACACTCACCTATAATACATTCCCTTTCGAGTGCTCTCAGTGTCACATGAAGACACTCTTTTATGCCTCTAAGGCCTAATTCCCATACCAGTGGGAGAAACCGTATGTATAGGAAGCACACCAAGATCTGAGAAAACTCAAATCTCATTTTCAACATGTCCACAACTCACATGGAATGATAGTAACTAATTTAGAAGGCACATGGTTAAATATCTAGACAGCAATCATCAAAACTTCACCCCAAAAGGTGATAGGCAAATTAGCCTGTGTCATCATATACCTCACCATTCTCATTGAGACCTGTTTCTTCTCTCTGCGACTCCATTCTGTTGAGAAATCGCCGAAATAGTCAAGTGTCTTTCTATTCCTTTTTCATCACATAAATATCTGAACTGATCAGATAAATTTCCTCGACCTCGATTGGATTCCTTTTTTTTAATAATTTATTTTTTTAAAAGCTTAAAAAATTTCTCGAAGCAACTTATGCCTCAGATTTATGAGAAATCAAAAAATATATCCAAATCGAGCATAATCATCTATAATGTGATGAATTAAATGGCCCATGCCTTATTCTCACATATGTTGAATCACATGTCTCAATGGATCAATTGCAAAGGAAACTCAACTCTTGTTCCTTTTCCAAATGGTTTGCTCATTGTCTGTCCCTCTAGGCAATACTCACAAATGGGTAAATCGACTTTTTCAATATTGCCCTATAAGCCATCTTTAGCTTATTTAAATATTTTTCATTGGACCAATGTGACCCAGCCTAGCATGCCACATATTCACATCATCACAAAAGATGTAAATAGTGAATAACTTATATTCACATTATTGTACCCAACAATCGGTACAATGAAACCATTCAGAATCATAATAACTTGTTCCCAATGAAAAGTCATCACCACCGTTATGAAAATTCAAACTGAAATCAAGTTTAACCAAAATTATCACGGAAACTAAATTCCGTCCAGTTTTTGGAGCATATAACACAATATGTAGAAATAGCGTGCGACCACCGCGCATTTTCAATTGGCAGGTGCCAATCCTTTTAACTTCCACGCAGGAATTATTTTCCACATTTATCCACTTTGCTTCATGTCGAACTCGTTGAAATTCCACGAAGGTATTTCTATTTTTTTTTTTTGTTATATGATATGTGGCCTGTAAGTCTATAATCCATAAAGGATAAGATTCAGTTACAAAAAAAAAAAACTGAACTAGAGACTTAAGTAACACTCTCAAGTGCACAAAGCCTTTTTTTTTTCCGGTTCACCACAGTCATGAGCAAAGTGACCCTTATTGCCACATTAAAAAAAAATTCATTCTTGAGATGTTTTTCTTGAAAGGACATTTTTCTTTCTCATAACGGTTAAACTTTGATTTTTATTCTGAAGGATATGTTCCTTTAATCTTTCCACTTCTTGAACCCACCTTGAAGTTTAGGCCTAGAGCACGAAGCTTCATTTGATCTAGAAACGGCACTCTAGTTTAAGACAGCACATAGCGTCCTCAAAAGTCTTTACCCCTTTTTTGTGGATCAAATGGATTTTTATATGCACACAACTATGAAGTAAGGAACAAATTACTGCTTGCACTTGCTACTCATCAATCAAAAAGTGGTCAACATCATACAATTCACTTGTCATATGTGACATATGCCACAAAGGTCGTCTCATATTCTGCCCACGTGGCATTATATAAGTGTAAAAACTTATAGTGATCTGTTTCAACTTGGTAACCAATGTCTAACCAAACTTAGTGTTTAATGCCTCCCACTTGACTTTGGCATTTTCATAAATACTTGAACTCATGCGTAAAATCATTTTTCATGCTACTTAGCAATATATGCGAGCAATTGAGTTCATTCTTTTTCCGTACAGCAAATGTCGGTTGTGCAGTATTCTCATCCTCAGGTGTTTCCATAACTAGGTTAAGAGCTTCAAATGCTTCTTGCTCTTCATAGCACAAACTGGATTTTCATAGTCTAGTTTTCATAATTTTTGCCATCCAATTTCTCCTTTGTTTCGCTAAGCGCGTAACCGTTGTATCTGAACACGAAGTTCTATAGACATACATTCACGAACCATTGATGCCTAACATTTATGCATCTATTTTACACTAACTAATTATATTAATGAATAATTTCACATAAGGCCTCAGATTCAAAAGTTCACTATGTTCCCAATCATCGTCCAAGAATCTTTGCTTAAAATTACCATTAACATAATCATTTATGTAAAATCGAGTTCACTAAAGTTACTAAAACTTTCTAGAACTCCCCACTTGAATAAAGATCATAAATCATATAATGATCTCTATATTTTGTAATCATAACATGTCATAACATGATTTGAACTACACATTGTTGTTCTTGGCTAGGCTATACACCTAGAGGGGGTGAATAGGTGTATTAATCGAATTTCGAAGAATAGTGCGGAATTGATAAAATAATCGAAATCAGGATAACACAAGTGGTAGCAAAGTACTGTAGAGCTCCTGCCAAATAATTAATAGATGCAGTTAATAGAGGTAGAAGGAGTAGGAAAGTGTTGCACACGAGATTATAGTGGTTCGGCTTTTGAGGGCCTACGTCCACTCTCCTACACTAACAGCCTACTGGCTGGATTTCACTAAGTATCCGAATAAGAGATTACAGGAACACGAGTGATTGCTTGGACTTCTACTGCTTCTACAGAAGCAAGCTATGCCTTTACCAAGATCTTTTCACTCAACACTCTTTCTCTGCTTCACTCTCTCTTACAGGACTCACAAAAGTGATCTTTGACTATAATGAAGTGCTCTCTTTAAATAGGGTCGGTTATCTCTTGGTCGTCCTCCGTTATTTGAACTTCGTGCTCTTTATAGTCCCCGTCCTCCAATCCACTCCGAGGATCAATCACCAATACTAGCCATTGGTTGATTGATAAAAGAACACAAGTTATTTACGGTAAGATTCACCAGAAACTTGGAAAGATATATTCGCCTATACAAACATATCGTAAGACCTTTAGACAAAGAGTATAGATAAGGTATTTGCCTAACATTAGAAAGACAATCAAGATATCCTATAAAAGGAAAAACCTTTAGGAAATCATTTTGATTGACACTAAAATAATATGACTTAGCATCGAAATCTTTTCCAGATCATCGACCGTTAGTGGGGAAGTTTGATCTGCTAAGAGATAGAAAATAGGATTAGTCGATTTAGAAAGAATTCACAAGTAACATGTTTGAATTCCGAACCAGTGTGCTTCTGCTAAATGGTTTGCCTGCTTCTATCAAGAAGGATAGTGTTAGTGATCAACCATAGTGAAGTGCAAATCCTTTAGAAGCGACCAAATTCTTTTCATCAGAACCTAAATGGTTTTGTGTACGTCAAAATGACTTATAATATTCATAACACACATACATGCTTTACACATCAAATCATACTCAAATTATATGATACGTGCCATCAATAAATTCTTTACACAAAATGGCAATCTACATATAAGCCATTTTTTTAATGCTTGAAAAACACCTCAAAATATGTATGTCATGGGCTTCAAACATATTTTCAAAATTTTAAAAACATCAAACATGTCCAAATAGTATATCAAATCGAAGACAATTTCGATACAAACACAACGGTACCTCACACGCCCCAAACGGAGCTCATATGTATCCACACGAGCCAGTCAAAATTTCAGTCCACAAGGTCAACACGAAGTCAACGGGCCAAAATATAATTTCCCAAAATTATGAGGATCGAATCGCAATTTTCAAAAAGTTTGGGGACTAAATTGCAATTATTGGAAAGTTTGGGGATCAAATTGCAATTTCCCAAAAGTTCGGGGACTAAATTATAATTTTTCGAAAGTTTGGGGACCAAATTACAATTTTTCGAAAGTCTGGAGACTAAAATGCAATTTCTGAAAATTAGTTTGACCGGTCAACGAGTAACCGGGTCGAGCTCCTTCATGGTCAAACCGGAAACCGGGTCAAATCCGGTTCGGGTAACCGGATGACAACGTCATCGTGAAGTCATCGACGTTTCCCAGCACGCGAGGAGCACGCAGGCGCGTGAGGCCCACGCGCACCGCTCTCCACCGGTGCGTGCGGCGCGTGTGGCTTCCTCCGGTGGCCGTTCGTGGCGGTCAACCCCTCAAAATTCTCGTCTCGTTGATACGAGTCTAATGGTATACTCAATTCCCATTTTTACGGAGCAAAATTACACGAAAATGCGTCGATGCGCTGCTGTGTCTGGATCGGTCCCGTGGCGGCCCGTGCGGCCGCCCCCGGTGTCGTCTCGCGACGGGCGACTACTCAAAATTCTCGTATCGCCGAGCCCGTTCCAACCATGTATACGAAATACATTTTTGTCGTATAAAAAATCACGAATTGATCCATGAACAATACCTCGGAAAAGGGTTATTTTCGCTCAAATCGATTGCCAAAAATCACAAAACAATCAGGAAACAAGAACACATATGCTCTGATACCAATGTAGGGAACGGATCCTGAATAGAATACGTACAAATATGCAGTGGAATAGATTGTATTACATGCCCAAGATCAAACTTGATTTACTGATCGTAAAGGTAAATCACGTAGAACGAACTTACCTTGATAACCACATATTAAAAGCCCCATCACAGGTGAGATAACGATCTGGATCCAGCGATCGATCGTCGTCAAGAGAGAATTCTTCCATGGAGTTTTTTGGGAGAGTTTTTCTGGAGGTTGGAGAGGACGACGTACATTCTGTCGGATGGCTAAAGAGCCTAATTCCTCTCTCTCTCTCTCTCTCTCTTTCTCTTAGAATAGGAAAGAAACTTAATTGATTCCAATCAATATTGAAATTATGACAACTAGCCAATTTAGACCTTAATGGGCGTTAATTTCCAACAGTTGGCAACATCAATAAATATCAAGATGTGTTTGAGTTATATTGTTGCGTTCAGTCCCCTGGACTCTATAAAGGATCAAATTTTAGCTTCCTGGTGATATTATACCCCTTAGAAATTGTCAATCTGGGGACCTAAGCTTCAGACATTACACTTGACACAAAATTGGACCATGCAACTTTTTGAAGCAGTTAATATTCACAGACATACCCCAGTTGTGATACGTATATTGTCAAACCTATTCAGTTCACATAAGCCGTTTCGGTTCCAAAAGTTGAATATGGGCTGGTTAAGACATGCACATGTATTGAAGCATCACATTAGTATGAACGAAAGCCCTTCCTCGGATCCCCGTTTTGCCTGCATGGTGAGAATGCAGATCCCAGCACACAGCATCAAAGAAAGCATCGAAACAATTTCTTTCTTTTTGCATTTCAACTCAGCATTGAGCAGTCATATCCTTTGGACCGTACTCAATGTGATTTCGCAATGTCCTACACCATAAATGGAGAATAGTGACTTATTCACCGAGGCGAATCAAGATTCGGACAAAAAAAGGGGGAAAAAGAGGCAAACAAGACAGTAGAAAACTGAGGCCCTTACTGGAGTTTTACCTCAAGGTTCCACTAAAAGAACAAAAGACCTAAATCAATTTTCAAGTAACTATTACCCGAGAAAACATCATTAAGGTTATTAAAACTTCTTAGAACTTCCCACTCAACCATATAACACCAGCATTATATAATAAATCCATAATTCATTCACAACAAAATATTTCATAAAATATTTGCATACAACATGAAAGGGAAACATTCACAAGAGACAAAATCGTCTTAGAGCAACAATAAATGTAAGGGTTGACGTCAAGGAAAAAAACATGCTCTCGGGAAACCCTCAAGTCTATGCCAAGGAGAAATCTGTCTTCGCCATGGCGCATTATGTCTACGCCAGGAACCATTTACAGCAAGGGTTGACGTCTTCCTTACCCCGCTCCTCATGAACTCTATCAGGAAACTGATTCTAAGTTCCTTATAAGAATACGAACCGAGATCCCATAAATGATCCAAGACCGCATGTCATTCCCAGGGAGTGTGGTTTTCAGGGCAGCCACCTTCAGATAATCTGGCATAGCGTAAACATTCCAAATGATTTCTTGAATTATCTTGTTGACCGTTATTATGTGTGTCATCATATCAACACCACCATCCCATCAATAAATAGTTAATTCATTTCTTAGCCTTAAGAGTCTTTCCTTTTCCTTTGCTGTCCATGGGAATAGTGTGGACGGACCACAGGAACCCGCATGAAACCCAACAGTCTCAAACAAGGAAAATACGCATTGCATTTGTTCCAAGTAAAATTGCATGATAAAAAAATATTTCCTGTAGAAATTATTTTCAAGGAAAATGGTAAACCTTCATTGTTTGATGGTAAATTAAAAATGTATAACTTGAAACGTTTTACGTGTTTGAGGGAATAATGGACATCAAAGAAGGAAAAGAAGTCATTCTTTGTCAAGAGATTTGTTACATTTGGGAAAACTATCTCCTCTATATAGAAACGGTATTGCACGGACCTTTGAAAATTTTGTTTTCTACTTTATTTTTTCCTTCATGATATCAACCATCATCCACAAAATTCATATCGAACCGGGCATGGGCGAACGAAAGACTACTACGTTAAGGCTTTTATTTATAAATAATTGGTTACAAAACCACCACCTTGCACGGATATTGCACGGACCTTTGAAAATTTTGTTTTCTGCTTTATTTTTTCCTTCATAATATCAACCATCATCCACAAAATTCATATCGAATCGGGCATGGGCGTACGAAAGACTACTACGTTAAGGCTTTTATTTATAAATAATTGGTTACAAAACCACCACCTTGCACGGATATTGCACGGACCTTTGAAAATTTTGTTTTCTGCTTTATTTTCCCTTCATCAAATCAACCATCATCCACAAAATTTCATTATCTCAATGAATGCTTAACACACCTATATGTCTTCTCTCTATGTATCCCCATTCTTCATGACGACCAGCAGCGTGGCCATCTTCAGAAACAGCTAAAAATCAATCTTCGACAGAATGCTGAATTTTTCTAAATTTTGCCAAGAGCCAGCCCCATGAGATATTGAGTTCGTTCGGAGGAAATCTTCAGGCTCCCGCACGTAAAGTGAAGCGGTGTTCGTTCAAAGACTCCCTGAACAAAATACAGAGTCACTCATTCGAAGAAACGCTCGTTTAAAGACTCCCTAAACAAAAAACAAAGACTCTCATTCGAAGAAACGTTGTCCAAAGGCATCCAGAAGTACCAATGGATTGGACAACAAGGCGCGTATGTGGTTCTCCCGGGCGTACTAGAATAGCCAATCGAGTCAGAGTTCTATGTGGCAGACTCCGAAACAGGGCCTCATCGATGCGATAGTAGGCAATCACAACGGCGGATCATCACGGTTGCAGTACCAGGTGGCATCAATTAGGAGCCGCATGGAAAATCCGCCCCCGAAAATCCTGGCTGCGTTTCTCGAGCGACGGTGTTGGCAGGGAGTATCATGAGCCAGAGCCGCCTCCAGGCTCGTCAGAAGATGGCGAAGACATGCCGCCAATGGAGGACTGGCCACCGCAACATTATTACCAAGAATATTGTTATTCCCCGGACATCGAAAATTTGGTTCGTCACTTTAGTAATGATGTGCCGGGCCCATCAGATTCGAGGAATGAAAATTGTGTTGCGATGTGAGTTGCTAGAATGAACTAGGGTCTAAGTATTTTCTATTTTTTTTTCAATTAGTTTTGGATTTCTTGTGAGGCCTTGAAATTGATGTATTTGATGAACATTGGTGTGCAAGGAAAGTTCCTTTGAGATTAAAAGCGCACACCTAGGAGATTCGCATTATAAGGGCTATTAAACTTGTCAAAGCGTTGGGTCGGATCGGATTTGGATTGAGTCATAAATGATCTGACCCAAATAAATATATATAACCCGTTTATTATAATGCAAATTATTTGATTGGCGATTCAAATTAAGACTTACAAATCCCATGCAGATCATTGCGAATATCTTTTAAATTCATATCGAATCGGGCACGTGCGTAGCACGTGCGAATTTTTATTCATAAATAATTAGTTGCAAAAACCACCACCTTGCACAGATATTGCACGGACCTTTGAAAATTTTATTTTCTACTTTATTTTCCCTTCATCAAATCAACCATCCTCCACAAAATTTCATTATCAATGAATGCTTAACATACCTATATATCTTCTCTCTGTGCATCTCCATTCTTCATGACGAGCGGCAACGGGGCCCTTCTTCAAAAATAGCTAAAAATTCATCTTCGACAGAATGCTGAATTTTTCTAAATTTTGCCAAGAGCCAGCCCCACGAGATATTGAGTACGTTCTAAGGAAATCTTCAGGCTCCTGCATCGAAAGTGAAGTGGTGTTCGTTCAAAAACTCCTTGAACGAAAAATAGAGACTCTCATTCGAAGAAACGCTCTTCAAAGTCTCCCCGAACAAAAAACAGAGACTCTCATTCGAAAAAAACGCTCTTAAATAATTTAGTTAAGAAAATGAATTAAATTTATAATTAATTAACAATCCGATGAGCTCAAACCGACCCGCAAACCAGCCCGACCCTCTTCTTCCCTTTGGCCCGCGCCAACAAGCCCACTCATCCGCGGTCAACCATTTTTCATCTGGATTGCAGATGGGGAAATGGACGCCCACGAAGCCCGAGCTCACGGAAGCCCGAGCTCACGGAATCTACCGTAGGAACGCCACACTAGATCATCACCGAGGTTGAGCATCAAACCACAGCTGTCCATCAATGCATATAGTGAAATCGACGGTCCGGATGCACGAGTTCACGAAATCTACCATAGGAGCGCCACACCAGATCACGGCCGGGAGTTGCAATGGCAAGAGATATTCTCTCTTGCTCGGAAGACTCAGGGGCGGCGTTGACGATTTTGGCAGAGAAGAGGAATCGTAACAACAGAAAAACTCCACAGAGAGCAAGGGAGAAGAAGAAAGGGAATTTCGTGAGCAGAGGCTGCAGTCGCCGACCCGCAGCCGTCTTCTGACAAACTCTAGTCAGTCCCCGCCTGGTTCTTTCCCCTGTTTCACGGCTGATCTGTCGATCGATTTGATCTCAATCAAACCGATCGAATATGAACCATAGCAATGTTGATCTGACGTATAATAACTTTTTCACAATCTTTGTTTCTCTCGATTTGGCCAAAAAACCAATTTCGTTTTGGACTTCGTCATGTTTTACTCTACGCACACCATATGTTCGATGAAAAATCCGCGGGCGCCTTTATTTAAACCTCGATCGAGAGCCCCATAAGTTGCGTTATCCGTCTGTTTATCGCATTGTACCATGTCTAATATGTGTCTTACGGTCGTTTTCCCACACTTTTATGCATTGTTTCGATGAAAACCAAAACTGGCCGAACTTTGTTGGATCTCGCCGGAGCCGCAAATCTGTTGTCTTCGACGGTTGTAATGGCTCAGGTACTCCTCTAGTCTTCCTTTAGATGCTTGCTTTATGCTTAGAATTGACTAATTGAGTTTAAACGGTTGAAAATCGAGAAATAGGAGTCACCGGAAAACTGGAAATCTGGTCCTACGGGTTGGCGGTGTTAGAGGCTCCAGCGAGTCATGTTTTGGTAATATTTAGGTGTGAGATGATGGTATAGTCGGTTTGGACTGATTCAGGTGAAGATTTTAGGCGGTTTGCGCATTTTTGGCATTTGCCAGTGCCTCGCCGGCGCGGTTTGAGCTGCCGGCGACCTGCCGTGGCGTCCGCACGCGCCACGGAGGATAATGGGTGAATAAAAGATAAAAATAAAAATAAAAACATTGCAATTCCTGAACGGTTCCTTTGACTCCGACCGACACGTGTCACCCTTGAATTAAGCAGAATAACAAATTCAATAAAAAACAGATGCAGAAAATTTATAAAAAAAAATCTAAAATGATATCGTAGACCAACCCGGACCCGTACGGTCCCGGTCGGGCGACTTTTGATGGGCCGAGTTGACCCGTCTCGGATAACATTTTTGAATAAAAAATTCGGAAAAATAATAAAAAAATTCAAAAAAATGGAAAATTCATAAAACAATTATAAAAAATTTCTGAAAATATTAAAAATTAGGAAATGAGTCAATATTTTTGATAATTTTGCCCTCTCGTTCTCTCTAACATGAGATTTTGCCTCTTATTGGCAAATTTTCCCCGAAAATTCCCAAAAATTCTCATAAGATCTAAAAAATGATCCAAGACCGCAAAATTCCCATAATTGGCTACTCTTATTTTTGATGATTTTGAATTTTTATTTTCCCTAAAATGATGACTTTGCCTCTCATGGGTAAATCGTTTCGAAAAATTCAGAAAAATCCTGAAAAATCTCAATAATTAGGAAATGGGTTTATTCGACTGACAAATCCTATTTCTGATGATTCTGATTCCAAATCATTTTCAAAATGATGGTTTTGCCCCTTATGGGTAAATTGTCTCTAAATCTTCCCAAATTCCTTCCAAACTCCAAACACTCAGGGTCTGTTTGGCATTGTTTCCGTTTCTCTGTTTCTGTTCCCGGGAACAGTAAAGAACAGAAATATGTTTGGCAATGTAAATAATTATGATTCTGATTCTGTGTTCTGGAACACTTTTGGACCACTATTTAGAACAAAAAAAAGTTGGTTTTTGTGTTCCGGAACACTTTTGCAAATCATTGTTTTCCACGATATACTTCTATGAATTTTTCCTCGATACTTTCAGTTCTTGTTGAAACATGATTTATAATTATAATTATTTTAATTTTTAAAATTAATTTAAAAATAACAAAAAATCATAAAAATTGTAAAATCAACTTTGAAAGCTTAGGCTGAGCTTTAGGAGCCAATTTTGAATTAAAAATAGTTTTCATATTTTTTTACATTTTTTAAATTTATTTAATTATAAAATACCCAAAAAAAATTAGAAAAATATCATTCGTGGTCAGAAAAATACACAAATATAGTTGATATTTTTATTTCAATTTCCTCTTCAAGATGGTATTTTTAAATCTAAAAAAGATTAACTTTCTTTTTCACAACTCTTTTTTATTTTTTCGTTTCTTTTTTTAATCACTATTTGATTTAATTATTTTCTCTTTTCTTTGTCATCAAATATAACTATTTAATTATTTAATTTAAATACAAATTGGGAACAAAAATTTTATGCAGTTACTAAACGTATTTTTGTTCTTGGAACAAAAATTTTAGCAGTTACCAAACGCGTTCTGATTCTCAAAAATCATCCTGGAACAGAAACACTGAGGAACAGAAACAAGAAAGAGGAACATTGCCAAACAGAGCCTCATTTTCTAAGCAATTAGGGTTATATTAGGGATGGCACGCCGTTGATTTCATGTGTTTAATCCGCAAGTTTGAATCTTTGCTTTTTGCACCGATTTTACTGATTGTGATTGATAGGCTAGATACTCCCGTCTATATGAACTCTTAGTTTTTAGGTTATGGTTGGTCGTCCGGATTTCTAGGCAGGATAGGACTGTATAGGATAGGATAAAAAGTCTATGGATTTGGTCATATCATATCTCTTGTTTGGTGAACAACGGATTTAAATTTGGATATCTTTATATCATATCCTATCTATTATTTGGTAGAAGTCGGATATCAATATAATGATTTTTGATTTATACCATGCTCTTGTTCGTAGTCAACGTAGCAAATTTTCGACGGCTCATCGAGTTGAAGTTTGAAGGGACGCCCATTGATCAACCTATTTGTCTATGGCTTGAAATATTTGCCGGAGAAAAGAACATGTGCAACTTTCTGATAGTCACCATGTTGCCCACCTTGCACAATCTTCTTAACAAGCTCATCCGGCATATCGAAAATCTGCTGCACATTCAGCTTTCTCGGGTGTTCAACTCCTGATGGAAGCTTCACTAGTAACTTGCAATGCTATATGATGAACTTCTCAAAACAAGCCATTGCTCCCTTCTCCACTTCTATTCACCTGAGTTCATCGAAATGATCAGGACCCAAGGTCGTTAGCTTCTTAAAGGCATTTACTTTAAAAGCACAATGAGCTTCATTCATAAGCCTGAAGCAACTCAAGACGCACAAGATTGGGCATATTTTGGAGAGACATGAGAGGGTCATCCTTTAGGGGACTACACCTCAGCTACAATTTCATCAGGCTACTAAGGGACGGTAGCCAGTGTGGGAATGCCCTCAAGCATCCTCTCAAGTAGATTCTCTGCAGGAATGGAGGTGGACTAGAGAGTTATTGTAGATCAATAATCTCATCATCATCATCAACAAATGCTATATATATTGCTCGAACCCTCGTTCGTGCGGAGATTGACAAGTACAAATCCCTTTCATCTTCTTTTCTTAATTTCAGAATGGCCAACCTATCCAGTTGTGTCAACATGCCAAGCTCTCTCATCACGCTGTTGCTATTCTCATCATCTGCTTCTAAATAGCAGAGCTTTTGAAGGGATTGCAAAGCCCCTCGAACTTCAATGTTGGTTCGGTTTAAGTGGTGTCGCATTGCTTGATATTCATTCTTAGTACCATCGATCAACGCCTTTGTCTATGGCTTGAAATATTTGCCAAGAATTTGCTTGCCATCGCTGGAGAGGCGGCCCCCTTAACCGGAATGGCGGCTTGTCACTAGAGAGGCAGCGCCCCTAATCGAAGCGGTAGCCCGCCGCCGCAGAGGCAACTGGACGTGGCGAAGAGGCGAATATAGCGTGACAAAGAGAGGGTGGCTTGAGCAATGGATAAGAGAAATCCTATCCAACTCTATCGCACCCCCTCCCTAGGATTATTTTATCCCTCTTATATCCTCATATATCCCCCTATATCTTATCCTAAATAACTACCAAACACGGGATATGATAAAACATATCATATCCCGAGTTTTATCCAGTCGACCAAACGTAACATAAAGCTTTCCTCATCCTAAATCATCTACATGAAATTATAGTTAGGAAAATCATTCAACTTAGGAATTGAAAGGGCTCAATGAAAACATTGGCATAATTAAATCCTCATTCCCAAATATCTGGTTCCGTTTGAGTCGTGCGGTTTCTCCCACCGCCCGATGAGGTTTCCGATCTACCTTCTCTAAAGATCAATGGCGACTCCAAAAGCATGTACATTACGCACATGTCACATGACCACACTAAGATCAAAATCGATTTAAATCCTGCCGTCGAGCGAGATGAGAACTTGAGAGAGCCCAAACCGATCTATGGATTGCCATGGATCCTTAGGCACAATAATCACCCCTAAACTCTTTGGCCCCGCTCGCTGAGGTCGTGATAGGGACATGTTGTATATTAAATGTATATATTTATTTACACATATATAAATGAGGATCACGTTTTTTCTACTCTCTTTGTGGCTAAAACACCTCATTGTCACAATATTAGCCTTTACGGGTCCACCTTTTTAGAATCCTTTGGTTGCCATAAGGATGTTTACATATTAGGCCCGATAAATGGGTGAATTGAGTTGAAAATGATATGATCTGAATCGTTCCATTTATATGAAATACAATTTTAGTGATTCATACTGACCCGACATAGACTTCATGCAATCCATATTAATAAAAGACAGTCAGATTTAACCCTACCTATACCCACCTATTTAACCTACTTTAAGCTCTTAATGTGGATATATCACTTGAATAAATTATTATATCAATTTTTTTTAAAAGGATGTAAATAAACAAAATAAAGAACGTAACAAAACATGATGGCTGAAATACTTGTAAACAACCAGAACATTTGTTAAAAGATGGGTCCATCACCGTCTTGACAGCTTGATTCACATCTATTACTTTGGATATTCGAAAAAGGATATGAAGGCTTGCAGGCCCTCGCTAGCTGCTGGGGGCCTCAGTTGGTTGCCGGCCGCCTTCTACCAGCCTGACAAGACAAGAAAAAATTATTAAAAATTATCCATGTCAATAATGTCAATCCGAAATTGAAATAAATGCATAAGGTTTAGGATTTAATCGAAAAAAAAAAAGGTTAAAGACTGATTTGGCTTGATAGCAATAGGTTTTTAATCTTTTTTATTATTGTCCCTGACGAAGTCTTAGAAAAGGCGGGAAGTTCCTAATTTCCTATCAAGAATGATAAGCAAATGGGATTTCCGTGCCTGTCAACTGCAGCGGCGATGGCATTATCGACATCGGATTCGAATGACACGTTGCAGTGTGCGAAGCATGCGGTCTCCGGCCCCAGATCTTTGCACACCGGCTTGACCAGGTCGTTGCGAATGTCTGCGGTAACGACTTTAGCCCCATACATCGAGAAGAGCCACGCTGCACGCCCCACCGGTGATCACCGCGGCCTTTCCCTCTAGTCTGCAGATCATATGTTGGTAAGTCTCACTCTTTAGTAAAAGCAAGGTAAATCCCCATAAATATAGGAAATGGTCGAGAGAGAAATCTTGAAAAGAAGATGATAAAGATGCTTAGACAATTACGAACTCTAAAGCCATTGATACACTTCTTGAGCCTTTTAAGCATATCATTTCTTAACCCTAACACCAAGCCCTACATTACATCCCTTATGCAAGTGTCTTCAAATTAGGCTCGTTCTTATTGACGTATGAGCTTTACATTGAAAATCTACTGGAGTAACGTTGTCTTATCTCATCTTGGGATTCCTTGACTTGTAAATCGACAAAGATGACAATCGATGATTATTTCATTCATTAGCAAATAATGCTTATCCGTTGTTGAAGCCATGACCAAATCCACATTATGGTTCTTTAAAAGATCTCTTAGATTCGTCAGTATGTACTTATTGCGAATATTTTTCAAATCCTCCGATACCGGAAACGTGAAGTTTGTTGAGTGATCAGATCTATATGTCCCACTAATGGCTGGGATCAAATGTCATTTCTTAAATATATGTGAGAAGCCCTTTCTGAATAAGGAATTCTCGTTTGGCATATTTGATAAACTCTTTTCATGAATCAAGATGATTTCGATCAAAGACTTTCTCTTAAAAGGAATTTCTTATCATTGATGATATGACCAAAAACATTGCTTAAATGACGTCCAAATTCTTCACGCCTTCTTTGAGATTAAATACATATTTCGCTTGATTTGCGCAATGTAATCTCGAAAATCTTGTAAATGGTGATTTAAATGGTATTCGAAAGCGTAAACAGGTGTGTAGACTCAGACCTTCACCTTCCAAGCCGATTCTACCTGTTGCATTGAATACAAGTGGCTTTAAATGGTACTCCAAAGTGGACACTAGTGTGTAGACACGAACCTTCACCTTCCAAGTTGATGTTGCTCATAATATTGGATACAATCTTTTAAAAACCAACCTCCCTAGCGGAGCTGATTTCCCCAATATCGTGATGATTAGTAGGTTACGACGAGCCTCTGTCGCCCGGAAGCCTCTCTTCATCAAACTCAGCTTGCCAATAGCACGAGGTAAGCACCCTTCCCCTTGTTAGTTTTACTCAGCCAAAGAAGAAAAAGAAGAAGATGAAGAAGAAGAAGAAGCTGTCGTGACTACCCTTGTTAACCTTCAAAGAGGAGCAGTAATTGACACATAATTTTCTCGATTAGTAAGGTTTATCTAAAAAAATATAAATAGGGATTTTCAAATAATTTAGTTAATAAAATGAATTTAATTGATAATTAATTCAAAATCCGACGGGGTCAATCCGGCCCGACCCTCTTCTTCCCTTCGGCCCGCGCCAACCAGCCCACTCATCCACGGCCGTCCATTTTTCGTCTGGGTTGAAGATGGGGGAAATGGACGCCTACGATGCCCGAGCTCACGGAAGCCAACGTAGGAACGCCACACTAGATCATTACCCAGGTTGAGCAAAGAAACCACAGCTCCCTTCTCGATCGCGGGGTATCACCGGCACCTTCTCGCCGTTCTTCTCCCCTCCGGGCCCGACGAAGTCCGCATTACCGACATCCGTCTTTCCCCTACGAGCAAGGAACTCGTTTTCTCCGATTGGCCGAGCCCTCAACAGTAACTCCTCTCCGACCAGCTAAGCTTTTCCCTCTATAGCCATGGACACAGCGAGCCGCGGACAAGAATTGGGCATCAAAGATGAGGTGCTCAAGAAAGCTTGCTCTGTCTCCATCAGAGCTCACCAGTCTCCAGAGAAGCTCTTCCTTGTCGAGAAGATTCGCAGCAGCCCCTCGCAGGTCATCTTCGCCTTCTCTGGGTCTTGGACTTCCAATTCGTTTAGAGAAGGCCAAGCCAAAGATTTCGGAGAGACCGAGGTCGATCTCGACATGTTCCCTTCTCTCAGGAGCATCGGCAACGACATTACTGCTACAGTCAACGAGGCCTCCATGAGGCGATTCCTGCGGATTGTAGAGAAGTCAAGGCTCCGCATTGAGGTACTCCTGAATCTTTAATTCGTTTCCTGTTTCTTCGGATGCATTTCTTTTTGCACTTCCCACCATCTGCTCAAGTCCACGTAGCGGTAAATGTATATAGATCACATTACCCACGATCTCGTTAAGTACGATTTCTCGCTACATACTCTTAGCAATGGAGGAGGCGTTCGTCATTGACCGCGTCTCCAAGCGAAAAACTTTATGGGCCAGAATCAAACTGGGATTTGTCTTTCGTTTCCAGATGGAGAAGGCAACGAGGGAAGGCAAGCCAATAATATTCGCTGGCCATTCTTCAGGCGGTCCGATCGCGATATACGCGACTATTTGGTTACTTGAGGAGTACAAGAGATCGAAGAAGACTCTGACTCACGGCCCTTTCTGTTTAACCTTCGGATCCCCTCTTACCACTGACCGCATCTTTTTCCACGCCGTTCGACGAGAGGAGTGGGCCGGTCGGTTTGTCCACTTTGTCATGATAAACGACATTGCTCCCATGATATTACTTGCCCCTCTCTCCTCCACAAAAGAGTTCCTAGAACAAATCCTCCCGCACTTCATCTCGACTTCCACACATCATACAAAGCCGATTCGATTGACAAGGTGAAATTGACTGCCTTATTTTACAATGTGATGAGTAATGCATCATGTATTGCAAGCCATGCGGCATGCGTTCTAATTGGCAGCACAAATATGCTATTAGACACCATGACTAAATTCATTGAGCTAAGTCCTTACCGACCGTGCGGGAAGTATGTCTTCTGCACAGGGTCCGGTAGGTTGGTTGTCACAAAGAACCCGGATGCTGTCTTTCAATTGTTGTTTAACTCTTTACAGCTCATGTCTGAATCAGAGGTCCAACAGAGAGCAGTAGCAAGCTTACTGGCACATCTGGCTTACGAAGATGGACTAGACAAAAGCTTGGGCATGCGTAATGCAGTTCATTTGGAGAACCTCCGAGAATTACCTCTCAGCTCAGATGATAATGCAGATGCTGCGACCAAGACAATCGAAGCCACCTTAAATGACCTTAATCTAGTAAGTGGGTTCCCTTGGACCAATGATTTTTCTATACATAACGAACTCTCTTTTCTGATAGTCTTTGAATGTGTAATCGAATACTCACCATCTATGATTTTGTCATTACAGAGTGTGAGGGCAAGGCTGTGCCTTTGTGCGGCCGGAGAGTCAGAGAAGCAGAAAGAGGATAACCAAACAAAAATTGAACACAAGAAGGTCACCATAGAGAACGCCCTCTCCGATTTAGAAGGCTAGCGATTCCTTCCTTAGCCGTATGGTCAGAGAACTGAAGAATGTTTGCGTACGCTTTCTTGTACTATGATTATGCGCATGAACATCTATGTCGATCATAGATAGACTGGGTTTACTTGATGTATGTTCTTAAAGCCGGCATTATGAAAAACCACTATGTAACAAGGATAGTCTACAGTGAAACATTATTTATTAGATTCTGAAGTACGTTCTTTAGCATGGAAGGTGTTATAATGGATGTGGAGCAACTAAGGTGAGGATCAAAGATCAGAGTGAAGTTCATTATTGTTGACACCTAAATTTTGATCAACCTTTTTCTTCCTTTATTTTTCAAAAATTCATAGAAAATTCATAAAAAGCTAAAAAATTACAAAAACCAACTTTGGTAGCCTTGGCCAAGCTAAAGGGACCATTTTGGATAAAAATATTTTTTTCATATTTTTCCTATTTTATTATTATTATTATTTTCGAAAAATATAAAAATAAAAATAAAATAAAAAAAGTAGTATTCGAGGTCACAAAAATATATACAAATAGTAGGTATTTTTATTTTTAATTTTCTTTACTTTAGGACCTCATAAAACAGTAAAATTCAGGTTCCATTTTAGGTGTTCACTGATCACCGTAAAATTGAATTTGACAAAAATATTAGTAATGATTAAAAGGAAAAGGAGTGAAAACATCATCATTTAAAAGGAAAAGGGAACTAATCATTTTGTCTTCGCTTTTGATTATTTTATTATTTTTTTACTTTTTAGTATTTTATTATATTATTATATTATTATATTTTTTATTACTTTACTCTCCTCCCCTCTCCTTCATCATCCGCAGCTCTTCTCCTCCTTTTTCTTCTTCCCCGTCTCCTTCTTCTTCTGGGGCAGCTTCTTCTTCTTCTTCTTTTTTCTTGGTGAATCTCCCCATCTCGTCGTACATCACTCCCCGCCACCACACGTCCGGCCACCTTCGTCGAGCCAGCTACCACCGTGATCCTGGGCCATGGCCGAGCCCATAGCCGAGTCAGCGAGCCAATGCCGTGGGCCGGTGGCCGTGCGCCTCGGCCATGGCCGAGCCCATGGCCGAGGCCGTGGGCCGAGGACGTCGGCCGAGTGGCCGTGCGTCTCGGCCATGGCCGAGCCCGTGGGCCAAGGCCGTGGGCCGAGGCCGTAGGCCGTGGGCCAAGGCCGAGCCCATGGCCGAGCCCGTGGGCCAAAGCCGTGGGCCGAGCCCATGGCCGAGGCCGAGGCCGTGGGTCAAAGCCGTGGGCCGAGGCCGTGATCTTGGGCCGAGGCCGTGAGCCCATAGCCGGTCCATGGCTGAGTGAATTGGCCCGTTTCCGAGCCTGGATTTATTTATTTTTTAAATTATTATTATTTATTACAGGTCTTAAAACTTGTAAAATTGATTGTTGACATTTTGATGTGGTGATCGACAGGTGATGTGCATGGAGATGGTCGCAGGCTGGGGCTGGGCGATTGAAGGCCGGTGTCCAATCCGGTATGTTTTACGTACCCGATCCGTGTATTAGGGTTATTTTTCTAAAATGTCGCCATTATAGATTTGGTTTGCATGTATTTATCTCAGTTCAGTAGTTAGCTTATTTATCTGGTTGAGTGTTGTCTATTGCCAATGATATGCTTTTTGTTAAAATATTTTCTGAAAATATAAAAAAAATATTAATAAATCAGAAAATGCCAAAAAATGGAAAAATTAAAGAAAAACAAAAAAATTGAGAAGAATTGCAGAAAATTACTAAAAAAATTCTAGAAAATTCCCAAGGTTGAAAATGATCAAAAGAAATTGATTGGTTGTCGTTTTTTTAGGATTTTCTCCCATTTAATCCAAAACGACGATTTTACCCCTCAAAGGGTAAATCGTCTTTGATATTCCGATGAATTGTGGAAATTGCTTAGAATTTGGCGATGAGCCAGATAGGTGGCTAAACCTTATGTCTAGGATTTCCACATTTCATTCTCATTTTTAGAAAATGACGATTTTACCCTTCGAATGGTAAATCGGTTTCTAAAATTCCAAAAAATCATGAAAATTGCAAAATAAATAGGAAATGGGTCAATTGAGTGACCAAACCTATTTTTGACATCGTTTTACTCCGAATTCATTCCGAAATGATGATTTTGCCTTTTTTGGGCAAATCGTCCCTTTTGTCTCAAAATTACGACTTTACCCCTTATGGGTAAAATCATGTCTAAATCATTCCTAAGCTTGATTGATACTTATTTAGGTTAATAGAGCCTTCTTATGAGTGTCATGTTGATTTGATGTGTTTACTTTGCATACTTGGATTCATTGATTTGTGCCTTTTATTATTGATTGTGATTGCCAAGATAGTCATTCCTATTTGCATGAATTCCTAGATTTAGGATTCATATTCCACTCATCTGCATGAAATCTTAGGTCAGAAAATTCAGTCAATTTAGGTACCGAAAGGGCGTCAACTCTGACAGTTGGCGTAACTAAGTCCCCGAACCCATTTCTCTGGTTATCGCAGAATTGAATAGAAACTCCCGACTATTCAATAGGGTGGTCCAATCATACCCTCCAAAAAATGATTGGTGGCGACTCCATGGCATGCACACTTAACACATGTCACTAGACCACACTGAAGGTCGACTACGTATACCTCCGTTGCGATTTGGGTAACGGGCCTTGGGAGAGGCCCGCGTCTGACCAGACTGGACGGCCCATTAGCCCTCGAGAGCCCACGGCGAACCTCGAGAGGGTCGCGACAATTATGCTCATAAAACCTCAGATCTGAAGCCTTTTATATGAACATTTCCGAATGTATCCTGTCTAGAAGATGGTACCAAACACTAAAAAAGGATAATTTGTTATCCTATCCTGGATAAAAACAGGCAGCCAAACACATCCTTAAATGCAGGAATTCATTAAAACAATCGGTGTGATTTAACATTAGTTACATTACTATTCTAAGTTTGGAAAAGCAAGCTCTTGTAAACTATAATAATCATGTGGGATACCGTATGGTTAGTCCAAGTACGGTTATGTGCCTATTGTACTTTACACATTTCGACTGAGGAATAATGTAGATGAATGGTTGCTGAAGGTAGGGGTGTCAATGGGCCGGGCCGGGCCGGCCCGAATTGAGCAGTACCATGCTCGGGCAGGCCCGAATCGGGCCGGGCCGGGCCAGATTTGGGCCGAAAATAATTTTTTTCTTTCCTTTTTAATTTTTTTTGAATTAAAATTAATTAACAAACCATCAAATGAAAAAATATAAAAAGAAAATATAAAAATAAATTAAATTTAAAAGAAAAAAATAGGTATTTACAAAAGTTTGGTGTCGGGCCGGCCCGGCCCGGCCCGAGTACTAGACCCGGCCCGAAAATGCAGAAAAATTTCGGGCCGGGCCGGGCCAAATTGACAGCCCTAGATGAAGGCCAGTATTTTGTTATTGGTCTATGATGGATAGATTGATTCCAAGATACTATGTACGGCTATCGCTCTCTTTTCTTAAGTTGTTTTGATTTTCTATCTTTTTTCTTCCTTCTCCTGTTTGAGATCTTTTCTCTTCTGATTTTGTCTAGATCTGGAAGATTTTCTCTTTCATTTTTGGGAAATTTCTATCTTGATCTAGTTTAAATTCGGAATTTTTTGAGTGTATTTTTTTTCGAGGTTTCACTCTTCTCGGGTTTCATTGGTGAACAAATCCAGTTTCAAAGGAAATTAGATGAGCTTCATAAAGGTTTCACTCTCGCAGGTGCCAAATCTATGCTCGTTCGATCTTTTTACTCTGCTCGGTGATGGTGTTGGGGACGTCAAACCTAGGCGCGCACTGCCGAAATGCAAAGCCATAATAACAGATGGAATTCTCAGTATGTGCTCATTACTGAAGACTGGTTCAGTAATCGGCCGCCAATTATGGTGTGAAGAAGTCATAGATATGCTTTTTTGAGTGTGTAACCCATTACCTTGTTCTCATTGTTTCACTTATTATCTATAGCTTGTTTTATTTTAAAGTTGTCTGTAGAGGTGTGCATAGTCCGGGCCGATCCTAGTATGGAAAAAGGGGATCGTGCTGGTAATCTCGACTCCCAAATTTTTGGGATCGTGGACCGGACCAGCAGTCCGATCCGATCCCAATGGAATCGCTAACCAGCTGCTTATACAAATCTAACCATTTGATCTAAACTAACAATTTTCAATCTCAACCATCCAACCTAATAAATATATACACATGACCATAGTACAACCATCACATAAGTACTTATAATCCTAAAATAATGAGAAATGACTAAATTAGGATGGAGAAGAGCAGAGGAAGCGGCGAGAGGAGCGACGAGTCGATGATGCCAATCGCCGCGATAACCCTCGTCAGTGGCTTCGAGACGCAAGAAGAGCGAAGACGTTAATGAGCGAGAGGAGCGAGCACCAAGCAGAGCCATGCTACAAAGGCGAGACACGGGCATCGAGTGAGAGGAGAGGAGTAAGTGTCAAGTAGAAGATGAGTAAATTAGATTAACTAGTTCTTAAAAAAATTCTATTTTTTTTCAACATATATATATGCGCGGCACGGTCCGGTCCCATCCACGATGGAACCAGGAACCAAAACACCTGGTCAACGGTCCCAATAAATCGGAACCGCCCCTCTCAAGGACTGGACCAACCTAGCCGGTCCGGTCCAGTCCAGTTTGCTCACCCAATAGTTATTTGGGATGTATTTTGGTTTGTAGAGCGATATTTCTATCTTGTATCTCGAGAAAGTGAATGAAATAAAATATTATTTCTGAAAAACAAAAGCATGGTTAAATTAGGTAGGCAATTTTGGTTTAATTTTAGGTAGGGGTGTCAGCAAAAAATCGAAAAACCGAACCGAACCGTTAACCGAACCGAACCAAACCGAAAATTTCATGCATTTCGGTTCGGTACGGTTTTCGATTCAGATAGTGAAAAAAAAACCACTCTCTCTCTTTTTCGGTTCGGGATACTACCGATTCGGTTCGGTTAACCGAAATGAAAAAAAAAACCCATCTTCATTTTAAGCTTACGCGTAACAGGATGTCCGGTTCTCCTAGGATTGGATATCTCCGGCTTTTATTCCACGCGGTTAGTAGGCCCCCGCACGTCAAACAACGCGTTCCTTCGAAGTTGGACGTCAACGTTCCAACCTTCTTCTTCTTCAGTGTCTCCTTCCTCTCATCTTCCTCAACTTCATTCTCTGTCCCTGCAACTTCCCCTGCCCCCATACAAACACTACCATGATGCTACTCACTGCGCTCTTGTTGTCCCTCGTCTTCCTCGCTTCCCTCGCCAACATCCTCCTCCGCGTGCCCCCGAAGAAGCTCCCCGTCCTGCTCAGGGCCCTCTTCCCCCAGCCCCCGATCCCGTCTTCCGCTTCATCCGCCACGGCCCAAGAGCCACAGCAGAAGAAGAAGAAGAAAGGAGCTGTGTTCCTCACCTCTTATTCTCAGACACCAACCTCAATCCGAAGAGAACAAAAACTTTCCTTTCTTTTTTCCTTCGCCCTCTCTCTCTCTCTCTCTCTCTCTCTCTCTCTCTCTCTCTCTCTCTATGGACTGCTCGTCATCAGTATCACCAACGCAATCCCCAAAATTTGATCTTGATCGTCGTCGGAGCAATAATCATCATCCCCGACATCGTTGATAATGTCACAGCCGCCGCAACCCATCACCAAAAGCAGCCGCCGCCGCCACCGCCACCACCACCTTCCGTTCCTCCGCCACCAACCCAGCGCCACCCTCCCCGAACTCCTTTTCACTGCCTTCTCGTTCCTCTTCCTCTTTTCCCACCCTCCTCTTCTTCCTCTTCCTCCTCCTCCTCCACCACTGCCACCGCTAAGGCCAAAGCCCTAAAGATCCCGGTTTTGTCTTGCCACTTAAACCTCCGGAGGTTACTTGGAATCCCCACCATGTCGCGCTCCGGCCCTAAGATCCGCCACTGCTTCGCCACCCCGCAGTCCCTCTCCGACTGGCTCGAGCTGCGGCTCCCCTCCGACTCCTTCGCCTCCTGGGGCGTCAAGCCCGGCACCAAGAACATCCACAATCTCTGGCTTGAGATATCCGAGGGCGAGACCTCGCTCGCCGATTCCGTCCCTCCGATCCGCACCGTCAATGTCGTCTCGGTCCGTGTTGTCGGGGCCAACGGCTGGGTTCTCGTCGAGTCGCGCCAGGAATTGTTCGACGTCAGCAAAAAACCGAAAAACCGAACTGTACCGAACCGAAAATTCGGTTCATTCGGTTCGGTATGAACTCGGTTCAGGACGCTATTCGGTTCGGTTGGTGCATTCACTATAATTTTTCGGTTCGGTTCGGTTATTTAAAAAAACCGAACCGAACCGTCCCGTTGACACCCCTAATTTTAGGTGCTTCAAGAAGAAGAAAGGAGCAATTCGGCTGTGCTTGATCTTCGGTTCAACCTACTTCGGTGAATAGGTGCAATTTGTGTGGGCATTTTTGTAACTTCTCCCCCCGAGTAAGGCCTGTCCATCTAACTTGGTCATGAAGATCAACGTGAGTCCCCATTGGAGGAAACAAAGTCATTCCCAGATTACTTATGTGAATAACCGTATTTGTCTCTAGTCGTCCGGCGTGGTTCTCAAGAATATACCCTTTCACATGTGAATAAGCCACATAAAACTTATCAAATGAAAATTTAATAAGGCAAAAAATACACCGATAAACAACTCAAACAAGAGTGCACGGAGGAAATCCAGTCCAAATTTCCATATCGCATGGCGAAAAATATTTCTCACGTCATTTTTAGATTTAGTTGAACATCGAAAAATAGTATCTTTGTGAGATTTTTTTTTTTTTGAAAGCTACCTCATTTCCAGCGAAACAAAGGATTCTAAGAACAAGGGCAAAATGACATCATTTTGATCTAAATATGACTTTTTAATTTAAATTTTAGTTAAATAAAATTAAAAATTAAATTAGTTAATAGAGGGCACTTATATTACTCAAATAAAATTAAAAAAAAAATTAATCATAAAAAGTAGGCATAGAGGACTCTTGACGCGTTCCCCCACCATTGCCAGAAAGGGCCACCGATGGTGCGGCAAGGGTTGTCCAATCTTCGTCCAGCTGCCACTGGCGGGTCGTCGCCCCACCCTCGTTAGTGTCTGCCTTCCCCCAATTAGGCGAGGGTTGGCCAGATCATCGACCAGTGGTCAGGACCTAATGACCCTCTCGCACCATTGCTAGAAATTTTCAGCGATGGTGGGCCAGCAAGGGTCCCCTCTCTCTCTTGGTCTCTTTTTTTTTAGGTTATTTATTTATTTATTTTAATTTAAATAAAATTTAGATAAAAAAAGTTACAACGTCGTTTTTCTCGTCCTTCATATTTTAACTATGCAGCGCTATATAGGAGAAAGAAAATGATTTAAAAAAAAATTGCCACTTCAATTTGGATGAAGTTAACGTAAGGACTTGATGTTTACAATTTTTAAGAATTGATTACACATTATGAAAGTTATAGGACTTAATTTGAATTTTTTGAAAATTTTTAAGACTTTCAACGCACTTATCTCAAAAGCACATTGCAATGTTAGATGGATGGTGTATTGGTTTGACACACTTGTGTACAGGCGCGTCTCCGACATGATTTCTCGTACCATTAGGAGCGAACAAGTTTGTACTTCAAACATTTATATCAATTTCGATCCATTCCGTTCCATTCCAATTTTTCGATTTCAATCCATTATGCTAAACAAACAATCAATTTATGTACGCATAATCATCCACCATTGGTCTGGATTGGTGTATTTTAACCTTTTACCTAATCAAAATGTTGTCGCACATGTATTTTGATCTAGAAAATCAGGGCATTGGGATTATTCACACGTAAATAAAATTAAACGGGACGGCTACGCCAAATATACATATTTATTGAAGGAACTTAGTCAAGTCACAATTTTCTTTAAAAAAAATTAAACGTTCTTAACTCAGGTCTCCTTAATTTGGCGACAATCAAATAAACACCAAAAATCGAGCACTCATCGACATTTAATGTGACAATTCAATGAAAAAAGTGAGCTATTCTACTGGTTGATATCATGCGGAAAATAACACATCTACCGTATGCCTGATACATAAGATCGTGGATAATCACTGGCACAATTAACATAGGAGTTGTAGTTATCTTATTAAATTTATTTTCTCTTTTTAATTTGGTTAATTATGTCCAATGGTTGCAACTTATCAAATATAGTAGCTTTCGAATTGAGACATGAAAAGTTATCTTCCTTCGACTATCATATATTGAGTGATTCTGTTTATTTTCAGAAGTTGCAATTTTGCTTTTCTCAAAGAAACACAGCCATCTTCTCTAATTATTTCCTTTGGGATATCCTAAAAAAATATCAAAGTTAGCTATCTGTATTTCTCATCAAGACTTTGTTGTATCCTGAAATATATTTGCCGGAAACCGTTAGAACCGTTGGGGGAAAATAAATCCTTAAAGAGAGTGTTATCACCTCTCAAAGTCTGATTTCGTCGTTCATCCCGTTTGACTATTTATAGTCTACTTAGTTTTCCGTGATATAATCTTTATTCTTCCTCCGAAATTTTCAAGGGCTTCCATGAAGAAACATAAAGAGCTAAAGAGAATCCAACGATCGAGATCAAGTTTGTCTTCAGAAACAAGAGAGATGGCACTATCATTATTACTTTTCTCCGGTGCAATTCGACCCTGAAAACATTACAAAAGCAAATTCATCATTGCATAACATGTTGATTGAGCAAAGGAGAGCTAAACCAAAAGAGGTGGGAACTAGGGGGAGTAGAGGGAGATGGTTGCCGCGACCTCCCTGAAACGGAATCTGTTGAATTATTAAGTTTACACTTAACTCGGGCTGTCCTACGACCAAAAAGAAAAGAAAAAAAAAACACTCGGGCTCTCTCGAGCGTATAACAATTCATAACTTAGGTTCAAATTCTCAACATGCAAATCAATTTCATTTTGGAATCATCATTAATCTATTTTTTCGTAGGTAGATTAAAAACCCAACTCTTTAACCATAGTCCAATCATGTCGTTGCTCTATGTGATCCGATTCAAGTCGTTCCTTTAGAAGACTAACGAAAAAGCAAATGATTGCACTCTCGAAGTGTAAAATTATGTAATAGTAGAAGTGAATCTATAAATTAATGTTGTGAGACCCGGTTTAATCAAAACAAACTAAACCGAGCTAAAATAAAAACACAGAAATCATATCCAAATAAAACTAATAGAATTGAATTTTGCAACTAAAAAGCATTTCATATAATTTTATTAGTTCTTTGATGCATTTATTTTCTCTTCACATTGGCTATATCAATTGCCAAAATTTAATGTATTTTTGATAAAGAACCAACCTCTTTATTTTCTAAGTTTATGTCTACATCTAATAAGACTCTCTTAATTTATTATCATGCATCGGTGTAAACTACGATCGACTTCGATAAAATTTTATGTGAAACATGGACAAAAGTACTAATAATTACTAACTTTCACAAGCACGGCTCATGTGGATCCGATTTAGACAAGTCAAGTAGAGTCGTGCTCGGCGGGACCATTCCATCATCCGCGCGCCATGTCATGTACGATTGTAAACATCAAGCCTTTATAATTACGGTTAAATATTAAAAGGAAAAAGATGTAAGAAAAAGGAATATACAGGGAAAACATACAAAAAAAAAATTCAAAACCCATTGTATAGATGCCAATTCAATCATTAACCTTTAAATTTAGCCAATTTAGCCAAGAATATTTTGATAATTTTCCAAATTAGTTCTTCCAATCGATTTTGGCAGGAAATTCTGACATCAACAATAACCGTACATTGATTTGGACAATTTTTTTTTGAATTTTTTTAATATTTATCTTTCTTCATTTTTTTTTTGTTTTTCCATTTTATCAGTATGACCGATGAGGGTCCTGGCCCTCACTCATGGCTTTTGCTATCGGGGTGGGCTTGCAAGCCCTCGCCGGTCATAATTTTTTAAACAAAGGACAAAAGAAAATAAAATATTAAAATCCTTTAAAGATATAACCAGATTGCGAAAGGCACCACGCTAGCGATAGCCATCCTATGTGGCATAACTGGCATCTTAATCAATAATTTCACCTAAAATCGGCGAGAAAGGCTTAATCGACAAACTATCAAAATGCATAGAACTAAATTGGCCAAATTGAAAGGTTAATAACTTAAATGGCATCCATACAATAGGTTTAAGACTTTTTTTTTGTAACTTTTCCGATAATTAGCCCTGCATATGCAAGCGTCCAACAATTTTAGGTGATTAATTTTCCAATGCCTTATTTTATAACAATCTAAATAATTAGAAAATATTTCATCCTTTTCAAATTGTATTCAAAAGTTTAGAATACTAATATTTTGAAGAACAAAGTGACATTCAAATTTCTGAATCGATGATACCGAAATTTATATCAAGTGTACATTATCGTATGAGGAGAAATATCATTATATACTTCTTTTTAAATCTAAATGAATAATAGGAAGGATTATTTTTTTGAAAAAAAAAAAAACTGCCCCATGGCACTTGTTCCATTTTAAGGACAGTGTACAGCTTTTCGATAGATTGCAATTTTTATGACACGTGCAATCAAGAAAATATAATATACTGAAATATTACATATTAAAATAAAAAAAAAGAAATATTTAAAAAATAAAACGTATTTATAATATTGAAAAATTCAAGAGGAGAATTTAAGGAAAGTGAGGAATTCACTTTCCGGAATTTATACATTTTATTTTCCGTGATTGAAAGTGTTTTCCGTTGACTCGTCATTATTTTTGGTGAACCAAACGAGTGAAGGTTTGAAAAATCAATTCTGAAAAAACTCTTTCCGTGAAACAAACAATCCTTAAGAATCCACGACAAAGACAATGAACATACATGATAAAACACACATACTTCATCTCAGTCTGCACCAAAGCAAAGTAATGCTCAACTTTTCATCCTTAATCGTACCAAAAGATTTGTTATGTGATGTTGCTTCCACTTTGTTTGTTCAGACCAATTACCATCAAAGCTCCTCTCTACTAGTTTTTTCATTATACCTTTACTAATCTTTTCTATCTTTTTTTTTAGGGTTTGGGCCGACAGCCCGAATATATTTCATTATTTCATTTTTTTTAACTGTTTTACTTTTGGATTTGTCCAAATCGGTGTATGAAAAAAAAAATTATCATTCATGAGAATCCACCAAAAAAATTAAAGAAAAGGACAATTTTTTTCCTTATGTTGATTCCTGTTATGAGTGACACATCGGTTTTGAGTATTGGACCACATTCGAATAAAACAAAGCACAAAGAATTACCGTAGAATGGAAACGTAATTGCCAGTACATAGGATAGAGTCGGACTTATATTGTACATCTTATCATTTAAAAAAGAAGTATATTTCACATTATTCATTTTCTGCCAAACAAAACCACCCTGAATTTCGAGATGGTTCACGTTGAACCCTCGACTTTGACTTCAGAGATTGGAGTTCAGACATTTTTATACCGCTAATTCTACAAATAATAGAAAAAGATAATCAGACGATGAATCTCCTATTATTCCTCCTTCCTCCCCAAGAATTAGGATCTGGAAAATTCTTTCTCACAACATCTAAAATTGCAGCCTCACTCATTTTGTCTGTTCTGCAAGTAAATTTCCAAAGCTCAGAAATGAGAAACTATGTGAGTTCTCTCACCAGAATGCTGTGATTGACCCTATAAATAGGGTCAGTTGTAAAGGTTGTTATAGTTTGCAAGCATTCAATTATTGTGTGGAATCCCCTATTAATAGACTGCCACAATTTGCATACTCACAGGCATCCTATGCCTGGAGAGTTTTCAAGGTTTGTGGCATCCTATGCTGCAATATGTACCTTTAACAAATTCCAGAACCCCAAGCATAAAAATTGCATGAGCTCAGCATCCTCGTTCTTTAAGGCATGTGTAACCACAATACCATGAAATTCAGTCTTCTTTTCCCTTGTCTTTCCAGGAACGACATTATGTAGGATGAGATTGACCGAGAGGAAGAGGTTATCTGAGGGGAGAGCTGAAGGACTCACTTTGAAATGATAATCAAATAGCACAGATCAAAGACGAAGGATCAGTCAGCTGCTCAACTTAAAATGTTGTCGTTTACAGTCTTTACTTTATGTTCTCCAGTTATATGGAATCAGCTATACAACAAATTGAGACATGGATGTATATAATATTCTACAACCCCCCATAATGGCTTACTTTAGTACAGGAAAAAAAGGACATCAGAAGAAAACATTTCAAGTCAAATGAAAATAGGTTAAAAGAGCATTTAGAGCTTCTCTTCTGGAACAAAGCATTTCGAGTCGCCATTGGCCGTCTAGCACAGTGGAGGTTACATTATGACGAGCCAAAGTTACACGGCAAGCATCATCCACACATCTGTGGAATCAAGTAAAAAGCCTATCTTAGATATGGCAAGCTATCACCGTTACTCATGTTCAGTGGAAAAAAGATTCTTACGCGGTCACCAAATCAGTTAGTCCTTTGTAGACAATATTCCTGGGCTTATTGACAGCATCCATAACAATCTGAAAGAAAATCGTAGTGACAGAATCAAGACGCGCCAGAAAGTTACGAAATACCTTTTTCCAGTAGGAACGGGATAGAAAAGGGAAAGTATCTCCACACAAGTCAGTACTTCTCATCATCATTTTCCCTATAAGCTTGAACATTCACTATTAGCTGCAGGTCTACAGCAATTAGGCATGGTTTGCGTTAGGATCACATATGTGCAAGCTCAATATATATATATACCCCAATATTGATTTATCCTTTTCCCATTTTTCCTCTTTTTCTCGTCATTCCCGCAAGAATCAGGGGGTATTGTAGAAGATTCCCAATTCCACCTTTAGCTTGCATTTCTGCATGAAACTGATCATTTCTAGCGAAGGGGGATACCCTTTTGATTGCCACCCTAATGTTGTCATAACTGATTCATTCTCGATAAATTCCGATGATTAGGATAAAACTTGATTACAAAACCTTCCTTTTCTCTTTACCATTTCTATTTATGGAGTACTACAGAGCTTGCCATTTCCATTTATAGTACAACAGAGCTTGCAACATCTCCACTCCTGACTCAACCTCAACACGACTCTCTCCATCTCGTCAACAAAACAAAAGAACAAGGGCTCATAAACTGAATGGGCGTAAAAGACCTGAGCACCGGCCTTAGCGGCAGTCCCCACGACTTCAATGAGTTGACCAGGAGAGATTGGTCCAGTCGATGCAGCACCCACTTTCGGGTACGAAGTGTCGGAAGACACAACATCTCTCACACGGAGGTCTGTCGGAATTCAACACCTAAAAATCTTGTTCGCTGCATGTTGAAGTCGGCAAAGGCAATGAAGACAGCTAACCCTATTGGCCAAAGGAAATCAAATAAAAAAAGGAAAAGTTTCACTTGTCAAACTTGCGTGCAAGTGGATGAAGTTGATAAGAAAGTTGTGGACTTTGGGTTTCAAATTGCGGCAAACTCCTTTCTTGTTGAAGGCGGTGAACGTGTGAAGTGCAGAGAAGAAGTTTGGTCAAAGAGTCAAAAAACAACTCATGCAAAGTCGGCACATCTTTTAAGTCGCCAAGAAGTCCCTTTGGCGGTGAAAGTCTTCTATAAATAGGGTTGCTTGCATTGAGTCTGTTGGTGTGTGCACCTCAAGGCAACGCAGCCTACGTAAATGCCATGGATGTATTTGTGTGGTATGCCATAGAAGTGTGTGCGGGAGAGCTTCAAGGCATCGCAGCCTTAGTGTTTTGTGTTATGTCATAGAAGCATATAGAGTGAGTTAAGAGTGTTGTGGTTTGTATTTCAAGCTTAGCAAAGCTTGTGTTATCTTGTGTTTTGTCTGTGAAGCTTTCGCAAAGGCCATTTTGAATACCACTCATATTTACGTATTCGAAGATTTTTTCGCGTTGAAACCACCAAACTTCCAAAAAAACCTCTTATGGTCCCTACGATTGGTATCAGAGCAAGGTTGTGCACTCTACAGGGTCCTCCCTTGATTCGTGTTAAACGATGGAAATTTCAAGAACCCACCAAGAGAAATTTGACGGGTCTAGTGGGTGAATGACCGGCAAAGCTTGTGATTGAGGGGTGAAACCAAGTTGAGCTTTTGAGAGAATTCAAGAGGAATGTTGGCGGAAAAGATGAGAGACGTGAGATTTTGGTGGGACTTGGAAAGATTTGAACTCAAGACCTCCTAAGACCAGCTTAAATCATTAGAAAAAGGCGTGCTTTAATATTTTTGTATTCCAACAGAGACCTGCCATTGTTTCTGTGACGATTGTGACTGAGTTGGGGTTGTTGATTTTGAACTAGCCTCTGCTCACAGTGGTAAGAGATTTGGCTATAGCTGGAATCTTTGAACTACACTTGCATCACAGATTCTTTTGGTCCGCATTTCAGATTTGAACGCTTTTTTCGACTGCTTGAAGATGGAAGTATTTGTTCCTTAAGATAATGTTTTTTCTATGTGAACTCATTAAGCATCCTTATTGCATTTAGGATTAATACAGGATAACAAGATGCAAAGATATTACTTTGCAATTAATAGGGTTAAATCCCACAGTGTTAGCCAAAAACCAATGTAAACCAAATTGTAATTTCTACCTCAAAACTTTTTCTAGAAAAATGCCACAAAAAACTCATGCATACATAGAGATGGTAACGTAACGGGCCAAATCGAGCCCGATTAGTGGTGGAGATCAGTGTTTCCCGTCCTATCTTGCTCCACACCTTCCCACATCCTGCGCAAGGCAACTCTAACTTCCCCATTCCCGTCCACACACGATGTGCAATCTGCCATGCAGATTTGCCTCATCAAGTTTTAAGAGAAGATTGATATATTTAATGCAAAACTTTTACACACTAAAATTTCTAACAAAAATGAAAAATTTAATAATATTACCATCAAGTAATATGAAATCTAAAACTATTTAATGATTTTGGCAGGAATCTACTCGATGCAACATAAAAACTCAGCTTGTAAGACACATTTGAGATAGGTAACACTGTAATATTACTAGTAGGAGCATAAATTTAAAATGAATCATCTGAAACTATCGAACCAATAGAAAGCCAAGTGTACCGAGCCGCCCCAATGGAGAATTTTGGACCATATACCATTGGATACCATAAGTCTAATTATCATAGATGGGCAAATATCAGAATTTAGGATAATTAAGATAGTTATCCTGTAATTCAAGAATTTCTTACGTTCTAAATTCTTGATAATCGTATAGCATTCCATGAATTTTGCATCTTTTAATTTTACAGAAATTAAAGGTCGTATTTCGAGATGAAAGTTTGTATATTATGTTATACCCGATAAATCTATTCATTTGCATAATTTTTCTTTACACGCAGGCTCGCAGCACCGATATTATTTTACTTGCATAATGAATTAGATAGGACGTCAAAGAGATACGAGATGATAGGATGCCCTTTGCCATAAAAGACCTGAGCACCGGTCTTAGCGCTATCACAGACTCACAGTAGATATGATAGCCTATATAGTTTTGTACTTCTTCCCATATTTTGGCATTCAATGTATGGCCTAAACCTAAACATGTTGAATGGATATCAATTCAGTTATAAATTTTTTAATTTTGCAAATTAGTCCTAATCTTCTTATGAAATTTCAATGTGATCATTCCAGGAAATTTTTCCCAAGAATCACTAACGTGTTAGTGTGCCACTCAATTATTTCTGGTGAAAATTGTCTGGAATGACTGCATTGGAATTCTACCCGAAGGTTTATCACTAATTTGATAAAATTGAAAAGTTTAGGGCTGCATTGACATCCCTACGGCATTAGGGCCGGTTGAATAATTGTCCCAATGTGCTGACATAAGTTATCGACCACCGCCGTTGTTATAACAAGTTGGGTGTAAGAGGATTTCAACTCAGAAATTTGATGCCATTTGTCCACAATCGCACCCGCGCGAGTAAACTGCTCTGGGATAGATCAGCGGCACCAATAAAAACTTAGAATTAACTGATTCATAAGGCTTTATAGGGTGTTGCAAGGGCCTCTGAACCAGCCCATTTTAGTACACTGAGAATCATAATACAAAGAACCTTTTTTTTTCTCCGTGTATTGTCTTTGCATTATCTAGAACAAGTTCTTGCTGCGCATACTAAGATTAATTCATTAAGTTGGTATAAGAATGAAATGATTAACTAACGGTGATTATGGACGGAAGGTTAACGGTGGTAGAATTGGGATACAAATAAAAGTTATGAATTTTTTATGAGACAAGAAAAAGTTCTGGATATAATTGGGATATATGTTAAAGTCGAGGATTTTTTTGATATTAGACCGGTACAATTGGGGCAAAAGTAAAAGTTTGAAATTTTTTACGAGACAAAAAAATGTTTTGGATATGATTGTGACAAGTGGTAAAATTGAAGATTTTTTTGGGTATTAAACCCAAAAAAAAAAATGATTGATAGCGTGGAGGGATTTGAAATAAAGTGAGGACTTAGGAAGGTTGTTATGGGATTTGAAAATATCCAAATTTTCATATGGAAATGTGGGAAAAATTGTCTAATCAATCATAAAGCTATTCTATGAATGTTTTCTGATTAAGAAGTCACAACTGAGGTTAAACCGATTCAATCACGTGTTGTCTAAATACCCTTGATCGATGCTTAAGTACCTTTTGGAAAAGGCTAATGAAGGCACCACAGTCCGCACCAACAACACAATCCGTAAATTGCATCTAACCTACCCAAACTTGCCATTTGCAACCGGGAAATCTCGTTCGACCCTAATAAAAGAAGGTGTGATCTTCTCAGCAAAAAGGAAAAGAAAAGAAAATTTAAAATTAAATAAATAAATAAAGAGGAGTTGAATTTTGGGAAAATGCATGAAAATTAACTTGTGATACTTCTGACCCAAAAAAAAAAAAATTTAACTTGTGATATTCACGTTTCCCCCCTCTTTGCAACATCACATTATAGCATTTTTCTTCACATTAGGACCGCCATGTTAATTAAGTCAACAGGGTCAGCAGAACTCTGTCATGTTGGAGAGATGGCGAGACAACCATAATAGGAAACCCACCAAATAAACACGTCATAAGACAACCCTGACATCAAATGTGGAACGCATGCTCCTTCCGGGAAATTTATGTTGTCATTGCGCATAGTTTTAGTATTGATTGTAGGGCTACTCAAGGCCATAAATGACCGAACTTGCATGGATTATAGACACGCACCGAATGGCCAGACTAGAAGGCATCAAAAGGCTATACCGACATTGTGATAGTTCCAGAGTCGATTACTGATTCAAAGAGAAACAAGTTGAACTATATGGACACGTAAGTTTGAATAAACAAAGTAAAGATGCCGTTTTGCGCTGCAGTTTCCCCTTTTTCTCTTTTTGGTAAGATGTTACCGTGGCTCAAGCGGTATCCGTATTGTTAATTCATCCATCATATTCTTTTACGTTGCTGCCGAAATCATGAAAGTCAATGAACTTCAAAGTCTTTTGTGAACTCCAGACACTTAGTCCTGTCTTTGAATAGAGATGTAAAGTAGTCCTTAAGCATGACCACATCGGTCAATTTCAATGTGTAAAGTGCCCCCTTACTTATCCCTGAGTCTGTCAGGAAATTGTTGCACCCCCCGCCCACCAAAAAGAAAAAGAAAAAGAAAAAAAGAAAACCAACTTCACGTGGAAGTTAAGGGTTCTTAGACTGGCCTACACGTTGAAGAACTCTGAGAATGTGACACTATATCTAGATGGAGTTCGTCGGAGGCCCTATGTGCTGGAATACCCGCACGTTTTCTGCCAAAGAGGGTGTCTGTCTTACTCGTGTATGAAACCTACCATCATTATTGGTGACTTTCAATTGGGGTACTTAGCTCTCATATTTTAGGTGGAGGAGCATTCTGTAATGAGCAAAAACTTCAGGCAGGCAAAATGGATCTGGTGAGTAGTTGATCATAAATTGGCATTCTAGGGGCAAGCTGACATGTGTTCTTTTGCTTCGCATTGCTACATGCAATACAACTCTTTGAACATTTGTTTTCTAGTTTACCAGAAAGAATTTACAATCTATTGTTGTTGGATGTTTCCTTTGCGATGCTTCTCCACTTCAAGTGTAGAAGGGTACGAGCAATTTGTGTGGCTTGAAGATTTAGACAACATTGAAGTTCACAAAGGAAGTCCTTTCACCGCTACAGGTGGAGCAGTCTCTTCATCCGGGTAGCTCTTGGAGACATGGTAGCATACTTTGCGAAGGTAACACTGTTTACTTATGTGGTTCCATTGGACTAAATTTCTGTGGGATGTTGGAAAAATGACCCTTTTTTCAGGAATTAATGACAGATTGGGGATTGTTTAGGGGGGGGGGGGGGGAAGATCCAAGGGCCCAACAAATAATGATCCCCTAGATCCAAGGGCCATGGGGGCTATGATTTCCTATCTTTATGATAGGAAATCCTAGCCGTTGTTTAGAGGGCCACGACAATTCTTCTCTTTCTTTCGTGTGTTTGAACCGATGCATTTTTATGAAAGTTTGCATTTGGTCTTCACACATCCACACAGTGGTAATATCAGACTTTCCAACGCTATGAAAGTATTTCATTTCCAACCCATGTACATTTTGGTTCCTTACTCCATCTGATGTATTTCTCAGGGACATGAAGTGAGTCTTTTCCTCGCCATTTCTTGCACATTCGGCACTGGCATTGAGTAGTACTCGTAGATAGAGTGCTTCAACTCCTTCTATGAATTTCGGGAGATCAGAGGCTTGAGCTAATTGGACTGTTTCTGTTATTTCGATTCCATCGTTTCTTCCTCTAGATCTAAGAGGTATACGGAGTTTTTCCTATTTGATTCGAGCTTTGATCTGTTTTTTTCGCCCCTTCTTGTGATGAATTTACGGTGACGAGATTGAATGTGAGGATTAGGCCAAATTGTATCCCTAGTGGTACTAACATTCCAATTCGTGTTACTCCAAATTGTTGTTTGACATGATGTCTGTGGCGTTTATGCAAATATCTATGCCCGTTCTGATGCATTCTAGGAATTATCTTAACAAAAGACCAGTCGTCAGCTTTGAGGTGTTGTCTCCCTACAACAGAAGATTTACTACGAAAATGTAGTCAAAATTAAGGTGAGAACGTCACGTTGGAAATCCAAGCGATAATTGATGTATATTCATAATGGCCAGAGCTCAGGATGTAATCCTTTTACAGTTGTGATATGATTCTTTCCTGACCAATACCCAATGACAAGCTAATACTTTTTTTCCATTCTTTATTGAAGAGCACTCTTCTTACAAAGTCATTTTGCCAATTGGCCATTGAATGCTTTTTATCGATTGATTGCTGCAGCCCGTAAAACATTGATGCTGCCCGCGATGATGTTTCTAACTCAATGGCCACATTAGTTCAGGTTCTTGTTCCGATTGAGACTAATCATTTTGATGGAAAGAATTATCAACACTGGGCACAACAGATGGAGTTTTTCCCGAAGCAATTAAAGATTGCATATATGTTCTCGCTGATCCACGCCAAGTGGCTAGTTTAATACCAGAAGCAAGCAGTGGAGAAATTGCTCATGTAAAAGATGCTGAACAGAGATGGATGAATGATTGGCTACATTTGCCGTCGCAACATACTCAGTTGAGTTCTCTATCAGATGATCTCTCCTACAAGTACTCATAGAAAATTCACAGGGCAAAAGAACCGTGGGAACGGCTGAGGCTAGCTTATCTTTATGAACAATCTGGGATAAAGAGATGGCAAGTTAAAAAGGTATATTGAATTTGAGATGGTGGATGGTAAATCAGTCATTGAGCAAGTCCAAGAGTTGAACAGCATGGCGGATTCAATTGTGGCTGCTGAAATTTCCGTAAATGAGAATTTTCATATCTGTGGGAGATGATTGTCGTCCTCGCCCCCCAGCAGTGTAACATTTCCTCTAACAACTCTATTCTGGAAACGTACACCAAAGAAGGATCCGTTCATCCCCTAGATGTGCATTGTGTGACAAATCTGAATATGCGGAGCACCTTATTCTCATGTGTGATTGAAGTAGTGTTGTCTCGTTTGGTTATTGTATTGAAAGTCATTTCAAAATGTGAATTAAGCCTTCTCGGAATTCATTTAAGACTGTTTATGATATATATTTTAATTTAATGTGCATTATCTGTTTGTTTGTGCTTGAAATCAGGGGTCCGAATCACCTAACCTCCGGGTAGATCCCCACCCTCCATTAATACCCAAAAACATTTCCCCCCTATTAATGGAGGGTGGGGATTCCCCTAACCTCCTAACCGGAGGTTAGGGGATTCGGATCCTGAAATCAGGGAGTGATTAATGCATCTGATGCGTCGGTGCATGGTTAGCTTTTTGAAATCAAATAACTTTTGTTCTGTTTTGACTCGAGACTCTCGGAGAAAATTTGTAGTTTCATAAATTATAACTTGAGATAAAATCAACTGAAATTATGCATTTTATGTTTTGAAGTGTCATCAAGCTCGTACTGTCTACCTTAATAATTCCCAACTTTTTATGTACGATTAAAGTCACCAACTGATTTTACATTACTCTTATTTGAATTAGTTACCGGCGTTTGGTTTTTTTAAATTACTAGCTTTTCTTAGAAAGTTCTATTATTATTTACTAAATTTATTGCCCGACCCTTAAAAAAAAAGAAAAATTCCAAATAAAGGTCCGAAGTGTCGTCCTTTTCTCAAATAAGGGCCTAAAGTAATCTTTATTTCAAATAAGGGCCTGAAGTGGCATGATTATTTTAAATAAGGGCATGAAGTGACAATGATTGTTTCAAATTAGGGCTTGACCTCGCCGACTGGCCGATCGGTCAAATCCTTCGACGAATCAAGGATATTTTTGTAAATATATAATCTCAATTTAATTTTTTGTTGAATTCAAATAATTTTTTTTAAAAAAAAGTAAAAAAAAAAAAAAAAAACTAGGGCCGGAGGACTGCCCACATGCGTGTGGCCGCCGCCCCACTGCCTGTTGTGCGGAGGGGTCGCCGGCTACCCTGTCCGCCCTCGCCGCCGTCACTTCCGACGGCCACAGGCGGAGGACAGCCATGAACTGCGCTTGGTCACCAGCAAAGCTTCAGATCTGGACTGAATAGGTCATGCTTGAAAAGAAAGCGTGGCTTCTTGCTCCCTCTGCTTCATGCTTTCTTCATCGGCAAATGTGAGCAGAAGTGAACCGCATGGCTTCCAAATCTGAAATAGCATTCAGATTTGGCCATGAACGGTTCGTCCAGTCCATAGACATGCCAAAATGAGTCCAAAACCTATTTATTAACCCATAAATACTTAAATCTTTATATTTCATAAGCATGATATGATGGGTTTTAAAACGAGCAGAGCAAAATAAATGGGTCTTAAATGGGCCATGTTCTCAACCCATTTAAAACCCAAAAAGAACAACCGATTAACCCACTCGAGGGCTTCCTCATCGTCTTCCTTCATGGACAGCCAAGAAAACAGAGGGTCTCACTTTCAGATTGTCCTCTCTCTGTGTGACAGGGAGAGAGAGGGAGCTCCTCGTCGATCTTCTTCACGCGAGCAGGGCGTGACCTGAGATCAACACAGCACACCGCCGACGGCGCATCGAGCTTCAAAACCCTAGCCACTGCTTCCTCCGCCCCTGGCCGATCCGCCGCCGCTTCTTCAGGCCGATTGTGCGCGGCGAGGCAGGGCGAGCACGACGACGCACGACCTCAACAGATCTGGCGAGGAACGACGTCGAGGCTCAGCGAGGCGGGGCGGGCGACTGCGAGACCTCGCCATGGCCGGGCGAGGTCGTGCCTCGCCAGATCTGGGTGAGGCGCGACCTCACCGAGGCTGGGCGTCCATGGCGGGCACAATCGACTTTCGCTCTCTCGACGAGGGCTTCGGCGGCAAAACTTAAAAGCGCGAGCGCGAATCCCAATCCTCCGCCGCAACCTCCGCGGGCGCCGATGACGGCGTCGCCATGGAAATCGACGACGCCTGCCCTCTGCCGTCGAAGCGAACGGCGATCCCCTCGCTGTAGGACCCCGATAGGCCGACCAACGCGTCGACGTTTTCCTTCGGGAGGCCGACCTACGACGGGGTGATCGCGGGGAGGGTGTCGGGGCGGAAGTGGAGGCATCCGCGGAGGCAGCGGGCGTCGGCGGCGAGGGTGAGCGTGAAAGGGACGAGCTTGGAGGAGGGGTGAGGCAGAAGGAGAGAAAAGAGGGCGTACAGGGAGAGGATGTCGGAGCTGAAGGAGACGATAAGGGCGATCAAGGTGGAGAAGAGGAGGAAGAGGGAGGAGAGGGAGAAGAAGAAGCAGGAGAACATCCTGAGGTCGGGGACGAAGCTGCAGAAGATCACCAACCCGGCCACCTCGATGGTGTGAGGTGGTGTCGTGTGGTGGTTTCGAGCGTTTCAATGTTTCGTTTCAAGTTTGCAGTCTCTCGCCCCGCTCGCCGCGACGTTGGACGACGGTCGCCGGCACCAAATCTGGGTCGCCGGCGGCCGCGTGCCCTTCGTCCGCCGGCGAAGGGTTTCAACTTTTTTGTTGGAAAAAATGAAAAAAAATGCCTTGCAACTATAATTTTTCCAAAAGATATTTTATCTAAAGTTGCTTTGTAATGGTTTTTTAAGTTAGAGCTTATCAAATAGCTTGGTTTTTATCCGCCAGTCAGTTTAGATTCCCATTGGCTGATGTGGTTGAGGTTCTTGCAGTCTCGACGAATCCCACAAGGTATTGGTTTATGCCGGTGATTTTTTTAGGATTTTAGCGAGCGCCCTTCAGCCCATCTCGTGGGGTTCACCGATCAGGCAGTCAAATTTCTTTGTTGCATTTCGTTTTGTTTTATTTCTTGCTTCTACCTCATATTGGAGATGGCGTTTAGTAACTTTTGACTGATTAAGAAATTTGGATGTGGCAGGTGTCTGTTGATAGCTTTTACTGATAGAGACTAACAAAGATTTTTATTATTCTAGACTCAATTTAGATGTGGCAGGTGTCTGTTGATAACTTTTACTGATAGAGACTGACAAAGAATTTTATTATTCTAGACTCCACAGCAAAGCATAAGGTAAGCATATCCTTCTCTGATTCTGAGTGGGGAATCTTAAGTATTCAGGATTACAAATATGATGTGGGCGACCTTGGAAAATCCATTCCTGTTGGATTGATGGGGAAAAGCTGAATTTGTGTGTTTACTAATCGTGTAACATGTGAATTTGTGCTATGATTCAAGCTGAATTTGGGTTGTTTACTAATTGTGTAATTTGTGAATTTGTACTATGATTCAAGATACTTAAGTGGGAATGCAAGTCGTCCAACGTTTATGCTTTCTTTGTTCTCTTCAATTTCAACAGTCTTTTATGTTGATATGTAACAGAGTTGGGAAAGTTTCTTTTTTAGATTCTCTGGTCTTTTGGTTTCTTTATATGATATTGTAATTGCATAAACTGAAAATTTCAGTTCGGATATGGAAACTGATATTGGCCCAATATTAGTTTCTGTGTGGTATGTTCACTGCTGTTGCGCTCATTGATTTTAAGCTAGTGTTGGTTGGTGAATATTTTGATGAAACCATGTTTGCCATGTCGAGCTGTCTGCTTTGCAAAGACCTGCTTCTTCTGCCCTACGTTTTTGCATTCATTTTTCCGTGCTCCTTGATATTGCGTCTAATTAGCATTCTCTGCAAAATAGAAAATGTCGGTTGATATTGCAGGAATTGCTATGGAAAATGCATCAAGGGAGCTGTTGATTGTGGTTAAGAAAGTAGTGCAAACAGTTAGAGCGTTTCATCTTAGCTCAAGAAGATTGAATCCACCTTGAGGAAAATAGACCTAATCATCAAGGAATGAGATGATTACAATCAACAGCTGCATCGTAATTCGAGAGAGATGGATGTGATTAGGAACTTATTTCTTGAAGGCAAAAAACTGGTTGAAAAGTGCTCAGGGATCGAGCGACTTAATTTTTGGATGAAGTATCTATATTCAAATAAGCTGATCAAGTTCGACGAAAAAGTGATAAGAGAATTTCAGATTTACATGTCGCTGTTTAATGCGAGGACCAGCGGGGAGATTTTGTGGGGCTGAAAGAGATGATTACAGGTGTTCAAGAGATGACGATAGATGTCCAAGCATTGATCCGTTCAAGTTAGCAAGCGAACAGCGGAGCTCTTCAGAGCGGGATCGAGGCTTCGGGTAGGGGTGTCAAAACTGATCCACAAACTGAACCAAAAATTGAGCCGAACCAAACTGAATTGAAATTTCACACATTTGCAGTTTAGTTCGGTTAGTAGAAAAACCAAAATTTTCTTCTCGGTTCAAGTATTTTTGGTTCAATTATGGGTTGGTTCAGTTATTGAATTGCCTCTCAACTCAGACCTCGACCCCTCTCTCTCCGCTCTCACTCACTCTCTCTCTCTCTCTCTCGCCAACGAGCAATAAGTGAGAAGGATTTCAAGAACGGATTGTGTTGGAGCAACGGAACAAAGTTAACCCTAATTTTCTGGTCCAAACCCACGAAGGGAAAAAAAAAGTTGCTCCTTTCCCTCATTTGCCATTGACGACCTCTGTGCCCCTTTATTCAAAGCGCGCAGTGCTCATTTCCTCCTCCTTCCATCTAGTTTCGAATTGATGATGATAGATGTCCAAGCATTGATCCGTTCAAGTCAGCAAGCGAACAGCGGGGCTCTTCAAAGCGGGATCGGGGCTTCGGGTAGGGGTGTCAAAACTGTTCCACAAACTGAACTGAATCAAACCGAACTGAAACACACATTTGCAGTTTAGTTTGGTTAGGAGAAAAACCAAAATTTTCTTCTCGGTTCAGGTATTTTTGGTTCAATTATGGGTCGGTTTAGTTATTGAATTGTCTCTCAACTTAGACCTCGACCCCTCTCTCTCCGCTCTCTCTCTCTCTCTCCCTCTCTCTCTCTCTCCAACGAGCAATAAGTGAGAAGGACTTCAAGAACGGATTGTGTTGGAGCAACGGAACAAAGTTAACCCTAATTTTCTGGTCCAAACCCACGAAGGGAAAAAAAACAGTTGCTCCTTTCCCTCATCTGCCATTGACGACCTCTGTGCCCCTTTATTCAAAGTGCGCAGTGCTCATTTCCTCCTCCTTCCATCTAGATTCGAATGGCTCGAGCTTCGAATGTGCCCCTTGATTCAGTTTGCTAATTCGCACCGGTCCTCCATTGACTCCGCCTACTCCACCATGCTCTGCGGCAGCGTGAGGGCCGGGTTTCGAGAATTTCACGTCCATCGGCTCCGGCACCATCTTCCTCTACCACCTCAAAGGCCGCAGCGGCGCTGACGTCGACTCGACGGACGAGGAGCCGCTGTACCTAATGAAGTTGGTGGACAAGGATATGGTGGAGAAGAAGCAAAACAGGGGTGTAACGGGTGCAGATATTGGAGACCATCTGCAGTGAGGAAACGGCAACGGCACGAGCTAGCAATGTTGAGGAAGAAAATGGAAAATGCTGTGGATGAGAGAAACGGCAAAGGCAGGTTTCTTTGAAGCTATGTCCTACTCGTGACGGAATAGTTTCTGTTAAGTTGGAAAGACAGGACTGGTTGCCCTCTTCTTTAGTTTTATGGTTTCTTCATACTTGCGTCTCAATGTTTTGACAATCAGCATCAAGTTCTGAGTGTGAAGCATCCTGTAGAGAGGCCACAAGTACGTTACCATGGTTAGGTTGATGTATGTTTTGAATGAAGAAACAGAGGAATAGTCGTGCCAAACAAGCTGTTGCTAGTGACAACTTTAAGGGCAGATCTCCTAAGAGTTTCACAACGTTGGATACAATAACTCTTTCTTCAAGAATTGCGAAAATCTGTCGTTTCATAGGAAGCGCTGTTATAAGAAAAACATCACGCTACGCTCAACACCAGTGCCAATCTTTAATGAAGGATGAATCGAATTCTTTGACGTCTGCATCCAAAGCCCAACTGACTTATTTGCCCAAGGGCCAAGGCTGTATCAAAAAATCAAGAGACTCGGAAAGATTGGACTAAACATGATACTAGGACACATGTTTTCGTCTTCGCCACCATTTCTAAAAACTACTTTCTTTCAAAAGATTCATAACAAGGAAGCTAGATATCTACAGATGAAGAAAAAACTCATTGGGTCTTCAAAGGTCTCCAACCGTCCAAAGGGAAGAAGCAGTCCCGTCGGTATCGGAGATGATGTCATCCTCGTCAATTGCAGAAGTGTCTGAATCTGATGTCCCTAGAAGCCTGTATATAGCTAATTTTGCGGCTTCAACAAACCATTGGTCCTCCCGGAGTGTACTACAAAAAGAGGAGCATGGGAGAAAGTAGTATTTAGTTTTTAAGTAATACGGATTTATTTGAAAAATGAAAAAAATACAAAAGATATTGCTTGCCAGGCTTATAGAAACAGTGGTGATGTGGTTGTCTAGAGATGACGAATTCTGGAGTGCGTTTGAAGATGGTTCATCTGCTATTTAGCCGCTTGGTTTGCAACAGGTATCCAATGCATAACAATTTTTTTCTCTTATCTTGAAAGTATGTTGAGATGAGCAGCTTCCAGAAAAACTAGCTGGAGGTCACTATTTAGATATTTTTGCTTCCGGCACCAGAATAATTCCTACACAGGATTAGCGCGGTTCATGATTTCCATCATTCTGCTGGTGTCGCACCTGTGACATTGAATTTGCCTCTTGTCTGAAACCTCGACATAAGATTTTTACTTCTGTTTTCATAATTGATACTGCTATAGTGCTAGCATGGTGAAAGCTTACCATAGGATGTTGGCCAGCTATTATTTTCCACCTAAGTACTAGTTTTAATAATCGTAACACTACGTACAGCGTTGGATTGCTTGGAACTCATGTTATGTCCAGATGACTGAAAAATTTGATGGCTTCATTCTGTTCATCTGCTGAGCAGCTCATATTTTCGATCATGGATCTATTAGAACCCGAATTTAATATTGCATAGTTTCAAACAAGTACTAGTCTGTCTCTCTATTAAGTAAGGTTTTTTCTAGCTCTTGTTCTAAATTGGTGATACAAACTATTTGTTTCTGCTATCCGTTAGTCAAATAAAGCAAAGTCCTTCGCTGTTTTGTTGCTCCCGTAGTGTTTATCTGAATAGTCCTCTTAAACCTGTTTGGTTAACACTGCTGGTTTCTTTTGATGTTTATGGTTATCTGAAGGTCTTATTGTTGTTTCTTCTTTCCCACTTGGTTCAAGATTATTTGAGTTTGAAGATAACGCGATACTAATTTGCTCCGGTCATGTGGTCGATTTGATCTTTGGGGTTCATCGATCGCCGACCCCAACTAATTTGGGATAAAGGAGGTGTTGATGTTGATGTGGTCGATTTGATGCAGTTGATTCTTGATATGCACTTCACGGTTGAAGTAGCGCATCTCGCTGGTAATTCATCCTGGCATGTGCACCAGATTGCATCAAGCATCATTGCCCGTGCAACTAGGTCGTTTTCTGCCAGAGGCATAGACCCTTAGAGGTATATTCAGTGCGCTCTCTCTCTCTCTCTTCCGTATTACTTAAAAACTTAATACTGTTTTCTCCCCTGCTCCTCTTTTTGTAGTAAACTCCGGGAGGACCAATGGTTTGTTGAAGCCGCAAAATTAGCTATAGACAGGCTTCTAGGGACATCAGATTCAGACACTTCTACAATTGACGAGGATGACATCATCTCCGATATCGACGGGACTGCTTCTTCCCTTTGGACGGTTGGAGACCTTTGAAGACCCAATGAGTTTTTTCTTCATCTGTAGAAATCTAGCTTCCTTGTTATGAATCTTTTGAAAGAAAGAAGTTTTTAGAAATGGTGGCGAAGACGAAAACATGTGTCCTAGTATCATGTTTAGTACAATCTTTCCGAGTCTCTTGATTTTTCGATACAGCCTTGGCCCTTGGGCAAATAAGTCAGTTGGGCTTTGGATGCAGACGTCAAAGAATTCGATTCATCCTTCATTAAAGATTGGCACTGCTGTTGAGCGCAGCGTGATGTTTTTCTTATAACAGCGCTTCCAATGAAACGACAGATTTTCGCAATTCTTGAAGAAAGAGTTATCGTATCCAACGTTGTGAAACTCTTAGGAGATCTGCCCTTAAAGTTGTCACTAGCAACAGCTTGTTTGGCACGACTATTCCTATGTTTCTTCATTCAAAACATACATCAACCCAACCACGGTAACGTACCTGTGGCCTCTCTACAGGATGCTTCACACTCAGAACTTGATGCTGATTGTCAAAACATTGAGACGCAAGTATGCAGAAACCATAAAACTAAAGAAGAGGGCAGCCAGTCCTGTCTTTCCAACTTAACAAAAACCATTCCGTCACGAGTAGGACATAGCTTCAAAGAAACCTGCCTTTCTATATGAAGTCGATGCCGGAAATTTACAATAAAATTCTCCTCCCTCCCATTGATATCATCCTCGTCGCAATCATATTCATATGCATCATTATAATCGATACCATCACAACAGAAAGATACCATCTTTAAGCGTTCTAGCACTCCATCGGATTCTGAACCACTCTCATTCCAATCTACCTCTTCGATGCGGTGCTGCAAGGCCTAGTGTGTAGTACGACTGCGCCGCCACTTACGCTTTTTATGAGCATCGCTAACGGCGGAATTGGTTGTTCTTTGCCCTATGCTAATGTTCTTTGCCCTCTGCGAATTAGCATGTCCTTTATCTTCTTCACTACACTCCTTCGTAACACCCACCCCTTGAATGATGATGATGTGCCCATTATACGTTCCTTCCTCCTTCAAGCAAAGATTTTGCTTTTAATAGCCCGTGGGAATGAGTCGAAGTTTATGGAGCAAAATAAGAAAATGAGTCGTGGGGGAGAGCATGTGTTACAGGAGTGAACTGTAAACAGATAAACAGGTGATTCGTCGGCGAGAGTATAGCGTATTTAAGCACTGCTTTAGTACTTTCACTACTAGTTACTGCCAAATGGCGCAGCCTCTCCCTCTCCCTCTCCCTCTTTAATAACAATTAGGCATTATACGATGATACGTTCCCTTCATTCTTTCTCCATACAAAAATGCCATAATACGTCCCAAGCTGGAAGCAATATTAGAAAATTGCTCGAGCACGGACACGTTTGTAATTCGTTTGACGCCAGAATCTTCACCTTCTAATGTCCGACACTAGTTAGAATCGCCCTTCTGAGTGTATTTTGATAGTTCAGTACAAACATAGTTTTCACTAATCGAAAGTCAGTTCGGCAAAATTGCAAAGCCACCATGTAATGTGCCCCTCGTTCTAGCATCGCACATCTCCAAGAACCTGACTGAATGCAAGATTTCAAGAACCTGGGGAGATATTTGCAGAAAGACCCTGCTTTAGTAGAACCTTTCCTTCAAGGCCAAACAAGGAACATCGGCTTTTTATTCCCTTGAAGATATGCTAAAGATGGGAAAAAGGCGTTTATTCCCTCTCAAATTCATCCACAAGAAGGGAATATAATCTTTTAAAAATCAACTTTTTCTTTCTCAAAAGTAAATTAATTTTCATCAGAACAAGATGCTATATATATATGTAATAGTGGAGCGAGAGGAAGCTTGAGGTTATGGGAGAGCAGCTGGGAACAGGATGGTCACAAGAAGATGACACAGAGAGATCACCATAACTGGAGAGAACTCCAAACCAGAGAGAGGACCAGAAGCCAAAGGAGAAGAGGGTCATCCACATGATCAGCTCAATGCTGGTGTTTTCTTGAACAATAGGACCATGGTAAGTCCACTCCACTCCACATGCTTCCCACCCTTTTTCTCTATAACTAATGGGAAAAACTAAGCGCCTTAGAAATCCTAAAATTTGTCACGAAAGTGCAATTGAATCCTAAAACTAATCAGAATTTGCAATTGAGTTATAGAACTTGTCAAATTAGTGAAATCAAGTCCTTCCGTTGATTGCGTTTTTTTGAAAGTTTTAGGACTCAATTGCACTTTCATGATAACTTTTAGGACTTGATTGCACATTATTAAAAGTTTTTATGACTCAATTGCACTTTCGTGACAAATTTTAAGCCTTTGGGTGCACTAATCCCTAATTAATACATACCCATACGCACATCATTTACACACGCACTGAGAATTCACTTCTTACAATAAGATAGTGATAATGAATAATAGCAACTAGACGTTAAAAATGTCTTGCTTGATTTCCTACCAATCTACTATCTTCACCTATAAATACAGCGCAAGATAAAGGTTCGTTATTTGCTCAAATCCACTTCGGAAAACATGTGATCGCCGAAATCAAGATTATATAGCCCGGCACGGCAGTTCTTGAAAACTAGTTCGCATGCTTTTTACGTATGGACTTTTGGTAATTAAAGTGCATTACGAGGATGGTAAATCATCTGTTTAAATTAACTTTTGATTTTTTAGTAGATAGGAGAAGTAGGTGAGTAAATTAGGTACGTAATGTTTTCCTAATTAAATTGCTAATGTTTGCAGGAACACTGGGTTGAGAAGGAATCCAAGAAGAATTGCTTCATGTTATATGCACGGGGTCTCTCCCACACTTGGGCGGAGGACAACTCTTACTGGCAATGGGTGATCCAGAAAGATGCACCTAGGTGAAAAACATATGAACTTACAATGTTGCGATCAGTTAATATCATGAAAAATTCAAAAATTGGAACATCTACGATAAATTTACCCGAAATTAATTTTTTGGCCACCAAAATCTCAAATTGGTACATTGGTGATAAAATTTACCCTCCGTTAATTTTCGTTAAACTTTACTGTCAATTTGCTGAGTTAGATGACACGTGGTAGTTGACGGATGTACCAAGTTGTGATTTTTATCCTCTTTTTATCACAAATATATCAGTTTGAAATCAACCGGAAGAAAGTGAGATGCCGATGGGAAATGGATAGGGATCAAAGCAGGAGAAGTAAGCAGTGAGCACATCAGAGTGTACAGAGGGAGAGATGGACGTGTCCATGTTTGAATATGAAGGTGGGCAATGGAAGAGTGGGCTTGTGCTCGAAAGAGTTCTCATTGGACCCAATAATTAATTAGTTAGTTAATTAATTAATTCCGACAAAAAAAAAGTTAATTAATTAATTAATTAATCACTCACTGGAGAGTCTTCTTTTTCCCCCCCTTTTTGCATTAAGTCAAATACCACACTCTCCAACTATAAATAAGATTATGTAGAAGAGCCTGGAGGAAGAAATATTAATTTATTATGAGTATTTCAGTAGTGGGGTTGCCGTCATTGACTCATTAGTGCTTTTTCCAATATGTTCTTACGTTCGTTTTATTAAAATTAAGTGGTGTCTTCGGTTTAGATATTAATAAGAATAAATTTGCATTTACATGACGAATAAAAAGCACGCGACAATCAAATTAATATTCGTAAAATTAATACCACTATGTACATACTTTCCCTTATAAAAAAAATAACTCTTTTTATTTTTACTCTATTTGACCCGCTTCATATATCGAATATTAAAACTTTCCAAGGCATTCGCCTAACACATGAAAATAAATGCTCATGTGTAATAACCCGATCTGGTTCTTGCATCAAGCCTTTCAAAGAGGTACTTTGAATATTCACACTACATGGCGGCGATTTATTTCGGTAGTTCTCACATATAAATAACATCACGAGACCTTATCCATTTTGATTTTAATTTTTGGACTCAAGGTGCTATAGATGAGAGGTGAAAAAAATAATGTTTAAGAGATCTCACTAATTATCCTCCCCCTCCTCTTCTCTCTCTTAGAAAAATATAGACATTATTTTTAGCCAATCCTGGTACGGCCTTTCCATTCAACCAAAAATTGAAACTAATCTCTTTATTAGAGACCAGATCAATGAACGAGGTCTCATTTGCTTCGTAAAAATTTCCATGCTCGATTAGTGGGTGCCAAAATTGGGCAAGGACCATGAGGCTCTAGCCATTCGCCCATGCAATAAAAGAGATTAAATTTTATGTTATATAAGAAGGAGCAACTAAAGAAATTCACAGTGAGATGCGATTGGTTCGGTTCTAGTAGTAGGATCATTATCACTATCAAGGATTTGAGGACAATAATAAATGAAGACATCAAAAAATGAGGTAGCAATTACTTGGCCTATCCAGTATTGCAGATGTCTTCCATTAAGTGATTGAGTTTTTCAATACTAACTCCTTAACACGTGCAATACCCGTGCAAAGTGTGGCTTGGTAACTACTGGGACATAACGTGGCACTACTTCATTCGTTCGCATGTGCTATGCACGTGCAAGATGCAAGATAGATTTAGATAACATTTGCAATGTCATGTATGAGATTTGTAAATTTGAATTTGGGTCACCATTCATTACACCGTAAATTATCTTGAAGAGATTCACAAATCCTATATATATAACGCAAACAGAAATTGAAATCTAACAAATCATTTGCCCTCGGTCACTTATTATGAAAAATAAAGAAGAAACCATGACCCAAATTCATCATCCCTTGCTTCACTTGACATTAATAAATAGCAACTATAAGATCACTATTTAATATTGCATCTCACTCACAACTTTTGGGTTTCATACGTGTTATAACTAATTAGTATATCTCTAATGTTGGCAAATTAAGGAGACCCGGATTAAGAATGTTTTAATCTTTCTCCCAGTTTTACTAGATATTTTCTTTTTCCTCTTCCCTGGACCTATCGAAGTTCCTTTCACAAATTTTCTCATTTCGCCTAGCCAAACCATATGCTATCTGCAATCCAATCAGGAGGAGCACACGTCCCTCCAAAAGGCAGATTTGGTGGAGTCCACCTTGGGAAAGGTTTGAGACGTTTGCAACTCGAACATGCTTTTGGTTATTTGGATACAGAGATGTGTTTCAGTGCTACTCATGCAACAGAAAGCTTCTACCTAATAACCTAACAGTACTATCAGTTATTTATGATCACGCGATCTTCCAATCAATGAGTGCTTTATGCAAAACACGCGGGAATGATGTGTGGGTCTATTGTGAGATGTCTTGCCATGCAAGTTTTCAAAACAGCGCGTTTGCTTCGTATGTTTATTTTTATTTCAATCTTATTCATAATCGGAATTACCAATATAAGGTTGTCAAGGACATGAGCACAATAAGAAATGAAGACATCAAAAAATGAGGTAGCAATTACTTGGCCTATCCATTATTGCAGATGTCTTCCATTGAGCGATTGATTTTTTCAATGCTAAGTTCTTAACATGTGCAATACCCGTGCAAAATGCGGCTTGGTAACTACTAGGACTTAACGTGGTACTACTTCCTTCGTTCGCATGAGCTATGCACGTGCAAGATGCAACATAGATTTAGATAACATTTGCAATGTCATGTATGAGATTTGTAAATTTGAATTTGGGTCACCATTCATTATACCCAAAATTATCTTGATGAGATTCACAAACCCTATATATAAATGCAAACAGAAATTGAAATCTAACAAATCATTTGCCCCCAGTCACTTATTATGAAAAATAAAGAAGAAACCATGACCCTAATTCATCACCCCTTACTTCACTAGACATTAAGAAATAGCAATTATAAGATCACTATTTAATATTGCTTCTCACTCAAAACTTTTGGGTTTCATACGTGTTATAACTAATTAGTATATCTCAAATGTCGGCAAATTAAGGAGACCCAGATTAAGAATGTTTTTATCTTTCTCCCAATTTTACTCAATATTTTCTTTTTCCTTTTCCCTGGATCTGTCGAAGTTTCTTGCGCTAATTTTTTTATTTCGCCTAGCCAAACCATAGGCTATCTGCAATCCAATCAGGAGGAGCACACATCCCTCCAAAAGGCATTTTTGGTGGAGTCCACCTTGGGAAAGGTTTGGGACGTGCGCAACCCGAACACACTTTTGGTTATTTGGATACAGAGATGTGTTTCAGTGCTACTCATGCAAAAGAAGCTTCTACCAAACAGCCTAACAGTACTATCAGTTATTTATGATCACGCGATCTCCCAATCAATGAGTCCTTTAAGCAAAACACGCGGGAATGATGGGTGGATCTATTGTGAGATGTCTTGCCAGGCAAGTTTTCAAAACAACGCGTTTGCTTCGTATGTTTTTTTTTTTAATTTCAATCTTATTCATAATCGAAATTCCAACTATAAGGTTGTCAAGGACATGAGGACAATAATAAAAGAAGACATCAAAAAATGAGGTAGTAATTACTTGGCCTATCCAATATTGCAGATGTCTTCCATTGAGCGATTGATTTTTTCAATGCTAACTTCTTAACACGTGCATTACCCGTGCAAAGTACGGTTTGGAAACTACTAGGACTTAACGTGGTACTACTTCCTTCATTCGCAGGTGCTATGCACGTGCAAGATGCAAGATAGATTTAGATAACATTTGCAATGTCATGTATGAGATTTGTAACTTTGAATTTGGGTCACCATTCATTATACCCTAAATTATCTTGATGAGATTCACAAACCCTATATATATAATGCAAACAGAAATTGAAATCAAACAAATCATTTGTCCCCAGTCACTTATTATGAAAAATAAAGAAGAAACTATGAACCTAATTCATCATCCCTTACTTCACTTGACATTAATAAATAGCAACTATAAGATCACTATTTAATATTGCATCTCACTCACAACTTTTGGGTTTCATACGTGTTATAACTAATTAGTATATCTCTAATGTCAGCAAATTAAGGAGACCCAGATTAAGAATGTTTTTATCTTTCTCCCAGTTTTACACGATATTTTCTTTTTCCTCTTCCCTGGATCTATCGAAGTTCCTTTCATGAATTTTCTGATTTCGTCTAGCCAAACCATAGGCTATCTGCAACCAATCAAGAGGAGCGCACGTCCCTCCAAAAGGCAGATTTGGTGGAGTCCACCTTGGGAAAGGTTTGGGACAGGTGCAACCCGAACATGCTTTTGGTTATTAGGATACAGAGAAGTGTTTCAGTGCTACTCATGCAAAAGAAAGCTACTACCTTACAGCCTGACAGTACCATCGGTTATTTGTAATCACGCGATCTCTGAATCAAAGAGTGATTTACGCAAAACACGCGGGAATGATGTGTGGGTCTATTGTGAGATGTCTTGCCATGCAAGTTTTCAAAACAACGCGTTTGCTTCGTATGTTTATTTTTATTTCAATCTTATTCATAATCGGAATTACCACTATAAGGTTGTCAAGGACAATAATAAATGCAAACATCAAAAAATGAGGTAGCAATTACTTGGCCTATCCATTATTGCAGATGTCTTGCATTGAGCGATTGATTTTTTCAATGTTAACTTCTTAACATGTGCAATACCCGTGCAAAGTGCAGCTTGGTAACTACAAGGATTTAACGTGGTACTACTTCCTTCGTTCGCATGTGCTATGCACGTGCAAGATGCAAGATAGATTTAGATAATATTTGCAATGTCATGTATGAGATTTGTAACTTTGAATTTGGGTCACCATTCATTATACCCTAAATTATCTTGATGAGATTCACAAACCCTATATATATATAATGCAAATAGAAATTGAAATCTAACAAATCATTTGCCCCCAGTCACTTATTTTGAAAAATAAAGAAGAAACCATAACCCTAATTCATCATCCCTTAGTTCACTTGACATTAATAAATAGCAACTATAAGATCACTATTTATTATTGCATCCCACTCATAACTTTTGGGTTTCATACGTGTTATAACTAATTAGTATATCTCTAATGTCGACAAATTAAGGAGACCCAGATTAAGAATGTTTTTATCTTTCACCCAGTTTTACTCGATATTTTCTTTTTCCTCTTCCCTAGATCTATCGAAGTTCCTTTCATGAATTTCTGATTTCGCCTTGCCAAACCATAGGCTATCTGCAATCCAATCACGAGGAGCACACGTCCCTCCAAAAGGCAGATTTGGGGGAGTCCACCTTGGGAAAGGTTTGGGACGTGTGCAACCTGAACACGCTTTTGGTTATTTGGATACATAGATGTATTTCAGTGCTACTCATGCAAAAGAAAGATTCTAACTAACAGCCTAACAGTACTATCAGTTATTTATGATCACGCGATCTCCCAATCAATGAGTGTTTTATGCAAAATACGCAGGAATGATGAGTGGGACTATTGTGAGATGTCTTGCCATGCAAGTTTTCAAAACAGCGCGTTTGCTTCGTACATTTAATTTTATTTCAATCATACTCATAATCGGAAAAACCACTATAAGGTTGTCAAGGGCATGAGGACAATAATAAATGAAGACATCAAAAAATTAGGTAGCAATCACTTGGCCTATCCATTATTGCAGATGTCTTCCATTGAGCGATTGAGTTTTTCAATGCTAACTAATTAACACGTGCAATACCCTTGCAAAGTGCGGCTTGGTAACTACTAGGACTTAACGTGGTACTACTTCCTTCGTTCGCATGTGCTATGCACGTGCAAGATACAAGATAGATTTAGATAACATTTGCAATGTCATGTATGAGATTTGAAACTTTGAATTTGGGTCACCATTCATTATACCCTAAATTATCTTAATGAGATTCACAAACCCTATATATATAATGCAAACAGAAATTGAAATCTAACAAATCATTTGCCCCCAGTCACTTATTATCAAAAATAAAGAAGAAACCATGCCCCTAATTCATCATCCCATACTTCACTTGACGTTAATAAATAGCAACTATAAGATCACTAATTAATATTGAATCTCACTCACAACTTTTGGGTTTCATACGTGTTATAACTAATTAGTATATCTCAAATGTCGGCAAATTAAGGAGACCCAGATTAAGAATGCTTTTATCTTTCTCCCAGTTTTACACGATATTTTCTTTTTCCTCTTCCCTGGATCTATCGAAGTTCCTTTCGCGAATTTTCTGATTTCGTCTAGCCAAACCATAGGCTATCTACAATCAAATCAGAGGAGCACACGTCCCTCCAAAAGGCAGATTTGGTGGAGTCCACCTTGGGAAAGGTTTGGGACGTGTGCAACCTGAACACAGTTTTGGTTATTTGGATACATAGATGTATTTCAGTGCTACTCATGCAAAAGAAAGCTTCTAACTAACAGCCTAACAGTACTATCAGTTATTTATGATCACGCGATCTCCCAATCAATGAGTGTTTTATGCAAAACACGCAGGAATGATGTGTGGGTCTATTGTGAGATATCTTGCCATGCAAGTTTTCAAAAAACCGCGTTTGCTTCGTACGTTTATTTTTATTTCAATCATACTCATAATCGGAAAAACCACTATAAGGTTGTCAAGGGCATGAGGGCAATAATAAACGAAGACATCAAAAAATGAGGGTAGCAATCACTTGGCCTATCCATTATTGCAGATGTCTTCCATTGAGCGATTGAGTTTTTCAATGCTAACTTATTAACACGTGCAATACCCATGCAAAGTGCGGCTTGGTAACTACTAGGACTTAACGTGGTACTACTTCCTTCGTTCGCATGTGCTATGCACGTGCAAGATGCAAGATAGATTTAGATAACATTTGCAATGTCATGTATGAGATTTGCCAATTAGAAAGTTGATGAGTTGTCGTCGTTGCTATAATACGAGTTGATACACTAAACAAATTCAAATAGCATACTTTGAAAAATAAACTTAAATTTCTTCAAATGATCGATGACAATTTTCATGGAAAAAGTCCTGCGACCCTTGCCGATAAACAGAAAGTAAAAAGAAGAAAAAGAAGTAAAAGCACAGAAAAGTAAAAAAAAAAAAAAACAACAACAACAACAAAAAAGAGAAATATCATTAGCGACGTAATATGGAGGACAAGAACTGGTCCCTGATGCGTGAAGATGGCAGCCTTAAAATTATCATTCATGAGAACCCACCAAAAAAATTAAAGAAAAAGATACCCATTTTTCTTTTCTAGAATTTTCCGGACACATCGGTTTTGAATATTGGACCACAATAAAAAAAATAAATAAAGCACAAAGAATTACCCTAATAAATGGCATGAACATCGGATAGAGTCGAACACACATTATACACGTGGTGTATCAACTATCAAATAATTTGGTGGCATAGTATTACTATAAAAAGAGTAATGTCTATCATGACTTTTAGTTTTTGACAAAGGCAAAATTTACCAATAATATATTACACATATATAAATAATCGGAGGGAAGCTGACAAGCGAAACGAGTGATTAATTTAATTCAGTTGGGGGAAACTTATGATTTGAACTCACGGAGGCAAATCCAAATCCACACAAGTTGAGTTGGGCCAAGGCAGGAGACGTTTCGGGCGAGCGTCATAATTGTCGAGGTGATCTCGTAGCCGGCAACAAGTAGTAGAACCACCGGGAAGTCCACGATCTCCTCGTCGGAGAATCGTATAGCAGCTCACGGTCGTTTGCGCGCATGCAGAACATTAATAATTTTGAAAATCTCAAGGCTTTTATATTTCTGTATAAAAAAGTAACTAAAACCTCCGAATACTACCGACTTTTTGTCATCCAAAATCTTCTAACTTTGCCAAAGGTGGTTGTGCAGAGTGCCGAAGCAGAGCCCCCCCCCCCCCCTTGGTCGGGTCGGCTCGATTGACACGCGTGAGCTTCGCGATTCCGGGTTTATCCTATTTTGAAGTTCTTAATATGAATTGCACGAATGACGCTTTCTCGATGACTCAGATCAAAAAACTTATTCTAATTCAAGATGGTCTAGGGTCTAGAAGCTGTTGAATCTTTGTGTTCAAAGTAGTAATTTATAAAAATAAAAATAAAAATAAAAGTAGCATGGTAAAGAAAACCTTGAAAAGAGAGCCCGACAATTTATTTAATTATTCAGACTTCAATAACTTGAAGTGCAAGATTCATGCACTTGTTGCCTAGGATGTTCACTAGCCCATTCATCCAAAGGCATCTGCCCGACTATCAAGAACTGATGTATCTCATTCAAAATTCAATTAAACAAAAATCCAAAAAGAATGTGATATTTACATCGTTTGGCCCCAAAATTACAATAAAAAACAGTGTTGATACGAGCGACAATGAAATGAGATTGCATCACTTCTTAGAGCGTTGTTTCAACCAGAGAACTTCGTAAATCACATGTTTGAATTAGTCAACAGAAAAACATTTATGGTCAAAGAAGATCCCACACTTAAAATCAGGAAAACTAATTCTAGTTTCTAAACATAGGAAATAATTTGTTCAAATATAACAAATCTCTTAACAAAAAATGACCTATTCACTATTGCATGTTATTTACCGAAAATTAGAGGAAGAAAGTTAAAAATCAGATTCCATACAAAGCGAAAAACCATTTGCAATGATCTTACGTGTCGAATTTCCTGATTCTGAGTTATCGATTAGGGCGACCGAAGAAGAATAAATTTATAGAATAGATAGATAGTGGTGGGCCAAACATTTTATGATTGTTTAGACAAGCATATGTCCTATTCCAACCCTAGTATACGGCCTTTCTAGCTTCGGATGGACCCGTGCCTTTCGAAGCGCGACATCTCATTCTCCCTTTCCCTCCCTCACTCCTGCATAATCGCCCGCTACGGTAAGCGCAAGCCTAATCATTTAATATAAGACGGAATTACCAAATCGATAGACTTGGATAAGTGAGAAATTAATGACCTTAGTTCCAAAAAAAGTACTCGACATTACATTCGTGAGGTTGAACTCGACAAATCATTTTAATTTTCTAGGGGGCTTAATTCCTAACAATCTCTCAACTTTAACTATGATCTCAATTTTACCCTAAACTTTTTTCTTGTTTATATAAAGCCTTCAATTTTAGGTCCAACGTCAATTCTACCTTTAAGTGCTTTTTTTTTCATTTCATAAAAAATAACCAACTCTTACTTAAGTCTCATATATGTCCCTGTTAACCCTCCACACAAAATCGCACTGAGTGCTCCTATGTGACATTACCATGTCATTACTCTACTTTTTCTCCAAATTTCTAATCTAAGAAGACAGTCTTTTGAAGATAAATTTTCACATTGCCTTAAATGACGTATTTTTGGATTTGAAATTTAGGTTAAATATAGAGCAACTAGGATTGTCTTTTTTTTTTCAATTGCTCCTATTCTTAAAAGAGTCTTCTTTCCATCTTGCTCAAGGATCTTCAATTTTGTGCTCAGTCTTCAATCTTTGGCGGTTGGAGAGCTTGCGCTTAGAGACAAGATCTAAAATTGGGTTTTTTTTTTTAGGATATTAGTCCATTTTTAGGGTGGGCCAACATGTTCGATGAAAGAAAGAAGAAGATAAACAATAGACAATTCTTCGAATAAAAAATTAATTAATGTGTATGCGCTTCAATGTACAATAAAGGGATAAGTGCACTAAAAGTTTTAAAACTTGTTACGAAAATATAATTGAGTCTTAAAACTTTCAAAAAGAGCAATTAAGTCTTAAAACTTGTCACACTTGTGCAATCAAGTTCTTTCATTAACTCTGTCAATTTGTTTAGCGAAATATGCTGGCATGACATTTTAAAATTAATTTAGCTCTCCTATGTGGCATTTATTATCATGACTGTTTTCATAATATCCATTTAAATCAAATTTAAAAACTAAAAATAGGCTGAAATTTAATTTTAAAAAGCTGAAAATGAAAAAGAAAACGAAAAGAGGCAAGGGCAGGCGTCGCGGGTGAGACATAGCCGTCGCTTTTGCCCAACGTCATAGGGGTCGGTGGACATCGCTCGCCCATGGTGAGGCCTTGTCGCCCCAAGCGAGGATCTGAGACACTCGTTAAGCCGAGCGATTCTCGTTCAAATCTGGGTTGAGGAAACTTGGAGTTAGAGGATGCCAGCCCTTGCTCGAGTTCGACAAGCCTCCTCAGCTAGGCATGAGTAAGGACCGCCGTTGCCCAGATTCAGGAGAGCCTAGTGAGGGTCACCTACCCTTGGCTTGGGCAGGTGAGGTCTCGCCTAGGGACAACGATCTTTGGTAATGGGCAGCAGCAACTGCATGTTACTGACGAGTAGGGTTGTTAAATGGGTGGGTTGGGTCAGGTCGTAAATGGTCCGACCCAAAATGACTCATTAACCCATTTATGACCCATTTATTTCTTATACAATTTAGATGGCCCATACCCAACCCAACCCAACCCATGTCACTCACTCTTCATCACCCTCCATTTCTTCTTCGTCTTCTTCTTCTTCTTCTTCTTCTTCTCTCTCTCTCTCTCTCTCTCTCTCTCTCTCTAAAGGATTTACAGATTGAAGCGCTCTCTCGTAGTCAATCGGTTCTCTGACCTTGAGCGCAGACGCCCAGCGCAGGGCCATGATCCTCTCGTGGTGAGCTTCGAGGACAATCGTCGGGTGTTGCTTCGTCCGCGCTTATTCTCGATCACGGCCTTGGTGGCCTCCCTCCTCAGAATAATCGATATCACCTTCTGCGACGCGATCTTCCGGTTAACCTCCTCCTTCCTCTCTCTAGACTCTCTCTCCTCCAGCTTCTCCGCGTCGGCTATCCCAATCCTCCTTTGTCGCATTCCTTCGGTTAGGGAAAGTTTGCCGTCATCGTCAGAGGTGGAGGACGATGTGTGGATGGGCTTCGCGCATTGGGCTTTGCATTGGCGCGGAGGAATCGAAGGAGGAAGTGGACGGTGAGGACATGGAGTGCTCGAGAGTGAGGCCATGGACTCTCTCTCCTGGGGAGCACTGACAAACTACCAATCGAAAGAGAAGAGGATATTTCGCATCCTTTTCAGTCTCGGGGCGTGGGGACGGAGCATTGGGACTCGCCGGAGGCCGCAGCATCGCAACTGTTCTCCACTGGCGGCGGGGCCATGGCAACGACCGATTGAGAGAGAGGGGGGAGAAGAGACCTGAGACCTAATGGGTTCTAAACGAAACCCATTTAGACCCATTTAATTTGGGCTTTAAAGTTTGAAACCCATTAAGAGCAGATTCTTAACATTAAAGTGACCTATATATGACCCATTTAGAGTACATGTGGGTCATATCTGGGTTTAAAGACCCAATTTGACAGGTCTACTGACGAGGCCTTGCCCCACCTTTTTTTATAAATTAAATGTTGGTTGTCTTAGTTTTTTAATTTAATTTAAATAATACTTGAAATATAAAATAATAAAAATGTCATGTAGGGGAGAGAAATTAATTTAAATATGTCATGTCAATATATTCCGTTCGACAAATTAACGGTGTCAACGGAATGACTCGATTGACCAATTTGACAAGTTTTAGGACTTAATTACACTTTTTTGAAAGTTTTAAGACTCAATTACACTTTCGTGATAAATTTTAGGACTTCTAGTACATTTATCCTTACAATAAAAACTAAAATACAAAAGTCAACTCAAGAAGATCCTACCAAGAATCTTTACGTTTTCGTAGTAATGCAAGTCATCTAACATGCTAAGTTCTTTCTCCGTTGCTAGTGATATCCTACTGCACGAGGATGTGGCATGCCGATTACTATAATACATATTGTAGTCCATTTAAGAGATCATAATTCTTTTTTTCTTTTGCAAAGCATTTCAATTATTCACAGAAGGACAAGTGCATAGTTCATAATTCTATTTTATCTTGACAAATTTAATTCTTAAGATTGAATCTTTTATATATTATAAAGAATCTTTATTGAATTTCAATCATGAAGTCTGTTTATATTTATACATGAATTTGTACGATTAATAGTTAGGACTTTGACATTTCTATTAATTAAGTTGGATGAAGTTAACGGAAGAACTTGATTACACTTCATGAAAATTTTAGCGTTGAATTGGATTTCTATGGCAAGTATTAAGACTTTCAATATACTTGTACTAAAAGCAAATCACGCTATTAGATAGATGGCCCATTGATTTGACACACTTATTCGGGTACGATTTTGATATGATTTTTCATACCATTAAGTGCGAACAATTTCATTTATCAGACGTTTAAATGAATTTTATTCCAATATGCCAAACACAATCAATTTACTTATGTATAATCGTCCACTGTCGGTTTGTATCGGTGTTTTTTGACCTTTTACCTGATCAAAATATTGTCGCATATGTATTTTGACCTTAAAAATCGGGGCATTCCCACGAAATTGCATTATATATATATAATTTCGAAAGGAAAACTTGGCTAAACTGAAGTAAGCAATTGTTCAGCTTTATTCAATTTTCCTATTGAAGCTAAGAACCATGGAAATGGGAGCTAAATCTTGACAAAAAGTCAACAAAATAAAAGAAAGTATGGACCTCCATTTGACGACCAGTCAAACCATCATATAAACACAAGACCAAATAAATAAATAAGAAAGTTAAAAAAATGACCTTCCGAGTCTTCTCTTCTCCCATTTTATCTCTCATCCTCATGGTTTCTCTCTCCTTCCTCCTCCGCGCAGTTCCCTCGCCTGAAGAAGAACAGGAAGGAAGGCGGGGATTCAATGCCGCCGTGTCGGCGCAGCCCCAGCGGGAGAAGCTGTAGGACGCGCTGCTGGAGATGACCCCGTCGACGCAGGAGAGAACAGCGACCCGGTCCACTGGGCGGTCCGGCTCAGCTCCAGCCTCGGCTCCTCCGGCGTCTCCCTACCCTCCGCCGATCTCGGCCACCTCCTTGTGCCCCACATATGAGAACCACGTCCCAATGGCCTGGAAGTTCCTCGAGAAGGCCCTCGCCGTCGGTATCGTCCCTCCCATGCTTGTCCTCACCGTTCTCTCTTCCAGGTTCTTGTTTCTCTCTCTCTCCCTCCCTCTCTTCTCTCCCTCCATCCCTCTCTCCTTTTCTTTCCTTCTTTCTTTTCTTTTGTTGAATTTGCGAGTGTGACGAGCTCAGCCCTGTTTTGCGGCTAGAGTTTATATTTGGTCGTCGGCTTATGTAGAGATTGAAGATAGGTTTAGGGCATATCTCGCAGCAGTTAAAGCTTGGTAGTGATGAGCTCTCTTCTCTCTTCACCAGTTGTGAGTATGAATATCATTTCCTTAAGTGGGGCGACGTTGAAATAACTCTGACTATCAATCAAGTCTGTGGAATTCGTTACATATTTGAGGACTTGTTATTACAAGAGACGCGGTAACGATCCATCCTGGTAAAAAGAAATCCACAGACTTGATTGATAGTCAGAATTATCAAGTTTGCATATCTGCAATCATTTTCCGAAATTTAATAGTGTGATGTTAAGAACTTGGAAAGCATACTCAGTATCGTCGTTGAAGGCTAAGCTTTCTGATTATGTCAATTTATGCTCTTATTGTGATGTTAAGAGCTTGGAAAGCACTATGGAACAAACTGATGTTGTACTTAGTTAACCAAGGAAAGAGAGGCATTCTTAGGGAAAGTGTCGTAAAGATTTGACACAGGTTTACAACAATTGGTTGACTATGAGGGATTGACAACACCTCCTCAGTCTGTTCTTTGCGTGACCAATCATCGGATGTGGGTATTGATGGTCAGGATACATTTAGTGGAAAGGAAACAGAACGGCAGGAGATGTTGCACAGAGCAAATACTTCAATGTTATTGAGGTGATTGTAGCGTTTCTCCAGAACACAGTAACTGCAAAATACTTTACTTGGCACACGGAACATGGGCTGGTCTATTAGTGCAACTCATCTATTTCTCTCGTGCATCACAATCCACAAAACGAAGTCATTATCACGTGACGTTAGAAGTATATTGTGTCAGAATATTGTGAGCTGTGATGATTAAACCAGAAGTAATTCTTCTGCACATGTTCTGTCTGTGTAGGCCGCCACATCGGGTTGGTTTTATTCAGTGCTTGCGACTACTAGCAGCAAATTCAGTACTACTGAGGAGTTTGAAACATATAACTCCCGAAGCACTTTTACAGTTGACGTCTGGTAACCGTAACGTCTTAACTCGGGAAGGCAAGACCGTATCACAGTAAGAATTTCATGCAGTTACTGCTTCTGGTTCTCTGATATCTCCCACTGGACAATGCCATGAGGCCAGCCAATCTGCTCTTTGGAAATTGATCTTTTTCTTGAAGATGCCATGGATGGTTCACAAGTTACAGCTACTATTGCTGTTGAGATGCTTCCAGGTGCAAATCGCAAATTTACTGTTAGTATTACTGATTATTTTTGGAATTCAGGCATCTCAGAGCCTTTATAAGTATTTTACTTATATGGAGTTGTCGTTTTTCAGTTTTAGCAATGGCTCTTCGGTCAGCTAACAGTACAATGTGGCATGATATATTTCTATGTTTATGGAGTTCAGCATTTCGCCTTGTTCAAAGGGTAGGTAATTTAGCACCTTTTTCATTAATTGTCGCTGGTGTGATATTCTGGCAGAAAAGATGTTGAAGGAAAGCTAACACCTAAGCCCTACCTTTATTATTGAATGTCACTTTGGCCTACTGTTTCATTTCTTCTAATTTTGCTGTCAGCTGATAAAGCCTATAAGTCTTTTGGAGGGTAAACTCTGATTTTGCGGCATCACTAAAGCATAGGAGGGTCTTTTGATGGCAGGCATCTCCATTATCTATATGATTTATGTGAATTGTCACCAATATTTAAAATTCTCTGGAACTGAGTTGGGCTCTTTGGTCTATCCATGCTTATTATAGGGAACTGTTGAGAAAATAATTTGATATCATAAGAGAAGTTAAATAAGTTGATGCTTTCGACATGTTTTATCTTTTCTGTTGGCATATCTGGGCGAAGCATAGGCTGTACTGTGAAATAAGCGAAGGAAGCATCGTTCACAAGACATTAAGAACTTAATGTGCTTCTAGTCACAAGAAATGAAAAATATGCTCGTTCATTTCTCTTGTAACATTATGAGAGAAGTTAAATAAGTTGATGCTTTCGACATGCTGTATCTTTTCTGATTTACATATCTGGGTGAAGCATAGTCTTTACTGTGAAATAAGCGAAGGAAGCATCATTCACACGACATTAAGAACTTCACATGCTTCTAGTCTCAAGAAATGGAAAAATATGCTTATTCAGTTCTCTCGTTTGATTTTTCTTTATTACTTATCTTTTTCAGGAAAGGATCCGATGAAGGTCCTGTACCTCGTGTGGACACCTGTTTATGCATGTTATTTTCTGTCAGAACGCTAGCAATTGCAAGTATCATTGAGGAAGAGGAAATAACTATGGAACAAAATGTTGTAGTTAGTTATCAAAGGAAAGAGAGGCATTCTCAGGGAAAGCGTCGTAAAGATTTGATTTCAAGTTTACAACAGTTGGGTGGCCATGAGGGATTGATGACACCTCCTCAGTCTGTTTGTTCAATAGCTAATCAGGCTGCTGCCAAAGCGATGATGTATATTTCAGGTCTTACTGCGGGGAATGGATTCTATGAGTGCATAAGCATGAATGACATGGCAATGAACTGTTGTAAGTAAGTTTCTTTCTCTAGCGTATTGGTGTCATTTTCAGGGTTATTCTTTTTTGTATGTGGTCCTGATGAATTGGGCAGACACCTATGGACCAGATCAAATAATTGATGATATAGCTTCATTTTCTGAATTAACACCTTACAGAGATCCCGATGGGCAGTATCATAGTCCTTGGTGTCTGCAGTTGACCAATTTCTTAGTATTATCCATTCTATAGCAAATGAGAAATCTATGTTTTCTGGCTTATTAGCATCCCTTTGATCTACTTCTTCTAAAGAGGACGCTAACTTAGTGGCTTACGTAAGATTGACAGATATTATATTTAACACCTTTTTAACGTCGAATTTAGACCCGATTCTTATGTAGAATCAATTGACTTTTGATTTACATGTCCACTTTACTTTACTTTACTTTTCTTATAAGTGTCTTCATTTGTGGTATGTCAGCAAAAATAAGGTCAATACCACATATGTCAGACCTATCGAATTCATAACTTCTTGAGCTATCGCATTTTTATCGCAACATGGTAAGACGGACCAGCAATTATTGATGTTCTCTCCTCAGGGTCATTATGTATTTTTTTTTTTTACCATTCACTGAAAGATATGGAAACGTATTCATTCGCGACAAGATGTGATCATGAAAGATTGATGATGTTAACCATTCAATTAGACGATTTCAGAAAATAAGCGATACTGAGGAATTGTATTCGCATGCCTAGTGGACCTCCAAACCATTTGAGGGGGGTGGTATTCTTTTTCGAACCAGTTGAAGGGATGATTTGTTTCGAACCAGTGTTCAGGCATCAGAGTTGCGTCTATTTGCTCATAATGTCAAACTCAATCTGATTTATAAAGATGAAATTCGATAATGCCAAACTAACAAAAATTGCGCAGTCTTTTATTTTACTTTTGTGTACTAATAATAGCTTTTTTTGCTCGAGAAATTCCATTGGCTATCGGTTACTTCTTTGCATAACTATACAAGAACTCCCATTCCAGGATTTTCATAATTTAATTTCAATTTTGAAATACACTACACTTTGCATTGGATGAAATTGCAAGGGCATGAAATAAAACTACAAGAAAATTTCAATTAAGGGCCCGAAATGCTCTCATTTTCTCAAATAAGGGCCTGAAGTGGACCTTGTTTCAAATAAGAGCATGAAGTGTCCTTATTGTTTTAAATAAGGGCTTGAAGTAGATATTGTTTCAAATAAAGGCCTGAAATAACCATATCACTTTAAAAAAAGGCCCTCTCACCAAGTAATTAGGAGCATTTTCATCATTTAATTTTTTAAATTTCTTTCTTTATTTATTTCTCTTTTAGTTTTCTATTTTTTTAAAGCATCTAGGCAGGAGGGGCTTCCTCCCACCTATGGACGCTGCGGGGCGACGAAGGTTGTCGTCAGGGTCGCTGGCGCCTCAACGAGGGCCGGCGACCCCGCCGACCGGTGACAAGGGCCAGGAGGCCCTCACCAAGACCGAGAGGGTCGCGACCATCTTCCAAGATGGCCCTCGCTCAGATCCGAGGGAGGGCAGCCGCCCTCGGCCGAGGTCAAAGCAAGGGTCGGCAGCCCTCGCCTTGCTCTGGCGGAGGGCCGCGGCCCTCTTCCAGTCGCACTGAGGGCCTATTGGCCCTCGCCACCGGTCAACGGGGTCGTCGGCCCCCACCAAGGAGCCAACAACCCTGACGGCACCTGCTGCCGCCCCCACTGCTGCTAGGACAGCCACCACAGGCGGGATAGCTACCTCTCGCTTGTGCTGTGCTTCCTTTTTTATTTTTATTTTTATTTTTTATATTTTGTTTTAATTTAACTAAAAACTAAATGAAAATCGTATTTTGACCAAAATACCAAAAGACTAGCCAGAATATTTAGTCGGCCGGCTTGTCGGTGATGAGAGGCCTTTATTTGAAACATGCATAATCACTTCAGGCAATTGTTTGAAACAAAGATGGCACTCCATGTCCTTATTTGAAACAAAGATGGCACTCCATGCTCTTATTTGAAACAAAGATCACTTCGGACTCTTATTTAAAAAAATGAAGCCCCTTCGAGCCCTTAATTGAAATTTTCCCTAAAACTACATAATCTTATATCTCCACGCTTTGTTGCCTACACATAATTTTTGTTCCGATGGGCCGCCAGACCCATGTCGGGTCTTATATAAGCATGTACCCAAGAAAGGTTAAGCTAGAAGAAGCCCGTGGCATTGCGACTCTACCTAGCTTTCAAAAAGGATAAAGATCCAATTTTCACGATGGAGATGGTTTGCGATGGACTGAATTCGTCTGGATTGGAAGCGCCGGTCAGATCTGGGTGAGGGCCGCGGCGATGGTCCCCTCACCTGCCCCGCATGCAGGGCGAGGCCATCTTGTGCGGTCGTCGAGGGCAGCCTCATCTCAATGGCCTAACTGCGCAGCCCTTGCCGTCAGGCGAAACCAAAAATTTATATATATATATATATATATATATATATATATATATATATATATATATATATATATATTGCAAATGACGAAAATGTTAGGCCGTCTTTATCTTAAAGATGGCATTTCAGGCCATTATTTAAAATTAATGTTCACTTAAATTTTTATTTGAAAAAAAATGAAAGAGGCCGCATGCCTTTATTTTAAATTTTCTCAAATCCTGCCGTATGATTCCCTATGCGAATTTCTTTGCTTGAAAGGTTGGTTTCTCTTCAATGTCCGTCATCAAAATCACGTTATCTCGTTTCCTTCCGGTTTCCACCGCTGATACCGCTCGGCACTGGCCTCCCGCCGTCGCAGCTTTGAGCGATCAACCCGTCGCTTATCTTCTCCCCATGGAACCCCAGGAAGCAAGCCCTCCCAAGTCCCTTACCGCTAGGCTTCTCTCTCTCTCTCTCTCTCTCTCTCTGGCTGCGAGGTGTTCTTTTTCTTATCGCCGGTTCTACTGTGTGGTTGCTTTGGTAATGCAGGACATAGACAGTGACCCATGAAAATGTCCGATAATCAGAGTGCCCTTCTGGGTTCGCTGCTCTTTTGTCGCTCTTTAAACTTGATAGCTAGAGACCCTTTATCGGTGATTTCAACACTTCCTCGGACAGACTTTTCGAGTTTGAATGCATGTAGTCTTTGCTATTAACGATGGACTCGTTTTCCCAAAACCAGCAATTTTGACACCGAGCTTGTCCAAAACAATATGAACCATTGCAAATTGGCTATACGAATCTATACGATAGCGCTTCTATGAATTACGAAACGATTTTCAGCATTATTTCAAACACACCCACAAGAGCAAGAGTTTGGTAAGAAGAAAATGAACAGAAACTCGATCTGGACGCTATGAAGTAACCACACTAATTTCATACGGATGGGTTTATTGTGGGTGCCTTCTTCTTAATCTCGAGCTAATTTTATACTTCCAAGCCTTTGCTCCCCTCGTCTCAAGTAATTGACCACGACCTCCGTGACCCTTTGGACAGAAGTCTTTCCAGGATTAACCATTAAAGCCTACCTGATGTTCTTTCATATACATTTTTCCATCCATAACAGTCTCAAACATGTAATATGAATATACCACGACGTAGAGTAGGACCGTACGATCACGATGTTGTAGACCACTCGCCAATCGGAGGTGGCACGCGCCCTCATGCACATGCCAAAATAGAATGCATCTCTACCCTAGGTTAGACGGCTCTGCTACCATATGTAGGCCACGTCGTCATAACTGGATTCATAAATACTACATTAGAAGAGAGGAATGTCGCGCAGCTTGTTTTGAATCCATCTAACTAAATGCAGAACGGCGACCATTTGGAGCCCAAGCGCTTCCTCTAATTTATTCCCTCTTGGAACACTTGCTAAATGAGACAACCACCATTGGAACGAAGATATATGTCCTGATTTCTGCATTAGAGGACTAGAGGAGGGACTTGGGCGTAGTTATAGAGTTTTCCGCCGCGGGCTCTCTCATTACGGGCTGGGCCTAACTTGGCCCACTCTATCCAACGCATATTAAACTGATTAAGAATCATTATATCTTATTTTATTAGACCAACCTCATTAAACAATAAATATTAATTTCAATTAATGTAAGCCAAAAGAAAAACTCTTACACATACTGCCGACAGTACATGGGCCGACAAACTTGTGTGAATATCCATAGCTACGTAGCTTTTAGGAGGGCATTTTTCATTTTGCGATACATGGACTGCAAACTTGAATTTAGGATGACCCAAGTCTTGATTTGAAATTTTCTACCCATATAATCTCTATTATACGTCGAATTTTGATCATGATATGGACCTAACCAGTAAATTGTTAATCGATTATTAGTCACATATCGTGTCCATATCATTGTCAAAGCCAAGGAATTCTCTGTGCGATTCTATATTACACAAACCCTAAGGGGAAAATGAACAAAGATGCATGAGGTACAACGGCTGACAAGCTATGGGTTCGGTATCCTCAACCTTCCAGAAATTAAAATTGTCCTTTCATTAATGAAGATAAGAATATAGGAACGGCGAGAGCAAAATGTAAGCGATGAAGATCCGGACAAGATCCACCACCTTTTGCCTTACCGCTACCTTTACACCCATGTCCATAATCCCACGCCGGACTCGTCCACACAGGTGTTCTTGTCCATCGGCATGGCATTTATCCACATCTCCACGTTGCTCACGTATCACGCGAAGTTGTAGCCCATGACCCGACCGAGTATCCGAGCTATCTCACTGACTTGGCAAACCGATCTATGGAGTCGCTCGTTCTTCAGAGGCAATGATTTAATGAGAAAATTTGCTTAAAATTGAAGTGCGTGCTGTGTTGGGTATAAGTCATTAATATGAGTTATAAGAGTCAATTTAGATTGGATCATTTTCGAAATAACCTAGTCTACCCATTTGATAGGCTTAACTCTTAGCAAACTCAAGGAGGCTCACTGTTGGAGTTGCAAATATTTCGGGGATCCTTGTTTCTCGTACCGGGCACGACCACGTGAGTTTAGGAAAATTGAAATATGATAAGACGACATGTGACTCCTGCGCACGAATGCGAGTATGAGAGATCATTGTAACGAGCTGTGCGGCCGTAAACCTAAATCATAGTGAAATATTTTTGCAGGATGTAGCCCTATTCTGAGGTGAACCTGGATAAACTTGTGTACCGTCTATTTTTCTTCTATTTTCTGTGAGATCATCTGATTCGGTTTGCGATATATCCCTTCACTCACTCTAAGTTTGGGAGAGGGTGCTATCGTTTTTTTTTTCCCTTCAAATTATTGTTACAAAACCTGTGAGTAAACCGTTGACAACTATAGTAACGATTGGATCGTTAAAATTAAGCCGTGTAGTGATACTTCCAATCTTTTCTTCCTTTTGGTGTGAATCTTTCATCCTCTACACATACAGCAAACTAGTTCCTTGGCACACGGTACGCGCGTGCCTCATTTGAGATGGAATTGGATGATTTTTGGCGGAGAGTAAGGATATGAATTTAAAACGCAAGGTTATGTGCTCATGAAAATAGGAGTTTTGTTGGGTAGTCGGCCGGAGATATCGAAGTGATTAATGCTATATAATGTTCCCTTTACCTTTCTATATTGAGGTGAGACGACACGAGATAAGAGTGTTCTGAATATATGAATTCGCAAGTTAACTTTATATAGTATAGATTTAACAAATTTCCTAACCAATTCGATATTTCTTACCGTCATACAAATCCTTTTTTTTTTTTTTGCACCCTATTGTTTCCGTTATGTTCTTGTCCATCGTGCAAATTTACTGAAGTGGAAACCAAGTCAGTAAATTCTGTTAACTTAAGTTAATTAAAGGAAAAAAAATTGAAAATTCTTTATATAATATAGGGACTAGATTGATGACGCAGGGTAAGCGATAACAGGAAATCAATTCCAAAGCAATTCTGAAATTCAATTGATGATTGTCTGAATATTACAAAGAGACGTCATTTATATAGATATGACTCCAGATTTTATAAAGATAATCTAAAAATAACTCAAAGATACCCTAAAGGTAACCCTAAACGGAATATTAAGAATCATATCTAAACTAACCTAATGGAATTCTAATCAAATATTACGATTAAAGATATAGCTCAATTTCCTAAAATAGAAAAAAAAAAAAACTATCCGAAAAGATAACACGCTAGTTGTCCTACATCAATTGAACATTTATCAAAATTTCAGGGACCGCATTGTGCAAATTAATCATTTAGGGACGGTATCGTATATTGGGTAAAAGTTCAAAAATCATTTGTGTAATTACTTTGAAATAGAATGACGGTGCACAAGGCATAATGGAATTGGATAAGAGGAGACCCATCACATGGTTTGAGTCCAAAAGAAGCCTCCTTTGTTTATTGTGTGTGAAGAAATAATAATAAAAATGATATGTTAACCAAAGTAGTTTATAAAGGTTTGGTCTGTTTAGCAAGACGAACCCAAATTTTTGTGAGATAATGAAGATATTAATCTACAAAAGACAAGGACTTTTTTAATCATTAGAAAGTTGTAGGGATTAATGTAATCCTGATTTCAAAAGTTAGGATTTAGTTCACTTTTGAATTAATATTCTGTTCCTAATTTTACATGGGAAAATTTTTGAGATAATCTTTTGGGTTTGCTCTGTTATATAACAAATGGCTTAAGTACATCTCAAGTGCCATAAGTTGTGTACGACGCTCACTTTAGTGCCAAAACTTTCAAATCGATCACTTTAGTACTAAGTTTTTGTAACTTCGATCACTTAAGTGCCAACTTCTTTTTAAAACGATCATTTTAGTGCCAATCCGATTTAAGCTGACGTGGCTCGCCAAAAATCCGACACGTGTATTTTTATTATTATTATTATTATTTAAGCTGACGTGGCTCATCGAACTTGGCACTGAAGTGATCGCTTTTAAAAGAAGTTAGCACTTAAGTGATCGAAGTTACAAAATTTTAGCACTCAAGTGATCGATTTGAAAGTTTTGGCACTAAAGTAATCGAAGTTACAAAAACTTAGTACTAAAGTGATTGATTTGAAAGTTTTGACACTTTAGTACTAAGTTTTGACACTTTACAAAACGTGCCATGAAAGTGCATTTCGTCACAAATTTCAGACGAAATTTGCGACGAATAAGCAATCGTTGCTGATTTGTGACGAAAATATTTTCATCGCCTATTTGTGACGAAAGTAAATTCGTCACAAAATGTGTGACGAAAGTGCATTTCGTCGCACATGTTATGATGAATATGCTTTCATCGCAGATTTGGGACGACGTGTACGTTCGTCACAGATTTGTGACGACCGCATGTTGGTCGAAATATGCGACGACATATTTATTCATCACAGATTTGCAACGAATTGTCTTTTCGTCGCAAAATTTGCGGCTCGGTTTTAGCCACCATTTATTTTCGTCGCAAAATTTGTCGCTAATTGGCGACCGAGTATGTGTGTGTATGTATGTATGTATGTGTATATATATATATATATTGTCGACGATATTTCGTTAATTTTTAAATATTGTCAATGGATTTTGCAGGCATGAAACGAATTTTGCAACGATTTTTTATAATTAATGATGATTGGATGTGTGTGTGCTTAATGTGGCCATAATGATCTTCTCAAAAGACCTTTCTGCAGTCGCATGCTTGCGGTACGTTCTCATTTATGAACAATGAATCCAGTAGATGTAAAAATCATCAAACATTGTAATTCCATCAAACCACTAAGACTCAAGAATGAAAGAATAAGTACAGGATATATCCAACTTCTGGAAATTTACAGAAGGCAAGTCTATGCTCGCTGACATCACGAATGCATTCCCACATCGTGCTCAACTTGTAACCATATTGCAAAGACTATGCATTAAATGCCATGAACACACCACTTCACATTCCAGTAGAAAGAAAAGATTCCTCTGACGAATGCAAATATTCAATAAAAGGCACATAAAGACGTGAAACTTCATCGACCGCACAGGACAAGTGATGTGCACCGCTCTTTCCAATAAGCAAATAAAGCTTTAGAGTCCAACAAAATTCAACCTTCGAAATAGTGAGGGCAGGGCTCCACTGCTACTTCAGTATGTCAAGGCAAATGCTACCGTTGCTATTGATGTTAGGGTGGAAGACTTTTGTCCTGAATGCAACCTGCAAACATCATCGACGATTATAAGCAAACTCTACAGCCAAAGGGAACCACAGGAAATGGGACAAGTTTTTCAGCTATGCGCTCCATTTTAAAGAGACAGTCTTGGGTACCTGCCCACGGTAAGCCTAGAAACCACAAAGCCCACTCCCCTAAGAAGTAACATACACCCGCCCATCCGACTTTAAGGTGGGAAAATTCAAGGTTATGTCAAAGGTTCACCAGTAATTAACGAAACTGATGCCTACCACACACGATGATTTGAAACAACATAGCCACAGAACAAGGAGACAAAAATAAAATGAATGATATAAAGCTGCGGAAAACAAACAACTATAAACAGAGATTAATAGTGAGAATCACGCAATGACAAGATGTGGTTCGAGTTTTAAATGGATCCACTCATCCAGGTTAGATGAACCACGGTCAAGATTTAGTCATATGAGACAAAATATCATATTGAACCTTGATGATTCCTATAATTGCACTTTGCTACGTCAGCAACTATTTGTGTTAGCATATTGGGTTTTTGTTAGGCTTATATTCCGATTTCATTCCGATTATGAATAAGATTGAAATAAAAATAAACATACGAAGCAAACGCGCTGTTTTGAAAACTTGCATGGCAAGACATCTCACAATAGACCCACACATCATTCCCGCGTATTTTGCATAAATCAATCATTGATTGGGAGATCGCGTAATCATAAATAACTGATGGTACTGTCATGCTGTTAGGTAGAAGCTTTCTTTTGCATGAGTAGCATTGAAACACATCTCTGTGTCCAAATAACCAAAGGCGTGTTCGGGTTGCACACGCTCCCAGCCTTTCCCAAGGTGGACCCCACCAAATCTGCCTTTTGGAGGGACATGTGCTCCTCCTGATTGGATTCCAGATAGCCAATGGTTTGGCTCGGCGAAATCAACAAATTCGTGAAAGGAACTTAATCTAGTAACAATTTTGTTTTCGATAGATCCAGGGAAGAGAAAAAAGAAAATATCGAGTAAAACTGGGAGAAAGATAAAACCATTCTTAATTTGGGTCTCTTTAATTTGCCGACGTTTCATATATACTCATTAGTTATAACACGTATGTGAAAAGTGAATATCCAAAATTTAGGATCACATGGACAATGTCATTGATCGGTCGCACCACATCAATGGTGCGTCCGATACATAAAATATTCTCTCATTTCTTGGGGCTTTTATTGAAACGAAATCGCTAATCAAGCATACGGCCTCCTCTAAGGTTGTGAAAGCACTCAATAGTTACTGATCGCATTTCTTCGATTCCAGGCAATGAAATGGGAGTAACTACTTAAGGAGACGTCCAAATCCCTGTTGTGTTAGCTTTTCTAATGAAGTAAGTAATCAGTGCATTTGAGAAAATATGAAATTCTCCTTTAATAGTATGCTTAACTAGTTTTTTTGGGGGGAACACTCATTAACAACACATTTGTTTAGAATATTACAGGTTCCAAAGAAAATGATATCTTGCAAAGTGGATGTGACAAACTAAAGGATGGGGTCGGCTTCTAATATACCGACCAAGTCAGTCAGTTCAAATTCTTAGGCTAACATCATATTATTTTCATTGATTCGAGCTCGGTCGATTTTGATCTACATAATATCCGAAATAACTTTTTTCTTGATGTTAGATAACCTAGGACCAAGTCCAAAACCAGAAGAGAGAGCTCTTAGAAAAAAACTTAACGTGGAGAGAAACGGTTTGGAGGATTGGCCTATTCATTCAGCAAAAATTGGGCTCACAGTGGTGATGATGGGGAACATTTGGAAGCAACTTAATTCTTGCATCTCTCGATGGTCTGACATGGAACTCAACCTTTTGGATTCACTACTCAATTAACTAGTTTTTTTCTTTGTTCTTTTGGAGCTTGATCGGGTTGTCTGGTTCTGCTTCGCGCGTAGGCCATTTTGTTCGGGTTCGTGCAAGATGGATTTTGTGCAGCGCCACTCTGATCTTTCTTGTTTGGGCTGATTCGGTTGAATGAATGATTAATTTTAGTGCGATGAATATGATTTGTAGACTGAATTGTGAAAATCGTTAATATGTTTTGGCTTTGACGATTCTGGGAAGCTTTTGAATTAAAATGACGTAATTAAAGAGTTGCATGCTTGTCAGAGGGTTGATCACGGAACTAAAGGTAATCACAGAACTAGAGCAACATTGAAATCTCATATGATGAAAAGAGAAATACCATCATCCGTGCATTCAACGTTGACACATACATAGAACACAGACTCTATCTAGAACAAGAAACATTCATCGCAAATCTGAATCCAACGAGCAATGTCGCGAGCCTTATTCAAGTTGGAGATGGAGATGGAGATGGAGATGGAGATGGCGGCGGGACAATGAGAAGCGCAGTTGCAGCTTCGACGCAAAAGAAAGAAAAACATGAGACTAACAGAGAAAGAGCACAGAAAACATGATGGAGACAATCCACCCCGAGTCGACGCCTAAGAAGCGCAGTCGCAATTTCGAACTAAAAAAAGGAAATAGAGGATCAAAACATGAAACATGACGGCGGTGATCCACCCCGGAGAAGGTGGCGAGGCGGCCAGATGCTGCTACTTGTGCGGCCGCTTGGATCCTTGGAGATTTTTCCTGGCCCTTGCAGCTGCCGCCAAACAGAGTTTCGTGGGCCGCCAGCTCCTGCGAACGTTCGAAGGCGGAGCCGCAAGTTTGGCAAATGTCATGGTTCCAGCGATGGATCTTTTTCTTGTGTTCCTTGAGGCCGTTCTCTGTTAATTGCTTGCCACAGCTATGATAAACTCGCTTTATCTTTGCAAACGGCAGTAGTTGTGTGACAGTAAATTGTGTGATGGAGGACAAGGGTACTTATAGGAGAGGAGCAGAGAAGCTAAACCATGGTTATAAATGAACCATGGTTAAGATTTAGTTTTGTGTAACTCGAGTGTGATCTGTAATCTCCGTGTATCGTTCGTTCTATAGTGGAATTCGTTGCCGCTCTCCCCGTGGACGTAGGTCTTTACGACCGAACCACGTACATCTAGTATTCGATTTACTTTACTCGTTCTGTCTATTTATTCGTTCAATCGCTTGGTTCCGCGCAACAATAAATCACAAGCGTGAGAGTTTACATGAACGACCTGCATCTTCTCTCTCATTATTAGCCGGGTTAGCTCATGCCACTGTTTTTCCTCTGGGAAAGTTTCTTTTCATTCAATTGCCACGGGGAACGCGGTCTGACATTTCTTGTTGATTTTTGTCTCATAGCTTAGGGTCACTTCCACAAAACATATTCGTCTCAGTTTGATTCTTGTGGATGAAATGACACCCTTGGGAAATCTTAATTTGGCAGTCCTGGAAATTGAAAAAAATTAGGGATTTCCCGATTCAAGTTTCAAGCTGACTTAAGTGCCCAATGTGAAGCTTTATGTGCGTAAATATCGCAGTGATTGTCAGCACAAAGTTAAAGCTTTGATAATGTTCACATCCTTAGGACAACTATATAATTTGATATTTTCGCATCCCTCATGAATTAGGCTTCCTTTAAGAATTAATACTGTTTGTATCATCATGGGCGTTCATCCACTCTCTATTAAGATGATAAGATCAATCTTACGCACAAGAGTTCACATGAACGACCTGCATCTTCACTCTCATTATTAACCGGATTCGCTCACGCCACAGTTTTTCCACTGGAAAATTTTCTTTTCATTCAATGGCTCATACTTTTCAGGAGAAGGCGGTTTGACATTTCTTGTTGCTTTTCCTCTCATAGCTTAGGGTCACTTCCGCAACATGCATAAGAGTTTACATGCATGAATGACCTGCATCTTCACTCTGATCATTACTAGACGGGTTCGCTCACGGCACAGTTTTTTCTCTGGAAAATTTTCTTTTCTTTGAATGGCCAGGGATGAAGGAGGTTTGACATTTCTTTGGTTGCTTTTTGTCTCATATTTTTGGGTCACTTCCGCAAAACAATGGCTATTCATGTCAATTTGATTCCCATTGATGAAATAACATCCTTTGGAAATATTCGGCAGTCCTGCTGGAAATTGAAAAAATTAGGGATTTCCTATTCGAGTTTAATGCTGACTTAAGTAACCAATGTGAAGTTTTATGTGCTTAAAGGTCGCAGTGATTTTAAGAACAAATTTATAACTTGATAATGTTCCCATCGTCAGCGCAACTATATTATTTTGCTCATGCTCGCATCCTTGAAATTGCGAGAATTCTTGCTGTTTGCATCATCGTGGGCCTTCATGCCCCCCTCCATTAGATGATACGATTAATCTTGGACTAGGTTTGAAAGAGATATGTTCTATGCAAATTTCAAGTTAAGAGTTTGGCTTCACACAATTGGCAAATTAAGGGCGTTATCTTCATTTTTAATACGGTAGACTTCTTGCAGTAGCACTTTGAAGTTATCTACATTCGCCGGGTCTTGAATTTTGTGCTGGGTTTCCTTTTCATGCTAGTCTTGTTGCTATATATGAAGTAATTGAGTGTTAATATCCTGCCATCCTGCCGTTTACATTGTTTCTTACGTGTTATTTCATGGTCATGAAATCTATCGACAACGTTCTTGATCTTCCCCACATATTCGATCTTGAAGCTTTTGTGAACCTGGGATCCTAGTTAGGCAATTTGCGTTTTCACTTGTATGCCAGTTACTTGATGCATCATTTAATGACGAAGGATTCATTGAAATGGCTCCAGAAGAGAAGTGTAGATGGGCAACCAAAACATCTTAGGCGACGGACAGAGCAGACCTATGAGGAAATCTAACGACGTGCTTCAACAAAATAGAAGCCAACTCTCCAAATAGTAGTCGTCGTTATGGGCTGGGGACATCCGATCGCTAATGAGATTACTGACGGGGTTTATAATTTTAGGGACATTTTTCCCGGTTTACCCAGTTTTTCAGTAGCGGATTCAAGTTTCGCTATGCTACAAATGATGAGACCATTAATTTTGACACGGTGGGAAAATACGTGTTATTAAAATTAGTAATAGAGATTAACTTTCTCGATCAGTTAAGATTTTCAAAGGAACTTTATATCAAGAGGACCTAACAAAGAATAACTGTCGTTCTCTCCGTTGAGTTTTATTTTTTTTGTTATGGAAATGGCATTGCCATTTGCCACTGGCCTTGTTGACATAATTATGGGTATATTTGTTTGAAGTGGAAGAATTTCCTGGCCAAAAAAAAAACCCGTTTCACATTCTTTCCTCCCTCATCTTCCTTTGTATGAATCATCTAAAATCTCTCTCCACCGACTTACTTACGAAAACTTTTCCGATATCTCCTATCTGTTGGAAGAAACGGTGTTAAACATGAACAATACTATTTTATAGATATGGAGGATACTTAAAATTCGAATGGCAATAATAAAAGTAAGCAAACTGCCTCAAATATGAAAAAATAAGTTGGCAGAAGCACAAAAACTGAGTCTTCAGAAGCAGGTCAGAAGCAAGTCAGAAGCAGTTCCTTCTGAACCCGTCAGATACAGTTCCTTCTGAACCGGTCAGATACAGTTCCTTTTGAACCCGTCAGAAGCAGTTTCTTCTGAATCCGTCAGAAGCAGTTCCTTCTGAGTCTCCTTCGTTCTGAGGCTCCTTCTGACCTTCCTTCTGAAGCTCCTTCTGAAGCTCCTTATGAACCCCTTTCTAACCTTCCTTCTGAAGCTCCTTCTGAACCTCCTTCTGAAACTCTTTCTGAGCTCCTTCTGAGCCTCCTTCTGAGCTTCCTTCTGAACCTCCTTCTGAGCAACAAGATCCGAATGGAAATATAACAATATAAATAAATTGAATTAAAAAGAATACCGAGGCCTGTGGCCAACACAGTTTCCTTAAAACAAATTCGTCCCATCTAGTACGTGATTTGAGGTTTCGTGAACGTCTGTCTCCTAGGATACAACGGTTAAGCAGCGATAGAGGCAAGCACAGCACTCCAAAGCTTTCGGCGAACTTAAACAACACCAGAACACTATAAAAAATAATGCAAATGCATATAATTCAAAAGAGGGAGAAGTGATATTGTGTTCGTTGTTCTTGAAACAGAACGGGAAGCCACCTATTTATAGGCTAAGCGGGGCATTGCGAAAATAAAGAATAACGGCTAAATAATTCTGCCGTTTAGAGCCGTTATGTATTTAATTCTGTAACCACAGAATTATAACAGCCGTTACTCAGTTAATACCATTAACACACTAGTAAATAACTTAAGAACGGTTAACTGCTTGAGTTGGAAAAAATTAAAACAGAAGGCAAAAATGGGCTTGTCGCGAGGCCCACTTTCTGGTCTTGCATTCGCGTACGCAGGTCGTGCGCGCGCGCCCAAATTCAACTTGTCGGGCCTCTGTCGGGGTCCGGGATTTGCAACCCTGCGCGTGCGCGCGAGGCATAGTGCTTTGTTATGATAATTACCACTCAAAGAGAGTGTATCCATATATAAAGCACTTCAATGCCTTCTTCCTTTCCTATGTGGGACCAGTGCTTTGTCACTTCTCACTTCCAACTCAAGGGTGTTCTTTGAGAAACAATTCCTCATTCACTCACCCATCAAAATACCTCATATTTTCCAACACTATCCACGATTTATTCTGCCAGTCCAATGTCAAAGATATGATGTCGCATATTCATTTCATTGTTAGAAAGTAAATAGGCACATGACACCACTATAACAGCAGACACCGTTGGTTACAGTTAATCTACTGCGAAGGCCGATAATCCTTTCGCATGAGTTAGGTCCTCTTTTGTAGCAAAGATCGTGAAAGATGTTCGACTCAAAGTAATCTACTGCGAAGGCCGGTAATCCTTTCGCATGAGTTAGGTCCTCTTTTGTAGCAAAGATCGTGAAAGATGTTCGACTCAAAGTATTCTTGTTATTGCTTCCGACTCATATTCCCAAAAGGTGAAGTTATTTACCTATTTTTACCATGGCCTTTCAAATTGTAAACGAACACGATATTGGTAAGCAAACTGCGTTCATTAGGTGGATTGGTTTGGTGGGCTAAGCAGAAACAAAAGATTTCTCTTCTCTAGTCATTAATAGTTCCTACGTAATTTGCAATGAAGCTGTAATTGGGGATTGGTTTTGCGGGACTGCCGTAATTGGGGATTGGCGTACAACACTGACAAGAAGTAGCAAATCCCAGCCCTGATACCGTGATAGAGACGAGAGATCTAAAAAATTGAGTTGTGTATTGTATTGAGGCATAGATACAATGAAGCCTAACCTATGAGGAAATGATTTGAGAGAACAGACAACAATAATTCCAGAATATATACAGAATCAATAAAATATTCTAACGTATTTAATACCGATTTGACTACTATTAAGCAGCAGAATAGTGAATTGAATTTGCCGATGACAAGGGAACACCTAAAGACTCTTGGTTATCTAAATTAAATGAATCGAATGATTGGTGAACCATTCAGTTCTTTTAAAGGGCCATATGTTTACACCAAAAAATAGCCAAATTGTCGACACGAGAAACATACTTTCAGAAAAAAAAAAAAAATCGGCACTCAGTGAGAGAGCCGAGAGAAAGTGGGCACAAGAATAAACATCAGAAAGGAGCAGTTGCAGTAGCAAAGATTAAGGCACCAACTTTGAACGAGCAACTCCTCCAAGAAAATATGATGGAAGACTTGTAAATATTAGTGTTCATCAATTGAAGAAAGCCCACAAAATCCAACTTTATCTTTCGATTACCTTTATCTTACTGCATTTTAGATTTATCCTTAGGTATAGCCGTGATTCTCAGAGTCCCGTCACTAAGTCAAACTCCTGTGTGAATATTTATCCTTGTTGCATCGTCGTCGAGCCAATCTCCGGTTTAGTGCCATCGCGTTTAGCAAAGATTAAGGCACCAACTTTGAACGAGCAACTCCTCCAAGAAAATATGATGGAAGACTTGTAAATATTAGTGTTCATCAATTGAAGAAAGCCCACAAAATCCAACTTTATCTTTCGATTACCTTTATCTTACTGCATTTTAGATTTATCCTTAGGTATAGCCGTGATTCTCAGAGTCCCGTCACTAAGTCAAACTCCTGTGTGAATATTTATCCTTGTTGCATCGTCGTCGAGCCAATCTCCGGTTTAGTGCCATCGCGTTTTCAAGCTTCATCATTGAGTCAAACTCCGGCAAAAATTATTACGTTCATTTTTTTTTTTATGACCAAGGTGTCTGGGCTCGCTTCGCGGGCTCGAATATTCCTCGGGAGGGACTGACCCAGCAACTCGCCAGCCGAGGCCCCCCACTTAAGTCAGCGGAACGCGGTCAGGAGATTCGAACCCATCAACCTTTCATGAGAGGAAGAAGGGCACGATCTCAACCAACTACGCCATGCGCGGATGGGTTAAAAAATTGTTACGTTCATTCGCCTGTAATAATTGTACTTTTGTTTTCAAGCTTCATTGTTGAGTCAAACCCCGGCGAAATTTGTTTACATTGGTTTGTAATAGTTGTACTTTCGTTTTCAAGCTTCGTCATCGAGTCAAGCTTCATCGAAATTTGTTTACATTAGTTTACTTAGAATAATTGTATTTTCTAAACTTTTTCATCGAGTCAACCTCCGGTTCAGTTTATGTTTATATAATTCTATATTGACTTCTATCCTCGCTTGGATATTTTTTGTCCGGAATCATCACAGAACCCAATCTCCCTCGATTAACATTTAATTTCTCGATTTTGTATTTTTAAGTTATTCAGATTTTCTCTTTCCACGCTTTGTTTAAATACGTAATTTTGTTCCAATGGGCCAGCGCCAGACCCATGTCGGGTCTTTATACGAGCATGTGCCTAAGAAGGTTAAGCGAGAAGAAGCCCTTGGTCTTGCCACTCTACCCAGCTTTCAAAAAAGGATAAAAATCCAATTTTTACGATGGAGCAGTTTTGAATCGGGTTCTCTCGTTTCCTTCCAGTTTCCTCTGCTGAATCGCTGATACAGGTCAGCACTGCGCCTCCCGCCATTGCAGCTTTTAAGTGATCAAGGCCGTCGCTTCTCTCTCCCCCATGGAACCCCAGGAAGCAAGCCCTGCCAAGTCCCTTACCACAAGGTCTCTCTCTCTCTGTGGCTGCGAGGTGTTTTTTTCTTGTCGCTGGTTCTACTGTATGGTTGCTTTGGTAACGCAGGACATAGCCAGTGACCCGTGAAAATGTCCGATAATGAGAGTTCCTTTCTGGGTTCGCTGCTCTTTTGTCGCTCTTTGAACTTGATCGCTAGAGACCATTTATCGGTTATTTCGACACTTCCTCGGACGGACTTTTCGAGTTTGAATGCACGTAGTCCTGGCTCTTGGCGATGACTTGTTTCCCCAAAATCGGCAATTTTGATACCGAGCTTGTCCAGAACAATATGAACCATTGCAAATTGGCGATACAAGGCTACCCAACAGCGCTTCTATGAATTACGAAATGATTTTCAGTACTATTTCAAACACACCCACAAGAGCAAGAGTTTGTAAGAAAATGAACAGAAACTAGATGCTATGAAGTAACCACACTAATTTCTTACAGATTAGTTGATTGTGTGAGCCTACTTCTTAACCTCGAGCTACTTTTAAACTTCCAAGCCTTTGTTCCCCATGATCCTCTGGACAGAAGTCTTCCCAGGATTGACCATTAAGGCCTACCCGATTTTTTTTTCCCCAGATTATGGTTTAAATTGTTTCCTTTCATGGTTTGGCATTGTGCATTAGCCCCACTTCCTCTTGTCAGAGAGTCTAGCACTATCGCCTGACTGTTTCTGTTTTTTCTCATTTTGACATCATGATGGTCTGGTATCACTCAGTTTCAGATGCCAATACTATTGTGCCGATTCATCCTGCTGCTGATGCCATCCTGCTGCTGATGCCAAACCGTCGATGTTGTACCTATGCCAAATCGTGTGAAATTCCGATGCCAACACGATTACATATTTTACGTGTCGAATGGCAGGATTAGGCAATTTTGGTGGCACTGGCAATGTCTAGAAGTGGAGTTACATCGTAGAAGAGTGAAAGAAAAAACCTTCCTTTTGTTCCCTGGTTGACCTGCTGTTAAGTGATTCCTATTGCCGGCTACCGCTATTAAATTTTATATGGAAGGAACTGATGGATACAGCTTCTACCTTGATTTTCTTTTTGCTTTTGCTGGTTTGCTTTGCTTTTGGTTGTTTGTCTTTTGAGTTTCCCAAGTCAATTTTAGAACTTGAGAAATTAAGATGTATTTCATTGTCTTGGTTTACTCTTGACACAATGACATCTGCATTTATGGACGTTGCTCATTCGCTTTTTGTCAATGTCAACTAAATATCGTAAGTAAATTACTTCCTGTTGGCATTACAATAAACAACACAATAAATAAATATAAACTTTCTTCAAACGCATGGTAGTACTGATTATCTTCCATTACCAGGACTATCTTGTAAAAGGCCTGGAGCCGTAAGCTTTTGCTCCTTCACTTACGGGGTATTATCGCAATGGATGATTCCATCGTTTTCGGGCTGGAATTTCCATATATTGTCCTGATCTTTATACAAGTTTCTTTGTCAAAGCAAAGCAAGCTCTTGTGTTTCCGTCTACCACCAAGTCTATTCCATACTCAATTATTTTACCTCAATGAGATATAATGAGTTCACGAATTGTCATTGTTATTTCCTCTCGCCACTTGAGTTAATACGCAATTATCTTGAACGGAGTTGCACTGATTCTCATTGTGCCATTATACCACTAGGATTATCTAAGTTAAAATCAACAAGAAGCAAATTCTAATTACACCCCTGAAAATTAATCTCTTTACTGACATGGTTTTTGCTGCTAATATCTTGACAGACACAAGTGCTCAGCATGCTACAAGCAATACAAGAAGAAGGAGCATCTTATTGCCCACATGAAGGTCTCCTACCACTCTGTTCATCAGCCCAAGTGTCCCGTTTGCTATAAGCACTGCAAATCTCTAGAGTCATTAAGAGAACATCTCACTGGTGAATATCGTTTCTCACTTTCCATCGTCCAGCGGTGAAGGATTCTTTATGTTCTAATTGCTGTATTGCTTTCTATCATTTGTGGCATAGGTCCTTTGGCCAAAGCAAATTGTTCGAGCATTTTCTCTGAGCGAGGATGTGATCTTTGTCTGAAACTTTTGGATAGTCCGAGTGCCCTTACTGAACATAGAGAAGCATGTTGTCTACCTGCACCTCCTCCATTTGTAAGTAATGTTATTAGCAAGTAAACTTTGAAACTTAGAATGAGGGTGGCTTTAATAGTTATGATTTTACCACAAATTATGTCAAATGCGGGTAGTCCATTGATCATTAACTTTGTTGACCATCTGCAGGAAACAATTTCAGTTTCTTCTATAGACTCTCAAATCCATATTTCTGATCCAATTGAGGGATGCAACTATGATGATTGGCAGCAAGGAAGACCTAAGGCAATTGCCCTGGATTGCGAGATGGTGGGTGGTGGTAGTGATGGATCTCTTGACCTTTGTGCTCGGGTATGCCTTGTTGATGAAGATGAAAATGTGACTTTCCACAGTTATGTACAGCCCCAAATTCCTGTTACTGATTATAGGTACATCTGCACTTGAGATCTTGTGATTTTCCTGATTTGGTTTCCTGAGACTTTATTTGGGAAGTAGGCAGAGGTGAGGAAAATGGGAGGTGGGTGCAGAAAATGGAGAAGAATTTCATAGTTTATGTGAGAGGACAAGAGAGGGAAAAATCTTAATTTTTTCTTTCCCTCCTAAAGTACCCCAATCCCAAGTGTCTAATCATCTGGGTATTATGGGTGGTTTCAGGTACGAAGTAACTGGGTTAACAGAAGGGCAACTTAGAGACGCCATGCCACTAAAGGAAGTCCAAGAAAGAATATTGGAAATTTTGTACAACGGCGAGTCTGTTGGGAAATTAAGGTTAGATGGAGGAAAGGCCAGTCTACTGGTAGGTCATGACATAGAGCATGACCTGGACTGCTTGAGAATGAACTACCCTGATCACTTGCAGAGGTATGAGGTGTTCTCTTTAGTTTAATTAATGGATTAAAAAGATAATCAGTTTCCATATGGAGGAAGATGCAGGGCAAACTAAAACAAGAATGCGGTTACCTGTACTTTTCTTTGTTTTAGGTATTGCTTTGATGTCTCTTCCATGGGAAACTGTGTTTGTGGTCCTTGGGCTGATAATATCTTTCTGTCACTGCTACTAGATACTCACTATGAACCAATGTGAGATGCCGTTCGTTGTTAGCATAGCCTTTCTTTATAGAGAGATTTTGTCGTCTTAGTGGTAACTGCTCATCAGAGTATTTATATTTGGCATATATGCAAGTGCACTTTTCTCTTGGATTGTGTTTTTGGACACATGCATTTGCACGGGTCAATTCATGGAATTAATGTCAGAGAGAATTTCCTAACCATTTGAGCTAAAATATGTAAACTTTAGTGTGTCTGCTGACATACTGGACTGCAGAATTGCATGTGGAGACTATTGCAGAAGTCATTTCTATATTTAAGACAATTGTTCGATATGCGAGTCTTATGGAAATTTAGACTAGATTCTTGGCTGAATTGTCTGAAGATAATGAAATCATTTTCTATTCAAGCTAGATTAATTTACCTGTTCCCTGCATCTATTTGAATCTGATAGTTCAAATACAGTCGCGAAAGCAGATTTGTTGACTTGTAGTGAACCCTGTGTAGCTGAAGCCACAGGATATCTTGTTGCTGCTGTTTATTTATTTGGTACCAATTGCAATGCATAATTTGCATTTGACTTTCATACTAGTAACTTCTATTTCTGTTGTATAATCTACATTACCTAGTGCTTGTGATATGACAACGTTTCTTAAATCAGTCAGCAGTGTGCTGCATGTTCTTTACATTCTGGGCCATCTGAAAAATGGAAATATTACTATTATGGTTCTCGTGTGATCAGTGTTCTGATTCTTTTTCCTTTTTTGTATCGATGGAAACATTATTCCAAAAGGTTACAAATATCTTAGCTAAGTGGATGAGCCAATGCACTTGCATCACTTGCTTTTTGTTTAAGTTTCCGATGCTTGGACTGCCTAAGTGGTACTTTGTATTTCACTTTTCTCAACTAATTTTAAAAAACTGCAAATCACTTGAGAAAAGAACACATCTGGAACTTGTGTCGCTTTTCAAGTAATCAAAGAGTTATTTTTCTTCACTCTTCTGGCAGTTATGATTATTGGGTCTAGTAATCACGACTGCCCTATGCTTCAATAACAAGCAGTGGGAGCATATTTATTGATGTTGTGCAGTTAAGAGAAAATAAAAAATTAGTATGCTTATCAAACAGTATTAGTAACCCAGTGGCTGTTTTAGAGCATCTGTTTTGTGCACGAAAAACAAACCGAGTCCCGTCCCTTGGCTTTCTCTTAACTACACTATGATAAATGAACATACTTTATTTTGATTTAACAGAAGGTATATTGGAATCTCTTCCCCCCCTAAAAGGGAGAATTAAGAACCCCATTTGCCTGATTATATGAATGTTCCTTTCCTTGCAAAGTGAAGTTTGCAGTTCCTTTTTTGTTGTGCCATCTTTATCTTACAGTTACTTCTTCAAAACGTAGGGATACTGCCAAATATCGCCCATTAATGAAAACAAATTTGGTTAGCCACTCGCTCAAGTACCTCACCAAGAAATATCTGGGGTAAGTTTTTCTTTTACTTTCTTTTTTAGTTTTTGCTTATACCGTTTTGGAACCCGACAAATGCCTCTGACCCCTCCACCCTCAGCAACAGAACCAAATGCCTGTTGCCAGATCTAGGGTGAGTTCTTTGTTTAAGTGCCCTGGTTGTGGTGGCATTAAATCTCTACAAGGTAGTCTTGACTTCTTACATTATCATCATGCTCAGAACAGTGTCCAGATACTATCGAATAATCCTTTTCCTAATCTTTGTGATATATTTGGCTTTCGAGTTTTCTCCCTTTCTATCTAGAATTTGCAATTTCCTCTTTTAAGTCATAACGACTGATATCACTGATGAAATTATTTTGCGTCTAGATGGTTGTAGAAGAATGGAGATCAACAAATCTTCATATTATAATGCAATATTTGCTCTGGAAATTAACCATGCATGATGCAATTTGACATCACACACCACAAAATGAATATGTTATCTGCTCGATAACAGGAGTATTCTAATCATAGAAGCTGACAAGTATCAAAAAGTTGCTTCGTCGTATGGTTTTTGGGGTTCTTTTCTCTTCACCGTGTAATCTTTCTTGGGTTCTGATTATTCTTATTGTGGTTTTGTCCATGACTATCTTGCTTTGCACATAGAATTCTTATTGTGGTTTTGTCCATGACTATCTTGCTTTGCACTTAAAAGGTACGACATTCAGTGCGGTTTCCATGATCCATATGAAGATTGTGTCTCTGTGATGAGGATTTACAAGAGAATGTGTGCTCAAGACCATCAACTAGAAGGAGCTAAAGTATCTACTTCGCTTGATGATGGGCACAACTTACTCAGAAACTTCGAATTTTCAAATGAGGAACTTGAGAAGATGTCACCAGATGAGCTTTATGAGATATCAAGATCAAATTATAGATGTTGGTGTCTGGATTTAAAATGTGCGCTATGACAAAAGTGCTCCTTTTCAGTTTCTTCAAGGATACTTTGGTCATTGGCATTGCCTCATACATGTTTTTGCCACTTATATTCCCTTTCAAAGGGATTGAATCCATGAGATTTAGTACGTGCCTGTTCACTATAGGCTTAAGGCTTCAAATAGGAATAGATTTCAAGGGGAAAGTTTTATGATCATTAGGATTAGGACTGTAAATAACTGCATTCCGTCCTCTCCTATGCTTCAGTGTTTTGTATCCGTTCTTTCTAACAGTAAACACTGCAATCTGTCAATAACCATGGTCTGAGATCTCTGATGTGTCCCAGAGATGTCTGGTTATGTACCATGTACTGAGAAGAGAAGGTTGCAACATAGGCTTTAGTTGCTCCACTTCTCGTGGGTTATATCCACTAAGAGCGGGGAAGGGAGAAAACGAATTGATAAATTGCATCATGAGCCTCGCCTCCGTCCCCACCTTTGTGGCTTATGGTATGGTATTGTTTCTGGTCACTGACTATAGAATTAATGAGAAAAACTTCATGCAGAGTCTCACAATATTGCCGGGCCTTCTCTTCTCTCCCGTCACTTTGTTTGACAATTCAGTAATCTCTGTGGCTATCATTTCCTTTCACCAGGGTTTAACGAAACCTTATTCTGTTTCTTGTCACCGCTATTGCAATTGCACAACTTTTGACCTGAGGAGTGTGGATAGAGAAGAATCATCCTTATAGCTTGCGATTGTCTGAACTCTGGTTTAGTAACCAGAGCATCTTGTGTTTAGATAATTACGTTTTAGAAAGGTATAAGCCTGCTGCTGCCCTTAATTTTACTTGCCTGGCATTGCTCCAAAAAGCTCTGTCTCGCTCACTTCAATAATGGGCTACTCTGCTGATTTAGTAACCAAGAACAAGAAAAGCCAGTCACGAGGGCATGAGCTTGAGCCGAACCAAGCGTAAAGTTGCGTCGTTCGTCTTATCCAGAGAAACCTTATTTCAGAACAAAACCAAAGCTATCTTTACTTTTCGATTTTGGGTTAGCCTACTTCTATAGAAACCGACCATGTTTTCGTTGTATTGCACGCTACAAACCGACATACGAACAACTCTTTTCTATGGTCCATCTTAGAGGATAGCCTAGCCGTGTATCTACCTTCTCCATTCTCTAGAAGGAAGAGTTCATCCTTGCGGGCCGAGGTTTCTACACTTCAAAAGCTTAGTCAAGGTTAATTTGTATCTTGTCCTAGATGTGAGCGTGAGTCACCTATTTGATTCGCTGATCACACATATTATGAATATTTGTTTCGTGCACGTTGGATATATTCGAGGAGAGAAATACTTAGTTGAATCCAGGTTCAGTAGACCAAATAAATCAATACCGTGGATCTTTGCGAGACCGACATGTAGGTCACGTTAAACCCGCAAAATCAACGGCGATGATGCACCCGATCAAAGCGGACCCTGAGAGGTGCCCAAAAGTCCAAATCGTGCGAGAAAGGTCAAAAGGACAAAAACAAGGAAGCATTGGACCGGAACTCTGTTGCCTACCCTTCCAAGCTTGTCAAACTTCTGAAATTTTTATTTTTCTGTTGTTGTTGAAGTTTATGGTTGTCTTTGAAAATCATATCACTACTTTACACGAAATGGTAAGTTTCTCCGTTCCGTTCCGTCGTGCATATAACGGAGTCAGATTATCTTTGCCGCTCACGTATTAGGACCTTAAAAAAGCCGGAACGCGTCGAATCATTAGTGGAGATCAAAATGCTATGCGCCCGCGTCTTTCCTAATTTTTTTTTTTTTTTGAAATTCGATTGGGGATATAAGTTTTAGAGGGGGATTTGAAACTCAAATGAGCAATTCAAAATTTTCCACAATTTGGAATTAGGGAGCGGATGAAAAAATGGTGGGAGGGTTTAAGCTCTCGCGAAAAGTCAAACCTCCACACTTAAACACGCGATTAAACTAAATTAAAACCAAAGAAAGAAAAGTAGGCAAGTGAAAAAGACCTCTCCATTAATGACCAGTCAAAGCATCACATTTCACAGGAAACGCAAAAACTTAGAAAATATGAAAAAAGAAAAAAAGAAAATCCCCCGCCCCTAAAGACTGACTTTCGGCTTCTCTCTCTTTGTCTTCTTCTTATTTTCTCTCTCTCTCTCTCTCTCTCACTCCCAACGCCAGGCTTTCACTCTTCCTCCCCAAAGAGATTCTTGTCCCCATTCTCTCTCTCTCTCTCTCTCTCTCTCTCTCCCCCTCTCTCCCTCGTCCGCTGTAGATCCCTTGCCTGAAGAATAAAGGGAAGAAGAAAGGAGGGGGGAATCGATCGCCGCAGCCAGATGGCCGCCGTGTTGGTGCAGCGCCGGCGGGAGGAGCTGTGGGACGCGATGCTGGAGATGACGAGGTCGGCGCAGGAGAAGAACAGCGACCCGATCCACTGGGCGATCCGGCTCAGCTCCAGCCTCGGCTCCGCCGGCGTCTCCCTCCCCTCCGTCGACCTCGCCCACCTCCTCGTCTCCCACATATGCTGGGACAACCACGTACCGATCGCCTGGAAGTTCCTCGACAAGGCCCTCGCCGTCGGGATCGTCCCTCCCATGCTCGTCCTTGCCGTTCTCTCTTCCAGGTCCTCGTTTCTCCCTTCTCTCCTCTTCTTTTCGCTTTTGTGGAATTTGCGAGTGTCACGTGCTCAGTTAGCTGTTTCGGCTAGAGTTTAGAGTAGGTCATCGGAGCGTGGTTATAGGGAAAGCCGCCAATTTTTTTGTCGTGTCGCCTTTCATCTCTTCTTCTTTTCTAGTATAGGTAGAGTTTCTGATGTAGCGATTGATGACAGGTTTAGGGCATATCACGCGTGGGGAGTCTCTCGAGTATCGGTTAAAGCTTGGTAGTCATGAACTTCAATATGAATAACTTTTCCTTGTGTGGGTCCTCGTGGGGCGACGTTCAATAACGCTAAATATAGAAACTTGAAACTCGTTTATATATTTGAGGACTTGTTTTTGCAAGGGACGCGATAGTGGTTCATCCTGGTAAAAGAAATCCACAAACTTGATGGTCATGAGTTCTCAAGTTTGCATATCTGCCTTTCATTTTTTTTTTCGAATTTTAGAGGATGCAAAAGTGGAAACAAGTAGAAACGAGTTTCTGGTTATTACCGCGAATTCAAGAAGAGTCCTTAAACACAATAATAAGAAGAAATTTTCCCAGACAAGTCTACGCTCCTCTGTGATGTTAGGAGCTTGGGAAGCATTTCTAGAAATCCTTCAGGCTTCTAAGTATTCGGGTGGAAGGCTAAGCTTTATGATTATCTCAATTCATGTGCTTATTGTGTAATTCTGTTTTCTGCTGCCTGTTGATTTATCTACAACTTGAGGGTGGGTTCACTTGCTGTGCACATGCATAGGAGTCTACATGAACGACCCGCATCTTCATTCTCATATTTCCTTGTGAGCATGATGAATTTTTCTGTGTTAATGTTATAGGTCTGAATTGATCATATTATATAACGTTCTTTCTTTATTATTCTTTTTTTTTTTCCAATAACTACAGGGTGATTCCCAGTCGGCGCACCTATCCTACAGCTTATAGGCTCTACATGGAGCTCCTTAAGAGACATGCCTTTTCATTTGGCTCTCTAATAAATGGGCCAGATTATGAGAAGTAAGTGGATACTATCTTACGTAGGTTCTATATTACATCTGCTTTGACATATTTCTGGTACATTGGAGTCGAGGTCACTGAGAAAATCTCGTATTCTCTTCTTACCGTGGCAATTATGCATTGAAATGATAGCGTCATGATTAGGTACTGACATTCTGGGTTCTATTGAATTGATAATGGTTTTTTAGTCGAGCACTTCTGAAATTATAACTAGCATCCTATTGACCTAGAGAAATAAAGGATATAATATGAGAACTCTCTCTTTAAAGGTTAAACGCAGATGATCTGCCTCCCCACTCCATGTTCCTTGGCAGAAAGTATAGACACCTTTCTTTTCAATCTCGTCATCATGCATTTTGTTTGTTTAACATGTTGTCTATGCATCACACTACAGTTTTTCCTCTGGAAATTTTTCTTCTCTTTCAATAGCTCATAATTTTCATGGGGGAAGACAGTTTGACATTTCTTCTTACTTTTTGTCTTATAGTTTAGGGTCACTTTCACACAACAATGGCTATTCAGGTCAATCTAATTCCTGGGGATCAAATAACACCCCGTTCTTTGGGAAATCTTTGGCAGTCCTCGAAATTGAAAAAATAGGGATTTTCTGTTCAAGTTTCATGCTGACTTAAGCATCCAATGTGAAGCTTTATGTGCGTAAATGTGTCAGTGATTGTTGGCACAACTTTGCAACTTGATAAAGTTCACATCCTTAGCACAATTGAATAATGTGATCATGTTCGCATCCTTCATGGATTAGGCTTCCTTGAATTTGCGAGAGATCTCGCTGTTTGTATCATCATGGGCCTTCATGGACTCTCTCTTCGATGATAAGATAAATCTTGGACTAGGTTTGAGAGTGAGACCACAAGAATTTATTGTTTTAAAGAAGGTTACTATCTTTGGTTCATTCTAATAATTTACTCCTTAACTGAAAATGTTGAAAGAAATACGGTGGATACAAATTTCCAGTTAGTATGGTTGTCAAGGTGAGTTCGGTTGCACATGATTGGCAAATTAAGGGTGTTATCTGCATTTTTAAGATTTCTTGCGCTACAATTTTGAAGTTATTTACATTTGCCCGGTCCTGAATAACGTGATAGGTTTCCTTTTTCCTGCTAGTCTTGTTCCTATATATGAAGTAATTGAGTGTTAATATCCTGTGATCGTGCAGTTTAATCCAAATTCATGGTTGAGAAATTTCTCTCTTACATCGTTTCTTACGTGTTATTTCAGGGTCATGAAATCAATTGACAACGTTCTTGATCTTTCCCAGATATTTGGTCTTGAAGCTTGTGAACCGGGGATCCTAGTTATGGAATTTGTCTTTTCACTTGTATGGCAGTTACTTGATGCATCATTAGATGACGAAGGATTGATTGAAATGACTCCAGAAAAGAAGTCGAGATGGGCAACCAAACCACCGGATATGGATATCGATGGCCAAGATACCTTTAGTGGAAAGGAAACAGAACGGCAGGAGATGATGCACAAAGCAAATACTTCAATGGCTATTGAGGTGATTGTAGCGTTTCTCCAGAACACAGTAACTGCAAGGATACTTTACTTGGCACGACGGAACATGTACTGGTCTATTAGTGCAATTCATCTATTTCTCATCGTGCATCACATTGTTATTCGCCACAAAATGAAGTCATTATCATGTGATGTTAGAAGTGTATTGTGTCAGAAATTGTGAGCTGTGATTAAACCAGAAGTAATACTTCTTCACATGTTCTGTCTCTGTAGGCCATCACATTGGGTCGGTTTTATTCAGCGCTTGCGACTACTAGCAGCAAATTCAGTAGTGCTGAGGAGTTTGAAACATATATCTCCAGAAGCACTTTTGCAGTTGACGTCCGATAACCGTAACGTCTTAACTCGGGAAGGCAAGACCGTATCACAGCAAGAATTTCATGCAGTCACTGCTTCTGGTTCTCTGATATCTTCCGCAGGACAATGCCATGGGGCTAGCCAATCTGCTCTTTGGCTTACTATTGATCTTTTTCTGGAAGATGCCATGGATGGTTCACAAGTTACGGCTACTAGTGCTGTTGAAATGCTTGCAGGTGCGAACTGCAAATTTACTGTTGGCATTTCTAATAAATTTTGGAATTCAGGCATCTTAGAGCCTTTATAAGTATTTTACTTATATGGAGTTGTCGCTTTGCAGTTTTAGCAAAGGCTCTTCGGTCAGCTAACAATACAACGTGGCATGATACATTTCTAGGTTTGTGGATTTCGGCATTACGCCTTGTTCAAAGGGTAGGTATATAGTGCATATAGTGCCTTTTCATTAATTGTCGTTGGTGTGATATTCTGGCAGAAAAGATGTTTTAAGGGAAAACTAACACTTTAGCCCTACCTTTATTACCAATTTTCACTTTGGTCTGCAAGTCTTTTGGAGGGTATAATCTGATTGTGCAGCATCATTGTGGCATAGGAGGTCTTTTGATGGAAGGATCCATTATCTATATGATTTATGCGAATGGTCACAATGTTTAAAATTCTATGGAACTGAGTTGGGCACTTTGGTCTATCCATGCTTATTACAGGGAACTGTTGAAAGCTTATAACATAATATGATAAGAGAAGTTAAATAAGTTGACTATTTCGACATTCTATTATCTTTCCTGATTTACATATATGGGTGAAGCATGGGCTTTACAGAGAAATAAGCAAAGGAAGCGTTGTTCACAAGACATTAAGAACTGCATGTGCTTCTAGTCTCAAGAAATGAAAAACATGCTCATACAGTTTTCTCGTAATATCATAAAGAAGTTAAATAAGTTGATGCTTTCGACATGTTATATCTTTTCTGATTTACATATCTGGGTGAAGCATAGGCTTTAGTGTGGAACAAGCGAAGGAAGCATCATTCACAAGAAATTAAGAACTTCATGTGCTTCTAGTCTCAAGAAATGAAAAATATGCTCATTCAGTTCTCTCATTTGATTTTTCTTTATTGCTATTCTTTTTCAGGAGAGGGATCTCATTGAGGGTCCTGTACCTCGCGTGGATACCTGTTTGTGCATGTTATTGTCTGTGACAACTCTAGCAATTGCTAGCATCATTGAGGAAGAGGAAAGAACGATGGAACAAACTGATGTAGTAGTTAGTTATCAAAGGAAAGAGAGGCATTCTCAGGGAAAGCGTTGTAAAGATTTGATTTCAAGTTTACAACAGTTGGGTGACTATGAGGGATTGATTACACCTCCTCAGTCTGTTTGTTCTGTAGCCAATCAGGCTGCTGCGAAAGCAATGATGTATATTTCAGGTCTTACTGCGGGGAATGGATTCTATGAGTGCATAAGCATGAACGACATGGCAATGAACTGTTGTGAGTATTAAACTTATTTCTCTAATGTGTTGGTGTCACTAGTAGGCTTATACTGTTTGTGGTCCTAATGAATTCGGAAGACATCGATGGACCAGATTGAATAATTGATGATATAGCTTCATTTTCTGAATTAACACCTTACAGAGATCACGATGAAATTCTTGGTGTCTGCGGCTGACCAATTTCTTAGTCTTGTACATTCTGGCGCACCTAGAAATCTATCTTTTATGGCTGATTAGCATCCCTTATTTTGATCTACTTCTTCTGAAATTCGTATTGCTTGCAGCTGGAAACATGCGGCATCTGATTGTTGAGGCTTGTATAGCGAGAAATCTACTCGACACGTCTGCATATCTCTGGCCAGGTTATGTGAATGCTCGCAGCAGTCAAATACCTCGAAATATTCCAAGTCAAATGCCTGGCTGGTCATCATTGATGAAGGGGTCACCTCTGACTCCCTCATTGATAAGTACTCTGGTTTCAGTTCCTGCTTCAAGGTATGCTACTGCTACATGTATATACCTTTTCATGGTCAACTTTTTTTATATATTTGTATTGTTGCAACTGTTTGTATGTACATAGACTCTCTGATTTAGTCTCCTAATATGTTTGTATGGTTCCAGAATGAGCTAACGGTTTCCCTTGTGGCAGAAGAAATTGTATTGTCCTCCGTTATAAAAAATTAAGTCGCCAATTGTCAGTTACCTTAGTTTAGGTTGACGATAGTCTATGAAATATTAAGTTCCAATTTGCATGCTTTTGCGCAGATGCTTGATGATACGGTATATTAGGAAAAAGTAGGATTTGTAAGTATTGTCTTTACTCAAAAAACACGTAATAAATAGGTTATGCTCTTTCTGGCTGTCATTTTCAACCTCAACTCATTGGTCCATTTGGCTTCTTTACTTGAGAAACTCATGAAAAGTCGAATTGAGGATGTGGAAAAGAAATTGTGAGAGTGGCAGGTATACCTTTCCTTTTCTTTGCTTCCTTCTTTAGTACAGGTTGTTTTACGAAAAGTGATAGCAACTAGAAGAAAGAGGAGGGGAGGAGGAGGAAGAGAAAGGGGGGGGAGAGGGGAGGGTTGGGGGGTGTTCATATTTTGAGGGGTTGGGGTGGGGAAGAATTATGGAATTAACCACGAGATGCAGTGAGAGTTTGGTCGCACCTCGGTTTTCACTATGACATGGTCTTCAGCCAAGCCCTTATTTTCGTAAAGCAGATTTCCAAGTTACTATCCAGTTGTATGGGTTATGAAAACTGATATTAGCTGATGGATTTGATGGAAGCTTAGCAGAGATTGAGAAAATATATGAGATTGCTCTCAATGGCTCTGAAGAGGAGAAGATATCTGCTGCTACCATTCTCTGTGGAGCATCCCTTGTTCGTGGTTGGAATATACAGGTACATACTGGCAGGCTTTTTCAGTCTCGTCAGAGAATTACATTAAAGCACATAATCAGGAACTTTTCTGTACTAAATCAAGGTTAATGTCTGTCCTTGTTGCCTGCAGGAACACACTGTCGTTCAAATTACAAGATTGCTGTCGCCTCCAGTTCCTCCAGATTATTCAGGACCTGAGAGCCATTTGATTGTTTATGCTCAATTTCTTAATGTTCTTCTTCTCGGAATATCATCATTGGATTGCGTTCAGATATTCTCTCTGCATGGCTTGGTAGGCTGAACAAGAAATTTGTGTTCTTTTGTGCTAGTTTGTGAAAAAGAAAATTAAGTTGACATCGAATAGTTAATTGGATGATTCGTGTTTGGACTTGAAAAGTTAGTATCATGTCAGAAAAATGATCCAGGGAATGTTAGGCCGAGTGATTGAAAACTTGAAGCTGATAATTATTAGTGTGCATTTAGCGGGGAGTGAGCCGCTTTTAGCTTTCTAGATAAAAGATTTGGCCCATTACTCTCTGTGCCGAAGAGGCATACTCCAGTTAGGATAGGGTACTTTGAGCATCTTCATGGTATGTGGTGTATGATGTTGAAAGCACAGTAATTACATGTACTTGGGAGCATCTGCTTTCTTATGGTATCATGAACTCATACCAATTAAACTTGATTCTCTCGTGGCAATGCATAAAAGTTAGGATTTGGCATCTTATGTGTATATTGTACAATATCCTGTGATCAAGTGGTTTGTTTTCACATCTATTCAGGTTCCACAGCTTGCTGCAGCATTGATGCCAATCTGTGAAATTTTTGGGTCAACTGTTCCGAATATCTCATGGGCTGGTATATCAGGGGAGGAACTGTCCTCTTATGCAGTGTTCTCAAATGCATTTACACTCCTGCTGAGGCTGTGGAAATTTGATCACCCGCCTCTTGAGCATGTGATGGGAGATGTGCCACCTGTAGGAACCCATTTAAGTCCCGAATTTCTCCTATTGGTTCGAAACTCCCAATTAGCATGTTCTAGAAATTCCATCAGCGATCAGGTTAGAAGCGAAAGCCTCTCTGGCACTCTGGCCCCATCATCTGTGGAGCCTCTTTTTATGGAATGCTTTCCAAAACTTAAACGCTGGTATAGGCAGCATCAGAAATGTATTTCATCCACCCTATCTGGTCTTGTACAAGGCACCAATGTACATCAGATTGTAGATGCCCTCCTCAGTAGAATGTTCAGAAAGATAGGTAGAGGTGGTCCTCTGACGCCTACAACTTCGGGGAGTAGTAATTCATCTGGGTCTGCAGCAGAGGAATTAGCAATCAGACTCAAAGTTCCTGCTTGGGATATTCTGGAGGCAACTCCATTCGCCCTTGATGCTGCGCTGACAGCCTGTGCCCACGGGAGGGTCTCCCCTCGCGAGTTGGCTACAGGTTTGTCCTTAACTTGTGCAATGTCTATTCTACACTTCCTTATTTGATATCCATGACCTGAGTTAAAAGTGTGAATACATGCTCGTATGTAATGTAGTCATTGTAAGACAGTCTGGTAAGTTAAAGCCTTGATAATGCAAAGCGTTAGGGGACCTGACTTTAGCCTTCACTACCAGAGTGGTGAAGTTTTAAGTCTATCTTCATGTTCTTTACATATGTTCTCTTTTCCAGCTAATCTTGGATCTTTATTCACGTTCCTTAACTGAGACTCCTTTTTCTGGATGTTCACACTAAGTCACTGCTGGTAAACATGATTTAGTGTAAGCTCTCTCTGTGCCCTCATGATTGAAGGTCCTCAGTTAAACTCTAGTCTCATTATGTTTGACTCTTCTCTGTGGCTATAGTTCAATCAAGGCAATGCTGATGCAAGAGCAGAATATGGAAGAAACCCAAATCCTTTTCTCTTGCTAATATTGTCACTGCTCTGTTTCAGGTCTAAAGGATCTCGCTGATTTTCTTCCTGCCTCCTTGGCAACAATAGTGAGCTACTTTTCCGCAGAAGTAACCAGGGGTATATGGAAACCAGTTTTTATGAATGGAACTGATTGGCCTAGCCCTGCTGCTAATTTATTGACAGTTGAGCAGCAAATTAAAAAAAATATTGCTGCTATTGGTGTTGATGTTCCAAGTCTTGCTGTGGGTATGTATTCGAACTTTAGTCTTAATGACATCGGTGCTTGCACATTAACTTATTTTACTTTTTTGTACTTTTTTCTGTTGCTTTTGCCTCGCTTTTTTTCGTTTCTTCATTCCCTGAGGGTCAAACTTGAAATTTTGTAGGGGGAAGCGCTCCGGCTACACTACCTTTGCCATTGGCTGCGCTAGTGAGCCTTACAATAACTTACAAACTCGATAAAGCCTCTGAACGTTTACTCACGTTTATTGGTCCAGCCTTGAATTCCCTGGCTGCTGGCTGCCGCTGGCCTTGCATGCCCATCATAGCCTCCTTGTGGGCCCAAAAGGTGAAGCGCTGGAGTGACTTCCTAATCTTCCGAGCTTCTCAAACTGTCTTCCACCATAATAGTGATGCTGTTGTGCACCTCCTTAGAAGCTGCTTCTCATCAACTCTAGGTCTAAGCTCCCCACAAATCTCTAGCGGTGGTGTTGGTGCTCTTCTTGGCCAAGGACTCGGTTCCGACTTCTCTGGGGAAATTTCCCCAGTTGCCCCGGGAATCCTCTACTTGAGAGTACATCGGTATGTCAGGGATGTCATGTTCATGTCTGAAGTGATTCTCTCTCTCTTGATGCACTTTGTCAGGGAGATTGCAAATAGTGGGTTGCCGAGAGAGAGAGTGGAGAAACTGAGGAAGACCAAGTACGGAATGAGATATGGGCAAGTCTCTCTCGCTGCAGCAATGACACGTGTGAAGGTTGCTGCTTCCTTGGGGGCTTCATTCGTGTGGATCTCTGGTGGGTTGAGTTTGGTACAGTCCTTGATCAAAGAAACTTTACCTTCTTGGTTTATATCGGGTCACAAGTCAGAGCAGGAAGCAGGCGATATGGGTGGTATGGTTGCCATGCTTCGAGGTTATGCCCTTGCATATTTTGCCCTTCTTTGTGGAGCATTCGCTTGGGGCACAGATTCGGCTTCGCCAGCATCAAGACGGCGACCGAAGGTTCTAGGAGCCCACTTGGAATTCCTTGCTAGCGCATTAGATGGTAAAATTTCACTTGGCTGTGATTCGGCCACTTGGCGTGCTTATGTGTCCGGTTTTGTGGGCCTAATGGTGTCCTGTGCGCCTAAATGGGTGCTGGAGGTTGATGTGGATGTCTTGAAGAGACTGAGCAATGGGTTGAGGCACTGGAATGAAGAGGAATTGGCGGTAGCCCTGCTGGGACAAGGTGGAATCAAGGCAATGGGCTCGGCTACTGAACTGATAATCCAAATTGGCTGCTAATTCTTGGGGCGGCCAGGGTGACTTCTTGTCCATAGGATGTGGCTGTTTCCGTTAATCTGTAGAAATGGCAATTTTGCATTCAACTTTGCAGGTAGTATAGCTTACTTAGAGTAATATCTTTTGTATAGTCTAAAGTAGGGAGTATAGGAAGATTGTATTCTTCTGTAACTTGTAATCAAAGGTATGTTAAAGTCAATCAGATTGTATTTTTGTCTCCCAATATTTTACACTTGATTAACTAAGTTTAGACCGTCCGTTTGATTCATTATGCTAATTTTTGTGCAAACATATCGAGTGAAGTTCATTGGATAAAGATAGCCTCGTCATTGCACGTAGAGAAGCAGCATGATGAGTTATGTACCTGTTAATGGTATAGGAGGTAGTGAGATGAGTTTAGAGATGAGTTTATCTTTCCGATTGGGAGACGTGTTCCAGCCAATCTCAAGAAAGCTACTTTGGCTTTGATTACTTGTGATTCTTGAATTGTGTAGGCCGAGTGAAGGACAAAGAGCTCCAACATCCGACCTTACTTTGGGCTTTACACCCTAGAGTTTCATATTCATTAATCATTACGATCACAGAATAATAGCACCGGTGGAAACTTCTCCTGGACCAAGAACTGTGGTCTTGCGGAGAACCGACGCTTCCGATGACTGAATCCGAATCAAGCAAGTCATTTACATCGTGTAAATCAGAAGCTTGAGAAGAAGTGAACCGTCAACTCAAGAAACGGGCTTCTAGAGCGCGACTTAGAACGAGACATCCCCAATGATAGATTAGGATGCCCGATGAGCAACTTTTGAGATTGCTGCGGTATCTTGTTCGATGTCCGGGATTCTGCTTCAGAAACTCACTTTCCATGGCTCCATCCTTCTTGTTCGGCTAAATCCACCGAAATTGAGGCAGCAGCAACTTCTGTAATCACTAATCAGTGCAGACATAACCCGAAACTTTCTATCCCTGGCTAGGCTGCTCCAGCTTGTAGCATTCTTGGTTTCAATTTTTTTGACGGGTGTGTGGTGTCGAGTGCTAGAAATTCAACAACTGAGCCTCTGTCTACAACGAGGAGCGACAGACCAGAAAAGTTGGTCTCATTGCAATGATCGATAAAAGCGGCATCGGTTCCTAGTTATCTAGTGCCTAGACGGCCCCCAAAGTACAACTGCTTGGTAGAGAAAATCATTTGGATTGGCTTCTTGGGTGGAGGAGTCTGGAGATCCTGTCGTTGGGCAAACAAAGCAACCAGTTCCGATTTGGTACTTGGCAGATGTACTTTCGGCTTTGAAGCTCCGGTCATCATCACATCAGCCCACTTTCCCCTACTTCTCTCTCTCTCTCTCTCTCTCTCTCTCTCTCTCTCTCTCGATCTCTCGTTCCTCGACATAAGTATGCCTTATGAGAAACAGTTTAGGTAATTTGTGTTCTATGATTCATCGAAATCAACTGAATATTATCACTTAACTTCGCAAGAGCATTTCTGCTTTTGCATGTTGCCTCAATAAGGCGCGACAATACAACAGCAAGCTGATGCTTGGATTTCGTCATGCGCATGATAAACAAGAGACTAATCCCAAGCACGGTAAAGAAGAGACCAAGGAGTTGAACCCAAGTTCAGGTTCCTATGTCTGACATTTGTGTGAAGCGCTAAAGATGGAGAATCAGGAGATCAGACGCACTGGAACTTCATTTCCGAACGTCAATTTTTCGACCATCGTCTTCTTTGTCAGTGGAGCATCTGGTAATAGCAGCAGATGAGGGACTTATTCGCCGCTGTACCATCTCGAGAAGTTACTAGATACACCAGAAAGTTGAGCTTGACAAATGAGGAACGTAGGATTAGAATCACATGATTCACAGTACCGAAGAGTTCGTCCACTGCTTGATTTTCGTAATATAGTTCAGTGTTCAGACACTGAGACTTCTTTGACTGAGTTAAGTGCCTTTGTATTCCTCATCTACAAAAAAGATTTAACGATTCAATGGCCTGTGGCTCCAAGCCATGCATGATGTCAACCACCAGGATGGCAATGTCGCGTAAACCAGACCTTCCGACCCTGAATCGATGAACAGTTCATGTCCTGTGTGGGGTTATATATGATTCACACTCGTCAGTCGTCATTGACAGAAAAACACAAGGTCCCGCTCATAGATGAGAGGGCAGGGGTGCGGGCGAGCCGCCCTGACGGGGGTCTAAGGGGCAGCATTCGCGAGACGTCATATGACTTTTATAGTTTGAACTCGTATTTTATTGGTAATTTGAATTTGGACCCATCAATAGCTACTATTAATTATATGTGTTATAACTAATGCGGAAATATTAACAAAATTAAAATAAATATTTATGTGAAAACCCTTGCAGGAAAAATCACGACAGAAAGAAGCAAAAATCCACTATACAATCCAATATTACAAAAAGTGGCTTTAAAAAACAAAAGACTCTTTCTGTCTCTACTTCTTAACGCAATAGCTTGAGAAAGGGCAATATTTATACTACTGCTTCGAAACTCTAATTTTGGCCCAAGCCCATAAAGAATTAATTAAACACATACCCAACATCATGCAGATAGGTTTTCTTGCAACCGACAGACGCAATTGTCTTAAGCTGAGGCACAAAAGAGCTATTTGAATTAGAGTGTTGAATTAATAGATGATGTTACGATTGTAATTTAGATAGTACTAAAATGTCTTATTTGTCGATAAGCATTCGTCGTTTGACGGTGGCTACCATATTTCGATTGTTGTTTTGACTTGACACCGGACAATAATTGGTTTACTACTTACTAATGCACTAATAGTGAAAAAGTGATGTTGAGGAACAACGCTAAGTGTAATGTTGTGGGTGTGGATGATGTCAAAATAAAAATACATGGCATTATAGCGAGGAGATTGACTAGTGTGAGGCACGTTCCGGAGTGGAAGAAGATTGATATCCTCGAGTGATCTACATTTAGTTGAGCTTTGGTTTAGTTCAGTCGGTAGAGTTGCGAAAGTGGCTGGAGGTGCCCTTGTGACAGTGAAACGAATTGGGCACAGTGGCTTGTATGAACTCCAAGAGAGACAGCGACAGAATTTGCTGCTCAGATGTCTGAATGAAACTGTTGTGTAGTTATGTCGCTAAGGAACTGATATATGCCTATAGTAGAAATTGTAGTTTAGTGCAATTGTCGGATAAACCATAGAGCTCGCGGATTTGGTTCGTGTGAATGTTTGTCAACTGTTGCGATTTTTTTTCTTTCGAGGAAAAGAGCTAGGTTTATGTCAATAGTTATGCTTGACTACGAAAGGAGGACCTGGATGACTGTGCTGAGACACAAATTTCATGTTGTTTCTAAGATCGGGCAATTAGAAGCTTTGATCAAAACAGAGATTAGTAAGATAATCAAACATGTGCGGATCGATAGTAACATTGAGTTCTTTAGAGCTTTTTAATGAGTTATGCAAAGAAGAAAGGTCTAGTGAGACACCACACTAGTGCCAATGAACCATATAGCATGTTAGCAGAGTTGATGAGTAGAACGCTACTAGAGAAGTTACATAAATGCTCTTTTGTCTTGGTATGGCTACAAGATTCTTGACGGATGCGCTTACTAACCGATCAACTTGGTGAGTCAACAATCCACATCGTCTACATATTTGATTCCTTGGAAAGTACGTGAAGGTAGCTTTGTTGCGTAACAGTTCTCAGAAAATTTTGATTGCTCACATTATGTTCGAGTGAGTGATGATAAACTCGATGGGAGGCAAAAGAAAATGCACAATCCCAATTTAGAAACAAAGCGAGCAACGCTATCGGCTAAAATACTTAGAATTAAATTCACTTATTGTTAGCAGAGAAGTTACATTAACGAGTCTCCAGCGCTTTAGATAGAAATGATTGTGGCAATATTTACATGGATCCGGATGGTTTTAATTCAAGGTGGATTTTTAACCAGAAAGCCTCGACATTGAGGATGTTAGCACGGTAAATTGACACATATGGTGCTTATAGAGGATAGATCTTGTAAAGCCGACAATTGTTGTAGCTGCTGAGTTTAAAAAATCGGGATTCAATCTCCTAATAAGTATCATTGCGAAAGTGATTTTGCTTTATTCGGTGATATGAGGAAATTATATCTAATGCAAGTGAAATTGGCTTTTTGTTAGGATCCATGGTTATGACAAATTTTAAGGCGTAGCTTAGATTTTGAAGATGCTTGCGGTTGAGAAGCTCATGAGGAGCTATAGGAGAGAAGCGATGAAGTTTTCGAAGATTTCAATGAAGTTATTATGACTTGACTCGAACATTGAGTCGAGGTGAGAATTGTCGGAATATGACGAACCCTTGAACGGAATATGATCCAAGAGTGCACGAAAATCCGTCACAAATATTATGCGGACAATCTCGAATGTGAGTTTAACCAAATAATAATAATAATAATAATAATAATAATAAACCCAATGAATTGGACTTCCAAAATAGAACATAATGGATCAGGTCAATTGCGAATCCCTAGATTTGCATTGTATGTAATTAGGTCATGGATTGGGCCATTTTCAATCCGATCGACCGGATTAACGGGTTAAATAGTCGTGATGATGATGTCACGTCCAGGTGCACCTCTCTCTCGATCTTGAGACGCCTTCCGGCTTTCATCACCGGAATCGTAGGAGATGGATGGATGGATGTATGATACGCGGTTTCGGTTTGCGCGTGACGTTTGCTAAATTTCTAAACATCTTTCGGGACGAGAATGGCGACGAGGAAACAGACAAAAGTTTTATTAGAATGTCCCCACACGAATTGCAACACCAATGGAAACGGTCGGTCAAAACGTTGGTGGGGGAGGGTTAAGGGGGACCACAAACACTACAAAGAAACCTCGTCCGTAGGATCAATATGGTGGTCGCTACCTCACAGAATCGCTTCCACCGCTACAGTCGCCAAAGTCAGACACACACAGTCTATACACTGTACACACACTTAGAGAGGGGGAGGAGTCGACCATGGGGAAACTCGCCGCGCCCGTGTTAAAGAGGTCGAGACTAAAGAATATTCGCCACGCAAGCGAGCGCCCACCGCGAAATCTGATCCAATCCCGACGCCAATCAACGGCCCAGAAATTGTGGTCGTCACTCTGTGGGTCCCCATTCTCCGACAATCTCTTCGCCCGTGGAGCTCGTGCTCCCATCCGTGCCCGCCCGATCATCACTCCCGTTGACCGCTTCTTGGTCGTTCTGGTCTCCGTCCTTGTCCTCGTCGTCGCCCCCCTCGTCGTCATCGAACTCGCAGCCGTCGTCCTCGTCGGATGACAGCGGAGCCAGCCAGCACGTGCCGTGCAAGTGCCCGTTCACGCACACGAAGTACTCGAGCCGCCCGTTCCTTGAGCCGAGCCTCCTTGCCGCGCTCCGCGGCACAAGCCGCGCCGTCGTCATGCTCCACACGCGGGCCCCGCAGTACGGGCACGCCCGGTCCTCGAGCTCCGCCCGCCGTCCTATCAGGCAGGCGCGCGTCATCGAGCAGCTAAATCCCTTGAACACCCCTCGGTACACCCCGAGGTCATCTTGGTGCCCTTCCTCCCCCATTTGGTGCTCGCAGGGGTCGCTCATGTACAGCACGTCGCCCCGGCACCGCCTCGGCAGGAAGCTCCGCCCCGACGTCTTCGAGAACCGTGACGAGCTCGCGAAGTGCCCCGGCAGCTGCTGCCCCATCCGGAAGTTCCTGCTCTGCTCCGCGCCGCAGCAGAAGAACATGAGTTTCGCCACCGCCGGCCAGCCCCCGCCTATCCGGGACACGCCCGGCGTGCCGCCGGTCAATGCCGCCACCATGCGTGGCGCACGGTAGGCGCAGAGCTCGCGCCACAGCATCCGCTTGGCGATGGCGCGGAGCTTCCGGTTCACAGAGGACACGAGGCAGAGCACGCGGAGGTCCCACTGGATCGACTCGAAGACGAGCAGGAGCACGCGCTCGTTGAGGATGCCAGGCTCCGGCGAGTTGGTGGCGGCGTGGTGGTGGGTAGGTCTGAGTCGCTGGTTCGCATTCATTCTTCGTCTGTTGGGGAAGTTGTCTACGGCGACGGTGGCGCTCTGTCTGCCGGGGTTATATAAATCGGAAGCAGGGGGGAGATCTCTAATGGGAGGACACGTGTCCTGCCGGAATGGGCGAAAAACTGCCATAGATACTCTTGGAAATTGGGGGGGCACGTGGACAGTCGACATTGGGTGTAGGACACGTGTAGGGTGGGCATTGCGGAGATGCCGTGAGGGAGCATCGGGGCGATACATGACCGGAGCGACAGAGTTAAGCATCGGCCGCCACGTGTCCGCGCATCCAGATTCGGACATATCTTTTATCGCTGGCTCCGAAAAATATCTGAGGTCCAAATGTGTCAGATCCCGATGGAGCTTTGGGGTGGCGCTAGAAATATCTGCGAGTTCTTTTCCCTTATTAAAATCGAAATCCCGCGTGGGAAAATAAAATAAAAAATAAGGACAATAATTCCTGTCCCCTCCGACGACAAAGCGGAGGGGGGCACGTGTAAGGATCCCAGAAGCGACACGTGTGTTCGAGGTGGGATTTGACGGTGGCTTCCGTCATTTGAGGTGTCGCCACGTGGTGGCGGAAGCGCTGTGGGAAGTTCCGAAAGCTTTGCCTTTTCGGGGAAGGATGAGGTGAGGGAGGGGAAGGGAAGGGGGTAGCCTGTAGGGACATGCGTTATTCTGACCCGAAAAGTGTCGATCATGGGTTGTTCTTTCAGTTATTTATTTAGTTATTATTCTGTCCGTTTTGGGGTGGGGGACAGGAACCAACCCAACTAACATGATGAGAGCAAAACCTCCCTTTTTTTTTGTATTTAATGCTGAGAACTTTATCAGATAAATGTCATTCTTGCTTTCACATTGTCCAAACTGAATTTGAAAGGGTAGATCAAATTCGAGACGGATAGGTTCCAGATTATAAATATGATATTTATCTTGTTAGGCTCAATTCCTAATTTTTTGAATTGACGACTAAATTAGTCGAATCTGGAAGTGAATCAACTGATTTTAAGATCAACCCTGAAACTAGGCCACCTTCTTTTTTGGTTGTGCTGTGTTTGTTTGTTTGGTTTTTTTTTTTCTAATTGATCTTAAACCTTCAACGAAGCCTCACAATATATATATATAAATGGTCCCTAATTTCAACCGAGGAACCGCATAATACATTGAGTTTATTAAAAGAAGTATTCTTGTTGAGCATTGTTAACCAATAATTCTAGCTCGATTGAAATGGCAAATCTTGGCAATTTTAGACTCAGACACACGTGCATGCCAACTTGATTATAGTTTAACAAAGGAGTAACACTAAACTACGATGCAAAATGAACACATAAACAAAGAGGCCATAGGATTAGTCACGTCTAAAAGTCAAGAACAAAGGCTTTCCTTTTGACTGAAAGTCCATTCTTTGGTTGGTGACATATCACGTTAATTTTGAGAAAGAGAGACAGACAGACAGACAGACAGACAGATTGTTCAGAGAGGAGAAAAGTGTCAAAAAAGTTTTAAACCTATTACATTAGTGTCAATTCAGTCTTAATTTTTTGTGCTAATTCAGTCTCAAACCTTCTACATCGGTGCCAATTTAGTCTCGAAACTTTTTATTGGGGTCAATTGAGTCCTAAACCTTTTGGATTAATGCCAATTCAATCTTAGGACTTTTTGTAATTATACAAATCCACTCAATACGGTCAATTTTGACTTGAAAATGACTGATGTGGACGTCGATTGTCCTACATGGAAAGGCCAACGCTGATGTGGATTCTTTTTAATATTTTATATAATTTTTTAAAGAATTATTAAATAAATTAGTAAAAAAATATTTAAAATAATTTAAAAAGTATTTTCCTTGCATCTCCTTTACATTATGTTATATTCATACAAGCAACAACGAGAGACGAATTAACCAATTCGGGAATAACCATTCCATTAGTTCCACTAATTATCAATACAAATTTTTGTAGAAGTGTCCAGAGGCATAAACTCACATAATCTAAAAGACTTCAATAATCACATTCTTCACAAAAGTCTAAAGACATGATTTATTCCCAACACTTTCAATCTATGGTTAACCAGTTCCTGGTACAACATAAGTATTTCAGATCAGGAATCGTGCACCTCATTCTCACTGAGCGCACACACACTTCAGAGCAATGGACAACTCGCAGAAGTCAAAGAATAGTAGTAAAATACAAATCGATAAAACAAATTCCCTCGAAAACCAACTAAATGTATTAAATCAGTCACCATATCTCAAGCTGAACGAAAAAAAAAAAAAAAAACGCAATTTGCATCGATTCTTGATACAAACATTATCAACTCGACACGAATTCAAGTGATCAAAATGTTGGTCCGGGAAATGTTTTCCCAAGATTCCTCCGCTGCCTATCGACTCGTGAATATTTTTCCTTTTTTCCTTCGTCCGATGATGCGACCCTAACAAGTTTCTGGGGATGCGGAACAAAGACGGGTAGGTCAGATTACGTTCAGTCAAAATTAGGAGACCGACGACACGTGTCGCGCAACGGCCTCTTTGGCACGTCGTGCTGCGCAACGGTGCAGCCTTTGATACCAACACAAGTCTCGCCCTCTTAGAAACAGCCACGTGTCCGCGTTCCCAGCTACGTCATGCGACCTACCGTTCCCTTCTCCCTGTGTTTCTACGTGGCTTTGACGATTGCTGCTTGCTACTAGACACAAAAACAAAAAGGGAATGATTGCGATTTTTTTTTTGCGGCTTTACACGTGGCGCGCGATTAGGGCCCGATGGTTCCTTTGCCGAGTACACGAGGTGATTCGAAACTTGGTGGGGCCACTTTTTGATGGATGCCTTCGATCGTTTCGTTGTATTTCGTTGCGGGTGTAATTGTAGATGAAATTGTTAGGTGCCGCGAGTGCACGTAGACCGGACCGACACGAGCCTTCCAATCATATGAAATCTACATGAGATTTACCTATTTCGTCGATTAGTGCCAATTTGACTTACTCGCCTCTGGAAGTGTCAAATATGTGGATCAGGCGAAATATGATTCGGCTCATTTAGCCTGTTTTGATTCGTTTTTTTTTTTCTATACAAATCTAATGACCCATATATGATCCAATCCATACTCGACCCCGACTCGTATCATTAAAACACTTTAACATTGAAATCCAATTCATTAAAAATTATTTCTTGTATATTTTTGAACATATATATTGTGCTAAAAGATATAATTTTTTTAGCTAACTCATTTAAGACCTATTTAAAACCTTTTAGGACCTATTAAGTATTAAAGTAACCCATTTATGTGACTCGTTTATGACCCATTTAGAACCCATTTATGATCCATTAAGTTTCTGAGTAATCTATTTATGACCCACTTTTAAAGCTTAAGTAATCCATTTATGACCCACCACCACGAAATATGGATCAAATATGACTTATAGACCTATTTTGTCACCTCTACTTGCATTCGATTAACGCATGTATTGCTCGTGATTGTTATTTGTGTGTCAAATACGTCTAAATAAGACTCCAAGGGCAATCGTTAACTCGTTATAAAGACTCATCATATAATTACAATTCCAATGAATTTTGAAAATGGGGAAATTCACGAAGATATCCGTAGTTTTCATCCCAACTTTGCACCATCTAATTTTAGAAATACATTTTCTGCAATGCCATTCTTGTATTTAGGGACCAAATCCCATCTCAACATAACACAATCATGAGAGCTTTATTCCTTCTTCTTCTTCTTTTTCTAGAATAGCCCTGCCACCTGTTCTACCGACCACCTAGTAATCTTAGACCCACTTTTCTAACCTTCGTCTAGCCAACACCCCCTTCCTGATTTGCTGCTGTCATGTCTGGCCAAATTCCATTCCTCACCAATGTGATCTAAAGAGACTATTTGGTGCATAACTGGTCAATTTGGGGGAAAAAAAAGAGAGAGGGTCCCGTGCACTTTCAACTTTCAGGAAGTTGATAGGGCAGCAGCACCGACACATACCGAAAGTTCGAAACAGCAAGCATTATTCAATCCCCCCCTCCACTCCCCACGTTCAAGATCTCCTATGCATCTATCTCTTGGAGAAATAATAGTGGGATGCAAGGTCTTGGTGAACTTTGTCCAAATGGGTCTTGGGCCTCTTGGAAAATTTTGGTCCGGGCCGGTCCGAACTATCGGCCAGGGATGCCGAAGACCAACTTAGCCTGGCCCGACTGAAATGATTTAAAACATTATGAATAATGTCTGAAAGATAACAAAATCTTAGATATTAGCATTCCAATATAAATCAGATAAGTCGAACATCAAGCTTATGGGTCTCGTGGCAAAACTATCCCAAGTGACACTGGCAAAGCATGAAAAGCCCTACTGCACCACAAGCGAAAGACCGAGTAATCCTTATTTATTTAATTTAAATTTTAAATCAAAAGAATTGAAGGTTTCAAGAATGACGAATCAATAAATTTTGAATCTATGCCGGGATATATATAAGTCTATTACTTTCGTAACACGGTTCGCTTCTAAATTAATGAGTTTTGCACAATCAATCAAATGATCAACCAAAAAAAAAAATTGTTTTGTATCAGAGTTATATAAAGATTTAGTCTGCGATTCATATTTCTTCGATTAATCATTCTCAATTTATGTTTTTGTTGAAAGAATTTCATTTGTAATTTCTTACACAAAGATGCGTGAGGTACCGGATCTCCGCCCCCGCAGCATAGTAACTATTGTAGTGTCATGAAACCGCACGTGGCGCGTCTTGAACTAGCCAGAGATTACGCAATTTACATCCAAATTTTTTGAATTCCGACGTGGCACAAAGACCATCCTTTCCGCGCGTTCGTGTACTTCCCTCGTTCGTCGTCGTCTTCGTCGTCAATCCTCGAACCCATTGCAGCTCAGATTCTTCACAAACAGACGCGAAAACCCAATCCTCTCCGTTTGCGATCAGACGAGGAAGCAGTGTGAAATGGGTTCCGGCCAATCCGCCGACGAGAAATCACTCCACGAGTTCGTCGTCAAGGTGCGTCACTGCACAAATCGTTCGCGAAATGTTGGTGAAATCTCTCTTTTCTCGCGCTCGGAATCCACGTCGAATCGCGACCGTTTCAATGGTTGATGCTGGTGATGCAGGACAGCAAGGGCAATGAGGTGCATCTCAGTGCTTACGAAGGGAAGGTTCTTCTCGTCGTTAACGTCGCTTCCAAATGGTCATTCACTTCCCCCCCCCCCCCCCCCCCCCCCCCCCCCCCCCCCCCCCCCCCCCTCTTTTTTCCCAATGTGAATTTTCCGATGCATTCGCTGTCTAACTAACGAGACTGATCTGTGCCTGTTTGTGGGTTTGGAAACAGTGGGTTCACCGAACAGAATTACACTCAGCTCACTGAACTTCACAACAGGTACAAGGATAAAGGTCGGTTCTTTCGCCGTTTTTCTCTGTTCCGCTGCATTTTGCTGTCTGTGAGAATGGGCTCTTTGGTGGATGTCGTGTTCGTAATATTGGGCATGTTTCCGTGGTGATTATCACGGGAATTCCTGCATTTTTTAACTATTCAATGGACTTGAGTATGGCCATGGGTGATTAGCAACCATCAGGTGAGCTTGTAAGTGGGGAAAGAAAACCAGAGATATACTGTACATTTTTACCCAAACAAAAAGGAAATACTGTAAAATTAACTAGTGTTGGGGTACTCAAACATCTACATGAGAAGCTTAGTAGTCTGGTACTGTAAATGTTGGCCAGGTGTTGCATAACTTGTCTTAATACTGCTTTTGTCTGAGGAATGTTGTACGACAAGCTCATTGCAATGAATCGAGTTCGAATAGAATTTTTTCTTCTACATTTGTTCACTAACTGGTTTTTCCATTTTTTTGAGATTTTATTAATGATTTTCCTTTGTAACTGATCTGATGGTTGATGATGCACTACCCTGCCTCGGCATCTTGGCTGGGGTTGCGGTCACTTTTAGAGGTTGGCCATGCACGCAAGTAAGAATCAGATAACTTGGGATGATCAAGTCGACCTAAATGATTGCAGATGCCAATTTTGAGCTTCATTTCTCCTGGACCACTCTCAATCTGCATAGCACTTGTTCTTTGTCTGATGTTGTAATCATTTCTTTTGCTTTGTTCATCGTCTGTTTGGAAATTCGTGAACATTTGCAAATTTTTCCCCTCATGCTCTGCATTGCGATGCAAAGTTGTCTGCACTGGAAATTTTCCGATAGAGAGCAGTCATTTACTCATTTTCTCTATGGATTATTCCAAAGAGTCTAACATGCACCATTGACCTTTCCTTCTTTACCCCTCCAAAGATGAGTTTAGTGAGTTAGAAATTGAAGGAAATTGCTGCTCCCGGTTCTTTTCTCAGGATTTGAAATCTTGGCATTTCCATGCAACCAATTTCTCAGACAAGAGCCAGCAACTAGCCAGGAGGTGGAAGAATTTGCTTGTAACACATTCAAAGTCAAATTTCCAATTTTCCAAAAGGTATGCTTCGTAGCTGCTCTCTTGCAACTGTTTTAGCTTTTTAAAAATTGATTGTTTGAATTGTTATTTCGTCAAATAGGTTCATTTCTTCCCCTTCTCTCGTATGTTTTCGCCCGGCAGCAATATAGGTTTATCAAGATCTTTTCTTTTGGGCTCTAATTGGTACCTGTGGCCTGTGACTGAACTGATGCTTTTATCTCTGAATAATTTTTGTTGCTTCTCCGCAGGGTGGAAACTCTAAGAAATCATAACTTACCTATTGTGGTCTTTGATGTTTATCAACAGCTAATAAGTAGGTCGAAATGTTTGTAGTCATAGGACTTGTAGCCATTTTAGTTGGAATTCTAAAGAGATTGTGGTTGACTGCTCATTTCTTTATCCCATTTGGTTAGTTTGGTTGTAGAACATCATCAAGACATGACGAAATATCTTGCATTGACACCCGCGAGAAATTAGAATGTGGTTGCTTCTAACCTGTGAAGCATACCTGCTTCAAAGTTCGCACATGGTTCGAGTTACCGAGGCTATATCAGATGGTTTTGGCAGCCTTTGTAATACGTGCTAGATATTTCTTTCTTCTGAGTTCCCTGGACTATATAAGCATGGGCTATACAGATAGTGTTTTCAATCTTCCGGGAAATGTACATGCTCTGATCTCGTTCTTTTGTCACATCGTATCGAGACTGGTTAAAATGTTGAACAAGCTTTGTCTAATAGGTCTGGCCATTGTCCAAGTTGACTCAACCATCATGATAGTAGTTAAAAGTTTTGTCATCACATTTTGCAATCAGCTTTGAAAAACATTACTAGAAGCAATTACAGAAGGATTCTTTTTCTTGGACTCTTGAAGGAAAATCTCTCAATAGAAGCTTAAGAGTTCTAATACCTTGACTGGAGGTTAGGACCACGAGGGACGTAGAAGATCGAATTGTTAAGGGTTCTTAAACATCAACCGCTGGAGGTTAGGATCACAAGAATAATAGAAAATTTAATTGTCCAATAACTTTGAAATTCTTTTGACTTACTGCAAGTCACCAAGCTTTACCAATTTATGGGGACATTGCACAAAAGCTTGTTATTCTTGTTTTTCGTCAGTACAGTTTCTACACTGGGCGAATTATGTGGGGGGAGGAAATAAGGAACAAACCCAAGACATAGTTCTTGATATAAGTTAGTCACCACCGGCTGGAAACCTTGTTCCGCATCTTGTACTGTAATTTTTAGTCAGCAGTTACTAACTCACATCAGGAACGAAGGATTCCAATGGCATATTAAAAAGTTTTTCAGGAGAAATACTGTGAATTTTTCCGCTTGGACTTCTAGTTTTCAAAGATTATGATCTTCCTTTTCGGGACACAGTTATGTACAAAGAAGTCCATAACCTGATTTCCATCAGGACAACACGACTATTTTCTTTGTTCATTCAGAAATGAGTTTGAGTTGAGAATATGGCCTAAACGCATCATTAATTGTCTGTCACTACCTGTAAAACTCAGATGATCTTATAGAAAATTGTGCAGAAAAATAATTCAAAAACATTTTGTAAGGTTTCAATTCTTAGATTCTTTCATGGATGTGTTCAGTAGAAGAAGACCATTCTTGAATTCACAGTTAAGATCAGCGAGTAGTTAGCTTCTCAGGTGAAGAGAGTCTGGTCTGTTAGTATGTTTGGCAGTGTAATTGTAATGAGAAAAAACGCTTTACGTGTTTGGCTTCTCATATTATTAAAGGCTGTACTACTCTCAGTGGTACAAAATTCATGATCCGCCTCTTAAGGAGTGTGACCGCAGAGCTACCACATTGCAGGGCCTATCCTTATCTGGGGACAAGTCACATTCAATCGCATTATGAGTGTCTGTAGGGAGGTTTTTCTAGTTGTTTATAGTAAACTCCAAAGTGCCAATTTTAAGAACTATATCAACTTAGAGACATATTTACTGCTTATGATTTCTTGGATAGTTTTCCTTGTACTCTACATAGCACGGCTTATGATAGATGTAATAGCACTGTGGTTAATATTGGTTATCTGATACAACTTGTTTGTTCATTTCATATGACTAGTCGGTTTATTTGAAGTTTTCAGTTGGCGCCTGTGGTTGTAGGTTTGCGTCAATGGGCAAGAAACAGCGCCCCTGTACAAGTACCTCAAAGCACGTAAAACAGGATTTTTGGGTTCAAGAATAAAATGGAACTTCACCAAGTTTCTAGTAGACAAGGAAGGGCGAGTCATCAACCGCTACGGGACAACCACGCCTCCGCTTGCCATCGAGGTGACCGACATTCACTTCTGGCTCTCAAGTGCTCACCTCCCTGAACCACTCATTTCACTTAGCTTCGCAAGATGCTTTTCCTAGTACTTCATCGACATTCATGGACATTTGCTATGCAGGAACACATCCAGAAAGCATTGGGAGTGGCATGATTGTCATTCTGTGGCCTATCAAAGTTATAGAAGTTGGTTTAACATGTCACGACTAGGAGACAGAATAAAGTATATGAAAGCAACAGAAGTTTCTGTTGCTGTGACTGATTCTCTCCATGCCAAGTGCTTACTAAGTTAGTTCTCACAAAGCTTTTTTCTGTTAACATTCCCTCGTCAGGAAGACCATGAATTTTTTGTTAAACATGTTTTAGATGTGGAAAGAAGGACCCGTCGTCAGATGAAATTCATTTGTTCTTTGAGATTCGACAGATTCGGATTCTGAATATAGTTGAAGCAGATGAAGATATTTTATAGCTCATTATTGTTGAATCGATCATTGTGGCCTGCAGTTCAATATGCTAGATACACAGAAGTCAGGATGTTCATAATGATAAATTCCTTCGACACGTCGAGCTCGTGCTGTTTTAGATTTTGCTAGGAGTGGGGACACTGTGTTTCCAAATGTTTGGTATTATGGGGGACAGTATTTGTGCTGTGATGGTCCCATTCTTTGAAGAAGTTGAGAAAATCTAGTCATCGGGTCATCAAGAGTCAGCCGAGAAGTTAATGCGCTGGACGGCATCCTGGTAGGATTTTAGCCCTGGCAAGTAATTGCTGAATTGAAAATTGTTTGGATCCTGTTCATCTCAAGTTTACACGGACATGGCTTCTGAACTTAATCCTGCAATAAGTGCTCGACCGACTTATGAGTCAGGACTTAGAATCTTGCTTAATGGTGTCGCTTTGCGGCATCGGCAGTGAAGTTCAGCCTGATATTTCCTGTGCAATCCATAAATGCTCGAATTCGCTCATACATGCATTCAAAAGCTGTGTTCATTCATTTTTAGATTCATCAGCTCTCAGGTTTATCGCTTTGGATTTAGATTACCTGACATTGGAGTTTCCATGAGATGCGTAACATTACTCAAATCAGGGTGTCCAAATGAAAATGGATGGCCTGATTTGAGAGAAGGTTGAGATTCAATTTTTTTCAAACCCCAAAAAAATTTCCGCTTAATTTTTTTCCCTCCCCCTCAGCAAATAACATGGCCTATTTTTGGCCGTCCATTTTCATTTGGACGGCCTGATTTAAGCAAAGTTATGCATGTCACAGAAACCTCAATGTCAGATGATCCGGATCCTCTTTTTTCCAAGTGTAACAGAAATTTATCAGTTTAAATCGGCTTTAGGCGAGGGTAGCGCCACGATGAATAACAAGGCGTGTCTTGCATAGTAGTATAAAAGAAGTTAATGATGAAGCTCCGTTAAGACCGGCGTGCGAATCCAGTTAATTTTAGTTACAGTTTTTTTTTTTTTTGTTCCTTCTTGATCTCTTGCATCCTTATCAGACATGACATTTTTGGATACCTCTAAAAAGGGATAAATATACGACAAGTGCCATAACATTTTTTTCGTTCACTTGAGTGTCATAATTTTGAAAAATCAACCACTTAAGTGAAGCTGATGTGGTACTGGCGAAACGATTCTATTGAATATTTTAATGTACATGCGAGTTTTTTTTAGATATTTTGCAATTTTTTTACTAGGTTTTTTGCTCCCTTGGCCAGCGAGGGTCATTGGCGACCCTCGCCGGTCATGATCGGCGACCCTAGGGGCGAGGGACGCCTCACTCTACGTTGTCGGGGCTACGACGACCCTCGCCCAAGGCCTTGGCGGCCTTGGCAGCGGCAAGCGAGGGCATGAAGGCCCTCGTCAGATCTAGTTGGGCGAGGGCCCTCGCAGCCCCACCGGCCATGGGCTAGGGCTGTCCTCGATCGTGGCTGAGGGAGCGACATGGGCCCTCGCCCGCCATCGCCGAGGCCGCGACGGTCATTGCCCCTTTCCCAGTCGATCGTGGCCCGACAAAAATAAAAAATTCAAAAAATTAAAAAACTTAAAAATTCCACATGTCGCCAAAAAATAAATACAAAATTAATAAAAATTCCACGTAGGAAGATTCGCCAGAAGTGGCACTCAAGTGAACGATTTTCGTCGGAAGACGATTTTCCTTCTATGCGGCATTCAAGTGAGCAAAGAAAAATTATGACATTCAAGTGAGCGCTATACAAAAGTTATGGCACTCGTAGTGTGCTTATGCCCCCCTGAAACTCGAGCCAGAAGGAGCAATAACATAAGCAAGATTGATTAAAAACACACACACACACACACAAATTCAGCGGTTCATTTTCGATTTGGGGAGACTGCAGGAAGGCAATGTATGTACCATGTGAACAGAACAAAGATGATTTGGCGCACCAATTCAATATCACCTCTGCGATAAGTAAGTAATCCTCTGTGACCTCGATCGAAGGGATTGCTCTGAGTAAGATCCGAATTTGAAATCTCAAGACGGTGATTCGCTTGTGATTATCATATAGATATCAATTGTCGCGTGAAAAAAAAAATGAAAATATTGGATTTATAAGGAAGAACGATGCATGAAGATAGATTATTACTTACACATGATTTGGTCAAATTCCTAATCATGCATCTATCCTCATTTTTTTATTTTATTTTTTATTTTTGCAATTTAAGAGTTTCTGACAAGGATATTGGGGGAGGAGGAAAACTATCTCATCAAGAAAAAAAAAATTTATAGAGAGTTTATTTTTTAATCAAAGTAACGTTTCATTTCATTCACTTCCTCAAGATACAAGTGAAAAACATCGCAGTTCAACTGCAAATCAAAATACATCTCAAACAACTTCGGAACAAAACAAAGCTACGGAGAAATCTGAGTGGCACGAGAGATAAGGAAAACTTAAAAGCTTCTCAAATCAAAGTCGCAATTCGATCAAACGCAAAATGGGATAACCTTTTTTTTCGAGAAGAGTAAAGCAAGGGATATGATAGATGAATAGGTTTAGTTTTCTGTCGGGTGAGCGGTGACTGTCAAAGTGTTAACCTCCCTATCACATTGTTAATATGCCATTTAAAAGGTAAGAGATTGGTTAATGAAATTAGAAAGATGATATATGTGGACCTTTTCCTAATATTTTATTGTTTAAGTATAGTCCCGGTTCCTCGAGTCGTTTAACGTGGCGAGAGTAAGAATCTGTAACTTTTCCGACAGAGCCCTCGATTCTCGAATGATGATCTGATTCCCCCCATGGCATCCCCAGGAAGAAACTCATAAGGAGGGTGCCGACTGCCGACACATTGTGCAGTGAAATGGTTGATCAATCTCTCTCACGAATCCGCTCGTGCACGATTTGTACTTGTGAGACTCTCATTTAAAGAGAAAGAACAACATTCTCACCCGACAGCATGGATTTCTCTCTTTATTTCTTCCCTTCTTCTTCTTCTTCTTCTTCTTCTTCTTCTTCTTCTTCTTCTTGGTTTTTTGTGTTTTTAAGAGAATTTCATCGTATTGAATTTGATCGATTTGTGCTAGGGGCCTAGAAAAGGTTTGAACTCAGGACATACTACTCTGATACCAAGAAAGATTTTGAAGGACCACATCCATCCGTTTTAAAAATTTAAGCTTTTGGGTTGGACTTTCTAGCATTGTATCATAACCGGTGTTATTCCTTTCCACGTATGTGGGCACCCCCCCCCCCCCATTAGTCAATTTTCACGTACCGTATAATCCGGCTTGCCCGTGAGAGGGAGTGTTGAAGTTGTTATTGTCCCACATCGACTGTGGATAGATCTTGTATGTTCTTTATTTATTCCAACATGCGCAAGCAAAGCCTCCATCTGAAGTTTCTATTATAGTGCGCCATGGTCCAAGAGATCCGAAAGTTGGGTTTATTAGTTTCTTGGGAATTGCCTGAGAACCGGACCTGGAACCGATCACTCCTAGTTCCAACGCGTCTCTGACCCATTTTGATTAAGACCGAAAAGCTATCTTATCTGAAGCAGTTAAAGGAAAATGGTCGTCCTATGCTGCATTGGTGTTGTCAAACAAATGATAGGATGAAAAATGTTCATTCTCTGCTGCATCGGTGTTTTCGCTCCCCACTCTTAATTACCATAACAAAATGTTTCCACTCTATCTCCGGAGCAGTTAAAGGGTACAAATCCTCGACACGGAATACAATCCAAAAGTGTTACAAAGACACAAATATAGTTAATCCGGAAGATGGTAAGACCCTATAGGGCTTTCTAAGCTCGGACCCGGTCAAGATCCGAACAACAAGAGGAATCAGACCTTCAAAGGAAGAACTCCTTGGGATCCCTCCTTTTAGGGCGCCTAGATAGTTAAAGGTAATCCCTTTGTAGCACTGAAAGTTAAGCAAAGTCACGAAGCCGGCTGACTACGCTCGAGCGAGCAAGACTTTCTTGGTGAATGCAATAAGAATTGGCTGCTCGCGGCATAGCCCGGGTTTTCAAGACTCAAAACCTACTTTGCACGACATCACTTAAACCTGCTTTGCGCGACTTCACTACACAAACATTCTCATTTTATCCAAATTGACATGATTCTCCTTGAACCAACCTCGAAGCAAAACCACAAGAATTCGATGTACCGGGCCGACATGCATAATGGACGACGAGTGACTCGAGTCCACGTGTCATGTCGCGGCAGTCCCTTTCTTTTTTTTTTCTTTTTTTTTTTGGCATTGATGAAACAGAATGAGACTGGCCATTCCCCATGATTTTTCATTTTCTTCAAACTTGTGGTTGAGATGCGAGGTGAAGGATCTTTCCCTCTTTGCCAAACTCTACTGCAACAGATGGGCCATGGCTGAGCACGTGGGCTTTGGGCCCATATGGTTGAAAACTCAGTTCCATCAGCAGAGAGCTTTGATTGGCAATTGTGTCTCTGTGAAACCTATCAACTCCAAAGTGGGTTGACCCGTTTGTCCCCCCCCCCCCCCCCCCCCAAAAAAAAAAAAAATGTAGGTCGCATTTATTAGGTGTGGCGATAATCTCCTAAATTGCATGCGAATCCATCGATTCACTAGAGAATTCACAATTAGATATGTATCTATCGATTTCGGCAATTCAATTTCGAGATCGGCCTCGCTCAGCGACCATGAGGGCAAGGTCAACCTTGTCGGCCCTCGTCTTTGGCTAGTTGCCGATCTGGCGACCCGCTGGAGGAGGAAGGTGAAGAAAAAGAAAAAAAAATTAATTTGAAAAAAATTTAAAACATCATTAAAAAATTATCCACGTCAATGTCGGTCGAATGGCTGAATTGGTACAAATACAAAAGGTTTTAGAATTAAAATGACAAAAAAAAATGTTTAGTACTGAATTGACATAATTGCAACAGATTTAGGATTTTTTTGTTGATAGTTTTCCCCTCATCCACTGTGGCCTTCATGAGATCGTGATAAGTGTCCATCTTTAGATTAGTATTCCTCACACTCGTTTGGATCCCACAAAACTCAAATCAAAATTCTGCCTCTTATTCTTCTCTTCCATAGTTACCTCCGGCAAAGAGGTCGTCGCCTATCTCTAGGCCATGCCATCACCACCCTCTTGTGCCGCCTCCACGTTCGTCTCGGTTGCCAGCAATAGTGTTGTTCATCCCAAGCTCGCTCTCTTTCTCCCTCGATCTTGATCTCTCGACGATGCCGAGTTTTTAAAACATGTTGTGTTTAGCCATTCCTAATTAATAGGAATGAATTGTCATGACCATAAAACTCTCAGTCATTTATATGCGTGAGAAATTTGGGATGAAATTAGTAGAAGTCAAGTAACATAAGTAGGACATATACCAAAATTTAATTGACGGGAGATATCTATATTTTTCTAATCAATTAAAAGGGAGAGAAGTGGTGGCCAATATGAACACCCTACCGTAAAAATTCCTATACTGACGATCGAAATTTTGATCTGATTCACAGGTACCGCTTATTTTTCTAGCTGAGCCCGTCACCGGCACCCCCACCAAATGTTAATAGACGTAGACCTCAAATTATCATACGCAATGGCACGGTCGAATCTACATTGCCAGGGAATCGAGGGTTTCTGAGATCGAGGGCTACCCCGAGGATTCGAATCTGCAACGAGAGGGGCACCAAAACCCTGTGAAAGCTAGCTCTATATCAGCAAGACCAATCACAAGATGTTGTCGGTCCAAAAAGCACCGGTTCCAATTTTATGGAAGCGGGAATCTGACCGGCGCCTCCGAGAACCGTCCGGTTCAGTCCGGTTCCGGGTCCGGACGGTTCCTTTTGCACGCTCCTAGCTACACGCCTAGAAACAAGACAACCGAATTAGAAGTCTCTCGTACTAAAAAGAAAGAAAGCATTGTTGTTCTTTTTTCCCTTGCAACAGGTGGATAACGGCAGCCATCGTGCTATCTTTGGAAAACGGAAAAGACAAATGCCGCACGTAATGATCAGGCGGCGAGAGGCTTATCCAAGTTTCGGTGGAGAGACAGAGGATGGCCCTCGACGGAGACGAGCCGCTCTATTAGAGAAGATGACCAGTCCTTTTCATGGGGACAAGACCAGCGGGCTAAAGATTAAATCTTTAAACCACCTCCAGCAATGCCATTCCCACCTCCATTTGGCCGATTGAGCTCCTGCAAAATTCCCTCACTCGGACCCGACTCGCCGGTCCGGCTCGGTGGGCCCCCTTTCGTCGCCCACCACAGGGGTCTCCTCCTTCATATCTCCTCTCTCCCTCTCTCTCTCTCTCTGTGTCACCCTCTGTATATATATTAACCCAAAAGCCTCCATTGCTTACTGCCTCAGCACAGCACAAGTAGAGCAAACCAATCCTTTGAATCTCTGTGGGTGTTCAGCTGTTGTGGTGAGAGAGAGAGAGAGAGAATGGGAGGGACTAACTCAAGCGCAACAAACACAGTGAGGACGAGCTTGAAGCTGCGGTCATGGCAGAGGTGTTGCTCGGAGCACATCAGAGAGCAGAGGGCTCGTCTCTACCTCGTCTGGAGGTGTACGGTTATCCTCATCTGCTGGCAAGATTGATTGGGAAGAAGAAGAAGAAGAATGAAAAGGAGTCCGAATCATTAGATAGAGAGACGAAGTGAAGCTGTTGAGCCGGGGAAGGCTTTTCTTCTCAAGTGCAGAAAGCTCCGAAAGTTCCAATGAATGTACAGCCTCTGTTTTTTGGTTCACAAAGTGTAGTTGGTTAAGGTTGACTCGATGGTAACACGATTAAATAAAATTATCGCAAGCCAATCAGAGAGGTGCGACTTGAGCTTCTTCTTTCTTTTCTTCCTTCATTGTCATTTTTACTGTATTTTTCCTGATACAGAGTCGAGCAAGCCTTTGAGAGATAGAGAGAGAAAAAAAAAATAAAAGAGAAATTCTTACTATCTTCACAGAATTTTGAAAATAAATAAAAGGGCAAACAAAATCTCAGAAAATTATGAATGGAATCATGGCTTTGTATCTCAATATTTAAGTATTGGTAGTCCGATGGAAAAAGGGATTTTAGTAGACGGAACCGGTGAGGTTCTAATTTGAAAAGTATCACCAATTCCGATTTGAAAAGTATTGAGCGGTTCGCATAAGAAAAAAGGTTTAAAATTCTAATATCACGAAAAAGAAATAATTAAAAATTATAACCGTGATCAATTATTTTGGCAGCTTCTTAAGCCATCGAGGCATTAGTTTTTTTATTTTTTTATTTTTCGAGAACTCGAGAGATTAGTTCACGGCCAGTCGTTTTTTAATGTCTCTTGTTCCAATTAAGATATAAAAAAAAAGGTAGCAGGCAAATACTTAAAAGAGTTTGGAATAATGGATCCAAAGGGATTGAAATAGAGAGCTCTTGTATGTGATTTGGCATAACAACATGCATTTTATTTTTACTCCAAAAATGGACAAGCTCTATAAGTCATATGGAACCCCCTCACTCGGTGGATCTATCCTCTCCTCGTCCCCCACCTCGTCCGCGCCAACGTCCGGTCCGTGCTAAAATTTATTTTGTGAAATTTAATTCTTTTTTATTTAATGAAATTTTGATCATTACTTGTCATCCTCTTGGGTATTTTATTATTTAGTTCCCGCCATAATTAAGTCTGCTTAATAATTTTGGCAAAAAAAAAAAAGGGCTAGTGAGCTATTAAAACCTAATTCTTTCGGGTTCCCAAAAAAAGAAAGAAATATTAAAGCTAAATAAGACAAGATGAGATTATGTCCACCGACTAGTGATCCAATGTCATGAAAACTTAATACAAAACTAGCCACCGGTTCCATCGGACATCGGCTGGGCCAAAGGGCAGTCCTGAACTTTAGGCCGACTCGGCCAATTCAATCGAGACAGCCAAGGGGGGAGAAAGATGGGTTGACAACTCATCGCTTTTACTACCCTAGAGCTTCCCTTGTCCTTGCGATGGGCGGATTCTAATAGGTTCTCGCATTAAGGAACCGATCCCAAGATGCGAATGGTCCAACCCACCCAAGTATACGACTGCTCAACGCAAGTGCACTAAAGAGAATTTATGCAGCAACGTGGCTTGTTTCGTTCTGAAATCACAACATCCTAAGTTGCTTGCTATTTTTCACTTCGAACTCCATGTCCTAGTGCTCCTCGAGCATCTACTCTGCTCCAAACGACCCGACAGAAGGAACAAATTCGCATCGATTCGTCTACCACAAAAGATTCACGTCTAGGAGACTGGGAAGGGTTATCACCTTTTTTCTATACCACAAAAAATGCCGAGGGTCTTACACTCAGGCATGGCAGACCCGAATAGAATTTATATCAATTTAAACATACTCGATTTAGAAGAAAAATTCAGAGCGTCAGACAAAACAAACCGGCTTTTCCTAAAGGAAATCATTGAGCGAAATACTCTATAGTACACATGTAATGATCATAAACGCGTACCAAGAAGAATTACCGAAGCAATAGAATTGACTAATACAACTACAAAAGAATGAAGAGAAAATAGAGCGCCATGGTATGCTTTCCAAAAGTTTAAGTTGTGCTAGATTACCGAATAGTAACTATAGAAATTCTGTACAGCAATATTCAGAGTATTATACTCGTCCTTATATAACCTATGCATAAAGAGTAAGAGAGCTGCACCTAAAGTCCTAAAACATGATTTCTCGCAGGGTGCAAACTACTAAGATTTCTACCAGTATATCCAAAACAACCCAGATTCTCCAATTATTCAACAAAAGGGATCGAAAAATAAACAATTGAAAAAGCTCCCCGAGTTCGTCAATGGCCACCATGGGTGTAGCAGCTAAATTCTCCGTTAGCAGTCGGGTTTGGAATCCCAGTGCCGAATTCAGTGTCCTTATCAAAGAACTCCCACCCTAGATCTGCAAGCTCTTTCAGATCGACTCTGCTTTTCTCCTCTTCGAAAGTTGTCTCGGGCAATAGGTCCTTGATCATGGCTGTCTCCACAATATTGTTTGGTGTCCCGCATGTTTCAGCTTCGTCGAGAATTGGAATTGAGGACGTGCTTTTCCGAGAAGAGCTTGATGAGGCCAAAAGGCAACTAGTTTGGCTAGAGGAAATAGATTTACTCAGGGGAACCCGCTCCTCAAACTTCTCTTTAAGGACCTTCACGTCCAGACAAATAACCGATATTTCGCCTCTGCAGATATGACTCGATGAGTTCCTTCCAAACTCTAAATTTTTGGTCATATGATAATGATCACAACATGAGGAGATGCAGGCATCTGAGGGATGTGTGGCTAGTAACATTTTATGCACATCAACATCCTAATTCGTAAGCCCAACTCAATCCAACAAATGAGCACACAAAAATCAAGTATCACTTGAGTCCCTCGCTAAGGCAAAATAGGTAAATGTAAAAACAGAGAAACAAGCATCACTGGACTTCATGAACTGAAAAAACATAAATTTGAAGGTGAACAGAGACTTGGAAGCAATATCATCACAGGCATTTATCAAAAGTGCACACTAAAAATTACTCTTTCACAGATAACGTCAACCCTAAAGCTACCCATGCCAAAGAAGTACATTATTCATTTATTACAGAGGATTGTTTATACTTCATAGCCAATATCAGAAGATAGCAGAGCACTTAAAAACCAGGAATGTTAAGCTGGCACCCAATATAAGTACTTATGCGAATGCATATGCCCGTAGGAGACCAAGACAGAAAGTGAAAGATGTAAGAAAGACCCCATAATCAACTGTAACGCTGTATTTGACCCAAGAAAAAAAAAACCAGTAACGCTGTCACATTTTTATTTTATATAATCGCGGATAGAACAACCTCCAGATAACAGCCACAGAAATTCATAAATGCTCATACAGAATTTTTAGGAAATCGATTGTAAGTCCGGATTCTCAATCTGTATTCACAAATTCACGTATATAAGGTGCTGATTCAAGGCAGAAGGTTCAATTGAGGGATCTATACGAGTATTGGCCTAATGAACTGACAGCTGTAGAGTCCAGGGAGAAATGAAAATATCACACCCACATTTACAAGCAAAGTCCACAACTTAAGACCCATCCGTGCATGAACTTAAGTATTAAATGCTTACTGCAATATGTCAACAATTCGCCCCTTCTCCATAAGAAACTCCCTCAGCTGCAGTGATCAGATGAAATAGGTGCAATCAGTAGTTCATTTATTAGTCAAACATTGAAATTCAGAATACAATAGTTTATAAAAAATAGTTACCTTGGAATTCTCCTCAGCCTCTTCTTGTAGTACTTTTGATTCTTGAACCACTACCTCCATTATGGCTTCTTGTTCAGCTTGAGCGCTTCGTGCCTCTTCTTCTTTCTCGTGCTTTTCATTCTCAGCAGCTTTCATCACCTCCTCAGCAGCAGCAAGTCTTGATTCAAGAGCTTCATGCATCTTCCAGTACAAAGATAACAAAACAAAACAAATGAAGACAGCGGACATGCCAATATGATGCCCATAATATGAACAACACCAGGATTGCATTAAACCGATAGGGCAGAATATGTTATCCTTGAACAATACGTACTACGACTATGTGGCAACAATATAAGGCAAGTCGTAGGCCACAGACCAGCAAGTTCTATGCAATTATCCAAAACCTGTTTTGCATAACTGTGGCTAAATTGCAACTGCAGTATATTGTAACTAGCTATGAAACACTAAATGTTTGGTAATAGTATTCAAAGCTACAAAACCTCAAGCTATATGAGGAAGTTTTCTAAAGATGTTAAACTATTGGAATTTTGAAGATGTTGCAGATGTTAGATTTGCCAAACACCTTAGTAAAGCTACAACAATCATTTTCACAATTGAAATTGCTGCGGAAAACCTATACCAAAGAGTTTCTGAATGCTAGTCAACCAAATTTATGTATATACATCATAATATTTATGGTGTCTCCTAAATTGTTGTGATCCAGAAAGAGATGTTATGATCTTCACATACCAAAATTTGAATCTTGAAAACGTCTAATTTTAAGCAAGATAGCTGCTTTAAGAAGCATATTCACTGGTCAAATGCTACACAAAACCAATGAGAGGCATACATGAATTTATATAAAGCACACCCAATTTATATGCAGAGATATTAACTTCTTCGATTAGCAGAATATGTGCTAGAAATTTATTTTCCCCCTTTGTCCATTAGATTCTGCAACAGAAGCTTGACTTCACAAAACATGACAGTGTGGTAAACTTAGATCTGTAAATTCCCCACAGATGATTAGCTTTACACATGATGAATTAACAGGAGATGTAGGAAGTACCTCGTCAAGAATAGCAAGAGACTTGTCTCTTTCATCTGACAAGCTGCGCAAACGAGACTGTAGCTCCCTGACTTCAGTTGCTAAAACTGCCTTCTCCCCATACACTTCTCCAGCATGCTGCAAATATAAGATATGATAAGCAATTCTATCCATTTTGACAATAATCGTTTCATATAATGCAATTTAAAGAAGGCACAACCATATCGTTAGCTTCCTTGGCATGTGCCAGCATCTTTTTCAGTTCTTCAACCTCGCTTAAAATATCAAGACCTCCCATAGCAGCTTCCTCTTTGGCTACTTCTGCGGCTTTCTCCCGCTCTTCAACTTCCTTCATCATATTCATAACCAATTCCATTGCTGAGAACAAAGTTTTCTGCAACAGCAGTACAGCTCCCGATCAGTGCTTTCAATTAACATAGAGCAAATACTACCGATTTGGTTTAGATAATGTTAAGCACCTTATTATTCTTCGCATCCTCGATGATCTCTTCAAGAAGTTCAACACTGCAAATCTGTCCAGAGCGAGTCATGTTCAGCGGAGGATCATCATCCATCTCAACAGTGTCAGTGCAACTGAGCCCAAGCCTCTGAGCAACAGCATTAGATTCAAATTCTACATTCCCATCAGCAGAGTTATTTCCATGAACGTCAGTATCATCGTCAGAGACACAGCTTGGAGCCGCTGAGGAACGCTCTTGAGGAGACAGCAATGCCAGTTCAACATCAGCATTCCCAACCTCAGACAAAAATGTTTCCAAGTTAGAGATCTTTTCACCAACATCAGCATTAGAATAACCAGAACCTTCCGAATCAATTTGCAAACTGCTGCTCATCCAGCCACTTTCACAGTTTGAAGTGAGTGGCACCAGATGAGAACTTGAAGTGGTGCAATTAGTAGGGCCAGGCTCCTGAACTTTTTCGGACACTGGCATAGGCTCCTGAACTTTCCCCATACCTAACAAAATTAACTCTTCACCACCAGCATTTCCATATATCTCATTGTCGTCAATAGCATCACATGGATGCAAACCAGAATGTTTCCCGACTTCAGAACTTTTATCTGCTTGAACGACACTCAATTCTTGACTACTTTCAGATACAATCAAGGCTTCATTGTCAACAGCTCTACATGGATGATCATTCCCATCATTTGCATCGTAGAAAGGACCCTCATCACCGAGTGTTGAATCAGCATCCACAGAGTTGCCTGCACTGTTAGCAGCATTACCAATTCCATTAGACACGTCTTTCCTCTCCAAAGAACTGACAGCTGCCCTCTTAGCCATATGTCGGCGCCTTGACAATGAAGCTTGCTCATCAGATTCAACTTCACGAAGATAAGCACAGAAGTAGAAGTTAGGCATAATATGGGATCAAAACACACAGAAAGATTGGAAAAGCATAGCAGAGAACCGGCCAATTGTTTTAGAACATTTTAGTGACAACTTATTGCCATGTTGGAAAGGAAAAGTGTATCACCTTCTCCATCTGATTGGCCAAGTGAACTCATATTTTCCGAGCGAGAATCAGTTATTTTTGCCTTTTGTACCATATGAGGAAGAACTTCAGAAAGAATGACTTCCACAGCTGCATCAGCATCTTTAGGATGCTCAATAGCAACCGCTTTCAGCAAGCGTGCATCGAGCTGCGGATTGAAGAGCGAAAAAGATCAGGAATATTGAACAAGGAAGTGAGAAACACAATGCTCCCAATAAAATTTTATCCAGTAAACAGCATCAACAAAATGATTTAACTAAAAGAAATGTCTGAAGTGCAAAATTTGACTGCTCAAAAAATTTCATTGCATAAGGAAAACACAAACATCCAAAAAATCAAGAAAATCGACATTTGAGCTGATCAATATTTTCAATGAACACATTCAAATAAAAAAAATATATTTTCAATGAACACATCAATAACCGGTTTGCAAAATAACAGAAGAGTCTACAGATATCTAAATGTATAAACGCTCCTAACTACATAACTGCAATACACACCTGTGGGAATAGTTCCTGTAGGCATTGGTAAACAGCAGCAAAACCCATCTTCAAAAGCTACTGCCTGCATTATACAAAATCGAGATCACAATGAGAATTGACAAACAAAAGATAGAGAAACAGATAGCAAGCAACAAGCTGAAAGTGTTAAACCATAGCAACGAAACAACAATGAAAAATAGGTCTGATCCCGAAAAAAATGTAAGCAGGAAATACAAGTGCAAAAGGAAAAAATAAGCACAAAGGAGAGCAAGGCAATTCAAGAATTTCTACTCGTCCCTCGGACACACAAGAACATGTTACATAACCCATCAGGGAAAAGTAACATAATTCTACACGCCCATAATTTTCAATGACAAAGAATTCCATTCAATACATAAAGTAAAATAAAACCCTAATCCTCTCTGTGGCAACCCAAAAAAAAAATTTAGAAAATCCCATGTGAATCTACCAGCCCAGGATACCAAAAGCAGCCAACAGCAAACTCAAGCAAACCGCATTGGAGAAACGAATTGACCTCTGAAACACCAAAATCCCCACACCGACAACTATAATCATAAGGGAAATTAAATCAACGATCACGCTCTGCTCGATTCGACGATCACAAACAAAACAACCTCATAAACCCAACAGAAAGAGAAAGAAAAGGATACCTACAATCACAGGAATCCTCCGAACGATCAAACCACAGACGAGAAAAGAGGCGATAACGAATTCCAGTCCTCACTTTCGCTCTTTCACACTCAAAATTCTAGCGCACCGTGTGCTTTTCCCCTCCGAATCATCATCATCGGTCGCACAAAAAGGTACGAATGGGGGGATAGCGAAACTGCGTGGAAAGCGAGAGAAATCGTACTGACCTTCGACAGCCACACACACAACAGTCTCCGGTACAGCGAGAGAGAGAGAAAGAGACAGAGAGAGGAGAGAGACAGAGAGAAAGAGAGAGTATTTGTATTGCGATGATCGGGTCGGCCCCGTCGCTTTCGTCTCGCGTAGGAGACTTACGCACAGCTAAGGAATTCGGTCCGTCTTTGTTATTACGGAGTCTCTCCGAGGGCATTTTCGTCAGAGGGGATGTTCGACTGAGATCGACCCATCGTTTTTCCATCGCCTTTTGCTTATGGATTAAGGCCTCGTTGACCCTCATTATGTTTTAATCACGCGCAGCGTTCGTAAATTATCTCGCCTTCGGATCGCGGTTTCCACGTCATGATGGTGTCGTGTCATGAATCCCAACGATTTGTTTATTTTCGGTTGTATTCTTTTTATTGAGAAAATCATTTAAAAAAAAAACATAAACTTGTTGTGCTGGTAAAATATTAAGGGGATGCATGGCAATGCAACATTTCTGCTTCAGAAATCAACTTTCGAGTTCCGGCCAAAAGCTGATTTTTCTACTTCTGAATCTGACCAGAAGCTGATTTTTCTACTTCTGAATCTTAGCAGAAGCTGATTTTTCTACTTCCGCTCCATAAATTGATTTCTGATTAAAGAAAAACATTTGATAACGGTTAAAAATTTTTACTTCTAAAACATTATTAACACATCTTCTAGAAAAAATTATTGTCAGCAGCCGAATTTTTTTTTCTTATTTTTATTTTTTATTTATTCAAAAAAATTTATTACTTTTTAAAATAAAAATTAGTATTTATTTTTTAGTTTGGGGGCCAGCGGCGGCAATGGTTAGCAATGGTGGGCGGTGGTCGCGTCAGCGATGCGATGATGAGCAGAGGCGGGTGGTGGTCATGGGCGGTGGTGGCGGGCAGTGGTGGTGGAGGGTGGCGATGGTTGTCGGTAGGGGACGCGCGGTGGGCAGCGATTGACGGCGATGGCGGAGGCATGGTTGGGAGAGGAAGGCGCTGAAAATTAAAAGAAGCCGAAGTGAGAGAGATATTATTGTGAGAGATTTGAGAAATAACTTTTTTTAACTTCTGAAATTAGCTCAAAAATAATTTCAGAAGTCGAGATTTACTTCGGAAGTAGAATGCATAATCAAATGGATTTATGCTTCAGAAGTTACATTACTAAATGGATTTCTACTCCAGAAGCACTTCTGGAGCAAAAATTTCTTTTCAGAACAGCTACGATATGCGGCCTAAGACGTCCACGTCAGCGATCAAAATTGGCCGAAAATATTACATTGACAAATCATCAAAATGTTTATAACTAAATATGGTCCGTTGGATTCTTATGGAAAGCCCTAATCGTCAAGCTAAAAATGGCATTGAAATATTTATGATTAAATTGACATGTGTACGACAGAGTTATGATTTTTTAGTAATTATCCCAAACTCTTGGGAGAACCCAAACTACCCTGCATATAACACACTATTATTCATATAACCTCCGAGGCCGCCCTTACCTCGCTAGAGCTCTTTTGGGTCTTAGCCGGTACACATATACAGTATTCTTAGGCTTTGTTTGTTTCACGGAAAATATTTTTCTGGAAAATATTTTCCTCAATTTCTGGCGTTTGGGGGCGGAAAATATGTGGTCAATGGAAATTGTTTTTCGGTCAAAGTAAAATTTACTTCTAAAATTGAGGAAATTGATTTCCATTTTTGAGAAACGGAAACCACTTTCCTCTCTCTGTCCAAGCTTCTCTCGTGCGTCTCTCAAAGGGAAATCAGAGGAAATCTTATTCTTCTTCTTCTTCTTCTTCTTCTTCTTCTTCTTCTTCTTCTCTCTCTCTCTCTCTCTCTCTCTCTCTCCTCTTCTTCAACGTTCTCTCTCCTCACGACTTTTGCTGCTCGTTCTCTCCCTTCAGCGCCATTCCGATTCCAACCCTGATCCGGCTACCTCAAGACTACTCCACCAGCTCGCCTATGTTCATGGTGGTGCCGATACTACTGGTGACGGCCCACACCGTCATGTCCACCTCCTCGTGTACCGACCTCCATGACTTAGCCCGCTTGATGCAGATCTTCAGCGTCTGTCGCCAGAACGGGCCATAGTGGGCGAAGGCCATGTCGGCTCGGTGTCGCGACCCTCTCGCGGAGGAGGGCTAATGGGCTGCCCGATCGTCGCCTGATCGGAAGCGGGCCTCTCCCAAGGTCCATTACCCAAATCGCAACGGCTGAATATACGTGGTCGACTTTCGGTGTGGTCTAGTGACATGTGATACATGTATATGCCAAGGAGTCGCCACCAATCGTTTCGTGGAGGGTACGATCGGAAATCCTATCGAATAGTTGGGAGCCGCCTATTCGATTCTACGGAAACTAGAGAAATGGGCTCGGGGACTTAGTTACGCCAACTGTCAGAGTTGACGCCCTTTCGGTACCTAAGTTGAATGGTTTATCTGATCCTAGGATTTCATGCGGATAAGTGGGATACGGATCCTAAATCTAGGAATTCATGCAGATGGGAATGACTACCCTATCACTCACAATCAGTAAAAATAAATGCGCGAATCAAGGATCCAGTATATGAGGATAAAACACATGAAAGAAGCATGGCATCCTTAATGAGGCCCTATTAGCCTAGAGAAATATCAATCAAGACTTAGGAGTGATTTTGACATGTTTTGCCCATGAGGGGCAAAACGTAATTTTGAACAATTCAGGGACAATTCGCCTCGGAAGGGCAAAACCGTCATTTTAGATGAATTGTATGGTTAGAAATACATGGAAATAGGATTGGCAATCAATCCAATCCATTTCCTATTTTTCGTGAATTTTCAGGATTTTTTTTTTGGAATTTTAAAGGGATTTTACCTTTGGAGGGGTAAAGTTGTCATTTTGGAAAAGAATGAGAACTGAAAATCTCAAATATTAGGGTTGGTCGTCCACCTGACCCAAACCCTAACTTTGAGTAATTTTCAAGATTTGACTAAAATGAGGAAGACGATTTATCCTTTGAGTGGTAAAATCGTCATTTCGGGGAAAATGATGAGATTCAAAAATTCCAGCAAAAGGATTCGCCACCTAACTGGCCCTATCCTAATCAGGGCATTTTCGATCTATCTCAAAATGCATGGCAGGGACGAATTACCTCTAGAGGGTATAATCGTCAATTCTTGGAAGAACGGATGAGAAATCCCAAAAAAAGGGTTGACCAGTTGTCTGTGGTCAATCCTCGGTTTTTGGGGATTTCTGGAGTGTCTAAGATTTTCCACAATTTTTCCACATTTTTTTTGGAATTTTCTAGCATTTTTTTGGGATTTTATAGGATTTTTCTATTTTTTTATTATTTTTTTATTTAAAAATGTCTCGGACCGAGTCGACTCGACCCATTTGGGTCGGAACCCGACCCGGACCCGGACCCACGAGACTAGCTCCCTAAAACGACTCCGCATCCGCCATTTTTTATTTTCGGTTTATTCGGCTTTGATCTGACGGTCCCTGATGGACCACGTGGCTAATCCACGACCTTCGGATTGACTTACCAAATCCTACGGTTCAGACTGATTGAAGACTTGACTTGGACCGTCTGATTCAATTACTTAAACCTACGGCCACGATTAGAACGTGAGACTTGATCTGGACCGTCCATTCTCATTAACCGAAAACGACGTTGCTTGACCCTTTACCTAAACGGCACCGTTTCTGTTCTGATTGATTTTCCGATTAAAACTATTTTCGGATAATCCTAATTTCTAATCGAACGGCCACCATTTATTAGGCTCGATTAATCTCAACCGTTGGATCTCCCTATTCGAACAACAACCTCCAACGGTCGAGCTGAATGTACTGACACGTGGACCAATGACCTACCGCCACCTAAGCGTTTTGACTCGTTGACTCGCCAGGTCAACATCGTCTTCAACCTCTCGACCCCGGCGAAATGGACGGCTGAGGAACTCCGGCGCTGATCTAACGGTGAAACTTTGATGAAATCGAGCGAAACCAACGCCAATCGACTCGAAATCGCCTCTATTCTAACATGTCTAAGAATCGGAGCACGCAATTCGCAGAATCAAGAGCATCAAACAGAGCGCCGAATACGGCCATGGGAGTTCAATTGCTTGATCAACACAAAATCATTACAATTCCATCACAGGATAGCATCAATTGATGTTCAGGAGACTTACCTCGAGCTCCGATTGAGCTCGCTCGGCCCAGATTTGGCTGGGCAAGAATTAACCGGGGCCGGTTATGGAGGTTGTTTTCGAAGACTCGATTCGAGATATTCATGCAAAGTCAATGCGAAACAGATACGCGACGATGGTCAGTGATGTTCAAGGAACGAAACGCACACACTAAATGCAAGAATCATTGCCAGAAATGAAGTTCGCCATAGAAGCTCGATATAGAGTTCGAAGCTCTAACTCACATGTTTTCGCGGTCGTAGCTTGCGCGGTCGACGGCGATCGCTTCCTGGGTGTCTAGGCAACCTCTTCGCTACACTCACCGACTTTGGTTAGGCCTGGAAATGGCCTAACCCACGCCTCACAATTCAAACTCGAGCCCTCGACAATGGCGGTTGAAGGGCGAGCTCTCAGTCTTTCTCTCTCTTTTTCTTTCGATTCAGTTTCCTCTCTGCGAACTGAATTCAACCACCCCCGCTTCGCGAAGGTCTGTTGGTTTATATAGCATTTTCAACTTTGGCACCTGTCGCGACCCTCTCGAGGTTCGCCGTGGGCTCTCGAGGGCTAATGGGCCGTCCAGTCTGGTCGGACGCAGGCCTCTCCCAAGGCCCGTTACCCAAATCGCAACGGAGGTATGCGTAGTCGACCTTCAGTGTGGTCTAGTGACATGTGCTAAGTGTGCATGCCATGGAGTCGCCACCAATCATTTTTTTGGAGGGTATGATTGGACCACCCTATTGAATAGTCGGGAGTTTCTATTCAATTCTACGATAACCAGAGAAATGGGTTCGGGGACTTAGTTACGTCAACTGTTAGAGTTGACGCCCTTTCGGTACCTAAGTTGATTGAATTTTCTGCAATTTTTCTCAAATTTTTTTTTGAATTTTTCCTTAGTATTCACTTTTTTTGAATTTTTTTTATTTGATTAACTGACGATCCCTAACTCGCCACGTGGCGTCTCGGTGACAATCGAATCATTTTAATTTTTGTAAAATTCGAAATTGATTTCTTTTAATGTTAAAAATATTTTTTATTCTGAAAATCATTGGATCACGACACGTGGCTCATCTGCAGCCATCCAATCTAGCATTTTTTATTTTTTATTTTTATTTTTATAGGACGCAACACAATGCAAAAAATAAAGAAGATATTAAGTCATTATACAACATAAAAATAAGCAAAGGAGATGGGATCCGGTGAATTTTACGACGTCGGAGTCCGTCGGTGCTCGTGCAACAATGTGTGGGGGTATAAACCACCAGCAGGAGGCTCGGCCTTCCGATTCTGGGGTAGCACAATATAATTTACAGAAAATAAATAAATAAAACACCTTGGACACCAATAGGAGGCTTAGCCTTCCGATTCTGGGTCTTTTATGAGAAATATAGAAATGCTATGACATAAAGTAAATACACAACAAATATTTAGACACCAACAGGAGGCTCGGCCTTCCGATTCTGGGTCTTTTATGCGAAATATAGAAATGCTATGACATAAAGTAAATACACAGTAAATATTTAGACACCAACAGGAGGCTCGGCCTTCCGATTCTGGGTCTTTTATGCGAAATATAGAAATGCTATGACATAAAGTAAATACACAGTAAATACGAAAAAAATACAAAATAAACAATAATCCGAGCTCGGATGAGGAGGACGTTGAACAATTTTCACATATCCGAACGGTGAAGATGAAGAAAGAATTGAGATGAGATTATACACAAAATTTTACCTCGATCCGATGGTCGAATTGATCGAAAACTGAAGAAATACCGGCGGATGAACAGTTCCCGCACCAGGAACAACTTCTGATTTGGCTGCTGTGCGACCACTTGGAGAGGTCTTTTTAAAGATCCGAACGGTGGATATGAAGAAGGGGTTAAGAAGACCCTGCACACAAAAAATCAGCTCGATCCAACGGCTCAATCGGCCGGAAACTCAAGAAATGTCGGCGGGTATACAATTCCCACGCCTGGAACAGCTTCTGATTTGGCTGTTGTGCGACCACTTTGAGAGATTTGTTTAAAGATCCGAACGGTGGATATGAAGAAGGGATCAAGAAGACCTTGTACACAAAAATTCAGCTCGATCCAACGGTCCAATCGGCCGGAAACGCAAGAAATGTGGAGGGTGGTAGTGTGATGACAAAAAAAAAATGGAAGAGAGAATATATGGAATGAACGTGGGAGAGGAAGAAGAAGAAGAAGAAGAAGAAGAAGAAGAAGAGAGGGGGGGAGTATAAATAGTAATAAAAATAAAATAAAATAATAATATAATAATATAATAATAATATAATAAAATATTAAAAAGTAAAAATAATAATAAAATAATCAAAAGTGAAGACAAAATGATTAGTCCCATTTTCCTTTTAAATGATGATGTTTTCACTCCTTTTCCTTTTAATCATTACTAATATTTTTGCCAAATTCAATTTTATGATGATCAAAGAACACCTAAAATCAAACCTGAATTTTACTATTTATGAGGTCAGAAAATGGATAAAATAAAAATAAAAATACCGACTATTTTTATATACTTTTGTGACCTCCAATATTATTTTTCTTAATTTTCTTGATTTTCTTTTTCTTTTTTTCTTTTTTTCGAAAATATATTAAAAAAAATGAAAATTACGAAAATTATTTTTTTGGTCAAAATGGTTCATTTAGCTTGGCTAAGGTCACCAAAATTGATTTTTTAATTTTTCAACTTTTTATGGATTTTCTATGAATTTTCAAAAAAATAAAATAAAATAAAAATAAAAAAAGGTTGATCAAAATTTAGGTGTCAACAGCACCGAATCGGGAAGTTGGAATAGGTGACCTCTGCACGTGAAAACACGTGCGAAATGGTTACCGACGACCTGCAATTGACGGGCATTAAGTGGCTATTCTGTTGGGGACCTCCGATGGTCGCATTTGGCACGAATTTGACCTGCATTTGGTAATCGTTGACTTTCGCAGGTCCTGCATCTTGACCGGCCGATTACTATATGCTCCGGCGGTCGTTGATCACCATTCCGGTCCCGATCGACGGGGAATGGTCTAAGTAATTAAATGCCCAACAATGCCTCTCCGATTATAGTCGATTGGTCCGTCAATTTTGTTGTTGAAATTCAACTTTGTACTGTTCATTCGCGCGCAGACCTGAGGAAGACGATGATACTGTTCTGGACCGGTTTGACCGGTCCGACCGGCGGTCAAACCGGTCTGAACCGGTCTCGACTTGCAATTTTCCAAATTAAACCCAAATTAATAGGAAATTTTTGCAATTGAAGCTCAGAATCGAATCTAGGGCATGGATTTTATCGAAAAATATGGTTTTGCCCAAAAGTTTATATCAATTTCAACAAAAACCCCAAATTTTCATATAATTGCAAATTAGAGATTTGCGCAATTGAAGGCTCAAATGATCAAATTGGGTCAAATTACCTATGCCAATCGATTCAAAATGGTAAGACCCATTAGGCAGTATGTTTAATTTGTCTTGATAGCCATTGAATTGAAAGTAATTTCAATTGTGCCCAATTTGAAGGGCTAAAATGCAATTTAGCATGTAATTTGTGTAATTGGGCAATTTATGCGAATAATCCGGCTAAATTGAAGCGGGGGACAATCAGATTGAATGTCAAGGTCCTTAAAAATGCCAAAATTGCAAATAACAAGACTCAATTGATATTTTTTCTCAAATTCAATCATATGTGTTGCAAAGGAACACCTAAAATTGAATCTGATTTTGGACTTTTTGTGAGGTCAAAAAGACAAGGGATTTAAAAGAAAAATATTGGCTATTTTTTCATTTTTTGTGACCTCAAATTCTATTTTTTCGAATTTTTTAGTGTTTTTCATATTTTCTAAAAATACTAAAAAATGTAAAAAATTATGAAAACTTATTTTTTTTTTTGCCAAAAATGGTTCCTTAGGCTTGGCCAAGGCCACCAAAGTTGATTTTGTAATTTTTTTGACTTTTTATGAATTTTTTATAATTTTTTTAAAGAAATGACCAAAAAAGGCTGATCGAAAATTATGTATCAACAGCTACCCCTCTTTGGGAGGAATCTCGCGAGAGGTTTCTCTCAAAGACAGGTGACACCTAAGTCTAGATCGAATCTACTGGGGAATAGAAAAATGAATCTTGACATTCGATCTTTCTTGTCTTGCTGGTAAACGCTCTGCTTGTCTTATCTTTGCAAACAGGAAGGGGAGAGAGAGAGTGGCAAGGTAGAAAAATTTACCCGTTACTTACCTGCCTGACGCTCGTGCGGCGTGCGCAACCTATAACGGGTTCAAGTGGATACCTAGGGACTCATCTTTTGAGTATCCTAGAACGATTAAACTCTAGCTTGTATGGTATGCCGTACCAGAGTGGGATTCCTATACTTGACAGGAATCTGTGAATGACGCATCCAGTCTCTTAGGGATTGTCAGGGTTTTGATCCGTATGGTGGATCCGACCATGAATAGGACTCATTTCTGCTAGGAACCTATGGATGACGCACCCAGTCTCTTAGGGATTGTCGAACATTTTGATCCTTCAGGAGGATCAGGCCAAGAATAGGACTCCTTTCTGCTAGGAACCTATGGATGACGCACCCAGTCTCTTGGGGATTGTCAAACATTTTGATCCTTCAGGGGGATCAGGCCGAGAATAGGACTCCTTTTTGTTAGGAACCTATGGATGACGCACCCAATCTCTTAGGGATTGTCGAACATTTTGATCCTTCAGGGGGATCGGGCCTAGAATAGGACTCCTTTCTGTTAGGAACCTATGGACGACGCACCCAGTCTCTTAGGGATTGTCAAACGTTTTGATCCTTCAGGGGGATCGAGCCGATAATAAGACTCCTTTCTGCTAGGAACCTATGGACGACGCACCAAGTCTCTTAGGGATTGTCGAACATTTGATCCTATATTCTAAGGAATTAACTAGGATCTATACAAATGAGGTGTACCTAACCTTTAGGATTTACCAAACGAGCTATTCTAGGTTTAGGGATTACCTAGAACTTCACAAAAAACGGATTTTGTCAGAAGTTTTTGATCTTATATTCTAAGGAATTAACTAGGATTTATACAAATGAGGTGTACCTGACCTTTAGGATTCACCAAACGAGCTATTCTGGGTTAGGGATTACCTAGAACCTTACAAAAAGCTGATTTTAAAAATTGTCCTTTCGACATTGGAGGTGACATTCTGGGATCTGGGGACTCTAGGCATCCTGCAGAAAGCTCAAGCCTGTAAATTTGAAATCTCACAGAGGGATGATTTCGAAGATTGTCCTTTTGACATTAGAGGTAACATTCTGGGATTTGGGGACTCCAAGTATCCTGCAGAAAGCTCAAACCTGTAAATTTGAAATCTCACAGAGGGACGATTTCGAAGATTGTCCTTTTGACATTGGAGGTAACATTCTAGGATCTAGGGACTCCATGTATCCTGTAGAAAGTTCAAACCTGTAAATTTGAAATCTCACAGATGGATGATTTCGAAAATTATCTTTTTGACATTGGAGGTGACATTCTGGGATCTGGGGACTCCAGGTATCCTGCAGAAAGTTCAAACCTGTAAATTTGAAATCTCACAGAGGGATGATTTCGAAAATTGTCCTTTTGACATTGGAGGTGACATTCTGGGATCTGGGGACTCCAGGTATCCTGCAGAAAAATAAACTTGAAAGCTCTTCTTCACAGAGCAAGGCATCCTTCTGGAATCTGGGGTCACCATGAGTCCTAGAAGCTTAGACCTGAGAGTTCATTACTCATTTGCCAAAACATTAGCCCTCTTGAGGTAATGACGATCACAATGTAGGTAAAAAGGCTTCTTTTTAACCTATACCGTTATGCAAAATGGCTTAGGACGTTGGAAGTTATCCAAAACATCTCAAAGCATACAAAGATGATCAAGGATCCATGCGAGGCACATCCTGGATCAAACAATTCGAAGTCTCCAAACGAAGCTTACTTTCGAGCATTCTATTGGAATATCTCTGTCAGAAAGGTCTCCTCATCCATTTTCTGACTTGGTCTTTTCATAATAGGAGCACTCGAATTTCCTAATACCCTGTACCTGGGTTTTCGGGGCTATTCGCAGCGCATACATTTAGATCAATCGGGAGGTCTTCATGGGACCGTAATATTGGGGTCGGACATGGTTTTCGAAAAAGGGACTCATTTTCTGAGTCAAGTCTTTTGCACACAGAATTTGCTCCGGGTTTACAAGTCAAGAACCCTGTAAAAATGAGAAAAAAATAATCTTGCTCGAACTTTTTTGAGCTAAGCTTAGGCATTAAACCCTATGCTAACCCAAATGCTTTAATCAGAAAAGACTTCTCCAGGTTGTAACATAGGTAGGATTGGGGACCGAAAAATGTTTATTTTTTGCCCGGAATATGCGGAGGGTTTTAATCATTGGTGATCATTGCTGGTTTGCTGCCGATCTGATCCCCCATGGAGCGCCTTTAGTCTTTGAAGTGCACTGGTAGTCTTTTGGAGAACTTCTCTCTCGTGCCAGTGTGGGGTCAGCACCTGAATGTGGCTTTATCAAATCTCACTAGTGACTTATATATAGGTGTCATGCCATCTCTTGGGCATTTACAATATCAAACACATGATTCATGAGTATACAAGTATTTAGAGGGGCATTTGCCTTGCTTTTACCAGGCATTTTGCTTTTTCTTGATGCCCATGATTTGATTTTTCTTTCTTTCTTTTTCTTTGTTTTCTTTTGTGGGATCCCTTCTTTTCTTTTCGGGAACCAGGACCTTTCAAACGAGTATGCTAGATATACATTTTGAATCTCAGCACCAGGAATTTTTCTCAAACCCTATATTCTGAATTCTTTCATTCTTGAAGTGATGTTGCTTCCATCTTGGAATATGCATTGATCACCAACGGGTTTATGAATCGAGTGTACAGGCTCAACTGGGTTGTGCAAAGGGTAAAAAGTGTATAAGATAGAGAAACGAATGCTTTTCGTCATGTTAAAGCACTTGAATCACCACAGAAGTTAAAATGACAAGTAACACACGAAGATTGATGTAAGTCTGAGCAAGAGGATTTCTAACCATTTACCTCCTGGTACTGCCGGGCGTACCTCCAGTTTGCCCCAGTGTGGGGTGGTTCATGACAGGGGTAAAGAAGGAAACCATCGTTCAAAGGGCTATCGATAGTCACCTGCAGTGTTTATGATAGAGAAATGAATGCCTCCGTATTCCCGATCCATCTAATCGATGCGAAGGGCCCTTGTATCCTCAGATTCAGGGTTTCCTATTCTCACCCTTCCCTCATCTCTTGAGTGTACGGGGGACGTGTTTGGATCAGGTTTGCCTCTCATTCAGAGGGATATTCCTATTAGATAGCTTAAGCAAGCTGTATTTTTGGAAAGATCATTTTGTTTTTCTCTAGGCGTTTTGCTCCACAAGGGATTTCAATGACGAATCATGCATACTTTGAACATGCTTTGACACTTTCTGACCTTGACAGACGTACAGTAAATGCAAAGAATTTATCATCATCATTTTTTTTATGATACAATGTTTATTCCTGAGTCCAGACATGTGAATGTTCATTCCCTCATTTTTTTTACCTTACAGTAAGTGAGAGATACTTTACTATGCTTTTCTTTTGCTGTCTTATGTCTTCACTAGACATCCCTGCATTCATGATAGAAGATATATTCTAGTGAGTAAAGGACGACTTGACCTTTGATGGAACAAATACATATCACCTGGTATTTGGTGTCGATGACCTTCCCTTCCAGGGTTTTGTTTGAATGAGTCTGATTCTAAGTTTGCTTCTCGAAACCCTGCAAAATTGAACACATGCTAGTGTATGCATGGATGCATGATGTGCTTATGCAAATGACGATTCCGATTGATCTGGGATAAGCCACATGACCAAAATCTGATTTTATTTCAAGGGTAATACTTCTTCACAACATCTGAGTTTACAGGGTGTCCCAATTTTTCTCATTCAGAGTTTGCAAGAATCAATGCTCCTCTTGTGAGAATCTTCTTGACAATGTAGGGGCCTTCGTAATTCGGGGTAAATTTACCTCCCGGATGGATAATATTTGGCAAAGTCTTCCTTATTATCAGGTCGTTTATTTCAAACTTTCTGGCTTTAACTTTTCGATTAAACGACTTAGCCACACTCTTCTGGTAACTCTGATCATGACAGATTGCTCTAAGACGCTTCTCATCTATCAAATTCAACTGTTCATATCTGAGCTTGGAGTACTCTGACTCGGAGAGCTTACCTTCTGATAAAATCCTCAAAGATGGGATTTTAACTTCCACGGGTAGGAGCGCTTCCATCCAATACACCAGACTGTAGGGAGTTGCCCCTGTAGAGATCCTAATTGAAGTTCGGTATGCCATTAAGGCAAAGGGTAGCCTTTCATGCCAATCCCTGTAGTTTTCTGCTGTTTTAGCTAGGTTCCTTTTAATGTTCTTATTGGCTGCTTCCACTGCCCCATTCATCTGCGGGTGGTAAGGGGATGAATTCTAATGTCGAATGCCGAAGTGATCTAGCAGACCATCTACAATTTTGTTGTTCATATTTGACCCATTATCTGTAATGATTGCTTGAGGGGTACCATATCGAGATATTATGTCATTCTTAATAAACCTCGCCACGTTCCTAGCAGTGACATTCTTGTATGAATTGGATTCTATCTATTTTGTGAAGTAATCAATCGCCACTAGGATGAAGCGATGACCATTTGAAGCCGCATGATTGATAGGCCCTATCATGTCTATTCCCCACATGGAAAAAGGCCAAACTTTAGACATTTGATGCAATTCGTTCGGGGGCGCATTAATCTTATTTCCATATATTTGGCACTGGTGGCATGACCTGACATGTTGGCAACAGTCTGATTCGATGGTCATCCAGTAATAGCCAAGCCGCATGATTTTTCTAGCGAGGAGGTGGCCGTTCATATGTGGCCCACATATACCCTCGTAGATCTCCTTCATGAGAATATTTGCTTCTTTGGCGTCTATGCATCTTAACAGAGTTGAGTCAAATGACCTTTTATACAGAACTTGTCCACTGAGGAAGAACTTGCTGGCCATCTTGGTTATGTATCTTCGGTCTCCTACCTGACATCCTTCAGGAAACTCCCTTTTTGAGAGATAATTCTTGATGTCATAGTACCCCGGCTCTCCATCAAACTCTTCTTCGATCAGCATGCAATAGGCTAGCTTTTCAACTATGCCAATCCTTAGGGGTTCTATTTCCAACCCATCAGCCATTTGTAACATTGAGGCCAGGGTGGCTAGCGCGTCTACAAATTGATTATGAGATCTTGGCAGGTATTCGAATGACACTTCTTTGAACTTAAGTGTCAATTCTTCAAGGTATTCATGATAAGGGATGAGCTTTGCGTCTTTCGTCTTCCACTCTCCCTATGTCTCCAAAATGATAAGCATGTGTTGACACCTGATTTTTGACCATCTATCATTGTGATTTTTATTCTTTAAAATTAATTAAAAAATAAAAAAAATAAAAAAATAAAAAAAATAAAAATATAAAAAAAAGTCATAAAATCACAAAAAGATTTTATGGTATTTTCAAATATTTTTTGGATTTAGTTAATTATTAAAAATACCCAAAAAAATATTATTATTATTAAAAATACCCAAAAAAAAAATATTAACTGATTTGGTTTTGATTTCTTATTCAAGTGTGTTACTTTAAACCTTGAAAATTCGGCTCGGGTCAATATGTTCCTTTGCAAATATAAACCCGAATCGAGCAAAAAATGCCAATCGAGTCTTTTAATTTGTAGATTTTATGGTCTTGACATCGACCACCATCGGCAATATATATATGAATGCCCATTGCTTATCTTCTTGGAAAAAGGGAGCTAGAAAAGATTTAAAAAAAATGAAAAGAAGAGGGAGTGGAAGACAGATTATCTAGGGATGATAATAAAAAGAAGAGACAAGAGGACGTGCAAGGGGATCCAAAGAAAAAAAGAAGAAGAAGAGAACAACAGGGGTCTGATATATTTTTAGAGTTGAACACACCCAGAGAGAGGGGGGGCGCGGACCAAAAGGGAGCTGGCGGCGAAGTGAGCTTCGGCCGTCATCGTCGCACAGTCCCGTAACAGCGACGTCGACGTGGTAGCAATGGAGCTCGGATTCGTGCAAAGGGAGCCACCATGATGGTTCGTGATGGCCGTCGGTTGAGTTTCGGACGAGAGCGAGGATAGGGAATCACACAGGTTGCATTAGCTCCTTCAATTATCATCGACTCTGTTTGAAGAGGTTAGCTTTTTTTCTTTCCCTCTCCTGAGTTCAGTCGTGTCAATTCGGTCACGACATTCACCGGTACGAGAGCTTCGGTTCCTCGGTTCGGCGAGTTTCGAAGCAGGTTCATATGATATTCTTGTCGATATAGTTCCTTTTGTTGAGTTGTTGACATGCTTTGATGGAGTATCCCTCTCTGGCCGTCCAGTTCTCTCCTCCTCCTTCTCCTTACCTCGTCATTTGTCCTTCCCGCTCGTTTTATTCGTTCGTTTGTCGCTCTTGTTGGTTTCGAACCGCGGATGCTCTTTCGAGTGAGCAACCTTTCGGAGAAGTTCGGTCGGACGAGATGGAGTGGCAGTGGTAATCTCAAGCTTCAGCCGAGCTTGTTGTTGATGGTCGTTGGTCCTTGGGGTGGCCACAGGGAGACACTGGAAGTCTTGGCGTGGTTGGTGTCTCGACGCTGAGGTCTTGTTACTTTAAGCAGACCGGAGTTCGCGGTGGCGATCTGGTGGAGCGCGACCAGGCGACGGGGCGTCACCAGTCCCGTCAGACGGGGACGGGCGCGGCTCACGAGCATCCCGAACTCCATGGTTTGCCGCAGGCTCGACGTGTCTGACAAGTGAGTCCAGACGAGTAGGTCCTAGCACCAGTCGTTGGCGCCGGGAGCGGTGGCAGTCGACGAAGCCGGAAGGCGACGGCCACAAACGAGGGCGTGGCGACTTCCCAGCGTCGTCGTTCGGGGAGATGAGCCGACTCGGCATCGGTGACGGGGAGGTCCACGGGAGTATGACCTCACGGTGATCAGGCGGCGGGTTACAAAGGCCGACGGCGACGCAAGCTGACAGGCTCGAGCTCGTCTCTGGCTCCATGCATGGACGTCGCGAGGAAGAAGGTGAACAGGAGCCGTGGGTCGTGTGGGCTACGAATTGGGCTGGCTGAGAGTAAAGAAAGATTGGGCTGGCTGAGAGTAAAGAAAGGTTGGGCCGGCGTAGAGAAAAGAAGTTTGGGCCGAAAGATTTGAGTTGAAGGCTGAGCAGTTGGATTGAGGGCTGGTCTTTGGGCTTTTGGGCCTGGTCTTGCGCGGGGCAACCAGGCCCATTTCTGGTGACATATTCTGGGTGGATTCGGACCCGGGTCTATCCGACCCGGATCCAGTCCTCTCCTTTAGATAATAATTAATTATTATTAAATTATTAATAATAAATCAAATAAAAAAAATCAATAAAAAATAGAAAATCAATAAAAAAAAGACAAAAACATCGGAAAAATTCAGAAAAATTCTAAGAAAATCCCAAAAATGGGAAATGGCCACAATCAACTGGCCATGGAGTATTTTGGGTAATTTGATAACCAAGTCTCCTAAAAATTGACGATTTTGCCCTTCGGACCAATCGTCTCCAGTCTTCCCGTTTTACCCTAGTCTGAAATCACACCTTCTCTAAGCCCTTATGGCTATACTAGGAAGCCGTTGATTTGAATTGGCGTGCATTGATGTGATTTATTTGCGTATTTGATTGCTCTTTCACTTAAATTAATTGTGATTGATAGGAATAGTCTTCCAATTTGCATGAAACCCCGAGTCAAACCCATCTCACCTAAAATCGCCCCTGCATGAACTCTTAGCTAGGAAAATCACTCGCGTTAGGTACCGAAAGGGCGTTGGTAATGACACCAGCGTAACCAAGTCCCCGAACCCAAAATCTCTGGTTCCGCAGAATTGATCGATCTCTCCCAATCGGTCAGTAAGGTTTCCGGTCTACCCTCCAAGAAAGACCGGTGGCGACTCCAAATGCATGCACAAGTTGCACATGCCACCACGACCACACTGAAGGTCAAAAGCGATCGACTCTTATCGTCGAATCCCCAAAAAAATACTCCCGCCGCGATTTGGTATGGGCCTGGGGAGGGCCCGCGCCGATCCAAAGCTCGCGATCCGCACTCTTGTGCGGGGGAAGGCCCGTGATCGGTAATCCATTAGCCGTGTCCGCCTTTCGGACGGGTCGCGACAACTGGCGACTCCACTGGGGACGTTTGTTCTAGAACCCATGGTTCTAGACCTCAAGTGGACCTAGGCCGTAATTAAAACGCTGAGTGATTTTTCTAACCCTGCAGGCGCTCTTGAAGGTGAGGTAAGTCCGCTTATGGTATGTGTTATATGTTTTTGCAGACTGGAGAAATAAGGGGTGTAGTCTGTGATTAACATTGTCTTATGCAGGTTGGGCGTAGGAATGTATGTTGTGTGGATGATTTGAAGTGCTGATTGATAAACTGTTGTGCGTGACTTGCATTGTGATGATCACGACACGTGGACACACACAACCGCGCCTAAAACCCCGGGCGCCGCCTTTAGGAACACAATAGAAGGAATTGAAAATGGAATCTCCGTGAGGAAAAACACGGGGTAATCCACTTTTCAATTCCGCTCACTTCGAACTATGGATCGAGTCCCAATGCAACGATAGCTGTGCAATGGAATCGGCTCTTTCTAGAACTCGAAGTGGGAACCTTAACCTTAGATGCCAAACCCTCTGATTTTTAGAAGTTCACCATCACTTGTCTCATGCGCATGTCTTCGGGTGGTTGGTACACCTAAAACCGCACATAAGTCGACGAGTTTGGTTGGTAAGACTCTCTATCCCTCAAATCTATTACAGTTCATATAAATATAGGCATTTCATTCATTGCATTCTGGTGATTAGATTAAATGCCATTTCAAGGATAGATGTGTGTGTTTTTCCTAAACGTCCTTGATAGAAGACGAAGAGGATGATATCCCATGACAAGCACCGAGCGAGCAACAAAGGAGCCTACTATGGACATTATTGAGATATCGTCCAATGAAGATGATGAGTTGGGGCAAGTGATCCGGAAGTCACAGATCGAACTTGGGGCATCCTTAAACGTTAGGATCACATTCCTTTGTTTCATTTTCCATTACTAGTCCTCTTGTATAGGGTTTATTTTTATCGAGGCTTTCTCTATCTCACCCCTTAGAGTGATTGTATTAGGGATCTATTGGTGTATACATTTAGATGAAACTTGGTTGTGTTTCTTTTGACAGGTCATGGGAATGTGATAGTGGCATTTTCTCTAATCATCCGAATACTCCCAAGTCAAGTTTATAATTCCTTTAGAGGAAATTAAAATTGGAAATCTTGCATGACCTTTTTGGTCGTATAGGGTAATCCAACCCCAATTTCGCTAGAAGGAATTATACACTTGAATTGGTTCATGCATGATTGTACGCCGCTGGTAATCCACGATAATTGACCGAGAATATCGGCGTTGTTTTGAATTTAATGACGAGATATATGTCCAAATTACTCTCGTTCTTAACAAAACGGCCTTGATTTGGATGTCGTATCTTCAATTAAATTTAAAACACGTTATTATGCCTCGTACTTTTGAGTAATTCGTTCCTCTCGAAATTGATCAAAAGCAATTATTGTGAATTACATTCCTTTCAATAGTATGCTTTCTTTCGAAGAATATTGATAAAAAAACTTTTCGCGCAAGATTAAAACCCTTGTAAAAGTTATTGTCCTTATTAATCATGGGTAAGCATAAGATTGAAAGGGGTTTTTGCTTTCTTTTTCAAATTATTCCTTCTGATTCTGTCTTTTCATTTGCGGGTAAAAAATAGGTAACAGAGAGAAATCTTTTCCTGGATAAGTCTGAGGCTATTCTTTCATCTGATCATGAGCGAGTTATAAAATCCATATTTGCTCGACTTATTGATATTATGGTTCGGCTCACCTAAGTTGAAGATGTTCGAACGCTCGAAGAAAGGAACCATGCAGAAGTTAAAACACACACGAGAACTTTCATTTATTCTGCTCAGCGGAGGGTTTTCAGAAGCAGGTCATACAATTCGGGGTGGAAAAGTAAAGCCAAAATGAGCCCTAATTAACGACACAAAGGAGCCCAACTGACCCTCCATGTTGTTAATGCTCTGCCCGTACTCACGACTTCGCATGTCCTGGTCCGCGAGCTTGAGGAAAAGGTTTCTGCATTCTCCCTTAACCTCAGTGACCTTGACCTCGTGTTCTTCGGTGATTATTTCCAAGTCCCGAACTAATCCATTCCCGTGAGCTATGTCTGCGGTTATTTTGTCGAGCCGTTCTTCCTGCCAGTCGCTTTGCAGCCTCAATAGGACATTGTGGCGGTCATGCTCGCCAGCGGTCAGGGATAGGGCCAATTGATCCACCAGTTTTCTCCTCTCGCGAAGCAACGTCGCGACCCTCTCATTGGCAAACTCGACGGCCTTTTTGTGACTATCGGCCAGATAGTTGGTCAGCACCAAATGATCAGACCGATCCTCGTAACGAGCCCGCAAGACGCGAGCCACGAGAACCTCCCGATCAGCAACACGGTAGGCCTCTAAGGAGTGTGCAAAGAGGGTCGGGAAAGTTCTATATTCCCTCCCCAGCGTAGTACCTTCGAGGGAAGTGGTATCTAAGTCCTCGAGCAGGACACGGATTTCATCCGCGGTTGCAGAATGATCGGTTATGTGCGCGTAACCGCGACCCAATAGGTTATAAAGCTTTTCCCACTGGGCCAAGACATCAGTCGAAAAAGTGCGCACGGGAGAGGAGGCCATTTGCGTTGGGTTGGCTTGAGAATAAGACGAGGCTAATAGAGAGATTAGAAGGAAGAAGCTGATTATGCGAGAACGCTAACCTGCCATACGTTAATCCCTCATTTTATAGCAACTCAAGGATGATGAAGGGTCTCAGTAATAATGCTGGTGGAGCCCAGTTAGGGGGTAAAGCGGGAGGTCCCCTCACGAGAACCATTGGATTCGTTTAGGTCCGCGATTTCCGGCTTATCAATTAAAAGATGTAAAAGATTTGTCGGGATCACCATTATTAGAATTAGGTGGGAGGAAAGCGCAACTATCGAAGAGAGCCCTAACAGGGTTTGGCAGTCCCATCACGTTGAAAAGCTAAGCGAGAAATTCAAGGTCTTGAGGGGGAACGTTTGCCTAATGATGCTTGAAGAGCGTCTCCTGAACATGCAAAGTCACTCGAAGAAAACTTTATAGGGAGTGAGCATACAGGAGAAAGTGGAGAACTCTGAGTAGGCAAGAACCAATCAAACATTTCTCAATCCAACATATTTAAGAGGATACTGTCAGCTGCTAGAGGCGACTGACTCAAAAATCTCAGAAATTGAACCACAGAGGGACCTCGAAGATTCCAAGATCAAGTCTAACGCCAAAACCATGGAGCCCAACACTTCTGGCAACGGAAATCAAGATCACGGCGACGACGACAACGACATCCACAATGCTCAACTTGGGAAAAGAAGACGTCCTCACCAATACTCTCAGGAGGAAACCCAAATGTTGGAAACCCTTTTCAGTAAAAGCCATTACATGAAAAAGAAGTGGAGAATTGAATTGAGCCGAGAGTTGGGGATTAATCAGTCGAGGATCCAGTTTTGGTTTCAAAATAGGAGATCCAAATCGAGGGCTCAACGCAAACGTCAGGTGGTCGAGATTTTAAAGGAAGAAAATCAAAAGCTGCGAACAGAAAACATGAGGTATGAAAAAGCTCTCAATATCACCGTTTGCCCTCATTGCGATAACCTCGTCGCCCTCGGTAAGATATTCCCCGATAAGCCTCGCGCGATGATTGAAGACGTTCATTTACCACCCTACTCCCTCGGGGCATCTCCTGCTCAACCAGATTTTGCCGGAGTCACGCATGAGCAGGATGATCCTACGAAGATGATACAAATGCCTCCTGGGGGATGGGATTTGCATCGCTTTGATTGGAGTTACAGTTTCAAGGAGCTGGATGTTACCGCCGACCAGCTCAAAGCATATCAGCCTCATGCACAACAATTTTCGATAGGGTCGGGTCCTGCTGGAGATGAGTTAATCAGTCGTCAAGCCATCGATGCAATTTTGGGCCACGATAAGAGGAGGTTCGCTTGGCCCCCTGAACTGCATTCCAGATTCCTAGATGTGGTTCACCAAATGGGGATCGATTCAGCAACTCCGACGCGCATATTTAAGGCCATGAATGTACCGGGGCTTAGTAAGGAGCTGGTCAGGAATCACCTTGCTGCCTACAGAAAGCTATTAAGACAACGTCGAGCGGAGCTAAACCGGGAGGAATCCGTCTCGAGCTCAAAAGCTAGGGGCGACCGCCATTGTAATGCTCAGGCATCAAGAGATACCCGGCCAAATCTAAGCATCAATCAAGCTAGCAACCCGACCACCGGCAAACTGAAAGCTGATCAGAATGTCCTCCCAGGCGATTTCAACACTTCTCAAGAGCGCGTGCCACAAGTACAACGAGTGCGCACTCCTCCATTCGAGCAGCAGTCGGCTGGTGCTCTGCCTGCCGCTGGTCAACCCACGACAGACGATTTCTTTGATGAGGGGCTCGATGCCTTGTTCAATCAGTGGGAAGCTGGCATGCTTGGATAGCCATGATCTAGCACTTGACTCGGGGCACGATGGGTCGGTCACCACGAACACCCATAGAAAGAAGAACATGTTCACGAGTAGATCACTCATTTTATCCGTTGTAAAGTTCCTACGGGAACATTTTTCTTTAATGACTATAGTTAATTCTATATTAAAACCAACGCTATCGACGAACATCGTCACGCTCAGTTGTGATGATCCCTTGTTAGATTAAGTCTGAAACCAGAGACGGTCTTTAAAATTTTGAGTGGCCACGAACTCATTCCTCACCAAGCGCCCGGGATGCTGAAATGAAGAGTAACAGCATGCACAGGGAAAATGCCACTTTCGTTTGAACGATGAAAAGGGGTTGAGAGAAGATCATAGCGTTAATGGAGCTAAATGAATTAAACGGAGTCATTAATTGCGGGTCCACCGCTGCTCCCCACGTTCTCGGGCCTAGCAAATCATAAAAGGCGCCGAAAGATTGTAGACCCACCACTTTGAAGACCGAACTATGGGACGAGTGCAATACTCGATGAAACCGAATCAATGCAAAAGAGTTTGTGATCCTATCACGAGGAAAAAGAAAGGGGAATACAGACGATGAGTAATTACAGGGTCTCGGGAGGAGCGCTTGCTTGCTGGCCTTCATATGCAGCCTGAAGGATGGTTCTAGGACACGCACAATCACTTGAGAAAATTTCTAGAGTGAGCAAACACGTAAGAGCGAATAGAGAAAGCTGAGTGAACTAGATCAGCCCGAGATACTCCGATCCATCATGTTTAAAAGCTATTCCCATCTGCTAGAAACGCCCGACCTGGACATTTCTGAGCACGAACTGCTGGGAGACTTTGAAGATCCTGGAGCTGAATACTGCCCGAAAGCCATGGAGACTGACTCCTCTAGCGATGAAATTCTAGGTTTCAGCTACGAAGAAGGAGTATACAATGATGACCGGAGTCGGAAAAGGAAGCAACTACAACGCCACACTACAGGCCAAATCCGAGAGCTCGAAGCTTTCTTCAATAAATGCCCCACTCCAAGCAAACAACAGAAAATGGAGCTGAGCCGAAAGATAGGATTGCAGCTTTCGAAGGTCAAGTTTTGGTTCGCCAACAAACGAACCCGGGTGAAACAGCAATACGCAGACCAGGAGTTACTGGTCCTGAAGGAGGAGAATGAGAAGCTTCAAGCTGAAAGCGCGAGATATAAGGAAGCTCTGACCAAGGCCACCTGCCTTAATTGTGGTAATCCTGTTGTCCTCGGCGAGGTGTTCCTCGATGAACCATCCCTGTTGACGAATAACGCTCAGCTGTTACCATATTCTCCACAGCATTTTCCGACACAGCCAGATACCGCCGGAGATCTGCATGAGCAAGTCAACACCATAGGATCAACACCAACATCCTCTGAGAAATGGGATATGGATCATCACAGGGGGAGTTCTCTCAATGACGAACTCGCTGTCGCAGCCAGCCAATCCAAAGTCGGTGAGTCCCTCCCTGGACAACTTTTGAAACGACTAGATCCCGTAGAGAATAGCTACCGAAGTATTGACGATATTTTGGGTGATAAGAGAACAAGGTTTTACTGGACCTATGAACTTCACACCAAATTTGTTGACGCAATTCGAGAGCTGGGAGTTGATTCGGCTAGCCCACTACGCTTACTCGAGATTATGAATGTGCCGGGGCTATCTAGAATTAACGTTGAGTCTCACCTCAAGTACTATAGGAGATTGCTAAGGGATGGAAGGATAGCGTTAAACCATCATAAAGCCAGTTGGAGCTCAAGTGCTGGGCAGAGTTACAACCATGATGATTGGAGAGCCAAGAGCACCCAACCGTGTTTCAGCAATGACGGGACCGGCAGCCGTGTCAGCGACTCCTCTAACCCAAATCAGAATGCTCCGCCGAGCTATCACAATACTCCTCAAGAGTATATGCCACAGTTCCAGCACATAGAGATTCCTCAGTTTGAGCGCGAATCAGTCATTAATGCTGTCCCTGAAGCGGATCTGGCATTGGTAGAGAGTGCACATATGAACCTGCCGGTCATTGGAGGAAGTTCCAATTCGAGGGGTCATATTGCTCACGGCAAGAGCAAAGAGAGGAATCATTCGCCTGCAGTCGACGACACCCAATCTGGGCACCAAGGGCTAGAAAGAACAGGTGATTTCCTTGATGAGGAGCTGGACACTTGGATCAATACTCTTCAGGAATGTATGTCTCAACCCCAACAAGGCAATGATGAAGGTTCCAGCTCAAAGACTCCAATCCCTCACAACGAAGGCAATGAAAGAAATCTGCCCCCAACAATCGTTGATACCCAACTTGAACATCAATGGCTCGAAGACCCGAGCAATTTCCTTGGCGATGAGTTCAATCTTTGGCTCGATCAATTTGGAGCCGGAGGACCACCGCAGTGGTGACACAAGGCCGGTGATCAAACGTCTGATGCAAGGCATGGCTACTCGATGAAAAATGCTTAGAGGAAAGGGGTTGAATACTCCTATTGAATATGTTGTTGATCGTACTGTAAGGTTCCCACAGGAACATCTTTCATTAATATCTAGAACTAATTGCGCGTGAGTGTCAACATCACCCTTTGAGCATCTTCAAGCCGAGGGCCGTGGATTAATCACTTAATCCGTGGAGCAAGTTCCATGAACAATGACTATCACCCGCGGAGCATAATGGGATCTACCCCTTCAATACGAAATACGTTTGGCCGCGAAGCCACCTATTTGGTAAAACGATGTATCGTTCCTAGACGATCTTCAACCGAATACCAAAGTAATGTCTCATTTCTTTCCCTTCTCGGGTGATAAACGTGGGTAAATCACTCAAGGAGCCATCTGTTCAAATAACAAAACAGACGTTGCCCAACCGGGGGCAGCTGAACCATTGATATTGCAAATATTCCAAGCATGGATAAGCGGATTTGATAGACGTGGTTCATATCAATACGCGACATCAGAATGGGATGAGAACCAAGAGTAAAGTTGTATCGTCCCAATTTGTCTTCAATTTGGGAATATGAATTAACACTTGTTATTTATCCTTGATAGGGACTCGCCATCAAGGAGGACAAATTTTCACAACCTGTGTGCATTTGCAGGGGCACACGACCAAGGGTAAGATGTATCGTTCTAATTTTTTGAAAAATTCGTGAACGTACAATAACATGTTTCTCCCGCATTTTCAGGGATTTCCAGCCGCGGGAGACGGGTAAGTATCCCTTTCCCTAATCCACTAAAGATGTTGAATAAAAAAAAATAGAGAAGAAAAGAAAAGCCTTCAGAATCTAATGTCTAGAAAAGACATAGAATTCAAACTTCATTGGCATTCATGTTTTGAAACAGGAGGTTGTCTGAACATGAATAAAACATGCACGATACATCACAAAATCCCCTCGATGGATAAATTTTGGGAAAGAAAGAAATGAATTTTTCCAAATATGATTATTTGTCAAATCATTCAAAAGGAAGTTTACTCAAAAGAGAGGCGAGCCCAGTCCAAACACATCCTACATACACTTGAGAGATGAGGGAAGTGAATCGGATAGCAAAATCTGTACCTACGGAGGTAGGGACCATTCGCAGCGATTACATAGATTGGGACGACGGAGGCGTTCGTTTCATATTCCCAAATACTACAGGTGACCATTGATAACCCCTTTGAACGGAGGTTTTCATTATCAGCCCTGTCGAGAACCACCCCACATCGGGGCAGAATAGAAGTAAGTCCGACAGCATCAGGAGAAATGGTTAGAAATTTTGTTGCTCGGACTAACATTAATCTTCGTGTGTTGTTTATATGGTAATCCAAGTGCCATAGGATGACGAGAAGCATTCATTTCTCTATCCCACATACGTTTATCCTTTGCACAGCCAAGTCGAGCCTGCAAATTCGTTTCATGAACCCGTTGGTGATCATTGCACATTTCAAGATGGATGCAGCATCACTTTAGAAACGGAAGAGCTCAAGACTAAGGGATTACAAAGAAATTCCTGGATTTATGGTAAAAGCATGTTTAGACTTTCGATCATATGTCTAAAGTGATCTCCTGAAGATGAGAAAAATGGGATTTCAAAAGAAAAAAAAAAGATGAAAATGAGAAAAAAATCTCGGCATCAAGAAAAAGCAAAGTGCCTGGTAAAAGCAAGGCTGATGCCCGTCCAAGCTGTTTGATTGACCCACAATAAAGTCTAGATGGGAAAAGAGGAAATCCCCGAAGGAGCCAAATTCCAAAAAGGCTGCTCGCCAAATAGTGTCAAGCGCGGAATAAAGGCGTAAAAGAGAAAAGACAGGTAGCAAATCTGCAATGATCACCAATGTCAAACTCTCCAAGAATTTTGGGCCAAAAACAAGCCTTTTTCGGTCCCCAATCCTACCAACATCATAACCCTGAAACAGTCTTCTCTGACTAAGACACTTGGGTTAACATATAGCTTAACTCGAAGAAGTACGAGCAAGACTATTTCTTTCTCATTTTGCAGGGTTCTTGACTTGTAAACCCGGAGCAGATGGCGAAAGCTTTCGTTCAATGGCCTCGACTCCAAAGCGGGTCCCCCTTGAAAACCAATATCCAAGCCCAACATTACGGTCCCGTGGAAGACCTTCCGACCGATCAAAATGTATGCGCTGCGAATGAGCCTAAAACCTAGGCACAGGTTAGTAGGGAATGGAGTGCGTCCCCTATAAAAAAACCACTATCGCAAAACAGGTGAGAAGACCTCCTTGTCGAGAAATATTCCAATTGATGTTTTGAACAAACTCTGTTTGGAATTTTCAAGCTGTTGATCCAGATTTTCTATGCAAGGGATTTGTGATCACATTTGCATGCTGCAAGAATGTTTTGGATAGCCTCCAGCATCAAAATGCACATCTCATGACTAAAGCTTAAGTCATAAAATTTTGTCAATTGGACAATTGCTGTCTTCTCAAAGATTACCAATATTTTCTTGGGGAAGAGAAACCCTTTAAAAAAAAAAAAAAATCCTTTTCAAAATCAGACAGTCTCATTAGACGTGGAGAACCCTCGTCATGAGACCCCTTTTCAAAGCAAACTGGAGGTAGATACCGCCTGAAGGGTCAATCAAAGGTAGATACCGCCTGAAGGGTCAGCTCATGGTAGAAACCGCCTGAAGGGTCAAACTTAAGGTAGATACCGCCTGAAGGGTCAATCAAAGGTAGAAACCGCCTGAAGGGTCAGCTCAAGGTAGATACCGCCTGAAGGGTCAAATCAAGGTAGAAACCGCCTGAAGGGTCATCGCAAGGTAGAAACCGCCTGAAGGGTCAGTCATTGGTAAGTACCGCCATAAGCATCGACACAAAGGTTCGATCCACCATACGGATCAAATCCTTGGCAAATCCCAGGGCGTGGGATGCGCCTTCCTTAGATTCCTAGCCGTTAGGAATCCCCATAATGGTATGACCTACCATACAGGTCAGAACTTCATCTCCCTAGGATATTCTGAATGACGAATCCTAGGTATCCTCTTGAAAGTCGTCTTAACCGGCAGCATCCGACAGGTGAGCTTCAGGTAAGCCTCTCTCACTTCGGCCCATGTTCAAATTGTTAGAGCGAACATGAGATTAATTGGAGCTTTTATCAGAGCCTTAAGGATCCGATGTCATAGCATTTCTTCTCTCATTTTCCCAATTGAGTCGGTTAGGAATCAGGTGCCATGTTATCTTTGAGAGAAACCTCTACGAGATTCCTCTCAAAGAGGGGCAGCTGTTGACACCTGATTTTTGACCATCTATCATTGTGATTTTTATTCTTTAAAATTAATTAAAAAATAAAAAAAATAAAAAATATAAAAATATAAAAATATAAAAAAAAGTCATAAAATCACAAAAAGATTTTATGGTATTTTCAAATATTTTTTGGATTTATTTAATTATTAAAAATACCCAAAAAAATATTATTATTATTAAAAATACCCAAAAAAAAAAATATTAACTGATTTGGTTTTGATTTCTTATTCAAGTGTGTTACTTTAAACCTTGAAAATTCGGCTCGGGTCAATATGTTCCTTTGCAAATATAAACCCGAATCGAGCAAAAAATGCTAATCGAGTCTTTTAATTTGTAGATTTTATGGTCTTGACATCGACCACCATCGGCAATATATATATGAATGCCCATTGCTTCTCTTCTTGGAAAAAGGGAGCTAGAAAAGATTTAAAAAAAATGAAAAGAAGAGGGAGTGGAAGACAGATTATCTAGGGATGATAATAAAAAGAAGAGACAAGAGGACGTGCAAGGGGATCCAAAGAAAAAAAAAGAAGAAGAGAACAACAGGGGTCTGATATATTTTTAGAGTTGAACACACCCAGAGAGAGGGGTGGGCGCGGACCAAAAGGGAGCTGGCGGCGAAGTGAGCTTCGGCCGTCATCGTCGCACAGTCCCGTAACAGCGACGTCGACGTGGTAGCAATGGAGCTCGGATTCGTGCAAAGGGAGCCACCATGATGGTTCGTGATGGCCGTCGGTTGAGTTTCGGACGAGAGCGAGGAGAGGGAATCACACAGGTTGCATTAGCTCCTTCAATTATCATCGACTCTGTTTGAAGAGGTTAGCTTTTTTTCTTTCCCTCTCCTGAGTTCAGTCGTGTCAATTCGGTCACGACATTCACCGGTACGAGAGCTTCGGTTCCTCGGTTCGGCGAGTTTCGAAGCAGGTTCATATGATATTCTTGTCGATATAGTTCCTTTTGTTGAGTTGTTGACATGCTTTGATGGAGTATCCCTCTCTGGCCGTCCAGTTCTCTCCTCCTCCTTCTCCTTACCTCGTCATTTGTCCTTCCCGCTCGTTTTATTCGTTCGTTTGTCGCTCTTGTTGGTTTCGAACCGCGGATGCTCTTTCGAGTGAGCAACCTTTCGGAGAAGTTCGGTCGGACGAGATGGAGTGGCAGTGGTAATCTCAAGCTTCAGCCGAGCTTGTTGTTGATGGTCGTTGGTCCTTGGGGTGGCCACAGGGAGACACTGGAAGTCTTGGCGTGGTTGGTGTCTCGACGCTGAGGTCTTGTTACTTTAAGCAGACCGGAGTTCGCGGTGGCGATCTGGTGGAGCGCGACCAGGCGACGGGGCGTCACCAGTCCCGTCAGACGGGGACGGGCGCGGCTCACGAGCATCCCGAACTCCATGGTTTGCCGCAGGCTCGACGTGTCTGACAAGTGAGTCCAGACGAGTAGGTCCTAGCACCAGTCGTTGGCGCCGGGAGCGGTGGCAGTCGACGAAGCCGGAAGGCGACGGCCACAAACGAGGGCGTGGCGACTTCCCAGCGTCGTCGTTCGGGGAGATGAGCCGACTCGGCATCGGTGACGGGGAGGTCCACGGGAGTATGACCTCACGGTGATCAGGCGGCGGGTTACAAAGGCCGACGGCGACGCAAGCTGACAGGCTCGAGCTCGTCTCTGGCTCCATGCATGGACGTCGCGAGGAAGAAGGTGAACAGGAGCCGTGGGTCGTGTGGGCTACGAATTGGGCTGGCTGAGAGTAAAGAAAGATTGGGCTGGCTGAGAGTAAAGAAAGGTTGGGCCGGCGTAGAGAAAAGAAGTTTGGGCCGAAAGATTTGAGTTGAAGGCTGAGCAGTTGGATTGAGGGCTGGTCTTTGGGCTTTTGGGCCTGGTCTTGCGCGGGGCAACCAGGCCCATTTCTGGTGACATATTCTGGGTGGATTCGGACCCGGGTCTATCCGACCCGGATCCAGTCCTCTCCTTTAGATAATAATTAATTATTATTAAATTATTAATAATAAATCAAATAAAAAAAATCAATAAAAAATAGAAAATCAATAAAAAAAAGACAAAAACATCGGAAAAATTCAGAAAAATTCTAAGAAAATCCCAAAAATGGGAAATGGCCACAATCAACTGGCCATGGAGTATTTTGGGTAATTCGATAACCAAGTCTCCTAAAAATTGACGATTTTGCCCTTCGGACCAATCGTCTCCAGTCTTCCCGTTTTACCCTAGTCTGAAATCACACCTTCTCTAAGCCCTTATGGCTATACTAGGAAGCCGTTGATTTGAATTGGCGTGCATTGATGTGATTTATTTGCGTATTTGATTGCTCTTTCACTTAAATTAATTGTGATTGATAGGAATAGTCTTCCAATTTGCATGAAACCCCGAGTCAAACCCATCTCACCTAAAATCGCCCCTGCATGAACTCTTAGCTAGGAAAATCACTCGCGTTAGGTACCGAAAGGGCGTTGGTAATGACACCAGCGTAACCAAGTCCCCGAACCCAAAATCTCTGGTTCCGCAGAATTGATCGATCTCTCCCAATCGGTCAGTAAGGTTTCCGGTCTACCCTCCAAGAAAGACCGGGTGGCGACTCCAAATGCATGCACAAGTTGCACATGCCACCACGACCACACTGAAGGTCAAAAGCGATCGACTCTTATCGTCGAATCCCCAAAAAAATACTCCCGCCGCGATTTGGTATGGGCCTGGGGAGGGCCCGCGCCGATCCAAAGCTCGCGATCCGCACTCTTGTGCGGGGGAAGGCCCGCGATCGGTAATCCATTAGCCGTGTCCGCCTTTCGGACGGGTCGCGACAGCATGGAATCTCCGTAAACTTGCAGCTTAGGTATTCCCATGGAAATGACGAATCGTAAGCCTAAAATGCATGCCTCGTATTCCGAGATATTATTGGTGCAAGGGAAGGTCATCTTCACCGCAACAGGATAATGTTGATCATCATGGGTTATCAGCACTGCCCCGGTGCCTGCCCCTGATAGATTAACGGCACCATCGAAATACATGACCCACTTATCCTCTGCCAGGTTCAAAACTTGATCTTCTGCCTTTATTTCTTTAGACGGCTTGCCAGTCGAAGGGTTTTCTGCTAACATGTCAGCTATAGCTCTTCCTTTTACTAATTTTTGCGGAGAACTCCTGATGTCTAATTTAGAAAACATTACTTGCCATTTTGCTAACTTCCCAATCAGCGTGGGCTTCTCCAGAAGGTACTTAACTGGATCATTTTCTGTTACCAGTTGAATTTGATGATGTAGAGTATGCTATCTCAATCTGCAAAGCACACATACCGTCGCTACATAAGCCTTCTCAACTGATATATATTTTGCTTCAGATGGCGTGAACTTCTTACTCAAGTAGTAGATGGCTCTCTCCTTACCATCTTTTGGGCTCGTTTGGGCAAGTAAGGCTCCTAAAGATTCCTGCCGTATAGTCAGATATAAGTTCAGGGGATGGCCTGGGATGGGCGGCACAAGTACTGGTGGCGTGACTAGATAGTTCTTGATCATTTGGAACGCCTTACTGCATTCTGCGTCCCATGTCACTTTCGCACCTTTCTTGAGTAATTTGAAGATTGGTTTAGCCACATCAGACAGTTGATTGATAAATCTAGCAATATAGTTTAGTCTCCCCAGAAGGCTTCTTACTTCTTTTATTGTGGAAGGAGTCGCTAGATCATGGATGGCTTGAATCTTTGAAGGGTCGACCTCAATGCCCCTGCTGCTAACCATGAATCCGAGAAGTTTTCTAGATTTTGCCCCGAACACACATTTGTTAGGGTTCAACCTTAGCTTATATTTGTGCAATCGTTCAAATAATCTTCTTAACACCTGTATGTGATCCTGCCCCATCTTGGACTTGGCAATCATGTCATCGACATACACCTCAATTTCCTTATGGATCATATCATGGAATAGTGTGACCATAGCCTTCTGGTAGGTGGCCCCTGCGTTCTTTAATCCAAAGGGCATAACCTTATAGCAAAAGTTTCCCAGGGCGTGGTAAAAGGAGTCTTTGGCTTGTCCTCCTGTTTCATGAGGATTTGGTTATATCTGGAAAATCCATCCATGAATGAGAACAGTTCATACCCCCGCAGTATTATCCACCAATGTCGGAGTGATATCCTATTCTGATAACCACCTGGAATCTTTTCTAAAATAGGCGTTCAAAGGACTATTGAATATCTGTGATCTGCCTTTCCAAGCTGGGGAACCAATGAATGAACCCTTTGAGTTGCTCTGGCTTCCACGGCGTCTCAGGCTCTTGCCTCGGCCTCGGCCTGTTGCCTTTGGGACAGACTCGCCCTTGTAATCCTTCTGATACCCCAAGCCCATCCTATGTTGGTTAGCTTTTAACTGCATGGGGTATTTATTCCTTGACCGTGTTTACCTAGACCTTCTCCAGGGTTAAACCCATATGCTAGTAGCATCTTAGCTGGTAAAAGATTGGCTTCAAAAATGTAGGGAGCCCTCAATGTTATCCCTACCGGAGTGTGAACTGTCGCTACCAATTCCAGGGAATGAAAGCTCGCTTCTGTCTTAACTTCAGGTTCAACGTAGGGAACGGCACTGTTCTGGTATGTCTGGAGGTCGACTTCTCCGTGTACAGTAATCACCTTCCCATCCACTACAAAGCGTACTTTTTGGTGTAAGCTTGAAGGGACGGCTCCCGTTATATGGATCCAAGGTCTTCCCAGCAGGAACCCAAATGCACTGGGCAAATCCATTACTTGGAAGTTTATAAAGAATTTTGTTGGGCCGATGAATACGTCAAGCTCAATCTCACCTACCACAGTCTTCTTTATCTCATTGAAAGCCCTCACTGCCATTTTGGAGGCTTTAATCATTTCTGCTTTGATGCCTAAACTCCTCAAGGTAGCTAATGGGCATATGTTGAAGGCGAATCCATTGTCGATTAATACGTGCGCCACTCTCTTCCCGTTACATTGGGCAGAGATGTACAAGGCCTTATTGTGCCATCTTCCTTCCATGGGGAAGTCTTCATTAAAGAAGCTCAATTGATCTTTTAGGAGGATTGCCCCTACAAAATCTCCTAATTGCACATCATTAATTATTTCGGGGACATGTACCTCATTTAGTATCTTCAACAGCGCATTCTTGTGCTTTTCTGAATTAATGAATAAAACTAGCAAGGATATTTGAGTTGGCATCTTCCTCAGCTGTTCTATCACTTCATACTCACTGGTTGTGATAATGGCCATGAGTTTTTCTGCATCCTCCTTGGAGACCTTTTTCTTTTCGGACTCACTTTCCCTAGGGGCGTAGAATCGTCCAGGCCTCATTACAGTATCTATCTCCTTCGTCCCATAGTCCCAGTGGACCGCTTTGGGGTCGTATACCTTTATTGGAGGGATCTGTATGGTTATTGTCTTTGGGCTAGGTTTCTCTGGTTCAGTTGTATCGTTCGCCTCCTCTTTCGGCAATTGAATCACAACAGGTTTGACCATGTAATCTTCCACCTCATTTAAACTATCCAGTTCTTCCAATCTGATTACCACAGCCGTGGCGGATTCAATCATTGATACGATGTTGTCAAAGTTTTTTGTAAAAAAAATTTCCCCGTCTTTCGGGGTTTCTGGCGGAGTGGGATCATTTATACCTCCCCATCCGTCTGGTACGATATCATCTATCATCTGATAGAAACTAGGAGGAGTAGAATATTTCACCTTAAAATTATACCCCCTAGAATCCTGACCCAGGTTGTCTATGATATCTCCTATTTCAAGTGCTTTCGCCATGAATCTGCGATCAGCTAGACTTCACCTCTCGGCTTCCAGCTCGTCCTTATCAAGTTTCTTTTGACTCAGTGACCGGCCCGAGATTGTCTACCAAACTCTCGTGCGAGATATCCCAGGTGTTTCCCTGCTCAGTTTTAATCACGAAGTGGCTTCCTTCCAAAGATAAAGAGGCCTCAACTCCCTCGAGCTCTTCATCATTAGTATCAGATATTATCCCCAAGTTCATCATCTTGGTGATACATAGCTTCTTTACGTCAACAGGGACCTCCCCTCCTTTTGGGTAGGACGAAGCGGTGACCAGAAGGTCAGTCAGTTTAGACACGTACACCCTCAATCTGAGGTGGCCTTCCTCCTCTTCAGTGAATATCGCCCTAATTGCTTGATGATCGGGGAGATGGTTTTGTTGTACATTTGGAGCCATGCTGTCAAACTTTAGGATTTGACTGTCAATCAGGGCTTGTACCTTCAGCTTAAGGATATAGCACTTATCAACATTGTGCACTCTTTCGCCCATATGGTAGACACAGGTCTGGCTCTCATCAAAGCCAGGATATTTAACAGGATTTGCCCTGGGTGGTTCCTTTGCCACCAAGTGTTGCTCCAGCAGTATCGGGAGTAGTTTGGACAAAGGCCTCGGGAGCTGTGAGAACTGCTTTGGGGGTTGCCTTCTTCTAGGTTCTTGCCCCTTTTGCGTCGACCATGACGATCCTCCTTTGGTCTGATTAGAACCGTTAAATCCCTTGGATTTTTGGGGATCCGGTATGAATACTATGTCGAGTCCGGCCTCTTTCTCCTTCTTCAAGGGATACTGCTTCTTGGCGAAAATTTCACGAGGCCTCCTTTCTCTTAGAGCCCACTCCAGCCTTTCAGCCACCTTTATTAGGTGTGCGAAGGTTTGACATCCGGAGGTATTCAATCGATCGAAATATTCGTAGGGGAGCGCTTTCAAGAACAAATCGATCAGCTCATCTTCCGAGATTGATGACTTTACTTGTGTCGCTAAAGCTCTCCATCTATGGGCGTATGTTCTGATCAATTCACCCCTTGCCTTCAAGATTCGCAGCAAATCTTCCCTCGTCGGGGCTGGAGCTGTATTGAACTTGTATTGTCTGAGGAAATCCTCTGCAAGATCTTCCCACCCATCATAATCATCGAGGTCCAATTCAATGAACCATGCCAGAGCGGCACCAGCAAGACTTTCTTGGAATGTATTCATCAGCAGCGGAATATAATCCGAATAGTGCGCCATTTTACGCAGGTAATACTTGAGGTGAGCACGAGGACAGCCTGTCCCGTTATATTTCCTTACGAAGTCCAGCTCCTTGTAGTTGGGAGGGGTCTCCACCTTGGCGAAGGGAGATATTTTGTCGAAGCGGGCTAACTCATAGCCCTAATTGCTTAAACATTATTCAATCTTGGCTAATCTTTTAGCCTCCACTTCAGTCTTCACAGTCTGCTTCTCTTTCTCCTCCTTCTCGAGGTTGATAACAACAGGGGAGGCTTTTTGTCGCAACTGGATGTTCGGGTCATGGATATCCTCTTTCGTACGTCGAGTATCTCCAGCCGTCCCCTTATCAGCTGCATCAGGTGTAGAAGAAAGACATGAGTCGCTCTGGTTAGGAGCCATTGTCTGCTTAGCTTGGGTGGCTTCTAGCATTGCCTTAATATCGACCATCATAGCCGCCAGAGCGGTCATCTGAGATTCCAACATGCCTACACGCAGGGTCAACTCTTGTTGCTCCATTCTCGTCTTAAGGCGAGTGCGGAAACGATGTGTTGGTAATTCCGTGATGAGAGTGTACCCATTTTCAGAAGGAATTCCAGTGAGTATTTCTTTGGTTTTGACAAAAGGAAGTGCTTAATTCCTTTAGTTGCATGCTTTTTGTCAATAAATGAGAAAATGGCTACCTCGTGAGCCTTAGCCTCATGTAAGTAGTTCTTTTAATCATTCTCCCAAAAGAATCCATGAAATTAAAAGAAGCGTAATTTCTGATGATAGTTTTTATGCATTCGCAAAACATGTTCACATTTATGCCCATGTGTCCAAAACAGTATTTAGTACAAGTGAGTATGTATGAAAAAGCATCATAATATTTGCTTATTTTACACTTGACAGAATAGTCTCATTCAAGTCTAGGACGTTTGAGGTCTAAGGTGTCCTCATCGTCCCAATATGGATTCCCTTCTTCAGATTGAGACCCTTCCTCTTCTGAATACGACAACGGTCCCATGTCTTCAGGTACGTATGGTTCTATCCCAAGTACGTATGGTACGATGTATTCAGGTACATAGGGCTCGACGAGGCTACATCTCGTTGCCTCAAAATGCTGGATATATCCTGGGGTGGCCCTGTGGACGTTCTCTTCACGAGTCATGGTTTTCGGCCAGCTTATATTTTCGGCCTGAGAATTCTTCAAAGAGTGTACAATGAACGCCACCTTGGCTTCGAACTGTTTCCTCTTTTCTCCCACGAGGGTCTCGCTTGGTACGTCGAAGGCAAAGATTCCTGGTCGAGGTGGGGAAGGAATCTCCTGTAGTGCCCCAAACTGTCGGATAACCCTCTTCGGATAATATGCGGTAGCGCCTGTGAATCCTAACAAAGGGACTGGGTCTTTGTCATTGCAGGCTAGTCTGACCTTGCCCAAGGTTGGCAATCTTAGCCGCCATCAGAGTTGTTCGGGTTTTAGAGTTCTAAGGAATTCTTTCCATTTTTTAAAGTTGAACTTAGGAATACGTGTATGGGTTCTGACAAAGGTTTTAAGAGGATGAGCATCGGGGCTGATCTCGATAAAACCCATGTGGATATGGAATTGCCTGACATGAGATGTGAACCACAGGTACAGAAGATCACTAGAGGCTCTAAAGATTCCTTTCTTATTTTTCTTGAAACGATTTAGGGAAAGAAAGGTCTCAGCAAGGATGATGTTTGAGTAATCCCATCCACAACAGACTTGTCTGACTACAACGGCCATAATAGGATCAAAGGTGACAGACGAAATCGGGAATAGCACGAAGTTAAAGAGGGCCAATACAAAGGCTCTACCTGATTTAGTCCCTTTAGCGGCACGGAGGTTGGGGAATCGATCTAGGAGGAAGGATAGTGAAATTCGCCCAGAATTACTTTTGGCATCTGCCTTGACTTCGTTAAGGTTTGTGTCAAGGAATTCAGCTAACTGACTCAAGGGTTCAAATCCTATGGGAGGTTGGACTAACGAGTGAGTAAATTCAACTCCGATGACGGCGCTGTACTCTTCGATGGTGGGGGTAACCTCCAGCCCTTCCATGCAGAAAGTAGCGGTGTTGGGATCCTAGTAGAGTGCTACGGCTTGAATGAAAGCAGGTAAACACTCAATCTTCAGCAGATCCAATAGATATCCCAATCGTGATTTGGCATACTTCTGGCTGGCTTCATCCATGCTATCCCACCACGATTGGAGTTCGGCCCGGGGGACTTTGAACACTTGAATATCATTTTTTCCCATCAAGTCTAAAATATGCCAATGATTTTGAAAAGTCAATCGTCAAAAATTACTTTAAACGTGCGACTATGCAAATGTCATGAAGTATGCATGAGCTGACTTAACTACATAGTTTAATTGAAGAAATGGAAATTAGGACCTTTTTCAGGTTTTGAAGGCCTGACTTAAAGCTTAATTTGAATTTCAGGGAAGTGAATTATGCAATTCAGTCAGGTTCACTTCCGTGACTAAGTGAAACAACAATGTCACATTCCATTGGTCAATACATCAAATGAAAGAAGAGCAAAATACATCTCTTATTACAATCAGGACGCTTAATGAAAGAAAAGGCGAAGGGAGACTCCTTAAATAAGAAAGCCATAAAAGGCCGATAGAATGTGAGAATCTACGTCACCCTTTTCCTAGAGGTCTACCCCTCTTCACATTAACAGTCAGTCGGGAATCCTCCTCCAGTCGAGTGTGAGGGGTTGTCTTCAGTGGATTGATCAAGGTCTCTTAGCTCCTCTGGCTATTCTCTGGTCCATGGTACAATAACTTCAGGAGTCTTCTCGCGTCTCACCTTCTTGAGTGTGATACGCTTCGGCTTTGTCTTGATTGCGGGGCGTCTTCTCTTTCCCCAAAAAGTGATCCTGGGTATGTCTTCTTTAGCATGTCATTCGGCTTTCCGACGAGCGTATGCCTCCCTAGCCAGGCGGTTGCGACGTTGCCTATGCATTTCTAAGTAACTCTCGAGCATCTCGTCTCTTTGTCGCTTGAACCTGAGGTTATCGATGTAGTAGCGGGTTTGACAATCTTCCCAATATCCTAGCTTACGTCCAGTCAGCTCCCGACCATGCACCAATCTAGTGAAGTGCAGCCTTGTGTTCGGTCCAGGGCGAGTAACTTTCCTTAGGTACTCGAAGGTTACCAATTCTGTTGAACTTTTAGGAAACAACGACATCCTACCCCTTATCATCGTTATTTTAATTAGTCACTTGAGTGATTTTCATGACGTATGCAAATGCATGCATATGTATGCAATGTACGAATCATACTATAGAACAGGGAGTAGTAAAATACATTGAAAATAAATGTCTTACCAACCAAACTTAGGGATGTGAAAATGTTCCCCTGTAACCATGGGTGGTTTTAGGTATACCAACCAACCATCCATAGACATGCGCATGAGACAAGTGGGTATACTCTAGAAATCGAAAATCAGGTGAGGAACCTACAGCTCAGGCTCCCACGATCCAAATGAGGCAGATTCCTCCCCAATAGTACCACTCAAGAGGGCTAGATATCGTCAATTGGATTGTGAGAGGAAATGAACACGAAAGTCTCAAGTGCCATCAAACACGAGATCCTTTCATATCCCTTCCCTATCTAAGGTAACCTAGAGGTGGTTTGCAGTCGGGGTTTGACCGCCAGTGTATGCGATGTGTCGTGATCGTCACAATGCGAGTCATGCATAACTGTTTGTATCAAAACACCGCTTCAGTATGTGCGTAAGATAAACATACATTCCCAACTCCAACCTGTAGGAAAAATGTCAACAATCACTCCACCCCTTATTTCTCCGATCTGCAAAAACATCTAACATAATGGTTAGCATACGTATCTCACCTTCGAGAGCATTTGCAGAAAACAAGGTCAGATAAACCAAACAAAATTTTTTTAATCGGCTCAAGTCCTCTGGTCTGCGAAACCAGAGATTCTGGTTTAGAGATCGATTCCCCAGCGGAGTCGCCAGTTTGCCGCGACCCTCTCGCGGAGGAGGGCTAATGGGCCTCCCGATCGGACGCGGGCCTCTCCCAAGGTCCATTACCCAAATCGCAACGGCTGAATATACGTGGTCGACTTTCGGTGTGGTCTAGTGACATGTGATACATGTATATGCCAAGGAGTCGCCACCAATCGTTTCGTGGAGGGTACGATCGGAAATCCTATCGAATAGTTGGGAGCCGCCTATTCGATTCTACGGAAACTAGAGAAATGGGCTCGGGGACTTAGTTACGCCAACTGTCAGAGTTGACGCCCTTTCGGTACCTAAGTTGAATGGTTTATCTGATCCTAGGATTTCATGCGGATAAGTGGGATACGGATCCTAAATCTAGGAATTCATGCAGATGGGAATGACTACCCTATCACTCACAATCAGTAAAAATAAATGCGCGAATCAAGGATCCAGTATATGAGGATAAAACACATGAAAGAAGCATGGCATCCTTAATGAGGCCCTATTAGCCTAGAGAAATATCAATCAAGACTTAGGAGTGATTTTGACATGTTTTGCCCATGAGGGGCAAAACGTAATTTTGAACAATTCAGGGACAATTCGCCTCGGAAGGGCAAAACCATCATTTTAGATGAATTGTATGGTCAGAAATACATGGAAATAGGATTGGCAATCAATCCAATCCATTTCCTATTTTTCGGGAATTTTCAGGATTTTTTTTTGGAATTTTAAAGGGATTTTACCTTTGGAGGGGTAAAATTGTCATTTTGAAAAAGAATGAGAACTGAAAATCTCAAATATTAGGGTTGGTCGTCCACCTGACCCAAACCCTAACTTTGAGTAATTTTCAAGATTTGACTAAAATGAGGAAGGCGATTTATCCTTTGAGGGGTAAAATCGTCATTTCGGGGAAAATGATGAGATTCGAAAATTCCAGCAAAAGGATTCGCCACCTAACTGGCCCTATCCTAATCAGGGCATTTTCGACCTATCTCAAAATGCATGGCAAGGACGAATTAACTCTAGAGGGTATAATCGTCAATTCTTGGAAGAACGGATGAGAAACCCCAAAAATAGGGTTGACCAATTGTCTGTGGTCAATCCTCTATTTTTGGGGATTTCTGGAGTGTCTAAGATTTTCCACAATTTTTTCACATTTTGTTTGGAATTTTCTAGCATTTTTTTTGGATTTTATAGGATTTTTTTGATTTTTTTTATTATTTTATTTAAAAATGTCTCGGATCGGGTCGACCCGACCCATTTGGGTCGGAACCCGACCCGGACCCGGACCCACGAGACTAGCTCCCTAAAACGACGCCGCATTCGCCATTTTTTTATTTTCGGTTTATTCGGCTTTGATCTGACGATCCTTGATGGACCACGTGGCTAATCCACGATCTTCGGATTGACTTACCAAATCCTACGGTTCAGACTGATTGAAGACTTGACTTGGACCGTCTGATTCAATTACTTAAACCTACGGCCACGATTAGAACGTGAGACTCGATCTGGACCGTCCATTCTCATTAACCGAAAACGACGTCGCTTGACCTTTACCTAAACGGCACCGTTTCTGTTCTGATTGATTTTCCGATTAAAACTATTTTCGGATAATTCTAATTTCTAATCGAACGGCCACCATTTATTAGGCTCGATTAATTTCAACCGTTGAATCTCCCTATTCGAAGAACAACCTCTAACGGCCGAGCTGACTGTACTGACACGTGGACCAATGACCTACCGCCACCTAAGCGTTTTGACTCGTTGACTCGCCAGGTCAGCATCGTCTTCAACCTCTCGACCCCGGCGAAATGGACGGCTGAGGAACTCCGGCGCTGATCTAACGGTGAAACTTTGATGAAATCGCGCGAAACCAACGCCAATCGACTCGAAATCGCCTCTATTCTAACATGTCTAAGAATTGGAGCACGCAATTCGCAGAATCAAGAGCATCGAGCAGAGCGCCGAGTACAGCCATTGGAGTTCGACTGCTTGATTAACACAAAATCATTACAATTCCATCACAGGATAGCATCAATTGATGTTCATGAGACTTACCTCGAGTTCCGATTGAGCTTGCTCGGCCCAGATTTGGCTGGGCAAGAATTAACAGGGGTCGGTTATGGAGGTTGTTTTCGAAGACTCGATTCGAGATATTCATGCAAAGTCAATGCGAAACAGATATGCGACGATGGTCAGTGATGTTCAAGGAATGAAACGCACACACTAAATGCAAGAATCATTGCCAGAAATGAAGTTCGCCATTGAAGCTCGGTATAGAGTTCGAAGCTCTAACTCACCTGTTTTCGCGGTCGTAGCTTGCGCGGTCGACGTCGATTGCTTCCTGGGTGTCTAGGAAACCTCTCCGCTACACTCACCGGCTTTGGTTAGGCCTGGAAATGGCCTAACCCATGCCTCACAGTTCAAACTCGAGCCCTTGACAATGGCGCTCTCTCTTTTTCTTTCGATTCAGTTTCCTCTCTGCGAACTGAATTCAACCACCCCCGCTTCGCGAAGGTCTGTTGGTTTATATAGCATTTTCAGCTTTGGCGCTGAATCGGGAAGTTGGAATAGGTGACCTCTGCACGTGAAAACACGTGCGAAATGGTCACCGACGACTGACAATTGACGGGCATTAAGTGGTTATTCTGTTGGGGACCTCCGGTGGTCGTATTTGGCACGAATTTGACCTACATTTGGCAATCGTTGACTTTTGCAGGTCCCGCGTCTTGACCGGCCGATTACTATCTGCTCCGATGATCGTTGATCACCATTCCGGTCCCGATCGACGGGGAATGGTCTAAGTAATTAAATGCCCAACAATGCCTCTCCGATTATAGTCGATTGGTCCGTCAATTTTGTTGTTGAAATTCAACTTTGTATTGTTCATTCGCGCGCAAACCTGAGGAAGACGATGACACTGTTCTGGACCTGTTTGACCGGTCCGACCGGCGGTCAAACTGGTCTAAACCGGTCTCGACTTGTAATTTTCCAAATTAAACCCAAATTAATAGGAAATTTTTGCAATTGAACCTCAGAATCGAATCTAGGCTTGGATTTTATCTAAAAATGTGATTTTGCCCAAAAGTTCATATCAATTTCAACAAAAACCCCAAATTTTCATATAATTGCAAATTAGGGATTTGCGCAATTGAAGGCTCAAATGATCAAATTGGGCCAAATTACCTATGCCAATCGATTCAAAATGGTAAGACCCATTAGGTAGTATGTTTAATTTGTCTTGATAGCCCTTGAATTAAAAGTAATTTCAATTGTGCCCAATTTGAAGGGCTAAAATGCAATTTAGCATGTAATTTGTGTAATTGGGCAATTTATGCGAACAATCAGGTTCAATTGAAGTGGGGGACAATCGGATTGAATGTCAAGGTCCTTAAAAATGCCAAAATTGCAAATAACAAGACTCAATTGATATTTTTTCTCAAATTCAATCATATGTGTTACAAAGGAACACATAAAATTGAATCTGATTTTGGACTTTTTGTGAGGTCAAAAAGACAAGGGATTTAAAATAAAAATATTGGCTATTTTTCTATTTTTTTGTGACCTCAAATTCTATTTTTTTTTTAAATTTTCTAGTGTTTTTCCTATTTTCTAAAAATACTAAAAAATGTAAAAAATTATGAAAAATTATTGGGCGGAGTCGTGGCCAATAGCTGGACGGTCGGAGGGAGGAGGAAATAGCGGCGGCCAGAGGACAGGACGAAGAAGGGGGAAAGAAAAAAAATGAAAAAATTATTAAAAAGATTTTGATTTTTCATACCAAACAACGAAAAATATTTTACGATCTTTTATATAGTTTAGCCAAACACCTAAAAACATTGTCATTTTCTTAGAAAATAACTTTCTGGAAAATATTTTTCAAAAGTCTCATATTTTCCGCGAAACAAACGGAGCCTTAAATAACGTCCTATTGGTTTGATTGCCTACTAACAATCTTTCACATTTATCTAATTGCGGAATCGGTTAAATAACTATTTGAGTGACTATTATACTATCAGTCTCTTTTTTTCCACAAAAATAAATTATAATTTTCTAAAAATTATGGTAGGGTCCACTCTTTGAAGATTTTGTCACTCACAACCTAGTTATTCTCATAGTCACACAAAAACTATTATGCTAGCAAAGTTCAATTGCCTAGTAACAAATCTACCACCTTATTACAATGGAAAAGTATCTGAAAATCTTAAATCTATTGTATTGATGTTAATTTAGTCTTAAACTTTTTAATTGTGTCAATTTATCCCTAAATCTTTTGACCAAGAGTCAATTAATCTTTTCGGTTAGTTTTGGTCAGATATTACTAATGTGGATATTTTTTTAATAATTTTTGAATTTTTATTTCCTTTTTTCATTTTTTTTTAAATTTCCAGTGGCCAAGATAGCTATGGCTAATGAGGGATGGCCGCGCTTGAGCGAGGGTGGCTCTAGCCGCCACATGTGATTGTCGGACTCACCCAAGCGAGACCGCCCTTGCTCAAGCGAGGGTCAACCTCGTTGGGTATCACCATAGGCTGTCGACCTTGCCAAAGTACCAGCAGCCTTTTCATGTGTTATCTAGGCCAAGTCAGCGTCGCCAAGGCCAGAGCAAAGCCCAGCGAGGTTGCCCTTGCCTAGGCGACGCTCGACCTCGCCGACATTCACCCTCGCCCAGGCGAGGCCGATGGTCCCCTGTGGCAACAAGGGCTACCCTCGCTCAAGCGAGGCCAACCCTACTTGGCCATGCTATTAAAAAAAAGGAAATAAAAAAAATAAAAAAACTCAAAAATTATTTGTCCACGTGAGTTATATTTGGCCAAAATTAGTTGGAATGATTGACTTGGCTATATGTGAAAAGGTTTATGATCAAATTGACACAATTGAAAAACTTAGAATTAAATTGGCATTAATACTTGGCACTTCTCAGACACTTTTCCCATAATAATATACCAATTTAATTATGTAGGAAACTTGTTTGGTCCATCAACTTTGTCCACTCTTTCAGGACACAAAAGATAGTATCGCTTGTTATTTTACAATTATCCACCACTGTCGTTCAAGGTTGAGGTTGGCCTTCCCAACAGCCAACAGGGTTCATTCCAATCCCGTAATTTTTTATTTTTTTTTTGCCACCTCACAAATGACCGTCTGTCGTGAAATTGAAATTGGCACAGGCGGTCCCCCGCAACAGCACCGACGAACTAAACCCCAGCCTCATCGACTTGAGGTCGAACTGCAACAGGTTGTCCTCCATCTGGTGACCTCCGATCGCAATCCCCGCCCGCGCCTCGGCCCCGCTGTCCACGAGTGCCAGGCACCACACATCCGTCTCCTTCTTCTTGATCCTCACCATCGAATTCGCCCCCGACACCCTCCAGGACACGTCCTCGCTCTGCATCACCAGGTCGATCGCCGGCACGGCCGGGCCTGCGCGGGTGCTGGCCACATATTTGGCAGAGTAACACAAGCTGAACGGCTTCACCGGCCGTGTTGCGGTGAGGTTGAATGAGGCGGAGGCCTCCTGTGCGAACGTCTCGGAGACTGCCCTGTAGATGGAGGTCTGGAGTGAGGTGTAAGGCAGGACGGTGCTGATCAAGGTCCCTCCGTGACCGCTCTCCGGGTCGATCGCCAGCAGAGTGGCGTTCAGCGGTACGGTCTTCCCGTTGACCCTGACAGCTGCCACGCCGACGTAGTACTCGGCCGCCGGGTGCAGCGCATATGTGATCACGGTGTCTCCCAGTGGGTTCAGGAGGATCGGCGTATAAGTGAGGCCCCTGGAGAGGTCTATCCCGGGGATGAAGTTGTACGGCCCAGCCGTACCCACGAAGGTCACGCCAGCGGCTGATCGAGAACCAGACAGGCACAACGCAAAGCAACGCGCCAGGGACAGGGCCTCAGTGACCTGCACGGGAAGGGAGACATTGGAGAACCCGAGCGCGGCAAGGCCAGAGGCCCCCTTTGGGAATTCGGCGAGAAGGTCGGGCTTGGCGCAGGAGAAGAGAAAGTCGGGCATGACGTTCACCCGCCGCCCCAGGCTCGACCCGTCGGTGGAAGGGAGGCCGAGGGCGTCGAGGAGGGCGTTCTCAAGGCCGACCTTCCGGGTGAGGGGGTTCTCGGGGAAGTACTCGCAGGTGTCGTTGGAGCAGGTGGGGCCTGGTGGGCGGTCGTAGCAGTAGCCGCAGGCGAGAGAGTCGAGAGGGACGCAGACGGAGAAGTTGCAGGGGATGTGGCGGTAGGTGGCGGAGGAGTAGCCGCCGGAGTAGCAGTCGACCCAGGAGAAGCGGCCGCCGAGGTGGAGGAGGAGGTCGAGGCGTCGGGGAGGGGTCTTCAGGTAAACAGAGAGGGTGTATCGGAGGGTCGTGTGGTCCTTTCGGACCGGCGAGAGTAAGGGCAATGACCGCGACGGTGCCGGCGCAGTGGAGAGAGAGAGCGTTGGAGGAGGAGCGAGAGAGATGATGGGGATGAGAAGGAAGAGGGCGAGGGCGAGGACGTGGAGTGGCATTGTGTTCGTGGGTTGAGTTTCTGTCGGTGAGAGAAAAGGGATTTGTACGTATGAGGTCCATTAAAAGAGCATGCCAAAGTCCAATTCATTTTGCAGTTTGCACTGCACTGACCCACCGGATCGGCAACACGATCGGGATCTTATCTCTGGCTTTGGACTTTTGGATCGAATCGCCTAGTTGTGGCATGAATTCTTTGACCAAGCACTAGGGCACAACCATAAAAGTCAACTCACTTGAAATCGCCGGTCCAATATGTACCGGCCGCGATGACGCGTTCGGTGTTCAAGCTCGCCCGCTCGACGTGCTCTATCCACGGAGAATCGAGTCCATGGGCGTGACGAGGAGATAGATTGTGTAAATACAAGGACGATCGCACCCATTGAGTTGGGGAGAAGACTGCCCTGTTTTATTTTGAGCCGTGTTTCCTCGACTCTTGATTGGACGAAATTTTTCCGACCCCCGTTTTCGGTGGGCTAAGAACGTACACACCGGCCATATTATGTTTGTTCAGTTAATTTTGTATGTAGCTGTAGGTGATGTCCAGCTAATTAGATACTCGAATAGAGGGGAAATATAACCTTTTACTTTTTCAATTGCTAACCCTACTTGTAAGTTGTGATAGAAGTCGTGTTTCTTCCATTTCTAGTTAGAGCGAACAATTTTTCATTTGGTGGATTACGTACATTAGTATTCACGTGATCCAAACGTAAAACTTAACTAAACAAAAAAAAAAATGTAACTACATGTATTTTTATGGCTGAGAACAATCATCCCAACCTTTTCTCCAATCAAGGATGGGAAAAAAACGCCCACGACAACTGAAGTTCCAATTCAAAATTTTCTTGCGCTTTTTTTCGTATTTTCACTAGGGTTAATGAAATAGTAAGTTGTATTTTTCTCCGAACAACATTCTGACTGGTGAGTGACGGATTGTGGACCTCACTCAAAAGGAGGAAAAAGTACGCTTTTAGTGCCAAAAGTTATGTGCGAAAATTATTTTGTACCAAAAGTACCATTCTGATCACTTAAGTGCCAAGTTTTTGAAAAAAATGATTGCTTTAGTGCCGAGTTCGATTTGATCCGCCATAATTCTGATGTGGCCTTATTTCATTTAACAAGTAAAGCTGATGTGGCTCCGGCGAGATCCAGTCAGTAATAAAAAAAAGGTAAAAATTTAAAAAATATTAAAAATAAAAACACAAACTTAATTAGTTTTAAAAAATAAAAAGCTAAAAATTGGAAAAAAATTATAAATACAAATTTATTTAAAATAAATTGAAAAATTAACTTAAAATTACAAAAAAGCTAAAAAAGAAGAAGAAGTTTATGTAGAACCAGGCGTGAAAGCCCTCGTCGACACCTAGCAGGGGCTTGGCGACTCATGCTGGCCCCACCCCACCCTCCCTGACCATTGCCCACATTGGTGGGGGCGGCGGCAGTGAGGGCTTGCACAAGCCCTCGCCGCCGCTAAACCAAAAGCCCTTTTAATTTTTTTAAGGTTTTTTGTTAAATTTTAAACTTATTTTAAATTTTATTTTAAGTAAAATCTATATTTTAAAATAATTTGTTAGCTAACTTTTAAATATAAATTTGATTATTTAATTTATTTTAAAGTGTAGAAGTCCACGTGGAAGCCCACGTGGACTTATTATTATTTTTAAATGTCATTTTTATGAAAAATAATAATTATTAATGACACGTGACAATTTTAGCCGAAAATTTTCGCCGGAGGAACCAAAGTAATCCTTTGTCTCCGACTTGGCATTAAAGTGATCCGATTGAAATTTTTTACATCAAAGTGATCTTCGTATATAACTTTTGATATTAAATTTGTACTTTTGCCCTCAAAAGGATTGTCTTTCTCCAATCGCACCCTTCTTCTAATTGGTGCGTTACAAAATCACGGACATCACGTGATATTCATGGCTATAACCAATAATTAAAAAGGTGATCGGCAGAATTTTCTCTAATCAAAGTTCGAGGAAAACATGAACCAATGCGAAATCAATTAAATATAAATTTCAAAGAGCTTGCTTGGGGTCCTAAATGATTCTTTTCCAGGATTGGGACCTTCTTCCTTGACCGTTCCTCACGTGCCGCCAAGGCGTGAAATTTGTTTACTTTTGTTTTTGTTTTTGTTTTTGTTTTTGTTTTTCTTTACTTCCTTACACAGGCATGCGTTAACAGCAATTTAGATTGTGCCGAACCTTTGACCTCGTAATTAATGAACCCCGAACAAATCACACTTGCCCGAAGGAATCTAGAAACTCTACGTGAAATCGAAGTTAAGAGTACGTGGTCTGACGGAACACCGTGCCCAACCAGATCAAACAAGAAGTTGTTCTCCATCTGATACGACCCGACCAGTGATCACCACCGCTTGCTCCGCCCTCTCCCCGCTGTCGACGAATGCGAGGCACGCCACGTCGTCGCTCACTTGCTTCATCGAGTTTGCCCCGATGATTGTCCAGTTCCTCCCGTTCTCGAGCACAAGATTGATCTAGGGCACTGGCAACCCAACTCTCGTCGACCCTTGTGCGCTTGTGTTGAGGCACAGATCGAAAGGCTTCACCTTCTTCGCGCGTCTATCCCTCGTGTCGACAATGCAAAGAGCATAAGGAAAGGCCGGTACATGTGGCTCCGGAGCGTCGTGTACGGAAACTACTTGTTAGAGGGTATTCACAATGGTACTCGCTAAAAGAACTTACAATCAAATGGCAAAGGCACAAAATTAAATTAGGCAGAAGCACAAACTCTGAGTCGACAAAAGCACAAATACTCAGTCGGCAGAAGCACAACACTAAATCGGCAGAAGCACAACGTTGGATCGGTAGAAGTACTAACTCGATGAACAATACATGAGCTGATATTAAATCAGACCTAAAAGCACTGAAATTACAATGACAAATCTAAAAATTGAAATTGACACAAATACCGAGGTCTGTCTACACATTTTCCTTAAGACAAATTCATCATATCTCGTATATGCTTTGAGGTTTCATGAACGTTTGTCTCCCAAGATACAACGGTAAAACAGCTACAGAGGCGAGCACAGCACTCCGGAGCTTTCGGCGAACTTTACCAAACGCGAACACTATCAAAATCGATGCAGATGCAGAGAATAGAAAGAGATGAAAGTTATTTTTCTTTTCGATAACTCCCAAATCTCAGAATGGGATGTCATACATATACATATATATATATATATATATATAAGGTCAGTGGAGGCATTTCGAAGATAAGGAATAACGACTAAATAAATATGCCGTCATAACTTTAATTATGTAACAGCAGAACCATAACGATAGAATCATAACAGCAAAACAATTATGCTTCTGTAACGGCAGCAGAGCCATTATGCTTCTGTTAAAGGCAAAGCCGTAATTACAGAATTGTTATGCATTCAATTCTGTAACGGCAGAATCATAGTAGCCGTTACTTAGTTAATGCTATTAACATGCCGCTAATTAGCTCAATAGCTGTTATATAAAGTTTGTAACGGTTTGAGTTTGAAAAAATTAAAACAGAAGGAAAAAATGGGCTTGTCGAGAGGCCCATTACCGGTCCTGCATTTGCGTATACAAGTCGTGCGCTCGCGCCCAAGTTTCAACTTGTCGAGCTTTCGTTGGGGTCTGGGATTTGCACCCCTGTGCGTGCGCGCGAGACATAGCGCATGTATTATGAAAGTTATCACTCTAAAGGAGTGAAACTCTATATAAAGCACTTACAAGCCTTCTTTCTTTCCTATGCGGGATTAGCGTACTTTCACTTCCTACTTCCAATTCAAGAGTATTCTTTGAGAAACAATTTCTCATTCACTCTCCCATCAAAATATCTTAATTTTCTAACATTACTGTGCTCAACTTGACTCCACCGCGGTCAAAAGAGTCGAACTCGAGTACGCGCCGCAAGAACGGAGCTGGCTCACCGTTGATGCAGATGGATCGGACGTCAATGAAGCAGTGGAGATTGTTCTTCGCCACGGGGTTCTTTAGCAATGCAGTGAAGGAGAGGAACTGCTTGACATCTCTACCTGGCGGCGGAAGCAAGTAAAGTGGCCTGTTTCAGAGATGAAGAACTGCTCGGCAAGCAAATTGCGAACCGCTTGTTGACCGCCATGGCTCCAATAGCCTTCTTGAATCGGGAGGGAGAGATAACGAACCGCGCGAGAGGCTTGCCATTCCTGAAGATCCAGACGGGAGAGAATGAAACAACGATGCTGGAGCGCATGCGAACAGAACACCATCCGCGAAAATATTTGCTTCCGGGACATGGCCATCCGTTGAAGGAATCACCACGTCGTGGGCTGACAGCTTCGACAACGCACATGACTTGGCGAAGGGGTTCGATGCGCAATATGGATTCCCGGAGCTCGAGTTACACTTACCATTGATTTGGAGCCAACTCTGATGAGCACAAGACCCGGGATGAGGTCGGTGGCATCTTGCGGGGACGCATCGACGACAGGAGGCACAGGGAAGGAGAGGATATTGCGATGCAGTGACGCCATGGAAACGGGGACGAGAGGTCGCCGACGAAGCCGCCGTCATTCGGTCGGGCCAAGGGTGACGGACTAGAGAGCAATGGACGGGTCAAATGGGTGATGTGGCTGAGTTGAGGATGAGCTAATTTTGTTGGGTTTTGAGTGGTCACAATGGAGTGTAAAGTCAAATCCAAATTTCCTCCTCGGGGTAGCCGAATTCATGTGAGAGTCTATCACGGACAAGACCTACAACTTTAAAAACGATTGAAATTTTCCGACAAAAAAAAAACGATTGTAATTTACCAAAAAAAAAATAAATAAACCCCTGTTTTTTGTCGTTTATATGAGCAGTATATTTGCCATTATTAAATTGTAATAGAATGTGGGACATAGAGAATTTATGTTACCCAACTTGTATAGCCAATATTAACCCTTAGCTAGTAATAGTGCTTAGGGAACACTAACATTTGGATAACCAAAGGTATCCTTCAATAATATTATTACTTATTATGTATCCAAAGTGACGTGACTTAATATTTTTGAATGTTTGATATGACCCAACTTGCAGCTTGTTGTACCATGCGACGTATCAATTTGGTAAACCAATCCCGATATACATAACATTGCCCTAAGAACTGTTTCGAATGTTCCTATTAAGTGAATTGACAATATACCCGGAGGTACTTCATTAAGTAGGAACAGTGTTCGCCCTATAAATTCACCGGTGGAAGGAAACTTAAAAGCATAGTATAAAAGATGTAATAGATCTAGCATTCTTTTTTAATTTGCTGGGAAGTTAATCATTCCATGCAACAAAGTAAAAGTTGAGATTTTCAGCTTTGGATAACTCACGATAAATACTCATAATTCGAAATCGGGAGAGTTGTCCAAAAAAAAAAAAATTCTAAACCTATTATGGATGGAAAATTTAGTCCTAAACTTTTTAATTGTACCAGCTTAATCACAAACTTTTTGGCAATTCGTCAATTTAGTCCCTAAAAATGTCAATCATGGCAATTCAATCCTTAACATTTTGAATATTTTTGAATTTAGTCCTAAACTTTTAACGAATTACCAACGTAGTCATTCCGGTTAATTTTAATAGGAAATCGCTGACGTGGCGATTCAGTCAGCGCCGGCCGTCCTATGTGGCGCGGCTGCGCGCTAACATGATTTTTTTTTAAAAGTTTCCAAGTTTGCATTTGAATTTTTTTTTTTTTTTTCTTTCCCTTTTCCTTTTTTTTCCCCTTAATAATCACACTCAGAATCAGGAGGCTGATCGTTCGATGGATATCTACGCACGTAAGCAATAAGATATAATTGCATTGACACATGAAGTTCTAATCCAAGACCAAGCCCAAGCCCAAGCCCAAGACCTTAACTAAGTCCCTAAGACCCCTCTCTCTCTCTCTCGGCTATGTGGAGAGAAACTAGTAAGCCCATGAAGCTCGTCAGGTTTTTGATGAAGTTGAACAACGAGACCATCTCCATCGAGCTCAAGAATGGGACCGTCGTTGATGGCACCATCACAGGTCACTCTCTCTGTCTCTCTCTCTCGATCGACTTTTTCCCGTATAGTTCAAGATATAGCTCTGCATTCAGAGAGAAAGCGCAAAGGAGTGTTAAACTTGCGTCGCTAGATGGTTTGGTGATCGTTTGAGCGGGGCAGAAGCGCAAAAAATTAAATAAAAATAGTAATTCACATTAACTTAAACGTAACAGCAAGTACGTTCGGGCACTTCCTAGGAACAGTGCGCCGATGCTGTGAATGGGGTTGAGGGTGACTTTTAAAGTTGCAGGATTTAGTTTTTTCCTTCTGTGAAAGAGGTCCTCAGTGGCCCTTGAATTGCGTCCACAAGTGACCGGTTCATGTCTTTACGTTTGAAGGGAGTGTCACGGGTAGGTTGAGTTTTTTCCCAATTTCCTACCAGCAAGATATAGCACGTGCTATTTTTGGCTACACTTGCTACTGCTCATTCCAAGGAAATGGAAAAATGCTCTCTTTATGTTCTTTATGTTGTTTTGCTCGTCTTTCGTGCCTTTTTTCCTTCCTCTTGCAACATATTTCTCCCTAATAATGACTCATGATGTGTGCTGTCATGTTTTAGTATTAAGAGAATGTATGCAAATGCTCATTGTTTGAGATCTTTGAGCCTTATGGAACAGTTTGTCTATGTGTAGGTGATGCATTCAAGAGTTATCCTCTTCTTTCAGACGTTTACAAGTGAGTTGCCGTTGTGTAATTGGATTTCTTGTACCAGCTGTTGTCATCCTGGATTCTGTATATAGATTTGTACGATGATTGCTCCAAAAAGCATCGATATGCTAGATCTGTCAATGTAGTAGTACCAGTTTATATGGTCATATTTCAGCACGATTACCCTGGGCGCTGTTGGCTGAAATTCTTATTCGACTTGATTTTTTGAGTCAGAAAAGTCCCTCTCTGTGATGTTGGACGCCGATGATAATATATCTTCTTCATGGAACTTTAAGAAGCATGATAAACACACATCGAGACTACTGTTGGGTGTATAGGAACATGTCCATTCCTTTTTGAGAATCGCACAACCAAGGATGCACATGTCCATGCATGAATTATTATGGTTCACCGTCTAGTCCGCCAAATAAAGTGGACTGCCATTTGGTTGCTTTACTTATGGGTTGAGTTGAAGATGCTAGAATGCTCCTCCTTGGTAGTGGTTTCAAATTCAGAGAAACCCTCGAATTAAAGATGGGCAATCCCGAGCCAAATCCCTGCAACCCTTTGGGGTTATCCTGCACTTGGAAGAAGAAGTAGCCTGAAGTTATACAACTTCTTTGTCCTTGGGATCATTAATTTATCGAAAGTTGTTTAAGTGGATGTGATCTCTGAAATATGTTAGTTCTCAGTTAATTTCTATGGCACCTGGAAGAAATTTTATCGGGGTTATTATACAATCTCAGACTAAGAAACATTCTAGTTATAATCTCTTTCGGTGGTGTCATTGGTTGAATGCCTAGCTGGATGTTCGACGGAGGATGCAATTTTGATGACCTCTACTCTACCTAAGTTAAGCTGGGGCTCCCTTCTTTGTGGCTTTTCTCTAATTATCTAAACCTCAATATGTAAAGGGGTGATGAAACAGGGGCGCGTTGAAGTTAAAACCTCCATGTTTTAACTGAACAAACTAAATTGACAATTCTGGAAAGTGAAAGGACCATAATTGAAATGGGAGTGGAAGTTAGAGATTGTAGAATTTATTTGGCCAAAGAATTTGTTCATTTCGGTTATTAAGGCCTTTGCTTCATATGTTTCTGTGAGGAGTTATGCTGGATGGTGTTGGCTTAGTCGCTTAGATCACTCAAGCATGCTGAAGTTCTGGCATTTGTTTGAAGTGTTACTGTTTCTGCTCCTCTAGATTGAAGAAGTTGACAAAATTTTGTGACGGTGATATCGTGTCATGCCTTAACTTCATTTGTTATCAAATGATTTAATTTCTTGTAGTTAATGCTATTCGTCTTAAGTTCTTGTAGTTAACACTATTTGCCTCAAGAAGTATGCAATCTTCTGTGTACTGTTGGTTATATATCAGTGAAGAGATTTTTCTTCGACAACGTCCTATTTGTGAATATTACTTGTAAAAAAGAACCTGCTTCTAAAAGTTATGAGATGCAACTGTTCTGACCAGAATATGGTGTTGGCTCATCACAGGTGTTGATATCAGCATGAACACTCATCTGAAGACTGTGAAACTTACTCTGAAGCGGAAAAATCCTGTGACTCTTGATCACTTGAGTATGAGGGGTAACAACAATAGGTACTACATCCTTCCTAACAGTTTGAATCTAGAGACCCTATTGGTAGAAGAGACACCAAGGGTCAAGCCCAAGAAGCCAACTGCAGGTATGTGAGCTACATTTTTAATTTGTTGAAATCATTCTTAACTTTACGTGCTTTAATCCTCCTTTCTTTTTACATTCTGCCACGTCATTAACCATTGTGCTACTCGCTATGCCAGCGAGGGCTTTGGGACGTGGTCGAGGCCGAGGCCGAGGCCGTGGACGGGGGCGTGGACGTTAACTCATCCCAGTGTGAGCAAGCAAATTATGTTTACATTGCCTTAGTGGTTTGGAGGTACCTTGGTTGTTGATTCAGGCATGAAGAGTTTGGAGTTGCAATTCATTTCATCGCTCTACTTCATTGAAACAGTAGTCTCCCTCGAATGTGGATCTTAATATTCTGAAGCTTGTAATATAGAGTACAACTTAGCCTCTTTTGCTCAACAACTAGCTATGACAGACAAGGCTTCTGAATCTGTTGCAGCTCGTTCTTCTTGTACGCATGCCTCTCTCGCCAGATCGAAGCTTCCATATCAATGGTATTGTGATGACAATTGGCTTAAGTGTTTCCTTGATTATGTTGCCTATACTGACAATGATAACGGTCTACAGGTTGATCATTGGGTCAATTAAGAAGGCAGTGGGCATACTTCAGTCGGATGTTCAAACCTTGAATTTTTTTTAGGCGTAATATTGTAGCCACTGGTGAGGAATTTCAAAATTCTTCTCTTGTTTTCCGCAGCTAGATTGGTGAGTAGCCTTACCGACATAGATGTCTTGCTTGTATAGATTAGGCTGGAGATCTCGGGTCCCATGGCTACGCAATTCCCACGGGGTTCAAAAGAATTCTTGCTGGACTCCAGTTTGCATGGACCCAATGCGTCCGGATCGTTGCATACGGAGAAAATTCGGTCGATTTCCACTAGGTCCAGTGGCATGGTTTCTCATTCTTAGTCCTTCATTTCTCTATATTACAAAGCCGCATGTTAGTAGCGTCTGCCAGACTTGTATCACTTTCTTTCAGTATACGGTAAAGGGGGGCTTTTTTCCTAATCATGCTAAAAAAAGTAAATATTTACCAAATCAGGTCAAAAAAAATTTTAATTACCAAATCAGGTCCGGCTCGGCAGTCAAACTGCCGAGCCGGCGGCTCCGGTGACGGAACAGTGCCGCTCGGCAGTCAAAGTGCCGAGCGGCACTGTTCCACTTGCCGCTCGGCAGTATAACTGCCGAGCGGTACTGTTCACTTTTTTTTTTTGTGGTCGAAAGATCCTGAAGCTGTCTAGATTATGGCTGGACTTTCTCTCTGTGTATTCTCTCCATGTGTCTCTGATTCTCTAGAATTCACAAGGAAACAATCCCCAAAAAGAGCACAAGTCCACCACTTCCTTTCTCTATTTCCTTGGCCGAGTATGGACAATTGTGTTGCGTCCTCTCTGAGCAAGAAAAAAACAAAACAAGGAAGAGCAAAGATGGAGAAAAAATAATAATTAACAATGGAAGTGACTATGATAAAGGAAAAAAGGAAATTGGCCTTGAGCACATCATGGTCTCCGACGATTCGCCCTTTGCCTCTCACTCTCCATGGCCGTGTATCCCGATGATTTTTGGCCTTCGAATTCTGCCGTGTATTTTATATGTGGCCTTTGAAGATAGCGAATCGGATCCAATTGGTAATAGATTAGACTAGCTAACTTCCCGTTTTGCTAAATCGGAAGATCGTACCCGAATGGCGACAGATAAAATATATCTAATTTAATATAAACGTTGCCTTATCATGCGAATTGCAATTTCCTAATTCGAACTTTGCGCACTAAACTCGAGGATGGACTGATTGGCAAAGGTTCTCGGCAGATCAAGCTTACTTGGTGAGGCTCACGGATTTTATGTGATCGGTGTTGATCCTTTTTGACCCAGAAAAGAGGGCATGCAAAGCCAATGTAAGTCAAATGGCCTTAACCCACCCACTAGAAGTCTATAACCCGTAACGTTCCACCACTTTCGATGTCGACATAGTTACAAGCTGACGTCACACGATTAAATATAAAAATATTTACATTTGTGGTAGTAATTTTCTAAGAGCCTAAGAAATCAGATATTGTATACTGTGGAACAACCATATTTATTTTCCTCTTGCTAAATGCGTTTGGGTCCTCAAATCCATATGATAAATTTTTTAAAAAGAATGGCCTAAAGGAACTCGTTAAGAATTCAATTAAAGAAAATTTACAGTTCCAACACACTGATTATCCTCATGTCATGCATAATAAGAATTTTAAATGTGAACTGTAACTAAAAAAATTACTTAACAACAAGAACCTCACGAGCATTCAATATATATAGATTTTACATGATCGTAAATTTTATTTAATTGCTAGCTCAATCAACGATGATCGAAGTCCCTTTTTACCTGGGGTAGGAGGCATACAAAGCCATATATGTCAAATTAAGGACCTCAACCATTCGAAAAAAAAAAAAAAGGACCTCAACCCACCCAGCCATAACCCATAACGTTCCACCACTTTAATGTCAATTTAGTTACGAGCTCACGTCACGCGATTTAATGATGATAATGTCTATATTTTATAGTAGCAATTCTCTAATCGCTCTTCATGTGTTTTGTGCCTCCATATATTTTAACGTAGTAACGTTACTGGATCGGGAACCACTCGAACCACAGATTTCTTTGTCTGAATAAAGTGAAATCATTAAAAAAAGAGGCAACCACCCGCTTGGCACATTAATTACATTTACTAATGACGTTGTCTTCCTACATGACCTCCTGTTCCGCAACGAGGTTGTCTCCGTTGATCGGGAGGTCTAGTGTTGTACCGACGAGTTCCGGGATGCGGTTGAGCAGGACGTGTCGATGACGAAGGCATATCTTCTGAAAATATGTCAGATCCTACTGTAGGGGGGACTGGATATAATTGAGAGAAATCGGATTCATATTCCGCAGGAGAACTAACTGGAGTCTGGGGATGTGAATCGTAAGGAAATGTATAAGCCGATCCCTCGCCAAATGGTCCGGCAAACTGGTGTCGCGACCCGTCCGAAAGCGGACGCGGCTAATGGATTACCGATCGCGGGTCTTGGATCGGCGCGAGCCCTCCCAGGCCCATACCAAATCGTGGCGGGAGTATTTTTCAGAAGGATTCGACGATAAGAGTCTATCGCTTTCGACCTTAGTGTGGTCGTGGTGGCATGTGCAACTTGTGCATGCATTTGGAGTCGCCACCGGTCTTTCTTGGAGGGTAGACCGGAAACCTTACTGATCGATTGGGAGAGATCGATCAGTTCTACGGAACCAGAGTTTTTGGGTTCGGGGACTTGGTTACGCTGGTGTCGTTACCAACGCCCTTTCGGTACCTAACGCTAGTGATTTTCCTAACTAGGATTTCATGCAGGCGCAATTTTGGGTGATGTAAGTCTGACTTTGCACATTAACCAGTTTAACATGCTCACGTAATCATAATAAATAAATAGATGTCAATCACATAAACATCTATCCTACGTGGTGATCATGGAATTATGATTTAATGGGTCTCGAGCCAATGAGACCACATTTAATCATTTTAATATTTTAATAACGGAGAGCCGCTCTTCGCTTCTTCTTGGTTTCTTGAACTCTTCAAGAATTGGGCCCCAAAGAGCTCGCCGACTTAAAAGGCTCCCCCACGTAATCCTCGTAGCATTTACATCAACAATCGACTATGCTAAAAATAAAGATTACATGAAAAATAAAAGGAGTACGCAGCCTCCATTTAATAACTACAACCCCAAATATATAAATAATCATCATACATTCATATATACATCAATCACATTGATTAGGGATTTTTCCATGATCACCACCCTTCCACGTAAGTAATAAATTCACAATTTAAAACTTAGGAAGGCACAATAAAAATTCTACGTTGAATCATATTCAGAATTTTTATGTAAAATAAGATAGCCATAAATTTTCGATTCAAAATTGATTTAGTCTCAATTTTTGCTACGTTGATTAATTTATCATATAAAATAATCAACCTCCATTAGCCATGTAAGACGAACAATTCGTTAATACATATTGGCCATAGTATTGCAAAAATTGCAAAAAATCAATTAAATGCACGAAAACACCTAAGGATCGGCTCTGATACCACTGTTGGGATCCACGTAACACGTAGCGGAAATAAATAACAACCCATACATGTATCTCCAGAGGCGTACTTCGTGCATTTCAATCGAAAAAAATCACAAAGCCTCAAAGGGAGTAAATAGATTACCTCTCGTAGCGTGCTTGAACGGAGGTGTCGGTTCGATGTTCTTCGATCTCAGCCTCCACAAGTGTTAGGCATCTAGTTCGGACGCACCACCAATTGACGAACGGGGAGACGACTAATAACTCCACAACAATTGTGCTAGCAATATGCGGAATCAATATTCCGAACTTAGTATATTTTGCTCACTCAAGATGATGAGAATATAGAGTGTTTGTGTTCTTCTCTCTAAGCTCTCAAAAATTTGCACACTCTACAAAATGTCTCTCCCTCTCAACCTCAAAACTCTTGCCATCCTTTTATAGCCAAAAATACCTTCCAATAAATTGTATTTAAAAATAGCACTAACAATTATAAATTCTATCTAAAAATAGCACTCACAAATAAATGACATTTAAAAATAGCACTAACAATAGCACTCACAATTTATAATACAAAAATGCTATTTAAAAATAGCACTAACAATAGCACTCACAATTTATAATACAAAAATGCTATTTAAAAATAGCACTAACAATTATAAATTCTATCTAATAATAGCACTCACAAATAAATGACATTTAAAAATAGCACTAACAATAGCACTCACAATTTATAATACAAAAATGCTATTTAAAAATAGCACTAACAATAGCACTCACAATTTATAATACAAAAATGCTATTTAAAAATAGCACTAACAATTATAAATTCTATCTAATAATAGCACTCACAATTTATGATAAATAAATGCCATTTAAAAATAGCACTAACAATAGCACTCACAATTTATGATAAATAAATGTCATTTAAAAATAGCACTAACAATTTATAATACAAAAATGTTATTTAAAAATAGCACTAGCAATAGCACTCACAATACAAAAATGCTAAAAAAAGGCACTAACAAAGGTGTTAAAAATAATAGCCATTATTATTATTACAAGAGTTAAAGAGGTTACCAAACAGTACAAATATGCATAACGTATAAATACGTATGACGTATAAATATGTAGAGCATACGTATACATCCGTGAAACCAGGGACTAATTGAAAGAAAAATGTGCAATTAAGCCCTTTTGGTAAAAATTGATTAAATTGGAGGGCAAATTGACCTAATTGCACTTTAAGACTTTAGAATCCAATGTCATAGCTTATAAAAAGTGAGAATTGAAAACTAAAAGACTTGAAAATGATTTTTTTTTTTTTTTTTTTTAGGCTTGGTTCGGGTTTATGTTTGTGAAGGAACATAGTGACCCGAGCCGAATTTTTGAGATTTAAAGTGACACACTTGAAGAGGAAATTAAAACAAAATTATCGAATATTTTTGGGTATTTTTCTGACCACGAATGGTATTTTTCTGATTTTTTGGGCATTTTTATAATAAACTCGAAAAATATTAAAAATACCGAAAAATATTTTTTGTTCAAAATTGGTTCCTAAGGCTAAACCAAGGCTTCCAAAGTTGATTTTGTGATTTTATGACCTTTTTTGATATTTTTAATTAATTTTAAAGAATAAAAATCACAATAATAAATGGTAAAAAATCAGGTGTCAACAGCTGCCCCTCTTTGAGAGGAATCTCGTTAGAGGTTTTTCTCAAAGATAAGGTGGCACCTGATTCCTAACCGACTCAACTGGGAAAATGAGAGAAGAAATGTTATGACATCGGATCCTTAAGCCTATTGATAAAAGCTCAAATCAATCCCCGGTTTGCTCTAACAATTTGAACATGGGCCGTAGTGAGAGAGGCTTACCTGAAGCTCACCTGTCGGATGATGCCGGTTGCGACAACTTTCAAGAAGATGCCTAGGACTCGTCACAGAAAATCCTAGGGAGATTAAGCTCTGACCTGTATGGTAGGTCATACCATTATGGGATTCCTAATTGGTAGGAACCTAAGGAAGGCGCATCCCCACGCTTTGGGATTTGCTAGAGATTTTAATCCGTATGGTGGATCAGACCTTCGTGTTGATCCTTAAAGCGGTATCTACCTTGGTTTGACCCTTCAGGCGGTATCTACCTTGAGTTGACCCTTCAGGTGGTATCTACCTTTGTTTTGACCCTTCAGGCGGTATCTACCTTGAGTTGACCCTTCAGGCGATTTCTACCATGAGTTGACCCTTCAGGCGGTTTCTACCATTGGTTTGACCCTTCAGACGGTTTCTACCTTTGATTGACCATTCAGGCGGTTTCTACCTTTGATTGACCCTTCAAGCGGTTTCTACCTTTGATTTGACCCTTCAGGCGGTTTCTACCTTGAGTTTGACCCTTTAGGCGGTTTCTACCTTTGTTTTCACCCTTCATGCGGTTTCTACCTTTGGTTGACCCTTCAGGCGGTTTCTACCTTTGATTTGACCCTTCAGGCGGTTTCTACCTTTGTTTTGACCCTTCAGGCGGTATCTACCTTGTGTTTGACCCTTTAGGCGGTTTCTACCTTTGTTTTGACCCTTCAGGCGGTTTCTACCTTTGGTTGACCCTTTAGGCGGTTTCTACCTTTGATTTGACCCTTCAGGCGGTTTCTACCTTTGGTTTGACCCTTCAGGCGGTTTCTACCTTTGATTGACCCTTCAGGCGGTTTCTACCTTTGATTTGCTTTGAAAAGGGGTCTCATGACGAGGGTTCTCCACGTCCGATGAGACTGTTTGATATTTTTGAAAAGGGATCCTAGGACGAGGGTTCTCCACGTCAAGCTAGGACTGCTTGATTTTTGAAAAGGGGTCTCATGACGAGGGTTCTCCACGTCCGATGAGACTGTTTGATATTTTGAAAATGGGTCCTGGGACGAGGGTTCTCCACGTCAGCTGGGACTGTTTGATATTTTAAAAATGGGTCCTGGGACGAGGGTTCTCCACGTCTGATAGGACTTTTTCTTTTAAAAGGGTTTTTCTTCCCCTCTTTTTTTTAGAGATCCCGAAGTTTGTCGGGAATTCAGTTTTTGAAGCAGTGAAAGATTTTATTTTGACAAAGCTTCACTTGAGTTTGTTGAGGCGACATTCTGGGAGCTGGGTTCTCCAGGTATCCTGCAGAAGTTTGAGCCTGAAAGATTTTTCTTCACCAAGAAAACGTTAGTAATCTATGGGAAGACCACGGCTGTCCATTTTGACAAAACCGTATGATTTAAGTTTTAATCATGAGATAAGCATTTTGATGCTGGAGGTTATCCAAAGCATTCTTGCAACATGCAAATGTGATCACAAATCCCTTGCACGGAAAATCTGGATCAACAGTTTGAAAATTCCAAAATGAGTTTGTTCAAAACATCAATTGGAATATTTTTCGACAATGAGGTCTTCTCACCTGTTTTGCGATAGTGGTTTTTTTTATAGGGGATGCACTCAATTCCCTACTAACCTGTGCCTAGGTTTTAGGCTCATTCGCAGCGCATACATTTTGATCGGTCGGGAGGTCTTCCACGGGACCGTAATGTTGGGCTTGGATATTGGTTTTCAAAGGGGGTGACTCACTTTTGAGTCGAGGCCATTGAATGAAAGTCTTCACCATCTGCTCCGGGTCTACAAGTCAAGAACCCTGCAAAATGAGAAAGAAATAGTCTTGCTCGTACTTCTTCGAGCTAAGCAATATGTTAACCCAAGTGTCTTAGTCAGAGAAGACTGTTTCAGGGTTGTAACATTGGTAGGATTGGGAACCGAAAAAGGCTTGTTTTTGGCCCAGAAATTACGAAGGGTTTGACATTGGTGATCATTGCAAATTTACCACCTGCCCTTTCCTCTCTGCACCTTCAATTTTTGGGATGCGCAACCGATTTTGAGGTGTGCACCAACTCTTCAGAGAGCGTTTCGTCGCATTAAGAGACTGATGACTCTGTCTGCGTCTCTGCTCCACGCTTGACACCATTTGGGGAGTAGTCTTTTTTATCTGACTCCTTTAGGGATTTCCTCTTTTCCCATCCGGCTTCATTGCGGATCAATCAAACAACTTACACGAGCATCGGCCTTGCTTTTACCAGGCACTTTGCTTTTTCTCGATGCCGTGGATTTTTCTCGTTCATTTTTGAAATCCCACTTTTTCTTATCTTCATGGGATCGTGTTAGACCTGTGATCAAAGGTCTAACAAGGTTAAGCATTAATTTAGGAATTTTTTTGCAAACCCTAAGTCTTGAACTCATTCGTTTCTGAAGTGATGCTGCATCCGTCTTGGAATGTGCAATGATCACCAACGGGTTTATGAAATGATTTTGCAGGCTCAACTTGGCTATGCAAAGGATTCGGTGTGTGGGATAGAGAAATGAATGCTTCTCATCATCCTATGGCACTTGGATTACCATATAAACAACACACAAAGATTAATGTTAGTCCGAGCAAGAAAATTTCTAACCATTTTCTCCTGATGCTGCTGGACTCACCTCCATTTTGCCCCGATGTGGGGTGGTTCTTGACAGGGTTAAGAATGAAAACCGCCGTTCAAAGGGGTTATCAACGGTCACCTGTAGTGTTTGGGGGATATGAAACGAATGCCTCCGTCGTCCCAACCCATGTAATCGCTGCGAATGGTCCCTACTTCCGTAGGTCCAGATTTTGCTGTCTAATTCGCTCCACTTCTCTCTTAAGTGTGTATAGGACGTGTTTGGACTAGGCTTTGCCTCTCGTCTTTTGAGAAAACGTCCTTTTGAGAGTTTTGAACAACTTTTGATTGGAAAAATCTCTTTCATTTTCCCAAAAGTTTTTACCCGTCAAGAGGATTTTTATGGTGCACAATGCATGTTCAGACAACCTCATGTTTCAAAACATGAATGCCAATTCTGTGTCTTTTCTAGACATCAGATTCTGAAAGCTTTTTCTTTTTCTCTCTGTTTTTTTTTTTTTGTTTAACATCTTCAATGGATTGGGGAAAGGGATACCTACCTGTCCACAGTGGCTGGAGATCCCTGAAAATGTAAAAGAAATATGTTATTGTATGTTCACGAATTTTTCAAAAAATTGGAACGATACATCTTACCCTTGGTCATGTGTTCCAATGGGTAATACATGGGATGTGAAAGCCTGTTTCGCCTTGATGGCGAGACCCTGTCAAAGATGGGAATTAGTTGTTAGTTGGCGTTCCAGAATTCAAGGGAAATTGGAACGATACAGCCTTGTTCTTGCTTTGTGTTTCCATTTGAACACAAACTCGCGGCTTGCAGGATTTGGCCATCTATATTGTGGCCACGATCCCTCCGTTTGGTTGGCGATGAATCATTCTCGAGGATTTGCCCCAGAAGAGATCCATTTGTGTTTTTGGGCGCATTCCAGCGCCATTCTTCAAAGTTCCTTTTATTCAAGGAAAAAAGAAATTGTTATCGGAATGCATGTCAAAGAATGATGTGAGGAAGCAATACTTTTTACCCTCCACTCGATCTTATAATCAAAGACCATCTCCTGGAATCCTGACTTCTAAGGCCAATGATTCTATTCGCCTCCCTGTTAGCGCGCTCTTTTCATTTGAAGCTTTCAGCGCCAACGACTTCCTGTAAAATGAGTAAAAACTCATGTTAGGCATGTGGTCTTGGAAGACCAAATTGGAACGATACAAGGTTACCGTTCACCCAAATTTGTATCTTGGGGTTTGATTCTGATGCGGACGACTCTGTTATTGCGTCCATTGACTTTGTCAGAGGAGAAATGTCCTGCGTACAAATCATTCACTTGCCCCAGTTAGGCATGGTTTTGCTGTTTGTCATCTCTGGATTCGATGACCCTGGTCTGATGCGCTTTCATGGGGGATCATGAGAGTTTGCCCCCGGTTTGGCTCTTCAAAGCAAATGGGGGGAACCTGCTCCCATTGATTTTTGCAGATTCTGATCATCCATCTCGATTGTCAGAGTCCTTGATCAATTTTATCTGTCTCAAGACAGCTTGATATTCTTGGGATTCGTCATGTGGCGGTTTGGTGATTCTCTCGATCACAGTCGCCATTTGAGGTATTTGATATTCCCTGTTTGTTATTTGAAAGCATTACATCCTGCGTCCTCTGCTCTTGATCATCATCTAAGAGGAAAAAGAAAGGAAGCATTATTCTCATATCAAGAAAACAATCATTTTGGAATGATACGTCCCTTTACACTTGATTTGCATTCCGTTTTGCTGTTGCATATTGATACGCACAATATCTATCAAATTCCTCCATCCGTGCTTGAAGGTATTTGCAACGCCTACGGTTCATTTGCCCCAGCTGGGCGACGTCTGTTTTGTCATTTGAATGCATGAGCTTTTGGGTGCATTGTCTCTTTTATCACCTGACATAAAAAAATGGAGAAAAACTTATCCTCAGATCTGATTAAAAATCAATTAGGAACGATACGTCCTTTCACCAAACGAGTGGCTCTGCGGCCAAATGCATTTTGCACTAAAGGGACGAATTCCACTATGCTCCACGGGTTTGGGAAATTTGCCCCCATTTTCGATAGAAATGAGCTTTATCAAGATGTATACCATACAAATAGATCCATAATACAATCAATCTAAGGGACGAGATAGAGAGGATCTCAGCAAAATTAATCTTATACAAGAGAACTAAGAATGTCAAATCAATCAAAGGGATGTGGTCCGAACACTTGGAGATGCCCCAGTTCCAGTCTTCGAGATGTGACTCCAAGATCACCGATTTTTTTTTTTAGGTGGTTTTAGATATACCAACCATCTAAAGACATGCACATGAGACAAGTGAGGATAAAACTTCTAAAAATCAAAGGATTTGGCACCTAAGGTCAAGGTTCCCACCTCGAGTTCTAGAAAGAGCAGATTCCATTGCACAACTATCGTTGCATTGGGGCTCGATCCATAGTTCGAAATGAGCGAAATTGAAAAGTGGATTACCCCGTGTCTTTCCTCACGGAGATTCCATTTTCAATCCCTTCTATTGTTTTCCTATAGGCGGCGCCCGGGGTTTTAGGCGCGGTTGTGTGTATTTTCGGTGTCGTGCTAAAGCGATAAACATGCATCTTATTTAACAACCACCGCTTCAATATAAAACATACACACAATCATTCATTCCTACGCCAACCTGCATAAGACAATGTTAATCACAGACTACCCCCTTATCACTCCAATCTGCAAAAACATATAACACCTATCATGAGCGGACTTACCTCACCTTCACGAGCGCCTGCATGGTTAGAAAAATCACTCAGCGTTTTAATTACGGCCTAAGTCCACTTGAGGTCTAGAACCATAGGTTCTAGAACAAAGTCCCCAGTGGAGTCGCCAGCTGTCGCGACCCGTCCGAAAGCGGACGCGGCTAATGGATTACCGATCGCGGGTCTTGGATCGGCGCGAGCCCTCCCAGGCCCATACCAAATCGTGGCGGGAGTATTTTTCAGAAGGATTCGACGATAAGAGTCTATCGCTTTCGACCTTAGTGTGGTCGTGGTGGCATGTGCAACTTGTGCATGCATTTGGAGTCGCCACCGGTCTTTCTTGGAGGGTAGACCGGAAACCTTACTGATCGATTGGGAGAGATCGATCAGTTCTACGGAACCAGAGTTTTTGGGTTCGGGGACTTGGTTACGCTGGTGTCGTTACCAACGCCCTTTCGGTACCTAACGCTAGTGATTTTCCTAACTAGGATTTCATGCAGGCGCAATTTTGGGTGATGTAAGTCTGACTTTGCACATTAACCAGTTTAACATGCTCACGTAATCATAATAAATAAATAGATGTCAATCACATAAACATCTATCCTACGTGGTGATCATGGAATTATGATTTAATGGGTCTCGAGCCAATGAGACCACATTTAATCATTTTAATATTTTAATAACGGAGAGCCGCTCTTCGCTTCTTCTTGGTTTCTTGAACTCTTCAAGAATTGGGCCCCAAAGAGCTCGCCGACTTAAAAGGCTCCCCCACGTAATCCTCGTAGCATTTACATCAACAATCGACTATGCTAAAAATAAAGATTACATGAAAAATAAAAGGAGTACGCAGCCTCCATTTAATAACTACAACCCCAAATATATAAATAATCATCATACATTCATATATACATCAATCACATTGATTAGGGATTTTTCCATGATCACCACCCTTCCACGTAAGTAATAAATTCACAATTTAAAACTTAGGAAGGCACAATAAAAATTCTACGTTGAATCATATTCAGAATTTTTATGTAAAATAAGATAGCCATAAATTTTCGATTCAAAATTGATTTAGTCTCAATTTTTGCTACGTTGATTAATTTATCATATAAAATAATCAACCTCCATTAGCCATGTAAGACGAACAATTCGTTAATACATATTGGCCATAGTATTGCAAAAATTGCAAAAAATCAATTAAATGCACGAAAACACCTAAGGATCGGCTCTGATACCACTGTTGGGATCCACGTAACACGTAGCGGAAATAAATAACAACCCATACATGTATCTCCAGAGGCGTACTTCGTGCATTTCAATCGAAAAAAATCACAAAGCCTCAAAGGGAGTAAATAGATTACCTCTCGTAGCGTGCTTGAACGGAGGTGTCGGTTCGATGTTCTTCGATCTCAGCCTCCACAAGTGTTAGGCATCTAGTTCGGACGCACCACCAATTGACGAACGGGGAGACGACTAATAACTCCACAACAATTGTGCTAGCAATATGCGGAATCAATATTCCGAACTTAGTATATTTTGCTCACTCAAGATGATGAGAATATAGAGTGTTTGTGTTCTTCTCTCTAAGCTCTCAAAAATTTGCACACTCTACAAAATGTCTCTCCCTCTCAACCTCAAAACTCTTGCCATCCTTTTATAGCCAAAAATACCTTCCAATAAATTGTATTTAAAAATAGCACTAACAATTATAAATTCTATCTAAAAATAGCACTCACAAATAAATGACATTTAAAAATAGCACTAACAATAGCACTCACAATTTATAATACAAAAATGCTATTTAAAAATAGCACTAACAATAGCACTCACAATTTATAATACAAAAATGCTATTTAAAAATAGCACTAACAATTATAAATTCTATCTAATAATAGCACTCACAAATAAATGACATTTAAAAATAGCACTAACAATAGCACTCACAATTTATAATACAAAAATGCTATTTAAAAATAGCACTAACAATAGCACTCACAATTTATAATACAAAAATGCTATTTAAAAATAGCACTAACAATTATAAATTCTATCTAATAATAGCACTCACAATTTATGATAAATAAATGCCATTTAAAAATAGCACTAACAATAGCACTCACAATTTATGATAAATAAATGTCATTTAAAAATAGCACTAACAATTTATAATACAAAAATGTTATTTAAAAATAGCACTAGCAATAGCACTCACAATACAAAAATGCTAAAAAAAGGCACTAACAAAGGTGTTAAAAATAATAGCCATTATTATTATTACAAGAGTTAAAGAGGTTACCAAACAGTACAAATATGCATAACGTATAAATACGTATGACGTATAAATATGTAGAGCATACGTATACATCCGTGAAACCAGGGACTAATTGAAAGAAAAATGTGCAATTAAGCCCTTTTGGTAAAAATTGATTAAATTGGAGGGCAAATTGACCTAATTGCACTTTAAGACTTTAGAATCCAATGTCATAGCTTATAAAAAGTGAGAATTGAAAACTAAAAGACTTGAAAATGATTTTTTTTTTTTTTTTTTTTAGGCTTGGTTCGGGTTTATGTTTGTGAAGGAACATAGTGACCCGAGCCGAATTTTTGAGATTTAAAGTGACACACTTGAAGAGGAAATTAAAACAAAATTATCGAATATTTTTGGGTATTTTTCTGACCACGAATGGTATTTTTCTGATTTTTTGGGCATTTTTATAATAAACTCGAAAAATATTAAAAATACCGAAAAATATTTTTTGTTCAAAATTGGTTCCTAAGGCTAAACCAAGGCTTCCAAAGTTGATTTTGTGATTTTATGACCTTTTTTGATATTTTTAATTAATTTTAAAGAATAAAAATCACAATAATAAATGGTAAAAAATCAGGTGTCAACAACTGGGTGAACCTGCATCGAAATGATGGCTGAACTCCGGAGTGAAGTTGGGAGCGATATCCTCCGTATGATATTCCATGGAATAGGGGATGACATCATCAGGTGGATGAGCTCGAGGGGTTCTCCGAGTCGACCGATTAGTCCTTTGAGTCCTCTGGGTCCTTTGGGTCTGCTGACCAGTCTGAGGGGGGTGTCATCATCCTCGTCCGAGCGAACGGGTGCCGCGGTAGTTGCCGGTTGGGGTGCTGGCATCATTGTTAGCCGCCTCTCCTCCTTGTGGGCATATAGCATTGCCTTAGCTATCCTCTTCACTTCTTGCCAAGCCTCAGGAGATGGACCAACCGAATCCATGATATGCACGATTTGTTCGATGCCATCACCCTGGTAATAAAATGAAAATTAACGAAAGTTATAAAATGGCAATAATTTATGATACTAACAAATAAGTAATGAATTAAATTGAAAGAGTTTGCACGAACTGTTGAACCCATTGCGGCTCCCGGAACAGAAATCCACTTTCGTGTATGACGACGGAACCACTCCATATATCCTGAATGGAAGTGGAGTGGTAGCGCTGTTCTTTTGCCTCTGACTATATGTGTGTCCCGTTCATTCCATAAATTGATCCACTCTTCGTGCTCATTTGCATACAATGCGGAGATCGTGGCTTTCACGAGACTTTGATTTATTGTAACAAGTGTAAAGAATATGCTATTCATCGGTAAGTTCGTCGCACCCTCCACGATTATGTAACGTAATGATACATGCAAGTGAGTACTCACTATTAAAAATGTAAATGACGGCTTTTTTGTTGTTTTTCAGCTATTGCCTACAAATCGTAAATTTTCAAGACGATGTTCTTTGGTGCTGCGATGATTGTCAACCTGAGATTTTCACTGGTTATACGAATGAGGAAGGTTGTACTCACATGGAGAAGAAGAAAAAGAAGAGGAGGACTAAGAATTGGAAGTGGACGAGGGTGAAGAATGGAAGAAAGACGAAATTATTGTCACTTCCTTGACCATGCGTTGACTAATAATTGTTGTATTACGATAAAATTATTTGCACTTGAATGTTCAATGCAATCAAGCTTCGACATCCACATGGAATTTTGTGTAATTTCTTCTCGATTCTTTTTTTCTTGATTGTTCATTCGTTCGCTCGACGGCCTCAATCGCTCGTTTGTTCAGTTTCCTTCGTCGATCATTCATTCGCTCGCTTTGCATGAATTGTGTGATAACTTTATGATAAAAGATGATATGCAACACTTACAAGTATAAAGACAACTTAGAGCGCGCATGATAACACTTTTGGAGTAGCATTTTTGCTTAAAAAGTGCTCCTGTTTGGTAACGCAATTTCTAGATAGAAATTCGTTTGATTATGCAAGCTCATTTTTTCTACTTGGAGCATTTTTTTTACTCCAGAAGCATTTTAAAAGCCACTTGGAGAAGTAAAACAAATTTATTTCTCTCTATAAGTAGAAAAAGCAACTTTCTGCTCAGAAGCAGAAGTGGTCAGAAGTTAATTTCTAGAGTAGAAGTGTTGCCACAAGCGTCATTAATTATTAGATTATATACGCATTATAAGGTTAACTTAGTATTAAGAGTTTAAAGCAACTCAAATAAACAGACTAATAATCATGGTATTGTGGACTATAGTAGAAATAACTTATGAATATCTCCACGGCAAACATAAAGATGTTCTTAAAAATATTTTGATGGGACTATACTTCCACCAAAAGACAATGGACACATATGTTTCACACAATTAGCAAACGAGATTTGATTGAGCCACTTGGACAAATAATTTGACGAATTGAGGGGGAAAAGAAGGGAGGGAAGGGGGACCCCCTGCCCTCAATTCGACAAATAATCTGACGAATTGAGGGGGACCCCCCTCCCTTTTGGCAAATACCCTCCTCCCCATTTCTTCAGCTCTGCTATAAAGCAGAGCCAAAATTATAGTAAACATCACTCTTGCGCTTTGATATAACTCATTCTCTCATATCACTCTTGCGCTTTCAAAAGCTTAAGGTTAATTTCGTTATAGTATTTTTTTTTTCAATTTTGTACGTATAGATTTATTTATTTGGTTGTTAATAATTATGTTTTAACTTTTTTTATAATGTTACAGATTTTCATTCGGAGCCTGCTCTCCCTCGATAATTTGAGGTTAGTTTCGTTGTAGTTATTATTTATAGTTTCATAAGTGTAGATTAATTTATTTAGTTGTTATTTACACTTTATATTATTTAAAAATTATCGGGAGCCTTGCCATCAATATATGGGATAACGAAGGGCAACCCTTGACTTAGCTCGTCATTACGATGAATACAAATTCAATGAACAAGCGAAAGGCACCGCAAGTTGGAGGAGGGAAGATCACATTGGAAATCGAACGAGCTTTCGATTTCCAATGTGATCTTCCCTCCTCTGACTTGCGGTGCCTTTCACTTGTTTATTGAATTTTCTGCATCGTATTGAGGAGCTAAGTCAGGGTTGCCCTTCGTTATCCCATATATTGATGGCGAGGCTCCCGATAATTTTTAAACAATATCACACGTCCTAATATAGCATTGACGTTCATTGAATTTGATATATTGATTGTTATGATGTTTACTAAAATGTATGCGCGAAATAATTTATAATCGGTTGAGCAGAATGCCGTCGACACTTTTTGCGATTGTGCACTGGGAAGGTAGAATTGTGCAAAAAGAATAGGGAGCAGATTACGAAGGCGGACAATCTACCTGGTTCGATTTTGCAAACATATGGACATTTGGTGCATTACGTGCTACAATTGAAAGCGCATTGAATATTACAGGAAACATGTACATTCATAGGCTGATGTATAGATGCCCAAATGTAACACAAGGTTTTGTCGTATATGATACCATGGATGTGCGTGATGATGCTACAGTTCGGATGATCCAGGAGTTTGCACTTCAGACTGGTGGAACGGGGTTTGTAGTGTTTTACGTAACTGTAGCTGAGCACCAAATGATGAATGATTACCATGCGGGGGAAGGTTCTAATGCTGGTGAAGAAGAAAATGTTGTGCATCATCGGTATGTAGAGTCCGATGATAATGTTGATGAAGAGGTTAGTGATGAAGAGGTTAGTGATGAAGAATATGCTCCTTTCATGGACACTGATGATAGTGATGAACAAGATGTTGGAGGCGACAGTATGGAGGGTTACTACAACGCCCATTGTAGTAATCCCATTCGGCCATTGGTTCATCCACCGCCCTATTCGGATATCGATTTTGATATGATGCAAGACGATACAAGGGCCAAACCGAGCGGCACGGTATTTGATCCATCAAAAGAATTTGCTGTTGGCCAGATATTTCCATCACGGGACGCGGTGCAGTTGGCTGCTAAAGAGTACTCAATGAGAAGAAATCACACATTTTGCTATGATACGACAAGAGCCACAAAATATGTCATCAAGTGTGGTAATCCAAATAACCCGTGCGATTGGAGGCTACGCGTGATTACTAAAGAGGGTGGCATATCTTGGAAAATAAGTAAGTACAATGGGCCACATACATGCATGAATCTGCAATCGTCTTCAGATCATCCGCACCTTGATCAAAGGTACATATGCAGCTTTATACAACAAATGGTTTCCACCCAACCAGATATCAAAATCAAGACAATGATGGCGGAAATTCAAGACAAGCTGAACTTCCAACCTACTTATCGCAAAACCTGGAAGGCCAAACAAATGGCGATTGCCAAAGAATTTGGAGGGTCGAAGGAGTCATACGGTAGGTTGAAAAAAATACATGAACGCAATTGTGAAAGAGAATCCTGGTTCTCATTTCGTGATCGAGGATCGCATTAAGGAGGATCAGAGCTGCAAGATTTTCAAACGGATGTTTTGGACATTCGCGCAGACGATTGAAGGTTTCAAAGCTTGTCGTCCAGTGATATTTATTGATGGTACTTTCTTGTACGGAAAATATCGAGGAACGCTCCTTTGTGCGGCCTCACTCGATGGCAACAATCATAATTTCCCGTTGGCATTTGCTGTGGTCGATCATGAAAATGGTGACAATTGGCAGTGGTTTATGAATATGTTGCGGAGATATGTCACCAGAAGGGATGATATTTGTGTGATATCGGACAGGCATCACGGGATTCGACAAGCAATGGAGACAACACAATGGCGTCCTCCACATGCCCACCATAGGTATTGCATTCGTCACATTGTCAGCAACTACAAAAAGCTTTTCAAAAATGACGATGGCAAAAGGCATCTTGAGATGGCAGGTAAACATTGTAATTCGTAAATTCGAATCAAATACGTGTTCTTAATTTTTTCCGCAATGTGCTAATTTTTATTATAATGGACAGCATACGCGAGTCAACGGCGGAAGTTCGATTTCATCATGAGCCGAATTAGGGAGTTCGATCCACCGACAGCTCAATGGTGTGATCGGATTGAAAGAGAGAAATGGACAAAGGCTTATGATGGAGGGAAGAGATATGGATCAATGACCACAAATTTGGTTGAATCGGTCAACGGGATGCTGAAACCCATTCGTGGTCTGCCAATAACAGCCATGATCGAGAAGATATTCTACCAGTTGTCCACCTATTTCGACACCAGGAGAACGACGTATACCATGCAGAAGGCTAACGGATGGGTATATACGCAGTTCGCGTGTAAAACGCTAAAAAAAAATAGTGCAAAAGCAAACAAGCATCACGTGAGATGTTTCGACTCTCAAAGAGGGGTTTACGAAGTGAAAAGTGGATTTGATAGGAGCAGAGGATCTGGGGGCAACAAATACAAAGTGCGCCTAGACATCCAAACGTGCACATGCGAAAAATTTCAACAGTTGAAAATTCCTTGTTCCCACGTACTTGCAGCATGTCAATTACATGGGATTGATCATGGTGCATTCGTAGATGAATGCTATAGGTTGGACAAAACTCTTCAATGCTATCCGTACATGTTTAATCCGGCAGGGCATCATGATTACTGGGATGAGCTTAATGAGTTGCCATTACTGCCGGATCCGAGGTGTATTAGGAAAAAAGGAAGGCCTCGTGCGTCCCGGATATGTAACGAGATGGATTGGAAAACACCGAGCAGTAGCAATTCGCATTACAATTGCAGCAACTGTGGGAAATCAGGCCATAACAGGAAAACATGTACACACAGATCGGAGCGGGAATAGATCACAATTGTGTTAATTATGTATATTAGTTTGATGAAACTTTGGTCATTTTATAATATCGCTCAACAATCATATTTATTACGTTCGTTTTTTTTCATGATTTTTATATTACATGTGTGAATTTTTTGTAATATTATAATATCTCTATTGCACAATACTTCTTCAGTTCTTCTATTTGTCTATATTCCATATCTGATTTTATTGTAATATTATAATTATATATGTTAAGTAATTAAATATTGATAAGTATGAAATTAAAGAAAACAAGCGTAAAAATGACAATTGATAAAGTGGAGAAAAACAATGATTGATGGAGAGCGTTTCTTTTCGAGGTGGGTATAGACAAAATTCTTTTGAATGATTTGTTTCCTCTGCTTCCCAGACTGGTTATTTTTCAATCTACTCCTATGGTTGGTTCTGCTATTGATATTCGTCGGCTTATTTCGTGCTTGAATTGCAGCTGGAAGGAAAAAAAAACGGGAACAGTGAGAGGCAGAGGGCGAATCGTCGGAGACCACGGTGACTTCAGGATCTTTCGACCACAAAAAAAAAAAAATGTGAACAGTGCCGCTCGGCACTTTGACTGCCGAGCGGCACTGTTCCGTCACCGGAGCCGGACCTGATTTGGTAAATATTTACTTTTTTTAGCATGATTAGGAAAAAAGCCCCCTTGGGCGACGAAATGAATAGTAGCTCAAGGCGCAACTAGTTCATTAGACGAATCAAACCAGAACAAGGCCTCGCCAAAGTTTCCGCTTTTACTAAACTGGTGTGAAAAATTGCCTATATCATGAGGTTGAGAAAACATTAGCCGGTCCCCTCTCCCTCCCGCATCGTTTTCATAATTTGCATGTGTACGACAGGAGCTGTTGATGTAGATGCAAGCAACCTAGAAAGGACCGAGGGAAGAAAATCGTTCATGATCAGGTTGTTGGTGAGGAGTCGGTTTTAAGCGTCATGGCCGAAACAATCTTGAACTGGACAGATGATGTTTGGTTAGGTGGACTGTCTCTTACACAAGATCAGATGGATTTTGGGTGGGGCCTCCTCCTAAGATCTCCGCTCAATTGAAGTTCTCCAGTGTGTTATGCTTGTGGATACAGTGTTACCCCCCCCCCCCCCCCCCCCCCTCCCAAAAAAAAAAAAGGGAAAAAAACCCAGAAAATGAAAGATCTCTAATTCTTTAGATGACCTACAGGAGCAACGTCTATAGGATCCATCATTTTCATTCAATTTTGAGAATTAAGGCGTGACATTTATGATATGTGATATCTCATTTAATGAAAAATTCTGAATAGGAACATGCTCCCCTTTGACTGAAAAATCTAGGCAAAAGTACACTTTTAGTGCCAAAAGTTGTGTACGAAGATTACTTTGGTGCCAAAAGTTTCAATCGGATCACTTTAGTACCAAAAGTTATAAAAACGGATCACTTTGATGCCTCCGGCCAAAATTGCCATGTGGCATTTTTAATTATTTTTAAAATTTTAATTGGTATTTTTTTTTAAGAAAAAGAAGTCCACGTGGACTTCAAAATTCATAAAAAAAAATAAAAATAAAAAGTTAACAAATTTTTTTAAAAAATAAAAACTTTTATTTAAAATTTACTAAATTAAACTTAGAAAAAAAAAAGGTGAGGGTTTCTGGAACCCTCGCCGGCGCCGCCCCCCATCGTCGGCAATGGCCGATGAGGGCGCGACATGGCCGACGGGGGTCGGCGACCTCCGACCAAGGGCCGGGGTGGCGGCCCTCCTCTAGACCCAGGCAAGGGCCGGCGACCCTCGCCCGATCTGGCTGAGGGTCGCGACCCCCGCCTAGATCTGGGCGAAGGTCTGCAGGCCCTCGCCTGATGTCGGCGGGGGTTGTCGGCCCTTGGCTGGGGGTCGCCGACCCCCGCCGGCCATGCCCGTACCCTCGCTGGCCATTGCCGGCGATGAGGGGCAGCGGCGGTGAGGGTTCTAGAAACCCTCGCCAGCTATCTTTTTTTTTGTTTTTTAATTTTTCAGTTTATTTATTAAATTATGTTAAATAAAAAATTCAAATTTTAAAAAATAATGCCACATGGATTGCCGGTGAGCAACGTCAACTGGAAAATATTAATAAAAAAATGTCACATCAGATTTCCGACGGAGCAAATCGGAGTTGGCACCAAATTGATCGTTTTTTTTTTATAACTTTTGGCACTAAAGTGATTCGATTGAAATTTTTGGCACCAAAGTGATCTCCATACACAATTTTTGACACTAAAAATGTACTTTGAACGACGGTATCATCATTCTCGCTTACATTCTGATTCTTGATCTTGCCAAGACATCCAAAGGGGAAAAGGAATACCCTGTCATTCCTTCCATGAGGAATAGCCTTGATGAGAGACTTAACTTACCCAAAATAAAAATAAAAAAACCATTTCATTTCGGAAATTGTTAGAGATTCACGTTGTGCATTTTAGAGAATATTGTGAGAAGAGAGAAAGGTTCTTCAGTTGATGTAGCTAATGTTATGTATTACTATTTCTTTAAAAATCTCTCCAAATCCGTCCAATTATATAGGGGTTAATGCTGTGAATCAACTTACTTTTTATCTACTTAAAAAATGCAAAATAATATCAGGGTATGAGTGAGAAAGGAGGGAATTCCTCCATTTCGATTCTCATTTTCTCTCTCGTAATTGTCTGATCTCTTTTCTTCTTTTTTGATCATCTCTTCCAAACATGGTGTTAACCGTTAAGGGAGCGGGATTTGAAGTGATAAAAATGTAGTTTAAATTATGAGTTACGATTTTATCCTTTGTTTGCAATTGTACCATTATAATCTACCACGAACTCTTCATGGTCATGGAACTTATTCGGAGAAAAATTTGAGGATGAGCCATCCTCAAAGTTTGCTTTATTACTATAGAGAGAGATTTTTTTTCTCCTCTCAAAATCTAACCTGTTAAGAGCGACTTCTACTCTTGACTTTGGCTTTTGTTTTAAATTTATGGAAAACTCGCAATATTTATTTAACGGTAGACACTTAAAACTTCTGAAAACGTTCAAACTTTGAATCATATAGAATTTTTTCGACAAAAAAAAATCATTTGGAATTTTCTCGTTTTCAAAATCAAAACATAAGCAACATACTTCTAACTATATAAAAAAAATTAGATGAAAAATCAGTACAGGAGATCAGCAATAGCATCGTGCCACAAAAATTCGGGATTGACCCATCTAAAGCGAGCTTTCTTATCATAAATCCGCATGGGGCGTAAAATAATTCTAGTCCATTTCTCAAAGAAAATGTTCCAATATTTTTTTTAAAAAAAAAAGCCCGACAATTAACTGGGTCGGGTCGGGTCTCTTGGTACTTTTTTTTTTTTAGTGCGCACGTCGAACCCCGTCCCTGAAATCGCGGAGCGATTTAATCACTCCGCCGTCGCAATCAATTGACAATTTTTCATTTCCGGGTGTCCATTCCTAATCATGCGATTACGACCATTACTGTAATTTTCTGATCTTTTCTCTCTCCCTCTTGCTCACCCACTCACCGCAGTATCTATGTCGCTGTCGGAAAACCCGAATTTCTACCCCCCACCACGTTTTTTAATCAAAGAAAAATAAAGGAAAGGAAACAAATTCGAGAGTACACGAGCGAGGAGCGGAAACCATTGGATTCTCCAAGTCTAGAGCCGCACTATCAAGCAAAAGCACGCGCGCATTACAAAGACCCACGTCGACACGAGCGAGCAACACGTCTCCTTCATCTGTTCTTGAATTTTGCCTCACCCAATCTAACGGGGGTGGCCCCAAAAAAGTTTTCTTTTTTTTTCGTTTTTGGGTCGATGAATCTGGTTACTGGGGTTTGTTTCCCCTTTCTATCTGTGAATATTAGCTTTTGAATCCCACTTCAAGATTTGGGGACAAACTTGACATGATAGGCCGGTTGTTCCTGCATTTTCTTGTGTTCCTTTCTTTTTGACGCCAGATATTTGAATTCTGTTTCGTTTTCTTTCTTTTTTTTCTTAAATTTCTCTCTCTCTCTCTCTCACAAGAAGAAGAAGAAGAAGAAGAGGAGGAGGAGGAGAATCGGCAAGAAAGGAAGGTTAAATGCTTGAGAACTACTTCTCTTTCTTGGTATATTAATACGCGAACCAGACAAGCATGAAATCCCATAATTTCAACTCAGCATCTGCAATTAACGCTCTTTCTGGTCGCAGTTGTTTGTGAGACCCACCACTCGAAAAGCAGCAGCAGCAAGCAAGCAAGCACATATACATAACCGCACATCCCTCTCTCACTCTCTCTCTCTGAACCCACTTTTTAGGCCTGTCAGCTCCCATGAATCTTTATCTCTATCTCCAGAAATGTCCAAGAACATATCATCAGGGTGCTCAGAAATGGTGACCCACTTGGGCGTATTGAACAAATTCAAGCGCCTGAAGAGCCCTCTTGAGCCTACTTTAGGAATAGCTGGGTTCCTCTTTGTTGCTTTCCTCTTCATTGGCTCTTGTTTTTACTTGGACTACACGGCCGTGACTCAGAGGCTGCGAACCGGGCAGTCCTGGCTTGGCGGTGGCCGGGTGCCGCCAGATGAGGCGGCCGCGGGGGGCAGGCGGCCCGGATTTCTTGACGAGGGCGGTGGCGGGTGTGACGTGTTTGATGGGAATTGGGTGTGGGATGAGAGGTATCCTCTGTATGAGAGCAGAGATTGTGCCTTGATGGATGAAGGTTTTCGGTGTTCTGAGAATGGGAGGCCTGATAGTTTCTTCACCAAGTGGAGATGGCAACCCAAGATGTGCGACTTGCCCAGGTTCCTTCACTCGCATCTTCTGATGTTGTGGTTGCTTCTATTTTTGAATGATTTTGTAATATTTGATTTGCCATTTTCCCACTTGTACTGCTTTTTATTTTTCGCCTAAATTGTTGGAGGAATTTGTATTACGTATATCTGTCTCATGCTGTGTGTTGCTTGTTTGAAAGGTGATTGCATTTATTGTTCATGTGTTCGTTTTCTTGATTGGTGCTTTTGTCTCCATTTGGGGTTTGTTTGAAATTTTATACGGTAAGGCAGGTTTTCAATGCTCACCGTCCAGTCATTTGATTTGTTGTGAAACTTGTGAGTATGGATGTTCTCGTGAAGTGGTATGAAATATGCTTTTAGTTCATACTTTGTGATTTCTAGGCTTCATTGGAATTCTAGCTCGGTGGATTACCCTCTGGCCAATGATGTTCTAAGTTAACTTTTCGTCACTGTTGTAATGAAATTATTTCAATCCAAATTTTGAAGAAGAGAAATGATTCAATCCCCTTTTTTTCTAATTGTTTGTCTATGTGGGATGGTTACTTAGCTTTGATATAGAGGAAAGACTACGAGCAAAATGTAATCGAGAAAGAAAAAGATAAACTCTCTTCCAATTTACTTATGTGGTGTCAAGAAGGGAGGGCCTTCACGCTAGAGTTCGACGAAATTAAGATTGATGTTCATCTCGTTCGATGATTTTGGGGGGGGGGGGGGGGGGGGGGGGGTGTGGTGGTGGTACTTTTATGTGAAGGCATGGGTTCAAAATAGAATGCTAGCACACACCCCATTCTGTTGGTTGAAGGGTTTTGTAGATGGGGTGTGTGCTAAGATTTTTTGTTTTTTTTTGGTCAGAAGTTTGTTTGTCCTGTAGATTGAAACGTGGAAATTGATCATATTGATGCAGATAGGTATAGAGAGATTTGAGCATAAGACATTTTCTTTGATACTATGCAGAGTTATAAAATACAATCAGACAAAACTATAGTTCAAAAGTAAACACTATGCTCAAGGTACATTTTTCTATGAAGAATCAGACTTTAAGTAGAATTGCTGCTGCACAGGTCGGTGCATGTAGAGTCCTGTTGGTAATCAAATTTATTATTTTTTGGACAAACTACCCATAATTCAGTTTAGATGTTGTAACATGATGAAGATGTCTTTAGCATGTGGTAAGGAATGTCATTGTCACGCTCCTCCGCTTGTCTTTTTTCCTCTATTTTTTTGATGACCTAGTGGATGCAATTATGATGGTGATTTACAGTAAGCCCAATTTATCTCCGTGCCTTAACAGGCATCTGGTAGGAGATTCTCTTTTGCCCTTGAATTTCCTTTATCTGACTGTCAACTGCAAAGCCTGTAACAGATCTACTCTACTGTTGCTGCATAATTCCAGTACAACCCATGCTATTGAAAAGTGCCTGTTCAAAATTTTCCAATTGAAAGTCGAGATTGACAAAAGGCCATTACACGAATTTAGGCAGTAAGGGTCAATCTAATGTTTTATGATGATTGAATGTCTAATTTATTTGTTGATACTATATCATCTTTTATTAAATTCTGTCAGTCTTACTTTGTAGTAATTTTATTTCCTTGTTCTAACTTGATGGTAGTGGATCAAATATTTAATTTCTTTTTTGTTTGGCAATATCATCTGAGGTTAATTTTACATGACCAGAATTGTCTTTGATTAGTTCCTTTCTCCTTGTTTTAATTAGGTGGGGATGAACCAAATATCCAATGTCAGAGCATCTTGTTGTTTCTTACATGTATCTTGTCATTAACTTCCCACTAGAAAACAAATAACCAACATTTCTGTCTGTCTAATTGAGTACAGATTTGATGCAAAGATGATGCTGGAAAGGTTGCACAACCGAAGAGTCGTATTTGTCGGTGACTCAATTGGTCGGAACCAATGGGAATCCCTCCTCTGCATGCTCTCCTCTGCTCTTTCTGATAAGGGCCGCAGTCTACGAAGTGAATGGTAGACCAATCACCAAGCACACTGGGTTCTTGGTGTCAAGTTCAGGGATTTCAACTGCACAGTTGAATATTACAGATCTCCATTTCTAGTGGTCCAGGGCCGAGCTCGCGCCGGATCTCCAGAAGAGGTGAAGGTTACCCTCAAGTTGGATCAGATTGACTGGACTTCTAACCAGTGGGAAGATGCTGATCTGCTGATTTTCAATACCGGCCATTGGTGGGAATTATGAGAAGACTGTACGAGGGTAAAGATGTTCTTTCATCTCGTTGTGAGCTCATACTATGTCCCGCCGAGTGGTTGACCCCTATAAATATAGAGACTTTGTTCCGAGCGCTCACAGAAATTGTAAACTGCAAAATGACACTTCACTGGCTACGTTAGGCAGGTTGATCATATGGATGAAAGATACATTGGCCTAGATTGAACACTGACAAGGTTCCCTTCAATCTCTTCCCCTGCACCACCTTTACAAGTATGGCCTGTGATTCAAACAGGAAGTCATTGCTTGTGGCTGCATTATACATTAGGTCATGTTTTTGCTAAGGAGATGTTGTGCGAATGTACTCAATCCCTCTTATTTTGGATTGTCGGCTATGAGTAGGATAAAAGAAGTTAAAGGGCTTTTCATAGATAACGTTTCTATGCTCAAAGGGCTTTTCATAGATAACGTTTCTATGCTTGCCGAACATTTATACTGTTTCCTCTGCAGACCATGTTTTTCCTAGTTCTTTTACAATAAGTCGTGGAACCCATTGTTCGGCCATTAGCTAAGGAAGCCCCCTTTCTCCCTGATATGCAAATTTCCGGTGCTTTGGTCACCTAATTTGAATGCAACCTCAGGTCTTTCGCCTTACTTTTACCCTCTGTTTCTATGAGAAAAGGTTACATTTTCCACAATGAATTTTATTAGCTTAGATCTGACCTCTTTGAATGTCTATGGCAGGGGCTCTTATTTCCAGTTGGAAATGAGGTCAAGATGAATATGACTGTTGAAGATGCATATCGGAGATCGCTAGAGACGGTACTTGACTGGATCAGTGGGTCATGTGAGTATGAGCAAGAGTCAGGTCTATTTTCGGTCTTATGCACCTGTACATTTTAGGTAAGTTTATTTCCACTAACCTCAGGGATTTCACTAACCTTCTTTGCATCAGAACAGCGTCATTTTCTTTCATGTTGACATTGAATATTTCTTCCCTCTTTCTTGCTTAGAAGCAGGCATTTAAGCTGATGACCACTGGTACAGGATTCTTTGACAAAGTTTTCAACTAAGGGTGTGCTCGTTTCGCGGAAAATGAGTGTCGGAAAAATATTCGCCTATATCGCTCACGACAATTATTCAACGGAAAATATTTTCATCATCTTTTTGTAATTGTTATATCATTCCCCTCGGATACTGCATTGCTGTAAAACGTGGTTGAGATGCAAGTCACTCGGGTTTGGAAGACGAGGGGTGAAAATTCTCGACAGTCTTGAACTTATCGATCTTCATTTTATAGTCAGTTATCTGTTATACTTATCTATTATTACCGCATTTCTTATTGTTCAAAGGACCATGGCATGTATGTGTTCTTGACAGAGGTGGAGACTGGAGGTCCGGGGGAACATGTCACTTGGAGGACACTACCCGACTTGGGCTCCTCCCCAGTTTCATCGGTCCATCTAAAAATTCTTACCAATTTGCTAACTGATCGGTCCAACCAAACAGTAAAAGAATAACCCTGACGTGCTGAATATCACAGCTATGACGGCGCGCAGAAAAGACGGCCATTCCTCTTTATATTACCTGGGGACTGAGTTGGGTCCTGCTTCGCTCAATAGGGCAGGATTGTAGCCATTGGTGCTTGCCTGGTGTTCCGGATGTGTGGAATGAGCTTCTTTATGCTTTTTTTCTGAAGCAATGACTCTGTGCGGTTGCGAGATTTGACAAATGCCTCGTGAGTTTCGTGCTGAAACGAGCATAATGCGGCGGTGTTTATACCAACATGAAGAGCTTTACGTCGTAGGAGTTGCAACAGCAAATTGATGGCATAGCTTTTTTTTTTTTGGCTTTCTCATTTCGGGTGTTCGGATTTTGACACCATGGATGTCGAAAAGCAGTACAGAGGCTTCAAAGAAAGTAGATACGCACATTTTCATTGTACATGCCGTAGTCATACATGATTGAAATGAAAGGAGATGGTGAAAGGAGTGTTTTTGGTTAGAGCTTTGGGATATCAACTGTGCTCTAATCTTTTCTGTACTGTACCCATACATGTTTCACATCTGTAAGAATATGCATCAGAGCCCAGAAGGTCACTTCCTGGTAGACTCAGTCCGTCTTCGATGACGCGTTGTTGGTAACCTGGTACCGTCGATGCTGGCGTAGGATCGCTCTCCGGACTTCAGGCGTCATTCGGTGTTTCGCAGAAAATCCGTTTTTCAGCAAACATGTTCTTCGTTTATACAACGCTCCTAAATTGCGCAAAGACCACAAGATTCTTCAGGACAAGCGTAACAGTAACAGACACCTAGCCCGAGAAGAAAAACATCTAAGATGATGAAATTCGCAAGTGACCTCCCACCTATCTGGATGCTCTTTATCGTCTGGCTAGTCGCTGAACTGGTAGTTCTCGTACCTTATCATGCAATCTCGGAGCATGTATTTGGCTCCAATTTTCTCTTGACAGTCGCTCAGCACGCGGGATTTGGCGGCCTCGAGGCAGATGGCGCAGTCCGAATTCTCGAGCAAGGTGTTGCAAAGGCCGTGGCCGTATGCGACCGAGGTAAGGTAACTGGACGAGGTGTAGTAATCGTAATAGTCGCGGTTCGGGGTCACGGTCACTAGGTCCTCTAGGAGATGAGCCACGCTATCTCCAAACGGGTCGCCGGGCGGATAAGTGAACAAGTTACAGTCCCCCTCTAACGCGGGTCATGTCCGGATAGCCTCTGGCGACGCCGCCGCACACCGAGCAGAGGGCGACTGCGTAAAGTAGGAAGAATCGCGGAAGAACAGCCATAGATATTCTCGTTTCGTCTTTTCTCCCTCTTAATTTTCTTTCGAATTTGATGTGCGCTAGGAATCCCAAAATATTAACGGCTATATAAATAGGCAGTTCTCTCTTCGGGTTCTCCGTCTTCAAACTGACTCTTTTTTTTAAAAAAAAATGTTATGTCCTCAGTTTTTTATTTGCTCGTTTCTTCCGTTTCCATTTGTATTTTGTGGTAAATCCATGGAGAAAAATGTTTGCCTTGCTAATCGATAAACTATAGTGCAGATGCCAACTTAGCCCTAAGCTTTTGCATAAAAAATCCAATGTAATCTTTTCGATCATATATTTGAGGGAAATCCCTAATGATGTCGATGTGCCACGTAGGACGGCCGGCGATGACTGAACCGCCACGTCGGCGATTTCGAGTCAAAATTGATCAGAAGGACAAGATTGGAAGTTCGAGCAAAGATTTACATTTGGGTATCTTGCAGGTTCCATCAGGTGGCCGTTCAAATTCGATATGGTATATTTGCTAGTTCACTGAATAATCGCTTGCAATTCATTGGTTTCGGGGGTCACCTAGTGTTGGGCTTTGGGCCCAATCCAGCCCATTAGGTTGTTAAAAACCTAGGGCAGCAGCAGCAACACACGGCAGAACACACACACGCACGAGAGAGAAATAGAGAGAGCAGCCACCGAGAGGACAAAGAGCAAAAACGCAGAAAAATACTGCAGTTTTTCTGGGCGTCCATCTGAGATCAAATCGACGATCGGAGGTCTTCCCGTGGTCCGATTGGGCTGAAATTTTGACAGCATCTTCAAGACTCGTTGTTCTTGATTCTGTACGGTTGAATCGTGATTTCAAGGTATTTACTGTAGCTGTTCGTGGGTATTTCGGGACTGCATATTTTGGGGGTGATTTTCATCCGGTTCTCTCGTCTACGGTGTTATTGCTGCTTGATCTCCACTTATAGCTTTGGGATTTTATTGTCGTTGTATTCAGCGAGTTTGTGTATCCAAACGATTGATATATAGTGGAGATTCGGGTAGACTCCGTGAGCGGTCTCGTGGTTTTTATCCTTCGCATTGAAGGAGTTTTCCACGTAAAAGATTCTGGTGTTGTTTTTCTTTCAATTCGCATATTTCCATTGGTTGTGCTCGAATCGGTTTCTCACAGGTTTAGTCAAAGGGGGAAAGTTATATCCGCTGCTTGTCTGTTTTTCCCAACATAGTGGTATCAGAGCATTGTTTTTGACTGAACGATGGAACCGAACGTGAGCAGAATGATTAGTTTGAATGGAAAGAATTATCATGTATGGAGAGGAAAGATGGAAGATCTACTATATGTGAAACAGTGGCATTTACCAGTGTTTGCTGATACTAAACCTGATAATATGAGCGATGCTGATTGGAATCTTGAACACAAAATTGTGTGTGGATTTATTCGACAATTTGTCGATGATAATGTTTTGAATCACATCAGCAAAGAATCGCATGCTAGGACATTGTGGAATAAGCTGGAGTCATTATATGCACGGAAGACTGGCAACAACAAAATATGTTTGATTAAACAATTTATGGAGTTGCATTATAGAGATGGCCAATCTATATCAGATCACTTGAATGAGTTTCAAGGAGTGATAGATCAACTTTCTGCCATGAATATTAAATTTGATGATGAAGTGCAGGGACTTTGGTTGTTATGTACCTTGCCGGAATCTTGGGAGACTTTTCGTATGTCTTTAATTAATGCTGCACCTGATGGTATTGTTACCATGGATTTTGCAAAAAGTGGTGTTCTGAATGAAGAGATGAGAAGAAAAACACATGGTTCTTCCTCTCATTCAGAAGCTCTAGTTGTTGAAAACAGGGGCAGAAATCAGAGTAGAGGTCCGAAAGGTAGATACAAGAGCCGAAGCAAGTCAAGATCATGGAAGAAGACTATTGAGTGTCATCACTGTGGTAAGATGGGTCATATGAAGAAAAATTGCTTCCAGCTGAAAAATGAGATGAGGAATGAGAAGAAAAATGGCAATGAAAATAACGAGAGAAGAAATAATGGTGGTGATGATCGGGTGGCAACTGCCACTGATGAACTTGTTATTGTTTGCTATGATGATAATGTTAATTTTGCATGTGATGATTCAAACTGGGTTATTGATAGTGGAGCTTCTCTTCATATTACCTCCAGGAAAGAATTCTTTACATCCTACAGGTCAGGAAATTTTGATACCTTAAGGATGGGTAATGACGGTTTGGCTACTGTTGTTGGCATAGGAGATGTATGCTTGGAGACTAGTACTGGAGCAAAACTAGTTCTGAAAGATGTTAGACATGTTCCTGATATTCGTTTGAATTTGATTTCGACTGGAAAACTTGATGATGCAGGATTTTGCAGTACTTTTGACAATGGTCAATGGAAACTCACCAGAGGCTCATTAATTGTGGCTAGAGGTATGAAACAATCTTCCTTATATTTGTTTCAGGCTAAGATTTCCAAAGACATGTGTAATGTTGTGGAAGATGAGAATGCAACTGCATTATGGCACAAGAGGCTTAGCCACATTAGTGAGAAAGGAATTGGCTTACTAGCTAAAAATGGTTTACTCTCTGGAGTAAAGAGTGCAAGACTTGAGAAGTGCGCACATTGTTTAGCAGGAAAACAACGAAGAGTTTCATTCAAGAGTCATCCGCCTTCGAGAAAATCAGAGTTGCTAGAATTAGTGCATTCAGATGTTTGCGGTCCAATAAAACCACTAACACTTGGTGGTGCAGCTTACTTTGTAACCTTCATTGATGACCATTCAAGAAAATTATGGGTTTATTTCTTGAAGACGAAAGATCAAGTGTTAGATGCATTCAAGCAGTTTCAAGTTTCAGTTGAAAGACAGACTGGAAAGAAGTTGAAATGCATTCGTTCAGATAACGGTGGTGAGTACATCGGGCCATTTGATGAATATTGTAGGCAACAGGGAATTCGACATCAAAAGACACCTCCTAAAACGCCTGAGTTAAATGGTGTAGCGGAAAGAATGAACAGAACACTGATTGAGAGAGTCAGATGTTTGATTTCAGATGCAAAATTGCCAAAATCTTTTTGGGGAGAGGCTTTGAGTACAGTGGTACATGTTCTTAATATTTCTCCCATTGTTGCTTTAGATGGTGATGTTCCAGACAGAGTTTGGTTTGAAAAGGAAATTTCATATGATCATCTAAAGGTGTTTGGCTGCAAAGTTTATGTTCATGTTCCCAAAGATGAGAGGTCCAAGTTAGATGTCAAGACAAAAGAGTGCATCTTTCTTGGTTATGGTTCTGATGAATTTGGCTACAGGCTTTATGATCCAGTTGCTAAGAAAATTGTCAGAAGCCGAGATGTAGTATTCGTTGAGAATGAGACCATTTGTGATATTGAGAAGATAAAGAAGACAGATTCCCGTGGTTCTGATGTGTTAGCTGATACTAGCTCAATCTCACCTTTTGAGTTGCAGGAACAGTTGCATGATCAAGTTGAAGACGATGGTCAGACTACATATCAGCAGGTTCAGGATCAGACTCAGAATGATCGGCCGGTTGAAGATCAGGCTCAGGGTGATCAACATCATTCAGATGACATTGATGCTCAAGAGATTGCACCATTAGCTCCACCAACTACTGCTTTGAGGAGGTCTGCCAGAGACCGCACCTCATCTACTAGATATTCCTCTAATGAGTATGTTCTGTTGACAGATGCAGGTGAACCTGAAACTTTTGAAGAAGCAGTAGAAGATAAGAATAGGAAGGAATGGTTTGATGCAATGCATGATGAGATGAAGTCATTGCATGACAATCACACCTTTGAGTTGGTGGCATTACCTGAGGGTAAAAGAGCTTTGAAGAACCGATGGGTTTACAGATTGAAGCAAGATGAGACGACTTCGCGTCCTCGATATAAAGCTAGATTGGTTGTTAAAGGCTTCAATCAGAAAAAGGGAATTGACTATGATGAGATCTTCTCACCAGTTGTAAAAATGTCTTCAATTCGAGTTGTTTTGAGTTTAGCAGCTAGCCTTGATCTCGAGGTTGAGCAGATGGACGTGAAGACCGCTTTCCTTCATGGTGACTTGGAGGAAGACATATACATGGAGCAGCCTGAAGGTTTTCAGGTAAAAGGTAAAGAGAATTATGTTTGCAAACTGAAGAAAAGCTTGTATGGCTTAAAGCAGGCGCCGAGGCAATGGTATAGAAAATTTGAGTCTTTTATGGGGGAGCAATCCTATAAGAAGACTACTTCTGATCATTGTGTATTTGTGCAGAAATTCTCTGAAGGTGATTTTATTATCTTATTGCTCTATGTTGATGACATGTTGATTGTTGGTCAGAATACTTCTAGGATTGACAGGTTAAAGCAAGATTTGAACAAGTCTTTTTCAATGAAAGACTTGGGGCCGGCTAAGCAGATTCTTGGTATGAGGATCACTCGCGACAGACAGGCGAAGAGATTATGGTTATCTCAAGAGAAGTACATAGAGAAAGTACTTCAAAGGTTCAAAATGGACAAAGCTAAAGTTGTAAGTACACCTCTTGCTACGCACTTTAAGCTTAGTCATAAACAATGTCCGTCAACTGAGAAAGATCTGAAAGAGATGGAAAAAGTTCCTTATGCTTCTGCAGTGGGTAGTCTGATGTATGCAATGGTTTGCACAAGACCAGATATAGCTCATGCAGTTGGAGTGGTTAGCCGTTTTATGTCAAATCCAGGTAGAGAGCACTGGAATGCATTGAAGTGGATATTGAGATATCTCCGAGGCACTTCTAGTTTGAGACTTTCATTTGGGAGTGATAAGCCGATTCTTGTTGGATATACTGATTCTGACATGGCAGGTGATATTGACACAAGGAAATCTACTTCGGGTTATCTGATTACTTTCTCAGGGGGAGCTGTGGCTTGGCAGTCAAGGTTGCAAAAATGTGTTGCCTTGTCGACGACAGAGGCAGAGTTCATCGCAGCAACTGAAGCATGTAAGGAATTGCTTTGGATGAAAGAGTTCACGCAGGAACTTGGTTTCAGTCAAGAGAGGTATGTTTTACTTTGTGATAATCAAAGTGCTATACATCTTGCAAAGAATTCCACTTTTCATGCCAGGTCAAAGCATATTGATGTGAGGTATCACTGGATACGAGAAACTCTGGAATCCAAAGGGTTATAACTTGAGAAAGTACACACAGAAGATAATGCTTCAGATATGATGACGAAGGCTCTCACTAGAGAGAAGTATGAATTTTGTCGGCGTCAGGCCGGCATGGATTTCTGATGAATTCTTTTGTGTCGAGATCTCCCTTAATGGGCTGGAGGGGGAGATTTGTTGGGCTTTGGGCCCAATCCAGCCCATTAGGTTGTTAAAAACCTAGGGCAGCAGCAGCAACACACGGCAGAACACACACACGCACGAGAGAGAAATAGAGAGAGCAGCCACCGAGAGGACAAAGAGCAAAAACGCAGAAAAATACTGCAGTTTTTCTGGGCGTCCATCTGAGATCAAATTGACGATCGGAGGTCTTCCCGTGGTCCGATTGGGCTGAAATTTTGACAGCATCTTCAAGACTCGTTGTTCTTGATTCTGTACGGTTGAATCGTGATTTCAAGGTATTTACTGTAGCTGTTCGTGGGTATTTCGGGACTGCATATTTTGGGGGTGATTTTCATCCGGTTCTCTCGTCTACGGTGTTGTTGCTGCTTGATCTCCACTTATAGCTTTGGGATTTTATTGTCGTTGTATTCAGCGAGTTTGTGTATCCAAACGATTGATATATAGTGGAGATTCGGGTAGACTCCGTGAGCGGTCTCGTGGTTTTTATTCTTCGCATTGAAGGGGTTTTCCACGTAAAAGATTCTGGTGTTGTTTTTCTTTCAATTCGCATATTTCCATTGGTTGTGCTCGAATCGGTTTCTCACAGGTTTAGTCAAAGGGGGAAAGTTATATCCGCTGCTTGTCTGTTTTTCCCAACACCTAGTTCCACATCAAACAATTCAGATTACCATTTTCATGCTACTAAATTTCAATGAGTGTCAATAAGCATAAACAATAATGATTAAGGTAATATCGACAATCATTTTTTTTCTTCATGTAAATAGTTGGCAACGTGCCATCACTCTTTTGAAATGACCGACTTTTATTGTAGTGCACAAACTTTTTACCAAATTTTGTACTGACTTATCATCAAATTTTATTTGCACAATTTACCAATGTTGGAACCTACTAACCCTTGCATGAAATCGTCCATTTAAATTAGATAGATTTATCGACTTTAGTCTCTCAATTCTCCATCCTACTTGATATTTTGATGCAAGCCACAAAAAGAATTCTCGAAAATCATGCAAACATTGTCGATTCGGACTAAAAACGTTGGATTTGGTTTGGTGCGCGAAAGATAACTTTTTTACTATTTTAGTCGAAGCGAAATATGACTTTGAAGATGTAGAAGAATGCCAAAAAAAGTCATAAATCTATTGCATTGGTATCAATTTAGCCCTCAATATTTTAATTGTGCCAATTTAGAAACTTTTTGTATTTGTACCAATTAATTCTATTCGGCCAAGTTTGGCCAGAAAATCGCTATGTGAATGCCAATCATCCTGCATGGCATGGCTAGCGCTGGCGCTGACATTTTTTTTTTTTTTTTTTATAATTTTTCAATTCTTTCTAGTAATTTTTCTTTTAGTTTTGTTTCTTTTTTTATATCATTTTCTTTTCTATACTTCTTGTTTCTTTATGGAGGGCCGGGGAGTGTCACCGGCCAACCTTTGCTGGCCTCAGGCGAAGGCATCGTGTAGGCTGGGCTAAGGGCATTGCGGCCTCCCCCGCTGCCCTCGCTCAATCCCCGACGAAGGTCGTTGGTCCTCAATAAAGAAAAAGAGTAAACAAAAGAGGAGGGAAAATATTAAAAAATTATAAGAAAAATGTCCACGCTGGCCGTGCCACATAGGACGACCAGTGTCCACGTCGGCGATTTCCGATCAAAAATGATCGAATGGACTTAATCGGCACAAATGCAAAGGGTTTAGTACTGAATTGACATCAATGTAATAGACTTGAGACTCTTTTTTTTTTTTTTATACTTTTCTAGACATTATCTTGCCTCAAAACCAGACAAAAAAAGGTGATTGAGCATGGCCCGAATTGCTGGATTTAGTCTATGTATCATCCCAAGGGGTACATATACAAAGAGTCATCAGTTGCCGCCCTTCACTTGTTCCCATCTGTTGTCATGTAGAAAGGTTGCTCGTTGAGTTGTTCCTCGTCCGTCCGAGATTGTTCTTCTTCCCTGCACTTTTCTCTTCATAAGTTCATGGAGAGACCTGTCAACAAGTCGGTGCTTGCTTGTCCTCTGTTTATGTTACATGAAGGATTTTGAGGTCGACCATTGCATGGTAATGGTATGTATCAGCAAGGCAATCAAAGCATGTGATAAAAAAAACTCGATTCAAGTAGCGCTTCCACTCCATCGTGATTCCGGATTCGTTGAATGGTTACTCAGTCGAACCCAAGACTCAAAATATATGACGGATTGCAGTATATACAGATCATAGTCCTTGGAGAGATGCAGATATTCCCTCTTCCTTGTGAGCTCGCCCCATTTTCACCAACTCTCCCTCAATTGAAAGGTGAAGAGTATTGCGCACTGACAAATTTCAATTTGACCTCTGGCTATCGAAGGCGACATCATCGTCGTGACAATGCAAGAGTTTAGGAGCAATTTGATCCTTTCTAATGGCATTTGTTCCCATTATGCTAGATGGCAACGAGGTAGAGACAGGATGTCCGGAGGAACATAGTCACTTTGAGACTCTACCCGACTCTGTCTTCTTCCAATGCCGGTTAGTCGCTGAACTCGTATGGCTCGTACCTTATCCTGCAATCACGGAGCCTGAGTCGGACTCCCAGACTATTAGGACAGTCGTGCAGCACCAGGGCTGGGGCGACCTCCGGGCACGTTGCACAATCCGACTTCGCAAGCGCGGTGTTGCAGCCTTGCAGGTGGCGTGGCTGTAGGCGTTCAAGGTAAGGTAAAGGTATGGGGATGAGGTATAGTGATCGTGGTTGTCATGGCTTGGGGGTCCCGGTTACTAAATCGTCGAGTACATAATCCACGCTGTTACCCGTAGCCGTCCGGGCAATCAAACTCGTTGCAAATCAACGATACCGGAGCCGTGTCCAGGTCGCCCCTCGCAATATATGCCGTACGTCGAGCAGAGGGCGGAGACGACGTAAAACACAGAGTCGCGGAAGAACAGCCACATTTCGGATTTGTGGTGCACTAGGAAATCCCAAATTCTCTATTTGGATTCTCAGTCTTCAAATAAGATTGGTCGTTGAGTTGTTCCTCGTTCGTCCCAAGATTGTTTTCCTATTCTTACACTTTTCTCTTTGTAAGTTCGAGGAGGGAGAGACATCAACAATTTGGTGCTTCTCCGATGTGTCGATGTGGGGTCTTTGACACATACGTCTATAATTATATTTATATTTTTGTTAATTTATATATATTTTTATTTTTTATTAAATAAAAAAGTTTAAAAAAGTAAAACTGTTTTGAAACGAGAACAAAATGAAAAAAAAAAATCCAGGTGGAAAAGTTGATATTGTACACAGCATATGTGTGTGCCAAATTCGATCCGACCTCATTCCTTTACGTTTGTCCAATGAAGGCTGTCATTGGGACGACCATATTTATCCACGCTGCCTTCTAAAATTAAATTTTCCTCATGAGAATTGAGAATTAACTCGCCGGCGAAGTGGGGACAACGGCGCACCCCTTCGACAGCCACCCGCCGACCATCTCCCCCATCCTTTTCCTGCGAGAATCGGTCAGAGGAAATATGTCGACTCGTGTCAGTCCGAACTTGTTCCATACGCGTCTGCCGATCGGAGGTGGCGGGCCGTGGGCGGGTTGGCTGGTGGCGTGATATAATAAAAAATTATTAATTTTTTCAGAAAAATAAATTATTTTTTAGAAAACTTAAAAAAATTTCAATTGCCTGAGTGTATTCTAGCAATATTATTTTTTTAATGTGTAATGTGATTCATAAGCTTAAAAGTCGTTCAGTATGGTCCATCAAACTTTAACTAATTGTGCAATGTTGTCCTACCGTTAATTCAAATTCAAGGGCGATGTTAAACAGACACTAAGTTAAACAAGTATCAAAAGTTTAAGGATGATATTGCATATTGAACTAACTTTCGAGTAACGAACTTAAAGTTCGAAAAATACATTGCACGTTTGGCCAAAATTCATGAAGTATTTGTAGTCATTGTAGGAAGACAATCGTTGCGCTTCGCCTTGGCTACCCTGTTATTTGGTAAAATCTCTCAGAATTCTTTCTCCTTCTTAAAGATAGAGAATACGATTAAAGGGCTCTTAGCCTCTATGGCACGATCTCCGACTCGGGTGGTTTTTTTCTCGATTCCACGAACCGGACGCCGAACCTTTTGGTCTTTCTTTCGGCTTTGGCCGAAAAGGAAAGAAATTGGAGAGGCAAGATTGAAATAAAGTATAAGTTTTGGGGTAAAATTGCAAAACCGATGGGCCGTCAAATCTGTAGCGTCGAAGCCACACATCCCCGTCTTCTACCAGCCGTTGGATCGGGTTTAAGCTCTGCCCAGGGTTTCTGTTCTCGCGTTCCTCACGCAGCATCTCGTTCTCTACTGCTTTCTTCACAGCCGTTCGCTGACGGCAAAAACATCTCATCGGTCTCTCTCATCTCCATTTCACTGCCGCTGCCGGAGTCCGGGTGGCAGACGAGCGGGCGAGCTCGCCGGTAGGTCCCCCGTTTCACTCGCTTCCGGGTTTGGCCTCGAGCTGTGGCGCGAAATTGACGAGCTTCCGGCCGTTTTTGTGTAGGGGAAAGAAGCAGCGGTCGTTGGAGTCTCCAGCGTTGTCGGAAGCTGTGAGGCTGGTACCGTGAGGTGCGTGGAGTTGTCACTGAAGAGGGTTGTCAGGTAAAATTGAGTTGCTGTTCCTCTGCAAAATCTGCCATCCGAGCTTGTTGCCGTTAGAGGTTGCATGTTAGGAGGCGAGCAGAAAAATTGTTAATGCCCTTCAATTTGCGGTTCAGTTTGAGATAAGCTACTGCTAATCGTTTTTGGTTGAAAACGGGTTGATTGAAACAGAGCCGTTCAATTCGAGATCGAATGTAGCAATAGTAAGTGGGCTTAAAAACGTTCGCATGTATTTGTAGCTTATCGCTATGATAGATGTTCATTTACATCATACATCATTAACATCAACAACACCTTTATCCCAAATTAGTTGGGGGTATGATAGATGTTCATTTATTAGAGAAAATTGGAAAGTGGTTCGTGTTCTTAGACTTTTTGCAGCTATTGTTTTGTCAAAAATTTCAATTTCGTCGTGAATTAAAGAATAACTTAGTCACCTTTGCAAATTCCCATACTTCTTTTTTATAGATTTTATCACAGTTTTCACATCATTGGTTTTTTTTTTCTGCTGATCTATTTGACAAGTTTGGTTTTTTTCTGCTTTTAAATCCTTGAGCCAGCTGGAAGAAGTGCAATGTTTTCATAAACAACCGAATGCTATGTCTCACCGTTTGAACCTTTTTCAGCAAAATAATTACACACGCCGCACGGTACTCGGATATATGATGTGTAGGTACTGCATACACAACACATTCTTTGTGGCGTGGCGCACAATGTTTCGCTGTGTTATTAACATAATTTCTTTTTCATTTTGGTACTTGTGGGAATTGGTCATTCTAATGCGGTAGAGTGCTTTTCCTTAAATAAGCCTAGTCTAGTGGATCTCATGTAGAGAGCTTGGTACACTGGCTATTTGGTACTGGTCAAAATACTTAACTGACAATATCATCATTTTCAGATGCAAATATTCAATCTTTTCACTTTTCGTCAAACATCTGAGTTAAAGCTCTAATTTTTCTCTTGCATCAATGCCTCCCAGCTGTAGCTAGTCTAAGAAACTCATTGAGATGCTGCAAGATGCTTCCTTAGAGGTCCAATGTTTTCTTCTTGTTGACAAGTCTTTACATGAGGCTTGAGTAATTAACTATAGTGATTACCAAATTATTTTATTTATTCTCAAACACCATTTCCTCTTTAGAGAATATCTTATTTTCTTCCTCAACTGCAGTAGATCTGTCTTTCAATTATTGATAATCTGCATTCTTTAGCTTCGAGCCTCTCTCTTCACTCAAGATCAAGGTTAATTGTGATGATGTGTTGCTTTTGTGCTTCGGCAATTTTTTTTGTCTATTGTATATTAGTCATATAAGATGTTTTTCTCCTTTCATTTTGGTATTCTAGGAGAAGATGTTAGAGTGGGTTTGGTAATTACATGCATTATAGAAGGGGCCCTATCCTTTTGTCTCCCCATATTTATTTTCGGTGAGTTGTTTCATGTTCTTTTATTTTCTTTTTCTTATTTTCCTTTGCATCTGATTGTTTGGTTTGGATGATGATACATTTACTCAATGAACCTGATATCATTGCATAAGATGTAATCTTTACTGGTTTTACCACACAGAAATGTTTTCTTGTTGGCTAAGATGAAAAATGGAATTTGCTGATTAACAACTCTATATATATTATAAAGCCCCATGGTAAAGTCATTAAAACCCATTCATTTTTAAAGGAAACAAAATTGGAGGGCCACTAAAAGATAAATGAGCAAACTCTGGTTGCCTTAATAAAAGATGATCAAGTTGTTATGAAGACCTATAAAGGCTATCTTTCCTTCCCAAATATCTACTCATCATGTTCCCCCCACGCACTACTTTCCACATATTCCTCTTCATTTTTCATCTAAGAGATAGACTTTCTGAACTCGCCTTCATCTTCCATTTTATCTTCAGTCTGTGTTTTGTTTTAAGCTTTTCATATTTGAGGAATTGAATGGTCATGGTAATGTGTGTGGTGTTTGCTTAAAGGATAGAAATCTCCATTTGTTCGTCATAAAATAGGTTGACAGGAAAGTCCAAAGCTCTTTTAGCTTTAGCTTTTTGGCAATTTTTCTTGCTTTTTTTGTTGTATATTTTGAAAATCATTCTCATGGTTAATGATGCCTAAGTATTCTTGTCACTTTTCAATTTTGTTTGTCCAGTCTCTGTAAAATTTATCCTTTTTTATGTTGTATGTATTTCTCATACTTACTTGGGGGAAAGTAGTAAAACAAGATTTAATGGAGTGGGAAATAGATTGGCGTATGGTTTGTCTTAGGGCGGAGTGGAGGAAGTTTATGAGTATTGTGGAGGGGCAGAATTCCCATGCTCCTGATATATATATATTTTATCTGTGTTTATTTATTTTTACATATTTATCTATTTTCCCTCGATCGGTCCTACTTTTATTTTATGAATCTTTGGGGTTCATCGACCGCCGACCCCAACTAGTTTGGGATAAATGTGTTGTTGATGTTGATGTATTGAAATTCACTTTGATGGCTTTTGATGCCAAATTGTTTGCATTTTCTCTTTTAGTTGTCATGTTCTCTTTTAGTTGTCATGTCTGTGTGGATCTCTCTCTCTCTCTCTCTCGCTCTTTCCATAAACACTAATATAGTTGCATCTTTACTAGAGCACCATGTACAAGCCACTGTTCTTTTCCAATGACCGATTCTCTCTCTCTCTCTCTTTCTGCTTTTCAAGTTGGCATGTTTTTTCTGTTTCTACATTATGCCTGATACTTGTGGACTACCAGGCTACTTTGTGTTTTCCATTTGAAGAGCTTTTTAGAACCTGAATTACTTAATCGAATTTGCCACGTACATTATATAGGTTCTCTCGTTTTATTGGGATGATGGCTGAGGGAGGGAAAAGCTTCGCAAGAAGGGATCGTCTGTTGGAGATTGAGGCTACGGTGCGAACCTGGTGGATAGAAAAAGATGTTTTCAGGGCTGAATCCTGTGAAAAACCTCCTGAACAGGGTGAAAAGTTTTTTGGCAATTTTCCTTTTCCATATATGAATGGGTTTTTGCATCTTGGACATGCATTTTCGCTTTCGAAGCTTGAATTTGCCGCAGCGTATCACAGACTAAGAGGGGCAAACGTGCTTTTGCCATTTGCTTTTCACTGCACTGGTATGCCCATCAAGGCATCGGCTGACAAACTTGCCAGGGAGATCCAACAGTTCGGCGATCCTCCTGCATTTCCAAGTGAAGTAGAGAATCAGGTCAACCAAGAATTGGAAACAGAGGACCAAAATGCGTCTGAACCAGCCATGAAAGATAAGTTCAAGGGGAAGAAATCTAAGGCTGCATCAAAATCAGGTGGGCAGATGTATCAATGGGAGATTATGCGTAGTCTTGGCCTCCCAGATAGTGACATATCAGAATTTCAGGATCCTTACAACTGGTTGAGTCACTTTCCTCCATTTGCAGTGGATGATCTCAAGGCTTTTGGGTTGAGCTGTGATTGGAGACGTTCCTTCATCACCACAGATATGAACCCGTTTTTTGACTCCTTTGTGAGGTGGCAAATGAGGAAGTTGAAATCTATGGGTAAAATTGTGAAAGACTTGCGGTACACAATTTACTCTCCTTTAGATGGCCAACCATGTGCAGATCATGACCGGGCAACTGGTGAAGGTGTTCAGCCTCAGGACTACACTCTTATAAAGATGGAGGTAGTTCCGCCATTTCCACCAAAAATGGGAGTTTTAGAAGGGAAAAGAGTGTTCTTGGCTGCTGCAACTTTGAGACCGGAGACCATGTATGGGCAAACAAATGCATGGGTATTGCCAGAAGGAAAATATGGAGCTTTTGAAATCAATGATACCGACGTGTTCATTGTTGCGCAGAGGGCAGCCCTCAATTTGGCCTACCAGAGATTTTCCAAAATTCCAGAGAAGCCTACTTGCTTGGTGGAGCTGACTGGTTATGATCTTATTGGTCTTCCCTTGAAGTCACCACTTTCATTTAATGAGATTATCCATGCTTTACCAATGTTGACTATCCTTATGGACAAAGGAACAGGGATTGTGACTAGTGTACCCAGTGATGCTCCTGACGACTACATGGCGTTGCATGATTTGAAAGCAAAGCCAGGTCTGAGGGAAAAGTTTGGTGTGAAGGATGACTGGGTATTGCCCTTTGAGATTGTGCCAATCATTAATATTCCAGAATATGGAGATAAAGCTGCGGAAAAAGTCTGCAAAGATATGAAAATTAAGAGTCAGAATGAAAAAGATAAGCTTGCAGAAGCAAAGCAGAAGACATACTTGAAAGGATTTACTGAAGGAACTATGCTCGTGGGGGAATATGCGGGGATGAAAGTGCAAGAAGCAAAGCCGTTGATCAGAAACATGCTTATAGAGACTGGACAGGCTATTATGTACAGTGAACCTGAAAAAAGGGTCATGTCAAGGTCAGGTGATGAATGTGTTGTTGCTCTTACAGATCAGTGGTACATCATTTACGGAGAATCTGAATGGAAGAAGTTGGCTGAGGAATGCCTATCTAACATGAATCTGTATTCCGATGAGACACGGCACGGCTTTGAGCATACATTGAGCTGGCTTAACCAGTGGGCTTGCTCACGATCTTTTGGCCTTGGCACTCGCATCCCTTGGGATGAGCAATTCCTTGTGGAGTCATTATCCGACTCTACTATTTACATGGCTTACTACACGATAGCCCACCTCTTACATGAAAATGACATGTATGGTTCTAGCACTTCAATGAAACCTGAACAAATGACTGACGAGGTGTGGGAGTTTGTTTTCTGTGGTGGTCCATACCCTCAATCATCTGATATTCCATCATCTTTGCTTAACCAGATGAAGCAGGAGTTTGAATATTGGTATCCTTTTGACCTAAGAGTATCTGGCAAGGACCTCATCCAGAATCATTTGACATTCTGCATTTACAATCACACAGCAATCATGTCTAAGCGACATTGGCCTCGTGGATTCAGGTGCAACGGCCACCTCATGCTCAATTCTGAAAAGATGTCGAAGTCTACAGGGAATTTCAAAACATTGCGCCAGTCCATCCAGGAATTTTCTGCAGATGCCACACGATTTTCTCTGGCTGATGCTGGTGACGGTGTTGATGATGCCAACTTTGTTTCTGAGACCGCAAATGCTGCAATTTTGAGGCTCACGAGGGAACTTTCATGGATGGAAGACACTCTGGATGCAGAATCCTCTTTGAGGACTGGTCCGCCATCTACTTATGCAGATAGAGTTTTTGCAAATGAGATGAATATCGCTGTCAAACTGACTGAGCAGCACTACCAGGATTATATGTTCCGTGAAGCTCTAAAATCTGGCTTTTATGATCTTCAGGCTGCTAGAGATGAGTACAGACTGTCGTGTGGTATCGGCAGCATGAACCGAGATCTGTTTTGGAGGTTTATGGATGTGCAAACACGGCTTATTGCTCCTATTTGTCCTCATTACGCGGAGTATGTGTGGAGGGTACTTCTCAAAAAGGATGGTTTTGTGGTGACAGCGGGCTGGCCTCTTGCCGAGTCTCCAGATCTAACTCTCAAGAGTGCCAATAAGTATTTGCAAGACTCGATTGTCTTGATGAGGAAGCTGCTTCAGAAACAGATTTTTGGCTCGAAGAAGGCAAATAAGGGAACCCCACAAACCGAAGAAAAGCTGAGAGGTTTGATTTACGTAAACGAACAGTATGATGGATGGAAAGCTGAGTGCTTAAGGATACTGCAGAGCAAGTACAACAGGACAACGCGTTCCTTTGCACCCGATGGCGAGATAATGGATGCTTTGAAGCAGAGCAGCGTAGGCCAGTCCAGCGACTTCAAGAAAATCCAAAAGCTTTGCATGCCCTTTTTGAAGTTCAAGAAAGATGAAGCAATAACTCTTGGTCCTCAAGCGCTGGATCTGAAGCTCCCCTTTGGAGAGATTGAAGTTCTTCAAGAAAATCTGGACTTAATCAGAAGGCAGCTTGGTCTTGAAGAAGTGGAAGTTTTGTCGGCGACGGACCCCAATGCTCTAACAGTGGCTGGTAATCTCGTCTCGCTGCTGCAACAGAATCCGCCAACTCCTGGAAATCCTACCGCCATCTTTTTGGCTAGATAAAGCGGCTGTCTGAATACTCTGATACAATGTTAGATTGAGCAGTTCCAATTTGTTTTAAAGTAGTGATGGATTGGGATTTGAATATTTGTGTTTGATGCATTTACAAGTGAATTTCCCCCCTCCTTTTTTGGTATTTGGTTTTTTTTTATTATCCCTTGGTATAAACTATGTACTCATAGTTCTGATGGTTGTCCTTATTATCCTCGAACGATAATGCAACCGAATTGGAATTGCCTCCATGATTGTGGTTTGCCATTTCTCTCTCCACGCACATTTTTTTTTTTTTGAATAAAAAAGACACAAACCTAATTCGCAAGTTTTTGCACTGAAGCGATGGATTTGCCCAAGCTTTCGGTGTTTTCTGAGTCCTCTTTTTCTAAAAGGTCTCACGCCCTTCGCGACATGTCATAATGTCGAGGGAATTGGCGTTCGTGGCTTAACAAGACAACAACAGGAGTGAGCTTGTCAGATTCTTCTTCGCCCTCTGATAGAATCAATGGAGAAGAGATGAGATTACCATATACTTTCTTCAACGGACGATCCTACAAAATCGTAACAAAGCTGGTTTTTTCAATCGTCAGCAAAGTCGTAATCAGAAGCGAGAAAAAGTTAACAAACAATATCTTGTAGACCGGAAGTCAAATGCCTCGTTACCTCGTCAGGGAGATCGTTCGTGTAAGGAGAGAGAACTAATGTACCGAAATCAATAAACTAATATAGACGGTAAGACAGAAGGTGTTTATGGTGGGAAATAGTTCACAAATTCTATATAACTGCTACGAGGATACCACCAACCATCCTATATGTTATGGCCACGTTGATTGAATATTACTAGATACAAAAATTTAAAAGGCAACAGCATAGCTAATCTTCAAAAAACTGCTGCTGTCGTAAGTGTAATTCTTTTGATTTTTTTTTGGTCGAATGATTCTTTGATTTGCAACGACGAGAGAAGTGGTGCGAAATCCACTTTTGTGAGCAGCATATGTAATGGAGAAACGTTGGGGCCGTCGACCTCTGCCGTCCGTCACTGCCTCCGGTTGCCAGAGAAAAAGGAAAAAAGAAAGAAAGTTAAAAAGTTAATTTTTTAAATATTTTTAATAATAAAAAAGTAATTTTCGAAAAAAATCAATTATTTAATAAAAATATTTTATAATTTTTTTTTCAAATTTCAATTGCATTAAACTATTTTAGTAATATCATTTTCCTTAACAAATTATAAGACTTAAAAATTTCATGATGTAGTCAAATATAAAAGTATTTAGGTTATACATGTCGAATATGAATCGTTGGATTTGTACTACATTAAAATGGGCCAATATGGGTTGGCCCATATTCGACTTAACCCAAACCTGACTCGATTTTACCCACCTATTTGACCTCTACTAGTGATTAAAATCAATAGAATGAAAGAACAGAAAAAGGGTAAATAATACCTAATTTGGATCTTTGCGGAAATAATTTCATAAAAACGACAAATTTAAAATGGCCGAGCTTGTTTGTATAGACACAAAAGCAAGGCAACAAATGGCCGCTTCTCAACAACATAGTCACCATAGTCCTATGACCAGAACGTCGCTATCGATGTTTCAAAGAAGGGCTTGAACAATGACATTTTGGTAATTTCCTTTTCTTTTCCCTCCCTTTTCTTGATTCAAATTATTATCCTTCAAATGCATGCACAGCAATATTTCCCCTTTCAAATAAGTGGATAAGTACCTTTGCGTCGTACATGGAAAGCGTGACTAAGTAATTCTATGATTTCAGTTAAGGTTTAAAAAATTCCTCATTGTAATTCTTGCTCGTGGACTTTCAATGGCTTCCAATGCGATCGTTATTATTTCTGTGCTCCACATAACGGAGCTTGATATCCAGAGCGAAGAAGAAAATTTCCATTAGCACAAAGAATGAAACTATTCCTAAACCTGTTGCAAGGCATCCCAGGCTTCGCCTGTGGCCAGCAAGGGTTGTCGGGTGACCCTACCAGCCCTAAGAAATTGAGAGAAAAAAGAAAAGAAAAGAAAAGAAAAGAAAAAAAATAAACAATTCAAATAACTTATTAAAATATTATCTAAAAAGTCCATATTAGTGCCGACAAGGCCACGTTAGCACCGGATGGTCAAGTGGATTAAATTGACATAAATGCAAAAGTCGAGAACTGAGTCGGCGAAAAAAAGATTTAGTACTGAATTAACATATTTACAATAGATTTATTCCCATGATCAATACCAATGTCATCTCGTCAATGCCTTGATCGTATATCAACTCTATATCTTGATTGGGATAATTATACAAATATTTCATGAACTTTGGCCTAATGTATAATGTCGAATTAAACTTTTTATTTATTCTATAAACTTTTTCTTCCCACATGATGATTAGATTCTCCTCTCCCCATCTGCTGCTTTTACCCCTTGCCTTTCTTACATGTTTCCCGAACTCTCGCATCCGGACTAGCGAAGACCTATTGTTTATTATTGTCTTTGTCTTAGAAAAGAAAAGAAAAAAACCAACAACTTCACGAGATTTTCTACGGTTTAATCTGCCAATTAATTTTCTACCAAAAAAAAAAAATAAAATAAAAAATTCTGCCACTTAATTAGCATCTGGCAATAACTATTGATAAGCGTTTTGATTTTGAATGTGGGTGGTAATAAAATACTCCTTGATTGCTAGCACAAGTCGCTATCGGATTATCTTTGTTTGATGATTTATACAATACCTTATGGAGATGGATGTCATAATCAGATGTGATGAAAAATGTTGAAAAGTGGACACTAAAAAACAAAAATTTTATAGAGCTAAAGTTGTGCCTCATCAACTTATCAAAAGGGAACGCACAAGGGGAGGGAAATATAAAGGACTGAGATGAATAAACTAAGATCGACGGTGGGATAGAGGTAGAGGATATGCAGTTATCGTTCAAGTTCTAGATACTATGATAGGATTAATATCGGATTACATTGGAAACTACAAAATAACGGCTCTGGGGATACCGCTCACCATCCTATATACAGCCCAAGTTGATTGAACATGACCTACAAAGATTCAAAGAATTGCTGCTACGATAAGTGTGACGATTCTCTTGATTTGCAACGATGGGAGAAGTGATCCGGACACGACGTGCGTGAGCAGCACATGCAATGGAGAAACGTACGAGGGGTATGGAGTGGCTGTGATGCTACAGTCAGCAACGTCGAGGTGAACAGTTTTTTTTTTTTTTTTAGGAGAACAGTTATACGCTTTCATTATGAAGAAATAAGACTCGATGATTGTATTATTTTTAATTGGGAAGTCGTCATGAGTAGGTGGTATTGTCATCGTGATTCTTGCTCTAATAAACGGCCATGATCGATCTGAGGTGGCCCGTTTTGCGACTACTAAACGTCTACACAAAGGTCGCGATCCTTTTGGTGATGGGAATGAACGTTACGAAAAAAAACATCCAAATTGTATTATGTTCTAACGATCAACACCAAATTCAGCATAAGAAGTTCCATTTTCGATACGTTCAAGGTAGCATTTCCCGTATCGACCATGTGGCAAGTGCTAGCGAGTGAGATGCTTGCGGAGATTGTTTCAAGAACAATTTGCAATGGTAAATTAAGCTGATGATCGGCTATGGAATTACAAAAGCAAGTCGAAAAAAAAAAGGCCGCTTCTCAAAATAGATCGGTGCGATAACGAGTGCGGCTCTTTTGATTTGCAGTGTTATAGGACTTAGGAGTAAGCTAGACACGACTCTAGTGATTAAAATGGGCAATGGAGCAAAATACTCGATGTTGGGTACCTATAGTTATAATGTTACTATCATTCTCCAGCATTCGATTATACGTCATATTTAGATTCAGGTTACTATTATTATTATTGCCGATCTTACATACAACGACGACGGCTATTAGGACAATGCGGTGTGCAATGAGGCGCTTTGTCATGATAATTGCAATGCATGCCTTTGTCGATAGCAATGGGCAGGCAGTGGCACACAAGTTAATTCGATGCACGTTATGAAACAAAATCCGAATAATTCTTGCTGCGTTGCCTAAGTGCGGCATATCTCGTACATAAGAAAAGACCGCTAGACCGATCAAATTTATCCGCAAGAAGTTTTGATTTTCTTTTTGTCGAGTTCGTCCGATTTATGTTGCAACTTTTATGCGATCATTGCCGTTTCTCTCCGAGGCGATCTACAAATCTCAATGCCGAGTCCTTTAGGGCGCGCGTGACAACACTTCTATTCTCCTCTTTTTTTTTTTTTAATAATTATTTGTTAAAATTTTTCGGAGAATAGATTTTGGGAACAGAAATCTGTTTAATAATACAACTTCATTTTTCTATCTAGGGAACAGTTTTTTGGCCGAGAAATAGGCTTGGAATATTAAATACAAAGGTATAAATTTTCTACTTTTCTATTTTTGAAATAGAAATAGAAATAAGAATTATTCTCATTACTCAGTCCTTTTCTCGTGTGTGATCTCCCTCTCTATAGCATTCATGTGTGGCCAGTCGCCATCTGCTAATCTCTGGCCGAAGCCCAGCGGCCGGCAATAGCAGAGAGTTTATGTTGTTATATAACAAACTTCCGTTCTGGAAATTGAAATTTCGTGTCGTTATCAGACACGTGTCTCTGCTCAGAAATTCATTTAGGGAATATAAATAGAAAAATCTATTTCTAGCGATAAGAAGAGAATGATTGTCGTTCGCGCCCTCAACCATCTTGACTATACCTTTAATCTTAGTGTTCGAGATTTAGCTTTTCCTTACTGCTAACTTAAAACTCTAAAAATATACATAAGGTCATTTAAGATCTTCCAAAATTTAAAATTTTCCGGAGTTATATTTTTCCGCCAATTGGAATATATTTTTTTTTCTATGGAAAGTCAAATAATAATTTTTTATCTCAAATAACAATATAAAATAAACGAATAGGTACCAACTACCAAGGGTTTTAACTAGATGGGTGATGTACCCATGACTTAGCTCAAATTTATTTATTGAATTGGGTGAAATATGGACGGCCTTGAATTGGGTGTAATAAAGAAAAGCCCACTTGATGATGGGTTCAAATGGATCCACAAAGAACCCATTTTTCAACCAATTCAACCGAAGAGCAGGGCGCTGTCTCTCATGCCCTCCAAGTTTACTCCAGCTGGCATCCTCTTCAACCTCCGGCTGCCGGCTGCCGGTGGGATCGAGCCGCTCTCCTCAATCCAGATATGGGGCTGCTGCCTTACAGTTACAGCACAGTTCCGCTGTCCCGAAGTGGCAGTTCCTCGCGTCAAGTGACGGCTCAACTACAGGCTCACGAAGATGCTTGACCTCTTGATGTGGTTATGGACGAACCTGGATCCGCTACTGCTGCCTCCGGGGCGGAGCCCGTGCAATGGTGGATGTAGTTGAGGCTGTTGGCTGGGTCAGTGGCGATCCGCATCAGACGAGGTGTGGTTTTAGGAACGTACCTATAATGTCTTAGCTTCAGCGTCATTCCTTCGGCATAACTTCCAGCTCCATTTGTTCAGAAGGACACAATGTTGGTGGTGATCAAAATTTTCAATTTTGACAATTTAATCCTGAGCTTTTCATAGTAGTCACTCTGGTCGATTTCACCAGAAATCGCTCACATGATGGTCCAATTAACACTAGCCATCCCACATGGCACACCATCATATTAGCGGTATTAGAATTTGAAAAAATTGCCAAAAAAGTTCTCAATCTATTTCAATTAGGCCAATTCAGTCATAATTTTTTTTATAGCCAATTCAGTCCTCTCGGCCTTAAGTAGCTATATGCCCGATACATATCCACTCGTCGCGCTCATAAATACAGCAAGTACGTTTTATAGATTGATTGTTGCAAACCATTTTCAGACCTAAAGTGATAGCAATATGATTCTTTTCGTATCCATTATTTTCTTCCTTCCACCTGTTTACTAAGAATATTTTTTTATTCTCGTTGGATAATGGCACGCGTGCACCTCTAGTTAATCAACTAAATTCCTCTGCCGAATGACTAATAGCAAGTTCAGCATAAGAAGTTGAAGTTCAGAAAATTTCGAGGAAAATTTCTCGGATATGCTGATTAAAGTAATTTGGATATCTGTGGAGATAATTTCAACCACTGATTAGCCGTAGAAACAGAACTAAAAGTCGAAGAATTCTAGACTTGAGATTCACGATGCGAACAAATGGGGAAAATTATCAAAACCTATTGCAGTAGTGCTAATTTAGTCATAAACCTATTGCAATTGTGCCAATCCAATCTTAAATCTTTTACAATTGTGTCAATCAGTCCATCCGGCCAAATTTGATCGGTCGGCATTGACATGGATGCTGGTCGGCGTCGGCCGTGTAGAGACATATTATCTTAATATTTTTCTTGAATTCTTTATTTTAATTTTATTAATTTTTTCCCTCTTCGTCTTCTTCCTCTAGCTCTTCATCTTCATCCTCTGGCCAAAGGCGCTGTTTGCCTCCACCAGCAACTGGCGAGGCCGAGTCTCGCCGTCGCCATGGCTCGGCGCGGGTTGCCTTGCCGTGGCCGCGCGAGGCCGAGCTTCACCAGCTCAGATCTGGCGAGGCTCGACCTCGCTGTCGCTGGGCGAGACAGGCAGAGTCCTCACCGGGCAAGGTAGGCCAAGACTCGCCTAGTGACAGCGAAGTTGAGACTCGCCATGACTAGGTAAGGAAGGTTGAGACCTTGCCTAGTGATTGTCGCGACCCTCCCGAGGCGGAGCGGCTAATGGGCCGCCCGATCGCTGGCTTGATCGGACGCGGGCCTCTCCCAAGGTCCATTACCCAAATCGCAACTGCTGGATATACGTGATAGACCTTCAGTGTGGTCTAGTGACATGTGATGAGTGTACATGCCAAGGAGTCGCCACCAATCGTTTCGTGGAGGGTACGATCGGAAACCCTATCGAATAGTTGGGAGTGGTCTATTCGATTCTGCGGAAATCAGAGAAGTGGGTTCAGGGACTTAGTTACGCCAACTGTCAGAGTTGACGCCCTTTCGGTACCAAAACTGAATGGTTTATCTGATCCTAGGATTTCATACAGATGAGGGAGGTGCTGATCCTAAATCTAGGAATTCATGCAGGTAGGAATTGCTATCCTATCAATCACAATCAATAGGAATAAATACGCAAATCAAGGATCCAATGCATGCGGATAAAACACATGAAATCAGCATGGTATCCATAATGAGGCCCTATTAGCCTAGAGAAATATCAATCAAGGCTTAGGAGTGATTTGGACGTGATTCGCCCATGAGGGGCAGAATCGTAATTTTGAACAATTAGGGGAAAATTTACCCTTAAAAGGGCAAATCTGTCATTTTAGACGAATTGGGGAAGTCAAAAGATAGTGGAAATAGGATTGGCCATCAATCCAATCCATTTCCTATTTTTTAGGAATTTCCAGGATTTTTCTGGAATTTTCAAGTGATTTTACCCCCGGAGGGGTAAAGTCGTCATTTGGACAAAGGCGAGAACTGAAAAACCTCAAATATTAGGGTTGGTCATCCACCTGACCCAAACCCTAACTTTAAGTAATTTTCAGAACTCGATTGAGACAAGAAAGACAATTTTCCCATTGAAGGGCAAAATCGTCATTTTGAGAAAAGGGGCGGGACTCGAAACCCAAACTTAAGAATTGGTCGTCTAATCGACCCTAATTCTTACCTTGGCATTATCGGCCTTATCTTACATACACAGCAGAGGCGACTTACCCCTAAGGGTAATGTCGTCAAGTCTCGGAAGAACGGATAAGAAACCCCAAAAATAGGGTTGACCAGTTGTCTGTGGTCAATCCTCAATTTTTGGGGATTTCTAGGTGTCTAGGATTTTTCACAAATTTTTCCACATTTTTTTGAAATTTTCTGGAATTTTCTAGCATTTTTTGGATTTTCTAGGATTTTTCTGATTTTTATTTATTTTTTATTTTTTTATTTTTAAAATCATTTTCGGAATTTTTTTATTTAAAAAAAAATTATTCGGGCCGGGTCGGGTGACCCGGCCCTCGACCCGCGGGCGAGCGGCCCGGCCCGGGTCCGGACCCGCACTGAAACGGCACCACTTCAATTTTCCCGCTCGAATCTTGATTTCCCGCTCAATTCGAACCCACGGTCCTGATTGCGCCACATGTCGACTGATGGGCGGCCTGATCTTAGGCTGGAAACTGACGGTCCAGATTGAAATGCTTGATTGCACTACAGTCGTCCGATCTAAGAAATTTTTAATTTCTGAAAATCATTTTTTAGTTTCCGAAAATAGCGATATCGCGACACGTGGCAAGCCTACCACCGTCCGATCAAGTTTGTTATTTTTTTATTCGGTTTTAACCGAATGCGCTGACGTGGCTGCCACGTGGGCGCCACGTCAGCGCCACGTGGGCGTTGACTAGTCAACTTTCGTTGACTGGTCAACAGGGCTGCTGGGGAAGACGACCGGCGCCGGCTCTGTTTCGCCGGCGCCTCGTCGGAATACGGTTTCTCCACCTACAGGTTACTAAAGCTTGCGAAACCAACGCCATTTGACTCATCTCGATCTCCTTTACAACATGTCGAAGCCTTGATATAGCAGAATCAAAGTTGAACAACTCACCAACCTAGGCAGGAGCTAATTTCCGACGAAAGTCCGCCTTAGCCATTTCTAGCGATATCCGAGCCTATCAATCAATCAGGAAGCATCGTGGGAGATCGAGGAGACTTACCTGGCCATCAGGGAAGGTCGACGTAGCTCGAGGCGAGCTCTCGAGCTCATATCCAGTCGCGGATAGGTGGAGGTCGACGCGAGGTTTTACAAGATGAAAATGCGAAAAACGAGTTGGAGAAGGATCAGGGAGGTGCAATGAGTAATTCTAGATCGATAACTCGTAAATCAAACAAGCAGAACCCGAGTTGCCATTAACGACCGAGAGGAAGTTCGAGAAAGAGTCTCACCTGTTTCAAGGGCGTCGGTGAATACGAGTCGATCCGACGCGTTCTCCGGGTTGAGGCGAGGCTAATGGGAGTGGCGGCGTCGAACGACGTCGTCTAGATCGCCAAGGATCCGAGCTCGAATCTCTCGAGCTCGGAGCTTCAATGGCGGCCGCGCTCTCTCTCTCCCCTCTGTCTGCCCGTCGCGCGCGAGCTCTCTCTTTCTCTGCCCGTCGCGAGCTCTCTCTCTCCCTTTCTCTGTCCGTCGCGAGCTCTCTCTCTCCCTTTCTCTGTGCGTCGCGAGCTCTCCTTCTCTCCCTTTCTCTGTGCGTCGCGAGCACTCTTTCTTTTTCTCTCTGAGGTCGTTTCTTGCTTTTTCTTTTGTCGTTCTTCTTCTTGCGTCCGTTATCGACCTCTCACCGACTCCCTCCTCCAACTGATCCTCTCTTCCGTTCCCTCCTCCCCTTCTTTTTTTTCTGTTCGTGCCGTTGCTTTTCTCCGTCGGTTTGTTGCGTGCGAAACCAAGAACAAAGAACGGAGCGTTCTGTTCTAACTTGGTCAACTGGGTTGACTGGGTCGGGTTGACCCGACCCAGTTGACCCGGTTCGCCAAAAATTGGGCAAATTGACCCACCAAAATTCCTAATTTCTCAAATTAAATTTGGAAATCGACTTCCATGAGATGAATCCCATCTAGTATGGTGATTTAGTGAAAAATGAGTGTGGAATTAAATGAAAACCCCAAATGTTGAATAAGCTCCGAAATCGATTTTTGTCAAATTGGGTTTCCTAATGGACGAATTGGCCCCAATTGAGCCCCTCATTAGATTCAGTGGGTCAAAAACTATAGGGAGGAAGCATTGGAGTTCTATGGGTGTCCCTCAGAGAATTTTAATTTCAGAATTGGCACTATAGGGACTAAAATTAAAACATTTTTATGCAATTAGGTCCATAAGGTCAAAATTGATCAAATCAGCGCACAATTGAACCAAATTGAAATGTGGGGCATTCAATTCGAATGTCAAGATTCGAAAAATGCAAAAGATTGCAAATAAAAAGACTCAAAATATATTTTTTTGACAAATTCAACCGGGTGCGTTACAGAGAAACACACAAAATTAAACTTGAATTTCGACTCTTGATGAGGTCAAAATGACAAGGGATTTAAAAGAAAAATATTTACTATTTTCCTATATTTTTGTGACCTCAAATTCTATTTTTGTTGATCTTTCTAGTATTTTTCTATTTTCTAAAAATATTAAAAAATATGAAAAATATGAAAAATTATTTTTTGGTCAAGAATGGTTCCTTGGGCTTGGCCAAGGCCACCAAAGTTTATTTTGTAATTTTTTGAATTTTTATGAATTTTTTGTGATTTTTCGAAAATAAAACTGAAAAAGACTTGGTCAAAAATCAGGTGTTAACAGCTGCCCCTCTTTGAGAGGAATCTCGTGAGAGGTTTCTCTCAAAGACAGGTGACACCTGAATCTAGACCGACTCGATTGGGGAAAAGAAAAATGAATCATGACATTCAATCTTTCTTACCTTGTTGGTGAACGCTCTGCTTGTTCTGTTTTGGCTAATGTGAGAGAGAAAGTAGAGAGACCCACCCGCCATTTATCTGTTGATCACCTGCCTGATGCTCGTGCGGCATGCGAGGTGTATAGCGGGTTCAAGTGAATACCTAGGGACTCGTCTTTTGGGTATCCTAGGGCGGTTAAACTCTAGCCTGTATGGTAGGCCGTACCAGAATGGGATTCCTATACTTGACATGAACCTGTGAATGACGCACCAGTCTTTTAGGGATTGTCAGAAGTTTTGATCCGTATGGTGGATCAGACCATGAACAGGACTCCTCTCTGCTGGGAACCTATGGATGACGCACCCAGTCTCTTAGGGATTGTCAGGGGTTTTGATCCGTATGGTGGATCAGACCATGAATAGGACTCATCTCTGCTAGGAACCTATGGATGACGCACCCAGTCTCTTAGGGATTGTTAGGGGTTTTGATCAGTATGGTGGATCAGACCATGAATAGGACTCCTCTCTGCTAGAAACCTATGGATGACGCATTCAGTCTCTTAGGGATTGTCAGGGGTTTTGATCCGTATGGTGGATCAGACCATGAATAGGACTCCTCTCTGCTAGGAACCTATGGATGACGCACCCAGTCTCTTAGGGATTGTCGAACATTTTGATCCTATATTCTAAGGAATTAACTAGGATTTATACAAGTGAGGTGTGCCGAATCTTGAGGCTTTACCACATGAGCTATTCTGGGTTTAGGGGTTACCTAGAACCTCACAGAAAGCTGATTTTGAAAATTATCCTTTTGACACGCAAGGCGTTATTCTGGGATTTGAGGATTCCAAGTATCCTGCAGAAAACTTAAACCTGCAAAAACTTTGATAAGATTCTTCTGGGATCTAGGGGCTACCTGAGATCTCGCAGAAAGACTATCTTGAATATTGTCCTTTCGACATTGAAGGCGACATTCTGGGATCTGGGAGCTCCAGGTATCCTGTAGAAAGATCAAACCTGTAATACTGGGATCTCACACAGGGAGATAAATTCAAACATTGTCCTTTTGACATGGGAGGTGGCATTCTGGGGATCTGGGTACTCCAGGTATCCTGCAGAAAGCTCAAACCTATAAATTTGAAATCTCACAGAGGGATGGTTTCGGAGATTGTCCTTTTGACATTGGAGGTGACATTCTGGGATCTGGGGATTCCAGGCATCCTGCAGAAAGATCAAACCTACGAAATTGTTCATAAGAATGTGTTTTCCTGAGATATGGAATTACCAGGGATCTTGCAGGAAAATAAACTTGAAAGCTCTTCTTCATAGAGCAAGGCATCCTTCTAGAATCTGGGGTTACCGTGATTCCTATAGAAGTTTAACCAAGAACAATAGCATTCTAGAATCTAGGGTTACCAAAAATCTGTCAGAAGCTCAGGCATATAAACTCTCCTTCTTAGAGAAATGTGTCGTTCTGAGACCTGGGGTTACCAGGGGTCCTGCAGAAGTTTAAATTCGAAATATATTCTTCACAAAAGAAGTAGCATTCTGAGGTTTGGGGATACCAGGGGTCCTACAGAAGCTCAAACATGTAAACTCTTTCTTACCAAGAGAGGTTGTGTTCCCCTGAGATCTGGGATTGCCAGGAATTCAAAGGCACATCAATGGTCTTTGAGTGATATCTGATGTCAAACTGACGGCACTTTATGACTTATATCATAGTCATGAAAAAATTTCAATGAATGCATTACGATGCTGGAGGTTATCCAAAACACCTTGCAACATACGGAAGAGATCAAAAAATTCCTTGTGGGGAAAGTTTAAAACAAACAATCTTAAATTACCAAAAGAGTTTGGTTAAAATGTCCAACGGAGTATTCTCATCAAAGAGGACTTCTCACCGCTTTGAGATAATGGTCTTTTACCAAGAATGCACTCGAACTTCCTATCAAACCTGCGCCTAGGGTTCAGGATCATTCGCAGTGAATACACCTCGATCGATCAGGAGGACTTCCAAGGGACCGTAATGTTGGGGTTGGTCAACGGTTTTCAAAGGGGACTTGCGTGCAAGTCAAGGCTTTTGAAGAGAAGTCTTCAATGTCTGCTTCAGGTTTACAAGTCAAGAAACCTGCAAAATGAGAAAGAAATGATCTTGCTCGAACTTCTTCGAGCTAAGCTTAGACATTAAACCCTATGTCAATCCAAGTGCCTTAATCAGAAAAGGCTTTTCAGGGTTGTAACGTAGGTATGATTGGGGACCAAAAGAGGCTTGTTTCTGGCTCAGAATACGTGAAGGGTTTAACATTGGTGATCACTGCAAGTTTGCCGCTGATCTTGTCCCTTCTGGTTCGAAGAATGTCTTCATTCTTTGAAGTGCATCGTTAGTCTTTGAAGAGCATCTTTCTCATGTCAAGACGGCGTCAATACCTTATCTATGCTTTTGTCATCTGAATGTGACATAATCTGGGAGTATCCTTTACTGTCCAGCTCCCTTTGGGATTTTCTTTTACAATCAGATCTCACTAGTGACCTATACAAAAGTATCATGCCATCTTTTGGCATTTACAAGATCAAACACCTGATTCACAAGTGTACAAATATTTGGATGGGCATTGGCCTTGCTCTTACCAGGCACTTTGCTTTTTCTTGATGCCCAGGATCGGATTTTTTTTTTTGTCTTTTGTCGAGATCCCACCTTTTCTTTTCTTTTGGGGATCAGAATTTTCAAATGAGTGTGCCAGATGTACAACTTGAATCTCAATACTCAAACATTAATCTATGAATTTTTCACAAATCCTGTGTTTTGAACTCTTCCGCTCTTGAAGGGACGTTGCTTCCGTCTTGGAATATGCAATGATCACCAACGGGTTTGTGAAATGAACGTATAGGCTCAATTGGGTAGTGCAAAGGGTAAAAGTGTATAGGATAGAGAAACGAATGCTTTTCGTCATCCTAAAGCACTTGAATTACCATAGAAGTTAAAATGACAAGCAACACACGAAGATTGATGCAAGTCTGAGCAAGAGAACTTCTAACCATTTACCTCCTGATACCGCTGGACGTATCTCCATTTTGCCCCACTGTGGGGTGGTCCTTGACAAGGGTAAAGAATGAAACCGCCGTTCAAAGGGTTATCAATGGTCACCTGTAGTGTTTATGGTAAAGAAACGAATGCCTCCGTCGTCTCAATCCATGTAATCACTGCGAATAACCCCTACTTCCGTAGGCCAAGGTCTCGCTGTACTTACCACTCTACTCATCTCTTAAGTGTGTATGTGACATGTTTAGATTAGGCTTGCCTCTTGTCTGAGAAAACATCCTTTTGAACAATTTGAACAACTCTTTGTTGGAAAAGTTCATCTTGTTTTCTTCAAAGCTTACCCTCAAAGGGGATTTGTGATGCACAATGTATATTTCAACCATGTTTAGATAACCTCCAAATCTAAACATGAGTGCCAATGCCATGACTGTGAGAATTTTGCATGATTATTGGATGCATGCTAGATTCCAAGGAGCTTTTAAGTTCTGGTAATAAGGATTCTGACAGTCTCAAAACCTAGAAGATTGGGGAAAGGAATACTTACCTGCCCAGTGTGGCTAGAGATTCCTGAAAAACGTAAGAGGAATATGTTAGTGTATGCTCTCGAATTTCATAAAATTAGAACGATATACCTTACCCTTGATCATGTATTCCAACGGAAGTGTATAGACTTTTGAAAATCTGTATTTTTCTTAACAACACAAGACGGTTAAGTGTTCTAAAACATCTTGAAATTCTTAGTTTTTGAAGAGAAAGGACTTACACCTGACCATTGCGACAGTAAGTCCTCTAGATCATGCATTCCAATTTATCGCGACCTTGCTCCCTTGGGTCCTGCAACATTGAACACATGCTAGTGTATGCATGGATGCATGAGGTGCTTATGCAATGACTATCATGAAGGGTATGCTTAATTCGGGATAAGTCGTATGATCGGAATCTGATTTTATTTCACGGGTAATATCTCTTCACAGCATCTGAATTTACAGGGTGCCCCAGTTCTTCTCCTTCGGAGTTTACAAGAATCAATGCTCCTCCCGTGAGAATTTTCTTGATAATGTAAGGGCCTTCGTAATTCGGAGTGAATTTTCCTCCTGGATGAGTAGTACTCGGCAAAACTTTTCTAATTACCAAGTCATCTACTTCGAAATTTCTGGTCTTGACCTTTCGATTGAATGCCCTGGCTACCATCTTCTGGTAAGTTTGTCCGTGGCAAATGGCTTTAAGACGTTTCTCGTCTATCAAATTCAGCTGTTCATATCTGTGCTTGAAATATTCTGACTCAAAGAGTTTATTTTCGGATAAGATTCTCAAAGAGGGAATCTTAACTTCCACTGGTAGAACTGCTTCCATTCCATACACCAGACTATAGGGAGTTGCCCCTGTGGAAGTTCTGATTGATGTTCGGTAAGCCATTAGGGCGAAGGGCAGCCTTTCATGCCAATCCCTATAGTTTCCTGCTGTTTTAGCCAAGATTCTTTTGATATTTTTGTTGGCTGCTTCCACTGCCCCATTCATCTGTGGGCGGTAAGGAGATGAATTCAGATGTCGAATGCTAAAGTGATCCAGCAGATCATCGACAATCTTGTTGTTCAGGTTAGACCCATTATCTGTGATGATCGCTTGAGGGGTGCCATACCGGGATATGATATCTCTTTTGACGAATCTTGCCACATTTCTTGCAGTGACATTCTTGTAAGAGCTGGCTTCTACCCATTTTGTGAAGTAATCAATCGCTACCAAGATGAAGCGATGACCATTTGAAGCCACATGATTAATAGGTCCTATCATGTCTATGCCCCAAATAGAGAAAGGCCAAACTTCGGACATTTGGTGCAGTTCGTTCGGGGGTGCGTTAATCTTATCCCCTTATATTTGGCATTGGTGGCATGACCGGACGTGCTGACAGCAGTCTGATTCGATGGTCATCCAATAATAACCTAGCCGCATGATCTTCCGGGCAAGGAGGTGGCCGTTCATGTGAGGCCCACACACACCTTCATGGATCTCTTTCATGAGAATATTTGCTTCTTTGGCATCTACACACCTCAATAGAGTAGAATCAAACGATCTCTTATACAGAATTTGTCCATTGAGGAAGAACTTGCTGGCCATCTTGGTTATGTATTTTCGGTCTCCTGACTGGCATCTTTCAGGGAATTCCCCTTTCAATAGGTAATTCTTGATGTCATAGTACCATGGCTCTCCATCAAATTCTTCTTCGATTAGCATACAATAAGCTGGCTTTTCAACCATGCCGATCCTCAGAGGTTCTACATCCAGCCCTTCAGTCGTTTGTAACATCGAGGCTAGGGTGGCTAATGCATCTGCAAATTGATTGTGAGACCTTGATAGGTACTCGAATGACACTTCTTCGAACTTGAGTATCAATTCTTCAAGGTATTCGTGATAAGGGATGAGCTTTGCATCTTTCGTCTTCCACTCCCCCTGTGTCTGTAGAATAATGAGCATGGAGTCTCCAAAGACTTGCAACCTAGGTATCTCCATAGAAAGGGCCAATCGTAGACCCAGAATGCATGCCTCATATTCTGAAATGTTGTTGGTACAAGGAAAAGTTATCTTTGCCGCGACAGGGTAATGTTGACCATCTGGGGATATCAGTACTGCCCCAGTGCCTGCCCCTGATAGATTGACAGCACCATCGAAATACATGATCCACTTGTCTTCTGCTAAGTTCAGAATTTGACCTTCTGTGTTTATTACTTCAGGGGACTCACCGCTTGACGGGTTTTCTGCCAGCATGTCAGCTATAGCTCTCCCTTTTACCGACTTCTGTGGGGAACACTTGATGTCAAATTTAGACAACATCACCTGCCACTTTGCTAATTTCCCAATTAAAGCGGGTTTCTCCAAGAGGTATTTGACAGGATCGTTCTCTGTTATGAGCTGGATATGGTGGTGTAGGGTATACTGCCTCAGTCTGCGAAGTACCCATACCGTTGCTACGCAGGCCCTTTCAACTGGTATATATTTTGCTTCAGATGGCGTGAATTTCTTACTCAAGTAATAGATGGCCCTTTCTTTTCCATCTATCGGGCTTGTTTGGGCAAGTAAGGCTCCCAAGGACTCTTGTCGTATGGTCAGGTATAAGGTCAATGGGTGACCAGGAATTGGTGGCACAAGCACCGGTGGTGTGATCAAATAGTTTTTTTATCATTTGGAATGCCCTGCTGCACTCGGTATCCCATGTTATTTTCGCGCCTTTCTTAAGCAATTTGAAGATTGGCTTAGCCACATCAGACAGCTGATTGATGAATCTGGCAATATAGTTCAATCTCCCTAGAAGGCTTCTCACTTCTTTTACTGTGGAGGGAGTTGATAAATCGTGGATGGCTTGAATTTTTGAGGGATCAATCTCAATGCCTCTGTTGCTGACTATGAACCCAAGGAGTTTCCCGGATCTTGCCCCAAACACACATTTGTTAGGGTTCAGCTTTAACTTGTATTTGCGCAGGCGCTCAAACAGTTTCCTTAATACCTGTATGTGATCTTGTCCTTTCTTGGATTTAGCGATCATGTCATCAACATATACTTCAATCTCTTTGTGGATCATATCATGGAATAATGTGACCATAGCCTTCTGGTAGGTAGCCCCGGCGTTTTTCAATCCGAATGGCATGACTTTGTAGCAAAAATTTCCCCATGGTGTGTTAAATGCAGTCTTGGGTTTATCTTCTTGTTTCATGAAGATTTGGTTGTATCCCGAGAATCCATCCATGAATGAGAATAATTCATAACCCGCCGTACTATCCACCAATACATCAATGTGGGGGAGTGGAAAATCATCTTTTGGGCTTGCTCTATTCAGATCTCGGTAATCTACGCAGATCCGAACTCTACCATCCTTCTTCATGACGGGGACTATATTTGCAATCCAGTCTGAGTATGGGATTGCTTCGATAAAGCCTACCCTGAGAAGTTTCATGACTTCTTCCTTAATCTTGTCTTCTAATTCGGCTTTCATCCGCCTGCTGCCTTGTTTGACAGGTTTGATACCGGGATCCGTGGGCAATGCATGTTCCACAATCTTAGGATCAAGGCCTGGCATATCCGCGTAAGACCATGCGAAGATGTCTTGATATTCTTTTAGCAATTTGGTGAACTCGAGCTTCTCATCTCGGGATAGGTGTCCGCCGATCTTGACCTCTTTGACGTTCACGGCGTCTCCCAAATTAATAATGGCTGGTTCTTCTAAGGTAGGAGGCTTCGACTCTTCAAAGGTATTCCAATCTCTGCGAATAGATGCATAACCTTCGTCTTCATCTTCATCTTCCTCAATGTTATAGGAGTGGTTAATGGAGGGATCCGAATTTTGTAACAACCTGGTATGCATGTTTGAGATGATATGCCTGAAATGTCATGAGTATGGTTAGTTTGTACTCCGTGAAAATGACATGCGTGATCATGAAAAAGTCTTTTCGAAAAGGTTTTCGAAACAGGTATAGGTACAAATGGGACTAATCCTCATGTCATTGGACATCCCGGCCCCATGGAAATCTTTTGAAGATTAGGAATCATATGACAAATCAGGCCTCAAGATTCTGTATGGAAGACTATTATCATCATTGGGCTGATTCGTGGTTCCATATGTCCTTAACAAAACATGCGTGGTTTTATTGAATGCAAGATGGGCCGCGTTACAAGGTGTTCTATTTGGACCAACGGCCGGAGATCCAAAGGCGTTTTCCTATGCGTACAATAAGGAAAGAAAATACAATGAAATGCAGAAAGCTCTAAACGCAGTATTTAAAGATAAAGGAAGAGTCTCTTTACTCATAAGAAGTGGCTTCATTGTCCAACCACTCCACGATGACATTCACAGAGTCATCTTCAAGAAAAGGATTTGTCAGATCTGGTTCCATCGGTGAAGTGACATCCTCTTCTGATAGCCATTTGGAGTTCTGGTTGAAGTAGGCATTTAAAGGATTCCTGAACATTCGAAACCTGCCCTTCCAGATTGGAGAACCGATGAAGGAGTTATTCGAGCTGCTTTCGCCTTCTTGGCGTCCCAGGCTTTTGCCTCGGCCTCGGCCTGTTGCTTTCGGGACATATTCATTCATGTGATATTTTTGGTACCCCAAGCCTTTTCTATGAGGGTTGGCTTTTAACTGTAGGGGGTATTTATCCCTTGGTTGTGTTTACCCAGACCTTTTCCGGGGTCAAACCCATATGCCAGCAGCATCTTAGCTGATAAAAGATTGGCTTCTGAGATGTAGAGGATTCTCAGCCTTGTCCCTGCCGGGGTATGAACTGTCGCTACCAGTTCTAGGGAATGATAGCTCGCTTCTGTTTTCACTTCAGGTTCAACATAGGGAATGGCACTGTTCTGGTATGTCTGGAGGTTGACTTCCCTATGTACGGTAATCACCTTCCCATCTACAACGAAACGTACTTTTTGATGCAAGCTCGAAGGGACAGCTCCTGCTGTATGGATCCAAGGTCTTCCTAGCAAGAACCCAAATGCACTGGGCAGATCCATCACTTGGAAGTTTATAGAGAACTTCGTCGGGCCGATGAATACGTCAAGCTCGATCTCACCCACTACAGTCTTCTTCATGCCATCGAATGCTCTTACAGCTATCTTGGATGCCTTGACCATCTCTTCATTGATTCCCAGCCTTCTTATGGTAGCCAAAGGGGCAGATGTTGAAGGCTGATCCATTGTCGATCTGTATGTGTGCCACTCTTTTGCCATTACATTGCGCAGAGATGTATAAAGCTTTGTTGTGCCCTCTTCCTTCCATGGGGAAGTCCTCGTCAGAGAAGCTCAATTGGTCTTTTAAAAGAATTGCCCCCACAAAGTCCCCTAATTGTACTTCATTAATTGTTTCAGGGACATGTACTTCGTTGAGTATCTTTAACAGTGCGTTTTTGTGCTTCTCTGAATTGATGAATAGGTCTAATAAGGATATCTGCGCGGGTAACTTCCTCAGCTGTTCTATCACCTCAAACTCGCTGGTTTTGATGATCGATATGAGCTTTTCGGCATCTTCCTTCGTGACCTCTTTTTTTTTTTTTCGGATTCACCTTCCCTTGGGGCATAAAATCGTCCAGACCTCATTACCGCGTCTACTTCTGTGGTTCCATAGTCCCAATGGACTGCTTTAGGATCGTACTCTTCTGCTGGGGGGACTTTTATCGTTACAGTTGTCCGCTGAGATATTTTTGGTTCAGGCCTGTTGTCTTCTTCCTCTTGCGGTAATTGAATCACGACAGGCTTGACTGGGTAATCTTCTTCCCTGCTCAAGCTATCCAGTTCATCCAATCTAATCACCACGGTCGTGGCTACTTCGACCATCGATACAGTGTTGTCAAGTTCTTCTATGCCCTTCGAGGTCTCTGGTTGAGAGAGATCATCCATACCTCCCCATCCGTCCGGTATGATGTCTTCAATCTTTTGATAAAGGCTGGGAGGGGCCGAATATTTCACTTTGAAGTTGTATCCTCCAGAATCTTGACCCAGGTTGTCTATAATCTCGCCTTTCTCCAGCGCGTCAGCCATAAACTGGAGGTCTGCTAGACTTTGTCTCTTGGCTTCCAGTTCGTCCTCTTCGAATTCTTCCTCTGACTGAGTGGCCGGTCCAAGATTGTTTACCAAATTCTCATGTGAGATACTCCAGGTATTACCCTGCTCAGTCTTGATCACGAAGTAGTTACCTTCCAAAGATAAAGAAGCTTTGACTCCTTTGAATTCTTCATTGGTGATGTTAGACATTATGCCCCAGCTCATCATCTTGGCGATACATAACTTCTTTTGGTCAGCCAAGATCTCTCCTGCCTTTGGGTATGACGAAGCGGTTGTCAGTAGGTCGGTCAGCTTGGGCACATCTACCTTCAGCTGCAGGTAATCTTCTTCCCCTTCAATGAATATCGCCCCTACTGTTTGATGATCTGGTAACGGATTTTCTTGTACATTTGGGGTCGTATTGTCAAATTTCAAAATCTGACTATCAATTAGGGCTTGCACTTTCAGCTTCAGGATATAACAGTTATCCACATTATGCCCTCTCTCGCCCATATAGTAGGCACATGTTTGGCTCTCATCAAAGCCAGGATACCTTGCAGGGTTTGCCCTAGGTGGTTCTTTCGCCACCAGGTGTTGCTACAGCAGCATCGGGAGCAGCTTGGATAAAGGTCTCGGGAGCTGAGAGAATTGCCTCTGGGGTTGTTTTCTTCTAGGCTATTGCACTTTCGGTGCCGACCAGGATGACCCTCCTTTGATCTGGTTAGAGTTGCTGAACGACTTGGGCTTATGGGGATCTAGTATGAATGCTATGTCGAGCCCGGCTTCCATCTCTTTTTTAAAGGGATATTGTTTCCTAGTAGGTGCTTCGTGAGGCCTTCTTTCTCTCAAGGCCCACTCCAGCCTCTCAGCAACCTTAATCAGGTGTGCGAATGTTTGACATCCAGAAGTATTTAGTCTGTCAAAATACTCGTAGGGGAGTGCTTTCAGGAATAAATCGATTAGTTCCTCTTCCGAAATTGACGGCTTTACTTAAGTAGCCAAGGCTCGCCACCTCTGGGCATATGTCCTGATTAATTCGCCCCTTGCTTTTGAAGTTCGCAGAAGGTCCTCTCTTGTTGGGGCTGTAGCCGTGTTGAACTTGTATTATCTGAGGAAATCTTCTGCAAGATCCTCCCATCCGTCATAATCCTCTAAGTCTAGCTCAATGAACCAAGCCAGAGCGGCGCCAGCCAAACTCTCTTGGAATGTGTTTATTAACAGTGGAATGTAATCCGAATAGTGCGCCATCTTGCGCAGGTAATACTTGAGGTGGGCCCGGGGACAGCCTGTCCCGTTGTATTTTCTTACGAACTCTGGCTCCCTATAGTCAGGAGGAGTCTCTATTTTAGCAAAGGGAGATATTTTGTCGAAGCGGGCCAACTCATAGCCTTGGCTGCTCAGGCATTCTTCGATTTTGGCCAATCTCTTAGCCTCTGCCTCTGTTTTCACGGTCTGTTTTCCTTTCTCCTCTTTTTCAAGGTTGATAACAACAGGCGAGGCTTTTTGTTGTGACCGGCTATTTGGTTCATGAACGTCCTCCTCTGTACGCTATGTATCTCTCGTCAACTCTTTATCTGTCGTATCAGGTATGAAAGAAGTACCAGCGTTGTTCTGGTTGTGAGTCGTCGTTTGTTTAGCTTGGGTGACTTCTAGCATCGCCTTGATGTCGGCCATCATAGTTGCCAGGGCAGTCATCTGAGACTCCAACATGCCCACGCGTGGAGACAATTCTTGTTGCTCCATTCTCGTCTTAAGGCGAGTACGGAAACGATGTGTTAGTGGTTCCGTGATAAGAGCGTACATGTTTCAAGAAGATTTCGAGTGAGTACTTCTTTCATTTTAGCAAAAAGGAGCAGCTAATTCTTTCAGTTGCACGCTTCTTGTCAGTAGATGAGAAAAAAGGGCTACCTTGTGAGCCTTAGCCTCATGTAAGTAGTTCTTTTAATCATTTCTCGACAAGAATTCATGGAATTAAAAGAAGCGTAATTTCTGACGACAGTTTTTATGCATTTGCAAAACATGTTCATAATCATGCTCATGTGTCCAAGATAGTATTCCATAGAACTGAGAATGTATGAGAAGGCATCACAATGTTTGCTTATTTTACACTTGACAGAATAGCCTATTCAAGTCTAGGACGTTTGAGGCCTAAGGTATCCTCATCATCCCAGTATGGACTCCCCTGTTCAGTCTGGGGCTCCTCATCCTCTGAATATGACAGCGGTCCCATGTCTTCGGGTATGTATGGCTCTATTCCATGTACGTATGGTACGATGTTTCGGGTATGTAGGGCTCGACAAGGCTTCGTCGGATTGCTTTGAAGTGCTGAATGTATTCTGTGGTAGCTCTATGAATGTCTTCTTCACGAGTCACGTTTTCTAGCCAACCTATTTCTTCAGCCTGAGAATTTTTCAAGGAACGTATGATGGATGCCACCTTGGCTTCAAACTGTCTCTTCTCCTCTTCTGTGAGGGTCTGGCTTGGTAAGTCAAAGGAAAAGGTACTAGGCTGCGGTGGAGAAGAGATCTCCTGTAGCGCTCCAAACTGCCGAATCACCCTCCTTGGATAGTATGCTGTAGCGCCCGTGAATCCTAGCAAAGGGACTGGACTCCCGTCATCGCAGGTCAATCTGACTTTGCTCAGCGTCGGTAACCTTAGCCGCCATTGGAGTTGTTCGGGTTTTAGGACTTTGAGGAAGTTCTTCCACTCTATGAAGTTGAACTTAGGAATACGTGTATGGGTCCTAGCAAATGTTTTAAGAGGGTGTGTATCGGGGCTAATTTCGGTGAAACCCATGCGGATGTGGAATTGTCTGATATGGGATGTGAACCACAGATACAGAAGATCGCTAGAAGTTCTAAAGATTCCCTTTTTATTTTTCTTGAAACGATTTAAGGAAAGAAGGGTTTCGGCAAGGAGGATGTTTGAGTAATCCCACCCACAACAGACTTGTCTAGCTACTATAGCCATGACAGGGTCGAAGGTGACAGTTGAGATCGGGAATAGCACAAAGCTAAAGAATGCCAAGATAAAGGCTCTATCAGATTTGGTTCCTTTAGAAGCAGGAAGGTGGGAAAATCGGTCTATAAGGAAAGATAAGGAGACTTGTCCAGAATTGCTTTTTGTATCTGCTTTGACTTCATTCAGTTTTGTGTCAAGGAATTCAGCCACTTGACTCAGGGGTTCAAGTCCTATAGGGGGTCGGACGAGCGTAGGGGTGAACTCAACTCCAATGACGGCGCTGTATTCCTCGATAGTGGGAGTGATCTCTAGTCCTTCCATGCAAAATGCAGCGGTGGTAGGATCCCAGTAAAGCGCCATGGCTTAAATAAAGGCCGGCGGACACTCAATCTTCAGCAAGTCCAATAGGTACCCTAGTCGTGATTCCGCATACTTCTGGCTGGCTTCGCCCATGCCATCCCACCATGATTGGAGTTCAGCTCGGGGGATTTTGAACACTTGAATATCGTTCTTTCCCATCAAGTCTAAAATATGCAAATGATTTTTAAAAAGTCAATCGCCAGAAATTACTTTAAACGTATGAATATGCAGATGTCATGAGGCATGTATGAGCTAACTTGATTGCATAGTTCAATTTGAAGAAATGGAGATTAGGACCTTTTTCAGGTCTTGAAAGCCTGACTCAAAGCCTAATTTGCATTTCAGGGAAGTGAATTATGCAATTCAGTCAGGTTTACTCAGTGACTAAAGGGAACAGCAACGTCACATTCCATTGGTCAACACATCAAAGGAACAAAGTGGGATGCATTTTTATTTCAGTCAAGATGTCTAATAGAAGGAAGGTAAAGAGAGGTTTTTCAAACAAGAAAGCCATAAAAGCCAATGGAATGTGAGGATCCAAATCACTCTTTTTCCAGAGGTCTACCCAAATGACAGTCGGTCAGGAACTCTCCCTTAATCTAGGGTAGGGGAGTTATCTTCAGTGTTTTGGTCGAGAGGTTGTAATTCCTCTGGCCATTCTCTAGTCCAGGGTATGATGACTTCGGGAGCCTTCTCAGGTTTCACTTTTTTGAGTGTGATATGCCTTGGCTTGGTCTTGATCGCAGGGCGTCTCTTCCTACCCCAAGAAGTAATCATGGGTATATTCTCTCTGGCCAGCAGTTCAGCCTTTCGACGGGCGTACGCTTCCCTAGCCAGCTGGTTACGACGCTGTCTCTTCATCTCCAGGTAATTCTTAAACATTTCGTCTGCTTGTCGCTTGAATATGAGGTTATCGACATAGTAACGGGTTTGGCAATCTTCGGCGTATCCCAACTTACGTCCAGTCAGCTCGCGACCATGCACGAATCTAGTGAAGTGCAGCCTTGTGTTCGGTCCAGGGCGAGTGACCTTCCTCAGGTATTCGAAGGTCACCAATTCTGTCGAGCTCTTAGGGAACAGCGACATCCTACCCCATAATCATTGTTGTTTCCATTAGTCACTTGAGTAATCTTCATGATGCGAATGCATATGGGTGTATGCAATGTATGAGTCATATTATGGAACAAGGAATAAAGAACATTTAGAAATAAATGTCTTACCAACCACACTTTGGGGGATGTGAAATGCCTCCTGTATCAATGGGTGGTTTTAGGTATACCAACCATCCATAGACATGCGCATGCGACAAGTGGGTATACTCTAAAAAAAATAGAAAGTCAGGTGAGGAACCTACGGCTCAAGCTCCCACGATCCACACGAGGCAGATTCCTCCCCAAGGGTACCTACCCAAGAGGGCTAGATATCGCCAATGCAGATGGTAGGCGGGAACGAATACGAAAGTCTCAAGTGCCATCAAACACAACATCCTTTTCGCATCCTTTCCCTATCTAAGGTAACCTAAGGGTGGTTGCAGTCGGGGTTTGACCGCCAGTGTGTGCGATGTGTCGTGATCATCACAATGCAGGGTCATGCATAGCGGTTTGTATCAAACACCGCTTCAGTTTGTGCGTAAAGTAAACATACATTCCCAACTCCAACCTGTAGGAAAAATGTCAACAATCACTCCACCCCTTATTTCTCCAATCTGCAAAAACATCTAACACAATGGTTAGCGTACATACCTCATCTTCGAGAGCATCTGCGAGAAACAAGGTTAGATAAACCAAACAACTTTTTAATTGGCTCAAGTCCTCTGGAACCTGCGAAACCAGAGATTCTGGTTTGGGTTCGATCCCCAGCGGAGTTGCCAGTCTGTCGCGACCCTCCCGAGGCGGAGCGGCTAATGGGCCGCCCGATCGCTGGCTTGATCGGATGCGGGCCTCTCCCAAGGTCCATTACCCAAATCGCAACTGCTGGATATACGTGATAGACCTTCAGTGTGGTCTAGTGACATGTGATGAGTGTACACGCCAAGGAGTCGCCACCAATCGTTTCGTGGAGGGTACGATCGGAAACCCTATCGAATAGTTGGGAGTGGTCTATTCGATTTTGCGGAAACCAGAGAAGTGGGTTCGGGGACTTAGTTACGCCAACTGTCAGAGTTGACGCCCTTTCGGTACCAAAACTGAATGGTTTATCTGATCCTAGGATTTCATACAGATGAGGGAGGTGCTGATCCTAAATCTAGGAATTCATGCAGGTAGGAATTGCTATCCTATCAATCACAATCAATAGGAATAAATACGCAAATCAAGGATCCAATGCATGCGGATAAAACACATGAAATCAGCATGGTATCCATAATGAGGCCCTATTAGCCTAGAGAAATATCAATCAAGGCTTAGGAGTGATTTGGACGTGATTCGCCCATGAGGGGCAGAATCGTAATTTTGAACAATTCGGGGAAAATTTACCCTTAAAAGGGTAAATATGTCATTTTAGACGAATTGGGGAAGTCAAAAGATAGTGGAAATAGGATTGGCCATCAATCCAATCCATTTCCTATTTTTCGGGAATATCCAGGATTTTTCTGGAATTTTCAAGTGATTTTACCCCCGGAGGGGTAAAGTCGTCATTTGGACAAAGGTGAGAACTGAAAAACCTCAAATATTAGGGTTGGTCGTCCACCTGACCCAAACCCTAACTTTAAGCAATTTTCAGAACTCGATTGAGACAAGAAAGACAATTTTCCCATTGAAGGGCAAAATCGTCATTTTGAGAAAAGGGGCGGGACTCGAAACCCAAACTTAAGAATTGGTCGTCTAATCGACCCTAATTCTTACCTTGGCATTATCGGCCTTATCTTACATACACAGCAGATGCGACTTACCCCTAAGGGTAATGTCGTCAAGTCTCGGAAGAACGGATAAGAAACCCCAAAAATAGGGTTGACCAGTTATCTGTGGTCAATCCTCAATTTTTGGGGATTTCTAGGTGTCTAGGATTTTTCACAAATTTTTCCACATTTTTTTTGGAATTTTCTGGAATTTTCTAGCATTTTTTGGATTTTCTAGGATTTTTCTGATTTTTATTTTTTTGATTATTTTTTTTTATTTTTAAAATCATTTTCGGAATTTTTTTATTTTAAAAAAAAATATTATTCGGGCCGGGTCGGGTGACCCGGCCCTCGACCCGCGGGCGAGCGGCCCGGCCCGGGTCCGGACCCGCACTGAAACGGCACCGCTTCAATTTTCCCGCTCGAATCTTGATTTCCCGCTCAATTCGAACCCACGGTCCTGATTGCGCCACATGTCGACTGATGGACGGCCTGATCTTAGGCTGGAAACTGACGGTCCAGATTGAAATGTTTGATTGCACTACAGCCGTCCGATCTAAGAAATTTTTAATTTCTGAAAATCATTTTTTAGTTTCCGAAAATAGCGAGATCGCGACACGTGGCAAGCCTACCACCGTCCGATCAAGTTTGTTATTTTTTTATTCGGTTTTAACCGAATGCGCTGACGTGGCTGCCACGTGGGCGCCACGTCAGCGCCACATGGGCGTTGACCAGTCAACGCGGCGCCGGCTCTGTTTCGCCGGCGCCTCGTCGGAATACGGTTTCTCCACCTACAGTTACCAAAGCTTGCGAAACCAACGCCATTCGACTCATCTTGATATCCTTTACAACATGTCGAAGCCTTGATATAGCAGAATCAAAGTTGAACAACTCACCAACCTAGGCCGGAGCTAATTTCCGACGAAAGTCCGCCCTAGCCATTTCTAGCGATATCCGAGCCTATCAATCAATCAGGAAGGATCGTGGGAGATCGAGGAGACTTACCTGGCCATCAGGGAAGGTCAACGTAGCTCGAGGCGAGCTCTCGAGCTCATATCCAGTCGCGGATAGGTGGAGGTCGACGCGAGGTTTTACACGATGAAAATGCGAAAAACGAGTTGGAGAAGGATCAGGGAGGTGCAAGGAGTAATTCTAGATCGATAACTCGTAAATCAAACAAGTAGAACCCGAGTTGCCATTAACGACCGAGAGGAAGTTCGAGAAAGAGTCTCACCTGTTTCAAGGGCGTCGGTGAATGCGAGTCGATCCGACGCGTTCTCCGGGTTGAGGCGAGGCTAATGGGAGTGGCGGCGTCGAACGACGTCGTCTAGATCGCCAAGGATCCGAGCTCGAATCTCTCGAGCTCGGAGCTTCAATGGCCGCCGCGCTCTCTCTCTCCCCTCTGTCTGCCCGTCGCGCGCGAGCTATCTCTTTCTCTCTCTCTCTCTTTCTCTTCCCGTCGCGAGCTCTCTCTCTCCATTTCTCTGTCCGTCGCGAGCTCTCTCTCTCCCTTTCTCTGTGCGTCGCGAGCTCTCCTTCTCTCCCTTTCTCTGTGCGTCGCGAGGACTCTTTCTTTTTCTCTCTGAGGTCGTTTCTTGCTTTTTCTTTTGTCGTTCTTCTTCTTGCGTCCGTTATCGACCTCTCACCGACTCCCTCCTCCAACTGATCCTCTCTTCCGTTCCCTCCTCCCCTTCTTTTTTTCTGTTCGTGCCGTTGCTTTTCTCCGTCGGTTTGTTGCGTGCGAAACCAAGAACAAAGAACGGAGCGTTCTGTTCTAACTTGGTCAACTGGGTTGACTGGGTCGGGTCAACCCGACCCAGTTGACCCGGTTCGCCAAAAATAGGGCAAATTGACCTACCAAAATTCCTAATTTCTCAAATTAAATTTGGAAATCGGCTTCCATGAGATGAATCCCATCTAGTATGGTGATTTAGTGAAAAATGAGTGTGGAATTAAATGAAAACCCCAAATGTTGAATAAACTCCGAAATCGATTTTTGTCAAATTGGGGTTCCTAATGGACGAATTGGCCCCAATTGAGCCCCTCATTAGATTCAGTGGGTCAAAAACTATATGGAGGAAGCATTGGAATTCTATGGGTGTCCCTCAGAGAATTTTAATTTCAGAATTGGCACTATGGGGACTAAAATTAAAACATTTTCATGCAATTAGGTCCCTAAGGTCAAAATTGATCAAATCAGCGCACAATTGAACCAAATTGAAATGTGGGGCAATCAATTCGAATGTCAAGATTCGAAAAATGCAAAAGATTGCAAATAAAAAGACTCAAAACATATTTTTTTGACAAATTCAACCATGTGCGTTACAGAGAAACACACAAAATTAAACTTGAATTTCGACTCTTGATGAGGTCAAAATGACAAGGGATTTAAAAGAAAAATATTTATTATTTTCCTATATTTTTGTGACCTCAAATTCTATTTTTGTTGATTTTTCTAGTATTTTTCTATTTTCTAAAAATATTAAAAAATATTAAAAATATGAAAAATTATTTTTTGGTCAAGAATGGTTCCTTGGGCTTGGCCAAGGCCACCAAAGTTGATTTTGTAATTTTTTGACTTTTTATGAATTTTTTGTGATTTTTCGAAAATAAAACTGAAAAAGACTTGGTCAAAAATCAGGTGTCAACAGCGATGGCAAGGTCAAGCCTTGCCATAGTGGGTGAAGCAGGCCTAGACCTCGCCAGATCTGGGCTGGCGAGGCGAGCGTTGCTCGGCCACGGCGAGATCGAGTCTTGCTCGGACCCTGGCGAGGTGGATTTCGTGTTCATTGACAAGACATTGGTAATTTTTCAAACCGCTTGTGGTGGATATTGTTTGGACAAGTTTAACTTGCAGAGTTTCAAAGTCGCTCACTGCAGAGGAAGAAGATTGTTAAATTTATGTCTCGAGTTTGAGTTTAGTAGATCAAACTCAATCTATTTTGTGGATACGCATGAAACCGATTGAGCGGTGGAGTCCCACTTCAACTTCTTTCACGTTGGAGTCAAAGTGGAAAGAAATAATAAAGGAAAAGTAAAGTGGGACCCCATGGATGTCAGAAAGAGGAAATGTGAGAATGCATTAAAGGACAAAAGAAGAAAGTTATCTTTGACCGAATATACCGCAACTTCTTTCTTTATCATGTTACCCAATATATGTCATAAGTTTTTTTTCGTCCAGCTTGCATATATATAGCAAGCGAATGTCATGGTCGAACAGGATTGAAAAAGAGGGACTTCGTCGTGAGTGCCGTCGTGGTGAGAGGGTTCTTCACGCCGCTGATGTCCAGAGATCCAAATACGAAGTCTTGAAGCGAAGGACGTTCGTGAAGACCTTTTACGAAGACACGAAGATTGGGATCATAGAAGCGCCGTTTGAGAGTGCTTGAGTGTGGGTCTTCGCGTTGTTGTTCCTTGAAGCGCCGTTTGTCACAACGAGTGCTCAGCATTAGGACTTCGTTTGTTCGCGAAATTACATCAAGAATTCAAGTGTTGGTGCCTATTAAATCTTGAGGTTAGATTTGTATTTTAAATTCTTTTACGAGATTGAGAGATTATTTCGCTGGAAATTGAGCGCTAAACATTGTGTGCGTTCTTGGATGTAATTGGGGCAAGTAAACACCAAGAGTGTGTTCGTGTAACTCGAGTGGATTGTAATCTCCGTGTATCACTCGTTCTATAGTGAAATTCGTTGCTGCTCTCCCCGTGGACGTAGGTCTCTACGACCGAACCACGTACATTTGGTGTTCGATTTATTTTATTCGTTCTGTGTATTTTATTGTTCGATCACTTGGTTCCGCGCAACAATTGGTATCAGAACTAGGCTTGTTTGAGTTGAAACGAATCGATGGCGACAGAAGAAGCTAAATTGAAAATCGACAGATTTGAGGGGAAGGACTTTGGTTTCTGGAAGATACAGATTGAAGATTATTTATATCAGATGAAGCTGCACGAGCCCTTGTCTAGGAAGAAGCCAGAAACGATGAAGTAAGCCGATTGAGAATTGCTGGATAGACGAGCGATGGGTGTTATTCGGCTGACGTTGGCTCGTAACGTCGCGTTTAATATTGTCAAGAAAAAGACCACTGCGAGTTTGATGAAAGCCTTGTCGGACATGTACGAGAAGCCCTCTGCGATCAACAAGGTCTATTTGATGCGACGTCTGTTTAACTTGAAGATGAGAGAAGGTACATCAGTTGCTAATCATATCAATGAATTCATGTACGAGAAGCCCTCTGCGATCAACAAGGTCTATTTGATGCGACGTCTGTTTAACTTGAAGATGAGAGAAGGTACATCAGTTGCTAATCATATCAATGAATTCAATGTGATCGTTAGTCAATTGAGCTAAGTTGAGATTGACTTTGAAGATGGGGTACGTACTTTGATTTTATTATCCTCATTGCCTGATAGTTGGAATACTACTATTACTGCTGTTAGTAATTTCTCTAGGTCAACAAATTTGACGTTTGATGAGATTCGAGATTTAATTCTGAGTGAGGATATCCGTAGAAGAGAATCTGTCAAATTTGTATCTGCTGTTTTAGTAGGTGAAAGAGGAAGAGCTAGTGCTCGTGTTAGTAGAAGTAGTATGAACATGAATAGACGTAGTTAGTCTAGGAATGACGGTGATGCCTGTTGGAACTGTGGCAATCTAGGGCTGGCGGTGATGTCTCTTAGAATAAATAGTTTTAAGCTGAAAAACGAAAGGGCTAAAGGAATTGGAGTTGAATCTACGGATGATATTGCAGTTGTAGCTGAAAATTCTGATGGTGTCGATTGTTTCTTATCTGTCACTGAGGATTCATCGTTTGACGGATGGATTATGGATTCTGGTTGTTCTTTTCATGCTACACAAAACAGAAATTAGTTTACTTCTTATCAATGCATGGATAGTAGTAAAGTGCAGTTGGGAAACAACGCTGAATGCAATGTTGTGGGTGTTGGTAATGTTAAAATCAGAATGCATGATGGTATCGTGAGGACATTGACTGTGGTAAGACATGTTCCATAATTGAAAAAGAACTTAATTTCCTTGGGTGCCCTAGATTCAGCTGGATGCAGGTATTCTTCACGAGGTGGAGTCCTGAAAATTGTTCGAGGTGCTTTGGTGATAATGAAAGGAGTCAAGCACAATGGCTTGTATGAACTTCAAGGTGAAACATTGATAAGTTTCGCTCCTGAGACGTCGACATCTGTTCGAGAGTCTAATGGCTACTCGAGGAAGGCCTGGGTGGTTATGCCGATGTACAAGATTGATGCTGTTGTCAGGAATACGCGGTCGAGAGCTTTGATTGGAACAGAGACTGGTAAGTTGATCAAGCATGTGCGAACTGACAGTAGCATGGAGTCCTGCTCGAAGCTGGTAAATAAATTCTGCATGAAAAAGAGCATAGTGAAACACCGCATTAGTGCTAGTAAACCACAACAGTTTGCAGAATTGATGAGCAGAGCGTTACTAGAGACGGCCTGTAAAAATATCTCTAGTGTTGGTATGATTAGGAGAATTCCAGCGAATGCGCTTAGTATAGCAAGCTACCTGGTGAATAGATCTCGATTGATTGCGATTGGATATCGGACTCCTGAAGAAGTGTGGTTAGGTAATGTTGCTGATGATTCTAATTTTAGAATGTTTAATTGCCCGTTGTCGCGACCCTCTCGAGGTTCGCCGTGGGCTCTCGAGGGCTAATGGGCCGTCCTGTCTGGTCGGACGCGGGCCTCTCCCAAGGCCCGTTACCCAAATCGCAACGGAGGTATACATAGTCGACCTTCAGTGTGGTCTAGTGACATGTGTTAAGTGTGCATGCCATGGAGTCGCCACCAATCATTTTTTGGAGGGTATGATTGGACCACCCTATTGAATAGTCGGGAGTTTCTATTCAATTCTACGATAACCAGAGAAATGGGTTCGGGGACTTAGTTACGTCAACTGTCAGAATTGACGCCCTTTCGGTACCTAAGTTGATTGAATTTTCTGCAATTTTTCTCAATTTTTTTTGAATTTTTCCTTAATAATTCATTTTTTGAAATTTTTTTTATTTGATTTTTTTTTAATTTTCTGAAAATAAATCCCAACTGACGGTCCCTAACTCGCCACGTGGCGTCTCGGTGACAATCGAATCATTTTTAATTTTTTGTAAAATTCGAAATTCATTTCTTTTAATGTTAAAAATATTTTTTATTCTGAAAATCACCGAATCACGACACGTGGCTCATCTGCAGCCATCCAATCTAGCATTTTTTTTTGTTTTTGTTTTTATAGGACGCAACACAATGTAAAAAAATAAAGAAGATATTAAGTCATTATACAACATAAACATAAGCAAAGGAGATGGGATCCGGTGAATTTTACGACGTCGGAGTCCGTCGGTGCTCGTGCAACAATGTGTGGGGGTATAAACCACCAGCAGGAGGCTCGGCCTTCCGATTCTGGGGTAGCACAACATAATTTGTAGAAAATAAATGAATAAAATGCCTTGGACACCAATAGGAGGCTTGGCCTTCCGATTCTGGGTCTGATAGGCGAAATAACATAAAGTAAATATACAGCAAATATTTAGACACCAACAGGAGGCTCGGCCTTCCGATTCTGGGTCTAATAAGTAAAATGTAGAAAATGCAAACTTTTATTAGATGCAATACAATGAAAATTAATTATATGATGCATGAAATGCTATGATATAAGATAAATACATAGTAAACACGAAAAAATACAAAATAAACAATATTCCGAACTCGGATGAGGAGGACGTTGAACTATTTTCATAAATCCGAACGGTGAAGATGAAGAAAGAATTGAGATGAGATTATACACAAAATTTTTCCTCGATCCGATGGTCGAATTGATCGAAAACTGAAGAAATACCGGCGGATGAACAGTTCCCACGGCAGGAACAACTTCTGATTTGGCTGCTGTGCGACCACTTGGAGAGATCTTTTTAAAGATCCGAACGGTGGATATGAAGAAGGGGTTAAGAAGACCCTGTACACAAAAAATCAGCTCGATCCAACGGTTCAATCGGCCGGAAACTCAAGAAATGTCGGCGGATATACAGTTCCCACGTTTGGAACAGCTTCTGATTTGGTTGCTGTACGACCACTTTGAGAGATTGGTTTAAAGATCCGAACGGTGGATATGAAGAAGGGATCAAGAAGACCTTGTACCCAAAAAATCAGCTCGATCCAACGGTCCAATCGGCCGGAAACGCAAGAAATGTGGAGGGTGGTAGTGTGATGACAAAAAAAAAATGGAAGAGAGAATATGGGGAAAAAAAATGAGCGTGGGAGAGGAAGAAGAAGAAGAAGAAGAAGAAGAAGGAGGAGGAGGAGGAGAAGGAGAGGGAGGAGAGCACGGATGATGGGGGGAGGTGACTAAATACTAAAAATAAAATAATAAAATAATAATAAAATAAAATACTAAAAAGTAAAAATAATAATAAAATAATCAAAAGTGAAGACAAAATGATTAGTCCCCTTTTCCTTTTAAATGATGATGTTTTCACTCCTTTTCCTTTTAATCATTACTAATATTTTTGTCAAATTCAATTTTATGGTGATCAGAGAACACCCGAAATCGAACTTGAATTTTACTGTTTTATAAGGTCCTAAAGTAAAGAAAATAAAAAATACCGACTATATATTTTGTGACCTCAAATATTATTTTTCTTGATTTTCTTCTTTTCTTTTTTTTTTTTTTCTTTTCTTTTTTTATTTTTCGAAAATATTAAAAAAAATGAAAATTACGAAAATTATTTTTTTGGTCAAAATGGTTCATTTAGCTTGGCCAAGGTCACCAAAATTGATTTTTCAATTTTTCAACTTTTTATAGATTTTCTATGAATTTGTTTAAATAAAGGAAAAAAGGTTGATCAAAATTTAGGTGTCAACACCCGTGTTATTATCGAGTAAGTGATGGTAAGCTTGATGTAGAGGCAAGGTGCATATTCCATGGTTATGCACGATGTGAGTGTGGCTATCAGTTGTGGTGCCCGAATATAAATTCACCTGTATGCAGCAGAGAAGTTACATTTGACAAGTCTCTAGTACTTCAGGCTAGGAGTGATTATAGCAGTGTTCATACGAATCTGGACGGTGTTCAGCTTGAGGTAGAGTTGCAACCAGAAACTCTTAAGGTAGCGGATACTAGCGAAGTAATCGACACAGATGATGCTTATAGCGAGGTGGAGCCTGTAGAGCCAACGATTGCTATAACTGCTGATATTGACAAGGTATGTATTCGATCTCTTGACAGATATGGATGCAATGATGGGTTTGCTTTATCTATGATTAAGGAGCTTGTGTCAGATAGTCCTTGTGGAGCAGTTAAAAGTACATGTTCAGTTGGTGTTCTGATGAGGTCCTCGGTTATGACGAAGTTCAAACGCGGGTTGGATTTGGATGATATATGTGGTGGTTGAGCCCAATGGGGCTATTGGGAGAGTAGTAGCGAAGTTCGAATTTCAGCGAAGCAATTGTGTATTGGCTCAAACATCGAGCCAAGGTGGAGATTGTTAAATTTATGTCTCGAGTTTGAGTATAGTAGATCAAACTCAATCTATTTTGTGGATACGCATGAAACCGATTGAGCGGTGGAGTCGCACTTCAACTTCTTTCACGTTGGAGTCAAAGTGGAAAGAAATAATAAAGGAAAAGGAAAGTGGGGCTTCATGGATGCCAGAAAGAGGAAATGTGAGAATGCATTAAAGGAAAAAAGAAGAAAGTTATCTTTGACCGAATATACCACAACTTCTTTCTTTATCACGTTACCCAATATATGTCAGAAGTTTTTTTTTTTGTCCAGCTTGTATATATATAGCAAACAAATGTCGTGGCCGAACAGGATTGAAAAAGAGGGACTTCGTCGTGAGTTCCGTCGTGGTGATAGGGTTCTTCACGTCGCTGATGTCCAGAGATCCAAATATGAAGTCTTGAAGTGAAGGACGTTCGCGAAGACCTTTTACGAAGACACGAAGATTGGGATCGTAGAAGCGCCGTTTGAGAGTGCTTGAGTGTGGGTCTTCGCGTTGTTGTTCCTTGAAGCGCCGTTTGTCACAACGAGTGCTCGGCATTGGGACTTCGTTTGTTCGCGGAATTACATCAAGAATTCAAGTGTCGAAACCGATTAAATCTTGAGGTTAGATTTGTATTTTAAATTCTTTTGCGAGATTGAGAGATTATTTCGCTAGGAATTGGGGGCTAAGCACTGTGTGCGTTCTTGGATGTAATTGGGGCTGGGAAACACCAAGAGTGTGTTTGTGTAACACGAGTGGATTGTAATCTCTGTGTATTGCTCGTTCTATAGTAGAATTCGTTGCTGCTCTCCCCGTGGACATAGGTCTCTACGACCGAACCACGTACATCTGGTGTTCAATTTACTTTATTCGTTCTGTCTATTTTATGGTTCAATCGTTTGGTTCCGCGCAACATAGATGAAGAGGGAAGAAAAAAAAAAGAAAAAGGAAAAATTCAAAAATAAAATAAAATATTATATCGCTGCATGGCCGGCGGCGATCGGTGTCCATATCAGCGCCGGCTGGCCAAATTTAGCCGAATGAATTGAATTGACATAATTAGAAAAGATTTAGACTGAATCGGCCAAAAAAAAGATTTAGGACTGAATTTACACTATTGCAATAGGTTTAAGATTTTTGTTTTTGGTAATTTTCCCCAAGAAATGCAACCGTGAATATTCATTTTTATGATTACAACTGAATGTTTTCACCTGACTAAGTTTTGACATTCCTTTTCCCCTTCGACTTGGATCATTGAATCAAAACTTCATACTTAAACATCTTGGCCAAGAGGATTCATTAAACTAATTTTCGAGATAATTATCCAATCAGTCTTAAGCATGTTGTGCAGATGTCAATTCAGTCATAAATTTTGATAATTTAGATTCTTTCGGCCAATTTTCTCTGGAAATCGCTGACATGGCGTCCAGTCATTGCCAACCTACCTATGTGACACGCCGACATGGATAATTCGTGGATCACCACATTAATTTTTTCCGGCAGCAATTGACCCAAAGGACTAAGTTAACATTTTTACGTAAATTTTTAAGATTGTATTAGGAAAATTGAAAAGTTTAAAACTGAATTGGTATCAATATTGAAGTAGACTAGATTCATGAGATTGACATGTCAGTCAACAACGGCTTGAGGGCGTCCCATCCTTCACTTGACCGTCCCTCTGTGAAGTAAAGCTACGAAGCTAAGAAAATCAAGGTAGACATGGTACTTGTGTGGTGATCTTCCAAGAAGTGAACCATCCAAGGAAAAGCGAATGAATTACTGCATTTGGATGAAGCCAAATCCTTGACTGAGCCATCCAAGTTCCCCCGCTAGACTCTTCTTTACTTTATCTTGTTCTCTGTTCTCTTCTAGATTCTTGGCTGAAGCCTCTTTTCCATTATCTCCTCTCTATCTTTGGTCGCATTTGTTATAATCAAATTTTGATTAGCACCGATTCTCATTATCTCTTTTTCAACAAACCACTCAACCCTCGTTTGAAAAGAAATGCATAATCCCTAGATAGACAACTAAAAAGTTTGCCAAAATTTAGACGTCGACAACTTACAAACCGTGCGACATTCAAAATGAGGTGCGGAGGAAATGATGATGCGTTAAAACTAAATCATGAAGGAACTTGGTAAGTTCGGGAAGATCTCCACAAATGAGGAATACACAACAACAAGGGTTTGCTCATGAGAAATAACGTGCACTAAAAACGTTTAATCAATTGACAATAGCAATAATAGCTTAAGCATTTAAAATAGTTGGTAATAATCCCATAAAATTTTACATGATACCAAAATTTTACAATAGTTGGCAATAATCTTTCGAGGCACTTATCTAGTCTATATGCTCGAGGAAGAGCGATTGGCGTTGGTCCGACAAAATTTTACAGCTTCACTCAGGACACTAAAATTCTATCTCAATCGATTTAATATTTTCCGTTTGGAACCAATAAAACTTGCAGTTGCAACAATGACTTGCATTTGTTTGCTACCGTTGCACTGCATATGTATTTTCTAATCTATATCACTTGATTGGTTGATCCAAACTAGAGTCATGTGTGAAAGAGTAGCCTTCCAATGTAATTTATTATTATGTACTTACCATCATAACACAAAAGACATTGGCACATTACGATTCACTATTTAATACAACTAGACCTCCACATAATAGTAGTCGTCCATTTGTGTAGAACAAACATTATTTTAATTCAAATCATCGCCGGTCCTATATATGATAATTTGGCGTCTTTCAAGTCATTCATGTACTTCTAAACCTAAATTGATTTCTTTAAAAAAAATATGTATAATTAGTTCTCTACGTTTGATATTAAAATAATTGCTTTAAATTAGTGGCAACTCAAACTTTTTATCAAGAAAGTCTAACGTGTGAAAAGAAACTTATGTCGAAAAGAGTTAGGGTGCACATGATAACAGTTTTATTTTCCTTTTTTTTTCAATTCCGGGGAATAGGTTTAGAACAGAATTTTATTTGGTAATGCAATTTTATTTTTCTATTTTTGGGATAAATTATTAACCCAGAAATAGGTGTAGAACAGAAGTAGCAATTTTTATTTTTTACTTTTCTATTTTTGGGAAAAAATAGAACTAAGAATTCCCCTTTGTCTCTCTCTCTCTCTCTCTCTCTCTCTCTCTCTCGAGTTGCTACTGCCAGTTGCCGATCGTGGGCCGCTATCCACTGCCGGTCACATCTATTGCATCCTGGCCGCCTTTCGCCATCTGTCGGCGATCGATTTCTGGTCCCTTACTCCCATTCCCCCTTCCCCGTTCGCCACCGAGTCCCAATGGCCAGCAAATGTAGAAATTTCATGTTGTTATCAAACAAATTTCTGTTCTAGGAATAAAATTTTGTGTCATTCTCAAGTGCATGTCTTTGCTTAGAAACTCGTATAGGGAATAGAAATAGAAAAATCTATTTCTGGCTAAAAATGGAGTCTACAAAAGAATGATTGTCATTCGTGCCTTTAAAATCAAAGTAATGTATATATATCCTCTCGTCTCACTAATAAAAAGGGGAAGTATGTTTTAATAATTGATTGTTATCAAATACCAAAGGTTTCTAGACAAAAATGGCGATAATATCAATTCTTTACTTCTCTATTATTTTCTTCCTTGTAGCTGTGTACTAAAGAAGTTATTTCATGATAAAACTTTGCTAACGTTATAAAATATTCGTCTGAAATAGCATTACAGATTACTATTAATCTCATCTGGCGATGCACGTGCACCATTAGTTAATAAACTAAATTTCGTAGCCGAATGATCGACAATAAGTTCATCATAAGAAGTTAAACTTCAATAAAGTCGAGGAAGCATTCCTTGTGTTTGCTGATTAAAGTAATTTGGTAATTTGTGGGGACAATTTCAAGAAAAACCCCTTTATATAGCCAAGCTTATTATCTATAGACACATAATTTGGAGTCTGTAAAGTGGCCACTTTTCAAAGGATTGCAGCAATAGTCATAACTATCTTTTTCTCATTCTCGGTGTTGCGAGAAGTGATCTAGACACAACTCTAGTGAGCAAACTATTGCAATGGAGAAAGATATGGTTCGTCATCTGGATAAGATACTAGTGTCCATGCTGTTCTCGCGTGTTTATATCTGGATAAGATACTAGGGCTCTGGCCTAGCCCTTCGCGCACCCTGTACTACTGGCTTGACCGAGGGATCGGTCGGTAAGGAGTGCTCAACAATTGATCGATCAAGACCGGGCATATCTGCATAGGACCAGGCGAAGATATCCTGGTAATCCTTCAAGAGCTTGGTAAGACGTTCCGCCATTTTAGTAGATAGGTTCGCTTCGATTTTCACTTCTCTTGGACTTTCTTCATCGTCTAAATTGATTGATATCGTCTCGTCGCCAGTCAAAGGTCTAATCATCTCATGCCGTTCAAAGTCGTGGCGTATTCCTTCATAATCAGGAGTGAATTCATCCAAATCATATACTCCGGAATCCAATGGATCACCCTCCTCATATTTGCCCCTGAAACATAAAATGGCAAAGTCAGAGAAACAAACATGTTTTTTTTTTTAAATGCATGCTTCGCAACTTTCGAAATCCAATGTGTCACTTTTGAAAATTTTGATTTTGATTTGATTTAAAAAAAAAAAAAACCGCGGGACGAGAAATCTTGAAGAGGTCCGACCCTCAGTTTCTTACCATGGATGACAAATTAGTTCGATCGTTGGTTACCGTCATCGGGTCGGTTTGAGATATCTCATCAAGATTCCAAAATTTTAGTGACAAACATCTTGTAATTTTATTGATATAAAATCAACGTGTTACATCTTATTGAATGAAAATGCAACATTAAATTGAAAAGAATTGAAAGGAATCTTAATGCAGCCTAAAAACTAAAGAGAACTGGAAAGATCCCACGCAGGGGATTGCAAAATTTCAAAAGTGTTACTCTGATCCCTCCACTGGATCATCCCATATGGCTTCAACAGACGGGCCTAGGGATCCAGATGCCATGCCGAGCTCCTCTTCAAGTGCTTTATCAACCTCTACGGGATCTTCAGATATGGCTCCAATAATGAGTTCATTAAAACAACCAATAAGATCCAGGAATCCATCATCAGCTGCATGTTCGCCTACTGCCATCGGTTCAGCCAACAAAATCTGGTCCTTTGGCGAGTCAGGGAATACAATCCCTAAGTCATCCTCGAATTGGGTCAGCTCATCATACCCACCGACCACTCCAGCTGATCGGAAAGTGGTGTAGAGAGGAGGTGGCAGAGGGCTAGATTCCAACCTCCCACGGCCTGTCCCATACTGTCTACCTCGTCTAGACTGGCCACGCCCTCGGTGTCCTAGACCGGCCGTATGAGATTGCCCATTAAGCTCGATTGGGGTACGGATCCCTTGACCATGCCGGCCTAGGCCTATACCAGGTTGAAAACCATTTCCCACCATTACCTTTGCCACCATGACGGAAGCTTTTGATACCTCAGGAACTGGTGGAGGACTTTCTGGTGATGCATGAACAGTTTGCACTAATTCAAAAGCATGATACGAGTCTTCTTCATTGTGAGCCGGCTCAATGTAAGGAATGGCCGTTTCATTGAAGATCCGATGATCTTCTTCACCATGAACGATCACTAACTTTCCCTCAACGACGAACTTGACCTTCTGATGAAGACTTGACGGCACAGCTCCCGCATTGTGAATCCACGGACGACCCAGTAGGAAGTTGAAAGCCGACGGAATATCCAACACCTGGAACAACACATTGAACACAGAAGGCCCAATCAGGATGTCTAGATTGATCTGTCCCATGACATCTTTCTTCACGCCATCAAAAGCCCTGACTGAGGTCTTGGCAGCTTGCATTCTAGCGAGATCTACCCCTAGCCGATTCAGAGTGGCTAAAGGGCAGATGTTCAGTGCCGACCCATTGTCAACGAGGACCCTCGCTACTAGAGTTTGCTTGTGCTTCACTGTTATGTGTAAGGCTTTATTGTGACCACGACCTTCAGTAGGAATCTCGTCATCAGCAAATGCAACCTGATCCTTTAAAAGAATGGTCCCGACAAAATTCTCGAGCTTGTCCTGGTCAATATTTTCTGGGACGTGGACCTGTCCCAGTATCTTCATAAAGGAATCCCGATGCTTTTCTGATGACTGCAAAAGTTCGAGCAAAGAAACCTGAGCTGGCAGCTTCCGCAGTTGGTCAACGATGTTATACTCACTTGTTTTAATCACAGCCAGGAATTCTTTTGCATCTTTGTCCGTGACCGGTTTGGTCGGTTGATCCTCGTTGTAAATGCGGCCGGATCTCCTCACCAGGGCAAGGTCATACGACCAAGGAACAGCCCTATCATCTGTGTAAGGGAACGGTTGGGGTGAAGTGATCACTAGGGCTTCAGGTATGATAATTCCTAATTCATCGCCAAACGCATCTTCTAAGGGAGGCATGTCAGCTAAATCCAAATCAGCTTTGACCAGACTTGCTACATCGGCTTCCGCTACTTCTATTTCTGGAAAATGTTCAGACTGAGTCATGCTCAAAGCGGCGAACTCCTGGTCCCAATCAATAACGATTTGAGATATAGTGGCAATTGTTTCCGCGTGAGTGACCTTAACTATCAACCCATTCCTCACTAGGGTCACAATCATCTTCCTTAATTGATTCAGCGACAATGGTTCTCCTGTCTGGTAATAACCTGCTCTAACCAGAGCATCGAGAATGTCTGCTAACTGGATTTTAAAACCGCCTGCCGGTTGAGTACTACAATCAAACACGGCATTAACTTTACCAGAATGGTCGGGCAAGGGATTATTCTGGACATTTGGCTGGGTGTTGCCTTGGAACGAAAAAGCTTTTGAATCGAGCAAGTCTTGGATGCGATTTTTAAGCACAATGCAATTGTCTGTGTCATGGCCAGCCTCACCACGATGGTAATCGCATTTCTTGGACGGGTCATAACCTGCCTATGACGTATAATTTAGCCTCAGAGGTTCAGTTGACAACAGGTCCTTCTTGCGGAGGACAGCCAGAACTTGAGAAAGCGTTCCAGGCAAAGGTGTGTATTGTCGAGGTGGGCGTGGATTTCTCCGCTGCTTTTGTTCGCCAAAATTCCCTTGCTGCTTGACGGGAACTTGTATAGCTGGTGCGGAACTCGTCATGTTGATCTGAGGAGTGACTTCCTTGTCCTTCTTCATTCCGAATCGTTTTGCGGGTGTGCTAGCATCTCCGTACCAGCCCTTCTTCATGCCACCTTCCACTTCCTCAGCCATCGCTATGAGGTGAGCAAATGATATCGCAGAGGTGCCAACGACCCGTGTTCGCATCGTCTGTGGAAGAGTAGAGAAAAATAGCTTAATGAGTTCTCTCTCAGGAGGAATGGGCTTGAGTTGGGATGCGGTGTTCCTCCATCTGGTAGCGTACTGCTTGACCGTCTCGCCCTTCCTCATCTCAGCTTGTTCCAGGTCCTCTCTAGATACAAGGACGTCTATGTTGAAGCTGAAGTGCTTGATAAAAGCGGATGCCGCTTGTTTCCAATTCCCCATGCTATATACTTCATAGTCAGTGTACCATCGCATGGCAGCATCCTTCAGACTGGCTTGAAAAGTTTGAACCAGTAAAGGGCCATTGTCAGCGTAGTTGCTCATTCTTGTTTGGTACATCTGAATATGTTGCACCGGGTTGGACGTGCCGTCGTATTTCTCAAAATCAGGCACCTTAAACTTCTCTGGCACATCGACTTTCGTGAAAGCAGAAAAGTCGACATGAGGAATGCCGTGCGTTCCATGAATCTCTTGGAGTCTTTCTTCCATCTTCTGCTCCATCTTTTTCTCCATCTGTTGCTCCATTTGAGCCATCAGCTTTTCTACATCATAGGTTTGCTCTGGTGCCACAGGGCTGACTTGGTGAACTGGAGCCACCGACGGAGCGTTTATACTAGAACCTGGGACGAACATGTCTTCCAGTGACAAGAATTGCTCCTGGTTCTTGGTTGGGTTATCAGCTGCAGGAGGCGGAGATGGCGCCAGAGGTTGAGATGCCTGGCCAGGCAACTGCATCTTAGCCATGAGACTCGCCAGCATTTTGTCTGCCATCTGGGAGAACATGTTATCCATTCTATTATTCATGGAATCCATATGCTCTTGGAGGGCTTCTTGGATCGCAGCGTTCATTTCAGCCTTATCGGCCATTTTCTTTGCGACTGATCTGGTGATGTGTGGATGACCCGTGGTAAGTTACCTTCAAGAAATTGAAAAAGTGAAGGTTAGTATAATGAGTGAGACTAATGAGTCGGTCCGTGACAACACTCTAGACTCAATAAGACAGAAATGCGCAAGAAGTCAAATCAGGCAGTTTTTGGTTTCGTCAGCCATCACGATAAAATACCCCATAATTTGTAAGTTGAACGAAAAATTCCCAAATTTTGCTAACTGATAGGTAACACAACGAAGAACAACTTTCATGTTTGGACTTAAGGCTGAAAGTAAACCGATCAGTACAGTTTATTGCATCTTCATGAAAATTTTTGCCCAGAAAACTGCTTCGTCCGGTATTTGTTAAATGAACGAAGGACCCCTTTAAAATGTGAATTTAAGTCTGGAATTTTCCAGGTTACTAGTAGAGACATCAACCTACAAGTTTCATTTTTCATGATTTGGCAAAGGAGGTCATTAAAAAATGGTAATCCGCAAAACAAAATGAGTGCTAGAAAACTGCCGAAATCCCAAGTTGCATTATTCTCAATGAAAATTCTTCAATAAACGGAAAATGCAACAGATCACTCTCAAAATTTTACTGATGATACCCCAAGATGTTCCAGACATTTTCTGTTTAGACACTAAAATTCAAAGATGACTAGAAAAAGTCCTAAAAAATCATATTGTACGAAGCGTTAGCCTAGAAATAAATACCAACCAGAACAATATTCAAATGAAACAATGAACAGAAACTAGCAAATAAAGACTCTAGCTATCTCGAGCCCTAGACTTCTGGGGGACAACCCGAGCCTTGAGTTTCTTGTACTTCTCTTCGTTCCTCTGGGCTTCTTCTTTAGCTTTGGCAAGCTTCCGTTTGAGGCGATTGATCTCAAATAGCTTGGTGTCTTGAGTAGCCACTTGAGGTATCACTGGAAGCCAATCTTTCGGGATGACATGTCCTTCGATGTATCTGACTGTCGCATGATATGTTTTGACGCTCCCCGAGAGAACCCCCTTGGGAAACGTTAGCTTGGTTGGCCGACATCGCTCCCACATGGCATGAGCAAGGGCGGCGTGCTCCTCAAATCTCTGGCTCTTCAAGTCGAAGTGTATGCAGATCTCCACACTCTTGGGTTTTGGAGGGATCGATTGTATTACGCCGTATTGCCGAACAACTCTGACCGGATAGTACTCTGTGATGCCAGAAATTCCCAGAAGAGGGACATGTGCCTCGTCTCGCCCCGCAATTCTAGCTTCATCCACTTTGAACCAACGAGCGTTCCATAAGAAAGTCACAGGACTAGGGTTTGCTAACAAGACTATCAATCGGGAATAGTGGTATTCAGGAACATGATCTTGTTCGTTCTTAAACTTCGAAAGGGGGTGCTCAAGTTCAGAAATTTTGGGTATTTCAAGGTATTTTCCAAACTCACAAAAGTGGGAAAGGAACCAAACTTGGAGAATTTCAGGTGAAGCTCGAAGTGTTTTATCTTGATTGGTTTTAAACTTGGTAAGTGAGATAAAGGTTTCCGCCAAGATGGCGTTAACAAAGTTTTTTCCATTGTTCACTTGTTGTGCAAAAGATGCCATCATGGGATCGATGAAATTCTGTTTATGTGGGAAAATAATTGAGCCAAAGAACAGTAAGATAAAAATCTTGGCCTTATCATATGGGAAGGGGGCCTTTGCGAAACATGTGTCTAGGAACGAGATGGAGCAGCTTCCTCGGTTTGCTTTTAAGACTTTAGCCACTTCATCTCGATTGACGTTTAGGTATTCAGACAAAATGAGAACAGGGTCTTTGCCAATTGGTGGAGTAACTAACCCTGAATCCAGTGACTTCCCAATGAGAACGCTATATTCTTCTAGAGTCAGAGTTAGCTCATGCTTACCGAAAATGAACGTAGTGGCTCGTGGGCTCCAAAACTGTGCCAGTGCATGGATGAGACCAAACCGCATTCGGATGTGGATCAATGGAAGCATACGGCCAATGCGGAATCTAACTATCTCTCGGCCATCATCATGCAGTTCGCTCCACCATCGCTTGAGTTGATCCTTCGTTGGAGTTATGACTCGAACTTCCCCCATAATCTACAGCTCGAGACTATGACTCACCTAAAAACTGTCACGGACCGACCCAGAATATAAGTAAGCAAGAGGATGAAGATTAAAGAGATTACCGCCTTTTGGAATGTCTGAAATGACCAATCGCATAGACATGCAGATGAAATGCGACGTGAGGTTCGAATTCTATCTATCAAGGCTTAACAAAGGTGGAGCCCCAAGGATACCCGGATCGAATCACTTTGGCTTGTGATTGAATCGAGACCCCCGCAGACATCCGGCTCAGCCAAGTAACAACCCGCATCACATGGCGAATGACGGGGGTGATAACTCTTGGCACCGATTTAGAAAAGTTCGGGACTCGAGAAGGGTGACTCGGGCCAGGTGGCGATGGCCGAAGTGCCCCTAATCGAATACCATCCTAAGCCTAGCCACTCAGGTCCAATGGCGGGTGGTGTGTGCTAAGTGTGGATGCAAGAACAATTTAAGACATGTGTCGCGACCCGTCCGGAAAGAGGACGCGGCTAATGGATTACCGATCGCGGGCCTTGGATCGGCGCGAGCCCTCCCAAGCCCATACCAAATCGCGGCGGGAGTATTTTTCAAAGGATTCGACGATAAGAGTCGATCGCTTTCGACCTTCAGTGTGGTCGTGGTGGCATGTGCAACTTGTGCATGCGTTTGGAGTCGCCACCGGTCTTTCTTGGAGGGTAGACCGGAAACCTTACTGACCGATTGGGAGAGATCGATCAGTTCTACGGAACCAGAGATTTTGGGTTCGGGGACTTGGTTACGCTGGTGTCATTACCAACGCCCTTTCAGTACCTAACGCGAGTGATTTTCCTGGCTAAGAGTTCATGCATGCGTAATTTTAGGCGAGGTAGGTTTGATTCAGGGTTTCATGCAGATTGGAAGACTATTCCTATCAATCACAATCAATTTTAATGAAAGCGCAATCAAGTGCATAAATAAACCATATCGATGCACATCAATTCAAGTCAATGGCTTCCTAGCATAGCCATAAGGGCTTAGGGAAGGTGTGATTTCCGACCGGGGTAAGATGGGAAGATTTGGAGGCGATTTAGCCCGAAGGGCAAAATCGTCAATTTTTGGAAGATTTGGATATCGAATTACCCAAAATATTCCATGGCCAGTTGAATGTGGCCATTTCCCATTTTGAGAATTTTTTGGAATTTCTTGATTTTTCTTCAATTTTTGGGAAGACGATTCGCCCGAAGGGTGAAATCGTCATTTTTAAGAAGGGTCGGGGTTCAAAACACCCGGAGTGAGTCTTGGCCAGTGGGTTGTGGCCATTTCCTATTTTTGGGGATTTTCTTGGATTTGTTTAGAATTTTTTGGAAGACGGTTTGCCGGAAGGGCAAAACCGTCATTTCTGGAAAGATCGGGGGTCAAATGACCCGAAACAGGTCGTGGCCAGTTGAATGTGGCCATTTCCTATTTTCTGGAATTTTTTAGAATTTCTCTGAATTTTCCGAATTTTTTTGAATTTTTTATGATTTTCCATTTTTTATTGATTTTTCAAATTTTTATTATTTTTTATTATTTTTTTTATTTTATTCGAAAACCATAGATCAGACCGTCCGGGATGAGCCACGTGGCGGTTTCCTAGCCGTTCGATCTAAACCTATTTAATTTATTACCGAAAATTCGTACCCATCGGTCGGCCCACGAGTCGCCACGTGGCGGATTCTGGATCGTCCGATCCTTAGCATGATCGGACGAGTCACAGAGCGCCACTTGGCGCACTCCTGACCATCAGATCTATTAATTTTCATTTATCCGAAAATCAATTATAAATACTGAAAATTATTTTTTTTTTCCAAAAACACAGGATCGCGACACGTGTCGCGATCCGGACCGTCCACCCCAATCGCTTGAAAAGCGTTCGGACCGGGCCCCACCCGGCTGACATGGCCGCCTACGTGGCGTGCCACGTCAGCCCGCTGACCGTTGACCGGTCTCCTCGCGCCGGAGAAGACGCCGGAACAGTGCCAATTCCGGCGAACATGCCGGAATTCTCGCCGGAATGCACAAAACGGGCACCAAACTTAGAATTTTTTGTAGATTTTTTTACCAAATCGACCCCTCAGCACTTCAACATCAACATACAACAAAAAGAAGGCCGTGAACGCGCCTAGAAATAGGTAAACCGGGCCTCCCCGAACCCGGCTCCGGCGAGGTGATTTACAAAAATTTTTTAACGTTCGACCTCGATTCCAATCATTCACAGAGCATTCAACTAAAGTCTAGAGACTTACCTGAACCCCTTTAAGGGTCGGCGACCGCTCGAAGTCCCCCCTCGAGCTCCCGGTCCGAATGGTATACGACGAAGCTCCGGGCGTGGTTTCCGGCTCGGTTTCGACGCGAAATAAAGAGAAAGCCGGGCGTAAGAAACATTTTGAGCATGATTTTGAGCACGAAAACACAAAATAAATATGACCACAGCTCGCAACCCGGATTGACCAAGTAGATCTACTGTAGGAATTTCATCAAACAGGTGGCGAGCGTACTCAGAAAATCGTTAAAATGACTTCGTCAAAGCTGGACGAAGGATGCCGAGCCAAAATGGATATTGATTAAGCTCCCACGAGTCTCTGGGCAGATCGGGTGCTATCGGTTTTGGTCCGACTCGATCTAAACCGAGCCGGACCGAGGAGCCCTGCTCGTCACACAAAAACAGAGCAAAACAGGGGGGGGGACCCTGACCTGGCGGTTCGGCAGCGGCGGTGGCGCGCGACGACGACGACGGTGACCAGCTTGCCACCCTCTGCCTCCTCCCCGTACCTCTCTCTCTCTCTAATCCTCCTCTCTCGCTCACTGATCCCCCTCGGCCGAGCTCACTTCTCCCTTTTTCTTCTTAATTTCTTTTTTTTTTATATATATGGCCGACCGGCTCTGGCCACCACGGCCGTCGACCACTTACCCTTTTGTTCCCCACTTCGCTTGTCCCTTTTCTTAAACAAAACGAAGCCGTCCACGTTCGGTCGCCATCCCCCTGCTTTTCCCATTTGATATGCATCTTTTGGCGACGGTGGGTCTGCAAGTGCAGACCCGGTCGGACCGGGTCGGGTCGGGTCTGACCCGACCGGCCCGGTTCGACCAATTTGGCCCAATTGGGTCCCAAATCGACCCATTTTCATGAAATTGATGGCAAAATCGGACTCCTTGACATGTTTTCTATCAAATAGGGGTATTTTCGTGAATTAATTGGTTGAAATTTAATGAAAACCCCAAATTACCCTTAGGATCCGAAAATGATTTTCGCCTAATCGGAGGTCCAAACGACCAAATTAGTCCAAATTGAGGCCACCAATGGATTCAGCATGATGAAAACTATTGGGTAGAGGTGTTTAATTTCAATGGGTATGCCCGTGTGAGATTTAATTTTGAAAATTGTGAAACCGGGGACTAAATTGAAAGATTTTTATGCAATTAAGCCCTTTTGGTTAAAATTGATCAAATCGGAGGGCCAACTGACCTAATTGTACTTCAAGACTTTAGAATCCAATGTCATAGCTTATAAAAAGTGGAAATTGAAAATTAAAAGACATGAAAAGGAATTTTTGGGCTCGGTTCGGGTTTATGTTTGTTAAGGTACATAGTGACCCGAGCCGAATTTTTGAGGTTTAAAGTGACACACTTGAAGAGGAAATTAAAACAAAATTATTGAATATTTTTGTGTATTTTTCTGACCACGAATGGTATTTTTCTGATTTTTTGGGTATTTTTATAATTAAATAAATTCGAAAAATATTATAAAATACCAAAAAATATTTTTTGTTCAAAATTGGTCCCTGAGGCTAGGACAAGGCTTCCAAAGTTGATTTTGTGATTTTATGACCTTTTTTTGATATTTTTAATTAATTTTAAAGAATAAAAATCACAATAATAAATGGTCAAAAATCAGGTGTCAACAGCTGCCCCTCTTTGAGAGGAATCTCGTTAGAGGTTTCTCTCAAAGACAAGGTGACACCTGAATCTTAACCGACTCGACTGGGGAAAAGAAATGCTATGACATCGGACCCTTAAGTCTTTTGATGAATGCTCAAATTAATCACCGGTTTACTCTTGCAATTCGAACATGGGCCGGAGTGAGAGAGGCTTACCTGAAGCTCACCTGTCAGATGCTGCCGGTTGCGACGACTTTCAAGAAGATACCTAGGACTCGTTCAGAATATCCTAGGGAGATTAAGCTCTGATCTGTATGGTAGATCATACCATCATGAGATTCCTAACTGGTAGGAACCTGAGAAGGGCGCATCCCACGCTTTGGGATTTGCCAATGATTTTGATCCGTATGGTGGATCAGACCTTTGTGTTGATCCTTACTGCGATATTTATCAATGAGTTGACCCTTATGGCGGTTTCTACCAATGAATTGACCCTTATGGCGGTTTCTACCATATGTGACCCTTCAGGCGGTTTCTACCATTAATGTGATCCTTCAGGCGGTTTCTACCTTGGTTTGACCCTTCAGGCGGTTTCTACCATGAGTTGACCCTTCAGGCGGTTTCTACCTTAATTTGACCCTTCAGGCGGTTTCTACCAGGAGTTGACCCTTCAGGAGTTGACCCTTCAGGCGGTTTCTACCATTCAATTTGACCCTTCAGGCGGTATCTACCTTGAATTTTCTTTGAAAAGGGGTCTCATGACGAGGGTTCTCCACGTCTGATGAGACTGCCTAAATTTTTGAAAAGGGGTCTCATGACGAGGGTTCTCCACGTCCGATGAGACTACCTAAATTTTTGAAAATGGGTCTCATGACGAGGGTTCTCCGCGTCCGATGTGACTGTTTGATATTTTGAAAAAATGGGTCCTGGGACGAGGGTTCTCCACGTCTGATAGGACTTTTTCTTTTAAAAGGGTTTTTCTTCCCCTCTTTTTTTAGAGATCCCGAAGTTTGTCGGGAATTCAGTTTTTGAAGCAGTGAAAGATTTTATTTTGACAGAACTTCACTTGAGTCTGTTGAAGCGACATTCTGGGAGCTGGGTTCTCCAGGTATCCTGCAGAAGTTTGAGCCTGAAAGATAACGTTAGTAATCTTTGGGAAGACCACGGCTGTCCATTTTGACAAAACCGTATGATTTAAGTTTTAATCATGAAATGTGCATTTTGATGCTGGAGGTTATCCAAAGCATTCTTACAACATGCAAATGTGATCACAAATTCCTTGCATGGAAAATTTGGATCAACAGTTTGAAAATTCCAAAAAGAGTTTGTTCAAAACATCAATTGGAATATTTCTCGACAAGGAGGTCTTCTCACCTGTTTTGAGATAGTGGTTTTTATAGGGGATGCACTCAATTCCCTACTAACCTGTGCCTAGGCTTTAGGCTCATTCGCAGCGCATACATTTTGATCGGTCGGGAGGTCTTCCACGGGACCGTAATGTTGGGCTTGGTTATTGATCTTCAAGGGGAACCCGCCTTGGAGTCGAGGCCATTGAATAAAAATTTTCATCATCTGCTTCGGGTTTACAAGTCAAGAACCCTGCAAAATGAGAAAGAAATAGTCTTGCTCGTACTTCTTCGAGCTAAGCTATATGTTAACCCAAGTGTCTTAGTCAAAGAAGACTGTTTCAGGGTTATGATGTTGGTAAGATTGGGGACCGAAAAAGGCTTGTTTTTGGCCCAGAATTCATGAGGGGATTGACATTGGTGATCATTGCAAATTTGTCACCTGTCTTTTCCATTCTGCATCTTCAATTTTTTTAGGCGTGCAACCGCTTTTGAGGTGTGCACAAAATTTTTTAGAGAGCGTCTCTGGCTGCATTAAGAGATTGGCAACTCTGTCTATGTCTTCGCTCCGTGGCTGACATCATTTAGGGGGCAGTCTTTCTGACCTGACTCCTTTAGTGTTTTTTTTTTCTCTTCCCAACTAGGCTTTATTGGGGATCAATCAAACAGTTTTCACGAGCATCAGCCTTGCTTTTACCAGGCACTTTGCTTTTTCTTGATGCCGTGGATTTTTCTCATTCATTTTTGAAATCCCCATTTTTCTCATCTTCATGGGATCATGTTAGACATATAGTCTGAACATGCTTTAAATATCAGTCCGGGAATTCTCTTCGTAATCCCTGAGTCTTGAATTCCTCCGTTTATGAGGTGATGATGCATTTATCTTGGAATGTGCAATGATCACCAACGGGTTCATGAAATGGATTTGCAGGCTCAACTTGGCTGTGCAAAGGATATGGTGTGTGGGACAGAGAAATGAATGCTTCTCGTCATCCTATGGCACTTGGATTACCATATAAACAAAACACAAAGATCGATGTTAGTCCGAGCAAGAAAATTTCTAACCATTTTCTCCTGACGCTGCTGGACTCACCTCCATTTTGCCCCGATGTGGGGTGGTTCTTGACAGGGTTAAGAATGAAAACCGCCGTTCAAAGGGGTTATCAACGGTCACCTGTAGTGTTTGGGGGATATGAAACGAATGCCTCCGTCGTCCCAACCCGTGTAATCGCCGCAAATGGTCCCTACCTCCGTAGACCCAGATTTTGTTATCTGCCCACTCCATTCATCTCTCAAGTGTGTGTTGGACATGTTTGGATTAGGCTTCGCCTCTCGTCTGAGAAAACACCCTTTTAAACGGTTTGAACAACTTTTATTGGAAAAATTCTTTTTGTTTTCTCCGAAAAATTTCCTCCCAATGGGGCTTTATGATGCACATGCATGTTTCATTCATGTTCAGACAACCTCCCAACTTCGACTGTGGATGTCTATGAGTTTAAAAATTCGATGCCTCTTTTCAGACATAATGATTGAAAGAGTCCTAACACTTTTTTTTTTCAACGACTTGGGGAAAAGGGATACTTACCTACCCGTCGCGGCTGGAGATCCCTGAAAATGCGGGAGAAATATGTTATTGTACGTTCACGATTTTTTTCAAAAAATTAGAACGATACATCTTACCCTTGGTCATGTATTCCAACGGGGAATACATGGGATGTGAAAACCTGTTTCGCCTTGATGGCGATCTCCTGTCAAAGATGGGAATTAGGCGTCAGTTTGCGTTCCAAAATTCAAGGCAAATTGGAACGATACAGCCTTATCCTTGTTTTGTGCTTCCATTTGAGCACAAACGCGCGGCTTGCAGAAATTGGCCATCTATATTGTGGCCATGATTCCTCCGTTTGGTTGGCGATAAATCCTTCTCAAGGATTTGCCATAGAGGAGACCCATTTGTGATTTTGGACGCATTCCAGCGCCACTCTTCATAGTTCCTTTTATTCAAGAAAAATGAAATTTTTATTAGAATGCATGTCAAAGCATGAAGTGTGGGAGCGATACTTTTTACCATCCACTAGGTCTTATGATCAAAGACCATCTCCTGGAATCCTGACTTCTAAGGCCACTGATTCAATTCGCCTCCCTGTTAGCGCGCCCTTTTCATTTGGGGCTTTCAGCGCCAACGACTTCCTGCGAAATGAGTAAAAACTCATGTTAGGCATGTGGTCTTCGAAGACCAAATTGGAACGATACAAGGTTACCGTTCACCCAAATTCGTATCTTGGGGTTCGTCATGTGGCGGTTTGGTGATTCTCTCGATCCCAGTCGCCGTATGAGGTATTTGATGTTCCCTGTTTGTTATCTGAAAGCATTACATCCTGCGTCCTCTGCTCTTGATCATCGTCTGAGAGGAAAAAGAAAGGAAGCATTATTCCCATATCAAGAAAATAATCATTTTGGAACGATGCGTCCTTTTACACTTGATTTGCATTCCGTTTTGATGTTGCATATTGACATGAACAACATCTATCGAATTCCTCCATCCGTGCTTGAAGGTATTTGCAATGCCTACGGTTCATTTGCCCCAGCTGAGCGACGTCTGTTTTGTCATTTGAATGCATGAGCTTTTGGGTGCATTGTCTCTTTTATCACCTGAGATAAAAGAAATGGAGAAAAACTTATCCCCAGATCTGATTAAAAATCAATTAGGAACGATACGTCCTTTTACCAACGAGTGGCTCTGCGGCCAAATGCATTTTGCACTGAAGGGACGAATTCCACTATGCCCCACGGGTTTGGGGAATTTGCCCCTATTTTCGATAGACATGAGCCTTATCGAGATGTATACAATACAAATAGATCCCTAATACAATCAATCTAAGGGATGAGATATAGAGGATCTCAGCAAAATTAATCTTATACAAGAGAACTAGGAATGTCAAATCAATCTAAGGAATGTGGTCCGAACACTTGGAGATGCCCCAGTTCCAGTCTTCGAGATGTGACTCCAGGATCACCGATTTTTTTTAGGTGGTTTTAGATATATCAACCATCCAAAGACATGCACATGAGACAAGTGAGGATAAAACTTCTAGAAATCAAAGGATTTGGCACCTAAGGTCAAGGTTCCCACCTCGAGTTCTAGAAAGAGCAGATTCCATTGCACAACTATCGTTGCATTGGGGCTCGATCCATAGCTCAAAATGAGCGGAATTGAAAAGTGGATTACCCCGTGTTTTTCCTCACGGAGATTCCATTTTCAATCCCTTCTATTGTTTTCCTATAGACGGCGCCTGGGGTTTTAGGCGCGGTTGTGTGTGTCCACGTGTCGTGATCATCACAATGTAAGTCATGCACAACAGTTTATCAATCAGCGCTTCAAATCATCCACACAGCATACATTCCTACACCAACCTGCATAAGACAATGTTAATCACAGACTACCCCCTTATCACTCCAATCTGCAAAAACATATAACACCTATCATGAGCGGACTTACCTCACCTTCAAGAGCGCCTGCAGGGTTAGAAAAATCACTCAGTGTTTTAATTACGGCCTAAGTCCACTTGAGGTCTAGAACCATAGGTTCTAGAACAACGTCCCCAGCGGAGTCGCCAGCTGTCGCGACCCGTCCGGAAAGAGGACGCGGCTAATGGATTACCGATCGCGGGCCTTGGATCGGCGCGAGCCCTCCCAAGCCCATACCAAATCGCGGCGGGAGTATTTTTCAAAGGATTCGACGATAAGAGTCGATCGCTTTCGACCTTCAGTGTGGTCGTGGTGGCATGTGCAACTTGTGCATGCGTTTGGAGTCGCCACCGGTCTTTCTTGGAGGGTAGACCGGAAACCTTACTGACCGATTGGGAGAGATCGATCAGTTCTACGGAACCAGAGATTTTGGGTTCGGGGACTTGGTTACGCTGGTGTCATTACCAACACCCTTTCGGTACCTAACGCGAGTGATTTTCCTGGCTAAGAGTTCATGCAGGCGTAATTTTAGGCGAGGTAGGTTTGATTCAGGGTTTCATGTAGATTGGAAGACTATTCCTATCAATCACAATCAATTTTAATGAAAGCGCAATCAAGTGCATAAATAAACCATATCGATGCACATCAATTCAAGTCAATGGCTTCCTAGCATAGCCATAAGGGCTCAGGGAAGGTGTGATTTCCGACCGGGGTAAGATGGGAAGATTTGGAGGCGATTTAGCCCGAAGGGCAAAATCGTCAATTTTTGGAAGATTTGGATATCGAATTACCCAAAATATTCCATGGCCAGTTGATTGTGGCCATTTCCCATTTTGAGAATTTTTTGGAATTTCTTGATTTTTCTTCAATTTTTGGGAAGACGATTCGCCCGAAGGGTGAAATCGTCATTTTTAAGAAGGGTCGGGGTTCAAAACACCCGGAGTGAGTCTTGGCCAGTGGGTTGTGGCCATTTCCTATTTTTGGGGATTTTCTTGGATTTTTTTAGAATTTTTTTGGAAGACGGTTTGCCGGAAGGGCAAAACCGTCATTTCTGGAAAGATCGGGGGTCAAATGACCCGAAACAGGTCGTGGCCAGTTGAATGTGGCCATTTCCTATTTTCTGGAATTTTTTAGAATTTTTTAGAATTTTCCGAAGTTTTTTGAATTTTTTATGATTTTCCATTTTTTATTGATTTTTCAAATTTTTATTATTTTTTATTATTTTTTTTTATTTTATTCGAAAACCATAGATCAGACCGTCCGGGATGAGCCACGTGGCGGTTTCCTAGCCGTTCGATCTAAACCTATTTAATTTATTACCGAAAATTCGTACCCATCGGTCGGCCCACGAGTCGCCACGTGGCGGATTCTGGATCGTCCGATCCTTAGCATGATCGGACGAGTCACAGAGCGCCACTTGGCGCACTCCTGACCATCAGATCTATTAATTTTCATTTATCCGAAAATCAATTATAAATATTGAAAATTATTATTATTTTTTTTTTCCAAAAACACAGGATCGCGACACGTGTCGCGATCCGGACCGTCCACCCCAATCGCTTGAAAAGCGTTCGGACCGGGCCCCACCCGGCTGACATGGCCGCCTACGTGGCGTGCCACGTCAGCCCGCTGACCGTTGACCGGTCTCCTCGCGCCGGAGAAGACGCCGGAACAGTGCCAATTCCGGCGAACATGCCGGAATTCTCGCCGGAATGCACAAAACGGGCACCAAACTTAGAATTTTTTGTAGATTTTTTTACCAAATCGACCCCTCAGCACTTCAACATCAACATACAACAAAAAGAAGGCCGTGAACACGCCTAGAAATAGGTAAACCGGGCCTCCCCGAACCCGGCTCCGGCGAGGTGATTTACAAAATTTTTTTAACGTTCGACCTCGATTCCAATCATTCACAGAGCATTCAACTAAAGTCTAGAGACTTACCTGAACCCCTTTAAGGGTCGGCGACCGCTCGAAGTCCCCCCTCGAGCTCCCGGTCCGAATGGTATACGGCGAAGCTCCGGGCGTGGTTTCCGGCTCGGTTTCGACGCGAAATAAAGAGAAAGCCGGGCGTAAGAAACATTTTGAGCATGATTTTGAGCACGTAAACACAAAATAAATATGACCACAGCTCGCAACCCGGATTGACCAAGTAGATCTACTGTAGGAATTTCATCAAACAGGTGGCGAGCGTACTCAGAAAATCGTTAAAATGACTTCGTCAAAGCTGGACGAAGGATGCCGAGCCAAAATGGATATTGATTAAGCTCCCACGAGTCTCTGGGCAGATCGGGTGCTATCGGTTTTGGTCCGACTCGATCTAAACCGAGCCGGACCGAGGAGCCCTGCTCGTCACACAAAAACAGAGCAAAACAGGGGGGGGACCCTGACCTGGCGGTTCGGCAGCGGCGGTGGCGCGCGACAACGACGACGGTGACCAGCTTGCCACCCTCTGCCTCCTCCCCGTACCTCTCTCTCTCTCTAATCCTCCTCTCTCGCTCACTGATCCCCCTCGGCCGAGCTCACTTCTCCCTTTTTCTTCTTAATTTCTTTCTTTTTTTTTATATATGGCCGACCGGCTCTGGCCACCACGGCCGTCGACCACTTACCCTTTTGTTCCCCACTTCGCTTGTCCCTTTTCTTAAACAAAACGAAGCCGTCCACGTTCGGTCGCCATCCCCCTGCTTTTCCCATTTGATATGCATCTTTTGGCGACGGTGGGTCTGCAAGTGCAGACCCGGTCGGACCGGGTCGGGTCGGGTCTGACCCGACCGGCCCGGTTCGACCAATTTGGCCCAATTGGGTCCCAAATCGACCCATTTTCATGAAATTGATGGCAAAATCGGACTCCTTGACATGTTTTCTATCAAATATGGGTATTTTCGTGAATTAATTGGTTGAAATTTAATGAAAACCCCAAATTACCCTTAGGATCCGAAAATGATTTTCGCCTAATCGGAGGTCCAAACGACCAAATTAGTCCAAATTGAGGCCACCAATGGATTCAGCATGATGAAAACTATTGGGTAGAGGTGTTTAATTTCAATGGGTATGCCCGTGTGAGATTTAATTTTGAAAATTGTGAAACCGGGGACTAAATTGAAAGATTTTTATGCAATTAAGCCCTTTTGGTTAAAATTGATCAAATCGGAGGGCCAACTGACCTAATTGCACTTCAAGACTTTAGAATCCAATGTCATAGCTTATAAAAAGTGGAAATTGAAAATTAAAAGACTTGAAAAGGAATTTTTGGGCTCGGTTCGGGTTTATGTTTGTTAAGGCACATAGTGACCCGAGCCGAATTTTTGAGGTTTAAAGTGACACACTTGAAGAGGAAATTAAAAAAAATTATTGAATATTTTTGTGTATTTTTCTGACCAAGAATGGTATTTTTCTGATTTTTTGGGTATTTTTATAATTAAATAAATTCGAAAAATATTATAAAATACCAAAAAATATTTTTTGTTCAAAATTGGTCCCCGAGGCTAGGCCAAGGCTTCCAAAGTTGATTTTGTGATTTTATGACCTTTGTTTGATATTTTTAATTAATTTTAAAGAATAAAAATCACAATAATAAATGGTCAAAAATCAGGTGTCAACAACATGCACAAGAGTTTATATCAAAACAGCGCTTCAATACAACCCCGAAACATACATTCCTGCTTCAACCTGCAAGAAAGGGTTAGCAAACACTTCACCCCTTATCACTCCAAATCTGCAAAAACATTTAACACCTTAATGGTGAGATTCAATCAAGATCTCCAAAAGCGAGACATCCATGGAATTCATCAGGCCTAAGTCCACTAAAGCTTTTAATTCTTCGAAAAAAAAATTTAAGTGAACCAGTTAAGTTTTAATTTTTTTTGAAAAATTAAAAACAAACTCCCCAGCGGAGTCGCCAAGCTGTCGCGACCTAAAAAATTGTTCTTCATTAGGCTAATGGATTATTAGGTTAACTAACCTAATACGGACTCTCCCAAGCCCTACCAAATCGCAACTTAAATTAATTAGAAATGATTTTGAATTTGGAGTCGTCACTAATCATTTTTGGTAGGTTGATTAGAAACCTAAGTAAAACAGCGGGAGGACTATTTTACTTCTACGAACCAGAGATTGTGGATTCGGGGACTTGATTACACTAGTTAATTAAAACTAATGCCCTTTCGGTACCTTAATTCCATATGAAATATCCTAAATTAATGACTCGAATTGAATCAATTTGAAGCTCAGATGAAGTGTTTCTCTCTTTTGGGGTTTTCGCTTTTTTAATGCATGGATGACATAGATACGATGACGTGATACTATCTAAATGACGGGGATGAATGCGACGGTAGCATGAGTGACATGGAAGTAATGAATGAACAAACACGAATGAAATGACATGAATAGATGACCAAATAAAGGGATGCAGTGCAAGGCCCACAAAGTTAAGGTCGTGTTTCCCTATATGCGAAATTTAACTAATTAATTAAAGCATGCGGACGGAATGACAACATAAGACAATTCGATGGGACAAAATGCAATTAACTAAACTAATCATGCAACGACCACATATAACATGCGAAAAATTATTATTAGACTAAGTGGCATGCAACTTCTAATTCAAAAAAAAAAAAAAATCAACCAAGCAATTAGACTCACCTAACATGAATACCCTAAACATGAGACTAATGATATGTACAAACGACATAGCAAAATGACATGGCATAATGACATGGCAAAGATGCGTGACGTGGCAAGGATGCGTGACGGGGCATAATGACGTGGTAAAAATGCACGATATAGCTTGGCATAATGACGTGGTAAAAATGCATGACATGGCATAATGACGTGGTAAAAAGTGCATGATATGGGAAAATATAATAATGCAAGCTAAATTATGTGACATAATGCGAGTGACATTTTTTTGTATTTTTTGTTTATTTTCGGCAATGCATGAAATATGATTTATAAAGAATATGCTAGGGGATTTCGAAAATATGGAATGTACGAGGTGATATTCGGAAATATGAGATGCAAGATATGCAAAAGATGAGATATACATGAGATATGCTATGCTAAATGACAAGATATACATGGATGTGATTTTCTCCCTTTCCTTTTTGGAATTTTCGAACATGGCGAGAATTTTCTTAGAGGTTTTGTTATCTTGACTTGACTGCCTAAAGTTTTATGAGACAAGGCTTCTAAGAGACCTCATCTTCCTAAAAAAATTAATTAGATAGGATTTTTAGGAAATCATATCTTACTAAAGTCTTTTAGGAATTTTCGGAGCATGACAAAATCAAGTCAAAAAGGTAATCCATCCACATAGAAAAGGAAAGACAATCGAGACCATATCTCCTTTTACTATTTCTTTCTTAAAAATTTAGCCTTGCATTTTTGAGATCGATTTTCTGAAGATAGCAAATCGAACCTAAGCGGCGATCGGTCGAATTGACTAAATCCAAATTTTCTTGACAAAAATTAGGTTTTGAAGTTTAGATCGAAAAGGTCATCACTTAGATTTCTGAAAAAGGTTTGCGCTTTACTTTGATGAGACATTAGAAATCATGCAACCAAAAAAAATGGCGTCAATTTCGGACAAAAAATAGCATGCTAACGATGTGAAAACAGCGAGCAAACAATGGCAAAAACACTTAGGAACATGCTTAGATTTACCCTGAAAGTGCGCGAGAGTTACCTTGATTCGGCAGGCAAGATTTGAGCTGATTTGCGATGACGAATAATTGGACAAAATCGGCAGAATAACTCGAACGCTAGTTATATCGTAGAACGAGAGAAAGGCACCGATTGTGGGCAGTTCAATGGAGCATGAAAAATCAAAGTGGGGCTTGTAATAGGTTCCTCCTCTTCCTTTTAACTTCCTTTTGACCGTGGATTTGTAGCTCTCGATGTGGTCTTGCTTTCTTGTATTAGCGATGACCGAAGCAATGGAAACGTCGAGCAGAAATCGTGTGGAGGAAAGTGATCGATGGAGGTGTCACCGCAAATTCTCTTTAGCCCATCTCTCTCTCTCTCTCTCTCTCTCTCTCTCTCTCTCTCTCTCTCTCAAGCTCACGTGTGGTCTGCTTTTTTTTAATGAGAAGTCCCCTCTTTCTCAGTCCCTCATAGGTCTCTTTTATAGGCCACCAACTTCAGAATCAAACAAAAGATTCTGTTTCCTTTTGTGTGGGTTTTCTTTCTACTCAAGCTCGTGAAGATATCTTGGAATATTTTCTCAAAACACTTGCCTCTTTTGCTAACCATATCCTCTCTTGTGCGAATATACGTGCATATATATTTATTTATTTCTTCTTTTGTCCTTGTTTAAAACTAATCTTGCACGCAAATATTATCATTAATCAAATTAATTTTCCACCTTGGCCCGCAATTGTCGACACCATTAATATCCATGGGTTTTGGCCAAATTTCCATACACCGCAGGCTTAGTCCAACCGATTAAATTGAGTTTAGAATCGTCACTTTGAGATCATTCGTCACTAGTCCGACAAAATTGAAGGTGCAATGCAATAGATATCAATAATTAAATATGAAAAATTGCTTGGTTTTTTGTTAGAACTAAAACATTAGCTCTGATTTTTCATGAAGATGACTGACAGAAAATTAAATATGCCATGCATGGGGAAATTATTTTTTACGAGAATTATGACTAACTCTCATTTCGTGCTTTCTAAAATTCAAAATTTAGGTGTCGACAGACGCGTCAGTCCTCTCTTATTGCCTTCTTTGAACCGGCGTAAGGAGGTTCAGTCAAGTATAGTATAGCGCGGCTTAGGCTTCTAGTAGCACAAAAAATAGACAAATTACTATGCTAGTTCACTCTATAAGACCTAGTCTTAGTAGTCGTATAAAATAGTTAGATCTGTAGAACAAAAGAAGTGCCTTGACTTGAGATTCTATTAGTAAAGCGTTAGCACCCCTATAGAGTAAGGCTCTCTTCTGGATAGCTGCGAAGCCTTCCATGTTGGTATGGAGACTTTGTTTGCTTCCCTGCCTTGAGGGAAACCTCTCTACTTTTTCCATAGTAGCTTTTTTCCTGCTTTAGCGTTGAGGGGGGCGAGGGAGAAGCTCTCTCTCTCACCCTTCGTCCCTTTCGTTTTTTTTGTTCTGTTTTTTTGGTTTGCTTTCTTTTCTTCCTCTTCCGATCTTTACTTGATCTGGAAGTTTCTTTTCTCCCATTTTGGGGAGTTATCTCTCTCAATCTGACTTAGATTTGAGAGTTTTTGCTAGTATGTTTGCTGTGTTTCGCTTTCCTCAAGTTTTGTTGCTGTACAAATCCATATTTAGAGGAGATCGTAAGAGCTTCGTCAAGGATCGATACTCGTTTAGCCTTATTTTTTTGCACGGTGATGGGAACGCCGAACCTAGGCGCGCACCGCCGAAAGGCAAAACCGTTGCGGAACACGAAGATATAATCTTATATTAGCGATGTAAAACGTAGTAGCGTTATGAGAGCAAAAAAAAAATGCAAAGTTACGAATAGAGAGAAAAAGAAAAAGAGAGGCCGTGACGGCATTCTTGAGTGTTCTCATTTCTTTTTGCATCGATCTTATGAGAAGATCATCAATTGTATTCTTACCTTTCTCAAAAACTAGTGGATCGGTAGAATGCATCTGCGTGGAAACGTAGCCCAACTTTTGGTGAACTTCGATAACAAATTCTCTTGTGTATTCTTCTGATTTTGTTCTTTAATTATTATAATATGCTAATGTGTATTGTTTTCTTGGGATATTTTTTTTGGGAATTGGGGCACGAATCATATCAATTAGTATCAGAGCCTGAGTTGGCTAATAAAAAACATCGAGGGTATTTTGGTGATGTTAGATTGAAAGCAAAGAGTATGACAGAAGATAAAATCAAAATTGATAAGTTCGATGGGCATGATTTCGGATGGTTGATACTCCAAATAGAGGACTATCTTTATCAGAAAGGTATCAATACACCATTTGAGGGTTGGAAACCCAAACTCATAGAAGTAGATCTGGCATCAGAATCGGGATGCAAAATTCTTGATCGAAAGGTGTTAGGTGCAATTCGTCTAAGGCTGACGAAAAAGACAGGGTATCACATCATGAAAGTGAATACTACAAAATAAGCTAAAGATATTATAACGAATATCTATGAGAAATTGTTCACACTAAATCAGATATTTTTGCTAAAGAATTTGGTTAATATGAAATTATGTGGCAAAGGTTCTATTACAGAGCATATTAATAATTTCACGAAGGTTAGCGGTCAGTTAGAATCCGCAAGCATAAATCTGGATATGAAGCTACAAGTTTTATTTTTTTATGTTCCCTTCCGAAAAGTTACAATACCGCGGTGCAGGGAATTTTCGAACACTGTGAAAGATGATTTAACTTTGGATAATACTATAAGCAGTATCATGGATGAAGAGATGAGAATGAAAGTCTCATGTGGAGATAAGTTTTCGACATCTGCATCTTCAATGGCACTAGTAATGGAAAATCGCGGGAGAAGTAAAAGAAGAGGAAAATTCAGTGGGCATGGTAGGTTACAATCAAGGGGAAGAGAGAGGTTGTAAAAGATGAGTGATGGTTTTGTCACCGGAAGGGACGTCATTGATTTTAATGTGAAGCCTACAAAAAGAAGCAACAAGATAAGAATCAAGGAGCTAATGTGGTAGGCGATGAACCTTTACTAGAGAACTTGTGTTCATTTGTAGGGTTTGACTTGACGATAGATAAGTGGTTTCTTGACTTTGGTGCTTCTTTTCATTGCACCTTGCAAAGAGATATATTTACTAATTATGCCAGTGGAGATTTTGGACAAGTTGTTTTGGAAAACGACCACATGTGCTCGATTATAGGTAAAGGAACTGTGATTGTGAACAACTCAGGTGGGGGACGTCTAATTTTGCGTGAAATCAGACATATTCTATAGTTAAAGAAAAATCTGATTTCAATTAGTAAACTTGACTAAGAAGGCATGGTAACATCTTTTGGATGTGAAGAGTGGAAGATAACATTAGGGGCAAGAGTACTAGCAAAGGGAAACCATACATGTATACTTTACCTTCTCCAAGGAGACAATATCAGTGACATGGTCGTAACTACAGTAGTTACAGGTAATTTGTCTACTCTTTGGCATTATCGTTCGAGACATCTTAGTGAAAAGGGTGTAAAGCAGTTACACTCAAGAAAGTTGATTCCAGGTTTGCAGAAAGTTGAGTTAGATTTATGTGAAAATTGCATTTATGGAAACCAAAAAGTGATTAGTTTTCAATTGAATGGGAGACAGAATAAAGGCCAAAATCTAGAGTTGATCCATATTGATGTGTGGGGACCGGTTCAAGAACTTTCTTATAGTGATAAGAGGTATTTTATCACTTTCATTGATGATGCAACAAGAAAGACTTGGGTTTATGCTCTTAGAGAAAAATCAGAAGTATTCAAGGTATTCAAAATATGGAAGACCATGGTAAAAAAGGAAACTAGTCAAGAGAGCACACGTCTTGATGTTGTCGGATACGAAGTTGTTCCTCCCGCTAAATGTATTAATTTTTACACTTCTGAGAAGATTCTTCAGCTTTAGTGTTCGAGTACCCTTGCAAAGTCAAAAAGCTCCAAATCAATTGCATCATGGAGAAGCTATTACCATTGACCATTTGAGCCTATGCAACCCTCAATTAATCTTCATTTGTTCTCATAAGTCTTCGGTCCGGTCCAAATGGGACAAGTCCCAAAATGATGTTTTCAAATTGTGACTTCTCATAACGGTGGCTGACTGAAGATGGTTCTTATTTATGAAACACTTCACAACGCTTCCCTCAATCGATTAGATCTTTGTTTTCAATTGTAATCTTCTTCACCATAGGGAAAATCAAGTTTCATTATGCGGAGCAGAGAAATAATATCGGCATGCGCCTTGGAACTACAAGAGCAAGAACAACAATTAGGCTTATCATGTTGGCGGAAGAGGAAGGCCAAGCTCTTTTCAAAGGACTAAACATAGAGCTATACCAGAAATGGACAATGTTCATAGCGGGTGCTGCAGTCTTTGAAATTGTAACTGACGCCCAAAGCAGCACCAACAATCTTCTCACATCTGGATGAGAAAGCGCCCCTGTCGCATCCGACCTTCTGTGGACTGGCAGTGATTGTTAGGATGCACGTGTGAGTTGTGTTAGAGAAGTCCCACATCGGATAATTGATGCAGTACTGAACAGTTAATATACCCAAGTTGGCCCATAACTTATTGGCTTAAGCTTTTGAGTAAAGGTGGGTCCAACTGGATATATTGACGGGCTCGGACTTGGGCTCCCTCTTGGCGATCTCCCCGATGAAAAAGTATCGGACTTCCGCTGTGTGCACCCAACAAATGGTATCAGAGCCGATGGCTGATTGGTGGGCATCCGATATGTTCCGGCAAATATCTCAAGAAGGAATCTGGTGATCGCGTCTCAAGAAAGAATCTGGCGCCAACACGGTTTCCGGGCCGATGGACGCTGTGGTGTAGCAGTGCGGGCCCGATGGGCGTTGATGGAGATTCAAGATTGAGATGGAGCCAACGCGGTTTCCGGGCCGGTGGACGTTGTGGTGTAGCAACGGACCCGATGGGTATTGATGAAGATTCAAATTGAGATAAGTTGGTGCGGAAGGATACTTGGATTAAGGGGGTTCCTAACACTGGAGCTCACACGTGAGGGGGAGATTGTTAGGATGCACGTGTGAGTTGTGTTAGAGAAGTCCCACATCGGATAATTAATGTGGTACTGAGCAGTTAATATACCCAAGTTGGCCCATAACTCATTAGCTTAAGCTTTTGAGTAAAGGTGGGTCCAACTGGATATAATGACGGACTCGGACTTGAGCTCCCTCTTGGCGATCTCCCCGGTGAAAAAGTATCGGACTTCCGCTGTGTGCACCCAACAGTGATAATCGTAGCCTGAATCCGCCTTAAAATGGTATAAACAACGAAGAATATCATCCACATAGTAATCATGGGATCAATCCGAACACAACTTTGGTGAGCAAATAAGGCGACGGAACTTCGGCCGCGTTCTTTGCTAACCGGAGTCCGATTGCATTGTTTGCTCACCGGAGCCGTGTTCGTGTTGCTACTAGCAGCACTGCAAATGAAAAGAACAACGCATACCTTCTCCATATGTTGCCTTTTGATTTTGTATCTACAGAAACTATCTCCAGAAATTATGGGTCGTTTTAACCACTAGCACTTGTCACTTAGCCAATAGACAACTTGCCTCCTTAAAACGTCATCGAAGTTCACCTTATCATTGAATCATGGGTCATTCCGCTGGGAATTTTCAATTAACTAAATTGACATAATTGCCCTAAAGCTGTCGCGACCCTCCCGTGATGGGGGCACGCATTTAGGTATGTGTCGCCTTGAGGTGAACGGACAGATTGCCAAAACTAATTTCTCTTTTTTGAAGACCCCAAAACTAATTGTCTCATTAATATTCACCTAATAAAGTTCCTAATTTGATTAGAGTTCCAGAGTTCTCCATAAGCGAGAATTACAAATGAATCTATTAGCAGAACATTAGTATTATCTAATGACTAATCTCCAGAGTAATTAAGATTAACTATTTTTTGCACTCTAAAAAAAAAACAAAGAAATGGTGTAATAAGAAGTGGGGGAAAAAGACAATGACCATGATGCCCCAGTTAGTGCAAGAAGGCTGGGTTTTGATATGCTTCGGTGATGCTCAGTCTAGAACTGTCGAGGATTGAAAGTGATTGTTCGATTGTTACAGTTCGATTTGCATAACGTGTTCCTTCGCTGTTGTTTTCTTCTTTTTATTAGATTAGTAATTAGGGACAACACCTTTTTAATGACAAGTACGCCATTTATTCATCTATAGTAGTCAATCTCGTTGTCCCATTATAGAGCACCCTCGAACATCGAATAAACTTACAAAATTTGCCATCATTTCAGTAAATCCTTCGATAGGCGACAAAGGTGCATGCTCTAATCTCTCATTAAAATTGGATATTGAACATAATTCGCCATGTTTAGTAGGGGTGTCAACGGGTCGGGTTGGGTCGGGTCTCCATCATGCCCGACCCGACCCGAAACACATTACATTTCTACTTGGCCCGACCCGTAACAAGTTCAAACGGAACATGAACCGAATAATCGGGCCGGGTCGGGTCGTGTCTTTCCGGGTTGGGTATCTTGTTTCAAGTTTTTTGTTCTTGTGCTTCTCACTCCATCAAACTGCAAATAAAAAATCAAAATACTTGCAACATCCCATTGATAGAGTTTCCATATCATCAAAATACTAATATATGTATCAATTTACAGCACAAATTTGGCCGAATTACAACCTCAACATAACAGGAAGAATTCATTCTTTGATCTAGACTAAATCTTGCATAATCAGATGGTCCTTTCCAACTTGCCAATACAAAGCCACTCATAAAAAATACAAATTCAAGTTGCTCGATTGCCACAACCTACATTAAACAAAAGATGGTTCAAATTGCCTCACAGAAGGTGTCGAGTTACAAGTCTTCACTGAGGAGAAAGTACTTGTATCTAGGCTTCCTGTAAAATGATATACGTCAAGTTAAATCAAGGATTTTTTTTATTGCTGCTAAATGAACACAGATAAAACATTAGCACTTCATAGATAGCTACAACCTTGACCATTTAGAGATGTCAGATAGCTGTTGACATTGCGAAAATACAAAGAGCGAAACTCTTTGGAACGCAAGATTCGCGCTTCAAGTAATCATCACAAGAAATCACACAGTTTGAAGTGCAAATACAAAAGCAAAAGAAAGAGAAAGCCAAGCTTCGCACAACAAGCAATGTACTCGCATCAGAAAAGGGCCACCCTCGAAAAAAAAAAAAACTATGCTTACTACAAACCCAGACTGGTAAACACAGAAAATTAGAATAAACACTTGACATGCAGCTATACTTTAATCTATCTGTTAGTTTCCAAACGGCCTCTATACACTCTACCAAAACATCACCCGCCCAGAAGATAGTCTGCGCTGCAACCTGGTCAGACGCACCTCCTTGCGAGCCTCCAGTCCACTCAAGTGAAGAATTCGATTCCAATTTCTCCAAACAACACATGACAGTCACCACATCAGGAATAAGAGAAAATATGATACATAATTGACTGTGGAAATGAAATTAACCACATAAGCCACTCATACACAAAGACACGATTACACAAACTACAAGTCCATTGCCCCATATTAGAAACAAGTTGCAAGTTCATGCGCCAAATCCATATATTGTGAAAATTTTAAATTTGGGAATTCTGCAAACCTTTCAAAATCCCATCTAGGCTAATAAACGCTTTCATAAGTTCTGCTCCGATCTCTATATACATTTAGGCTCACTGAAGCATTTCATCGAACACGTTTTGTAGCCCATCAGCATATAGAGTTTGCTGACCAAAACCAGCGATCTTAAGCACTCCCTCCTCCGACACAAGCAAATTCCCAAGCTCCAGAGCAAGCAAATTTCTCAGGATTCAAGTCCCCATGAACAATTGAATTCCTATGACAACTATCAACCCCGTCCAAGGCCTGTAACATCCACCGCTTGATCTGGTCGCGGTAGATGTCGAAGTATGCGAGAGAGCAAGGCCAGAGCGTCGAGCTCGAGAGAGGAAAGCGAGAGCAATACATTGACGTATTTAGGGTTTAGCCTTGTTATGTCAAGTGTTTGGGCTTGTTTCTATTATTGGGCTGAGGCCCGATCCCGAACATTGAAACAATGAATAGAAGACAATGCCCAAACACGAAACAAGAATAGCAAATAGTACCCGAAACACAGTGAGACATGAACAAGAAATGTGCGTCAATTTCGAGTTGGGTCGGGTCGGGTCTTGTTTCGGGCCGGGTATCTTGTTCCGTATGGACACCCCTAATGTTTAGTAGCCAATAATAGTTTGTCATACGTCAATTTGTGAAGCAAATTTATATTTGTAACCCATATTTGAACTCATACGCTAGCATCACGTAGATTATTTCCACATCATTTAAAAAAATTGTAAGTCATTTTTTACTAAACTAGGAATAGCATTACAATTGCAAAAATGAGTTAGCCAAATGAATCGGCATGCATCCCAAAATTTCCGCGGTTTTTCAACTTTTTTTGTAAGTGGCAATAAAGTTTGAACTGGTAACTTTTACGCAAATAAGTCGTCAACATTAAAAAATTCATTTTTTAAAAATTTTATTAAAGAGTTTCTGTGGTTTGGCTTTTTACAAAGTTTCCTTTAGGATTAGGCATTCAAACTTTTGTGTAATTGAAAATTTCTCACTGAGTGTCATTCATTTACTGCCAAAACATAGAATGGTGATTCCTATCGGTAGGTTTGACAATATAATCAGGAAGAATCTAATTATCATCCAGTAATTTTTTAATTGAACGAATTAGAAAATCATTTTTTAAATAATCAACACATTAAGTGAATTTCTCTCTTAATTGAGTCTTCCAAGTGAATATGATGAATAGGGTTGTCAAAGATACTCAAATTCATTAACCACTGAACTTTTCTTCTGACGACTTAATTGGGGATACGGGCTTAGAGACCCGTTTATCCAAAGACTTATGAAACGCCCTCAAAGCCCCATGAATCCATCAAGTTCAGATCTATTGGCCCGTGCAGGTAGTCATGATCTTTAACTAGTTTCCACGCAATTGATGGGATTTAAACAAATGACCTCTAACTCTTAACGTGAAAATTTTACCGGCAACACTCCAACCAATTTCGCCTACTTAAGGGGAAATGAGGTTATGGCTGAATTTTTCATTTTCAGCACTAAATAGGATTGTCGAATAGGCCCTCAGTTTGTAGCGAAAACGATAACATGTTTGGCTGCAATTAAGAGCATATATAACAACCACTATATCACTTCATCATTGATGCGATTACAAAGGTTAGAATTTATAATCAGGCGTCTTCGTGCAAAAAGTCTCCACCATGCATCTCGACCATTTTTGTGTTCATATCGTAGTACCATACACTTTGTCTTTTCTCCTTCTAATCATCTTCCTCGTATATATGCATATAGCTAGGGAAACACGGCGCAGACGATTGGCAAAATGCTTGTTTGAATCGTTATAGTTAATCGGGTATTAGATCCTTATAGAATATATCCGACTACAGATCGTTAGTCTTGAATTCAGCGAGCTCGCCGAGCTCTTCCACCTCCTTCGCCAGCCCCTCCAGTTTCTCCGCCATCTCTGTGAGCAAAAACAAGAAGGTCGAGACGGCAAGGTCCTCGCCCGAGTTGCACGTGTGCCCGAGCTCGAAGGGAGACATGAGGTGCCTGAGCTCAAGCCTTGTCGACTTGAGCTTTGGCAAGAGCAGTGCTTCTGGTTGGCATCTTCTCATCTTCAGGAGGCTCTCCCCGAGCTCTCGGAGAGTCAACGTGAGGGATGATGCGGCCGACTCGCAAGGTTCCTTGATCAACTGTCTCAGATCGGCGGTCGGCTGATGACATGAACGATTAGTTCAACAAACGAGAAACTCATAAAAAAAATAGATATGGATCAATGCATGGGAGGAAGAAGAAGAAGAAGAGGAGAGTTGAGGGTCAGGTGAAGTACCTGCCTAGAAGACTGAATACAAACTTCAAGTGAAACAATGGTGGCTGCTAACTCCCTAAGAAGCTCTCCAATCTGCAGATACTTGTCCCATGGATAACATAGCCCAAACCTCCCGTGCCACGGTTCCCATTTCGCAAAATTCGCCTACAATGGCATCACCAATTCTCTAAATCCTCAAGTTCGAGCGAGGGTGCTAGAGTAAGCGTGCCGTGAATCGACCCAGCTACAACAGATTGGGAAATTAAAGAGGCGAAAGAAGGCTTACCAGGGTCTCGTCCTTTGCTTTCGAATGCAGAACCGCTTTGCAGATTTTGAAGGTTTCGTCAGCCTCGCTTTCCTTATCGGCCGCTGCCTCGAAGTACTTATCCAGCAGTCCTGCCATTGAAGTCGGCAGATAATAGTCAGTCATATATGATGTTACGAGCCCCACGCTATGAGATGCTTTAAACTCGCATCGCTAATGTAGTCACGATTTGATTACCTTCAATCGAACAGGCAAGGTGTTTGAATTTGGAGGCAGTAGATATGTGAAGTTCGTCGCTAGCCCAATTAGGGAGGACGAGCAAGCTCGTGAAAATGCAGATGGCGAACCCCATCACGATGGTCAAGAGGCGCTCGCGGGCGATTCTCATGACCTCTCCAGCTCGTAAGCCGGACACGACCACCAGATTGAAGGTGAGGATGAAGATCATGGCACCGTAGTCGTACTTCTTCTTTATGCTTGGAACCGACCGAACAAATGTAGCCGCAGCACCTGAGATTTAGCATTTTATTGAACCATAAACAAAGCTATTAAAACTCTCAAAATATCGCGGATGCATATTTACGTACGGCAAGAGTACGTAGGACTAATTTTATGTAACTTTCTTGCAAATATCTTCGTCACGTTTATTTCAATGTTCTGAACAGACTTACCAAAGATGAAAACTGCGGTGCCGATGACAATGGGGTTCCCGACCCCGCCGACCTCTTGAGCGAAGACCGCCGCTATGCATCCCAACCCACCACCCAATACAGTCCCTATCCCGCGATTCAATCCCTTGCTCAATGTCGCACCTGATAAATCATATAATCAATCTCATTAGAACCTACACCAATCAACAAAATGAGCACGGGAGTTCATCAAATCCATAAGCAAGATAATGGTTACCGAACCTGCGAAGAACTCGAAGATGACGACTACGGTCATGATAGCCCACATGGCATTTTCTCCAACTCGTTCATAGAGCGGGTCGAGAAGGTAGAAAAGCGAAACCAAAACGAGCGCGACCCCGACCTTGACACAATGCACCACTCTTCTCACATCGTGCTCGCCCTTCATTCCCCTCAGGGAACACGTTATGGCCGAGAGACTATTCTCAAGGCTCTCCTTTTTCACCACTGTCTTCGGAGCGGCCCCTTCTCCTCCGTCTTGAATCGGGATCACCACGGAAGAGCTCATCGTGCAAGGCAACCCTCTCGTAACTTTCTGCACTCTTTTGTCCTCTATGCTGCAATGCTCACTGGGTTTGATGGTGATGAGGTTTTGAGTTGGTGATCGGCCATTTATATACACACACAGCTTGAGCTCCCATTGACATATATTCAAAGGAAAAGACAAGAAAGATAATATGACTTAATATCTCGAACTCCATAGTGGACGCAGGCCTATATGGCACTTCTCTCCACCGGAAATAGCCCGATAACATGAATCACGGAAGCAAATTCTTCATGTCCCCATAAATTTATCTGATTATTCGCGATGCTTTTGGTGACAGAAACGTAGTGGAGCACGCTCGCGTGGACGATTGTCTTGTCGCAACACACACATCACGCACACGAAATGTCCCTATTTGCTCATATAGCGTCGAATCGCAATTGAGCTTTTGGTTCGAGGAGTTGGATTTCACGTTTGCCGAACCACTACAAGTAGGGTTTCAAGATAGACCCCGGGGAGCATTTCGGTCCATTGAGCTATGATTTTGGTCTCGCAAACAGGGACCATGACCCGACTGACGCAACTACACTAAGGAGTTTAATTTCCAAGATGAGCCAACTCTTAAGTTTCAATTGACTTGTGTGCGCCAAGGGTTGCATGAGTGGTACGTGGTGTTGCAGTCATGCGAGACGTCTTGGTACGTGCGCGATTATGTGGCTTGCGCTAGTACGAAGGACCAAAGATGTGAGAGGGACATCTGAGAGACATCGATCGCCTGCCAAGGTTTTTCCTTGGCAAGGTGATCCCCACCCTTCATTGTGGTGGGCCCCCCCATGTGAAGGGTGGGGATCCCCCAGCCAAGGAAATATCTTGGCAGGGGATCCGGGTCCGCCTGGTGTGCACCATTTTTTCGTAATATCCAATATCGAAATGTTATATAATGAGTCCACTAGATTCGATGTTTGCTTAGTTTTGTTTGAGGTTCTTGTGCCATCTTCATTGCAAAAATCACAAGTGTATAGCAAAAAAGTATAACAATATGAATTGCACCTTTCAATCTATGTCCGCTTCATGTAATAATCTACCAAATTAAGCGAAGTTTAACCTCATGGTTTCGTTATCAACATTGTGAATATGCCTCACGTAAGTTGCAAAAACGACACTTCAAGATCTCTATAGCTAGAATCTAGAACACAATAAGGAGGAAAAAGGGATTTATGTGCATGATTTGGAATTCATCGTTTGTAATGCGGAATAGTGACAATCCAAGACTCAAATGCTTCTCCTCTATTGCCTTTTATATTACTAGCTCAATGAAACTGTCCCTCATGAATTGTGTTACATAAATGTTCATTATGTTCTGTTATTTACACATCAAGGTTGAAGGAGAAACTTGAGCACTATTTATAGAGTTTTCAGCCATAAACCCTCTACTTACAGGTCGGGCTTTACTCGGCCCAACCGGCCAACCCCATATTAGAGTAATCAAGAATCTTATATCTTACTTTCAATCCCCGTAAAACGATAAATCACAACCCCACTTAATATAGCCGACATCAGAAAAACTATTACATTCTCTCACTTGGACCATATTAAAAATTGTGTTGTATATGGGCACCTTATGTTGATCTAGATATTATTCTTAGCAGTCAATCCGATCTCATAAAGTCTCAAACACCAAATAATGTTAGTAACTATATCAATAGACATAGAGTCGTCCATGGTTACAAGTGTTTTTAGCTATACTGATATAGATTTCATATGCTAGTATTGCAAATGGATAACACCTTATAGAAAGAGATACCTTGTGCATCATAACCTTTTGCCAGTCCACATTCTCTCCTCTTAAGTATCACAAAACCTAATCTATCACCAAAGAATTTCATTATGGTTCCAATGAACCCATATTTGTCTTAGCCTTATAGTTAACTCTACTTTATGTGTAACAAGGCATATCCTCAAGGCTAATAATCAAATGCCACTAGCCTTTACTCAAGGTTTACATAATACATTTGGATTTTCATCGAATGCATGTATTCAACATGATAACAATATATTCATAAACACTTATTGAATGCAAAAGAGTTTATACATGTCTAAATGTTATAAAATCTAACAAACACATATATTAATTTTATTAGAGCAAAAAATAAAAAAATTCTCACTAAATAATAGCATCTAATAATGCTTCTAAACCCATGATTATAAAATAAAAATACACAATAGCAAAAACCTTTGGTTAGTAAATCTGCAACCATATCATCTTTGAAAATATGTTCTACTGCAATGTCACCACTCTGAGTTGTTTCCTTTATGGTTAAAAACTTGACCGCAAAATGCTTAGACCCTTGACACCTCTGTTGTTTTTGGTAAATGACACCGTAGAGTTGTTGTCACAATACAATTGTATGAGCCTATCCACGAACTTAAAAACGATCAACTCCCTTAATGAGGTTCCAAAGCCAATAGCTTGAGTAGCAGCCCAAAAGCATGCTACAAACTTCGCTTGCATGGCAGAGGATGATATAAATTTTTGTTTCTCGCTTTTCCATGATACTACACATCCTGCTAACATAAATGTATTATGTTATTGGCTTCATGTCATCCTGAAAGCTACCAAAGTCTGCATCAGAACGCCTCCTGAGCATGTCTATAAATAAACATATAGTCTATAGTCCTCTTTAAGTACCTCAAAACATTCTTGGCAGTAACCTAGTGAATGTATTTTGGATTTAACTGATATCTGCCTAGAAGTCCTGTTGAAAAAGCAATGTCTCATTTGGTGCGAACTTGAGCATACAAGATACTTTCAAGTGCATTAATATTAGATAAATTATTTATTTGGGCTTTCTCAATATCTGAATGATTATCACTCTTAATAACGAGAGTAATTTCTGGCTTGCAATGATGCATTCTTAATCTTTTACAAATACGATCATTATATGCCCTTTGAGACAACTCAATATATAGCGAGAATGATCCCTATGGATATCAATGCCAAGGATAAAAGACGCATCACCAAGGTCCTTCATGTCAAAATCTTCAAAACATCAGTTTTGTCTCACACAATAATGTAATGTCACAACTTGCAAGCAAGACTTCGTCTACATAAAGTATAAGAAAAATAAGTTTCCTTCTACAAACCTTACAATATATACACCGATCCACTTTGTTCTCAATAAAACCAAATGAAGTAACATGAAATTAAGTACCATTATCTAGAAGCTTGCTTGAGGTCATAAATTGACTTTCTCAATATATACACAAGTTTACCTAAATCATCTATTGGAAAGCTTTCGGTTGCACCATATCAACCTCAAAGACAGTTTTAACATCCATCTAGTGTATCAAAATTAGCTACTAATGTCATGATCATTCTAAAAGAAACTTTTGAAGAGATTGGGGAAAAAGTTGCTTCAGAGCATGCTCCTTCTCTTTGAATGAAATCTTTAGCTACCAATCTTCCTTTGAAATTATATATTTCCTTTGGAGTCCATTTTAGTCTTATACACCCATTTGCAACCAATGGGCTTGTAACCTTTAGGCAATCTAACATGCTCCCAACCATTATTTTGTTTCATAGATTGCATCTTCTTTCATTACATCCAACCAAAAATCTAACTGAGGACACGAAATAGCATCTGTAAAAGTTACTAGATCAACCACACAGTCAATATCATACTCATGTCTTCCTAGATAAAATATATAGTCTTGTGATATAGCTGATCGTTTCTACCTAGTGGGTCTTCTGGGTAGAGCTATTTCAACCTCATCATGCATCAGAAGGGTTTGAGGATTTTCATCAAAAGCTATCTCAACAATAAGATCCTCCACCTCAATAGGTTCAATTTGTGTTGCAAGACGCTTCACAATCGTATGTATAGTAGAGAAAAATATAAGGTAGTCCCTACCGTAGTATTAATCTCAATAGTTCGTGAGCAGCTGGCCTCTTCTACCACATCAAACTTCAGAAATTTCGTTGTCTATGATTCCATAATTCTTATGCCTCTATTGAGATTAAAAAATCAAAATCCCTTCAAATGATCTAGGTAAGATAGAAATATTACCAAGTAGTTTTGAAGTCCAACTTACTTAATATTGGAATATATAACCTCATTTTTGCAAAGCATCTCCAAACCTTAAGATGGTTCAAACTAGCCTTACGTCCAATCCATAACTCAAATGGAGTCAATAAAACAGTTTTGGTAGGGACATAGTTTAGAATGTAAAGGGCTATTTTCAAAACTTCAACCCTCAAAAAATAAGGTAAATTCATTCTACTAATCATACTATTTATCATTTTCATAAGGGTGTGATTGCGCCTTTCAGCAGCACCATTTTGCTCAAGATTAGCATAGTAAATTGAGCTACTATTTCAGATTCTCCAAGTATTTGGCAATGGCCCCTTGTTCAGCATTCCATGCTTGTCAAAATACTTACCACCGATCAGATCAAACAACCTTTGTGACTTTTCACAACCGTTTCTCGACTGCGGTCTCCGTAAATCTTGAAATCATAAAGAGACTCGGGCTTTTTCTTAATGAAGTATAGATAATCATATTGGGAATAGTCGTCAATAAATGTATTGTAAAGAAAATCCTACGTAATGTTCCTGTATAGGGTCCACTAATATCAATGTAAATAACCTCCAATGGGCCAGGATTACGAACTGCGATTTTCTTCTTTATCTTATTCATCATACCCCTATAACAGTCTACGCAAATCTCTAGATCACTTTTAATAATAGACAAGATGTCAGTCTTTTCACTATTTCCCTAGAGATGTAACTAAGTCATTTATGCCACAATGCATTGGAATGTTCCCTAGGTAAAGGTCTTTTGGAAACAACTTCTTTAACCACATAAGCGACGTTCGTATCATGGGGAGTTAAAATAATCTTACAATTCATTGGATATATTGTAGCACCCAACCATATTTGAATTAAAAAAACACAAAAGCCATATTTTTCCTTATTTCGAAAGAGCAGCAACACATGCCCATAAATGACATAGCAACTAAGTTCCATCTAAAGGAATGTACATGAAATGTGGTTTTTTTTTTTTTGTAACTAAAGTTTCCCACGTGCAATAAACTATTCCTCGGGATGGTGGAGTATGAGCGCTAATGCCACCGATTAAGTCCCCCAAGACGCGGCCAATAAACTTGACATCAACTTTATTGTTGTTTTCCACGATGAGTTTTGATTCATCGTGGTTTCTCTTCCCTTGGTTTATGAATCCATTTAGCCTCACGCTTAGACAACTAAGTTTTATATTTGTCATAGCCTTTCTTTACGTCACTTTTCTTATTACAGAAGAAGCAACGGTTACCATCCTTCTTAAAGGATGTTTTCTTATTAACCAAACTGTCAAAATGATTGGTATCATCATGAGTTCCTTTATGAGCATAATGGATCTCTTATGCTTCTTATTGCTGGAACTAGAAACATAGAGGGGGTGCCCCCTTTCTTTCTTTAGTTTCTCTTCCTTTTCCACCATATTAGTTATCAGGTCATTAATTGATCATGTCTCTATTGACACCTAATTTTGGATCAGTCTTTTTTAGCTTATTCTTAGAAAATTCAAAAAACATTTATAAAAAGTCAAAAAAAAATTGCAAAATCAACTTTGGTGGCCTTGGCCAAGCCTAAGGAACCATTTTTTACAAAAAAAATACTTTTTCATATTTTTCCATTTTTTTAATATTTTTTAGAAAATAGGAAAATACCTGAAAATTCAAGAAAAATAGCATCCGAGGTCACAAAACTATGGAAAAATAGTCAATATTTTTATTTTAAATCCTTTGTCTTTTTGACCTCATAAGAAGTCCAAGATCAAATTCAATTTTAGGTATTTCTTTGTTACACATATGATTGAATTTGGTAAAAAAATGTCAATTGAGTCTTTTAATTGGCAACTTTGGTATTTTTTAGGATCTTGACATTCAATCTAATTATCCCTTATTGTAATTTATCCCAATTGTTTGCACAAATTGCTCAATTGCATGAATTGGGCAAAATTGCATACTTAATTGCATTTTAGTCCTTGAATTTGGGCATATTTGAAATTACTTTCAATTTAGGGACTATCATTGCAAATTGAAGTCACTGCCCAATGCTTTTCATCATTTTGAATCAATTGGCATAGGTGGTTTTGGCCAATTTGATCATTTGAGCCTCCAATTTCACGATTTGCCTAATTGCAATTAAGGGTAAATTTGGGATTTTTATAGAAATTGACATGAACTTTTGGGTAAAATCACATTTTTGGATAAAACTGATGCCCTAAGTTCGATTATGAGGTTTAATTGCAAAAATTCCCCACCAATTTGGGTTTAATTTGACAATTTCAAGTCGGAATAGGTTCAGACCGGTCAGACCGCCCGGTCGGACCGATCGAACCGGTCTGAAACAGTGTCATCGTCTTCCTCAGACTCTCGTGCAGATGAACAGTGAAAGGCCGAATTTCGATGGCAAAATTGACCAAGCAATCGGCTACAATTGAAGAAGCATTGGTGGGGGTTTGATTCTTCGAACCATTCCCCATCGATTGACGTCGGAATCGCGACCAATAGTTGCCGGAGCAAGGAGTAATCAGCCGGTCAATCTCGCGGGACCTGCAAAAGTCAACAAAAGCAAACTCAGAGCAAATTCGCGTTAAATTCGAGCCAAATGACACTCGACGGAAGGCTTGACGAACTTGGACAGATACCCAACAGATTCCGTCACCGTCTGATGACCAAATGGCGCATGGGAGGCACGTGACAGGGGAAGACGGGAGTTCCCCGCGTAACGCCCAAAACTTCGAACGAGTATAAAAGCTAATGGAGCCTTCTAGAAGGCAGAGGTTGGTTGATTCGGTTGGGAGGATTGAACAGAATCAACAGAGAGAGAGAGAACGAGAGGAAGATAGCTCACCTTCCATCGCCATTGTCGAGGGTTGGAGCTCGGATTTGCAGAGCACCGGTTGGGCCTTTTCAAGCTAAACCAAAGCTCGACGAGGTCATCAAGAGGTCGCCCAAGCTTCCAGGAGTTGATCGTCGCCGACCGTGCCGCCTGAAACCACGATAATAGGTAAGTCAGAACTTTGAATTTCTTATTGAGCATCAATGGCGGATCTCGTCTCTGGCCATGATCCTTGCAGTTAGTATGTGCGTTTTGCTCCCCAAGCATCACTGACCATCATCGCATCTTCATTTTGCATCGACTTCGCTTGAATACCTCGAATTGAGTCTTCTAACTTGACCTCCATTGCCGGTCACTGTTCAAAGCGCCTAGCCAAATGTAGGCCAAACGAGCTCAATCAGAGCTCGAGGTAAGTCTTCTGAACTTTGAATGATGCCTCTGTGTTGATGAATTTGTCTAAAATGCCATGAATCGCATGACTAGAGTAGCTATATATGTACTGCTTCGAGCTTGCTTGCGCTCGATTCTGTGGGTGAAATCGTGTGATCCTACGATATGTTGCGTACGAAGCCGAGACGAGTCTATTGCCGCCGGTCTTGCTCGATTCCTTCAAGGTTTCACCGTTGGATCATCGCCGGAGAGTCGTGGCAGTCCTTTCAGAGGCGGTCGCGTGGTTGAAGACGAAGATGACGTGGCCGGTCAAAGAGTCAAAGGCTTAGGTGTCATCCTAGGATTGGTCCACGTGGTTGCCTAGTCAGCATGGCCGTTAGGGTCTGTTATTCGAATAACGGCTCAGATAAATCAAGTCTAAATTTTGGTGGCCATCCGATTAGTAATTAGAAATATCCGAAAATGTTTTAAAATCAGAAAATCAAAATAAGTCGAAACGGTGCCATTTAGGTTAGTGGTTGAGCGGCGTCGTTTAGCTTAGTAAAGATGGACGGCCCAAATCGAGTCTAGCCTTCTAATCCTGACCGTAGATTTTGGTAGGTCAATTAGACGGCCCTGGTCAAGTCTTTGTTTAATCTAGGCCGTAGATTCCAGTCAGATCATCCAGTGGCCGTGGAGTGGCCACGTGCTTCGATAGGAACCGTCGGATTAATTCCAAAAATAGAAAAATAAAAAAACACAGGACGGCGTCGTTTTGGTGACTGAGTCCGCGCGGGTCCGGGTCTGGGCCGGGTTCCGACCCGAATGGGTCGGGTCGACCCGGTCCGAATCATATTTTTTAATAAAAAAATCAAAAATATGGTTTTAAAAAATAAAAAAAAATCAGAAAAATTCTAGAAAATCCAAAAAAAAAATGCTCGAAAATTCTAGAAAATCCCAAAAAAAATATAGAAAAATTATGAGAAATTCCTAGACACCCTAGAAATCCCCAAAAATTGAGGATTGACCACAGACAACTGGTCAATCCTATTTTCGGGATTTCTTATCCGTTCTTCCGAGAATTGACGAGTTTACCCTTTAGGGGTAAGTTGCCTCAGCCTTGTGTACAAGATGAATCGAGGATGCTAAGATAAGGATTAGGGTCCGATCCTTCTGCTTGGGTTCTCGAATTCTGTCTTTTCTCCAAAATGACAATTTTACCCCTCAAAAGGGTAAATCGTCGTCCCTTATTCCAATCGAGTCTTTAAAATTGCTTAAAATTAGGGTTTGGGCCAGGTGGTCGACCAATACTAATGTTTGAGATTTTCAATTCTCATCTTCGCCCAAAATGACGATTTTACCCCTACAAGGGTAAAATCACTTTTAAATTCCAGAAAAATTCTGGAAATTCCCGAAAAATAGGAAATTGATTGGTTTGATCGCCAATCTTATTTCCACCATCTTTTGACCTACACATCCATCTGAAATGACAATTTTTCCCTTATGGGGTAAATTGTCCCCAAATTTCTCAAAATTACGACTTTGACCCTCATGGACAAATCATGTCAAAATCACTCCTAAGCCTTGACTGATACTTCTCTAGGCTGATAGGGCCTTACTAGGGATGCCATGCTGCTTTCATGTGATTTATCCGTATGTTTTGAATCCTTGATTTGCACATTTATTTCTACTGATTGTGAGTGATAGGGTAGTCATCTGCATGAATTCCTAGATTTAGGTTCGTACCCCCACTCATCTGCATGAATCTTGAGGATTAGATAAATCATTCAACTTAGGTGCCGAAAGGGCGTCAACTCTAACAGTTGGCGTAACAAAGTCCTCGATCCCACTTCTCTGGTTTTCGCAGAATCGAATAGATCGCTCCCAACTATTCAATAGGGTTTCCGATCGTACCCTCCACGAAATGATTTGTGGCGACTCCTTGGCATGTACATATATCACATGTCACCAGACCGCACTGAAGGTCGACCACGTATTTTCAACCGTTGCGATTTGAGTAATGGACCTTGGGAGAGGTCCGCGTCCGATCAGGCGACATCCGGCGACCCATTAGCCCCCTCCTCCGCGAGAGGGTCGCGACAGTCTCATATTGGGAGTTTTAATTAGTCTTGACAATTCAAAATCAATTGGAAAGGTGTTTAGAGCTTGATGAACAATGCAAGAATCAAGAAGGGAAACATTAAGAGCCTAAAGTTTGGCTGCAGATCTGCCATTCTTAGGACGTGCTCCTAGCCCCACCAAAACCATCATACCTCATGTTGAAGAGTTCTTGCATATATGTCTTAATCTTAGCATTAGGGAAACACAGTTCCTAGCCACAGACAGCCGTCATTTATCTAGCAATGTCAGCTGGCAAATCACTCTTCAAATATTCCTAAATGGATCACTTCATAGATAACAAGAAAATCCAATTAATCTTTTCTCAAGAAACAAAATGTGCTTTCTCGAGGTCCATACTTGCATCATTAAGAGCTGTCAGTTTATTTTCAAAAAGAGCAATATGAATAGCTGTCATCTCCATCCCAAACAAAAAACCTTCTCTCAATTTATTAAAGTTCAAACCAGTAAAATCATCAATCTAAACGGATTTTTCATTTGCAGAGAATGGGATTGAAAACCAGCAATGTATACAATTAACATCGCGTGATACTTTGTAACTTGAAACCGTATAAGTACACAACTTGATCATTTATATGCCTCATCATATACTCATATTTGGGCGGAATCCATGACATGAATTTATATACTCTCCACATGACAGTAGCCAAGAGAATATATTCCGACCTTCGTGACTGCACTATCTTTTGGTGTATGAACCACAAGGATCAGTCACTACTCTCAAATATGTTGTGCATGAGTCCCTCGATGAACCAATACGCAATCATCCTCTTTGGGAGTATGACTATGCATTAAAGCAGGATACATCCCACCATAACATGAAACCGTTATTTCACAAACCATTCAAGTGTGCCACTTTAGCGGTCACAACTCAATTGGTCTACTAAGCCATGAAAACGGCACACCTAGAACTCCATAGCTAAAGTCTAGAACTCAACGATGGAAGAAAATGGGATGTGCAAATATGATTTGGAAAATAGCGACGATTCAAGACTAAAGTGCTTTTCCTCTATTACTCTCTATATCACTGGCTCATTGAGACTAGCCCTCACTAATCATATTCTATAACTGCTCATTATGTGGGTCATTTGTGCATTTCGGTCAGAGGAGAGGCTTTAGCACTATTTATAGAGTTTTCAGCCACAACCCCTCTTATCTCAGGTTGAGTTTTACACGGCCCACATCAGGTAGCCCTATATTAGACTAATTAAAAATCTTAAAATCTTACCTTAGTAGACCAATTTCGTAAAATGATGAATTTCTATATCATATAATATAGGCTCTTACACCTCATCCATCTCATTAGTCACTTTTCAACCTTGTCCATTGTAGAGCATACTGCCTTAAGAAAGTAAAAATATGCTGGAGAGGGGTTTCGTACGTGGGAAGCCTAAAATTCTTCAATGTCTTAACCATTAGGGCATATATTGTAGACATAGTGTTCCTAGAACGATAGTGATACAAAGTTGTTCTCCTAAAATGTAGGCCCGGTTGCCAAGGTCAACCTTGGAAATAGCTATGGTTCGATTCTTCAGATAATTGTCTCTGACAGACTAGAATTTATCCACTCTGAAACCAATCGCCACTGTAACTTATTACTTGCTATGCATATTAGTTGAAGGTTTATTCTTTTATTTTCTTCTACTTGTGCTATCTTTGAGCTGGCATTAACTATTCCTTTAACTTTTTTTTCTCCTGATATTATTATGCTCCGATAGGTCCCTGCTCGTTTTGGATCTTAAGCATCAGTATCAACCACTCGTCATGTCCACTACAGGTTCTGATCTTACACTTGTAATATCACGATGACCACACGAAAATGCAAAACTTGATGTTATCCATATCACAAAAGGATAAAAGCATATAGGCATTGGAGTCGCAGGTTCGACTGGATTAGAAAACCTAAAATGATCAAGTGTCCGATGTGGTGTCTATCTTACCACAGTTCATGCATGTCCATCATCTTCATGTACTGTGTCTTTAATTATGAAAATATAGCAAGAATGCTTCTAGGATGGTGTTTCCTTGCGATGAAAAATTCGGAAAATTGAGAAGGTATAATATGAAGAAATGAGATCGGTCTATTTTTCTATTGATTCTTTTCTGATTGAGATATATGGATCCAAGCAACATTTAACGATTTTCAAATAGAGTTAGAAGCAGCCCATTTGAGATATTATCAGTTTTCAATGAGATTTTAACGAGGAGGTGCATCTTATTGAACAATTTCAACGAATTATCTCAAATATCACTAGCATTAATTATCAAACTAGGTTTTCTAACTGTGAACGAAATTTGCAAATCTAAAGTCATTCATCTTGTGCGAAAATTATTTGACTATGGAACCCTGTTGATCTACTTAGGAGAGAAAGATTGCCTTAATTTCTCTCATTTGCGATCAGCCATATCAGGAATCTCACAAGTCAAAAGGTAAATTAAGTTCCTTATGCTTTTAATCATTTATGATATTAACCTTGGAAAGTGCCTGAAAGCAAGTCAAGGGACAAGAGTTACCAAGAGCTGAATGATCATCTTTAAAGCTCCATTTATTTCGCTAAAAATGAATGATTTAAAAAACATTTGCTTAAAAAACGATTCCTTATATTGCAACAAAAATGAATAAATGAAAGTTATTTTCATCATCCATGAAAATATTTAGACAAAAATTATTGTCGGTTCTAAAAATATTTTTCATTGGGTAATCATTTTAAGTGATACAGACGAGCATTTTTAAGAAAACGTTTATTAAATTATTCACTTTTTGCGAAACTAATGATAGCTTAAGCTGAATGAGTACTGATGAATCAATTAACCATTAATTTCTATAGAGACTTAAAATAGTGATGAGGCCAATAGCGAGTTAGTGACAGCACTTGCAATCTTGAGTGGGGGCTAACGCTATCTCCAGATGGGCCACTCGCTATTGTTCTTACGTGCTCATGTTTGCTGCTCCTTTTTCGTGTGTGGTATGTTAGTGGTGTGCGTTCTTTGCAATGAAATTCCTTTCCTTTTCTAGAGAAATCTGGCTATCCTTAGGGCGATGCATATTGAGAAAAACTAAATTTGCATGAACCAAGGCCGTTTATAATTGATTTGGGTCCTCTAAGTTAATGGTGTTATTAAAAACTTCAATTTTTTTTCATGAAAACATGATTCTTCAAGCACATTGAATTTCGACGACGGAGATGCATTTTGCTCTTTCTTTTCTTGTACTCTCCTCCTTCTTCCTTGAGCGGTGCGAGCAGCATCCCGTCGCCACTCCTATTTCCCCATGAACACCTTCTGAACTTCAGCTCCTTCACCGACCCTCCGCCACAACAAAAATCATCGCCGCATGTTCTCTCTCTCCTTTCTCACTTACCACACGTGGCCATTCACATACCCAATCCTCAGGTGACCTTCTTTTTCTCTCATGACTCTGTGCCCAGACGGATTGTAGATTGCGTCAATTCAGTTAATCTAGCTTGGCACAACCTCAAGATGCGAGTCAATTGAGCTCGATCTGGATATTGATCTCCTTCTGACTCAAATCATGCTTGAAATGCACGTTTAACACTCATAAAATTAGTTGTTCACCTACCTTCAACTTATGTATGAAAATGATATCCCACACGCAGGAGTTCCTCCTAGACTATAGCAAATGAATCTCATGTTATTATGAATAAACAAAAAAGACCCTCTTCATCGAAGTGTACTCTCCACTTCGCATCATCTTCGAGCCTTCATCTCATTAAAAAAAAAAAAATTGAGGTCTATTCCAGCCATCAAGTCTTATTTCCACGAGTCTGGCCATCAAGTATGAACGAGGACAGTGGAACGCATTGTCCCCAGGTTATTACATATTTTATTTAAGCACGATTCATCATCGTTAACTTTGTTGGGTACGAAAATGGTACGAACTGATGCGGCACTCAAACCACCCACTTCGATGGAAGATATTGGAGAATAGTCAGATTTATTAGGTAAAGCAATCATATCTTCATTCGCGAGCGAGTCGGCCAGTCAATTCGTCCCAATTTTGGGATTGACACGTGTGAATCGCTCTGAAACTTCTTCGAGATGTGCTTTGGCCTATTCGAAATATTGTCATTTTGATATTGACAGGAACCCGTTTTTCGAAAGTGTCCTGGCAATTTCTTTGGGGAATTAGTCAAAAGGGAAGGCACTTGCCTTTCAGAAAAATTTTCGAGAATCTTCACTCATTTTACTTTGCATATCTATTTGCGTTCTCAGTTTCAAAACTCTTTCATTAGCTTGTCGAGACAAAATCCACGAGCTACAAAGACCAAACCACCCTTCAAATACATCCAAACTATTAGATTTTTTTTTTTTTGTGAATTGGAATTGTACTAGTAGGCCACCATGTGTGTGCCTAGTTTATTCCTAAGTACTCTAGGGATTTTTCCGAAATTCTCATAATAGTGACCCTACTCCACACTTATTTTTGTAATTCCATCAAGTGCATATTGTTGCGACCTTCTTCGAGGTGAATCACCAAGGAAAAGCAAATGAATTACCAGACGAACGCAAACAGTTGCTCATTAAAGAGAGAGTGATGTTGTCTAGTGTGGACTCTCCCAAGCCTATATTAAGGAGGTGAATGATAACCATCTTGTTTCAGAAATAAATTTCTGACTAGAAATAGTTTTTTCTATTTCTATTTCTGGATGAGTTTTTGAACAAAAAAAATGCGTTTGATAATGGCATAAAATTTCTAATCATAAAATAGAAATTTGTTTGACAACAGTTGAAAATTTTTACTTCTAGAAAATGCAACCCCCTCCCCCACCCCGGCCAGCCGGTAGGGGCCAACGGGGGATGGCCGGCCCAGAGAGGGGGTGGTGGTCAGCCGGAGAGGTATTTGAGAAAAAGTAAGATTTCTATTTCCATTTCTCGAAGAAGTAGAAAATTGTTGTTTCTCATTTCTCCTTCAAATCTATTTCTGGAACAATTTTTTGTTTTAGAAATAGAAAAATAAAATTACATTACCAAACAAGTTTCTGTTCCAAACCTATTTCAGAAATAGATTTGGAACATAATTTCTATTTCTAAAACGTTTTCATGCACCCCCCAAATCGCAACTTGGAATCTCAATTCAATCTCATAATTAAACTTACCTTTTGAAGCTGCCACCAAAAGCACTTAGGCTGCGTTTGGTCGTCCGTATAAAACTCGGGATAGGATATATTTTATCATATCCTGTGTTTGGTAGGTGTTCCGGATAGTATAAGGTCGGATATAAAGAGGATATAGCCCGGATAAAAAAATCCGGGGAGGGGGGGTAGGATAAGGCCGGATAGGATTTCTTCAACTCCCTCTCCCTCCTCCTATCACGCCGAGATTAAGCGCCACCGCCGCCAATCCCCTATGGCGACTCCTTTGCAACCGATTTGGTCAAACCCTCGACTGCCCATTTCGATGCACAATATGGGGCGACCTTGCAATTCCAAAAGATCAAAGCAATATCAAGGGCGATGGATCTCAAGTCGTCTCATACAATGATGCGATTGGATGGGAATACAGAAGGCGCATCAATCTCCTAGAGACGCACCAGAGCAGCGCCGGACCTGCCCCAGCCGAAAGACGTGTTGACGATGATGCCATGCTTCCGCTGAATCATGGGTGGGAGAAAGTGATGCAGCATGTTGGCAATGCCTTTCACATTGGTGTCGATGACGGCATCGAACTCATCCACCAGGACCTCCCAAATCTTGTTGTTCTTGTTGATGGTCCCGGCATTGTTGACTATGATGTCTGGAACGCCCTTCTTGTCCAGTGTCCACGACCATGCGCGCGAGCTCCTCGATGCTGGCATTTGATCTCTACCAAAAGGAATAAGAAGGGTGGGAGTCGAAATTGCATCCCGAACACCCAAACTTAGTCAGTCTCTGTTACTAGGAAAAGGAAAAACCACGGGATAGGAAAAACCAAATACTAACGACGTCAACGTGAGGAGGACCACCGGGACCTCCTTTTCTTGATTTCTCGTCCCTTAAGATTCGCTCAAGCCGTCTTATGCTTGCTTTCCCAGAAGGATACAGACCTCGGCTTTACCGGGAATTTCGTTCGAAGCTCGGGAGTTTAGGGCTCCGGCAGTAAGGGCGGCCATCGACGTGACCATGGCCATTCGGCCCGGAGGCATCGTCGAGAGAGACAAGTTGCCGTCCAATGTGACGACGAGAGCCATGGAGGCCATGGATTCGTGCTGCAGCAGAGTCAAGATCGGCGAAGGTATGTATCCGACTTTAAATCCACAGTTCACCAAACAGTGGATAGGATATGGCCAAATCCATGGATTTCTTATCCTATCCTATCTAATTCTATCCTGATCAGAAATCCCGACAACCAAACGCAGCCTTATAGGTCATTTAGACACCCAAGTAAGAGACTGACGCAGCGTTCAGCGATAGAACACAAGCAAATCCATGCTTACAAGAGAGAAAAATCTCATAATTGAAATTGATGTATGAAAGTCTAGTAAAAATCCAGTCTAAAAACCCTAAGACACTCTTTTATACGGTACTAACCCTAATCCTAACCCTACTAGGATTCTAAATAGCAAATTTCAAAATTACAATTTACCAATAAAAATGCCTAAAAATAAAGATTACGTAATATCACGCAATATTACGTAGATAGTAACTTTATCTATATTGCGTAAATCCCAACTTTATCTGCATCATTTGTAGATCGCATCCTCATCCGTATCATTCTCCCCTGCTAGAAAAAAGATTTGTCCTCGAATCTGAGTCATCTTCATTGTCACCAATCTCTTTTTCGATAGCGATAGGGCTGAACAACTTCTTGCGCCTTTTATCATAAGGAAAAATAATGCCCATGGGTGTAATGGAGGAGTCAACATCATCTTCTGTGCTAGCTCTATAAAATCCTTCACCTGATTCATTCACGCTTGCTCGCACACTGCCCATGTCTTGCCTTGAAATCGAAACAGCCCAATGCTCAATGTTCTGCCCATGGCTCTCATCAACCACATCGAAGTCTAACTTAGCCTGTGCTATTTCTCCAAGAACAAAGTCGGCTGAGATAAATGCCTCGCCGTCATAATCGAATCCAACCAAAACATTTCCTAGTGGGGATATAATTACACTGCCTCTAGCACATACGACAGAATATGGGTTAAGATCATGATTCGTTCCTACAAAATCATACTTTGATGGAGGTGGGTAATCTTTCCAACAATAAAATTGGTTGGCGGGTAGAATAGAACATCCGCCCTCAAGAGCAAACATTGGCATGGATGCTTGCCAAATCTCCCTGCCATTAGCTGTCAGTACACAATATATTTCAACACCTTTAGCATACATTACTGCATATTTTTCATCCATCTGATCCTTCAATTCTTTGATGTCCCATGTCGAAAGACGATACGCTGTTATGAGCCCACGAGGAGCAGGGTCTCGATCGAGCACTCTAATGACGAACTGTGGACGATGGATGTAGCACTTCCCGTCGAAGATCGAACCCAAGGAGCCATCGACAGTGCTCTGCAAGTGAGACAACATGCTCTCCAACTGCTCCAGGACGATGGTCTCATCGTCCTCCTCCGTGCCTCCATTACCGCCCGCATTTGGGTCAAAAATCGACGCCTCGTCATCAAACACGACGAAATCCGAGTCGTCCACCTCCCATGCCGGCATCTGCGCCGCCTCTTGGGAAACGTCGCTAGGGTCAACCTCGTCGCTCTTCGCTAACTTGAAGGCTTCGACCATCATATCTGGATCCAAAACCTTGCGTACACAACCATGTTCGCTCTTCTTCTCTGAGTCCTCGAAGTTAGTCAAAGAAGCTCCGTAGATAGATGGCATAATGCGGGGTTTGAGCTGTAACTGAGCCTCTTCGTTCGATTCACTAACTTCTCTCGATTCAACAATCGGCAAATCTCGCGAACGCTAGGAAAAATCACAATTTTTCCCTAAACTCATCAATTTCTGCTGGAACTGTTCATAGTTGAGTGGAAGGAACTTTTGCTTCAGCAACCTCTTCATTCTATGCCAAGTTCGAACTCTCTATTTTCCTTCTAGCTTCCTTGTATTCTGCAATCTCTCCCACCATATAGACGCACATCCTTTCAATTTACAGGCTATTAATCGCACTTGTTTCTCGCTAGGGATCTTCATATAATCGAAGAATTTTTCAATACTAGCAATCCAATCTAGAAATTCTTCTATATCAAGACTTCCATCAAAATAAGGTATATCGACTTTTAGTTTAAAGTTGTTACCTTCATGATCGTCATAATATCGTCTGCCATCACTTCCATCGTATCCCCTTCGAAACCCTCCATAATCAGCACGTCCTTCATCGAAAGAACTCTTTGAAAATAAAGGGTTATTCTGCCTACGGACAGGAACAGGCCTGACAGGGCCACCACAAGCAAGATCTGCACCCGGCCTTTTGTCGTTCCGCTGATTCCGGTTTACATCAACGCCAAGACCTTCAAATCGATCTGTCAATTCTTCAAACCGCTGCTCGATGCGATGAAGTCCGAGATCGAATCGTTGATATATACGTTCCTTTAATCGCTGCTCCAAACGTTGCAGCGTGTCGTCCCCAAAGATTGAGGCTCCAGTCTCCTGATCATCCTCACGAAGACCACCGCCAGTCACCATAGGCTCTGATACCACCTGACGCATCGTTCAACGATAGAACACAAGCAAATCCATGCTTACAAGAGAGAAAAATCTCATAATTGAAATTGATGTATGAAGTCTAGTAAAAATCCAGTCTAAAAACCCTAAGACAATCTTTTATAAGGTGCTAACCCTAATCCTAACCCTACTAGGATTCTAAATAGCAAAATTCCAAAATTACAATTTACCAATAAAAATGCCTAAAAATAAAGATTACGTAATATTACGCAATATCACGCAATATTACGTAGATAGTAACTTTATCTATATTGCGTAAATCCCAACTTTATCTGCATCATTTGTAGATCGCATCATCATCCGCATCAGAGACCAGAGTCTATCTTATCTTTGTGAATCAGATATTCTGAATACGGACACTTGGTTATGCTAGACTGATCTAACGCCTCGGTACCTCTCTCTTTATTTTGAAAATATTTTTGCATGCCTTATGACATAGGATTTAACTGTCTCAAGTTTGATTTTAGTTTCATTAATCTATCAATAGTTTCTCAACCTTCTTAGGTGTTAGGGAATTCCCAGCTCGAGAACTAAACGGTACCATGAATCCATCTATTACGTGCAGACTTTTTTGTGTCAAAATCACTTGCACATCCCAAAGGTTTCCATTAGGAGTGTGTCCAGAGGTTTCCTTCATCCATAGTGTTGACAAATCTCTTCTCTACGTTGAGAATTTTTCCTTCTACCCCTGGTGAATGAAAAATATCTCTATTGTCGACGACAACAATTTGCGTCTAAACATTTCCATAAACGAAAAAAAAAATTCATTTATCCATTTTTATAAGTGATATAAGCGATCTTTTTTGGAAAAATATTTACCAAATCATTCAATTTTTGTAAAACAAACAAACCTTGATATAAGAAAACATTTCATGGCATTTGATGTTATTGGACAAGTTTTTCAGAAACAGGTTATAGCATCCGTCTGTATTTTTATTATAGCATCATATTCACTTGAAATAAGTTATGAGCAAGCTCTGCATGGAATGTTTTCATTCGGTCGAATTTCTATATGGAAAAGAAGATTTCGCATTTGAGAACTTTTCAATTTGGCCTTCGCATGACAACAATTCAATTTTCCTGTTTTTCTATTTTTCTGTACCGAAATAGATTTAGAACAAAAATCCATTTGGTAACGCAATTTCATTTTTCTATTTTCAGGACAAAATTTTTGGCCAAAAATAGATTTGAAACAGAAATAATAAATAGAAATTTTCTAGTTTTTTGTTTTTGGAATATAAATAGAAATAAGAATTCTTCTCATTGCTCACTCCCTCTTTCACACGTGCAGTCTCCCTCTATCTTGGCATCCCTATAGCCAAGCGCCGACCACAGGCCTCCGGTTGCCGATCTCCAATCACGATATGCCGTTGTTCAACTCCCTCACATCCCTGCTCCCACTCTCTATCCATCTGCAGATCGCTGGCCGCCGGTCTTCAGTCCGCCAGTCACCTACCGAGGCCCAGCAGCCAACAACCATAGAAATTTTATATTGTTATCAAACGAATTTCTGTTTCGAAAATTTTGTATCATTATCAAATTCATGTCTCTGCTCAAATACTTGTCCGTGGAATATAAATAGAAAAATATATTTCTGACCAAAAATAAAGCAGAGAAGATAATACTTGTCATTTGCGCAATCAGTACTACAATTATGGGAACTTTTCTAACTCGTGATCGAGTCAATTCAATATTTCATATCGCTTAACTCAACATATACTGCATCTTGCTTAACAGTAACATTAGTGTCTCTATAATAAGTACAGCTGATGCTGTATAATGCTAAAGGATTACATTGTTGTTTATTAGGCGACTGTACAAGTCGGTGTTCTCACACTATCAAGCGTAAACATTCGCATGTTATTAGAATTCACACTTTGTAATGATGAAGTTTACTTATTAGAATCCGTTGTGTTGTAAACTAATTTTTAGGTGCACTGATTGCGCATTTTATTTTTACGTAAATTATAAGAATTCAACTAATTATTAAAATCCACTGAGATAAAAAAAAAAATGATGCCCGCCAAAAAAAATAAATTTATACCCTTCTGGCTTAGAAGTCTTACTAAAACACAAAGACAAACCCATTTTGCCCTTTCCTTGCTTTAATTGTCGACGTCACGCCGGCGTGAAGGCGCACTTTGGATGATTCCGCGTACGAGCCAAATGAGACCCAACCAGTTTTTTACTATCCCAGATTCCCAGCCTCCCAGGTCCGTGGCCGTGGCACGGAAATTTCTCGCCCGTACACTATATATATATATATATATATATATATATATATATATATATATATATATATAAAATAATTCTGTCTGAAAAAAGCAGCTTTTTTCATGGCCCATTCATGTCGTGTCCAATCTAGTTGATTTCACAGTCATCACCCAGATTCCAACAGTACAGGAACTGTACTCTCTCTCTTTCTCTCTGGATTTTATTGTTCAAGTTTAAAGTCATACACCATGATCTTGTTAAGAGACCTGAAGAAACTTGGAAAGCATGCCGTAGGGGATCCACACGTCTCTTACACGGATAGTCAGGGGGAACGAATGCTTCTAGATGCATCACAAGACGTAGTGGATCCAATAAAGAGATTATCGGACCAAGAGGAAAGAGATATTACGCCAACACAGTACTAAGGAAAGACACAGATCAGAAGGCGCATTTGCCGTGGGGGGAGGCTCATGATCGAGCACAAACTGACCGGAGCAATCTTTGCGACAAGAATAACCCACGAATGCCTAGATCCTTCTTATGTCTAGGGTTAGTTACCGAACCCTAGAACATTCATGAAGATAATCTTGGAATCATGCACGCTTGTGCTCCAGAGCATTCTGTGATAATTTTGGAATTCTGCGTTTGCCTGCAAGCCCTTGCTATGGCTTGTGACGACGTCGTGACCCTCTCCTAGATCCCGCAAGGGCATCCCAGCCCCTCGTTTGCAGCCGGTGGAGAACCGAGGGCGCAACGTGTGGAGGGAAACAGGGAGAAAAGAATAAAGCAAGAGGAAAGGAAAAAAAAAAACACTATCTACTTCTTTTTTAACAAATTTCTTCCTAGTCTGACAGTACTGTCAATTAACTCTGACCGCATGATCCCTTAATCAATGAGTGCTTTATGTAAAACATACGATGATAGTTCGTGGATCTACGATTAAGATTATATCGTCATTGATAGTATTGTCAGGGCCTATCGGGGAAGTATTTCCCAATTTCTTACATCCGAAACATGTAACTTCTTGTTTTAGCTCGATCCCCTTCGTGCAACGAGATGCAATTTAAACAAGAGCAGCTACTCTTGTTTCGTTTTCTTTTCTTTTTTTTACATGCAACTATTCTTGCGACTAAGCCTCTAAAGAAGGAGAAGTTAGAACAAGTAATAAGTGGCGACACCACTATGTATTCGTGCACCTTTATCAGCGGTGAGTTGCTTATTAGATAAGTTGCTCTCGCCACCTTCCGTTTCGTTGGACAAGACAAATGGGTAGTTGCTGCTTTGAAACAAATGCTTCTGCTGCCTTATCGCAGCAAGATAAAATTGCCAATATATTTGAATTTCATCATCGCCATCCACTGAGGAAAATTATATGAGTGCCGCATTCCACTGCTTCGCTTAGTAGGACAACGCTTGTACTGCTCTCCCCCAACCCCATCAGCCGTGAGAAAAAGAAAAACGAAGAACCCTCCCTCTTGGCCATCTTTACGAATAAAGGTGTCGGACTGCTGTTGCTTGCTCCCAATAGGAATAAGTACAGTCCAACACAAAACAACCTTAGATCCGAGATATCACCGGATTGATTCTCTACCATGAAGGTAGAGAATCATTGCAATCCCGCCCATCCATCCCCTATTATTAATAGGGGATGGATGGGCGGGATTGCAATGATTCTCTACCTTCATGGTAGAGAATCCTTGCCCCACCGGATTAGGGGCTGTCTGGGTGTGAACTGGCTTGGCATAGACCGATTTAATTCGGTCCGAGCCAAATCCTCAAGAACCAGGCTACTACACTTTCAGACCAGGCCTGGTCTATCCGACTGGGGCCACCAAAATATTCAGGCCCTACCAGTTAGGGGTGTCAACGGTAAGGTTCGGTTTTTTAAAATAACCGAACCGAACTGAACCAAATAGTTATGGTTAATGGATAAACCGAACCGAATCACGATCCGAGCCGAATAGTACCGAACTGTACCGTACCGAACTTGGTAGTACCAGCCCAGTCCGTGCTCACTGCTCATCCGCAATTCCTAGTTGTTTACAAAAGATGTCATGGGCTCATTTGATGGGCCTTATCTTCTGGTGGAACTAAGATGATATTAAGACCACTCGTGGGCTCATGACACATGTGGACTTGCTCACGATCTCTAATTTTTGTTTTTTGATCGAACATGATTTCTAAGTTTCATAAGTCGAAAGTTATCAATAGTAGACAATTAGTCCTGTCAAACGGGTGGGTCAAATTGGATTTGGGTTGGATCATAAATGTGCAAATGCAAATTGACCCATTAACCCATTTATGATATATTTATTAGTACTGCAAATTTCTTGACTCATACCCGATCCGACCTATGCCCAACATATATCCACTCTGACACATAATTGTAATACACTTCCATATTTATCACAACCTAAAAAAACTTACTTCTATTATAATTTAAAAAACTCATATTGCTAAAACACTTCGATGCAATACAAATTTAGTCGACAACTTTTATAAACTTTTCAAATAAATTTTTATGTTTTTATTTTGTATATTCCTTTCTTTTAATTTTTATTTTATTTTATTTCTCTTTTTTCTTTCTTTCCTTTTCTTTTTCTTCCTACTAAGTGCGATGACGGCTTCGCGGCCCTCACCAGTTCGTAGACAAGGGCGCAGCAAGGGTTGGACCTAGCTCTGATTTGGCGAGGGCCATGAAGCCCTCGTCGATAATAGACGAGGCCATCTAGGCAAGGGAGACAGCCTTACCTATTGCCGACGAGGGCCGCGAAGCCCTCACTGGTAGTAAGCGAGGCGGGTGGCAAGGATCGGGCCTCACCTTGATTTAGTGTGGGCCGTGAAGCCCCCGCCGATAGCAGGCGAGAGAGATGGCCTTACGTGCTGCTAGTGAGGGCTTCGCGACCCTCGCCAAACTTTGCAAAAAAAAAAAAAAAGAGAGAGAGAGAGAGAAAGGCAAGAAAGAAATATAAAATAGAAGGAATTAAAAAAATCAAATAAGTAAAAAAAAATAAGAATCCCATTAATTGTTGGGTTCTTAAATTGGTTAAGTCCATTTAACAGTGAAATTGTAGAGGCCTCTTAAATAGATTGTCTAAAATGGGTCAATTGGGTTCACAATATACCCATCTATAACCCACTTATTTTAACATCTTTATTTTGTAGATACATTATGCTGGCTTGCTAAGTTTGTTATAACCTATTTAAATGCTTGTGTATTATTAAATGAGATTTGGAGCCTTTTTGACAAGTCTACCGACAACAAATGTTGACATATGGGATTGTCAAAGGAAACCGGCCTTAATATATTTTAGAGGCAACTTTATCACATCAGGAAATTTAATCGAGTAAGAAAATCGTCCATCCATGTATATATGATGTAGACATTATAAAGGTTGGTAAATAAGTTATAAATGGGTTTAGAAGAGTAAAGCCCAAAATAATCAACGTGTTGAATGGGTTGATAATTTACTTTGACCCAATCCCCCCCTCCTCTCTCTCTCTCTCTCTCTCTCTCTCTCTCTCTCTCTCTCTCTCTCTCTCTCTCTCTCTCTCTCTCTCTCTCTCTCTCTCTCTCTCTCTCTCTCTCATTTTAGTATGTATATGAATTTTTCTAGATTAGGTCAAATATAAAAATGTTTTAGCAATATGCGTAGGGTTAGAGATGAGTTATGTATGGGTATAAGTATTACATGAAAATGGGTTAATTTGGATCAGACTGTTTTCGACTAACCCGGCCAACCCGTTTGACGGGATTAATCTGAAGGACACCTTTTGCTATTATCCAACTCATATGGATATGTAGGAGAAGAAAAGTGCGCCCGAATTACCTGACAACTTAATACATTTCAACTTGAATATATTTCGAATTAGAATTTGTGGAGTAATTCTAATTAAACATGAGTATTTTGTATAGTGAAGAACGCCACAAGCGTTCCACATGCTTAAAAACATCGAAAACTATTTGCTTAACAACTTTGCATAAACGCTTCATTTCTTCACCGAGTGCGGGACAACTCATGACCAGTGTTAGGCGCGAATGAACATCATTTTGTTTTCAGGAGCCAATTTTTGCCAGAAATGAATTTTTTTTTTATTTATATTCTCTGGACGAGTCTATGAGCAGATAAACGTGTTTGATTGCAACATAAAATTTATACTCCGAGAACAGAAATTCATTTGATAATGGCATAAAATTTCTACGGTTAGTGATCGTCGGGCCTCAGCCGGTGATAGGGACTTGAGAGAGAGATGGAGTGAGCAATGAGAAGAATTATTATTTCTATTTTTTTGTTCCAAAAATATAAAAGTATAAAATTTATAATTCTCATTTCTGTTTCAAACATATTTCAAGGCTAAAAATTTGTCACAGGATAGAAAAATAAAATTATTTACCAATCAGATTTCTGTTCCAAGCATATTCTCGAGGATAGAAAAATATATAAGGAAAATAAATATAATGATTATCCGTTAGCTCCGAAACCCGTCCAAGCACTATAGAGGCGCTACACCTTATTCGGACAGAAACCCCATAGGGAGATTGAACCCAAGCTTGTCAAAACATCCGATTAGACCTGTGTTCACGAAAACTCTTAAATCGGCAGATTATAAGGCAAATAGATTTATTAAACGCTCCGTTTCCCGTCACTTGTGAACCTAATCCGGTAGCCTTATCCCTCTTCAATTCCAATTTTTTCTTCTACACCAACATGTCTTAACTGAATCTACTCTCTTGACTCTATCTAAATCCCGGACTCCTTTCGTTCTGTCGGCCGCTCGATTTGGAATGCCTTTGGGAACTCTAGAGTGTCTATAGAATTTGCCATTAGGGTTGAAAATGCGCCGATCAAGTTCGGCTTCCGGTTCGGAGAATCGGAGTTCTCCCTCCCGTTAGTGTAGCCTATATTACTCAGTGTAGTCTTAGGGTTTAGTCAACACATCTTTTAGACTTTTTACCCTCAATGCCTGTTAGTTAAAAAAACAAAGAAGAAGAAGGAGGAAGAGGGCTCCCGGTAAAAGTCAAGCCTGGCTTTAACCATATCAGACTCATGTATCTCAGCATAAATGGGTAGCCCCAAAAAAAGCAAGATGTATTGGCCCAAGACTCCTCCATTGAAGATTGTCCTTGAGGGAGAGGGAGACTCCCTTTTCCTCCCCCCCTCTTCCTCTCTGTAACCCGATCTATTTCTCTATTTCTTTGTCTTTAAAATTCTTCAAAACCTTTTCAGTGATTTGGTTGTTGTTGTTCAAACGTTCCTCAAGTCTCTGAAACTCCTCTCTCACTTCGTCTGACGGTGAATTTTTATCTGAGTGTTTTCATTAGTTATAGCTGCTTTTCTACACTTCTCTTCCTAATTGGATTAGATCTAAATTTGAGAGTTTTTCTATCCCAATCTAGATGTAGATCTGGGATTTACAACCTATTAATGTTGTTATTATCTATGCACGATGATTGTGCTAGGGATACCGAACCTGGGCATGCACCGCCATTTGGCAAAACTGCAGTTAATATAGAGGAAGATTTCGGTGTGTGCTCATCACCGATGATAATGCAAGTTTCGTGATAAGCCACAGATTTTGCTACGATGCTATGATAAATTTGTTCTTATAGAAGGAGAGAGTTGTTGCAGGTTACACCAAATTGATCTATTGTTTAGATTTGCACTAAATTTGTAACCCTTTGTGATTAATTTGTCTTGAAATTAAGTATCTCTTTTTTTAAGTGAAATGAAAATTTTCTTTTGAAGAAAAAAAACAATATGGAGTAATATATTTAATGATAGGTAATAAGTAGTTCACTAGATTATGTTATCTTTAGAAAAATAAATTATATATTCTTAGAAAGTTGTTCAAAGTACAGTAATTAGCATTAGTCGCTCATGGATAAGTATGATTATTGTAAAATTTCAATTAGATGCAATTTTGCATAATAAGATGATTATCTCAATTGCTAATTATATTAATTTGTTAATGCTCAAATTGATTTGCATTTATCATTTCAATCATATTGTTAATTATGTAATAGTATGACATGTATTCTGCTATAATCACACATTAGATGGTCAACTTTTAATCACAGCCATAATTTTTTACAGATATACGGCACGATTTTCTCGTAAGAAAGATAATCACATGATACGCTTTTAACATGGAATTATAATCATAAACAAGTAATTTTCAAAAATAAATTACTATTCGTTGTAATTAAGTGTAATATTTGGCAATATAATAAGGACTTTAACTCATGATTCACTATAAAAGTGGCAATTATGATACTCTCCATTATTCTGGTTTTAGTGGTATTATGGAATGACGACGTTATTTCCTCCTTATTACATGCGCTGCTTATGAGATCAAATAGTTTAAGAACTATTACTTTGCTTAAATGATCAAATCTTCTCATTACTAAGCTAACATCGACATAAGGTTTACCAGTAGTACGCGGATCGAGATGTAACATACTTAAGTAGTGACCGACATATAAGAAATGCACGTAACATGGTTTGAACACAACCGAGGTCCGAAAAGTTGGGTTTCTTCTAAATGTAGCGCTCAAAGTGATTCATTCAAAAAGCTCCGTTGTAAGGGCCTGTTTGGTTCAGCATTTGGCCAAGGGACTTTGAGGAAATGCAAATACCTTTAAGCTAAAAATCTTTTCCAAAATGCAAGTAGTGTTTGACAAAATATTTTTTAGAAATGCATTTGAAAGCAACTTTGGCGTAAATGCCGTTTGGTGAAAAATATACTTTGTAAAATATTTTTACTTTTTTTATAATAAAAAAAAAGTGGCGTCGGCGGCAGCGACCGATGGCGACCAGTGACCTTCGACGGCGTCGGCGACCGGCGGCGGCGGCAGCCGACGATTGGCGTCCAACAATCGTCGTCCTACGATCGGCGGCGACGGCGGCCTGTGAATGGCGGTCAGCGGCTGCGGCGGCCGCTGTCCGGCGACCGGCGGTGGCGGCGGCGGCGGCCGATGCCTGACGACAAGCGACGACCGGCGTCCGGATGCGGCGGCGGCCGATGCCCGACGACAGGCGTCCGGCGACCGGATGCTGCGGCGGCCGGCATCCAACCACTGGCACCGGTGACCAACACCGGCGGCCGACGATCGATGACCGACGTCCGACGATCGACGTCCGGCGATCAGCGACCGGTACAGGCGTTCAACGACCGGCGGCGGCGACCGACGGCAGCGTCCTGCGACCGGCGGCCGCGTCCGGCGACCGGCGGCCGCGTCCGGCGACATGCGGCGGTGGTGATGGCCGGCCACCTGCGGCGGGAGGCGGTGACGGCGATGAGCGGCGGCGGTCGGCCGCGGGCGGAGGCGGCAAGTGAATGTGATAAAGTCAAAAAAAAATTGTTGCATTTGAGATGCAACTTCCCAAAGTACCTCCAGAGGTACTTTGGCCTAAAGACCTTTGGAGAGCATTTGAGATGCAATTGCATCTGTCCAAAGTGAGCCAAAAAATGAACCAAACAGCATTTGCATTTGGCCAAGGGACTTTAGAGCCCTAATGGTCATCTCAAATGCTGAACCAAACAGGCCATAAGTATAGAGTTGACCAATGAACACTTACATGCCACTCAGAGAAAAGCCATAATATATATATATATATATATATATATATCATTTATCTGACTTTTGCCTTGCCTCTTTGCTGAGCATGGGATTCGAATCCCACACATATAATACTAGCGCCATCACCCCAATCCTTTTACTAGCAGGGCCGCATGCCTATTGGCGAGGCCTTAATCTTATCATCCGCCGTGTGGGTACATTTCTGAGTATTTGGTAAGCATATTAAAGCAAAGAGAACTAATCTCAACAAGTACCATTTTCGGGAGCTTCATTCATGAATACATTACAACAACAACAAAAAAGCCCCAAATAAGTTGTAATTGTGTGTATCAATTCAAGCTTTTTTTTTTAGCCAAAAATTTTTGCATTTGTGTCCATTCAATCCATCCTAAAATTGCTGACATGGACCTCAGCAGTCCAACATGATGTAGCCAGAATTAACATAAAAAATTTTTAATAATATTTCATTTCTTAATTTTTTTTTTCATTTTTCCTTCTTCCTCTAGCCGGTCATTGGACCTCAGCCAGCCCCTAGTAAGGCCGACCTCATCCAGCCACTAGTGAGGAGGCCCCTGCCTTTGGCTTCTCGGAGGCTTGGCAACTGGCTAGAGGAAAAAAGGAAGAAGGGAAGAAAGAAAAAAAAAACGAATAAATCGAATAAATTAAAATATTAGTAAAAAATATCTACTTCAGAGCTAGCCATGTCATGTAGAACGGCTCACGTCCTTGTTAGTGATTTTCAATCAAAATTAGTCGGATAGACTGAATTGGCACAAATGTAAAAAGTTAAGGATTCAATTAGCAAAAAAAAAATTACGACTAAATTGGCATAATTACAATAGGCCTAACAATTTTTTGGTAATTATCCCATCTTTTATATTTCGAGAAATGATTACATAACAATGCTTACTTTACTATAAGAATAATAGCATGTTTTGGGCCACAAAAAAAAAAAAAGAAATAACAAATAATCAAAAATCATTATGGGGTCTACTCATTCAAGAATTTATGGTCCAAAACATGTTGTTATTCTCATAGTCACACAAAAATCATTATGCTAGTAATGCCTCGTTTCTATTGGGTTCTTCAGCTCATCTGGACAAAACTAAGGCTCATAAATATATCCGCCCCACTTTTATCCAATTCGGAGAAAACCCGGCCCGCAAGTTCTAAAACCGGAGGTGCATGAGCCATCCAGCGCTCACATGTTGTGAGCTTGGGAGGCGACATGCCTAATAATGAGGAGTTAAATTGGTCATATTAATATAATTAAAAAGCTAATTTTACTACTCATGCACTCTTAAAAAAGTTAAACAACTTAAATTTTCATGTATCCCATAAATGATGATATAAAAACCCGCTTACAATTTGTTAATAATTTTTTGGAGATAAAATACTATTCTCCGTAAAATAAAAGGAAAGTGCTTTATTTTGAATTGAATCCTGAACAAAATACACTAAAGCGGAGTCTGCTGGGGAGTGCGCAGCATTAGTCCGATACCTTCACCTAGGAAGATCATCAAGAGAAAGCCCAAGATCGAGCATGTCAACACAGCAAGCTGGACCCACCTTCACTCAAAAGTTTAAGCCAATCAATTATGGGTCAACTAGGGTATATTAACTGCTTCACACCACATCAATTCTTCGATGAGGGACTTTTAGAACATAACTCACCTGTATATCTCAATAATCTCCCTCTCACGTATGAGCTCCAGTGTTAAGTTTGCTTCCCCTTAATTCGAGTTTCATTCTACTCCAATACATTTCAACTTAAATCTCCATCAACGCCCACCTTCATCCCCAATCTCTTTCTCCAGATCGAATCATGAAGATTGTCATTGAACCCGTATTGCTACACCATAATACTCACACCCCGGAAATCGCATTGGTCACTAGATTCATTCTTTGAGATATTCGCCAAGCACCGAAATAGATTGGGGTTCCACCAATCAACCATATACCTTGATACCATTTGTTGGGTAGTGCACAACATAAAATACCTTCACCTGGTAGATCAACATGAGGGCGCCCAAGCCCGAGCTCGTCAACATATCCAGTTTGACCCATCTTCACTCAAAAGCTTAAGGCAATGAGTTATGGACCAATTATGGTATATTAATTGCTCTCTACCACATCAATTCTTCGATGTGAGATTTTTTTTAACACACTTCACATGTGTATCTCAACAGTTTCTTATTCATGTGTGAGCTACAGTGTTAGATTTGCTCCCCTTAATTTTAGTATCATTCTGCTCCAATATATCTCAACCTGAATCTCCGTCAACGTCCACCATCATCCTTGATCTCTTTTTCAAGAGCAGTCATGAAGGCTGCCATCTAGGCCCATGTTGCTCCCATCTAGGCCAATGTTCCTCCATCACAATACCTACACCCTGAAAGTCGCATTAGTCACTAGATTCATTCTTTGAGATATTCGCCAAGCACCGAAATAGATTGGGACATCAATCAACCATCGATTTTGATATCATTTGTTGGGGAGCGCGCAGCATAATTCCAATACCTTCACCCGGGGCGATCACCAAGAGGAAGCACAAGTTCGAACCCGTCTGCATATCCAGTTGACCTATCTTCACTCAAAAGTTTAAACTAATGAGTTACGGGCTAGTCAAGGTATATTAACTGCTCAACACCACATCAATTCTTCGATATTGTACTTTTCTAATACAACTTGCACGTGTATCTCAATAGAGTTTATTGATGCACTCACTTAGTAGCATGCTCCACTCCAGGCATAAACTTTTCTCCCTATGTTACTTTGTTGGATGGTATTTCAACTAATAAAGTACTTTAGTACATGATTGAAATCCTCCAAAATTAGAAGGATAAATTTTATATCTTGAACACACAACAATTGAGGATTAGGGGTGATTGCTCTCAAGGTAGGTAGGTTTCGGACCTAAAATCTAAAGCTTTTCTTGTTAGCGTCGATTCTCAATTCTTGAACCCGAGAACCGGCCCACATTTCTTTTTATTTCATGTTTGCCAATTGATCCTACACCTTTAGACTCCTGACGGAACAAAGTTGGAGAAGTTCACTATACTCCCTGCACGCATAAAACCTTTTAAGCAAACATTCCCTCTTCCATAGATTTAGATTGCTGCGTAGAATGACCACTCACCGTGCAAAATCTAAGTTATTTGCAACTTTGATAGCTTATCTCTTCTTCTTCTTTTCCTTTTTTCTAGCAATAATTTTGGTTTGACAGCTTAGATTTGGGTTGATCATTTCCCTCACCGACCGGTGCATAACCGGTTCTACCCTAAAATTGGCCTTACAAGGCCTGTTCTCCGGTAGAATAGACCGATTCAGGTATGTAATCGGAAATAGATCCGATCAAGGTCGGTTCCCTATTTTCTTTTCTTTTCTTTTTTTTAACTCAGGCACTAGACCGATCCCTGTGCAAACCAACCCTAAACCGACCGATTGATGCCGTTTCTATCCAGTTCTCAAATTTGAACCGGCTCCGTCGCTCACCTGTATTGAGGACATATTAGCCTATTGAATTCGGGCAACTAATATGTTCTCCTCTTCTTCTTCTTTTTAACTCTTTAATTGCTCTTTTTCTTTTCTTCCTCTACCCGTTTCCCCGGGCAGCTCCTCCACATTCATGCGGCTGTTGTCCTTGCACGCTAGCCGTCTTTGTGTTATGACGGAGTCGCTCTTTATCACCGCTCACTCCGCCACTACGGCCTCCCTCCCTCCCTCCCTCCCTTTTGTGGCGACTGTCGAGCTCGTGCTTCCTAAATGCGTGTAGGGAGAAGGAGCGTATTTCCCCTATTGCTTGCAACCGAGGGCGCAACTCTAAAATCGGAGGCTTATCGCCTTAGGCAAGCCATATTTGAAGTTGCCTTAGGACGACAACGACCGGCTGGTTGCAAGTGATTTTGTGGTGGATAATAGGGCAAGCTTTCCCTCTCTTCCTTCACATGCACACACGGGGCGGGAGAGAGAGAGAGAGAGAGAGAGAGAAAGAGAGGGAGGGGGTGGGGGTGGGGGTGATGAGCGCAATGGCTCGGATAACGGAGAACGACAGCCGGACACGACGGAGGGGGAAGCGTAGACCCGAGAGAGGAGAAAAGAGGGTTTGGGGATTCGAATTTTGATATGGGGTGTATGCGCGCGCGCGCGCGCATGTGTGTGGTAGCGATTCTTTTCAACATGTAGGGTTGGATTTATTATTTTGTTTGTAAAGCCCAAGTTAAACGAGGCGATGTGGCCGTATGTCGATCACCGAGATATAACGAGAAACAAAAGTCTTTTCTCAAAGTTTTGTTGAATCGCTATAAGTTATTCCGAGACGTTTAAACCGTCGGATGAGGATGAGGGGCACGGTTTCGAAACATAAATACTTTGATAAGAAGGTCAATAACATGTGGTCGTTTTTTTTTTTGCAATGAAGTTGTGGATGATTAGGAAGGAGTCCGAGAGTTGTTGTCGTACATTTAACAACTCTCGCGGGCTGTAATCACCCCCCCCCCCCCCCCCCCACTCTTAGATTCAATTGAGATTGAAAAGAAGGAGATACGCCATCACGAAAAATCCATTGATTAGGTCGACATAATAATCAAAAAGCAAAGGGAAGGGGTTGCGTTGCCACCCTTTTTGGTCAGACACTATTTATGAGTCACGTGCGGGAAAATCCGTTTCCTTGATCAGCCGGTGAGGAAATATAGGTAAAAACTAAGCATAGTGAGACACAGAGAGTGAGAGAGAGAGAGGGAGAGAGAGAGAGTCTCGTCCAACGCCCAGTCTTCGCCACCTAATCAAGGAATCGCACGCGCGGGCGCGTGGCCCAACTAACGGGGCTCCCACGCGCGACCATGGCGCGACAGCTGGAGAACTGTCCGGTGAACCAACCAGTCAAAACCTCCAATGTCTGGCCCGAACAACGCTCGAATCCGAGACAAAGAAAGAGAAAAGAAAACCCTAGTCTCTCTGGATCCCTCCCTCTCTTCTCTCTCCTCTCTCTCTCTCTCTCTCTATATGATTCTTTGGTTCTTCTGGGGAGTTGGAACTCTTTTTTACCATTCAACTTTCAGAGCTAACGACCCTTCAATTCTCTGATCGTCGTCGTCATCATAGGGTGATAATAAGAAGGTTGGAGTTGGCGTTTCTTGGCTACTCCTCTCTCCTCAAAGTCATCATCTACCTTTTTCTCTCTTTCGTCACCTGCAGGTCTCTCTCTCTCTCTCTCTCTCTCTCTCTCTTTGTGGCTGCCATGTTTACCTTCTCTTCAACCTCTTAAAATATCCCTCTCTCTCTCTCTCTCTCTCTAGAGCTATCTATCTACCTTCTCTTCTTCTTCTTCGTCTTCTTCTTTTGTCAGTTAGATAAAGGTTCAGATTACTTGGAATTCAATCTCACACGTTTGCCCCTCCCCTCTCTCTCTCTCTCTCTCTCTCTCTCCCTCCCTCCCTCCCTTCTACCTCTATTTACATGTCTTCGTAGCCGGACACTTGATTTTTTTTTTTTTGCCCCTCTTCTCTCTCTCGTCTCTCTGGTTTTGGCTTTTTTCTTGCCCTCATTTTATTAGTTCCTTCACATCAAGCTGAGCGAGAGCGAGCGAGCGAGGGAGCTGGTTAGAGTGTTGGTCGGCGGTACAGCATGGCGACGCCGCCGAGCAGCCGGCTTCAGTCCATGTTGCAGTCCGCCGTGCAATCCGTGAAGTGGACCTACAGTCTCTTCTGGCAAATCTGCCCCCAGCAAGGGTAAACCACTTCTCTTTTCCGTCTCCTTAATTTAACTTCATTCATCCAGACTGAATCTCGATCTTATCTTTTCTCACTATTAATTACGATCGAAAAGAAGAAGACAAAGAAAACGTTGTTCGGATGAGATATCTACTTCTCATTAGCTTCAGCAGCGAATTTTGCTTGAAAAAAAATCATCTTCGCAGTATGTGTTCCTAATGGTAATCGGGTATAATTTCGTTAGGATATTGATATGGGGAGATGGGTACTACAATGGGCCAATCAAGACCCGAAAAACCGTCCAGCCGATGGAGGTCAGCGCGGAGGAGGCTTCCCTCCAGCGGAGCCAGCAGCTCCGGGAGCTCTACGAGTCCCTCTCCGCCGGCGAGACGAACCAGCCGGCACGCCGCCCATGTGCGGCCCTCTCGCCGGAGGACTTGACCGAGACTGAGTGGTTCTACTTGATGTGCGTCTCCTTCTCATTTCCTCCTGGGGCTGGGTAAGTTCTCTACCTCCCTCCCTACTCTTTTTGCCTAGGATAGCTAATTATGCGTACACATTATTAGTGCTTTCATTAATTACCCTTTTTTTGCCTTTTGCCACCAAAGTTGAAATGGGTGTGTGTTTGTTTCTTTTAGCTCTTGCTCTTTTTCCATCTTTTGCAATCTGCGTTTGAACGTAAGAAATTCCTTGTGCAGCGAGGGAACACTGCAACCCAAAAGTAGATAAAATAGAAGTTGCTGGTAGAACGTAAGATTCTCTCTTTTGTTTCTACGCTTCTTGTCACATTGTCTAGATTGATAAGGTTGTTTCCAACATTAAATCCCTAAGGAGAAAGGGAAGCCCTCGACGTCGAGAACGTAAACACAAACGAAGAAACAGAAGTTGGGTTCTTTTCAAAGTTCAAAATTTGTAAAAATTTTGCTAGGCCTCGAACAAGTCGGTATAGCCATCGACTCGTTACATGGCCGAAACAATGACGAACACAGTTCGAAAGACGAGTCTATTAGCGAGTTCCCTCAGGCACTTCTCAAATGGCTAACCAGCGCAATCAGTTCATAGATATCATCAATAGATTCTACGAAATGAATGTTCTAAAATTTGAAAACTCAATTATTTCTGTTAAGCTATAGGGGGGGACTATTTATTGTAGGAGGGAGGCGCAGAATTTAATTCCCTGCTATAGAAAGAGTGGGAGAGCAAATAATGGCCTTAACAGCCCAACTCCCCCCTTGTTAAGTGACAGAAGAAATAGAAATGAGAGGCTCTCAACACACACACACAGAAGCAAGATAGTAGGAATTAAATGAGGACACCAGGTCGTAGTCAGAGGTCGATATCTAAAAAAGTGGACTGCAGTAATGCCATGGACGACGACACTTCCCTATCTATCGCAGACTGGCGTTTCCATGTCTGTACAGATGATGTCGTGACCAATCCCAAGCTCTAGGAAACCAAACCTATGCCCCCTTCAAGCTGAGCGAGCGAGCGAGCAGACATTATTGCTGTTATATGCACTCAATGAGGGTTTGCCAGCATTGAGAAATTCTTCCTTTGAAACGGCATATCAATTAGGGAACGGGAAATAGTGCTGCACTAGCGGCTGATATAGATTCTTAGCAGGTTAAAATCAAGAAAGAGAGGGATGGTTTGGCCTTCCTTCTAGATTTGCCTGCTGAGGGAAGCTCTTTCTACTTCTTTGGAAAAGGCGAAGCTACGTTAGGGCATCGGCCATTTTCACATGCAGCTGCAAAGCTCCTTCGGAGAATTTTAGGCTTTTAGAGTGCTTTTTAGCATAGGACTTCAAATGAAAGGGCTTGGATAGTCACCCGATTTTGGCTAACTGTTTTATTTTATCTACGAGATCGGTGCAGCATTGTAGAGGTCCTGAATTTGCCCGCGTATGGTGAGCTTCCAGTTATAGGTAAAATTAGGCATCTAGGATAAGGTATGTGCGGTCATTTTCGCAAATAATCGACGGAGCTCATGCTTCAAGTTTGGTTGTAGGTATATACAATCCATGGTAAAAATAAAAAATAAAAAAAAACCTAGTCGATTTGTTACCCTGATTGAAGAAGGTAACGTGAGCTATAGTCGAGTTTCGATAGAAGAGATTAATTTCTTTACCGACACGACGAATATGAAACCCATATAGTACATAGCAGATATCTTCTCCTTGGAAATCCATATATAACATACACAAGCTTCAAATTTATGAAATATATTACATGATTTTCCAACAGCCCTATTGATGCAGAAATTGACTATATGCATTACTCGAGTTTTCAGACGCCCGGTTGTCGAATAACATTCTTTTTAATCAGAAGGTTCTAACATCTAGTATTGGTTGTTTAGCAAGTTTCATCGGTGATCATCCCAATACTCATGTAGTTTCTAATGGAAATATCAGACGCCGTCTTTTAATATTTATATTTTCTCTTGTGATGTGTTCCAACGATTTTTTTTAACTTTTACAGGTTTCCAATTTCCATGCACAAGAGACCATGAGTTTACTAGGTCTAATTAAGTACCCGAGACCGTGATCTATATAAAACTATATACATGTTATGGAGTTCCTAAATGAAGCTTTGATAGGTGTGTGGTTCCTAAGAATCACCTCCCTTCCTCATTATCGAAGTTTGCGTAAGTCTCAAGACTTTAAATGTTGGTAACCATCGATTGGGTTCTAAACACTGACTCTCCTAGAAATCACAACCTACGAGTGTAGATATTAGGACCAGGATGCAAATTAACTTTGCAAAACCACCCTCGACAAAACCCATGTAGGATTCTTGGATCTTTAATGGGAAAAAAAAAATCGACTTCATGTATCTACTTGTCGAACATTAGAGGCAGTATTTGATGATATTCGAACTAATTCGATAATTTGCTATATATATATTAACAATTTGATTAAATTAACATTGTAATTATTGCCAATGCAGCTTACCTGGAAAGGCATATGCGAGGAGGCAGCACGTGTGGCTCACCGGAGCCAACGAGGTCGATAGCAAGACTTTTTCAAGGGCTATTCTTGCTAAGGTATGTGTTATAAGTTGTGCGCGCGAATTTGGGACATAATAATGTACAAAATTGTACCTAGTTCAGACAGAAAATAATATCTATTTATGCGTAGTTTTGCTCGTTTTGCGTTAAAAAAAAAAAAATTTAACGTTGTGTTCTTTTGCCTTTGTGGTTCTGCCGCTTCGGTCTCTATTGCAATCGCACCAGAGTGCTCGTATTCAGGTAAGATCTTTGGGTGCTAACTTTGTCTTTTATTTTTTATTTTTGGGTAATTTTCCTTTCCTATTTTTTCCATTCTTGGATTGAAAAATTCCATATCGAGTTGACTTTGATTTTCCTTCCTTTGTTTGACTAATTTGGCAGACCGTGGTATGCATTCCTCTTCTCGACGGCGTAGTGGAATTTGGCACCACGGAAAGGGTAATCACGAGTCATGTCCATTTAGCAAAACGTTGATTTATTACCCCGTTCATTCCCGACTTTTGTCACGAGCAATTGATGTTGAATTTCAGGTTCAAGAGGACATTTCCCTCGTCAATCATGTCAAAACCTTCTTCGTTGACCACCACCCCCCTCACCCACCGAAGCCCGCCCTCTCCGAGCACTCGACCTCCAACCCCGCCACCTCGTCCGGCCACCACCGCTTCCACTCCCCGCCTGTCCCAACCATCTACGCCCCGGCCGATCCTCCCACCACGGCCGACCAGGGGGACGAGGAGGAAGAGGACGAGGAGGACGAGGACGAGGACGAGGAGGGAGAGTCCGACTCCGAGGCCGAGACGGGCCGCCAGGGGGGCGCGGGGGCGGCAGCGGCTGCCGCGGCGCAGAACCCCCACGGGGCGGGGCCCGCGAACAACGCGGAGCCCAGCGAGTTCGAGATGTCCGAGGACATCCGGCTCGGCTCGCCGGACGACGGGTCGAACAACCTGGACTCGGACTTCCCCATGCTGACCATAAACTCGACGGCGGCGGACCACCAGCGCCAGGTAGACTCGTTCCGGGCGGAGTCGACCCGGAGGTGGCAGATGATGCAGGATCCGGTGAGGAGCGGTCTTCAAACCCCGCCGTCAGGTAAAATCCTTGGCTTGTGAAGCTGAAGCTTGAGATCTGCATCCATCGCATTTTCGCTGCACTTGATCGCGTATGGAATGACAAAGTGCATAAATCTCACTTAGCCAGGGGGGCCACTGGTCATTGAATTCAATGCACGGAAAGTTTAGATAGAAATAGGTTAATATCCTAAGGAATGCAATAGGGGACCTCCAACTTCTTTATCCGTGAAACTGATAAATCCCATTTTTTTAAAAAAAAAAGGTTGGGTTACGCCTTAAGTAAAGAAAGCTTGTCATTTCCAATGCACCGTCTTTCTCGTGTTATGGATGACTAGTGCATTGGTAATGAAAACCTTTCCTGATTAAGTATGATTAGCAAGTACCTTGGGGACTCGTTAGCAGAACCCTTTGGTAATTTTGTGTCAGTCCAAAAACTCACCCTGCACTTCAAATTTAGACTCTGAAACACAACAGTCCTCGAAATTTAGAAACATATTCGCCTTTTTCTTTTTTCTTTTTTCTTTTTTCTTTTTTTTTTCTTCTTTTTCTTTTTTTCTTTTTTCTTTGTCCGAATCGAGGTGAAACAAGATTAATGTTTTTTTTTTTTTTATGAAGTGCAAGTTCCCATATGGAGTATGTAAACGTTGCACCTACCTAATTTCTCGAAAACTTAGATTAAGACCCAACAGCTGCATTTCACGCATTTTTCAACATTTCACGTCTTTACATTCTCTTAGAAATGGCAAATGCACATGGTCAATGATATTTATTTCAATTGGCCTCATTATTTCATGTACCCCCACTCCGCATCCTGCGCCAAAATAAACTGAATCGTGCGCCTCACGTGCACACACGTGTCTTTCCATCAAGAGTACGACTTTTTGTCAGCACCCAATATCGTCAAATCGAAATTTCAGGAGAAAAGGGCCCCCCCTCAAAAAAATAAAAACAATCAAATGATTTCGTGTACGAAGTGTTCATTGATCCTCGCGACACGTGCACTGGCTTACCTAAATTTTGATTACTTTATTACCAGCTAAACTCCCAACTAATCCCCAACTGGAAGAAAAGTTGGAGATCATAGCTCACTTTTTGAGTGGTCCACTGACCTGCCGAGATCTCACCTCTTTTCGCAATTGGATGATCAAGTTGATCATTAGCTTTAATCATTGCTCATCGGTCCGTGGGAATCAAAGAATTTAATTAAGATTTGTGCCTAATCTGAATTAATGTGGCCTATCTTTTTACTCGTAGTGACTGCATATTATGCATGACTTTGGCATTGCTGATCTCCTTCGCTTGGTCATGGCTCATGGGAAGCGAAAAATGGCGGCGAAACTGATCCAAAAGCATTTCGTTTAGATCTGAGTGTGATTATATTCATGGCTTTTTTCTTATGGGTGTGCAGTACTTCCTCCGGCGCTGGACGAGCTGTCGCAAGAGGACACCCACTACTCCCAGACAGTCTCGACCATCCTCCAGAACCAGCCGCGGTGGGCCGAGTCCTCCTCCGCCAGCTACGTCTCCTACTCCACCCAGTCCGCCTTCTCCAAGTGGACGACCCGCTCCGACCACCTCCTCCACCTCCCCGCCGAGGGCACCTCCCAGTGGCTCCTCAAGTACATCCTGTTCACCATACCGTTCCTGCACACCAAGTACCGCGACGAGAACTCGCCCAAGTCCCGGGACGGCGACTCCAGCTCGCGGTTCCGCAAGGGGAACCTGCAAGACGACCTCAGCGCCAACCATGTCCTGGCGGAGCGGCGGCGCCGCGAGAAGCTCAATGAGAGGTTTATTATACTGAGGTCGCTTGTGCCGTTTGTGACCAAAATGGATAAGGCGTCGATATTAGGGGACACCATAGAATATGTGAAGCAACTCAGGAAGAAGATCCAAGATCTCGAGGCAAGGAATCGACAAATGGAGGCTGAGCAGAGGACGAAACAGGGAGAGTTGCAGAGGACAACTAGTTTGAAGGATCTAAGAAGCGCGCTCGCGACAGGAGAACGGGCCCGAACAAGCCTGCCTGGGGACAAGAGGAAAATGAGGATCGTCGAAGGTGGCGGCGGGGCCAAGCCCAAGGCCGTGGAGTCGTCACCACCTCCACCTCCTCCCCCGCCCCTGCCATCCGAGACTAGTGTGCAGGTGTCCATCATCGAGAGCGATGCATTGTTGGAGCTCCAGTGCCCGCATAGAGAAGGGTTGTTGCTCGACCTAATGCAAATGCTCCGAGAGTTGAGGATCGAGACGACAGCGGTCCAATCCTCGTTGACGAACGGGTTCTTCGTGGCCGAATTGAGAGCCAAGGTAATGCCCTCTTACGTTTTCGGAGTCCTACGTTTTGATTGGCTCTTTCGGTCTTGAATGGCTCCTGATCATTCTGTCCATAACTCCAGGTAAAGGAAAATGTCAATGGGAAGAAGGCGAGTATTGTTGAGGTAAAGAGAGCGATTCAACAGCTCATTCCCCACACAGATTCCTAATTACATCAGATGTCGTGTGTCATCCAAAAATCCACCAAGAACTGACCATTTCGGATGATTCTGTCTAGGCATGTACAACATAAGCACGTTCTGACAGATCAAGTAGTATTCGAGAACTGTAATCTAACATAGTAATGACGCAGCACGCATAAAATTTTCACCGAAACATGTGGGATAAAATAACAAGAGTTTTTCTTCCTTTAGCTTCAAGAGTTCTACTTACGACACTGTGAATCCCTGGTGTGCACCGGCGTTTGTTAGTAACAACAAAACCATGAAGAAGCTAATGGGAACATGACAGTTCGACATACAACCGCCGCTATACTCAGCCATTATTAACCGATTCTTCAACTACAAAGAAGATGCATGCCTAAAGAAAATGCTCAAGAAGCAAGGCAAAAGCGTTATCATATCAGCATAGAAAAATTCTAATCTACAAAAACGAGAAAAAGAGAACTACTTATAAAATACCTCAACAATATTTGGTTAGGATCTTGGTAAGATTTCCTTGAGACTCGAAACTCACGAGCCATCATCAAGTGGAGAACTGGTTAGTGCAGGTAACTCTAACCAAGTCGAGCATCTGGCCAGCAAGACAGGAACTTTATCCCATTCAGCCACACCTTAAATGAATTGCAGCAGCCTCATTGCAGTTCAAGTCACGTGCTTCTTAACAAGAGATACAAATACAGGCTCTAAGTGACAATTCACTTGCCTTAGGACTTGCACTTTTAATGATCGGTTGGTTGCGTTCTTGATTCTTAAACATGACCGCAAGGTAGAGAAGAAAAAGCAGTCTAATGCAGGAATCAAGAATCAGAAAAACTTGAATAGCTTAGAACTGGATTCAGGATGAAACTTAACACCGAAGGTGAGGATTTGTACAAAGCTATCTGCTAGGCAAAAAATCAAGAAAGAAGAAAAAACTCAATAGCAGGTTAAGCCAGATCAACCGCAGGTATCAAACATGGTTAGAAATAACTAATACCAGATATGGGTCATGATAATCATCAAACAAAAACAGGCCTACTAAAGAAGCCCTGAAGAAGAACTGACATGTATGGACAACATTTCTTAATATAAGTTGTATCATTCTTCTGCTGATGGCACCGTGGACGCGAGACCCTTTATAACATGCCGGCATTGGAACCTGCCATGCACAGATAAAAGTATCACTAGGCAAGGTGCCTCCTTTGAATAAGAATGCGGACACTGTTGTTCATAGAACACAACTCTTCACCTAAGAAATCCAAACCAAAGTTTCCATTTCTGTTAATTTCCTTTTTCTTCCCACTGTTACAGAATTAGCTAGACTAAGCCAGGAGTAACTACCATGTTAAGCCACAGAAAAATGTATTAGGCCATGTTGCTCGCTCACGTACCCCCAAAAAATTTAAGCAGTGAGAACCATTAACTTGGGTTGACATATTTTGTTCTTTTATTTTATTTTTTATTTTTTGGGTCAGGGTTGACATATTTTATTCACAAGCACCAAAGCTGACTTAAAAAATAAGACCTGAGTTATTTGACAATTAAAGTCCGTTATTGGGCGTAATAAAAATGCCAGACCGAGAGACATTCTTTCAGCCAAGTTCTAGATACACATTGATGAGAGAGCATTGCCTCAGCCTTTTCTTTCCCGTCTTATTCCATCATACTTTTCAAACTTTGAAGTACATTGGATCGCCACAACTTCTGAAAAATTAGAGTCAAATATTTTTTTTATTAAAAAAATGATATCTTAATTCTAACATACTCAACTCTCACGTACCAAATCAAATCATCGGACCCGCAATCCTTCGAGCTAACACTCATGCCTGTCTGAGGATCTTGATTAATCTGAGATTTCTCCTGCTGTTGCCTTTTGCACTTAATTCGTAGGCAAAATGGTACAATCTGCCAAAATAATCGATATTTTTAAATGGATCAACCATAAAATTGTGTCAATAAAAAGAAACCTAAGTAAAGAATGACGACGTGATAAAAGCAGCAAAGGAACAGTGCATGGCAATCACAACACCAATGCTTTGAGCAGCCAAAATTATGAGCTGAAAAAATCACTTCAAAGCTAATACAATAGTAATTGCTGAACATTGTTTGAGTATGTTCTTCTTCGATGGCATATAGGCATGAGACATTACTAATTTTTTAGATGGAAAGATAAAGTCAATAAAGATGCTATATTAGATAAAGAAAGAGGTTATTTGGTTGCAATACAACCATAGCAGGACCCATCTATGATGCAATATTCGATTTCACATTCTAGGCATTGCCAATTTCTGGAAAGGCCAAAACAGGATAAGGAGCAGAGAAGAAAACTCATCAAAGCTCAAATCCCGACCTCAAATGCCACAGCAGAAAAGAAGAAAACACATGAGTGTGCATTACACTAACCTTCTTGTTGTATCTGAAGCCACGTTTTGGAAGAAAATATAAAGGTTGATTAAAAGAAGTTGGAGCTTTGACCAAGAGAAACAACTTTGTCGGACCTATTCAAATCGAGGAAAAGAAAAGAAAAGCTTCTTCAGATGCAGCATAATCACCTCAGCCAAACTTTAATGGACTGATCATGATCGCCTATCTACCTGGATAGCCACCAGACCCTGCACCTCTAGAGATCAATGCCCGAACAGCCTGTTCAATTAAGTATATGACATTAAGTCCTGTCTAAGTACAAGACGAACTGAAGAAGCTAAAGCTCACCTTTCTCGAAAGCACTTCCGCTACCCTGTTCTTTGTGAAATCATTTGCATCTGTTGAAACCGTCTTTCCATGCGAAAAGCACAATCGGTAGACATATTGAGGCCTCAATGGACTACCTCCGAGAATCAGAAGAATTTCCCGGATGTGTGGGTTTTCACTAACCACGAGTCGCAAGGCATCTTGAAGACTGGAGATGGCGTTCATCAGCTTCTCCGAAGTTCTAAATCCCCGCTTAAGTTCTCTCATTCTTCCAGTATGTTTCCTCCTAAATGATGCCCTCATTTCGCCTTGCGCTAGCTCGGCCTCCTATGATTGAACTTGCTTAGGAAATTACTAAACGAGCCGAAAAGGGTTAAAGGGCAAAGAGTCATGCTTATCTCACGCACCATCTCCTTGTATTCACTGCGCTTCGAATCAAATTCAAGACTCATATCCTGCAAAATTCTGCCATTTACAGATACCCTATATGTGAGTTATCAGCGGAATAAAACGTCTGTTTTCTATCGCCCAAATCAAAATAATTCGCATGGCTTTTTCCCAGTGGAACTCAAATAAGTCCAAGAGTGAAGCTAAACTACTGCAGCATCTAAATAGAGCATCGAATCAGCAGCAAATGTGCTAGCATTGGCGTGTAAGGAATTTCGATGAACGAGTCAAAACCTGACGCGAAACAGACAATGCCATCTAGGCAAGCCACCATGGCAAGACAAAGGAGTTGAATTTCAACCGCGCGAGTACATAACGCAGCAGCAAAACAAGCAACTCAAATGTCCACAAACGGTCCCCAAAATCGAGCTTAACTCAAAGAGATCCGGTCGCAAAACCCCACGAAAGACGAGGAAAGAAAATGTCGGAGAACGGTATCGATTCTGGAAAGGAAGGAAAAAAAAAAAAAAAACGAGGTGAGGATTGTTGGAGAGAGAGGACTCACGAGGGGATCTGCTGGTGCATGTAGAGGACGAAGCCGAGGATGTCGTTGACGAGGTGGAAGATGAGAGAGACGTCTATGGAGTCCGATCGCGTCTCGATCTCTGTAGCTTCCATCTCCGTAAGATACAGAGAGAGAGAGAGAGAGAGAGACGAATGCCGCTTCGTTTTTTGAAATTTCGGGTGCGAGAAATGCGCTCTATCCGAGGACCCGGCCCGCCGGATGATCCAAATGCGACCCGAATAAAAAGTGGGACTCTCCAGAACTTCGGCCCAAACCGGATTCCTTTGGTTTTTGCGAACTATAGCACGAAGAAGAAAGTATTTTATGCGACGGTTTCGCGATTGGCTTCCGTATCGAGAGGGCAATGTTTTGGCGACCGGGTAGAATCGGTTGGTTCGTATGAGCTACTCGGTCCGAACTCACGATCTTCGATTTTCCATCAACTGCTGCCGTTCAAAAGCGTCCCCCAGATCACGAAGAGGAAAATGGGCTTTTCCCGAGTTGCATCTCCTTCATACTTTGGGCTTTCATCACTCCTCTGTTGGGTACCGTGGTGTTTCTTAGTTGGACGCAAGCTTCCCTGGGGTAGAGGTTGATACGCCATGGACGACCTTATGCTCCGAGGACGCGACGCTATGCAAGGCCATGAACCGAGAGCGTCCTAGCCAATGGAGACCTTGACGAGGTTGTCCACGGCCCTCGAAACAAGGGAACGACTTCGCGGTTGACGTGCGGTAGAGGTAAAATCTATGTAGCACCGATACGACACGGGACACAACACGACACGTTGACACGTCGATTCTCAAAAAATAAAAAATTCCGACACGTTGGGACACGTTTTATATTAAATATAAAAGAAGGCTTCAATGCACTGTCAAAGCTGGGCCAGGCGACCATCAGCTAGGCCCAAGAGTTGGGCTTGAATTGCCCAGAATAGTGTTGGGACACGCGAGTCCTTGCGTGTCCCATTCATTGACCGAGTGTCAAAATTTTGGACACGTGTTGACTTCGTGTCAGGGCGTGTCCCGCCGTGTCCGTGCGTGTCGTGTTCGTATACGTGTCCGACACGCGAAAAATGCGAGAGAGTGCGTGTCCGTGTTACATAGGGTAAAACAACGTGACAAAAGTTAGCTCAAAGATTTAAGTTTTTCCTCACACTTATAAATCGATTATTAGCTTCTTCCATAATCGATGTGAGACAACCTCAATAATCTCCCCCTCACACATCGAGTCATAGGTCGGAGGGAGCGACAACCCCAACAATCTCCCCCTCACACGTCGAGTCATAGGTCGAAGGGAGCGACAACATGTATCTCTCAGGTGTGATTATTGGGTCCAGATTTGTTGGTAACTTAGGCTCTAATACCAATGTTGGGTGGTCTTAGGTCTCTCTCAACCCAAAAGCTAGCTCAAAGGTCGTGCCTTTCCCTCACACATATAAACGAATCACTAACCCCTTCCACAATCAATATGGGACAACCTCAACATTCATGAGGCTCCGGATCACTCGGTCTCCATATATGTTCCTTTGACTAACGAAAAAAAAAAAAAAGGGGAGAGAGAGAGAGAGAGAGAGAGAGAGAGAGAGAGAGAGAGAGAGGGGGGGGGAGGGAGGAAGCCAAAAGATGAAAAAAGAGAAAATTACCAAAAAAGCCCTAAACCTATTATAATTGTGTCAATTCAATCCTAAACTTTTTTTCACCTGATTCAGTCCTAAACCTTTTGCAATCATCCCAATTCAGTCCATCTGGCAAGTTTTGGCCAGTAGGTGCTGACGTGAACATCAACCGGCCGGCGACTTAATATTTTAATAATTTTTTGGATTTCTTTGATTTTTTTATTTTTTTTTCCTTTTTTTCTTTTCCATTCTTATTTTTTCCCCTCCCCATCCTTTTCTTCCTTATTCCTTGGCTTCACTTCTTCTTTGCCTGCGCACAGAGTTCCATTCTTCGTAAATTCTGGGTTTCAACTTCACCGAAGAAGAAGAATTCCAACTTGTTGAACTAGAACCCACGTTCAACAAGACGAACTTGAACCTAAACCTCGTTGTCTCCGACTTCTCCTCGCCCCCGTACCTTCTCGCTGCAGCCGTCGTCGTGCTCCCGCCGTGGGTCACGTGTCGAGGGCCGCCGCGCCGATCCACATCACCCTCAGCTGCGTCGCCGGACCTCAGCGGGGTTCTTGCTGGCCTCGCCATGGCCGGGTGAGGCGAGGCCGAGCCTCGCCAAACCAGACCTGGCGAGGCTCGACCTCTCCAGATCTGGCCTTGCGAGGTCCACCTTTTCCCGGCCATGGCTAGGCTCGGACTCGCGAACTCGCCCAGTCCATCTATGGCGAGGCCGGCGAGAGACTCGTCGGTCATTCTTTGGCCTGTTGCCGGCTGTTGCTGGGGAACGGGAAAGGGGAAAGGGGAGGTAGAATGAAGGGGAAGATGGAGGGAAAGGGAAGAGAAAAATGAAAAAAAGGGAAAAAAATAAAAAAAAAATCATAAAAATTGCTTAGAAATAAAAATATATATATTAAAATATTAGGTCGCTAGCCGGCCAAAATTCGCCGGATGGAATGAATTGGTATAATTACAAATAGTTTATGATTGAATCGGGCAAAAAAAAAAAGTTTAGGACTAAATTGACACAATTGCAATAGATACAACATTTACTTTGATACCAATTTTTTTAATCATTTAAATGCTAATTTTCTAAAAAATGATTGTTTGAGTGCCAAATCTAGTGAGTTTTGCCGAAAATCTTACGTGACTCACTTGCCGAAAGATCTTAGTCAACAATAAAAAAAAAATCTAAAAGATTAAAAAAGTAAAAATAAAAACTAAAAATAAAAATAAAATAGCAGGGTTGTGGGCGAGGCATATCGTCGCTCCACCGTCGTTGGCAACAGGGATGGGTGGGGGCTGCTCGGTAGAGTTTGTTGAGCACCGATCAGTGGTCGGCGACCATTGTGAGGATTGCCAGCCCTTGACCAAGCCTAGTCTAGGGCCACAACTGGCGGTCAGTCATCGCCCTTGAGCTTGTGGTGTGTGTGTGTGTGTGTGTGAGAGAGAGAGAGAGAGAGAGAGAGAGAGAGAGAGAGAGAGAGAGAATGGGGAGGATGAAATCGACAAGGATGACTTGTTTCGAGGATGGTGGCTCTATCCTTGCTTCGATAGGGAAATAGAGCAACAGCAGAACAAGAAGAAGAAAGTTACCATGACGACGATTGAACTTCTTCAGCGCACAACCATGGCAGGGGTCAACTACCAGTGGCAACCCTTAGCCAGGCCTGGATGAGGGCCGACAAACCTTGCTTGATTTGGGGCGCAGAGCAACGATCCTCGCCAACAGTTGGCTAGGGTCGCTGGCCACTGGTCAGTACTCGACAACCCCTGTCGACCAGCCCCTACCCATCGTTGGGTCGGCGATGGTTGGGCAGAAGTGGCGAGGACTGTGCAAATGCTCGCCGCTACAAGCGACCATGTTTTATTTCCTTTTTTAGCTTATTTTTAAGTTTAAGATTGTTTTTTTTAAAGCGCCACATGGACTGGTTTTTAATTAAAAATGGCGTGGCACTAAAATGTTTAATTTTAAATGCCATATGTATTTTTTAGTCGGAAGCTCTCCCAGTTGGCTCTAAAGTGATCGATTTTTTTTTCTCGATTTGGCACTTAAGTGAGCCGACGAAAATTTTGGCACCAAAGGAGCGTTGCATGGAAATTTTGGCATTTCTAGTGTCCTTCTACCACAAAAGAAGGGCTCGTTTGTTTGAAGAAAAACTATTTCTGAAAAATTATTTTCTGACTTTTCGATATTTGAATGACAAAAAACTAATCGATCTCTGAAAAATGGACTAAAAACAACTGGCGTTAGATTGAGGAAAACGACTTTCATTCTAGCAAGAAGGAAATCACTTTCTCTAAACCACTAAACAAATGAAACCAACCACTTCTTTGACAATAATTTTCATGGAAAATATTTTTCTTATCATGAAGTTTTGACTGAAACAAAACACAAGTGATTTCCCTCTGGCAAGGAAAAAAAGTAAGTTTTCCCCGGATCCAAGTGTTGGTTTTAGTCCAAGGAAAACTTTTTCCGTAGGTCTGCTAGTTTTCCATCACCCATACGTCAGAAAGTCGAAAAACAATTCCTCGAAAACAGTTTTCTTCTGAATAAACGGATTCCAAGCACCACCTCTCTCTCTCTCTCTCTCTCTCTCTCTCTGCGAAAGCCACATTTGATCAGAATCTGTATTTTTCTTCTGGCGGAAGGCTCCTGCGCTGCGATCTTTAGTCATGTAGCAAATCTCTGCCTTTAGCATAGCCATGCATAAGAGAGAGAAAGGCTGACTTCCAAAAAGGTGGCTTGTCTCGAGTGGATGACAGAGAATATTCGGACAGTGTCTTGGATAAATTTCATATGTCCTCTTGGTGAGTGCTTTCCGAGCGTAAATCAACTATACTCAATGAAAAAAAAAACATGGAGCTTTCAAATGTTAGTTACATGTATAACGAGAAACGCGCAATAGAAGTATGATACCTTTAAGCGGGACACGGTTGGACTCACCAATGTCATGAAGGTTGCTATCGGGACACTTTCATATTCAGTTGGACACGCTTTCACTTCAAAATTTAAGCCAATGAGTTATGAGCCAATTAAGATACATAAACTGCCCCATACCACATTAGTTCTCCGATAGGGGGCTTCTCTAGCACAATTCATGAGCGTATCTTAACGGCTTAATTAGTGATTTTCAAATTCTTGACGAGCGCCATTCGGACCACTCTTAGACAATATTCAACATTGTATTGTCCGACGTTCGTTTCACAGCCAACGTGACGAATGAAACCAGCTATAGCAGGGGAAATTTTCTTTTGAAAACCGAAGCGGAAGTCTCGCAATTTGTCGAAAGCATACATTCATTCAGATCTCATTCCATATATAGATATGATATAGGTGCACCAGAATGATGTGAATCCCAAACGCGACCTAGCTCATGGATATCCCCCAAACGGTTCAAAGCCACACTTATTGCAAGGGGACAAGAGAAGTGTCTCCTGACTTGAAAGAGAATAGACCGCAAAATATGTATTCACTGGATTCCGAGGAGCCGGAGGATTCGTGGGTCCTCCGAATCGAACACCATGCTGGATTTTCTGAATCGAATTACGTAACAGTTGCTAGCTTCCACTTTCAGCTGCCGACCATTATGAGGGGAGGAGAGGACCAACTTGTCCAAGCCCTTCTTGAACTGAAAATTTATTCATCCCCACTGGTAATCGGTTGCTCTCCACTTGCTCGCGCCGTAGCTCCATCACTACACTACGCTCCAACGGGGCATGACCAGCATGCAAGAGCAAAAGGACCCCATGCACCGCCGCTACGGCTCGGCTAGGGTTTCAGGCTGGCTGCCGTTAATTCACTTCTGCTTGATTTTTCCTGGGGCTAACGATGGGGCGTCAGAGCTTTTTCAGAGCCTCTGAGTCTTCCCTCACGGATGTTATGTAGTCTTCCCTCCTGATGTATGAACAGGATAATTGTTGAACCCAACTTGATTAGTTCACTACCCTTTAGTTACAGTAAGAACAAGAACCAACACTTGAGCCTCTTGAATTTACCCCTCAATCAATAGATTAGGTTCTTCAATTTACCCTTTAATTAGGATAATGGTTCACTGATTCAAACTTTAATGCTACCATATTCGCCACTATCTCCATCTCCACTATTACAATTCTCCGCCTCTAGCCACCACTAACACCACCTTCTTCTTCTTCGGCTAAGATCGGAGGTTGTGACTGCTGTCTAGGTCCCCTAAAGCCACGGCTGCCAATATGGTCACCGTTGTAAATTTAGAGAGAGAGAGAGAGAGAGAGAGAGAGAGAGAGAGAGAGAGAGAGAGAGAGAGAGAAGTAGATTTTTTATGAGTGAAATTAATTTGATTAAAGCTTTTAATTTAGCTCTAATTGAAACAATCGTTGCTCGTGATTAGAGGTGAGCATGGCTCCACGGTAGAACTAAACCAGTGGACCAGTGGGAACCAGTCCGGTACCAGTTCTAGGGTAAGTTCCAAATTTCAAAAATTAGGAAATCGGTTCCGATGGATAGGTTTCAAGTTCTAAAAATTCCTGAAATCTAGAACGAGTTTTTATGATTTTTTTTATGTCTTTGCGCGATTCTGCCGTATTCCATGTCATCCAATGATGAGTGTGTAATTTGATATCACTAGTCTAAATTTCTATTTTCGGTGATATCCTTGACTGAGAATTTTACTTTACTAATGTTTCATATTCTTCTTATGAGTTGTGGTTATTGGATTATAGCAACAAATGGTGATCATTAGAGATGATAATTTATTATAGTTGTTCAATTAAGGATGCATGTGGAACCTGGAACCTGGAACCTATGACAAGGTAGGCTCTAAGTTCCAAAAATTGGAGAACTGGCTCTAACGGATAGGTTTCAGGTTTCAGGTGAAACCTTAACCGATCGTGGAACTATTCACTCCTATTTATGACGCCGGGGAAAAGTGTAGAGAAGTAGGAGGTAGCACAAGTGAGAAACAAAGAGATAGAATACTCACCATCCGTAGGAATTCACCCAAGGGATAAGAGTAGAAAGGGATAGGATACTCGCCACCCGTATGAATCCACCTAATGGATAAGAGTAGAAACGATAACTCCTGCCCCGACATCAATTTATTACTTGTCTTTTTAAGTGGAGAGATTAACTGAGGATGTCAATTTACGTTGGCAATGGAGAAGTTTTCTATCTTGCCAAAATTAAGAGAAACTGGCGGCTCAAAACCCCTCAGCGTGCTTTGAATTGTTTTCTCGACAAATTGCATCTTTATATGTTTCGTTTTCATGAATTTTTGGACCAGCAAACTAAGGTTTTACGCATGGCTCTCTCTCTCTCTCTCTCTACCAGAAATTCCTCAGGAAACAAGAGTTAAACATCTTCGAAGGCTTAGCACAACCAAGAGGGACATCTCTGTCGTAAGATAAGTACCAAACTTCTGGCCTTTATTCTTTCTGGCCTTTATTCTTTCTGGCCTCCATTCAAAGACAACGTTTTCGTGGGCCCTAATTCCATGTAACATGGTCTCCAAAATGCTCCTTTTCCTTTCCGTTCTTTTCCTTTTCATGGTTTCGTAATAAGCATACACCTCTAGTTTTTTGGCTCTAAGTTGGTACCGACATTTCCTTTCCTTTAGAAAAATAATAGCTCATTCCCAAGTAGTGGTCACTATAGATGTAGGATTTCCTGGACCAAGATTACCATGAAAGCTCATCGATCTAAACCGTTGTTCACAGCTTGCGAATCTTGAACTAACTCTCCTAAATTATGCGCCCCCCTCTCTAACAAAAGAGATGATTAAACCCTAAATTCTCGCAAAATGGAGTGATGATTTCAAACATTTCCTTTGTATATGTCAAGTGAGTAATGTACCCAGAGAGAGAGAGAGAGAGAGAGAGAGAGAGAGAGAGAGGATTAGGTTGGTGACATGGATGCCCAACAACGATGGTTAGTCGAGCAATTTGAAGGGGGACGTGTGTGTGGCGAAAAGCGAAGCAGGACACGTAGGAAAAGAGCACACGGTTGACAAAAGTAAGTGGATAACCACAAAAACAAAACAACAAAGAGAGAGAGAGAGAGAGAGAGAGAGAGAGAGAGAGAGAGAGAGAGAGAGTAGGGACAAGAAATCCCGATTTAAAGAACGTTGGCACGATGAGCACGACCAAGGACCATGTCTCTCGCGATCCACACTCGAGCATCTACCTATACGTGACTGTGTATCTCACATTTGTATATGTGGTTCATCTCTCAGGTAAAGGTATGCCTCGTCATCCCAGGTATGCCCTTGTCATCCACAACCAGAAAACGACATCCTAACGCCAATGTATTACAAAAGGGTAAGAGAGAAAAGGGTCATTTCTCTATCAGGATGCTTTTCTTTTTGGGGCTTGTGGTGTCTATGGTTGGGTAGACAGGAGTGGTAGGGCTACGACGACTAATTCTTGCGATTTGCTGTGCCAATCAATATTTGGTAGACCCAACAAAGACAATGGCTTTTCGCGTCATCTTATGTTCTTGTTCTTGCTACCTTTCTTTCTTCTTTTTACTTCGTTTTCCCCTTGTTTAATTTCGTTCCTTACGTGCATTGGCATCATCATGTAGCCACCTTCTTCCCCGACCAATTGGACCTCATTTCTTTTGCCTCCGCAACTTTTGGGATTTACCCCTTTCTCTCTCTCTCTCGCTCTTAGATTACGTGTCAAATCACGTGAAAATAGAACCAGCGATTTGGCCTTTTATTTCTAGATGGAAATATCTATGTGCTACCATACTTGTGGAGAATTCTGTCTTAATGATCTTGCCCTCAGCCAGGCAAACCTCCCCATCTCCATTGATTTGCAAATGTCTTGAATCTCTTCAAAAATATGTTCTTGATGTTATTAGAGGTTGCCAAATTAGGGTTATCTTTTTTCTCCAAATCTGATTAACTTGAGGAAATTTTATCCGGCTCTACTTTTGATTCTATAACCTTGAGCCATCCACATGTAACTCTTTAATTTAAAGAACGGGTTAAATGCATGAATACGAATTAGGGTTTTGGTTGCTGGTCAATTGAAGATTTCAGGTTTTATTTTTGTCATCGATTGAGGATTTGAGATTTGAAGGCCTTAACCAGGGCTCGAGCTCACCTAAAGTGAAATTCAGGTGTCAGAAATTCAACGTGGCTCCCACGTGAAATGGTCCAATCGAACATGTAGTCTCCACATTTGAATGTAATTCTGTTGGGATAATTTGGCCTCAGAGTTTTAAAACTTTTCATGATAGTACATTTGAATCCTGAAACTCTTGTTTAGTTATTTGGGTGAACATGCATACGTGAGTGCGATGGAAGAATTCCCTAGACTTTGTCAATTTTCTTGCGGCTAAAGATCTACGTGAGATTTTGTTTGCTTTGTCTCCATCCGAAGTGGCGCCATGTCAGACTTAGAATTAAAACTAACACAATTGCAGATTTAAAAAAAATCAGAAAATTAAAACAAAGACAGTGAGAAAGCACGATATAATATTAATAGGGAGCCGCTTTTAACACACACAAAAAAAAAAAAGAGGTTTAGAGGAAAAAAACGTTATCCCTCAATTTTATGTATATTTTTTTTTATCTATTATAATGACCTAGAGATATATGTATGCAGAGAAAGGAAAGACTCCAAAACGGCATAACCTTTAATTTAGCTAATTATAACTCATATACGTATTTTACCGTTCATTCTCACACCACAATGTGGGAATCTCTCATCAAAGGACAAGTTTTAGGTTTGGAATTAATGAAATGACAGTCTTAATATATGATCGCGACAAGTCTTAACACTCCTGACATAATTGTACCTAAGTTAAATGGACGCACCTTACCCTTTGTTGAACTCGTCATGTTTGACCCCCCCCCCCAAAAAAAAAGAACTCGTCATGGAAAAATCCCTTATCAAACAAGCCATCACTCACATTTACCGTCCATTTCCATGTATGATTAATAATAATCTAACCATAAAAAAAAAATAGATCAAAGCTAGGCTTTCTTCTCGTAATCAATCTGTAGAGTATATTCACCAAGTGGTCTTCATGACTTGAATGAGCATGATGATTGACGGCAAGGAAAATATACGAATTATCTGGGGCGGCACATCTTGCTTCTTCTAGGTAGGCATGTGCCCCCACAATGGATTTTCGCATCATTTTGAAGCAACAACTGAGTGACGACGTACAAAAGACAAAGGCACATTTTGAGTTTACTTGTTTTTACTAAAAATGAATGATTTAAAAAATATATTCCTAAAAAATAATCAATTATATCGCTTACAAAAAAATGAATTAACCATGAGCATTTTCATCGTCCACGAAAACATGTAGACATAAACTGTTGTGAATATGACCACAAAAACACATGACTAATTATTTCAAGCAATATAAGCGATCATTTTAGGACAATATTTTCTAGATCAGTCATTTTCGATGAAAGAAACGAAGCCTTTGTATAGAGAGTCATTACAATTGTTGATGCAATGAACTTGAAACAATTAAGCGTTAGGAAATACACATGTGGGGTTACTTACGATCTTTTATGTTGGTTTTGGTCGGGATCGATGTCGATTTTTCGAAACATTATAGCTACTACAATTGTCCTAGGCAACATCTGCCTAATAATCCGGTATGAAAATCCGCACTAACAGGAATTGGTTGCTCGTATCTTACGACGTTGAAGACACGATGTCATACGCGTGTAAGTGGAATTGGCAAGGTTGATGGGATTGACTAGGACTTACACTAGAGCAAATTTCAACCGAGGCATTGATTTCTTTGAGATACCACACTAGGGTTTGATACCTTCATGATTTCCAGTCTGCATGGGAGGATTTCACTGATGTCATGAAAAGTTTGTGGGGTTTGATACCACACTAGGGTTTGATGCCTCATGATTTCCAGTCTGCGTGGGAGGATTTTGCTGACATTATGAAAAAACTTTTGTCGGCAATCAACTACCAAAAAATCAATCGAGTCTTTCCGATAAAAAAGATGAAGAAGAAATCAATCGAGTTAAAAGAGCTTAATCGAGTTTCCAAGATTCAAATACATGCGTGCTCATCATTCAAAGTGTGGACATATGTCTTGAGTTTTGGCTTGATGAGGAAACTTTTCTATTTCAAGTAGGTTTCGTATTTGAGTGGTTACCTAGTTTGAGTATGTTTCCAATTTTGAATCCAGTTTTTCTTCTATAAAAGAAGGTGAAGAAAATAAAGAGGCAACTTTTTCGTGAATCACACCCTGAAGCAAACCGAGAGTGTTGAAATCAAGAAATCTTGTGGTAAGATTTGTATAATTCATTTATGAGATTAAGAGATTATTTAGTGAATTGTGAAATTAAACATCATGTGAGTCATTGGGTATAATTAGGGCTAAAAAACACTAACAGTACCTGAGTGATTCGAGTATGGTTGTAATCTCCATTGGTATAGCTTGATCTATAGTGCAATTATTTGCTGCTCTCCGTATGGACGTAGATCACACCGAGTAAACCACATAAATGTAGTGTCCAATTTAGTTATTTATTTTGATATTTTATTATTCGATCGCTTGTTTTTTCCGCAACTACTGATATCATAGCCAAGCAAAAGACTGAAATATGATAATTGATAGATTTGATGAGAAGAATTTTTTGTTTCTAGAATATGTAAATTGAAGATTAGCTTTACTAGAGGAATCTGCACTTACCCACTTGGGAAGAAACAAAGTCGAAGAAGCAAGATGATTAGGAATTGTTAGATAGACAAATGTTGAGTGTTATTCGACTAACATTAGCTCGTAATGTAGCATTTAACATTGCGAAAGAAAAAACCACTACGAGTTTGATGAAGATCCTAAGGAGCATGTACAAGAAGCCTTTTGTGCTCAGTAGGGTCTAATTGGTAAGAGCTTTGTTTCATTTATAAATGGGAGAAGATGTGTCGATGGCTAAGCATCTCAATGAATTCAATGTGGTTATTAGTCAATTGAATTCGATTGAGATTGACTTTGATGATGGGGTATTTATTTTGATTCCATTATCTTCATTACTTAATAGTTTGAATAGCACTATTATTGCTGCTAGTAATTCCTTTCGTCCAAGAAGCTTGACATTTGATGAGGTTTGCAATTTGATTCTAAATGAAAATATTTGTAGGAGAGAATAGTAAACTCGTACCTCTCCTTTATTAGGGAAAAAACTAGAACTTGTGTTAGCAATAGTACAAATCTAAGCAGAAATATCGATTTAGTATTTGCAGTGTTATATGTAGGCGTTGTGGCAAGATGGGGCATTTTAGAAGGAATTGTCTTAAGATGAAGAATGAAAAGGGCAAGAGAATTCTGTCTTGTTTGTTATTGAGAATTACTCGTTCAACAGATGAATTATGAATTCTAGTTATTCATTTCATTCTACACCAAAGAGAAACTAAATTACTACTTATTAATGCATAGATAGTAGTAAAGTGCAGTTGGGAATAACGTTGAGTGTGACGTTGTAAGTGTTCGTGATATAATGTATAATGATATCGGAAGAACATTGACTAGAGTGAACTACGTACCGAGAAATTGATGAAGAAGCTAAATTTTTTGAGTACCTTGGCTTTATTTGTGTCTCATTATACTCCAGAATATGGAATTGTGATAGTTGTTTGAGATGCTCTAATGAAATGAGAGTAATCAAGCATGGTTTCCTATATGAGCTTCAAGGGGAAACAATAACAAATTTGGATATATAGACGTCCAATGCATCTATTTGAGAGTCTAAATTGTGCATATTGGTGAGAGAAATCTAAAGATTCTAAGTGAAAAGAGGCTGATGTGTGGTTCTCTAGTTGATAAACCAAATATATGCATGTGATTGAAATGGAAAAATCAAATAATTCTTTGTGGTGGAACAAAATATCTCTAGTTTCCCCTTCAGTCGGTGCTTGAAGCAATTTTCTCTTCTCCCTATTACTATATCTCTAGAGTAAAAATATGCCTTAAGCAAACGACCAAAAGTGAAATTCAATACAATTGTTAGAGAAACAATGGAGATTGCATGTTTTATTCACTTGGATGTTCGCAAATTGTCACGCTTTCTTCAAAGAAGAATGTCAGGTTTATACTAACGGTTGTAATTGATTACTCGAGGAAGACTTGACTGCTTGTGCTAAGGTACAATTTTGATGTTTTTGCTAGGATCATGCAATTGGAAATTTTGATCAAAAAGGAGATTGACAAGACGATCAAGCATATGCAAATCGAAGTAGCATGAAGTTCCACTTGGAGCTATTAAATGAATTCTACATGAAGCCATAGTGAGACGTCACACTGGTGACAAGAACCACAACAGATTGTAAAGTTGATTGAAGAATATTTCTAAAAATGCGCATAAAATGCTCTCAAGTATTCGTATGGCTATGAGATTCTTAGTGGATGTGCTTGGTAAGGTGAGTTACCTATTAATAGAAACTCATCAATTGTGACTAATTGTCGGACTCCTGAAGAAGTGTGGTCGAGTAACATTATTGATTATTTTGTTTTTAGAATATTTATTTATCATGTTATATTCAAGTGAGTGAGGGCAAAAAAGTGCATTGGCTATTATTTGTGCCACCCGAATTAAATTCACTTGTTATTTACATTTGAGAAGTCTCAACTACATCTAGGTAGGAGTGATTGTGATCATGTTCATACAAGTTTGGACGGAGTTCAGTTCAAGGTGGAGTTACAATCAGAAACTCTTGAGGTAACGTAATTTGCACGAACGGTCCATGCAGCAAGGTGGAGCCCATAGAGCCAACAGTTACTACAGCTACTGATTTTGACAACATGCGTGTTTGATTTCTCGACTTATATGCATGAAATGGTGGTGTTGCTTTATATGTGATTGAGGAGATTGTGTCAGAAAATCCTTGTGGAGTATCAATATAATTAGAGTTAGGTTCTGATAAGGTCCACTATTATGGAGAAGATAAAACGCAGCTTGAAACTGAAAGATCTCTATGGCAATTGCGCACACGAGGGGTCATGGGAGAGTAACAACAAAGTTCAGATTCTAATGAAGCGATTGTGACTTGGCTCAAGCTTTGATACAACGTGGAGATTGTGAAGATATCTCTCGAGTTTAAGCTTGAGAAAGATGCTTTCCTAGTCCAAGTAGGTTTCCACTTTGAATGGTTAGAGATAGGTGTAAAAAAAAAAAGTCGCCAATTTAGTACTAAACCTTTTGTACTTGTGCTAATTGAGTCCATCTAACCAATTTTGATCGAAAATTGCTGACGTGGGCATTGGTTGTCTTACATGGCATGGACGGCACTAACGTGGATATCTTTTTATAATTTTAAATATATCTTTTTATTCCATAATTTTTTTTCGTTCTTTTTGTTCTTTTTGTTCTTTTACTCTTTTTTTCTGATCAAAGACCAGCGAGGGTCACCGGCATACCACTGCTAGCCCCAGGCGAGGGCTGGCAGTCCTTGCCAACTCCAAGCGAGGGTCGTGACTCCCTTAATGTGGCTAGTGCAAGCCCTCACCCAGATCTGGAGAGGGCGCTGCGACCCTTGCGAGGGACCGGCAAGGGTCGACGGCAACCCTCGTCGGCCCTCAATCAGAAAACATACAGTACTGAAAAGAAAGAAAAAATAACAAAACACCAAAAGAAAATTATTAAAATATGTCAAAGTCAGGACTGTTTGTGCTGCGTAGGGCAATCGACATGTACATCATTGATTTGCAACAAAAATTGGTTGCAAGGACTTAATTAGTACAAATGCAAAAATTTTATGATTAAATTGACAACATTAAAATCTTTAAGACTGAATTGGGATCAATGCAATAGATTTATCACCTTTTTTTTTTTACATTTTTCCCTGAATGATTATCTAGTTTGAAGGAAAATTACCGGAAAAGTCCAAAACTTATTGTGATTATGTCAATTCAATGTTAAAATATTTTTTCTTGCTAACTGAGTCCTAAACCTTTTTCATTTATGCCAATTCAGTCCATTTGGCCGGCGGGCACTCACGTGGATAATTTTTAATAATATTTTTATATTAATTTTGTTTTTTCTCCTCATGTTTCTTACTATGGCCGGCGAGCTAGGGTCGACGAGGGTCGTCTGAGCTAGCCAGCCACTGGGCGAGGTCATTGCGGTCGCGGGCAAAATCGCCCCTCTCAGATCTGGACAAGGGTAGCGTCGCCCACGGTTGGTGGCGCATGGCCGCCTTGGGCCCCGATCAGTGATTGGCCTTTCAGACCCTTGCTCGCAACAGAAAAGCCCTCGCCAGCCATACTAGGAAGAAAGAGAAAATAAAGAGAAAAAAGGAAAAAAAATTATCAAAATATTATTACAAATTATCCACACTAGCGCTAGCAACACCACATTAGCGCTACCAGACAAATTGACTGAATTGACACAAATACAAAAATTTTGGGACTCAGTTAGCACAAAAAAAAAGTTAAAAAACTGAATTGATACAATTGCAATATGGTTGTGATTTTTTTGGTAATCTTCCCCTAGTTTGAGATGTTTTTAATTTTGGATCCGATCCTCTTTTAAAAAAAAAAAAGTGGAGGCAACTTTTTCAAGAATTACAGCATGAAACAATCCGAGAGAATTGAAGGTGCTAAGGTTTGTGTAACTAATTTTGTGAGAAATCGTGATGCTAAATAATGTGTGACTTACTGGGTATAATTAGGGTTGAGAAGCACTGAGAGCTTTTGAACAACTCGAATGTGATTATAATGTCTGTTTATATCTCTTGATATACATGGGAATTATTTGTTGTTTACCCCGTGAACGTAAGTCACATCGACTGAACCACATAAATCTAATGTACGATTTATTTATTTATTTTTCCCTCAGTTTATTTTACTATTCGACCACTCATTTTCCACATCACAGAGGAACATAAGAAAACTTTACACAGCTCGTGTGTGTATATAATAAAGGAAGCAGCTAACCTGACGGTATAATAATACTGTCAGTTATTTCTGACGACGATGGTGTGTGGATATGAGGTTAAGATTGTACCGTCACTGACGCAGTGTTCAGCGATAGAACACAAACAAATCCATGCTTACAATAGAGAAATCTCGAAATTGTATTTGATATCTGAAAAGTCTGAATCATCTCTGTCTAAAAGCCCTAAGACACCCTTTTATAAGGTGCTAACTCTAATCCTAACCCTACTAGAATTCTAAATAGCAAAATCCAAAATTACAAAATACCACTAAAATGAACAAATTGCCTAAAAATAAAGATTACGTAATATTACGCAATATTACGTAGATAATATTATGTAAATCGCAATCCTTATCCGCATCATTCTCACCTGCTAGAAAAAAAATTCGTCCTCGAATCTGGTTCGTCTTCGTTGACATGAATTTTCCTCCGGTACTTCCATTGTCTCTTCCGTTTTCTCTTCATGTACCTGAACCAGTCCAGCAAATTTTCTTCCACATTGCCCTTGTCTTCTTTGAAGTCACATTCTCGGCTCACAAACTCATTAGAAATAGTACTACCCCCAGTCTTCAAAACCTTCTCTATTTGAAAGGCATCAAGTCTTGTGGTGGGCTCGTCCGCAAATATTACGGATGAGCTTTCAATTAGTTCACATTCAAAGGATAATGTTTTCTTTTCATCGCCACTTACCCCATGAACTTTTGCATCAACAATTGGCATGATCGAGAGAGCTACCAGATCAGATGACCACGCCTCTTTTTTCTCAATGGTACATGCCACCATAGGATCCGATTTAGCCAATTGCTTAAGTCCTTAAACGAGCTTGGGAAGGTCAGAAGCCACCTTGCACTGAATAGCAATGCGCACGACTGGAGAGACGGAGAATTTCATGGCACGGATCGGATGGGCATCGACTTCTTTCTCATTTGTTAAAGTTGCATTCTTTGTGATATACTGATCAACAAGGTAGAGATTTCTACTCGTCCGCATTTTCTCAACCAATGCCAAAGTTCCATACTTTGGAATTGTTCCTGAACTCTTCTTACCGATGTCGTTCATCACCGATCCTACGTCATCCTTCAACTTGTTCGGGTACCTGCAATCCAGCGAATCAACAATTGTGGGTGCGGCCATGGGCAGCTTCGCAACCTGCTTTGCTTTGTTCTTCAGGGGCATCAATATATACTTCACTCCATCCTTCACGAGAGTGTACTAATTGCTCCTCCCCGAATACTGAGCATCTACATCAAATTGCCACGGCCTCCCAAACAACACATGACATATATACATATCTACCACATCACAATACAATTCATCGTGATACTTACCAATGGAGAATGAAATTTTACATCGTTCAGTTACCCGAATCCTTTCTGCTCCAGATTTAATCCATCCTAACGTATAGAGGTTATGATGTTTCTCCACAGGTATCCCCAGCTTTTTCACTGCCTCCTTCCCAATGATTTTTTTCATGCTCCCACTATCAATGACCACAACAAATATCTTCCCCAGAATAGCGCATCTGGTTCGGAATAGTTGATGGCGCTGCGAATCATCCTTCTATTTTAGGGCAAGCATCATCACACGCACCACACAATTTAATTCCTCCACTTCTCCTAAACTCTTTGAAAACAGAGTATTATTCTTCCTGCGGACAGGAACAGGCCTGACAGGGTCACCGCGAGCAAGATCTGCACCCAACCTTCTGTCGTTCCGCCGATTCCGATTCACATCAACGCCAAGACCGTTGAATCGATCCGCCAATTTGTCAAATCATGATCTGAAACGATCTATGTGTTCCATTAAACGCTGCTCCAAACGTTGCAGCGCACCGACCCCAAGGATTGGGGCTCCAATTTTGCGAGCATCGTCGCGAAGACCACCGCCAGTCGCCATAGGCTCTGATACCACCTGATCCAGCGTTCAGCGATAGAACACAAGCAAGTCCATGCTTACAAGAGAGAAATCTCGAAATTGTAATTGATATCTGAAAAGTCTGAATCATCTCTGTCTAAAAGCCCTAAGACACCATTTTATAAGGTGCTAACCCTAATCCTAACCCTACTAGAATTCTAAATAGCAAAATCCAAAATTACAAAATACCACTAAAATTAACAAATTGCTTAAAAATAAAGATTACGTAATATTACGTAGATAATATTATGTAAAGCGCAATCTTTATCCGCATCAGTCACTGACTGTATTGTCAGGAAAGCATTAACCGGTAGCAAAAGTTCAAGAGAAAAAATAGCTTATCTCATCCACAATATCTTCCTTTTTAGAAAATTAGAAGGTAAGTAGGGTGGTGCATGTGCATGTCGAGAGTCGACGACACCATCCCCATCAGTTTACTCTAATAACATCAACGAATGGATGGCCAAACTCCACGATCGGACACTGTCCTCCTCTTTTCAAGGAATGTTGCCCACTATCGTGCGATGGCCCATGCAACATGTAACCAACCAGAGTGCGGTTTCTTCAAAAAAAAAAAAAAGAAAAGGAAATGTCCTTTTTTGCCAAATTCCCCAAGGGGCCTCCCTTCTAATTGATATCCCGCTTTTCGCCCCTGCAAATCCCATTATTTATCTTTCTGCCGTGTCCAGAGATTGAACATTTATATACAGTCCATGAGAAATATCGCTTATTTCAAAAGTCGGGATCAAACCGGACGAGATTCAGATGAGAGTTTACAACATTATTTACGGATTGAACATACAAATGCTCCAATATTCGTGCACATTAGTCTCTGACTCGCGTACTCGTGCGAAGCGTTGTCTAGATTATTGCTTGATGAGGGATTATTGATTTGAACGATAAATAAACACCACGGCACTCGTCCAACCGCCGCCGCCATATCTTCATCGCCCCGCCGGTGCCTTGTCGTTGTTGTTGTTGTTGTTGCTCCACTGTCTTTGTCGCCCCTCCTTGTTGTGAGGAATCGCCAAGAACGCTCGAGGGCCGCGGCGTCGGACCTACCCAATTGGAGGTAGGGTTTGCAACGCAGCTCGAACAGAGATAGAGAGAGAAGGGGAGGAGGGTGGTGTTTAGCCACTAGAGAAGGTGGCGATGGGTGAGCAAGCACTGAAGGTAGGGGTGTCGGTGAATGTCGTCGCCTAAACGAATGAGGAAGACGAGCAATCGACGGCGATGGGGGTGGGATACGACAGCCATCGTAGAGGCAATGGTGAGAGAGAGAGAGAAATGAAAAAAAAAAAAAAAGGAGAATGACGAGAGCGGGGGAGGGGGAGGGGGAGGGGGCAGGTTTTGCAAATTTCAAAAAGTAGAGGGATCAGATTCTCAAGAACATGTAAGAATTTATATCGCCTCATCCTCAAGTGCTTTAAAAAAAAAAAATCTGGGGGAGGATTTGGCAGAGAAAAGCAGTCACATGGCCGATGAAATCGGCGAGGAGGGTCGGTCGGTCAGTCTCAGTGGATGCCTTCGTGGGCCTCCGACCTGATCGTTACCTGACGTTCGTTCGTACCGTCCTGCTCGTGCTCGGACGCCCAATGGGAATTCTTCCCTCGCCACCCCCCCAAAGCCCTTTTTCCCTTTTCTACACGTGAGGCCATTCTGCTGGTCCTGCTCCGGACATCTCTCGGCTTTTGTTTACGTCCAACGTTGCGAGATGACCCCATCTCAGCACAGTCTGTACGAACCGTCCGTGGATTCGAACAGAAACGACCTCCTCCCGGTTCCAATCTTTTCGCCCTCAGCGAAACCGATACGGCTCGACATGATTAGGTTAGTTGATTTTGTTCTGATACGGCCGAGCTCGTGCGGAGAAATTCAACAGTGTCGAATAGAGTCGCGGCTGGTGAGAGTATCAGTCGAGACCGACATGATCCATCGCGGCACGGCCCATAGGAAACGCAAAGGCATTCGAATTACACATTTATGAAGCGACCATCTGTCGGCAAAACCTTTTAGGGGACAAAGCTAATGCTATTTATTGAAGGCGAGCCTCGCCGAGCCAGTTGACGAGTACATCCCTAATAATTAGTAAAATGGTCGTAGCCGATAACAACCCCGCCCTGAACCTCACATTAATCTAAAGTATGTCAATTACCAATACTACTGCCAATACCGTGATTCCTTCACCCAAACATCAAATGATCAGTACAGAGAGAAAGAGAGTATATGAGTTGTAGTTAAGATAGTGATTAAGGCGTGTTTTTAAGTAGCCACCCAACAAGGCTTCGGCTTCCAATTCATGGCTGCACCTTCATTGCACCACCCCATGCTCGGCCTCAAGCACTTTCCTTTTCCGATTTCGCCCCCGGGAAACCCTCTATTTCCCTCCATGCCCTCCTCTCCTTCTTCCTCCTCCTCCTCCTCAAACTCCTCATGATCAATGTCTTCTTCTTCTACCTCCTCGCTCTCTGCCTCCTCCTCCTCCTCCTCCTCTTCTTCTCCTTCAGCTTCAATCTCCTCCGAGAAGCGAACCCTGAGACGGCCGTGGCTCCGCTTCACGTCGAAGATGCTGCGGCCCGACCACACCGCCACTGCCTCCACCACCAGCCTCCCCCCCTCCCGGCGGGACCGCACCTGCACCCCCGTGGAGCCGCCCACCGACGTCAGCGGCGGCGGGAACGACCTGCTCCGGCTCAGCTTCTTCCTCTCCGGGCGGCGGTGGGCGCCGCCTCCTCCCGGCGAGAGGAGCGGGGCCTCGCCGTCGCCCACGTTGCTGCCGGTCTCGCTTCCCAGTGACTCGGTGCACATCTCGAGGCTCCGGTCGCTGAGGAACGAGGCAGAGCATTTCAGGAGCGGGTGGACGTAGACGGCCCCTCGCTCGCCCTCGCCCTTCTCCTCCGCGGGGGCGAAAGCCTGGAGGAAGCTCCAGTCCGCAGGGTCAGCGCCCAGCTGGGCCGCCGTCGCCTTCATCTTGGCCTCGACATCAGAGTCGGAGGTGGGTCTGCGCGGGGCGAGCTTGAGCCTGAGAACGCGTGGCTCGGCGTGCCTCGGCTCGAGGCACGACTGCAGCCCCTGGCACACGCTTGAGGACATTTTGTTCCTTTTTCTTTTTCCCCCCCTTTGTTTACTCTCCTTATCCACAAAATTAGGTAGTTTGGTTAAGTGATTGGAAAAATTTAGAACGTGAGAGAAACAGGGGAGAGGCAGAGCAGGCCTTGGGGTTTGGAATCGGGTCGAAAAAAACAAAAGGGATTGTTTGGACTTATGTGATAGAAATTGAAGTAAGATCGGAGAGCATTCTTTAGGGAGAGAGAGAAGCAAGAGGTAGGTTTTGGGGGGAAACAGGGGAAGGAGTGAACATGAGAGAGAAGTGAAAGGGGGTGGAGGCTGAATTTATAGGTGAAGACAGGGGAGGGAGTAGTCAGTAGTGCGCTCCTTTTTCTTTTTTCTTTTTTAGCCAGTAGCCTCTCTAAGCTATCTCTTGCCATGGCGAGAGGCGAGAGGCGAGAGGCAGTCCATTTTCATGACACCATTCGTCGGAACTTGTCGAAATTCGTGTGGCCTGGTATCGAATTAGCATCCGTACCGCAAGGCTTTGCAAAGAGGGTTGGGGGAAACGGGCGTCGAGAGGATAACTGTCCAAAAAGTCATAAACCCGCTGTAGTAACTTGTCGACTACCGCCATTCGTCGGTTATCAAAAATATAATCTGGCTAGCAACTTGTGGGAGTTGGTGCAGCCTTCGGCGGTACGGGAGTAGTTTGGCTCGACATGTTGAGGTCGAGATCGAGATCGAACGGTCTTCATTGGCACAAAAGTTTAGTCCATCCACGCGCAGGCAATTGTTTCTTACGCTACCACACATGCTTATAACAGGCCTGGCCGCTTTAATGAGTTCTGCCGTCCGACCAAACCAAACGTGGCTCGGAAAGCGAGTATTGTTCCATTTAATTCGTCACCATTCGTACCGATTCTTCGTTTGTTAATCCACTCAGAATGAGCTACGCGCAATATGAAATTATCGTAAAAGGTCCAAAGGCAACTCTTAACGGTTTATAGGTTTTGATCTAAACCGTAGATCGGGAGCGCTGCTGGAATTTCTCAAAGCACTTACGTTAATCGGGTTTGTTCAGTGGTAAGCAGGAACATGATTAAGGTGGGTTCAATTGTTGGGATCGGTTCTTTTCTTTTCTTGGAAAAAAATTGGGAAAATAAAAACCAAAGCGAAACAAACCAGCCTTCCCCACATAAGAATTGCCAAAATCGTCGTGAGCCTATTGCTATTGCGTCAGTTCAGTCATGGGGGCGATATAGACATATTCTATTGATAAAATCCACGGAGGAGCACTCGAAAGATGTACTTCAGTACATAGTAATTCCCAAAGAGCTCGAGGTGGCAAGGATATCCAATTTCGAGGCAATTCCTTTTTCTCACCGTATTGTTCTCTCTAGGACAAAATAGTCCCTTTACTTTAGGGAAATTAGCAAGCAATTCTTTACAATTATGTCAGTTTAGTCATACACCTTCTCTTCTTTTGCCAATTGAGTCCTAAATCTTCTGCATTTGTGCCAATTTAGTCCATCCGATCAATTCTGGCTAAAAATCGTTGACGTGGCATGGCACGCCAGTGCTGACGTGGATAATATTAAAAGATATGTTGATATATTTTTTCCGAATTTTTTATTAATTTATTTTTTTTATTTCCTTCCTTCTTCCTCCAAATAGACACCGAGGTCCAGCAACTGACTAGAGGCATGGCCGACGAGGTTGACCTCGTCGTTCTCTGGCGAAGCGCCCCCCCCCCCCCCCCAACCCCCCAAAACTCTCGCCTTCTCTGGCCACCGGCAAGTGTGAGGCTCACCCATAGATGCACAAAAATAGCAAGACTCGACCTCACTAGATCCGAGGCGAAGCTCGTCCTCACCATCGCTGGATGAGGCCGAACTCGCCCTCATTAGTGGCCAGCAGAGGTGAGCTTCACCAGAGGCCATCAGGTTGAGCTTGGCGACTGGTTGGAGGAAGAATGAAGGAAAAAATAAAATTCAAAATACAAACTATACATGAAAATATTATTAAAAATTATCCTCATCAGCATTGGTCGCGCCATGTCAGTAACTTCCAAGGAAAATTGACCGGATAGATTGAATTGGCACAATGTAAAAGGTTTAGGACTCAATTAACAAAAAAGAAAAGTTTAGAATTGAATTGGCATAATTACAAAATATTTATGATTTATCTAGTAATTTTTCCATATTCAACGGGACTGCCTCTTATGAAACAATTTCGAGGGTTCTCTATCTATTTATCAATCTAACCCAAATAATTACCATGAGAAAATTCTAACTTTGGTGAAAATGTCTATTTTTTGTATTATTCTTAAAGCTAAACACATGGATTATTTATTGCTACGGCTCAAAATTATCGAAGATAAATGTCTTTTTCTCGGATGAAAGATAATCAGTTAGACTTATAAAGATTGTTATATTGCTGAGAATTCGTTTCAAAGGACTCTTGGATTTCCACAGCTCGATCATATATTTCATAATGCCTCGAGAGAAATATTTTGTGCATCAGATTACTTTGTGGTTAATCAAATGAACCAGAAGAAGAGCATGATCTTAATTTTTATTTTGCGAGTTCTGCTTTGATTGACCTTTCTGTCATTTTAACGTGGGCCCTCAGGCATTCGTGAAGCACACATTATAAAGAAGAAGAAAAAAAAAACTTACAAGCCCTAATTGCTATACGCATCACTGAACGCTCGTTTGAAATAATTGTCAATTGCTACACAATCTCTCAAAGATCTATCGAGATCTGGCCATGTTGCATGTTTACTCCTATGTCACTGCATGATGAAATCCAGAAACCATGCATTTTCACTGACCCAAAAGTAGAGCCGTCAGTATGGGTCAATTACCCATTTTTGACCTATATTTTCATTTAAATTGGTTATATATAGGTTCTAAGATTTTAATAGCTCAATAAAAACGAATCTGAAATATTTAAGTTGAATTAGATGAGTCATATGGGCCACACCCTTAAACTCATTTTGACCCATATTGGACTCATTTTCGATCCATGAGAGCCAACCCCACAAAATGCACATGGGCCAGAGGCCTTAAAAGGCTTTGTTATTCTTATTTTTTTTTATTTTCTATTTTTATAAATTAATAAAAGAAACTCAGAAAAGGAAAATATAATAAAAAAAAATAAAAACTAGTGGCCTCCGCCCCCGCCGATCGCCAATCCCCGGGCTACCGCCGCCGAAGAAAAAATAAAATAAAAATTATTTAAAAATTATTTTAAAAAAATCGAAAAAAAATCATAAAAAAGGAAAACATTTCACTTGATTAAAAAATATTTAACAAATAAAAAATTTGAAAAAATTCATAAAAAAATTTAAAAAAGAAAAAAAATTCACCTATTTTTTTATTGCATGAAAGTATTTCAATAATATTATTTTTATTTTATCTTATATTTTATGTTTTTTAATTTTTTAATTTGATGTGAAGTTTTTATCTGATAACATATGCATGTGAAGAGCTTAAAATAGGTTAAGTAAGTTATATAAGTATGATTTGATAATATGGGTCATAACGGGTCGGGTGCGAGCCAAGTTAGGTACGAGTCATTGAATATGGGTCAAAACGAGTTAGACAAGTCAATATAGGTCGGACCATATTCGACCTGATCCAAACCCGACCCAACCAACCCATCCATTTGACGCATTCTATCACTGATGATGTACCACACTCTTGCCCATGAAGGCCTAACTCTCTCTATCTCTCTTTGGATTACCGACATCGAACCGAATCTCGATTGCCGATCACTGGCATGCGAAATTTAAATACCGTGACCCGACGGTGCTAAATTATAAAGACATAACGTCATTAGGATGTGATAGACCGCCAAATTTAAAAACACCCAACGACAAAAACTTTAAAAAGCACCGACCACACGGAAAGCGAGCCAATGGTGCACTCCAAAATGTCTAAGCATATCTCTTGCTTATATGAAATGAAGCCACAATGTAACTTAATCTCCCCAAAAAAAAAAAAAAATTGCACAGCTTTCTATTAAGGGCAAAAGTTTATTCTTTAGCTTTATTGATCTCTTTTTCTTGAAATGAGAATTCGGTTGGCTGTTGCAGAATGGCCAACTAAATGCCAAAATTGTACGGAACGGCCCATCGGGTTGACAGATATTCAAAGCTTTTTGTTTATCTAAATTTTATGGATGTCAATGGTTATAAAAACAACATATATATTTTTTTTTTAAAATCTTCCCACTAGCAAGGGCAGCTTTTTCCCAGTGTTGGGCACATGGAAAGTGCTGTTTGTTCCCACTTTCAAGAATTGCTCGGTCGATACACGCGTCATGCCAGCGTCATAAATTAGTCTCGATCTAGTTCGGTCGTGAACATGATTTTGGCCACGGTGCACCTGACCCTGATTCGCCATCCAAATCATCGAGATACATGTAATCCACATTTGGGATTGGGATTTGCCCCGGTGATAAAAAGTGTTATCATGCTTCTGACTGACTGACGAACCGATGATTATATGTTCGATTCCCGCCTTGGGGAATTCGAATTGAAGTAGAGGGTCATGATGATGGATTGTTGTATTAGTTATTCTTTGTATTGCCGATTGATGATGGCCTGCCTCATTTGCGGAAAACAAAAATCCTAAATATACATATATCCATTTCTTCATAATTGCCAGATCATGCGAGTGTTTCGTTGTAACCGTATGATATGACTACTACGGGAACTGGTTGTATATGCAATTGATTCACCTGGGCAAAATTCCTTTGACTGAAGGTGTTTTCAACTCAAGCAAATGGTATTATCCGAACAACATTTGAAAAGCCAAGCAAGGCGCTGCCAAGGTCGCGCGACCTTGGCAAGGCATGGTCGAGGCCGGCCCACTGCCACCCAAGCCGAGTGTCTGCCAGAGGCTGCGCAACCCCAGGCAAGGCGGTGTTAGACTCACGCGACCCAGCGATTGTTCGGCCTGCGATGCTAGCATCGCACGACACCGCCTTTGACGACTCGTCACCACCACGTCTCTACTTCTGGTTTATCTTTCAAATGCAAATACAAGGGCAGAAGAAGAGACATGCTCAGTCGATAGGGCTGAAAATGAAAATACTCATTAAAGGGCAGAGTGCTTGCTGAAATTGCTGAAAAGCCAACGCAGAAGGGAGTTGCATTGGGTTTTGAACATGTTCAAGGCGGCTTTCACACCAAAATTTTCTGAGAAAACAATTGTCAAACACCCAAACTTTTGTTCAAGAAACTTTTGAGTGCTCAATGCTACTTCGAAAGTCATTTCCAAACGCATTTTTAGCTATGCATTGAGAGTTTGTACAAAATAGCAAGACAAGAATGGCAAGAGTGCATAACTTTTGTACAGAGCTATTTGAGTGTCATAATTTCTTTTTTTCCGCTCACTTAGGGTACGCATAATAACACTTCTGGAAGTATATTTTTACTCCAAAAGTGCTTCTGGAGCAGAAATCCATTTAGTAATGTAACTTCTAAAGCAGAGATCCGTTTGGTAAAAAAAATTACTTATGAAAGAAATTTATACTTCTGAAGTTGTTTTTTCCCCAATTTGAGAAGTTAAAAAAAGTTTCTTCTCAACTCAAGAAGTACTTCTTGGACAAAAAAAAAATCACAAAGTATTTCTCGCCTCACCTTCTTACGTCTTCACCCTCTTTTCGACCATGCCTGCCTCCGCCAAACTTGGACGCCGCCCTCCACTGACCAAAGACACCCACCGTCGCCGCCGACCACCGTCGCCGCCGACCACCATCATCGCAACCACAGCCGGCCATCGCCCATCGCAGCGTACGACTATCGCCAATCGTCGACCATCGCCCGTCACCATCACGTCCGCCTTTGGCCATGACCGCTGACCATTGCTGCCGTCGACCACCGCCTTTCACCACTTGCAACCACCACTACCGTCGATCATCGCTCGTCACCACTTGCCGCCGGCCATAACCGTTGATGGCCGCCATCGGAGTAAAAAATAAATAATATTTTTAATAATAAAAATTATTTTTAAAGAAATTTAAAAAGTTTTAAAATGAAGTAGAAATTTTTTGGCCACCTACAATAATTTTTCGTAGAAGATTTTGTGTTAATAATATTTCAAAAGTAGAAATTTTTCACCGTTACCAAACGAATTTCTATGATTAAAAATCAACTTCTGCTTTTGAGAGGAAGTAGAAAAACCAAATTCTTGCCATAAGTTGATTTCTAAAGCATAAGTGTTACCATGCGCACCTTTAGGAGTGCATGATAATACTTCTAGAAGTACATTTCTACTCCAGAAGCACTTCTGAAGTAGAAATTCATTTGGTAATGTAACTTTTGAAACAGAAATCCATTTGGTAAAAAATTTTACTTCTTAACTTATTTTTTCTCAATTTGAGAAGTTAAAAAAGTTGCTTCTCAACTCAAGAAGTAATTCTTGAAAGAAAAAAAAAACTCGCAAATTTCTCCTCGCATTACCTTTTTTTGCATTACGCTCTCACCCTCTTTTCGACCATGCTCGACTCCGTCGCCGTCCACCGCTGACCATCGACACCCGCCGCCACTACCGACAACCACTGACCATCGACACCCGCCGCCACTACCGACAACCACTGACCACCACCGGCCACCGCCCATCGTTGCTTGCGACCATCGCTGGCCATCGACCACCGTCGACTATGACCACCAACCATTGGTCGCCATCCATCACCGACCATGACCTCCGACCACCGCCACTTCCACCACCGATCACCGCCCTCCGTCGGTACCAGGAGTAAAAAATAAATATTATTTTTAATAATAAAATTTATTTTTAAAGAATTTTAAAAAAATTTAAAATGAAGTAGAAATTTTTCGACTGCTGAAAATAACTTTTCATAGAAGATTTGATGTTAATAATATTTCAGAAGTAGAAATTTTTCACCGTTACCAGATGAATTTCTATGATTAGAAATCAACTTTTGGAGTAGAAGTATAAAATCAACTTCTATTTCTAAGTAGAAGCAGAAAAATCAAGTTCTGATCAGAAGTTGATTTTTGAAGTAGAAGTATTAACATGCACGCCCTTAAGTGTCACAAATTTGAAATATCGATCATTTAAGTGCCATTAGCGATTTGCCTCATCGGAAATTCATCGTGGACGTCGAAAAATTTGACATGGCACCGCTTGGATAATTTTTTGGTATTTTTTAAAATTTTAAAATTTTTAATTATTTGATTTTTCTTTTTCTTTTTTTTTATACCTACAAGGGTCGCCAAAGACTCCGCCAGATCTGGAGAGGGCCTTCGCGCCCTCACCCACAGCCGGCGAGCCACGATTGCCCTTAGGTTTCATGGCTGGTGAGGGTCGCAGATGAACCTCATCAACCAAGAGAAAAAAAAAGAAAAATCAAAATCAAAAAAATAAAAATATTCACGTGTGACTATAAAATTAAATAAAAATATTCACGTAGGATGATGTGCCGAAAATGGCACATAAATGATTGATTTTACTTCGATGTGGCATTTAACTGAGCGGGAAAAGAAAAAGTTATGGCTCTCAAGTGAGCATCATAGAAAAGTTATGACACTCCTGCCGGTCTTTTCCCAAAATAGTAAGTAATAATAAATCTCAATCCATGGTTATGGGAGCCAAACAGAGGGAATCAAGGGCTTGACCCTCTAATGCCTACTTTTTCTGAAGCAACCCAAAATGCACTTGAGACCACCAATGGATTGCCCAAAATTATGCCATCTGAATTGACGATTAGCACATATATGTCGGACAGATGATTTCCAATATTGGCAATGCATCAAAGCAGGTGCCCCTTATCTTTCTACTGTGATGAAAGTTTTTGACCCATAGTCCACAATGGAGCAGAAGTAACGTTTGTGCTCGCATTGGTACTTGTGAACGAAAAAAAAAATTATTTGCCTTTCTGGAATAGTTGATAGTGGTTCCAAAAAAATTATCATTGTGCAGGTGGTTGAAACGTTTGAGATTCGTAGCTGGTTCGAAAGTTTCCGGTCAGTTTATTCAAATCCAATTGACTCACCGCGTGCAAGCTGTTTTGAATCGAGGCCACCTACATAAGGTCAAAGACCTGAACTTAACTAGCTCCTAGGGTTTACAGGATATTTCATGACCCTCCAAATAACCGGATCACTGCTCTGGTGCCTCTATCTTCCAAAGCACAATCTCTCCAACCATATAGATATCACATTTGAATTCCAAAAGCCAAGAGGAAAAAGCTAAAATGCACATGAGAACAAGTGGAAGTCGCAAGTTCAAGCACAATGGTTTTGTTTAATAGAAGAAGAACGAGTTCAGATGTATAGGGTCGACGTTATACATGTTCAAGCGCAATGGTTCTTCAAGTATTGTACTCTTGGAACTCAAAGCACGACAAACTTAAGAGGGGAATTTGCACTTTCACAATCGAATCGAGTCGAGTGGAGTTTTCAGCGGGTCGTATATAGTTTAATTGAGCTTGACTTTCGAGCTTGCGTCGGGTATCCAGCTTTGAACATTCGAGATGAACCAAGAGCGAGCAGTGAGCAGACCTCGCGTCAGCGCGTCTCGGCTCGATCATGCCCATTGGTGGGACTAAAGATGAATGCATGTAGGAGTGTTGAAAGAAAGTGAAAGGAGATTGAGTGCTTTGGAGGGTGAAAACAGTGCAGACAGGAATATGTGCCTCTCTCTCTCTCTCTCTCTCTCAATGCCCAGCCCTGACCATCAATGGTGCTTTCACAATTAAACTTTTGCTTATTTGCTTTTGTCATGGACTGGCCAACAATGGAAAAGGGACACACTTACAGATTAAGGCAAAGGGACCCTTTTTCAACTTCTCTTACCACCGTCTCCCTCTCTTTGGTCCAAGATAATGTGACTAAAGTTGGGTCTGATTACACATTTCCATCCTCCTTTTCTCTTTCTTGCCATTCTTTCCTCCCCCCCACATCACCTTATAGTCCATTTATGAAGAAAAGAAAGTTATCTACAAAGGCCTGCATCTATGCCTAATTGCATACAGACCCCATTTGGGTTTCTGTTCATAGAACCTGCAAAGTTGCACAAGTCAAGTGCGCTGTTGATCCCAAGCCAGAACGAATGGGCAAGGCATCATTTAACGGTAATCATAGTCATAATTGTTTTGCTGTTGTTATTAAATGGTCGCCGCCGGCCTTGTCGCTTTAATAATTATGGCGGAGTATATATGTGAAGTGGTCAAAGTGCGTGCATGAAGTTCTCTGCCTTGTCATTCCCATATTTTAATTGTCTGTTCACGAGTTGCAACTGTTGGGGGGGGAAAGGTGGTGGCTTCGAATTCATGGCTGGCCTACACAAGCCTACAGGACAAAGTCGAGAATGCGGCATTTTTTTCTGTTGAACTTTTGACCGCTACAGCTCTCAGCTCAACCCCTTTTTTCTTTCGTTCTGCTGCTGATATAATATTGGAGGGATTCCATTGCGAGCTCTAGGTTAGTACGCAGACATGTCATGACATCGGTGGTTGCTCCCTTGTTAATTGCAAAAGGTAAAGGAGGACACAAAGAGACCGAGCACAATGCAACCTTTTATATGGACGGTACATTAAAAAAAGAAATTCGCAACCTCCGGTTGTCGAATGGTGTCTGGACGTGGAGAAGAGAATCTCTCTATCATGTCTCCGATTGTTTAGGAAATAAACATGCAAAACGACGTGATAGACTCTTATTGATGTTTGAACGTTTTAAGAGAAAGAGAGAGAGAGAGAGAGAGAGAGAGAGAGAGAGAGTGTGTGTGTGTGTGTGTGTCTCTATCTTTGTCTCTCTCCGTGACTACAAATTTTGGGAGGACCTCCATGCGTTGGTTTTATGACCTGAGAGGGACATGGATCTTTAGGAAGCAAGAATAGGGTGTAAGCAATTCGAGTCAAGCCTATGCTGTTAATCCCAAAACCAAACAAGAAAAAAAAAAAGCCGATGAAGGGCCGAGCACAAGCTCAATTGGACATAGATACTGGAGTAGCTGCAGCTCGAGGTCCACTTAAAATCGGGCAATCGAATCTCGAGTAATCATCAAATCGAAGCTGAGCTACTAGTGAGTGGGTTTCGACCCTACACAGGATTACTCGACTAGCACAAAAAACCTTGATGCAGTTTCAGGTTTGATGCGTCAAGGAAAGGCTCGTGTAGAAAGGGAGATCCACACTGAATTTTGTGTCCTGCCAAACACTAGGATGATTCAAACTTCTCATGCTGGTTGACAACTCCCTCTCACTACCAATGATGACGTCATGAAAACAAATGTTTTGCTGCTTTCATGCAAATATTCAGAAACCACAATGTCCAAAACCAATTTCCATGAGCCTTTCAAGATATTACATGAAGATGCTGATATTCATACATTCACAATACAAATAATCGGGGGAAAAGCAACAAAAAAAAAAAAAACACAGCGTACTAGTTCCTGAACACTCAAATGACACTGGCCTTACTTCACTTCACCCTGTAAACAGAAAACATACATCTCCGTTGCAAATTGCGCCCCTCTCGTGTCTCGAAATGTGGCAAACAAAACCCGGAAAAATCTCATGACGCGTGAAGATTTTGAATTTCTATTTGCAGCATGCGAAGTCTATCCTGAACAGCCGAAAGTTCATCCTGCATTTTTAGTATCTTATCCAGTCTACTCCGTGCTGCCTCTTGATAAGGCTTGCCGATAATGTTTATGAAGTTTTCCATATTCGTGACGGTATCAAGTAGATCCTTCCGCATGGCCTCTTCAAGATCACGTGCCAAAGCATCAACAGTCTTGTTCACCTTATTCACCACCACTTGCCTACGGGCTGGGAAGTTTGAAATTGCCAATAGCCTGTCATTGAAGAAATAATATTAGATAGAAGATAGAAACAAATAAGAGGACCGCTATAGCTTCAGAACTTCTGTTTCAGCCAAAAAAAAAAAGATGAGTTGCAGATACACGACACCCAGATGATACAGAATTCAAAGGCAGGGACATCATTTTCATGCTATTCAATTCAACATCACCTCTCTTTCTCAGTCCATTAGGAACTACCCCCAACTCATTGATACTATAATAGCAAAGTCCCGCATTACCACTTTACTGAAAAAGGCATTGAGTTTTCAAGTAACGTCGCAATCATACATACTTTGTTGCTGTAGAGCGAGCTGGGCATGAGTCAGTAGGAATATCTTGCATTAAGTAAAGGTTACTTCATCTCAAATGTGAAAGAAAACATAAAAGAAAAATATACCTAACACGTGTATCCGCAATGGAAAGTCCTAATAGACCACATAAAATTTCTAAATGAGGAAGCGGCAAGGAACTTGATCTACCTATGCCTTTCTGAGATAGGTGGAAAGGACCTTCCAAAGCCGCGACACACAAAATATGAGGTCCAAGTGGTATTTTAATTTTCGTGGCTGAGAAATATAAAAGGGACAAGAGTGGAACGTGAACTGTCAATTGCAACAAGGTGCTGCCCGTATTGAGAAGAGAGTCAAACAGAACTTTCACAAAGAGACACTAAAATAATGGAGACCATCTATAGATGATATGGTCCAATAGGAAGGAGATCCATTACCCGCCAGCTGAGCAAAGGCCGAGTGCCAGAAGATCTTCCAGAGTTGTAGGTAACACAGATGTCAACAGGGAAGCAGACAACCCTGCTGCTCCTAGCCCACCAAAAGTCCCCAGAAACTGATTTAAAGGCATATCCCACATCAGCTTAAGTGTATGGCAATGTCAAATAAAATGAAGCAAATATTTACATCACTAATTTTGTGACATATCCAGTCAATTAACAGGTATTCAATGTCAAAAGTTTATTAAGAGAGGAAAGGAATCCCATTTTAATTAGAGGGTATTCGCATCTGAATCAGGGAGGTTCTCCAATAGGAGAAAGAAAGGCTCAGCAAACTGATTATGGCGAAACTCCTAAAACAAACTGATCACTAGGGAAACTTTGAGATATGCTTCCCTGACTCTGCATATCTGAGAATAGCACATACTTATGCAGAAATACTATTTACATGGATTCTGAACAGTCAGAGGATTAGATATGATTGAATTGAGTACCAATTACACCGCATTTTTTCAGGTTATCCATAAGAACAAATAGCACTTGAACAAAAGGAATTGCCCAAAAAATCTAGCAGTCCAGTAGAAAAAAGATCCTTGAATAAGGCATGCATAGATGAATAGCACAAGTTAACACATCTACAAATTGACGTTATCCAAGCTAAATTTTCATTTGCTTGGCAAGAGAATGTAATATAAGTAGTCACAACAACCCATCCATGCTGGTATTGAGCTCAAGAACAGTGGGAAAACAGAACTCACCACTTCTCTAATTTCTTGGTCGAACGTCTTGGAAGCAGAACTGGCACTGAAATTTTCTATGACTTTCAGACACTGTTCATCTAACTTCCTCAGCAAGTCAAACCTCTCCAATGTCATCTGAGTGTTCGAATATACTAGCGATGGCCATCTTTTTTCGAAAGATTCCCTGTAAAGCCTGCCTTGACTGTCATTGCTCGAGTGTAACCAACTCACATAGTCTATTAGAAGTTTCTACACAGTAAAACATCCAAAACACACCCATAAATGCTAATTTGAGCCAGCTACTCCAACATAAATAAGCAGAAACAACGGCATGATATATGAATGCCTTACTTCATCATTAAAATAGTAAATCACTTAAAATCCAGGAAATCATGCTGAAAAGCCGGCACCTAGATCTTCTCCGACTAAAGAATCTTTTAGAATAATTAAAAAACTACAAGAAAGATGATCCTAACAAAGAGGTAAAGTGCATTCTGTGATCTAAAGGGATCATCAGAGAGGAGATTTTACTTACATTTGCACCAAGTAGAGCAGGGCCGAGTATGTCATTTTGCATCCTAGAAGTTGCTGGCATTGTAGCTGACTTTTCCCCCTTAAAAACATATGTTGCAACAAGATCTAAATTTGATAGCTGTAGGCTAGATTCAGTTAGCTCCACAACACGTGATTTTGTTGTGTCAACCTGCAATGTGACATATGGTACTTATAACAGAAGGAATAACATGAGATGGTAATATAAGAGACAGACTTCTGTTGGGGTACCAGTGATAAGATCTTTCTTCTCCAAGAGATGCTATCTCCTTCCATTTTCATCCCATACTCTTTAACACTACTAACTATGCCAAGTACAGTGTTCAAATCCTGGTTGGCATCTTCACAGTCTTGTCTCAGAGCAGTTTCGCATGAAGAAACTAACCGCTCAGCAATTCCAATTGGTGTTTCTAGTTTAAGCTTTACTCTTTCCATTCCCATGCTTGTTGACCCATCTAAGAAACTGTACAAGAACTTCTCGAGTTTGTAAAAGCTACCAACTCTCCATCGAGAATCAGAGACCAACAAATTTGTATACTCTTTTGCACTCTCATAGGAAGCCGAAAGCTTTGATTCAAGAGCAGATCGTGCAGATATAGGATATAATGCCACATTCTCTGCATTAAGTAATTTCTGCACATTTTCACTGATGAAAGACGTAGCTTCCTGAAGCTGTGTCAGTAGCATAGAAAAAGTAGTCCTCAATTAGAGAAGCATAGATTCCACTTAATTGTCACTAAAGTTAAAATAAATAAAGTTAAAATAAATAAATGCATAGGTAAAAGTCAAGGCATTGAATGAACATTTATACCTCAAGATCATTCTGATAAATGTCAGATTTATTCAGAACAAAGACGACTTTCTTCCTCCATTGCTGAGTGTACCGGAGGAAAGCTACCTAAAAAACATGAACAAAAGCATCAAGATTGTTGCAGACTTGTCACGGGTCGGTTGTTTTCGTTCGCCGAAACACCGTGCGGCACTTAGGAATTGATCCCCAAGTCAGCCTTCTCACGACTCTGAAGCTCAAAGCTCGCTTACACACTCAACCGATCACACAAGAAGGAGAGAATGCAAGGAAGCTTTGCTTTGTATTGAATGCGGAAATAAGAATGTTCAGAGTGTGTTTACAATGGGGGACTCAGCCCCTCTATATACAACAAGCCCGGGCAAACGGTCACAAAAGCCCCCAACGGCTATTTCTCGACCGAGCACTGTTCCTGGCACTGTTCATGTCGGCCACTCCAACGGCTATGTCGCCCGCTTGTTCCAACGGCTACTTGGCCGTCCAACGGCTATCTTGCCCACCCGTTCAACGGGCATAATGACAACGGTCGGTCGTGCCAACGGTCGTGTCGGCCGCTCGTTCGATTATATGTGCTGGCCGTCCGTGTGTTCCTCGCTTGATCGCCCGTTCGAGCGTTGGGCGTGTTGGCGGTCGATCGCCGCTCATGCGCTGATCGAGCGCTGATCGATCTTGTATCGTGCATGGAACGACCGCCCGGCCGTCCCGCTCGTGCATCGTTCCTCGATCGCTCGCTCGCCTTGCACGATCCGCGGGTCGATCCCCCGATCGTGCATGGTCGTTCACCGCTCGGCCGCTCTGCACGATCCGCGGGTCGATCCCCCGGTCGTGCAGCATCCGTCCTTGCTCGTTCACCCGATCGCCCTGCACGATCCGCGAGTTGCCCGCCTGCTCGTGCAGGGTCGTTCACGGATCGATCACCCGTCCGTCCCGCACGATCCCTCGGTCGTGCATCCTCGGTCATGAGTCGATCCGCTGGCTGTCCCGGATCATACCTTGATCGATCACCCGATCGATCATCCGTTCGCTCGGCTACACTTGGACACGATCCCTCATGATCCATGGGTCGATTGGCTGGTCGATCCCGGGGATGCATCGCGGTCGAATTTTTATCAGAATTCAACGGACCGTGATACTCTCCCGCACCAATTCGGGCAACGCCCTCGTTGCCTTGAACCTCCTGGAATGCCTTGATCTCTTCTCGGAATTGCCATAGGGCCTCATCCGGCTCCCAGGTCGCCTCATCCTCCGTGGAACCTCGCCACTGGATCAAGTATTCTTTTCTTGGCGCTCGGTACCTCTTCCGGATCACCCGATCAGCCACGATCTTTTCAACCTCCCGATCATAAGAGGTCTTTGCCCCAATGGGCGCCCGAAGTGAGTCCTGTCGATTGGGATCGACATCATCTTCATGGAATGGTTTCAGCATGCTCACATGGAACACCGGGTGTGCCTTCAACTTGGCCGGCAATTCCAATTTGTATGCTACTGGCCCAACCCGCTTGATCACTAGGAATGGCCCCTCATAGCGACGAATCAACGCCTTATGCACGTCCCTATATCGTAGGACATGGTGCATTTTTACTAACACTCGATCACCAACCTGGTACTCGACGTGTCGACGCTTCTTGTCCGCCCATTTCTTCATCCTCTCGGCCGCCCTATTCAGACATGCTCGGGCTAAGTCAGCGCGTTCTTGCCATTCTTGCGCACTCTTATGCGCTGCTGGGCTACCTCCATGGTAGTCTGTTGCAACCGTGCTCGGGGTGAGCGGTTGCTGCCCCATTACTATCTCGAATGGGCTCTTGCCAGTGGACTCACTCCGCTGCAAGTTGTGAGAGAACTGGGCAACATCTATCAGCTTCGCCCAATTGCTCTGTGTGGCATTCACATAATGCCGTAAGTATACTTCTAGAATTGCATTCACCCGCTCCGTTTGGCCATCGGTCTGTGGATGCAAGCTGGTTGAAAACTTGAGGTCTGTACCGAGCAATTTAAACAACTCGGACCAGAACTTCCCCGTGAATCGAGGATCCCGATCACTTACGATTGATCGCGGTATGCCCCAATACTTGACGATGTGCTTCATGAATAGCTTGGCCGCCTCCCCAGCTGGGCAGTCCTTTGTGGCCGGTACGAACGTCGCGTACTTGGAGAACCGATCGACCACCACCATGATCGTTTGGCAGCCATCAGATTTTGGCAACCCTACAATGAAGTCCATGGAGATGCTCTCCCAAGGACGTTCGGGAACAGGTAACGGCTCCAACAATCCGGCCGGTGCGCGTTGTTCCAACTTGTCCTGTTGACATACCAGGCAAGTTCGTACGTAAGCTTCCACATCGTCTCGGAGTTGAGGCCAGAAGTACCTATCCTCCACAAGTGCCATGGTGCGGTGGATTCCTGGGTGTCCCGCCCATGGAGTGTCGTGGCACTCGCGCAATACCTCGCGCCTCAAGTTCCCGTGGAGCGGCACATACAAGCGCCGTCCTTTGGTGTAAAGGAGGTTGTCCTCACACCAAAATCTTCGGGTCCTGCCCTCCCGTGCGTATTCAAGGAGGGCTTTTGCCGTCGGATCGTGATGCAGCCCTTCCTTGATCCGCTCGGTCCATGGGCAATCTGGTCGGCTCGTCACCGCCGCCAATTCCGCCTTTCGACTCAAGGCATCAGCCACCGAGTTGGCCTTCCCCGGCTTGTACTCGAGCACATAATCGAATTCCGCCAGGAAGTCTTGCCATCGGGCTTGCTTTGGACTTAGCTTCTTCTGCGTTTGGAAGTAGCTCGTGGCTACATTGTCTGTCCGGACCACGAATCGCGATCCTAGGAGGTAATGACGCCATGTACGAAGACAATGCACTACAGCCGTCATCTCCTTTTCTTGGACCGTGTATCGCCGCTCAGTTTCGTCTAACTTTCGAGACTCGAACGCCACGGGGTGGCCATCCTGCATCAGAACGCCACCAATAGCAAAGTCCGAAGCATCCGTTTCTACTTCATATGGCTTGGAGTAGTCGGGCAACACCAGCACAGGTTCCTCGACCATCGCTTGCTTCAACCGCTCGAACGCCTCTTGGCACTTCACCGTCCACTCCCACGGCTTGTTCTTCTTCAGCATGTCCGTGAGCGGCACAGCTATCTCCGAATAGCTACGAACGAATCGGCGATAGTAATTCGCCAATCCGAGGAAGGATCTTAGCTCCGGCACCTTCGTGGGAGGTTCCCACTCGACGATGGCCCGGATCTTGGCCAAGTCCATCCGTACACGTCCCTCCCCTACAATATGCCCGAGGAACGGGACTTGTCGTTGTGCAAACACGCACTTTTCCCTCTTTACATACAGCTCATTTTCCCTTAGAACTAGGAATACACGCTTGAGGTGCTCGACATGATCCTCAAGTGTCCGGCTATAAATTACAATATCATCGAGGTAAACGACCACAAATTGATCAAGGAAGGGTCGTAGTACCTTGTTCATCAAAGTGCAGAATGTTGCCGGGGCATTGGTCAGGCCGAATGGCATGACAAGGAATTCGTACGAGCCATAGCGGGTCACACACGCCGTCTTCTGCTCATCCCCCTCGGCAATCCTCACTTGATAATAACCCGACCGCAAGTCCAGTTTGGTAAACCACCGTGCACCACCTAGTTGGTCGAACAAATCCGCAATGAGCGGAATAGGATACTTGTTCTTGATCGTCAATTTGTTCAACGCCCGGTAATCAATGCACATCCGGAGTGAACCGTCTTGCTTCTTTTGGAACAAGACCGGGGCACCAAATGGAGATTTGGATGGTCGGACATAACCGGCTTCGAGCAACTCCTTGAGTTGTCTCCTCATTTCCTCGAGTTCTGGGGGAGCCATGCGATAGGGTACCATGGCCGGAGGTCGAGCATCGGGGATCAGCTCGATTCTATGGTCGACCTCCCTCTTGGGCGGTAACTTCTTTGGCAGTTCCGGGGGCATCACATCGCCAAACAAGGTCAGCACCTCTTCCACCTGGCCCGGCACTTCCTCAAGAGAACACTCGGCATCGCCGGACACCAAGGTCGCCAAGAAGGTTGTCTCACCCCTTCTAACTCCTCTCGACACTTGTATTGCCGAAAGAGTCTTTTGGTTCCGTCCGGATTCGCGTCGAACCGGAACAACACATTGGCCACGAGGGTCCAATATGCAGATGCAATTCATACATGGGACCAGAAAGGCCTTAATCCTATCTAGGAATCCCAATCCGGTCACAAGTTCATAATCGTCCATCGGAATTACCTCGATCGACTCCTTGCACCGGAATGGCCCGAACTGGATTTCCACATCTCGAGCCCGTCCTCTCGTCGGAACTTCTTTGGAGTTGACGGTTTTGAGCCAACCATCTCCCTTCTCAACTCGCAAGTTGAGTTTCCTGGCCGCTTCCTCTGACATGAACAGGTCGGATGCGCCGGTATCGATGAGAGCACTCAGCTTTGCTCCATCAATCGCTACGTCCGCGAACATGAGTCCTCTGGACGGCTGTGCGTCTTGGACGCTGATGGCGTTCAGGATCTTCAGTGATCCTAGCCGAACTTCTTCCTCGGCTTTACCCCTGTCCGTGTTCTTTAGGGCTGCTACTTTGCCCTGATTTGGACAATCCCGAGCAAAATGGGGACCGGAACACTTGTAACATTCAAGCTTCCGCCCCGTTGCTTGGCTTGACTCCGCTCGATATTCCGTCCGGTTCTTGACAAAGACTGGACGTGGTCTATTCGCCACCGAGCGTTGCGGCCTAGGCCGGTCTCCCGCACCATTACTCCTGCCGCTTCTAGGCTTCGCATCCGCCTTATCCGTCGAGCTTGATTTGTACTCGAGGATCCCTTCGGCCGCTGTCATGGCCGTCGCGAGCGTCGTCGCATTTTGCCGTTTGAGCTCCATCTTCACCCACGACTTGAGGCCTCCAATGAATTGGTAGTATGCCTCGGTTTCGGAAAGGGATGGGATTTGAAGCTTCAACTCCGAAAACTTCCTCACGTACTCCCGGATCCCTGCCTTTTGTTCAAGGCGCCGAAGTTCATCACGAGCTTCTTCTTCGGCATAAGCGGGGAAGAATTGCTTCCGGAATTCCGCCTCAAAGGCTTCCCATGTTGTGATGGGCCCAGCCTGCCCATCATTGCACCGGTTGCGCCACCACAGCAAGGCATTGCCGGTCAAGTACATGGCCGCCATGCTCACCCGCAAAGCGCCATTGGACACTCCTTGAGTGTCGAAGTACTGGTTCATAAACCAGAGGAAGTTGTCCACTTCCTTAGCCACTCGGGAGCCATTGAACTCCTTCGGCTTGGGTGCATCCACCCGAGGGGCAGCTCGCATGGACGTCACTCCATTTGCGCATGCTGCTTCCAAGACCACCACCTTGGTCTTTAGCTCGGCCATCTCCGTTCGTAAGGCCGTGATCATGGCTTCCAGGGCACCGCAAGCTTCGTCCGTGGTAGTAGTGAGAGTACTGAGCAACTCACCACGGAGTTCTGCCACTTCGTCCTTGAGGTCGTCGAGTTCATCTCGCAACCCCCTTCGATCGGTGGCCTCCCCTTCGTAGTCAGCCTCTTCTCTATCGGCCCGGAGGTCATCGAAGGCTTGCTCGAGCCTATTCATGCGAGTATCAATTTCCCGCGTTGTCGCCCTCTGTGTAGCACGATCACGTCTCTCCCTTACGGGGGATGACTCAAGGTTGGCTCCCGCACGCTCGTCCGCTGCATGCTCAGACTCGAGCGTCGGGTCAACAACACCTTGACTTCTCGCCATTTCACCGAGAATCGAATCGCTCTGATACCACTTGTCACGGGTCGGTTGTTTTCGTTCGCCGAAACACCGTGCGGCACTTAGGAATTGATCTCCAAGTCAGCCTTCTCACGACTCTGAAGCTCAAAGCTCGCTCACACACTCAACCGATCACACAAGAAGGAGAGAATGCAAGGAAGCTTTGCTTTGTATTGAATGCGGAAATAAGAATGTTCAGAGTGTGTTTACAATGGGGGACTCAGCCCCTCTATATACAACAAGCCCGGGCAAACGGTCACAAAAGCCCCCAACGGCTATTTCTCGACCGAGCACTGTTCCTGGCACTGTTCATGTCGGCCACTCCAACGGCTATGTCGCCCGCTTGTTCCAACGGCTACTTGGCCGTCCAACGGCTATCTTGCCCACCCGTTCAACGGGCATAATGACAACGGTCGGTCGTGCCAACGGTCGTGTCGGCCGCTCGTTCGATTATATGTGCTGGCCGTCCGTGTGTTCCTCGCTTGATCGCCCGTTCGAGCGTTGGGCGTGTTGGCGGTCGATCGCCGCTCATGCGCTGATCGAGCGCTGATCGATCTTGTATCGTGCATGGAACGACCGCCCGGCCGTCCCGCTCGTGCATCGTTCCTCGATCGCTCGCTCGCCTTGCACGATCCGCGGGTCGATCCCCCGATCGTGCATGGTCGTTCACCGCTCGGCCGCTCGGCCGCTCTGCACGATCCGCGGGTCGATCCCCCGGTCGTGCAGCATCCGTCCTTGCTCGTTCACCCGATCGCCCTGCACGATCCGCGAGTTGCCCGCCTGCTCGTGCAGGGTCGTTCACGGATCGATCACCCGTCCGTCCCGCACGATCCCTCCGTCGTGCATCCTCGGTCATGAGTCGATCCGCTGGCTGTCCCGGATCATACCTTGATCGATCACCCGATCGATCATCCGTTCGCTCGGCTACACTTGGACACGATCCCTCATGATCCATGGGTCGATTGGCTGGTCGATCCCGGGGATGCATCGCGGTCGAATTTTTATCAGAATTCAACGGACCGTGATACTAGCATCACAGTATATAGCCGTCAAAGTTGATAAGAAAGCCATTACAAAAGACTCGTTTAGAAAATGGATGTGCATAATACCAAGAATGACAATGACTAGAATGACAATGACAATGACTAGAGAAATGATTATCAAAAGCTGAAATGGCTAACATTAGGATCCAACAACCGACCAGAAAATTAGATCTATAGAAAATAATTGGGCGCCTTAGTGCGATAAACCTTGTTTTGTTGTTGTTTTCGTTGTTATGCACACAATAAATGATCAAGTAGTAAGCTAAGGATGCTGTGAACACTACATGCAGTACAGAAAACTAATTTTCTTAGTAAAGATCTATGCCAACACTCTCATTGACTTCATCCCCAAAAAGCTAACAGATCCAAATGTCACATGCTATTTACCACACTGCAAGGAGGAGGAGGTCTAGTTGACCCTTCAAAGAACCTGCTGCTTTCATAAGATGCTAAAATACCATGATCAGAAGAGTGAGTCTCGTCTCCTCCATAACTCATAAACATATCAGAAAATCAATTGATGCAAACTCACCATAGGCAGTCATGGCATCTCTTTTCAATGCAATGAAACTATACCAAGATGATTACTTGATCTCGAACTTACCTCACTTTCAGTCAGTGGACGATCAGCAGAGATTACAAAAATTAGCAAATCTGCACGAGGTATAAATTCCTCAGTCAGGCGCTGCTGTCTTTGGAGAATCACATTTGTTCCAGGAGTATCAACAATAATCATCTGCACCCAAAATACATGAAAAACTTAGTTTAATGAGGTAAATAATAACAATTGTGAATTACTTTGATGAGGTAAATAAATCAGAATTGTGAACTTATAACTAAATCACATGTCTGGCATGGTGATGAGAAAAAATACACCGGAAAATTGTGGACTTTTGGTGGGTAGAGGGGGCTTAGGGTTGCACTGGTGCCCCCTGCCACCAAACTTTCTTTAATTATCAAGAAAAAATTTCAACTGTACACTTGACATTTCAGTTGAGATTTTGCGTCACCCCCAAAATATAAATTCTGGGTCCCCCATTCCACGGGATCTGAGATAGATGCAACATTAAGCGTTTCTTTCTCAGAAAATCAAACCAGCAGTTTTTCCGTTTGATTAACCGCGCTTTATTTCCTGATCATTGACATCTGATATCAGAAAATAGATCTTGATTTCTCTAATTTCTTGAGAAAGAATATTTACTTTGTATGTTCGATTTTGAAACAATAGCCCAGGGCACTTCATAAGTGTCCAAATGAGGAAATATTACAGTTTTCGATACTGTAACTTTTCTTGTGAAGTGTGTAATTAGTGTTTTGAAAATGAAATTTTCTTTACAAAAGATGCTTATTCCTTTATTCATTTGGCCGCCATGAAGATGACGCTAGCAACCGATGCACTGAACATCAACCCAGCTGCCATATTTTTCATTAAATGCAATACTAAATAAATTTAATTGGCATAATACATGCCATTAATTGATGAGTTTATGGAGTGTCATTAGGGAAGAAATTGAATTTTGACTTTGACATTCAGGTCTAAAGTTTTACAGCAAAAGATTAGTTATGACCAGCATAAGCACTAAAACTTAAGTGGGAGAAAATTAATGAACAACAGAAATCATTTCTCACCATTCAGAGCCACCCAGCAGAAGAATTCTTTGATGAATAACACGTTTACACTCTCATCTACAAGACTATTATAAAAGACGATGTAATGTCCACATAATGCACAGCATTAAGCATATGTTTGACAGATTAGATCTGCTTACTTCTTTAAGGATGGGAGCAGGAATATAACATATGTACTGGCCATCTGGATGCCTCTCACATCGCTGCTTCTCATTTGAATCAGATTCGGAATACCGTAAAAAGGTGATCTCATTTGTGGTGGGAACAACCCCCTCTTTCAGATATCTTTTCCCAAGAAGTGCATTGATAAAAGTTGATTTACCAGAGTTAAATTCACCCTGATGATAAAACACGGAAGGGAAGAAATCAGAACCAAAACCTCAAGAAAGACTCTCACATAGTCTACAGCATTATGGCCAAGCCAACATGTACAATGATGTTACTAGTTTTTTAAGGTAAGCTTTCATACTGCCAGAAGATCAAATTTTACAATCACTTTCCTCATCAAGTTTTCTTTTTAAAAAGTTGTAAATTATTGTTGTCTTGTTTTTTGGAGCCTCCATTGCATGCCACCTGTCTGCTTGCATTCAACCTTATTTAATATGCCTACAGAATTTCTCATTCGCCAAGGAAACAAAAATACAAACTTGAACATCATTAAATCATATTAAATGTGAGTGCTTTTGGTTGGCACGTTTGCTGCCGAAAAACAAGTAATACTTGCTAAAGACAGAAATGTTGGAGATAAGGGTGCAATACAACCACTGGTACTAAAGATTTTCTTGTTAAAATGGAAGTACATTGTCTGCTCCAAGTACAATCATTCTTAAGATCATGCGATCCAGACAAAAACATCAAATGGAACATGCATAAGACTCTAGAAATAAAATAGCATATTGGTCCTACAGAAAAATATTATGATATGAGCTACCTAATTAAATTATAATTGATTGCATAGATATAGTATATCTTATCATTCCCTTTATTTTGCAATTCGCACTACTATTTGCCAAGATAACATTGAATACATTTGGATACAGCGACAGAAAATTACCAAACTCCAACAGTGACTTAACTTGAAGTTTAGTATGCACGGATTTAAAATCAGGATGTCCTTTAAAGTGTTGTTATCTTTGTTCATAAGCAAACATTTGTACCTATATCACTCTTACTCTCTTCCAAACTGCAAATTCTTTAGCTAAAAAAAATGCTCAGGCCCCCCAAACTGCAACTGAAAAACAGTGCCCCCCGTCAGCACTATAAATCTACTTAAACTTCAACACATCCTATCCCTAGCTCAATGCAAAACTAAGGCCAAAAGTAATGTCACAAAGAGTTCATAGCTAGCCAGACGTGTTCACCTCTGTCATATAATATCATTTATAACTCAGCCCATGAAAAAAAGACCAACAAAATTTCTCAACCAACCCTGCTAATCAGGACAACTTCAGTTGATTTGGTTTGCTTGCATTTTATTCATCAAGCAGCTTTGCCATGCAAACTAAAACATAAACCTGTAGGACAATCCAAGAAACCTTTACGCCCTATCGCACTTACGTACTTTTATATGAGTTTAAAAACTTCTAGAGCTAAATGCAGGAAAAACTAAAAACGGTATTAAGCAAAAAGTCTTTCAAATAATAAAAGAACTTGTTTGAAATTAAGAGCTAATATCAATGTATACCGTGGAACCAGAATTTGTCGAAGTTCAGCACACAATTACCACTATAACCAGCAAAAATGGCTCATCAATTTGAGAAGTTGCATCAACAAGTAGCGAAACCTCCTCCATCTGTCATTGACAACCAGCGGTATTTGCTTTAGCAGATACTGGAAAACTGTAAGAACTGATTATGGCTGCAATTATTGAAAGAGTGATCTCAACGGCTTTGTTCCTTTTGTTTTATAAGCTTCCTTCTACTTATCAAGAACCTCACCTGCGGAGCAGCTTTCCGGATGATATTTACTGCTTCCAGCAACACTACTTTCTCAGTTTCAATTAGCTGCTTTTCTTTGTCCTCCAACTTCAAGAAGCCAGCAACTCTCTCATTTCTGAAAAAATCATTACCCATCTCCTCCAATCTGACCTTATTGGGGATGCCTCGTTCAACCTTTGTGCCCTTCGTCGATGCACTCAGAGTGCTGAATAATTGGTTCAGCAAACCATCAGTAAACAAGTCCAAATCTTTCAATCCTATCACCAAACCACTGGCACCATATTCGATCCACCTCGATGCGTCATCCAACGTTATGCCATTACCGCTTAAATGAAGCTTAACGAATATCGGTATCTTTACGTCTTCAAACATAGATGATGCAAGGTTATCCATGTGCTTCTCTTCACCAATGTCACATATAATAAAATCAGCACCGTCAGAAGTAGATGCACTTGATGCAGCACTTGCAGTCTTCACATTCCTTGCCACTAATGGGAGAACCACCGATTCAGACTTAGTATCTGCCATCATGCTTCTGGCCACAATAGCAGGAAGTCCTGTAAATAACGACATAAACAATATGGACATTGTTCTATGATGATTTCCATTAGTATCCGTTTGTCACACACTTTCAAAAGAGAGTTGTCTACATAAGAAGATGCAGTTAAGGCATAGGTCATGAAAGCACCGGAGTCAATACACGTGGAGAAAGATGACCATCGCAACTAGCTAACTGCCCTAACTCACAGATTAAGTATTTCTCACGACATTTCCACACTATTACAATCCATTTCGTGAGGATCTCCGAGTGGTAGTACTTTTACAGCGTTGCTACTAAAAACTCATTGTCCAAGTCCTAAACCACGCTCTAGGGCTAGCAATTTCAAACACCGAAGTCATGTTGACCCCTTCTACCAAGGCCAATTGCTACGCCAGATCAAATTCAAATGCACAACTCTTTTTTCCCTCGAATTCACAACTTCTTCAGCAACAATTAAAATGGCCTTGTCAGCCATCACTGACCTTGATCAGACAGCAGAACACCGCTGGCGTTGATCGCAAAGACGATGTCCACCCGCTCGGCGACCAGCAAGTAAGCCCGGTCCCTCACGACCGACTTCAACAGGCAAGCCGCCTCGTAGAGCCTCTTCCCGGTGCCCTCGCCGCCGCCGAGGACGACGATGCCGACCCTGCCCGACACCGCCTCGTCGATCGAGTCCAGCGCCGCGGCAGAGGAGGAGGAGCCATCGAGGACGTCTTCGGGGTCGAGCTGGAGGACGAGAGTGGGAACATTGATCTCCGGGCGCTTGTAGCCGCCGGGGAAGAGCGTCCGGGACTGCGGGAGCTGGGACCGAGCGTCGATCGAGCGGGACCGGAACCGGTCGCTCGAGAGCGAGTTGGTCAGGAGGAGACGGCAGGCCCTGCGACGCGCGGAGAGGTAGCGAGAGAGGCGAGAGGAGAGAGATGGGGATTTGGTGAAGAAGGGAGGCGCGGCGGCGGCGGCGTGGAGAGAGAGGAGAGGCACCATGGGAGGTGAGGAGGACGAGTCGCAGGGAGAGCGGGAGGGAGGGAGGGAGGGAGAGAGAGAGAGTGGTGATTTCTGCTTTGAGTGTGTGGTTTTCGCTGTTTTATCTTCTTATCCAAGTGGAGAAGGAAGGAGACCCGAGTGACGAGTGTCGCTATAACAGCCCAAATCTCAGTCGGACGACGGGGCCACCGCCGTCGCCGGCGCTTCGTTTCCGGCAGCTGCAGACGTAAATTACAACACGCGGCAGTAACCATGAGGCAAATTTACGAACAAAACTTGTAAAATCGAACTTTGTGACTAGCCAGCTCACATCTTTAATTCAATTGTGACCGTGAGTATCATAATAATAGCCAAAACTAAAAAATATATGCCGATGGGTGTTGATAACCGTGAGTATCTTTTCTGGGTATTCATCGCCTCGATTCGATGGGTGTTGATAACCGGGATCAAGCCTCGGTTTGTGTCTGCCGTCGTCGCCGGGCATCGAGCACAAGATCATGACAGGACAGGGCCATGCCCTTGAGTAAACCATCGTTCAACTGCTCAAATTTTCATCTCTTTTCAACCTCAAGTAAAATCGTCCTATCTTGATCTGATCCTTACAGGTTTATCAAGCGGGTCAAAATATTATTCGTTGATGACTGCAACAAGCGGGCCTTACTGTACGTTCTTGCTGCTGCGAATGCACTGAAGACGCATGCTAAAAACTGTGCTTGGCGACACCAACGTCCTAGGCGAATTACACACCTTGCTCTTGGTAATTCGCCTACCCCCATGTGAGAACTTGCTCGGAATTCTTTTGCGTGCTACGGGGTTTCTCCGGATATCATCGGTTTAGGCTGGGGAAGCGCGGAAGATCGCCGGTTATACGTCAAAAAGAGATACGTCATCTACCGCGGCTTTTTGAGTCCTGCAATTCTCGCTTGGTGAAGCATCCCGAAATCATGCACGACGCTCTGCAGGTAGAATCTAAACAGTCACACGGATTGAAATTCACAACATTAAGAGAGGAGAAACCCTGGATCCAAATATAGCGCGAAGCGATTTGCAGCCGACTCGATAAAGAACTCGTCTGCAATCACCGTGGCAAACTGGCAATGCAATAGCATCAGCCGGAGCAGAACCCGCTAGCTGACTATCCACAACCATTCCCTCGTGGAGGATGCATGTATTATTGTACATCCCATTTGCCCCACTCTTATATTGTTTACAAAAGTTAGCTAAAATCGAATTCCCCAAAAAAGGTCTTAAACCTATTATACGCCGGCCAATTCGATCCTAAACTTCCAATTTTTTGTCTTAAATATTTTGACGATTTTTCATTTTAGTCTTGGACCTTTTAATTGAGTCAATTCAGTCCTAGGTCTTGCCAATTTATCCAAGTAATAGGTTGAGAACTAAATTGACAAATCTTCAAAATATTTCATATTAAATTGACACAAAATTAAAAACAAAATAAATTGACAAATCGTCAAAAGGTTTAGGACTAAATTGACATAATTAAAAGGTTTAGGATTGGCCGCCATATGGACAATTTTCCCCTCTCGCTAAACGTCACTAAATCCGAATTAAGAATCAATTTGTATTCATCGAGAGAACAAGGGACCACCAGAATAGAGTAAATTAGGGGTGATCGTTTCCCGGTCCAGTCCGATTCCTTTCAAAAACCAGGAACCGGACTGATGATTTCGATTCTCAATTTTTCGGAACCGTGGACCGGACCGTTGGTCCGGTCCGGTTCCCGGGCGATTCCAATAAATTATACACGTTTCAATAATGAACTGAATTTGATTAACCACTTGTTATAAGTAAGGACGTGGACGATGATTTTCAATAATGAACTGAATTTGACCATCTTTCTAGTTTTCATTATTTTAATGGAACTATCATTGAGACCGGTATGCGAATCATGATTTATGTTTGCATCTAATGTGTAGAACTCATCTACTCCCATATTTTTTGTCAATACATTCTGTAGATAATGTTTTTAATGTCACTAATGTCGCTCTTTTTCGGGGACATCAAGGTTGTGTTAATGCTATTGCATGGAATTCTAGTGACACTCGGGTACGACTAAATTCGATTTTTGAATTTATTTGAGCATGTAATATTGCTTAGAATTTGCGAATGTTACAGGTGGTGTATTGAGGCAGTGGAAGTAAAGATGTAATTAGTGTTAGCAGCTTAATATTTGGGAGTGAATGTGGATTTTCATCTGTGAATGGAAAGATGAAGTTGGTTCGGCTTGTGTATTAAATGATCACTGTGTATTGAATATGAATTTTCATCCATGGATTATACATATTTCGGTGATGAACATAACCGGTCTTAATTTGTTTAGGGATAATTTAAAAAAAAATCAATCGGTCCGGTCTCGGTCCGATCCGATTTTTATGCCCCTAGAACTGGGAACCGGACCGCCGTCCCTAGAATCGAGAACCAGACCACCGGTCCCGATCTGGTCCGGGCGGTCCCGGTCCGAGTGGTTCTATTTGCTCACCCCTAGAGTAAATGAGGTTGTGATGCAGTGTATAGCGAGAAATAACAAGCAAATCTTGCTTTGAGGAAAAACCACAAGTTCAATATGAAAATATTATGTTTGTCTCAAACATGATAAAACACATTTTATATGAGGTGTTAAACCTAATCCTACTAGCATTCTAAATAACAAAACCCGAAAATTACAAAATTACCACTAGTAGTAAAATTAAGCCCAAAAATACTAAAATAAACAAAAAATCTATCTAAACGACCTCAAATCACCAAAATCCATCGCAATTCATAGTCAAAGGCAGTGAGTATTGATCAGGAGGTCGTTTCTCTTCAACCGACCGAATTTGAGCCCGATCCGAAGTAGTCCGTCGGTCCTAGGTGCATCATCATTTGGACTTCTGCATGTCCAATCGGTCCAAAAATGTACTACTAATATTTGCCACATCATTCTCTTCCACTTGAGAAAAACTCAGCCTTGAGTTAGATTGAGTAGTGGACTCTGAAACTGTGGCAAATTAGCAATATTGAAAGCGTTGAAAATACCCATGCTACGTGGAAGGTCTATGACATAAGTATTGTCGTTGATCTTCCAGCTGACAGTATACGGTCCATACTTCTTGGGCTACAACTTGCTGTAAGAACCAACTGGTAATCGCTCTTTACGAAGAAACACCATAACTTGATCGCCTACTGCAAACACCTACGTTTGCCTGTGTTTATCTGTTGCAGTCTTGTACTTCTGATTAGCCTCTTTCACCTTCTATTTGACTTCCCGATGCACCTTCACAATTTGCTTAGCCATATGGTTCGCTACAACACTCTTGTCCACTTGCTTGTGCAATTGAATCAAATTCAAAGTATGCTGAGGCGTCTTTGTATAAACAACAGAAAAAGGCGACCTGCTAGTAGAACTATGAACTACATTATTATATATATAAAAAACTCTGCATGTGATAAAACGATATCTCATTGTTTCAGCTTATATCCACAAATGCTTCGAATCAAGTTGCCTAGAGTTCTAGGCTGCGTATGGTAGCGTTTCTGTTCCTTTGAGCATTTTTTGAACAGAAACATTTTTTTGCGATTCTGTTTCTGACTACGATTTCTGGGAATAGAAACACGTTTGGTAAATGGGAAAAAATTCTGTTTCTGGAACAAAAAAAGAACAGAAACGCGTTTGGTAACTGCAAAAAAATTTATGTTCCTAATTTTTCATTTAATTAAAGGGACTATATATATAAATTAGTATGTCTTTATATTTTTAACTTAATAAATCAAATTAAGTCTCATTTGTTCAATTTACTTGCTCCGTCCGCTTCAGAAACTAAAAATTATATATATATATATATATATATATATATATATATAGTTGATGATAAAAAAAATTAATTTTCATATATAAAATAATTAATTGATTTAGTTAAATAATATATATATATATATATATATATATATATATGATTTTTTTTATAAAACAAACACAAGTTCAACTATTAGAGGAGCTAAGAACTCAAAAGCTATGAGTTCACTGATTCTGCACCAACACGACAGGCCTTTCGAATCCCAGTTTGCAAGTCTTGAGGTACAGCTATGGGGAAAATGGCATTGTTTGGTGGGTTCCCAATCGAGTGACCTCAAAATTCACCAAATATTGTTCCTTGATTTTGTCAAACACCGTAACTGTGTCCCTCGTAAACATACCCCCCACTACTACTTTGCCCTACCAAAAGGAGCATCCTTACATTCCAGGGCACATACACAAATATTCCCAAGTAGTTAGAAATATGATTACATCATTGAAAAATACAAAGTCATGGAATTTTAGGCATATTGTAATCCCTTGCCATTTTATTTGCAATACTTTTCCTAAGTACGTTCATCTCATTTGCCTGCACATCCGATACGCCATCAGCAACATCTTCTTCTATAGACACATGTGCGTAGTTAGGATCACCATAAACAGAAAAAATTTTGTCCATCCTATTTTGGTCGCGAATATAATTGTGAAGAGCGCAACAAGCAATGACGATGAGCGCTTGCTTCCGAATTGGAAAGGAAGGCATGTGTTGTAATATAAAGAACCGTTTCTTGAGTACCCCAAATGTTCTCTCAATTACGTTCCGAAGTGAAGAATGCCTATGGTTGAACAATTCTCTCGTTGTTGTAGGCCGTCTCCATCTACCTCTATAATCATTCAAATGATACCGTTCACCTTTAAATGGCGTCAAAAATCCTGGAAGTGCTGCATAACCAAAATCTACTACGTAATATTTGCCTACAATAAGGAACAATACAGAATTGTTATGAAATGCACCGCAATATGATCATAAGTAAACTACTACTAATAGACAAAGAAAATACCCATTGGTAGTCGAGGAAAATTTTGTTGGGGATCTTCGAGTGCGACTGAGAGCACCCGACAATCGTTGGCTGATCCTTCCCATCCAGCATACACGAACGTAAATTTCATATCAAAGGAACAAGCACATAGCACATTCTGGGTGGTGGTACATTTCCTATTTCTATATGGGATCTGCTTCGACTTAGGCACAACAGCACTAATATACGTACCATCAATAGCACCTATGCAGTCCTGTGATTTTATAAAATTATAGTGTTACATAAGAAAGTCAATTACAGCTCTTTTTTTATGATGTAAACTTAATATGAAAAACATACCTTAAAGTAGCGCGAATGATTAGGATCCAGGAGAATCTCCTCCGGGGCTACATAAAAGGAAGGTGCTTTGATGACTTCCTCTGAAAGCTTGATCATCGCTATCAACACTTCATTAAAATACCTGCTAACTATTTCTGGGGAATGTTGGAATCTCTCGGATAAAATTCTCATAGAGCTCTTATGACCAACCATCAATAAAACGATACCCACTTGTTCATCCACCTTAATATGCGGACTATCTTTCAACCAACCCTTTTCAATCATTAAATCACATAGATTCAGAAAAGCATGTCTTTCCAACCTAAACGCCTCGTATATTCTATCCGAGTGTCCATGAAGAATCTCGCTTACCCATTCAGCTCTTGTTTGTTTACTATCCCTGCATGATTCTTTTGAATGCAAACACTGGTCCAACATTTGAGCATAGATCCATGAACGTATTATCGTAATATGAAACTTATTCAAGCATGTTCCAACTTGAGCTAACTGTCCAGTAGACATTGTCACGCCCTAAGTCCTTCCGAGCACGCTACATCGCCTTACTGCTGTACTGTTTAGCTTCTTACCCAGGATCCAACGGCACGCACTAGGTAATGAGACTTATATGCACATGCGGGAACGACATACATAACTCAATACATAAGATAACAAGATGACTTGAGGAAAAGAGACACTTAACCATTACATAACATAGATTCAGTTTTACAAAATACACGTAAGCTACCATACATAACTGGGGCTAGAGGAAAAGGGTTAGCCTACTCAAAAGAAGTCATCTACTAGGGGACACGCGTCGCTATCCTGAGGGACACTCCAAAAGTCAGAGGCTACTACTACGCCTAAGGCACAGGCTCACTGTTGACGGATCAGATAACACCGGCTGCGGGGTGGTACTCTACCCAATCGCCCGGCTGAGGCTCCTCTGGGACTTCTTCTTCTTGCTCTGACTCGGAATACACTGGAACGTCTTCCTCCTCTGAGTCAGACCCTAAGTCCATGCGCTCACCCTCGGCACCTACAATCTCCCACTCAAACCCTGCCTCCTCCATGGGATCGTCGTCGGCATCAGAAGGCTCGATGACCTCGCCATCTGCAACGGGATTCTATGACTGCACCGCCGGGAAGCCCATACCTAGCTCGAGGTCGGTCTCCGGGTCAGAAATCTCGCCATCGAGAGGGTACAGGATCATCGGATCCTACTCATCGACAACGTCCCAAGGTACATCAAAAGATCTCAGGGGTCCCCAAGTAGTGTCGCCGTCTCGATACCACCATGCTGCGTACCTATCTGGTCTCCAATGATCTGTCCCGTCGTCCACCCAGACAGTACTACGCTCCCAAATAAAAACCCTATCCTCGCCCATTGGGTACTCAGTAACGTGCTTCTCGGTCATTACTGGTACCCCAAAAGCTGGCGGCGGCATGATCAAGGCTTGGGGTCTGAAAAGGTGGGTCCCACGACGGGGTGAGATAAACTCAATAAGCTAATCCTAACCCTAAGCTAGGCACTCGGGACTTCCACACACACCCAAACACATGCAATGACCGACCATGCGAATTTCAGGCAAAAGACACACAACAACTCAATCAAGACATGCATTGTCATTCAACGCACCAATCTAGACTAGGCTGGACTTCGTACCCTGGCACTTAATATCTCATAATATAGAGGATAGCTTATACATATGATATGATTGTAATTCTCATGGCTCAGCCCGCGTAATAACGCCTCAGGCTTGGTTAACCAACGAACCCGCGTTTAACGCATCAGGTTCCAAATGCCATCTCTCATGACCCGCGTTTAACGCCTCAGGTCTATCCCGCGTTTAACGCCTCAGGATATCATTAAGCCCCGCGTTTAACGCATCAGGGTGCTATATGCATATAGGCTTATAATTCAACCAATTATAGCATAAAACAATCACATGTGCACAACGTCCATACAAGGACCATTCGGCCATTGACATCACAATTCCATATCGTAGCATTTCATCACATTATTAAATCAATCAAGGCCATTGCAAGGCTTCGCGATCAATCATATTTTGATTGGAATAACTCACTTGTTATCACCATGCCATTCGGCCCTGTCACAATTCCTCAAAGCCATTCGATCAATTATGCCACATAACTCATTAAATGGTCACACAAGGTTGATCTTTACCACTATGGCGCCATTCAATCAATTAATCCCCACATTAGAGCCTACGACCAGAATTCAAATAAGAACGTTAGAACACTTTCAAGCCACGTATCACCAAGGCTACCCATGGTCGAATACATCTAGGCGCAAACAAGGGCTTCAACATCACAATTAGATTCTAGCAAGGTCTAACACTACGAACGGTACCACAAGCCATTCGGCCACTATGAGGACACACCCAATATCCTAATCCAACCATGGTTCCAACATTTCACGAGCTCCAAATCACCAATACAATCTGTCCAACAAAACACAGATTCGGATTCCACGAAGCTCCCGCCAAAACAGCCCACTAAACTCATCAAATTCAACCCTCACTCGGTCCTTCCATCACCTAAGGTCCTAGCAAAAGGTTAGAACAAGCTTACCTAGCTTAAAGGTCCAAGGAAATCGGCGAAGATGGCGTGGAAGTGGCGCGGTGCAAATCTGACCCGGCGTGAACAGGTTCGGCCCTTAGAGATTCAACCACAAATGGCCAACGAAACACGGTCAAGAACACTTCTAATACAAGCTCTTAACATCCTAACATGCTTATCTAAGTCTTAGAAGTCACTCACCTCAAGAACGACAAGGATTCTCAAGAACAACCCAAGGTTCTCTTCTTGGTTCGATTCTGATCGGCGGTGGCTTGGACGGTTCCGGGCTTCAAACAAGGCTATCATATAGCCTACAGCGGAGGGGAGGTCGCTTGATGATGGTTTAAGGTGGTGGTGGTGGTCGCCGGCCACCTAGAGGCCACGGGAGGGAGAGAATGAGAGAGAGCGACGAGAGGGAGATGAGAGCGTGAGATGGGGAAAATGAGAGAGAGGTCTGATGGGGGTGGTAGCCGAATGAAAAATGGGGAGAGAGAGAGAGAGAGAGAGAGAGAGAGAGAGAGAGAGAGTGATCCATAAAAGAGAGGAAAATTGGAGGGAAAGCTTTGGTGGGGTGGTTGATGGGGAAAGTACATGAATAGTGGCATGGAATGACATTGTGTAAGGGGTAGTTCATGGGGTTTGGTCTTGTCATGCAAGTCTCATCCAATAATTCAAATGGCTAAAAGACCAAATTGTCCTTCAAAATTCGGCCAAGGGTGGGGAAGATGGCAAATGTCCAAGTTGCCCTTGCTTAGTCCAAAAGAAGGAATATCAACTTAAGGGTAAAAAGGTCTTTTCCACTTGTCAGTCTAAATTCGCTTTTCTAACTTATACGGGGCGAATTCTAATCTTAATAACTCTCCGATGAGGCGACGTCTAAATTTACTCTTTTGTGATCTTCGAATGTCCGGCCTCCAATCTCGAAGTCCAATCCATGGCTAAATTCAGTCGTTTATCATTCCAGTGCGTCTCAGACTAACGGGCGGCTCTCAAGAGTTACGCGTATCGACCCGCGACTAATGTCACGTTTAAGAGTTACTCGAGCCACGGCGGCTTTGGTTGTCATGTAATCGCGATGGTCAATTACTAGTCCCGAAGGTTACGATCGTTAGGAATCGATTTAGGTTAATTCCCAAATCATGTCATGGTCATACGGAATCACCCGTGAACCAATCGCATGACACTAGCAAATCGTTCTAAAATCATTTTTAGATCGACCTTTAGCGGTCCAAAATATTTCCTCGACGATCCTTATGGTCAAAGCGTCGACTCGTGGTTAAGTTCTTTGGTCCACGTACTTTAAATCCTATATGGCCATTCCCCTTCGGTTAGTCGACTCGAGAGTGATCAATTCCTAGTGAGATTAACTGGAATACATCGATAGACATTCATTCATTTATAAGCATCGAGATAGGGTCGAGATTCAGAATGTCACAACTCTTCCCTCCTTACAGAAATTTCGTCCTCGAAATTTACATTACAATCCACCTATTCAAACAGATAGGGGTGCTGATGCCTCATCGCTTCCTCGCTTTCCCAGGTGGCTCCTTCAGTTCCGTGGTGTTCCCAGATCACCTTTACTAGCGGAATCGTCTTGTTCCTTAGGACTTGCTCCTTTCTGTCCTCGCTCCTAACTGGCCTCTCCACATACGATACTCGATCGTCCACTTCTATCACTTCGTGGTCCAGTATATGAGTCACGTCCGGTTCGTACTTTCTCAGCATCGACACGTGGAATACATTGTGAACTTGTGACAAACTTGGCGGCAAGGCGAGTCTATAGACCAAAGTCCCAATTCGCTCTAAGATTTCAAAAGGGCCTACATACCTCGGACTCAGCTTTCTTTTCTTCCCAAAGGTCTACGCCACTTGTCGGCGTAACTCTTCTGGCGGCTCTGCGCAGTTCTCAACCTTTCCCTTATGGCCTTTACTGCCTCAACTGACCGTTCTACTAGTGGTGCTGACGCAGATTCTGATACATCTTCGTGCTACCCGGATGAATACTATAGTTGCTCCTATGTGCTTCTGACAAGATCTTTTCCCTTAGCTCCTCGTCACTGGGTACGCACAGGCGTCCACGAAACTTCATAATCACATCCTCAGATACTTGAAAGTCAAGTTTCCTTTTTCCGGCATCCATTTCCAGGATCTTTTGGATGTAGGGGTCCGTAGATTGTAGAGCCTTCACTTTCTCGTGAATCTCTGGTTCGATCCTCAACGTGGCTAGGAGGCAAGACAGCTAACAAACTTCAAGCCTAAACTCTGAATCCCTTATTCCTTCCAACAGAGTCCATTCCTTAACCAACAAATGCACGATACTCGATTTTCGACTAAGTGCATCCGCAACCTTATTTACCTTTCCGGGGTGATACAGAATATCGCAATCATAGTCCTTGAGCAATTCCATCCATCGACGTTGCCTCATGTTCAACTCCTTTTGCGAAAACAAGTACTTCAAACTCTGGTGGTTTGTGTAAATCTGGAATCTTTCTCCACACAAGTAGTGCCTCCAAATTTTTAAGGCGAAGATAATGGCTGCTAATTCCAAATCATGCGTCGGGTAATTCATCTCATGAGGTCTTAACTGTCGCGATGCATAAGCTACAACTCTTCCATGCTGCATCAGGACGCATCCTAATCCTTTCAGCGACGCATCGCTATAAATCTCGTAACCTCCAGGTCCAGAAGGAATGGTCAACACTGGTGCAGTCGTCAAACGATGCTTGAGTTCCTGAAAACTCCTTTCACACTTATCCGTCCATTCAAACCGTGTATCCTTCTTTGTCAACCTCGTCAAAGGAGTGGCTATGGAAGAGAACTTCTCCACAAACCTCTTGTAGTAGCTCGCCAAACCTAAAAAGCTCCAAACCTCTGTTACTGACGTGGGTCTAGGCTAATTCGTTACTGCTTCAATCTTTGCTGGGTCTACTGAAATTCCATTTCCAGAGATGACATGTCCAAGGAATGCAACTTCGTTAAGCCAAAACTCGCACTTACTGAACTTGGCGTACAGCGAGTGTTCCCTTAACGTCCGTAGAACTATACTCAGTTGCTTCTCATGCTCCTCAGGACTCTTTGAGTAAATCAAGATGTCGTCGATGAAGACAATGACGAACTGATCCAAGTATTCCTTAAACACTCTATGTATCAAATCCATGAAAGCAGCTGGGGCATTAGTCAATCCAAACGGCATGACCGTAAACTCATAATGCCCATATCTCGTCCGAAAAGCTGTCTTCGGTATATCTTCCTTCTTAATCCTCAACTGGTGATAACCCGTCCTTAGGTCTATCTTAGAGAACACAGAAGCTCCTTGCAGTTGATCAAACAAGTCGTCTATCCTCGGCAACGGGTACTTATTCTTGATAGTCACCTGGTTCAACTGCCTGTAGTCAATGCATAAGCGCAACGACCCATCCTTCTTCCTTACGAACAAGACTGGCGCTCCCCAAGGCGAAGCACTTGGTCGAATAAATCATTTGTCCAGCAATTCTTGCATCTGAACCTTCAATTCCTTCAACTCCGACAAAGACATCCTATAGGGTGCCTTCGAGATCGGCTCCATTCCAGGTGCTAACTCAATTACGAATTCTATTTCCCTTTCTGGAGGCAGCCCTGGTAACTCTTGAGGAAAGACATCGGGAAAGTCACACACCACAGCTATATCCTCTAGCTTTAGTTCCTCTACGGTCGGATCCATCACGGCAGCTAAGTATGCTTGACATCCTTCGTCCAAAAGCTTAGTCACCTCAAGTGACGAAATCAAAGGGATTGAGGTTCCTCCTTGACTTCCCACAAACTCGAATCTAGGGTGATCATTAGGATGGAAATGAATCACCCTGCTACCACAATCAACGACAGCCCTTTGCCTACTTAACCAATCCATTCCGATAATCACGTCAAAGTCAAACATAAGCAGCACGGCTAAATCTATTCGTTCCTCACTACCACCAATGACTATCTTACAATTTGTACAGCCTAGTGAAACCAACACTTTATCCTTTAACGGGGTGGTAACATGCAATATCACATCCAACGGTCTTAATTCAATTCCAACCAAATCAGCAAACTGGGCAGATATGAACGAATGCGATGCTCCAGGATCAAACAAGGCATAGGCAGCATGATCACACAAAGTAACCGTACCTGTGACCACGCCAGGCGTGTTCTCTGCTTCCCTTTGCGCCACAGCATACACCCTTCCTTGAGCTGGCGGCCTATTTGCGTTGTTCTGCTGGGCTCCAGCCTGCGATCCCACTGGTGGTCGGTTTCCTTGAGCTTGAGGTCCTAGTGCTTGGCTTGGGCAATTCCTTATGTGATGGCCCAGCTGGCCATAATTGCAGCATGCGCCCGTCCTGCTCGGGCAAGGTCCATTGCCATGCTTCCGCCCGCACAAGCGACAGTTCCAGTTCGACTGGTGAGCAGGCTTGCTAATATTCTTTCTGGCTGGAGGGACAAAACGTCGATTGCTCGCCATCGGCCTCTTGCCGAATTGGCGGTTATCCCTAGCAGGAGTGAACCGCGATCTAGAAGTGATCCATCTTTCCTTCATATCCCTTTCCACTAATTGACCTCTTTCATAGATCGCATCATAGCCTTGTAAGTCCAGCAGTACCAACTGGCTGCGAAGGTCGGGTCTCAATCCATCTCTAAACCTTCTCGCCCTGTCCTCAGGGTCTTCAACCATCCTCGGGGCATACTTGGATAGTCTCGCGAATTCAGCCTCATACCGATCGATGGTCATCTGGTTTTGGCGGAGATTCTGGAATTCAACCATCTTCTGTTCCTGAGCCGCTCTGGAGAAATACTTAGCATTGAAAACTTCAGAGAAGACAGTCCAATTCGGTTCCGTTCCTTCAGGGAAAACTCTTCCCTTGGTGGCCTTCCACCAATCGTTCGCAGTTCCACTAAGCTGGTACACAACTAGGATCACTTTCTCAGCTTCAGTACAACCCAGCACTTCAAATGCCTTCTCTAACTCCTCAATCCAAGCAGGGGCAGCTCCAGGGTCCCCTGTACCATCAAAATTTGATGGCTTCAGCTTCATAAAGTGTTCCATCAACTGGCCCATCACGCGATTCCCTTGTCCTTGGGCATTGCCACCTTCATTTCCATGTCCATTGTTTCCATTATTTCCATTTGCTAGGTTGGCGGCAGCAACTGCAGCCTCAGCAGCCTGGGCGACGGCAGCTGATCTTTCTTGGGCCTTCCTGCCTGCCCATCAAGTTCCCGATTTCCTCTAAGATCCTCATGACTCCATCGTACCTAGGATCTTCCACCATTCGCGGCCTAGAGCTAGACGCTCCTTCAGTACCTCTGGTTCGGTTGCTCATCTCGCTAAGCCTCGCTGCACCTGAGCCACTATAATTCCATCCAGGAATTAGAGACCTAAGCCATCTACTTAAGTCTAGCAAGGCTACGCCACTATCATAGTAGCAATCACAGTTCAGGAAATCATTACTCAAGCAACCATCAGAAGCATCACACTCAGGAAATTACAATCGTACCACACATTCAGTTGCTTTAGCAACTTCACCAAATCACAATCAGCTATCCAATCCAGCAATCAGCAATCAACACTTAGTGCCAAGTACGAAGCCCTATAGCCTTAAGTCTACAAAAGATGACGCCAGTCAATATGCCAATCACAAGCGCCATTTCACATGTCATGCATTTCATGCCTAACTCTAGCGAATCCTTAAGGTACCGCTACCCAGTTATCCTCAAATCATCACACCTTATTACTCTAGTCCTCAACCAACTTGGATCGAGCTGACCTTGCTCTGATACCAAACAAGCGAGGATGTCACGCCCTGAGTCCTTCCGAGCACGCTACATCGCCTTACTGCTATACTGTTTAACTTCTTACCCAGGATCCAACGGCACGCACTAGGTAATGAGACTTATATGCACATGCGGAAACGACATACATAACTCCATACATAAGATAACAAGATGACTTGAGGAAAAGAGACACTTAACCATTACATAACATAGATTCAGTTTTACAAAATACACGTAGGCTACCATACATAACTGGGGCAAGAGGAAAAGGGTTAGCCTACTCAAAAGAAGTCATCTACTAGGGGACACGCGTCGCTATCCTGAGGGACACTCCAAAAGTCAGAGGCTACTACTACGCCTAAGGCACAGGCTCACTGCTGACGGATCAGACAACACCGGCCGCGGGGTGGTACTCTACCCAATCGCCCCGGTTGAGGCTCCTCTGGGACTTCTTCTTCTTGCTCTGACTCGGAATACACTGGAACGTCTTCCTCCTCTAAGTCGGACCCTAAGTCCATGGGCTCGCCCTCGGCACCTACAATCTCCACTCAAACCCTGCCTCTTCCATGGGATCGTCGTCGGCATCAGAAGGCTCGATCACCTCGCCATCTGCAACGGGGTTCTATGACTGCACCGCCGGGAAGCCCATACCTGGCTCGAGGTCGATCTCAAGGTCAGAAATCTCACCATCGGGAGGGTGCACGATCATCGGATCCTGCTCATCGACAACGTCCCAAGGCACATCAAAAGATCTCAGGGGTCACCAAGTAGTGTCGCCGTCTCGATACCACCATGCTGCGTACCTATCTGGCCTCCAATGATCTGTCCCGTCGTCCACCCAGACAGTACTACGCTCCCAAATAAAAATCCTATCCTCGCCCACTGGGTACTCAGTAACGTGCTTCTCGGTCATTATTGGTACCCCAAAAGCTGGCGGCGGCATGATCAAGGCTTGGGGTCTGAAAAGGTGGGTCCCACGACGGGGTGAGATAAACTCAATAAGCTAGTCCTAACCCTAAGCTAGGCACTCGGGACTTCCAGACACACCCAAACACATGCAATGACCGACCATGCGAATTTTAGGCAAAAGACACACAACAACTCAATCAAGACATGCATTGTCATTCAACGCATCAATCTAGACTAGGCTGGACTTCGTACCCTGGCACTTAATATCTCATAATATAGAGGATAGCTTATACATATGATATGATTGTAATTCTCATGGCTCAGCCCGCGTAATAACGCCTCAGGCTTGGTTAACCAACGAACCCGCGTTTAACGCATCAGGTTCCAAATGCCATCTCTCATAACCCGCGTTTAACGCCTCAAGTCTATCCCGCGTTTAACGTATCAGGATATCATTAAGCCCCGCGTTTAACGCATCAGGGCGCTATATGCACATATGCTTATAATTCAACCAATTATAGCATAAAACAATCACATGTGCACAACGTCCATACAAGGACCATTCGGCCATTGACATCACAATTCCATATCGTAGCATTTCATCACATTATTAAATCAATCAAGGCCATTGCAAGGCTTCGCGATCAATCATATTTTGATTGGAATAACTTACTTGTTATCACCATGGCCATTCGGCCCTGTCACAATTCCTCAAAGCCATTCGATCAATTATGCCACATAACTCATTAAATGGTCACACAAGGTTGATCTTTACCACTACGGCGCCATTCAATCAATTAATCCCCACATTAGAGCCTACGATCAGAATTCAAATAAGAACGTTAGAACACTTTTGTCGCGACCCGTCCGAAACGGACGCGGCTAATGGATTACCGATCGCGGGCCTCGCCAGCACTGGAGTGCGGATCGCGGGCTTTGGATCGGTGCGGGCCCTCCCATGCCCATACAAATCGCGGCGGGAGTATTTTTCAAAGGGATTCGACGATAACAGTCGATCGCTTTCGACCTTCAGTGTGGTCGTGGTGGCATGTGCAACTTGTACATGCATTTGGAGTCGCCACTGGTCTTTCTTGGAGGGTAGACCGAAAACATTACTGACCGATTGGGAGAGATCGATCAGTTCTGCGGAACCAGAGATTTTGGGTTCGGGGACTTGGTTACGTCGGTGTCATTACTAACGCCCTTTCGGTACCTAACACGAGTGATTTTCCTATTTAAGATTTCATGCAGGTGCAATTTTAGGTGAGGTAGACTTGATTCAGGGTTTCATGCAGATTGGAAGACTATTCCTATCAATCACAATCAATTTTAAATGAAAGCACGATCAAGTGCATAAATAAATCTCATTGATGCACATCAATTCAAATCAATGGCTTCCTAGTATAGCCACAAGGGCTTAGGGAATGTGTGATTTCGGACCGGGGTAAAATGGGAAGATTTGGAGGCGATTTAGCCCGAAGGGCAAAATCGTCAATTTTTGGAAGATTTGGATACCGAATTACCCAAAATATTCCATGGCCAGTTGATTGTGGCCATTTCCCATTTTCGAGATTTTTCTTCAATTTTTGGAAGACGATTCGCCCAAAGGGCGAAATCGTCATTTTAAGAAGGGTCGGGGTTTAAAACACCCGGGATGAGACTTGGCCAGTTGTTTGTGGCCATTTCCTATTTTTTGGAATTTTTTAGAATTTTTCTGAATTTTCCGAATTTTTTGAATTTTTTATGATTTTCTATTTTTTTATTGATTTTTTGAATTTTTATTATTTTCTGAATTCTTTAATATTTAAAAATATTTTCTGGGCCGGGTCAGACCCGGCTCGCGCCTCGCGGGTACCCGGCCCGACCCTACAGGTCGAAAGCCGGCTTAAAACGACACCGTTTTGCATTTTTAAGTGTTTTTCTATTTTATTAACATTTTTTTATTTAATTCCGAAAATCCCAGATCGGACGGTCCACATCGTGCCACGCGGCTTCATCTTGTGCGTCCGATCTTCCACTAGATCGGACGATCGACAGCGAGCCACGTGGTCCGATCTCAACCATTGGATCAAATTAATTTATTTATCCGAAAATCATTTATTAATTCTGAAAAGATTTTTTTAATTTTCCAAAAAATCCCAGATCGCGACACGTGGCAAGACCACGGCCGTCCGATCTGGGCATTTATTAAATCTGGACGTGGCCCCACCTCGCTGACGTGGCTGCCTACGTGGCACGCCACGTCAGCGTTTGACTTGCTGACCGGCCCTTCTTGCCGGAGAAGAAGACCGGCGCCTCGCCGGAACAGTGAAAATTCCGGCGAGGTAGCCGGAAATATCGCCGGAAATTCGTGAACCGGCCGAAAACTCCACATTTTTTTGTCCAACTTGCATCATTCGACTCCGTAATCAGAGGACATCAACATATGACCGAAACACGGCAGATTTAACGTCGGAAAGACGGCGAACAGGACAGCCACAGTCCCGGTTCCGGCGAGCAATTACCAGAAAATATGTTTCGTCCAAACTTAGCTCTAATCATTCAAGGAGTATCACAAATGGGTTTAGGGACTTACCTGAGGTCCGTGAGGTCCAGTGGTTACCGATCGGTGGTCTTTGGCTCGAAGCTCCGGCGAGCACGGCGGTAGGCGCGGTTTTGGTCCTTTTCGACTCAATTCATGCGCCAAAATGACATAGCCAGGCGTAGAAATGGTTCTAGACTCCAGTTTGAGTAAACGAACACCCAATAGGAATAATTACAGTTCACAATTTGGATTCACCAATTCGGTTCCCGTCAACCATTCGTCAAACAGGTAGCATGCATACTTAGGAACACGGTAAAACGAATTCGTCGAAGTTCGACGAGGGATACCGTGCTAAAAGGACCATTGATTAAGTCTACACACGTCGTCAGGAGGATCGGGTACTATCGGCTTTGGTCCGACTCGATCGAAACCGAGCTAGACCGAGGAGCCCTGTTCGACGGCACAAAAACAGAGCAGAAACAAGGGGGAAATACTGACCTGGCGGTTCGGCGGCGTCGGCGGCGACGTATGGCGACGACGACGGTGGCCAGCTCGCCCTCGTCACTTTAACCCTCCCTGCGAACCTGTCTCTCTCTAATCCTTACTCTTTCTCCCTCGATCCCTCTCTCCTCGAGCTCCCTTTTTTTCTCTGTTTTTCTGCCTCATATCAACACCGAGAAATCCCCACCATTTGTCCGTGGCCGACCGCCTTTAGGTCGTGGAATGTCCACCCAACGTCCACCATCCATCGGCCGTCACTTTTTCCTAAAAAAAATATGGCTGCCCCACGCTTATCTTCGGTCCCCTGTTCTCGGTGCGCGCATGGGTCTGCAACTCAGTTGCAGACCCGGTCGGATCGTGTCGGGTCGGGTCTGACCCGACCGGCCCGGTTCGACCAATTCACCCAAATTGGGCCCCAAATTGACCTCTTTTTATGAAATTGATGGCAAAATCGGACTCATTGACATGTTTTCTATCTAATATGAGTATTTTCATGAATCAATTGATTGAAATTTAGTGAAAACCCCAAATTGTCCCTAGGATCCGAAAATTAATTTCACTTAATCGAAGGTCCAAATGATCGAATTAGCCCAAATTGAGGCCACCAATGGATTCAGCATGATGAAAAATATAGGGTAGAGGTGTTTAATTTTAATGGGTATGCCCGCTTGAAATTTAATTTCAAAAATTATGAAACCGGGGGCTAAATTGAAAGAAAATTTTTGCAATTAAGTCCTTTTGTTTAAAATTGATCAAATTGGAGGGTAAATTTACCCAATTGCACTTCAAGACTTTAGAATCCAATGTCATAGCTTACAAAAGGTGATAATTGAAAACTAAAAGACTCGAAAAGGATTTTTTAGGCTCGGTTCGGGTTTATGTTTGTGAAGGAACATAGTGACCCGATCTGAATTTTCAAGATTTAAGGTGACACACTTGAAGAGGAAATTAAAATAAAATTATTGAATATTTGTTTGTATTTTTCTGACCACGAATGGTATTTTTCTGATGTTTTGAGTATTTTTAATAATTAAAAAATTCGAAAAATTATTAAAAATTATGAAAAATATTTTTTTGTTCAAAATTGACTCTTGAGGCTATGCCAAGGCCTCCAAAGTTGATTTTGCAATTTTATGAGTTTTTGGCTATTTTTAATTAATTTTAGAAATAAAAACTAAAATGATAAAAGACCAAAAATCAGGTGTCAACAGCTGCCCCTCTTTGAGAGTGAGCTCGTTAGAGGTTGCTTTCAAAGACAAAATGACACATGGATCTTGACTGACTCGACTAGAGAAAAGAAATGCTATGACATTGGAACCTTAAGCCTTTTGATGAATGTTCAAATTAATCCCCGGTTTGCTCTTGCAATTTGAACTTGGGCTGGAGTGAGAGAGGCTTACCTGAAGCTCACCTGTCGGATGCTGCCTATTGCGATAACTTTCAAGAAGATACCTAGGACTCGTCATTCAGAATATCCTAGGGAGATTAAGCTCTGATCTTGTGTTGACCCTTCAAGCGGTATCTACCTTGAGTTGACCCTTCAGGTGGTTTCTACCTTGAGTTGACCCTTTAGGCGGTTTCTACCTTGGTTTGACCCTTCAGGCGGTTTCTACCTTGAGTTGACCCTTTAGGCGGTTTCTACCATGAGTTGATCCTTCAGGCGGTTTCTACCTTGAGTTGACCCTTCAGGCGGTTTCTACCTTGAGTTGATCCTTCATGCGGTTTCTACCTTGAGTTGACCCTTCAGGCGGTTTCTACCTTGGTTTGACCCTTCAGGCGGTTTCTACCATTCGTTTGACCCTTCAGGCGATATCTACCTTCAAGTTGACCCTTCAGGCGGTATCTACCTTGATTTGACCCTTCAGGCGGTTTCTACCTTGAGTTGACCCTTCAGGCGGTTTCTACCTTGAGTTGACCCTTCAGGCGGTTTCTACCATGAGTTGACCCTTCAGGCGGTATCTACCTTGGTTTGACCCTTCAGGCGGTTTCTACCTTGAGTTGGCCCTTCAGGCGGTATCTACCTTGGTTTGACCCTTTAGGCGGTTTCTACCTTGTGTTGACCCTTCAGGCGGTTTCTACCTTGAGTTGACCCTTCAGGCGGTTTCTACCTTGGTTTGACCCTTCATGCGGTTTCTACCATGAATTGACCCTTCAGGCGGTATCTACCATGAGTTGACCCTTCAGGCGGTATCTACCATGAATTGACCCTCCAGGCGATTGCTACCTTGAATTGACCCTTTAGGCGGTTTCTACCATGAGTTGACCCTTCAGGCGGTATCTACCATGATTTGACCCTTCAGGCGGTTTCTACCTTGGTTTGACCCTTCAGGCGGTTTCTACCTTGAATTGACCCTTCAGGCGGTATCTACCATGAGTTGACCCTTCAGGCGGTATCTACCATGATTTGACCCTTCAGGCGGTTTCTACCTTTGGTTTGACCCTTCAGGCGGTTTCTACCTTGGTTTTGCTTTAAAAAGGGGTCTCATGACGAGGGTTCTCCACGTCCGATGAGACTGCTTAATCTTTTGAGAAGGGTTCCCAAGACGGAGGTTTTCCACGTCCGATGGGATTACCTATTTTTTGAAAAGGGTTTTCCCATGACGGAGGTTTTCCACGTCCGATGGGATTGCTTGATTGATTTTTGGAAAGGGTGTCCTAGGACGAGGGTTCTCCACGTTAAGCTAGGACTGCTTGATTTTTTGAAAATGGGTCCTGTGACGGGGGTTCTCCACGTCATGCTAGGACTGTTTGATATTTTTGAAAAGGGGTCCTAGGACGATGGTTCTCCACGTCATGCTAGGACTGTTTGATTTTTGAAAATGGGTCCTGGGACGGGGGTTCTCCACGTCATGCTAGGACTGCTTGATTTTTGAAAAGGGGTCCCGGGACAAGGGTTCTCCACGTCTGCTGGGACTGTTTGATATTTTTGAAAAGGGGTCCTAGGACGATAGTTCTCCACGTCTGCTGGGACTGTTTGATATTTTTGAAAAGGGGTCCTAGGACGATGGTTCTCCACGTCATGCTAGGACTGTTTGATATTTTTGAAAAGGGGTCCTAGGATGGGGGTTCTCCACGTCATGCTAGGACTGCTTGATTTTTGAAAAGGGGTCCTGGGACGAGGGTTCTCCACGTCTGCTGGGACAGTTTGCTGACTTCTTTTGAAAAAGGGTTCTATCCTCACCCTTTCTTTTGAAAGATCCCGAAATTTGTCGGGAATTCACTTTTGAAGCAGTGAAAGATTTTATTTTGACAAAGTTTCACTTGGGTCTGTTGAGGCGTCGTTCTGGGAGCTAGGTTCTCCAAGTATCCTGCAGAAAATTCAAACCTGTGTGCTCCACTCCATGGAGCAAATATTTTTCTGGGATTCGGGGTTTTCAAGAATCCTGCAGAAGTTTGAGCCTAAAAGATTTTTCTTCATCAAGAAAACGTTAGTAATCTTTGGGAAGACCACGGCTGTCCATTTGACAAAAACCGTATGACTTAAGTTTTAATCGTGAAATGTGCATTTTGAATGCTGGAGGTTATCCAAAGCATTCTTGCAACATGCAAATGTGATCACAAATCCCTTGCACGGAAAATCTGGATCCAACAATTTGAAGATTCCAAAAAGAGTTTGCTCAAAACATCAATTGGAATATTTCTCGACAAGGAGGCCATCTCACCTGTTTTGAGGTAATGATTTTTATAGGGGATGCACTCAATTCCCTACTGACCTGTGCCTAGGTTTTAGGCTCATTCGCAGCGCATACATTTTGATTGGTCGGGAGGTCTTCCACGGGACCGTAATGTTGGGCTTGGATATTGGTTTTCAAGGGGGACCCGCTTGGAGTCGAGGCCATTGAATGAAAGTTTTCACCATCTGCTCTGGGTTTACAAGTCAAGAACCCTGCAAAATGAGAAAGAAATAGTCTTGCTCGTACTTCTTCGAACTAAGCTATATGTTAACCCAAGTGTCTTAGTCAGAGAAGACTGTTTCAGGGTTATGATGTTGGTAGGATTGGGGACCGAAAAATGCTTTTTTTGGCCCAAAATTTATAAGGGGATTGACATTGGTGATCATTGCAAATTTGTCACCTGTCTTTTCCATTCTGCATCTTCAATTTTTGAGGTGTGCACCCGTTCTTGAGGTGTGCACAAATTCTTTATAGAACGTCTCTTGTGGTATTAAGAGGTTGACAACTCTTTCTGTGTTTTTGCTCCATGGCTGACATCATTTGGGGAGCAGTCTTCTTGATCTGACTCCTTTAGGGGTTTTTCTCTCTTCTTTTCCCTACCAGGTTTCATTAGGGATCGATCAAATTGTTCACCCGAGCATCGGCCTCGCTTTTACCAGGCACTCTGCTTTTTCTTGATGCTGGGGATTTCTTTAATCCCTTGTCGCAAGTGGGATGCTTGGCAATTGTGCTAGATATATGACTTGGCTCTTAGCACGCTTGAGTATCGACTTAGTAACTTTTTCGTAAACCCTAGGTCTTGAACTCCCTCGTTTCTGAAGTGATCTGCCTTCGTCTTGGAATTTGCAATGATCACCAACGGGTTTATGAAATGAATTTGCAGGCTCAACTTGGCTGTGCAAATGATACAGTGTGTGGGATAAAGAATGAATGCTTCTCGTCATCCTATGGCACTTGGATTACCATATAAACAACACACAAAGATTATTAATGTTAGTCCGAGCAAGAAAATTTCTAACCATTTTCTCCTGACGCTGCTGGACTTACTTCCTTTTTGCCCCGGTGTGGGGTGGTTCTTGACAGGGTTGAGAATGAAAACCGCCGTTCGAAGGGGTTGTCAATGGCCACCTGTAGTATTTGGGGATATGAAACGAATGCCTCCGTCATCCCAATCCATGTAATTGCTGCGAATGGTCCCTACTTCCGTAGGTCTAGATTTTGCTATCTGATCTGCTCCACTTCTCTCTCAAGTGTGTATAGGACGTGTTTGGACTAGGCTTTGCCTATCGTCTTTTGAGAAAAACGTCCCTTTGAAAGTTTTGAACAACTTTTGATTGGAAAAATCTCTTTCATTTTCTCCAAAAATTTTACCCGTCAAGGGGATTTTATGATGCACAATGCATGTTCTTATTCATGTTCAGACAACCTCCTGTTTCAAAACATGAATGCCAATGAAGTTAGAATTCCATGTCTTTTCTAGACATCAGATTCTGAAAGCTTTTCTTTTTCTCTCTGTTTTTTATTTAACATCTTCAATGGATTGGGAAAAGGGATACTTACCTATCCACCGTGGCTGGAGATCCTTGAAAATGCAAAAGAATCATGTCATTGTATGTTCACAAATTTTTCAAAAAAATTGGAACGATACATCTTACCCTTGGTCATGTGTTCCAACGGGTAATATATGGGATGTGAAAACCTGTTTCGCCTTAATGGCGAGCCCCTGTCAAAGACGGGAATTAGGTGTCAGTTTGCGTTTCAAAATTCAAGGCAAATTGGAACAATACAGCCTTGTTCTTGCTTTGTGTTTCCATTTGAACACAAACGCGCGGCTTGCAAAATTTGGCCCTCTATCTTGCGGCCTTGATCCCTCCGTTTGACTGGCGATAAATCCTTCTCAAGGATTTGCCCTAGAGGAGATCCATTTGTGATTTTGGACGCATTCCAGTGCCACTCTTCATAGTTCCTTTTATTCATGGAAAAATAAAATTTTTATCAGAATGCATGTCAAAACATGAAGTGTGGAAGCGATACTTTTTTTTTACCCTCCACTGGGTTTTATAATCAAAGATCATTTCTTGGAGTCCTGACTTCCAAGGTCAATAATTCTACTCGTCTCCCTGTCGGCGAGCTCTTTTCTTTTGAGGCTTTCTGGTGCCTACAATTTTCTGTCCATCTAGACGGCGAATTCCTGTCAACGATAAACATTCAGCGTTAGTTTGTATTCCGAAATTCAAGATGAATCGAAACGATACTGATTTACTCTCGCTTCGGTCAAAGATGTAAGGTTCGCAGGAGTTGGCCTTCTAGCTTGTGGTCATGATCTATCCATCTGGCTGGGCGACGAATCTTTCTCAAGGATTTACACTGGATTAGATCAATTCATGCTTTTGGACGTATTCTACGTCATTTTCCCGGGTTCCAATTCTTGGTAGCCTGCCCCCTTGAAACTGATATTTCTTTTCGCCTCCATGTTGGCGTGTTATTCTTCTTTTGTGGTTTTCGGCGCCAACGACTTCCTGTTAAATGAGGAAAAACTCATGTTAAACATAGGATCTTCGGAGAACAAATTGGAACGATACAAAATTACCGTTCACCCAGGTTGGTATCCCAGGGTTTAATTCTGATGTGGACGACTCTGCAATTGCGTCCATCGACTTTGCCGGAGAAGACACATCTTTCTTTGTCCAGCGTATAAATGATTCACTCGCCCTAGTTAGGCGTGATTTGTCATAGCTAGGTGACGCTTGCCCCAGCTAACTTTATTTTTGCATTTTGCTGCAATCCCCATCCTCTTTGGGGATGTCTTCTCTCCTGGGACCCATGGTGGCGTCTTACTGACGTGTTCCTCTCTTTCGTCGATTGTTGACGCGCCACATTTGATGGGGGGGTCATTTCAGTATCGTATACTGATGTGGACGATGAATGTTGCTTCATCTCGTCTGCATTTGTGGGTGTTGTTCGTGAGATAATCCTCGATCACGTTAACAACTGTTTTGCCCCAGTTGAGTGACATTTGTCTTAGCAACATGCCTTAGCACTTTCCGTGTTTGTTGACAATTTTCAATCCAATTTGAAGACGTCCATGCACCTGCACATGAAGAGACAGGCGTAGGTCCTTTTCTAACTTCATTTGAAATTTCAGGAAGGAGATACTCCCTTCGAGGTTTTGTCCTTCCAACATTTGAAGGAACGGTGTTCTTCAAGTATTTTGCCCCAGTGGGACTTGTCTTGATGTTTTTCATCTCTGGGTTTGATAACCCTGGTCTGATGCGCTTTCATGGGGGATCATGAGAGTTTGCCCCCCAGCTTGGCTCCTTGAAGCAAATGGAGGGAACCCGCTCTCGTGGATTTTGCCGATTCTGGTCATCTATCTCGATTGCCAGAGTCCTTGATCATTTTTATCTGTCTTTAGACAGCTTGACATTCTTGGGATTTCTCATGTTGCGGTTTGGTGATTCTCTCGATCACAGTCGCCATTTGAGGTATTTGATGTTCCCATGTTGAAAAGAAGAGACCTCATGAGTAAAGGGCATGTATAATTGACTATTGGAGTCGATACAATTTACCCTTGAAAATTATCCTGCGGGAACCGACATTTCTCCCTTTGGGTTCTCTGTATGCGGGATATGTGCATGATATGCATGATGCATGTTAGGTATGCTTGCAACGAAAAATGAGTTCGTGCTTTTCACTCTATTCAGAGAAAGCATTTTTATCAGATATGTCAATCTTCAAAACTTGAATTTTTCTTTTCAAGTGTTCTTTTCACATAAATTTCTAAATGATGAGAAACTTCTTGAGGTTTTCTCAAAAGTTTTGTTCACAAATTGAGCCATTAGAATGCTCTTCTAAATATTTAGCCAGAATGCATGTCTAAGATGCCATGAAAAGGGGCACTCCCTGTTTGTTATTTGAAAGCATTACATCCTGCGTCCTCTGCTCTTGATCATCATCTGAGAGGAAAAAGAAAGGAAGCATTATTCCCATATCAAGAAAATAATCATTTTGGAACGACACGTCCTTTTACACTTGATTTGCACTCCTTGCAAAATCAAATTAAAGAGATTCCTTCCTTTGGATTAGATTGCTTTTTCAAGCTAGTGATCCAGCATTTGTCTTCGCCCTGTTTCCAAATGAGATGGGCCATGTTCAATAGGCAACATCTGTAACTGCCCTCCAGATTGGGCTTGAGTCAAGGATTGGATCTCTGGACTCGGGTAGGGGGTTATCACTTTATTCTTTTCTTATCTTCTATCAAAAAGAAATAAATCATGTCAAATATGAGATCAGAAAGGATAAATTGGATTGATACAGAATTTACCCTTCACTTAGCCAATTGGGCATTTTGCATTTTCATTTCACCGGCTTCACTGCTTGGTAAAAATAATTGAGCACGTAGCCACCCGGAATTTTAAAATTGTCCCAGGTTCCGTAACCGTCTGGGTTGATCTTCAAAAGGCATCGGACCACCTCGCAAAACCTTTTTTATATTTGTACATTGATGTCAATCCAAGGATCGAATCCAGGATGCTTCGAATCAATGTCATTCCTCTAATCACTAGGCCGTGGTGTTGCCGGAGCTCCTGAGGGTTTACTTTTATTATAAAATTCATGAGGCAGTTCACGATCTCCTGTCAAGAATGAAATAAGTTCGACTCAACAATCGAAAGGTTTAAAGGCGAATCGGAACGATACAGTGCTACCCATTTTCGAGCTTGCTTGGGCTTTACTCGTATTTCCAAAGTGAAGTATTTTCGACGCTTCTCTTCATGGCGTTGAATCAATTTCTTCGAATCTAATCCAAAATGGGATTGCCGAACTTGAGCATGATGATGCTCGCGGGTAGCGATGGGCTTGCTTCTCTTGAGAATTCTCATTGATTGAGCGGCTGCGCTTTGAGCCTGGTACATAGTCGCTGGCCTCAGATCACATCTTCGGAGACCCATCAGTAGTAAATCGATTGATCATGATGGCAAGCTCATCATCCAGATAATCTCCTGACTCTTCAAGCAATCGATGTTCGAATTGGGCAGCATTGACTACTGGCGATGGATTTCTCCTTCTGTTTTTGCCAAGGGCAACCTGATTCTTGGAGCTGGAGCTTCCGTCATTATCTGGGTGTAAATGGGGATGACAGGCTAGCCTACCACGGCCAGCGCCCTCCATTTGAAAACTGGAGAAGAGGGTATGTTGAGAGCTACTCCACATGTGTTCGTCGAGAGTCATATGTTTGAACTGCGCAATTGAAAAATTTGGTTCTTGAATATGCGGCATGATGACCTGATTGACCATAGAAGGGGCACCAGTGAAAGGTAGATGTTCGAGCCAGGGAGTCTGCGTCGGCTGCCCATCGTTCAGGCTTGAATCCGCTTCGTTTCGGCCTTCTTGACTTAGAGCTGCATCGTGCTCTCTCAGTTCTTTTCTGTATTTCTGAAGGTGACTCGCAATGCTAGTTCTAGTGAGTCCTGATACGTTCATGACCTCCATTATACGCTTCGGGCGTGCTGAATTGACCCCTAGCTGTTGGATTGTATCAACAAACTTGCGATGAAGATCAGGGGACCAATCAAACCTTGTCTTCATATGCCCCACAACGGTGTCGTCAACTTGATTACGGCCGTCTTGATCGTGTAATTGCTTTCTTACCACATGTTGCCACAGATTTTGAAGCACTCGAACCCGAGTCGGCTTCGCTATGAAATCCTGAGCCCCATGCAGTACGACTTTCGTTATAACCGACTGATCATCACTTGCTGACATGATGATAATCGGCATGTCCATTTCGGAGTTGATGACCTTTACAAGATCAAATATGTGCATGTCGAACACCGTCGTGGCAGTGACGACGATGTTAAACCTGCCCATATTTCGTTTTAGCGCTTTTAAGGCTTCAGTTGCTCTCGTTCGGCCTATAACCTTATACCGGCATTTTTTCAGCACGACCATGAGAACCAAGAGAGAGACTGGATTGCCATCGATGGCCATGACTTGCAGACTTTCAGGGCAGGGAGCTTTTGTTAACGTATGGGCTAAAAGCGTGTCTTTCTCTCCAATCTTCAGCATATTCGCAGATCAATGGTAACCTAAGGAGAGAGGATTGACGAAGGAAATGCCTCGACAAGTTTTGAGGTTGCCCCAGATAAAGGAGTCTCCTCCCGAAACTAGTGGTGACTCATTATAGTGGACTCTGGGGATTGTTTGAATGTTTCAGAGAAAAGCTTTGGAGGCGTAAGCTTCTGGTTCTTCAAGTGCAGAATCCTTCCTTTTCTCTCTGATGCATGCCCGTAAATATTTTCTTTCTAAAGGCGAGGGTACATCATTTTCTCTTTTTTGGATATACGCATGCTTCCAACTTATCCGCATTGCGTCTTGTCCGCCAAACTTAATCTGTCTTCTTCCTTCTTTTCCCATAGTGGGATTCCCCTTGGCAATCCATCGATCACGGACGTAGCTGCCCATGATGGCGTCCTTGAAGTTTTCGGTAGAGACAACCTATAATGCTTTGGTGTAGGTAGCCTTCGAGTGTTGTTGAAGATTGGAGTTTGGTGGCTAGGCGGATGATCCCAACAACAAAACGCCAAAGCTAAGTGCCAAGCTTTCTTCTCGCTTTCGGCTTGACAAGATTTGGAAATTATCGGCTTCTCGACTCCATCTACTTCGGGCTGATAGCCAGCTTCTCATGATGATGCGTGTCCCACCTTTCAACAGGCGTTGGTACTGATTTCGGAAGCATGGTTCCCTTGTGTACATCTACCACATAGTCTGATTTCGTCGGGAATCGCTCCGGGGAGTGTGCGGGAATGAGCATTTTCGATCTTCAGGTACCTCATTAAGGAACATTTCACTAATAGTACTACGGTCGCCGCTTTTAAAACAAACGGTGGTGCCAAGGACTTCTTTATATCTCGTGCTCATCACTCAAAACTCCTCAAATGCTCAATCCAAGGAGACATTCCTTAGTTGGAGGTTGTTCCTCCTTTGTATTCTTCCAAATTTACTATCCCAATGAAGCATTTTCACAGCTCCTGTCACTTTGAGCATCCAAGACGATGGAAATTCTTCGTGGTCCCATTCATTTTATCATCACCTGCATAAATGAAAAACCATTGTCAACTTCTGAACAAATCAGTTTGATCTGGAACGGATACACCCTTTTTGACTTAGGGATTGTCAATCCTAATTAGGTTGCTCCTTCCTCATAATTTGATTCATTTTGTCTTTGCACTCCCAATGGGTGACATCTGCTGAAGGCACATTTCTTCCCATCTTATAGGGAAGACAAATTTTCCTTCGTTTGTTTTTGACCATCTTATCCTGTTTTTCACCTGAGAGGAAAAGATAGGAAATATTATGCCGGTATCTGATTGAAAATCAATTAGGAACGACACGTCTTTACACTTGATCCGGCTGCCCCGGTCACGTGGCTTTTGCCCTAGTTAAGTGGGATTTGCCCCAGTTGACTGCTTTGATCCACTTCACAATTTTTGCGATTCTCTTTTCAATTTGGGAATATCTGCTGTTTGGAGTTTCCCGTCCCTTTTCATCTTGGTGGGCTTTGCCCCAGTATGCTGTCTTGGTGAGAAGACGACTTCTTTGTCTGACTTCAAATATCCATCCATGTGGCTTGAGTTGTCAACCAGCTTCGATCTTCTTGAAGGATCACTCCTGAGGATCAATAAAACACAATCAACAAATTTTCAAATTTAAAGAGATTAGATTACAGCTAATTCTCTTCTAAATGTGGCTCCTTTGATTGCATGTTGTTCAACGTCTTGAAAGATGGCAAAATGCCCTCATCAGTTGACGATTTTTCTTGATGATTCCCTGGTCGAACAGTCAGGTTAGAATTTAAGGCTGTCGGGGTACCCCCTATGTGGTGAGGATGAGTGTCTTCATCTCTGTCATCATTGCGAACACCTAAGCCAACTGACTCTCCAGGGTGGTCAAGCGCTTTTCTATGCCATCCTGGTCCATTTTAACTTGCGACTGATCCTTCACACAAGTCCTCGGATTTTGATTCTGGAAATTACCTGTTCGAATGATAGGAATATGTCAGAAAGGGAAGTAAAGCATAAATCCTTTCAATTTTATGCTTTCTTGTGAATAACGAAGATAAGGACTTTTACACAAGCCTTAACCTCATGTGAAAAGTTTTTACCGATGTTTTTCAAGAGAAAACATAAAACTAAAAGGAGCGTAATCCATGGTTATTACTCTTGGCAAATCCCCAGAAAATCTGTGGAACGTCCAAGAAGATAAAAATGCAATTCCAATGTGTCCTAAATTCGGTGAGAGATAGGACATCCAAATTGAAATTATTTTTTGAAGGTAATTTGGATATCAGGTCTCCTCTTGAATTCAGGAAACATAGACGACTTCAGTTAATTACTAAGGATTACCAATGATGCATGCTATAGACCGGTTCAATTCCATGTCCGGCGCACCATGAAATGAATGTTAGATTCTCGTACTTTGGTTAAACATGCCAAGTGTGAGTTCTAACGAAAATTTCATCTGGGTAAAACACGCAATTGAACCGAAAAATTCGAATGGTTGAGAGAAATTCCAGTGCCACGTTCTAATGTCAAGACATTTAAACAAGAATTAGAAATCGAGGTGTAGAAGACAAATGGAAGACCCACAGATGGGTGCTCCTTACAGACTCGATGATCTTGATAAAAGGAAAGAGGCGATTGGAACGTGGCCCTTAAGAACCTAAAGAGATGCCCCAAGTCGGGTCTTCAGAGGACGGCACTTGGTGTCTTCGGTTCGGCTATTTCGGGTCTTCGTTTTCATCAGATGCCCTTTTGATAATGTCCGGTAGGTGTCTCGAATTTGCTGTTATCGCCTGTCCTTCAACTTCCGGTATGGTTACTGGACCATTCCTTGGACAGCTTGAAAAGGGTAAACTCCGTTGAATGTCCCGACAGTCCGATGGCGGATGACACGTCGCTCATACTTGAATACGTCCGGGATGTGAGACCGACTTGGGGAGATCATCTCTACTCTATCCATACTCTATAATGGAATTGGACTCAACCCTCGGATTTGATGAATGCAGCATGTTGTGCAAAATAAAAGGTTGTAAGTGAATTTAAATAGAAACGGTAGGACCTTACCATGAGAGGTACCCAATGATTTTTTGGTTTTAGGTATACCAACCATCCATATACATGCGCATGAGACAAGTGAGGCTTGACTCTAAAAATCAAAAGGGTTTGGAACCTAAGGCCAAGGCTCCCATCTCGAGTTCTAGAAAGAGCAGATTCCATTGCACAACTATCGTTGCATTGGGGCTCGATCCATAGTTCAAAATGAGCGGAGTTAAAAATGGATTACCCCGTGCTTTTCCTCACGGAGATTCCATTTTCAATTCTTTCTATTGTTTTCCTATAGGGGCGCCCGGGGTTTTAGGCGCGGTTGTGTGTGTCCATGTGCCGTGATCACCACAATGCAAGTCATGCACAACAGTTTATCAATCAGCGCTTCAAATCATCCACAAAACATACATTCCTACGCCAACATGCATAAGACAATGTTAATCACGGACTACACCCCTTATTTCTCCAATCTGCAAAAACATATAGCACCTATCATGAGCGGACTTACCTCACCTTCAAGAGCGCCTGCAGGGTTAGAAAAATCACTCAGCGTTTTAATTACGGCCTAAGTCCGCTTGAGGTCTAGAATCATTGGTTCTAGAAAAGTCCCCAGCGGAGTCGCCAAGCTGTCGCGACCCGTCCGAAACGGACGCGGCTAATGGATTACCGATCGTGGGCCTCACCAACACTGGAGTGCGGATCGCGGGCTTTGGATCGGTGCGGGCCCTCCAAGGCCCATACCAAATCGCGGCGGGAGTATTTTTCAAAGGGATTCGACGATAACAGTCGATCGCTTTCGACCTTCAGTGTGGTCATGGTGGCATGTGCAACTTGTGCATGCATTTGGAGTCGCCACCGGTCTTTCTTGGAGGGTAGACCGGAAACCTTACTGACCGATTGGGAGAGATCGATCAGTTCTGCGGAACCAGAGATTTTGGGTTCGGGGACTTGGTTACGTCGGTGTCATTACCAACGCCCTTTCGGTACCTAACACGAGTGATTTTCCTATTTAAGATTTCATGCAGGTGCAATTTTAGGTGAGGTAGGCTTGATTCAGGGTTTCATGCAGATTGGAAGACTATTCCTATCAATCACAATCAATTTTAAATGAAAGCGCGATCAAGTGCATAAATAAATCTAATTGATGCACATCAATTCAAATCAATGGCTTCCTAGTATAGCCACAAGGGCTTAGGGAAGGTGTGATTTCGGACCTGGGTAAAATGGGAAGATTTGGAGGCGATTTAGCCCGAATGGCAAAATCGTCAATTTTTGGAAGATTTGGATACCGAATTACCCAAAATATTCCATGGCTAGTTGATTGTGGTTATTTCCCATTTTTGAGAATTTTTTGGAATTTCTTGATTTTTCTTCAATTTTTGGAAGACGATTCGCCCAAAGGGCGAAATCGTCATTTTAAGAAGGGTCGGGGTTTAAAACACCCGGGATGAGACTTGGCCAGTTGTTTGTGGCCATTTCCTATTTTCTGGAATTTTTTAGAATTTTTCTGAATTTTCCGAATTTTTTGAATTTTTTATGATTTTCTATTTTTTTTATTGATTTTTTAAATTTTTATTATTTTCTGAATTCTTTAATATTTAAAAATATTTTCTGGGCCGGGTCAGACCCGGCCCGCGCCTCGCGGGCGCCCGGTCCGCGCCTCGCGGGCGCCCGGCCCGACCCTACGGGTCGAAAGCCGGCCTAAAACGACACCGTTTTGCATTTTTAAGTGTTTTTCTATTTTATTAACATTTTTTTATTTAATTCCGAAAATCCCAGATCGGACGGTCCACATCGTGCCACGCGGCTTCATCTTGTGCGTCCGATCTTCCACTAGATCGGAAGATCGACAGCGAGCCACGTGGTCCGATCTCAACCATTGGATCAAATTAATTTATTTATCCGAAAATCATTTATTAATTCTGAAAAGATTTTTTTAATTTTCCAAAAAATCCCAGATCGCGACACGTGGCAAGACCACGACCGTCCGATCTGGGCATTTATTAAATCTGGACGCGGCCCCACCTCGCTGACGTGGCTGCCTACATGGCACGCCACGTCAGCGTTTGACTTGCTGACCGGCCCTCCTTGCCGGAGAAGAAGACCGGCGCCTCGCCGGAACAGTGAAAATTCCGGCGAGGAAGCCGGAAATATCGCCGGAAAATCGCGAACCGGCCCGAAAACTCCACATTTTTTTGTCCAACTTGAATCATTCGACTCTGTAATCAGAGGACATCAACATATGACCGAAACACGGCAGATTTAACGTCGGAAAGACGGCGAACAGGACAGCCACAGTCCCGGTTCCGGCGAGCAATTACCAGAAAATATTTTTCGTCCAAACTTAGCTCTAATCATTCAAGGAGTATCACAAATGGGTTTAGGGACTTACCTGAGGTCCGTGAGGTCCAGTGGTTACCGATCGGTGGTCTTTGGCTCGAAGCTCCGGCGAGCACGGCGGTAGGCGCGGTTTTGGTCCTTTTCAACTCAATTCATGCGCCAAAATGACATAGCCAGGCGTAGGAATGGTTCTAGACTCCAGTTTGAGTAAACGAACACCCAATAGGAATAATTACAGTTCACAATTTGGATTCACCAATTCGGTTCCCATCGACCATTCGTCAAACAGATAGCATGCATACTTAGGAACACGGTAAAACGAATTCGTCGAAGTTCGACGAGGGATACCGTGCTAAAAGGACCATTGATTAAGTCTACACACGTCGTCAGGGGGATCGGGTACTATCGGCTTTGGTCCGACTCGATCGAAACCGAGCCAGACCGAGGAGCCCTGTTCGCCGGCACAAAAACAGAGCAGAAACAGGGGGGAAATACTGACCTGGCGGTTCGGCGGCGTCGGCGGCGACGTATGGCGACGACGACAGTGGCCAGCTCGCCCTCGTCACTTTATCCCTCCCTGCGAACCTGTCTCTCTCTAATCCTTACGCTTTCTCCCTCGATCCCTCTCTCCCCGAGCTCCCTTTTTTTCTCTGTTTTTCTGCCTCATATCAACACCGAGAAATCCCCACCATTTGTCCGTGGCCGACCGCCTTTAGGTCGTGGAATGTCCACCCAACGTCCACCATCCATCGGCCGTCACTTTTTCCTAAAAAAAAATATGGCTGCCCCACGCTTATCTTCGGTACCCTGTTCTCGGTGCGCGCATGGGTCTACAACTGAGTTGCAGACCCGGTCGGACCGGGTCGGGTCGGGTCTGACCTGACTGGCCCGGTTCGACCAATTCACCCAAATTGGGCCCCAAATTGACCTCTTTTTATGAAATTGATGGCAAATTCGGACTCCTTGACATGTTTTCTATCAAATATGGGTATTTTCGTGAATCAATTGATTGAAATTTAGTGAAAACCCCAAATTGTCCCTAGGATCCGAAAATTAATTTCACTTAATCGAAGGTCCAAATGATCGAATTAGCCCAAATTGAGGCCACCAATGGATTCAGCATGATGAAAAATATAGGGTAGAGGTGTTTAATTTTAATGGGTATGCCCGCTTGAAATTTAATTTCAAAAATTATAAAACCGGGGGCTAAATTGAAAGAAAATTTTTGCAATTAAGTCCTTTTGTTTAAAATTGATCAAATTGGAGGGTAAATTGACCCAATTGCACTTCAATACTTTAGAATCCAATGTCATAGCTTACAAAAGGTGAGAATTGAAAACTAAAAGACTCGAAAAGGATTTTTTAGGCTTGGTTTGGGTTTATGTTTATGAAGGAACATAGTGACCCGAGCCGAATTTTAAATATTTAAGGTGACACACTTGAAGAGGAAATTAAAATAAAATTATTGAATATTTGTTTGTATTTTTTTTACCACGAATGGTATTTTTCTGATTTTTTGAGTATTTTTAATAATTAAAAAATTATAAAAATTATTAAAAATTATGAAAAATATTTTTTTGTTCAAAATTGACTCTTGAGGCTATGCCAAGGCCTCCAAAGTTGATTTTGCAATTTTATGAGTTTTTGGCTATTTTTAATTAAATTTAGAAATAAAAACTAAAATGATAAAAAACCAAAAATCAGGTGTCAACAAATTTCAAGCCACGTATCACCAAGGCTACCCATGGTCGAATACATCTAGGCGCAAACAAGGGCTTCAACATCACAATTAGATTTTAGCAAGGTCTAACACTACGAACGGTACCACAAGCCATTCGGCCACTATGAGGACACACCCAATATCCTAATCCAACCATGGTTCCAACATTTCACGAGCTCCAAATCACCAATACAATCTGTCCAACAAAACATAGATTCGGACTCCACGAAGTTCCCGCCAAAACAGCCCACTAAACTCATCAAATTCAACCCTCACTCGGTCCTTCCATCACCTAAGGTCCTAGCAAAAGGTTAGAACAAGCTTACCTAGCTTAAAGGTCCAAGGAAATCGGCGAAGATGGCGTGGAAGTGGCGCGGTGCAAATCTGACCCGGCGTGAACAGGTTCGACCCTTGGAGATTCAACCACAAATGGCCAACGAAACACGGTCAAGAACACTTCTAATACAAGCTCTTAACATCCTAACATGCTTATCTAAGTCTTAGAAGTCACTCACCTCAAGAACGACAAGGATTCTCAAGAATAGCCTAAGGTTCTCTTCTTGGTTCGATTCTGGTCGGCGGTGGGTTGGACGGTTCCAGGCTTCAAACAAGGCTATCATATAGCCTACGGCGGAGGGGAGGTCGCTTGATGATGGTTTAAGGTGGTGGTGGTGGTCGCCGGCTACCTAGAGGCCACGGGAGGGAGAGAATGAGAGAGAGCGACGAGAGGGAGATGAGAGCGTGAGATGGGGAAAATGAGAGAGAGGTCTGATGGGGGTGGTAGCCGAATGAAAAATGGGGAGAGAGAGAGAGAGAGTGATCCATAAAAGAGAGAAAAATTGGAGGGAAAGCTTTGGTGGGATGGTTGATGGGGAAAGTACATGAATAGTGGCATGGAATGACATTGTGTAAGGGGTAGTTCATGGGGTTTGGTCTTGTCATGCAAGTCTCATCCAATAATTCAAAGGGCTAAAAGACCAAATTGTCCTTCAAAATTCGGCCAAGGGTGGGGAAGATGGAAAATGTCCAAATTGCCGTTGCTTAATCCAAAAGAAGGAATATCAACTTCAGGGTAAAAAGGTCTTTTCCACTTGTCAGTCTAAATTCGCTTTTCTAACTTATACGGGGCAATTCTAATCTTAATAACTCTCCGATGAGGCGACGTCTAAATTTACTCTTTTGTGATCTTCGAATGTCCGGCTTCCAATCTCGAAGTCTAATTCTTGGCTAAATTCAGTCGTTTATCATTCCAGTGCGTCTCAGACTAACGGGCGGCTCTCAGGAGTTACGCGTATCGACCCGCGACTAATGTCACGTTTAAGAGTTACTCGAGCCACGGCGACTTTGGTTGTCATGTAATCGCGAGGGTCAATTACTAGTCCCGAAGGTTACGATCGTTAGGAATCGATTTAGGTTAATCCCCAAATCATGTCATGGTCATACGGAATCACCCGTGAACCAATCGCATGACACTAGCAAATCGTTCTAAAAACATTCTTAGATCGACCTTTAGCGGTCCAAAATATTTCCTCGACGATCCTTATGGTCAAAGCGTCGACTCGTGGTTAAGTTCTTTGGTCCACGTACTTTAAATCCTATATGGCCATTCCCCTTCGGTTAGTCGACTCGAGAGTGATCAATTCCGAGTGAGATTAACTAGAATACATCGATAGACATTCATTCATTAATAAGCTTCGAGATAGGGTCGGGATTCAGACTGTTATAGACACAGTACTTGATTCCTCTTCCATGGTACCTATATCAGCACACAAATACAATGACATTAATATAGGTACCTGAAAAAGAACACAAATTTCATACAATCCATCATACTCATAGCAAATGTAAATAGGAGTCTCAACATGAAAAATCTTAAAACCAAACAATAACCGATGATCTATTTCGTCCCAAAATAAAATGAAACCAAACACCACATAAAAATCCATAATACAAATCCAAACTTCTACTAAAGATTTCGAAAAAGTGTATTCCTCCTTTCGGAGGTGCTTGTGATAAAAGCCTCCCTCCATTCAGCACTAGCACATGTTTTGTCCACTCCTTTGGTGTAAAGACCATCGTCCAACCCAAGTATCTCAAGTAAAATAGTAACCATAGCAGCCACAGAATAGGGGTTCACAAGTGGCTGTGAGGTGGCCGATGAGGACTTGATCATGTCTTCGATGGCTTTGCAAGTCGTGATTAAGTTGTACTGGTTGCTCTTTCTTCTTCTCTTGGTATTTGGAGTCCTATCCAAGTTGTGCTTATCATGAATTGGAGTACTAGGATCGACAGATGTGAAGCCTTCCTCATCAAGGTGATGATCATCAAAAACCTCAGGAAAATCATTACCATCATTTTCACGATTATCATCATCATCCGACAATAGCAAATTCTGGTCAGTTCCTATTGCTTGATCCCCAGTAGCATATGTATCACCAAATATAATGCACAACTCGGGATAAATAGGAAATCCATGTTTCTTGAATTTCGCCCACTCCTGATTATCCTGCAATTTTCACAAGAAATAGCCATCATAAATAAACATGTTAACACTTATATGTACAAGAGGTTTAATAATGACAAAATGATACCTTGACGTGAAGATCTCATATGCTTGGATCATCGACGGTCACTCTTTTATTGACATTATCCCAACCAAAACATGTTTGCCCAAGAAACTTTTTAAAACTACCATATTGTGTTCTCAGCTTGTTGTGTTTGTTTCTCAATTGAACTTGACTATAATGGACTCACACCTTGTTATTGAATGTGATTCTTATGTTTCTCCACCCTGCTTTGTTGAAAGTACAAGAGGTCCGATTTCCCTTCTTCACCTCTTCTACCATCAAACTCACAAACAAGCTTATGGAAGTCTCCGTCCATTTTGCACTGAACGTGTCTTTTTGAGATGCCATGTAATCTTGACTAATTCAACACAACAATTAGGCAGTAAGGACATAAGGACACAACAGCTCAATCAACGCAAAAATCAGGCATAAGAGTTATGTTGCAAAAATAGCTCAATTGTGCTTAAGCCCTCCCTGACCTCACGGTGTTCTTACTTCCATTGTAATAACAGAACAATCGCAACAAAATTGTCACACCAAAGACGCAATCTTCATAATCTGCGCATGAACTCAGATCGAAACAAAACACCCCCAAATTCAGCAACAATACAGACGAACAATCACAAAACGATAGCCATTCCATCGGGATTGAGAGAGAAGTTCAGTAACAATCAAGCAGTAAGGACATAACAGCTCAATCAACGCAACAATCAGGCATAAGAGTTATGTTGCAAATATAGATCAACTGTGCTTAGGCCCTCCCCGACCCCACTGTGTTCTTACTTCCATTGTAATAACAGAACAATCGCAACAAAATTGTCACACCAAAGACGCAATCTTCATAATCTGCGCATGAACTCAGATCGAAACAAAACACCCCCAAATCCAACAACAATACAGACGAACAATCACGAAACGATAGTCATTTCATCGGGATTGAGAGAGAAGTCCAGCAACAATACAGACGAACAATCACAATTGAGAGAGGGATAGAGAGAATGGCTCGAGGCCAACCCATGCGCCACGCGAGGCCGACCCCTAGCTGGGTTACCCATGCCAGCTCTGTCCTAATCTGAGCGGGGCTCAAACTTGCACCGCGAGCGCGAGGCCAGCCTCTAGGTGGGTCGCCCAGTCGAGCCCTGCCCAGATCAGAGGTCAACTAGTGCTGCGAGCGCGAGGTCGACCTCTGGGTGGGTCTGGGTCGCCCAAGCGAGCCCCATCCAGATCAGAGGTCGACCAGCACGGCAAGCGCGAGGCCGACCAGCGCCGCTAGCGAGGCCGACCAGCGCTGCGAGTGTGAGGTCGACCTGTAGGTCGCCCAGGCAAGCTCCGTTTAGATCTAGGCGGAGCTCGGCCTCGCGCTTGCGGCCCTCACCCGGTGCCGAGAAGAGGAAGAAGAAGAGGACGACGCAGCGGAGACTCACCAAAGAGCAGCGACTTTGACTAGTCGACGAACGGTGTCGGTAGTCGCGGAACAGGGAGGAGTTGCAGCAGAAGTCTTCAAACGAGAGTGAGGGAGCAGCCACAGAATAGAGGTGAGTATCGTGGGAGGAGATGGCTTAAACCGCAAGTGTTCCAAAACTCATTCTCAAAAGTGTTCCAAAACTCGTTCTCAAAAGTGTTCCAAATCAGAAAAGCAAGTTTTTTTCGCTCCTCAATTTGGGGCCAAAAGTGAACACTTTTGGAACCATACGCGTTTCTGTTCCAAAAATGTTCCTAGAACACTTTTGGAACAGAAACAGTTTCCCTGGCTACCATCCAATACAGGCCCTGACCACCTTTGTTTGCCCATCAGTCTGCGAGTGAGCTGTGCAACTAAAGTTTAAAGATGAATCAAATAGCTTCCACAAAGTCCGCCAAAAATGGCCCAAAAATTTGTTATCATTATCTGAGGTAATAGACTTAGGGACGCCATGCAAACGAATCACTTCCTTAAAGAATAATCTGGCCATGCTTACTGCATCAAAATTCTTCCTGCAAGAAATGAAGCGCGTCATCTGGGAAAATATGTCAACCACAACAAAAATAGAATCCACGTTTTTTGGGTCCGTGGCAAACCAAGTACAAAATTCATGGGCAGATCTTTCCATATATTTGTAGGGACAAGTAAAGGCATATACAAATCCATATTTTTAGACTGTCCATTGGTAGTCTGGCAAACATAACATTTTTGCACATACCTACTAACACCTCTACGCAATTGGGGCTAGTAAAAGTGCTGCTGGACTGCAGCAATAGTTTTGTCACGCCATAGATATGCAACTAACCCACCATTATGAATGTCATGAATTACCTTCTCTCGCAATGATGTTCGAGAAAGACAAAACTGATTACCACACATCAAATAACCATCCTGAACATAAAATTCCTACATAGGTTGACCAGCAGCACATGACCCACAAATCTCCCCAAAGTCATCATCGCATGCATAACAGTCTTTCAGTTGCTCAAACGCCAAAATGTCATTGCTCAGTGTAATCAACAAACCAGATCTCTTGCTCAACGCATCTGCTACGACATTGTGCGCATCTGCTACGATCTGCTTTGTGTTACAATCTGAAAGGAAATTTCTGTAAGAACTTACACCAACGTGCATGCATATCCTTACTGATCCTCTTTTGATTATTCAAATACTTCAAAGTTTCATGATCAGAATAGAGCACGAATTCTTTTCCAATCAAATAATAATCCCACGTCTTCGAAGCTCTTACAACATAACAAAATTCTTTGTCATAAGTGCTCCACTTTTGCCTCGCCTCGCTAAGCTTCTTACTGAAATAGCTGTTAAGGAAAATCCCTTATGATGTTTGAAGATGACAAAATAATTAAAGGCATTGGGAAGGAATTGGAATGTAGTAATCCCACGGCTACTAATATATTTGTTGGTTGAGTAGAACCAGGTGAAAGAAGCACAAACCGTTATGTAAATGATGTCTGTCGCGACCCTCTCCGCCTCGAACGTCATCAGAGTGTGGGCTAGCGAGGGCTAATGGGCCGCCCGATCGCTGGCTTAGATCGGACGCGGGCCTCTCCCAAGGTCCATTACCCAAGTCGCAACTGCTGGATATACGTGATCGACCTTCAGTGCGGTCTAGTGACATGTGAAAAAGTGTACATGCCAAGGAGTCGCCACCAATCGTTTCGTGGAGGGTACGATCGGAAACCCTATCGAATAGTTGGGAGTGGTCTATTCGATTCTGCGGAAACCAGAGAAGTGGGTTCGGGGACTTAGTTACGCCAACTGTCAGAGTTGACGCCCTTTCGGTACCTAAATTGAATGGTTTATCTGATCTTAGGATCTCATACAGATGAGTGGGGTGCTGATCCTAAATCTAGGAGTTCATGCAGATGGGAATATCTACCCTATCACTCACAATCATTAAAAATAAGTGCGCAAATCAAGGATCCAATACATGCGGATAAAACACATGAAATCAACATGGCATCCCTAATGAGGCCCTATTAGCCTAGAGAAGTATCAATCAAGGCTTAGGAGTGATTTGGACATGATTCGCCCACGAGGGGCAGAATCGTAATTTTGAACAATTCGGGGACAATTCACCTCAAAAAGGGCAAATTGGTCATTTTAGATGAATTGGGAAGCCAAAAGACAAGGGAAATAGGATTGGACATCAATCCAATCCATTTCCCATTTTTCGGGAATTTCCAGGATTTTTCTGGAATTTAAAAGTGATTTTACCCTCAGAGGGGTAAAATCGTTATTTTGAACAAAGATGAGAACTGAAAATCTCAAATATTAGAGTTGGTCGTCCACCTGACCCTAACCCTAATTTTAAGCAATTTTCGGGACTCAATTAGGACAAGAAAGACAATTTTCCCATTGAGGGGCAAAATCGTCATTTTTGAGAAAAGGGGCGGGACTCGAAAACCCAAACCTAAGAATTGGTCGCGTACTCGACCCTAATTCTTACCTTGACATTATCGGCCTTATCTCGCATACACGGCAGAGGCGACTTACCCCTAAAGGGTAATGTCGTCGAGTCTTGGAAGAACGGATGAGAAACCCCAAAAATAGGGTTGACCAGTTGTCTGTGGTCAACCCTCGATTTTTGGGGATTTCTGGAGTGTCTAGGATTTTTCCACATTTTTTCAACATTTTTTTGGAATTTTCTAGAATTTTCTAGCATTTTTTTGGATTTTATAGGATTTTTCTGATTTTTTTTATATTTTTTTTTTTTAAAATCATTTTCGAATTTTTTTTATTTAAAAAAAATATTATTCGGGCCGGGTCGGGTGACCCGGCCCACGGCCCGCGGGTGGGCGGTCCGACCCGCTCGGACCCGACCCGAAACGGCGCCGTATTACGTCTCCCGCTCGAATTTCAATTCCCGCTCAAACTTGAACCAGCGGCCCTGATTGTGCCAAGTGGCGGGCTACGGACGGCCTGATCTTCATGATGAGCCAACGGCCTAGATTGAAACACCCGATTGAACTACAGCCGTTCGATCTAAAGGATTTTTAATTTTCAAAAATCATTTTTTATCTTTGAAATTTCACGATCGCGACACGTGGCCAAATATCCACCGTCCGATTATTTTTGTTATTCGGTTATAACAACCGATGCTGACGTGGCTGCCACGTGGGCGCCACGTCAGCGACACGTCAGCGTTGACTGGTCAACTCTCGTTGACCAGTCAACAGCTCGCCGGGGAAGACGATCGGCGCCGGCTCTGTTTCGCCGGCGCCTCGTCGGAGGCCGTTTTCTCCTCGCTCAGACCACGAAATTGCATGAAACTTCCGCCATTCGACTCGTACAGATCTCATCTACCACATATCCAAGCCTCTACACAGCAGATCATCATTTCATCTACATGCTACTTCCGGCCGAAGTTAGGCTCCGGCGGCTATTCGTCCTAGCAATATCTAGCGTTATCTAGCTAAAAGAATCAATCAGGAAGCATCACCGCGGGTTGAGGAGACTTACCTGGCCATCGCGAGGACTCAGTTCGACCTATAAGGAGCTATAGAACTCACGGCCAGTTGGTCAAGGTCGGGGGTTGACTCGGTGGTTTCAGACGCCAAACAAGCAAAAACGAAATGCAACGGAGATTAGCAGAGCTCATGGAACAGATTAAGACCAATAACAAGCAAAATGATCGACATAATCGTGAGATGCCATTGGAGGCCGAGCTCGAGTTCGAAGGTGTTTCTCACCTGTTTCAAGAGCGTCGGTGAATGTGAGTCGATCCGACGCGTTCTCCGAGTTGAGGCGAGGCTAATGGGAATGGCGGCGTCGAACGATGTCGTCCGGATCGTCAAGGATCCGAGCTCAAATTTCTCGAGCTCGGAGCTTCAATGGCCGCCTTCTCTCTCTCTCTCTCTCTCTTCTCACTCTGTTTCTTTTGTCTGTTTCTCTCTCTCTGCCTCTACTCCTCTCACTCCGCGAGCTCCTTCTCCGCCAGTTCTCCCTCTCGCCTCCTCTCTCTCTCGCCTGCTCTCTCTGTCTTCGCCCGCTCGAGCTTTCTCTCTCTCTCTCTCCTTCTCCCTCCTCCTGCGAACAGAATTCCCCCTTCCTTTTATTCCGTTTCCTTTTTGTTGCCAACCGATTTCCCAGCAACTGACTTCTCAACTGATCCTCTCTTCCCTTCCTCTGTTTGTTTTTTGCGCGAACCCTCCCATCCTGCGCGACATCCTCTTCCAAGATCCCACAAGCAGAGAGCGTTTTTGCTCTATTGGTTTGGTCAACCGGGTTGACTGGGTCGGTCAACCCGACCCAGTTGACCCGGTTCTAAATTTTCTGTTCAAATTGGACGTCCTGATGTACCAATATCACAAAATTGACATCAAAATTAGACTCTATGGCACAGACTCCACCTAGAAATGTGATTTTCGTGACAATTTCCTTTTCAATTGATTGAAAACCCCAAATGTGGAGTAGGATCCGAATTTGATTTTTGTCAAATTGAGGGTCCTAATGGGCAAATTGACCTTAATTGAGCCCGCTATTAGATTCAGGGGATCGAATACTATAGGGAGGAAGTATTGGGATTCTATGGGTGTCCCTCAGAAAAGTTTAATTTCGGAATTGGCATAATAGGGACTAAAATGAAAAGATTTTTATGCAATTAGGTCCCTAAGGCCAAAATTGATCAAATCAATGCACAATTGAACCAAATTGAAATGTCGGGCAATCAAAATGAATGTCAACACTTGGAAAATGCAAAAGTTTGCAAATAAAAAGACTCAAAATATATTTTTTTGACAAATTTAACCCTGTGCGTTACAAAGAAACACACAAAATTAAACTTGAATTTCGACTCTTGATGAGGTCAAAATGACAAGGGATTTAAAATAAAAATATTTACTATTTTCCTATATTTTTGTGACCTCAAATTCTATTTTTGTTGATTTTTCTAGTATTTTTCTATTTTCTAAAAATACTAAAAAATGTAAAAAATATGAAAAATTATTTTTTGGTCAAGAATGGTTCCTTGGGCTTGGCCAAGGCCACCAAAGTTGATTTTGTAATTTTTTGACTTTTTATGAATTTTTGTGATTGATTTTTTTTTTTTAAATTGAAAAAGACTAGGTCAAAAATCAGGTGTCAACAGCTGCCCCTCTTTGAGAGGAATCTCGTGAGAGGTTTCGCTCAAAGACAGGTGACACCTGAGTCTAGACCGACTCGACTGGGGAAAAGAAAAACGAATCTTGACATTCAATCTTTCTTGCTTTGCTGGTAAACGCTCTACTTGTTCTGCTCTGACTACTGTGAGAGAGAAAGTAGAGAGACCCACCTGTTACTTACCTGTTGATCACCTGCCTGATGCTCGTACGGCATGCGCGGTGTATAGCGGGTTCAAGTGAATACCTAGGGACTCGTCTTTTGAGTATCCTAGGGCGGTTAAACTCTAGCCTGTATGGTAGGCCGTACCAGAATGGGATTCCTACACTTGACAGGAACCTGTGAATGACGCACCCAGTCTCTTAGGGATTGTTAGGGATTTTGATCCGTATGGTGGATCAGACCATGAATAGGACTCCTTTCTGCTAGGAACCTATGGATGACGCACCTAGTCTCTTAGGGATTGTCGGGGTTTTGATCCGTATGGTGGATCAGACCATGAGTAGGACTCCTTTTCTGCTAGGAACCTATGGATGACGCACCCAGTCTCTTAGGGATTGTCGAACATTTTGATCCTTCAAGGGGATCAGGCCGAGAATAGGATTCCTTTCTGTTAGGAACCTATGGATGACGCACCCAGTCTCTTAGGGATTGTCGAACATTTTGATCCTTCAGGGGGATCAGGCCGAGAATAGGATTCCTCTCTGCTAGGAACCTATGGATGACGCACCCAGTCTCTTAGGGATTGTCGAACATTTTGATCCTTTAGGGGGATCAGGCCGAGAATAGGATTCCTCTATGTTAGGAACCTATGGATGACGCACCCAATCTCTTAGGGATTGTCGAACATTTTGATCCTTCAAGGGGATCAGGCCGAGAATAGGATTCCTTTCTGCTAGGAACCTATGGATGACGCACCCAGTCTCTTAGGGATTGTCGAACATTTTGATCCTTTAGGGGGATCAGGCCGAGAATAGGATTCCTCTATGTTAGGAACCTATGGATGACGCACCCAGTCTCTTAGGGATTGTCGAACATTTTGATCCTATATTCTAAGGAATTAACTAAGATTTATACAAATGAGGTGTGCCTAACCTTTAGGCTTCACCAAATGAGCTATTCTGGGTTTAGAGGTTACCTAGAACCTCACAGAAAGCTGATCTTGAAAATTGTCCTTTCGACATGCAATGCGTTATTCTGGGATTTGGGGATTCCAAGTATCCTGCAGAAAACTTAAACCTGCAAAAGCTTTGATAAGATTCTTCTGGGATCTAGGGGCTAGCTGAGATCTCATAGAAAGACTATCTTGAATGTTGTCCTTTTGACATTGAAGGTGACATTCTGGGATCTGGGAGCTCCAGGTATCCTGCAGAAAGTTTCAAACTGTAACACTGGGATCTCACACAGGGGGATAATTTCAAACATTGTCCTTTTGACATGGGAGGTGACATTCTGGGATCTGGGTACTCCAGGCATCCTGCAGAAAGATCAAACCTGTAAATTTGAAATCTCACAGAGGGATGATTTCGGAGATTGTCCTTTTGACATTGAATGTGACATTCTGGGATCTGGGGACTCCAGGTATCCTGCAGAAAGATCAAACCTGTAAATTTGAAATCTCACAGAGGGATGATTTCGGAGATTGTCCTTTTGACATTGAATGTGACATTCTGGGATCTGGGGACTCCAGGTATCCGTCAGAAGCTCAGGCATATAAACTCTCCTTCTTAGAGAAATGTGTCATTTTGAGACCTAGAGAAGTTGTGCTCTTCTGAGATATGGGATTGCCAGGAATTCTGCAGAAGTTTAGACATGTTAAATGCTTCTCACCAAGAGTGATACAAGCCATTTTAGGAGCTGAAGTCATCAAGAATCTTGTAGAAGTTCCAGTCTGAAAATTTTCTTACCAAAGGCACATCAATGGCCTTTAAGTTATATCTGATGTCAAACTGACAGCGCTTTATGACTTATATCATAGTCATGAAAAATTTTAATAAATGCATTACGATGCTGGAGGTTATCCAAAACACCTTGCAATATACGGAAGAGATCAAAAATCCCTTGTGAGGAAAGTTTGAATCAAACAATCTGAAATTAACCACATGAGTTTGGTTAAAACGTCCATTGGAGTATTCTCATCAAAAAGGACTTCTCACCGTTTTGAGATAATGGTCTTTTACCAAGAATGCACTCGAATTTCCTATCAAACCTGCGCCTAGGGTTCAGGATCATTCGCAGTGAATACGCCTCGATCGATCAGGAGGACTTCCAAGGGACCGTAATGTTGGGCTTGGTCAACGGTTTTCAAAGGGGACTTGCGTGCAAGTCAAGGCTTTCGAAGATAAGTCTTCAATATCTGCTCCAGGTTTACAAGTCAAGAAACCTGCAAAATGAGAAAGAAATAATCTTGCTCGAACTTCTTCGAGCTAAGCTTAGACATTAAACCCTATGTCAATCCAAGTGCCTTAATCAGAAAAGGCTTTTCAGGGTTGTAACGTAGGTAGGATTGGGGACCAAAAAAGGCTTGTTTTTGGCTCAGAATATGCGAAGGGTCTAACATTGGTGATCACTGCAGGTTTGCTGCCGATCTTATCCTTTCTGGTTCAAAGAGCGTCTTCAATCTTTGAAGTGCATTAGTAGTCTTTGAAGAGCATTGTCAGTCTTCGAAGCGCACATTTGTCTTTAGAGAATATCTCTTTCATGTTGAGACTGTGTCAACATTTTGTCTACACTTTCATCATCTGAGTGTGACATAATCTGGGAGTATCCTTTGCTGTCCAGCTCCCTTGGGATTTTCTTTTACAATCAGATCTCACTAGTGACCTATACAAAGGTATCATGCCATCTTTTGGCATTTACAAGATCAAACACCTGATTCACAAGTGCACAAATATTTGGACGGGCATTGGCCTTGCTTTTACCAGGCACTTTGCTTTTTCTTGATGCCCAAGATTGGATTTTTCTCTCTTTTTGCTTTTTGAGATCCCATCTTTTCTTTTCTTTTGGGGATCAGAATTTTCAAATGAGTGTGTTAGATGTACAATTTGAATCTCAGCACTCAAACATTAATCTAGGAATTTTTATAAATCCTGTATTTTGAACTCTTCTGCTCTTGAAGTGATGTCGCTTCCGTCTTGTAATATGCAATGATCACCAACGGGTTTGCGTAACGAAGTACAGGCTCAACTGGGCTGTGCAAAGGGCAAAAGTGTATAGGATAGAGAAACGAATGCTTTTCGTCATCCTAAAGCACTTGAACTACCATAGAAGTTAAAATGACAAGCAACACACGAAGATTGATGCAAGTCTGAGCAAGAGAATTTCTAATCATTTACCTCCTGATACCGCTGGACGTATCTCCAGTTTGCCCCACTGTGGGGTGGTTCTTGACAGGGGTATAGAATGAAACCGTCGTTCAAATGGTCATCAATGGTTACCTGTAGTGTTTATGATAGAGAAACGAACGTCCCCGTCGTTTCGATCCGTGTAATCACTGCGAATAACCCTTGCTTCCGTAAGTCAAGGTCTCGCTGTTCTTACCACTCCACTCATCTCTCAAGTGTGTATAAGACGTGTTTAGATTAGGCTTGCCTCTTGTCTGAGGAACCATCCTTTCGAACAATTCTAAACAACTCTTGTTGGAAAAGTTCATTTTGCTTTCTCTAGAACTTTACCCTCCAAGGGGGTTTATGATGCACAATGTATATTTCAATTATGTTCAGATAACCTCCAGATCTAAACATGAATGCCAATGACCGTGAGGACTTTGCGTCTTTCTAGACATGAGCTTTGATGTATGCCAGATTTCAAAGGGCCTCCCAAATTCTAGCAATTAGGATCCTGAGAGTCTTAAAAACCTAAAATATTGGGAAAGGAATACTTACCTGCCCAGCGCGGCTAGGGACTCCTGAAAAACATAAAAGGAATATGTCAGTGTATGCTCTTGAATTTCAGAAAATTAGAACGATACATTTTACCCTTGATCATGCACTCCAATGGAAGTGGATAGATTCGCGAAAATCTGCATTTTTCTTAACAACACAAGATGGTTAAGTTGTTCTAAAATTTCTTAAAATTCTCAGTCTTTGGAGAAGAAGACGTGCACCTGACCACCATGACGTTAGGTCTCCTTGATCATACGTTCCAACTTATCGCGACCCTGCTTCCTTGGATCCTGCAATATTGAACACATGCTAATGTATGCATAGATGCATGACATGCTTATGCAAAGACTATCATGAAGAGTAGGCTCAATTCGAGGCAGGGCATATGACCGGAATCTGATTTTATTTCAAGGGTAATATTTCTTCACAGCATCTGAATTCACAGGGTGCCCCAATTCTTCTCCCTCGGAGTTTACAAGAATTAATGCTCCTCCCGTGAGGATCTTCTTAATAATGTAGGGGCCTTCGTAATTTGGAGTGAATTTTCCCCCTGGATGGGTAGTACTTGGTAAAACTTTCCTAATTACCAAGTCATTTACTTCGAAGTTTCTGGTTTTGACTTTTCGATTGAACGCCCTGGCCACCCTCTTCTGGTAAGTTTGTCCATGGCAAATGGCTTTAAGACGTTTCTCATCTATTAAGTTCAGCTGTTCATATCTGTGCTTGAAATACTCTGACTCAGAGAGTTTATCTTCGGATAAGATTCTCAAAGAGGGAATCTTAACTTCTACTGGTAGAACTGCTTCTGTCCCATATACCAAACTATAGGGAGTTGTCCCTGTAGAAGTCCTGATCGACGTTCGGTAAGCCATCAAGGCGAAGGGCAGCCTTTCGTGCCAATCTCTGTAGTTTTCTGCTGTTTTAGCCAAGATTCTCTTGATATTTTTATTGGCGGCTTCCACTGCCCCATTCATCTGTGGGCGGTAAGGAGATGAATTCAGATGTCTAATGCTAAAGTGATCCAGCAGACCATCGACAATCTTGTTGTTTAGGTTGGACCCATTATCTGTGATGATCGCTTGAGGGGTACCATACCGGGATATGATATCTCTTTTGACAAATCTGGCCACATTTCTTGCAGTGACATTCTTGTAAGAACTGGCTTCTACCCATTTGGTGAAGTAATCAATCGCTACCAAGATGAAGCGATGACCATTCGAAGCCATAGGATTAATAGGCCCTATCATGTCTATCCCCCACATAGAGAAAGGCCAAACTTCAGACATTTGATGTAGTTCGTTCGGGGGTGCGTTAATCTTATCCCCGTATATTTGGCATTGGTGGCATGACCGGACGTGCTGACAGCAGTCTGATTCGATGGTCATCCAATAATAGCCTAGCCGCATGATCTTCCGGGCAAGGAGGTGGCCGTTCATGTGAGGCCCACACGCACCTTCATGAATCTCTTTCATGAGAATATTTGCTTCTTTGGCATCTACGCATCTCAGTAGAGTGGAATCGAACGATCTCTTGTATAGAATTTGTCCATTGAGGAAGAACTTGCTGGCCATCTTGGTTATGTATTTTCGGTCTCCTGACTGGCATCCTTCAGGGAATTCCCTTTTCAAGAGGTAATTCTTGATGTCATAGTACCATGGCTCTCCATCACATTCTTCTTCGATTAGCATGCAATAAGCTGGCTTTTCAACAATGCCGATCCTCAGAGGTTCTATATCCAACCCTTTAGTCGTTTGTAACATCGAGGCTAGGGTGGCTAATGCATCTGCGAATTGGTTGTGAGACCTTGATAGGTACTCGAATGACACTTCTTCGAACTTGAGTATCAATTTTTCAAGGTATTCATGGTAGGGGATGAGTTTTGCATCTTTCGTCTTCCACTCCCCTTGTGTCTGTAGAATAATGAGCATAGAGTCTCCAAAGACCTGCAATCTAGGTATCTTCATGGAAAGGGCCAGTCGTAGGCCCAGAATGCATGCCTCATATTCTGAAATATTGTTGGTACAAGGGAAAGTTATCTTTGCCGCGACAGGGTAATGTTGGCCATCTGGGGATATCAGTACTGCCCCAGTGCCTGCCCCTGATAGGTTAACAGCACCATCGAAATACATGATCCACTTATCCTCTGCTAAGTTCAGAATTCGGCTTTCTGTGTTCGTTACTTCAGGGGATTCAGTGCTCGATGGGTTTTCTGCCAGCATGTCCGCTATAGCTCTCCCTTTTACCGACTTCTGTGGAGAACATTTAATGTCAAATTCAGACAACATTACTTGCCATTTTGCCAGTTTCCCAATTAAAGCGGGTTTCTCCAAGAGGTATTTGACGGGGTCGTTTTCTGTTATGAGCTGAATGTGATGATGTAGGGTATACTGCCTTAGTCTTCGTAGTACCCATACTGCTGCTACACAGGCCCTTTCAACTGGTATATATTTTGCTTCAGATGGCGTGAATTTCTTACTCAGGTAATAAATGGCCCTCTCTTTTCCATCTATCGGGCTTGTCTGGGCAAGTAAGGCTCCCAAGGACTCTTGTCGTATGGTAAGGTATAAGGTCAATGGGTGACCAGGAATTGGTGGCACAAGCACCGGTGGTGTGATCAAATAGTTTTTGATCATTTGGAATGCCTTGCTGCACTCGGCGTCCCACGTTATTTTCGCGCCTTTCTTAAGCAATTTGAAGATAGGCTTAGCCACATCAGACAGCTGATTGATGAACCTGGCAATATAGTTCAATCTCCCTAGAAGGCTTCTCACTTCTTTTACTGTGGATGGAGTTGATAAATCGTGGATGGCTTGGATTTTTGAGGGATCAATCTCAATGCCCCTGTTGCTGACTATGAACCCAAGGAGTTTCCCGGATCTTGCCCCAAACACGCATTTGTTAGGGTTCAACTTTAACTTGTATTTGCGCAGGCGCTCAAATAATTTTCTTAATACCTGTATGTGATCTTGTCCTTTCTTGGATTTAGCGATCATGTCATCAACATATACTTCAATCTCTTTGTGGATCATATCATGGAATAACGTGACCATAGCCTTCTGGTAGGTAGCCCCGGCGTTTTTCAATCCAAAGGGCATGACTTTGTAGCAAAAATTTCCCCATGGTGTGGTAAATGCAGTCTTGGGTTTGTCTTCTTGTTTCATGGAGATTTGGTTGTATCCCGAGAATCCATCCATGAATGAGAATAATTCATAACCCGCCGTACTATCCACCAATACATCAATGTGGGGGAGTGGAAAATCATCTTTTGGGCTTGCTCTATTCAGATCTCGGTAATCTACGCAGATCCGAACTTTTCCGTCTTTCTTCATGACGGGGACTATATTTGCAACCCAGTCTGAATATGGGATAGCTTCAATGAAGCCTACCCTAAGGAGTTTCATGACTTCTTCCTTAATCTTGTCTTCTAACTCGGCTTTCATCCGCCTACTGCCTTGTTTGACAGGTTTGATGCCAGGATCCGTGGGCAATGCATGTTCCACAATCTTAGGGTCAAGGCCTGGCATATCCGCGTAAGACCATGCGAAGATGTCTTGATATTCTTTTAGTAGCTTGGTGAACTCGAGCCTTTCATCACGGGATAGGTGTCCGCCGATCTTGACCTCTTTGACGTTCACGGTGTCTCCCAAATTAATGACAATTGGTTCTTCTGAGGTAGGAGGCTTTGATTCTTCAAAGGTGTTCCAATCCCTACGGATAGACGCGTAATCCTCGTCTTCATCTTCCTCAATGCTATAGGAGTGGTTAATGGAGGGATCCGAATTTTGCAACAACCTGGTATGCATGTTTGAGATGATATGCCTGAAATGTCATGAGTATGGTTAGTTTGTGCTCAGTAAAAATGGCATGCATGCTTATGTAAAGTCTTTTTGAAAAAGTTTTTCGAAATAGATGTAGGTACAGATGGGACTAATCCTCATGTCATTGGATATCCCGGCCCCTTGAAAATCTTTTGAAGATTAGGAATCATATGGCAAATCAGGCCTCAAGCTTCTATATGGAAGACCATTATCATCATCGGGCTGATTCGTGGTTCCATATGTCCTTAACAAAACATGCGTGGTTTTATTGAATGCGAAATGGGCCGCGTTACAAGATGTGCTATTTGGACCAACGGCCGGAGATCCAAAGGCGTTTTCTTATGCGTTCAATAAGGAAAGAAAATACAGTGAAATGCAGAAAGTTCTAAACACAGTATTTAAAGATGAAGGAAGAGTCTATTTACTCAGAAGAAGTGGCTTCACTGTCCAACCACTCCATGATGACATTCACAGAGTCATCTTCGAGAAAAGGATTTGTCAGATCTGGTTCCATCGGCGAAGTGATACCCTCTTCGGATAACCATTTGGAGTTCTGGTCGAAGTAGGTATTTAAGGGATTCTTGAACATTCGAGACCTTCCCTTCCAGGTTGGAGAACCGATGAATGAGCTATTCGGGCTGTTTTCGCCTCCACGGCGTCCCAGGCTCTTGCCTCGGCCTCGGCTTGTTGCTTTCGGGATAGAATCATTCATGGGATACTTCCGGTACCCCAAGCCCATTTTATGTGGATTAGCCTTCAACTGTAGCGGGGCATTTATACCCTGATTATGTTTGCCTAGGCCTTTTTCAGGATTGAACCCGTATGCCAGCAGCATCTTAGCTGGTAGAAGACTGGCTTCTGAGATGTAAGGAGTTCTCAACTTCGATCCTACTGGGGTATGAACTGTTGCTACCAACTCTAGGGAGTGATAGCTCGCTTCAGTTTTCTCTTCAGGCTCAATATAGGGAATGGCACTGCTCTGGTATGCCTGGAGGTCGACTTCCCCATGTACGGTAATTACCTTCCCATCTACAACGAAACGTACTTTTTGGTGCAGGCTTGAAGGGACAGCTCCTGCTGTATGGATCCAAGGTCTTCCTAGCAGGAATCCAAATGCACTGGGTAGATCCATTACTTGAAAGTCTATAGAGAACTTTGTCGGGCCGATGAATACGTCAAGCTCGATCTCTCCCTCTACAGTCTTCCTCATGCCGTCGAATGCTCTTACAGCTGTCTTGGATGCCTTGACCATCTCTTCATTGATTCCCAGCCTCCTTATGGTAGCCAAAGGACAAATGTTAAAGGCTGATCCGTTATCGATCAATACATGTGCCACTCTTTTGCCGTTACATTGGGCAGAGATGTATAAAGCTTTGTTGTGCCCCCTTCCTTCCATGGGGAAGTCCTCGTCAGAGAAGCTCAACTGGTCTTTTAAGAGAATTGCCCCTACAAAGTCCCCTAGTTGGACCTCATTAATTGTTTCAGGGACATGTACTTCATTGAGTACCTTCAATAGTGCGTTCTTGTGCTTCTCTGAATTGATGAATAGGTCTAACAGGGATATCTGAGCGGGCATCTTCCTCAGCTGCTCTATCACTTCAAACTCACTGGTTTTGATGATCGATATGAGCTTTTCGGCATCTTCCTTTGAGACATCTCTTTTTTCGGATTCACCCTCTCTGGGGGCATAAAATCTTCCAGACCTCATTATTGCATCTACTTGTGTGGTCCCATAGTCCCAATGAACAGCTTTGGGATCATACTCTTCTACTGGGGGGACTTTTATCGTTACAGTTGTCTGATGAGGTATCTCTGGTCCTGACGTGTTGCTTTCTTCCTCTTGAGGCAATTGAATTACGACAGGCCTCACCGGGCAATCTTCTACCTTGCCCAGGCTATCCAGCTCATCCAATCTGATCACCACGGTTGTGGCTACTTCGATCATCAATATGGCGTTGTCGAGTTCTTCCATATTGTTTGAGGTTTCTGGTTGAGAGAGATCATCCATACCTCCCCATCCGTCCGGTATGATGTCTTCAATCTTCTGATAAAAGCTGGTAGGGGCCGAATATTTCACCTTGAAATTGTATCCTCCAGAATCTTGACCCAGGTTGTCTATAATTTCGCTCTTCTCAAGTGCGTCGACCATAAATTTGAGGTCTGCTAGACTTCTCCTCCTGGCTTCTATTTCGTCTTCTTCAAATTCTTCTTCTGATTGAGTGGACAGCCCCAGATCGTTTGCCAATTTCTCACGTGAGGTACCACAGGTGCTACTCTGTTCAGCTGTGATCAAGAAGTGGTTTCCTTTCAAAGATAGAGATGTTTCAATCCCTTCGAATTCTTCATCAGTAATGTCGGACATTATCCCCAAGCTCTTCATCTTGTTGATACACGACTTCTTTTGGTCGGTTGATATCTCCCCCTCTTTTGGGTATGATGAAGCGGTTGTTAGCAGGTTGGCCAGCTTAGGCATATCTACCTTCAGTTTAAGGTAGTCCTCTTCTTCTTCAGTGAATATTGCCCCTATTGCTTGATGATCTGGCAACGGATTTTCTTGTACATTTGGGGCTGCTTTGTCAAATTTCAAAATCTGACTATCGATTAGGGCTTGCACTTTCAGCTTCAGGACATAGCAGTTATCCACATTATGCCCTCTTTCGCCCATATGGTAGGTACAGGTCTGGCTCTCATCAAAGCCAGGATATCTTGCGGGGTTTGCCCTAGGTGGTTCTTTTGCCACCAAGTGTTGCTCCAGCAGCATCGGGAGTAGCTTGGATAAAGGTCTCGGGAGCTGAGAGAATTGTCTCTGGGGTTGCTTTCTTTTAGGCTCTTGTACCTTTGGCGCTGACCAGGATGATCCGCCTTTGGCCTGATTAGAATTGCCAAATGGCTTTAACTTGTGGGGATCTGGTATAAATGCTATGTCCAGTCCGGCTTCTCTTTCCTTTCTCAGAGGGTACTGCTTCCTAGTAGGAGCTTCCTGAGGCCTTCTTTCTTTCAAGGCCCATTCCAGCCTCTCAGCAACCTTAATCAGGTGTGCGAATGTCTGACATCCAGAAGTGTTCAGTCTGTCAAAGTACTCGTAGGGGAGTGCTTTTAGGAATAAGTCGATCAGCTCCTCTTCTGGAATTGAAGGCTTTACTTGGGTAGCCAAGGCTCGCCATCTCTGAGCATATGTCCTGATCGATTCGCCCCTCACTTTTGAAGTTCGTAGGAGGTCTTCTCTTGTTGGGGCTGTAGCCGTGTTAAATTTGTACTGCCTGAGGAAGTCTTCAGCAAGGTCCTCCCATCCGTCATAATCCTCTAAGTCTAGCTCAATAAACCAAGCCAGAGCGGCGCCAGCCAAACTCTCTTGGAATGTGTTCATTAACAACGGAATGTAATCCGAGTAGTGCGCCATCTTGCGCAGGTAATATTTGAGGTGGGCACGGGGACAACCTGTCCCGTTGTATTTTCTCACGAACTCTGGCTCCCTATAGTCAGGAGGAGTCTCTATTTTAGCAAAAGGAGATATTTTGTCGAAGCGGGCCAGCTCATAGCCTTGACTGCTCAGGCATTCTTCGATCTTGGCCAATCTCTTAGCCTCTGCCTCTGTCTTCACAGTTTGTTTTCCCTTCTCCTCTTTTTCAAGGTTGATGACAACAGGCGAGGCTTTTTGTTGTGCCCGACTATTTGGTTCATGGACGTTTTCCCCTGTATTTTGGGTATCCCTGGTTGCTTCTTTATCTATTACATCAGGTACCATGGAAGGGCCTGAGTTGTTCTGATTGTGGGCGGTTGTCTGTCTAGCTTGGTTGGTCTCCAGCATGGCCTTAATGTCAGCCATCATAGTCGCCAGGGCAGTCATCTGAGATTCCAACATGCCTACGCGCGGAGTCAATTCCTGCTGTTCCATTCTTGTCTTTAGGCGGGTACGGAAACGATGCGTTGGCAATTCCGTGATGAGAGTGTACCTGTTTAAAAAGATCTCTGTGAGTGCTTCGCTTATTTAGCAAAAAGAAGCAGCTAATTCTTTTAGTTGCATGCTTCTTGTCAGTAGATGAGAAAAAGGGCTACTTTGTGAGCCTTAGCCTCATGTAAGTAGTTCTTTTAATCATTTCTCGACAAGAACTCATGGAATTAAAAGAAGCGTAATTTCTGACGATAGTTTTTTATGCATTTGCAAAACATGCTCACATTCATACTCATGTGTCTAAGATAGTATTCCACAGAAATGAGAATGTATGAGAAGGCATCACAATGCTTGCTTATTTTACACTTGACAGAATAGTCTATTCAAGTCTAGGACGTTTGAAGCCTAAGGCATCCTCATCATCCCAGTATAGATTCCCTTCTTCAGCTTGGGGCTCTTCGTCTTCTGAACATGACAGTGGTCCCAGGTCTTCGGGTATGTAGGGCTCTACTCCAGGTACGTACGGCACGATGTATTCAGGTATGTAGGGCTCGACAAGGCTTCGTCGGATCGCTTTGAAATGTTGAATGTATTCTGTGGTGGCTCTATGAGTGTTTTCTTCTCGAGTCATGTCTTCTGGCCAACTTATTTCTTCAGCCTGGGAATTCTTCAAGGAGTGTATGATGGATGCCACCTTGGCTTCAAATTGTTTCTTCTCCTCCTCCGTGAGGGTCTGGTTTGGTAAGTCAAAGGAAAAGACACCAGGTCGCGGTGAAGAAGGGATCTCCTGAAGTGCTCCAAACTGTCGAATCACCCTCCTTGGATAGTATGCAGTTGCGCCCGTGAATCCTAGCAAGGGGACTGGGCTTCCGTCATCGCAGGTCAATCTGACTTTGCTCAGCGTCGGCAACCTTAGCCGCCATCGGAGTTGCTCAGGTTTTAGGACTTTGAGGAAGTTCTTCCATTCTACAAAGTTAAACTTAGGAACACGTGTATGGGTTCTAGCAAATGTTTTAAGAGGGTGTGCATTGGGGCTGATTTCAGTGAAACCCATGCGGATGTGGAATTGTCTGATATGGGATGTGAACCACAGATACAGCAGATCACTAGAAGCTCTAAAGATTCCCTTTTTGCTTTTCTTGAAACGATTTAGGGAAAGGAAGGTTTCGGCAAGGAGGATGTTTGAGTAATCCCACCCACAACAGACTTGCCTAGCTACTATAGCCATGATAGGGTCGAAGGTGACAGTTGAGATTGGGAATAGCACAAAGCTAAAGAATGCCAAGATAAAGGCTCTACCCGATTTGGTTCCTTTAGAAGCAGGAAGGCGGGAAAATCGGTCTATAAGGAAGGATAGGGAAATTCTCCCAGAATTGCTTTTCGCATCTATTTTGACTTCATTTAGGTTTGTGTCAAGGAATTCAGCTGCCTGACTTAGGGGTTCAAGTCCTATAGGGGGTCGGACGAGCGTAGGGGTGAATTCAACTCCGATGACAGCGCTGTATTCCTCGATAGTGGGAGTGATCTCTAATCCTTCCATGCAAAATGTAGCGGTGGTAGGATCCCAGTAGAGCGCCATGGCTTGAATAAAGGCAGGTGGGCACTCAATCTTCAGTAGGTCCAGTAGGTATCCTAGTCGTGACTCCGCATACTTCTGGTTGGCTTCGCCCATGCCATCCCACCATGATTGGAGTTCAGCTCGGGGGATCTTGAACACTTGAATATCATTCTTTCCCATCAAGTCTAAAATATGCAAATGATTTTAAAAGGTCAATCGCCAGAAATTACTTTAAATGTATGAATATGCAGATGTCATGAAGCATGCATGAGCTAACTTGATTGCATAGTTCAATTCGAAGAAATGGAGATTAGGACCCTTTTTCAGGTCTTGAAAGCCTGACTCAAAGCCTAATTTGCATTTCAGGGAAGTGAATTATGCAATTTAGTCAGGTTTACTCAGTGACTAAAGGGAATAGCAATATCACGTTCCATTGGTCAGCACATCAAAGGAGCAAAGTGGGATGTACTTTTATTACAGTCAAGATGTCTAATAGAAAAACGGTAAAGAAAGGTTTTTCAAACAAGAAAGCCATAAAAGACAATGGAACGTGAGGGTCTAGATCACTCTTTCTTCAGAAGTCTACCCAAGTGACAGTCGGTCAGGAATTCTCCTTTAATCTAGGGTAGGGGAGTTATCTTCAGTGGTTTGGTCGAGAGGTTGTAGTTCCTCTGGCCACTTTCTAGTCCAGGGTACGATGACTTCGGAAGCCTTCTCGGGTTCTACTTTCTTGATTGTGATACGCCTTGGCTTGGTCTTGATCGCAGGGCGTCTCTTCTTACCCCAAAAAGTAATCATGGGTATGTTTTCTTTGGCCAGCAATTCAGCCTTCTTGCGAGCGTACGCTTCCCTAGCTAGCTGGTTGCGACGTTGTCTCTTCATCTCCAGATAATCCTTCATCATTTCGTCTGATTGTCGCTTGAATCTGAGATTATCAGCGTAGTAGCGGGTTTGACAGTCTTCAGCATACCCCAGCTTACGTCCAGTCAGTTCCCGACCATACACGAATCTAGTAAAGTGTAGCCTCGTGTTTGGTCCGGGGCGAGTAACTTTTCTCAAGTACTCGAAGGTCACCAACTCCGTAGAGCTCTTAGGGAACAGCGACATCCTACCCCATAATCATTGTTGTTCTCATTAGTCACCCGAGTAATCTTCATGATGTGAATGCACATGGATGTATGCAATGTATGAGTCATATCATGGAGCAGGAAATAAAGTACGTTTAGAGATAAATATCTTACCAACCATACTTTGGGGGATGTGGAATGCCCCCTGTATCAATGGGTGGTTTTAGGTATACCAACCATCCATGGACATGCACATGAGACAAGTGGGTATACTCTAAAGAAAATCGAAAATCAGGTGAGGAACCTACGGCTCAGGCTCCCACGATCCACACGAGGCAGATTCCTCCCCAAGGGTACCTACCCAAGAGGGTTAGATATCGCCAATGCAGATGGTAGGCGGGAACGAATACGAAAGTCTCAAGTGCCATCAAACACAAGATCCTTTTCGTATCCTTTCCCTATCTAAGGTAACCTAAGGGTGGTTGCAGTCGGGGTTTGACCGCCAGTGTGTGCGATGTGTCGTGATCATCACAATGCAAAGTCATGCACAGCAGTTTGTATCAAAACACCGCTTCAGTATGTGCATAAACATACATTCCCAACTCCAACCTGCAGGAAAGATGTCAACAATCACGCCACCCCTTATTTCTCCAATCTGCAAAAACATCTAACACAATAGTTAGCATACGTACCTCACCTTCGAGAGCATCTGCAGAAAACAATGTCAGATAAACCAAACAACTTTTTAATCGGCTCAAGTCCTCTGGTCTGCGAAACCAGAGATTCTGGGTTCGAGTCCCCAGCGGAGTCGCCAGTCTGTCGCGACCCTCTCCGCCTCGAACGTCATCAGAGTGTGGGCTAGCGAGGGCTAATGGGCCGCCCGATCGCTGGCTTAGATCGGACGCGGGCCTCTCCCAAGGTCCATTACCCAAGTCGCAACTGCTGGATATACGTGATCGACCTTCAGTGCGGTCTAGTGACATGTGAAAAAGTGTACATGCCAAGGAGTCGCCACCAATCGTTTCGTGGAGGGTACGATCGGAAACCCTATCGAATAGTTGGGAGTGGTCTATTCGATTCTGCGGAAACCAGAGAAGTGGGTTCGGGGACTTAGTTACGCCAACTGTCAGAGTTGACGCCCTTTCGGTACCTAAATTGAATGGTTTATCTGATCTTAGGATCTCATACAGATGAGTGGGGTGCTGATCCTAAATCTAGGAGTTCATGCAGATGGGAATATCTACCCTATCACTCACAATCATTAAAAATAAGTGCGCAAATCAAGGATCCAATACATGCGGATAAAACACATGAAATCAACATGGCATCCCTAATGAGGCCCTATTAGCCTAGAGAAGTATCAATCAAGGCTTAGGAGTGATTTGGACATGATTCGCCCACGAGGGGCAGAATCGTAATTTTGAACAATTCGGGGACAATTCACCTCAAAAAGGGCAAATTGGTCATTTTAGATGAATTGGGAAGCCAAAAGACAAGGGAAATAGGATTGGACATCAATCCAATCCATTTCCCATTTTTCGGGAATTTCCAGGATTTTTCTGGAATTTAAAAGTGATTTTACCCTCAGAGGGGTAAAATCGTTATTTTGAACAAAGATGAGAACTGAAAATCTCAAATATTAGAGTTGGTCGTCCACCTGACCCTAACCCTAATTTTAAGCAATTTTCGGGACTCAATTAGGACAAGAAAGACAATTTTCCCATTGAGGGGCAAAATCGTCATTTTTGAGAAAAGGGGCGGGACTCGAAAACCCAAACCTAAGAATTGGTCGCGTACTCGACCCTAATTCTTACCTTGACATTATCGGCCTTATCTCGCATACACGGCAGAGGCGACTTACCCCTAAAGGGTAATGTCGTCGAGTCTTGGAAGAACGGATGAGAAACCCCAAAAATAGGGTTGACCAGTTGTCTGTGGTCAACCCTCGATTTTTGGGGATTTCTGGAGTGTCTAGGATTTTTCCACATTTTTTCAACATTTTTTTGGAATTTTCTAGAATTTTCTAGCATTTTTTTTGGATTTTATAGGATTTTTCTGATTTTTTTTATATTTTTTTTTTTTAAAATCATTTTCGAATTTTTTTTATTTAAAAAAAATATTATTCGGGCCGGGTCGGGTGACCCGGCCCACGGCCCGCGGGTGGGCGGTCCGACCCGCTCGGACCCGACCCGAAACGGCGCCGTATTACGTCTCCCGCTCGAATTTCAATTCCCGCTCAAACTTGAACCAGCGGCCCTGATTGTGCCAAGTGGCGGGCTACGGACGGCCTGATCTTCATGATGAGCCAACGGCCTAGATTGAAACACCCGATTGAACTACAGCCGTTCGATCTAAAGGATTTTTAATTTTCAAAAATCATTTTTTATCTTTGAAATTTCACGATCGCGACACGTGGCCAAATATCCACCGTCCGATTATTTTTGTTATTCGGTTATAACAACCGATGCTGACGTGGCTGCCACGTGGGCGCCACGTCAGCGACACGTCAGCGTTGACTGGTCAACTCTCGTTGACCAGTCAACAGCTCGCCGGGGAAGACGATCGGCGCCGGCTCTGTTTCGCCGGCGCCTCGTCGGAGGCCGTTTTCTCCTCGCTCAGACCACGAAATTGCATGAAACTTCCGCCATTCGACTCGTACAGATCTCATCTACCACATATCCAAGCCTCTACACAGCAGATCATCATTTCATCTACATGCTACTTCCGGCCGAAGTTAGGCTCCGGCGGCTATTCGTCCTAGCAATATCTAGCGTTATCTAGCTAAAAGAATCAATCAGGAAGCATCACCGCGGGTTGAGGAGACTTACCTGGCCATCGCGAGGACTCAGTTCGACCTATAAGGAGCTATAGAACTCACGGCCAGTTGGTCAAGGTCGGGGGTTGACTCGGTGGTTTCAGACGCCAAACAAGCAAAAACGAAATGCAACGGAGATTAGCAGAGCTCATGGAACAGATTAAGACCAATAACAAGCAAAATGATCGACATAATCGTGAGATGCCATTGGAGGCCGAGCTCGAGTTCGAAGGTGTTTCTCACCTGTTTCAAGAGCGTCGGTGAATGTGAGTCGATCCGACGCGTTCTCCGAGTTGAGGCGAGGCTAATGGGAATGGCGGCGTCGAACGATGTCGTCCGGATCGTCAAGGATCCGAGCTCAAATTTCTCGAGCTCGGAGCTTCAATGGCCGCCTTCTCTCTCTCTCTCTCTCTCTTCTCACTCTGTTTCTTTTGTCTGTTTCTCTCTCTCTGCCTCTACTCCTCTCACTCCGCGAGCTCCTTCTCCGCCAGTTCTCCCTCTCGCCTCCTCTCTCTCTCGCCTGCTCTCTCTGTCTTCGCCCGCTCGAGCTTTCTCTCTCTCTCTCTCCTTCTCCCTCCTCCTGCGAACAGAATTCCCCCTTCCTTTTATTCCGTTTCCTTTTTGTTGCCAACCGATTTCCCAGCAACTGACTTCTCAACTGATCCTCTCTTCCCTTCCTCTGTTTGTTTTTTGCGCGAACCCTCCCATCCTGCGCGACATCCTCTTCCAAGATCCCACAAGCAGAGAGCGTTTTTGCTCTATTGGTTTGGTCAACCGGGTTGACTGGGTCGGTCAACCCGACCCAGTTGACCCGGTTCTAAATTTTCTGTTCAAATTGGACGTCCTGATGTACCAATATCACAAAATTGACATCAAAATTAGACTCTATGGCACAGACTCCACCTAGAAATGTGATTTTCGTGACAATTTCCTTTTCAATTGATTGAAAACCCCAAATGTGGAGTAGGATCCGAATTTGATTTTTGTCAAATTGAGGGTCCTAATGGGCAAATTGACCTTAATTGAGCCCGCTATTAGATTCAGGGGATCGAATACTATAGGGAGGAAGTATTGGGATTCTATGGGTGTCCCTCAGAAAAGTTTAATTTCGGAATTGGCATAATAGGGACTAAAATGAAAAGATTTTTATGCAATTAGGTCCCTAAGGCCAAAATTGATCAAATCAATGCACAATTGAACCAAATTGAAATGTCGGGCAATCAAAATGAATGTCAACACTTGGAAAATGCAAAAGTTTGCAAATAAAAAGACTCAAAATATATTTTTTTGACAAATTTAACCCTGTGCGTTACAAAGAAACACACAAAATTAAACTTGAATTTCGACTCTTGATGAGGTCAAAATGACAAGGGATTTAAAAGAAAAATATTTACTATTTTCCTATATTTTTGTGACCTCAAATTCTATTTTTGTTGATTTTTCTAGTATTTTTCTATTTTCTAAAAATACTAAAAAATGTAAAAAATATGAAAAATTATTTTTTGGTCAAGAATGGTTCCTTGGGCTTGGCCAAGGCCACCAAAGTTGATTTTGTAATTTTTTGACTTTTTATGAATTTTTGTGATTGATTTTTTTTTTTAAATTGAAAAAGACTAGGTCAAAAATCAGGTGTCAACAATGTCTTAACAGTATGTCAGAAGGTTATAAGTTATCTATCAATGGTGAACAAGGCATTGGGAAGGAATTGGAATGTGATAATATCGATTCATACAGATATAGAAGAAAAAGTTCTCTATTGATTCAAAGAGTAGAAAGTGAACAAGCCTAGAACGAGAAGTTCGATAAAGCTTGGAAGGACCTTGGATAGGTAAACAACGAAACATAACTGCAATTGCCAATATGCTTGGAGGGACCAAAAGATGAAGATCAAGATATAGATCTAAGTTATATATTCTGAAGATGTTCATATGGAGTTGCTTCTGAAGACGTTCAGATGAAATCTGCTCCTGAAGTCTACTTCTGAAGATTGTTCAAAAGCAGCGAGATTGTTCAGAAGCTGCGAAATGTGTTAATTTGCGATTATGAAGACCCACGACTGACATATATCCATTATTACTAAGGTATTTATGGAAGTTTGTAATCTTTTATTGATAAGATTATTCTATAATATGATTGATAGAATATCATTGATTGGAAATTACCTTCCATGGGACAAGAAACCTTATATATCTGAAGAACTCCACTTATGGAAACCGATGATTGAGTTGTATGGGAGACTGAATCTGAATGGTTCAGATTCTGCACCAACGATCATTAAATCTCCTGAGATACAATCTCGTCCAATCAAGATTGATGGCATCCAATCAGTGATTGAATAACGATCCTTTGAAGACCTGTCCAACGGCTAGTTTAGGGTAAAGGAGTATAAAAGGAGATCCATGATGCTACTACGGAGTAGGATAAGGAACCATAAATTTCAAGGTGTTAGAGTTGTTCAGATTCATACTTGTCCTCGTGAGCTTTATACGACAATCATTGAGAGGCTTTGTAAGAGTAATTGAGAAAGGATAGTATGATATATCAAAGATAGTATCATCACTTATTGTAAACCTCCATTGATTCATCTAGTGGAATCCAGCCAACCGACTATCATCGTGGGAGAATGGACGTAGGCCTGACAAGCCGAACCACTATAAATTCAGCGTGCACCATTCTCTACTCTAAACTCTTACTTATGTGTTTAGATTATCTGTGCGTTATTATACTGTTCTTGATTCTGATCGTGGATTGAAATTGTTTTAATTCCGCAATAAATTTCAATTAATCTCAGAATCGCCTATTCACCTCATCTAGGTGATATTGCTAGATCCAACAAAAGCAAATTGGTTTGTGCTCTTGAGATAAAACAGCTCTTAGACCCACTCCACTAGCATCACAACCTACCTCAAATAGCTTATCAAAATTAGGTAAAGTAAGAAAAGGTGCAGTACACAACTTCTTCTTCAAAATTATCGACTTGTTCTCCAAAAAAAAATTGTCTTTCTTCAGACATTCTGTAATTGGGGCTATGATAATACTAAAATTCTTAATAAATCGCCTGTATAAAGGTAACCAACCCATGGAAACTCTTAACTTCAAAAATCGTTTTAGGAGTAGGCCACTCTCTAATTGCCTTCACATTCGCTTCATCCACCTCTACTCTCTTAGCAGTAATAATAAACCCCAAGAATAGCAGCTTATTAGTTAAAAAATTGCACTTCTTAAAATTAATATATAGCTTATTAGTCTGCAAAGCTGTCAGCACTTCCCTCAAGTGCATCAAGTGATCTTCCTTAGTCTTATTATAAATCAGGATATCATCAAAATAAACTACGATAAATTTGCCAATAAAAGATTTCAAAACCTGATTCATAAGTCTCATGAAAGTGCTCGGAGCATTAGAAAGTCCGAACGGCATAACCAACCATTCGTACAGCCATCTTTTGTCTTGAAAGCCGTCTTCCACTCATCTCCAAGTCGATTACTAATCTGATGATACCCATTCTTCAAATCCAGCTTCGAAAACTACTTAGCCCCGTGCAATCTATCCAGCATGTTATCCAATATCATGATTGGAAACCTGTAGCCCACGATTATCTTGTTTGATGGATCTACTGTCTACACACGTTCTCCAGCTCCCATTTTTCTTAGGAGTTAACAAGGCAGGAACAGTATATGGGCTCATGCTATCCTAAATGTGCCCCTTCTGCAGCAACTCTTTCACCTTCTCCTTTAGAATCTCGCTCTCCTAAGATTCATTCTATAATGCGGTAGATTAGGCTGACTAGCACCAGGAATTAAATCTATTTGGTGCTGAATATCACGTATAGGGGGCAACCCATCTGGAATCTCCTCAGGTATCAGCTCACTAAACTCCTTCAATAAAGGTTTAATTGATTCAGACTGCTCCTCCACCTGTGATTTTGCCTCTGTCTCAAATGCATGCTTTACTATTCGCGCATGAATCTGTCGGGTCTCTTTAACTTCAACTTCAAATTTCCTTACAAGGGTGGTCTGTTTTCCCTTGTTCTTTAGGGGCAGCAATGTATACTTCACTCTATCCTTCACTAGATTATACTAATTGTTCCTCCCCAAAAGCTGCACATCTACAACAAATTGCCACGACCTACCAAACAACAAGTGGCGTATATCCATATCTACCACATCACAACATAACTCATCACGATACTTACCAATAGAGAATAAGATTTTGCATCGTTTGGTCACCTGAATACCTTCCGCCCAGATTTAATCCATCTTAACGTATATGAGTTAGGATGTTTCTCCACAGATATCCCCAACTTCTTTACTACCTCCTTCCTGATAATATTCTTCATGCTTCCACTATTAATGACCACAGCAAAGATCTTACCCAAAATGGTGCATCAGGTTCGAAATAACTGATAATACTACGAATCATCTTCCTGTTTTGGGGCTAATATCATCCTGCGCACCACACAATTTATTTCCTCATCTTCAAAACCTTCTTCCTCGCCATGTGGTTCACGGCAATATCCATCTTCCTCCTCTTCTCTCGCAGCCACGTGTACTGTCTTTCTCTGAGGGCATTCATTAAATCGGTGCCCTGACTGGTTACATCTGTAACACTTTATCGCCGCTGGTTTAGCATAAGGGTTAGGGTTCACAGATTTCTGCCTGACTTTGCCATGCGCTATAGCGATTGTTGAAACTACCATTCTCTATTGAACTGCCCGAAACTGCTACCTCTATAATTTTCTTTCTTGCTGTATCAATTCTGCCTTTATCGCCATGTTCTTCGCTTCTAATAGATTTCGTAAAGATTGTACTCTAATTTTATCTCGAATGAAGGGCTTCAACCCATCGAGATATTTGGCCACCTGTTGTCCCTCTCTTTTCAACAGATTATTTCGCTCGGCCAACCTCATGAATTCTCCCATATGCTCATGCACGATTCGATTACCCTGCTGGCAACGTTAGTACTGCTGGAACATAATCTGCTTATAATCAAGCGAAAGGAACTCCTGCTTCAACAACCTCCTCATCCTGTGCCAAATTCACACTCTCATTTTTCTTTCTCGTTCCCTCCTATTCTGCAATCTCTCCCACCATGCAGACGCAACCCCCTTTAATCTACAAGCTACTAATCGTACTTGTTTTTCACTAGAGGTCTCCATATAGTCGAAGAACTTATCAATATCAGCAATCCAATCTAGAAATTCTTCTATTCCCCGGCCTCCATTAAAATAACGAATATCGACTTTTAATTTAAAGTCATTACCTTCACGATCGTCGCAACGTTATCTTCCATCTCTTCTATCATATCCCCTTCGTAATACTCCATAATGATTTCTGTCTCTATAGCCATCATGTTCTTCGTTAGAAAATTCGTTTTTCTCCTCTTCCGAACTCTCTGAAAATAAAGGATTATTTTGCCTGCGGACAGGAACAAATCTATCGACAGGGTCACCGCGAGTAACATATACATCCCACCTTATGTCATTCTACCGATTCCAGTTCATATCAACGCCAAGACCTTCGAATCGATCTGCCAATTCGTCAAATCGTGCTTCGATGCTATATATTCGTTCCATTAAACGTTACTCCAAACGTTGTAGCACATCATCCCCAAGGATTGGGGCTCCAGTCTCCTGAACATCGTCACGAAGACCACCGCAGTCGTCATAGGCTCTGATACCACCTAACACAGCGTATAACGAGAAATAACAAGCAAATCTTACTTTAAGGAAAAACCACAATTTCAATATCAAAATATTATGTTTGTCTCAAACATAATAAAACACCTAGGATTCTAAACAATAAAACTCGAAAATTACAAAATTGCTACTAGTAGTAAAATTAAGCCCAAAAATACTAAAATAAACGAAAAATCCATCTAAACGACCTCGAAACGCCAAATCCATTGCAGTTCATAGTTAAAGGCAGTAAGTATTGATTAGGAGGCTGTTTCGCTTCAACCGATCGAATTTGAGCTCGATCCGAAGTAGTCCGCCGGTCCTAGGTGCATCATCGTTTCGACTTTCGTTTGGATTTCTGCTTGTCCGATCGGTCCAAAAATGCACCGCTAATATTCGCCACATTAGGTTGGCTAGAATTTCCCACCCGACAAGAGCAAATGCTCAATTCTTCAGGAAACAACATCACATTCCAGACAACGCAATTACAGCCAAGTTCGACGAATCAAGGTGGGAAGAAGAGCTACAGGACCACGAATTGACGAAATGAAGGAGCATGCGGAACACAGAACCTAGGGCGTACCTTAAGAATGAGAGGTGATGATTGGACCGGACTTGATCGACGGAATTGGGAAGCGAATGGAGCAGCCAAGCCTCGGGTAAGCCCGGCAGTGATCGGAGGATTCCTCTTGAGCCTGTAGTGCTCGCTCAGAGCGTTGGTGCTCGAGGAGCGGAATCATCCCTCGGTTAAAACCTCTCCGCTCGTGAGTACGAGTGTCGGGTGGGTCCGATGCAAATGAAAGGCGGAATTTTCCACCATAAATCCTCTTATCCTTACTTGAAAATTGCCCTTTTCAAGTTATATGAAAGGGCTTTTCATGAAACGGTTTTTGGTAAAGGTGTAAAGTCGAACTGATTCATCCCGTCACTGAATTGCTGATATAAACTAATAGCACACGTATCTGCCTAACGTTTTTCTAATCACATGGCGAGCCTTGTCATTCCACTTGAAAAAAATTAGGATAAGAGAGTATTCGAAATGCTTGTTCAAAGGGCGCTACTAACAAAGTAACAAGTGCCTCTAAAATACTTGTTGACCTATGTTTAACGACAAAATATTCATGTTTATAATATACACCTCATAAATAACATGATAAAGATTGCATTGGAGACAACAACTTTTAATTAAGTAGTTGTTAGTAATTTTTTTTTTTAAAGGATTTGCTTGTCTTCCGAAAAAATGAACGACCTCTAAAAATATCCTTTTAAAAATAGTCGATCATATGCCTTACAAAATTAAATGAATGAAAATACTTTTATCGTTCATAATAATATTTAGGCATAAATTATTGTCGGTTTTCGAAATATTTTTTTTATTGATTTAAGATTTTGGCGATCTTTTTCAAAAAGAAAAAAAATCGAAATCCATGGTTTTGTTGAGTAGGGCCAAATTATGGCATTGATTTTATTTGGAGAAAGCCCGGCTAGTCTGGCAGACGCTCAAAGCCCGACGGGAGAGGGCGGGAAATATAGCCGAGCCAATCCAGCTTCCGGAACGAACCAACGGCCGAGATCATCCCTGGGAACCGGAGAGCTGGATAAATGTCATATCGATCGGGATTGTTCGAGTAGCGTTTCAATACGTGGAGGGCTGCGATCGTCGTCATCGCAGTTTCCGAAGCTCAGCTAATTCCATAAAGACCTTCTGGTTTTGCAGAGAGAGAGAGAGAGAGAGAGCGCCATGGGAAGGAAACCGAAGGTCGCGAAGGTTGAAAAGAAGCCTCAACTGGTAAAACGCGCTCCTTTTAGCTCTGCCACTGTGTCTTTCCGCGCCTTTGCTCTTCGATTCCTCGTCGTCTTCGTCATCGACGATCGCTTGCTCTTTTTTTTTTTTTTGGCCTTTTTTGGCTTTTCTGTCTTCGCCTTTGAATTGGACAAATGTGCGTTGATCTTCATTTTGCTTGGATCGTTCGCGCTTGGGGCGTTGCGTGTCTCCCTGAACGCCTTACTTGATCCGTTCGAGATTCTGGGTTGCTCTGGCACTGGCGATGGTGACAAATGTAGGTTTTGTGAGTCTTAGAAATAGAAAGTGGAGATGTGAAGTTACGGAAGGATGGTTCTGTAGAGTGGTTTGTTTGTCCACTTGTAGTCGAAAGTGTAGTCACGCGATGCTCGGATGGCTTATGCCTCCAAAGTCCTGTTTTCATTTTTTTTCCCCTTCTCCTCACCATCACTGTGCTAACTTAATGCTAAGTAAGTTTTAATTAGGATATGGAATGCTGCTAGGGGCTGCTTGCAGAAATGCCCACTCTTCAAGACATGCTAAAATGGTTGCTGAGCTTTTAGTTGACAAGTGGTAACTGAATCCCCGAGCTTATGGGTTTTCTTGTGATGTGTGCAATTAGTGCTTTGAAAAATTGAGTAATTCTTTTTCTGATATGCTTGACAAGTGCCCCGGAGTAATGAGCTTCAAAAGTAGCCTTTTTGTTAAGTTTTGCAGCTGTTGATTTGCTATAGTATCAGATATTATCCAGTCATGGGAATCTGGGGCCTGGTCAAGTTAATGTTATTAATTTATGCCAAACTCAACTTCCGAGCTTTTTACCATGACTTGTCAACACTTCTTTTTGCATTCATCACATAAATTTCAGCACAAATCACATGTTAAGTGGCTTGATATTGCGTGGCTTTATCAAAAGCTTGGAAGCGGAGTTGTCCCTGGGAGGAAGGAACAGTTGCCGCCTGAAGGTACAAAATCGCCACCAAATCTACAAATGCAGCCTGCAGATCCAAATCCTTTGCTTGAAAAAGTGGAACCGATGGCACAGAGTGCTGACCCTTCTGTGGAAAAGACATCAAAGCCTAAAAGGAAAGCGTCTGCCAACTTGTCTACTGATAAGAAGTTGAGAGAGGAGTACGGTTCGGTCCGCCGATCTGGACGTCTTCAAAATGCTGTGGTTCCTGCTAGGATTAAGGACACAGGACCTGTTTTCCAAGAAATAACTGCCGATGACAGTGAGAATGAAGATGGGCCACCTTTACCTGAAGAAGATCCATTGCAAAAGCTAAGTTGGAGTGAAATGAGCTTGGAGACAAAAGTCAATTACCTGTTTAAACAAGTGGTACTAGCAAGTGCCGTGGAACCATCCAATTCTAAGGTTCAATATACCTTTGTTTGCTTGGTCCAGCAGAAAACTCTTTACAATCTGTCTTGTGGAATGATTTTGATGATATTTGTGAAGTCATGTTTATGATAATGGTACAGGTGGCTGGAGAATTTTTGCCTAGTGGAAGCGCTTCCAATGCAGATCTTAAATACAAAATTTTGCATATGGATTGTGATAAGAAGGTTGTTGTGATTGTCGCATTGCCAATTCTCTTGTTTCTGGCAAAAATGGTTCTATTACACTTTTGCTTTCTTCTGCTTATTTATTTCTTGGACTATGAATGCAGATTGAAGCCCTACAACATGAGAATCATGTCCTTACCGTGAAGCTAGAAAATGCTGTCAGCAAACTTGAAATGGTATGCTTTGTGAGTGTGTGATATGCATGGATATTGCCTTGTGGCTTGTTTGAATTTCCAAAACCTTGCTGCATATGATAAAATTGCTGTTTTAATTAATAACTTTTTGAACTTCTACCTTTACTGAAGCATGAGCCTTCCTAAGACACTAGCCTCTTCCACTGAAAGAGTCAGGTTTGCTTTTCTTTGCATTTCACAGAAAAACATGAATTTGCATTATGTCATGACCATTTCAAGGTGACCTTAGCTTATATTTGCATATAATAAAATATCGCATTAGTATGCTTAATATCTCTCGGTGTTTGTTTGTTTTCATAGTTTGAGTAGCATAGAATCTTATATTGGCTTCTGGTTTTTTGTTGCAAAGGCTAGGGTTTTCTTGATTTATACATGCTTTCATAAAGTCTAGGAGCATTTACTGACAAGTCAGTATGCTTTCAGTAATAACTCTATGACCTTGTACTTTCAATCTGTTTAGATCTGAGAGCTTTTACGGTTTCAACTAACTACTTGAATTAATATGCATCTGTCATCTGCAAATGGCATTGTTCTAATCGATCTCACTTATGGAGTTGCTCTTTTTTTTTTAGTGCACTGTTGTTAACTCTTGTATTCTTTATATGCTGCATGACTCGTGCTCCGACAAAATTGGAGTAATGGAGCATTATGTTGGAAACTTAGTCCAGTAATTGATCCTTTCTGTTCAACTAATTCAAATTTTGGAATCACCCGAAAACATGGTTCTATCTGTCCTAAACTGATAGTGCTTCTTCTTGCTTGGTACTTAACTTTTGTTCTTCTACGTGCAGTATGAGCAAGGGAACCACATATTCAGTGAAGTATTGGATAAACTGAAACAAATGGTCGTGCTATTCAATTTGACTAAACCTGCTGAAACAGTTGCTCATGGAAAGCAAATGACGCAGGATGGTTCTTTTTCCCCGGGCGCAGTTGGGAATGCTACCTCTCCTAAGAGGAAGACACGTGATGGTTCTTTTTCTCCAGATGCTGTTGGAAATGCTACTTATTCCAAGAGGAAGAGACCAGTAGATGAAGCCAAGAAGAATTGAGTTTACTCAATGGCCTTAGGTTTTTCCTACAATAGCTTATGGGTTAACCAATGGCCTGATGGTTCTTTTTCTCCATACTTAGATCTCTTTTGCTTTTTGGTTGGTTTTGCGGATCAAGTTCTGGACTTAAAAATTGGCTGGTTTTGTTTCTCACTCAGTTCCTAGTTGAGATCTCTTTTTGCTTTTTAGCTGGTTTTGTTCTAGACACTTTACTGTATCAAGTTCTGCAGGATGCTGAATGTAGGGTGCGTATTGATAATGACGCACAAATTTTGCCGTTAAAAAATTCTCTGCTTGATTTGCTACATGCTGTGCTAGCAGACATGCACGGGCATTTGGATTAGTTGGCAAAACTAGAGTCCGCAATGCAACTGCGAATGTTTCGATCAATCAAAATATGAAGTGCATATACTTCTCGTTCAAAGTCAAGAACAACCTTATTGATATTGCCTAGTACAAAATTTTAACTTATCACCTGAGGGAAGGGCGATCCACCAAATTCCCAATTCAAAATCAAAATGAGGCAACAAAACACTTGATGCTGCACTTCTGGGACTTCTGATACAATGAACGCCTTTACTTCACTTCCTACAACTCTTCCTTTTGGAAGCTCTCTCGTCAAGACAATTGGAAAAACTAAAAACTCCGTCCCCAGGAGTCGCAGGAGCTCTGTCGTCACCATCTTCTGTCTCATATTCGGCTATGGGCGGCGGCGGAGACGAGAAGTCTAAACACATGCCTCGCATGACTTGCTCATATGACTCCGACAGGTCTTGTGAGGTGAGCTGGTGATATGCGACCAGCTGGTTGAGGCACTGGTTTTCTCGAATCAGATTCGCATTCTCGTTCGCCAATCTGGATTTCTCGGCGAGTAGGGTTTCCAGCTGAAGCCTCACCTGCAGAAAGCACGATTCCACCATGTTCATTCTATCAGCAATATCTACGCTTGCAAAATTCTGGTCTTTTTCAGCTTTTTTCTTTTTTATCACTCAATGTCCATTGCAGCCACAAGTTGCTTAAACTGGGAAGCATGAGAATTGGGAGATGGCAATTTCTAACTCAACTTTCAGTTTACAGTTCTAACCAAAGTAGGCGATTTCCTTCTCTTGGGAATGAAAGAATCAGAAGTGAGCAAAGACCAAATCAAACAACATCTCCGTAATTCGCACTTCCATAAACAGCCGCATAATCTTCGGTTTTTCGGTCCCAAGATAAGAGACTCCAGTGGTGTTCAAAGACTGATTGTGTTCAGAATCGATAGACAAAATTCAAGCACTGTGAGACAACTCGCACAATCCAAATCAAGATATGTAACGAAGACAAGTACCAGATCATCTTCCTCAGGCCTAATCCCTTTGGAAAATCCGTCTCTAAGCCTCCTGTTCTCCTCCTCAAGCAGAGCACATCGCTCTTGCGTGAAGCACAGATCCGACTTGATCGACTTCAGTTCTCTCGCGAGCGAAGCCGCTTTTGTTGCCATAGACACTGCAAGCTGAAGGGAAATCCCAAATCACATACAAGCTTAAGAGTCAGCTCAAAGAGTACGAACAAAGTAGATGTTCAATTTAAGACAACAAAAGGGAGCGAAAAAATTTGACATTTACCGACATTTTTGGCGTTCTTCAGCTTTGCGAGTTTTGGGCTTGGAGCATTTTCTTCCTGCGAATCGCCTTCTTCTGGGCAATTGCTCGAATCGAACTTTCTTTTTAATGCTTTCTTTTCTTCTTCTTCTTCTTCTTCGTAGTATTCTCCGGAATGTTGTTTTATATCTCTGCTTTCATCTGAACTCGTCTTCAGATTGCTGTGTAAGATGGCCGTCAGAGTAGGTGGCTTTGCCAGATCTCTAGCTCCCTGATAAAAGCAGAGCAAAAACAGAGGGAAGAATCAGCAGCGAAAGCCCCAAAATTTATACGACTGCCACTATCGCACACTCTAAAAAGTCTTAAAAATCGACATTTCCACGGATCAAGAACGAAGATGGTCCCGAAAGGGAAAACGCGGGAAAGAAAACCCCATTTCACCTGAAGGGCGTAGTCGATGTTGTCGGAGAGCTGAGACAGTGTGTGGGCGACGGAGTCAAACCCTCTGAGCAAGAGCATCGAGTCTGCCTTCATCCTCTCGCTTCGCTCCGTCTCGCCAGCAGTCCCACGGCCTCGATTCTCGAGGAGAGCGTCGACACGGCACCGTAGGCTGCTCCAGAAGCGCTTGTCCGAGGAGGGGCTGAACAGGGCGGCAGCGGAGAGGGAAGGAGAAGAGCCCATGAATCCCGCGGCCTCCTGCAGTCAAAACCGATTGTGCCCAATTCAGTAAGAGCTCGCAAAAGACAAGATGGGGACGATTTCGCTTGAAAAAAAAAAATCATGGCAGAAAAGATGAGGAGGATATACGTTGACGTGGGGAGGTGGAGGTGAGTCCACTGAAGCAGCCATGAGAGAGAGAGAGAGAGAGCAACGGCTAGTTTCAGCGTGCTTGACTTGAGAGTCAGAGAGAGAGAGAGAGATTGAAGAAGAAGAAGGTGAAGTGGCTTTAAATGGAGTGCGCCGATTTGGCTAACGTTCTGAAATCCAACATCTACAAATAATAATAAAAAATATATATGTTTTATTCTCTAAATTAAATTCATCTAACTAAAAAGCCCCCGTGAATTTTGCTAAGACATCTCAAAAGTCAAAAAGTATAAATGAAGTCAAGATTTTACTTGTGAGCCGGCGCCTCTTGGAGCGAGAGCCTTGTTGATCCAACGGCTGTGATCTTCTCGGGTAGTCACTTTGTGGATTTTTTTTTTCTCTTCTGAATTAGTGTCCCAAAAAAATCTCAAATCAGTTACATATCTTCCGCGTTTATCCTCCCAAAAAAAAAAAAAATTGTAGCAAAAAATTTCAAATCAGTTCATGCGGGTCATATTTAGGATATGATATCGGTGTATAGGTTTGAGATTCTTTTTGTCACACGAGATTAGTTTTAGGATAAATGCGACATTCATGTATCGGTTTTGAGATTTTTTTTAGCAATGTTAACCCTTTTTTTTCCCTTTCTTTTTTTCATTTTAGGCGCGTCATTTTTTTTTCTTCCTATTTTGGAGTTGGGATAACAGACTCCGATAGGCATTGGACCGACAAACTTGCTCGAATACTCGTGGTGGCGCAAGTGCAATTTTTTTAAAAAAAAAATTCAAGCGCGCTCTTTCCCATTGAATTCGATTTAATTAGAGTAATTTCTGATTCGAAAGGGCAATTCAAATTCTCAAAAAAAATATTCACATTTTTGTCGACAATACACATTTATATAAACTCATCAAACCCACTCACTCAAACTATGATTCCACGCTAACTTGAACCGACATACTTAGGAAAGAAGTAATGCAAGGCTTAATAAAACCATGGACGAAATTGATTTACTAAGTGATGTGTCAAACTACCGATGATCATTCAAATTAAGGGGACACATTCAAGAATCATTAATAACTTAAAATACTTTACTCGATAAATCAATTTTGCAAAGAAATTTCAATGCATGCAGCTTTTTCCTTGAGAAAATATCCTCATAGACAAAACTTACTTTGACCCAAACTTGACTCGATCTAGACTCGGTCTCGTAACTAGAGTGCGACGTTGCGACGTTTCTTTTCTTAGGACAGGCTTGAGCAATGAAATTAGGGCCACTGACGAGCCCGCCCCGCCCCGCCCCGCCCCGCCTGTGTGTGCGGGTCGGGTCGACTTTGCATTCCTTAGCTACACATGAAATTACCGTTCCCGTAGGTTTTTCGACACCGTTCGGACAGAGTGAGTTATGTGGCTCCCATTTTTGTCCTTGGAACTTCTCTAAAGTTGTTCAAGAGGGCCTCGCGAATGTTCAATGTAAGCAAAGCTCCAACAACTAGTCAAAAAGTTGCCGATACAAGGATTTTGAATTGAGTCTCGCGAGCCTCTCTTTCTTTCCCCTAGTCTCATTTTCCCTTTTCTCTTCTTATCCTTTTTTTTTAAACGGAAAATCCATTTTACTCGTGTCGCGAACTTTTTGTAACAGCATTTTTCTTAAAATTGCTTAAAATACAAGCCTATTCAAGTATCCACCACCACACCACAGGCGCAATCGTGTGAAATGTAAAGATCCTCGTATTCGGCGTAGGATTAACTTGCATAATAGTTTTATGCTTCATTTTGTTTCGTGGAAAACAACTTTCAGGAAAAGGGTTTTCGAATTTTTCGACGTTTAGTTTGCAGAAAATAAGCTATTTTAAGAAAATGCTTTTCACCCATGAAAAAAGCCCTTTCAAAAGTAGGGATGATATTTTCCTCATCTTTCCTTCCTCTTCTCTTTCATACTTCCTTTCTTCATAATTATCTTTTTACTTTCTTTTCATATTTTATTTATTTTTTAAAAAATTCTCTCTTTTCTCTTTTCTTTTTCTTTTCTCCTTCTTCCACCTCCTTCCTCCGTTCGCCACTCCTACCTCTGTTTAGGGGGTGAGCGGTTCCAGGTTCCGTTCAGGTTCCACTTGGAACCTAGAACCTACCCGCCTACACAGGTTCCTCATTTTTAGGAACCTAGAACCTACCATGCATATCTTGAAACCTAGAACCTACCATGTCCCAGGTTCTAGGGTTGGTTCCAGGTTCCACATATATTCTTAGTTGAACGATTAATGCGACTAATTACATTTAATGACTACCATCTACTACTAAAATCTACTAACCACAACTCATATTTAGAATACGAAAAGTGTGAAACAATAATAGATTAAAAGTCTCAATGATAAAGTAATTTCGGATTATGTATTCATCATCGTCCTTATGAAATATCTCAGAATGACGCGAAGACATATGCTAAGAAAAAATATAAAAACTTGCTCCAAGTTCCAGGTTCCGGTTCAGGTTCCACCTACCTAGAACTTGGAACCTACCCGTCAAAGCAGGTTCCCTAATTTTTGGAACCTGGAACCTACACCCTATACCTTGGAACTTGGAACCTGGAACCAATCAGTTCCCACCGGTCTGGTTCTACATGTTCCAGGTTCTACCCTAAAATCGTGCTCACACCTACCTCTGTTGACCGCAGATCTCAACAACGGTCGATGCCCGGCGATTGGCCATGACGGGGATCGATGCGCTCGAGGCTCACCCGATCCCAGCGATCTCGGACTTGCCCAAGGCTGGCGAGCTCGAGCTCGAGCTCAAGCTCGGCCGAGACCAATGAGCTTCAACCTTGCCACAGGCTAATCGAGCTTCAAGCTCGCCTGCAGCCGAACGGGTCTTTTTCATAATTTAACCAAATATAAAAAAACAATGTCATTTTTTCTGAAAAATAACTTTTTTCAAAAAAACCACGCAAGCGGAGCCTTAGTTCTGAAAACCTGATGAAGCTAAGATAACTTACATATTTCTACGTAGGATTCAAACTCCCAAAAAAAAAAAAAACGAGAGAGGAAAAACAGAGGGCGACAAGGACAGCTGTATTAACTGAACCGGACAGGCAGTTAGTTCCGGTCCGGTTCGCCAACCGATCCTTCCTATCCAGAACAAACAAGAACTGCTGGCTCTCAATTCTCCTGAGCACAAGCAGAAGGATCAATGGCTGCTCTCGCTTCCTCATCCTCCTCCCTCCTCTTCTCTCCCCCTTCTCTCTCCTCCTCTCCTCATCCTCCGCGCCTCTCTCTCTTCCTCTCTCTCCCCCACTCCTCTCCTTCTCTCTCCTTCTCTCTCTCCATCTCCTCCTCCTCTCCTTCTTTCCTCGTCAAGCCTCACTCCACTCTCCACTCTGCCTCCTCCTCCTCCTCCTTCTCCGTCAATGCCGCCGCTGCCGAGAAGAAGAAGGTGCTCATCATCAACACCGACAGCGGTGGCCATGCCGTCATCGGCTTCTACTTCGCCATGGAGCTCCTCTCCTCCGGCCACTCCGTCACCGTCCTCACCGTCGGCGAGCAGGGCTCTGACAAGATGAAGAAGCCCCCTTTCACCCGATTCTCGGTCCGGTTCAATTTTCACAAACTCCGACGCTTTGCCACGAACGCTTGAGCACGAGTCACTCGATAAAATGCCCACTCGCTGTCGCGTCACTCTAGTGTCATCAGTAGCATCGCAGTGCATTGAATTGCTCTTGCACAATCTTGTGTCGATGTGTGTTGTGCTTCAGTTCCTTGCTTCTTTGGACTTCGTAAACGAGTTATGATCTTTTCGATGTTTTTTTATCGGATTTATTTGTAAGTATTGAATTGCAGGAAATTGTGAGTGGAGGGGGAAAAACGGTGTGGGGAGACCCAGGGGATGTGGGGAAAGTGGTGGGAGGAGAAGCATTTGATGTAGTTCTTGACAACAATGGCAAGGACTTGGATGCTGTCAGGTTTGTTCTTGTTATGGTTATTACCCTCTGATCTTTCTTCTTTTTATGTCTCTTGAGTTTTTATAGTTTTGTTTGACATCAAGTTAGCGTCGCGCACACCACGTCATCAACTGGTTCAATGTCAAACTACCCGACTAATCTCGAATATTGATCAAATAAGTGAAACTGGATGATCGGGAGCAACCCCGATACTTTGGAAGTTGCTCGCACACGCTTGTCATGCTTCATTTCCCCTCTTACTTATCACGATATCGTCGACGAAGTTAGGTGCTTTGAATGCTGGTATTTCGGTTTTACTGCATTTCTCTCTGCAAGCATTTGAAAAAAGAAGTCGAAGAGAGACACAAATTTCGATATAGTCAAATGCTCTTGCACGCTCTGTAGGACCCAAACCGGTATTTTCTAAACAGCTCTTCTGGCGTGCACATATAGGCCGGTAGCAGATTGGGCAAAGAGCACCGGAGTGAAGCAATTCCTCTTCATCAGCAGCGCCGGAATCTATAAGCCGACTGATGAACCGCCTCACGTTGAAGGGGTATGATTAAACTGCGGATGAGGACATAGATTCACATATGAAACATGGCATATCCCACTGAACTGGTTCAAATTGGACCAATTACAGGATGTTGTGAAAGCTGATGCCGGTCATGTTGGAGTAGAGAATTACATTTCAGAGATTTTCGACAACTGGGCATCGTTCCGTCCACAGTATATGATTGGATCAGGCAACAACAAAGATTGTGAGGAGTGGTTCTTCGATCGTAAGTATTGATCTCAAGTCTTTGCTCAGGGATCTATAAATGACTGACATTTCTATTGAATTCGGCCTAAAAAGGAGTTGTATCCCTGTATGAAGCATCCAGCAGAATTATGCAGAGACAATTTTCCTAACCATCCCCGCCATGGTTTGTGAAATATCTGCAATCTAGATGAAGCTAAAACAATTCTCTCTGATGTTTGACAAATATGAACGAGCCTGGGTCTTCAAAAAGACCACAGCCAGACTTACCAATTAGCTCTTTTAGGGGATGGAAATGTAGATTTTGACAGCGAAAGAGTTAAGATTCCTGTCACTTTACAGTTCGTCCTAGCATCTATTCTCTCGTTTGTCCAGGGCTCATTTTGGTTAGACGGTTTTCACGTCTAAATGTCATCGAGACTGGCTAAATAATGCTAAGACCAATCCTGTTCCAAATGCTAGCTGCACTCATAGGTTTCAAGCATGGGCAGATGAAATCGGAGACAATGCCGACAAAAGTAACCACCTTTTTTGTTGTTCTCCGGGGACTTTGCATTTAGTGAGTGGTCGTTCTGCATTGCAGCAAGTCAAATTCTATCACAACAGTCTAACTTCCATGGTGGTAAAACAGGAATCGTCCGAGGCAGGCCCGTACCGATACCCGGTTCGGGGATGCAGCTGACTAACATCTCCCATGTTAGGGACCTGTCATCTATGCTCACTCAAGCCGTTGAGAACCCAACTGCTGCATCTGGAAACATCTTCAACTGTGTCAGCGACCGAGCCGTGACATTGGATGGAATGGCAAGGCTATGTGCTAAGGCTGCTGGCCGTGAAGTCACTATCGTGCACTACGATCCCAAGACAGTTGGAGTGGATGCCAGGAAAGCCTTCCCCTTCCGTAACATGGTATGTAACAAGAATTATCAGCGTAGCCACTTGATGCGATGATAGGAACGTGTGACGAATTCATAGTACTAAAGCATTTAGTGAGAGAAACCTCGTCCAGTGACAGATATACTTCGCATGAAGTTATTTACAGCCCGACAACGTCGTTAGTACCGAATCGCAGTCTGTTTGTGTCCTTGATTGTGGAATTATCCGGCATTGACTCTCTGCTTGTGCAGCACTTCTATGCAGAACCAAGAGCAGCGAAAGAGATTTTGGGGTGGAAAGGTACCACAAACCTTCCTGAAGATTTGAAGGAACGGTTCGAGGAGTACGTGAAGATCGGGAGAGACAAGAAGCCAATGGAATTTTCGATAGATGATAAGATACTCGAGTCTATTAAAGTTCCAGTAGCTGTGTAAAAAGCATGTGCCGCAAAATTTTCCCCCTAGATGTCATATTGATTAGCTCAAAGTAGCCCTTTTCGGCTTCGACCCCTCCTTGTAATTCTTGTATTGGCTTATTGAAGACGTGTGCCACTTGTTAAGGTCAAACAACTTCTTAAATAAAGCAAAACTCCAAATGAGAACTAAAAGAACATAGACACTTGATGGTTCACACTTATTTCTTGCCTAAGGTTCCGGTATGTACACTCTCAAAGGCGATAAGACTGCCAGTAATCTGCAAAATACTATCCCATCCAACTCAACTTCTTAGGATTCTAACATGAAACTACGGTCAAGTAGATTGCACATATATAGGAATCTACACATAAGAGCAATAAGCAAGGATATCCAGTCAATTTCGGCTGCCACAATGCCGGTACCACTATCTTTTCTAACTTTTGACCATTTTCTCCATAGAGAAATGCACGAGGATACACAAGACTTCAAAACATGCTTGAAAAGTTTCCCAAGTAACCTTATCAAATACCCTTCAGATGCAACTTTGCTATGAGATCTGCAAAACTTAGCAGCAAGAAAGCTCATCATCTTACATGTTTCTTAACTTCACATGAAATGACAGATTTGACAAGAACATCGCCTAACCTACCTACAATCAAGCAACTAGACATTGCAAATAGAGCTGAACCAGTTTAAAAATTACTAGGAACTCTCCCACTGGAACAATCAGAGAATCAACAAAACTATTCCTCATGCCTTATTTCCAGATCCTTGAGCTTGGCTTCCAATTCATCCTCGTTACCAGCGCCTTCCTCATCAGCTTCCTCATCAAGATCTTCGCCCTCAGGGTCATTCTCATCAAGTGGACCAAGCATATGAGGAGAACTTTTAAATATATCCTTTACCTCATCAAGCCCTTCCTCAGAAATGAAATTAGCATTTATATTCAGCATTTTAAATCCAGGTTTCTGCACAACAGCCTGGGCTAGGACTCTTGCCCCAACCCTTCTAATCGAGTTTGAGCTCATATCAACTTCAACCAACTGTCCATGGCCCTCTTCCAAAGCCTTACCGATCAATATGGCACCTTCATCCTTCAATTCATTCTCGGACAGATTTAACTTGGTCAAAAACTGCTTTGCTGCAATACAGGCTGCTAAAGCAGCACCAGCTTTTGCAGTAATGTCATTCCCAGCCATTTCCAAAACTTCAAGGGAAGGTGCAGATTCCTTAAGAGCATGGACAAGAGCTTCTGTGCCCTCATCCTCCAGGTTTAGATAACTAAAATATACCTCAGTTAGGTCAGCAAATGAAGGGATAGCCTTGCTCAATGCAACTCCAGCTTCAACACCAAACATGTTATCCCGAAGATCAAGCTTCTTGATCCGGGAACACATGCCAAGTGCCTCACACAGAGAAACTCCACCATCTGAGCCTACCCTCGTAGAAGAACATCGAAAGTCCTCCAACGCAGGAGAATGCTTCACAATCTCAGAAATGGCAAGCGCTCCCTCATCTCCAGTCATGTTATTATGGAAGTGAAGGATTCTAAGCTTCTCAGTAGAAGGAAGTAACTCACAAACTGCCAGAGCAGCTTCCTCAGAGATACCGTCATTCATCAAATAAAGTTCCTCGAGATTACTTTGAGATTTAAGAAGTGCCCCAAATGCCCTGACACCCTTTTCTCCCAAAGCATTGTTGGATAGGTCCAGACACCTCAAATTGCAACCTTCAAGGGCTGAAGAAAAAATATTCATCACTTCAAGAGCTTCTGCTTCCGGTCTTCCTGCAACAAAATCTGATAGATCAACTTCTGTCAATTTATCCTTGACAGATACTAAAAAAGGCTCAGCAACTCGGGCAGCATCTAAGCCAAAGCTTCTGTTGCTGAAACATATTTTCTTATAGGAGTTCCCTGGTGCCTTCAATGGCTTAAGAAGTTCCTCAGCCTCTTCAGCCTCAATAAAGGCCCGTCGACCTCCGGAGATGTCAAAGACATTTTCACTTGCAGCAATAGCTTTTTCGGGTAAAACGACCCTGCCATCCACCTTGGTGCTAGGGCCTCTTTTAATGACTTCCAGCATAAGTTTACTTGATTGTGTAGCATAAACTTGTACTGCAGAACTCCCATCACCATCTGGCTCCTTCTCATAGTGCTGATTGGCAATAGCAAATGCGCTCTCTTCAATGCGCTTGGAATCCTCCTCGGCCTCTTCCTTACTCAGAAGGCCATACTTTCTAGACAACACAGATGGAGTTGTTAGATTTTTTGTCATACGCTCCACAAGCATAATCCTGGTACTTTGGCTAGGCGGCCACAGTTTTATCGAGAGTGGCCGACGCTGGAAAGTTTGTGTGGTCAAATCCATCCTACGGAAACCTGCAAAGCGAGTCACAACAATTCTACAGTCGTGCAAATCTAAGCTTTTCAAGTCAGATGCTGTGGACGATGAATCTGATCTGTTTTACTGTATTTATATGAACCAAAGATTGAAATGACTCATGATTCCCATTCTTACCAAATCAAATACAGGAAATTCAACTCAATTGACAATTTCTAAAACCATTCAGCAAAAACAAAACTATTAGTGAATAAATATTTGACTTTTGCAGTGTACGCAAATGTAATCTTCTTAGATGGCCACGTGCGGTTATCTTTAGAAATCCTCAAACAGCCACCTAACCAAATGGGAATAGCATATCCTGGCTCTCTAAGGCGCTACAGATCATAATCCAACTAATAATTAGTCAAAAACCAAACGCCTATGGGACCAGAGCAACATATCAAATTATTTCCAATACAATCCTTCTAGCCACGTGGTTGGGGACTCTTCTCCAAAGACCAACTTGGCCAAGAATAGGATCAAGTTCATGATATGAAATATCCTTAATAGGTCTTACGTATTCCTAAAGGCCCATTCAATCGAAAAATGATTTCCTCTACTCCGCCCAGGGCGAACCAACCCCAATAACTCACGTGGGCAAAAGACATCTTTTTACAAAAACACAGACATCAATTTGGAATATTGGGAAAGCTAAGTTACTCTACCCTGAGCCAAATACAATCCAATAGGGAACAACCCCTGCCATTCATTTCATGCGGAAATGTTCCCAATCTCGAATAACCGTACGTTCCAATTTCTTTAATAAAAAAGACTGTACAAATGCAATGAGTAGTTCTGAAATTCAAAGACAAACGCGAACAACAGAAAGACTCAACACTCTGTTACAGAGAACAAAAAGATGGAAAAGTCGCCTAATTGGCCAGTACGAACGACCGGGGACAGAGACCGAGTAACCTCTAGAACCACCAAAAATCCTTTAACCAAAATGCCACAAGAACTTCGCACCAGTACCGTGAACACATCAATTTTTTGAAACAGCAATAGCACCCCAAAATCACGCCACAACGCAAACTCTACTTGAAAAAACAAGACTTATTTGCTCATTTCGATCAGCAACCAGTTCTGAAAGCGATCCAATTGCAAATAACCGACAGATCAGACAAGAACAACCACGACAACCACCAAACAACGAGGAAATGTAAACCCTAAGACCGAGAGAGAGAGAGAGAGAGAGAGAGAGAGAGAGAGAGAGACCTCGTTGTGTAAACACCAAAAGCAATCCAAGGATGGCCGATCCGAAATAGAGGACGCGCCCTGCACTCAGAGCAGTAGGTGTGGGAGAGGGAAATGGAGGGAAGTTGGTGGAAGCCAAGCCATTGGATTTCCCCTTTTCAACTTCAAAAAGTTCAAAGATTGGGAGCGAAGCAGCGTGCGTCGTCCGTTTCCTCAAGCAGCGACGAAACGCCCTCGTCTGGGATTGTCCATGGGCTCTCTCTTGGGCTCGAGCTCGGCCCTTCTACTTTTGCTTTCGCCGCTGAGTTGATCCGATTCATATTGACCCATTTATCTTTATTTTGATTCATATTTATGTAACGAAAATTCAATGACTCATACCCAACCTGATTCACTCCCGACCCATATTTGACATCTCCGGCACTTCTCCGTTGCCAACCCCCCACCCGCTCGCCCGCTCATCCGTTGATTGACCCGGTGCATGCTGAGGGCAAGGCCGACCACCACATGGGGCGGCAAGGCATTACTCAGTTCCCCCAAATAAAAGAGGGAACGACCAATTGTTTTTCTAATATCTTGATCCTGAGCGAGTCAAAATCCATCAGCTCAAAAGCATTTGTGATCAACAATACACCGCCGCCCTTCAAGAGCAATTGCTTCGCTGCTCAGAGAACACAAAAATATTGCCGCATGAGAGGACTACCGAACCTCATCACACTGCAGAACTCTCCGAACACAACGGAGAACTGCGTCAAACCAAAGTGACCCAAATGTAGAAATCCACAGAATGGACAACAAGAACAGAAAAGATTGACACTTTTCCACAATTCAAATGCAAAACAGCAGCAGGAAATCAAAAAGCATAGAGAGAGAGAGAGAGAAGTGACGGTGAAGGGGGTTTTCGAGCCCTGTGAGTGGTGGCGGCTGCGGCAATAGCAGGCAGGCGGCGGTGGGCGGTGGCCGGCAAGAGGCTTGGAAAGCTATAACTAATGGGTAAAAAATGGATCGTAAATGGGTTGAACTAAAACCCATTAAAATTCATATTTGAATAGGTTTTATAAGCTTGCGCTCGTATTTGACTATTTTTTTAAATTTGGTGAATATCCATGTATGACCAAAATGTATAAAAGTAAATTAAAATGTGGGTCAATGACCCACATTGACACCTCTAACGCTGAGACCGCATTTCGTCGACAGGACATGAATTGGGACAAGTTAGAATACGACGTGACAAGGAAATACGATATAATTTGTTATCGGCAATTAGGCATTCGCCCATACATTGCCGTCGTGATCGCCGACGGCCCTCAACAACGTCGCGCCCGGGGTTTGTGGTCCGAAGAAGGACGAAGCGCGCTTCTCCCCACGTGCTTTTCTTTTGTTAACGTGCCGTCCGATTTGCTGTGTGATGAAAAATTATCCAACCTCCTAGACCTAGGAAGAGAGATATCCGAGCCCTTGTCCAAACAAAAGTTGATCTCAAATTTTGCACCTATCCCAATTGCCATCTCTAATTCTCAAATTCCACGGTATCCTTTCTCAATCTCGTGATTCCGCCACAAGTTGCAACTACATGTGTCGTTATGATAGTCCTGTTCACAAAAAAAAAAACATCCATTTTTCTTCCAGCAAAATTTGCCGTTTCCATTTTACACCGACCCACAACTCACTCTCCTCTCCTCCCTGTCTCGGCCTGTGCCAATGCCCGCCTCGCCGCCGCCGTCGCCGCCCGAGGCCAAGTCACCACCATGTCATCGATGACGTTCGTATCTCTCTGCCTTTCTTAAATTTGTCCGCGTCATGAATCTCTGTCTTTGCATCCCTCTATCTCTTCGTCTTCCCTTCCGAGCAGCTCGATGGGGCCGAGAGCACCGTTGCGGCATTCGAGCCGTCGTGTCATCGTCGGAGATGGCGGCATTAGTTGGAGGCTACACTAGTAGTGATTGGAGAGGGTTTGGAATTCGGTAGTGGTGGTGAGTACTTTAGTTTTTTTGTTTTTGTTTTTTTATTTCTTCATGGGGTTCATTTCCTCTTTTCTGAAGATGTAAATTATAGGTTTTTGAAATTTGGGCATACAAGGAAGCTTGCGGTACGCTAATTTCTTCTGTATACAACAAATGGACCTCAAACATCCATTTTCAGCTCAGGACAAGAAGTGAGTAGTTGCGTCCCCCAAGCTTTCGAACGTAATGCGTTAGGCGTATGTAATAATTTAATCAACCTTAAACATTCTGGTTGCCCGCTCGCACACAGTGACCCCATGTACATTTGACCTTTTCCCTTTGTTCGTCGAAATTGCCCTTTAAGGTCATCCATGATTGGGTAGCACACGCTTGCATTAGATTAAACTTGGAATTAATCTTGAATTTCCACGAGGAAAAAAATGCTCCCGTACGTCGGATGCATTAGTTAGAGTCGCTTGTTATTTGTTAATGTAGTTTTAGACCTTTTGACGGTTTTCTAACGTAGTTCATTCGGTCAATTTAGGGCCAAAAATCGATGTAGTTGACACAACCGATGATTTGACGTGGCCAACGGGCTCAAAACGACGTCATTTTGAGAAATTTTATTTAATTAATGTATTTTTTTTTTCATTTCTCTTCTTTTTATTTTCTTCCTTCGTCTTCCCCATTCTCCGGCTATCGGCCATTGCCGAAAAACGACATCATTTTGACTATTGAGCCCGTTGGACAAATCGCCTGTCATTTCACGTACTAAACCGTCATGTCAGTGATTTTTGGCCTAAATCGATCGTAATGACTATATTTGACAAAATCATCAAAATGTTTATAATTAAACTGGTCAAAATTAAAGAGTTTCAAATAGAATTAATGAGTCGTATGAATTTTAGATTTTTTTTTTTTTAGAATTCTCCTAATCAGAAAAAAGCTCTTTGTGCAAGATACTCATACTATAGCTTCAAAAATACAAAAACCTTGTTAGAAGCCTCAAATGATGTGCGCCTATACCCACACGTAGGGGTGTGCAAACTGGACCGGACTGGCCCGGGCGGGTTGGTCCGGTCCTTGAGGTTGGCGGTCTGGTCCCCGGTCCCAATAAACGGGACCGGTGACTGAGCGGCCCGGTCCCCGGGTTCCATGATTTGGGACCGGACCGGCAATATTTTTTTTTATAAAAAAAAATTAATCTAGTTAACCTAATGATTTTTGTTATAAAAAGAATAAAGTAATGAAACACCAATTGGACATACTTCTTGAGAAGGGAACAAAAGGGAAGCTAACAAACACAGGAGACATAAAAGGAGATGCAGTGGAAAACAAATGATGGATGAGATACTAAAGTCTGGTCAATGTGGCTTTTAGAATGAAAAAACTCTTAACCGTCCAGTACACACATATTTACTAGTGACATTCATATAGCTTCTATTAAAGTATAGAAAATCATCATGGAGAAAATTAAACCGATTTTGAAACTCAAATAAAAAGTTTATATCAGTCTATCATTTTGAAATATTTCCTTCTAGTTGAGATTAGCCATGGCCCATGAGTTAATAGGGATAGCAAAAATTCTAGCATTCCTGCTATTGCATAAAAACTCCACCGAAGAAATATGTAGTCTTTATAAGCAGTTAGAAGTAGCGATCTTACTGGGTTGGGACCGGGACCGGCTCGGACTAGGATCGGCCCGGACCGCCGGTCCTAGTCCGGTCCGTGGTCCCGAAAATATGGGGACCGGACTACTGATCCGGTCCTCGGTTCCATACCGGGACAGGACCGGCCCGGACTATGCACACCCCTTCCCACACGCTTCATGAGGCTCCTAACCATAATCTTGGATGGGGCAAGCGATTTCGAGTTCCGCATAAATTTTACATGGAACCTATACATCATAACATCTTTCTCGTTTTTAGAACCTGAAACCTATCCGCATAACTTAAAATCTACCTTATCACGGATTCCAAAATCGATTTCAGGGTCTACCCAGGTTCCATCTCTATTTTTAATTGAACGATTGCAGTAAATAATCACTTTAATTACCACCATTTGTTACTACAATTCAACTAATCACAGTTCATATTCAGACACATGAATAAATACGAAACATTTACAAAGTAAAAGTTACAATCATAAATATTGTCGAAAATGAAAATTCATATTAGTGGTTCCAGATTACACATATGTCATCGAATGTCATAGGATACTGTAAGATCATGCCAAAACATATACCAAGAAAAAAAATGCAAAAACTTGTCACAAGTTCCACCTACCCGGAGTTCGAAATCTAGTCGTCCGAACAAGTTTCTCAATTTTTGAAACATGAAACCTACTCTACATATCTTAGGACCTGAATAGATCCGAGTAATTACGAATATCATCTTTATGAGCAAAGAAAGGGAAAACAAAGAGGATGGCCACCCCTTCTTTCTAAAGATTTCGATAAAATTACTTGACCTTTTACTTTAGCAATCAATAAATGCTGAGCTCCAAATAGTTTATCATCTAATAGAAGTATACGCACGACCCTATATTTGTTGATGGACAACACGACCTAAGTTTAGGGTTGAGTCTTCCCAAGCTCCGCCAAACATAAATTAGATTCAAAATTTATTATTGGCACGTTCTCGTGTTGCGGTTGAATTTTGGACAATGTAAGGATGCGCTAATGTCTGAGCCACCAGACATCCGGCCGACATTTATATGCAATTAAACGAGTGCTAATCTATGCATTTCTTCTAACAAAATTGAATTGAATTGGTGTAATCCTATTGACAGGCCACCGCCAGGAGAAAAGGACAGGAAATGGGTCCACCTTATTATGCATATTGCAAACCAAAACACGTCCACCCGCTTGCGTTTGGTGGAACAAAGCTTTCATTTGGGTGGCAAATGATTGGGTTCAGGGCGGAATTTTTATTGGCCGTGACTCATGCCGAGTAGATCTCGGAGTAACTCTGAAAATTTTCGAATTTCGACCAACTGCCTGTTGTTGCGACAAGTTAAGAAATGAGAAACGATGTCTCTTGAATCAAACACGGTTCACTTTAGCTTCGTCTGCTCTTGCCAACTGGAGCTCCCATGCCCTCGAGTCACAAGCTCCGGTGAGAGACGGGAGGAGAGCCGGCAATGGCGATGGCGGCGAGGAGAGAGAGTGCGCGTGGGAGCCTTGCTATGGATTTCATGTGTCTTATAGCATCGTCTGACGATTGAAATTCAATAAGCTCATAGCTGTCGAGAACGGTCTCGAAATTCTCTGTCATGCTATCTCTTCTTCGCGGTAAACTTTTCGATTCGCATCATCTGACATAGGGTGGTGCGTCTCTAGTAAATTGAAATGTCACCCTGAATACTGAGCCTGTGATTCTTGTAAAATCTCAAAAAGAAGGTAAGAATAGACCAACGCAAAGTTCATTGTTTTATTGACTCTAAAGAAGAAAATATGGGGACCCTTTTTTTTTTCGGACAATGATCCAATCTAAGCACCGCAATACCAGCGAGGGTTTTCGGTGGGTCCCTTCCTTTTTTTTTTTGGTTAAGACGGTGGGTCCCTTCGTTGAACCACCAAGAAAGCAAGAATCCAAAAATTCCACCCACCAAGAATTGCAAGCAATTGTTGCTTCCACTGCCGACACTATCTTCTGCAAAAAGTTAATGGAGGTAGAGAGAGGGGGGAAATATGCAAAAGGGAAAATAGAGAAACAGGAAGAGTTTCCATGTGAAGGGAGAGTGTGAGACACTTGTGAATGGGATAGCTAAAAGAGAAAGCAATCTCTCTCTCTCTCTCTCTCTCTCTCTCTGGGTGGGTCGCAAACTAGTGCAGAAGAGACATGGCCGAGAAGAATGGGGGCAAAAATGTGAGAGTCTGATGAAATACAAAAGATCTATCCAAGTGCTCTGTATCTTGTTGTGGTTCGCCTCCATATATGCTTGTGCATGCAGGATGAAGCAGCGAGATACAGAGCTCTCCAGAACGAGTAAGACCCTCAGACTTTCTTTTCTTCTTTTTCGATCTCAGCCCTCTTTTTCTGTGGTTTAGATGGATTTATGTTAGCCTTCTGAGTTGGGTTGGATCTTGCCGAACCTGGTGTTTACTTGGCTGCAGTCTCAGAATTTGATCTTTTTGCGATGAGAGAATCGATCTTGGTTATCTGAGTTTCTGGTATGAAGTGGGGTGACATGTCTTTTGCATTTCGCTCTTCTTGTCGAGTGGCAATTTCGGGTGTGGGCGTTCTTTTGACAGATCTAGTCAATTTCGTTTTCTTTCGTTGGGGATTTTGGATTTCTTGATGTACTGTTTCGATGTCTTTTGAGAATTTTCTTGTTTCAGCTTTTAAGGCTTTCATGAACTAAGTGTACTAGTTATTCGGACAACTTAATCAAGTTTGTTGGGTAAGAGCCCATGTCTTTAGTGGAGCATTAGTACTTTGTGAAGTACTCCGGAGAATGAGTCATGTTGGTATGAAATCTATGCATAGCGAGGTAGAAGTTGAATCTTCGAAATGGTCGTGGTAAGTCTTGTTTTTGCGAAAGTTTCCAAGTTTTTCTTACAAAACTCCGGGGAGATTTTTGAGAATTTATCAGGAAAAGCATACCGATATGATTAAGACTTAAGTAATAACAAGTGCGCTTCATCTTGTTTAGAAGAGAGAACCTTCATCTTTGCCATGTCAAGTTCTGTAGAAGGGGCTGAAAATTCTGCTTAGGATTTTGTGAAGTTCTGTTAAGCCAGGTTAGACTCTGCTCCTAGAGTGCTGGGTAGGTGAATTCTCCAGTCACATGATGGTGAAATACACTCTTTTCAAGTGTTATTGACACACAAAAAAAAAGGAACATTGGTTAGATCATTAAGCATGGCCATGGGCTTTTTATTATCTATCTGTCAGCATCTCGTTCTTGCCCTTTATGCGGAACTGAGAGTCTGAGATTGATCTTTGAAAAGCTGTTTAGGCAACAATTGCAAGTATGTCTATCAAACAAGATGGTAATGTCAATTTCTCATGCATATTTGACTGTACTGCAACAGCAGTACACAAATTGGGGAGCATTAACGCATAATTTTGGCTGAATCAGTGGTTGACATCTTAAGAGTTTGAGAGGATTGAGATAAATGTGAGTCCCTATATGAACATTCAGAAGAATATCCTTTTGGAATATTGGCTAGTCTTGATCGATGTTTAGCGCTGATCGTTACTGACAGGGTGCACTGTAATATTGCTGCACAGTCTTGCTAGTTTCGTAAATTGAGTTTGCACCTGTGGGCAACTTAGTATCTCGCTCTCTTGTTTGCTTGTTCAAAATTCAAGTTGCTTTCTTGAATCGGAATGCAATCAGAAAGATTGCATCTAAATGTATGATGGTTTCCAATTCTTTTGTCGTTAGTGTTGGGAAAGTTGTGGTGCAAATCGTACATTTCATCTGAACATTAGGAGACCTCCTTTGACTGGAATGGGAGATCGTGGGCATGTGTAGATTCAGTCGAGTGAGCTAACACTAGGACCCATTTTATTTGCTTTCTGACTGGAATGCATATGCAATCCGCAAACATGAATTGGTATGAGGAACATCTTACGTAGGTGGCGAAGTTTGGAATTTTCCTACAAAAAAACTTATATTTGATTGAAACAAATAGGGGGTGTGCCTCCTATATAAGATTGATAAAATTATTTAATTAGATATAGTCTAAAGTGGGGGGGGGGGGGGGGGTTGGTAGGTATTCATATTCATTGATGCCTTACGAGTCATGGGAGAGAGAGAAACTCAAAAGTGAATGAAGTACATTCTAAGATTCTGAAAAGTGCCTTTCGTATTGGTTATCAGTTCCTTGAGATGCTTGTTTTGTTTGAGTGTTTTCTGGATTATGTTAAATTATATTCCTGGATATAGTTCATTCATAACAGTTATTATTTGTAGGAACCCCAGACATGGAAACATCATCGCCCGATACTGAGATTTTCAGCGCGGACATGTACCTTTCTCTTGGTCTCATAGAACAAGGCAAAAAAATATTGGGCTTTCCTCGGGTTTTGACGCTCCTTTCTTCAGTGCTTGATAGATCTGTCCAGAAGAACGAGAGGCTTCTGGAGACATCACAATCTAAAGATGTAGTCTCCATTTTCCATGGAGTAAGACCTCCCGCTCTGACCATTCGCCAATACATCGAACGCATCTTCAAGTATTCGGGTTGCAGTCCATCCTGTTTCATTGTCGCTCAGATTTACATGGATAGATTCGTCCAGAACATGGACGTTTGCTTGACTTCTCTAAACGTTCATCGCCTTCTGATAACAAGTCTCACCATAGCAGCGAAATTCGTCGATGATGCGTAAGTACTTGCCTCGTGCATCAATTCCTTACGTGTTAGGAGTAGTTTTAGTTGTCTTGAAGTGCAAATTCTCATCCCCCATCTCTTAGCTCGCAGTGAGAATCCTTCATTGCACGCTTTGCTGGTTTCTGTAAGTGGTTATATCATGTGCTTCCTGCAGGTTCTTTAACAATGCGTACTACGCCAAGGTCGGCGGAGTGAGCACGTTGGAGCTCAACCGGCTGGAGATGAAGTTCCTGTTCAGCATAGATTTCCGACTACACGTGAGCATCGACATGTTCCAGCGATATTGCTTGCTGTTGGAGAAGGAAGCATCAGAAGGGCTGCAAATCGAGCGGTCGATTCAGTCCTGCAGGATCACAGAAAGCTGGTCTAACAAAGATGGTTCCACTTGGTACTCCCGCAGTTGCTAGATGATGATGTTGAAGGTAGAAAGAAAGTGTATCTGTCAGGTAAAAAAGAGAGAGAGAGAGAGAGAGAGAGAGAGAGAGGGGAAACTGTTAAACTGAAACCTGCATTGGATGATGATTCGTCTGGTGAAAGCATACTTTGCTTTCCCTATGGCACTACTATAGTGTGGATTCATTTCCCTTTTTTTTTTTTTTTTTTTTTTTTTTTTGGAGTTTGTCATTGTTTCTAACTTTCTTTTACTCTCACCAAAATTTAAAATATTATTCGTCTACAAAGAAAAAAAAGGGTTCCCCTATTTCCACTCTATTGACTTTTAGTCCTTTGGAAATTAAAGAAATAATGACATAAATGGTCCATAAACTTTAAATTTGTTCAATATGATCCTTGAATTTTTAGTTTGTTCAATGTGGTCCCTAGATTTTTGCTACATGTTTAATATAATCTATGAAATATATGAAAATGTTCAATGAAGTTCTTCTATTAATTTAAGATTAGTGACAATAATGAATATTTTCATAAGATTCAGGATTAAATTTCATGAATTATGTTGAATAAATCAAAAGTTTTGGGATCAAGTTGCACATTGAGCTAAAGTTCAGGGATTACATCGAACAAATAAAAAATTCATGGATCACATTGCACATTGGGCCAAAGTTCAGGGACTATTTATGTCCATTTTCCCGGAATGAAATGACTGCTCGCATTAAGTGAATTGACAAACTCGCAACGAACTACTTTCGGTTTTGATTGACGTTGTAATTTTGGCTTAATCTAAATCTTGCGGTCCGTGCATTTTGATTTCGCTTTTTATCCGAACTTACCGAAACATTCGAGGCGCTCAAATATTGATAGGTAAGTCTACAAATAATTATTTCATAATTATGAAAATTAAAAACTCAGACGAAAAAGTAAAGAAGAAATTACATGCTTCCTTTCAAGTAAATGTTTAACAAGAAAAAAAATTACGATATTTTCTTTTATGTCACATTTGGGCCACTATTTTGAGAGTGCAATTCTTAATTGTTGGGGAAAATACTAAGGACTCTTTAGTACTTAACTTTATGAAAAAAAAAATTATATTGACACCACATGGCATGGGCCGGACCATGATGGACCCATAGCATAACCAACAAGTCCTAGGATCCTAGTTCGGTTACCATTCCAATTTATACGAAGTCTAAGTTATTTGGGAACATTGTCCAAAATTTCTTAAACTTTTTGGATGGTAACCAATTTAGTCTTAAACGTTTCAATTGTTTCAATTTAATCTTAAATTTTTTTACGACTTATCAATTTAGTCCTAAACTTTTCAATTGTGTTAGACTAGCCCTAAAACTTTTGATGATTTATTATTTGGTCATAAACCTTTTAACGGCTTGTCAATTTATTCCTTCTGGTCAATTTTGACTGAAAGTCGCTCACATGAACAATATTTCTTTTGTTTTCCCTTTTCTTTTATTCTTTTTCTTCTTTCTTTTACCTTTTTCCCCTCTGTCGATCATCGTCTGGCCTCGTCGGTGGCCGCCCTTGCCGTTCTTGGGCGAGGGACGCTCTAGCCTAGGCAAAGGTTGCTCTCACCAGGCTAACCTAGGCTCGAGCATCCCTCGCTCGAGGTCGGCGAGGGAAAATCTCGCTTGAGACGGCCATTGACGAGGCCTAGTAATGGTCGGCGGAGGAAACAGGGAAAAATAAAAAATAAAAAATAAGAATAAATTCAAAAATTGTATACAAAAAATCCAGATCAGCAATGGTCATATCATGTAAGACGGTCAACGCCAAGCCGCCACGTTAGTGATTTTCTGTTAAAATTGACCGGAAGGACTGAACTCGCAAATCGTTAATAGGTCTAAATTGGCAAATCATCAACATGTTTATGGCTAAATTGTTAAAATATCAAAAGGTATAAGATTAAATTGTCACATTTGAAAGATTTAAAAATGAATTGACTGCCGTACAATATACATAGGACATATTGGATTTTTTTTTTCAAACTACTTAAAAGAAGTGCTCTAAATGACAAACCCTTGGGCCTTGGCCCTTGGATTGGACTATTCCAATCATGAATCGGGGTCGGGTAAACAAAGGTTCGACCCAACATCAAACCGGACCGGTTGGACCGAAAAAATTGATAGTTCGCTTTTCCAATTGGACTCCGATACCAATAGTAACGTGGATCCCCTCGTGTAAACAGGATTTTATTTTGGTTGTTACCCCAATTAACGAATCAGTGATGTTTTTTTTTTTTTTTTTTTTTTGTTTTTTTTTTTTTAAGTTTTTGTGTGATCAATTGAAGGACTGAAAAACGAGTTTTGAAAAGCCGCGATCCTTAGTGTCTGCATGGCAGTGTTCCCGTTTCTTGTTTCTGTTCCTCTGTTTCTGTTCCTTAGTGTTTCTGTTCCCGAATGATTTTTTGAAAATCAGAACGTGTTTGGTAACTGCTAAAATTTTTGTTCCAAGAACAGAAACGCATTTGGTAACTGCAAAAAATTTTCGTTCCCAATTTGCATTTAAATTAAATAATTATATAATCATATTTGATGACAAAGAAAAGAGAAAATAATTAAATCAAATAGTGATTAAGAAAAAGAAACGAAAAAATACAAAAGAGTTGCGAAAAAGAAAGTTAATCTTTTTTAGATTTAAAAGTACCATCTTGAAGAGGAAATTGAAATAAAAATATCAACTATCTTTGCGTATTGTTTTGACCATGAATGATATTTTTCTAATTTTTTTCGCGTATTTTATAATTAAATAAATATGAAAAATATTTTTAATTCAAAATTGGTTCCTAAGGCTAGACTAAGGCTTTCAAAGTTGATTTTGTAATTTTTATGATTTTTTTGTTATTTTTAAATTAATTTTAAAAATAAATATAATTATAAATCAGGTTTCAACAAGAATTGAAAGTATCAAGAAAAAATTCATATAAGTATATCGTGAAAAATAATAATCTGCAAAAGTGTTCCGGAACACAAAAATTAACTTTTTTTTGTTCTGAAAAGTGATCCAAAAGTGTTCCATAACACAGAATCAGAATCATAATAATTTGCATTACCAAACATGTTTATGTTATTTACTGTTCCCGGGAACAGAAACAGAGAAACGGGAACACTGCCATGCAGACCCTTAGTCTCCATCTCGCTGTCGGTGAAAATTCAGACATCGGAAATCATCCGACGCGACTACCGCGTCACATATTTTGGTCGTTTGAGTCTCGTCCGATTTTTGGCATCCGAATTCCGCCGGATGATCTGATCATGACCTTTTTTTTTTTTCTCCCAAAAAATATGATGTGTCCAATTAACCAAAACAAAAGCCGTAAAATTCTCGAATTGATTAACAACCAAGGGTCCAAGACCTTTCTAAGCTCGATTATCAAGTTGCCCGAAACCGGCTATTGAATCAAACAATTAAGCTCAAGCTTGAAAAACATTTGGCTAAATATCCATTCGTAAATGCAAAACAAAAAGATAAACCTCGAAACTACGGAATACAATACACTACGGCGTACGTCCATGGTTTTTAGTATTCTACAGAGTTTGACTTTGCCAACTAAGGACGACATTGTCGGCGGAGGGCTGGCGAGTGGTGACGGAATCTTTTCTACACCAAGGCCACGGCCGCTAGTAAACAAATAACGTCGGGAGAAGCTTCCTGTCGTCTTTCCTGTAGACATATGCTCGTCCTCAGATTCTCACCAAAACCCATCTTCTTCTTTTAATCTGCACAGCGTGCGATTCCTTTCGAAAATAATAAAATGAAGTTGCGCAACTAAACGGATTTATGCTCAAGGAGATTTGGCATGCACGCCTTTAATCTCTATCAGAAAAATGGCTTAAGTTTATGATATAGTTTCCTCTATTCTATATTGAGAGTGGGCAGAATAGTATATAAGTATATATTCGACCAAAAAAGCAAAGAATAGTATAGTAGTACGGTCCTTTCAAACAGATTCTCTCTCTCTCTCTCTCTCTCTCTCTCTCTCTCTCTCTCTCTCTCTCCCACTCCGAATCATAAATGACAAACGAGTAAAACCGCGTCTTATGTATAGTTTGCACATCTCCATCTCTTTTGTCTTGAAACAGTCAAAGACCAACCTCGCGGCAGCAAAAAAGTAGTATTATTCGCACCCGATTCATGTGAGCTCAAGTAATCAATCCTGATAGAACGAGGTGAGATCTCCCCGAGATCCGCCCGTTCAGACGACGGATGCGATCCGAGCCTCGCATGAGCCGGCTGGGTGCGCCCGAAACCTCCTCCGTGAACACGGGGCACAGCCTTTCCTTAGCTATCCCACCCCCCTCCCCCCGGCGCATCACAAGCTAGCGAGCCACGTGATCACGTACTGAGGTACTAACCCCCCCACGAGCACCGCAACAGGTCAGCCGACGATTCCTCCTCGCAAATGTATTATTAATGTCCAACCATATTTAACTGGCCTCGTGATGATGATCCAATAACTACACTAGTCACGGTCAGTTTTAGCCTTCCTAAGAACAGTACTTGGTGTGTCGGCGTCCTCCCAAGAAACTCTCGCTCTAGATCTGAGATTGTCGTGCGCGCTTCAAACGACTCGAATTGCCAAGATTCGACATTCGATCCCTAAAGCATGCATCCACCCGATCAAACAGGGTCCGGGGTGATTATTGACACCAAGGTGGGTTTTAGTAACGTTTTTGGCTTTCTCGCTTTGTCGTAAACCGGTCTTCAGAAGCCGCCCGATGGTATCCCGGCAGCGTTCGAATTTGAAATCGAGATGCGGAGACAAGAAATTAATGTTCCGTGGGGGGCGGTGCCCATTTGGTGTGTCCAAAGCCGGCAAAAATCATGGTATGGAGAGGGGCAGGCATGGATCCAAAGGGCAGGATCCTCTCCGATTAATGTAATGCAATCGCTGCGATTTTTGCCATTGCATGGTCGCGCAGCAAATAAATGTCGACAGTACGTTAATGTAAAAAAACGTATAGAGGTCAAAGAAGACAACTGGTGACTCCTCCGAGAGCATCTGTAGATTTGAGAGTTCTCTTCACGGGAGAGATATGACAATTAAATATTGTCTCTTCTGACCCATTCGTGGGTTGTCTCGTCCCCTATCTTAATAAGCTCATTCATCACCTTGCTTGTCATCTAGTCTTTTTTTTTTTTTCTGACATTGATGCTTATGTGATGTTACTGTCGTTGTTTAATGGGCTTCAGAATAATTCGTGTGCTTTTTTAATTTTGGTTAAAATGTTAAGGTCCCTGGGCCGCCGCCGGAGCTATGGCACGGGGGCCACCGCCTCCTCTATTGAGCTCGTCCTTCGCCGCCGCGGTGGCAGCAGGAGAGGGCGACACGACCATCTCCCACGGTTAGTTCAATGCGTCGTCCTTTCCCCGTGTTGGGTTTAATCAGTAGCCGGGCTTCTTGTTGGAGTGTTATTAAGCTTGATGCGATTGAACTCCACTCCCTCTGGGCAAAGCCAGACACATCATTCCGAAAACCCTCGGCATTAAGTCTCTTCAGTAACCGAAACAATCACACCCTTCGAAGTTTCGTTTTTGTCAGACACGCAGCATGAAAATGCAGTACGAAGGTGCGCTTTGGCACTCTTGTCGTTCGAGTCGAACTCGGAGTTTGACTCTCGCCCGCCCGCTCGCTCGCTCGCTCATCCATCCATCCATCCATCCATCGTCCCCCTTGGCCTCGAACCAAGATGCATATGGAGATGGTGAATTCTGGTCATGGGAATCAGGGACTGTCGAGGGTCGTGAAGGAACCCCAGGAACAGAAACATCAATGGTGGCGCACGAGGCCCGTGGGATCGAGGACCGACGCACGCACCCGCATGTTTCCCACGTGTCCCGCGCGGACACGCGCACACGGGCATCGATGGATCTCAATAAATATCCCAAGGGAGAAGACAAAACCAACCCCGCCTTCGATCTTGGTTTCCTGGATTGGAAACTAAAGGAGTCTGTCCTATGGTAGTTGCATGCACTAGTGAGTGGTGGCACCTAGTTCCTAACCTTAAAGACTTTTTTAAGTTCCGAGAATCTTTTACTATAGGCATTTTGAAGTTATTTTAGTTAAGCTAATGCATGTCTTAAGGGGATCTAGACGGTCGTGTAGCTAACCTAACTGCGTATCTCTTCCGCGAAATAGTACTATATATAAAGATGGATTATGCGAACAAATGCTGTCGATATATCTTTAACCAAAATTTACTAGGAAAGTTTTGACCTTTAAGGCGTTTATCACGCGTTCACGCGTTTTATGAAACGAATTTCATTACTGCGTAGACACCGTATTGTCTATTTATTTAATCATGCGCTTGTTGGGGACACCCACCCCTAACAAAATTCCATCATTACGCATTTGCAATTTTAAACATATGGAATTAAGATTCGCGCTTTGAATTGATTAGAGTACGGCAATTCCGTGATTTCGTTCTGTTTTTTTTCTGTTTTTTTTCTTTTTACCTTAAAAAAAATCTCGAATCTTTGCATTGCAACTGAGGGCAGGACACTCGCACCAACCAAATCCAGATCACATGATATTGGGATTTTCGTGACATGCTTACCGTTACTCAAATCAGGCCGTCTAAATGAAAATGAATAGCTAAGAATGAGCCACGTCATTTGTTGAGGGGAAGGGAAAAAATTTGGGTGAAATTTTTTTTTAGGTTTGAAAAATTTTGAATTCTAACCCTCTCTCAAATTAGCCCGTCTATTTTTATTTGAACGATTTGATTTGAGTAATGATAAGAAAACCCCAATATCAGGCTATTCAAATCCTGCACGAACCTGTACACTGTACTGGTTGACTTCGATTCGTGAAAGAAGTTTCTCCTCCACACATGCATGACTCATACGCGACTCGGTCGACACGGAGGTCGTACGGATCCTCCAGATTATCTTCAGGCATCGACTGCTCCATCTTCCTCCCGCCCATGGGAGTGCATTCGTCATCTTGAACTGGAACAGCGGGAAAGAAAACTAGACTCGCATGAGTTCGTTTGGGTGAACGAACGCTCAAGCGTCGTGAGAATGTGTAGGTCGCCCCCGCTTTGATCACGCGAGACAACGGAGACGGCGGCGGTGACAACGACGCTGCTGAGCGTCATCACCGCGGTTGTTTGAAAAAAAAAACCCTCGATTAGTTCGTGAGAGAACGAAAGACTTAAGGATGTTTTGTGTAAAGACGAGACATTAGATTTGAAGAAGAACAGAAACCCACTTCGAACAAATCCTTAACTTGGATCAAAGAGCCGGGCGCCATGCAAAAGTAGACAGATAATCCTGCACGAGCGATGTTGACATCAATCGTTCTGGTGCAGATGACTGATTGATCCGATGAAAAAAGAAAGAGAAAAGAAGAAAGAAGAAGAAAAGCTTCGGCTCATTGATTGGAGTCCCGCTGCATGTCGGTGGGCTGGGACGGGAAACATGAAAACCACGGCACTGATCACGTCCACGTCAATTTGTTTTGTCTCTCTCTGTTAATATACATCTGTCGAAATATTATCTTCAGCTTCGGACAAGTCGTAGTAAGTCCCACTGAGACCGAAAATAACTCCGAACAGAGTGATGAGATGGATGGGACGGTCGGCGTTTTCTCTCCTGTGATGAGGAAGAGGAAGAGGAGGAGGAGGAGGAGGAGGAGGAGAAGAAGACAAGAGGAGATGTGGGGGCGGGAAAGCTTGCGCGAGTTCCCCTGCAACCCAGGGCCAGGAGACAGGATCTTATCGCGATCTGCTGCGCATGCTCACGGACAAAGCTTCTTGACCTAGACAGATCAGGCGTCCACGAGTCCGCTCAATCTCGACCCTCCAACGCTGCGGGCCCCGCCCGACCGAGCGGCTGAGATTAAGTAGGCTCATCACCGGCTGGTGCAAGATTTGGTACCTCCACATTGAGAGTTAGAGAGAGAGAGAGAGAGTTGAGAGAAGCCACACGTGTGCATTGCATGGTAGTAATAGTAATGACGTGGGGACATGGAGTGATGGCTGGTCCGTGCGAGACTGAACTGGCGTTTGGGCTTTTTCCCTTAAATGGGTGGATTTCTCATTTATTGTATTTTTATTTTTCTGGTGATGAGAGGAGGTGCCAGTAGGTGATGGTACACTCTTGATTTTATCCAGGTCAGTTGGATTCACCAGCATTATTACTTGTGGAGGGAAGCTAGCCCTCGTGTAGTCCCATCCAATGGTCGAGATGAATTTGGATCGAGTCATAAATAATCCGATCAAAATAAACTTATTTTTTTGCAATGCAAATCTAGCGACAAAACACTTTCATATATAATACAATTTGGAAAAAAAATCTACACACATACTAAGATGAGAGTGTGGAGCGAGTGAGCGCGAGATCGCAAGAGAGAGTCATAAAAAGGGTTCGGTTTAATTAAGTTGTAAACCTATTTATGATTCATTTACTACTCGACCCATTTATTGAATATAACTAATCCATATAACAATTCAATTCACTATATGTGGGTTAAGAAACGGGTTTATGACCCATTTTGACAGGCCTCTCATGGTAAGAATTGAAAAGGCGTACGTTGTGACCGAGATAAGTGAAGTGTCATTCATGTGTCTTGACCAGGCTTGTATGAATAGAGTCGCTCAAAACAAGGGTTGAGTTGTTCTCGAGCCTGTATCCGCATCACCTCGATCGATCCATCTCCTTGGCAATCTTAAGGGCGCGTTTCCCACATCTCGGCCTGGTGCATTCAAGGTCTTATTTCTGGAGCGCTCCCAACGAAACTTTAAATCGAAGACCACGAGGAGAGGAGAGGAGAGGATGGATTTCTCTTGCCACCCGAGTCAACACCTTGTTGGTGAAGTTTCTAACTGAGAACTTTTTTTTTTTTTGAATAACCACCGACGAGTTGCGCTTCGTAAAGGAAATCAAATCACCTAGATTTCACCTCAAGATCTTTAGAAATGGGTTTTTTTTTTTTTTTTAAATTTGTTTTGTTTATTATTTTCCACAGACTTTTCTAAGCCAGCTTTGATCATCTGTTGACGAAGTCTGTCAAGAACGTGTCGTTGACTGTAGTCCACCGATCGAGGGATAGAGTGAAAGTGAAAGACCGCTGACTGATAAACCTGATTCGCCGACCAAAAAAAAAAACACACATGGAAAAGAAAATACGGCGTTTCTTTAGATTACAAAAGCCTCATGCTTTTGCGGCGTCCGATGTCCGATTTTCCAGGGAAAAAAAAAGTTCTTTATCTCACCATAATCAAGCACAATAAAATTTTCAAATGAAAGTTAGTGTAATTATATTAGACCAGTCGTGAGTCGGATCGAATCGGATCAGATCGGCTTCAAATGGTCCGGCCTAAGTAAATTCATTTAATCCATTTATGACTCACTTGCTACAATGCAAATCTAGTAACTCATGCTTGACCGCCTCGATCCAATCCATATTCATAAATCACTTTGAAAATTCAATTTACGAAACTCATAATTAAATAAACTAAGATGAGAGTGCGGAGTGAGCAAGAGCGAGAGAGAATGGAGAGAGAGTCATGTCTTTTGTTTAAATAAGTTGTCAATCCATTTATAACATATCTAAGACCCATTTAACACTCATATTGCGTACTGACAAAAAAAAAACACTCATATTATGTTTAAACCAATTTGTGATTCTTTTCGTGAATGTAATTAATCCAATAACAACTCAACCCACTGTATGTGAGTCAATAAATGAATTTACAATCCATTTTGACAGGTCTAAATCATATATCTTAACATGCTCAAATTTAGACGGTCGACGTTCACATTTAGTGATTTTCGGCCAAAATAAGCCAGATTGACTCAATTGGCAAAAAGTAAAAATAGTTTAGGACTCAACTGGCTAACGTAAAATGTGTTTGAATTGGCAAAAGTGCGACAGAATTATGATTTTTTGAAGAATTTTCCCAGAATAAATATATAATTTGGACTATGGTAACGTGTAACTCTCGCACCGGAAACATTCCATTTTGCTAATCGCTGGTTTCTATAATTGCTTTAAGTGATGGATGGAATGAATTAGACGTGGGTCGTCGGTCTCAGGAAATTTGTGCAACTATAATAAATTTGTGAGCAATTTTCTTCTTTTAAAATTTATTGGAAGAAAGAATTCCATCACATTATTGTTGCACATAGTCCAAATAAATGAAAAATATAATCAATTCTAAGATTGAGATAAGAAGAGATCTTCCTTTGAATTTTTCACTTTTCGTGGGAAGAATCTTGAATTTTTGTACGGGAAAGAAAAGAATCTTTTTAATAAAGTGAAAGCATCTAATGTTTTTTTTTTTTTGGTCAAACGAGCAGCTTCATTTCATAAAGAAAAGTAGTACATAGCTTGAAGATAGATGCAAATCCCACAAAGCAAATAAAAATCTGAAACATGAATCAGCTTGCTACTGCTTGTAAAGACTAGCCCATTCCATCTAATGTTCGAAAGTTAATTTTATTGTGATACATGGCTATGGTGTACTATATTAAGGGGAAATACGATGAAAGTCAGTCAGTATAATACTTTTTCTACTACTCGTTCGTTGTACAGGCTTTGTAAATATCTGCAAATAAATAAGAGCAAATATATCTCCGATAGCATAATTACCGACTTTTGTATTATAATCGGCGTGAAATTTCAAGTAACGGCCTGAAGTACCATCATTTTCTCAAATAAAAATTTGAAGTGGATATTGTTTCAAATAGCCAAATCATCTCAAATAAGGGCTTGAAGTAGCCAAATCATCTCAAATAATGACTTTTGGCAGGGCAGCAAGTATGTGACTATTCCGGCATTTGGAGAAGGGTATTTTAGCCAATTTTTTTAATATACCTTTTCTAATTTTTTTTTTGCTTTTTTCACTTTTCTTTTCTTTTATTTTGATTTCTTTTTTTCTTTTTTTTCCTTTCGTCTTCCCTCCCCTGGCAATCGCTAGCCTCCCTCGCCCGAGGCATGGGAGGGAAGAGAAAAATAAAAAGGAAAAAAGAAAAGGAAAAGAAAAAAGAGAAAAAGAAAAAAGAGAAGTGCGAAAAGGAAAAAAAATCAAAATGGTAAAGGATGAAAGTGCCCTTCCACCGGCGAGGTTAGGCCCTTCTTTAAAACTAATATGGCCATTTCAGGACTTCATTTGAAATAAAATCTATTTCGCACCGTTCTTTGAAAAGATGAGGGCACTTCATATCCTTATTTGAAAATTTTCCTTATTGAATGCTCACTTTATGAACAACCTACTTTCTATTACCATACTAATCTTAACTTGTGCAATATAAAAAAACAAGCAATACTTGTAAACCAAGAAAAGAAAATATACATTTTGCGATATTTTTCCTCTAAAAAGGATTAGTCGGTGTCATAAAAATAAAACGAAAGACAGCTTTATTCTGCCAATTAGAATCTTAGCAAATTGGGGCAAAAAATGAAAAAGTTCTAAAAATAATGGATAGAATCTAATTCAAACATGTTATTAAGCACAAAATCATGGATTAAATTTAAATGTGCTACGAATCAACGGGACGTATCATTTTCCCTCATGTATTGACAAAAAAAAATTATGTTCACTTTACTAAGGTACATTAATTGCTAGACCCTATCCTAAAGAATAGAAATTGATTAAACTAAGAAAAGGATAACTACATAGTCCTAACACAAGACCCAAATTCTGCCATGATATTTTCCTTTTCCAATTTTGTTTGATGAAGTCATGCCATCCACGTGACAGAGAGATTGTCAAACAATTGATATACAACTGATCAATTTAAAAGCTAATAGATTATTTGAATAAGACTTACAAAGCGAGTTTATATACTTTTATTTTCCGGTAAACTTCCACAAAAATAAAAACAACTATTGATACTTAGAAAATCATCCAAAAGTCCTAAACATATATTGTACTTTTATCAATCTAGTCCTAAACTTTTTCACGTTTTGCCAATCGAATTCATTCGGCCAATTTTGGCTGAAAATCGCTAATGAGGGTGTCGACCATCCGGCGTGGCATAGCCGGTGCTAACTTGAATAAATTTTAATAGTATTTTATTACATTTTCAAATACTATTATTTTATGTGCTTTTTCCTTTTTTTTTTTCTTTTCTTCTTCCCTTTTTCTTCACTGTGTCCGGAGAGGGCTGCGACCCTCGCCAGCCACAACAAAAAAAAAAAGTGAAGAAAAAATGAGGAAGAAAAGAAAAAAAAAAGAAGATAAAAAAATATTCGAAAATTATATTATAATATTGTTCGGCGTCCAAGTCAGCAATTTCTGACCAAGATTGGTCGGATGGACTCAATTTGACTCAATTAACAAAACTTGAAAAGGTTTAGGATTGAATTGATAAAATTTAAAAGTTTATGATTGAATTAACAAAAAAATTAGGATTTTTTAAACAATTTTCGCATAAATTAACCTTGCTCGATTGGCGAAATCTCTCTTTAAGCCATATTAGAAAGGGCTATATTGGGCAGGTGATATATTGGGAGTTAATTTGAGATTTCTTCTTACTTTCTATAATTAATGTTGTAGTAAGTAATATTTCAACAGGAGTTTATTTCACTAACGAAAGTACATTATGAGAATGAACACAATATGTGAATGAATCTTACGTGTACTTTCTCACAAAAGAAAGTATACAAAGGACTCGTTTGTTCGCGGCAAATAAATGATTTGAAAATATTTTCTTAAAATAAATTTTTTTGTATCGCTATGGAAATTGAATAAGGAAAAAATATTTTCATCATACATAGAAACTTTTAGACTTAAACTATTGTCGATTATGAAAACATTTTTACTCGACTCATTATTATGAAATGTTTTTCAAATCCTTCATTTTTTTTAAACATACAAAGCCAAAATGATATCAAATCTTTTAATCCATCTTGAAGAAATTTATTCACACAACTTATTAACAATTTATAAGGAAAAGAAATTCATTTGCGCGAAGAAAGTATAATGAGTGTTGCTGTGTATATTAGATTTTAGTTTACCATGTATATCGGGAAACAATGATAGAATTAGAGCGCGAATGATAATCATTCTCTTTCCGAGCTTTACCTTTTGGCAATTTCTATTCCGTTGACGAGTTTCTGAGCAAAGACATGTGTTTGATAACGACACGAATTTTTTGTTCACGGAACAGAAATTCGTTCGATAACAGCATAAAATTTCAACGGTTGCCGGTCACTGGGCCTCGGTTGGAGGATGACTGGTGGATGGCGAACAGGAGCAGGGGACCAGAAACAGGTAGTGAGCAATCAGCGGATGGTGACCGGCAGCTAGGGACTATAGACCGACGTTGGGTGACTGCCGGCCGACGAACCGCAACCGATGGAGTACGATGATGGTCGTAGGACGCAAAATAGTTTTTAGATATGGGCTCAAAAACTGTTTTTATTAAGCTTCTGCAGGAAGGTAAGACCGTAAGAGCATCGACCGATGAATCTCCAATATTAAATGCACTTCACACGGTTTTAGTATTACATTTTGCATCACGGATTACGTACTTCTCGTGACTATTAGATATTGTCAGTTATCCCACGTGTAAAAACAATTATCGTAGAACCAACTATTTTTCTATATACGGAGAATAGCAAGTGATCTTTTCCTACACTTCTACACGGAGGAAATTCGAATCATTATTTGGAAAAAGAAAAGTCTCTGGCATTGCCTTGGTGTTTAATTACAATAAGATCGGCAAAAGAACAATTGAAGTGCCAATATTTGTGTACTACGCTCACTTTAATGTCAATATTTTTTTTATCACTTAAGTATCAAATCGGAGAAAAAAACTTATTAGTTAAGTGTCAATTTCGGCCCAAAAAAAAAATCAATTCAGTGCCAATTTCGGCCAAACAGTACACGTGATTTTTTTTAATTAATTTCTTAATATTATGTGGAATTTTTCTAAAAAAATTCTGTCCATATGGCAATTTTTAAGCCCACATGGATGCAACGTGGACTTTTAAACTAAAAATTAAGTTAAATTTTAAAAAAATTAAAAGTAAACAAAAAATAACTTAAAAATCAAAAAGAAAAAGAAAAGAAAAAGAAAAATTTGCCATTGCGCTGAGACATTAACCTTTTTTTATTAGCTTATTTTTAGTTTTTTTTAGTTTTTTTAATATTACGTGGATTTTTTTGTTGATTTTTAATTTTTTTTGCTAACTAGGATGCTCTGGCGAGCCACATAGATGCCATGTACGCTTTCCTGCGATGCTCATTAGAGTTGGCATTGAAATAATTTTTTTTTTTAAAATAGCACTTAAGTGATAAAAAAAATATTGACTCTAAAGTGAGCGTCATATATAAATATTGATACTCTATGTGTCCTTTTACCCAATAAAATCTATGAAGTTAGGTAAAAAGTTTCTTAGCACAAATAAAAAACGTATTGCACATTATAGGCTTATATATGACTCAGATAGAGCCGTTGCTTATCGCTCGCTCGGTAACAAATATGATTGTTAGTTAACATGTTATACCTTATACAATGCTATTGAAACTCCTGTACTTTTATGATCCAAAGGCAAATGTATAGGACCTGCATGATAACAATTTTGATTTGAGAAATTGATTCTTATTAGAATTGATTTTTTCTGATTCTGTTCTCTGAATGAGTTATAGAGAATCAGAACGTGTTTGTTAACTACGCACAATTTTTATTTTAGGACAAAGGAAAGTGATGAGAGAACTAAAAGGGAAAAGTGGGAGATGCATGACTTCATACTGTTTTGTATTTCTGGAAAGTGATTCTTTTTTTTTAGAATCAATTTTTTTTAACTCTTATTTTTGCTCAAAAGCTGTTCTCGGGAATAGAATTAGAAACAGAATCAGAATCATTTATCCAAACATGTTTCTCATCTTTTTTTTTTTTGTTCGGAGTAACAAAATCAGCGAATCAAAATCATCTCCATGCAGCCCCATAAAGACCCAACTATTTAATGAATCATGAAACACCTAGGAATCTCGTAAATCAGGTTAAACTCGGGCCTTGACATGTTCAACTGGGTTTGATCTAGAACAGTTTGTACTCATTTGATCAAATATCATGTACTTTTCTTCCCCAGAGCCATATTTCTGCCTACGATATATTCACGAAAATTATTCAAATCTATTTTTCTTTTGGTCGAAGATAGTTAAATCTAATTGAACAGTGAAAATTATAATATATATATAACCACCCACCACCACCACCACCACCACTCCCACCACTCTTCACTCTGGTTTCTTTAACCTTCAAATCTACTACTCACTCACAGAGTGCACAGTGAGCTCTCTCTCTCTCCCTCTCCATCTTCGTCTGCACGGTTACAGCATTCCCCCTTCAAAGCCATTTAGCTCCGGAGAGAGAAAGCCTGCCGAGAGGAGCCAGATTCTGCGTCCATTAATGCCCCCTCTCTTCCCCAAGGCTCTTCACGGGACGCTCTCCATTGAATTACCTCTCACTTAACTCTCTTCTCTCTGCAACACCAGCTATTATACATTACCCACCACCAGCAGTGACCCAGAGAGAGAGAGAGATAGAAGCCAAATGGAGCTGAGCAAAGTCACTCTCGAGATCTTCACCAAGCTCGAGCAGAAATGGCTCTCCCACTGCGAGTCCTCCAAGCGCACCCGCCTCCTCTGCATCGACGGCGGCGGCACCACCTGCATTGTCGCCGGCGCCGCCCTCGTCCGCCTCGAGGACCAGATCCGCCTCAGGACCGGCGACCCCCACGCCTCCCTCGCCGACTTCTTCGACCTCCTCGCCGGGACCGGCGTCGGGGGCATCCTCGCCGCCATGCTCGCTGCCGACGACGGCTCCGGCCGGCCGCTCTACTCCGCCAGGGAGGCCGTCGACCTCCTCGCCGCGCGGAGCTCCGAGATGTTCCGACCGCGCCTCGGCCGCCTGCTCCGCCGCGGCCGGCGCAGGTTCTCCGGCGGAAGCATGGACAGGGCGCTGAAGGAGCTGTTCACGCAGGACGACGGCAAGTGCCTGACCTTGAAGGACGCCCGCAAGCCCCTGCTGATCCCTTGCTTCGACCTCAACAGCTCCGCCCCGTTCGTGTTCTCGCGCGCCGACGCGATCGAGTCGCCGAGCTTCGACTTCGAGCTCTGGAAGGCCTGCCGGGCCACCTCGGCGACGCCGGGGCACTTCAAGCCGTTCCCCCTGGCCTCCGCCGACGGGAAGACCTCGTGCACGGCCGTCGACGGCGGCCTGGTGATGAACAACCCGACCGCCGCCGCCGTTACGCACGTGCTCCACAACAAGCGGGACTTCCCGTCCGTGAACGGCGTGGAGGACCTGCTGGTGCTGTCCCTGGGCAACGGGTCGGCCGGCGGGAAGGCCCGGCTCGACGGCGGGTGCTCGACGTCGTCCGTGGTGGGCATCGCGCTGGACGGAGTGTCGGAGACCGTGGACCAGATGCTGGGGAACGCCTTCTGTTGGAACCGTGCGGACTACGTGCGGATTCAGGTACTTGTCCGTTAACTCCGCGCTATCACGTCCATCGTATCGAAATTGAGAATTAACTCGTTGAGATGCGCAGGCGAGCGGGGTGGGAAGAGAGTGGCGGAGAGGGGAGGAGGAGGAGGTGCTGGCGGAGAGGGGGGTGGAGTCGCTGCCGTTCGGCGGGAAGCGGTTGCTGACGGAGACGAACGGACAGCGCCTCGACGGCTTCGCGCATCGGCTCGCCGCCGCTACGGGAAGGAGTAGCCTGCCCCCTAGCCCCTGCAAGGACCCTCAACCCGCCGTTAGCCCCCTCGTTAACGGCCGTTGACTAGCTAGCTCTCCTTAATTTTTGTTTTTTTAAATATTTTCCTTGCCTTAGTCTGCCCTTTTTTATTTTTTATTTTTTCCCACTTTGTTGTAACTTGTGTAACGAGCTTCAGCTTAACTGGCATTTGCTTCTCCCAATTTTTTTTTTTTCCCATTGGCTTTTTTAGATTTAGACGGAGCCATTAGTCTGAGATGTCTCTCCCCATGTGTATGCGCAACAAGAAAATTGTAACCTTTCTTTAGCCGCTTTGGGAGTTTAGTTGGTACACACATTACTTCACCATACAAAAAAAAGATGTGACATGGGAAACCCCGAATCTTCGATTTCAAACGATCGGATCGATCGATCCCCAGAAGCGAAATCTAAACCAAACTCGGTTTTGGAGATCATGCTCGAACGGGGGGATACGTCGCGGTCAAATTGGCATTTTAGCATCTAAACATTAAAGTGCAAAAGAATGAAGGGGCTTCGCCTTCAATTACTTCCCTGTCTGGTTAATTAGTCATGTCGCCCCCCAACTTTGTTTCCCCTATTAAAAAAATGCCAGCATAAATCTCCATACATCAAAATTCAATGCACGCGGTTCTCACAGTGAGATCTCGGAGCTAGGGGGGATCCATTTCCGTTGCGATCAACTAAATAAATGGGTCGGGCATTAACTGTTCCTCGACTTCGTTGGCCTACATTTTACCCCCAAGGTAATCTGAGGTCTGACCCCCAACAGCTGTCTTTTAAAATATGAAAATACCCCCTTCCCAAACAAAAAAAAAAGGGGGGGGGGGGGGGGGACATGAGATATTTGATGAAATCCCACCCAAAATTTTTAAATTTATAAAATAGCCCGCATTTGTCTAATGTAATCTCACATGGTATCACGGCCGATGCTATCTCTTTCGCGAATTCTTGCCACCCACAACGTTTGTCGATGTATTTTCCTAAATGCTCTTTATATTCACGTGGTCTCCCCAAATCAAATCAGCTTGCCTTTCCCGAATAGCATCTCCGGAATCTTTTTCCTTAACTGTGCTTGCACCCCAGTCCAGTTCCAGAGCTTCTTTCACACATGAAGTCTACGTGGACCCCAACTGGTAGAAGAGAAGAAGAAGAAGAAGAAAAAAAAAAAAAAGAGAGTACAGAACAGGGGGCATAACTTAATAAGGACATGGGGTGAAATTAGAGGGACCCCATAGGCATGAATTTAGCAAAGACAGAAAGAAACTTTCACTCCCAAAGAATTACTTCCTTCTTTTAACCATTCTTTTTTTTTTTTACCAAGGATAGAAGCAGCAGCAGCAGGAGGAGGAGGAGGAGGAGCAACGGGGAGCCCCACAAGCAAGCTCTTACTGAGGAGTTTTCCCCCCTCAGCAGCCACCAGCGAACCCCACACCTCGAATTTAGCCCTTCTGTCCTCTTTCGGTAGGTACCCGAAGAGAGTGTACTCCCCCCCTTTCGGTAGATAGCCCCCACCAACATTAAGTAGGAGTTGGGTGACGATGATGACATTGGGTAAGACAGGATTTACAGGTTTAATGTATTGAGGGTTGTTTTCGTTTTCGCTGATATATATATATATATAGGGCCGGGACTAGGGACTTTTGCCGACTCGTGCTGATGTTGTACTATGCCGTCGGCATCGCGTAAGAATACAGAAACCGATTACCCTTTTCCGGGGGGAAGTCTTACCCGAACCGATCCATCGGTCGAGTGCCGAGCTCGTCAATCTCACGAAATCCACCTGTTGGACGCACGCGAGAATCTTGTGTAGTAGTTATTCTCTTATGGTGCATTTGATAGCGGGATAAATTTGAGAATATGTTATCATATCCCGTGTTTGGTGTCTGCTCAAGATAGGATAAAGTGAGATATAATAGGGATATAACCCGGATAAAATTATCATATGGGAGAGGTGGGATAAAGGTGGATAGGATTTCTAATAACTCTAATGCATAGGTTTTTTTTTTTTCTCGAATAACAATTTCCTCAAACAAATAAAATTAAAAGAGTATTTGAATATAAAGAATATTTGATTTAGTTGAGATCGTGCCTTTCTTCCTCTCATGAAAGGTTGAGGGTTCGAATCTCCTGGTCGCGTTCCGCTGACTTAAGTGGGGGGCCCCGACTGGTGGGTTGCTGGGCCAGTCCCTCCCGAGGGATATTCGAGCCCGCGAAACGGGCCCGAACACCTCGGTCATAAAAAAAAGAATATTTGATTTATAATGTAAAAATTAAAAATAGAAAAAATAAAAATAATTTCATTATTATTTATTCCCATTTATATTTATGTATTCTCATTTATGTAATATATATTAGGTATTTTAGTAGTTCAGGAATAGTAGTATAGTTTACTATTTAGTAAAATTCTATTAGAGAATGATGGAAGGCAAAAAAAAAAGAATTAAAAATAAATAAATGGAAAAATAATAAAAATGAAGTAGGCAAGAGTGTCGCCGGGGATTCTCATCATTTTCATTTGTGCAACTTCTAGGTTCATTTTCACTTGTCCATACCAAACAATAAACAATATAGGATGTGAAAATATCTGGCTTTATAATTGCAAGTCACCAAACAATGGATAGAATATATTAAAATCTCTTAATTTCATATTCTATCATATGCAGTTTCATCCTGTCTAGAAATCCTGACGACCAAATGCAGTCTCAACCTTCATTACAACAGAGTAGTTAGGAAGTTTCCTAGGTTGTGTGTAAGTATTTTGGCCGTACCTTCTCAAGGCAAAGTACCAAAAAAAAGATCTTAAACATATTGTATTGGTGCAAATTCAGTCTTAAACATTTCAATTGGACCAGCTTCTTTATGAACCTTCTACATTGGAGGCATCGTAGTCCATATGATAATTTACACCAAAAATCGCTACAATGGACGCCCACGTCCAATGTGGCCTTGACGGTGATAGATTTTACTATTTTTAAATTTTTTTTTCTGAAATTTTACTTCTTTTTATTATTTTTTCTTTTTTTCATTCTTGCTGACAAGGGCTTATGACCCATTGTTGACAGCTGGGGAGAGTTGCGGCCCTCACCCATGCCAGCGATCGCAAGCTAGGGAAGCCCGTGCAAGATTTGATGAGGGCTCAAGCAAGGGCCGTGGCCCCTATAACAATAAATAAATAAATAAAAGAAATATTTTAAAAAATATAAATTTTGTCCATGTCAGTGCCAATTGTACCACATAATATATTTGACATTCATGTCGGCAATTTTCGATCAAAATTAGCTGGATGGACTACATTGACATAAATACAAATGGTTTAGGACTAACTTGATCTAGCATTTTTTTACTCGAAAACTCTAGAGAATATGGGAGAGAAAAAGGTTGAAATTAGTGGATGAAGATATTCTATCCCATATGGTACGGGAGGTTTTGCACGTGGGGAACATGTTATAGAAACAATAGTTTCATGAATTGAAATTTACAGGATGAAACTGCACATTGGGGAGAAGTAATGTGATGAGATGTGCACTCTTTTCTCATATGGATCACCAAGCCAGTAAGAGTACTAGGATACCTACTAAGTAAATTAAACGGCCTGGTAAATAACTAATTGATGGTAGAGATTGGAGATTTGTATGGAGGCGTGGTTCAAGACGTAGCATGCCTAGGGTTGTGGCGAATATATTTGAATGATGATCTGAGACGGATGTGAACATCAGTCGACATTGAGATCATTGGCTATTCAAATCATACAAGGACAGGACGTGTTACGGGGCGAATGTATCTCCAGGATGGCCGCGTGATCACCCTGCGAGAGGAATTCTGAGAAAGTTTGAGCGAAACTGGTTTGATCGCCCCCTCTCCGACTCAAACGGGTAAGTCAAAGAATGTTGTCGAGAAATAAAGTTTGAGCGAAACTGGTTTGACGTGTTATTAGTAATGTTATGATATCTTTTGACCAAAAAAAAAGTTTATGATATGTAGTTGATTCAGTTTGTCTTTCAGAATTGTACGTATATCTCGTTTGATAGTGCATATCTTTGATTGATTATATTTGATGTTATCTTTATCTTACTACCTTAGTTAATCTTCTAATAAAGCCTATAAATAGGTTCTATGTACTCTTCTCTAAATACATCGAAATATATGTAACTTCCACAATTCTCTCTTCCGGCGGGTTGTGATGCTCGTAAACCATAACACCACTACCCTGTAGTCAAATCCGACCCGGTATAAGTTGTAATGCTACGTTTAGCCGTCTAGATTTCTAGCCAAGGTAGGAATGAACATGATATGATATGAAATCCAAGGATTTTGTTATACCATATCTACTATTTCTATGAATCACATTTACAAAATCGAATTTTCACGTCCTATCATGTCTATTATTTGGTATGAACGACATATCGGAGCAAATGAACTTAGAAATAATACAAACAGAGATGGAAAGAATCTCTCACGACAATCTTGCACACTTCATTCTTATTTTATTTTTTTATTATTAACATTTTGCTTCTCTTTTTTTTTTGTTCTTTTCCTCTCTCTTTTTATACTTCCATTATTCTATAATAAAGTTTTGTCAAATAATAAAGTATATTGATATACCTGAAATACTAAAATACCTAAAATATGTAATACATATATAAAAAAATGAAATAAAATATATCAAAATTATTTTTTTTTGTAATTTTGATATATATATATATACACATCAACAACATATTTATCCCAAACTAATTGGGATCGGTAGTTGATGAACCAGTCAATCGATGTTGGGAATTCTAAATTCCCCATTATTAACAGAAATAGAGCGAACAAGCGTCTTCACACCACCTGTTAAATACCAAATGAGTAAATATTATAATTATCGGATGCATTATTTATTTCTGCAAGTTATGAAGTTAATTCCTAACAAATATATATATATATATATATATACCATATCGCCAGCTGTCCAAGGAATGCCCGTTAAAAGTAGGGGCTACAGAGGGGGAGGCGTGGAGACTGGGAGACTCCGAAATTGGCGGCTCAAAAGTCGGCTGAAACGGCTCGCGACTAGGATGCAGCCGAACCGAACCCGACAAGGTTGGGGAAGCGGGGTTAAAGTATCGGAAAAATTTCGGACCATGGGCCCACTGCATTAAATTAATCGTCCCTCCTCCTTTGTATTTTATTACTTCTTTTTTCTCGTGGTTTTATTTCATTTTATCTTATTTTCACTCTCTCTCTTTTTTTGTCGGATTATTTAATCTTATTTTAATACGTGCAGTAAAGGCGAAACTCCATACGTGGCTCGATGCGACAGATGTAACGTGTCGACTACTGGGACCCTATACACGCCAAATTCTATACATGGCTCTATGCGGTTTTTTGCTTTTCATTTTTTTTATAACTTAGGGCACGAATGACAATCGTTCTCTTTCCAGGCTCTATTTCTATTCCCTCGATGAGATTCTAAGCAGAGACATGCGTTTGATAACGACGCAAAATTTCTGTTCTCGAAACAGAAATTCTTTTGATATCAACATAAAATTTCTATGATTGGCGGATCGAAGACATCGCCTTTGATGATAACCGTTTATTGCTGCAAATTCACTCACCACAAGTAATATCTAGACACGTGAGCAGATATGAAACATCAACAGATTGAAAGTCCCATTCATAAGTATCGAAGGAAATGGAAGCTCGGACCAGTGGTTTCAGATTACACACTCATAATTAGAGACCATGAAATATCGCGGGGTTGTGCGAAGATATTTGCTGAGAAAAACACAAAAACTTATCACAAGTTACAAGTTTTAGGTTTTACGTATCTAGAACTTACAATCTACCCGTTGGAACAGGTTTCTCAATTTTTGAAACCTAGAACCCACCTTGCATATCTCGGAACCTGAAACCGGATAGATTCCCTGCTGGTCCGATTTCAGATTTCAGGTTCTATCCTGGAACCATGCACGCCTAATAATATTAAAGAGTGCTTTCTAATATACCTTGGGAAATCAAAATTTTATTATTTAGGGTAAGTAATTTAGTACAAACATATTTTTTTAAGTGCCTTGAACACTTTTTACTTTTTTGCTCATATAAATTAGTGCCCTAAAGCCACTTGTTAATAGAGTATTTTCGTCTCTTCGGAGACATCTGATAATATAATATCTTCATTTGTGCTCTTTTTCGTTTTCGTTATTGTCTAGACCTTGCTGAAAGTGCCCGTAGGTTGCTTAATGCTTTGTGCTTAAACGGTTAACCCCAATTACGAGTCTTGCCGTGAAAGATTTCTAAGTTTTTTTGGGGGGGGGGGGCTCATATGGTATATATATATATATTTGGTCGAAACGTATGGTATTTGAGAGACGTTTTTTTAAGCTAGGTATCCATGAAATGTCTGTCCAATTACATAATGACAAGACAGAAACGGGCGACGTGGTCGATAATTGGTATGATTCTTCACCTAATATACATTTTAATGCGTGAAGAGTGGAATGAAATTTTTCTATCTCGCGCTCTCGCGAATTAGGTATTGCAAAGTTCCTTTAAATCTCGCTTACGAATTTATTCTAGCGTCCACCATTGTTGCCGTAGGCATATTATTAGGTGCCCGCCCCTTAACGTCCGCAGAAGACGAAAGTTCTCGAATAAGGAAGGAAACGAAAGAATTCGAAGATAGGATCTGTTTTAAGTTTGCTAAAATGATGTGTCCAATTCGAAGATACTCTCTGTTATAATTACATGCAAGTCCGGAACAGAAGTGGAAAAGAAGAAGAAAAAAACCCTAATTTCCCTAATCAGGCAGTAATGCGCTATCGTCCTTGTCGTGAAAAAGCTGCATGGCCCGTGATCTTTTGCCGTGGCTACAAAAAGGGTGAAAAGCTAAGATTCTACCCTAGAGAAGGCTCCAAACCACTCATTTACAGATTTTGACCCGTTTTACTTTCCCTTCTTTTCACAACCAGGCCATGGCAAATCATGCAATAAAGAGAGAGAGAGAGAGAGATTAACAAAAAAGCACAGCTTGGTAAGTGGTACGATCCCTTGGCCTTTGCTAATCATTTGATAGGCTTTCTCCATCCCCTTTAATTGATGTGGTTTCTTATCGCTCCTTTCTTTACGAAGCAGCCGTTCCTCTTTTGGTAAAGCAGATTCTTAGGGCTTTATCCACCCGCAATCATGTGATTTGATTTGGAGATAAAGATTGGGGTCTTTGAGAGTTTAGGAGACCCGACTCTTGAAACACAATATCGGGTATGACCCGGTTGGTGTGGGTGGTGATTGATGATGATGATGATGATCCATACCAAGAGGGTCTTGGTGGTTGGTCGGCCATGCATGATAGGACTAATTGGTGCAACTCGTGTGTACGCCATTGATAATTTCGATCGATTTTGTTTATGTAGCATAGCTTTTACGCTGCACGAATTTGCCATGTCACATTGACGAATTTACAAAAGAAGAAGCAACTAGAATAGAAAAAAAGGGAGAGGCGCCTCCCCTCCCGAGCCCTCTTTTGTCCCGTTCGTCCTTTTGCCAATATGACGTCTCGCGCGTCGGCCTCACAATGATCATTTCACTTCACATGCGCGAAAATGCCGAAAAGCAATGGAAGAACTCAATTGCACAGATAAATCGGGTGTGTTGATCTCGCGAAAAAAAAGATTGGAAGCTGATTATATACTTTGACAGATTACGGGGTTTAAGCGTACCTAATCCAAAAATTAGATAAGAGTTCCATGCATGCTTGATCTTATCATAAACACCACTTCACATCCTCATGCGCTGGTTGTTCATTTCGGTGGATGTCCATCCTTCCACTTATATACAATCATTCGATGACTGAAGAAGCTAATGGGAATAATTCTTTCCCCTATTGCCGGTGCTTAAAATAGTACACACGAATTCTTTTGCCTTTTAGTACTTGTTGATTACTACTTATGACTAAACCAAAAAAAAAAAAAAATCACATTTTCCATGTTCAGTGCAAATTCATCCCATAACGCAAAAGCCAAAAGTCAATGTGGGAAGTACGCACCTCACTCAACTTTAATATTTCTCTAGGGTTTTACCTAAATGTTAGGCAAGGCTTTTGTACATTATGTTGGCGTGGGACAATCAAGAGCCGATTTGATTAAATGACCTCTTAAGTAAATGTAATATGCTCTTAGAGAATCCTCATCCTCTTCCATTCATTCCCCCACCAAACCAAGCATCGAGAGCTGCTTTCGACTCTCTCTTTTTTTTTTTTCCCTCTCCCTCTCTTCCTTTTCATGGCCAATTCTTTTGTTTTATAAGAAAGGAATGATTCCCTTCACCTATCAAGAATTTAATTACGCTATGGGAAGAAGGCAGAATGAGTGCCAAAAGGGGCCCTGATTCAGCTACCAACCCAAACCATTAACTTATTGATAGTGTCTCTCTTTGTTTAGCCTCTTTTTTTATGAGGGGTCATCGTTTAAATGCGCTCTTGAATTTAAGTTTGGGAATCGCCACCTTTAATAGGATTTATACCCTGATGGCTAATGTAGAACCCGTGTCGAAATCGCGGGGAATAATTGGGTTGGGTCGTCGTATTCGATGAGCAACGTGGTGAACGGAATCGGCGCGTTACTGGGAATCGATTGGTTTAATGAACAGTATCTGTGGCCGAACGTATAGAAGGCCTACATGAATCCTACTTTCTTCAACAATTTTGGAGTTGGAATTTATATTAAGGGCAATCAAGTTCAGGAGCGACATAATTGTGCACGAGCCTTGCTTTTGCATACTGAAGACATTCTAGCACGGACCTTATCTAATGCATCATAATTTTGCAGGCAAACTGCTCTGGACTGGGGGCCAACTGCGTAGGCCAAAAGCCTAAACTCAAGCGCTTCACGGGGTTTTGCGGAGCGTTTCATGGGCTTCTAGGTAGCCTAGTCTCCGAGCCGATGCCCCCGGCTCGTTCGACAGAAAAGAATCTCCACGAGTGATATGTGTATATATATTCCCTTGTCGATTTGGATGACATGATGTCTAGTATTTTCGAGTGTCCTGTGTTTGTGTCCAAGACAACTAGAGACACCCATGTTAAAGAAACTTGCAAGTGCATGGTTGGGTTTAAATAAACACATCCCCAAGGACATTCAATTCACTTGCCATGCCCTTTAGATATGTTCTGTTATATCATGATAGAATTATTTAAGTCAACAAGTGAGAGAAAGCATTTAAAATGTTTTGTCGAGGGCATATAGATTCTTGAACTACCCCCCACCCACCATTGAAAGGAGACTCTCCAATCCGTCCCCCTAAATTGCTCCAACAATGTCTGCCTTATCTCCTTTAGTCTTCATGGGTCATGCCATTCAAGAAACGAGGGATTAAGATTAGCAAAGATCGGTATAAGTACACTTTTAGTGCCAAAAATTATGTACGGAGATCAATTTAGTGCCAAAATTTTCAAACGGACCACTTTGGTATCAAAAGTTGTGTACAAAGATCACTTTAGTCCCAAAAGTTTCAAACGGACAACTTTAGTGCCAACTTTTTTAAAAAATGATCACTTTTAGTACCAACTTTTTTTAAAAACGATCATTTTTAGTTCTAATTCTGATGTGTCACGTTAGCTTAAAAAATAATAAAAATAACACACGTCTAGCATTAAATGTGATTGTTTTTAAAGAAGTTAGCACTAAAAGTGATCGTTTTTTAAAAAAATTGGCATTAAAGTTGTCCGTTTGAAACTTTTGGCACTAAAGTGATCTCCGTACACAACTTTTGGCACTAAAAGTGTACTTTTGCCGCAAAGATCAGATCCCATTCAACCAAACTTTCGAAAAGTTGGTCTTTAATAATTTTCTCGAATTTCATATCTTCAAATGGAAAAGATCGATTACGCTCTCCCAACTTTATTGAGAGAAAATTTTTGGGTTAATGTAACGGAAAATTTCAAATTGATACACTTGAGACAAATTTATTCAAAATTAATTTTTTAACCACTATAAACTCCAAACTGCTATGCCTGCTACAAATTTACCCTATGTTAGTTTTCGTTAAATTAGGTTAATACCCACGAAAAAATCCAAATTAATACATAGGCGACAAACGGAGAGTAAACATCTCAAACTGGTGGACCCTTCAATTGCCACGTGTCATGTAACTCAATATAATTTGATAGCAAATTTTAACGAACATAGGTAAATTTTTTATAAGTGTATCAGTTCGGGATTTTTAGTAGTAATAATAATAATAATAATAATCCGCGAATAAATTTTTCCACAAACATATCAATTTGAAATTTTCCGTGACATGAATCCGGAAAAAAAAAAAAAGTCCTCATGCACCCAAAACAGGACTATATGACGAATTTGATCTAGTTACCTACTTCCGTCTAGGATTCATTTTTTTCTTTCTCTATTCGGTCCCCCACCGCTTGTGGTCTCAATGCATAATCAATCACGTACATATCGTACGGTGTGTTGCCAGCTTTTTTATGTGACGGCCTTGGCCCAGCAGGCAGCACCGCATGTACTGAAAAAACCGACTTCACTGTTTGGCTTTCCTCTTTTGTTATTCGGTCGCGGATTCATCACGCCAGGGACCAGTCGGTGGCATCGTTCCAGTACGAGGCTGTCCAATAAATGCAAACGTTACAATCAACCAACACCCTCCACTGATAGTACCCAACAACTGAAGGGGCAACCATTGTTGTTCTTCTCTCGCTTATGATTGATTTTTGATTGATTTTCGCATGTTACCTAAGGGCTTACTTGGCAACAATTCCCCCGGAAACAATTTCTGAGAAAATAAGTGATTTTGTTTTTCTTTTTTGCTTCTTGTTTCTGTTTCAAGTTTGTCCTTTGGCTACTGATCTATCTTCGGAAACAGTAAAATTAATCCACATAAGGAACAGAAGAACAGAAATTCAGAGAAACATAAATATTACCAAACGGGAGCTGAGATCCTCATCATCATGTAGGGAGTTGCAACCAGAAAGATAAAAATTCTGTCGGTGAATTCTCCTTCTCTAGGATTCTTTGGCCAATTTTCACTCTTGCAAGAGTGCACATTGCTTCCGCAGGTGAACATGGGTTACAGAACTCCCACCTGATCTTTCCGGGCCAACACTTGCTGAAAGATCGAGACCCCTTTTGAATAAAGATAGATTTTCTGTCGCGAGCCATGTTCTCCGGTGTTCTTGCAGAGCAAGGTATGCATATATACAAAGCAGGCATTACTCGTGCGCCAAATGAGGGGCAAAATTATTTCCTCCTTAATACAAGCAACTGCCCTTATTCATGTCAGAGGCTATATATATTACACATTATAATGACAGATAATTTCACAGATATAGCCAGAGTTACTGATTCCCGGCAATGGGCCCGTCTTGGCCTTTCTTGATATCATCCCACCCTCTCACCCATGGCTGCCCGGGTAACGCCCTTGTCTCAGGAGCAGAGTGACTGTTCAGGTTGTTCATGACTTTCTCGTGCACTGCCGAGAAAACCTGAAGAAGGAAACCACGATAGTTAGAAAAGAAAATAACCGAGGCTTACCTATTCTAATTGAAAGCAACTGACAATTCTTGGCATGTTTGACCTCACCGGATTCATTTTCACATCCTCTGGGGGTTGCTCCTGGTTAGTCAGCCACTTCCAGAGATCAGGGTTTTCCTGGTTATAGGAAATAAAAAGACCAAGACGCACACAAGTCACATGAGTAACTTAATGCAACCTATAGTAGTTGTATACAAGATGCCTAGAGATGCATCCGCAACATTCAACTACATAGATAATTTTCATCACATTACCAACTCAAAATGGAAAGAAGACATAAATTAAAGGAGTAGGGGTGACAATGTCGGACACAATAGACCTACATAATTCAAACCAGACAGGAAATCAGCAGGTTTAGTCCATGCTAATTCTGTGTGACAAAATCATATCAACCTGTTTGAGACAATTAGAACTGAGTAGAGTTTTGGTTCAACCCAAATAACTCGACATCGACTTGTCCGATTAAATGGATCGTGTCCACTTGATTACTGACCGACCTACATTGACCAACATTGCTGAAAGTAGTTGGACTTATCTTTTATTTACAACTGATAGCTATATTATAAGTGATTTTTGACATCAATCTTTATTATGCTATATTACAATTCATAGTATATGTTTAGACTAATCATAGTAAACCTTGAGTATATCGAGCACACCAATTTTATACAAGAACATGACCTATTAGCAGAAATTGACAACTCTAAATGTGAAACACAGAAATTTCAGTGCTTCCTGCTAAGCACAAGAAGTCATTGAGCAAGCAAAATTAATGGACTAAAAAGCATCGTTATTTGCTCTTTTCCTGCATTACAAGCTGGTCTAATAAATGCTAACAGTCTAATAAAATAATTCCCACTCTGAGACAGAAGGAAATCCAATGTCAGCCGGATAATAATTCCTTCATAAAGGACTGAATGAGCATTAGAAAAAAGATAAAAACAGTCTCCTTAACCATGGTCCATAACTGTTACTATCTATAAGCTATTAGCTCCTGCCACAAGGAACATGCTACATAAGGAATTCATTCCTTTTCCAAATCAGAGGATTGGACAAAAAGAAAATGATGAAGAAGTAATCATCCCAGGCTTGAGGGTCCTCCCAGATGTTGCACGAAACTTATTGCAGCAACATGTTATTTTTTTGACTCACAGAACTCTACTCTTTGCAGGCCATTATATCTTCTGTCCTTCTGCAGAGACTGAGGACCCGAGACATTCACTTCAATGGGGGAGAAAAAAGAAAGTTGATTATTCTTCAATAATCCTTTACGATCCCTTTTTTTATTCTGAAATATGAAGCTATGTGTTGTTTGACAATTCGTTACGGCATTCAGTCTCCAAGGCAAGCCTCTCTCTCATCGTTCGCAACCCCTCTCCTCTTCTTTGGCAGTCAGTGTTGCCTGATTTTTTTTTTTACTACGAAAATAGGGAGAAATTGAATGATGGATCTCAGTAAAAATAAGAAAAATGATCTTTTGATCTAATTTAACAAAGTTTATTGTCGATTGGCATACCTGTTGACATATTGTTCTTAGACAAAAGATTACTTTGGGAGAATCACAGGCATGTGCATGCTCTTCTTCTATAGTTATAAACACTGAGAAGAGCTCAAACAATACTATATTATTTGCAAAAAAAAAAAAACAATATTGGAAGCATAAATGGTTATCAGAACGAAAGCTTAGATATCCATCTCATAAAAGTTCCATAGACATAGTAATTATGTTAATCTTCTTAATTACCCTTACCAAGAAGATGGGATGGCTTAGCCCTGCCACTGGGATGAGAGTATTTTACAAAGTCCTTAAGCAACTCACATAAGCTAACTTCAATTGTGGATCATGTTTGCATGCCTTCATTTAAAATCATGAACACGAACATTCTATGACGAAGGGACCAGCTCTCCAAAAAACAAGCATATTCCAGCCAAAAAGAGCAAAAATTATAATTTTAAGCCCAGGCACCTTTACAATAACAATTATGCCATCCCCAAAAACTCAGGCAAAGTTACATTAGAGAAAGACAACTAAGTAAGCACCACCACAGGCACAGCAACCTAAGATTACACTGCTTCAAAAGGCAGCAGGTAATGCCACCGACGCCTGAAGGGAAAATATCTCAATTGCCTCTCTCTCTCTCTCTCTCACCTTTTACCTTGCAACTGCACCTGACTACAGAAAAGGTATATCTGATAGGAGCAAAAACCATAGACTCAATAAGTATTTTAAACTGATCATCTTGCAAGATTTAAAGCTTCAGTGCGGGCCATCTAAGACAAAAACAAGATGATGGAAAGTTGAAATTGCATAACTAGATTGTGATACGAGCATGTAAAATCGGCCAAGGAAAAGAGACAGAGCAGGGTTGAGGAAGAAATACCAAGTCAAGAACATTGATGAGTGCTTTAATCCCATTCACATCCATGGAATAAATATTGTCCTCCACCCATTTCCCCAACACCAGATCCAGCTCCAAAAACCCTCTCTGCCTACTCCTGTACAGCAACCTAGCTGACGCAAACCCAAAACCAATCAATCATACCACGTTGTCCAAACCAATTCGCACCATCATCTGAAAAAATATTCATACAGTGCAGCAATAAACAAACACGCACACCAAAAAAAAAAAAAAAAGGACCTGTTGCACAATTGCCTCTTGCTCTCTTCATTGCACAAATCAATGTCTAGGAATCGATTGCTTGCATGGCCGTTACCAGTGCTAGAAAAATGCGACACCCATCCATTTTGAGGCCTACGCAAAGAAAAGACAAACAAACAACAACCCATCAAACAACTTCATTTGGACGACAATTGAATGAAAAGGGTCAGCGAGTAGAGCGGCGGGAAAAAAAAAACCTGAGAAGGGCCTCGGAGTAGCTCGTAGGTCGAGCGGCGATCGAGCTCCGACGGGACGCGGCGGCGTGCATGAAGATTCTGTGAACGCCCAAGACCGACCTCCTCATGCTGGCCATTCTCGATCAAAATCGAGCTGTTCGGTTTACAGGATGACGAGATTGAATTGAAAACGATGCTGGTATGGAGGCTGGCAGATCAAAGAAGTCGGATTTCTTTCGCGCCTGAATTCCTCGGAGAAGTGGCGGTGGAGAAACGAAAATCGTGGCCGCCGGAGAGCGAAAAAGCTGCTTCAATTAGAACCTCGTTTATATCGGTGGATGGTGCCATTAGTAAAAAAAATAAAATAAAAAATAAAATAATTACGAGAAATAAAAGGAGAAAAAGAATTTAAAGATCATAATGATATGTATCCAATGTAGGTATTATAAGAGGGGAAAAAGAAATATTTCGCGACGGTTTTATGATCTAAGGCTGGTTTGTTTAGCAAAAAATATGGCTTTTTTTAGAAAATGTCTTTCAAAAAGTTATTTTTTTTTAAAAAATGACAATATTTTTCTGCGTTTGATTGAAATATGAATACAAATCAAAAAATATTTTCTGCCGTTTGGTGAAGAAAATTAATTTTTGGAAAATTTTAAAAAAAGGGCTCAAAGTGCCATTGTTTTCTCTAAAGGCGTGAAGTGAATTTCGTTTCAAATAAGGGCTTGAAGTGTTTAAATTATTTCAAAAAAGGGCCTAACCGAAAAGTATTTTTGTCTTTTAATTTTTTAATATTTATTTTCTCGCATTTTTTTTTCTATTTTTCTTTTCCCTTTTCCCCTCTCCCCTCCCCTCCTATTCATCATCTACTCCAGCATGTCTTTTTCATGGGGATGTCCCCAAAAGACTTGCACAAACATCTTCACCTGTCGGAGTCTCCTTCTCCCGCTGTCGATGCTAGTCACCACGTCCACAAACGAGTGGTACGTCTGTGCTGCCACCGACATCTTGATCAGATTCGACGAGATCGATACCTCCTAATCGCTGCTCGGGCACAGTGAAACTTTATCTGCTTCGCCGCCACCGTCGTTCTCAATGTTGGGCTCTGCTGGCTACTCTGAATCAACTAAGTTGCTATGACGAATCCCGCTGACCAGTATGAGTCGCGATCCTTGCATCGTGACTAACGCCAGAGCTTTTGCTCTCTCTTTCGTCTCACTCAATTCTGCCGCTGAGCCCACTAGTTTCTTGGATAAAAGAAACGAGAGAGGACGGGCTAGACAGGGTGTATGGTGAGTGGCAATGACAGCGGTAGGTCGAAACATGGACGAAGAACGAGCGCAGGTGAGCTCTAGGACTCCCTCCCGCTGCTTTTCACCAACAACGCCATTGGACTCTTTCTCGGTCGTCGTCGCGCAATTGTCCTTGGTGCCTTCCACCAGTACGCAACTTTTGTCGTCCATCTCAGGATGGTATTGTTGGCCGTCCGAACGGCCGACTGTCGTCACTAATGACTTCTTAGGATCGCCGTAGTCGAGAACCAAGAGCACATCAATAGAATAGAATGGTCGGTGTACCTGACTTAGGATCCATCCTTGTTTCTGCGGAATCCAACGATCCGAAACTGAGCTCTTCCCCTCTATGACCTCATGAATGCCTAGCGTCGATGAGACCGCCTCGTTCCTCTCCTTATCTCACTATGAGGGGTGGAAAAATGGCAAGAATGAAAACTGAGGCTAGATGGGGGGCCCTAGCGCTATTTATAGAGTTTCTGGCGAGCCCTCTCATCATGGCCTGGTCGAACTTGACCCACACTAGCCAGGCCCATATTTGGCCCATTAAGAATCCTTATATTCATTCTTCATTAGGCCAATTACCGTAAAATGATAATTACAATCCTAATTAATATAAGCTCACATTAGGATAACTCTAACATTCTCCCACTTGGGCTATATTAATTGAAAGTGTACTGTAGTGTGCACCCTTATATTGGTCTAAGAATATTCTTAATGGCCAACCCGATCCCATAAAATCTCAAACACCGAATCATGCCAGTAACTGCATAAATTGTACACAGAGCCCACCATGGTCACAAATGTTCTTAACTTTAATGATATGGATTTAATATGGTAGTGTGGAAAATGGATAACACCTCATAAAAGAGACACTTTATGTGTTATCTCATTTGTTAGGCATCATTCTCTGTCATGTGTCACAATACTCTATGTGCACCAGAGAATATCCACATGATTTCAATGAACCTACATATGTCTTATCTTTATAGTTAATTTCACTTTATGTGTAACAAAACATATAAATATAGCTAATATCCAAATGCCCATAGCCAATACTTAAAGTCTACACACACCTTAAGAATTTTAACGGATATATGTATTCAATATAAATATTGTCATACAAACTTTAATACATATCAAAATGCTACAAAATGTAACAAGATACAGATGCAATCTTTATTAGAGCAAAACAAAAAATGTACCCACTAGACCACGACATCCAATGATGCCTCTAAGTCTATACTAATGACATGTCGTTCAAATACAAAATGGCGAAGACCTTTAGTCAGCGGGTCCGCAACCATATCATCTGTGGAAACATACTCTACTACAACATCACCATTTTGTACGAAGTCCTTTATGGTAAAAAACTTGACCTCCATGTGTTTAGACCCCTTGAGACCTTTGTTGTTGTTAATAAACAACACTGCAGAGTTACTGTCACAGTATAACTGTATGGGCCTATCAACAAAATCAAATATGGCCAACTCCCTAATGAGGTTCCGGAGCCAAATGGCCTGAGTAGCAACCGTATAACATGCTATAAACTCCGCTTGCATTGTGGAAGATGAAATTATTTTCTATTTCTCGCTTTTTCATGACACTGCACTCCCTGCCAATATAAATATATATCTTGATGTTGAATTTTTATCATCTTGACAGCCAGTATAGTCTGAATCTGAATATCCTATTAGCTGCAAATCCTGAATATGTCTGTAAACTAACATATAGTCCTTTGTCTTCTTTAGATATCTTAAAACCTTCTTGGCAGCAACCCAGTGATCGTGTCCTAGATTTGACTGATATCTACCTAGAACTCCTGTTGCAAAAGCAATATTTGGTCTAATGCAAACTTGTGCATACACGATACTACCAACAGCTCTAGCATAAGTTACTTCCGCTATCCGAGCCTTTTCAAAATCTAATTGAGGACACTACGAAAGACTCAACTTATCACCTTTACAGATGGCTTGCAATCTTGCATGTAAATCTTTTTAAAATGCGATCAATATATGCCCTCCGAGATAAACCCAATATCCGGTAAGAACGATCCTTATAAATCTCAATACCAAGGACAAAAGACACTTCACCGAGGTCCTTCATATCAAAGTTTCTTGACAACATCCGCTTAGTTTCATGTAATAATTCAATATCACTGCTCGCAAGCACGATATCATCCACATAAAGAACGAGAAAAATGAATTTCCTCCCACTGACCTTGCAGTATATACACTAATCTACTCTATTCTCAATAAAACCGATTGAAGTGACTACACTATGAAACTTTAAATACCATTGTTTGGAAGCTTACTTTAGGCCATAAATAGACTTCTTTAATCTACACACCAACTCACCCAAGTCATCAGCTGCAAAACCTTTGGGTTGTGTCATATAGACCTCCTCATCAAGATCTCCATTTAGAAAGGCAGTTTTTACATCCATCTGATGCAACTCCATATCGAAGTGAGCTATTAATGCCATGATTAATATAAAGAATCTTTAGAAGAGATTGGAGAAAAGGTAGCTTCATAACCTACTCCTTCTCTCTGAGTGAAACCTTTAGCTACCAATCTAGCTTTAAACTTTTCCATCTTCCCTTTGGAGTTTATTTGTTTGTTTTTTTTTTTGTATTGTATACCCATTTATAGCCAATCGCTTTATGGCCCTTAGGTAATTTAACAAGTTCCCAAACGCCATTACACCTCATAGACTATATTTCATCTTTCATCACATCTAGCCACAAATCTGATTGGGGATAGGAAACTGCATATGCATAAGTGACTGGATCCACCACACAGCCAATATCGTAGTCTTGTTCTCCTAGACAAACTATATAGTCTGGTGGAATAGCTGATCTTCTCTGTCTAGCAGACCTCCTCAATGGAGGTACCTCAGCTTGATCATGGGCCTGTGGCACTTGAGTTACTACATCAAGAACTGTTTGAGCAACATGGCTTAAGTACAACTATAGTGCCATAAGTTGTCTACGACGATCAGTTTAACGCCAAAACTTTCAAATTGATCAGTTTAGTGTTAAGTATTTGTAACTTCAATCACTTCAGTGCTAAGTGCATACGTGGCAGCTGAAAAATCTACGTGGCGCCTACGTGGATGGTTTGCACAAAAAATGAGGCCGACATGGCTTGTCGGAAGCTGACTTAGCATTATAAAGAGCAAAACGACGTCGTTTGGAAACAAATTTCACCAACATAAACCCTAATTCCCAAATTGATTAGGGTTTGTCTTTGGCAGTCTTTTTTGCTTCGGCTCCATTGTCTTCCGCGCCATGCCAGCTTGGAGCTCCTCCGCCAACCACCGCCTCCTCTTCAAATACTTAACCCAACCGAAGGGAATCCTGTTCATCTCCGACTCCAATTCAATTTCAACCATCGTCAAACTCGAAAAGCTCGAAATTGGACCATCAGAGCCAGAGGGTCGTCGTCTGCGAGGCCTGTTCGGCAGTGATCGAGGCTTCATGGGAAGACGAGAAGATGACCTTACGAGGGTCCAGGGAAGGTCGGTGAAAGCATCCGCGCATATTTCAGATGAGCAGAGACGGTGCGCACTCGATAGAGGAGCTTCGACGCCATAGTGGTCTGTTGACTCTGCTCCAACACAAGGAACTCGACGACGGGGGGAAGCGAGTGGCACAAAGGTGGGTCGTATCGCGTGTCGTTGATGACGATGAGAGAGACCTCAGAAGCGGTGGTGGCAAGGGATGTGTGGGCCGGTGTTCAGACCCGTTCGTGTGATGGCTTTAGCCCAATCGATTGTTTGATGTAGGCACGGTAGTCAGATCACTAATTTCACTTCCAATGTCCATAACAACTCGAACTAACCCCAAATTTCTCTCTCTACCCAAGAAATTTGCAGTAATTCACATGGATTCAAAATAGAAGAAGAACAAACGAAAAGAAGAAAAGGATTACCGATTGGTTGGCTGATTCGAGGGGTTGATATTCGAGAGAGGACTGAGATGGCAAGAGGGACGCGTCGTCGAGATGGAGCAAGGTTGAGTGCAAGCGGGAGAAGGCTGAATCTAATGGGTGGTGGCAGTGCTGGTGCAGATGTATGAGCGGGCGGTGGTGTTGGTGGAGGTGTCGGAATAGGGGCAGGCGGTGGCACCGGAGGTGGAGCTGGTCGAGGTGGAGGAGGAGGAGGAGGGGGCGGTGGAACTGGCATTGGAGGTGGAAGAGGTGCAAGTGCTGGAGTGGGTGTTGGAGCGGGAGGTGGTGTGGGTGGGGGTACCGGTGTCGGAGATGGTACTGGAGCAGGAGTGGGAGGCAGTGTAGGCGCAGGCGTTGGAGGCGGCCACGTAGGATTCCATCATGATTCACTCATATACATAAACGACGTCATTTTAAATTGTTGCCTTTTTGTAAGCCACATAGGATTCCATCATGGCAGTCGCTTCTAAAAAAAATTCGCCATGTAAGATAATAAAAATTAATTATAATGTCCACGTAATTCATTTTACCGGACTTTGACCGGAATGACACTAAAGTGCACGATTTTCTCTAATATTGGCATTGAAGTGATCGAAGTTATAAAAATTTAGCACTAAACTGATCGATTTGAAAGTTTTAGCACTAAACTGATCGCCGTACACAACTTATGATACTCTAGGTATACTTAAGCCGAGCAACATGATCGTGAAGCCCAACAGGCTCGGTCTGTGGTATGGAAGGCTCCATAATCGTCTGCACAAGCAGAGAAAATGATATAACAGTTCCCACAATTCTGTTATCTTTATTAATATCAGAATAGCTACTCTTTTCAGCCACATCAAATTTCAGAAACTTTGCTGTATGTGATTCCACAATTCTTGCACCTCCATGAGGGTTATAAAATCGATATTCCTGTGAATGTTCTAGATAATACACAAAATAACATTGAGTTGTTCTAGGGTCCAACTTACTCAATATAGGATCATATAGCTTCACTTCTGCAAGGCAACCCCAAACTTTTATATGGTTTAGACTTGGTTTACGTCCAATCTATAACTCAAAAGGAGTCGATGGGACAGCCTTGGTAGGAACCCGATTTAAAACATAAAAGGGTTGTCTTCAATGCCTCACCCCATAGAAAATTAGGCAAATTAGTTTTATTAATCGTTCTCCTCATCATATCCATAAGGGTGCGATTACACCTTTCAGCTACACCATTCTGTTCAGGACTCTCAAGCATAGTAAACTAAGCTACTATCCCAGAATTCTCCAATTATTTGGCAAATGGCCCTTTAAGCTGTCTGGCATCACCATGTCTGCCATAATACTCACCACCTCGGTTAGATCTGACAACCTTTATAACTTTTTCCAATTGTTTTTTGACTTCAGTTCGAAATATCTTGAACTTGTCAAGAGACTTAGACTTTTTCTTAATCAAGTACAGATAACCATATCGAGAATAGTCATCGATAAAAGTGGTGAAATAAAAATTTCTAAACAGGGTTGCAATATAGGGTCCATTGATATCAGTGTGAATGACCTTTAACAGGTCAGAACTACGGACTGCCGTTCTCTTCTTTATCTTAGCCATCTTACTTCTACAACAGTCTACGCAAGTTTTCAGGTTTTCTTTAAGAGTAGGTAGGATGTCAGCCTTTATCAGCATTTCTACTCTTTCTCTAGAAATATGACAAAGACATTTATGCCACAATGCGTAAGACTGTTCTTTAGGTGGAGTTCTTTTGGAGATATTCTTTTCAGTTGTATGTTGACACCTGATTTTTTTACCATTTATTATTGTGATTTTTATTCTTTAAAATTAATTAAAAATATCAAAAAAGGTCATAAAATCACAAAATCAACTTTGGAAGCCTTGGTTTAACCTTAGGAACCAATTTTGAACAAAAAATATTTTTCGGTATTTTCAATATTTTTCGAGTTTATTTAATTATAAAAATACCCAAAAAATCAGAAAAATACCATTCGTGGTCAGAAAAATACCCAAAAATATTCGATAATTTTGTTTTAATTTCCTCTTCAAGTGTGTCACTTTAAATCTCAAAAATTCGGCTCGGGTCACTATGTTCCTTCACAAACATAAACTCGAACCGAGCCTAAAAAAAATCATTTTCGAGTCTTTTAGTCTTCAATTCTCACTTTTTATAAGCTATGACATTGGATTCTAAAGTCTTAAAGTGCAATTAGGTCAATTTGCCCTCTAATTTAATCAATTTTTACCAAAATGGCTTAATTGCACATTTTTCTTTCAATTAGTCCCCGGTTTCACGGATGTATACGTATACTCTACGTATTTATATGTCATACGTATTTATACGTTATGCATATTTGTACTGTTTGGTAACCTCTTTAACTCTTGTAATAATAATAATGGTTATTATTTTTAACACCTTTGTTAGTGCCTTTTTTTTAGCATTTTTGTATTGTGAGTGCTATTGCTAGTGCTATTTTTAAATAGCATTTTTTGTATTATAAATTGTGAGTGCTATTGTTAGTGCTATTTTTAAATGACATTTATTTATCATAAATTGTGAGTGCTATTGTTAGTGCTATTTTTAAATGGCATTTATTTATCATAAATTGTGAGTGCTATTATTAGATAGAATTTATAATTGTTAGTGCTATTTTTAAATAGCATTTTTGTATTATAAATTGTGAGTGCTATTGTTAGTGCTATTTTTAAATAGCATTTTTGTATTATAAATTGTGAGTGCTATTGTTAGTGCTATTTTTAAATGTCATTTATTTGTGAGTGCTATTTTTAGATAGAATTTATAATTGTTAGTGCTATTTTTAAATACAATTTATTGGAAGGTATTTTTGGCTATAAAAGGATGGCAAGAGTTTTGAGGTTGGAGGGGGAGAGACATTTTGTAGAGTGTGCAAATTTTTGAGAGCTTAGAGAGAAGAACACAAACACTCTCTATATTCTCATAATCTTGAGTGAGCAAAATATACTAAGTTCGGAATATTGATTCCGCATATTGCTAGCACAATTGTTGTGGAGTTATTAGTCGTCTCCCCGTTCGTCAATTGGTGGTGCGTCCGAACTAGATGCCTAACACTTGTGGAGGCTGAGATCGAAGAATATCGAACCGACACCTCCGTTCAAGCACGCTACGAGAGGTAATCTATTTACTCCCTTTGAGGCTTTGTGATTTTTTTCGATTGAAATGCACGAAGTACGCCTCTGGAGATACATGTAGGGGTTGTTATTTATTTCCGCTACGTGTTACGTGGATCCCAATAGTGGTATCAGAGCCAATCCTTAGGTGTTTTCGTGCATTTAATTGATTTTTGCAATTTTTGCAATACTATGGCCAATATGTATTAACGAATTGTTCGTCTTACATGGCTAATGGAGGTTGATTATTTTATATGATAAATTAATCAACGTAGCAAAAATTGAGACTAAATCAATTTTGAATCGAAAATTTATGGCTATCTTATTTTACGTAAAAATTCTGATTATGATTCAACGTAGAATTTTTATTGTGCCTTCCTAAGTTTTAAATTGTGAATTTATTACTTACGTGGAAGGGTGGTGATCATGGAAAAATCCCTAATCAATGTGATTGATGTATATATGAATGTATGGTGATTATTTATATATTTGGGGTTGTAATTATTAAATGGAGGCTGCGTACTCCTTTTATTTTTCATGTAATCTTTATTTTTAGCATAGTCAATTGTTAATGTAAATGCTACGAGGATTACGTGGATGAGCCTTTTAAGTCGGCGAGCTCTTAGGGGCCCAATTCTTGAAGAATTCAAGAAACCAAGAAGAAGCGAAGAGCGGCTCTCCGTTATTAAAATATTAAAATGATTAAATGTGGTCTCATTGGCTCGAGACCCATTAAATCATAATTCCATGATCACCACGTAGGATAGATGTTTATGTGATTGACATCTATTTATTTGTTATGATTACGTGAGCATGTTAAACTGGTTAATATGCAAAGTCAGACTTACCTCACCCAAAATTGCGCCTGCATGAAATCCTAGTTAGGAAAATCACTCGCGTTAGGTACCGAAAGGGCGTTGGTAATGACATCAACGTAACCAAGTCCCCGAACCCAAAATCTCTGGTTCCGCAGAATTAATCGATCTCTCCCAATCGGTCAATAAGGTTTCCGGTCTACCCTCCAAGAAAGACCGGTGGCGACTCCAAATGCATGTACAAGTTGCACATGCCACCACGACCACACTAAGGTCGAAAGCGATCGACTGTTATCGTCGAATCCCTTTGAAAAATACTCCCGCCGCGATTTGGTATGGGCTTGGGAGGGCCCGCGCCGATCCAAAGCCCGCGATCCGCACCCTTGTGCGGGGGAAGGCCCGCGATCGGTAATCCATTAGCCGCGTCCGCTTCCGGACGGGTCGCGACAGCTGGCGACTCCGCTGGGGAATTGCTCTAGAACATGTGATTTTAGACCTCAAGTGGACTTAGGCCGTAATTAAAACGCTGAGTGATTTTTCTAACCTTGTAGGCGCTCGTGAAGGTGAGGTAAGTCCGCTCATGATAGGTGTTATATGTTTTTGCAGATTGGAGTGATAAGGGGGGTAGTCTGTGATTAACATTGTCTTATGCAGGTTGGCGTAGGAATGAATGATTGTGTGTATGTTTTATATTGAAGCAGTGATTGTTAAATAAGATGCATGTTTATCGCTTTAGCACGACACCGAAAATACACACAACCGCGCCTAAAACCCCGGGCGCCGCCTATAGGAAAACAATAGAAGGGATTGAAAATGGAATCTCCGTGAGGAAAGACACGGGGTAATCCACTTTTCAATTCCGCTCATTTCGAACTATGGATCGAGCCCCAATGCAACGATAGTTGTGCAATGGAATCTGCTCTTTCTAGAACTCGAGGTGGGAACCTTGACCTTAGGTGCCAAATCCTTTGATTTTTAGAAATTTTATCCTCACTTGTCTCATGTGCATGTCTTTAGATGGTTGGTATATCTAAAACCACCTAAAAAAAAAAAATCGGTGATCCTGGAGTCACATCTCGAAGACTGGAACTGGGGCATCTCCAAGTGTTTGGACCACATTCCTTTGATTGATTTGACATTCTTAGTTCTCTTGTATAAGATTAATTTTGCTGAGATCCTCTATATCTCGTCCCTTAGATTGATTGTATTAGGGATCTATTTGTATTGTATACATCTTGATAAGACTCATTTCTATCGAAAATAGGGGCAAATTCCCCAAACCCGTGGAGCATAGTGTAATTCGTCCCTTCAGTGCAAAATACATTTGGCCGCAGAGCCACTCGTTTGGTGAAAGGACGTATCGTTCCTAATTGATTTTTAATCAGATCTGGGGATAAGTTTTTCTCCATTTTTTTTTATCTCAGGTGATAAAAGAGACAATGCACCCAAAAGCTCATGCATTCAAGTGACAAAACAGACGTCGCCCAGCTGGGGCAAATGAACCGTAGGCGTCGCAAATACCTTCAAGCACGGATGGAGGAATTTGATAGATGTTGTTCATATCAATATGCAACATCAAAACGGAGTGCAAATCAAGTGTAAAAGGACGTATCATTCCAAAATGATTATTTTCTTGATATGGGAATAATGCTTCCTTTCTTTTTCCTCTCAGATGATGATCAAGAGCAGAGGACGCAGGATGTAATGCTTTCAAATAACAAACAGGGAACATCAAATACCTCAAATGGCGACTGTGATCGAGAGAATCACCAAACCGCCACATGACGAATCCCAAGAATATCAAGCTGTCTTGAGACAGATAAAATTGATCAAGGACTCTGACAATCGAGATGGATGATCAGAATCTGCAAAAATCAATGGGAGCAGGTTCCCCTCATTTGCTTTGAGGAGCCAAACCGGGGGCAAACTCTCATGATCCCCCATGAAAGCGCATCAGACCAGGGTCATCGAATCCAGAGATGACAAACAGCAAGACAAGCATCACCTAGCTGTGATAAATCACGCCTAACTGGGGCAAGTGAATTAATTTTGCGCTGGACAAAGAAAGATGTGTCTTCTCCGGCAAAGTCAAATAGCAGAGTCGTCCGCATCAGAATCAAACCCCAAGATACGAATTTGGGCGAACGGTAACTTTGTATCGTTCCAATTTGATCTTCGAAGATCACGGGCTTAACATGAGTTTTTCTCATTTAACAGGAAGTCGTTGGCGCCGAAAGCCTCAAAAGAAAAGAGCTCGCTGATATGGAGGCGAATAGAATCATTGGCCTTGGAAGTCAGGATTCCAGAAAATGGTCTTTGATTATAAGATCGAGTGGAGGGTAAAAAGTATCGCTTCCACACTTCATGCTTTGACATGCATTCCGATAACAATTTCCTTTTTCCTTGAAAAAAAGGAACTCTGAAGAGTGGCGCTGGAATGCGTCCAAAAACACAAATGGATCTCCTCTGGGGCAAATCCTGGAAAATGATTCATCGCCAACCAAACGGAGGGATCAAGGCCACAAGATGGATGGCCAACTTCTGCAAGCCGCACGTTTATGTTCAAATGGAAACACAAAACAAGAACAAGGCTGTATCGTTCCAATTTGCCTGGAATTTTAGAACGCAAACTGACGCCTAATTCCCGTCTTTGACAGGGGATCACCATCAAGGCGAAACAGGTTTTCACATCCCATGTATTACCCGTTGGAATACATGACCAAGGGTAAGATGTATCGTTCTAATTTTTTTTGAAAAATTCATGAACGAACAATAACATGTTTCTTCTACATTTTCAGGGATCTCCAGCCGCGAGGGACAGGTAAGTATCCCTCTCCCAAATCCCTTGAAGATGTTGAGTAAAAAATAGAGAAGAAAAGAAAAGCTCTCAGAGTCTAATGTCTAGAAAAGACATAGAACTCAAATTTCATTGGCATTCATGTTTTGAAACAGGAGGTTGTCTGAACATGAATAAGAACATGCATGGGGCATCATAAAATCCCCTTTGACGGGTAAAATTTTTGGAGAAAATGAAAGAGATTTTTCCAATAAAAAAATTTGTTCAAAACTTTCAAAAGGACGTTTTCTCAAAAGACAAGAGGCAAAGCCTAGTCCAAACACGTCCCACACACACTGGAGAGATGAGTGGAGCAGATCAGATAGCAAAATCTGGACCTACGAAAGTAGGGACCATTCGCAGCGATTACATGGATTGGGACGACGAAGGCATTCGTTTTTTATCCCCAAACACTACAGGTGACCGTTGATAACCCATTCGAACGGCGGTTTTCATTCTTAACCCTGTCAAGAGCCACCCCACATCGGGGCAAAATGGAGGTGAGTCCAGCGGCATCAGGAGAAAATGGTCAGAAATTTTCTTGCTCGGACTAACATTAATCTTTGTGTGTTTATATGGTAATCCAAGTGCCATAGGATGACGAGAAGCATTCATTTCTCTATCACACACACTGAATCCTTTGCACAGCCAACTTGAGCCTGCAAATTCATTTCATGAACCCATTGGTGATCATTCCAAAACGGATGCAGCACCCCTTCAAAAATGGAAGAGTTCAAGACTCAGGGATTACGAAGAAGATTCCCGGGCTGATATTTAAAGCATGTTTAGACTTTCAGACATATGTATGACATGATCCCATCAAGGATGAGAAGAACCGGGATTTCAAAAAAATAATAGTAATAATAAATCCCTAGCATCGAGAAAAAGCAAAGTGCCTGGTAAAAGCAAGGCCGATGCTCGTGTAAATTGTTTGATTGATCCGCAATGAAGCCGGATGGGAAAAGAGGAAATCCCTAATGGAGTCAGATCAAAAAGACTACTCACCAAATGGTGTCAAGCGTGGAGCAGAGACGCAGACAGAGTTGTCAATCTCTTAATGCAGCCAGAGACACTCTCTAAAGAGCTGGTGCACACCTCAAAATCGGTTGCGCACCTCAACAACTGAAGGTGCAGAGAGGAAAAAGCAGGTGGTAAATTTGCAATGATCACCAATGTCAAACCCTTCGTAATTTCTGGGCCAAAAACAAGCCTTTTTCGGTCCCCAATCCTACCAATGTTACAACCCCGAAACAGTCTTCTCTGACTAAGACACTTGGGTTAACATATAGCTTAGCTCGAAGAAGTACGAGCAAGACTATTTCTTTCTCATTTTGCAGGGTTCTTGACTTGTAAACCCGGAGCAGATGGTGAAGACTTTCATTCAATGGCCTCGACTCCAAAGCGAGTCCCCCTTGAAAGCCAATATCCAAGCCTAACATTACGGTCCCGTGGAAGACCTCCCGACCGATCAAAATGTATGCGCTGCGAATTAGCCAAAAACCTAGGCACAGGTTAGTAGGGAATTGAGTGCATCCCCTATAAAAACCACATCTCAAAACAGGTGAGAAGACCTCCTTGTCGAGAAATATTCCAATTGACGTTTTGAACAAACTCTTTTTGGAATTTTCAAACTGTTGATCCAGATTTTCCGTGCAAGGGACTTGTGATCACATTTGCATGTTGCAAGAATGCTTTGGATGACCTCCAGCATCAAAATGCACATTTCATGATTAAGACTTAAATCATACGATTTTGTCAAATGGACAGCCGTGGTCTTCCCAAAGATTACTAACGTTTTCTTGGTGAAGAAAAATATTTCAGGCTCAAATTTCTGCAGGATACCTGGAGAACCCAGCTCCCAGAATGTCGCCTCAACAGACTCAAGTGAAGCTTTGTCAAAATAAAATCTTTCACTGCTTCAAAAACTGAATTCCCGACAAACTTCGGGGTCTCTAAAAAAGAGGGGAAGAAAAACCCTTTAAAAAGAAAAGTCCTATCAGACGTGGAGAACCCTCGTCCCAGGACCCATTTTCAAAATATCAAACAGTCTCATCGGACGTGGAGAACCCTCGTCATGAGACCCCTTTTCATAATTTAGGCAGTCTCATCGGACGTGGAGAACCCTCGTCATGAGACCCCTTTTCAAAAATCAGACAGTCTCACCGGACGTGGAGAACCCTCGTCATGAGACCCCTTTTCATAATTTAAACAGTCTCATCGGACGTGGAGAACCCTCGTCATGAGACCCCTTTTTCAAAACTTAGGCAGTCTCATCGGACGTGGAGAACCCTCGTCATGAGACCCCTTTTCAAAATTTAGGCAGTCTCATCGGACGTGGAGAACCCTCGTCATGAGACCCCTTTTCAAAATTTAGGAAATCTCATCGGACGTGGAGAACCCTCGTCATGAGACCCCTTTTCATTTAGGCAGTCTCATCGGACGTGGAGAACCCTCGTCATGAGACCCCTTTTCAAAGTCAAAACTGATGGTAGACACTGCCTGAAGGGTCAAACAAAGGTAGATACCGCCTGAAGGGTCAAATGAAGGTAGATACCGCCTGAAGGGTCAAATGAAGGTAGATACCGCCTGAAGGGTCAAATGAAGGTAGATACCGCCTGAAGGGTCAAAATAAGGTAGATACCGCCTGAAGGGTCAACTCAAAGGTAGATACCGCCTGAAGGGTCAAATGAAGGTAGATACCGCCTGAAGGGTCAAATCAAGGTAGATACCGCCTGAAGGGTCAAAATATGGTAGATACCGCCTGAAGGGTCAAATCAAAGGTAGATACCGCCTGAAGGGTCAAAATCAAAGGTTGATACCGCTTGAAGGGTCAACACAAGGTAGATACCGCCTGAAGGGTCAACACATGGTAGATACCGCTTGAAGGGTCAACACAAGGTAGAAACCGCCTGAAGGGTCAAATCAAAGGTAGAAACCGCCTGAAGGGTCAACTCAAGGTAGAAACCGCCTGAAGGGTCAAACCAAGGTAGAAACCGCCTGAAGGATCACATTAATGGTAGAAACCGCCTGAAGGGTCACATATGGTAGAAACCGCCATAAGGGTCAATTCATTGGTAGAAACCGCCTGAAGGGTCAACTCATGGTAGAAACCGCCTGAAGGGTCAAATTAAGGTAGAAACCGCCTGAAGGGTCAACTCAAGGTAGAAACCGCCTGAAGGGTCAAACCAAGGTAGAAACCGCCTGAAGGATCACATTAATGGTAGAAACCGCCTGAAGGGTCACATATGGTAGAAACCGCCATAAGGGTCAATTCATTGGTAGAAACCGCCATAAGGGTCAACTCATTGATAAATATCGCAGTAAGGATCAACACAAAGGTCTGATCCACCATACGGATCAAAATCCTTGGCAAATCCCAAAGCGTGGGATGCACCTTCCTTAGGTTCCTACCAATTAGGAATCCCATCATGGTATGACCTACCATACAGGTCAGAGCTTAATCTCCCTAGGATATTCTGAATGACGAGTCCTAGGCATCTTCTTGAAAGTCGTCGCAACCGGCAGCATCCGACAGGTGAGCTTCAGGTGAGCCTCTCTCACTCCGGGTCATGTTCAAATTGTTAGAGCAAACCGGAGATTGATTTGAGCTTTTATCAATAGGCTTAAGGATCCGATGTCATAACATTTCTTCTCTTATTTTCCCAGTTGAGTCGGTTAGGAATCAGGTGCCACCTTATCTTTGAGAGAAACCTCTAACGAGATTCCTCTCAAAGAGGGGCAGCTGTTGACACCTGATTTTTTTACCATTTATTATTGTGATTTTTATTCTTTAAAATTAATTAAAAATATCAAAAAAGGTCATAAAATCACAAAATCAACTTTGGAAGCCTTGGTTTAACCTTAGGAACCAATTTTGAACAAAAAATATTTTTCGGTATTTTCAATATTTTTCGAGTTTATTTAATTATAAAAATACCCAAAAAATCAGAAAAATACCATTCGTGGTCAGAAAAATACCCAAAAATATTCGATAATTTTGTTTTAATTTCCTCTTCAAGTGTGTCACTTTAAATCTCAAAAATTCGGCTCGGGTCACTATGTTCCTTCACAAACATAAACTCGAACCGAGCCTAAAAAAAATCATTTTCGAGTCTTTTAGTCTTCAATTCTCACTTTTTATAAGCTATGACATTGGATTCTAAAGTCTTAAAGTGCAATTAGGTCAATTTGCCCTCTAATTTAATCAATTTTTACCAAAAGGGCTTAATTGCACATTTTTCTTTCAATTAGTCCCCGATTTCACGGATGTATACGTATACTCTACGTATTTATATGTCATACGTATTTATACGTTATGCATATTTGTACTGTTTGGTAACCTCTTTAACTCTTGTAATAATAATAATGGTTATTATTTTTAACACCTTTGTTAGTGCCTTTTTTTTAGCATTTTTGTATTGTGAGTGCTATTGCTAGTGCTATTTTTAAATAGCATTTTTTGTATTATAAATTGTGAGTGCTATTGTTAGTGCTATTTTTAAATGACATTTATTTATCATAAATTGTGAGTGCTATTGTTAGTGCTATTTTTAAATGTCATTTATTTATCATAAATTGTGAGTGCTATTATTAGATAAAATTTATAATTGTTAGTGCTATTTTTAAATAGCATTTTTGTATTATAAATTATGAGTGCTATTGTTAGTGCTATTTTTAAATAACATTTTTGTATTATAAATTGTGAGTGCTATTGTTAGTGCTATTTTTAAATGTCATTTATTTGTGAGTGCTATTTTTAGATAGAATTTATAATTGTTAGTGCTTGTTGACACCTGATTTTTGATCAGTCTTTCATAGTTTATTTTTAAAAAATTCATACAAAATCTATAAAAAGTTAAAAAAATTAAAAAATCATCTTTGGTAGTCTTGACCAAGCTAAATGAACCATTTTTGATAAAAAAATAATTTTTCATATTTTTTAATATTTTTTAATATTTTCCAAAAATAGAAAAAATACATGAAAAATGAAGAAAAATAGCGTTCGATGTCGTAAAAATATAGAAAAATAGTCAATATTTTTATTTTAATTTATTTTACATTTTGAACTCATAAATAGTCAAAATTTAAGTTCAATTGCATGTGTTTCTTCACGACACATAGAGTTGAATTTGGCAAAAAAATGTCATTCGAGTATTTTAATTTGTAAATTTCTACATCTTTTTTAGTCTTGACGTCCAATTAGATCGACCACCATCTACAATAAATGCCCCTTGCTGAATATTTTCGTTTTTGTTTCACATGATTTCATGGTGTAAAACGCCGAGTGGATCCCCAAATATAATCGGGTCGGCATGAGCTCGATAGCTCGTCCAAGACCAAACCAGGGCACGGCGAACCCCATGTGAGTACTCTCGAACTCCTTCGATGCTTCCCAATGCTTTTCTTAGGTTAGATCGTGTGTAGAATGGCTAGGACAGCTAAATCATTCTTGAGCTGTGATTGATAAATAGGACCTTACTAGGAATGCCATGTGATTTATTTGCATATCTAGATTCCTTGAGTTGGGCATTTTATTACTGATTGTGATTGCTAGGATAATCACTCTTATCTACATGAATTTCTAGATTTAGGGTTCATACCTTACTCATCCGCATGAATCTCAGGCTAGAAAATTCAGTCAACTTAGGTACCGAAAGGGCGTCAACTCTGACAGTTGGTGTAACTAAGTCCCCGAAACCATTTCTCTGGTTCTCGCAGAATTGAATAGAAACTCCCAACTATTTGATTGGGTGGTCCAATCATACCCTAAAAAAATGATTGGTGGCGACTCCATGGCATGCACACTTAGCACATGTCACTAGACCACACTGAAAGTCGATCACGCATACCTCCGTTGCGATTTGGGTAATGGGCCTTGGGAGAGGCCCGCGTCCGACCAGACAGGACGGCCCATTAGCCCTCGAGAGCCCGACAACCTCAAGAGGGTCGCGACAGACTGGCGACTCCACTGGGGACTGGTTCTTAACCATTTAGTGGACTTGAGCCGATTAAAAAGTTGATTGATTCTTCTAACCTAATTTTATGCAGATGTTCTCGAAAGTGAGGTGTATATGCTAACGAATGTGTTAGATGTTTTTGTAGACGGGAGAAATAAGGGGTGAAGTGCTTGTTAACTTTGTTTTATGCAGGCAGGAGTTTTGGATGTATGATTGTGTGGATGTTTATATTGAAGCGGTGATTGTTAAATAAAATGCATGTCTTTTGCTTTAGCACGACACAATGAATACACACAATTGCGCCTAAAACCCCAGGCGCCCTCTTTAGGAACACAATAGAAGGAATTGAAAATGGAATCTCCGTGAGGAAAAACATGGGGTAATCCACTTTTCAATTCCGCTCACTTCGAACTATGGATTGAGTCCCAATGCAACGATAGTTGTGCAATGGAATCGGCTCTTCCCAGAATTCGAGGTGAGAACCTTGGCTTTAGGTACCAAGCCCTATCTTTTGATTTTTAGGAGTTTTCCCTCACTTGTCTCATGCGTTTGTCTATGGAAGGTTAGTATACCTAACATTGCTAAAAATACAGATAAGCTTGATTTTCTCTTAAGTTTGGTTGGTAAGACTTTTCTATCACTCGAACTTGTTACAGCTCTTAATCATTATATTCATTGCATAATTCCGGTGATTGGATTAAATGCCATTTTGAGGATAGATAGATGTGTTTTCCTCCCAATGTTCTTGATGGAAGATGAAGATGGTGTCATCCCATTACGAGCGCCAAGTGGACAAGAAGAGCCTGCTATGGACATCATTGAGGTATCATCTAATGAAGATGACGATTTGGAATAGGTGATCCTGAAGTCACGTCTCAAAGATCGAAACTGGGGCATCTCTAAGTATTAAGATCACATTCATTTGTTGTAATTTTCATTTCTAGCCTTCTTGTATAGGATTTATTTTGCTGAGATCCTCTCTATCTGATCCCTTATATTGATTGTATTAGGGATCTATTTGTGTTTATATACATTCAGATTGAAATTTGTTGTATTTCTATTGACTTGTCATTGGAATGTGATAGTGGCATTTCTTCTAATCACTCGAATACTCCAAAATCAATTTTATAATTCCTTTGGATGAAATTGAAATTGGAAGTCTTATACAACCTTTTGGCCGTATAGGGCAATACAATCCCAATTTCGCCAGAAGGAACTATAAACTTGAATTGGTTCATGCATGTTTTGCATCATTGGTAATCCACAATAATTGATCAAGAGTATTCGTGTTTTTCAAATTTAATGAAAAGATAGATATCCAAATTACTCTCGTTCTTAGCAAACGGCTTTAATTTGGATACCGTATCTTCAATTGAATTTAAAACACATCGTAATTGTGTACTTTTGAACATTCCATTGATTTTCTTGGAATTGATCAAATGCGATTATCGTGAATTACATTCCTTTCAATGATATGCTTTCCTTTGAGGAATATTGATAAAAGCTTTTGCACAAGGCCAAAACCCTTGTAAAAGCTCTTATCCCTATTAATCACAAGTAAGCATAAAATTGAAAGGATTTATGCTTTATTTTTCAAATTCTTTCTTCTGATTCTGCCTTTTCATTTGAAACAGGTTAAAAACAAGTAGAGAAGAGAAGTCTTTTTGTGGATAATCGCGGTGGGAGGTTCCTTTATCCGATCATAAGCAAGATTAAAAAATCAAGATGTACACGCTCGAATCATCAATGTCAAAGCGCAGCTTGCCTAGGTTGAGAGTGGTCAGGTGTTCGAGAAAGTCAGCCATACAGAAGTTGAGACACACACATTAGAGCTTTCATTCATTTCGCTCAATCGAGGGACCTTAAAAGCAGATCATACAAATCATCGGGGTGGAAACATAAAACCGCAATGAGCCCTAATTAGCATCACAAAGGAACCAAGTTGGCCCTCCATATTATTGATGCTTTGCTTATACTCACCACCTCGAGACTCGAGATCTGCAAGCTTAAGAAGAAGGCGTTTACATTCCCCTTTAAGCTCGGCAACCTTGGTCCCGTGATCTTCGGCGGCTATTTCCAGGTCCCGAACTAGTCCTCTCCCATGGGCTATATCCGCGGTAATGCTGTCAAGCCTTTCTTCCTGCCACTCACATTGAAACTTCAACACGACATTACGACGGTCGTGCTCATAGGTGGTCAGGGATAAGGCCAAGCGCTCCACCAAATTTCCCCTCTCGCGAAGCAACATCGAGACTCGCTTGTTGGCGAACTCAACAGCCTTTCTGTGACTATCGGCCACAAGGTTGGCCAACACCAAGCAGTTGGACCGATCCTCATAGCGAGCTCGCAAAACGTGAGCCACGGTAGCTTTTCGATGAGCGACACGGTAAGTCTCTAAAAAGTTTATAAAGAGGGTTGGGAAGATTCTATATTCCCTCTCTAAATTAGTGCCCTCGATGGAGGTGGTGTCTATTTCCACGAGCAAAATGCGGATTTCATCTTCAGTTTCTGGGTGATCGGCTATATGAGCATAGCCTCGACCGAGGAGGTTATAGAGTTTTTCCCACTGGGCCAAAATTTCGGCCGAGAAAGCGCGAATAGGAGAGGAGGTCATTTTCGTTGGAGTGAGGGAGAAGAAGATGAGTGTGGTAGAGTGATTAAAATAAGAAAAGGCAATTATGTAAGAGTGTTAATCTTCTCTGCATTAACTCCTCCTTTTATAGCAACTCGAGAATGAAGAAAGGCACAGCAATAATGCTCGTGGAGCCAAGTTAATTGGGTAAAGCAGTGGTGGCTCTTTCGGTGAACCATCAGATCTGTCTCAGTCCGCGATTTCAGGCTTGATAAACCTAAAAAAGTTGTAAAAAGATATGTCGGTGTCACCATATTAAAATTGAGCGGGAGTTAAGCGCAACTATCGAAAAAAGTTGCGAAAGGATTTGGCGGTCCCATCATATTAAAAAACTGAGCAGGAGGCGAGCGTAGTTCCACCTTTTTGAAAATAAGTGGGAGACAGACATGGATATCGAGAAAAGGAAATCGATTTGGTGTCCCTCCACGTTGAAAAGAAGAAAGAAGACGACAAAGCGGGAAATACGAAATCTTGGGAGCAACGCTTGCCTGACGATCTTCATCCATGTTTAAAGAACGTTTCATGGGCATACAGAACCACTCAAAAGAAAATTTAGAGAGAGTGAGCATACATGAGAGAGTAGAGAACCCTGAGTGAGCAAAAATTGATCGAACATTTTTCGATCCAACATGTTTGAGGGTTACCATCAGTTGCTAGAGGCGACTGATCCAAAAATATCAGAAAATGAACTACTGAGAGATCTCGAAGATTCCAGGATGGCGTCTGGTACCAGAACCACAGAACCCAACCCTTTCGGCAACGAAGTTCAGGATCTCAGCAGCGACGACAACAGCAGCGATGGTCAATCTCGGAAAAGGAAACGTCGCCAGTGCCACACTCAGAATGAAATCCAAGAGCTTGAAGCTTTCTTTAGTGAATGCCCTCTCCCGAACATGAAACAAAGAAATGAATTGGGCCAGAAGCTAGGGATGAAACCTTTGAGGGTCAAGTTTTGGTTTCAAAATAAGCGAGCCAAATTGAGGGCTCAACACAGACGTCAAGAACTTGCGATTCTAAAGGAGGAAAACGAAAAGCTTCGAGCGGAGAACATGAGGTATAAGAAAGCTCCCAGCACTATCGCTTGCCTTAATTGCGGTGGCCCTATCACTCTCGGCGAAATGTTCCTTGATAAGCCTTATATGAGGATTGAAAATGCTCATTCACCACCCCACTCCCTCGAACCATCTTCGATACAATCGGATTTTGTTGGAGATATGCATGAACAAATCAATTCTACGAAGTCAATATCGATGCCTTCTAAAGGATGTGATATGCGTCACCATGATTGGAGTTTCCTTAACGATGAGCTTACTATCACGACCGACCAATCCAAAGCTGATGAATTCCCTCCACAACAATTTCCGGCTCGATCAAATTCTACTGGAAATAGGCCAGAGAGCAATAGCCAAGTTGTCAACACTGTTCCGGGTCGCAAGAAGACGAGGGTCAATTGGTCCCCCGAGCTTCATCTCAAGTTCCTTAGTGCGGTTCAGCAACTAGGGATCAACTCAGCATATCCAACGCGCATACTTGAGATCATGAACATACCAGGACTCACTAAAGATGGAGTCGCGAGTCACCTCAAGAGCTACAGAAGGGTGCTAAGACAGCGCCACACAGCATTGAACCTGAAAGAACTCAACTTGTGCCTAAACACTAGGCATGGCTATAACTACAATGCCCCTGAAGTAAGAAATACCCTGCCGAATCTAGGCACCGACCAAGCTGGTAGCAGCACCATCGACTACTTGGGCGCTAATCAGAATATTCCCCCGAATCATCTCAGCACCCCTCAAGAGTATATGCCACAAGTGCAGCAGGTACGAACTCCTTGGTTTGAGCAGCAACTTTTCGCTAGTGCTCTTCCTATCCCCGATCAACATATTGCGCCTAGTGTTCAAAGATCTGCCCGGCTTGGGCATATGATTTCGGAAGATCAAGCGGGCGGATGCTTTGAGGATTTTTGTTTCTCCCATTCCCAAATGGAAGGTGCTTTTGATAGTGAACCGATCAATCATCCTCTTATAATCTCGAGCAACGACGAAGGTTCTAGCTCGAAGAATCAGATCGCTCACAACAGAAACAGGAATCCTTCAACGCCAAGCGATGATGGTCAACCCGAATATCAGTTGCTCGAAGAATCAAAAGATTTCCTTGATGAGGAGCTCCATATCTGGATCGATCAGTTTAAAACTGATGGACTTATGAAGTTATGATCCAAAATGACGATTATATGTCTGATTCATGGTGTAGCTGGCTGATCACCGAGAATCCTCAAGGGAACTAGGCACATGTGAATGGATGTATCATTAATCTTTCTGTCATAAAGTCTTCCATGCAAGATAATCTTCCTTAATGCCTAGAGTTAATCTGGGGCAGCGATCAGTACTACCTGCGAGCATCATCATGCTTGAGTACGACAATCCCTTGTTAGATTAGAGTCGAGGCGAATCAATTGAACGCCACGAAGAAAAACATTTAAAGGCTTCACATAGGAAAATGCGAGCAAAAGCCCGAGCGAGCTCAAAGACGGTTAGCTCTGTATCGTTCTAAGGGACCTTTAGTCGTTATGAACTCTAAATTGAGCTTGTTTCATTCTCGATGGGGGTCGCTAACTGCTTCAAGAATTTTATAACAAAAAACGAACCAGTTAGGGACGCCAATAGTGCTTTGTCCTGGTAGTCAGTGAACTGGAAGTGGTATGAAACGTCAGGAGTTCGATCTCAGGATTGAAAAATCATTTTATCAGTTTGTCTATCACCCGATGAAGTTCAAAGAGATTCGACGCAGATGACTATAGAACTTGGGGCAATTCGAAAATCATCGATTCATTTTCATCAAGCGGCGAAGTTGGTATTGTAAAATGTGAAGCACGCAAATGACAAATCTGAAGCAGAAGGAGATGAATCATGATTCGCTTATCCAAGGTCGGGATTTCAACCTTCGACTAAAGCCAAATCTAGGATGAGTTTTTGATCTTGCCCACTCGACAAAACCCATCTCCACTAAAAATGGGGGCAAACCATTCCTACATCTGGAAAGCATGTCGAAGCCGAAGACATCAAATTCATCGTTTGATCCGTGGGGCAAGTCCCCGAAGCAATAGTTATCATCCGCAGAGCGTAATGGAATCCATCCTTTCAATGTAAAACACATTTGGCCGCGGAGCCACCCATTTGGTAAAAAGAACGTATCGTTCCTAAATGATTTTCAATCAGATGCGGGGATAATGTTCTCTCATTTTCCTCTCAGGTGATGAACAGAGATGAGGCACCCAAGAAGCCATGCATTCAAATAACAAAACAGTGCATGAAACACGCCCAAAAAGATGAATGAATCTCCTCCGACGTAAATCCTCGAGGTGGATTTGTTGCCCAACCAGACGAAGAAATCATGGCCACAAGCTTGAGGGCCGGCTTCTACAATCCGCACATTGGCATGCAGAATGGAATTCAAATCAAGAGTAAAGTAGTATCGTCCCAATTTGTTTTGAATTTGGAAACCCAAAATAATGCTTAATATTTATCCTTGGCAGGAGCTCGCCATCAGGGCAGACATGTAAGTTTCATTTTTCTCCAAAAACCAAGAAGTCGAAAGAACTTTAGAACACCCAACAATCTTGTGTTACTATGTGAAGTGCAGATTTTCACAACCCTTGTACACTCGTTGGAGCATATGACCAAGGGTAAGATGTATCGTTCCAATTTTTGTAAAGTTTTAGAATATACAATGACATATCCCTTTTATATCTCCAGGATCTCCAGCCTCGATGGGCAGGTAAGTATCCCTTTTCCCAATTCATTGGAGATTAAAAACTTTCAGAATTAATTCGATTCTCACATCTAAAAAGACATAGAATTCTTACTTCATTGACATTCATGTTTTAAAACATGAGATTGTCTGAACATGAATTACACATGTATGGTGCATCATAAAATCCCTTTGAAGGATAAATCTTGATGAAATGAAATGAATTTTTCCAATAAGAGTCGTTTGAACTGTTCAAAAGGGTATTTTCTCATAAGAGAAGCGAGCCTAATCCAAACACGTCCCATACACACTTGAGAGATGAGGAGATTGGAAATGATAGCGAAACCTTAACCTATGGATATAAGGGTCATTCGCAACGATTACATGGATCGAGATGACAGAGGCATTTATTTCTTCATTCCAAACACTACAGATGCCCATTGAGAACCCCATTGAACGGCGATTTTCATTCTCAACCCTGTCAAGAACCACCCCACATTGGGGCAAATGAAGGTTAGTCCAACAGTATCAGAAAGTAAACGGTTAGAAATTTTCTTGCTCGGACTAACATAAATCTTTGTGTGTTGTTTATATGATAATCCAAGTGTCATAGGATGACGAGAATGATTCATTTCTCTATCCTACACACTGTTATCCTTTGCACAACCAAGTTGAGCCAGCAAATTCATTTCATCAACCTATTGGTGATCATTGCATATTCCAAAGCAAAGGCAACATCACTCTAGGAATGGAAGCGTGCCAAAGTTTAAGTTGCATATCTAGCATGATTGCCGAAAATCCTAGCTCCAAAAGAAAAGAAAAACACGGGATTAAAAAAAAAGGGAAAAGAAAAATCCCTAGACATCAAGAAAAAGCAAAGTGCCTGGTAAAAAGCAAGACTGATGTCCATTCAAAATATCCCCAGTAAAGTCTAGAGAGACGATGAAAAGACCCTGCAAAGGAGTTAGATCAAGATGACTACTCTCCAAATGTTGTCGTGCTCAAATTGCAAACACACAAACAGACGGTCTCTTAATGTAACAAGAGACGCTTTTAAACATCCTTGTGCGCTCTAAAAGAGGAGTGTACACTTCAAGAAATGGAGATGTTCTTCGAAGGACATGTGGCAAATTTGCAATGATCACCAATGTCAAACCCTTCACAATTTCTGGGCAAAAAATAAGCCTTTTTCGGTCCCCAATCCTTCCAATGTTACAACCCTGAAGTAGTCTTATCTGACTAAGACACTTGGGTTAATGTATAACTTAGCTCAAAGAAGTACGAGCAAGACTATTTCTTTCTCATTTTGCAGGGTTCTTGACTTGTAAACCCGGATCAGATAGTGAAAAATTTCGTTCAACGGCCTTGACTCAAAAGTGAGTCCCCCTTGGAAACCGATATCCAAGCCTAACACTACGGTCCCGTGAAAGACCTCCTGATCGGTCGAAATGTATGCGTTGCGAATGATCCTGAAACCCAGGCACAGGTCGGTAGGAAATTGAGCACTTTCCCTATTAAAGATCATTATCACAGAGCAGTGAGGAGCCTTCTTGGGTGAGAAATACTCCAATGGATGTTTTGAGCAAACTCTTTTTGAAATTTTCAAATTGTTTGATCTAGAGTTTCCGTGCAAGGAATTTATGATCACATCTGTATATGGCAGGAATGTTTTGGATAACCTCCAACAATCAAAATGCACATTTCATGACTAAAACTTAAGTCGTAGAATTTTGTCAGTTAGACAATTATTGTCTTCCCAAAGATTACTAATATCTTCTTGGCGAGGAAAATTTTTTCAGGTCTAAGCTTTCTGCAGGACTTTTGGCCACCCCAAAGACTGGGTGCGTCATCCTTAGGTGAAGCCTTTTAGTAGGCAAATCTTTTCTAAGACCGATCCACAGAATGATCGAGTCTCCGACTAGCCCCGAAGAGCGGGTACGTCATCCTTTGATTCATATCAATTTGGAATCTCATAAATGGTAGAAACCGCCTGAAGGGTCAACTCAATGGTAGAAACCGCCTGAAGGGTCAATCAATGGTAGAAACCGCCTGAAGGGTCAATGTATGGTAGAAACCGCCTGAAGGGTCAATGTATGGTAGAAACCGCCTGAAGGGTCAACCAATGGTAGAAACCGCCTGAAGGGTCAAAACAATGGTAGAAACCGCCTGAAGGGTCAATGTATGGTAGAAACCGCCTGAAGGGTCAACCAATGGTAGAAACCGCCTGAAGGGTCAACTCAATGGTAGAAACCGCATGAAGGGTCAATGAATGGTAGAAACCGCCTGAAGGGTCAAAGGACTGGTAGAGACCGCCTGAAGGATCAACCCAATGGTCCGATCCACCATACGGATCAAAACCTTGATGAATCCCGAACGCGGGAGGAGTCGTTTTCCCTAATAAGCCTTACATTAGGCAAGCCATTTCTAGTTTAGTCCACCACACGGATCAAAACCCTTGGCAAATTCCCAAATGTGGGATGCGTCTTCCTTAGGTTCCTATCAGTTAGGAATCCCATTATGGTTTGACCTACCATACAGGTCAGAGCTTAACATCCCCAGGACACTCCGATGACAAGTCCTTAGGAATCTACTTGAACCCATCAGACACAGCAAATGCCGTAAGCATTCGGCAGGTAAGGGGCAGGGAAGTCTATCTACTCCTTAACTTTCTTACATCATATCAGGGAATTGAATGAGCATATCTCTTTTTAAGGAAAAGCACACATTGATGGGCATGAAAATTGGATGTCATGATTTCTTTTCTTTTCCCAGTCGAGTTGATCGGAACACAGGTGTCACCTTTTCTTTGAGAGAAACCTCTGACGAAATTCCTCTCAAAGAGGGGCAGCTGTTGACACCTGATTTTTGATCAGTCTTTCATAGTTTATTTTTAAAAAATTCATACAAAATCTATAAAAAGTTAAAAAAATTAAAAAATCATCTTTGGTAGCCTTGAACAAGCTAAAGGAACCATTTTTGATAAAAAAATAATTTTTCATATTTTTTAATATTTTTTAATATTTTCCAAAAATAGAAAAAATACATGAAAAATGAAGAAAAATAGCGTTCGATGTCGTAAAAATATAGAAAAATAGTCAATATTTTTATTTTAATTTATTTTACATTTTGAACTCATAAATAGTCAAAATTTAAGTTCAATTGCATGTGTTTCTTCACGACACATAGAGTTGAATTTGGCAAAAAAATGTCATTCGAGTATTTTAATTTGTAAATTTCTACATCTTTTTTAGTCTTGACGTCCAATTAGATCGACCACCATCTACAATAAATGCCCCTTGCTGAATATTTTCGTTTTTGTTTCACATGATTTCATGGTGTAAAACGCCGAGTGGATCCCCAAATATAATCGGGTCGGCATGAGCTCGATAGCTCGTCCAAGACCAAACCAGGGCACGGCGAACCCCATGTGAGTACTCTCGAACTCCTTCGATGCTTCCCAATGCTTTTCTTAGGTTAGATCGTGTGTAGAATGGCTAGGACAGCTAAATCATTCTTGAGCTGTGATTGATAAATAGGACCTTACTAGGAATGCCATGTGATTTATTTGCATATCTAGATTCCTTGAGTTGGGCATTTTATTACTGATTGTGATTGCTAGGATAATCACTCTTATCTACATGAATTTCTAGATTTAGGGTTCATACCTTACTCATCCGCATGAATCTCAGGCTAGAAAATTCAGTCAACTTAGGTACCGAAAGGGCGTCAACTCTGACAGTTGGTGTAACTAAGTCCCCGAAACCATTTCTCTGGTTCTCGCAGAATTGAATAGAAACTCCCAACTATTTGATTGGGTGGTCCAATCATACCCTAAAAAAATGATTGGTGGCGACTCCATGGCATGCACACTTAGCACATGTCACTAGACCACACTGAAAGTCGATCACGCATACCTCCGTTGCGATTTGGGTAATGGGCCTTGGGAGAGGCCCGCGTCCGACCAGACAGGACGGCCCATTAGCCCTCGAGAGCCCGACAACCTCAAGAGGGTCGCGACAGTGCTATTTTTAAATACAATTTATTGGAAGGTATTTTTGGCTATAAAAGGATGGCAAGAGTTTTGAGGTTGGAGGGGGAGAGACATTTTGTAGAGTGTGCAAATTTTTGAGAGCTTAGAGAGAAGAACACAAACACTCTCTATATTCTCATAATCTTGAGTGAGCAAAATATACTAAGTTCGGAATATTGATTCCGCATATTGCTAGCACAATTGTTGTGGAGTTATTAGTCGTCTCCCCGTTCGTCAATTGGTGGTGCGTCCGAACTAGATGCCTAACACTTGTGGAGGCTGAGATCGAAGAACATCGAACCGACACCTCCGTTCAAGCACGCTACGAGAGGTAATCTATTTACTCCCTTTGAGGCTTTGTGATTTTTTTCGATTGAAATGCACGAAGTACGCCTCTGGAGATACATGTAGGGGTTGTTATTTATTTCCGCTACGTGTTACGTGGATCCCAATAGTGGTATCAGAGCCAATCCTTAGGTGTTTTCGTGCATTTAATTGATTTTTGCAATTTTTGCAATACTATGGCCAATATGTATTAACGAATTGTTCGTCTTACATGGCTAATGGAGGTTGATTATTTTATATGATAAATTAATCAACGTAGCAAAAATTGAGACTAAATCAATTTTGAATCGAAAATTTATGGCTATCTTATTTTACGTAAAAATTCTGATTATGATTCAACGTAGAATTTTTATTGTGCCTTCCTAAGTTTTAAATTGTGAATTTATTACTTACGTGGAAGGGTGGTGATCATGGAAAAATCCCTAATCAATGTGATTGATGTATATATGAATGTATGGTGATTATTTATATATTTGGGGTTGTAATTATTAAATGGAGGCTGCGTACTCCTTTTATTTTTCATGTAATCTTTATTTTTAGCATAGTCAATTGTTAATGTAAATGCTACGAGGATTACGTGGATGAGCCTTTTAAGTCGGCGAGCTCTTAGGGGCCCAATTCTTGAAGAATTCAAGAAACCAAGAAGAAGCGAAGAGCGGCTCTCCGTTATTAAAATATTAAAATGATTAAATGTGGTCTCATTGGCTCGAGACCCATTAAATCATAATTCCATGATCACCACGTAGGATAGATGTTTATGTGATTGACATCTATTTATTTGTTATGATTACGTGAGCATGTTAAACTGGTTAATATGCAAAGTCAGACTTACCTCACCCAAAATTGCGCCTGCATGAAATCCTAGTTAGGAAAATCACTCGCGTTAGGTACCGAAAGGGCGTTGGTAATGACATCAACGTAACCAAGTCCCCGAACCCAAAATCTCTGGTTCCGCAGAATTAATCGATCTCTCCCAATCGGTCAATAAGGTTTCCGGTCTACCCTCCAAGAAAGACCGGTGGCGACTCCAAATGCATGTACAAGTTGCACATGCCACCACGACCACACTAAGGTCGAAAGCGATCGACTGTTATCGTCGAATCCCTTTGAAAAATACTCTCGCCGCGATTTGGTATGGGCTTGGGAGGGCCCGCGCCGATCCAAAGCCCGCGATCCGCACCCTTGTGCGGGGGAAGGCCCGCGATCGGTAATCCATTAGCCGCGTCCGCTTCCGGACGGGTCGCGACATTGTATAAGCAACATATATATCAATGGGAGATAAACACAATCTGTACAATCCATTAGTCGTATTGCAGTACCCAACCTTATTCGAATTACAAAACATATAAGCCACACAATTCTTTATTTCAAAAGAGTAACTATACATGTCCAAACAAAATACAGAAACTAAGTTCCGTCTAAAGGATGGTGCATAAAAGGTGTTTCTTCATATCATATTATAACCAGACTCTAAAACCAAAATGATATTTCCCACGAACTCGACGTCGACCCTATTATTATCTCCCACCTTGAGGACTGATTCATCCTGATTTGGCTTCCTCCGGTTTATAAACCCCTGCATGGTAAGCTATCTAGCCACCAAGAATTGGATGAGACTTCTGATAGGTTGGATTCACAAACAAATGCCAAGGAATCAATACCAGTATTCTCACGTTCAAACAGTCAATTCTTATACTTCATGCAGTCCTTCTTCATGTGACCACTCTTCTTACAGAAGAAGCAGCAGTCACTTTCCTTCTTAAATGATGTTTTCTTACGACCCCAATTGTCATCATGACTGTTGACACCTGATTTTTAATCATCTTTTGTGTCGATTTTATTTCTAAAATTAATTAAAAATATAAAAAAGACATAAAATTGCAAAATCAACTTTGGAAGCCTTGGCCTAGCCTTAGGAACCAATTTTGAACAAAAAATATTTTTCATAATTTTTAGTATTTTTTCGAATTTATTTAATTATAAAATACCCAAAAAATTCAAAAAAATACAATTCGTGGTCAGAAAAATACAAAAAAAATAGTCAATAATTTTATTTTTAATTCCCTATTCAAGTTGGTCTTATTAAATCTAGAAAATTAGACTTAGGTAACTATGTTACTTCACAAACGTACACCCGAATCGAGCATAAAAATTTCTCTTTGAGTCTTTTAATTCTCAATTTTCACTTTTCATGAGTCATGACATTTTGATCTAGAGCCTTGAGGTGCTATTGGGTCAATTAGGCCTTCAATGTGATCAATTTTGACAAAAAGGACTTAATTGCACAAATTTCTTTGCAATTTAGTCCCCGATTTCACAAATTTCGAAATTAAATCCTCGCCAGGGACACCCATGAAAATCAAATACCTCTACCCTATATTTTTCATCGTCTCGAACTCATTGATGGCCTCAATTTGAACTGATTTGATCGTTTGAGACTCCGATTTGGCAAAAATCATTTTCGAACCCTAGGGACAATTTGGGGTTTTCGCTAAATTCCAATTCAATTGTTCGCGAAAATACCCATTTTAGATCGAGAACATGTTGAGGAGTCCGATTTTGACATAAATTTCACGAAAAATGATTGATTAGAGGCTCAATTAGGCGAAAAATTAAGATCCGATTCGGACGGGTCGGATCCGACCCGACCGGACCCGACCAAACCGGGTCTGCACAAGGGAACACACTGTTACCTCACGTACAGGAGCACGACAGCGGCAAAAATGGCAGAAGAACAGAGTGACGTCGAGCGACCGAGAGGAAGGTTGGCATACCAACTTTTTCAGAGAGAGGAGTGCGTGATCGTCCTCGATCCCGGACAACTCTAAAAAAATATAAGGTTCAGCCATGAGAGATACCAGGGGGGATATTTTTCGGTTCAAAAAATAGAGAGAGAGGGAGAGAGAGAGCAAGCCGAGAGCACCACGACCGAGTTCGAGCAAAATCGGAGCGCGAAGGAGCATCCCGGACCTTCGGCGACACTGACCGATCATCACCGGAGCCCTAGTCCCCGTCGACGAGCCCGGAGCAGGTTGGTAGTCTCTCCCGACCTTCATTTCTCGCATGCATATAACATGTTCGACGAAATGCCTGAATGAGCTTTTTATTTTTTGGCCCTCGGCAGTGCCGTCCCGAGCCTTATTTGTCACAAGTCTGCCCTTGAACCTTCATTAGAACTATCTCTAAGTCTGTCTTGCCCTCCATTTTGCATCGAAACGCGATGAAAATCGGACCCGAGGCGTCACCGGCCATTATTCGGACCGAGGCCTCGACGAGGGACTTCAAACGGTCGCCCCTAGGCGACCTCAGGTAAGCTTCTCGACCCTCATTGGATGCTGTATGAATGGATGGAATCAAGCTTGGACAAAAAAAAATTCTGCAAATACCTCGCCGAAGCCGGTTCGGTGGCCATGTTTTCGGAGTGTTTCCGACGTGTTTTTATGCCATGTTTTTGTTGTATGTTGATGTGGGTTGCTTAAGGAGTCGAATGCCACAAAAACGAGCGAAAAATGTGAAGGTTTGGCACCGATTTCGATTTTTCGGCGGTATTTCCGGCGACCTCGCCAGAATTTTAACTGTTCCGGCGAGGCGTCGATCGTCTTCTCCGGCGAGGGAAGACTCGGTCAAAAGGTCAAAGCTGACGTGGCGTGCCACGTAGGCAGCTACGTCGGCTTTGTTCGGGTGGTTCAAAAAAAAAAAAAACCTAGATCGGATGTTTGGGGGGATGTGCCACGTGTCGCGATCTGAAAATTTTCAAAATAAATAAATGATTTTATATTGATAAATGGTCTTTTTGGAAATGACAAAAAAACCCTAGATCGGACGGCCGTGAGTATGCCACGTGTCGCAATCCGATGTTTTCAAAAAAACCTAGATCGGACGGTTGGGAAGGTGCCACGTGTCGTGATCTGGAAATTTTCAAAATAAATAAATGATTTTATATTAATAAATGGTATTTTCGGAAATGACAAAAAAAAACCCTAGATCGGACGGCCGTGAGTATGCCACGTGTCAAAATCCGATGTTTTTTAAAAAAACTAGATCGGACGGCTGGGGAGGTGCCACGTGTCGCGATCTGGAAATTTTCAAAATAAATAAATAATTTTATATTAATAAATGATATTTTCGAAAATGACAAAAAAACCCTAGATCGGATGGCCGTGAGTATGCCACGTGTCGCAATCCGATGTTTTCAAAAGAACCTAGATCGGACGGCCGTGGGCGTGCCACGTGTCGCGATCCGATGTTTTCAAAAAACCCTAGATCGGACGGCCGTGGACGTGCCACGTGTCGCGATCTGATATTTTAAAAAAAAACTAGATCGGACGGACGGGGGTGCGCCGCGTGTCGCAATCGGCATTTTCAAAATTGAATTGATCCGGCAGCTAGGGTAGTGCCACGTGGCAACGCGGAGACCGTCCGATTGGTTTTGATTTCAGAAATTCGGATAAATCAGAAAATGGTTTTAAAATAATTAAAAAAATAAAATAATAGAAAAATTTCGAAAAATAAAAAACGGCGTCGTTTAGACTGGTTTTCGACCCATAGGGTCGGGCCGGGCGCCCGAGAGGCGCGGGTCGGGTTAGACCCGGTCCGAAAAATATTTTTAATAAAAAAATATTCAAAAATTATAAAAAAATTCGAAATTTTTTAAAAAAATCAATAAATAAATAGAAAAATCATAAAATATAAATAATAATAATAATTCAAAAAAAAATCCAAAAATATTCCAAAAAATAGGAAATGGCCACGATCAACCGGCCGTGACCTATTTTGGGTCTTTTGAATCCCGACCCCTTCCGAAATGACGATTTTGCCGTTTAGGCAAATCGTCTCTAAAAAATCGAAGAAATTCAGAAAATTCCCAAAATTTTTTTTTCCAGAAAATGGGAAATGGCCACGATCAACTGGCCATGACCTATTTTGGGTCTTTTGAATCTCGATCCCTTCCGAAATGACGATTTTTCCATTTTGGCAAATCGTCTTCCAAAAACTGCAAAAATCCAGAAAATGAGAAATGACTACCACCAACTGGTCAAGACCTATCTTTGGTCTTTCAAATCTCGATCTTTTCAAAAATGATGATTTTGCTATCGCTTCTCAAGAAATTTCGAAAAATTCAAGAAATTTCTCAAAAATAGGAAATGGCCACGATGAACAGGCCATGACCTATTTTGTTTAATTCAACACCCAAACCTTCCAAAAAATGACGATTTCGCCCTTCGAGCGAAACGTCCCCAAATCTTCCCAGTCTACCCCTGGTCCTAAATCACACGTTCCCTAAGCCCTTAAGGCTATACTAGGAGGCCCTTGATTTGAATTGATGTGCATTGACGTGGTTCATTTATGCACTTGATTTGCGCTTTCCTTATATTGATTGTGATTTGATAGGACTAGTCTTCCAATCTGCATGAAACTCTTGAATCAGACTTACTTCACCCAAAATTGTGCCTGCATGAAATCTTAGTTAGGAAAATCACTCGCGTTAGGTACCGAAAAGGTGTTGGTAATGACACCAATGTAACCAAGTCCCCGAACCCAAAATCTCTGGTTCCGCAGAACTGATCGATCTCTCCCAATCGATTAGTGAGGTTTCCAGTCCACTTTCCAAGAAGGATCGGTGGCGACTCCAAATGCATGCACACATAGTACATGCCACCACGACCACACCAAGGTCAAATGTGATCGACTCTTATCGTCGAAAAACCCGCGTAAATTTATTCCCGTCACGATTTGGTATGGGCTTGGGTGGGCCCGCGTCGAGAAAGCCCGCGATCCACATTGCAGTGTGGGGGCCCAATTCGGCAATCCATTAGCCCAAAAAAAACGGGTCGCGATAATGACCATTGGTAATATGATTTCCTCTATGAGTACGAGGTTTGAACCCCTTACCTTTCTTAATACCAGAACTAGATGTTACCATTGCGAAATGCCCTCCATCTTTTTTCAGCTTTTCTTCCTCTGCTACTACCTTGGCTATCAGATCATTGATAGACCAGGTCTCATCTTGTGTATTAAAACTGGTCTTGATCATGCCAAACTCCGAGGGAAGGGTATTTAAGGCTTGATGTAATATAATCGTATCAGGGATCATAATAACCAAAATCTTAAGTTTTGTCTGCAGGTCCAGCATTATCAGGATATAATCCCTAACTCCTCCTATACTATTACACGTCATGTTAAAAAGTACCTGGATGTGTGTCCCAATCTCAGCATTAGATGATACTCAACTTTTGGCCATCAAAACTTCCATCATTTCCTTCGCGGTGCAGTCAACTGGCAGATTACTCTTTAAATGTTCTTGTATGGATCGCTTTATAGACAACAAGCAGATCATGTTGCTCTTTTCCCAAGTGACAAAACGTGCCATCTCGGTTGCTGTACTAATCTCAACGAGATCAGCTGGCTTATCTTCATAAAGAGTCACATGAACATCTGCTAGCTCCATAACAAACATAAAACCCTCTCTCCATTTCTTAAAATTCGAATCATTAAGAATCTCAATCATAATGGAGTTACCGTTCACAGAAAAGGTGATCGAAAGGGATGAGCAATGCATTTAATCAGCATCAGTGAGTAGAATGTAGCTTGAAAACCATATAAGTACACAACTGAAGAGTCATATGCATCATCATACAATCACCTTTAGGCAGAATGCATAACGTACAATTGTAAACTCTTCACATGATGTCGGTCATTAGAATATATTCCAATCTTTGTGAATCACCACATTTGGGTATATGAACCACTAGAACTAGTCGATACTTAACCATATGCTATTCATGTATCCTTCACTGCCTTTGAGAGTATGACTATGTATTGAGACAGGAGACATTCCACCATAGTATGAGACTGATATTTCACAAACTCAACCAAGTGTGCCACTTTAGCTGTCACAACTCAATTGAATCTTTGAAACTCTCTCATACCAGGGACATAAATTTTATGTCTTACCTCCATCATATACATATAATTTTAGACTCGAAGACATGGGCAGTTGTCACTAAAATCACAATCGACGCTAATTACATTGCTTCAAACATTGATGCATGTCAAATCCTCATATATGCCAATCATAGTATTCTCAAAACTATGAGAAAATATTTGATAAATGCCAACAATACCCTAGGAAATACACAAATATAGGGTTTTTATGCATCTTTTCTATTCGTAAAAGATCCAAATATTTAAAATAAATATATCACAGTGTAGAGAATTTGAGCGTAACAGTACCAGGAACTCCCAAATCGGAGCTCGGACGCGCCTACACGCGCCCCTTGAAGTTGCAGTGCCACGGTCCGCCCAAAAGCAGGTCCGACCGGTCCGGTTCAACCGAAATTCGGTCCGACCGTCGACCCGATCCATGTATCGGTTCGACCAGGTCCGGTCCAACCGTTGACGTCAGCATCTAAGGCTGTGAACCCGCGGCCGTGCGTACACGCGTATGGGCGCACGTGAGAGGCGCTGCCTCAGACGCCCTCGACGCGTGTGGCTCGTGCGGAGCCGTTCGACGTCTCCTAGTGGTCGGCGACCACTCATTTTGCTCGTCTTGATGAGTACAACCTATATAGGCAGTAATATTCAACTTTCATCTAACGAAATTTGAAGAAAACATGCACAAACGTACGGTTCGGGTTTCGAACTACCGTGGCTTTGATACCAACTGTTGGTCGTCCGAACGGCCGACTGTCGTCGCTACCGACTCCCTAGGATCGCCGTAGTCGAGAACCAAGAGCACATCAATAGAATAGAAGGGTCAGCGTACCTAACTTAGGATCCATCCTTGTTTCTGCGGAATCCAACGATCCAAAGCTGAGCTCTTCCCCTCTTTGACCTCCTGAATGCCTGGCGTTGATGAGACTGCCTCGTTCCTCTCCCCATCTCACTTTATGAGGGGTGAAAAAATGGTAAGAATGAAAAGTGAGGCTAGAGGTGGGCCCTAGCGCTATTTATAGAGTTTCTGGCGAGCCCTCTCATCACGGGCCGGGCCGAACTGGGCTCATACTAGCCAGACCCATATTCGGCTTATTAAAAATTCTTATATTCATTCTTCATTAGACCAATTACCGTAAAACGGTAATTACAATCCCAATTAATATAAGCCCACATTAGGATAACTCTAACAGGTCAGGCCCGAGTCATCTGGTCGATTGCCACCGATCCATCCTAACTATTAGACACAAAAAAAGAAAATAGATAAAGCAAAGAAGTTGCAGATTTGAGCACGAGCACGAATCCTTCTCATCCTCGTCATCTCGCCGATCTGATTTCCTCTAAATCCCATCCTGCCTTCTCTGTTTCGTCTCTCTCCACGACGCCGCGTTAGCTCAAACCATTTATGCAATCCATGATGTCATCGACTGTGATTCTGTCGATTTCGGCATAATTCTTCACCAGGTAGGTGACTTCCGATGTTGGTGTCTTTCATCGTCACTAGCAAGACGAGGGGGCCCTCGCCCGACGTTGGCCCGAGGAAGGGTAGCTTGACGCCACCCAGGTAAAGAGGTTTTGTGACCGTGGTGACCGACGTCAACCGCGGAAGAAGGTGGTTCCGATATGTAAAGGCGTTTATGGAGATCTTTTGGCAACATCTCACGAAGAAGACATGCGGGAGAGATGATGAACAGAAGGGGATGGGAGGGGAAAAACGGAAAAGGAAAAAGGTAAAAAGAAAAACATAAAAAAATAAAAAAAGTTAAGGACAAAAATGCCCTTCGATAAGCTTTTTTTGAAATAATTTGAGCAGTTCAGGCCCTTATTTAAAACGAAATTTACTTCATGTCCTTATTTGAGAAAACGAGGGCACTTTAGACCTTTTTTTTTTAAATTTTCCTTAATTTTTCCCGTGTATGTCTTTTGATACCTTTTTATTTTTTAAATGATTTGCTTTGATTTTTTTCTCTTTGATTTTTTTTTTCATTTTCGTTTCTTCTTTCACGGGACAGTCACCGGCCACGGCGACAGACTGACGAGCTCGAGGCTTACCTCGCTGGCCTCGACCGAGGCGGCGAGGCTCGGCGGAGCTCAAGAGTGGCTAGGCGAGGCTCGGCCTCGCCAAATCTGGTGAGCTCATGGCTCGTATTGTTGCCTCGAGCTCACCATCGCTTAGGAGAGGGAACGAGCTCTTCTCTCCGAACTCAGTCCTCCTTGCAGCCACTGCGAAACTCCAGACTATCCTCTCCGACAAGGAAGTGTCGGACTTCGAGGGCGAGCACCGACGACCAAGCGTGAACGAGAAACAGAGAAGTCACCATCGCAGAACAGGAGCGACAAGAAACCAGGGAAACATGAGGAGGAAGAAGAAGACGAGCAAGAGTAGCAAAAGCCTGTCGGAGCTTGACTTCGAAGAGCTCGAGAGCTTCGTGGATGTGGGGTTCGTCTTCGAAGAGAGAGAGAACGAGCCGCAGAGGCTGTGAGGAGAGGGAATGGCAAGGGAGAAAGAGGGAGAGTCAGAGAGGTGAAGATTTTCTCCTTTCAGAAATTGATTTCCCTTTCTCACACGAGAGAGAAGCTTGTAAGCCAAAACAGAGGGGAAAATGATTTCTTTTTCTCAATCTTGCTCATATTTAGAAGGATATTTTTTATTGGTCGGAAATTTTTCATGAAACAAATGGAGTCTAAAGTCTTTTTTTTTTTTCAAATTAACCCTTTGTTAGCATTTCATGCTCTGTCAAGGCTTTTCCGAATGTGTAATTTGACGTATAGAGTTCAGTTCATAATAAGACCATGCAAATCGAAATGAGGACACGTAGAGTTAGGGTTCGTCACCCACTTTGCCAAATGAGGGTTTTCCATAGTTGCTGTGAATTAGACACGAAATGAGACCCAACAAAATCACTTCAAACAATGTCCTAGTTGAGACAAATTTTGGTTCCTCAAGTGCATTTTGGCACCTTGATAAAATACCTAAGAAAGAACCTTTTCTATTCCGCTCCTAATTCTAGCCATGCCCGATGCAAAGACATTTTTGCTCTGAACGAACGAGCAAAAAATGGACTCTTTTCGACTAAGAGAAGGCCTTGTCAAAAGTGATCAGGTTGTTTTCAAGCAAGCTTCGCGCAGTAATAATCCACATCGAACCTTTGATGCACGTCTGTCATATCAAACAACACATTAAGATGGAATACCGATAGAAAGTACATTTTCCACAACAGTACGATTTTGGAAGTTCTCGTTGGTTGAAAATAATTTGACAATCAATGTTCTCGGCGTATCAGTTTGGAATTTTCCGTGATACTAGGTTTTAATTGAAATGAAAGTAAAAAGGTTTGATCAAGAAAGAAAAGATGTAAGTTTGTCTCGATGGGTGGGCCTGGACAAAAAGTAAACCCGGCCTGGTCCGAGTCCGCTGACCACCGCCCGAATCCGACGAGCATATATTCGACCCGAAAAATACCTCCGAGCAGAGCTCTTATCCATTTCGGACCATCTTCTCCTCCTCCTCCTCTTCATTTTCTTCTCACTCGCTCGCTCGTTCTTTCGCTCGCTCACTCAACTCGCTCGCTGACTCGCACTGCTTACAGCGCAGAGGAACCAAGCAATGGCGTCGCCATTCTCTCATACACCTCCTGTTCGTTCCATCCTCCAACCCAAGCCGAACCCTCCCCGGACCTTCCTCGCTCTCCGTGGTACGTTCTGCTCTGTCCTCTTCACGCAACTCGTCACGCGACCGTCGGGACGCTTCGTGGAAGGATTTTACAGTGTTTGATTTGCAGATTCATATCGTGGATGGTCGGACAGCTCCGGGTGCGGCTCGTGCAGCGCCGCCGTGGGTTCCCTGCGCTCCGCGGCGAGCTACGTGAGCATCCGCAGTGGCGCCGCGAAACTCTGCTGCGAGAGGCGCGTGGACGCCAGAGGATTGTTGCAAAGGAGGCGAGTTCGTTTCTGAATTTAAGTCATTGTTGTTGCGGTCATTGTTAATTTCGTTAATATGGGGAGATGGGTGTACTCTATTGCTTCCTTGTTAAGAGACTGCTGTAGTGGGAGACTGCTTAAAGTGTGTGATGGAGCCTAGAGACATTCGAGTCACCTGACTTATGGAATTCGATGTCAAGTACTCGACTAGATCATAATCTTGACTGGGGACGTTTCTCAGCTTTGATCTTCACTCGACTCGGTTGTCACAAAGAGGAGGTTTTGATGTAAGCTTGCAGCATGAGCTCAAGCTAGAGCTTTCGAAGTAAATCATTTTCACTATTCCCACTACAATATAGGATGTGTATCAACGTCAACATCAATAACACCTTTATCCCAAACTAGTTGAGGTCGGCGGTCGATGAACTCAAGATACATAAAAATATAGGATTTGTATGTTACAGAAAAATGTAAATACTCAATTGAAGTATTAGCTAGCCCAAGCTTTTCTTTATTTACACTTGATGTAGCTAGTGAGTCTAGATTTGCTTGATGAACTAGCTAGATTTGTTTGGAGCGCTAAGTTTCTTTGCCTACAATCTTCTGAAGTTTGAGTGAGCCACCGTTCTTCTACTTGAATTTTGTGGTGTTAAATTTCAGATTACTTTGTTCCATTTCAGAGCAGGAGTTGTGAAGTGTGCTACCACTGAAGAAATAGAAGCTGAGAAATCTACGATTGAAAAAGATGTTGTAAGTGGCTGTTGCATAACTATTCTGGACTTCAGTGTCATGAAAATTAGAAAGAATGGGCATTTGTTCTGCATATGCTTAGTGATGCTACATAGATGGTTTTAATTTACTATATCGTTTTTCCCTCAGAAACAAAGAATGGAAAAGACTATTGAAACACTTCGATCAAAATTTAATTCCGTCAGAACAGGAAGGTCGAACCCAGCTATGCTAGACAAAGTTGAGGTATCATCTTTTCTGCTTATTCCTTCGGTACCATTATGTTTTTAAATCTGCATGACTCCAAAACAAGCCATCTGATCAGTAGAGTTTTCCATTTTTTCTGCTAGTATGATGGCTCTTCTCTCTCTGTATCCTTATGGCTGAGTATATATGTTAATACCTAATGATCTAACTCTATCTAAGAGGCTGTCTGATCTGGTTCTAAGTGTCTCGCGTATGAACTTTAATGCCATTATGCCTACCTCCTTTCTCTCTATTTTTCTTTTCAAATAATTATAGATGTCTTAGGAGGCTAGAATCCTGTCACCTGAAACCATACCAAATTTATGACTGGAGTCAGAACCTTACGAACATGTGTTTCTAAGTAGATTTTTTTTTTTGCATTGCATATTTTTAAAGTCAGGGCATAGACTTTAATTGCCGATATTCGATTATTTCTGGGATTACCATCCTTATTTGGTCTGCCACTTTCGTTCCTTCTTGCTTCCTTTAGATTGTTTCAACCTAAGAAGACTGATGCCGTCCCTTTTATTCCTTCTTTGGACGTAATCATCACATACTGACTTTTCGATGAGATTTTTCTCTGATTTGGCAATTCCTTCTCTATATTCTTGGGATTGATATATCCCTTGTATGTGGAGAACAACTTCTGGGGTAAGATGACAAATGAACAGTGTAAATGCTGATTTCGTCTGCCCCTAGATGCAAGCCCTAACTATACTCAATATTGGCACATCTTGAAGTCCTTATGTTGGCTTAACAATCATAGTTCTCAGGAGCACTGTACTGCTATCTACAGTAACAGCAACATGACATTATTTTAGGTGGAGTACTATGGGAGTCCAGTCAGCTTAAAGAGCATTGCTCAAATCAGTACACCTGAAGCGAGTTCTCTCTTAGTTCAGCCATATGATAAATCCAGGTATGTTTGACACATTGTGGAATTTTGATATCCTCAAGGCCGTATATTTCTGTTCCTTCTATTATGAAGCTTGGAGCTGATGATGTCATGTTAAATCCTTGAAGTAGTTTGTTCGATACAGATCAGGGAATAGTAGAAACTGTACATGTTATTGTTAGATCTTTTGGTCTTCATTTTCTACTGATTGGTGAATTTATGGTTGTTATTGTTGAAGAATATTTTCTTGTCAGAGAATGTATTCTGATTTAAGAGATTTCTCGTTGTTTTTGCCCCACTAGTCAAATAACGGCGTGCATTTTGAACTATAAAAAATTCCAGCTTAAAGGCCATAGAGAAAGCCATTGTCAGCTCTGATCTCGGTATGACGCCGAATAATGATGGAGAAGTAATCCGCTTGTCTCTCCCACAACTCACAACTGAAAGAAGGAAGGTACTCCTTTATAACGTTAGACATTCAATGTTATTTCTAACAGCTTGCTAATACATTAATATTGTTACTTGTTCGTACACTACTGTTGCAGGAGTTGTCAAAAGTTGTGGCCAAGCAGGCTGAAGAAGGGAAGGTAGATCTACATATTGTACCGACAGCTTATGGCAACTAGGAATTTACCTTCTCGAGTAAATAAATCATTTGCATGGTATTGTGATCTTCATCACCTTGTTAAGACACAAAACCAGAAGTCCAAAGATTAAATCTGGCACAGGCTTTAGCTCCTGCTATGCTACAGGAACTCTCTATAGTGGAACAGATCTTGGTGACTGCTAGTCTTTAAAATCACTGACTTAATTTCTTACCTTGCAATAGGACGACTGTCATAATCAAGTGTCTCAGAAAATTGTATTATTTAGCTGATGCATGCGGAGTTGTGCATGTTCATTTTATATCATGCATTGGAGATCAATATGTGTGATTGCCAGTTCACACTATCTTCTACCACCATTGTTTTCATCTCTGATCCTTAATTTTCAGGTGGCATTGAGGAATATAAGAAGAGATGCCTTGAAAGCCTATGAAAAGCTAGAAAAGGTTCTAATTACTGGATTGTCTGCTCTTTCAACCCATTTGTCTGTCTCATTTCTTGTTTTCTGAACTTTACCTCTTCTATGTGTGGTTTCTTCCCATGGTCTACTTGCATGTCCAGTTTCTCATCGCATCCACTTCTGACAGGAGAAAAAACTTTCTGAAGACAATGTGAAAGATTTGTCTAGTGATTTGCAGGTAACTCCCGCATTATGCATCAAATGATGAGGTGCCTTCTTCCAGACTTGTTATAGTGGGCATAATAAGTCTTTTGGCAACTTATTTTACATTTGATTCTCATATTACTTTGTGATGATTGGCAGGGACATTTAAATTTTGCAGCGATCTTTGATATAAGGAGATGTCGTGTTTATTGCTCATTAGATTTTTCCAATGAGTTAGGAAAAAATTTCTGATTGCTTAGTGGTTATGCTTTGTCCAGTTATGCTGAAGCTGGAGAGCTTGAACTGCTCTCTCTACTCTTGACTCTCTAATATTCTTCTAGATAAAGCCTTTGATTTGTTTTTCATTGTTTTCTTTTATGATGCTCCAGAGTCTGTAGTACGTACAATCTACACACTAAATCAATAAAATAAAAGAGAAAAACAAGAGTGACGAATGAAGAGAGGTTTGCATGATAATCCTCCTGTAGCAAAATTCCATAATGCACCAATAACTGTGCCTATCAAATGATTTGGTCTACTTGGCTTTTTTCTTGCTTTGCCTTTTACACACGCCTAAGTAGTGTTTTGTTACCCTAATGAAGCGTTGATGTCCCTATCTTTCTTAAATAAAACCTTTCTACTTTTTTCAGAAGCTGACGGATGACTATATGAAGAAAATTGACACCATCTACAAGCAGAAAGAGAAGGTAAAATGATATGTTATTTGACAATGGTTGTTTCATCCATTGGTAGTGAACCTGACATTGCTTGTGATAGCATCTAGTCAACATGGGATAATGGTTTATGCTGTTGAATGCGTAGAAACATCTTGGGCATGGACATAGCATGTTGTGGTTTGCCACATACAAGAAGTTCTTTTTTAGTGTCATATTATGTGGAAATACCTCTGGCATTCAGTATGCACTTTCAAGACACCTATGGTCTGCATTACAAGCCGGGAAATGCATCTGCAAATCAATCACTTAGAATTTCAAGGGCTATGCTTGAATTATGAACTTCTGTTTTGATTTTGCTAGGATCAATTGAAGATATATGGGACTAATCCTTTTTTGACTGTTTCTAATTCAACCAATTAGCTTGGTTTGCCCCCCCCCCCCCCCCCCCCCTCCCCTCTTTTCACCATTAAGGACAAACCTTATGTGGGGGTGTGGGTATTTCAAGTCAAGTTGCTGGAACTTTTCTTTTGCTGGGGTATTATCAATGGCACCCTCTTTTGATTTTCCGACACTTAGGCCTCATGAACTGAGATCCAAAAATTGATCATTAGAACAACCATACACGTCATTCTTACCTGAATATCACCTCCTTCGTAACAAAAAGAAAACGATGAAAAAGAAAAGAATATCACCTCCTTATGATCATTGTGCAGATTCTAGGTTAACTGAATGTGGTAATTTTTTTTTGGTCAGAGAATGTGGTAGTTTACGTTCTAGCAAACGCAAATGCTATATGAGAGAGAAGATACTTGTTCTTTGCTTCTCTGATTGACATATAAGAATCTATAGCGTTAAAGAAAGTAAACCTCGGACCCACCCCCTTATTGTTGAGGTCAGAGGTGTATCTGCTTGCCAGCTTTTATTTATCTCCGCTAGTGCTAGACTTTGGTTTTCAATTTTTCTTCCATTTGTAGTACTATCATCAGAGTCTCTCTTCGGCCTGGATGTTGGTAGTCTCTGCTCACGTCTCTGACCCGCAGTCTCATCTTTCAGGAGTTGCTGACCGTTTAGGAACTGGCGCTGGGTAAGTTCTGTCAAGCTTCCTTTCGAGAGGGTATAGAGGTTAAAACTAGTTCCGGCAATCAGGGATACTTGGAATGCTGAATACCGTTATATATGCATGCCAATTCTTTTGGAGTGAGAATGACTATTTGGTCAAATCTGATAGCTTTCTTCGTCCAAGATAATCTTCGGCCTACATAAGATCTTCATCCCGACTCGCATGACTATCGATCTTGACTGCCTCCATGATTAGCACGTTATGAGATACGCTAGTGAGGTGAATCTGCGGTAGGTTGACCTCTCCCAAACATGTACCCTGTGCCAAACTCGAATGCGGTTTTCCAATGGAGTCCTTGATCCATCTCACTTATGAGAACTTGGATCACGATTATTTTCATATTTTGTTTGTTGGGCAATGCATAAATATCATTAGTTCAGAACTAAAGGAAACAACTACTCGAATAGTCAGTGTATTTTATGAAGTAAATGATATTTGTATTTTAATTGTGCCAATTAAAACTCAAAACTCGTCTCAAACTCTTAACCCCTCTTAATAAGGGTAACGAAACTGCCAAGTGCCTGAGTTTTTGTCCGTTTTGAGTCAAGTACTAGTGCTTTTGGTTTGTTTAATTAAGTACCTCAATTTTTGAAAAAGTATCTCAATACAAGACCTCCATGATATGGAAGTGTCATATCCATTTTTTATCTTTCCTTTTTGACTTGGCTTGTGTCCTCAGCGAATCTTATTGGAAATTATCTATGAGGATGGCTGCTTTCCTTTAGTTTAGTGTCTAACTCCTCTATTTCTCTGGCCACAGACGAGGGTTGCGTGCATGAGCGATGAAGCGAAAGGAGATGAAGACAATATGAAGATGATCAGTGGTGTGGAAAAGAATGGAAAAGAAAAGAAAATAAAAAAAATTCAGAAAATTCATAAGGAATTTCAAAAAGATGTTTCGATTTGTTTTTTTCACGTCGGCGATTTTCAGCTTGAACTAATCGAATGGATTACCTTGGAAAATCTTTGAAGAGTTTAGGACTTTTTTTGGTAAAATTGAAAAGTTTAGAAGTGAATTTTTTTTTTGAGGGTCAAAGAAGTGAATTAAAATTCATTTAGGACTTTTGGAACAATTTTCCTCCGCTCTCTTAGCACCCTCCATGGGCCACTTAGCCGCCAGATATGTCTACCAAGCCCATCCTGCGCTCAAGCTCCCTTAGAGGAACAATGTCGGTCCACATATTCTCTCTCGAATGTGCCATCTACGATGCAATTGTGTCGGTCGGCACTAAACGCAGTTCTCCTACGATAACTCTGGCCGACGTTGTTAACTAAGTTGCTCGGTCACACCGTCTTTTCGATTTCTTCCGTAGTTACCACGTTCTTAGCCTAAGTCCTCAAAGGAACTACTACCATGTCTCTCAGCAACACTTTCCCGTTCATAGCTAATCCATAGAAGAGAAGGCACAGCAACTCGAAGGCTCTTTAGATTCCTTGCTTTACCCGAGTCTACAAACCCAAGTACAGCCGCACTATCTGAGTTTCTTCTTATGGAACCCGATCCGACGCCTAACGTCTCGAAGAAGTGGCATTAAAGCTGATGGTTGACTAATAAATGGACATGACCCACCTTGTGTGTATCAGACATTTGGTGGAATATCTCTAAAAAGAATCTCATAGTGACTCACCAATGGCGGCGGCGGATGGTCTTCCCTAACTACATGCTAAACTTGGTTAAAGTAATTCAGGTAGAAGTCGGAAGGCAATGGCATATGTTATTTCCACTCCAACATCTACCCAATTTGGACTGGTCAAGGCTAGGGGTGTGCATGGTCCGGGCCGGTCCGGTCCCTGCATGGAATCGGGGACCGGACCAGTAGTCCGGTCCCCATATTTTTGGGACCATGGATCGGACCAGGGCTGGCGGTCCGGGCCGGTCCTGATTCCGACCCAATAGGACCGTTAATTCTAACTGCTTATGAAAATTACATGTTTCTTCGGTGGAGTTTTTATGCAACAGCAAGAATGCTAAAATTTTTGATATCCCTGTTAACTCATGGCTAATCTCAACTGGAAGGAAATATTTCAAAATGATAGAACTGATATAAACTTTTTATTTGAGCTCCAAAATCGGTTTAGTTTTCTCCATGATGATTTTTTATACTTTAATAGAAGTTATAGGAATGTCACTAGTAAATGTGCGTGTTTTTTCATTCTAAAAGCCACATTGACCAGACTTTAGTATGTCATCCATAATTTATTTTCCACTACGTCTCCTTTTATGTCTCCTGTGTTTGTTAGCTTTCCTTTTGTTCCCTTCTCAAGAAGTATGTTCAATTGGTGTTTCATTACTTTATTTTTTTTAAACAAAAATCATTAGGTTAACTAGATTAGCTTTTTTTTTATATAAAAAAAAACATTGCTGGTCCGGTCCCAAACCATAAAACCCAGGGACAGGACCGCCCAGTTACAGGTCCCGTGTATTGGGATTGAGGACCGGACCGCCAACCTCAAGGATCGGACCAACCCGCCCGGGTCGGGTCAGTCCCGGGTCGGTCCGGTCCAGTTTGCACACCCCTAGTCAAGGCGAAGATTCGAGTTGAGATAATCATCCGGATGTGCCGTAATGAAAAACAGTTAATACTCTAATTGACACATAACTCATTGCCTTGAGTATTTTAAGTGAAGGTAGGTCTAATTGAATATGTTGATGGCTCGGACTTGAGCTATATGTTGGTGATCTCTGAGACGAAGATATCGGATTTCTAGTGCACTCCAACATTATCAAACTATAACTTACCAAAAAAAAAACATTATCAAACTGTTCGACTTATTTAGTGTTCAATATTAAGATGATATCAATTAAAACCTTTTGATGTGAATAGTATCAACAACTTAAATTTAAACTATCAAATTATCTTTTTTGTCATTTTTGTTCTAGTTTAATTGTGGAACATTAAATGTACTGGGAATGACGTAGATATCGGAAAGAAAAAAGCGTGTTCTCCCCGCTGGTCTAACCCAATGCATGCGCCAAAAAAGTTGCCCATTCTCGTCAAATGCTAAATGGACCATGATTTTAGAAGGGGAAGAAGCCCTAAAAAATCTCAAATTATGCTTATTGTGACAAATTTCTCGTATCTATTTTTATGATACTAAAAATCTCAAATGTGACACAGTTACCCCCATCAAAGTTCTGTCAATGAGAACTGTTAAAAATCTATCTACATGGACGTCCATGTGACTTAAATAAAATGAAAAAAAGGTATTATTTTGGTTGAAAAGTCATTTGATGGAACCTTGACGGAGGGTAAATGCATCACATAAGTACAAGTTTGGAGATTGTTATATCACAAAAAGAAGTTTAGGATAAATGTATCACGATAGGTATAATATGGGATTTTTGATGCCACAAAAAAAGTTCAAGGCAAATGTGTGATAATAGGCATTGTTTGGATTTTTGTGTGTGATTGGGAATAGTTGTCTGCTGTGTCAGAGTCCAGCAAAAAGCCATCAGCGTGGAAGAGTAGCTCATCATCTATGATTAGAAAGTCTGAATGTCTTAAAAAGGCAGTTGTATAGATAGCTCTACTTTGAAGATAAGAAGTCCAATCAACCTCCAACGACTCTTTTCTTCTCCCAAGGGACTTCAACGGTAATGTTGAAGAAATTCTATAAAAGGAGAAGACCACGAAGGCAGAAGGAGCTAGACGAGCATATACGAAAATAATGGTATGGCTGTTTGTTCTTGTTAAAAAGCTTACGCTGGTGAAAGATCTTGTTATCTGCTGTGCCTTGTAATTCTACAATAGCCAAGTTTTCAACCCTGAGTAGTGTGGCTAGATCGAGATAGTGTGATCTATTATTTGTAAAGATAAGTACGTACGATTTGTAACTTGTGAGGCGGTCTACTAGTGCATTCCAACTCGTATTATGGTTGTTAATTGTGTGGAGTAGGCATAATTATATAAGTCAATCACTATATATCTGTTTTCCTAATCTTTCACTAAATTTTTGCTCTGCATTGCACACTATCAAATATCGTTTTATCAAACATTTGCTCACCCGATCTTTTACATATTAACCTTTGATATGCGAGTTAATTGAAAAAGTTTCCAAACGACCTATTCACCTCCCTCTAGATTGGATTGTTAGCCCCAACAATAAACCTATTGCAATTATGTCAATTCGATTCTAAACTTTTTTTTGCCAATTGATTTCTAAACATTTTATATTTGTGTCAACTTAGTCCATCCGATCAACTTTGATTGCCTAGCGCTAACATGGGCAATTTTCAACAGTATTTTAATATCTTTTAAATTTGATATTATTTATATTATTTTTCCTTTTTTCTTTTCTTTCATTTGTTTCTTCTCCTTCTTCCTCTAGCCAGTCACCGATTGGCTAGAGGTGAGGGCCGGCGAGACTCGACCTTGCCTAGTGACGATGAGGTCAAGCCTCGCCAGTGGCTGTCATTGATCCTATGACTGGCTGGAGGAAGAAGGTGAAGGGAAAAAAAAGAAAGAAAAGAAAAAAAGGGAAAAAAAATAAAGAAACTTAAAACATCGTTAAAAATTGCCACGTCAGTTGCGGCCAATGTCCACGTCAACAACGGTTGGCTAAAGTTGACTGGATGGACTAAAAAAGTTTAGGATTGAATTGACAAAAAAAGAGAGTTTATGACTGAATTAACACAATTGCAATAGATTTGAGACCTTTTGGCAATTTTCCCCGATCGGAGCTTGATCATGTTGCTCTTTAATTATTGTATTACCTTGACACTGGCTTCGCTTTTGTTGGCTTATGAGCTTCTCTTAATCAAATTTAACAACACCTATTCCAATTGAGATGCTTCATACTAGATCTAGCTACTTTCCCCATCATCTTGAAGGTTTGATACATCATGGAGATTGTTTGAGTCCAAATCGTTTGCCGGTAGGTTTTCTGTTCGTTTCGGTGTATCCGTAACCAATTGCATCATCCACGTGACGGTTAGTGTTAATTAATAAAGAAAGTTAGAGCACACATTAGGGGTGTGCAAACTGGACCAGGGTCCGGTCCTTGACGTGGACGGTCCGGTTCCCGAACTTTATGTACATGTTCAATTTAATCCTTGAACTATATAAACATGTTCAACGTTGTCCTTCCATCAATTCTACTTCGGAGGCAACATTGGACACTTTCATACAGTCTAGGGACGAAATTGAATATGTATAAAAAAAATTCAGAGACCACCCTGAACTTTTAAAAGTTTGGGGACCACACTGCATATTGGGCCAACGTTCGGGGACCATTTGTGCCATTTTCTCACTGAATGATCATTGGTTGATTCCAATATTTGCTTATGTGGATCTTTTGTCCATAGGAAGCACTTCTTTAAAAACAAAACTCTGAGAAGCAATTGTATAATAATCAAATTAAGTTAAAAGCAGGGTCAGAAACAACGAATCTCTTTATGATTAAAAAAAAAAAAACCATTTTGCAAGTCACGGGATGCTCCCTACCCTACCATGCCTAGCCCTACCACGCATGCACGAAACATGCCTGTCTTCTTGTAGTTAAACATCATCTCTTTGATTAATTATCACTCTAGTTCTGTATACGCTTTTGGAGTGGCAGATTCAACAGACATCGCACATGGAGCTCGATCCTCCTCCGCTCGCCCGGTACCATTCGAATCGTCATGAGGTGTTTGTCGTTCTTTATTTGCTCAAAAAAGGATCCAAAAAAAAAAAGAAAAAGAAGCTGGCCGAGAATATCTATTTTTTTCCTCTGATTATTCTTTTCGCGAATTATTATTATTATTATTTGATCAAAACGAACCGATTTTCGTTTAACTAGCAGAGATAGGAGAACAACAACGATTAGTGTCCTAACAAAGCAAATCCCAAAGGAATTGAGAGGGTTGTAAAGCCAATTACGAGGGAGGGACCCTAGTCTATGGGCTTTTTTTTTTCCCCGCATTATTATTGAGTTCGTTAAAGCTCAACATCGAATCGGGCATGGTGAAGTTCCGAAATGAGCTTCAGTTCCAGCTTGAGAGCTAAAGCCAAGGATTTTTTTATCATAGTTTTTTTTTTTTTTGGGGGGGATCCTAGTTTTTGACATCTCTTCTCGATAACCTCATTTGTATCTGATCTTACCTTGAATAACATTGCTGTTGTATCTACTTGTTGGGGTGGTATGTTTGTCTCCCATAAAGGATGTCTAGAGTTCCATCTGGTAGTATATGAATGGAAGTTGAAACATTTTCCCGGATTTCTTTTCGCTCAGTGTAATATTTTTGTAATGAACCATTCTCCTTTCATTTTGGTGCCTTTTAAATTAAATTTGCGACCTCAGATAATCTTTATTGATTGGAAAATACGCCGTTAACATATACGATTCCGGTTTAACATTCAGCTTCCCAGTCATCGAGCCGTAAGTTGATGATAAAGATAGGGATTCTTGTGCAGTTTGGACGGTAGAAAAGTTTTAGACACGTCAAACGAGTCCAATCAGGGTGAACTTGTTCAAATTCGAAATGCGATCGGAAACTTTGGCTGTTTGAAAAGATTTGAGTTGAGGGTTCTGCTGTATGGCATCTGCTGGAATTTGATTCTTCAAGATTAAGGCTTTAGAAAGGAAGCTGAATTACAGAGGGAAGACTCTGGCTAATGTCTGTAGAACTTCCGGAACTTTGGCCGTCTACGGACCTCCAAGCAAAAGATTTGTCACAAATCTTGATCGTAGTCCTAAAGCATTCTCCCAATGTTTGGTAGTGATTAAACCCTTCTTATTTATTTCTATTTGCAGATCTTTTATAGTTACCTTTCTTCTTCCTTGTCAAGCTTTTCAAAAATGTCTTTCTCTTAATATATTTCTCGAGTTTTTGGCTCGATATACGAAACCTGATCCGAAGTAAAGAATGTGAAAGCTCGAATATGAAAGTATGGGATTTCTTGGACGCTTGGATTTGCCGTCGTCTCCAAGTCCAAATTGGACTCTTATTCATGTGCATGATATCTTTGTTGGAGTTGGCGAATACTTTGGGGACCCTATTTCTCACACTGGGTACGCCCACGTGAGTTTAGGGAAACCAAAGTGTTATCCGACAACATGTGACCCATGCGCGGGGGATGCGGGGGTTCGGGGGCCGTGCTCCCGACATGGGTGTCCCGCTGATCGATCAGCAGGCAGGACTTCCCTCGCCCGGTCAGCGGACAGCTGCCCCGCTCGCCAAGTTCGGGGGCAGCGCCCCCGAAACCTCAACGGATTTGGACTTTTATTTAAGTTAACTTGTATGTTGTTGGCTTAATAGAGGTTTCGCCAGGTTTAGGTTTTTGGCCCGTTTAGGGCATATATATTTTGCTCGTTTATGCTGATCATTGTAACGAGTTGAGTGGCTGTAAACCGAATATCATAGTGAAATCTCTTTGCAGGACGTAGCCCTATTTTAGAGTGAACCTGGGTAAACTGTGCGTCGTTCAATTTTTCTTGATTCTCTGTTTGATCGTTCTAATTCGGTTGCGATAAATCCCATCAATGTTAAGGCAGGTTTCAATGTGGGCTCGTGAGATACACAATCATTTGTGCAGGGCATCCAATTGAGATCACTTGTCTTGCTGAAGGAGTGAGTTTTGAAAGCCCCGAGATTATTCTCTATGTTTTATTTTGTCAAGCAATTAGAGGCTAAACAATGTCGTTATGGGATTAATCTAGAGCTGAAAGGCACTTGAGTGAGCGACCGCATCTCTGTTATCGGCTGATTGATTTATTTGCGGCTAGCTCTCTCTGTGGAGTGGATATCAGCATTCCTGACGAAACCACGCAAATCTCTTGTTCTTTATCGTTCATTGGTAATTTCTCTAGTAACATCATTATCTAGTGTTAGAATTTCATTTGCAAGATCCACTGGTTTCCTCGTTATGTCAAAACAATTGGCATCAAAGCTAGGGCTAAAGTTCTCTGGAGTTGATTTGGTGCTTTCGCTTGTTTATCACTATCCGGAAGTATTGTTGTTGCTATTATTTCTAGAGTAAAAGTAGAATTTGAGAAGTTTAATGGGAGGAGCATTAAGATGCTGTGCTATTAACAACCCAAGGTTCACTCAAGGTGTTCAATGGCAAGGATAAGTTGCCGAAAACGATGAAACAAGACCATAGGGATGAGTTGATGGAGAATGTGAACACTAAAATCTTGTTGAACCAATCCGATGTGGTGCTAATAAAATGGCTTAGGAGAAGGATTGCACAACATTCGGGGTAACACTTGTTGGATATTTCAACATTTTTACGTTATTGATGCAATCAATCTGTAGCGGCTTTAGTAATATTTGACCTACTCAACGCAGTCAATTTGTGATTGATTTCATTTGATTGATTTCTTCAATCAATCTGTAACCACTTTGATTTTATTGATTTCTTCAGTCAATCCGTAACCACTCTGATTTGATTGATTTCTTTTTAACTTCCTTCTTTATTTGCTCATAAAAAGATTTTCTCTTACAATAAAATCATACAAAAACAAGAAATCTTCGATTATCTTCTTTCTTTTTATTAGCTGGGTTTTACTTAACGCTGATGTTCTAGTTCCCTATGTTATTTTGTGCTGGCTTTTGAGAAATATCTGTTGTATCTTGGGAGGATAGTCTCTAGAGCCTTACATACTGAGTTACGTATTCCGAGAGGCGAAATTATCCGAAATTATCCTTAAAGATAGTGCTTGCACACCTCAAATATTCTTGTTCTTATTTCTTCCTCTTCTCCAAAACGCTCTTTTATACAACAATCTTGAGGATAAGTCTATGGCTTCTCAATTTGAACCTATGCTGCAACCGAAGCCGCTGCTGATCCATCACTACTATAGATGTCCCATGCCAAACCATTTCTGGACATATCGAAGATTCAATTGCAACAGCTTCAAAAGATGGCAAGAAAGAGTTTTGTCTATCCTAGATGTTCATGGAATCGCTTTCGCATTGATGGAGCAGAAACCAAACGATAATAATCTGTGAGAACAATGAATACATGCTAACAAAGTATGTAAGCACATAATTATTAGTATGCTTTCTAATGAATTGTTTGATATCTACTGGCCATACAAAGAAGCAAAACAAATATGGGACTCCATGATTGCAAAGCCCACTGCCTAAGACGTGGGCAGACAAAAGTTTGTGATCGAAAATTATTATCGATGGGAAATATATGATGATAAGGAGATCAAGATGCGAATCCATGAGTATCATAAGCTCGTGAAGGACCTGAAGGCAGAAAACATCAATTTACAAGAAAAATTTATTGTGGGAGTGCTGTTTGAAAAGCTGCCAGAATCTTGGAATGACTACAAGCAACAACTCAAGCACAAAGAAAAGCAATTGTTATTGAAAGATCTGGTTGTACATATCATCATCGAAGACACAACCCGTAATGAGATTAAGGCTGCTAAGGCTAATGAGATTGCTACCAGGGAAAATTTTGTGCAAGGTAAACCTCAATTTCGCCAAAACAGGCTTAATAACAAGAGACTTGATTGTGAACCCAAAGTTACTCAACCCACCTTCAAAAAGAAAGTATCTTGTTTTGTTTGTGGTAAACTAGGTCATCATGTAGCACAGTGCAGAAAAAGAATAATGGGAAATGACAATCCTACTAAACCAAAAGCCAATCTGGTGGAAGCATATCACTCTAATGAGATAATTGTTGCGGTCATTCGACGGAGGCAGTCACCGGAATGTTCAATCTCTATAGGGCCTCTCAGTTGATCTTTCCAGGAGAGAAGATCCTCGAGGACGCGAATAGACATGCGGCGGAGTTTTTTAGACAGAAACAAGAAGCTAATGAGCTAGTTGATAAGTGGATCATAACCAGGGATTTACCCGGCGAGGTATGTACATTAAACTCTTCGAACTTTTTTAGGGTAATGCTCTATCATGGTTAGTTCGATTTTCGGGATTCTATTGTCGAAAATCACATAAATGAAATTTTCTTTTAAAGGTCCGCTACGCTCTAGATGTTCCATAGTACGCGAGCTTACCTCGTGTCGAGACAAGATTTTACATAGACCAGTAAGGCGGCGAAAGCGATATTTGGATTGGCAAGATTCTTTCCAGGTTCTTCTTGCTTCCTCTCTTTAGTTTAATTTCCTTTTTCGCGATCCTTACTAGTTCTAATTTTCATTATTTTTTCGAGAAGAAATATACAAAGAAAAGGGAATGGTCAAATTCTAATCAACTGCTAAACTTTCAATCTTCCTGTATGTAATGGCAGGATGGGTTACGTTAACAGATTAACAACAATGTCTATCTCGAGCTCGCAAAGCTGGATTACAAAAATTGCCAAGCTTTGCACCTCTCGGAATGGGACAATTTTCAGAGGTGATTTCACCAGTAATTGAAGGGTGCAAAACATAGAGTAATTGAAATTTGCTCATGCAAATCAGCCATTTTGGCAGGTGGTATTGCGAGAGCAAACTCGTGGACTTTGGGACAAGCGGAAAGACGCTTCTTTACTCGTATTTCACGGCGGCGGTAAGCATTTACGAACCGGAACGGGCGAGTTAGAGGTTTGCGTGGGCCAAGACTAGCGTGTTGGTGGACGGAATCGCCTCCTACTTTGCGGGCGAGGGGATCTCTCGCGAGCAAAGAAGAGCTTTTGTTTGCGAGTTCCAGCGATTCTCGAAGAAACAGAAGCACAAAAATGGGAGGTAAAATTCACTGGGAACGAATCCTCTAACCTTCAACCTTCCTGCCCTTTGCATCTCAGCCCTTCATTTTTTTTTTCTTTTTTAAACCTTTCCCCCCTATAAAAAGGGGGAGGGTCTGGATTCCTCTGACCTTCAGTGCGAAGGTCAATCACTTGGGTTGTCGCCAGTTTTTTCTTTCTTCGGTTAACAATTATGAAGAAACCTTTCTCATGTGGAAAGAGTACATCGCAGGAGCTCCATTCTATACGGGAGGAGAAGGCCTCGTCGCAACTCTGCTCGGAACCCTAGACCAGCTCTCGTTGGAAGTGTTGGTGGCTCGCGGCATAGACGTTAGCCACCCTCTGCGTGCTGCCGTAAGACCCGTAGTATGAATTCCTGAATTCGTCGTCCTTTTATTTTTTCTGAAATGTTCATGACAATCATGTAGTGGGAAAAGTGGCTGGTGGGGTATGGAGAGGAAGGAGATAAGCACAAAGGAGTCGTCGAACTCCTCGTGCAGATGATAGCTCTCAGAGTCGGCGGCAACAGCTCTCTCTCGGACGAACTCTCGTCGCGTCCTCAGTACCACCGTCTCTGCAACCTTGCCGACGCGATCTGCCGTCGCATGGCTCGCCGCCAAACCCAAGAGGTCTGCGAAAACGAGCGTGCCCAAATGGAGACGGCCATGCAAGAGCTGATGCCCCAGGATTGGACGCCGGGGATCGATAGAGATTGAAGGACGCATTCTTTGCAGTCTCCAGGAGCTTCTACTACACTGCCCACTGCGATGCTGGCACAATCAATTCCCACATTGCCAGAGTGCTCTTCGAGAGAGTGAACGAAGATTCTGCAACATAAAATGAAGGGAAAAAGCAAGAGATGCGGAGAAAAAAGACAATGTTTTTGAAGCAGAGAGAAAACAAAAGTAGAATAGAGAATGATTTTCAATGCTTCATTTTGTCTAATAAGAAAGTACTACCACGTACTTATACTTGCATTAGCATCCTCTATTGGTTAAAATTCGGAGAAGATCGCAAGCACCGTTCTTAAGGATATTTCTGCATGATCCAACAATAGGCTCTAGTGGCCATCCGTACCCCAATGCATGTTGCACCTTCGCGACCCTAGCTTGGTACCGTCTTCGTGTTCAGATCTGCGGTCTGTGCCTTGAATAATTTTGGTAGTAAGAGATCTCAGATACGAGAAGCAGACAATCACATCGAAAGGAAAATCGAAGCACTAAAGAAACATTTCAATTGATTTGACCAGATCTTTGGCCAGGACATTTCCGAAGCATGTTTCCTGATCTTGTATCCAATATGGAATACGGGCGACTCTGTAAGCGTGATCCATGGTGAGGGAAACGACGTTACCAGCAGACTGGGAGAAATTTTTGGCCGTGGTGAAGCAGCAGTTGGAAAGCTACTCTGGTTCTAAAAGTGCAAGCACCTGATCTTTGGCTGCGGGTGAGCTCCTACGTCAACTTCCGGACCGAAAGCCGCTGTTCAAATGGTGCCGCGATCGAAGCTTGGTGGTGGCTGGCATCTCTGACTAGGATAGGAGGCCGTGGTTGTAGTTTGCCCAACTTGGACAAAATTTTTAACGTAAGAGTTGAGGTATTCGATCGAAAAGTTAAGGAAGAATTTTGGTATTTGATTTGTAAAGCGGCCAAAAAGTCTGGCACTTAGGACGCCATTGCTCCTCTGAAATAAGACCCCGAAACACATCCCATCCCTGAAATCCAAAACCAAACTAAAACGCTGTATAGGGCCTGAGTTGTTAGAGTTTTTCTAATGTGGACTTACATTAATTGAGATTATAATTACCGTTTACGGGGTTGGTTTAATAATATAAGATATAATGATTCTTAACTAGTCTAATATGGGCCTGGTTAGTGTGGGTCAAGTTCGGCCCGACTCGTGATGAGAGGGCCTAGCTGAAAATTCTATAAATAGCGCTCTAGTCCCTTCTCTAACCTTGGATTCAGAAATCATCTCACATAAAGTTCAGAGAGAAAGTGAGGGGCTACTCATCAAGTCAGTCATACGGAGGGCAATAGAGGAGAAAATCTAAAGCTTTGGATCATTGTGATTCCGCTTGAAGTACCATGGATTCGAAATCAGGTGCAGAAACCCTTTTCTTTCTCCACATAGCATTCTCCTTCTAGTTATGTTGATGATGGGATTGCCGTAGAAAGGTTTATAGCGGTTTACATGTGGTATCAGAGCTTCCATAGTCTAGATCCGGAACTATTGGTTCTTGCTCGTTTTCAAAAATTTTAATGGATGAAAATTATTTTCGATCACATGTTTGGGATTGGCTCGTTGAGACGAGCATTTCGATGGGTAGCGTGCCTCGACGGATGCCGCACGCACTACCACATACAGCGCCGGCGAACTACATCCGGGCTGACGTCATCAGTGACGTCAGCGTGGCGGTTGCCATCTCTCAAGATGCCGCCACGTGGCATCGCTTCCGGCGGTCGCCACCTTGTGGAAGGCCGCCACGTGGAAGATGACGCCATTGATGACGTTAGCCAACATCGCTTAACACATTTGGGTCTGACCCGACCCGATTTGACTGGGTCCGACTCGTTGATCGACCTGAGTTGACCCGAACCAATTTGACCGGGTTGACCCGACCCGAGTATTTGACCCGAGGTTTCACCTGACTGTTGACCTGTTGAACGGTTGACGGTTGGACCAATTTGATCAGTCGGACCATGCGGTGCACGTGGGGCGAGTGGGTCTCACGTGCCTCAGTTTCGAGAGGCACGTTCGGTCTCCGATTTGGGAGATCGTGGTACCGTTGTGCTCGTATGAAGATTATCTACATTATGGTATATTTATTTTAAATTTTTTGAGCTTTTAAGGACTGGCAAATGCATAAAAATCCTATATATGCAGATTTATGGGTGGTGTTGTTGGCATTTTTTCGTATTCAACATGGTTTGGAAAATACTAAGGTTAGCTCACATGTATTTGATGTGTAGAGTGTTATTAAGTGTGATGTGTAGATTTTTAACATGCCTCAATGAATAGAGCAATGCTATTGGCGTCACCTGTGATTTTAGAATAAAGTTCCCCTATAATCAAGTCTAAAATCACTTGTATATGGTAAATGTGAGACGTAAAGTTTATATCCCTAGTATAAGAGAGTTTCAAAGATTCAATTGGGTAGTCATCATCAAAGTGGCACACTTGATTGTGTTTGAGAAATATCGGTCTCATATTATGGTGGGATGTCTCCTGCTCTAATGCGTGGTCATACTCCCAAAGGAGGCGATTGTGCATTAGTTCATGGAGGGATACATATACAACAGATGATTGAGGATTAACCGTTCTAGTGATTCATACATCCAAAGGTGATGATTCACGAATATTGGAATATATTCTTATGGCAGCTGTCATGTTGAAAGTTTACAACTGCATGTCATATATTCTGCCCAAATGTGGTTATATAATGACATGTGTAACTCTCAGAATGTGTACTTATACGGTTTCCAAGTTATACAATATTGGCTCACAAAGGGCCACAGTACATCATAAGGTTTGAGGAGTCGCTAATCCTAGTGGTTCATACACCCCAAGGTGCACGAAGGTTGAAATATATTCTCATGGTGGTTATTATGTATAGAGTGCACATTATCTATTTTGCCCAAAGGTGTTATCTTACCCTAAATATGTGTACTTATAAGGTCCAAGTTACACAGTACACACATGATGCTAATTAAATACATTGCTTGTTAAATCGACCACCTTCTCTGTAAACAGTAACTCCATCGAGATTGATCTTCATATTAGTTCAAATTTTGAGAAGTGGGAAGAGGATTTTATGTTTGGCTGAAGCTAGTAGAAGTTCATATGCTCTTAATAATGATAAGCTAACAGATTTTATTGCCGGCAGTACGAAACCCTATAAGGCACATTTTGTTGTTTGGGTTAAGAGCAATCGGATTTGCTTATTATCTCTAAAGCGATCCATTCAGTACCATTTTGAAAGTGGTTTGCCAGCTAACTGCACTACTATACAGATGATGGAAGCCTTGGAGGCTTAGATTTGTGTCTCTCGAATGCTGAGATTATAATACATATGCAAGGACTCCAACATGAGGCTTGATAATTCTTGTGGGATTAGATATTACGTCATAAGGATAGTGGATCGACAAAGTCAATAGGTCTAAAAATCATACTCATAAATGAACTCATAATACCACTGCTCATTCTGACATTTTGGGTCCAAAGATTTGTGTCACTCGAATGCTGAGATTATATTATATATGCAGGGACCAACACGAGGTTTGATAATTCTGGTGGGATTAAAGATTACATCATAAGGATAATAGATCGACAAAGTCAAGAGGTCTAAAAATCATACTCATAAATGAACTCATAATACCACTAGTCATTCTGACAGTTTGGGTCCAAAGATAGAATGATTTATGAAGGATGGTGACCACAACTTCTTTTGTAATAACAAATATCACATAAAGAAAGACTACAACAAATATAAAACTTGGTTGTCTAAATGTGAGCATGCAGGTAATCATTCTTTGGCTTTAATTTGTGAACCCAATCTATCAAAAACTCCATCCAGTTTGTAATGTCTAGATAATGGTGTGACCAATTATGTTGCATGCACCATACGTGGAGTCATAAATCGTAGGAAGTCAAATTAGGATGAATCAAAACTCATTGTGGGAAACAACAATAAAGTTGGTGTTGATTTCGCGGGAAATGTCATTTTAATTCCATATTCTGGTTTTGATTTGATATAAAAGAATGCCTTATTATACTTTCCTCTAGACAGAACTTAGTTTTCGTATCATATTTGGACATATGTGGTTATTTTTTAAAATAAAGGACAACAGTATTTCCCTGATTTTTAAGTCAAATAAGGCTGGGTGTTGTAATATATTATACAGATTGTGTTTAACTCTCAATGATATATAGGTCACTTATACAGTTAAAGGGATTGTTTCAAAAGATCTTTGCCTGAAGAACAATCTTATGCATTGTGGCATAAATGACTTGGCCACTTATCCAGCGAGAGAGTGGGAGATTGATAAAGGTCAACATCATATCTGTTCTTAAATGTGACATGGAGACTTGTATAGATTGATGTAGGGGTAGATGACTAAGATAAAAAAGAAAATTACAGTAGGAAATTTTGACCTATAAGAGGTCATTCACAATAATACAAGTGGACCTTATATGGAAATCATTATGTAAAATTTTTTGTTTCAACACATTCTTTGACCGACTATTCCCAATATGATTATTTATACTTAATTAAGGAAAAATCTGACTCTCTTGACAAGTTCATGATTTTTAGGATTGAAGTTAAGAAACAATTGGGAAAAGTCATAAATGTTGTAAAATCAAATCGAGGTGGTGAGTATTATGATAGACATGGCAATGCCGAACAGCTTAAAGGGCCATTTGTCAGATATTTAAAGAATTCTAGGACAATAGTTGAGTTTCTATGATTGTGAGTCTAGAACAAAATAGTGTGGCCAAAAGGCGTAACCGCACTCTTAAGGATATGATGAGGAGTATGGCTAGTAGAACAAACTTACGTGGTTCTCAGTGGGGTGTAGCTTTCAAAGCTACCCTTTACCTTCTAAATCGTGTTTCCACCAAAGCTGTGTTGACACCTAATTTTGACAGTCCTGTATTTTATTTTCTTCATGAAATAGAATATTTTTAATTTATTAAATATGCATCTTTTCTTGAGTTATTGAAAATATAAAAATTTGGTAATTAATTAATTTCTTATTTTCATTAAAAAAATAGAAAATGAATCGGGCCGGCTTGGCCCAATGCCGCCCGAACAGAGCATGGCCCCCGTGTCCAATCCGTGAAGCCAGCTCGCATGCTACCCTATTTGGGCCTTTTCCTCGCGTGGGCTGGCCTGCCCCTTTTATTTCCTAGCCCATCTCCTCCTTTATTTCCCGCGGCCCATCTTTTTTTCTTTCCCCATCAGCCCACTCGGCGCCCACACCCACACCCACACCCACACCCACACCCACACCCACACTCTCACGTCACTCACTGCACGTCACCCTTTCTCTAACTCCTTGGCAGCCACACAAAGCAAGATTCACTGCCATCCACACAAAACAACTTCGTGGAGAGGCTAGGAGGGGTAAAAAGGAGACTAGAGGAGGGGGGACCGGATGATGGTCTGCTCACCTTCCCCCGCCGGCAATATTCGGTGCCACCACCCATAGCCGGCGCCACCACAACCTTCAGCAGCATCTTGCCATCACCGCCAACGCCCCCATTGCCGTCGCCAATCACCGGACGGCCCTGAAAATCGTCACGGAAGCTCCCCTTATTTTCGATCCCCTGAACCCGAGGACAACCGGCCCTCCTCCGGCCATTTTCGGCGCCATCGCCACCACCTACCGCCTCACCATCGTCCACCCGTCTCCCCTCGACTTGTCGACCACCACATCACCGGCCGTCGCCCGCCGGAACCGCAGCAAATAGCCCCGAAGCTCGTGGTGCCCTGTTTTTTAGGTTGGCTCGGATTTTCTTCAGATCCGGCCGAACCCGACGTCGTCGTGGCTCACCGTCACCTCCGAGGACCTCCCGCTGACATCCCCGAACTTGTGGTAGCCGGCCGTCGCGCGTGGAAGCTGGAAGACTGCTCGGAGTCCTCCCCTGCCTTTCGGCGCCGCGGAGCCCCTGTTCTGCCTCGCCTCTGTTCGACCACCTCCGGCCGTCCGTCGCCACGAACGCCACTACCCTCAGCTCCCCCGACGTCCCCTCAAATCTATGTCGTCGATCTCGGAGCCAGCCGTCGTCCGTCGGCCGCCGATTCAGCCGCGCCACCTTTGGCTCCCCTGTTTTTGGGGTTGGGCCCGTGTCCGGGCAGACCGGACCGTGTCCGGGCGAACCGTCCATGTCCGGACGAACGGACACTTGTCCGGCCGTGTCCGGGCGAACGGACACGTGTCCGGATTTCTTTTATTTTTTAATTTTATTTATTTTTTTAGAAAATTTATTTTCGATATTTACTTATAAAATTTATTGTTGACATTCTGATGCGGCGATCGACAGGTGACACGCACGGAGACGGTCTCACGCTGGGGCTGGGCGATTGATGACCGGTGTCCAACCAGGTATATTTTACGTACCCGATTCGTATATCAGATTTATTTTCCTAAAATATTGCCATTATAGATTTGATTTGCATGTATTTATTTCTGGATAGTGGCTATCTTATTTATTATGTCTCAATAGATAAATTAGCACGGTAATTAGAGTTTAATTTGAGTTGCTCATTTTATCTTTTAAATGACTGAACTTTGCTGATTATCTATTTTGAGTGAATGCATATGCTTCGACGTGGCAATTGATAGTGATGTCCACGGAAATTGATAGTCCATCGAGGCTTGGTTATTGAGGACCGACGTCCATTCCGGTCCATTTTTGTATATCCGATCCACGTGTCGGAGTTACTTTATTTAAATATCACCATTATAGATTTGGATTGCATATGCTTATTCCAGTCTTTATTTGTTATATTTACCTGATTGAGTGTTTGTTATAACACTGTCTTTTGAAAATTTGCCTATTAATTGCTTTTCCTGGATGTTAGGTTAAGGATAAATAGGTAATTGCACGAAATGATAGAAAAATATTATGCATGATCATCTAGCACTGGTTAGATACCTGATAAGCTTAAAATGACATGCAGAATGTGTGGTCACCTTAGGGAATATTAACTGGTTAGGTATCGAAAGGGCGCTAATTATCTAGTTAGCGTAACCAAATCCCCAAACTCAGAAGCTCTGATTGCGTAGGAATCGAGATAACACTCCCGTGTCTCGATTGGTTTCTAGCTGACCCCAATAGGCTAGTGGCGACTCCTAGTAGCTTTTTAGGTTGTTAATCCGTAAAAAGAAATCCAATGTCACGCGAGGTAGGACTTGGGAGAGTCTACGCCATTGACTGATGGCAATACCTCTAAACCCGCCGGATCCCTCGAGGGAGGCTCAAGGTAGGTCGCAACAGCTTGGCGACTCCGCTGGGGATTGATACTTGATTGATTGAATCTGTGTAGACTTAGGCCGTAACAACCAGTTGATCATTCCCTAATTTGATCTCCATTTTGCAATGTTACGAGGAAAATCAGGTTAGTCTGCTAACTTTGTGTTAGATGTTCTTGCAGGTTGAGAGTTATAAGGGGTGTAGTGATTGTTCTGTCTGTTTTGTAGGGAGTCGTGGGAATGTATGTTATTTGTATATATTGAAGCGATGTTTGATATACCATAATGTGCATGCTTCTCCTACACTACACTTTTTGCACACACATCCAGCGGTCAAACCCCGACTGCAACCCTAGGAAACCCCTATGAGGTATCAGAAATTGATTGGGCCATATGCAGGTGTCCAAATGGCATGATCATTTCTGATCCCTCTCATCGCCTCGAAATATGTACCCCGACCTGATTATGCTGTCATCATTTTGTGGGGGCGGTATTTCATTTAGTTGTGGTGGGAGCCTTTAACCATTAGCCTATCATACCCTTATGTATCATACCTCACTGTTAGCATGCGCATGTCTATGCCATTGACAAGTATTGTTCGTCAACCACTGTGAGTAGGATTCTTTCATTTATTTGTCCACTCTGAGTTTTATTTTCGATAGTTCATGAATATCATTTGGACGCCCTACGTGGTCTAAGCCCGTAGTTGAAAATTTTAACGATAATTTTTTGCAGTGAATTTAGAGGATGAATTTCAAATGAACGAATCATTTTGTCATAATTTTCAAGTCATTTTTGCAAAAGCAATATCCCAAAGTAATCTTTCAAAATTGATGACGTTTTTTGTGCATTATACTTTTGAAATTAAATGGGTGTCCTATTGATAATCACAAACAATCTTTTAATGGCGCATCCTCTTACAATGAAATTGTAGCGAAATATCAATGCCTCTAGATTTAGATTGTGGGGGCAACTGTCACCTGTTGACACCTAATTTTGGGTCAACCTTTTTTGGTTATTTCTTAGAAAATTCATGAAAAATCTATAAAAAGTCAAAAAAATTACAAAATCAACTTTTGTGGCCTTGGCCAAGCCTAAGGAACCATTTTTGAGAAAAAAATATTTTTTCATATTTTTCTTATTTTTTAGTATTTTTAGAAAATAGAAAAATACTAGAAAAATCAGAAAAAAAAAACAGCATTCGAGGTCACAAAAATATGAAAAAATAGCAAATATTTTTATTTCAAATCCCTTGTCTTTTTGACCTCACAAAAAAAAAAATCCAAAATCAGATTCAATTTTAGGTGTTCCTTTGTAACACATGTGATTGAATTTGAGAAAAAAATGTCAATTGAGTCTTTTAATTTGCAATTTTGGCATTTTTTAGGATCTTGGCATTCAATCTAATTGTCTCTTATTGCAATTTAGCCCAATTGTTTGCACAAATTGCTCAATTGCATGAATTTGACAAAATTGCATACTTAATTGCATTTTTTATCCTTGAATTTGGGCATATTTGAAATTACTTTCAATTCGAGGACTATCATTGCAAATTAAACATACTTCCCAATGGTTTTCACCATTTTGAATCAATTGGCATAGGTAATTTGGCCCAATTCGATCATTTGAACCTTCAATTGCATAATTCCCCAATTTGTAATTAAATGAAAATTTGGGGCTTTTGTTGAAATTAACATGAACTTTTGGGCAAAACTATATTTTTAGATAAAATCCATGCCCTACATTCGATTCTAAGGTTCAATTGCAAAAATTTCCTATTTATTTGGGTTTAATTTGGGAAATTGCAAGTCGGGACCGGTTCAGACCGGTCAGACCGCCGGTCGAACCGGTCCGCTACAGTGTCTTCTTCTTCATCAGGCCTGCGCGCAAATGAACAGTGCAAAGTTGAATTTCAACGAGGAAATTGACCAAGCAATCGGCGGCAATTGAAGAACTAGTGGGGGTTTCATTCGTCGCAACAGTCCTTGTCGATCGAGACCAGCACCACAACCAATGGCCGCCGGAAAGGAGAGTAATCGGCCGGTCAAGGTTCCTGGTCTGCAAAAGTCAACTCAGACCAAACTTGTGCCAAATTCGCGTGAAATGAAGCTCGCCGGAGAACCAAACGGAGTTAGACGATTCACCCATCTTCCCCGACGCCGTTTGGACCTAAAATCACGTGATGGCACGTGCCATTCGAGTCAGTTGGCCGTTCCCTGATTCGGCGCCAAAACTCGAAGGGCGATATATGCCTGTAGGGATTTTCAGTTAAGGAGGTTGGAAAATTCAGTTCGATAAGAGGAAACTGAATCGAGAGAGAGAAAGAACGAGAGAGAGAGAGAGAGCTCACCTTCCCTCGCGGTGGTCGAAGGTTGGAGCCCGAATTGCAGAGCGCCGGTTGGGCCTTCCCAGGCTAAACCAAAGCTCCACGAGGTCGTCAGGAGGTCGTCCAAAGTCCCCGGAGTCGATCGCCGTCGGCCGCGCACGTGGAACCCACGAAAACAGGTGAGTCAGAGTTTCAATTCTTATACTAAGCTTCAATGGCAGATTTCATTTCCGACTATGATTCTTGCATTTAGTGTGTGCGTCTTGTTCCCTGAACATCACTGACCATACCCGCATCTTGATTTTGCATCGATTTTATCTGAACAACTCGAATCGAGTCTTCGAACTTAGCCTCCATAGTCGACTGCTGTTCATACTTGCCTAGCCTAATCTAGGCCGCGCGGGCTCAATCGGAGCCCGAGGTAAGTCCTCTGCACCTCCTGCCATGTCAATCTGTGAATGAATTGATCTGATTTCGCGTGGTCTGTGTGATTGAGCTTCCATGGCCGTACTCGGCAATTCGCATGATGCTCTTGATTCTGTGAATATGATGCTTCGATTCTTAGATACGTTAAACTAGAGTCGATCGTGAGTCGATTGCCGTTGGTCTCGCATGATTCCATCAAGAATCCATCGTTGGATCATCGCCGGAGAAGCACAACCGTTCATTCCGTCGGAGTCGCGAGGTTGAAGACGAAGCTGACGTGGCGTGGTCAACCGGTCAAAGTCTTAGGTGTCAGTTCGCCATTGGTCCACGTGGTTGTCCTGTCAGCAGGCCGTTAGGAGATCTGTTATTCGAATAGGTAGATCCGACGGCTGAGGTTAATCGAGTCGAATAAATATTGGCCGTTCGATTAGAAATTAGGATAATTCGAAAATAGTTTTAATCAAGAAAATCAATCAGAACAGAAACGGTGCCGTTTAGTTAAAGAGTTAGGCGACGTCGTTTTAGGTTAGTAAGGATGGACGGCTCAGATCAAGTCTCATGTTTTAATCCTGACCGTAGATCTTAGTAAGTCAATCAAACGGTCCCAATCGAGTCATCGTTCAATCTAGACCATATGTTCTAGTAATCAGATCTAATAGGCGTGGACAAACCACGCGGTTCAATGTAGGCCGTCAGATTAAATCCGAATAATCCAAAAATAAAAATGGCGGGTACGGCGTCGTTTAGGGCGTGGGTCTTGCGCGGGTTTGGATGTGGGCCGGGTTTCCGACCCCAGTGGGTCAGGTTGACCCGGTCCGAACAATATTTTAATAACAAAAAATAGAAAAATGATTTAAAAAATAAAAAAAATCAGAAAAATCCTAGAAAATCCAAAAAATGCTAGAAAAATTCCAGAAAATTCCAAAAAAATGTGGAAAAATTGTGGGAAAATCCTAGACACTCCAGAAATCCCCAAAAATCGAGGATTGACCACAGACAACTGGTCAGCCTTATTTTTGGGATTTCTTATCCATTCTTTCGATAATTGACGACAATGCCTTTTAGGGCTAATCAGTCCCTACTCTGTATTTTGAGATAGGTCGAAAATGCCTAGATTAGGATAGGGCCAGTTAGGTGGCGTATCCTTTTGCTTGGGTTTTCGAATCTCATCATTTTCCCTGAAATGACGATTTTACCCCTCAAAGGGTAAATCATCTTTCCCATTTCAGTCGAGTCCTGAAAATTGCTTAAAGTTAGGGTTTGGGTCAGGTGGGTGACCAACCCTAATATTTGAGATTTTCAGTTCTCATCTTTGTCCAAAATGACGACTTTACCCCTCCATGGGTAAAATCACCTTTAAATTTCAGAAAAATTCTGAAAATTCTCAAAAAATAGGAAATGGGTTGGATTGATGGCCAATCCTATTTCCATCGTCTTTTGACCATACAATTCATCTAAGATAACAAATTTTCCCTTTCAAGGTGAATCGTCTCCGAAATTATTCCAAATTACGATTTTGCCCCTCATGGGCGAATCATGTTAAAATCATTCCTAAGCCTTGTTGATACTTCTCTAGGCTAATGAGGCCACATTAGGGATGCCATGCTGCTTTCATGTGTTTTATCCGCATGCTCTGGATCCTTGATTTGCGCGTTTATTTCTACTGATTGTGAGTGATAGAGTAGCCATTCCCATCTGCATAAACTCCTAGATTTAGGATCCGTACCCCACTCGTCTGTATGAAATCCTAGGGTCAGATAAACCATCCAGCTTAAGTACCGAAAGGGCGTCAACTCTAACGGTTGGCGTAACTAAGTCCCCGAACCCATTTCTTTGGTTTTCGCAGAATTGAATAGACCGCTCCCAACTATTCGATAGGGTTTCCGATCGTACCCTCCACGAAACGATTGGTGGCGACTCCTTGGCATGTACACGTATCACATGTCACTAGACCGCACCGAAGGTCGACCACGTATATCCAGCCGTTGCGATTTGGGTAATGGACCATGGGAGAGCCCGCGTCCGATCAGGCAGCTATCGAGCGGCCCATTAGCCTCCCCTCACGCGCTCGAGAGGAGGGTCGCGACATCATCGCCTCATTTTCATGTAAGAGACGACCTCATTAAAAGATCAATTTTCATCTGTATACTGACATTGATGTCTTCTTATCGCAGGACTTGTATGATGGTCACTCTTTGAGTTTCTCTTGATTGACCATGCAAAGATTGCGTCGGAAAGTGAGCCTTGAACATACTAAACCTGTGTTGGAAGGAAAGCATGAAGGCCTCACTTCCAAATGAATCGGTGACCTATCACTCAATTTCACAGGATGGGAAACTCACATTCCTCGTCGTTTTTCAAGCTAGAGTTGATCAGCGAAAGATGCGCCAAAACGAAAAAGAACAGCCAATTTGGGGCAACTCCTTCAAGGATGATGACCTATTCTAATGATAGCAGAAGATAGCCTCTATGGAGAGGCAATCATGCCTTTGTGTAAATGAAAAGGAAGTCGTTCCTGATCTCTTTCATTTTGAGATATATGTTGGATATTGTTTCATTTTTCCATATGCAGTTAAATAAACCAAAGTTGGACCAGATAGAGATGTCAGATAATCACCCACCTGGAGGTGATGAATTGAGGACTCAAATGTGACGGCTAGCCTCCCACTGACAAAATGGGGCCTGATCATGCTCGAGTCGAAAAAGCTGGCAATCGCTCTAAATCGAAAGGGATCATTGAACAGACTCGATAGAACAATGAATGCTGCAGCTTTTCGGACGAACAAACGAAGATGACATATCTCGTTTCTGATCTTTGTTCAAATCATTACAGGCAACTGATCAATTTTTTCTTCAACATGCAGAAAGCATTTGATAGGAAGAAAGCACAGAATAACCCGGGGGCATGAGATGTCATGGTCAACCTACTCGAATGAAGAAATGTTTAACATAAACCAGACGATTTGATGGGTGACATGACGCGCGTTCATCCATGTGGACAACACCAATCCTCCTTTCTAAGAAAAGCCTGACAGGATGCAGTAGTCTACACCAGTCTCAAAAGACAAGTTTGGTAGCAGATCCAACTACTAGGGTAGCCTCTAGCGTCAAAACATGATGAGATTATTCAATCCGAAACAAGAGGACGTATCGTTCCACAGTATCATCCAAATTTATTCCTGGAGTATCATTTTTTATCCTCTTCGTGCAGACGATAAATGAAAAGCATCAACCACAACAGTAGAGTCTAAGCTACTTGAGAAATCGACACAAACCATGAGGAGGTCGTCATCCCTATTGACGCCATAAAGAAGCTGAAGCTGCTAAGGCTTTCCCCTTCCCCATCCTTCGCATCCTGCAAAGAGAATAGCGACAAGACCGATGATCTTTCCAATCCTACGAGAAAGGCTTTCTCTGGAGTTGCTAAAGCAGGTCGTCCACAAGGCCTCCAACACCGTCACTTTCTTCTCCAAGCAAACCTCAAAGTATGAACGTGACGCGGACGAAGCCACCACCTCTGTTCGAGAATTTTCCATCAAGGGAATTTCGTTATTCAAAGATGAGCTGACTGACGTCATCCCTTTCAAATTCCCCCGGGCTTACAACTCCAAGACCGATGACGTAATCATCATGCTGCGAACCACGATGCATTAACGAGAATAATCTGGCATCGATGCCCTTATAAACAAAGATCTCGATAACGTTCTCGACGAAATCGTAATCCTAAATGAACGAGATCGAAAAGCCAATCTCGTGTGCCACGATGTCTACAGAGAGTTTCAGAATGAGGAGCGCCGCCAGACGACATTCTCTGAAAGCAGAGAGGCAAGCCAAGTTCTTGCGATAGAAAGCAGCACTGAATAGAGAAGTGCAGAGTCTTTGATGAAGCAAGATTACATACCATTGCAGATGCGATGACTCTCGCCAGCATATCTGAATTGGAAATAATGATTTGACTTTGGTAACAAGGTGTATCATTCCTAATCTTAGCTCAATTGAGAATAGAAATGACTCGTTCTATTTCTTATTTTGCAGGTAAATGAGTGTGCTCAACCGTAATGACAATGCATCCTACGAGGGAAGGACAATCAAGCTGAGTCGTCCAGTCGAGATAAAATGGAGTATTTAGTTTCTAAAATTGAATTCATCTGAAATGCAAGCTAACGCATTATTTCTGCTCTTGTAGGTGAAAATGAAGAATGGCCTAAGCGATGAGCACATGAAATCAAGCAGGGTTTTCTGTTAGTTCAAGATGAGATCACCTATGACTCAAATTCTCAAGGAGGAATTATTCAAATTCAGACAAATGACCGCGAAGACCCGAGTGTGATTGAGTTCAGATGGAACTTCCATGAGGAGTCGAAGCCGCTGACAACAGAACCTGGGTGATATGAATAGTGTCACAAAATTCAAAACTGGGGCAAGGCTACAGAAAGCAGAAGCTGCCAAATTGGTCAATCTTCTTCAAGAATTTCTGGATGCGATTGCCTGGCCCAACACCGACACTCCGAGGCTAAGCTCAGGCACTGTGTGATGCTTTGCCAGCCAATCCAAATCTACCACTGAAGAAGCGGCGTTTGGGAAGGATGCCCAAGAAAATCGAGCAAGAAGCAATCAAGTTTATGAAGGGTTGATTTCATTGAGATTGCTTACCATTTTGAGTGGATAGCAAATATTGTCCCGTGGTAAAGAAGCATAGTAGAATCAGGACATGAGCTAATTATTGAGATCTCGATAGGAATAGTCCGAAAGAAAAATTTCTGCTTCCATACATTGATGTTCTGCTCAATGGTAGAGCGGAATCCAGGTTATTCCCTTTCATGGATGATTTTTCTAGACGTATCCATAACCGCATGAAGGAGGAGAATAGGAGCGAGACTCCATTCTTAAGCCCGCGGGGAACCTTTCATTTCAAGATAATACACTTTAGCCTAATGAATGCCGGAGCTGCATATCAGAGAACCCTGGAGATATGGAAGACTCGCAACCCAAGAACCCAGAGTCAATTTACAAATGCCTTGGCCACCCTATCCTCGATGTTCCGATTGACGGCGGATCTAGATATCGAGCCATTGAGAATCGAGATCCTGAGACGATCAGCGTACTCCCTACTAGCAGAGGAAGAGGTAGCCGGCAGGCCATGGTACCATGACATTAAGGCCTACTTGCAAAAAAGAGAGTTCCTTGAGGGGAGTGAGGCAGTGGACAGAAAGTATTTGGTGAAACTGTCTTCAAAGTTCTTCCTCAGCGGCGATACGTTGTATAAAGTGTCATATGACTCAGTTCTACTGAGTTGCGTCGATATTAGGTAGGCCAATCAGTTGATGAGTGAAACCCATGGAGGTGAATGTGGCCTCCATTTGATCGGCCACCTGCTAAGTAAGAAGATCATGAGGTTGGGGTACTATTGGCTCACCTTGGAAACCGACTGTGTTCAGCGTGTTCGTTCCTGTTATCAATGTCAAGTTTACGGAGATATAATTGTTGCTCCCCCAAACGAGTTGCACCAGATGTTTGAGGCTTGGCCTTTCTCTATGTGGGGCATTGATATCATGGGCCCGTTTAATCCCAAAACTTCGAATGGGCATCGTTTTATACTTGTGGCCATCGATTACTTCTCGAAGTGGATTGAAGCCAACTCGTACGCCAGCGTCACGGCTAACAATATGGCCAAGTTTTTTGCGTCGAGATATTTTCACCAGATACAGGGCACCAGAGGCTATAGTCATCGACAATGGCTCAAACCTTAATAGCAAAATTGTTGACAGGGCCCTTGGCGAGTTTCGCGTTCGCCACCTGAACTCTTCGCCTTATCGCCCACAGATGAATGGTGCAGTAGAAGTGGCGAACAAGAATATCAAGAAGATCATGTCCAAGACAGTGCAGAATTATCGTGATTGGCATGAGAGGTTCCCCTATGCACTAATGGCATACCGGACGTCGATCTGTACCTCAACTGGGGTAACTCCTTTCTCTTTGGTGTGTGGAATGGAAGCAGTGCTGCCAGTGGAAACAGAGATTCCATCATTGAGGATTCTGTCTCAATTGAAATTGTCAGAAGCCAAATGGGTTCATCAGAGATATGAACAGATGAATCTGATCGATGAGAAAATACTCGAGGCTGTCTGTCATGGCCAATGCTATCAAAAATGCGTGGCAAAGTCATTTAACCGAAAGGTCCGGCCTCGGTATTTTGAGATCGTTGACTTAGTACTGAAGAAGAGATTGTCGTTTATCCCGCATCCTGATGACAAGTTTACCCCGAATTACGAAGGACCATATGTGATCAAGGTTCTCCTTGGGGGCGCTTTGATTCTAACTAAGATGGATGACCAGGTCTGGTCTAGCCCTATAAATGCTGATATGGTGAAAAAGTATTTCCCATGAATAAATTGAGGGGCCATGTTCGCCATTTCCTGTGCTGGACATAATCACTTTAACTGTTGGCGTCATGCATACATGTGTGTCATATATGTGTTCCAGATGAGGTGCGATGTTCAATGAACCTAAGCCAGATGACTGGGTTAAATCAATTTGGAGCGCTTTAGGTAAAAGAGATTTGTGAGTGACTGACGCCCAAGGCCACGCGAAAAGTCGAGCTACGACTCGGCATGGATCGCTTAAATAAAAAGCGAAGCCCCTTGAGAACGCCAACAGCGCTGCGACGTAGTGGTATGGGGAGTGGCATTGGTCCGAGCGTGACCCGGGTTCGATCCCCACGGTCGGCATCAAATGTAAATACTGTATATTAATTAATAGAAAAACTTTTTGCATCCTTTTTTTTATTTACAGAAAAAGATGAGAATACCTGTTAAGCGAGATTGAAAACGACATCTTTTCACAAAGCTGGCCTTGATGCTTCAAGACTCAATGAATTTTCGAGAAGCTTGACCCGGATCGGTGCAGAGCTTCGGATACTACACAAACCTTAGATGCAATTAGTCCATCTAGTCATTCGTCGACAAATGGTGATGTCCAGAAAAGGAGATGCGCAAAGCACCCTAAAAGATGAAATCGAAGCAAAGGGTAGCTAGGTATCGATTCCAGTTTATCCCTTTTAATCATGCATTTGAAATGTTTTTCCCTCTCTGACAGGAGATGTGGACATCGAAAAGGCGACCCCCACGACTAGCCGAGAAAATTTTTATACTCGAAGATTGTTTTATACTCCTCAATCAACTTGAGGAATTGCCTTACGAGCTCAACGAAGCAATCAAAAGGCCAAATATAAAGAATCAGTTGACCGACTTGGATCAACGTCCACTCTAGTCAAGCCTAAGGAGGATTAATATCTAGTTTCCTTGAGAAGATTCCTCTCTCTGCAATGGAGGATGAAACTTCAACAAATGAGAATCTAGTTGAGCCAAATAAGACAAAGAAATAGGCTGTTGTGACCATCTTTGCCTGTAACCAATAGTTACAGGCCCATCCGAGAGGTCACTGAATATGGTAGGAGAAAAGAAGTCTAGATTGGCCAGTTGATTAAGGTGAATGAGCAGTAACTGCCAGTCGACTCGAAAAGACAGAATCATGAAGTCTCAGCTCTTACAGGTCTTAAACACTGGACTAGGCCACGGGCAGCAAAGCTTGTAGACCCCCTGAATAGAGGCGATCTCCAGTCTATTGGACCAGACAACGAAGCTTGCCACCCTTGCAACTAGGACTTCTGTCCCTATACACACGCGGGGAAGATTGGAACAACCAGATCCACTCACTATCATGTATTGAGGGATGAAGTCAGTTCCCAAGTACATGATTGAGCATCTCATCGAAAACGAGGGTGCATCGAAGACCTCGTGTAGTCAGTGTGAGTCGATATTCCTCAAAGTCGTCCCTTAGGTGACAAAGCCGCAGGATGATTGCAGCAGCTCCATGTGCCTTGTATAACCAACTCATGTATTATTGTAACCTTTGAGGTCAAGCTAGGATGCAGCTTCAGCTATATGAATTGGCCCAGATGAAGGGTAACGCTGTATCATTTCTAGCTTTTTAATCTCGAGAAATCGTGTAGTGACATGTTTCTTGCTGTTCATGACAGGGTTACCCGATCGCCTTGCCGTAGGTAATTCCCTTAAATGAAAGGAAAATCATATGAGAAACTCTCTCACAAGAAGTCTACAAACAAAAAGATAAAAATGGGACATGCCAGAAGAATGGTGAGATGAACCAAACAAGCAGGAAATCATCAATCCCCAGAAGTGTAAACAAAAGCGTAACGTGGTATCGTTCCAAGTTGTCATTTTCCAAAAGATGCTCACTAACGTATTTTCCTTTGTATGATTGTAGGATCAACCATCCAGCATGGATCAGGTAAGTATCCTCTTCCTTAAAACCCTTTTGGAAAAGGGTTCCTTAAAATATCTAGGCATTCTGTCAAATCCTAGGTAAGGGGGCCTAGGCATCTTGTTTTAAATGACGAGCCGGAATGAAAAGTGATCAAATCCAGCATACAACATGGGCATGAAGACGTGGTAGAGCAACTGACAGTCGGAGAAACGAAGTCAGCAACTTTCAATTTGTGCAGATCTCAGACAGGGAGTCATAGCACGCACATGAATCTTGCCATTCCTCAAAAGTTTTCTTTATCTTAGTTTATGCAAGTCTTAAATATAGATTTTGACTTTGCTAATAAAACTGATAGGTTTCTTGACGGGAGGTGGTTCCCAGAATTGTAGTGATCGTTGTTCAGGAAAATCCTCATGTTATTTGATTCCCAACAAGACCACCATGCAAATACTCCCCAGTCGAAAATTCCTGCATAATGATGTAGAATTTCATTTCCTCATAGTGGATCAACAAGGAATTGTCCTCCCACTTATGTTAGATGTATTAAAGAAGCGGTGCTGCCATATCAGTTGTCACACTGATGCACTAGACTTCCTTCATAGTAGGCCAAGTAGGCCAATTCATGAATTTTCAGGTAGCCCTATTGACATAGATTCTCAGAGGAGTAGACACAAAGGGTCTACTGGCCACTGCAGTCCAGGTAAGTATTCCTCTCCTAAAACTTCTGTAGGGAGCATGACTATTAAAATGGTTCACCCCCAGTCAGATCAAAATAAAGGTTCAGTCCATAAACATCATTGAAATATCTCATCTCGACTTGGAGCCTAAGTCAATATTTCATCATCATACAAAGAAAAATATCCATGTTCATTGAATTGGTGCACCCATTCATGCATACATCCATCTTGCATCAAAATCCCATCTGGGTTCATTTGATCAAATGTTTTCGCAGAATGAAATGGAGGTATTGAGTATGCCAACCGTGAGTGATTAAGATGAAAGGCAAGCCATGTCTAAACACGTCCCTAACACACTCTGAGAGTGAGTGGAAAAAAAAGGGCATTCATGTTTTAGGGTAGAGGATTTATTCGCAATGTGTACATGGGTCGAAGTGGCGAAAGGCGTTTCTTTCTTTTCCCCATACACACAATATATCCCTTGCTAGCCCTGTTGAGCCTGAATAAGGAGAACATTCAAAATTACCCTGTCAAGAACCACCCCACATTGGGGCAGATGCAGGAGATTGCAGTTGAAAGTCAGTAGAGAAAGAGGTAAGAAAGATTTAATTGCCTTCACTTGCATTAACCTTTTTGTGGCAGCTTCAGGTGAATCTTCATGGAAGCTCGAAGCATCCCAAAATGAAGAAGAGCATTTCTTTCTCTACCCAAACACTGAATACCCTTTGCTAGCCAAGTTGAGCCTGAAATCATTCATTTCTAGAACCTGAGTGGTGATCATCTCTCTACATTGGGGCAAGATGTATGATTCACCAGAAAATCGGTGTCATTGTGGAATGTTTCGAGAGTCTAGAGAGCTCATGAAAATAGCAAAGAAGAGAAAAAAAAAAAGAGAATGAAAAAAACAAAGGGCTAAAAAAGTAAAGTGCCTAGTAAAAGCAAGGCCGAAGCCCAAAGAGAATAAGAAGAAGTCAAATGCAAAAAAAAAAAAAAAGCATTGAACTTACCTCGAATAGAAATAAATGCAAAAAAATAGAGTGTAACTCTTTTGTTGCAAAAAGGGGAAACCGATAGCTTGTTGGACTCTCAAGACATATTGTGATCCCCCGAGTCAAATGCTTTCCCCAAATGGAGCGAGGTTGTTGAAGACATTAGGATGGTCACCAACTCTTAAACCCCTTCCATCAAAGAAAATTTGAACCTTATAAGCCTTCCTTAAACTGACATTACAACCCATCCGAAGACTCTTCCGATTGGGATGGTTCGCGCGACATGAAGGCTTCGCAAAGAAGCTACCGCTCGAAGGAGTGGAGCCAATCATTTCTTGTCTTATCTTCCAGATTCTTGACTTGTAGACCCGGTGAAGATAATAACTTCAAATGTTTCCCCCAGTGTGGCCTCAAAGCAGGAAAAACCCTTTGTATAAGCCCGTGACCAAGCCAACGTTATAGTCCCTAAAAGACCTTTCAGATTGACCAAGAATGTATGCGTTGCGAATATGTCCAAAACCTTAGACACGAAAAAGTGTGAGGTATTGAGAGATTTTACCCCAAATCCTCAAGTGAGTGATTGAGATTCATAGATATACCCTAGTGAGAGTGTGTGAGAAGCCCTTTCAGATTAAGGATCTTGGCTTGGCATGCTCAATAAACCCTCTTCATGAAGTAAAATTGTCGTTTTTCATGAGCTGAGATTTTCATCAAAAAACCATTTTCGAGAGCGATAGTTCTCTCATCAATTGATTTTTCCCATGTGTTGACACCTGATTTTTGACCATCCGTTATTATAGTTTTTTTTATTTCTAAAATTAATTAAAAATAGCAAAAAAGGTCAAAAAATTGCAAAATCAACTTTGGAAGCCTTAGCCTAGCCTTAGGAACCAATTTTGAACAAAAAATATTTTTTGAATTTTTTTAATATTTTTTGGAATTTATTTAATTATAAAAATACCCAAAAAATTAGAAAAATACCATCCGTGGTCAGAAAATTACACAAAAATATTCTGAAATTTTATTTTAATTATCTCTTCAATATTTTCACTTTTTATTATGGAAATTTGGCTTGGTTCATGGGGTTCCTTCACAAACCTAATCCCGAACCGGGCCTAAAAAATCCTTTTCGAGTCTTTTAATTTTCAATTCTCGGCTTTTATAAGCTATGACATTGGACTCCAAAGTATTGAAATGCAATTGGGTCAATTTGCCCTCCAATTTGATCAATTTTAACCAAAAGGGCTTAATTGCATAAAAATCTTTCAATTTAGTCCCCGGTTTCACAATTTTTGAAATTAAATTTCACACGGGCACACCCATTAAAATTAAACACCTCTACCCAACAGTTTTCATCATGCTGAATCCATTGGTGGGCTCAATTTTGGCTAATTCGATCGTTTAGGTCTTCGATTTGGCGAAATTAAATTTCGGATCCTAGGGACAATTTGGGGTTTTCACATAATTTTAATAAATTGATTCACGAAAATACCCATATTTGATGTAAAACATGTCAAGGAATCCGATTTTGCCATCAATTTCATGAAAAGAGGTCATTTGGGGGGTCAATTTGGCGATTTGGGCGATTTGGCCGAACCGGGCCGGTCGGGTCCGACCCGACCCGGCCCGACCCGGGTCTGCAGCAAATGCACAGAATGTGCAGAACATGGGCAGTGAGGCAGGGGAAAAACAGGGCATGGGCGACGCGGCTTCGGGAAGAAAAAAAGGCGACAAGGCGTGGGGGACGATGGCAGGCGTCGGGGGTCGTGAGTTGCAGTGGCGTGGGGCATAAAAAATGGCCGGTCGGCCACCACGAACCGGCGAAGATCCTCGGTTTTTAAACCGAGCTCGGCCAAGGAGGAAAAATTTTTTTTGGGGAGATTTTTCGAGCAAATCCGGAGCAAGACAAGCTTGCCGGCACCTCTTGGAGCCTGAGGGGAGCTTCGGTCGCCGTCGACGGTCGCGGAATAGGTCGGTATCTTCCCCGACCTCCATTTTTCTCTGCGCACACCATGTGTTTGATGAAATGCCCGATGGAGTCCCGAACGTTTTGACTCTCGGTCGAGCTCGACCCGAGCTCTATTTGTGCGGTTCTAATCTTTAAACTACACTAGAGTTATCCCTAACCTCGTGTTGACCTTCGTTTCGCATTAAAACTCGACAAAAACCGAGGGCCGGAGCTTCGCCGGCCATGGTTCGGACGGGAGCTCGACGAGGGATTTCCGGCGGCCGCCGACCATCAAGGAACCCCAAGTAAGCTTCTAAACCACCATTGGATGCCATGTGAATGAAAGAAATCGAGTTTAAACAAATAAAAATTTTCTGTGAATTCTTCGCCGGAGCCGGTTCGGTCGCCGGATTTTTGGGGCGGTTCCCGACGTGTTTCTTGCCATGTTTTGGTCTTATATTGATGTTGAGTGTCTAAGGAGTCGAATGCCGCAAGAACGGGCGAAAAATACCAAGTTTCGGGCCCGTTTCGCAATTTTCCGGCGACCTCGCCGGAATTTTTACTATTCCCGCCGGATTTTTCACTGTTCATCGTCTTCTCCGGCGACCCTCCGGCCGGTCAACGGTCAACGGCCGACGTGGCGTGCCACGTAGGCAGCCACGTCAGCCGGGTGGGGGCCACGTGGAATTTTTATGCATAAAACAAAATGAACGGTCCCGATCGCGACACGTGTCGCGATCTCGTCTTTTTGGGAAAATAATAAATGATTTTCTGATAATTAATTCAAATCAATCCGACGGCCGAGAATGTGCCAAGTGGCTTTCTGTGGATCGTCCGATCTTGTCCAAGATCGGACGCACCAGGAGTAGCCACGTGGCACAACGTGGAGCGTTCGATCCGAAGGTTTTTCTAAAAAAGGAAAATAATTGATTTTTGATCCAATGGCTACGATGTGGCCACGTGGCTCACTGAGGGACGTCCGATCTAGACTTTGATCGGACGCACGAGACGAAGCCACGTGGCACGACGTGGACCGTCCGATCCGGGGAATTTTCGGATAATTAAATAAAATAGATAAAAAATCAAAAAAATTGTTAAAAAATGGAAAAAATGTTTAAAAATATAAAACGGCGTCGTTTTAGGCCGGTTTCGACCCCTAGGGTCGGGCCGGGCGCCCGAGAGGCGTGGGCCGGGTTTGACCCGGCCCCCGGAAAATATTTTTAAATATTAAAAAATTCAGAAAATAATAAAAAAATAATAAAATAATAAAAAAAATCAATAAAAAAATAAAAAAATTCAAAAAATTCGGAAAATTCAGAAAAATTCAAAAAATTCGGAAAATTCAGAAAAATTCTAAAAAATTCCAGAAAATAGGAAATGACCACATTCAACTGGTCACGACCTGTTTCGGGTCTTTTGACCCCCGATCTTTCCAAAAATGACGGTTTTGCCCTTTCGGCAAACCGTCTTCCAAAAAATTTCTAAAAAATCCAGGAAAATCCCAAAAAATAGGAAATGGCCACGAACAACTGGCCAAGACTCATTTCGGGTGTTTTGAACCCCGAACCTTCTTGAAAATGACGATTTCGCCCTTTGGCCGAATTGTCTTCCAAAAATTGAAGAAAAGTCAAGAAATTCCAAAAAATTCTCAAAAATGGGAAATGGCCACAATCAACTGGCCATGGAATATTTTGGGTAATTCGGTATCCGAACCTTCCAAAAATGACAATTTTGCCCTTCGGGCTAATTGTCCCCGAATCTTCCCATTTTACCCCTAACCCTAAATCACATCTTCCCTAAGCCCTTAGGGCTATACTAGGAGGCCAATGATTGAAATTGATGTGCATTGACATGATTTATTTATGCACTTGACTTGCGCTCTCGTTAAATTGATTGTGATTGATAGGACTAGTATTCCAATCTGCATGAAACCCTGAATCAAACCTATCTCACCCAAAATTGCGTCTGCATGAACTCTTAGTCAGGAAAATCACTCGCGTTAGGTACCGAAAGGGCGTTGGTAATGACACCGACGTAACCAAGTCCCCGAACCCAAAATCTCTGGTTCCGCAGAACTGATCGATCTCTCCCAATCGGTCAGTAAGGTTTCCGGTCTACCCTCCAAGAAAGACCGGTGGCGACTCCAAATGCATGCACAAGTTGCACATGCCACCACGACCACACTAAGGTCGAAAGCGATCGACTCTTATCGTCGAATCCTTAAAGATATACTCCCGCCGCGATTTGGTATGGGCCTGGGAGGGCCCGCGCCGATCTAAAGCCCGCGATCCACATTTCAGAGTGGGGGCCCGCGATCGGTAATCCATTAGCCGCGTCCGATTTCGGACGGGTCGCGACACCATGGAGTCTAATGGTTCACATTGTCCTCTAATTGAATGAGAAGCTTCCAGCGTCGTATCGTGCCAAGTAGCTTCCCCAGCAAGTGGACTTGCTTCATGTGCCCATGCATTTAATGTTATCTGCCCATCATCTAAATTTGTTTCATAAGTCCAGAGTCTATAAGGACCAGGCATGAGCAAAGAATATACTCCAAAGGCCAAAGTGTAAGTTCAGCCTCGGAGTAGCACTCTTTCCACATTAGTATTACTTTTTGTGGAGCTAACCTTCTTTGGACAGGTAGGGTGAACTTTCGCATCTCGAGATCCATCCCATATGTAGGTTTCTTCATTCGGGTGAGTAGGTATAACGCTCAGTCATTTTTCGTGGTAAAAAAATAGCACGGATCATGTCTTTTTAATCACCTTTTCACGAGTCAAAGTATCGTGAACTGTGGCTTTTTCAATAGCCTTTTCTTAGATCGGAGCTCATGAACTGTGACTTTTCAGATCGCCTTTTCACGAGTCTAAGACTCTGAATCGTGACGTTTCCCTCTGAGGACCAAATCCGTATCATTCTTACGGTCGCCCCAGAGGTGTGTTTGTTTGAGCTAACCTTGCCTGAGTAGGTACAGAGAGGCGTGGAGCCCTGGAGCCAGTTTCCAGAGCAAGTTCCCTCAAGCCTAATGAGCCTTAAAGCCCAGAGCAAACACATTACCAAGGCATGGAACCCCGGAGTAAAACCTTGCATGCGCAGGTTCCGAGTGAGTCTCCCCAAGCATGTTTGTTTGAGTTAACCTTGCATGCGCAGGTACCTCAAGTGAAGGCCAAGCCCGTATCGTTTATACGATCGTGCCATTTTCCCTATGAGGACCAAATCCGTATCATTCTCACGGTCGTCCCAAAGGTGTGTTTGTTTGAGCTAACCTTGTCTGAGCAGGTACGGAGAGGCATAGAGCCCCGGAGCCAGTTTCCAGAGCAAGTCTCCTCAAGCCTGGTGAGCCTTAAAGCCCAGAGCAAACACATTACCAAGGCATGGAACCCCAGAGTTTAAACCTTACATGCGCAGGTTCCAAGTGAGTCTCCCCAAGCCTATTTGTTTGAGTTAACCTTGCATGCGCAGGTACCTCAAGTGAAGGCCAAGCCCGTATCGTTTATACGGTCGTGCCATTTTCCCTCTGAGGACCAAATCCGTATCATTCTTACGGTCGTCCCAGAGGTGTGTTTGTTTGAGCTAACCTTGTCTGAGCAGGTACGAAGAGGCATAGAGCCCCGGAGCCAATTTCCAGAGCAAGTCCCCTCAAACCTGGTGAGCCTTAAAGCCCAGAGCAAACACATTACCAAGGCATGGAACCCCGGAGTTTAAACCTTGCATGTGCAGGTTCCGAGTGAGTTTCCCCAAGCCTATTTATTTGAGTTAACCTTGCGTGCGTAGGTACCTCAAGTGAAGGCCAAGCCCGTATCGTTTATACGGTCGTGCCATTTTCCCTCTGAGGACCAAATCGGTATCATTCTTACGGTTGCCCCAGAGGTGTGTTTATTTGAGCTAACCTTGTCTGAGCAGGTACGGAGAGGCATAGAGCCCCGTAGCCAGTTTCCAGAGCAAGTTTCCTCAAGCCTGGTGAGCCTTAAAGCCCAGAGCAAACACATTACCAAGGCATGGAACCCCGGAGTTTAAACCTTGCATGCGCAGGTTCCGAGTGAGTCTCCCCAAGCCTATTTTTTTGAGTTAACCTTGCATGCGCAGGTACCTCAAGTGAAGGCCAAGCTCGTATCGTTTATACGGTCATGCCATTTTCCCTTTGAGGACCAAATCCGTATCATTCTTACGGTCGTCCCAGAGGTGTGTTTGTTTGAGCTAACATTGTCTAAGCAGGTACGAAGAGGCATAGAGCCTCGGAGCCAGTTTCCAGAGCAAATCCCCTCAAGCCTGGAAAGCCTTAAAGCCCAGAGCAAACACATTACCAAGGCATGGAGCCCCGGAGTTTTAGCCTTGCATGCGCAGGTTCCGAGTGAGTCTCCCCAAGCCTATTTGTTTGAGTTAACTTTGCATGCGCAGGTACCTCAAGTGAAGGCCAAGCCCGTATCGTTTATACGGTCGTGCCATTTTCCCTCTGAGAACCAAATCCGTATCATTCTTACAGTCGTCCCAGAGGTGTGTTTGTTTGAGCTAACCTTGCCTGTGTAGGTACGGAGAGGCGTAGAGCCCCGAAGCCAGTTTTCAGAGCAAGTCTCCTCAAGCCTGGAAAGCCTTAAAACCCAAAGCAAACACATTACCAAGGCATGGAGCCCCAGAGTTTTAGCCTTGCATGTGCAGGTTCCGAGTGAGTCTCCCCAAGCCTATTTATTCGAATTAGCCTTGCAAGTGCAGGTACCTCAAGTGAAGGCTAAGCTGGTATCGTTTATACGGTCGTGCCATTTTCCTATGAGGGCCAAGCCCTATCGTTTATACGATCGTCATTAACCTTACATGCGCAGGTTCCGAGTGAGTTTCCCCAAGCATGTATGTTTTGTTAACCTTGCATGTGCAGGTTATAAGCAAGGAGCCCCGGAGTTTTAACCTTGCATGCGCAGGTTCCGAGCGAGTCTCCTCGAGCCAAACCAAATCCGTGTTTTTACACGGCCGTCCCAGAGTTTTATTTGTTTGAATAACCTTGCATGCGCAGGTACTAAGAGATGTGGAGCCCCAGAACCAGTTCTCCAAGCGAGTCTCCTCATTTTTTATCTTAATAGTTGCTTTAGTGGTTTTCCCATGCACTATCAGATTAGTTTACTGATAAAATTAGGTTTCCTTTCGTCTTGAAATGGAATATCTTCGAGATCCCATTCCAAGAGGGGCAGCTGTTGACACCTAATTTTGACAGTCCTGTATTTTATTTTCTTCATGAAATAGAATATTTTTAATTTATTAAATATGCATCTTTTCTTGAGTTATTGAAAATATAAAAATTTGGTAACTAATTAATTTCTTATTTTCATTAAAAAAATAGAAAATGAAGAAAATGAATCGGGCCGGCTTGGCCCAATGCCGCCTGAACAGAGCATGGCCCCTGTGTCCAATCCGCGAAGCCAGCTCGCCCGCTGCCCTATTTGGGCCTTTTCCTTGCATGGGCTGGCTTGCCCCTTTTATTTCCTAGCCCATCTCTTCCTTTATTTCCCGCGGCCCATCTTTTTTTCTTTCCCCATCAGCCCAATCGGCGCCCACACCCACACCTACACGCTCACTCTCACGTCACTCACTGCACGTCACCCTCTCTCTCACTCCTTGGCAACCACACAAAGCAAGATTCACTGCCATCCACACAAAAAAAACTTCATGGAGAGGCTAGGAGGGGTAAAAAGGAGACTAGAGGAAGGGGGACCGGAGGAGGATCTGCTTACCTTCCCCCGTCGGCAATATTCAGCGCCACCACCCACAGCCAGCGCCACCACAACCTTCAGCAGCATCTCGCCATCACCGCCAACCCCCCCGTTGCCGTAGCTAGTCACCGGACGACCACGAAAATCGTCGCGGAAGCTCCCCCTGTTTTCGATCCCCTGAACCCGAGGACAACTGGCCCTCCTCCGGCCATTTTCGGCGCCATCGCCACCACCTACCGCCTCACCATCGTCCACATGTCTCCCCTCGACTCGTTGACCACCACATCACCGGCCGTCGCCCGCCGGAACCGCCGCGAATAACCCCGAAGCTCGTGGTGCCCTGTTTTTGAGGCCGGCTCGGATTTTCTTCAGATCCGGCCGAACCCGACGTCGTCGTGGCTCACCGCCACCTCCGAGGACCTCCTAAGACCTCCCGCTGACATCCCCGAGCTTGTGGTAGCCGGCCGCCGCGCGTGGAAACCGGAAGATTGCTCGGAGTCCTCCCCTGCCTTTCGGCGCCGCGGAGCCCCTGTTCTGCCTCGCCTCTGTTCGACCACCTCCGGCCGTCCGTCGCCACGAACGCCACTACCCTCAGCTCCCCCGACGTCCCCTCGAATCTCTGCCGCCGATTCAGCCGCGCCACCTTCGGCTCCCCTATTTTTGGGGTTGGACCGGTGTCTGGGCAGACCGGACCGTGTCCGGTTGTGTCCGGGCCAACCGACCGTGTCCGGACGAGCGGACACGTGTCCGGCCGTGTCCGGATTTCTTTTATTATTTATTATTTATTTTTTTATTTATTTTTTTAGAAAATTCATTTTCGATATTTACTTATAAAATTAACTGTTGACATTCTGATGCGGTGATCGACAGGTGACACGCACGGAGACGGACTCACGCTGGGGCTGGGCGATTGAAGACCGGTGTCCAACCTAGGTGTATTTTGCGTACCTGATTCGTATATCAGATTTATTTTCCTAAAATATTACCATTATAGATTTGATTTGCATGTATTTATTTCTGGATAGTGGCTAGCTTATTTATTAGTATGTCTCAATAGATAAATTAGCACGGTAATTAGAGTTTAATTTGAGTTGCTCGTTTTATCTTTTAAATGACTGAACTTTGCTGATTATCTATTTTGAGTGTATGCATATGCTTCAGACGTGGCAATCGATAGTGATGTCCACGGAAATTGATAGTCCATCGAGACTTGGTTATTGAGGACCGACGTCCATTCCGATCCATTTTTGTATATCCAATCCACGTGTTGGAGTTACTTTATTTAAATATTGCCATTATAGATTTGGATTGCATGTGCTTATTCCATTCTTTATTTGGTATATTTACCTGATTGAGTGTTTGTTATAACACTGTCTTTTGAAAAATTACCTATTAATTGCTTTTCCTGGATGTTAGGTTAAGAATAAATAGGTAATTGCACGAAATGATAGAAAAATATTATGCATGATCATCTAGCACTGGTTAGATACCTGATAAGCTTAAAATGACATGCAGAATGTGTGGTCACCTTAGGGAATATTAACTGGTTAGGTACCGAAAGGGCGCTAATTATCTAGTTAGCGTAACCAAGTCCCCGAACGCAGAAGCTCTGGTTGCGTAGGAATCGAGATAATACTCCCGTGTCTCGATTGATTTCTAGCTGACCCCAATAGGCTAGTGGCGACTCCTAGTAACTTTTTAGGTTGTTAATCCGTAAAAAGAAATCCAATGTCACATGAGGTAGGACTTGGGAGAGTCTACGCCATTGACTGATGGCAATACCTCTAAACCCGTCGGATCCCTCGAGGGAGGCTCAAGGCAGGTCGCGACAAGCTGTTCTATTGACTCTTTTGAGTTATGGACTAGATGTAAATCTAGCCGGACCATATAAAAAGTTGGAGTTGTCCTACCAGAGTGAAGTTATATTACCCAACATTAAGTATGTTGGACTCTAGAATTACTCAGTATTACTCCATATTTTACCTAGATCATTTAAAGGGGTATTAAGTTTATAATCTTAATCGACGTACAAGAATTGTAAAATCACAAACAATGAAGTTGCTGGAATTTAACATGGCCGAAAAGAATATATGCTCATAGACTATTGAAGTTAACAGTACGGTGGGGATTATTATGTCATTTTTCTCTACCTAAATAGATGATCATGAAGCCTCTCATATCACATATTAAGCCAACTTGTGTTCAAGATCGTTGTTTAGACAGATCCTAATGACATTCCTTAAGGCCTATAGGTGCAGATAAAGTTAAAGTAGCTCTACTTAGAAGATCTATCAAGTAGAGATGATCAGCTATACTACCAAACTATATAGTCGATATTGCTTGTGTGGTTAATCCAATGACTTATACAAATGTTGTTTCTTTTCCTCAATCAGATTTATGGTTGGATACGATAACAGACGAGATAGGTAGTGTTTAGGAGCCTATGAATTGCTGAGGGTTACAAGCTCATCGGCTGCAAATGGATGTATAAGACTAAATGATACTCCAAAGGAAAGATTGAGAAGTTTAAAACTAGACTGGTAGTCAAAGGTTTTCACTAAGAGAGAAGAAGTAAGCTATAAAATAACTTTTTCTCTAGTCTCTTCTAAGGATGTTTTCAAAGTGATTATGGCTTTTGTAGCTCATTCTAATATGGAGTTATGCTATATGTATGTTAAAACTACATTTCTGAATAGAGACCTTGATGAATAAGTCTATATGGTACGATATGAAGGCTCTACAGCTGATGATTCAAGCAAGCTTATGTGTAGACCAAAGAAGTTTATCTAAGGCCTCAAGCAAAGTCGCTAGACAATGATATTTGAAGTTTTACAGTGTTGTCACTTCATTCGGTAATGTCGAAAGTGAAGTGAATTAATGTATATATTGCAAGGTCAGTGGGAGGAATTTTATTTTCGTAGTGATTTATGTAGTTGATGTCTTGCTTGCGAGCAGTGATTTTGGATCACTGCATAAGGCGAAGCGAATATTATCAAAATATTTTGACATAAAGGACCTTGGTAAGGTGTCTTTTGTCCTAGGCATTGAGATCCATTAGGATTGTTCTCGTCGGGTATTGGGTTTGTCTCAGAGGGCATGTGTTGATCATATTATAGAAAGATTTAGTAAATAGCACTACAAACCAAGAATTGCTCCTATTATTAAGGGTGATAAACTGAATCTATAACAGTGGCCTCATACGGACGTTGAGAAAACCCAAATATTGCTTTTGCAACTTGAGGCAGATATCCTGTCAAATCCAGAAAACAATCACTGGTTTGCTACCAAGAAAATTTTAAGGTACTTATAGATGACAAAAAACTACATGCTGATTCACAAATAAGTTAAGGATTTGTAACTAGTTGGGTATTCGGATTTAGACCTTATTGGCTGTCAGGATGGCAATAAGTTGACAACTTGATACATATTTATGTTAGCAAGCAATGCATAATAATGAAAAAAATGAGAAACAGAATCTATATTGTCCTCTACCATGCAAATAGAGTTTATAACATGCTTTTCGACTGCTACTCAAGTTATTTGGCTCCTAAACCTCATTAGGGAGTTGACCGTATTTGATTATGGATAGGCACATATGTTTGTATTATAACAATAGCTCTGCAATGTTATTTATTAACAACAGAGGTCTCAAGGGGTCTAAGTATTTGGCGGTCAAGTTTTTGACTATAAAGAAAATAGTTAATAATGATGACATTAAAGTAGAGCATAGTTCCACAGATGATATGGTTACAGATCCACTGACTAAAGATCTTCGCCCTTGTGTATTTAAATGACATGTAATTAACATAGGCTTAGCGACATCATTGGATGCGGTTGTTCAGTGGGAGCTGTTTTCGATTTTTGCTCTAATAAAGTTTACATCTATGTTTGTTATATTATGTAATATCCTAATATGTATCAACCCTATTGTATGCAATAAAGCATTTAAAATTGATGTGATGTTGAATAAATATATCAGTTGAAAATCTCAAGGTATGTGTAAACCTTGAGTAAAGGCTGATGGTATTTAGTTACTAGCTTTAAGGATATGTCTTGTTACACATAAAGTACAGTTAACTATAACGATAAGACATATGTAGATTCATTGAAACCATAAATGATATTTTCTCGTGGCACATCAGGCTTTGTGACACATAAATGAGAGAGAATAGTGACTAATAAAGGGGACAACATATAACGTATCTCTTTTTATAGGGTATTATCTATTTGTTACCCTATCATATTGAATCCATATAAGTAGAATTAAGAGCACTTGTGACCATGGATGGCTATGTATCTGCCGATGTAGTTACTGCTATGATTCGATATTTGAGACTTTATGAGATCGGATTGACTGCTAAGAATAATCTCTATACTAGCATAGAGGTGCGCACTTACAGTAGGATTTCAATTAATATTCGCCCAAGTGGGAGAATGCGCACTTACAATAGGGTTTCAATTAATATTCGTCCAAGTGGGAGAATGTGCATTTATAGTACGGTTTCAATTAATATTTACCCAAGTGGGAGAATGTTAAGGTTTTCATAATGTAGACTTATATTAATTGAGGTTGTAATTACTGTTTTACGGAATTAATTTACCGTTTACAAGGCTGGTCTAATAAGGTAAGATATAAAGATTCTTAACTAGTCCAATATGAGCCTGGCTAGTATGGGTCGAGTTTAGCTCAACCCGTGATGAAAAGGCCATGCTGAAAACTCTATAAATAGCACTTCAGTCCCTCCTCTAACCCTTAAGCATTCAGAAATCACCTCACATAAAGTTCAAAAAGAAAGTGATAGATGACTCGTCAAGCCAGTCATACGGAGGGCAATAGAGGAGAAAATCTAGAGCTTCGGATAACTGTGATTCCGCTTGAAGTACCATGGATTCAAAATCAGGTGCATAAACCCTTTTCTTTCTCCGCATAGCATTCTATTTCTAGCTATGTTGATCCTAGAATTGACGTAATAAGGTTTAGAGCGGCTTACATAAGTGGGCCAAAGCAAGAAAGAATGAAGGCCGACCGAGGCTCCTACGATTAGGGCTATCAAATGGGCCCGCGCCGGATGGGCCGGCCCGGCCCGATCCGAAAATTTTCTTGCATTTTCGGGCCTTTTCGGGTCAGCTCGGCTCGGCCCGCCACCAAACTTTTTTTAATACCCGTTTTTTTCTTTTAAATTTAATTTATTTTTATATTTTTTCATTTGATGGTTTGTTAATTGATTTTGATTCAAAAAAATTATAAAAAAAAAGGAAAGAAAAAAACAATTCGGCCCGAGCATGGTACTGCTCAGTTCGGGCCGAGACCCGGCTCATTGACACCCCTACCTACGATACTTCACTAAAATGTCCTCTTCGAACGTGAATTTTTTAGTAGTGGGAGTTGATGATTGAGAGCAAGGTACTCTTTTTGCCCTTCTTCTATTTTTACTATCGTAATTATCTTCAAAAAAACGCAAGGTGTATGTCCAATTGGAGTTGGTGGAAGACAGCAGCCAGAGGCACTAGGCTCGAGAAAAAGAGTATGGTGTGACGCTTGTGTGCCTATTCTCCTAGAGTTCCGAAGTGATCCTCGTCATCACCGCAGCTCTCTTAAGCCAAAAGAAGAAAAGAACTTTGGAAGAATGCTTATTAACTGGTTCTAGAAGCTTCGTCAGAAGCAAGCAAGCCGAGGTCGCTCCTCGTAATTCAGGCGAGTGGAGAATAGTGAAGTTGACTATTGGAAGAAAATAGGCAAGCCCTACTAGTACAAAAGTATAAGGGATCTTCTTTAGGTAACCTCCTCGAGGCACTCCCTCTCAAGATTGTTAATTAAAGATCTCATGGAGCGAGTTCAATGAATGGTTTTTGCCATTCCGGGTCGGTGCCAACGACACCTTCGGGCCATTACCACATAAGATATCATTTTGCTAAGAAATGATCCGATTAAGCCGTGGAACGACCGTGTTAGCAAGAAAACCACAAGTAACTGGAAATTGGGAATTCATTGCTTAGTCTACATTCGCTTTAAAATAAGGACAGCTTTGTCTCATGCCACTCGATATTGTTGCAGATTGCACCAACCTCCGATAAACCCTTTTGTTCATGAGGGGCTGTCAGGTTCACGTGCCCGACTCTCGAAACCTTACCTCGCCTGGTTATGTCTCTTCCTCCAATAAGGTTTAAAAAAGAGAAAATAGAGAGGAAGATGCCAAGATCTCTGGTGAACGTTAATTGCCATCTGAGCCAATTTCTAAGCTGAGAATCAGTGGGATTCAGATGAATTTGTTAGAATATTGAAATATTAAATCACAACCTCATTTAACGCCTTAAATTTTTAGAACAGTTAATAGTGATTTATTGACTTAGACAAATGCGATACAAAATATTTATCGTACCGTTTGTTGCGTTTTCTCCTTCGCCTTGAGATTCTTTTTATTAAGGCAACAAATTCGATTTTTTCTTTTTTGGTAGCCAACGTGACAAAATTGAACTGTGCCCTAAATGCCATTCCATGGACATGAATCGAATTTGTTGAAAGTATCTCCCTTCATCTATTTACTCGAGCTTTCGGATTGAACATTCTAACGTCGAATTAAATTCAAGTTCTACCTCGGATGTGATCCCTTCATCTATTAACTTAAGTTTTCGCATTGGACATTCTAACACGATATTATACCGGGCAAACCCGAGGCTTTGCCTTAGTTCGTTTTGCATGTGTGGGACCCGCTCATGGAATTCTACATGTTCCTAATCTGCCTTTCATGCCAGAGGGGGAAAAGTATGACACATCCCTTATTTATAGAGGCTATATGTTGTTTATATACACGAGGTCTTTTTCACCAGTTAGCTTAATTTTTCGGGCCAAATATTCTAATGCGACCAGCGCAAGCAATAGAGATTCCTTCGAGTACAGAAGCATCACTTCATTTTGTTTTATTTGATTAAAAATTACCAAACAAGTCATAAGCCTATTGCAATTATGTCAATTCAATCCTAAACTTTTTCTTGTCAATTCAGTATTAAACCTTTTACATTTTTGCCAATTCAGTTCATCCAGTTAATTTTGGCTGGCCAGCGTTGATGTAGCAATTTCTAATAAAATTTTAATAATTATTTGAATTATTTTTTCTTCCTCTAGTCAAGGAAGAAGAAAAGAGAGGGCCGGCGAGGGATGAGACCTTGCCCTCATCGGTGCTGGGTGATGACGAGCTCGCCTAGTGACGGCAAGTCAGACCTCGTTCAGGGACAGCAAGGATAGCCTCGTCCAGTGCTAACAAGGTTGGCCCTCGCCTTTGGCCGCTGGGTAGATCCACGACCGGCTATAGGAGGAAAAAGAAGAAAAAAGTAAAATAAAAATAAAAATAAAAATTTTAATAAAATATTAAGGTATTATTAAAAATTGCCATATCAGCGCCGGCTGGCTAAATTTAGCTATATGGACTGGATTGATGCAGAAGTTTTAGGACTGAATTGGCACAATTATCATAGATTTAAGACTTTTTCGTAATTTTTCATTTTATTTCATCTTCCCGACAGCGAGGAAGCCGGTGTTACCCAAACGAGAACAATCACCAAAGAAAGAAAAGATTAAACAAAAACCCAGAGGAAGCATCAAGGTGGTGGGGGGTTGCTGGGATTCCATGTCGGAACGAAACAATCGGAGGCTTGCTGATGTTGCTCTTCCATCATTGCTTTCGTTGGCTTGTGAGCGTCTCTTAACCAAATTTTGCAATGCCCGATTCCATTTGAGATGCTCCTTTGCTCAATCATATTAGTGGTCCAACCTAGATCATTTGCCGGTAAATCAATCTCTTTGTTTAGTGATTGAAAAATGGGAACATCAGAGCATACACTGCCGGTGTAAAAAAAAACAGAGTTATGCGAGCGGTCTATATCTGTCCTCGATTCAACAGCCCCTACGACCCGTTCTCACACTTAAAAAGACGAGTTTAGTGAGATGATTTGACGCGTGTGGTTTAGTCTGACGGCGGTCGACGAAAAGTCGACGAAAAGCGTCAACCCTTTTATGGATTGGCGGAGGGAAACCCCACAAGTTCCTATCGATCTAATGACGATCGAGTGGTTCCAGATTCCAATATTGCTTAGGCGATTGCATGGAGATCGATCACGTGTGCACAGGACATGCCTGTCTTGCAGCTAAAGCACGATCTCTTTTCTTGATGCGCATTTGGAGCGACAATTCAACCACCATCGCACATGGAGCTCGATGCTCCTCCGTTGGCCCGGTGCAATTGGAATCTCCATGCGGTTTTGTCCTTCTTTGTTTGCTCAGAAGAGGGTCATTTGGTGAAGAGCTGGCTCCCAATAGACATGTTCAACGAGGGTACAAAACACAAAATAAAAATAAAAAGAAGCGGGCCGAGATTATCGATTTTTTTTCCGCAATTGCTAATTATCGAGTTGGTTAGATCTCATGTCCTAGATTTTAACGTCTCTTCCGGCTACCTATTTGAGTTTGATCTTACTTTGGCTGGATGGAGTTGTTGTCATATCTACTTATTTGTGTGGAACTATGAACTACAAGTCCGTTTATTCGAAGGTGATGGGAATGGATCCCAATAACACGCACATCGGAAGTACTCAGAAATAACATGTCCTAGAATCATCTTGAATCACTGATGATCGAAAAAGTATATCACGATTAACGCATATATCTCAATAGCCACAGGTTAAGAGCCCCTCGAGCAGATGAGAAAGAATCCGGATCCGATGATCACTTGTTCTTCGAGAGAATTTCACAGAGAGTTTTTGGAGAGTGTCTTTGATTCTATTGAATGTCGCACATTCTGAAGAGAGGATATATCAATAATCTATAATGGGAATCAAATCTTCATAATTGCGATCAATCAAGACCTGCCTATTTTGGCCTTCCTCTATAATGAAAGCAATTTAATGCTCTTTATGGGCGCAATTAAAACCAGCGGAAGGAAAAAAAAATTGTTCTCTGACTTTCTGGTGTTTGGACGGCAAAAAAACTAATCAATCTATAGAAAAACATTTTTCATGGGCTGAAAACAAGCATGGATGAGTGTTTTTGCTTCGTGGAAAATCAAAGATTTGGAAAATATTTTTCAAAAAATAAATGCTTATATCTTTTAGAAAAATTAGTGAACAAAAAATATTTTCATTACCGATAACACTTTATGCCTAACTATTTTCAAGGTAATGAAAATATTTTGCATTTATTCATTTTTATGGGTGATATGCACGTTTATTTTTAGGAAAATGTTTTTCAAATCTTTGATTTTCCTTGAAACAAACACACCCAAGGAAAAATGACTTCCTCCATTGGCAAGAAGGAAATTACTTTTCCTAAACAACAAATGTTTTCTTTTGCCATAGAAGTTTTCATACCCCACGTAATCATTATTGACTTGAACGTATGGCGTTAACACATTTAATTCCTAGTTAACATTCGCATTTCCAATCGGTGAGGAGTGAGTTGGTGATCAAAGATGGGGATTCTTGTGAATTCAGAACATATTCAGATGATGTGTCGGATCACATCAATAGCAATCCCTTAGTTTTATTTTAGGTTTATGAAATTTCAAAAATAAAGGTTACTTCCAATTACGTAAATCAATAGTTCAAACTGCACTCAAAGGATTTCGAATGGTATTCAGCATCCTTTGTTTTCTTGTTGAAGTAGTACAACACATTGTTGTACACAGAACCGAGGAGAAAGGAGGCTCAGAGGGAAGAGGATTGTATCACGGCTCCTCCCTTATGTGCATAGCGAAATAATCCATGGAATTTTTTTTTTTTCGAATCCCGTTGCGCAAGAAGGTCACCAAGGTTCAGACACGGTGGACGAGTCGAACCGCTTCAAAAATCTCTTCTAGCTTCAACAGGTTGAGGAACTTTGGTTGTTTGACAAGACTAATGTGAGGGTTCCGCTGCATGGCATCTTCTAGGATTTTGATCTTTTTTCCCAAGATTAGGGCTTTGGAAAGTGTTCGCTCGTTTTGTGATGGAAATTTCTTTCGCCAAAATTTGTTCTTTGGTTTTTATTAAAAGAGGTCCTGCGGCTCAAGTGTTAGGGAGAATTCAGGCGAAAGGTGTTTGCATGGATGAATATGTATGGAAAGATTGAATGTAAATGGATTGAATACGGATTGTGGATTGAATGATTGAGTGTCAAGTTTCTGCGACTTACAATACTCCTAAAGAAAGCAGTAGATTGCGGGAAGTAAACTTGGTTACTGAAAATGTAAAGTACGAGGAAAGTTAGCCTGCAATGAAGATAAGTTTTTTTGTTGATCAGTTGAGGGGGCTTTCTCCTTCATCCTCATAGCATATTTATCATCTGTTGCACTTTGTAACCGCTTATTGCAAGGCTTTCAAATCTCTTCTGATAACTTCTCCATGATTTGCTCATGCCCATTATTTCCGCTCTTTATTTGTGACTCCCTTGCTGACATAGCTAAGTCAGCACATTCATGTTCAATTGTGTTGCTGCACTTCCTGATTATTGACTTTCTTTATGGTTCTATCGGTAAGTTTTTGCGTAACTCTTAACTTACCAAATGTCGGGGTTCAGTAGCCCTGCTATTCATTCAGTACTGCGCTCTTAAGATACCGAATCTCGGGATCGAGCGACCCTGCTGTCTGTTCGGTATCTTGCTCTCAATTTACCGAATCTCGGGATACAGTGGCCTTGCCATCCATTCGGTATCTCACTTTCATGTTATCGAATCTCGGGACACAGTGATCCTGTCGTCCATTCGGTATTTTGTGCTGATTATTTTTTGGTGTCAACAAAAAGGAAGCTGAATTACAGAGGGAAGACACTGGCTAATGTCCACAGAACTTCTTTAGCTTTGGCAATCTGCAGACCCCCTTCGCAAAAGATGATCCACATATATTGATTTTAGTCCTCCTACAGTATTCTCATAACATTTGGACGGAGTTAACCCTTCTTCGCAACAATTGGAATCGGCATCCGCGTCAAATACGGCAACTGTTACTGACTTGAGTTTGTCATTCATCGATGCCGTTACATTGATCGTCCATTTTCAGAGTGAATCTCCTTCATCTTTTCACGAAACCCCTGAAAAATCTCCTGGATATCACCATGGGAGTATGACTACAAAACCGATCCTAAAGCACAAAAGCCTTCGCTAATCCGGACATCAAAAACCAAATGGCGGGACAAGTTCATCCTAGGTTGCTCAAAAATGGTTCCATGATAGGCGTCCGTCGTCCCAACACCAGGAACAATCTGCATTGACATTAAGAATTCTCGTACCACTGCCTTGCTACCTGCGGCTGAAACCCGAGCAGGGTTATCGAGACGAAATGAATCTCAAATATCATGGAAATTAGAAGGGAACCGCTCCGTCGCTCTCTCTCGGTAGCGGCGGACTTTCAATATGGCAACAATTAAATGAAATTTGAAAAAAAAAAATCAAGTTGGCCAACGAAATGAAGCACAGAATGACAGGAGAAAGCAAAGACAAGACAACCTCCATTAGCGTGATTCTATTGGATACGAGAACATCGGAAAAAAGTAAGAAGAATGAAAGAGACTATGTTGGGTTTCTTTCTCCCAGAAAAAATATGATTAATTTTTTAATCATCAACCCATATTACTTTTTCGACCAAAAAAAAAATATATTACTTTATTTAATGGGGGTTGGGCATCCACCATCTTAATATTGCTATATTACAGGTCGTCGGAGTCAAACATAGAACACTGTACATTAGGGATTTTTAAATGTATGACATTGTACGAGGTGTCTATGTTAGAAAATGTCTTGAATTTGATCCCGAACGAAATCCGATTCTGTATTATGTGGATGATCGATCACGTGAAAGAAAGAAAAGGATCGATGCACGATTTCCCCGAGATTTTGTTGGGGACGTGAGAGGATGGTACCGACTTTTGAGAGATCAGCGCAAAAGGAAAATAACAACAAAAGGAAAATTAAAGATGAGGAGAAAGTCCAAGATTTGATTTTAGATAAGATTTGGTTGCCTTCTTATTTGCTGGTAGTTACATGCAAAAGAGATAAAGACAATCTTGGATTGTTGCTCTCTTCACGTCGAAGTCTCGTGCAGGAAAAGAAGTTAGGACTTTTCTTGGGTTGACCGAATTACATGTTTTCCTTTCCGATTATAATTCGGGCCGAACATCCCTCTGTGCCATATATATGTATATTTGCTGGTCTTGACGGTAGGCTATCGCAGAATGTAGCCTTGAAGCGCCGTTTGTCAATGAGTGCTTGGTATTGGATCTTCGTTTTGTTCGTGGAATTACATCACGAATTCAAGTGTCGAAACCGGTTAAATCTTGAGGTTAGATTTGTGTTTTAATTCCTTTGCGAGATTGAGAGATTATTTCGCTAGGAATTGGAGGCTAAACAATATGTGTGTTATTAGATGTAATTGGGGATTGGGAAACATCGAGAATGTTTGTGTAACTAGAGTGATCTGTAATCTCTATGTATCGCTTGTTCTATAATGGAATTCGTTGCTGCTCTCCCCGTGGACGTAGGTCTCTACGATCTAACCACGTACATATGGTGTTCAATTTACTTTTCGTTGTTCTATCTATCTTATCGTTCGATCGCTTGTTCCGTACAACGGTCAATTACTTCTAATCGTCTTCAAGTGCAAAAGGTCCAGAAGCGCGAATTTTTAATTTGAGATATTTTGTCCGAAACTGAAAAGAGAATCATTTTGAAATAAATTTCGTATTTTGCAATATGGCAATGTTTTAGTTATAATCCTGTACAAATGTGTGCGGTGCTGGTGCTGCCTCAACCATATATATTCTCAAGGAAACTGTTCGGTTTCCTAAGAAAATAGTGAATTCCACTTGGCAGGGATTTTTCAAAATTGAAAAAAGAGAGACCAAAACGAATATGAAGGGACGAAAAAGACACTTACCAAAATGTTTGTACGTAATTTTTTTTTTGGATCGAAAGTTTTTACGTAATTAGCAAGGTCCCCGCTCTACAATTCCTTTACCAGCATGGTCGCATGTCTATTGGCGACAAGACTAGATTGACCCATAAAATAAATGAAAAAAAAAAACCCTTGGATCTCAAGTGTGAAAAGACAGGAATGGGCATGGCCCAATCCTTGAATTTCCCCCCTCCTAAGTGGAAGCGAGGCATGCCCACTGCTTAGTGGGCTTTTTGTGGCCTTCTTTGGACTTCTGGATAGATGTGCAGCCTCGGCCTAATTTATGAGATTAATTTTTGGTACGAAGCTTGTATAATAATAATTCATAGTTTATGCGGGTAATCAAATATTTTTTGGGTAAGGATGCGGGTAATCAAATATTGATTTCTCGGGAAATCATTTTCCAGGAAAGCGGTTTGTCTTCCTATGATTGATGTCATGCCGTCGAAAAAATGATTTCATTCTCGTGAGTTTATTTGATGCAAAAAAAAATCAAGTTTTAATTTTTTTATATTATATATTTTTTTATCCTTTTTCTTTGTCCTCCAACGGCCGGCAACCATCCGCTTGGTGAGCTCGAGCTCTCCAAATATGGCAAGGCTCGACCTCATGTGGCTGATCGTCGGCCGTCGCCGAGGCCTAGCGACCCACGTAGGAAGAAGAAAAAGACAAAAACAAAAAGAAGTAACATAATAATAAATAAAATATTAGTAAGCGTTTTCACTTCTTTAGATTTAGGAATTCGTTCTTCTAATTTTATGCATGAATTTTCATTGATCAAAAGTATTTTATGCTGGCTAAGTCATTTTCGAAAAACTAAATGAATGAAATACATTCACTCAAACGAGCGTATATTAAACTCGTTATACTTGTCTTTTTCGGAACTTTGGCTGCTCGGTTACTTTTTTCAGGTCCCCTAGTGTCCAAAACAAAAGCCAAAAACAACATAAATCATTGCAAAAGAAGAATGCCAATAACTTATAATAATCGAAATAATTTCAGGGTAACGCTGTTTCCACTCTTTATGTGACTAAATCCACTCCATTAATACAAAAAGTCAAAATACTCCTCAATAATTCAATTACGAAGTGATGGCCTCATTCCTTCTTTATTTTTTTATTTATATTTAGGATCTACTTGTCATAAGTACGCATTTCACATGTTTTTTTTAGCATATTCCTAAAACGTTTCATATATTCCGTATAAAAGCATCTCGCCAATAGCATGGAAAACAAACATTTTTTTTTTTGGAAAAATTTCAAATAAGGGCCTCAAGTAAACCTTGTTTCAAATAAGGGCTTGAAGTGGTATAGTATTGTCGCGGCCCTCTCGACGCGGGAGCGAGGGGGCTAATGGGCCACCCACTGTTGCATGATCGGACGCGGGCCTCTCCCAAGGTCCATTATCCAAATCGCAACGGCTGGATATACGTAGTCGACCTTCAGTGCGGCCTAGTGACATGTGATATGTGTACATGCCAAGGAGTCGCCACCAATCATTTCGTGGAGGGTACGATCGGAAACCCTATCGAATAGTTGGGAGCGATCTATTCGATTCTGCGGAAACCAGAGAAACGGGATCGGGGACTTTGTTACGCCAACTGCTAGAGTTGACGCCATTTCGGCACCTAATGTTGAATGATTTATCTGATCCTAGGATTTCATACAGATGAGTGAGGTACGGATCCTAATTCTAGGAGTTCATGCAGACAGGAATGGCTACCCTATCACTCACAGTCAGTAAAAGTAAATGCGCAAATCAAGGATCCAATACATGCGGATAAAACACATGAAACCAGCATGGCATCCCTAATGAGGCCCTGTTAGCCTAGAGAAGTATCAATCAAGGCTTGGGAGTAATTTGACATGATTCGCCCATGAGGGACAAAATCGTAATTTTGAGAAATTTGGGAACAATTTGCTTTAGAAGGGAAAAATCGTCATTTCAGATGAAATATATAGTCAAAAGATAGTAGAAATGGGATTGGCGATCAAATCCTTCCATTTTCTATTTTTGGGAATTTTCAAGATTTTTATAGAATTTAAAAGTGATTTTATATTTGGAGGGGTAAAGTCGTCATTTTGGACAAAGATGAGAACTGAAAATCTCAAATATTAGGATTGGTCACCCACCTGACCTAAACCCTAACTTTAAGCAATTTTCAGGACTCGATTGGAACAAGAAAGACGATTTTCCCATTGAGGGGCAAAATCGTCATTTTGAGAAAAGGGACGAGACTCGAAAACCCAAGCCCAAGAATTGGTCGCCTAACCGACCCTAATTCTTACATTGGCATTATCGGCCTTATCTCGCATATACAGCAGAGGCGACTTACCCCTAAAGGGTAATGTCGTCAATTCTCGAAAGAACGGATAAGAAACCCCAAAAATAGGGTTGACCAGTTGTCTGTGGTCAATCCTCGATTTTTGGGGATTTCTGGAGTGTCTAGGATTTTCCCACAATTTTCCCATATTTTTTTGATTTTCTGTGATTTTCTAGCATTTTTTTGGATTTTCTATGATTTTTCTGATTTTTTTATTATTTTATTTTTAAAATCATTTTCTGATTTTTTTTATTAAAAAATTTGGTTCGGACCGGGTCGACCCGACCAACTCGGGTCGAAACCCGGCCTAGACCCGAACCCGCGAAACCCTCGGCCAAAAACGACACCGTATCATGCGTTTTTTTTATTTTCGAATTATCCAGATTTAATCCGACGGCCCCTGATGGACCACGTGGCTAATCCACGATCGCCGAATGAGATTACTAAACCTTACGGTTCAGATTGAATGAAGACTTGACCAGGGCCATCTGATCTGACTGCTTAAACCTACGGCCAAGATTAAAACACAAGACTCGATTTAGACCGTCCATCCACACTAACCTAAACGACGTCGCCTGCTCACTAACCTAAACGGCGCCGTTTCAACCAATTCTGATTTTTCGATTTAAAACTATTTTCGGATAATCCTAATTACTAATCGAACGGTCACGATTTGTTAGACTCGATTAACCTAGACCGTCCGATCTAATGCTGACTCACCCTAACAAACTAACGGTCGAGCTGACTCAACGTCCACGTGGACCAATGGCCGAATGCCAACTAGGAGTTTGACTCGCTGACCACGCCACGTCAGCTTCGTCTTCAACCTTGCGACTCCGGCGGAATGAACGGCTGAGCTTCTCCGGTGATGATCTAACGGTGGAATCTTGACGAAATCACGCGAAACCAACGCCAATCGACTCGTAAGAACTTCTAGTTTAACATATCTAAGAATCGAAGCATCCTACTCGTAAAATCAAGATCACCACGCAGGATGCCGAGTACGGCCATGGAAATTCAATTGCTCAAACCACGCAAAATCAAAGCGATTCATTCACAGAATAGCATCGATCAGTGTTTAGGAGGCTTACCTCGAGCTCCGATTGAGCTTGCACGGCCTAGATTGGGCTAGGCAGAGATGAACAGTGGTCGGCTATGGAGGCTGAGTTCGAAGACTCGATTCGAGTTGTTCAGGTAAAATCGATGCAAAATCAAGATGCGGGTATGGTCAGTGATGTTCAAGGAATGAAACGCACACACTAATTGCAACAATGATAAAAAGATATGTGAGTCGCCATTGATGCTCAACGAAGAACTCGAGACTGTGACTCACCTATTTCCGCGGTTTCAGGCTGCGCGGTCGGCGGCGATCGCTTCCTGGCACATTGGGCGAACTCCCGACGGAGGTTTGGCCGGAGACGGCCCAACCAGTGCCTTCCAATCGAGCTCAAGTTCTCGACGACGGGGGTCGGAGAACGAACTCTCTCTCGCGTTATCTCTCTCTCTCTCGATTCAGTTTTTCCTTCTGAAACTGAATCAACCGTCCTTCTAACAGAAAGCCTCAGTAGGCTTATATAGCATTTTCAGTTTTGGCGCCGAATCGGGGAGCTGGGATAGGCGACCTCCGCACGTGAAAACACATGCGAAATGGTCACCGGCGACCGGCCATTGACGGGCATTAAGTGGCCATTCTGTTCGGGACCTCCGGTGGTCGCATTTGGCACGAATTGGGATGAATTTCAACTAAGCTTTGTGAGGTGTTGACTTTTGTAGGTCCGCCGGATTGACCGGCCGATTACTTATTCCTTCGGCGACCATTGGTCGCGGTCTTGGTGTCGAACGACGGGTAAATGCCTAAGGAACCAAACGCCCACCATTGTATCTTCAATTATAGTCGATTGGACAGTCAATTTTGTCACCAAAATTAAGCTCGGCACTGCTCATTTGCACAAGAAACTGAGGAAGAAGAAGGCACTATAGCGGACCGGTTCGACCGGCGGTCTGACCGGTCTGAACAAGTTCCGACTTACAATTTTCGAAATTAAACCCGAATTAATGGGAAATTTTTGCAATTGGACCTCAGAATCGATTTTAGGGCATGAATTTTAACTAAAAATGTAATTTTGCCCAAAAGTTCATATCAATTTCTATAAAAACCCCAAATTTTCATGTAATTGCGAATTGGGGAATTGTGCAATTGAAGGCTCTAATGATCAAATTGGGCCAAATTACCTGTGCCAATCGATTCAAAATAGTGAAAACCATTGGGCAACATGTTTAATTTGTAATGATAGCCCTTGAATTGAAAGTAATTTCAATTATGCCCAATTTTCAAGGATTAAAAATGCAATTAAGTGTGCAATTTTGCCAATTTCATGCAATTGAGCCATTTGTGTAAATAATTGGGCTAAATTGCAATAAAGGACAGTTAGATTAAATGTCAAGATCCTAAAAAAATGCCAAAATTACAAATTAAAAGACTCAATCGATACTTTTTTATCAAATTCAATCATACGTGTTACAAAGGAACATGTAAAATTGAACCTGATTTTGGACTTTTTGTGAGGTAAAAAAGATAAGGGATTAAAAATAAAAATATTGGATATTTTTTTCATATTTTTTTGATTTCAAATGCTATTTTTCTTGATTTTTATAATATTTTCCTAATTTCTGAAAATATTAAAAAATATGAAAAATTATTTTTTTTTTGTCAAAAATGGTTCCTTAGGCTTGGTCAAGGCTACCAAAGTTGATTTTGTAATTTTTTGACTTTTTATGGATTTTTCATGAATTTTCTAAAAAATAACCACAAAAAGGCTGATCCGAAATTAGGTGTCAACAAGTATGTTTCAAATAAGGGCTTGAAATAACCATAATATTTCAAAGAAGGGTCTAGCCTAAAGGGCATTTTCGTTATTTCTCATTTTATTTTTTGTTAATTTTTTTAAAAGTAAAAAAAAAAATAAGAAATAGCCACAGACGGGAGGGCTGTACGGCGAGGGCCGGCGACCAAGCCGACTAGAGGCGATGGCCTTTGACCCTTACGAAAATCGAATCTAGGGAGGCCCGGCGACCCCCGCCCAGTCTCGCCATGACTAGGCAGGGGTCGGCCCACCCCTAGTCAGGGTGAGGACCGACGACCCCACCTAAATCTGGGAGAGGGCCTGACTCTCTCCCTATCTGGCCCTCGCCTCTAGTCGGCGGGGTCGTCGGCCCTCGTCGAGGCGCCAGCAACCCTGTCAGCCTTCGTCGCCCCCGCCGGCTCCCCACCAGCTGTGGGCCGGCGACCACAGGCGAGAGGGGCAGCTGTCACGCCTGTGTATGTTGCCTTGTTCTTTTATAAAAAAATGGTTTTGTTAATTTTTAAGAAAAAAGAAAAGTATAATAAAAAAATAAAATAAGAAAAAAGATTAAATGCCCTCGAAATCTGGCCCTTTTGAGATTTTATGGCTACTTCAAGCTCTTATTTGAAATAATTTTCATTTCAAACCCTTATTTGAGAAAATGATGGTACTTCAAGCCCTTATTTGAAATAGGTTTCACTTGAGGCCCTTATTTGAGAAATGAGAGGACTTCGGGCCCTTTTTTGAAAATTTTCCTTTTTTATATAGTAAAAAATTTGAAAGTCACTTTTTCATAAATACTCTTGCAATAGCTTGTCTATTTTTTTTTTCTCTTTATCTCAAAAGCATGGTGATTTTTAAATTCTAGTAGTCTAAAATATATATCAAGTCTCTTTACAAACTATATTAAAGAATTTTTATTTCCTTAATATAGGTGTGATATTTTGACATAGAGCATGTAAAACATTATAGAAATACACTAAAAATATTATCCACGATGGGACATCCTGATCTCTTTTCATAAACACTCTACAGATGATATTTCTTCATATAAATCCAAAATAATGAGGTTTCACAAGCATTTAAGAAATCTTATTTTATGCAGCGTTTTGATTTAATTGAATTTCATCTTTGAATTTTCACGTTGGAGGATGTAATTGTGATTTCATTTTGAAAAATCTCACAGAATTATTTTACTTCATCTGATCATCCCATTATATACATACAAATGACAACTAGATAAGACTGGACTTGATGGTACTATACACAAAAAAAGTGGAAAATTATAAACACATCATAATGCTAAAAAATTGTCTATTTTGAATTAATTATAGGTTCTACTCGACATTTATTCATATAGTTGACCAGCAACGTACAAAAGAACTATGTCTTTTGGAAAGTTCTCGGGAGAAGAACAATAAAAGTGTCGAAAGTTATGTATGGCGGTCACTTTAATACCAAAAATTTTCGCAGGATCATTTAAGTGCTAAATCAAAAAAATATATAACTTAAGTGCCTTAGGCGAGAGATTCCAGCCAAAATTAATACGTGACATTTATAATTAAATTAATACGATATGGTATTTTTTTTTTAAATTCAGTTCACTTGGACTTTTAAAATTGAACAAATTAAAATAAACTAAATATATATTTAAAAAATGGGTTAAAAACTATATCATTTTAAAAAAACAAGTTTTATCTAAAATAAATTTCAAAAAGCTAAAAAAAAAATAGCTAACATGAAAACCAGGGGCGGCAAGGGCTATGCTACCATTGCCGGCAATGGCCGAAGACCCCGTTGGGCCCTCGCATCGCATGTGCTAACAGTGGTGGGGTGGCCGCAGCATGGGCTGTGCAAGCAATTGCCACATAGATTCCACAGTTATCCTTTTTTTTGCTTGTTATTATTATTATTATTTATTCTTAAATTTTGAGCTTTTTAAAGGAATTTTGAGCTTTTTATTTTCTTAATTTAGTTAAGTTTGTATTTTTTTTTATTGCTGACTGGACCTCCGGTGAGCCACGTCAGCTTTAAATATTAGTAAAAAATGCCTCATCAGATTTTCGATCAAACAGATCGGAATCGGCACTTAAGTAGTCGTTCTTCAAAAAATTTGATACTTAAGTGATCCGAGAGAAACTTTTGGCACTAAAGAGCCTCACACACAACTTTTGGTACTCCTCATGTGCTTCTCCCGAAATTTCTTTTTCCGACAAAAATTAATTTTTATGGAAGTAAAATCCAACAATCTAAAAAAACATAGTGCCTTTTCGTATACATTGGGAATTTTGCCTTTTCGGTGACTAAATGGGAAGGAGAAACAAGGAAAGTAAATAAATTTGAGTCGCCCACTTCAAATTGGCAATTGAATAGTTGGAGAAAATCTCTATCTTTTTCGACAGAAATTGAGTGAATTTAATCAAATAGAGGGTGCGGAAATAGCAGAGCCGCTCTAATCTAATCACGATCCGGGGAGGAAAAGGACGGGAATGCCCCTTGGGAAGGGAGGGAGGATCACGATACCATTCAGGCAATAGAGGGAATCCACGGGGAAACCGTTTCTGTCCTCATCCTCCCGTCTCTCCCTCTCCCCCAATTTAAACCTCTTCCCTTCCCTCGGCCCCTTCCCTCTTTTCATACCTTCCCCGTTCCATCAAAAAAAAAAAAAAAAAAAGAACCACCACGAGCACTCCTTCTCCCCCCCACCAACAGCACCAACCGTAACGACAACGTCGCCATCGCATGAGCATGTCCTCCCATCGCTTCCTCTCTCTCTCCGCTCCCTCTCCTCCCGCAGCACGTCTCTCTCCCTTCGATCTCGCTCGACACCGATCTTCCGCCGCCAGGCTTCCCCGTCTTCCGGGTGAGTCAGTCGTCTCTCCCTCCCCCCTTCTGCTCCTTCTTCTTCTTGTGTGTGAGGAGTAAACTTGTGTGAAGCTGTCCATGCATGCATCTGACGAGCCGACCCTTTTGCTGATCAGCATTGGTTTTTCACTTTCCCCTTCTGTAAAAGAGAAGGTATATTTGCCCACCAACTCTCCTCCTAGTGAGAGAGAGAGACTGTGCATGAGACAGATGTATTTCTGGGTTATATTTGCGAGAGGTTAGATCTTGCGGGAACACTGAGAGTGAGGTTACGTAATAGTTTCAGACTGCCCTTTCATCTCATCGGTTGTGAAGGGGGTTTATAGGTGCGAATGAAAGCCTCAAATTTTGAGCTAACTTTTAAGTTGAGAGAGGTCCAAGACCACCCAACACTGCTATCAGAGCTTAGGTTACTAATAAGTCTGGACCCGACAGTATACGGTTTGTCGCGGCCTCCAACCCAATATGTGAGGGAAAGTCTCGACCTTTGAGCTAGCTTTTGAGTTGAAAGAGGCCCAAGACCATGATGTGTGAGGAAAAGCCTTGACCTTTAAACTAGCTTTTGGACACCATATGTTCTTTCTTGCTTGCCGTCGACTTTTTCCATTTTTTTTTACACTTCATATCAAGTTCCTTCTTTTCTCTCCTCTCCTCTCCTCTCCGCCTGTGTCTCGTGCTTTATTTTCGTTAATTAAACGGTTGTCCTCCACTCTGGCAACTGCTTTTACTTTTTTCTCTAAGAAAACCAGGGCAAGACTTTCTTAATATTTTTTTCAGAACAATATAGTCTGTCACTGTCGAAACGGCCTCTGCTTTCCTACCCTCTTTGTCCATCCTCTTGAACACTCGTGTTTGGCTTATACAGAAGCTGTAAATAAGTACAAACGAAAGACGAAAGTGGACAACACAGCACCACTAGTAAGCACTAATCCATCGAAAGCTAGGGAACATTTGCAGGTGTTTGGCCTTCCGGGGATGACGACAAGCGACTTCGCTTCGATATCCGCCCCAGATGCAGCGCCATATCCAAACCTCTCACTGAAGGTACCATCATCATCGTCATCATCATCCCCTACCTACGATTTTGCTTTTTGACCTAATCAATGAATGATGCCGGTATGTTATGGTATAAAGAAACTGAAATTTTAAATGGTGAGACACCTGTAATAAAAAGCATACAGTTTGTGGCACCCTTTTGAGGGTTGACGTGGGACTGTCGTGCGCAGAATATGACGTGCTGCAAAATGGTCTGCCAATTATCAAGTGGCGAGAGATTGTGGAAGATGACTTAGGATTTGAAGGCGTTAAGGTAAATGCTTTGTTTCATTGCTTCTCTCTGCCATTGTCCACAGCTGCAAAAACTTTCAGCTCGACAGTACACTTGGCCGGTCGTTTTTGACGTGAATATTGGGTGACATCTTGTTCTTAACTTTTTAAGATTAATCTAATACTCGGATATCATGTTGTCGTGTCACTGATGTGTTCCACCTCATCTTTCTTGTCGTGTAGGTTGCCTGTCCATCGAGTGAGATCGAGGAACGTGTTGAAGCTACAAAGTCGATTTTGTGGTTGATGGGTGACGGAGAGATAAGTGTATCACCCTACGACACGGCTTGGGTTGCTCTCGTAGAGGACATCGGCGGGAGTGGTGAACCTCAGTTCCCACAAGCTTTACGGTGGATCGCGGACAATCAGCTTCCGGACGGTTCTTGGGGCGAAGATCTCATCTTCTCCCCCCATGATCGAATCATCAACACCTTGGGTTGTGTCGTCGCTCTAAAGTACTGGAAGATCCATCCTGACAAATGCGAACGAGGTTTGCGTAACCGTGTTTTGTTCTTGGCAATTCTTTCGCATCTTGAATTGACAGAAATAAATGTTCCTTTTCCTCATCTTGGGACACATACTAACTTTCAATTATTTGGAGATTTTAAAAGGAATATCATTCTACAAAGACAACATATCTAAACTTGGAGAGGAGAACTCCGAGCACATGCCCATTGGGTTCGAAGTTGCTTTTCCTTCGCTCATCGAGATTGCCCGGAAATTGGAGATCGATATATGTGACGACTCGCCCGTCTTGCAAGAGATATACGCAAAGAGGAATCTGAAGCTCAGCAAGTAAGGAATTTAACACAAAATATATGGAGCTCAAAATTTTCTACTAATGATAGTTGTATCTTGCTTTTCTCACACTTGACTATGGTAGATAATGTATGAAAAAGTGAGGACACCTTATCTAATAAAGAAATCACTATTCCCCACAAAGCACAAAGGTCCATTTTGATTTAGCTTTGGTACATGTTGGGGGGGTAATGATAGTGTTTTTTCTTTTCTTTTTTGTGTGTGATGCCCAAAAAAAAAAAAGGATACCAAAGGACATAATGCACCAAGTGCCCACAACTCTACTCCATAGCTTGGAGGGAATGGAGGGCTTGAATTGGGAAAAGCTTTTGAAATTGCAGAGCGCAGATGGGTCATTCTTGTTCTCTCCGTCCTCCACTGCATTTGCACTCATGCAAACCAAGGATGCCAATTGCTTGAATTATTTAAGCAGAGCAGTCCAAAGATTCCATGGAGGAGGTAAGCCACTTTTCTAATTAGTAGGAGTCAATCTTTGTATTTCCACCCTTTTAATTTTGTTATTATTTTCTTTGATTTGCCGCCTCTATATCAGTGAATCACGCATTTATCTAATTATTATCGATAGTCGACACTTGGTTAGGAGGTGATTATACTAAGGTCATTAACCGATATTAATTCAAAGAGAAGCTCAAGTATGCATAACCGTATGATAGTATAATGGTCATATCTCATCCACAATGTTACGAATGGAAAAAAAATATATATATAGAAGTGAATGCTAGGCCCGCTTCTGATTTTTTGGCTGACATTTCACCGTTACACTGTTACATGATCATACCATATGCATAATGTTAAAATATCATTTGATGTATGTGATCTACAAGTAGTAAAAGCACTCGATTAGCACTTTCAAGTAGCCGGATATCATGGAGTTATCAACTTTAAAAAGTGATTTTGTATCTTTTTTGTTCCAAACTTTGTTTAGTTCCGAACGTGTATCCGGTTGACTTGTTCGAACATCTGTGGGCCGTTGACCGTTTGCAGCGACTCGGAGTCTCTAGGCACTTCAAGGAAGAGATCAAAGAATGCATGAGCTACGTTTCCAGGTATTTAAAAAAAAAAAAACAAAACAAACCTAAACGAACGTGATTTTCTTTTATCCTGTCGGATATATTGTTTCAATAAGCAATCTACTTAAACGCAGGAGGCTCAACTTATTTAGTTGAACTGTAAATTGAAAATTAGAAGGTGTTAAGTATTCTAGACATGACTGAAGGTAAGAAACAAATGCTGAGTTTAGTTAAAGAGTTCTTGTTACACTTCCAAACAACCATGCTGAGAAAAATCAGCCTTGGTCAAAGCTTGGTTGAGCTTTGGAGCTAAGAATCGAGTAGCGAATTCTCCAGTTAATTATGTCGGATTCAGATAGCTAATTTGCGAAATGAAACCCTGTTCAATCTATATGACGAATATTGGATCAGATATTGGAGTGACAAAGGGATCTGCTGGGCAAGGAATTCAGCAATTAGTGATATTGACGACACTGCCATGGGATTCAGGCTCTTGAGACTCCATGGCCATGAAGTGTCTGCCGGTACTTGACAGCTCCTTCTTGGTTTCTTCCCTTTTCTTTCTCGATTTTCTTGATTCGATACTGGGTGGGAGTAATTATACTTATACTGCATCGGGCTGTCGTCAGATGTGTTTCAACGATTTAAGAGAGGGAATGAGTTCTCGAGCTTCGAGAGGCAGTCGACAGAGGCGGTCACCGGGATGTTCAATCTCTATAGGGCCTCTCATTTGATGTTTCCGGGAGAGAAGATCCTCGAGGACGCAAATAGACATGCGGTGGAATTTTTGAGACGGAAACAAGAAGCCAACGAGCTATTCGATAAGTGGGTCATAGCCAAGGACTTACCCGGTGAGGTATGCACGCTACTCTTTGGACTTTGTTAGGGTCTCGCTCTGCCGCGCTCAGTTCGGTTTTTGGGATTCTATCTCCCTTATTTTAGCATGCAATCACTATCTATTACATAAATCCGATTCTTGAGATACTAGAAGTACTATTGTTGGGACAATAAGTAGATGGAATTTTTCCTTTAAAGGTCGGGTACGCTCTGCATATTCCATGGTACGCGAGCTTACCTCGTGTCGAGACGAGATTTTACATAGACCAGTATGGCGGCGAAAGCGACATTTGGATTGGCAAGAGTCTCTACAGGTTCTTCTCTCTTCCTCTCTTTAGTTTAATTTCCTTTTTCGCGGTCCTTACTAGTTCTAATTTTCATTCTTTTTTTGAGAAGAACTATACAAAGAAAAAGGAATGGTCAAATTCTAATCAACTGCTAAACTTTCAATCTTCCTGTATGTGATGGCAGGATGGGGTACGTGAACAACAATGTCTATCTCGAGCTCGCAAAGCTGGATTACAACCATTGCCAAGCCTTGCACCTCTCGGAATGGGACAATTTTCGGAGGTGATTTCACCATAATTCAAGGGTGCGAAACTTATAGTAATTGAAATTTGCTAATGCAAATCTGCCATTTTTGCAGGTGGTATTGCGAGAGCAAGCTCGTGGACTTTGGGACAAGCGGGAAGACTCTTCTTTACTCTTATTTCACGGCGGCGGCAAGCATTTACGAACCGGAACGGGCAAGAGAGCGCCTTGCGTGGGCCAAGACGAGCGTGTTGGTGGACGGAATTGCCTCCTACTTTGAGGGCGAGGGGAACTCTCGTGAGCGAAGAAGAGCCTTTGTTCGCGAGTTCCAGCAATTCTCCAAGAAACAGAAGCACATAAACGGGAGGTAAGATCGCTTGGACTCTTTCTCGTTTCTCTTTTCTGGTTTAGCAGAATAGTAGCCCTAACGCCGGCACGAGCGCGCCATTCGTGCTCGCCGGCGCAGATACCACAAGCCAAAGCTAATTCAGAACCAGAATCCATGGTCCAAAGAGTAGTTTCTTGTAGGGTTTTCAGATACCAGTTGGGTACGTGTATGGTCAACATGATCTCAACTTGCATAGCGAAATTCCTAGGAAGAAATCAGCAAGCGGATACGGCAGGGTTCGCAGAAAAGTATGTTTAGGTTGTCGTTTTGTCGTCTCTCTCCCTCTCTCCCCCCGAAGAACAGAGACCACATTCCTCGTCCTTCACAAATCCAAAGTAACTTTTTAACTTTTCGTTCTCTTTTGTTTGGCCTGTTTCATCTGAAATATACAAGTACAACCTGTAAAGGAAAAAGCAAACAGGAGCTAATATGTGTCGGATTAGGAGTTTACCTGTTGTCCTTGTTTGGTCAGCAATTTTTTTATTATTTCTGCTCTTGAGATAGCATCCCTAACGTGGAGCAAATCGTTGCAGGAGCTCCGTTCCCAACAAGGGAGGACAAGGGCTCATTGCAGCTCTGCTTGGAACCCTAGACCAGCTCTCCTTGGAAGTCTTGGTGACTCGCGGTAAAGACATTGGCCATTTTCTACGTACTGCGGTAAGACCCATGGTTCTTACAATGTAAACCCACATTAAGATCTCCCATTAGAAAAAGAAAAACCATGATCTTTTGCTCTAATTAATATCATTCGCTTCGATTTGGAAGAGCTAGAGTTGACGCAGTATAGACACGACGAATTGGCCCTAACAAATTTGACGCGAGGTGGAAGTTTCCGAATGATTATAGTTGAGCGACGATATTATCGTTCAATTACAATTCAAATCTCGATGAGCTAATTTAAAGTCTTCACAACATGCACAAAATGAAAGCAATTTCGATTTTTGAAGATATAGAGAACGGTAAGTCATAATTGGTGCGGATATAGTTCAAAATCATAGATGAAATGAATTGTCACAAAATATATTTCCGAAGGCCATATTGAAGTTAGAACAACCGCTTGTCTTTCGAATCTAATCCACATAGACGGATCACGAAATGTATGAGTCAATTTATATTCACTAATTAACAAAAATCCTAATCCCTGTCTTTTTTTGGGTGGATGTTCATAACAATCATGTAGTGGGAAAAGTGGCTGGTGGGATATGAAGAGGAAGGAGATAAGTACAAAGGAGTGGTTGAACTCCTCGTGCAGATGACCACTCTCGGTGCCGCCGGCGACAGCTCTCTCTCGGACGACCTCTCGTCTCATCCTCAGTACCGCCGCCTATGCAATCTTGCCAACACGATCTGCCGTCGTCTGGCTCGCCGCCAAACCCAAGAGGTCCGCGAGGACGAGAGCGTCCAAACAGAAACAGACATGCAAGAGTTGGTGCAGCTGGTGCTCCACGATCCGACGCCCGGGCTCGAGAGAGGCGTGAAGGACGCCTTCTTCGCGGTCACCCGGAGCTTCTACTACACCGCCCACTGCGATCCCGGGACGATCAACTCCCACATAGCCAAAGTGCTATTCGAGAGAGTGAACTAGGATTTCGCAACGCAAAATGAACGAGTGATTAGGCATTGTGCATGTATAGCTCCCATTTGCACTTGGTTAGTCACTTAGGAAAGAAGAAGCAAAACGCATGGTCGAAACAAGGAAAGCCAATTAAAGAAGAGAAAGCAAGCTTTTAGAAAGACAATGCTTCATATTTCAGAAGCAGAGGGGAAATATAAGTAACTAAATGGGACGATTCTCAATGTTTCATCTGGTGAATTCGAAAGTAATACTACGTTCATGTAGTTGCATAGCTTGTGCCTTGGCAAGATGGCCTAGTGAAAGCAAGTTACATGGAGAATAATTATAATATGAGAAATTTGAGTTGCGCCACTAGCCTCGCAATTTACACCATTTATTTATTATTATTATTTTTTGGGCATGAGACCGGTTTAAGCTTTTAAATGACGATAACTTCGCACGCCTATATCTTCTCTCCTATTCGCATCCATGTGGGGGGTGTGCCACCAGAAATCGGGCTTGAAGCTCTCGCCTTACCAACAAGCCGATAGCTGATGGCTGTTGGTCACGACTACTACCAAAAAGCTCCAATGAAGATGAATATTTCACTTGTAGGAGTATGCATCTGTATGTTGGGTGTTCTTCTGTCGTGCGACCTAGCGGCTTATGCGCGACCTATGGCCCACGCCTCCTATTTGTTCCGGCCGGGCGGCTGTCAGAGGGTTAGATCATTCACCTATTGGGACAGTAGCTTCACTCCTGGAAAAGAAGAAATGAAATGCTTCTATAACATATTGTACGAGAAATGTTCTTGCTTCTAAGTCTTTGCACTCATCTATTTTATGCATGAGGTCATGAGAGCAAAGTTAATACCTTTTCTTTTTTCCAAACGTATAAGAAAAGGGTTTTCGCCCACATGGAAGATTTTGCCTGGCTATCAAAAGGAAAGAAAAAGGAAATGCGTTAGTAATTAAGTTTTAGGCTCGTGTATATGCATTCTAGATGGAACTGGAAGTATAACACTTAGCGTCCGTTACATGTTGGCAAGTTGGCAACATAGCCAAAATTGATCAGCGGGTGATAGGATTGGGATCTTTCAAATTCTTAATTTTTCAATTTGAACCCTTCATTTCATGGTACGTTACTTATGATACGCGTATTAGAGACGAAAATGCTTTCTTAGTTCATGTGTTATGGCCTCAAAGAGATAATTGATTAGTCAACTATTTACGTCGGAAGTAGATGAATTATTTGCATTTTGAATCGATGCGCGATATCATCCACATCTATCGTCTCATAGGACATCGCCGCACACTCGGGTCTCAATCAATGTGTGGCATGCAATTGTTTGATACTGTTAGGATTGGGCGCACAAACACAACGAAGTAAAAAGTGAAAAGTGAGGAAGAGAAATCAAGCCGCAAGATTTATCTGGGTTCACCCTTAAACTAAGGTTACATCCAGCAGAGAATTTTATCATAATTAGCGACTCACAACTCTTTGTTACAATTCTCAGTTACAAGAGAAAGAGTATATACAACGGTATTTATTCATGGCCCTAGATCAAAACTACTCATAAAATACGGACCCAAATTATAAAAACCCTCCAGTTTCTCGAGATGCTACCCGCATGCTTTCATGTTTATGAGAGAATGAACCGCACCTCAATCAATCCATACAATCTTGCGACCCCAACTTCATCAAGTTCAAAAATGGTAATGATGTCATCCCATTTATGCTTTAAACCAAGAACGGGGTAGCCACAAAACAAAGATGATTTCTAGATCCACTTACCACTCACCACAGAAGATCTTATCTGCAAGCAAGATACGGGAACAAAAATGAAGCTTGGTCTTTCGCAGTTCTGGTTTGAGTGGGACGATGTGAAGGAGAAGACAGGAGGAGTCGTTTTTTTCGAGAGAATGGCAGACAGACGGCTCCTGGTCGCACGTGACAGAGTTGGGGTTTCTCTCTCTGGAAGAGTTCGAAAGTGGAGATTCTGATTCCCCAAGATCTCATCTCATCTTTTTCGATCATCTGTGATGTTCTCGACTTCTTATGAGCTCGGGATTGTTGTACCTTGTCGAGGTCATGATTTCTAGGGAGAGTGACCGAGAATGATTTATAAGATTGGTATATTAAGTAGCATCACCAATTATAAATCAGCATTTAATTAAGTGCAGCATACATAGTTTGTCACGTTATTTAAAAGTCTGAACTCATTTATCCGACAGCACATTGAAATGAAATGGTTTATTAGACACGCTAATTTTCAACTAGTGCAACTAGTTAAACAGAATGGATTAGACAAATGAGAGTAGCGATTTTGGAATCGACTGGGAATTAATAATTGTACCCCCTCTATTTCGCTGCACGGTGGGAAAAGATTGAACTCCATTCATAACGTGAGCGAGTGAATAGTAATTGGGGCAGCTAACACAATCCTCGTTGACGTATAACTCGTTGGCTTAAATAGGTTGGTGAGCTTCGACTTGAGCTCTCTTTTGATAATCTCTCACATGGAGGTATCGAGCTTCCATTGCACGTGACAATAAGCGGTACTAGAGCTTCTAATGCGTGTTAAAGCAAGTGACATTTTAGATTTTGGTTGCATGATGGGCTCCGAATGTTGACTGGCATTTGGTGAAAATATCATATTCAAATTGGGCTATGTTGATACAGAATGATGTTTGGATTAGGAGGGAGCATGCTTAAGTTCAGAGCCCATGCGTGAGGAAGAGATTGTTGAGGTGTGCATGGATCGTAATTTTTAATTTTCCTTTTTTTCCCGAAGATGAAAGGCAGGACTAATTGCACCCACCCACGCATGGCCGAGTTGGTTAAGAGATGGACCATCTCTTGTCAGGTCCCTGGTTCAAATCTACCATCTCGCGCTCTGTGACTTAAGTGGGGGTCGCGGCTAGTGGTTGTCGTGCTAGTCCCCTCGAGGAATAATCAAGGTGCGTGCAAACTGGCCCGGACACCTCGGTCATAAAAAAAAAAAAAAAAGGCAAGACTAATTGCATATGTTGACATGCTCACATGCTCTCATTTGAGAAGCTTTTAGCCAATGATGGCACTTGGTGAAAATATCATATTCGAGTTGGGATACATCATAAATTAAGCAAATGAGAAAAAGTACATTTATAGTGCAACAATAAGCGCATAGTGATCCTACCTCTTCAATGATGAAAAAAAAAACACATGGCTTGAATCCGGAAATTCTAAATATATGAACAAATTTCTAGTCATAACCGACGGAAAGGATTGCAATGACAAATCGTCAAAAGAAATAAGATTAAATTAGATAAATTAAAAGATTTAGAATTGAATTCACATCCATGCAACAACTTTATGTTACTTTTGGTCATTTTCCATTTTAATTCGCATCTTGCGCTGAAAAAAAAATCGCAGCATTTTTTATTGATTGTTATGTGAAATCTAATTAAAAAAACGTAAATTATGAAGTGGAGAAAGGTTAGCAATTTTGGTAAATCCCAGGGATTATGAAACTGCCCTTAATTTACTATGAGATTAACGGTCCGTTCTAGACCCAAAAAAAGATATTTTAAAATTCACTTATTCAAGAATTTATGGTCTACAATATGTTGTTACTTATCTCCCACAATCACCCTAGAAAAAGAGGGAACTTCATGTGGGGATACAACAGAGGAACATATTCCAACCAGTGGACTGTGGGTGGGAGAGTCAAACAGACAGGCAAGGTACAGCAAAGTGCAAAAGGAAAGGGGAGTTCATCATCAAGTTAAGACCTAGAAAAATCTCATGGGTCCATATCGCAGAGCCATTTGCTAAAGAGCAAAGAGGGAGAAAAGAATTCAAGAAGAAGAAGGAAGGAAGGAACAGTGCAGCAGGGTTTTTGGAGGGTAACCCGTTGTAGCAAGAAGAAAAAAAAAGGGGGGGGGGGGGGGGGGGGGACGCTCCTTCTGAGCTCTCGAAGACCAAACCGTCTTCAGCAAGAAATGGTCGTGGGAGCTGATTGGCTTGGCCATTTCTGGGGGAGCGAAGGGAAGGGAAGGGGGCCACGCCGAGATCGTGGGATTCATCGTCACCCACCCCTTTTGCAGGTGCAAGCGGCGAACATGCAGGTGATAGAGAGAAAGGGAAAGAGACAGCCACGATGCCCGTAAAAAGAGGAGGGAAAGCGATTCTTCTGTGGACTGAAACACTCATCATCCCCCACGAGGGAACCACTCACTCGGGCTCACCTCCCTTCCTTATCTCCAGCTTTCGTACGGTGATCTTCTTGTGCCATTCTATGTGGCGAGCATGCGCTGAGAACTCTCTCTCTCCAAAAGATACTGTCGATTGTGGTCTTATTCAACTACGTCGACACTTGTCGTTGCTCCTTTAAAAGCAAAATAAACCCACCATTGCACTTGCTTGCAGCCCTTGAGCGAACCAGGTCTCGAAGTTTTGTCGCCTTCTGCTGCTGCGCGGGCCGTCACGTGGCGCCACGCGCCGCTGCTACCAAGCTTCGTGGACCTCTCTCATCCGCCAGGAGCCTTTTGCGCTGCGTATCGCTGAGGTCATCAACTCGCCAACGCCGATCCCCGAGCGGTCCAGTCACTGCCACGTGAACAACCACGTGGACCTTTTGTCGCGTAGCCTGTCGTGCCGGTGGCCACTGTTGCCACGTTGGACTCGAATGCGCATTTTCCACGTCGGTCAACGGTAACCTATCACGTCAGTATACCAAACCGATTCACCCAACAGACTTTACCATTTCTCTACCATACGTTTAACCTCTACACTAAGATGCATCCACCTGAGTTTTTTTTTTTTTTTGGGTGGGGAGGATTCATATCTCTCATGATTATAAATTATCTTCACTGATTGTATTAGGTTCTTGCTCCAATGCCTGCCACAAAACAATTTGTGGCTGGCACATAACCAAAAAAAAAAAAACTACAACTTTTGGTGATAAGCATAGCACGGTCACACAGTCATGTATAGTGTGGCCGCTAGCTAATCATTTTCCTTGCACATATCCTCGAGGTTCTAATCGATAGTAATTGATTTTGTAACTTTCTAATTTCTATACGTGCTCTTCATTATGAAGCCAACACGCAGGAATTATGCCATTCTCTATTCAGCATCTTCTTATCTAACTCATTTTTTTTTTCAAATTTGAAAGCAATATATGTAGACATGGCCATTTGGGCCCGTGAGCCCGGAACCGGCCCGTTGATCTGGCCCGCAGTTCCGAATCAAAATCGGAACCGGACTTCAAGGGCTGGTTTCGATTCCAAACCGGTAATTTAAAAAAAAAATGGGGCCCTGGGCCCTAGCGAGTGGGGCACGGGCTGGCTCTTCCCCAGGGGGGCCCACTGCCCCTCTTTATTAAAAAAAATCTATAAAAAACTCACAATCTCTCTTTATTTTTCTCACAATTTCTTTCCAATACTCTCAACTCTCAAGTCAAATTCTCTCAAATTCTCTCGATCCGATATTCTCTCTCACTTCCATCTCAATTCTTTGAATCAACTTTCCGATCAATTCTCTCAAAAAAATGGCAAATGGAAGCAGAAATACTGGAAAGGGAAAGAGCCCGATGGAGATGGGAGAATCCGATTATCTTGTTCATGAATATGATCCTCGTGATTATGCATGTTGGGAAAACGACAATGTTCCCAATCCCAACGTCGAGCACATCGCAACGCAAGAAAGTCTTTATCCTCCTACTGCCACTGCCACTGCCACTGCCACTGGTGTCGAAGGATTGTCGATACCAAAGGAGTCGGAATGGAAGAGCCGAGAATCCGACTTATGGCTACACTTCGACAAAGTATGGAATGAAAACGAATGTAAGTTTGATATAAGCTGTAAATATTGTCTGCAAAAATACAAACTTGGTAAAGGAGATGGCTATGGAACATTTCGTCGGCATCTGACGAAAAAACATCCAACCCAAGTGTGGATCGACACTAGCTAATAACAAATTTTTGGGTTCGCCAATCCTAACCATCATCCTTTATTCTGTTTCACTAATGTATTTTATAAACAAACATTAGCTGAATATGTTTCCATTGAGCATACTCCATTTAATACTGGTGAAAATTTTAATTTTAGATATTTGGTAAACACTCCGCAAGCACCATCTGTTCCGAAAACTACCCTTAAACGCGAACTTAAACGAGTTTATATAGATCAAAAAAATGATTTGAAAATATTTTTTGAAGAATTCAAAGTACGTGTACATATAGGTAGTGATATTTGGAGTGATTCTTGGAATATTAATTCTTATATGGGTGTCACATGCCATTGGTAGGTGATGATTGGGTTATTTTAAAAAGGCTTCTTGCATTTCGAGTTTTTCCTGAAAGACATACAACCCATAATATTTATAGAATAATTAGGCAAGTTTTAGAAGAATATGGTTTGATTAATAAAGTTTTTTAATTGGTTTTAATAATGCCGCCGCAAATACTGCTTCAATTCCCGAGTTAGAAAAAAATGTGTAAACCCTCTTTTGGCGGATAATTTTTTCACATTAGATGTGCTTGCCGTGTTTTGAATTTATATGTTCAAGATGGTTTACGTGTTCTTGTTACTTCTCTCCACCCAATAAATAGTGCAATTAGATTTTTATGGAGCCGCCCTCAACTTATGAAAGCGTGGGGAAAATTTTGTAAAGAAAATGGGAGAAAGGCAAAAAGGTTTCCAACAGATGTTCCGACTCGTTGGAATTCTACCTACGAGATGCTTCTACAAACTTTTGATTACAAAGATTTATTATGTTCCTTTATTTCAAATATTGTTCTCAATATTGCTTTACTCCCCCAACATTGGGACGTTTGCAAAAAAAAAAATTAGATTGTTTGAAAATTTTTAATGATGCTACTAAAACTTTATCTGGTATTTATTTTCCTACTACGCATTTATTTTTAATAGAGTGTGTTAATATTTCTAATGTTTTTAATGCATATGAAAAAGATACTGAATTAGCTTTGAGTATTTTAGTAATGCGAGAAAAATGGTTGCATTATTATTTGAACATTCCTCTTGTCTATTTAATTGGTATTATTTTCGATCAACGTACTAAATTAGATGGTTTATTAGATTATCTGAATGCTTATTATTATGATTGTTTACATTTGGATGAAGTAATAAATATTTTAATTATACAAGTAGAGGTTAAAGAAGCTATAGTAGCATTATATAATGAATTTTGTAATAGATATGGTTTAAGTAACAGTGGATATGGATCTGCCCAACATAGTGTCTCAGAAAGCGATGCCGGTATGTCACTACTTAGTAGAGGGTATAAAATGCTCAAGAGTAGGCAAAAAGAAAGAAAGAAAGGGACATCAACATGTAGTATTTTCGAATTAGAAAACTATTTAACAATTTCATTTGAGTTTAGTGATTCCGAACACAACGCAGATTTCAAGATTCTTGAGTGGTAAAAGCACCATTCAACTCAATTTTCAGTTCGCTCCCTCATTGTGAAACAAATATTAGCGACTCCTTCTTCAACAGTGGCGGTTGAACAAGATTTAGTGCTAGAGGATTAATTTTGGACCCCTACCATTCAAGATTAAGTCCGAAAAATGTGGAGTATCAAGCTTGTATCAATGATTGGACAAAGGCTAGATTTCGCCAACAAGAGCTGGATCGAGAACACGAATTCTCCAGTGAAGACTGTGGAGTATCAAGCTTGTATCGATGATTGGACAAATGCTAGATTTCGCCAACAAGAGCTAGATCGAGAACACGAATTCTCCAGTGATGGCTATGGAGATACTACCACCACAATAACGGCTAGCGATAACTAACGATGAGGTAAGTTGGGGGTTACCAAAAGTAAGAGAACTACATGGGCTTTGATTTTTCTATCCCCAAGAAGATATGTAGGCGCTTAATGATAATTCATTAAGTTCAAGCCCATTCATTCTCTCTCTCTTTTTTTTCCAAATTTTATTACAATGTACAATTTGATTATAATTTATAATTTATTAATTTTACTTTATTATTTTAAAAATAAAATTAACAGTTCGGAATCGGAACTGGGAATAGGCCCGGAACCACCGGTTCCTAAATCGGAACCGGCCATGTCTTATATATGGTTGCTCGGCTGGCAAGACATCAAGAAACCATCGCCAAATTCAATCTATCTTTGACAAGGAATTTGGAAATTTCTTGAGTGAACCCTTACCCTGTTGGCCCATTTGCCCACAAATGCTCTGGCCACAGTTCTCTCAGCAAATGAAATTGGGACGTCGGATTGCTAAGTCCATTGGGCCTTCCGAATTCCAAAACCTTTCCTCACGTTGAGTCTCAACCCACGAACCAGCCGAGTTGCGTTCTGAATGAGTTCAGTCCGCGCCCTCGGCCCCCGACACTGTTCACGTAACGCATTGCTCTACTCTGCTTTCGCGAGAGAGAGAGAGAGAGAGAGAGAGAGGAGAGGGGAGGGTCCAGCCAACCCAGAGGTGTTCGATCTTCGTCGGACAAGTCCCACAATGGGGCCTGTGTAATATTCATCTATGGTTTCCTTCGAGTTTTGAGCATCACAGTTCCAAACCCCGTCATTTACGTTGTTTCTTCTAGCTTTATGTGCCGCCGAACTACGAGCGACTTCTCATGGAAACCGAGCAAGTGGGAAGCGCTCTCCTTGGCAACTCTTAAACTCTCAGTTCTCGACCACGCGCGTGAATCCGACGACCGGTCCAAGTACATGATGTGTATTCTTGCTTGAGTTGTGCCTTGGAAGCTACTTTCAGTCAGACTCGGGTTCATTCATCCTAGACGTGGTGTCCAGACTCCAGACAAAACCATGGCAAAAAAGGGAAGTGGGCGAAGAGAGGATTTTTTTGCTGAAATAAGCTAGAGAGAGAGAGAGAGAGAGAGAGAGAGAGAGAGAGAGAGAGAGAGAGAGAGAGAAGAATTTGTAGTTAGTATCACTGGCTTCTGGTAAATCTGGCCGTTAGCTTCCATGAGTTTGCCTGAGTTTCCCATCTTGTCGGTTGTTTGATGGGTTTAGAAGGAAATTGCGACATTTTATTCTTTTTTCCGAATAACAACGAAAAGACAAATGCGGTTTGATGGGGCATCAAGAAATAAGCTGATGAACCTCAGGATCTTGAGGATTTATGAACAGGAAGTAAATGGGTATTGTTTCGAGAATTCATTTCCCTTTTCTTTTTCTTTTTTTTTGTAAGATAGACATTGCAGATTGATATTTCTTGTCGAACTTTATTAGGTGCCACAGTGGAGAAGACCTAATTTACTTGAGTAATCTTAGCTTCTCTTTTATTTTCCCTTTTGTTTGGCACCAATTCAAAATCTTTGGATTCAATTACTTGTTTTGGTAATGTGTACGGAAGATGCTCATTCATTAGCGAGAGACCTTGGTTAGCCTTCTTTTTCTTAGCTTTAATGATGCACTAGTATTATTTGAAGAAGATAGTGAGCTATTTAGGTGAGAAGTGTATCGATCTTGTTCAAACAGAATTTTTTACAGCATACGGAAAGAGATATGTATACAAATTCCTTATTCCAGTTTCCATGACAAGATAATTAAATAAAAAAACTTTGATTTTAATTAGCTTTTCTCTTACTGGAATTCCATTACTATTCTTATTATGTCATTACCTCAAGTTGCTTTGGTTTGGTTATTTTCTTTCTCTTGGTGCTAAGTTTGCCCGTTTGTGATAAATTGGCATGCTGTCTGGCTTTACTATGAACATTGTGTACATTAAACTCTTTGGTGGCTCAAGGGAGTTCTTGCCTTAATTTGTATTACCTTTTCAATTTAAGCTCAAAAGAAATAAATGTCAGATTTCCTGTTCAATTTTGGCATGGTTAGTAGTCTGCAATTTTTCTTGTGGAACATTAAACTTTTCCTTACCGAGTATCAAATTTCCAGTTTTGCGTGTTAAATGCAGAAATTTACTGTTCCTCAAAGGTTCTTCACTCATTTTTATGCACTTGCTTTCATATGGACAGGGCTTCTGCTTGCTGCAACATGGATATATGCATATGAAATGGCAGCTTTGACCTCAGAGCCCTTTCTTTATTCCTCTATTGCCAGCCAGTTGACAGGTGGCTCCCATCTTTTTGCATTGCATAGATCTCGTTCTACTCTGCCAAAGCATATAAATGGTTTGGAAGTCTCTGTTTCTGCTTCCATTAATGGAGATCCAAGTTTTGAGGCACCTTTATGGGCATATATGTCTTTAACTACAGCCCTTCAGCTCGGATGCACATGTTTGCCTATCTAACTGGACTTTTGTAAGTTTCATAATAACTGTCAAGCTTGGCATTGCCCTTTTCTAACTAGTTCCTTTTGCTGGGCCAGGGAACATTCACACTTTAGTTCACGACATATAGATGACACCCTAAGCCTTTGCGAGAATATGCATGTGTTCATTGTAATTGTTTGTTGCATACAATCTGATGTATGGGAAGTCAATGTTGCTGCTGAAGCAATAATTGTATCTTTAATACAGCGGGCTTGTCTATGGTGCTTTGTTTTGTTCATTGCATGTGTTTTGCCAAGTAATGAGGTTCGCTCACCGTGATATGCTAATTGAAGCTAATGTTCCATCTGACATGAATTGAAGGTCTGGTAGTTTTGTTTCTTGTGGATGCCATCAGGTAAACTGTGAAACATCTCATGTTTGGCTTGGACTTAATGTCCTGGTGCTCGTGCATTCAGATTATTGCATACGTTCTTTTTATCCGTTCTCATGTGGTCTCTTGCTGATCATAAGCTGGTGACCTCTAGTTGGGACCCTGTATGCCTAGTTACTTTTCTCTGAAGTTCTTTGGTCTTACTGCATAAGTCTGTCCTTAATATGTGCATTTGAAGAGCTTCTAGGATGTCATATACCTGCATGATGTCCTTTCTTAGCCAAACTTTTCACATTTTCCGTGTTGTCTGATTATTTTACATTCGTCGTACTTAAGCTAGAAAGGGAGTACAATGTCCTGAAGGATACTATCTCTGTGACTCTCTCACTTAAATTACTAGATGATGAGAGGAATTGTTCCACAAGCATCAATGAGACGAATATGCTCGTATTTATATGTTGCTCTTAACAGTCAATTCTTTTTTCTGATTTTGTTAGGGCTCCCTACGTGAACACAGAGAAGAAGTCATAAATATGTAGTGCCTCATGGTGATTGGTTTGAACTTGCCTCATGTCCACACTATTTGGCCGAGATAGTAAATCTCTCTCACTCTCTCTCATGTTCCCATCCTTGAATTTGACCTAGGAGAATAGAAGGAAAACTTTAAAATTCTGGTTTTGACTAAATTTGCTTTTTGATGGTTCTAATTGCCTCTTCTAACGATGGAAGGCTATATATGCGGGAGTAGTGGTTGCAAGTGGAGGATCAGACTTGACAATCTGATTGCTGTTTGGTTTTGTGGTATGCGTTGTTCATCCTATTGTATGTGAATCTATCGTCCCACACTTGCAACTTCTTTTGTTTTAATATTCCATCTGAGTAGAAGGGTTGGTTCTCTATAATGGCAGGTGGCGAATTTGGTAATTGCGGCAGCAGAAACACATAGGTGGTATCATAGTAAGTTCGACAATTATCCACCAGACTGGTATGCTGTCATCCCATTAACTTAGTTATGTAAGTGGCTGAAGTACAAGTTTGTACAAAAGAGGCAGCAAAATTGTCAACAGATGACCTAGGATTACGGGTTTCTTAACCCCAGCTGTTCTTAAATCTGGGCGTCTGTTGTATATGACGGTAGGAGGAGTTACGCTCGTGCAGTTATAAGAATGACCAAGTTGATGTAAAGATGGAAGGCTGGTGGGTTCCTGTTGTATATGACTGTAGGAGGTGTCTATTTGTTCGCTAGCGCGAAAGAGTAAAAAGCATAAGAAGCTCTTGCGTCATCCTGGCTAGGCATGCTTATTGCTGCAAATTAAGATTATGACTAGATCAAAATTGCCGGGGATGTATGACTAATACAAATGAGTTGCACACTAGAGGATAGAAGGTTTCTCTCTTTCAGTTTCATCGGTGGAATTTTTAACAATATTATATCAACGGGACAAAGACCTCCCAATGAAAGTTGAAATGGGGAAATCACACAATTTGAATTCTTAAACATTCATACATTGACTGCCTGTTCTTTAAACTCGGTTGTAAGTTACGTCTAGTTTTCCGTTTGTCTCGATTAATTATCATTTGGCATCGCTTTCCTCAGGTTTGCTTTTATAGCGTTTGTCTCATAGAAGTACATAATGTTTCTGGTTATTGATTTCTTTCTTTCTTTTCATTTTTTGCATTTTCTGTTAAAACAGAAGGAAAAGTTTAACTTTCTGTACTTTACCCAAAAAAAAAAAAAGTTTAACTTTCTCTACAACCAAAAATTGCACATAGCTGATGCATCGTATCTACTGTTTTGACCATGAGTTGGCTTGGTGAAATCTGGAAAGTTACACGGGTAGCGAGATTAGCAGATATAGACGTTGGTTTACCAGGTTTATGATGTTTTTGATGTTTTTGCTATCATTTTCGGCTGAAGATCCTCTACCCCCACAAGGTGCTTCCCTTGGTGTCTCGATCAATCTCGACCCTGGATGCACGTGGATTTAGTATATATCAACAGTCGAGATTGGTCAAGTAACCAAGGGAAGCACCTCGCAATGTCGAGGGTCCGCAACCGCGGTTTTCCATTTGGATCTCGAAAAGTGCGGGTGAGGAGGAGACATTAGCTTTGAGAAGCTTGGAAGAGTAATGAGTTTGCATATTGTGAGCACTTCTATTTCAGTGCGCATTTTCTTGAACAGAAGAAAACTGTGTCATTCCTTGTCTATGCCTTAAGACTAGTTGAAGGGAATAATGATTCAGCCTTCCATTGTGGAACTTCTAGAGGCACTCTCTGCTACAAGATGCAGGGGATGTCCAATTCTTCCTAGGTCTTTTCCTTGATTGCGAGACAGACACAAAGTACTCTCTTCCCAGCAGGCTCGAAACTCATGCGTATATATATTCGGGAGAAATTGTCAATAAAGTCCTAAACCTTTTGCGTTTGTGTCAATTCAGTCATAATTTCTTTTTTTTTTCTTTTTTGATATTTGATGTGTCCGAGCCAGCTTGCACGCACCTCGACTATTTCTCGAGAAAAACCAGCACATCAATCCACAGACATGGCCATCCACTTAAATCACATGTGTTCAGCTGGAAAATCGAACTTGGGACCAGTCCTAATTTCTTTTTGTGTCAATTCAGTCTTAAGCTTTTTAGATTTGTGTCAATTCGGTCCATCTGGGCAATTTTGGCTGGTCGGCGCTGATGTGGTAATTTTTTACAATACTTTTCAAATTTCTATTTGAAAAATCTTTATAATCGATGCAAAATCTTTTCATTATAGACAATAGTTTATATTTGAAGATTTCATGAACAATAAAAGTACTTTTCATTCATTCAAATTATAATCGATGCATTTTTATGAAAATGTTAATTTATGGTAAAAAAAAGAATAAAACTAAAAATTCATTAAATTTTCTTGAACTTTTTCTTTTTGGACGATTTTTTTTTTCCTTGAAGTGAAATTAGGTAAAAGTTGATCACAAAAAAAAAATAGGTAAAAGTTAAAATTTTGGGGTCTGTCAGGAGAGCATCACACGTACATACGCAAGAGCAACACGTCACGTCCCGCCTCTCCCCAGAAAAAAAATCCGCTAAAATCACCCGCCCCACCGCATTCTCCCCCGCACCCGCGCCGTCATTGGCGCACGTGTCGCTCCAGCCTCTCGTCCGTACCCTTCCCAATCAAATCGATCACCCCGAAAAACCCCAAAGAAAACACACACTCTCTCACACACACACACATCCTCCACTCCACCCACTATGGATACCCTGCTCTTCCACAGCGCCACCGCACCGTCGCCATCGTCCATGGCCAACAAGCGGCCCTGCCCGTCGTCGTCGCCGCCCCCGCCCCCGCCGCCGGCGTCGTCCTCGTCGTCGGCTTTCAACCAAATCGACCACCTGTTCGACGCCTTCCTCTCTCTCGCCGACTCCTCCTCCCGCTCTCACTCCATCGACCTCTCCTTCGACAGGCTCCTCGACTCGACAGCCTCCGATCGGGACCAGGCCCTGCTCATCGACCGGGCTCTGGGGCTGGGCTCTGCCATCACCGAGGCCGCCAGGCGCTCCGCGAGGAAGCGCGCCACCAAGCACAATTCCCTCGCCTGGGCTCTCCCTCCAGATCTCACCATTAAGGTCTCGTCTTTTACCATCTTTGGCTTGTTCCGGAGGTTTCTAGGTTTGTGAATTGCAATGTCTTGGTCTGTAATTTTTTGCGCTGCGGAGTGGTGGCGAAGGCATTTACGGTTGAATCGTTTGAGTTCGTTTCATTTGCGTGCGGATGGATCCCTTGGGTGGATCAGTTAACAAATGGCGTTTAATTTCAGTTTTTGTCTGCGAGCTTGAGGAATTGTATGTTGCCCCGTTGAAGACAATTTTATACTCACGTTCTAGCTATCTGGTTGTTGCAAATGTTGCTGGCTGATTCTGATTGTCCCTGTAAAAGGTCTTTATTGAACAATATGTACTCATCCGGATCACTTCCGTTGCTCGTGGAATGAAATACATATTTCTTGTTTGATTATAGATAAATATGATGTCTTTTGGCATTTTTGCTGTTGACACACGGTCAAGCTGTTGGCCTTTGTTGAAATGGTTTTGCAATATTTCACTTCCTCGGGTACTTATATTGTTTTTATTTACGAGGAAATTCAGGTTTTCTCGATGCTTGATTCACAAAGCCTATGCTACGCTGCAGCAACTTGTTCGCTGTTTAACAAGTGCGCCATGGATCCTTTATGCTACACCAATATTGACTTGACAACAGTTGTCCCAAAGGTTAATAATGCTGTTGTGTCTACAATGATTCAAAGAGCTGGAAGATCCCTTCAGTAAGGAATCATAGTGAAAATATTTCATTTCAAGTCTTTCTTTGCCAGTTTTTTGTCTGCATCAGTAACTGACCTGCTACTGATGAACTTGTCATGAATAGGCTTTGTCGTGCAGTTGTACACTACCGGTTGTATTGGTTGAACTGAATTTGGTTCTCTAAAGATGCTTTGTGATGTAATTAAGTGTATCTGAGGGTGCGAGATATGTAGTGTCTATACATGCTACGTCTCTCTTCTTGCATCACACTTTATAAGGGGACGCCTCCCCTTTTGCTCTTCTAGACCATATGAAACTAAGGCAGTGAGAAACTGGAGGCTTTTTTTGACCCACTGTACTCTGTGCCACATAATTTGATCGATCTGAAAAATTGTCGTTGCCTTTATTTCCCTTTGGGTTCTATTTGTAGGTTGTGTGGCGTGTATAATAGACTTCTGTCGATTGTTCTTGTCATGTGATTTCTATATTTATTTGTGAATTCGTCATCTGCTCTGCAGGAAATCTTGTCTAATGTTTTAATGAAGGTACTCTTTTTGCATAAAGGGATTACTTTTTCTCCATCTAAATTTGCTTCATTTTCCCTTTAAACCTTTGAGGTCATTGAAGCTTGGTATAGTCCCAGGCCCAACCATGTCACCTGGATCTTCTCAACCATTAGTCTATACAATAAGAAGTTCCGTTGTCTCCAACTTTTCATGGAATGATAAGAAGACCAGACAAGGGAAAGAGTCGCCCATCTTGACCAGGACATGCTTAAGCCCTTTAAGTGCTGATGGAAGTGCTGCTGGGTATGTTGGATATTATGACTTCTTTGACCTTTTGCTGCTCACGCTGCAATTGCCTCCTAATTTTTGCCTTTAATGTTTCCTCAAGGCTATTGTTGAGAAGATTGCACTTGTACAATATTGAAAGAATGGATAGTGCATCACTTTGCATGGCTTTATCAGTATGCCCGTCTCTAATTGATCTGGAAATCGTTGGCCTGTAAGTTCTTTTTCATTTAGTGTTCTTTTCCAGAAGTTGTTATGCATGATGCTAACATAAACATCCTCTTTTTCGGACCTGTCTTTTTTACATTTACATATTGACTGGCATATCATGTTTTCTTTCTTCTTTTTGATTTCTAAGTCGAACAAAAATTTCTAGCATGCAAGACAAGCTAATCCTTCTATAGCCCTACCCAAGTTTGTTCATGACAACCTTGTAAATTTATTCTCAGTTACTTATTAGGTAATCATTCTCATAACCCATTATCATGTGTTCTGACATTGCATTCTTCAAATTACAGACATGTTGAATTGAGACAATTCTTGACTTCTGTGGGCTTAAATTGCCACTTGATAGAGCGTTTGTTCTTTGAATCTTCAAAAACAGGTGAGAGTTCTTTGACACTAACAAAATTGTCACGTCAATACTTTTTCTGATATAGTCGTTACTTTTCTGTTTCCATCAGGTAGAGATGACAGTTTGAAATCACCAACTTGTGTTGATCTAGTCAACAATTGTCCTCATTTGTCTTCATTGTCGCTAAGAGGGTTTAAGCTCCATGATTGCAAAGTTAAAACACTTGTTAAGGTACGTATTTTGCCCTGTTTAATCTGAAGCTAAATTTATTCTCTTTGCAATTGTTTAGACTACTTTGTTGGATTTTTGTAGTCGATGGTGCAAATTCCTACCCCAAATCCCTCCCCCTATCAGGCCGGGTCTTATATCATCATATTATATGGTCATAAACTCTATTTACTGCTGAGCTGCATTTGATCCGGGTTTACCTCCAGATGGGAGATATTGTTATCTTATGGCATCTGGATATATCCAGTTATAATGCTTGATAAGAAATCGGGGAAAGGGGTGGGATAGACGTTGATTGCAATTAATGAAAAATAAGAGAAGAACTTAATTAGAAGAAGACAACATGCTATTGCTTGCTTTCAAGTGGCACTCCCCAACTGACATGTCTCAATGTCCGTGGTTTGCCACCACCACTGCAATTCCTTAACCTCTTTCTCTGGCTTTCTTCGCCCTCAATCCTTCTTATTTTCATAGCACTGGACCACGGTGTGAAAATGCTGGTGGTCACTGTCGTCAATCACGGCCATGGTGGTGATGGCCGTGGCATCTGCGACAATGCCTAGAGCTAGGGTTTTTCCTTTTCAGTTTTTAATTGAATTGGATTTTCTAATTTTCAGTTTTTTTTTTTTAATTTAATTGGGTTTTTAGTATTTATTCAATCTATCTTAAAAGTGTACCAAACATGATAGGGTTAGATATGTTTACATTTACCATCCGGGGGATTTTTTTATACAATTCTGGTCCTGACAACCAAATGCAGTGGATGGGGAACTAGATTTTCAGTAATTGAAGGCATGTGTGTAGTTGATGGTTATTGTATTATGTGATCATTGGTGATTGGGGACCAGCGTTTTGATGGAAGGAAATTTACTTTGGTTATTCCTAGAAAAAACCAAAGAGCCGCACTTTTTACTATTAAGATAAGCATTTGAAGGAGGACACCGATGTACTCACTATAAGCCACTTTTGGCTCTTAAAAGCTATCTGGGAGTGACTGCGGAGAATTTCTATCAGCAGCTTTTTTATGCCATATCCTATTTCATCTAAGTTTGCCTCTATGAGTCATAGGTGGTGGGATGATATGAATCTCGACTTCAGATTGGTTGGATGTGTTTTGTTAGGTCTAGTAAGATGATTCTGAATGAGTCATTCTGTCAATGACGAAAAGCACTCTTCTTGGTATCTCTCGCAGGGATTTCGAAAGCTACGATATGTTGATTTTTCAACATCCTACTCAATCACTGGAAATTTTCTGAGGTCAGCTAATCTCTCTCTCTCTCTCTCTCTCTCTCTCTCTCTCTCTCTCCCTGAACAGCACTTCATAAGGTTAATTTTCTGTGTTATGGGTTGACGTCCTGTGGATTTTCCTCAAATAGATATGTTGTTTTCAATTTTTAGAAATCTTGGCAGCACTTCAACCGGAACTTTACTGGAAGTCCTGATTTTACGGGACTGTATGCATCTCAAAGAGGTGAGAAAAAGAGTAGTCCCATTACGTCACCTCTCTCTCCACTTGCCACCTTCTCTAATACAAGATTATCTGCAGACGGAGGTTGCTCGGTTTTTTACCGCTGTTCTTGCTGGAGATTTCAAGTGTCTAAGACATGTTGTGGGTACCGTGGACCTTCTATTTGTCTTATCACTATTTTGTGATCCTGCAATAGAGCCTGAAATTATTCCTGCTGCAGGACATATCCAATAAGGAAGGATTAGCTTCTGAAGGTGATTGGTATAACAGAAGTTACTCCTCAAGGTGTGCCTAAAATTACTTAGATTCATCATATTGGCATGGCTGCAAGTTTCCCACCCTAACATTACAATGTTGGTACTTGTCTTCTTGTCCAGTGTCATCCCATTCAAACAGGTAGTGGAAGAAAGGCCGGACATTTGTTTGCTAGCAGATTTTCCATCAGAGGGGGGAAGGTTTGTCTGAAAATGTTCTTTTCCGTATAGTTATCGATTTAGGATTTTGCTATACGACCATTGTGCTTGATACCTCCCTTCAGATTTAAATTATTGCATGCTTTCTCTGGAACGTGAATCTGAATCTTCTCTCTGCCCCTTGGATTTATGTTGTTTTTGCAGTTTTAGCGAGATGGAACAAATTATTGATAGTGACATCAATATCGAGATTGGCCTGCAATTCAATCATAATGGTCATGCATCGGATAGTTCTGTCTTTACAAGTTCATCTGAAAGCAGCTACAATAGCGATCAAGGCAGTGGTAATGAGGATAGCCATGATTCCAGCTATGTAATCTACGAGGAAAGTTCAGATGAGCTGGACTACTTTCCAATCTAGGAAATGCCTTGAGTAAAGGATAGTTTGGAGATTGTGCCTCAAAACAAAATGGTGCATGTCCCTCCATTGTCATTTATATCACCTAGGACCCAGTTTCTGAATTTTTTGCTTCATTTAAACTCAGGTTCTGTTTTTAGGCTCAGGTTCTGTTTGCTATGATGTTCTTTCCTTCCCAATCAAAATTGAACTGCTTGCAATGTACAGTAAGTTCTTTTTTTTTCCTTATATCTATTTTTAGGCTCCGTTTGTTTCCCAAAAAATGAATTGGAAAATATTTTCTTAAAAATGAACACTTGTATTACTTGTGAAACTGAGTTAGCGAACAATATTTTCATTGTCTATGAAAATATATAGGAAAATTTTTGTTGATGATGAAATTATTTTTCATTGATTAATTATTATAAGCGATACAAGCAATTGTTTTTCGGAAAATGTTTTCCAAATCATTTGTTTTCAGTGAAATAAACGGAGCCTCAGAAGGGCCATGCTTCATTTTCTCTTCTTTTTAATTTGGACCCGTAGATTCGATCCCAAGTCTTATTCTTGCCCCTTGATCCCAACCTCTAGGCTTTTGCCTAATGGTAGGGCGCATTTATTCTGATAGAAGGGTTACTTGTAAACTGTGGGAAGAAAAGTGTAAGTTTCCACTGAAGCGAATTTTTATATTTCATGTGCACAAAGGTTTGCCTAAAGCTAGTGGCTAAGAGACCCGTCTGATAAATTCAATGCACTTTACAGTACGTGAGGAATGTCTCATGGTTATTCTGTGTTACTGTTATAGTATGATTATTCTGCTTTACTGTTGGAAAAGGTGTTACTGCAGAATTTGCAAACAGTGGCAGTTCTTTTATGATTTTTTTGCAGAATCTGACTGATGCAGTATTTCCCTTCTCTACTCTTCCTTTTGTCAGTTCTGCAACAAGCTCTTTATCTAGCTATCCAAGTCAATGGCACCGTCCTAGTCAAATTTTAACCACCAAGGGCTGTGGATTTGAAGGAACGCCGAAAACCCCAGGTTTGTGTATGCCTGTTGCCTGAGCTCCGGAAGTTTGTGATGGATAAATGCCTAAAAGCCAGAACATAATTAGCAACATCTTCCCTTGTCCCTCTCTCTCCTGTGCAAAATTGTCATCCACTTTTATTGGATGGATGACTCATGACTGATGCTTTGCTTTTTTCCTTCTCTAAATTTTTTTCTTGTTCAATGGCGCTTTTAATTTTTGCTATTTCAGTTCTGTAACAGTTATGGATAATCTAGGTCTTGTCAACCGTCTTATAATTGCAATTCGACCAATCTATTCAATGGTTAGTTTGCTTCTTGAGATACGGAGCAGTTGTGAAGTCAATGTCCGCTTTACTCTTAACAAATTTAACTATTCCCTCTAGGATATGATTCTAGCGTCACCCCGGAAACTTCAGTAAGGCTTGTTTATGGCAATCCTTTTTTTTTTTTTCAATTTCATCACTGATGCTTCAATTCTTGAAGTATCAAGCTTTGGACACGATCTTCATGAAAATGGTTTTTATTGTGTGAAAAAGTTTCCCGGCACCATTAAGATAGAACAGCCCATGGTTAGAAGGTGTGATATATTAAGATCCGACCGTCAGATTTGAGAAAGTAGATTTCGTTGGAAAGCTATAAGCACTATCCAGAATAGGTTGTAGGATACAATTGGATTGTTGTCTTTTTTCTTCAGATTTCTGAGTAGCAATGGAAACAAATCGTTCTTGATGCACATCTATGCATCTCTCTTCGTAAATTCACTCTACCACCTAATTCTCCTCCGCAAGCATCGATGCGAGGTCCTCCATGAATCAGTCTCACCACGCACCACCTCATTTGCCTCAACCCCATGTATTGGCGACTCCCCTTACTTTCTGTCTCGTAGCTTAATGGATGACGGTGGATAGTGAGCTCTTGTCACGCAGGTGGCCCCGCATAGGACGCCGTCCGTTGCTTACTTTCAAATGCTGTTTCATGTCCTGAGTGCTAATTTTCTGGACTTTCGAACGGTATTGTCGTCTTTAAGTTTGGATTTGCCCGAAAACTAATTTCCAAACACCTTGTGCACCATCTGCCCGGAAGTAAAAATCGGATAATGTGCGCTCTCAGATATTTGGCTACTCTATCAACTTGAGTTTGAAGATGTAACAAACTTATGGAGATTACAGAGATCTTGGTAATCTTAACTCCCACTACTCATTTTGGTTTGGGGTAGTCACAAAAGATTATTTCTAGTTGTTAGCCAGAGTAAACCGCGTGGTAATATTCATTCTTTGTTTAATATTGGACTTGATGTATTTATTAATTGAGCGAAATGATCAAGAGAATATATTTGGTAGATTTAGTCTAATCATAGATCATAATCACATGTCAAGAAGTGGTGATGGTCGCATCGTGACTCATTGAAAAACACTAGTTCTCATTTTAAGTTTATACGTGATTGACTATGCCTACCACATCACTCATAGGCTAAATTTATGTAAGATTTCCTCACAACATGAAACTGATTGAGGGCGCGTCCGGTAGGAATTATTATAGCATTATCGACGATTAAACATCACTTCTTGGATGATTTTTAGGAATTGAGGTATATTTCAAAGGGAAAATTCCAAAAAAAGACCCCAAGTGCTTTCATTTTTTCAAATAAAAGCTTGAAATAAAAATTGTTTCAAGTAAAAGCCTGAAGTGCCCTCATTGTGCCAAAAGAGAGCCTGAAATGTATATCATTTCAAATAAGGGTCTGAAATGATTATTTTAGGCTAAAAAAACGCATGAGTTCACTTTTATTAGGGGCATTTTGGTCATTTACTATTTTGACTTACTTTTTCTTTTTCTGTTTTTCAGATATTTTGAAAAAAAGTAAAAAAAAAGAAAAAGAAAAAAGAAACACACCAGTGAGAGGCATGCGGTCGTCAGGGTTGTCGGTGCCTCAAGGAGAGCAGGCGACCCCACCGACCACAGGTGAAGACCGCGACTCTCTCCTAGTTTGGGTGAGGGTCGGGCCCTCATCTGAGCCAGAGAGGATCGGGTCCTCACTTGAGCCAGGAGAGGGCCGCGACCCTCTACAAGAATTGGGGGTGGGTCAGGCCTTGCCGGCGACCCTTACGGTCATAATCGCCGCCCCACGGCGGTCACAAGCGGAAGGTCCTGTGTTTTTTTCCTTTTTATTTTTTTTTGTTTTGTTTTAATTTAATTTAACAATACTTTTACAAAAATGCCCTTGATCAGTCAGAAATTTTGGTCCATTGGCCGGCTGGCGAGGTGAGGCCCTTATTCGAAACAACTATAATGAAACAAAGTCTATTCCATGCCCTTATTTGCGAAAATGAGGGCACTTAGAGCCCTTTTTTGGAATTTTCCTTATTTCCAATGTTCAGTGGCAATCAAAAAGTTAAAAAAAGAAGAGAGAGAGAGAGAGACGTGAACCGATGTTAACTTGTTTCTTCTGGCCATATTTACCTCTATCTCTTTTGAGAGGAAATCCTCTGACCACGCTACTTGTTGGTTTTATTTTTATTTTTTTTCTAGTACTAAATATGAAAATATTTAATTGATAATACAAATAAGGGTCTGGAAAGATTTGAACTCAGGATATCTTACTTTGATAACATGTCAGATTTTGTGGAATCACTGCCAAGCTGAAAAATGAAGGCTGCTTCATATTTACATATTCTAACATTAGATGAAAACGTAGTTTAATATTCAAGTATTCTGTTAGTCCCCCTCAATTTGATATTTTTGCTTAATACTAAGTGTGGACATATTTAAGTATTTGCTCATGGTAAAATATATCCTTCGATATTTTTGCAGTACTTCACACATTGGGCTTCAAATTTTGTCTGGTAATTCTCTCCATTTATTTGGCTTTGCCAACGCAGAATAGGCTAGGTGCAAACTTAGTCGACGTTCAAGCATCGATTATTTTACTTTTTTCGGCCCAAATTGTATTTCATGATGTGCCAATAAATAACTTATTGTGGCCCGCTCCATTACTGAAGCCGAATACCGAGCACGTGCTTCCACAGCAGCTAAACTTACTTGGATTTCACACATACTACGTGATATTGGGATCTACCAAGGTCAAACTTTATTATTTTTCTTGGACAATATGTCAATATTACATCTCACAACTAATCTAGCTTTTAATGCTCAAATAAGGCACATAGAGGTTGATTATCATTTTATTCGGGGAAAAGGTTTCTCTTGGCTCTATTGCAACTCGCTATGTTCCGACTTCCTCACAAGTTGTTAATATTTTCACCAGACTATTGACTCGAGATAGGTTTGTTGATTTTCGAACCAAACTCGATCTCTGGTCCTCCCCATCAACCGATTTGAAGGGGCGCATTGAAGTAACAAATCGGAAAGCGAAAAATCAGAATGACTGCAGTGCAAAATCTTCTACAAATCAGCGTGAAGATAACATATCAAGCAAAGAATCCATGAGTTGATTGCACATATTATTCAAGTGACCTCGTACGTGAACCGGGTGTGCCGAAAGATACCCCCATTGCGACGGACTTGAAGATTGCACATATTATTCAAGTGACCTCGTACTTGAACCGGGTGTGCCGGAAGAGACCCCCATTGCCCGTCATAGAGATTGCGAGAATTGGAAGCATGAAGCAGCGAATATAGAAACATAAACTACATACTTCGAAGTTTAAACGAGTCTGCAGAAAGAGCAGAAGCGAGAAGGTAGAGGAGAAGGCCGAACATACAAGTTCGCATGGCAAAAGTGCAATCTTCAAGGGAATAAAAATTTGCCAGAGAATTTGCTTGCCATCACCGGAGAGGCGGTCTCCCTAATCGGAGTGGCGGCCTACCGTCGGAGAGGTGGCCCCCCTAACCGGAGTGACGGCTCGCCGCCGGAGAGGTGGTACCCCTATCCGGAGTGGCGGCCCGCCACCGGAGAGGAGGTTGGGTGTGGCGAAGAGGCAGACAAGGAATGGTGAAGAGGGGGTGACTTGAGCAGTAGATAAGAGAAATCCCATCTTGCTCCATCTCACCCTCCCTCCTAAGATTATTTTATCCCCCTATATCCTCTTTATATATATCCTAGATAACTACCAAACACAGGTTAGGATAAAACATATCATATCCCGAGTTTTAACCGGTCAACCAAACGCAGCCTTAGAGATTTTATCTGATTTTTTTTTTATTCATTTTTCATGTATATCAAATTGTTATTTTTATGTTTGATTTACACCATAATTATAGGCGCTGATAATATCAATGAAAAGTAAGCTTCATCGGCTCGTATTCTCTGTTTTTCTTTTAGCCACGAATATAAACATTACTGGGTTTTAAAATCACGGTTATTTCTCCTACAAGGGATGGATGAAACTATAGCTTTACCTTTAATTTCACGACTTAAGCGTACATATGAATGATGCCATAACGCGCGTAACCCTAATTAAAAGGTTTCATCGGAGGTTATCCCTTCCAATTAGGGACAATTGATAATTTACGTTTTCATGTTACATGTGCAATTTTTTTTGTTTTTTTGTTTTTTTGTTTTGGAGCCAAGAGAGACTGTATGGACTGAATTTGCAACAAGATATCAGAAGCAACGACATATCTGCATTCATTCATTTCACTGTACTTCAATCCAACTCATGAAGAAACTCATCTTATGCATTCCAACCATATGAAAAATCCAAAACTGTCTTTCCAAAAAAAAAAACAAAAGGCAGTAATGAGAAAACTTCTCTACTTCTTATCTTTTTTGTTTTTTGTTTTTTTGTTGGAAGATAAATAGATAAAATGTTGAATAATACTATTTATTCACTCTTCCAAGCATACAGTATTAGAGAGAAGCCCAGACCTTGCTTCAACTGCAACTGATGTTGATGATGAGGATCACCTTCGATCCCCCGCGAAGAAGAGGACGACGGCGAGCTCCACCAACTCGAAATGCGCGAAGGCTTCGACACGTTCGAGCTAGATGAACCGCAGAGCTTGTCGTTATCGCTCTCGGCCCGGAACGGGCACGTCTGAAACAGGAACACCCCGTAATTGCTCCCGACGCAATCCCCCCCGAAGAGCCAGTTATGGACGTCCCAGAACACCTCCACGCCGGTGCCGTCCACGTCGATCACGCAGTTCCCCCGGAACTTCCACCGCAGCCTCCTCACCCTCACCGCGTCCCGGTCGTCGATCCTTATCACAAGGCACGGCTCGGCCGGAGCGCCGCCGCCCGGGTCGCACTCGATCACCACGCTGTGTGCCTGGCCCTTGTCCCGGAACTGGGCCCTCGTGCAGTAGCTTTTCTTGCCGAACACGTTCTCCCGCTTCCCCACGAGTACTGCGTCGTCACGGTCCCAGCCCAGGCCGGCAAGCTTCTTGTAGGCCTCCTTCTCCATGTCCCCTAGGAGTAGGACCACGTCCCGGTCGTCCTTGACCGCAACGTAATAATCCTGGACAGGTTCGGGGGCAGCGCCGAACTTCGCGTTCGAGAGGTCCCAGTGAACGTCGAGAGTGGAGGAATCCGATTATGACAATGGGGCTTTCCGGCAACCTCTATGCTTGGAGATGAGGAGCCAGGGCTTGATTTCGACTCGGCAGAGGGAGCGAGACGAGCTGGGGGGGTCGCTCCCGTGGTCGCCATCGACGATGATCGAGACGGTGAGGCCTTGGCCCATGAGGGTCTTAGTCCAGGTCACCGTGATGAGGCAAGGGCGGCCGCGTAACTTGGACTTGTAGATGCAGGTGACCGAGTTCTGGGGGCTGCTCCTCGCCAACGACGGCGATGAGTCGGCGATTTGGACTCCACTTTCGCCGAAGCAGGACGGGAAGTCTCTCATCATGTGCGCCACGGGACGATAATCGGTTGATTAGCGTAGGGAAGGATTGCTCTACTCTTGCGTGTCTGAAAGAGAGCTATTCGAAACCCAACAAGAAAGTTCTCTTCATATCTTTTATATATATACGATTGAATTAGATTATCACAATCAATTTACATAGGAAAATGCTTCCTTGATAGACAGTTAAGAACGATACAATCTCAATCGTAGATCTACACATCATCACTGCGTGTTTTGCATAAAGCACTCATTAATTGAAAAATCATATAATAAAAAATAATCGATATTATTATCGAACTGTGAGCTCTCATTTACATAATAACTTTTTCGAGAGGAGAGAGGAGAAAGTGCACATGGAATCCAACTGGGGTCGTCATGGCTGGACGGGGCTGGGTCATGATGTTGCCGTGTGTCTGAACGGCCATGTGTGCGTCCCCAACCTCATCCCCCAGTCGCTTGAGGTGAAAGCCAATGTCTCTTTCGGGGACAGCATGACCACGTTGTACAGTGTCAATCGTGTCCACAAACATGATAGACTGAGGTGATTTCGCGTGAACAAATATCATCTCGATAGTTAATAACGCGGGTCCTGTTGTGAAGGCAACTCTTACATGGATCCAAACATACTGTAGCCGTCGAACGTGCGAAAATGGCAACTAAGTCGAGACTTATATTTGCTCGTAACGGAGCTCACATAATCAATTGAGATTGGCTTGATCTATCCGATCTGAAGACTCATCCATTTTCTGCACAGTTTCCTACTTTTTTTCAAGCCGTGGATCGAGCAAAATTTCTTTATCTGGGATATACTTGAACAATTGCCCTTGGATCATTCATCATTGATCGACTGAGTTCAATGCTTGTCATTTAAAGATGTTTCAAATTTATCCTTGAACAAACTCGACTTTTAAGTTTTCCGATCCAGTCCTAAACCTTTTCACATTTTGTCAATTCAGTCACATTGGCCGGAAATCGCTGATATGTGCGTCGGCAATCCTATCCTGACAATTTTCAATAAAATTTTAATATCTCTTCGAACATTTTATTTACTATTCTTAATTATTGTGGGTTGACAACTGATCATGGTGTGTAATCATATACCATTTCAACGCACCAACAAGAAATAGACTCATTCTCTAGTATGTAAGCATCATGAATGAGAGAGAGAGAGAGATGATAATTTCTTGTGCCCTAACGTGGGTCGCAGTTATTAGGAGAATAGTGAGAATGGGCCAAGCTTGATCCCTTTCCCGCGAGCATAGGCAATAAGTTCAAACCATTCGTTCAACGCCACATGTCACGTCTCCATATAATAGCAACAGATGAAAATTTCTCGGTAAAAAAAAAATGGTGTGATATCATGAACAGGCAAAAGGGAAAGGTGAAAAGGTAATTGTTCTTTTTCGACGCATGCACCAGAGGAAATTATTTGATCTCCATAGTCATGTCTCTTTCCCCCACCCCGAGATTTCATGATTACAGGATAAATGGCCGAGAAGAATGTCGTTGACAAGTGTCACGGGCTGGCCGATTTAAGCTGCGAAATTAGCCCGCGCGGCGCTTGGCGATCCGAAAACACGGCAGGCTAGCTTTTCTTCTCATATTGCTCCCTGGAACAACAAAGCAAATAGCGTCCTCGAATCGAATCGTGTCGCGCCAAACTAAGTTCTGACATCCAGTCCATCGAGCGAGACAAGCAGAACAGTTTAAGCACCACAACTGATTTCGGCTTGCCTTGACCTCATCAAGAGAACAGCATCAGCTCTCGACCAGTTTGTGTACGAGAGGTCAATCTTGCCTTTAGAGCTCCATGGATGTAATCTTTCTATCTTAGAACTGCTAGCACAAAACGCCCTGACGCCATTCCCATGAACTAGTCATATCTTTCCCTCTGCATCGCTCACTCACCGTGACGACACAAGCAAGCTCCACTCACTAAGGTTAGACAAGTGCGTGAGGAGTTGGGACATGGGATGGTCCATCGCATCGCACACACGCACAGATGGATGTTCCATGATACTATCACCCACTCAATTCTGCGATGTCCCCGTTACGGATTGCTTTGTTTCTTCCATGCGCTACTGTACCATCAACTCTGTTGTAGGACGTGGATGGCGAGCGCTCGCCCAACGGAACAACTCCTCTACACCGGTAGCTTCTTTCAAGTGAAATCCATCCGGGCTACTTCGGTTACTTGCGTCCTTGATAAGTGTGGTACTGGGGCCAATGGCGCTTGCTGGCAACACCATTTTTCATCTACTAAGTACTTCCTACTCACAACCGACTGTCGCGACCCTTCCCCACCACGGGGCGGGAGCGGGGCTAATGGGCCGCCCGATCTCTGGCTTGATCGGACGCGGGCCTCTCCCAAGATCCATTACCCAAGTCGCAACTGCTGGATATACGTGGTCGACCTTCAATGTGGTCTAGTGACATGTGATGAGTGTACATGTCAAGGAGTTGCCACCAATCGTTTCGTGGAGGGTACGATCGGAAACCCTATCGAATAGTTGGGAGTGGTCTATTCGATTCTGCGGAAACCAGAGAAATGGGTTCGGGGACTTAGTTACGCCAACCGTCAGAGTTGACGCCCTTTCGGTACCTAAGCTGAATGGTTTATCTGATCCTAGGATTTATACAGACGAGTGGGGTACAGATCCTAAATCTATGAGTTCATGCAGATGGGAATTATTACCCTATCAATCACAATCAATAGAAATAAGTGCGCAAATCAAGGATCCAGTACATGCGGATAAAACACATGAAAGCAGCATGGCATCCCTAATGAGGCCCTATTAGCCTAGAGAAATATCAATCAAGGTTTAGGAGTGATTTGGACATGATTCGCCCATGAAGGGCAGAATCGTAATTTTAAATAATTCGGAGAAAATTTACCCTTAAAAGGGTAAATCTGTCATTTTAGACGAATTGGGAAGTCAGAAGACAGGGGAAATAGGATTGGCCATCGATCCAATCCATTTCCTATTTTTCTGGAATTTCCAGGATTTTTCTGGAATTTAAAAGTGATTTTATCCTTTGAGGGGTAAAGTCGTCATTTTGGACAATGATGAGAACTGAAAATCTCAAATATTAGGGTTGGTCGTCCACCTGACCCAAACCCTAACTTCGAACAATTTTCGGGACTTGATTGGGATAAGAAAGACGATTTTCGCATTAAAGGGTAAAATCGTCATTTCGAGAAAAGGGACGGGACTCGAAAATCCAAGCCTAAGAATTGGTCGATTACTCGACCCTAGTTCTTAATTTGGCATTATCGATTTTATCATACGAACTTAGCAAAAGCGACTTACCCTTAAAGGGTAATGTCGTTAAGTCTCGGAAAATTGGGTAAGAAACCCCAAAAATAGGGTTGACCAGTTGTCTGTGGTCAACCCTCGATTTTTGGGGGTTTATGGAATGTCTAGGATTTTTTCACAATTTTTTACTTTTTTTTTGGAATTTCCTGGAATTTTCTAGCATTTTTTGGATTTTCTAGGATTTTTCTGATTTTTTTATTTTTTTTTAAATCATTTCTGATTATTTTTTATTTAAAAAATATGATTTGGACCGGGTTGACCCGATCCACTCGGGTCGGAACCCGGCCCAGACCCGGACCCGCGCGACCCACAGCCATGAAACGACGCCGTTTATTCCTTTTTATTTTTTTGATTATTTAGACTTGATCCGACGGTTCCTATTGAACCGCGCGACTAATCCATAACCGCCAGATCAGATTACTAAAACCTACGGTTCAGATTAGGCGAAGACCCGATCAGGGCCGTCTGATCAGATTACTTAAACCTACGGCCACGATTAGATCCTAAGACTCGATCTAGACCGTCTATTCATATGAACCTAAACGACGCCGTCCACTAACTAACCCATACGGCGCCGTTTCAACCATTTTTTATTTCCGATTTAAAATCATTTTCGAATTATCCTAATTTCTAATCGGACGACCACCATTTGTTGGACTCGATTAACCTGAGCCGTCCGATCTACGCTGACTCACCCTAACAGACTAACGGTCGAGCTGACTCGACAGACACGTGGACCAATGGCCGAATGCCAACTAGGAGTTTGACCGGTTGACCGCACTATGTCAGCTTCGTCTTCAACCTCGCGCCTGCAACTGAATGAGCGGCTGTGCTTCTCCGGCGACGATCGGACGGTAGGATCTTGATGGGATCGTGCGAGACCAACACTAATCGACCCGCCGTCACCTCTAGTCTAACATATCTAAGAATCAAAGCTCATGATCCACAGAATCACGAGCATCATACACAATGCCGAGTACGGCCATGGAAATTCAATAGCTCGATTCGTAACAAATCATGGCAATCCAGTCATAGAATAGCACCAGGGGAAGTTTAGAAGACTTACCTCGGGCTCCGATTGAGCCCGCTCGACCCAGATTTGGCTGGGCAAGAATCGGCTGTGGAGGCTAAGTTCAAAGACTCAATTCGGGGGATGTGAGCAAAATCGATGCAAAATCAAGACGCGAACATGGTCAGTGATGTTCAAGGAGTGAAACGCACACAGTGATTGAAAGAATGGGCAGGAAATGCAAGAATCGCCATTGAAGCTCAGTACAAGAATCGAAGCTCAGCCTCACCTGTTCTTGTGATTTTGCAGGGCGCGGCCGGCGGCGATCGCTTCCTGGCGCTCTGGGCGGTCTCCTGAAGGTCTCCCCGAGCTTTGGTCTAGCCTGGAAGGGCCTGACCGATGCTCTGCAATTTCGACCTTCGCTCTCGACAATGGCGATGGAGAGCGGACTCTTTCTTTCTCTCTTTCTCCCTCTTCCAACCGTGTTTTTTTTCTTCTAACTGAACCGACCTCTCCCTGCTTCGTGAATGGTCTGTTGGCTTTTATATCATTTTCAGTTTGACGCCGAATCGGGAAGTTGGAGCAGGTGACCTTCGCACGTGAAAACACGTGCGAAATGGTCACCGGCGACTGGCAATCGACGGGTGTTAAGTGGTTATTCCGTTCGGGACCTCAGGCGATTGCATTTGGCACGAATTCGAACCAATTTCATCCAAGCTTTGTCGTTGTTGACTTTTGCAGGTACCGGGGTTTTGACTGGCCGATTGCTCCCTCCTCCGGCGACGTCGGATGGTGCCGTTGGTGTCAATCGACGGGGGAAGATGAGAGGAACAAAACGCCCACCATTCCCCTTTCAATTAGTCGCGAATTGACCTTCAATTTGGTCTTGGAAACTCGGTCTGTCACTGTTCATTCGCACGAGCGTTTTGAGGAAGACGACGACACTGTTCTGGACCGGTTCGACCGGTCCGACCGGCGGTCTGACCGGTCAGAACCGGTTCCGACTTATCATTTTCCAAATTAAACCCAAATTAATGGGAAAATTTTGAAATTGAACCTCAAAATCGAATCTAGAGCATGAATTCTATAAAAAAAAAATGTAATTTTGCCCAAAAGTTTATATCAATTTCAACAAAACCCCTAATTTTCCTTTTAATTGCAAATTGGGGAATTATGCAATTGAAGGTTCAAATGATCAAATTGGGTCAAATTACCTGTGCCAATCGATTCAAAATGGTGAAACCCATTGGGCAGTATGTTTAATTTGCAATGATAGCCCTTGAATTGAAAGTAATTTCAATTATGCTCAATTTCAAGGACTAAAAATGCAATTTTAGTATGCAATTTTGCCAAATTCGTGCAATTGAGCAATTTGTACAAACAATTGGGCTAAATTGCAATAAGGGACAGTTAGAATGGATGTCAAGATCCTAGAAAATGCAAAAATTGCAAATTAAAAGACTCAATTGATATTTTTTTCTCAAATTCAATAGTACGGGTTACAAAGGAACACCCATAATTGAATCTGATTTTGAACTTTTTGTGAGGGAAAAAATACAAGGGATTAAAAATAAAAATATTGGATAATTTTCCATATTTTTTTGACTTCAAATGCTATTTTTCTTGAATTTTTTTAAGTATTTTCCTATTTTCTAAAAATACTAAAAAATGTGAAAAATATGAAAAATTATTTTTTGGTCAAAAATGGTTCCTTAGGCTTGGCTAAGGCCACCAAAGTTGATTTTTTAATTTTTTGACTTTTTATGAATTTTTTGTGATTTGATTTTTTTTTAAAGATAAAACTAAAAAAGACTTGGTCAAAAATCAGGTGTCGACACCGACCAATGGAGGTTCTTCCTTTGTTGAAAACGTTATTGCATACCCATCTTGAGATTCGCCTAATTGATCCGGGAACATTATCCTCATTCATTCAGTGAGAAATTGGTTCTTATCATGCCCCCATAAATGTCACGCCCCAAATCCACTATAAGGGCCATGACACAGCCATCCTTTCACACAAAGGATGCACCCTCAAAACGTAATATGGTTCAACATGTATCAATATATACATTTGCATATACGATAAAAAGGTCATGCGGTTACAGTAACAGAGCTTTCTAATAACCATCAAATAGATCATTGTGTATATCCACCAAAAGAGACATGTACATATCTCTACCAAAAAGATAGACACTTCTAACCACAGCTCAAAGGCTCATCAAAGCCACATCTAACTCAAAACACATACCCAAAAGTCATACTAACAAAGTGTCGTTTGCTAACGACCGCCCTCGTCCTACTTGCGACTCGCTGAACCTGAAAGACAGGGAAAAAGGAAGGGGTGAGCTAACACGGCTCAGTGAGTAATACATTTCTTCTAAGCGGGTCGAACAATCACTATGCACATGTAATACTCAAAATATAACTCATTTAAGTCAAACTCGAAACATAACAGATCTTTATAGCCAAAACGAGTTATATAAAACCTTAGCATAATAGGTTCTTAGCAAAAATACTTGTTTCAAACCACGAACTCAAGCAAAATATCAATGGTCTAATCCATTGATGAATCTCGTCAAAACACAAGCCAATGGTCCATCCATCGACTAATCTCAGCAAAACATATGTCAGTAGTCTATCCACGGACTAATCTCATGCTCAAGAGTCTAACCATGGTCACGTATAACGCCCGTAACAAAAGGCCATCAAGATTCCCCCCTTGGCAAGGTCTCCACCTACAATGCCGGTGGCTCGGCCCACAAGGATATCCTAACTAGTATGCGCATACCCACAAACCCCTCAACTGGGTTCACAGCCATCTTGAGCACCATAAAATCCAACAACATCATCCTCAGAATCAACTTCACACCAGCAATGCATAATGAATAAAAACCATATCAAATAGACAAAACAGCAGTAAATGTCCGATCCTAGTTTTATGCACCAAAAATATTATTTTCTCCAGTCATAATAACATATAGTATTATATCTTTTCAAATATACATTTTGCAAACACAAAGAAGAAATAGTATCACTCACATGATGATGTCAAAAGCGAACTAGAAAGATTACTCGGATCAGCACGTCCGAGACCCTATCAAAATTATAAGAAACGAATCAAAAACTGAGTAAAAAGCTATCCTAGAACACCACTTAACTGAATAAGCTCTATTTGTCACTAAGACGATACCTACACACTAACAAAACACTCGCTTATAACAAAAAAGTAAGTTTTTCGTTATGCGCAACTTGCGCGGTAAACTTCAATGGGCCATACTTCCTCATCCGAGCTTCGATTTAAACCATCTTATAGTCCAAATAAAGCTCTTTCAACGTAAAATAAGAACCCCAACAAGGCTTGTCCAAAATCCATTCGAAAATTAGCAAAAAGGGGCAAAAATAGTTCTGGTTGTGTATTGTTCATCGCGCGTACCAGATTTGAAAATCTTATTTCGAGCAAATTGTAACTTCAAATCAAGATCCGTCAAATCCTACGGTTTCATAACACCCTAAAGTTTCATTTCCATGCAAAAATCCGGGTAAACAACCAAAAAAATCAGGCCCGACGACTCATCTTCCACCAAATTCTGAAATTCAGCCCTAACTCCGACAATCACTTCGATCGGAGGAAAGAGAGGCTCAAGCACTTACCGATAGTTGTTAATCGATGCAGGAATAGCTTGGCGAGGTAACGAGAAAACTCCCTCTCTCTTCTCTTCTTTTCCTCCCTTCTTTCTTCTTCTTCTTTTCTCTTCTCTTCTTTTCTGCCATTCTCTTCCTCTTCTTCTTCTTCTTCTTCCCTTATTCTGTCATGGGTTTGCTATTGAAGAAAAGAAGAATATATTAGGGATTGGGCTGGGCTGGGCTGGGCTTGGCTTAGAGAAAAAAAAAATGGGCTCTTTTGGGCTAATATTACAATTGGCATCCCATAAGCTGGTCGAGAGCCGCACTTTGTTCGAATGTGGCCATAGTTGAGAATAAGACCAATGACAGAAAATTGTAATATTATGTACATACACAATGTAGATTACATTGGCCTATTTATAGGCTTTACATGAGATTATATGAAGTAACAAACTAAATAAAATCAATTAGGATCAATCAAGATAAATATACGGAATCACAGAGTATCCTAAATATCTCTAACATCTCCCCTCAAACTCAAGGTGATTTAATGATGTCAACTTGAGTTTGGAAAATAATTTCATAAAACACCCAGGTGGATGTGTCTTAGTGAAAACATCAGCAGTCTGTTCAGCGGATAAAGTAGAGACAAGTGGAACGGATCCACGAAGAACATGATATCGAATGAAATGACAGTCTATTTCAATGTGCTTAGTGCATTTATGGAAAACATCATTATGTGCAATTTGGATAGCACTTCAGTTATCGCAATGAATGATCGTTCCCCTATGATGACACACTCCTATATCTTCTAGTAGCCACCGCAACCATAGTAGCTCCAATGTCGTGTCAGCAAGAGCTCGATATTCTGCTTCTGTACTAGAGCGATCAATAGTGGTCTGTTTCTTGCTACGCCATGAGATAAGTGAATCGTCCAAAAAGAAACAATATCATGTAGTGGAGCGATGATCTTGAGGGTCACCACCCCAGTCAACATCAGAATAAGCTGTCAACTCTAAGGTAGAATGAGCAGAATAATGAAGGCCATGAAATAATGTACCCTTGACATACCGAAGAACGTGAAGGACTGTAACAAAATGAGTCGTACGTGGCGCAGTCATATATTGACTAACAATGTGAACAGCATAGGTGATATCAGGACGGGTAACAGTGAGATATATAAGACTACCAACCAGCTGCCGATAAAGTGTAGGATTCGAAAGAAGAGTTCCATCATTTTCATTAAATTTGACATTTGACTCAATAGGAGTGGAAATAATCTTGTTATCAATGAGACCGGCTCGAGAAATAAGATCAGTGGCATCTTTTGCTTGAGAGAGATAATAACCTGAATCATCAGACACAGCCTCCAAGCCGAGAAAATAGCTGAGCTGCCCGAGATCTTTCATTTTGAACTGTCTACTAAGATACTGCTGGAGTTTAGTAATACCAGATTTATCATCACCAGTAATAACCATATCATCCATATATAATATTAGCATAATGTGCCCACGATGTGTGCGCCAAATAAAAAGAGCATGATCATGAGAGCTAAATTTAAAACCAAGAGATTCCATGGTTGAACTAAACTTTGAATACCATGCACGGGGAGCCTGCTTTAATCCATGCAATGCCCGATGTAATCGGCACACTTTGTTAGATTAATGAGTATATCTAAGAGGAGGTACCATATAAACTTCCTCAGTAAGATCACCATTGAGAAATGCATTTTTAACATCCATTTGATACAAAGACCCACCCTTAGCAGAAGCAACAGCAATAAGACTACGGAAAGAAGTAAGACAAGCAACATGGGCAAATGTCTCATCATAATCAATGCCATACTCTTGAGTAAAACCTTTTGCTACTAGTCGAGCTTTGTAGCTATCCACATTACCATCTGCCTTGGTTTTAATCTTGTAAACCAATTTACAACCTACAGTAGACTTACCAAGAGGCAAATCAACCAAATCCCATATATGAGACTTTTTCAGCGCTTGCAACTCATCTGCCAAAGCTTGCCGCCAAAAAGGATTAGTACTAGCTTCTTTATATGTATGAGGTTTGTGAAGAGAAGCAATGGTAGAGTAACAATGATAATCACAAAGATGAGCCAGAGGTTGACTTACTCTGGTGGAATGGCGAACAGAAGTAGATGAAATAGTCGAAGGCGTAGGATCCTCAGTTGGGGCAAACATGTCAGAAGTAGACGAGGTGGGATCGCCAGTCGATCCTGCATCAAGATGAGCAGAAGATATTTGTGGAGAGGAAAATTCAGAAGACGACATAGCCGGATCTTCCGGGAATAAATCCATTGAAGGATCGGTAAAGAAGGCATGAGTAGTAAAAGATTCAAAGGGATGAAGGGATGAAAACATCTTATGTTCCCAAAATGAAACATGACGAGACATACGAAGACGGTTAGAAATAGGATCCCAACATCTATACCCCTTGTGCTCAATACCATATCCAAGAAAGCAACATAAACGAGCACGAGATTCTAGCTTTGTACGTTCATGTGGAAGAAGGTGGACAAAATAAGCACTACCAAACACTCGAAGACGATTATAATAGGGAACTTTTCCATATAAGCGCTCACAAGGAGAAATGTTGTCAATAACAAGAGACGCGGTACGATTGATAGTATAAATAGCTGTGAGACAAGTTTCACCCCAAAACTTTTCTGAACAAGATGCAGAGATTAAGAGAGTTCTCGTAACATCTAAGATATGTCTATGTTTATGTTCTGCACGGCCATTTTGTTGGGAAGTGCCTGGACATGAACAATGAATAATAGTACTATGCTAAGAGGGAATTCTAAGAAATTATGTGTCTCGATATTCCATGGCATTATCCATACGAAAAATCTTAATGTCTTTAGAGAATTGTGTTTTTATCAGGGCAACAAAATCACACTAGATATGCGTAAGTTCAGATCAATTTTTCATAAGATAAAACCAGGTATAACGAGAGTAATCATCAACAAAAATAACAAAATTGCGAGCCCCCCATTGTAGGTGTTGGAGAAAGTCCCCAAATGTCAAAGTGAATAAGATCAAAAGGAGCATGAGAGACAGATTCACTAAGATTAAATGGCAAGGCATGATGTTTTCCTAATTGGCAAGGTAAGCAATCAAAGTGTTTGTCATCAACATAGCCCAAATGACCACTTGAAATCAAAGATTTTAATCTAGAAGATGAAGGATGACCTAACCGAGAATGCCAAGTTTCAAATGACACTGTGGCAGCACAAGGAAACAAGTTCAAAGAGGCGTCCCACTCAGCGACCAATTCCAAGGGTTTGTCCCGTCCGTGGATCCTGTACATGACAACCATGAGAAGAGAAGTGAACATCAAATCCAAGTTCACACAATTGTCATACTGAAATAAAATTTAGAGAGAGTTTGGGAATCATAAAAGTGTTAGGTAAGGACAATGTGGATGTAGAGATATCTCATGTATGACTCACATGCATCAAAGAATTATCAGCTGTGTGAATCGTAGGTGTATATGAAGGGGAGGACATTGACTGAAACATATTAGAATTAAATGTCATATGGTTGCAGCAAGCTGAGTCAAAATACCATGAATCTGATATATCTGAAGCGACAGACATAGCAAGAGAGACAGAGGGCCTAGAAGTACCAAATTCTCGAAGAGTGGAATGAAGATCCTCTAACAAGAAAGTCACAGATAATCTGTTAGGAGAAGCCTTAGTAGCAGCAGCAGCATTGACAGATACATGTGCGAGTGAACCTCGGCTTCAAATTTCATTGTTGGGCTCATGCATAGGTCGTAGTCGATAACATTGGGATACCATGTGACCATGTCCATTATAGGCGCAAAACACAGTCGATTCAGCAATAAGTATGAAGAAATCAGTACCTAAATTGCGGATAACATCCCGAGCATTCTGAGTTTAAATAGGTACTAGTGGATTGCGGATCACGACGGATCGGCTAGAGATAATCAAATAATTAGAAGAGCAACCAATTAGAAAACTCACTAGTGTGCGAGTGATTGCAGGGCGCTACTGTTCACGGCAACGCTGGACTTGCGTCACTTGATGATTCACGAGATGGTTGACAGATGGGGTCTTGGTTGACTCCAGTCTCACTTTATTGGTCAACACTTGATTAAAAATAAACCTGCAAGAAGAGAACTCAAACACGGCAGGGAGACTTGGTGGTGTGATCAAAAGCTACAACTAATACTGAGAGTCCGCTGGCTGATGTCGAGTACATAGTAGCATCGAGAATTGATGGACTTCAACTGAGATTTCACAATTCTACTGGGACAGATTCAATCCACCATCGAAACACTGCTGAAACTTCATGGGCATAGCCGCCAGACGGAATCTCTAGAACTTCGCTAGCACAAAAGCGTGGGGAAGATTCTAGCTTCGCTTGGCGACAAAATTATAGGGTTTGGTTTATGGAAGGGCAGCCAAACTGATAGTGGTGTCGATGGCCGAAATGGTGCGGAACAGCAACCAAAGGCTTCGGTCTTTGTTGATAAACGCAAACGACGCGGCCGGTACGGCTAGCGTCGTGGCGACCACCTTGAAAAATAAACGCAAGCGATGCGGATGGCGTTCCTAGAGACTCTTCAGAAAATGTTAGCTCTGATACCAAGTTGAGAATAAGACTAATGACGAAAAATTGTAATATTCTGTACATTCACAATGGAGATTACATAGGCATATTTATAGGCTTTACATGAGGTTATATGAAGTAATAAACTAACTAAATCAATTAGGATCAATCAAGATAAATATACGAAATCACAGAGTATCCTAAATATCTCTAACAGCCGTTGCGGCGATTCACTCTCCACCTTCGTGGGATTGAGTGGACCACTGTGCCCCCATTTTCATCCTAAAAGCCGGTCGAGAGCTGTGCTTTGTCCAGGCATGTTTCACCCCAGCTATTCACTCTCCGCCCTAGTAGGACTGGATGGTCCACTTGCTCACTTACTGGAGGGATTCCTTCTCTGATACCAAATTATCACGGGCCGACAGCTTTCAACCACAGAATCAGCCCCGTGCAAGGCATGACAATTCGGGAACACGCCAGACTATCCCTCCTTCTCATGTTACTCCCAAGAGCAGTACGACGAATAGTGTCCTTGCATCGATCACACCTTGTCCAACTAAGCTCGGACATCCAATCCATCGAGTGAGACGAGCATAACACTTTAGGCACTAAAACTGGTTTTGCCATGGCCTCATCAGGGAAGAGCGGGATCAACTCATGACCACCTTATACATGGGAGGCCAACCCCGTCTTTAGAGCTCCCTAGGGATGTAATCTTTCTATATTAGAACTCTTGGTACAAACCGCCCTGACACCACTCCTGCGAATCAGTCGTATCTTCCGCTCTGCATAGCTCACTCATCAAGACGACACTAGCAAGCTCCACTCACAAAGGTTAGATGAGTGCGGGAGGAGTTGGGACATGAAACTTTCGGTCCGTCGCATTGTATACGTGCACCGATGGGGACATAAGAACATCCGGTCCGTGATACAAGCACCGAGAGGATTGGCAATTTGATTAGCATTTAGACTTGATGATTTGATAATAGTTCCTTCTCAGTTTGACATGGTTGGTTTAGATGCGGGGTGTCGCTTTTGGCGAGGTACTTTGGCATCTCGAGAGGGCTACGGGAATGCATCTATTTTACGGAGGCGTTGTCGCGTGATCTCGTCGCATATGAGTTGGGCTCGCATGTGACCGCATCATCCCCGTAATAAGGGCGCGGAGAGAAACACGCATCTTTCTTTGTGCACCCATTGCGGAATGTTCGAACTACTTAGTCCGCTCCAGCGGGTATATAAGCTCGTTACCATAGTCCCTCCGACATGTCAGAAGTCAGGAAGTGTCCCCACACGAGATATGGCTGTATGCCCAAGAGCCGAGAAATCGCACGGTGCTTCAAATATTTGCGAATTTTGCTTAGAGAGAGAGAGAGAGAGAGCGCTCTCCAACGAACACAAGCAATGCTGGATAAGTATCACGTCAGGATAGTTGAATGATTCAACAACGTGACGCCAGTCGTCCCCTCCAGGCTCCAAGCATATGTCTGAATCGTAGGGACCAACGTCGGTAGAGCAAGTGACAGGATATCACGCTGGATATTTTGGCAAGAAGCGTGAAAGACCCGCACTCGGTATTATCTTTTGGTTTTGGGGTTGCTGAGTCTCGACATTTCGTGTTCCTATCCACCCATCAAATGCTTGTAATTACATTGGAAAAGGACGGTCCGTTGATCCGGTCTCGCATATGGCAACGGGGCACAAGGTCGCCCCAATGCCATATGCTTGGTGAGCCCCTTTTTAAGTTTTGAAAAGAACATGTATCTGTCGCTCGTGTCTTATCTCACCCGGCACACAGATACAAAGATCGCCCTAGCGTCGGCCCGGCAATTTCCGGAGAAGACTTTAAGGACAAAGGAAGCGTATGGTCCGAAGCAAATCATACAAGAACCAAAAATGCGATTTCTCCTCCGTTCGAGATAATAGAGATTATTAGGGTTATATGATCTTCCAACCATATTATGTTATTCATGGGTTGCCGATTATGAACAGCATCCACATAAGCGAGGAAAGCATGGCCCTAAAAGTTATTATTAGTATCAAGTTAACATCATGTTTTGAGAGATTATTAGCGAACACGAAAAGGCACCGTGGTAGGTCCTTAATTTGCGATTATTTTAACAAGGCCAAATTTTCTTGCAACCCTATGCGGAAGAATCTTTCAACAACCACCCTTCTTTTTTTTCCCTTTTTTGGTCGAAAAACAACGCGTCAACCACCACCCTTTAACCTTTTGATTGGTGGGTTATTGGTCGCTCTTCAATTTTACTCTAACAAGACCGGCTCAGCCCTTTAAGTTGCAATAATCACCATTGGGCTCATCGGATCAAAACCAAAAACTCCGAATCCCGCATATGTCGCCAATAGTAACCTCTCACCGTCACCGACTATCGAAGCTGCTCTATCCTGCAAGATATGTGACTCACCGATCATAATCTTTAAGTAGCTCTTGGCGCATACTCAATTCTTGCTGGTCTAAACAAGAGCTTCAGGCTTCTATAATCTCGAATTTCTAGCTATAGAAAAAGCAATGACACCAATTTGAGAACAATGACGATTGTTGCGAGACAAAGCATAAACCGTAGCTAAGCACGAGCTACTACTGTTCTGCCACTCTCCATGAAAAAACACCCCTGAGCCCTTCATGCGGAACTTCACCATAACCACCAAATGACCCCCCATCACTCGATGCCAGCGAGCGGTGGCAGCGGCACCACGCTACTGTGCGAGGGCAAGCAAGGCCTTTGCGGTGCGAGGCTGGGGCGACGAGGCTTCCTGGTTGGGTTTCCTCAACCCCCAAAACTTCCTATGCACATGCTTTTTGTCTGCCAAAAAATGGGAAAATTGATTGAAGAGCACGGCCTAGATTTTCAATCCAAGAACAACCAACGGAGCAAACGAATTTGTAATATATATTTTTAATGTGAGTTTTAGGACCCGAGTGAATGAAACAAGAGTTTCAAAACTCAAGTACATGATCATGACGAGCTTTAGAATTTCTAGTGTCATTGCGAAGATCATCGCCTATTCTAGGTTCTAATTTTATCACTAATTTAAAGAGATATGCTACCGTCTGAACAGAGCCGATATGAAAGTTGGGTTTGCCTATTGCCCATTTGCCTTCTGTGGCACTCCCGTCAAAGCATATCATCGAGCTACATATCAACAAGGAGAATAGATTTAACTCAACACCATACTAGGAATCAAGAAACATGATCATAGGTTTCCAGCCCGTCGATCGGAACCGCTTCCAATGGCCTCTTGCACCGATAGTTACCTATTACAGGCGGCCGGGAGACTTGTGACACGAAGAAATTGGTCAGGTGTTGTAAGAGTATCGAACACTGAGATCATAGAAGGTTAGGAATGTCAAATATTGTTGCTGACTGCTGCACTGTAGTGTGAAATATCACGTCACTTACAAGGCTAAACAGCTATTACAGCAAATACAGGAGGAAAAAGTTAAGAACACTGAAGTAGCCAGAGACAGCGGGTTTACTCGTTGGTTGGTTATTTCCTTCCATACTAGCCAAAAGAAGTAATAATATGACAATCTAGCGAAGCAGACGGTTCCATAGGATGTATGCTGCTAGTCCATGCTTGAACATTTCCGTCCGGAGACACGCTATCACATCAAAGAGTGAGAAGCAGCTCGATCAGACAACGCACGGATCTCCGCAGCACCACTGTCAAGGAAGTCCTGTGATAAAATCACCGATCCCTGACATAGAAAGACAATTGATCAGGGATACATCAGCTTCGAAGTTTAATTCGAGCCATATCATCAAAGACCCTAATCAACAGAAAAGAGGAAACAAGTCTAGTGGCCAATGCTCTTGATGGAACCACACATTAACTGAAAAAGGAAAAACCTATGGTAATATTCCAAAGAGCAACGTCAAATGGAAAATGTCTAGCTAGATCATTACACCACGCATCCTTCGCTAACCGTAAAAAAATGGGACCATTTGGTGGATCAGACAGTAGTAACAATCTCCCCTGCCGAAAATGGTGATTTTGAGAGATTTCCAAGTTCTATCGAAGATGTTTCTACTTCATAGCATTATCAGCGGCATCCAGATTTTCGTAAATCTGGGTGGACAAAAGGTGAGTTTGGAAAATTTTGAGAAGTAGTTTTGGATCCGCAAAGTCTTCTGAATGAGTTATTCCCCAACAGTAATCATTCTCAAGTCTAAAGTTCCTTCACAAAGTTCACGAAGACTCACCAAAACTGCTTTGCCGAGATAGTTATTCTCCATGCCCCCATGCTAAGGCCATGGTGAACAATCAATCTATTTCCTATGAAATTACCAACGCCATCATTCGTTAACTTAGTAGATATAGCACCGTGTTAGGTATTACAACACAATCTCCATGACAGACCAAAAACTATTGAGACATGCTTAATTTCCGATTGTTAATTCACTATTGTTTAATAAAGCTAATAAAGGGAATGAAAGAGAGACTCATCTACCACATTCTGAAGAAAAAGAAATATTCTTGTATCTAGTTTTGTTCCATAATAAAAATGACATAAAGATGGAACAAAATAAAGAGACTTGTTTCAGGAGATGAACAAAATACAGACAGCTAGTTATTGTCTCTCACGACCAGGCGTAGCTTCACCACAAAAGGATAGATTGCCCTTGATAATGAACTCCATATTCTATCTGCATGCAAATTTCCTCTATAGACAATATGTGGCTCCACCAAAATTACGTGGCCCTTACTTGATATTCAAAATTCCATTAAGGACGACTCCAACCAGATTGTCATAAGCTTCTGTGCAGAACTTTTTTGCAAGACTGAAACAAAGCCAATTTAATGATTCTACAATCAAATCCAATCATAGTCGCACTCGCCACTAGGTTTCACATTTTGGTTAAACTATTTGCCTTCTAAGATAGCACATTCGGCTGGCAAACATTGCAAGTTCTATAAATTACAGAGTAGAACCCAAATAAAATTTAAACTAGTCTAGTCAGTTCAACATGAAAAGGCAATATCTCGCCTGCTACAAAAATGACATTCAGAATTAAAACATCAAATAATCATAACTTCCGGCTCCATATAGGCTCTCAAATGTGGACCAGTCATGGGTACGCCCATAGGGTTTCCATAATCTCATAAAATGTGCATGTATTTCATAATGGAAAATACAATGGCAATAAAAAACACAACCAGAAGTCATTTGACAAGTCAATTGCATTGCCCTCACAAACACCTGTACATTCATCCTGACCATCAATTGTGGTATTCTTCAAGCAAGCTAATTTTGATGCAGGTCCATGCAAGACTCCTATTCGAAAGAAAATTTGATATCCCCTTATCAAATTCACTTCAACTTAATAATAGCATCAAAAGAGAGGTACTAGAAATGCCTCAACTACGGAGCAACAAAGATGAGTCCACATGAACGGATCGGCGACAGAGTCGAACACATGCTACACTAATGAGAGCATCACATACTTTAGACATGAAATAAGAAGAAAACATCAACATACATATTTATCAAGCCTCAGGACCATCAGCAGCTTTTGCAGCAAAAGGATCATGAGTAGGGCCAATATCCTGCCCAATATGACGCTGCACCAACCGCTGCAAATCAGCCATGACCTTATGCTCCCGCTTCGCCTTCTCTTCATAGTTGAACATAGCCAAAGCGCGCTTGTCTTCAGCACTATAAACCTGGTTTTCTTTCCTAATACGAATGGCATTCATTCTCTGGTGCCTGCTACCACTCATCACATACCCAAGAGACTCAAACTTCTGAATCTCCTCTGCAGAAAGGCCGACTTCACCTCTTCGTGGGATACGCTTCCCTTGCTGCACATACTGCGCGATAGCATCACCTTCACCAGGCCTAAGAGCCCCACCATAACTAATATGCCCCTCAGCTCTCGGCAGTGGCATGGGACCAACCACCGGCTCGTTATCCAAAGCGGGCTTCTTCTGGGACTCAATCATCTCCTTGAACATTAGTGCTTCCGCATTGATCTCAGCCTTGACCTCACTGTCTACACCATTAACATCACGATCAGATTGTGATATCTCGCTTGGATTAGAAACATCGCCGTCATTCTCAAGACTTCTCTTACTCCGACTACTACTTTTCTTGTGTGATCTCGATGAGTCCTTCCCCTTCTTTGGTTTGGCATCAGAATCCTCAGCTTCACTATCTTCACCCTTGCTATCATCAGATTCACTATATCTCCTCTTGCTTTTCCTACTGCTTCGTCTTCTGCTACTACTTCTCCCACTCCTTCTCCGCTTACTAGACCTTTTTCTGGATTTTTTCTTACCTTTTCTATCGTCTTCATCATCTGATTCTTTCTCGCTTTCAACCTCCGATTCACTCTCGCTATCATGCTCTCTCTTGCTCCTCCTTTTAGAACTCGACCTCCTCTTCTTCCTCCTCGAAGTGGAATCCTCCGATTCACTTTCAGTTTCACTCTCCAATTCACTCTCAGTATCATGCACCTTCCCACTCTGTCCTTTAGAAGACGAGCTCCTACTCTTCTTCTTTTTCTTCTTCGATGCAGTATCATCAGAACCACTTTCCCTCTCGCTCTCGGGTTCACTCTCACTTCCAGACAATTCCCTGCTCCTGTGCTTGGAACTTGAGCTCCTCTTCTTCTTCCTCAAACCGGAACCACTGGGCTCTGACTCGGATTCACTGTCACTCGACTCGTCGCTATCAGACGTAGATTTTCCTATCCCCTTCGCTTTTCCATTCTCTTTCTCGCTCGAGTCGCTTTTCTCCAAATCTTCCCCGTACTTCTCATCAATCTCCTCTGCTTTCTCCTCCAATTCATCCCCCTCGTATCGCGGTGGGCTCGGAGTGCAATTCCAGATACAGAACTTCAAGGCTTTCCTCATCTTCTGCCTCTTCAATCTCCTGTATTCCTCAGTGCTCAGCCCCTTCAGCTCCTCATCGGAATCCGAATCCGAGAACCTACCGTTGCCCCTATAATCGCGATCGAGGTAAGCTCGATTCTTCCCGAAGTGCCTGGGCAAGGAATCTAGGGTTCCGTCGGCCCTAGGGCTCCTCCTGGAGACCGAGTCGCGGGGCGAAACACGTCGGTGCCGCTGACTCGACCTGTCGCGGCGGTCGTCGTAGCGATCGTACGAGGGGCTGCGGCTGCGGCCGCGGCGATCGGGCTCCCGGCGGCGGTCGTGGCGGTCGTAGGAGTCGTAGGAGGGACTGAGGCGGCGGTGATACTCGGCGAAGCGGTCCGATTCGGGGGAGTAGCGGCCGTTCTCGCCGTAGGAACGGTCTCGGCGACCGGTGACGCCGCCGGAGTACGGACCTCCCATCTTCCGCTTTGGAGAAGGATGGATTTGGAGCGTCGGCAGGGTGGATATTGGGAAGAGAGAGGCTTTGGATGCGGGGGGCGTCTTGTCAATCGATTTTTATTTATAAGAAGATTGAGAAGGAAAAGTACATTTTTAGTGCTTGAAATTATAATTATCCATTTTAGATATTACTTGTTACGAACGCAGGGTTGCAATTCATAATATAATATTTTTCTTAAAGATTTTTAATGCACATTTTTCTTTTTCTTGGTTTTATTTTTTTATTGAGCATGTTTGTGTACAAAAGGTTTGGGCTTAATTTTAATTTGAAATATAATTCACGATCTAACACTTAGACTCCGTTTGTTTGACAAAAAATATGGCTTTTCTGAAAAATACGATATTTTCAACATTTGGCTGAAACTTAAAAATAAATTGAAAAATATTTTTTTCCATTTAGTATAAAAAAGTGATTTAATTTTCTCGTCAATTTATTTTAATAATTTCTTATTTTTATTTTGTATTTTATTATTTATATTTTCTTTTTTTAATATCAAAATCTCAATTTTTTTATTTAATATGTTTCTTTTTTCATCTTCTCAATTTTTTAAATATTTTATTGTGTGTCTTCAACAAAAGGTTGGTTTAGTTTTGGTTTAAATTAATTTCATTCATTTATGTCGTGGTTTTCTTTTCGCTCTCTTGGATGCGTTTTGCAACGACTCTCATCCAAAAAATCAATCACGTTGTTTGGACAAGTTTTAGAGAATTAGAACGCATTTTGTAATTGCATAAAAATTTCTGTTCTCGAAATAGAAATACGTTTGGTAACTGTACAAAATTTCTGCTCTCAAGAACAATTTCCCTTCCCATTTTTTTTTCATTTAAGCCAAATAATTATGTCATATCACTATAAAGTCAATCTATATAACATCACTAATAAAATAAATACATATAATGCATAATCCATAAGTAATCTATTTATTTCATGGAGCATAGAGATATATGCAAGATCCTTAAGAAAAAAACATGAACTCAATAGGCAATTTACACATAAATTTTTGCCATGAATTTGCACTTAAATTAGCTTATGATAGAAATTTGAATAGTCTCTAGATTGCTCCATTATGGGCTGATAATGTAAATACAGATTGAACAAAAACTAAATGGTAATACTCCACGAAGTTTGCACTTAAATTGCTTATTACGATAGACATGAATGTTGCAAAGTGTTTTAAAAACAAGATTACAAAAGTCGAAAACACAAAGAGTCATGAAATTGAATGACGAGTATAGGTGTCAAATAAGTGGATCGGGTTTGGGTCGAATATATTTTTATGCAGTACAAGTCCAACAACTCATACTCGACCCAACTCGTATTACTTAAACATTTTTATATTTAATCAAATCATGAAATATTTATTTCTTATAATTTGTTAAGAGAAATGATATTGCTAAAACATTTTCATGCAATATATAAAATGAATATTTTCTAATTTTTCAAACCATTTTTTATTTTCTATTTTCTTCTCCTTTTTCTCTAGCGGCCGGTAGCGATAGCAGTTGGGGTAGGCAATGACGAATAGCGGTCATCAGCAGCGTATGACGGTGATGGAGCTGACTAATCAAGCGACGGTACCAATGGACGATTAGTTCTTCCCACTTTTCCCCTCTGTTGAATATCCATCAACAGGTAGATATCCTTCCTTGAGATATTCACTGAATGTCGGAACAGATTGGGCCCCACCAATCAACCATTGTCTCTAGTACCATTTTGTTGAGAGTGTACATGAAAGCCTAAGTCTAAGCCCTACATTCACTCAAAAGCTTAAGCCAACGAGTTATGAACCAACATAATTATTATTGATTGATCCATACTACACGAATTCTTTGATGTAAAACTTTTTAAATAGAACTCACATGTGTATCTCAACAATAACGACGTAAAAGACAAAAAAAAGAAAAAGATGAATCACAAATATTTCTAACGTAATAATGAATATTTATATTAGAAAGAGCATGTAACGGCAAAATACAAAAAGACTTTCATAATAAAAGTTCAAACTCAACGGCGTATCCAAAGAAGCATATTATTTTTATTAAATATATTGAATTAAGGAAAAATTTCAAATAAGGAAGTGCTCTCATTTTTATAAATAAGGATTTGAAATAGATCTTATTTTGAAGAAAGAACTGAAATAATCTCCTTGTTTCAAAGAAGTGCATGACCAAAGACATTTTCATCATTTTTTTTTTCTTATTTCTTATTTCTTTTATCTTTTCCCATTTTTTTCCCTCTGGTTCACTCGGCGAGGGGGTTCGCTGGCCGCGGCAAGTCGGCCGTCGCCCAAATCTGGACAAGATGAGCCGCAAACCAAATCTGCTGTCGAGGCTCATGTCATCGAGCGCGGATTTTGAGTTCCGATACCTGGAGGAGGAGAGGAAGTTCCTACGAGACATCGTCATAAGCTTCGTTCTCGCAGGCGAGGACTCGACATCAACGGCGCTGACCTGGTTCTTCTGGTCGATCGCCGAGCACCCGTTGTGCGAGCGCAAAATCCTCAAAAGAACTATCTCAGCGGCGTCCACAATGTCGGAGGTGAAGGTCTTCAGCTACGGCCCTTCACCTCCGACGAGCTAAAGAGCTTCCACTGCCTGCATGCGGCGGTGACTAAGTCCATGCGGCTGTTTCCCCCCCGAGTGTCGATCGTCTCGAGATCGACGGTGGATGACAACGTGTTGCCCGACAGGACCCGCATGGGGAAGGGACGGTTCGGCGATTACTCAGCCTCGCGATAGGGAGGAGCGAGGAGGTCAGGTGTAGGGGCTGGAGTGCAGGGAGTTCAAGCCGGAGAGATGGTTGGACGGTGGTGATGGGGATGACAACAACGACCAAGACGATGATCAGAACGTGCGTTTTAGGCCGTCCGGCCAGTGGAATACCCGGTGCTCCACTATGAGCCCAAGATGTGCCCGGGGAAGGAGACAGCCTACGTGCAGATGAAGAAAAAAAAAAAAGGAAATTGCGAAGATACTATTGGTCACGTCCTTCTTTTTTTTTTTTTTTTTAATAAAGAGGACATTTTAAGCTTTTATTTGAAATAATATACATTTTATATCATTATTTGAGAAAATAAGAGTATTTTAAGCTCTCATTTGAAATTTTCCTTTGAATTTATAGGTGTTTCGTACGATAAAACTAAAAAAAATGAAGAAAGCCATATGAAAGCTAAAAACTAACTATAAAACAAAATTGTTTGTTTTTGTAACAAAAAATGAATTATCTATAAAACACTTTTTAAAAATAATTATTTATATCGCCTAAAAAAATAATAAACGGCCTCAGCAGTGGTTGTCGACCCTCATCCGTCCACAGGCTAGGGCCGCAACATCTTTCATCGATCGCGAGCGAGGGCTATCGTGGTCAGCAACTAGGCGACGGCCGCAACGCGTCCTCGCTGCGTGGTAACGTCCCAATCTAACCTCTTTTTTTTTTTTTTTTTTTGGGTTACAAACGAGATAAGGGACTGCCGGTTCATGGGTGGATTATTCCGGTTCAAGCCAAACCCTGAGCCAGCCATTTTTGTCGGAGTTACCAAAGATTTGGTTCCTAGTTTTGGTAACCATATGTTCTTCCCAGAAGGGCTGACACGCCTAGAAAATGCCCAAAACCAGAGATTTCCTTCTAAAACAGGCCCATCCAAATGTGGAGGGAAACAATGGCAATGAATTGAAGCAAAATCATATTTGGAGGGAAACCTAAAGAACTTTCATTCCAATTCCACATTAGGCCCACATTACTCCAAGCACAAGCTTGGTATTTAGCATCCTGCCGCCTTTTCAATCCGATGTTTAACCGATCATGAAAATATTTATCACCTCAATCACCGTAGAAAAGCGATGTTTGCGCATGAACTTCACCCGCGAATTCAAAACCATTGCCGCCCGGGCTCGGATTTACATACCGTCTCGTCGAGACATGATTTGGCGCCAAACCTAACGGTCGGGTTTCGGTTACCAGAGTTAGTTACTCGTTTTCGCGTCGCCGAGAGGTGACGATTTTTGAACTGGTTCCGGCTTAGTGAGAGTCGAATTGCATTGTTATTACTAAACAAAAATTGCAAAATAAGAGAGTAAGGAGTTCAAAATTCAGTCCAAGAAGACGTTTGATTGGGCGATGTTCCGAGCGTTAAAACTTAAACCCTGTTTTGTATTTGGGTTTGTCTTATTAGTAAAATCCCCCCAAAACGATGCTGCCTCTTTAAACCCAACCCCTCTCTCTCTCTCTCTCTCTCTCTCTATGTCTCTCTCAAATTCGACCCAAATTCTCGTCGACTTGTCCGTACGGAGCGGGTTCCTCCGCACCGATTCGCGCTGCTTCGTAGCCGGACCGTAGGCCTGCTGCGACATTGCTACGGCCACCGGTGAGAGCTCTAGAGCATCGCCTTTCGATTTTGATCCCACTGTCTTTGTGATCGTTTTTGCTTCAGTCCCTTCTGTTTCGGTTTCTTTGTGATTATTTTTTCTTGTGGGTTTGAAATTCTCTCTCTTTTTAACATTTCGGGATTTCGATTTGCTATGATAGGGCAGTAACAGTGCTGGCGCTCGGTGAGTGGTTCTCCGATTCTACTGGTTGTTGTGGCGGAGGCTGTTCAGTTCCCGATTACTGTGCCTTACATGTTGAGATCGTCGTGAATTTGGAGCAGGCTTTCTCGTGGGTTGATAATTTTTGTGTGGGGAAGGATGAGGGACGGTTTGAGATCCGGCAAGTTGCGGGCGAAACCAGAGAAAGGTGAGCTTGTGTCTGGACAAATGCTTGTTCAGAAGAAGCTGGTCAACACGATGCCTAAAGGTACTGACTTGGGTGGTGAGAAAACGCCAGCTTTGGCATCCGACAATGGGGAGGCATGTGAGGAGTCACCGGTCCCATTGGAAGATGGAGCCATGGTGAGTGACAAGATGGTAGTTCCGGGGAGCAAATGTGGTGAAGTTGTGTTGACAGGTGAAGGTCTGTGCAACGGTGCATCGGGGGATAGCAGGAAAAGGAGCCGGGAAAGTTGTGGAGAAGGGACTCAGTGTCATGAGCCAATTAAGAAAATTGTGAAGGAGGAAGCTTTAGACGGTGGAGTGCACTTTGTGGCACGAGTTTTACGGTCGCGGACTGTTATCAGTAGTGGGGTCGGGAAAGTAGGAGCAAAGGCCGAGAAGAAAGCTGCTGAGCTTGAGCAAAAGAGAAGAGAAGGTTGTGGGTTTGAGACCATTACTGCACAGGCTGAAGAGGATCAGGTTTTTAATTTGGTCGAGCCATCTTTTCAGAAGTTAAAGCGGAAGCGTGGTAGGCCACCTAAGGTGCTTGGAAAGAAGAAAGGAAATGTTCTTGAATTGATAAAAAATGAAAGGATTTCAAAAACCAAACAGAGCATGAAGCAGACTTTGCTTGTCAGTAGTTCAAACAGAGGTAGGAGATCAAACGAGAATAGATATAAGGTAAAGAAGATATCACCAGCTAAAAAGGGAAAACATGTGGACTTAGAAGCGGGTGAAAATCTGCCTTCATCAGGGCCGAGTTTGAAGTTAGAGAAAAGTAGTTGTAATGAGCATATTGTGACCAAAGGACGGAAACGGAAAAAAGATGGAGAAGTAGGACTAAGTAGACGTGAGCAGAAGGGTTTAGTGAGAGACCGAGTAGTTGAGTTGCTTATGAGTGCGGGTTGGACTATTGAATACAGGCCTAGGCAAAACAGAGAATACTATGATGCTGTTTATGTGAGCCCTGATGGAAAAACTCACTGGTCGGTAACTCTGGCTTATAATGTTCTTAAAATGCGTTATGAGGCTGGCGATGCTGAATCTAAGGCTTACAAGACTGGCTTTGTGTTCTCACCTATACCAGAGGAAGAACTTAGTATGCTAAACAAGGTAATCACGAAGAAAAGGAAGGGAAAGAAGGACAGTAGTAAAATTGCTGGAGCAATCAAGAAGAAGCACAAAGGAAAACTCAGATTTGGTGCAAGTGCAAATAAACAATCCCTAGGAAAAGTTAAAGGTAAAGGTAAAGGTAAACGAAAAACTTTGCTATCTGGAAAGGAAAACATGAGCGGTGCAACTCGAAAAGGAACACCATTGTCGATTGGGACTCGCAAACGACGAGAGACTCAAAACAGAAAGAGATTTGCTCTGTTGGTCCGCAACTCTGACGGGACGCAACCAGATTCTGAAAATTATGTTCTATACAGTGGCAAACGGACTATATTAGCATGGATGCTTGATCTGGGCACTGTCCTAGATAAAGGAAAGGTCCAGTATTGGCATCCGGAAAAGACACAAGAAAAGCTTGGGGGTATAATCACAAGAGATGGTATTCATTGTGACTGCTGTTGCGAGGTGATCACAGTTTCTGAATTTGAAGCTCATGCAGGCAGCAAGCTTGGCCAGCCTCTTGAAAACATATATTTGGAGAATGGAATGTCTATGTTGCAGTGCCAGCTGGACTCTTGGAAAAAGCAGGTGGAAACTGGGAAGAAATGGTTCAATTTTATAGATGTTGGTGGAGATGATCCTAATGATGACACTTGTGGCATCTGTGGAGATGGAGGGAACTTGGTTTGCTGCGATGGTTGCCCATCAACGTTTCATCAAAGCTGTTTAGATATACAAGTATGTTTGCAGACTGTAACTTCTCGAATTTCTTTTACCTTGTGCTAGTTGCATTCTCCATCTGTACCTTTTCCTCTTTGTGTATGTAATGCATGCTTCTATTTCACGAAAAGAACTTTTCCACCTTCACGCGTATTAGCTTTTTCACTCATAAGTTTGGTTGATGACTGATGATCTAATTGTGCTGTTGGATATTTATGAAGTTTGTTATTATAAACTGAGTTTATGCCTTCGATTGGCGGCGCTTAGTTTTCTGCTGAACGTTCTTTTGACTTGGTAGGATAATTTAACCATGCGTGTAGTATGTTAAGCGCCGTTGCGACTTGTCATTTGTACAGTCGCTAAGTCGGCACTCTGTACACTTGAGTTTCTATCAGGAATCCCCACCCTTTCTCATGTTCAAGTATTGTGTCTTTTTGCTTGCCCATCTGCTGTGGATGCAGCTGAAGAAGGTTTTGCTAACTTTAATATTCTATTTTATCTTGGATGATCTAGAATTAATTTGCTACATTAATTGTTGCAGAAGTTTCCTTCAGGTGATTGGCATTGTTTATATTGCTCCTGCAAATATTGTGGAACAATTGGTGAGAGTACAAGAGAAAAGGGTAGCGATGAAGATACAATATCGTCTGCCATATTCAAATGCCAGTTATGCGAGGAAAAATGTAATCATATTGTGTCCATTTACGTCCTTTTTTCTAGATTGACTCAGCGTTTTAATGACTTCTGTTATTGCAGATCACAGCACATGTGTACTTGCCGAGGATGCAGTCGAGGGTGTTCAGATTTTGTCTTCCTTTTGTGGCAAGAGCTGTCAGAAAGTACATTATTTCCTTCTTTCTCCAAAGACGTAAATACGCTAGAGAGTCATTGCTACTTGCATTAGCATCTGCGGAAATTTGTGATTCATGCAACGCGACTCATTTTGATCTTGAGATTTAATTCATTCTTTGTTTGCTTTATGTGAATCTTCCACCTTCTGTTTTAGAGTGTCCACATAGTTAGCTCAATTCAAGTGTGCAAGCAGATGATTAAAACAACTTTTAAAGAATTCTCGCGTTCTTTTTCAGTAAACAGCAATAAATGTGGCACAAATATGAAAAGGATATACTAGAATTAATTTGTGCTCACGTGTGAGCCCTGTGTCTTATTATACTCATTAATTGCTATCATTCAAGAAATTTCAGTTTTTTTTTGAGAAAAAATGATAACTATGGCGTTTTTACTTCTTGCATATCTTCTGTTTATTAGTTGTCTGTTTCCTACAGAGTGTGAGGTCCATGTAGGATTTGGTTACTCATTTACTTCTTGCTGCATGGCATTTTCCATAAGTTATTTTTACTTAGTGTTATATCTCTATACTATGTCTTGAAATGAACTGTGTGCTGGTCCTATGCCAGCTGTATGACGACATTGGGATGCTTCTTGGTGTGAAACATGAACTGGAGGAAGGATATTCATTTACTCTTGTGCACCGATTTTTAATGGACGTAGACATCTGTTCCACTGACATATCAAGGAAGGTTGAATGCAATTCCAAGGTAGCTGTTGCACTGTCCGTAATGGACGAGTGTTTTTTGCCTGTTTCTGACCACAGAAGTGGGATCGATATGATCCATAACATTCTCTACAATTGTGGGTAAGAATGGCAAACTTCATTTGAATTTGTATTCGACTAAATTTAGCACGCTTATCTGAACAATCAGGTAATTAGTTTCATTTTTTATCAGAAGGTCAGGGATGTTGTGGATTTTGTGCTTGTAAGAAGTGTACCTCATGTTCAAGTATGTCCTGAAGGTTAAGTTTTCCATTGAGTGTTTAAATTCTATGCACAAGTGGGTTAAGAATCTGTTTGGAGATTGAGGACATCAGAATGTCGTATCGAAAAGGTTAATCTATTAAGTGAAGGAAACTACGTGTAAGGAAGGTCGAAACAAACTCTGCAAACAAGTAATGTGAGATACTTCTTTATACCCTCTTCTATGCAAATCGGACAAAGGATGGCTTGTGGAATGGATGATAAGGTATAAAATAGATGAACCACAAGTGAAACGAAATATTAAAGAATTGAAGGTAGGCTTTGATATCATGTTAGAATGTTAAGCCCAAAATTTATGCTATGTGAAGCGAGACTCATGTATAAGGTGCCTCGACAAATCTTGTGGACAAGCGATGTGGCATACTTTAACGGAGTAATTAAAGAACTTTAAAAGTGGTTCATTTATCATCGAGGTTTTAAAGAGTCCATAAGGGCTTTTTATGTTTCATGGCCTGGCTTGTCAGTGCCTAGCTGTACTCCATCGTATGGACGAGAAATTTATTATGCGAATTTACTCCTTCCTCACGACATGTGAGAGCCAAATTAGAAGCATGGCCGTGTCATTAGGTAACCATACATGCAGAGCGCGTTGGAACGCAACGCATTCACGGAAGCCAAGTTCGATATTTCGTAGAAGACATCCATTCTTAAAGTGAACAGTCATGTTCCTTCAATTTTATACTATTAACTAGTACTGTTCGTTGACATTGGAATTTTTTTTCCCTTTTATTTTATCAGTGGTGATATGAACGAGTCGCATTCTTGTTTCTTTGTGCTTTTTCGTGCTTAATTTAGTTTTATCATTTAAAAACTGAGAAAAACTGCAATGATTCGAAACTGCAAGCATGGGTGTTGATTGTACTCTTGCTTTCTTTCACGACCCTTTTTGTACTTTCTTTTGCCCACTCATATTCTCTTTGTGCCTTTTATTTTTGGAATAGAGGCAACATGGTGGCTTTGTGGTCATTTGCGGAGGCTTGTCCCTCAAAAAATTCATTGCTCCTTATTTTGTGGTGGTTGCAGGGTTTTAAACTGACAAGTTCTCTTAGGTGCATTCCTGTGCTTTTCTGATGTGACTGTTGGAGTCTTATGCTTTCTTTGATTGTAGAACTAAGGCAGCTTACATGATTTCTTTGCTTTCTGATGCGACTGTCGGAGTCTCATGCTAATATAAATTGCTGGACACCTAGTATCTGATACATTCATCAGGACGACGTTTACAATCTCTTCCCAGTGTTATTGTCAATATATTCGATGTATTGCTAAAACTGAGAATTGTCATCTCCAGGTCAAATTTCAGTCGGCTCGATTTTGGAGGCTTCTATACAGCAATTTTAGAGAAGGGGGAAGAGATGGTAGCTGCAGCATCAATCAGGTAAGTTTTGGCTGACTAACTTCATGTCCGCTATCATGAGCGTTCTTCGTCACGGTAATTGACCATAGTTTTGCGTAGTTGATGGTTTGTGGGAATTGAACAGAAGTCAATGCCCTACAGATTTTATGACTTTTGTATTAAAAAATTTCGATTGGGACTACTTAAACCTCTGGATGATGCTGAAGTTTGCATATTTGGCATGTGATCTGCATGGAACCAGTGTTGGTTTGTGATGTGATATCGATGGCATCATATCCTGTATGAGGTTTTTTCTAATATCCCGATCGATCAAAGAGACCTTTACATGGCACTGGATTTTAGTAAATGCAGGCATATGAAATATGCAATTTAGCGCATAATATAAGACCCAAAAGGGAAGCCTTCATTTGGTGGAGCCATGGATGGCATGTGTGAAATTTGGTGGGACCACTTGCCAACTGCTCTAAAAGCTTAAGCTATTAGAAGAAGGCGTGGTTTAATATTTATATATTCCAACACTCCCCCTCACGCTTAGTCTGGTCTTTTTTGCCTAGTACTAAGCGTGGACAAATTAATTGGGGAGGCAAATAGGGGCCTGGAAAGATTTGAACTTAGGACCTCCTGCTCTGATACCATGTGAAATTTGGTGGGACCACTTGCCAACTGCTCTAAAAGCTTAAGCTATTAGAAGAAGGCGTGGTTTAATATTTATATATTCCAACAGCATGCACGGATTAGTTGATGGATTTGCTCTTTTAAAATATTATCTGACATGTTTTGTTTCTTCCAACTCAATGTCAAATGACATTGTGTTTTTACAATTGCAAAATTTTGTAGTTTGTCCCTTCTATCACGTTTAAAGTCAATGAAGAATCATCCATTCTCTAGATCTGTATTTTGGTCATTTCTGCTAGTTCTCTTTTGCCTTTTGCTTGATGATTTGCTTCCAATGGAGCTCTTTGAAATAAATGATGATTGGCTTTTGATTTATTGTGCTTATGCCGTGATCAAAAGTTGCTTGGTTGAAGGGCTTTATGCTGGTAAAACTTGCTGGAAACAGAGAGGTTATTGGCTTGTGTGCTGATGTGTGCTTGAGTTTCTTACCGTCTACTGACAGTTTTTATCCACATATGATTTAGGATCCACGGGAATCAATTAGCAGAGATGCCATTTATTGGGACCCGTTATATGTATCGGCGTCAAGGGATGTGCCGTCGGCTGCTAAATGCAATTGAATCTGTGAGCCTTCGCATAGCATTTTCTGCTTGTCTTCACATACATACAAGTTGGTCAATGCAATTTAGAAGCACGTTTTCAAGTCGTCTTGAGAAGTTTTAAATAAAGTTTTAGAATTGTGGATTTCTTGCAATGGCTTTTTGTTTTTCTTGTGAACTTGGTAATTCGTTTTCCATCTACGGATTTTCAAAGTTTTAGTGATCTGGAATCTGTTGGTATGATCAGTAGCATTATCCTCTGTTGTAATATGACACTCTATGGACTTATTGGTTAAAAACGACCTGTTAGTAGCTGAGAAAGATTTTGCTTTCGGCTGTGTTGCTCAATAACCATTTCTGTCACATGCATAGCCGTGCTTGAATGGGTTGGGGCTTGGGGATGGGGTTGAAAGAGATAGCTTCTTATGCTAATGCATAAATAGTCACATGGTTTGCTACATAAATGCGTATATTTTTGCTGCTCTAGATGTCAATCAGAATAACAAATATGGCCAACTGGGCAAATTTGGAATTCTTGATGCCAGAACCCTCTTTATCAATGTGTACCTGCATAGAGTAATTTATTTGTTTGGCCTCTGTTTAGTCCTCTCTGTCTTTATTCAATTTAAATGACAAATGTAAATTTTGAAGCACTATTCCTGGTTGATCTAGCATTTTGTGGGATCACTGAAATTGGTTTTGGACACTGTCGTTGATGATTGGTTGATAATCAATCTTTGTTAAGTATGCTTCAATACGGTTAATAAGTTTGCTTCAGTGGAACTGAATTGTTGTTTTTTCTTCTCCATGTAAAATTTTTCACAGGTGATACGTTGGTGTGGTTGTGAATCTACATGACTTTTCATTCTAGTTTATTGTATATACTTAAGTAATCTTTTATGATTAACTTCTGCAAGCCAAAATTTCAGGTATTGCTCTCTTTAAAGGTTAAAAATTTGGTCATACCTGCAATTTCTGAACTCAAGGAAACGTGGACCTCTGTATTCGGTTTTGAGCCAATGGATGTGTCGCTCAAGAAAAGCTTGAGAAGGATGAATATTGTGGTGTTCCCAGGTGTAGATATGTTGCAGAAGCTGTTGTTGAATCATGATAATGCTGAAAAAAAAGAGGTTCTTCCTATAGGTAATTTTAAGGTTTATACGAATAAAATTTGACTTTTCTTGTTTCGTTTAAATTGTCGTGATCATTATATATGAGGCAAGAACAAGTCCTGATGTGCCCTTCCTTTTCTTTTGCTAGATCTGAATGCTACTTGTGAAGATACTTCTCCAGATGTGAATACAATGGAAGGAACGACTTCTTCTGATATTAATATGATGGAAGGAACACTGTCAACAACCCCTGATGAGCATGATATCAATGGCGCACCTATTGTTGATAAATCTACTCTGTTCTTAGACAGTTCACCAAATGATACATCTGACATAACAAGTGACAGAGTTGACATCTCAGAATGTTTGGAAGAGAAAAAAGATTTGACCCAATTAGGAGGGCTTTATGACACTGAAGAGAGGAATGATGTCCATCCCCATGAACTACCTTTATCTGTCAATTTTACCCGCGTTTTGGAGATTGATCTCAATCGGGATGAGGGAAAAGGTTTTGCCGAATCAGATGAGTTTCATGAAAATGCAGAGAGGAAGAATGTTCACCTGAACTCTGTGCCTTCTGCATCTGACAATAACACCCATTTTTCGGAGACTGATCTCAATCAGAATGAAAGAGAACATTTGGCGAATGAGAGAAAAGATTTGGCCCATTTAGATGAGCCTTACAACTCTGCAGAGAGGAAGAATGTTCCCGCAAACACACTGCCTTCTGCATCTGACAATTTAATTCATCCTTTACAGACTGATCTCAATCAGAAAGAGAGAAAAGATTTGGCCCAATTAGGTGAGCCTTATGATACTGCAGACAGGAAGACTGTTCCCCTGAGTATTATGCCTTCTGCATCTGACAATTTTAACCATCTTTCAGAGACTGATCACATTCATAATGGTATATGCGGTTCGCTTCTTCCAATCTCACATATGGCGACTTCGAAAGTGGATGCCACACTGCATGCTGACTCAGGCCATACAAGTGCAGAATCTTGCTGTGTCTCTGACAGAGCAGACTTTGTGGATCACTTTGCCTCGCAAGAGTGTGCTCAAATTGTAGACACTGATGTTGATTGCAAAAGTAATCCTGCTGGCGGCTTCCCCACTTCTCACACTGGGCATTCTGAAGAAAGTTCTGGAGATGTCGATGCTGAAAAGCAGGTGTTGGCTTCTGTAAATGGGTCCACCTGTTCGGAGAGTGAGACATTTCATGATGCGAGGGATGATATGCTGAGCACTGCTGAATGTCTTTCTGATTCAGATGGAAAGATGCTTTTGGATGAACTCAAATCCAGTAAAGCCACGCACCTAGTGAGCTCTGCACATTCTGATGGGTGCACACCATCAACAAGATCTTGTAATCAGCTTCTGGAAGTGACGCATAGCAATCCCTCGAATGAAGTCTGCCCTTCAGCTGATGAGGGGTCGAAGGTTGTCGCAAATGGTGGTTTTGCGGTTCCAACAGTTGACTGCGACCCTAGTCCCTGTCAAGCTAATGGAGTGGTTACATCCCAAGGAATGGTCGACTCTGATTGCGTTGATGTCCGGAATCAAGAACCTTTTGAGGCTTCCAATGGTGGCACTGAGAAGCCCCGTTTACTCTATCCGACCAGCAATGGACATGGCATATCCTGCGAGGTCAAGTCAGACTCAAACAAGCAACCTGTGGATGGTATCCACTAGCCAAATCGGCGACTGACAAACTTGACTCTACTCTTGGTACTTGGATTTGTGATAAATACTGAGTACCTTTCCAATTCTTTCCCCGTACCGACTTTAGTGACCGGGTGCAGCTGCTCACTGTGCGCATGTACGGTGATGCCTGAGGTTATGCCGGGATGGTGGGAACTTGCTAACCAGCATAGGTAACATTCTAATTTAACTAGATTTCTTCGTGCTCCTGCCTAACTCAGCAAAGCAGGAGTGATTCGCGCGAAGGAGCTTAGGTATTGTAGTGAACTTTCTGATGCCCAATGGTGCTCGCCGAGAGATTTGCAAGGACCGTGTCCATTGAAGGACAATGAGGGGGGGTTTTGATTTTGGACTGTTAAGAAAGATTCGTGATCTCTCACATAACTGAGTTTTTTAGAGTCACTGAGAGATGTTAATGTCATCCCATGCGCTCGTGTAGATAAGAGGAAGATGCCGAGGTTTAGCTTCTTGGTTGCTAGTGCTGTGCTTGTAGTTGTGGACACAGTGGCTGCTTGGCTCATGCTTTTTGAGTTTTGGATGCAGCTTGTTTACTGTACATAGTGATTTTAAGAGGAGAAGTGCCCGTTACAGTTCCCCCGGGTTTCCTTTTCGGACATACCTTTTTTTTTTTTGCTGTACCTGCGAACTGGTCCTCTCTCCTCTGTGCTGCTTCTGTCTCCCATTATACAGATCACCTCCAATGACGGTAGAGTGATGTGGGTGATGGATAGAGAAGAATAAGAACGGTTCTAGTCTTTCTCTCGCGTTAAGATACTGTTTGGGGGCAGCTTTGACCTGTTTTGAGTTGTGATCTGCACTTTGCACCTTTTGACTGTCTCGAGAAGAATCTGTTTGGTGGGGCACATAGAAACAATTTTCAAGCGTAAACCCGCTTTTTCACTTTGATAGATCATCTCTTTAGCCCTTTAATTTTTTGAACTTTGATATCTTAATCTCCTGAAAATAGCAATTATTTTCTGTTTTCTTAACTGGGTTTTCATCAAAATTATAAACTTTTCCAATTAGGAAACCGGGATTATGGTTTCTGAAGGTCAGCCATGGCAAATCACCTTCTGTTTTCATTATGCTCAACATTTTCCTGGTCTCGCCTACTTTCTCTCGCTTCACACCGAAAAGACCCCACGTTTAATTCCAACACCAAAGTGCAAACACTATTTCCTGTGACATACATTTGGTGCTAAAACATAAAGACTACCACCCTTTTCAAAAGCTATCTGCTCTCTCTATTTACAAAGCTCGCGACCACATTATCACTTAATTTGGTTGAGTGTTGCGGCCGCCGCCATGGAGTCTCCCACACCGCCGGGAGTGGACGTCATCTCGATTTTGTTCCTCATCTCGGCTGCAATCACCCTGTCGGCGTCCTCCCGCGTCGCCGCCTTGTTGTTGGGCAGTATGTCCGCCGCAACCTGCGAAGGAAAAGTTTTGATTAAATTGATAAGACCACCCCATCAACGACACCACCATTTCCACCATCGTTCCATAATTCAATTTTTGCGAATAATCACGTTATTTCTGTAAACAACATTGTGAAATTCTACTGCTGAGGAGCCAAACTCCAATCCGTCCGTCGTTTACCATCAAAACATCAGCGAGCTTGGTCTTGTCTTCATCAGCTGCGGTCCTGGCGTTGCGCGTCGCCGCAGACTGAGCCAGTGATACGATCCCTCCAGGCATGGTCTCGCTGGAGCCGGTGGCTCTTACCTCGGCCGCTTGTATTGCGGCTGCGTCGCTCTGCTCCAATGGCTTGTCTCCTGCAGTTAGAGCGGACGCCTCCAGCGCTTCGCCGATGGTTACCATGTCACGGTCGAGAGCTCCTCCCGGTGTCCCGGCGTCCACGGCTGTTTGGACGTATCCACCCACAGCCTTCATGCAATATAGACAGAAATCCCTTTTCAAGCTACTATCACAACTAAAAGAACAAAAAACACGCGACGGCAAGGCCATCCTTAAAAAGCCGAAAGGCCTGTACAGGAAATAGAGTTCACGTTTCGTTATTTAAGACTCGCGGGCCTTCTGCCTTTACCTGGCCACCGACTGCTTCACTAACAACTCGCCTGCCGCCGACGTTGGCCTCCGAGACGGCCATGCCTCGGTCCCTCGCGACATCACTCGCCTGGTTGGGCCTCGCTGCCCCGGTCTGCACGTTCACGTCCGTGGCCGACTGCATGACGGCCGCGACGCCGCCCTTGGGTGTGCGGCCGAGCACGACGTTCTCGGCAGCTTGCGCTGTGGCCGCATCCCGCGGCGCGATGGGCTTCCCCGCGAGGTCACCGGAGAAGCCGAACACGTCCCTGTACTTGATGGGGTCCGCGCCGCCCTGGGGCCTCCGGGGTTGCTGCTGGCTCATTTTTTTTACCTTCTACGAAACTAGAGAGACGGGGCTGCAATTGGCAAGTAAAGGCGCTGCATGGCGGGCCATTTTATTGGGAAAACGACACACCGTTTGCTAAGAGACATTTTGAGGCGATGAGTGTACACTTGTCGCTTAGGAAATTATGCACTTGGGACGTCTCGGTGTTGACACAACGTTGGGAGTATCTGAATATTCGTACGTTAAATTTGAGGGAGGGGATGTTGGGAGCATTACCAAAAACACTCCTAAATCTGCTGTAATTGCGTCCATCCATCATAAACCTTTTTTTTTTAACCAATTGACTTTAATTTTTTTTTGTATTTAAATCTCGACTAAAAATCGCTGACATGAACTCCAATCGTATTACGTGACGTGATCAACGCTAACGGAGACAATTCTTAATAATATCTTAATCTTAATTTTATTTTGCTTATTTTTCTTTTCTTTCTGGCTGGCTAGAGAAAGAAGGAAAAGGAAAGAAAAGGAAAAGAAAGAGAAACAAAACAAACAAATAAACAATTTGAGGAAAAAAGTAAGACATAATATCAATAGTTTAAGATTTTTTCGCTAATTTTTCTAGTATGTTTTTGCTGAAAAGGCTCTTTCTAATTGTCCCCACGAATTGAATTTTGATTCACCAGATGCCCTTTTCCGCGTTGTCTGTCTGCGAGAGACACGACTATACGTATTCATTCTCTCTCCACCTGATAATTTAATGGATAATCTAACATTCTCTTCGAAGAAAAGCGTCTTTCGTGCGGAATACATCGTTGATGTGGTGAAAGCAACGAATCACACATGCGACATAATAATTTAAAGGAAAAAAAAGCTTACATGACAGTATAACAGTACTGTCAGTTGTTTTTTACTGTAGATCTACATATCATCATCGCGTGTTTTGCATAAAGCACTCATTAATTGAAAAATTATGGGGTCAGAAATAATGACAGTACTGTCAAAATGTCATGTTAGCGAGAGCCTAATTTAAATCTCTAACTTTTGGTTGATGAGATGTGATACACCTCTCTCTAGGTCCTGACGAGGAATGGCCATCCAAAATTGACTTCATAGGGACGAGAGACGGGCAGACAAAACGGGGTGGGACAAAACAGCATACAAAGCAATTTTTGAAGCATACCCCCCATTTTTTTTTTTTCTGTGTCCACCTCGGTGAGCACCATTAGAACAGCGTACAAAGCAATTTTTTCTTACCTTATTCTTACGTCGAAATGGAGTAGAATCAAGCCTCCTCGCCAAGGAAGTGATTGACTATTCACTGAAATCGTAGTTCTCGTACCTAACCCTACAGTCCTGAAGCTGGATCTGCCCCCCGACGCTCGTGGAACACCCCGCGGTTATCATGTCTATGGCGTGCTTGATGCACGACGTGCAGTCGTCATGCACGGCTAGGTCCCCGTTGCAGGCTCCGTGGCCGTAGCACCTCGATCCCCCGGCTCCCGATTGCGTGTAGCAGTTGTAGCCCAAGTCGGCGGTTTTGTACTTGAGGTAGTTCAGGACTTGCTCCACGCTCGACGTGTAGGCGCTCCCGGGCGGAAAGGTCACCGGGCTGCATCCCTCGGACACGATGTCCTCGTTTAGGCATCTCGCCACGCCGCATATGCAGAAGAACGCGACGGCGGCGATAGTCGCGAGTTGCCGAATAGAGTCCATGATCCTCTTACCTTGCGATTCTCTAGCTGTCAGCTTCTGCGCTTATCGCCCTTTCAATTTGCTACCTAATGAGGGCTCGGTTATAAGAGGACTTTGAGCTGCTGCTTCTTACATCATCATGTTCGTCGGTTCCAATGGATTGCCTCGGTTTCATCATTTATTCGACAGATAGAACCTCGCCGCCCCAACCGGACGTGATGAAATGTTTATGTCTTTGCTTACGTCTTCCGCATTCGGTCGGCAAATTCAATCTGAACGTTGCGTATTGCACAAACTTGAATACCATGTACCATAAGATTTTCCAAAACAAGAATGCAATGCCCTCCCCTCATTTTGATTCGGCCATATTCTACTTCATACTTGTAATTTCACCTTCCTTGCAACTTCCGCATCAACTGGATAGATTCCACGTTGTATTATGTTTCGTGGTGCAAGAAATAACTAATTAGGTATATACCAATGTAAAATGACTCCCGCATATAATGCTGTCTTATAACTATCTCCAAGTACACGTCACTCATCAGACGGGAAAATTACGAAAAAAATCTAAATCTACTGTAATTATGTCAATTGAATCCTAAAAACCTATTGCAATTGTGACAATTGCCCGTGGAATCTTTACTTTCGCTATTTTTATTCCCCTCGCTAGCCATAGGCGAGGACCGAAACCCCTTGGCTGGCATAGGGCGAGGGCATCGCTGCCCACGCCGGCTTCAGGCTTTTGGACTGAATTGATAAAAAGATAAGGTCCATAACTGAATTGGTATTTCTCCCAATCAGACAATATATGCTTAAGAAGTTCTTTGCATACGACTTCGCGTAGATACAAATGACTAATTGAGATGATGGTAGATAGTCTAGTCATGTCAACACAAAATAGATTTCACAGGCCAACCGATGTTCTCAATGTAAGATCTCATTCTTAACTAATGCAAGAGAAAGATGGGTGGAGAAGGGCGATCGGCGCTAGGCTAGCGGCTCCCTTCGAGCGTTACCGCCCCATAGCTGCCACGGAATGTCGGGATGACATGACATGATTAATTACTCTTCGATATAATCAGTGGTCGAGGGTTTTCACTCCCTTAAGGATCTCATCATCTTTAAATTAAAGCAGCCTAATGTCCCAAAGTTCTGTTGACGTCACCGGTGACGCATCAGCGGCGCATGATTACATTCCACGCATTTGCCTCTTCACTTTTGTTTTTTTTGTTTTTCACGAGGAAATCTCTCAAAGCTTAGTGTCTTGGCGCCGTTTTCATCGAACTAGTTGTCATGAAAATTAGAATAAACGAATCGTGCTTGCCGCGCTTATTCGATCGGCATGAGTCTGCAGATACGCCATGCACAGACAGTCCCTCCGCCGCAAAAGAGGTGACAGTAGGTAAGACCGGATGATCCTTCGTCACTCCCAGTTTTGTGTGAGTTGAATGTCTGAATATAGACCATGAGCATTGAATACATAACCTTGAAAAAAAAAAAACAAAAGAAGGTGATAGCCTGACAGTCTGACAGTACATACTGTCAGCTATTTCTGATCAGAAGATCTCCCAATCAATGAGTGCTTTATGCAAAACACGCGATAATAGTATATAGATTTACGGTTGAGATTATATCACTCATGATAGTATTGTCAGGGAAGTATTGTCCAAAAAATAAAATTAAATAAAAACGATAAATCGGCCCTCCATGCATCCAATACCGGAATACCATCGGGCGAGATGACGATGCTGTTTTTTTTTTTTTTTTTTTTTTTTATAAAAAAATCTTGCATCCTAAGTCTCTAAACCTGTCAAAATGGGTGACAGAGACATTTCTTAATCCATATTTGATAGGAAGCTTTGTTATATGGGTTATTTATATTATATAAATGGATAACAAACAAATTTAGAATTGTAAAATCCAAATTATATGGGCATTAAATGGTTTCACAGCTTACTTAGACCGAACTCATCTATGTAACTCTCTCTCGTCCTCACTCGATCTTGCGCTCGGGCATTTCGAGCTCTCATCTCAGTTTGAATATGTGTTTTCCTAGATTTGATTAAATATGTAAGTATTTAATAATATGTGTTGCGTTGGGTCGAGTTGGGTATAGATTGTGTCAGATGTAGATCACTAAAATTATATTGCATGAAAATGGGTTAAAATGTGCTAAATGGTACATGTCTATGAGTCTCACGTCGAATGGTTAGATGGCTTATTGAAGGACACATGAGCTAATGCATATACTTATAAAGTCATCACATTTGTAGTTACTCGACATCCTACTTTTTGGAGGATTAATCCCGTGGAGCAACCTTACATTTCATGTAATGTGGAGATAACGAGGAGTAACTGGCTATTTACTATTATCGAGAAAAAAAATTACTTTAACCAATCACAACATGCCAACTGAGGTTAACAAAGAAAATTTCAAGCACCAATCATTGGGCAACTAGTATTCAATTCTACTTATTCATTTGAAGGATAGTTCTCGTATTCGACTCTACAATCCTGGAGCTGTATCTGTGCTCCGACGCTCATCGGACATCGGTCCGACAAATAGCTCATAGCCGTCGTGAGACACGAGGTGCAGTCCGGGTGGGAGACAACTCCGTTGCAGGCTCCATAGCCGTAGCACGGGTCGCCATTGACGTCGGATTCGGTGGAAGCGCTGTAGCCTGAGTCGGCGGTCTTGTCGGTTATGTGCTTCAGCACTCGCCCCAAGTTGAAATCACAGGGGCTGTACGCCTGGTACATTCTCGGGATGTAGTAGTCGGACACCACGGCCATGTTCGGAGCGCCTCTTGCAACGTCGCATGCAAAGGGGATTCCGACGACGTAGGCCGCGATAATTCTCCAGATCGAATCCATGGTGTCGGGTTTTATCCCTCTTTTCTGGGGTCCTCATATCCGATTCTTTGCTTCAGGGATCGGATTGATTCTTTGTTCAGGACTATGGTTTTTTAATGTGGTGTTTTGTCTGTCGTGTCTCATTGTATCCGTTCCTTGTGGTTATCGGTTGTCGTCACAATGACAAACGTGACACGAGAGAATTCTTCCCAACTTTTATCGAACTTTCCAAATTTTATGTGGCGAGCTTAGCTTATTCCTCAAGAGTATATGTCACTCGGCGTGAGATTCGATTTTCCACGATTCAACAAACTTGTCTCTCGTGACCGTTCCTTGATTCTCGATTGTCATGTGGCTTGGTGTTTGAATGATAGTATCACTTGAAGTAAATTAGGTAAAGGTGCCCTTATGTCTAGACTTCAGTGCACCGGCGAAAATGTCGCGCCCTGCGAAAGAGACGAGATTTGTGATTAGCAGAAGGCGAATATCCACGTCACTCGCATTTGTAAATTTGACTGAAAATAGAAGGGAAATTACCAAAAGGGTCCAAACCTATTGCGGTTGTGTCAATTTAGATTTAAACTTTTTTTTTGTCAATTAAGTTCTAAATCTTTTGCATTTATGCCAATTCAATTAATTCGGCTAATTTTGGCTGGAAGTCATTGACGTGGCATGACGTCATAAAAAATTTTCAATCATATTTTAATATCTCATTGAATTAGTTAATTAATTAAACAATTTTTGATTTCCTTTTTCCTTATTGTTGTTTTCTTTCTCTCTCTTTTTCCCCCTTCCCCCCTTTTTCTTCTTCCTCCAGCTAGTCATCATACCTCGATGACTAGGAGAGGCGAGGGCCAGTGCGGTCTCTAGCAAAGCTCGCCATGCCTGCCACTGGCGAGGGCGAGCCTTGCTTGGAGGCCGGAGAAGTCAAGCCTTGCCGGCCCTCGGCGACCGGCTAGAAGGAAAAAAGAATGAGAAAGAAAAATAAAAAAAATTCAAATATTAGTAAAAACTGTTCAAGTGAGCTCCGGCAGCACTACGTGAGCGATTTCTAGTCAAAATTGGCCGGACGAACTATTGACACAAATGCAAAAAGGTATATGATTCAATTGACAAAAAAAAAACATTTGAGACTGAATTGACACAATCTACATGACGAGATATTTATTGGATAATATAACAATGTCCATTCATACTTCTAATTTACTATTCTGTCCATTGTTTAGTAACACGCCAATGATCGTTGTCTTCATAATTCCACCTATCCAGTTAAACCTGAAGGGCTGGGGGCACTGCAGCCCCCTTTTTTCGCTTCACGCTCCCTGCTGTCTGGTTGAGGGCCACATGCCCGCTCAGATTTGTGGCGAGGAAGAAGAATCGTAAGTATATGATTAACGCAAACTTGATCCATTCATTTAACTAATCAAGGTTAGGTCCTAAGTTTTTTTGGGTGCATGCATGTGTTTTTAAGGAACAGATTAGGTTAGATGCCAGGTCAATTTGTGGATCCAATCCACACTTGAGTGGTCAAGCACAAAGGTGCATATGCTTAAAAGGTGATATAAAGTCTCTATTTGATCATTCCATCAAGCCATTCTTGTGATCATGCACATAGTTTCGTGCGCCCCTCGCGTTCAGTGTAACAAAGATGCTCAGAACGAAGTTTCCACAACCTGAAGAGACTCGATGGACAACTCATGCTTGATTTGCAAGGATGAAAGAGTCAAAAGCTCCCATGAGATTGTAATGCATTTTCTAGTTCCTAAGTTTGTAATTGTGCTTTTTCTAGTACCTACGTCTTTAAAGTTTGGCCATTTCCTATGCTTAAGAACCTCTATTAAAGTGGCGAATCCTCAAATGTAATGGAGACTTTAATATGGATGAATATATGAGATTTTCCTTAAGAGAGCGAATTTCTTATCTCGGTTCTTTATCCTTGACTAGTAGCGCGTGCCTTGATATCTTGATGATGAACTAAGAAGTTCTTTATCCTTAACTAGTGAATTTTTTTAGGCCTCGGTGGTACATTTCTCCTATCCCGAAATCTTTTACCATTGGTAGGTGTCTTACTCCTTGAAGCCTAGGTGGTGAATTTCAACCTTACTATCAAAATCAAGCACCTCCCTGCAAACACTTTTCCATATGCTTATCTTAGTAAACGAAAATTTTCCAAATCTCTCAACTCCATCTCACATCAAATTGGTGATAGAGCTTTAGGTTGAATTTGTTTGGAGAGATTCCCTCCATTCTTCATCTCATATTTCTACTTTAACAAGATTTTGTTTTTTTGGTAAGTTAAGTATATATAGACTTTTCAAAAAACTAGGTACAAAGATGAAACCAGACACAAAAATCATGAACCAATAATGGCATCATCATGCCAAAATGGGTTCAACAGTTAACCGGCTGCAAGATACATCATCGCGGCAACGCGCGTCCAACCTAGAGGCCAACGGTCGGCCAACACAACAGTAGAGAAGCGCCCAAACAGGCGGCCAATAAATGCAGCTACACCAGCCCTAGAAAATTGACCCGGGCAAGAGATACAACCTAAAAGAAGACCAAACAAGCAGCCCAAAATAGCAGAAAGAAAAGGGCCAGGAGTGTCCAGATTTAAGTGGTCAGAACAATGAAGAAACAAGAGAAGCTCTACACAACTAAAGCAGCTGGGAGGTAGGACCAAGATAAGCAGCATGTCGGCCGACCTATCAACGAGAAACTGGACAGAACTAAGTAGTCATAATCCTAACAGAGTCGGATGAAACCTGTGTAAATCAAGCAAAAAAAGAAGGCCAGAATACGGCCATACCAGAATCGAACAGGGCCAAATACACGGGCATAAAGAAATAAAGCAGGCATAAAAGATGAGCCGAGCAGTCGGCCAAAAAGGGAGCCAAACCCGTCGACTTAGGGTGCTCCAAACCCGTCGACTTAGGTTGCACCAAATAGGACGTAGTAGCAAAACTGGGCAGCAACACAATAACACTGAAACGTGGCCATATACACGACGTCCATGAAAAAAGGAAACTAATCATGAAACTAGAATTAGTAATTAAAAAAACAGCAACTAAATGCGACGATAAGCAAAGATAGTTGTGGAGAGCCCCCATTTTGTTTGTATTCTTCTATTGTGAGGGCATTCTTCGATGCGACCAAACATGAGAGCTCTGTCTTTGACCTTCTTTGTAAGATGCAACACGATAGCCGGTACGAAAAGAATCTTACCTCGGAAGAGGATGTTGTTCCTTACAGTCCAGATAATGTGGCATAGTGCGCCAAGAGAAAACTTGGCAATTTGGTGTGCAAAGGATCGGCCACCCAGATGTTGCTTGGCCCACCTGATAAAGTCGTCCCAAGGTCGGTTTTGCTAAGCCAAGTTACAGTTGGATGCCTAAGTAAAAGCAAGACTACCAATGATCAAGCACCCAAAAAATAGTGACCAATGGAGTCCGGTCTATGCCGACAGAAGGCACAGACACCATCCTCAATCCGACGATACTGAAGTAACAGTTCATGGGTGGGTAAACGATGATGCGATGCTACCCACAGGAGAAATGCATCTCTTGGGGGCAAAGGCCTTATCCCAGATGAAGGAATACCAATGAACAGGCCGTCTTTTGGCTCTAATAGAATCCCAAGCCGATGCAACCGAAAATGCCTCATAAGAGTGACATGTCCACTTGATCTGATCATCCCTATTTTCCACGAAGGAGGGCGCCGATTCCATCCAAGATAGGACGGTATCTAGCATAATAGAGGGTGGCCAATCTGAGCAAAAAAAGTCCTGCACTGTAACATCGCAGGGTATCCTGGAGTGGTATATATCTCCAGCCATTAGAAACAAACATAAGGGGCCTTTGTCATGCCAATAATCAAACCAGAATGACGTCGAATGCCCATTACCAATAGTCCATTTGTAGTGTTGAAGTACTATAATCGGAGGTTAAGGATCTTCTTCCATGCCCAAGAACACACAGTATGTCTGCTGGCTATCCAAAAACTTTAAACTGATACACTTTAAAAGGATTAATACCGCCAAAAATATTAAACTGATACACTTGTGACAAATTTACCCCAAACTCTTTTTTTATCACCAAAAATTTGAAATGAGTACACTTGTGATAAATTTACCTCAAATTTTTTTGACAACAAAAAATCCTAAACTAGTACAACTGTGATAAATTTACCCAAAACTAATTCTTTTACCATAAAAAATCCCAAACTAGTATACATATGATAAATTTACCATATGTTAGTTTTCGTTAATTTGAGTTAATATCATAAAAAATTCCAAATTGATACACCTGTAGTAAACATAGGGTAACGTGTATATTCGATAATTGCCACGTGTCATCCAACTCAGTAATTTGATGGTAAATTTAACGAAAATAAACGGTGGGTAAATTTGTCACAGCTGTATCAGTTTGAGATAAATTTATCACAGGTGTACAAGTTTGGAATTTTTCATGGTAAAAAAAATATATTTTGGAGTAAAATTGTCACAGGTATACTAATTTAATATTTCTGGTGGTAGTAACACATTTTAAAAAGGAAGAGGAGAAAATGGGTGACATGGTTTCAAGATATTTGACTTTGGAGTTTGGACTAAGCCCGCAACGAAAGGCATGATTGTGCTATAGAGGATCTCCCTCGACAGAGAGTCCTCACCCTCATGGAGAATCAACCGCAACAAGAGCAACCACAAAGCGCTCAAGTTCATCGTCCACACCATGTTGATCTTAACCCTCGTACAAACTCCAATGGCAGATCCAACAATGCTTGAAGGACTCTAGTTTTTTTGGGAGAAGTGTCAAAAAAATCCTAAACTTGTTGCATTAGTACCAATGTAGTTATAAACATTTTTTTGGTGCCAATTAAGTCCTAAACCTTTTATTGGTGTCAATTCAGTCCTAAATCTTTTGTATTGTTGCTAATTTAGTCCTTATTTTTTTTTTGTATTTATGTTAGCAGAGTTAATCCGGCTAATTTTGATCGAAAATCGCTGACGTGGACATCGATTGTCCTACGTAGCATGGTTGGCGCTGCTGGATATATATTTTTAATATTATTCTAATATTTTTAATAATTTATAAGCATTTTTTGATTTTTTTAAAATTATTTAAATTATCAAAAAATATTTAAAAAATGTTCACATTAGCACTAGCCGTGCCACATAGGACAATTGGCGTTCGCGCTAGCAATTTCCGATCAAAATTGATCGAATTGACTCAATTAGCTTAAATACAAAAGATTTAGGACTAAATTGGGGGAAAATTACCAAAAAAGTCCTAAACCTTGTACATTTATGCCAATTCAGTCATAAACTTTTTTTTCTTGCTGGTTCAGTCCTAAACCTTTTGCAATTGTGCCATTTAAGTCCATCCGGCGAATTTTGGCCGGCCAGTGCTGACGTGGACGCCGGCCGGCCGGCGACTCAATATTTTAATACTTTTTTTATTAATTTTTTATAATTTTTAGAATTTTTTTTCTTTTTTCATTTTTTCGTTTTCTCTTTCCACGGTTCCATCGCCTTCTTCATCCTTACTGCAGATAGTCGCTGGTTCTTCCTCCGCCGCGGCTCCGTCCTCCGCTCCGTCCTCCTTCCTCCGGCCGCCGAGCGATGGCCATGACTCGGCCCGGCGAGATCGAGGCAGCTGGTCCGACGATCTCGGGCTCGCTTGAAGCCGGCAAGCCACGAGCTCTTTCGCCTGAGGCTGGGGAGCAGATTCCATGGGAAAGGATCTTTCGCTTGGAGAAGAGAGCGGCGGGAGACGGAGACAAGGAGAGGGCGGGTGCATCGGCAGAGAAATAGCAGGAAGAGCCGTGGGTCTCGGGTTCGGCCGAACTCGTTTGTCTTATCCTGTGGGTCTCGGGTTCGGCCGACCCCCCAAATCCCGAGCCCTAATTTCAATTTCTTTCGTTGGAGTCTTCACAGCCTTCATCTTCTCCTTGCGAATCGCGAGTCCTCCAGTCGAACAAGAGGCCTTCATCTTCCCATGGAATCTGCTCCCCAGCCTCAGGCGAAAGAGCTCGTGGCTTGCCGGCCTTAGGCTAGCCCGAGGCGAGCCCGAGATCGCTGGGACCACCTGCCTTGATCTCGCCGGGCCGAATCATGGCCATGGCTGGGCGGCCGGAGGAAGAAGGAGGGAGCGGAGGAGTCGCGGCGGAGGAAGAACCATCGACAATCTGCAGCAAGGAGGAAGAAGCAGGTGGAACCGTGGAAAGAGAAAAGGGGAAAAGGAAAACAGAAAAAAAATCATATATTTTTTTAAAAAATAAAATAAAAATCATTAAAAATATTTAAAAGTATTAAAATATTAGGTCGCCGGCCGGCCGACATCCACGTCAGCGCCGGCCGGCCAAAATTCGCCGAATGGACTTAAATGGCACAATTGCAAAAGGTTTAGGACTGAATTGGCAAGAAAAAAAGGTTTAGGACTGAATTGGCACAAGTGTAAAAGGTTTAGGACTTTTTTGGTAATTTTCCCCTAAATTGGTACTACTGGACTGAATTGGCACCGATAAAAGGTTTATGATTAAATTGACATCAATGTCAAATGTCTAGGACTGAATTGACACTAATGCAATATGTTTAGGACTTTTTTGATGCTTTTCTCCTGATTTTTTTTTATCAAGTTAGAAGAAGATGGGGAAGGCATCGGGAGAATGACCATGACCTCAAAGCGGAGGCGCTTGAATTTGAAGGTAGCCTTTGTTCTAGATGACTTCATTGGTTAGTTGAATGCAATTCAACTAGTATTGGATTTCCACTCTTCTTAAATTAAGAAGTAGGCATCACTTTGGTGGGAAAACCTGAAAAAATCAATGAAAGAGAGAACACAAAAGAATAGTCAAGTCTTGGGAAAAAGCTCAAGAAACTTATGTATGTAGACTATAAGCAAAACTTGTTTCTAAAGCTGAACTCTCCTAATTAAAACAACATGCGATGAGTGTTAAAAGAGTACATAAAGGTGTTTGAACAACTTCTTAGTAGGTGTGACGTACCGGATATGCAAGAATAGGCCATCCCTCGAAGTTTCAAATAAGTAAATCGCTGGTTTAGTTGAGTTTCAACCATATTGGTCCTTTCAAGATGTTTGTGAGCTGGCCACAAAAAGTGTGGAAAGAACTAATATGGGTGGCAGAAGATAGGTGTGACGTACCGGATACGCAAGAATAGGCCATCCCTCGAAGTTTCAAATAAGTAAATCGCTGGTTTAGTTGAGTTTCAACCACATTGGTCCTTTCAAGATGTTTGTGAGCTGGCCACAAAAAGTGTCGAAAGAACTAATATGGGTGGCAGAAGATAATTGAGTAAGCCTTCAACTAAAGGTACGTTATTCTTTGGGGGGTGTTTATTCTATCTAGGCGGATAATACTTCTTCATAACAGGAGAACGAAATGCATAAACCACCCCCCTCGCCGTCGAGTTCATTAAAAAGCTCCAAAAATAATCACATGGTAGAGGTAGCAAGTGCTTATTCAAGTGCCACGGCTCAGGGCATCTACAAGTGGGTTGTGACAACCAGAGGTTTATCAAAAATTGAGAAGACTGATTTGGAACTTCAAGAGACTTAGCAAGATCCATATCATGTAAAGTCCGAATCTAAGGAGTAAAACGAGATCATTTATCATCCAAATGCCATGAAGCAACTATGATATTATTGATGGTGAATTTCTTAATAAACTTGTTGAGGCGACTACTGAGGTTATAAATGGAGAGGGGACGATTGTAACGGTCGAAAACATAACCTGCCACACTTCCATTTTGTATGGCTCGAAGCATTCTCTCTCACAGCATTCATCAGTTGTCATGCAAAACATGTTTGCCACATGTTCAGCTTGTCAGCAGACCTTGAAATTAGTGTGAAGCCGATGTATCGTTTAGTTTGTAGGAGAAGCTGTTCGGGAAAGTTATCAGAATCAAGTTCCTTCGGGTAAGGATGGGCTATGTCAACTTGGATGCTTTCAATCTTAGAGATGAAGCTATGTCTAATTTGAGTTCGAGTCTCCGTCAACCTGAGGTAATCGATGCGACAGCATCGCCACTTGAAAATTCCATTTGAACATTCTATCAAACCAATTTAGAATGAGGTTATTACATCCTGAAGAATCTCAATGGACAGCTGGTATTTCATTTGCAAGGATGAAGAGTCAAAAGTTCAAGTTCACCTGTGTTTTTAATGCGTTTTCTAGTTTCTAAGTCCTTATTGTTTTTTTTCCCCTCATTCCAATGTTTTTAATGTTTGAGTAGTTCCGATATTTTTAAATTTTGGCTATTTTCATATGCTTGAATTCTTCTATAAAAGAGCCGAATTCTCAAACGCAATTGAAAACACACGCAGTGTGGCATCCACTTTCGAAGTTGCCCACGTCATAATTCTGGCTAAATTTCGATAACGGAATTTCGATTTTAAAAGAGATAACTATAGTTAGTGAGATAGGAAATGATTTGATTTAAGCATTATCGAGGGCGAATTCGAGAAACGCGATACTAAGGGGGCGTTTGGTAACCTTTCTAATTCTCTCTCTATATATATTTTTTACTTTTGTTCTGCGGAATAGAAAAAGAATAGAAAGCCGTTTAGAAGTGTAAATTATTTTTTACTCTCGAGAACACAAAAAAAGTGAAAAAAAATTAGCGTCTTTGTTCTCGGGAACAAAAAGAGAAATAAAGTCATTTTAAGAAAAAAAAAGGCTCAGTGAAATTTAATGCTTCATTTTACAAGCACGAGTCCACTACCCTCGCTGTTGGTCACCGCCGGCCAATCTCTTGTTGGTCGTCGGTCGACCGCCGATGTCATCGCCGTCGATCTCCGGTCGCCACTGCTTCTGCTTGCATTTTTTATAGCTAGATAATAAATTTGGAGATAATAAATTTTAGGACCGTACCAAACGCATTTATGATTTTTCTTCCTATTTCGAAAAAATAGAAATTTTGTATAGTTACCAAGCGCGTTCGAATTTCTCAGAAACTGTTCCCAAGAACGGAATCAGAAAAATCATTTCTGCTGAGAAATTATTTCCAACAGCAGAAACATTACGAGACGTACCCTAAAAGGCGGCCATGGAGATGTACCTCTGGACCTAATGCTTTGGTCATATATTTTAGTCCAATTGACATTTTCAAGTGAGTAGACTGTCGACTAAGACATGATATCTCTAATTTCCCAATCGACTTGAAAAAGGAGACGGTTGTGTGATTATTAACGCAACACATATTAGAACCTCGACGAATTCATTTATCATGAAAATTTCTCGTAATCTATCAGTTAGTAGTTACTACCAGACGAGCTTTGATTTTTTTTTTTGGTCAGAAAGCTTTGAATTAAAAAGAGCAATTTTGAGATAAACTTTCTCTTACATGATCTCGAACATAGTTTTCGATCGATTTTGTTGTGAAGAAGAATAAAATGCATGTACTTACAACTAGCCTAGATTTGCGATCTATTGGCATCAATCAAGGCCTTTGACCCAAGGCAGGTGTGAAGACTCTTTGGAATGTCGCATTTCTAGAATGCAAGTACAATTTTTTTCCCTTCCAACTTTGTCGACGCCCAATTTCCACTATTTTGAAAATGCCATTGAAAAACTAACTTTGCCGGGCCTTCACTAGCGATCGGTAGGCAGATAGAGACACCGCCATTCTCGCATGAGGTCCCATATCCCGGCGATCGTCGCCTGGGTCGTCAGGCGTCGCCGAAGGTGGCATGACTTTAGGCATGGCTGGTCGACAGCAAATTTGGCTTGCGTTTGTGATGCAGGGTAATCGATAACAGGAAATCAATTCCTCAGAATAAACTGTATTCAATTGATGATAGTCTCTATTTTATTACAAAGAGTGGGACATCCTTTATGTAATAGGACTCTCAAAGGAAATAGAATTACAGAAGATAACGCTAAAACGAATCAAATCTAATCTAATCAAAAGAGAATTCAAATCGAATATTGCAATTATTTAATCTAATCTATATCATAAGTTTTCTAAAATAGAAAAAATGGATATTGAAATCAAATCTAAACGATATTCTGTAGATTAGAAGCTCGGTAAGTTGTTGCAAGTGATAAGTTGCCGATTTAGCAAATTGGGTAATCGGCAAGTAGAGTATTCGAGAAGTTACATATTCAGTAACTTTCCCGAATTCGATAACATTTCCCTCGGGAACATTTCCCGATCAAAACTGCTAAAATAGAAAAACTGCCGAAAGGTGGTCTAAACGACTCCGAAACGCTAAAATCCATTGTACTCACGACTGTTGACACCTGATTTTTTTACCATTTATTATTGTGATTTTTATTCTTTAAAATTAATTAAAAATATCAAAAAAGGTCATAAAATCACAAAATCAACTTTGGAAGCCTTGGTTTAACCTTAGGAATCAATTTTGAACAAAAAATATTTTTCGGTATTTTTAATATTTTTCGAGTTTATTTAATTATAAAAATACCCAAAAAATCAGAAAAATACCATTCGTGGTCAGAAAAATACCCAAAAATATTCGATAATTTTGTTTTAATTTCCTCTTCAAGTGTGTCACTTTAAATCTCAAAAATTCGGCTCGGGTCACTATGTTCCTTCACAAACATAAACCCGAACCGAGCCTAAAAAAAATCATTTTCGAGTCTTTTAGTTTTCAATTCTCACTTTTTATAAGCTATAACATTGGATTCTAAAGTCTTAAAGTGCAATTAGGTCAATTTGCCCTCCAATTTAATCAATTTTTACCAAAAGGGCTTAATTGCACATTTTTCTTTCAATTAGTCCCCGGTTTCACGGATGTATACGTATGCTCTACGTATTTATATGTCATACGTATTTATACGTTATGCATATTTGTACTGTTTGGTAACCTCTTTAACTCTTGTAATAATAATAATGGTTATTATTTTTAACACCTTTGTTAGTGCCTTTTTTTTAGCATTTTTGTATTGTGAGTGCTATTGCTAGTGCTATTTTTAAATAGCATTTTTTTGTATTATAAATTGTGAGTGCTATTGTTAGTGCTATTTTTAAATGACATTTATTTATCATAAATTGTGAGTGCTATTGTTAGTGCTATTTTTAAATGGCATTTATTTATCATAAATTGTGAGTGCTATTATTAGATAGAATTTATAATTGTTAGTGCTATTTTTAAATAGCATTTTTGTATTATAAATTGTGAGTGCTATTATTAGTGCTATTTTTAAATAGCATTTTTGTATTATAAATTGTGAGTGCTATTGTTAGTGCTATTTTTAAATGTCATTTATTTGTGAGTGCTATTTTTAGATAGAATTTATAATTGTTAGTGCTATTTTTAAATACAATTTATTGGAAGATATTTTTGGCTATAAAAGGATGGCAAGAGTTTTGAGGTTGGAGGAGAGAGACATTTTGTAGAGTGTGCAAATTTTTGAGAGCTTAGAGAGAAGAACACAAACACTCTCTATATTCTCATAATCTTGAGTGAGCAAAATATACTAAGTTCGGAATATTGATTCCGCATATTGCTAGCACAATTGTTGTGGAGTTATTAGTCGTCTCCCCGTTCGTCAATTGGTGGTGCGTCCGAACTAGATGCCTAACACTTGTGGAGGCTGAGATCGAAGAACATCGAACCGACACCTCCGTTCAAGCACGCTACGAGAGGTAATCTATTTACTCCCTTTGAGACTTTGTGATTTTTTTCGATTGAAATGCACGAAGTACGCCTCTGGAGATACATGTATGGGTTGTTATTTATTTCCGCTACGTGTTACGTGGATCCCAACAGTGGTATCAGAGCCAATCCTTAGGTGTTTTCGTGCATTTAATTGATTTTTTGCAAATTTTGCAATACTATGGCCAATATGTATTAACGAATTGTTCGTCTTACATGGCTAATGGAGATTGATTATTTTATATGATAAATTAATCAACGTAGCAAAAATTGAGACTAAATCAATTTTGAATCGAAAATTTATGGCTATCTTATTTTACGTAAAAATTCTGAATATGATTCAACGTAGAATTTTTATTGTACCTTCCTAAGTTTTAAATTGTGAATTTATTACTTACGTGAAAGGGTGGTGATCATGGAAAAATCCCTAATCAATGTGATTGATGTATATATGAATGTATGATGATTATTTATATATTTGGGGTTGTAATTATTAAATGGAGGCTGCGTACTCCTTTTATTTTTCATGTAATCTTTATTTTTAGCATAGTCAATTGTTGATGTAAATGCTACGAGGATTACGTGGAGGAGCCTTTTAAGTCGGCGAGCTCTTTGGGGCCCAATTCTTGAAGAGTTCAAGAAACCAAGAAGAAGCGAAGAGCGGCTCTCCGTTATTAAAATATTAAAATGATTAAATGTGGTCTCATTGGCTCGAGATCCATTAAATCATAATTCCATGATCACCACGTAGGATAGATGTTTATGTGATTGACGTCTATTTATTTATTATGATTACGTGAGCATGTTAAACTGGTTAATGTGCAAAGTCAGACTTACCTCACCCAAAATTGCGCCTGCATGAAATCCTAGTTAGGAAAATCACTCACGTTAGGTACCGAAAGGGCGTTGGTAACGACACCAGCGTAACCAAGTCCCCGAACCCAAAATCTCTGGTTCCGTAGAACTGATCGATCTCTCCCAATCGATCAGTAAGGTTTTCGGTCTACCCTCCAAGAAAGACCGGTGGCGACTCCAAATGCATGCACAAGTTGCACATGCCACCACGACCACACTAAGGTCGAAAGCGATCGACTATTATCGTCGAATCCTCTTGAAAAATACTCCCGCCGCGATTTGGTATGGGCCTGGGAGGGCTCGCGCCAATCCAAGACCCGCGATCGATAATCCATTAGCCGCGTCCGCTTTCCGGACGGGTCGCGACAACGACAAAGCGGCGTTTTTGAATCAAATGGCCATTTTGCTTCAACCAACCAATTTTGAGCACAATCCGAGATCATTTGACCTAAGATTAGATTTACCGATAAAGCTGTGCCGACTTTTGACGATCCAATTTTTCAAGATAATCACATACCAACTGTTCTACATCAGTTTGGCTTATTTTCACTAGAGATTTGTGTGTTTTTTTTTTGTATAAAAAAGACTAACAAAAGTCCTTTTTTTTGGTCGGAAACAAAAGTCCTTTAAAAACCAAACGATATTTATTTGTTTTCGTATGTGTTTTTATAATTCAGTATACTAAATACTATTTGCATTTCGAAAAATTCATTTAACCCAAAGGCTTTTGGATTTTCCCAAAAGTATGCTCCAAAGGCGAAGCAAACACACCCAAAGTTAAGTATCAAGTAAACATGTCAAAATGGCCCCTTGCTCAGTGGTCGTGTTACGTCCCAAGAACTGAAGTATATTCACGGCGCAAAAACATGCCTAAATAAAACTAAGGAGATTCGCATTCCATTTATGATGAGGATAGTAATCAGTATTAATAATGATAGCAATCAATTAGTTTCTATCTATAAGGATTGCCATCAATTAGTTTCCATTTATAAGTGATATCCATATGTGTACTCGGCTATTTAAAGAGCCATTAAGTTACACGAAAGAGCAAGCAATTACAATCCTACTCCAACATCTTTCAACCTCTTTTTCTTCTTCCTCATTCTCTCTCCTCTATTCTTGCTATATCCAACTATTCTCTTAACAATTGGTGCTCTCGTTCGACTCACACCTCCACCATGCGTGCAACACGTTCTCAAGAACAGGAAGCCCAATTGTACACGGTGCAATAGCTAGCCAATGATTATGCTGCAACTGTTGAACAATTGCGCCAAGATCTCATTACCTCTCAATCCAATCAACTGACTGCCGAGAGCCTCATGACTCTCCTAGATAAACGTGACCAACGTCTCACCGCTATCATCCGGGTAGAACCATCACCACTGCCCACCTCCTCTAATCCTATGGCGGCCGGTATTCTCAGGAGTAGCCCACCGAAACCACCCATACGGATGAGAGACCAACCTAGGGCTCGACACCACGACTCATATTTTCGCGTTTCTCTTCGGGCGATCCATCTGTTTGGCTTTTCAACGTAAGCAACTTTTTTCAATATTATCATACTCACCCCGAGGATCGTCTACTACTAGCGGCGATGCACCTCGATGCTCCCGCCGCCACTTGGTATCAAGGATTGGTGGCTGATAATCTTTTGCCAGATTGGGATGCATTTACTAGTGCTATCCGCCATCGTTTTAGCCCCTCCGAATACAAAGATCCAACTGCCCTCCTTGCCAAGTTGTCTCAAACGGGTTCCGTCCTTGATTACCAGGTCGCCTTCGAAAAATTTGCCAGCAAGGTATGTAGACTCTCGCTGGCACACTTACGTAGCTTGTTTATTTCAGGCCTGCAGCCCTGGGTGCGCATGGCCGTCCAAGCTCACCGTCAAGTGGACTTGCACAATGCCTTCGCCTTGGCACACATGTATGAGGCCCAGTTCAGCGAGCCGTGCAACCGGTCGTTTTCACCATGCCCTTTCGCATCACCACACCCTTCCGCATCGGCAACCACACAACCACCGCTTCCATGGATGCCCATTAAACATCTAACTGTAGAAGAGATGCAAGTACGACGTGACAAAGGTCTATGCTTCAACGGTGACGAAAAGTTCGTCCACGGGCATCGTTGTAAGGGGCGTTCGACCCTTTTATATTTGGAGTGAGGCCATCGAAACCTCGCCACCTGAACCTGAAATCAGCCTCAATGCTCTCCTGGGCCAACGCTCGGCCAAATCCATGCGCATGGCGGGAATGGTGCGAGGTCAGTCGGTTCAAGTGTTGGTTGATGGAGCCAGCACACATAACTTCCTCTCTACACGCATGTCCAAGTTCCTTGCCCTGTCACTATCGCCGATCACTCCCTTCCAGGTGTTGGTAGGTAATGGTGATGCCCTACGATGCACAGCCGTATATCGCGATGTGATTGTAATGCTTCAGACCCATCTATTTACCATGGACCAGTTTATTCTTGACTTGCAGGGCATTGATATTGTTCTGGGCGTCCAATGGCTAGAAACTTTGGGGCTAGTCCTGACAGACCACGCAAACATGACAATGGAATTCCAACACCATGGCCAATCAGTACTGCTGCAAGGTGACCCCTCTCTGCACGCGCACTCAGTTTCCTCTTCGGGTTTTTTCAAACTCATGGTGGCTAACGGCATAAGCGCATGCTACATGTGCTTATCCGCTTTTCATCAGACCAACCTCCAGCGGACGTGGATGCTGACATTCCGCTATCAGTACAAGCCCTTCTTGAGAAGTACGACGACCTATTTGCCTAGCCAAACGGCCTTCCACCGGCGCGTGATGTCAACCACCGCATTCCCCTCAAGATTGGCACCGAAGCGGTCAATGTCCAACCTTACCGTTATCCACACTATCAAAAACATGAGATTGAACGCCTCGTCACGGAACTCCTCCGAGACGAAATCATTCGCCCTAGTTGTTCGGCCTTCAGTTCGCCGGTCGTCTTGGTAAAAAAGAAGGACGGCTCTTGGCGCTTCTGGGTCGATTACATGGAGCTTAATGCCGCCACTATTCGAGATCGATTCCCCATTCCAACGATTGATGAGCTATTGGACGAATTGCACGGCGCTGTCATTTTCTCCAAATTTGATTTGCGCTCCGGATATCATCAAATTTGGATGGATCCCTCCGACATACACAAAACAGCCTTCCAAACGCACCACAGCCACTTCGAGTTCCTGGTAATGCCCTTCGGACTCACCAACGCACCATCCACCTTTCAGGCATTAATGAATGAGGTATTCCTACCGTTTCTTCGTCGTTTCGTTGTTATATTCTTCGACGATATTCTTGTTTATTGCAAGGATTTGGCCCTTCATCTTGATCATCTCCAACAAGTATTTGTCACTTTGCGCCACCACTACCTAGCAGTCAAACACTTGAAGTACAGCTTTGCAACGCCCACTGTCGAATTCCTTAGGCATATTGTTTCAGCGCATGGTGTCTCTGCTGATCCTGCAAAGCTGGAAGCAGTTCGGGGCTGGCCAATCCCAATAATGCCCAAGCAGGTTCGCGGCTTCTTGGGGTTGACCGACTATTATCGTCGTTTCATCGGCCACTACACGACGATAGTTGCCCCTCTCACGGACCTCCTCACCAAGGATGAGTTCGCGTGGTGCGCACAAGCCGAGCACGCCTTCACCTCCCTCAAAGAAGCTTTGAGTCATCCCCCGGTATTGGCACTGCCTGATTTTTCCATTCCCTTTGTTGTGGAAACTGACGCCAGCGACGTCGGAATTGGCGTAGTATTGATGCAGTCCGAGCACTCGCTGGCCTTCTACAATCGCAAACTTTCCCCCCCTCACGCGTAGCAAGTCAACTTATGTGCGTGAGTTGTTTGCAATACAGTCCGCTGTCCAGAAGTGGCGTCAATATCTGCTCGGTGCTCACTTCATTATCCGTACAGATCATAGGCCGCTGCACCATCTTCTTAAGCAAACCATCCAAACACCAGGACAACAACAATTCCTCTCGAAATTGGTCGGCTTTGACTACTCTATCGAGTATAAGCCGGGAAAGAAAAACGCAGCGGTAGATGCCTTGTCAAGGGTTTATGATGATGTCAACCAGGAGAGCGCACTCTTGACATTATCTCGTCCCGTGAATACTGACCTTGACACGCTTCGTGCCGAGTTGCTGCTAAACCAGCGTACAAAGAGCATCATCGACGACCTCCAGCGTGCACCTAACTCCCAGCCCGAATGGTCTTACTCATCAGGTTTGCTCCGCCACTGTGGTCGCTTGTTCTTGCCGGCGGATTCCTCCCTTATGCCACTCCTTCTGTCAGATTATCACTCCATATTACATGGTGGTCACTCTAGGGTAAAACGGACCTTACAGCGCATCTCTGCGCATTTTCAGTGGGACGACATGCGCAAGGACATAGCCGAATTCGTACAAGCATGCAATGTTTGCCAAAAGTGCAAACCAACCAACCATCATCCCTACGGGTTACTTCAGCCCATTACTCCAACGAACTCATTATGGACCGATCTCTCTACTTCATCACACATTTACCACCATCTGCTGGTACACAGCCATATTAGTGGTCGTTGATCATTTTTCCAAGGGGGCCCACCTCGCTTCACTACCGCCACGTTACACTGCCACCAAGGTGGTTCAAGTTTTATGGACTACAATGGGAAAGCTACACGGCATACCTCACTCCATTATTTCCGACCGTGACCCCATTTTTTCAGAGTACCTTTTCGAAGGAGTTATTTAAACTTTAGGGAACAAAGCTGCACTTCTCATCCGCTTACCACCCGCAATCGGATGGACAAACAGAGCGTGTCAATCGCTGTAGTGAACAATTCCTTCATTCCTTTGTTCATGATCAACCCTCCAAGTGGTCCAAGATACTTAGCTGGGTGGAGTACTACTACAACACCACCTTTCAGGCTTCTATTGGTATGACGCCCTTCGAGGTGACATTCGGTAGAAAACCACCATCCCTCTTGGACTATTGTGCAGGCACTAGTGCCGTCGAAGAGGTCGATCATGACTTGCGCTCACGTGATATAATCTTGTCTCAATTACGTGCCAATTTATCCAAAGCTCAGGCAGTCATGAAAACCCAAGCAGATAAACACCACACTGATATTTCTTTCAAACCAGGCGACATGGTGCTTCTTCATCTTCATCCGTATCGCCAGCTGTCGGTTCGTAAAGACTCCGCCCACAAGCTTGGGCTTCGCTACTATGGTCCGTTCCCTGTGGAGAAACGCGTGGGACAAGTGGCTTATCGACTTTCCTTGCCAGCTTCCAGTTGCATACACCCAGTTTTTCATTGCTCACTACTGAAACCATATATGGCTTCACAATCCACTAGGGTGCACCCACTCCCAGATGCAGCTGTTGATCACCAACCCATTCACAAACCACTAGCAATTTTGGGTCAACGAGTTATTTTGAAGGACTCTAAGCCGGTCTCACAGGTGTTAGTTCAGTGGTAGGACCTCGCGCCCGAAGACTCCAGTTGGGAGGATCTTGGATAATATTTGATTTGAGGACAAGACGTCTCTCTATGGGGGAATGAATGTTACGTCCCAAGAACTGCAAGTATATTCACGGCGCAAAAACATGCCTAAATAAAAATAAGGAGATTCGTATTCCATTTATGATGAGGATAGTAATCAGCATTAATAAGGATAGCTATCAATTAGTTTCTATCTATAAGGATTGCCATCAATTAGTTTCCATTTATATTAGTTTCCATTTATAAGTGATATTAATATGTGTACTCGGCAATTTAAAGAGCCATTAAGTTACACGAAAGAGCAAGCAATTACAATCCTACTCCAACCTCTTTCAACCTATTTTTCTTCTTCCTCCTTCTCTCTCCTCTGTTCTTGCTATATCCAACTATTCTCTTAACAGGTCGGCGAAGGTTGCATGCCCTTGCCAGACTTAGAAAAAAAGAAAAGAAAAGAAAAGAAAAATTGTATTGCATAGAAGTCTTTTAATAATTTAGTTTTAAAAATTACAAGAAATAAGTTTTCTTAAATTGAGTTAAATATGAAATTATTTTAACAATACGAATTGATCGAGCATAAGTTAGGTCGGTTATGGATCTTTAAATTTGTATTGCATGAAAGTTGATCAAAACTTGTTTAATACAAATTGGCAAAATGACACAAATAGTCCCTAAACTTTGACAGAATGTGCAATCAGTCCCTGAACTTTTAATTTGTTCAATTTAATCCATGAACTTTGGCAAAATATGCAATTTGATCCCTAAACTTTTGACTTGTTCAATTCAGTCCCTGAACTTTTAGTAAATGTTCAATTTAGTCTCTAAACTATATGAAAATGTCGACGTTATCCCTGATCTTAAATTAACAACAAGACTAAATCGAACATTTTACTATAATTCATGGACTAAATTGAACATACAATAAAAATTGTATTGCATAGAAGTCTTTTAATAATTTAGTTTTAAAAATTACAAGAAATAAGTTTTCTTAAATTGAGTTAAATATGAAATTATTTTAACAATATGAATTGCTCGAGCATAAGTTAGGTCGGTTATGGATCTTTAAATTTGTATTGCATGAAAGTTGATCAAAACTTGTTTAATACAAATTGGCAAAATGATACAAATAGTCTCCAAACTTTGGCAGAATGTGCAATCAGATCCTTGAACTTTTAATTTGTTCAATTTAGTCCCTAAACTTTGGCAAAATGTATAATTTGATCCCTAAATTTTTAGTGTATGTTCAATTCGGTCCCTGAATTTTTAGTAAATGTTCAATTTAGTCTCTAAACTATATGAAAATGTTCGACGTTATCCCTGATCTTAAATTAACAAAAAGGACTAAATTGAACATTTTACTATAATTCATGGACTAAATTGAACATACAATAAAAATTTGAGGACTAAATTGAACAAATCAAAAGTTTATGGATCAAATTGCACATTCTGCCAAAGTTCAAGGACTAAATTGAACAAATTAAAAGTTCAGAGATTAGATTGTACATTCTACTAAAATTTAGGAACCATTTATGTAATTGTCCTATACAAATTCGATCCGTCGCTCGACGAGCACTGAAGCGGAACATTCTCTCGTCCCCGACTTTAGCCCCGTAAAATAGAAATATAATCGGGCGACTCAATCTGGGGAGAATCCGGATCGTCTGTCCTCATTGATTGAGGGCAGACGATCCGTTCTGATCTGGAGAAGGATAAAGTTTCACGTTCCAGTGGCACAGGCGTAAATACTCGCTGCAAAGTGAAGTATCGTGCGTACGTCACGTACATTTCAATCCAGCTATGGATGTCATTTCGGATCCGTAGCATCTGCCACCACCTCCTCCTCCTCCTCCGTCTTCTTCGTCATCTTCACTCAGATCTAACCGATAATCCCTCTGGTTGTCACCGCCGCTGGCTTGCTCGCTCGGGATCTCTGATATACTTGCTCGTACCGAAGGTGATCGCTGTTTATATACGTGTGCTATCCAGTAGAACTTGGCTGGTGCTCTTGCTTCCCGTCTGTGCTGTTCCGCTTTCCGTTTTGCGGTTCGTGCTCATCATTTTTTTTTCCTTTCTTTCCGTGTAGTAATTGGTGGGGTGTTAGTGTGATCTATGCCTGTGATCGCAATCTGCGAAGATCTGGTTCATGCTCGACACGTGGAATCATCGTTCTCACTGATTCGGTAGGGGAACTGAGACTCGATCCTTTTGCGATGTTGATCTGCCTGTTGGTGTGGAGTTTAGGGCTTGAGATTTTGATTTCTGAGCTAAGTTTTGTGTCAATATACTGAAAGCGGCGTACTTGTGATTGTCTGGCTTCAGTGATTTTCGTTATGGAGACGCTTGTGGTGGTGGCGCAGCACCAGAATCAATACTGCAGTCGAACGAAACCGAACGGCCTGGCTGGGTTTGATTCTTCACCGTCCAAATGCTTCAGAGAGATCAATTGCAGAACTTTTCAATCCGGGGCAGGTATTTTGCCGACCCCACTTAAGGCTTGTAATGCAGCCGAGATCATTCAGGCTCCTCCTTGTTCCTTGATAACTCCACCTTCTGCTAGTTTCTTGTCTAATGAGACCGAATTAAAACTGAAGCCTCAGAGCACACCCATCCCCATCAAAGCCAAACCTGTCAATGATGAGAAATTTTTCTATGACGATTTCTCTAGTGGGAGCATATCCTTTTCCGAGCTCTGGGCCGGGCCAGCTTATTCGAACTCACCCCCGCCGAGTTCTTTGCCAATTCCCAAGTTTTCCCTCCGCCCGAAGAGGACTGTCTCTCTTGATTTGCCTAACTCTGCTTCTGATGATATGGTGATGCATCCCATTGCAAAATCTGCTCCTGCTTCTCCTACTAGGGACTGCAAATCATCCACTAAGCCTTTCTTCCACAGTGCTGATTCTGCGACTAAGACACTTCGTCGCATTCTGAATCTTGATGTCACTGATGAATGAGGTGGTGGGGAGTCCCTGTTGGACTTCGTGGAAGAAGGGTAATCCGTAGAAGCGACTTTAGATAGATTGTACATAAGATGAATAATTTAGTAGGTAGTGTCTGTAGCAATCCGTCAGATCAACGTTGAAGTAACTGCGACTTGTGAGTGTTCATGGCTGTGGTGGGGTTTATAGTCTCCTGGCAAATGGTTGGGCAGTATGTAGCGTAGTGGGGTCAATAGTCTCCTGGCAAATGGTAGGGCAGTATGTGCTCTGGAGGTGGTTTTTGGTCGTTGGAATTTCTGAAGAGACGAGTGAGGTTATCCCAGATGGCTCTAGTTTGTGACATACAGTGATGCTGCATTTGGAAATTGGTGGGATGAAAAGTAAAAGGGGCCAATAATATTTGTGTAGCTGTGAAGAATGCTGGTAGACATTCTTTTTAGCACATGGTGGATCTACTGACCTCTTGATATTTCGAGCCTGAAGCATCAATATTCTATTCAGAGGTTAACTTATAATGAGCAAAACCCTCATTTTGTGTTGCTGAGACATGTGCCTAAGGAGCCAGTCCTCCCTTTTTGGGATATCTTTATATAATCTTAATCTTGCAAGTCCTTTCTTGACTAGGTATAGTTCTTAGCAACAGCTGTCATGTAGATACTGTACAATCTTCTCTTCGACTCCTCTCTCTTCTGACTCTCTGATACTGATCTTAAGCATAGGACTCTTGACTCTCTCACTCTACCTGATGTCCTCAGTGATGTCATCTTCCTGCTTCTCTGTTTATCCTCAATTGGCTTCCTAGTTGTTTATTCGGCTGCTGATAAGTTAACAATTTTCGTATCCCATCTTCAGATTGTAGTATCTTTCTCCATGATGTGATTCCTTTTAGGTAGGATCTGACTCTTTCGTGCACTACATGAGGGTGCTGCCTCCCTTCGCCATTTTTCTGTTTTAGAATGAAAAGTGGGAAGGGGAAGCAAACATATTTATTTTGCCACTTCATGCTCCTAACCCTTCCCAAATCACTTTGTGTTGCTTTTGTCCTTTCTGAAACCCTCTGTCCGTATCTTCCTCTCGGAAGTAGTTTCTCTATCCTGTCATTCTTGGAGATCATTGACCTTACCGACCTATACACAACTTGCCAGGTATGCTGTCTACTTAGTTTGTTCTGCTGACTGATGACGATGGTTTACACGTACCAGTAACTTTGTTCCTTTTCTCTTCCAGGTTGTGAGTATCACGAGGCTGCTTTTTCTAAAAGGAAATGCTCATAAGTCCAGCACTTTCAAGGGCAAATCTTTGAAGGGAAAGTACTAGCTTTTTCTTTGGGTCCAGTCAGTTGTGCCTTTAGCATAGTCAGTTAGCTGCTAGAACTAGTTTTCCCTTGTATGCCGTATTTCATGTTGATCACTGTACATCTAGAGAGTTATGGCCGATTAAACACTTGCAATGGAGGTGTAGTCAAGTCTCTGAAAGTTTCTTGTGCTTTACATTAATGTGCGTTCCTTTAGACGAACTCTAGCGTCCTATATCAAGTATTGACTCTGTGGAATGGTGGCTTTATATTTAGACTCGAGTTTCTCATGGCTTATATATTATGGTACAATCCTTTGTCACTAAGTCCTTGTGGGGTTGTCGGTGCAAGTAAACTATTGCCCTGAGCTTTTTCAGCTGAAGATGGTGGCGATGCGCCGATGGCAGCCAAGGGATCGCTATCTTCCGGCCAAATTGCTCTTGTGAACTCTTTAGAAAACAAATATAATCTCTTTTTCGGGTGGCAGATATGTTATTCCTTATGCCTATAAATATTCCTGGTGTTGATTATTATAGCATCAAAAGCTTCTTTTGTAAAGAAGGAACAACCTGTCGTTGTCACTTTCCAACGTTTTATCTTTTAGGCATGCCGATGTTTGGCATCTATATTCTTGGAAATTATCTAGCTTTTCCCATGCGCGCGCTCTTTGCATGCAGGCACTGGGTAGAAAGCGTGAAGTGTTTTTTCTTTTTGGTAAGGTAACGTGAAGTGTTTTGTTTGTCTACTTCCACAATTTTAAATTACATTCTGTACTCTGATGTGCCCCTCAAGAGTCTTAATGCCTACTTCATCCTCTGAATATAATTCAATGGGGTCCCGAATAAACGGCGTACATGTACGAAATTGATCTGGACGTACAATTCATCTGGGTTCTGCAGCACAAGGTTCATAATCTTGAAAGTGTATGGAGGCGTGCCGTGGTGAATATTGAAAAGAAAGTCGAAGCATCGAGAGTTATTTAAGATCATCTGCGTAATTTCAATTGAAGGAAACAAGCAATTCAATACCAAATTTGGACTCCTTGAAAATCTCGCACATATTTACCTCTTTGATTGTCATGCGGCTCCGCGTGACATATCTAATGGTGAATTAAAGCATGAGTTCTTACGTGTCTAATGGCGAATGTCTTGAAATACTAATTCTCCCCTCAAACCTGTACAAGCATTCAATCATGCGTCACGACATATTTTCCTTGTCTAGCTTTCTTCATTGCAACAATGTCATCTCACAAACGATATCCACACGCTGATACGCGGATTGCTGAGAGACATAACTACCAATAGTGTCCTCTGGTGCAATTGTCTAAGTTGATTTCTGTCAAGTCTTGCGAAAAACCAGTTATCTCGTCTATCGCCTATCTAAATCTTCTGACTCCTAGTAATTTAACCAGTAGCTTCAAAGGCACAATAACATATCAGAAGCTGAAGGGTTTCCGCCTTGATCGGCCATAGCATGCGAAGAAACGAGTTTCCTTCATAAGGGTCAAGATCCACGAGGGACCAAATTTTTGCCTGCACTGGTAAACAGCATACTCCAGCTTTTCAACAGATGAAAAAACATAGACGACCCAAAAAAAATTTACGTTCACAAACACATGAAGAGATAGCAAAAGGACACCCTTGTGTTCAATGGGAAACCAAACCCTACAACCACAAGAGGACTGCCATCTCACATTTCATCCTTCTGCCAAGAAACGAAAAAGAAATAGATATTACAACCTTCACCTAAACTCTCAACAGTGCACACCCGAGAATAGTACCACGGCACCGAGTCATCGGAGTCACTTGTCGCCAAGTCGGCCTCTCGCTCCCAATTGTAAGAACATACACGTCGGAAAGTGGCTTAATGTCCCAATTCCATCTGTCCGGACCAATAACCCCTCCGATCACATAAATTTCATCCCTCAACCCAAACATGGCAAACCCAATTCTCCTTCGGAACTCCTGGGCAGATACAATGGGCTTCCTCTCATTCCCATCTAGCTTGAAAATGAGCCAATGGCCCATAACGTAGAGGGAACCCTGAACTACTGCCATTGGACCTTGGAGCCAACCGTAATCCTTTACGGTCCACTCCAGAGTCACATGGTCCAAGACTTGCACGGTGGATAGCCCCTTATGCAGTACATGCACTTTTCCCTCGATAACCATACCTGAGCATGCTGAATTGTGGGTTCGGTGGAGGTCGGGTATCTGGACCCACACATCTTTATCAGGATCATACATCTCAGCTTGGGAAATTGATTTCCGACAGCTGGTAAATCCACCCGCAACAACAATTTTTCCATTCAAAGCACAACACGCAAACATGGCACGAGGTACAAGCATGGAAGCACGCGAAGCCCACTGCCTTGTAACTGGATCATACGACCACACTTCATTGGTGGCAAAGCTTCCATCTTGGTCACCAGTCAGTGGATCAACTGCATCACTGCCACCACCAAGCACAAATAATTTTCCAGCACTGGAAACCGCGCCAAAATGGGATAGGTGCCTGATTTTTGATGGAAGAACAGGAAGAGTAATCCAAAGATCTCGGAGAGGGTCATAGAGTTGCCATAAATTCTCTGGGTCAAAAGCACATACACACAATAAGTCTTCTGAAGAGCCAACTTCTTGCCGGGCCTGGAAAAGTTCACGACTATGTATGGCAGCTTTCCAAGACCGAGAAACAAGCTCCAGCTTTGGGTGGAGGTACAAGGGAACGCGTGCAAGGCATCTCAGTGCAACAGCGTCAGGAAGGCCTTCAATCAGTCCAGACATAATATACAATGTTTCATCCGTCACTGGTTATTCTACTCCCCAGATTTGTCGCAATATTGGAGGAACTTCCAAGTGATCTGTCAGAAAGCATGACATTAACAAATCAGATTTACATAATCAAAGTCCAAATGAGTTAAAACTACAGTTTTTGTACAGATAATTTGAGCATATCACTTCAAAAGGACAGCATAGCCAAAATGTCGTAATCGAATGTAGCAACTGGAAGAGTTCTTATTCTTCCAATATATTTATATATATTTCTTCAACCCAGTTAGAAGTTATAACTGAGCCCAAGACTATTCTTTTTCTAATTTTATTTTGAAAATCCAAAAAATTCTGGGTCGGGGAATTTCTGATACAAGTATTCAACACTCTTCGGGCTGGAGTGGAAGAAGGGAGGAGCCAATAACATCCTCCTTAATGAAGAGATAGGTGGAGAGGTGTCAGTAGCTAATACCGAACGTGCAATGAAACGATAAACTATGCCAATGACTAAATCACAGATTCATTGTCTACCAGCAAATTGCTGAACAAGGAGTAAAATGACGGACAAACCTTTCCGAGTAATTATGTTCAGATCACCAAGCAGGCAATTAATTCGGCAATTCAGCAACTTACGAAGCGTATATGAAACTTACTCATGGAAAATATCACCTTAAATGTGACAATTGACCTAATTTAATGCATAGCCTAATAGAAACTAGTCAGCAATCGATAACGGAGAACAAAGATATTGGACTTTTTTAAGCAGCTGAGACAGTAGGGTAACTCAATCTGGTGAGGTCCATACGCAAACGAAGCACCCTAGCCCACTGGTGGCCCAGTCTCAGGAGTGAGCAGGGCTGGCAGGGCCATGATCTTTGCCAATAACCTAATTAGTCTATTACGTACAAAATAAGAGGAATAACAGCCATTTTCCCTCCAAGTCCAGATTTCCCAGATGTAGAAGAATGGCATACATGTGAGCTACCAAGGGAAGTATTTTAACAGACGTACCTATTTTCTAGTGTAAGCAATGACTGTCTTCCAAAAACATTGAACAGAGAGAACAAAAAGCATTCTTCCTTACTCGTCACATTAAATGAAATCAAGCGCTCACCGAAAGAAATCCCATGTCATAAATACATGATTCTCCTGTTCTTTTCAAGAATTTTATTTAACCTTCAATATCACTAAATAAGACATATATCCTGAGACTGCCGATGACATACGAAGTACTAAAACTACTGCTTTGCTTTGCTTTAGCTTTAATGCCTATCCTAATACTACTGCTTTGCTTTAGTTTTAATGTCTTTTTTGACACTTCCATGAATTCTCCATTACAGGCATGATAAATACTTGTAAGAATTTAAACTGAAAGAAAACAAAAAGTACAAAGAATCAACTAAGCATTTATGCTTGCTTTGTGAAACGAGAAATTCAAGATGGTGTAGCAAACTGTTTCAACAACTGTTTCTGAAACAGATTTTACACAAACACCTTGTTTTTGCGATCACGGAAATGATGTCTCAATTATTTAGCAGTTTACACAAAAGCTGGACAAAACATATTCAAGTTTATTACTAGAATCACTTCTTTCAGCCAAAAAGAAAGAGCATGAATCACAGGGCATCAGATGCACCATGCACTAAATACAACCTTAAAACTTCTTCTTTTTCTCTCTCACAAACATACTATTCAGACACATTTTATACCATACTACAATCATTCTACAAAATAAACGATGATCAGAAGGACCACAAAAAGAAATGATGTCTTTGGTGGCCTCTCAGTGGTATGTATGTAGATTGACTGGCCCGAAGTCTGAGAACAATGTTTTATAGCAAGGTCACCGCAAAGACATAACTAGTCTTCATTAGAGAATGATTAAGAATTCGACAAAGGAGATGTAGTTCAAGCATTTCAGAGAAGAAGCATGTGAGAAAATTAATTTGAAACATCTGCTAATTTTGCAGGGATTATAATGTATCTGCATGCTATGATGAAAAAGGAAACAGTATGCAGAATATACTTAGACGCAAAACTAATAAGAGGAAGTTATAGACCAATTATAGTGCAATAAATGCTTCTCTCATACATATTTCAAGCTGGCAAGTTATAACTGCCTACCAGAATGGCATGCGAGACATATAACTCAATATCTGCTGAATGCATGAGAAGACAATGATATTTAATCTATAGAGCTCGATAAAATGAAGTATCCTAATTTCTCTTCTCCAATTAATACATGGGGATCAGCTGCTGTCATAAGAGTAAACAGAAAGTCCATATCTTGCAGAGAGAAAAATACCTTAGATTACAAAACCGCAAAATAAAACATAGTGGTTCACATGATTTATTACGTTAATTTTAATCATATCCTTTGTGACATGAATATGGGAGGTTCATTAATTGAGTATGTCCATTAAAAGACTTGGACAACTATCATGTTTCTTATTTATTTTGAACAAAGCAGAAACTACGTGGCATTTTTTCATTCCCAGTGTTGTTTACATTCTAAACCCAGAGAGTTAGCAGTGGCAAATGTTCATCAATGCAAATCCATGCAAGTTTAAGCTTAAATAATTCGTGGATACCTGACCAAGTAGATGTATTATTTGCCACTCGACAAAGTAGAGCAGAAATGATAGTATACCATAAGAAGCATCAACTTTGGAACCCTTCGGTAACAAACAGCTCCTTAAAAATTCTATCGCTGGAAATGTAGCCAATTTCTTCTCAAAGTTTATGATTAGAGCATCTTCTCAATACACAAACAAGTATTATCATTCAGAGAAACTCTAGGCAAGTTCTATGCTGAATCAGGAGGCCGGCCATCAATAATAGAACTCAAACTAAGATGGAAAAGCCACTTGCTGATACGTCAATTTCAAGGAATCGAATCTGCTTCAAACGAGAGAAGGAAGGTCAACTTCATCAGACAAACGTACAATACATTCAGTAAACAACAACTCTCTTATTTTGTTATGAGGCAGGATCTGGTAAGAAGGAAAGAGGCAAAGAATAAAGTGAATAATTATCCTTAATCGGGGAGCAACCAATGCACTTAAGATTTGTATTAGTAGCTACTTGACACAGAACATTGGTTTGTGCTGTTTAACTGCATCACCACGTACGCACCATCTCATTGTTCAATTGCATAGCATATCAAAAGGCCTTAACCGTCAAAAACTACCAGAAAAGTAACGTGTAAACTCCTCCAACAGCAAAATCCAGACTCTATTAAAAAGTGTGATGGAATGTCAGATGCCCCCCCCCAAAAAAAAAGTAGACCTGAGATAAGAAGAAATTGAGCTTACAGAGAAGTCGGAAGATCTAATTATTTGAAATTATATCCAAGCACCAACATACACGACACTAATCCTCAGACCGAATATTATTCCAAACAAACTTTAGTAGTTTTTACCAGAGAAGACGGGCGTACCAAATTCAAGATCACCCATGACTAATGGAATAAGCGGTACCACAGATAGAAGAAAAGAACTGAGAAAGTTCAAGTACATTACAACGATTACATAAATTGGGCATGAAGGCTCCTAAATATTTGTGAAACAGTTAATTGGCTTCTTATTTTGAGAAAAGTAATAGGCATTCTTAGGCATCACGGCAGAAATTCTTTTAAGAACCAGCAAGGTATGTAATACCAATGGATCAACTGTTCAAAAGATAAAATGCCACTGCAATATAACTCGGAAAGGAGCCTAGCTTATGCGATATTAGAAACTTCAGCAATTACTATTGTCAATTAAATTTCATTCCAGAAATTATGCTTACCCACACAATCACCTAGCACTCAAAATTATTTACTGCTGAGATACTACTCCACTGCATAGATTGAAAAGAAATTTCTAAAACATGAAACTCAATATCACCTAATGAGAAGCTCTCTCCCAAAGCGAAGTAATTTACCAACTTTAGTTTGTCAGTCTAATTGCCTTCACAACTTGGGTGGCCAATCTTCAGGAAACTCCCTTGCTTCTGATAAGTAATTGCTCTTCGCTGTCTTTAGTTATCCAATACGTAAAGGTGCTTCCTTTCACTGTTTATTAAAGAAAATGCCAATCAAATAAAGAGGCCATTAGAGAGCTGAGAAAGAAATAGCTCAATATTCAAAAGTCATACTTGTGCTGTGGCAGTCATCAGAAATCACAGTCACATTCTCCAGATTTAAATAGGGTTGGAAGTGATTATAAGGTCCGGATGCAAGATTATTATAACAGTGGACAGACAAATAGCTCTGCTAGCCTCTAAATTATGGTGGGAACAATAACCATGACCTAGCTTTAGCAACTTGTAACCACTACAGAGAGTCATAATTCTTGTAAGATATATCGCAATGGTTGTTGATTCCAAAATTTTTACATGTAAACATGATAATGGATGAAACAATGAAAATTTAACCTTGATGCAGTATCTACAGCATTTACTGCACTTAAAACTCTTTCTTCCGCATTCAAACTTCTTACAAAAAACCTTGAGAATTTAGAGGTCTGATGACAAAGTCTCAAGTAACAGATGACTCCTTCACAGATACAGACACCGGACTCTATCCAAAAGCAAATATACATAGGCTTTAGTCCTAGAATATCCCTAAGCAGCAACATTATTTGATAGCCTCTCGAAGAACTAAAGGTTTTGGCTACTTTAATCAATACAAAAGAACTCCCATCGCCAATTTGCTATGTTGCATATAGACAATGCCTGGGATTGCATTAAACTACCCCAAGCACCAGGAGCTACAACCTACATCTCAAGGAAGAAAACTAGATCTGCGAAAAAATCTCACCCAATCCACAATCTCCAACTCAGGACCCAATGAGGATTTTCTGCTTTGCCATATAAGCCAACTGTACACATATCAATTGCAAAGAGACTAATTTACCGCAGCACAGAAAATGTCTGACCAGCAATAATATCTTCCATAAATTAAAGCTTTCAATAGCAGAAATTTTCTGCTAGAAAGGCTTTAATGTTTGCATGTCTGTGCATGGGTAGCACCAGGTAATTTCACATGAGAGTTGGTACAGTTGTGTAAACTCTATGATTTGTAACGGCTTAATCATCTTCACGGCAAACTACCAGAAGGTTTCTCTATTTCACCCTCACGAATTAGACAACCAAACAGCTCAAGATTGCACTCATGCTTTCAGCAAAAATTTCCACAAGCGATGCCCAATATCAGAGTTCAGTCTCAAAAGAAAAGAAAAATCAGCTAAAGGTAGACAAGGAAACCCCAATGCTCACTTCAGATGACTCACATAAACAAACGTCCCAATACAGGTGGGGCTAAATCAATCAATTCTAGTTCAACAATTACAACGGCGAGATCGATACAGTGCTAAAATCATTCAAGCGTCATTCTTTCCCACAATTCCTCAGCACCCTTTAGTTCCTAACTCATGCTCTAACACTTCACAATTTAGACCTTGCACCTCAGAGAACAACTGGTACTGGTACACAGCCAATGATGCCAAGAACCGATGATTCTCATCCCCACCTAGAGAAAAAAAAAAAGCAAATGCGCCCTGAAACCTAACCACCGATTGGAACTCACTAATTCAACCCAAAACCACCGATCAGTCCAATCCAATTCACCCCGCAATTCACGCAAACGAGCAGGACAAACGGAAAATCAAGAAACCCCGACGGTACCATCAAAACCCTCGAAGAGAGGGGGGGGGGGGGGGGGGGGGGAAGGAAGCATCCGTGTTAGCCGAGACAGCACGCGAGTAATGGTCCGACACTGTCAAGTGACGAACTTTATTCGACCCACTTCGCCCACAGAGAGAGAGAGAGAGAGAGAGAGAGAGAGAGAGAGGGTGTCACCTGAAACCGAAAAGCAGCCAAGGCGAGGACGAGATTCGGGAGTCTGGGTAGCTGAATGGCGAGCCGCGAGAGAGAGAGAGAGAAAGGGGGGGTTAATGTTGAGTGAGGAAGGAGAGAAACGGAGCGCGTCGTCAAGAAAACTGAAGTCGATGTCGTCGTTTCGGAACCGTGAGAACTGCGCGACAACGAACGATTTCTGGGATCGCTACGCCATTCCGGTCTGTCGTATCTGAGCCATACACGAAACGTGCAATAAAGAAATGGGAAACAGCGGAGTCCATCCCGAGTTCACACTCCGATCCACCTCCCCCTTTCAATAAAAAGGGAATAGCCGTGCGGGATATTCCTCATTCCCTTTCGTCCTCTCCCCACCCCCGCCTCCTTCATTAGCGCCGCGCCCTTGCTGCAAAAATGTACTACAACAAAACGGGAAACTTTAACATTTTATCTCACTCTTTTACATTTCATTTTTGTTATCGTCGTCTACTTCCGGTCACCGACGCCGAGCATTGTAGTTCAGTGGACGCGAACTCCCACCGCCGTTCTTTTCATGAGAAATGAGATTGCCCGGTTCGGAAGCGATAATGATGCGCTAGCCCCGTCTGCGAAGAGTACCCTTCGTGATTAACAAGTCCGCTTGCGAGGTTGATGTTGCTATTGGACCCATGACAAATTGTCAACCGCGTGAGATGGGGATCGGTCCCTCTACCACGGACCATGAGGGTGGCACGAGGTGCAGTTTCCCTCTTTATGGAAAATAAATTATTATCAATATAGGATTGACCGGAAACTGAAATGGTTTAGCGATATTAATAGAACGTAACGTAAGATCTATCAAAATAATATCATGGGATAAAGGTTGGTCCTAATCGTGGGGATTCCGTAAGTATTTCCTTCCTAAAATAGAAAATTTGAAACCATGGAAACGTTTTTGAAGATAAATGCGGTCACTAATTTATAACCTAGCATATAGACCAAATGAAAACCCATTCTTGATTCTTAATAGAATTTTTACAAAGCTTTTCATCTGCTTCTCTTTTATGGAACATCTATTTCCTCATAGAGTATCCTAATTTTTGGCCTAATCACCTTATTTGTGGTTACCTCTTGTTTTAAGAAGTAGGGTTAATACCACGAAAATTCTTAAAATGATACACCTGTAAAAAAATTTACCCCAAACTAGATTTTTTATCACGAAAAATCTCAAGTTAGTACGCTTGTGATAAATTTTCCCCAAGCTAACTTTTTTTACCATGAAAAACCTCAAACTGGTACACCTGTGACAAATTTACTATCATTAGTTTATATTAAATTGAGTTAATAGCACGAACGCCAAATTGGTAAACCTGTAATAAATGAAGGGTAAAAATCCTAAACTGGTAGAACCGTCAATTGCCACGTGTCATCTAACTCAATAATTTAACGGTAAAATTTAACGAAAATTAACAAGGGCAAAATTTGTCATAACTATACTAGTTTGGAACTTTTGACAATAAAAAAATTATTTTGAGATAAATATATCACATGTGTATTAGTTTAGAGTTTTTTGTGATATTAACCCTAAGAAGTATAATCTAGCTGTACAAAAACTTAATTCTATGATAGAACTATAAAAATACTTAATTCTACGATAGAACTATAAAAAATGCATTGTAAAGTTAGAATACAGTAACGAAAAGTTAAAATATAGTAATGGATGACAATGTCTTTTGATAATAGATACTTCACATTTTTTAGGCTCCATTTATTTCGCGAAAAACAACTTCTAGAAAAACGTTTTTTGAATTTTTCGGCGTTGGGGGCAGAAAATAAGCTAGTCCTGAAAAGTATTTTCCTCCTGTGAAAAAAACTCTTTCAAAAGTGGAGAAAATATTTTCCTCTTTTTGAGAAGAGGAAAACATTTTCCTCATCTTTCCTTCATCTTCTCTTTCACATCTTCTTTCTTTTTAATTATTTTGTTACTTTATTTTCTTTTTAATTTTTTCAAAATTTCGAAAAAATTTATTTTATTTTCTTATTTTTTTTCTTTTTTCCTTCTTCCTCCTTCCTCCGCTGACCATGGACCTCAACGACGACTAGATACTTGACGATCGGCCATGATGTGGGTTGGCGAACTCAGGGCTTGGCCAACCCGACAATCTCGAAAGCAAGCTTGGAGCTCGGCCGAGGTTGTCTCAACCATGGCGAAGGAGGTGAATAGCTCATTAAGGACATCCCCATTGGGGTCTCAAGCTTGATCGTCCTCAATACCGTCGTCTGCTACTTGATGGCCGCTTCCATGTCCATGTTGCTTCCTTATGACTAGACACATCAATATGGGTCAATGACCCATTTTTAACTCATATTTTATATAAATATTTTGTATATGGATTTTAAGTTTTTAAGGGCCGAAAGAAAATGGGTTCAAAAATTTTAAGTTGAATCGGATGGGTCAAAAATGGGTTGCACACTTAAACACATTTTTGACCCATAAGGGCAGCACCCACAAACAAGTTGCAAATGGGCCTAGGGCCTCAAAGGCTCAACTTGGTTACTATTTTTTTTTAATTTCTATATTTTATATAAGTGAATGAAATAAATTAGAAAAGAAAAATAAAATATAAAATATAAAATATAAAAATTGTTGTCCATTCGCCTGCCGGTCGCTGATCGCCACCCTGTTGCCCACTGTCGCCGGCCCGTCAACGCCACTCGCCACCACCCGTCGCCTACTGCCACTCACCTTCGGTCGTAACCGTCCACCTATCACTGGAGAAAAAATTCCAAAAAATAAAAAATAAAAAAAATTCCAGAAAAATTTAAAAAGTAAAAAAAAAGAAAAAAAAACTCATTAGTTTTTTATTGCATGAATTTTTTTTAGCAATATCATTTTTATTTTATTTAATAAATTTTTTAATTTTTTTATTTGATGTGAAGTTTTTAGTTGGTAACATATACATGTGAAGAGCTTAAAATAGGTTAAATGAGTTACATATGTTTTCTTAGAATATTAGTGTGATTTGGTAATATGGATTAAAATGGATCGAGTAGAGTATGCTAGGTAGCACCGACTCGGATTCGCGACACAACACGACACGACACGCCGACACATCATTTCTTAAAAATGGAGATTTTCGACACGTTGTGACACGTTGTATATTAAATATATATATTTTTATATATATGATAAATTATTATTTTTATTATTTTAAAAATGAAGACTTTACAAAAAAAAAAAAACTATTACTTTAAAAAAGATATTTTCAACCATTGGTAATTGGTTTCCGACCAAAAAAAAAAAAACCACTGGTAATTGGTAGTCTCGTAAATTTGATATGAGCTGGCCTAGGAAAAAGAAAATTAAATCACCAAAACCGAGAAAATATTCAACGTTCCCAAGGAGACTAGACCAAGCTAGACCTGCCCTCCTCTCCACAGTCCTCTGTCTCATCTTGCGTCCTCCCCATCCCCCTTCTCTTTAATTTTTTTAACAAAGACAAGACTGAGCGCTCTCCTTTCTCCTCTGTCTCATCGTGCGTCTCCCCCCTCCCCTTCTCTCTTTAATTTTCTGAAAGTATCTCACCTTTCTCTCCTCTCCATCCTCCCCCTCCTCGACTCAGATCTTGGTTCCAAGAAATCGGTCCTCCTCCCATCAGTCCAAGATCGACGCTGCCTCCCTCTCCAAGAAGTCCCCTCGACGCGCTTGAAGTCTTTAGAGGTGGACACTGGGCCGGCGACCCCACTATCTCCGATGCCACGCGTGAAGCCCACCGTTGCGTTGCCGTGGAGTGTACCGTCAAGCTCACCCTCTCCTTTCTCTCCATCTCCTCCCGATCTCAGAGTTCGAGCAAGGGAGATGATCGAGTTCGAGCGAGGGAGACTTCCAACAAGCATGGAGATGCAAAAAGGGAGAGCGACTCAGGGGGCGAGCGGCTTCTTTTTTTCCCTAAGTCACAGCCCTAACACGCGTGTCGGCAGCGTTTTGATCGCGCTGACCAAGTGTCGGAAACCCGACACGCGTTGACCGCGTGTCGAACGCGTGTCGGGCGTGTGTCCGGGCATGTCAGTGTCCGACACGTGTCGGACACCGACGCGAGCCCTCCGTAGAGGTGTCGGTGCTTCATAGACTATGGGTCGGTTGGGGGTCAGGTCGCGTATGAGTCATTGAATATGTGTTAAAATGGGCTAGACATGTCAATATGGATCGAATAACTCCAAGGGATCGCGGGTGGGGCTCTCTTGTCCTCTCGTCTCCGAAGATATTTAAGATCCAATCCTAATCTACCATAAACTTTCTTTTATATAAAAATCATCAATTTTTACTTGAGACCCAAATCTGCCTTTATCAACCTTATGTCCAAAATTTTATTAGACAACCGAGAGATGAAAAACTCGAGGGTGCGAATTATACAAGCATCCCGACTGAGTGTTTGAGCATGAGCTCTCCTACCACGAGAGATGAAACACTCCCGAGCACGGCCCATTGAAGATTAAGTGCAAAGTCGAATATCCCCGAGCGAGATGGAATGAAGACTATCTTAAGAGTATGAGCAATTGAAGAAAGCCAACCCTAATTGCTCTAGTTTTTTCTTAAATTTCATATCGAAGAAGACGTTGTTTGGGATGACAAGGAAATTCATCTTCAAAAGGTGTATTTTTTATATATGAAGTTTAGGACAAAACTAAAGAAATGATGTGGAAATGCCACATCACTAAGGGCGATTTTGAATGGAGGATTAACTAGGGCAAATAGAAGACTTAAGTAAAAGTTGATGGTTTTTAGTGAAACAAACAAGTTATGGGTGAAATTGAGAGTGGACCTAAAGTTGATGGTTTTTATAAGGCAAAAAAAGTTCAGGGTATAATTGTAGTCGGACAAAAGATTGAGGATTTTTTGATGGGGTAAAATAGAATTTAGGGTAGAATTGAGACAACGCCAAAGTTAGGAATTTTTTTAGGGTATTAGTCCATACGCCAATGAATGATGAATCATCTCTAAAATGTCATAGACTCTCGTAATGCTTTGTATTTGGACTTTTTGAAATGCGAATATATAATCTTTGGGATGGTTTATTTATTATATAATATATATTTTTTTATGGTTATACAACTGCAGCATTAAACGTGAAATATGGGATGGTATCAAACTTATTACATTTTCCTTTTGAACTGTAAACTTATATCTTCCTGTGTAATAATTGACTACAAGTCACTATTAAAAATATATGTTCCTTATGGTAGATGTAGCCACCAACAAGGTGTTGACTTACAATGTAAGAGGGTTTGCTCATCTCCTTGTGGTCTTGAATTTAAGTAATGTTGGGAAGCAAAATCCTAAATCCACAAGATCGATGTAGAGGAGTGTCGCGACCTAAAAATCGGGTTTTCCAATTTGAGGTTAATGGATTACCAAATTAATTAATTGGATTAATTAACTTAGCTCGAACTCTCCCAAGTTCTACCAAATCGTGACTTATGGTTCAAATGATTATCTTGCAAAAGATTTTTTTATTCTTAGGAGTCGCCACTAATCATTTCTTGGTAGGTTGATTAGAAACCTAAATAAAATAGTGGGAGAAAACTATTTTATTTCTGCGAACCAGAGATTTTAAGCTCGGGACTTAGTTACATTAATTTTTCAATTACTGCCCTTTCGGTACCAATTTCATGAAAAATGTCAAATTTGGCAATCTTGATGAATTCTGAATCGAAATTCAAAGGTTCAATTTTTGTGTTTTCTTTTTATGTTTTTTTTGTATCTTTTATGTATTTTCGAAATTAAAGATTAATGGAAAATGAGGATGAATTGGTTCAAGATTAACTTAAAGTTTTCGGATTTAAATTACATTAATTCCCAAAATTTTTAAGAAAATATTTAAACCCTATGCCTACATCCTTTGTAATCTATCCTAATGGACATAATCAGATTTGATTTATTGAATATAATCCATGAGATAGGATTTCTAGAAAATCCTATCTTTCTAAAAATGATGAGACGTGGTTTAAAAGAAACCATATCTTCCTATATTTTTTTTAAATTTTTCTGTGATTTTCTAGCATGCAAATTAAACATGAGACAAGAATGATTTTTTTAAATTTTTTTTTTCTGATTTTTGTGATTTTATGTTTTATGAATGAATTTAAATTCAAGTTGCAAATCTTTTAATGAAAAAGATAATTACCGCCATTTATTTTGAATCAAGGTTCAATCTGAAGCCTGACAGATTGACCCTCAAATTCGAAACACCCGCTACGGAAATAGCGGTTGCGGATTAGGAAATTTTCATAATCAATCACATTTTAATTTTTTTTTAATATCTTGAGTGTCTTGGGTACATTCAAAGGATTTTCGAAATCTTCAGATTCTATCCAAATTTGACAAGTAAATCACATCCGAAATTTCCAAAGAATATTTAGTCAAATCGTAATTTTTCAGATTGGGCTAGAAATATATTACAAGTCTTTCAAAGATATTCAAGATCGAATTCGACGTGCAATTTTCGGACGTGCAAATTTTTGGATATGCCAATATATGCAATCAAGCAAATAGCGGAAGAATATTCATGAACTTAGAAAGACTTCACGATCTTGATGGTTTAGAGATATATTCGTGTGCACTACACTCATTGGCAAGTTCGAATATGGCTATTGTAATCACCAAAGGATTCGTGCAAAGTCTAACCATAGATCAAGTGGGACTCTTCCTACAAACTCAAACAAATCATCGAGAACCAAAACTCTTACGCATATTCACCCAAGACAAGGCTCACTCATAGAACATGAAGTTATGCAATAATCTGATTTCCAACATGCAAGTCAGATTCCGACGTAAACATCTATGTCATGCTAATTTACCGATTAAGCAAAAATAGTTAAGGAGGATTCGAATTTTCTATGTCAATTCCTCTCATAATCCAAACAACGGTAGTGCAGCATTTTGACAAGACAATTTACGTTCCTAGCAAACAAGCCGACGGCCCAACTTTCACCCCGGTAACAAGTGTATAAAAAAAATCATAAGTTGCGATGGCGTTACCTAATTTGACGAGATCGTCAAATTCGCGCTCTCCGATCAAACGACCCGTGGAGGAAACGAACAACGCCTTATGAGCAGCCCTTAAACGTGCAAAGAAGCGCTTGTGACCCTCTTCGGAGCGATTTCCAGATCGCGCGCGAGCTGGAAGCTCCGTTCAAAATAGCTCTTTTCAGGCCTGTTTCGTTGCCAAACTTCTTCCAATGACTGAGCACAAGTAGTAAAAGAGTTAAAGCCTTAAATAACGTCAAAACAGTAATGAATCGACTTCGAACCAAGGCCGAACAGTAGCGGCGCAAAGCTGAACAAAGGCGGTGCACTTTTGACGGTCAGTTTTGACGATAGGGAACACGGCTGCGGCTGATCGCTGGGGGTATTTGGAGCTGAATCAGGCGACTGTCAGAGAGGGACAAAGCTAGAAGAGCCACACCAGGAGGATGATGCACGAGTAGACACCGGAGGAGGAATTTCTGCCAAAAGGAATGCACGACTTTGGCGGTTGGATCAGACGAAGATAGTCTCGACCGATCGAGGGGAAGAACTCTCAACTCGGGTTTTTTCTGCTCTCCGATCTCTCCTTTTTTTTTTTTTTTGCAATTCGTGTGAGTGGTCTTCTTTTTATTTGCACAAAGGTTTTCCGGCATGGGCTCAATGGGGTGGCAATCACCAAGAAGTTGCGGGAGCAAGAGCACCACAAACTGTGGCGTGATCGTTGCTTCAAAAGAAAAAACACGTATGAGAAATATTGCAGACTTTCCTTTTGTGCAAAATTCCTTCTGTGGATTTATGGAGCGACACCACCCCCTTTGCGTTCTCTCTATCCCTTTCTTGAAATCTCGTATGGGCACTGACAATCTTTTTTTTTTCCCCTTGGTCTCGCACGATGAGAGGTAGTATGCGAGCAATTTTTTTCTCTCTCCATTCTGCCGACCTGTCTATCTGTTTTGTGCTCCCTTTCGAAGTTCTTTCCTTTTCTTAAAAAAAAGAATTCCAAACTGAGGGAGGTCGTCTCTTGATTTGTGGAATCACACTGATTATCGAATGGTGTTATTGATTGGATGTTTTTGGCACTAGTCCAGGACATGACTCCTTTATATCTTTATTGACTTTTCTGATCAAAATTGCCATTGAATCAAACCTTTTCTTTTTCTTTTTTTTCTTTTTCATTTTTTGGGAGATTACATCCCAATTAGCTGAGCACGTGTGAATTCTCTGGCAATCCATGCGAGTTGCTTTCTATGCCACGTGATCAAAATTTTGGTAATAAAATGCTTATTGTTTCAAACTTTTGCTCAACTAAAGGATAATGGGTTTGAGACAAGTATTCCTTTACCATGGATTATTTTAACCAAATTTAGAGCACCCATTGCCGACCCAAATGCAAATGCATGAATGCATATATTGAACTATAATGCAAACAATATGAACATGATTTAATATTATTTTTGGTAGGAACTAAAATTAATTCTTGATTTTTAAGTAAAAGTAAGTAACAAAGGAAAGTCAAAATTTATGTGTCAACAGCTGCCCCTCTTTGAATGTAAACTCGTAGAGGTTTTGCTCAAAGACCAAATTGGAACCTAAATTTTGCTAAGTGCAAATGATGCAAGTGAGAAATAACGATTTTTTATTTTCGAGAGTTTTAATCCCATTTTCTGCTGCGAAAGGAAATGGTGCATGAAATGCAATGCTATAAATAACATGTGTCGAAAATCTTTCTATCTCACATCAAAGAAGTCTGCACATGGATCGCCTATGAAAATACTTGTTTTATCAAATACTTCATAAGCTAATGATTCCCTTAACCTTCAGACTTCCAACGAATGCTAGGATGTTAAGGTACTGGCCCATCTGTTGCCAGAAGTTTCATTCTGACGTGAAACGGTGCAAGATCTATGTAGAGTTTAAAAATGTGCTCGAGTTATGGTTCGAGTTGGCCATTTGTCTCTTGGGGACTTCCTCAACGAGACACCATGAGTCGGTAAAAATAATCTCTCGCGACCTTCTCACGAAGGTCTCACCGTATCAAGACGAGAGATGCCTCTTGTGTAACATTCTGAATTTCCTGCCATTTTGAGGCTATTGAATGAGAACTATCTATCGATGTATTTCAGTTGTATCTCGCTCGGATCTGATCAATCTAGAGTAGACTAACCCAAGAGGAAAGGCTAACGCATGACAAGGTACGTGGACGTAGGAAACTCAAAGTGGAAAATGACGCTTTGACCGTAAGGATTGTCGAGGGAACATTTAGATCCAATAAAGGCCGATCGAATAACGATTAAGGAATTCATTGCTAGCGTTATACGATTGGAACACGGGTGATGCCGTATAACCAATGTATAATTTGCGAACTTTTCCTAAATCGAACCGTGAGGATCGAGACCGTCGAAACTAGTAATGAACCCTCGCAATTACATGACAACCAAAATCGTCTTATCCTGAGTCGTCCTAAGTGTGACGAGAGTCATAGAGTTGATACGCGTAATGTCTGCAAAAGTCGCCTGTTAATTCGAGATAAGCTGAAGTTACGATTGACGGACGATTGATCACGAAATGGAAGCTCAAAATTGGCAACTGGAAATGAAGAATTTCAAAATTGGAAAAGGATTTGACGTCGTCTCGCCTATGGCCATTCAAGTCGAGAAAAATGAATTTTCGGACGAAAAATGCCAAATGACCATTTGCCCCTCGCCCATTTGTCTTTGCCTTAAGGAAAATTGAAGGTCAAAATGGTCATTTCCCCTCCCCATGCGCTGTCGAAACTTGATGAGCAAGAAGTCAAAGGAAGTCAATGATATTGTTGGACCATGCCACTTGTCATCCATTGGAGGCCTTAGGCATTAATTACCTTACCTAATCCCATCTTGTCAAAATGGCTCCAATAATTTGGATGACAACCCCTTACCTTCAGTTTGGACGACCACTTCTCCCCTCTCCTTCATCATCTTCACTTTTCCTCTCCTTTCCTCCATAGCCAGACTGCATCGTCCGACCAGTTTCTGTGCCTACGTTCGGTCCGTACGAACGGCCCTTCCCGGTGTATTTGGGTCTATCCCTCTTACCACAGGTTAGTTCAAGATGTCCTTGACATTTTTCCGTTAGTTTCATGATTTTTGGAGGTCTGGTTAATGTATGGTGATTTTTTGAAGAAAAGCGGACAGAATCTGAGCTAACTGAGAGAGGGTTCTTGTTCAACCCCTTAGAGAGTTCATTTGGCTCTGAAATTTTTGTGAGAGCTACATGACATCTAGTACTTAAGTTCTATAAGAAGAAATGGTAATTTGGTCGGAGTTTTAAAAGGTTTTCATGGCTGACTTTGGGTGATCAAATCTGAACAGAAAACTGATTGTTGCGCGCCAAGAGAAAACCGGGCTGTTGGAGGGTCTTGAGGACTTGTTTGGCAACGAAATTCTCGGTGAGGTTCCAAAACTCATTAATTGAGATAGTAGTGAATTAAATTCATGATAACGAGGACCCAAAGTGGAAGTATGGACTAATATGTACGGTTGAATAGAAACCGAGTATGTTCTGTTCTTGCCCTGTTCTGACCGGTTTTGTTGGAGTTGTTTTCAGGGTTAAATTGGTGTCAAATTAACTCATGAGACCTTATGAGATGTTGTGTGAGGTGTTAATTGGAAGTATATGAAGTGGCTTGGGATTTATGAGTGATTTAAGGGCTAATTTGTGCATGAAACACCAAGTTGCATTATGTCCTGCATTTTGCTGCATGAACAGAATATATTAAGGGTTTGTGGAAGTATTGTGGTGTATTCGATCATTTGATAAGGCATCTTGAGTTGCCATTTGATTAATTATTGAGGGATCGGTACCAAGGAAGTGAGAAGTGTTTGGATTTTGATCCAAAATTAATGAATTTCCTAGGATGGTACGAGAACCTTGGGTTGCCGAACATTTGTGGGATTGAGGAGAATTGAGCGAAGTGAATTTTGCTAATTGCTTGCGGTAAGTGGTTCCTAAACCCTTACTTGAACCCTAGGACGTTACTGGATAATTGTCTTGTGTAGCGTGACTGTGTGATAAAAGCATGGTGAATAATGATGTGTTATTGAATGGCTAGTGAGCCCTGTCAATTTGTGTGAATAATGAGTCTTGATGAAATACACTGACTAAAAAGTCTATGCTACAAAGCATTCATCGATCGTGGCTTGGTGCCCCGGAGATCGAATTAGCTTGGTGCCCCGAGAAATATATTTGCTTGGTGCCCCAGTTATTGCATGGCTATGATGCCTCGATGCAAATATGTTGGCGTGGTGCCCCGGTTATCATGGCTAGAGTGCCTTGAATTATATTGAGGTATATATATCTTGGAAATGAAATTTGTGTGATTTCACTAGTATTCTGTGCTAATGTGTGAAGCTTGGGTCACCAGTGATGATGTGTGCTTGATGGTTGCTTCTTTATATCAAGTACTTGAAAGAGATGATGGTTACTTTCCATATGCCATTGCTTACCGAATTCCCTGCATCTTGTTTCATTATTGTGTGGTCTAGTGGGACTAGTGGTTTAGTTTGGGTTGGGTATCGCTTGCTGAGATTATTATCTCACCCCGTCGTGGGACCAACTTTTTCAGACCCAAAGCCTTGAAAAAGGTCTCGAGGATGACAAAGAAGGAAAAGAGAGGAAGATGAAGACGAGTCCGTCTAGTCGATAGCTTTCTTTTTGGAGTTCATCTTTTTTGGTTTTATAGTGCCTTCCTCCGAGCCCTATTTCCTTTTGTTGTAATAGACCCTTTTATTTGTAAGGCAATGCATGTTAGTTTTTATCCTATGTTGCCTTGTGTTTATTTTATGTATGGGGTTTTATTTTCGCTTCCGCATGTGCTTTTCATATCGCAATTCGAGAGTTAGGCCGTTGGATCCTGGGTTATCTTATTACGAATGACGGCTGAGTGGGATGTTGGCGTGCCGCCAGGGTTGGGACGTGACATCCCTGTTTAAGTGGTATTAGAGCGTGGTTAGCTCGATCCAAATAGATTGAGGATTGGAGTGATAAAGAGTGATGGAATTTGGATGATGGGGTAGTGAAACCTTAGGGGGAATTCGGTAGGGTCAAGCATGAATGCATGGCATATGAGTGACGTATGTGATTGGCATGATTGTGGTGACACTATGATGACCAAGCTTCACACTTAGCATTGAGAATTGTTTGTGGATGTTGGTTGACGAATGAGCTATTATCTCTGATTATACTAAGTTACAGATGCGTCTAGACTTGAGGTATGGTTGAGAACCCTTGTTGATGTGCTCTTGAGAGTGCTTGAGTGATTGACTGTTGCGTTGTGATTGCTGCCTTATTGTGTAGCAAAGAATCACTAGACTTGAGTAAGTGATGAAGTCTCTAATTCCGTGGTGGAATTATAGTGACTCAGGTGAACTAATTTGAACAAGTATGAGCAATCGACCTGGAAGGCCGAGAGGAGGAGCTTCTTGCTCTGGAGCTGTTGACACCTTAATTTCAATTTTCCTTAAATTATTAATTTTCCACAAAAAATGAGAATTAGCCTTTATTCTCACCAAAAATATTAATTTCCTCATGCATAGCATAATTAATTTAGTTTAGCATGCATTGTTCTTTGTATTTTAATTTGACCCGACGGTGATAGAAGTTGGAGCTTAAATGGACAGAACCTAGTTCGGGTACTGAGCTAGAACTTCGGGTAGCATCAAGGGTTAGGGCTACAATTAGAGAGAAAAGCGTTAGGTCCATTATCCTAATGAGGCCTAAGGCATTCAAAGTTCCGCGACACCCATGGCTATAAAGGAAACTGAATTGCGCGAGTGATCATGGACGTTGTTGGAATTTATTTAATTTAGTTCGGCTCATTAGAGTACAAGCGAATCTCACAATGGGAAAGAGAGGCCATTAGCTTGATTGATTGATTTTGACGGTCGTCTATCATTCCCTTCCTTCTCTTCATGCAAGACGAAGAAGGAAAATTTAAAGTGAACGAGCCCGAGGTGGAGTGTATCTGGACACGGAGAGAAGAGTAATTCGTGGAGACCGACACAATAGGAATCCTTCTTGCATTGATTGACGGCCGATTTTTAGTGGCAATCAGGAGCCAGATTGCAGGAATTGATTCCCCAGGTCCAAGCTTTTCGAAAAAAAATGTAACTAATATTTGCTATAAAAAGCAAACTTCGTTCATTTCAAAAGGAAGGAGGCGACAGAAAATTCATACACGGCATCCATTATGAAATACGGCATAAGAATTGAGAGAGAAGTCTCGGATTCTGGTTGCATGGTCTCGAAGTTTGTTCTCTCCGTTCTCTCAGCGGGTTCCCAAGTTGGCATAACAGGACATAACTACAGGGGGATTCATGCCACGAGGAAGTCTCTTGGTTTTCATCAATAGGCCAAGAATAATAGAAAGCGATAATAGAGGGCAACGTTCATCAGAATCAAAAGTTCTCAAGCCACCAGCGAACGTCTCTGAAAATGATCTAGGGGTGCCGATTGATCGAGCCATACATTGTGAGTACTTCTGCTTGAGCCAACGGCCATCAACCGGGACATCCACCACGGGTCCTTAATCTCGAGCATCACCGCTATTGTGAGGAGTCCAGCCATGAACCATCGTGCGCCGAGATGGTGACGCCGTTCTAAGTTTCACACTTCAAAGGTGATCCGTTCCTATACTCCGAGCCTCACGCTGATGATATTGTTTCTGGGTCTAGTTCTCATGCGTTTGTCTTTACAGAGTTCCCGGTGCTGTCCTCATATCCAATAGTGTTGTGGCCCCTTATCGGCGACTATAATCTCTCAATCAATACACGTATGGCTCTTTAACCTCTTTTGATCCCCCTCTCACACTTGTGCCATGCAGGAAACTTATCATGCAAATCCATTGGTGTTTGAGAATACACAAGATCGTCTTTAACATCATTAATTCTTCAACGTCGGTCCAACTCACCATCCAAGATCGGGAATTGTGTTAGTCCTCGGTCAAAGTGGTTGATTTTATCTTAGAGCATGAAGAGTTTAGCCACAAGACCTCATCCAAGCCGGTCCGAATTCAAGGCTTGTTGGCAAGTTTCGGCGAAATTCAAATTGGAAGACGACCTTACAAGATAAGCTTGATCCACGACATGCAGAGATGGAGGGACGTCACTCACGATTCTGCAAAAGAAAAAGAAGAGAAATTGTCTTCATTGGCTGAGGAGAGTGACGACCAGGGAGCAAGAGCACAAGAGGACAATTAATGAATTCAACAGGAAGTTCTTACCAATTTCTCTTCATCCACTACCGATTATTGCTTCTATTCCACTTTTAAAAAAATTATTGCAGGACTTGGTGACTTGGGAATAACCCATGATGTCGCTCAGACCGATTCTCGTGGAGGAAGCTACACTGATGGTGTAACATCCTCACCTTGTCCCACATTGCTTAGGGAGTGGGATCTTGGGGGCTTTATAAGCTTGGGCCCACCCTTACACTTGCAAGACACGTTTTGCCGGGCGTTGTGTGACGGCGCTCGGAAAAGCAAAACCGTGAGGACTGTGTGTCCAAAGCGGACAATATCTTGCAAGTAGTGGCGCAGCGGTGCGCGGTGGGCCTGGGCTGTTACAGTTGGTATCAGAGCCAACTCCCGATAGCTGTGGGAGCCAAACCCTGAGGGTGGGCAGTCGTGACCGGGATGGCAGGAGAGGCTGCGCCGGCGGGCGACTGTGACCCAAAAGCGGGCGAGGTATGGGCACAACGAGGACGTTGTGTCCGAAGGGGGGGAGATTGTAACATCCTCACCTTGTCCCACATTGCTTAGGGAGTGGGATCTTGGGGGCTTTATAAGCTTGGGCCCACCCTTACACTTGCAAGATGCGTTTTGCCGGGCGTTGTGTGACGGCGCCCGGAAAAGCAAAACCGTAAGGACTGTGTGTCCAAAGCGGACAATATCTTGCAAGTAGTGGCGCAGCGGTGCGCGGTGGGCCTGGGCTGTTATAGATGGTGTGTTGAAGATTTAAAGGAGTTGATCTTTTGCTTGGTTAACGAGCTAGTGGGTTGACATGTTCTGCGAAGACCCGAAGCACTTCCCATAGTCTACCAACATCATTTCGGAGAGCCGATTTCGGAGATCACATTCGCAGATTGGTTCTCGAGGTTTGAATTTGGCAATCCAATTTGTCAAATTAGATAAGGCAAGCGGGTCGTATCAATTTCGGCACATCCTTCAAGTATTCGAAATTCATTGCGGACTTTTATTTTTGCTTTCATTTTACTTTTAGCATGTTTATATTATGCATATTGTTTGCTACTTATTATAAAGTTTGAACTTTAGTAAACAATCTTGCCCATAACACATGCTCCCTAATTGTGCCTTGTCCCTCGGAAAACGTACATTAAGGGCAACATATGATTTCGATCTCGAAGTACGATCGTGCCCGTACGTGTGATTAGATATCAAATCCTCAATCTTGAGAGCGGATCGCTAATTCCTAAATAGAATTTCAAGGTTTGCCCTATGTATATAGGGACGACGGTCATTCTATAAAATATTCACCTGCTAACCCTAATTTAAGGTGTTTTATGGGCAATATTGTTTATTTTTGTTCAAATTTCTGTGTTTTCATGCTTAAATAAATTCCTGAAAAATCCCTAAAAATCCCATGTTTTTATTAAGTCAAATCACATTTCCCTTGACTTTAGGATAGCTTTTTCACTCCATTTTTCATAAATCCGAAAATAAACAAAAAATACAAAAAAAATGTCATTTGCATTGCATATCATTTCACTTGCATTATCATGTTTTCCATGTCATGCATATTTGCCACGTCATTATAACATGTCATACATCTTTGCCATGTCATTTCTCATGTCATATAATTAGACTGCATTAGCATTGCATTTGATAAGAGAAATCCCAAAAAACATTTCAAATCATCAAGTTAAGGACTTTTCATGAAAATTGGGTGCCGAAAGGGCATTAATTTTTAATCAATGTAACCAAGTCCCCGAACTCATTCTTTCTAGTTCGTAGAGATAAAATAGTTCTCCCGCTATTTTATATAGATTTCTAATCAATCTACCGTAAATGATTAGTGGCGGCTCCGATTGAATATTTTTTTTCATGAATAAACCTATGTTGCGATTTGGTAGGACTTGGGAGGGTCCGAGTTTGGTTAGTTAATTTAATTGACCTAATAATCCATTAGCCTAATTTTTTTTAGGTCGCGATAGCTTGGCGACTCCGCTGGGGATTAAAATTGAAATTTTCGAAAATCAAGAAGCACTTAATGCAGTACTTTAAATTTTCGAAAAAATTAAATGACCCAGTGGACTTTGGCCTGTGATTTTTCATGATGGATTCCTTGTTTGATGATTGTGATTTGTCCCTAACTTTATTGGGTGTTATATGTTTTTGCGGGGTTATGCTAGTTGCAATGTTTCCTAACTTTTGTTTTGCAAGGTTGATAGTCTTAATTTTTGTAAAATTGAAATTTTGGGTGCCTTAAATTGTTGTGCATGAATTTTCATTTATTTGCACTACACCATTTTCAAAACTTTAGTAAAAGCTAGGATGGTATCAAGAATGGGAATTTCCCTGACCTCGATCTCGAGGAGTGGGTGACCCCGTCTTCGATCCCGAGCTTTGGTATCGAGGATTTCTCAACCTGGCTATGATCTCATGGCATGGAATGGACCCTCGGCCTAAATGGAGTTTTAAAGGCTAAACATTGACCAATTTAATTTGGTACGGTTTGTCTTTAAAATTTCAAAATTTTTCAAATTCAGAAAATGGGCACACACTTTGCACTTGTCATGCGCATGTCTATGTGATTGGCGTTTTAATTTTCAAGGTAAAGTAAGTTCTCTAACTTTATCTTATTTTTATTTTTTGGTTGGTCCATGGCAAGTTAGGTTTGTCCTCTTGTTCATTCGAGTCATGTCATTATTTTCCTTTCCTAAGTCTCTCGCTAGGGAATTTCGTCGGGTTTTATCGTTGTTATATTATGATTATCATTTTCAGTCAATGAATCAGTTATGTTTTTATCCTGACCTCATTTATTTGCTCGAATTTTTAGACCATTTTCAAGTCAGTTCTAACTTTCGTACATCGAATGGGAAATGTTTGTGGGCTTTTAAAATTTCATGTCAAATTTTTTGGGACCGGTCCAATCAATTTTCTATTTTGTACGGAATTAATGGCCGGGATGGAACAGGCTGAAATTTCACAAAATTTCTGACTCCATAATCACTTTGCGATTTATCATTAGTAAATGGGCTCATTCATCAAATCATGAAACATGAAAGTTGTAGGATGGATTTTGAATTAATGGGTTGCAAAATTTTGGACCTTGATTCGTCTTTTTAAGGGCCCATTCACTCTCCAAACAAAAACCAGACGAAGCAGTTTTTTGGACAAAATTCTTCTAAAGATGCATTAAACTGAATTGATCCGTTCATTTCTAGTCCAAAGCCCAAACATGAAAGTGGTTCATCTTCCTTTTTTCTATAGGTCCATAAAACTTGGCATTATTTTTACCATCCAGTAATTTTTCATGAATTGTTTTCTAAAATCCGACGAAATTGGCATTTTTAGGTCAGGGTCACGAGTCAAGTTTGAGTGATGGTTAGGTCTAGAGCCATGGATCAGCACATCATTTTCATTCATCATACTCATTAGGTGATTATCTTTTGAAGGTAATTTAACACAAATACCTTGTGCACATATATTAATTGATCAGGGCCACTCATGAGCGCCATCATCAAACAGTCTCCCCGAGGTTAATTCAAGGGCAGGGGGCAGACTCTTAATTCTGACCATGCATTAGCCCGATCAATCCTTGGACAGTCCTGTACATGGCGATCCACGCTTTGCGATCAATTCTTTCCCACAAGATGCCAGAGCTTCAGATCGATTAGATGCTCAGTGATCCTTGCATTAAACCTCAATGGTAACCATTGTTAATCCATGCACCGATCGGCGTTGCTTCAGGACGTCCATTGATCAACCCAATGAAAATCCCTAGGGCAATCCTCGACGATCTGGCCCAACGAAAAATCGTCCACGGAGTTCATATTTTTCCTTAGACGATTCAAAAAGTTCAACTAAGCATCTGTGACCATCAAGGTTCATACATGACTGGGATTCAACTTAATGAAGGGATTGGGGCATGTCCGACCATTTGCATCAGTCAATTCGTACTCCAGTCCATCGACCGTTCGAGCTGACGCCCTTGATCATTCCCTGTTAGTCGAAAAGGGGACGATACCAAGGCCGCCCAATGCCAAAGGGAGTATCTCTTGCCTTGCTCGATCATTATTGGAAATGACTTTCTTTTTCCTTCTTGCAGGTGCCAAGCTAGGAAACATGTTTTTGATAGCTACCACTGGGGCAAATTGACAGTAAGGAGCTTCTCAAAATTCTGCTTGTTTCATCTTTAAAACCCTATTCATGCGCATCTTTCTTATGCAGGATCTAGTGGAAAAATAAACTATTTGTCAAAGTTTAAAGTCGAGTTCCCAAACATTGGTCATGTCTGGGGCAATCTCACATTTTGGCAAAAGTTATACCCATCCTGATTGAAAACGGGGGCAAGTGGACCCCGACTTGAAGAAAGGAGGGGCAACCAGAGCATCTCAAGCCTTGCTCGACTCTTCATACATTTGTCCCTCGCTCAGAGGCAAAGACGAAAATGAGCCGATCCTCAACCCGAGTATCAGACTCCTCGATCTGATTTGATCCACTTACGTGTTCTGGGGCAATTCACCTGTTCTTGCAATGCTTGATTCTTTATCAAATGCATCAGATTTTCATGAAACATGACACAATGCTTGGAATTTCCATATCCATGTACTTTGAGCATGCTCTTCCATTTGCATGATTCATGCGTGATTATTCTTCATGATTGATTTACCGACTCTGAATAGGGAGCATAAACTGCATATGGTGCATCGAGTTGTATAAAATGGGGCATGACATGATGATCAAAGGCAAGCCATTTCCACACATGTCCCATGTTTTAACCCCCAGTGAGTTGAGTGGTATTATTCCGCATCCCTCAAGGCAAAGGGTTTTCTTGCAAAAGATACGATTGCCGAAGTGAAGGAGGCATTCATTTCCCTATCTCGAACACTACAGGTGATCCATTGATTAACCATTTTGAACGGCGGTTCCATTTCTCAACCCAGTCAAGAACCACCCCACATTGGGGCAAAACGAGGTAATTCTAGCAGCATCATGAGGTAAATGAGTGGAAATTTTCTTGCTCGGACTAACATCAATCTTCGGGTGTTTCTTTACATTTATGCTCCAACTTTAATTTAAGTGCCTTAGGATGACGAAAAGCATTCATTTCTCTATCCTATACACTTTATTCTTTGCATAGCCCACTTGAGCCTGTAAATTCATTTCTTAAAACCATGTTGGTGATCGTATGCTCATTCCAAGGCAAAGACAGTATTTTCCCAAGATGCAGAGTTGGAGATGATCGGGTCAATCGACAATCCCCGAGTGAACCCATTTCTTGCATGCTAGATTTTCCATTTGATAATTTTTGTTTGTTCTTGTTGTAATTCCTAGATCATGGGATGGAAACAAAAAAAAAGAGAGAGAGCAAATTCAGACTAAAAGAGAAGGGCCCACTCTCGAAAGAAAAGAGCAAAAGACAAAAGAGAGATGTCAAAAAGCTAAAAACAAAATCTCTTTGAAAAAAAATGAGCAAAAAAGGCTCTCAAAAAAAAGGAGAAAAAGAAAATGGGAGTCGGGAGTAAGAAAAGCAAAGGCTGATCCTGCAAGAAAATCCAGGGCATAAAAAAACAAAGCGCCTAATAAAAGCAATGCCAATGCCCATTCATTTGAGGAGTACATCTGAATCTTGAATGTACATATTTCATGTACATGTTTGCCTCTTGTTTTTCTTGTAAATCTTGAGTGGGAATTGGTTTTGATGAAGAAATCAAGTGGATCCCTACCAGAGTTCATACCATTTCTCAAGCAATGGTGGTATCATTTTCAGAAGGCCAAGATCAGTGATAAGTTTGCAGTGATCACCAACATCAAACCCTTCTCATATATTTTCTGAGCCAAAACGAACCTTTCCATTACTTAGTCCCTTATCCTAACCTACGTTACAACCCTGCAAAGTCTCTTCTGATTAGGGCACTTGAGTTAACGTAGAGTTGAATGATTTTAAGTATCGCTCAAAGAAGTTCGAGCAAGATTATTTCTCTCTCATTTTTGCAGGGTTCTTGACTTGTAAATCCGGAGCAGATAATGAAGAATTTCATTTCATAAGCCTTGACTCAACTGGAGTCCCTTTTGAAAACTATTGACCTAGCCCTCACTATGGTCCTTATCAAGACCTCCAGATCGGCTTGGTTGTACCGATTGCGAGATTACTCGGACCATTGTCGAATGCGATGATGGTAAGGTTGAGTGATTTCTTTTGAATTCTGTAGTCGGGATACACAGCTTTTCTCGAGAGTGAGAGAAAGCCCTTTCGGACTGGAATCCCCCATTCATATTACATTCGAAGTATTCACAATATGATAACCTCTCTGAATAGGATTGGTAATGCAAACTTGACAGAATGGTTGTGCATGAATCATGTTATAAGTCATTATTTCATTTGCAAACTCAACAGTTTAGCTTTGCATCAAATCATTGAACATGTTTCAGCATGTATGCTTTCTACCTCTGACATTGTCTGGCAGGTAGCACATTTTTGATGATCGAGTTGCCTCTTAAAGTCTCGAATTCATCCAAGGACCATTGAATAAGCAAACCTTACTGGCAAATGCCGACCATGTAGTCTTCCAAATCCTCAGGTAAGTATATCTTTAACCTGAACTACTTTAAGAGAATGGGTGAAAGTCCTTTCTGATTGAAGGTTACTCATTCTATTTGGTCAAAGTTTGTCGAAGGGATAAAAAAATTTCCTTATTGACAAAATCTCCAGTGGACCTTTAAAATGCAGGTAGAAGCTCACGAATTGTTGCGTTTTCATTAAGGTTCATGCAAAACACCATTTTCTTATGAACTGAACATGTTGAGCATGCCAATTCAGCCAATTCTAAAAGCCGGGTTTCAGTCAACTCAGGTAAGTTTTCTGATTCTTTTTCAGACTTGGATGACCGCATCTTCAATGTTACAAGTATCAAGCTAAGCACGGTGATCTAGACAGAAGATCCCAAAAGACAATCAGGCTCGCTCGATCTATAACTCGCGCACCCCATTCAAATTTTATCTTTCGATCGAGGTTTCATGTGACATGAAGATGATCATGAATCAGAAGCCATTCCAGATTGCGATACCAGCATTTCGCAATTCTGTTCGCTGTTTTATGTAAAGGATGAATATGATTCAGATTTTCTCAGCTTGCGATACCAGCATTTCGCAAATCTGTTCACTGTTTCACATAAAGGATGAATGTGATTCAGATTTTCCCAGATTATGATACCAGCATTTCGTAATTCTGTCCACTGTTTTACATAAAGGATGAATGTGATTTAGTTTTTACCTGATTGCGATACCAGCATTTCGCAAATCTGGCCTGCAGCTAATGCTTCACGTGATGAGCGGATGATCGTGATGCAGAAGCACTATTCACTGCCGACGTTCCACATGACGAGAAGATGATCGTGGTTCGAAAGCTTTACTCGCAGCTAATGCTTCACGTGATGAGCGGATGATCGTGATGCAGAAGCATTTCTCAGCTGACATTCCACAGGACGAGAAGATGATTGTGGTTTGAAAGCTTTATTCTTAGCCGACGTTTCGCATGACGAGAAGATGATTGCGACTCAGAAACTTCAACCTCTGTTGATGTTTTACGTGATGAGCGGATGATCGTGGTGCAGAAACATTACCGATTTGCGATCCAAAACTCGTAAATTCGGCCTACACATATCTTGCGCTGTCCCGCATCAGAGGGAAACCTCTAGTAACGGATAAGGCTCCCAAAAACTAAGATCCGCATGTTATCTTGGTTTTTCTTTCGATTCACAATGCATGCGCTCTTGTGATTTTGAAAAATGGCCAGTTCGAACCATAACTCGAGCACAATTTTCAACTCTACACATATCTTGCGCTGTCCCGCATCAGAGGGAAACCTATGGTAACGGATAAGGCCCCCAAAAACTAAGATCCACATGTTATCTTGATTTTTCTTTCGATTCACAATGCATGCGCTCTTGTGATTTCGAAAAATGGCCAGCTCGAACCATAACTCGAGCATAATTTTCAACTTTACACATATCTTGCGCTGTCCCGCATAAGAGGGAAACCTCTGGTAACGGATAAGGCCCCCAAAAACTAAGATCCACATGTTATCTTGGTTTTTCTTTCGATTCACAATGCATGCGCTCTTGTGATTTCGAAAAATGGCCAGCTCGAACCATAACTCGAGCACAATTTTCAACTCTACACATATCTTGCGCTGTCCCGCATCAGAGGGAAACGTCTAGTAACGGATAAGGCTCCCAAAAACCAAGATCCACATGTTATCCTGGTTTTTCTTTCGATTCACAATGCATGCGCTCTTGTGATTTCGAAAATTGCCAGCTCGAACCATAATTCGAGCACATTTTCAAACTCTACACAGATCTTGCGCCGTTTCGCATTAGAAGGAAACTTTTGGCAACAGATGGGCTAGTACCTTAGCATCCAGACATCTACTAGAGGTCTGGAGGTTGAGGGAATCATTAGCTTACGAGGCATTTGGTAAAATAGGCATTCTCGTAGGCGATCCATGTGCAGATTTCTTTGATGTGGGATAAGAGAAGTTTTAGCACATGTTATTTATGGCATTGCATTTCATGCATCATTTCCACTCACATCAGAAAAAGGGATTAAAATCCCATAAAAAAATCATCATTCACTTGCATTTGTAAAATTTAGGTTTCAATTTTGATCTTTGAGCGAAACCTTTGCAAGCTTCCACTCAAAGAGGGGCAGTTGTTGACACCTAAATTTCAATTTTCCTTAAATTATTAATTTTCCACAAAAATGAGAATTAGCCTTTATTCTCACCAAAAATATTAATTTCCTCATGCATAGCATAATTAATTTAGTTTAGCATGCATTGTTCTTTGTATTTTAATTTGACCCGACGGTGATAGAAGTTGGAGCTTAAATGGACTGGACCTAGTTCGGGTACTGAGCTAGAACTTCGGGTAGCATCAAGGGTTAGGGCTCCAATCAGAGAGAAAAGCGTTAGGTCCATTATCCTAATGAGGCCTAAGGCAGTCAAAGTTCGGCGACACCCATGGATATAAAGGAAACTGAATTGCTCGAGTGATCAGGGACCTTGTTGGAATTTATTTAATTTAGTTCGGCTCATTAGAGTACAAGCGAATCTCACAATGGGAAAGAAAGGCCATTAGCTTGATTGATTGATTTTGACGGTCGTCTATCATTCCCTTCCTTCTCTTCATGCAAGACGAAGAAGGAAAATTTAAAGTGAATGAGCCCTCGGTGGAGTGTATCTGGACACGGAGAGAAGAGTAATTCGTGGAGACCGACACAATAGGAATCCTTCTTGCATTGATTGACGGCCGATTTTCAGTGGCAATCAGGAGCCAAATTGTAGGAATTGATTCCCCAGGTCCAAGCTTTTCGAAAAAAAATGTAACTAATATTTGCTATAAAAAGCAAACTTCGTTCATTTCAAAAGGAAGGAGGCGACAGAAAATTCATACACGGCATTCATTCTGAAATACGGCATAAGAATTGAGAGAGAAGTCTCGGATTCTGGTTGCATGGTCTCGAAGTTTGTTCTCTCCGTTCTCTCAGCGGGTTCCCAAGTTGGCATAACAGGACATAACTACAGGGGGGATTCATGCCACGAGGAAGTCTCTTGGTTTTCATCAATAGGCCAAGAATAATAGAAAGAGAGAATAGAGGGCAACGTTAATCAGAATCAAAAGTTCTCAAGCCACCAGCGAACGTCTCTGAAAATGATCTAGGGGTGCCGATTGATCGAGCCATACACTGTGAGTACATCTGCTTGAGCCAACGGCCATCAACCGGGACATCCACCACGGGTCCTTAATCTCGAGCATCACTGCTGTTGCGAGGAGTCCAGCCACGAACCATCGTGCGCCGAGATGGTGACGCCGTTCTAAGTTTCACACTTCAAAGGTGATCCGTTCCTATACTCCGAGCCTCACGCTGATGATATTGTTTCTGGGTCTAGTTTTCATGCGTTTGTCTTTACAGAGTTCCCGGTGCTGTCCTCATATCCAATAGTGTTGTGGCTCCTTATCGGCGACTATAATCTCTCAATCAATACACGTATGGCTCTTTAACCTCTTTTGATCCCCCTCTCACACTTGTGCCATGCAGGAAACTTATCATGCAAATCCATTGGTGTTTGAGAATACACAAGATCGTCTTTAACATCATTAATTCTTCAACGTCGGTCCAACTCACCATCCAAGATCGGGAATTGTGTTAGTCCTCGGTCAAAGTGGTTGATTTTATCTTAGAGCATGAAGAGTTCTGCCACAAGACCTCATCCAAGCCGGTCCGAATTCAAGGCTTGTTGGCAAGTTTCGGCGAAATTCAAATTGGAAGACGACCTTACAAGATAAGCTTGATCCACGACATGCAGAGATGGAGAGACGTCACTCACGATTCTGCAAAAGAAAAAGAAGAGAATTTGTCTTCATTGGCTGAGGAGAGTGACGACCAGGGAGCAAGAGCACAAGAGGACAATTAATGAATTCAACAGGAGGTTCTTACCAATTTCTCTTCCTCCCCTACCGATTATTGCTTTTATTCCACTTTTTAAAAAATTATTGCAGGACTTGGTGACTTGGGAATAACCCATGATGTCGCTCAGACCGATTCTCGTGGAGCAAGCTACACTGATGGTGTGTTGAAGATTTAAAGGAGTTGATCTTTTGCTTGGTTAACGAGCTAGTGGGCTGACATGTTCTGCGAAGGCCCGAAGCACTTCCCATAGTCTACCAACATCATTTCGGAGAGCCGATTTCGGAGATCACATCCGTGGATTGGTTCTCGAGGTTTGAATTTGGCAATCCAATTTGTGAAATTAGATAAGGCAAGCGGGTCGTATCAATTTCGGCACATCCTTCAAGTATTTGAAATTCATTGCAGACTTTTATTTTTGCTTTCATTTTACTTTTAGCATGTTTATATTCTGCATATTGTTTGCTACTTATTATAAAGTTTGAACTTTAGTAAACAATCTTGCCCATAACACATGTTCCCTAATTGTGCCTTGTCCCTCGGAAAACGTACATTAAGGGCAACATATGATTTCGATCTCGAAGTACGATCGTGCCCGTACGTGTGAATTAGATATCAAATCCTCAATCTTGAGAGCGGATCGCTAATTCCTAAATAGAATTTCAAGGTTTACCCTATATATATAGGGACGACGGTCATTCTATAAAATATTCACCTGCTAACCCTAATCTCAAATTTCGGATTTTAAGGTGTTTTATGGGCAATATTGTTTATTTTTGTTCAAATTTCTGTGTTTTCATGCTTAAATAAATTCCTGAAAAATCCCTAAAAATCCCATGTTTTTCTTAAGTCAAATCACATTTCCCTTGACTTTAGGATAGCTTTTTCACTCCATTTTTCATAAATCCGAAAATAAACAAAAAATACAAAAAAAAAATGTCATTTGCATTGCATATCATTTAGCTTGCATTATCATGTTTTCCATGTCATGCATATTTGCCATGTCATGCATATTTGCCACGTCATTATAACATGTCATACATCTTTGCCATGTCATTTCACATGTCATATAATTAGACTGCATTAGAATTGCATTTGATAAGAGAAATCCCAAAAAACATTTCAAATCATCAAGTTAAGGACTTTTCATGAAAATTGGGTACCGAAAGGGTATTAATTTTTAATTAATGTAACCAAGTCCCCGAACTCATTCTCTCTGGTTCGTAGAGATAAAATAGTTCTCCCGCTATTTTATATAGGTTTCTAATCAATCTACCGTAAATAATTAGTGACGGCTCCGATTGAATATTTTTTTTTCATGAATAAACCTAAGTTGCGATTTGGTAGGACTTGGGAGGGTCCGAGTTAGGTTAGTTAATTTAATTGACCTAATAATCCATTAGCCTAATTTTTTTTAGGTCGCGACAGGAGCACCCGCGACTAAGGGTCCTACCATGGAGGGAGTTCTGAGGGCCTTGGCTCAGATTGGGGAGCTAATGGGGAAGGAAGCCTAGGATAGAGCAGCAGCCGCTCTCCGTCAAGCGGAGGACAGAACTGAGATTATAGCTCAGGCTGCTGAACCTGTAGTGGCAGCTGTGAATCTAGAAAATGGAAACAATGCTTAGGGCGCTGAGGCTGGTAATGCCCAGGGTGATCCCAATGCTAATAGACAGATGGGTCAGTTGGTGGAGCAGTTTATAAAGTTGAAGCCGACCCAGTTTAATGGGACTAGAGACCTTGAGCTAGCGCCAAGGTGGATTGAGAAGCTTGAGAAAGCTTTTGGGGTGCTGAAGTGCACTGATGAGGAGAAAGTACTGCTAGCTGTGTATCATCTGGAAGGGACCGCGAACGACTGGTGGAGTGCTTCTGAGGATGGAGTGTTTCCTGAAGGTACCGCTTTGACTTGGGCTTCCTTCACTGCCGCTTTTAATGATAAGTACTTTTCGGAGACGGCACGTGAAAGGAAGCGATTGGAATTCCAGCAGTTGAGGCAGAACCAATTGACTGTAGATCAGTATGAAGCTGAGTTCGCGAGATTATCGAGGTATGCGCCATGATCAGTTGAGGATCCGCTTGAAAAGGCGCAGAGGTTTCGAGATGGTTTGAGACCAGATATTCGAAGCCGGATAGTGATTGTGGATTTGAAAACGTATAAAGAGATTTATGAAAGGAGTCAGAAGATTGAGAGAGACATAAAAGAAGGAGTTGCTGCTTATGGGTCACGGTTCACTCCTTCGAGAAATGATCGACAACTGGTCAAGAGGTTGATGATGAATAACAGACGTTTTGTTCCTCAAGTTCGAAGGAATATAGGGAAGCCACCGAGTCAGTCAGTCTGGTACTGTCGTTTGTGTGGCCGGAGGCATGGCAGTGGGCCCTGTCCAAGCAGGACATATGCATGTTTTAAGTGTGGTCAGCTGGGCCACCAGATAAAGAATTGCCCAAGCCAAGCTCCAGTAAATCGAGCTCAAGGACAGAGACCGCAGGCTGGACAGTTAGCTGTAGCTCTACAGAACGAGCAGAATCGACCACCAGCCCAAGGAAGAGTGTATGCTGTGGCACGTAGAGAGGCGGAAGAAGCGCCGGGCATGGTCACAGGTACGATCTATTTATGTGATCAGGCTGCCTATGCTTTATTTGATCATGGGGCTTCGCATTCTTTTATATCTGCACAGTTTGCTGATTTGGTGGGTGTAGAGTTGAAACCGCTAAATATGACGTTGCATGTTACTACACCATTAAAGGATAATGTGCTAGTATCGTTAGGTTGTGCAGACCATAAAATAGTGATTGTTAGCAGCGAGGAAAGAATAGACCTGGTTGTGTTGCCTATGTATGATTTTGATGTGATAATTGGAATGGATTGGTTGGGGAAACAAAGGGCTGTAGTTGATTGTGGTAGCAGGGTCATCCGTTTTTATCCGGATGGTCGCCCTGGTTTTGAATTTGTAGGAAGTCGGGGAGAAACCTCGATTCCTTTAATCTCGTCGCTTGAGGCGACAAAACTGTTGAGTGAAGGGTGTCGAGCTTACTTAGCTATGGAAGTTGACACAACGATTGAGGAACTGAAGTTGGAAAGCATTGTAGTGGTGCGTGAGTTTCCTGATGTTTTTCCTAAGGAATTGCCTGGATTACTACCTGTGAGAGAGATTGAGTTTGTGATTGAATTAGCTCCTGGAACGGAGCCAATCTCGAAGGCACCATATAGGATGTCCTTGTCTGAATTGAAAGAGTTGAAAGTGCAAATGCAAGAGTTGCTTGATAAGGGATTTATAAGACCAAGTGCGTCGCCTTGGGGAGCACCGGTATTATTTGTGAGGAAAATGGATGGATCCTTGCGCTTGTGTATTGACTACAGGCAGTTGAATCAAGTGACTATCAAGAATAAGTACCCTTTGCCAAGGATTGACGATTTGTTTGATCAGCTGCAAGGAGCATCTGTGTTCTCTAAGATAGATTTGAGAACTGGTTATCACCAACTAAGGATCAAGAAAGAGGATATTCCTAAAACTGCCTTTAGAACGAGATATGGGCATTATGAGTTTACGGTTATGCCTTTTGGTTTGACTAATGCCCCTGCTGCGTTTATGGATTTGATGCATCGTGTATTCAAGGAGTATTTGGACAGATTCGTCATTGTTTTTATTGACGATATTTTAATTTACTCAAGGAGTAATGAAGAGCATGAGAAGCATATAAGAGTTGTCCTATAGACTCTAAGGGAGCATTCGCTCTACGGCAAGTTTAGTAAATGCGAATTTTGGTTGAATATGATTTCTTTCCTTGGCCATGTGATTTCAGGAGACGGAATCTCTGTGGATCCTTCAAAGATTGAAGCAGTAATAAATTGGCCTAGACCTACGACTGTTACAGAGGTTCGAAGTTTTCTGGGGTTAGCAGGATACTATAGACGCTTTGTGGAAAAGTTCTCGTCCATAGCCGTTCCGCTAACTAGGTTAACAAAGAAGGATACGAAGTTTGAGTGGACTGATAAGTGCGAACGAAGTTTTCAAGAACTTAAACATCGTTTAACGACCACACCGGTGTCAACGATTCCATCTGGACCTGGAGGTTATGAGATATATAGTGATGCTTCGCTAAAAGGATTGGGGTGTGTGCTTATGCAACATGGAAAAGTAGTTGCGTATGCGTCGCGACAATTGAGACCTCTTGAGATGAATTACCCAACGCATGATTTGGAGTTAGATGCCATTGTCTTCGCCTTGAAGATTTGGAGACACTATTTGTGTGGCGAAAGATTTCAGATTTACACAGATCATCAAAGTTTGAAATATCTATTTTTGCAAAAAGAATTGAATATGAGACAGCATCGATGGATGGAATTGTTAAAGGATTATGAATGCGATATTTTGTACCACCTTGGAAAGGTGAATAGAGTCGCGGATGCACTAAGTCGAAAATCTAGCATTGCGCTGTTGTTGGTTAACGGATGGTCGTTGTTAGAGAATTTGAGGGATTCTGATTTTAAGTTGGAAGTGTGCCAACTGGCAAGTTCAGTGGCAACTTTGAGAATTGAGCCTGAAATTAGAGAACGAGTTAAAGCTTTACAGTCTACGGATCCCGAGATTCAGAAAATCCTCGAGATGGATGCGACAAAAAGGAAGACCGATTTTCAAGTGTCAGAAGATAGAATTTTGAAATTTCATGGACGTTTATTTGTACCTGGTGATGAGGAACTTAAGGAAAAGATCTTATCTGAAACCTACAGGAGTAACTATAGTATACACCCAGGTAGCACGAAGATGTATCAGAATTTGCATCAGAATTATTGGTGGAACGGAATAAAGGTGGATGTGGCCAAATATGTGGCAAAATGTTTAACTTGTCAGCAAGTAAAGGCTCAGCACTGAAAACTTGGAGGATTGTTACAACCGTTGGAAATCCCTGAGTGGAAATGGGAGCATGTGACCATGGATTTTGTGATGGGTTTGCCGAGAAGTCAGAGGGGACATGACTCGATTTGGGTAATCGTGGATAGATTGACCAAATCTGCGCATTTTATACCTGTACGAAAGATTTCGCTTTGGATAGGTACGCTGAATTGTATATGCGACAAATTGTACGCTTGCATAGAGTTCCAGTCACGATTACGTCGGACCGAGATCCCAAATTTACGACGAATTTTTGGAAGAGTCTTCAAGAGGCTTTAGGAACTAGATTGCAGTTTAGCACGGCTTACCATCCACAGATAGATGGACAGTCGGAAAGGACGATTCAAACGCTTGAGGACATGTTGCAAGCTTGCGTGTTAGATTTTAAAGGTGGATGGGAGGATCAACTGCATCTAGTGGAGTTTGCTTACAACAACAGCTACCGGTAGAGTATCGGAATGGCACCATTTGAAGCTTTGTATGGTAGAGCGTGTAGAACTCCAGTATGTTGGGATGAAGGGGGAGAAAGAAGTATAACCGGCCCTGAATTAGTGGAACAGTCAGTTGAGGCGGTAAAAGTTATTAGAGAAAGGTTGAGGACAGCGCAGAGTCGCCAAAAGAGTTATGCTGATAAAAGACGTAAGTCTTTGGAATTCCAAGTTGGAGATAATGTGTTTCTGAAAGTATCGTCGATGCGAGGGTTATCGCGATTCGGAAATAAGTGAAAGCCGAGTCCGAGGTACGTGGGTCCTTTTGAGATCTTAGACCGAATTAGAACTTTGGCTTACCGACTCGCTCTGCCGCCAAGTTTGTCTCAAGTGCATAATGTGTTCCATGTATCAATGCTAAGGAAGTATGAGTCAGATCCGACGCATGTTTTGGATTTTGAGACCATTGAGCTGGATGATAAAGTATCATACGTAGAGAAGCCAGTCAGGATTGCGGATCGAAAAGAGCAAGTCTTAAGAAATAAGACGATCATGCTTGTAAAAGTGATCTGGGAGCATCACGGAACGGAATGTGCCACTTGGGAAAGCGAGGAAGCAATAAGACGTCAGTACCCCCATTTGTTTAGTTAGTTTGGCTTATTGTAAATTTCGAGGACGAAATTTATGTAAGGGGGGAAGAATTGTAACATTCTGAATTTCCTGCCATTTTGAGGCTATTGAATGGGAACTATCTATCAATGTATTTCAGTTGTATCTCGCTCGGATCTGATCAATCTAGAGTAGACTAACCCAAGAGGAAAGGTTAACGCATGACAAGGTACGTAGACCTAGGAAACTCGAAGTGGAAAATGACGCTTTGACCGTAAGGATTGTCGAGGGAACATTTAGAGCCAATAAAGGCCGATCGAATAACGATTAAGGAATTCATTGCTAGCGTTATACGATTGGAATACGGGTGATGCCGTATAACCAATATATGATTTGCAAAGTTTTCCTAAATCGAACCGTGACGATCGAGACCGTCAGAACTAGTAATGAACCCTCGCAATTACATGACAACCAAATGCGTCTTATCCTGAGTCGTCCTAAGTGTGACGAGAGTCACAGAGTTGATACACGTAACGTCTACAAAAGCCGCCTGTTAGTTCGAGATAAGCTGAAGTTACGATCGACGGACGATTGATCACGAAATGGAAGCTCAAAATTGGCAATTGAAAATGAAGAATTTCAAAATTGGAAAATGATTTGACGTCGTCTCTCCTATGGCCATTCAAATCGAGAAAAATGAATTTTCGGGCGAAAAATGCCAAATGACCGTTTTGCCCCTCGCCCATTTGTCTTTGCCTTAAGGAAAATTGAAGGTCAAAATGGTAATTTCCCCTCCCCATGAGCTGCTGAAACTTGATGAGCAAGAAGTCAAAGGAAGTCAATGATATTGTAGGACCATGCCACTTGTCATCCATTGGAGGCCTTAGGCATTAATTACCTTACCTAATCCCATCTTGTCAAAATGGCTCCAATAATTTGCATGAAAACCCCTTACCTTCAGTTTGGACGACCACTTCTCCCCTCTCCTTCATCATCTTCACTTTTCTTCTCCTTTCCTCCATAGCCAGACTGCATTGTCCGACCAGTTTCTGTGCCTCTGTTCGGTCCCTACGAACGACCATTCCTGATGTCTTTTGGTCGATCCCTCTTACCACAGGTTAGTTCAAGATGTCCTTGACATTTTTCCGTTAGTTTCATGATTTTGGGAGGTCTGGTTAATTTATGGTGATTTTTGGAAGAAAAGCGGACGGAATCTGAGCTAATTGAGAGAGGGTTCTTGTTCGACCCCTTAGAGAGTTCATTTGACTCTGAACTTTTTGTGAGAGCTACATGACATCTAGTAATCAAGTTCTATAAGAAGAAATGGTAATTTAGTCGGAGTTTTAGAAGGTTTTCATGGCTTACTTTGGGTGATCAAATCTGAATAGAAAACTGATTGTTGCGCGCCAAGAGAAAACCGGGCTGTTGGAGGGTCTTGAGGACTTGTTTGGCAACGAAATTCTCGGTGAGGTTCCAAAACTCATTAATTGAGATAGTAGTGAATTAAATTCGTGATAACGAGTACCCAAAGTGGAAGTATGGACTAATATGTACGGTTAAATGGAAATCAAGTATGTTCTGTTCTTGCCCTGTTCTGACCAGTGCTGTTGGAGTTGTTTTCAGGGATAAATTGGTGTCAAATTAACTCATGAGACCTTATTAGATGTTGTGTGAGGTGTTAATTGGAAGTATATGAAGTGGCTTGGGATTTATGAGTGATTTAAGGGCTAATTTGTGCATGAAACGCCAAGTTACATTATGTCCTGCATTTTGCTGCATGAACAGAATATATTAAGGGTTTGTGGAAGTATTGTGGTGTATTCAATCATTTGATAAGGCATCTTGAGTTGCCATGTGATTAATTATTGAGGGATCGGTGCCAAGGAAGTGAGAAGTGATTGGATTTTGATCCAAAATTAATAAATTTCCTAGGACGGTACGAGAACCTGGGGTTGCCGAACATTTGTGGGATTGAGGAAAATTGAGCGAAGTGAATTTTGCTAATTGCTTGAGGTAAGTGGTTCCTAAACCCTTACTTGAACCCTAGGACGTTATTGGATAATTGTCTTGTGTAGCGTGACTGTGTGATAAAAGCATGGTGAATAATGATGTGTTATTGAATGGCTAGTGAGCCCTGTCAATTTGTGTGAATAATGAGTCCTGATGAAATACACTGACTATAAAGTCTATGCTACAAAGCATTCATCGATCGTGGCTTGGTGCCCCAGAGATCGAATTGGCTTGGTGTCCCGAGAAATATATTGGCTTGGTGCCCCAGTTATTGAATGGCTATGATGCCTCGATGCAAATATATTGGCGTGGTGCCCCGGTTGTCATGGCTAGAGTGCCTTGAATTATAATGAGGTTTATATATCTTGGAAATGGAATTTGTGTGATTTCACTAGTATTCTGTGCTAATGTGTGAAGCTTGGGTCACCAGTGATGATGTGTGCTTGATGGTTGCTTCTTTATATCAAGTACTTGAAAGAGATGATGGTTACTTTCCATATGCCATTGCTTGCCGAATTCCCTGCATCTTGTTTCATTATTGTGTGGTCTAGTGGGACTAGTGGTTTAGTTTGGGTTGGGTATCGCTTGCTGAGATTATTATCTCACCCCGTCGTGGGACCAACTTTTTCAGACCCAAAGCCTTGAAGAAGGTCTCGAGGATGACAAAGAAGGAAAATAGAGGAAGATGAAGACGAGTCCGTCTAGTCGATAGCTTTCTTTTTGGAGTTCATCTTTTTGGTCTTATAGTGCCTTCCTCTTAACCCTATTTCCTTTTGTTGTAATAGACCCTTTTATTTGTAAGGCAATGCATGTTAGTTTTTATCCTATGTTGCCTTGTGTTTATTTTATGTCTGGGGTTTTATTTTCACTTTCGTATGTGCTTTTCATATTGCATTTCGAGAGTTAGGCCGTTGGATCCTGGGTTATCTTATTACGAATGACGGCTAAGTGGGATGTTGACGTGCCACTGGGGTCGGGACGTAACATCTTGGGACCTCCTCAACGGGTCACCATGAGACGGTAAAATGTCTCTTGCGACCTCCTCAACGGGTCAGCATGAGTCGGTAAAAAAAATCTCTCGCGACCTTCTCGCGAAGGTCTCACCGTATCAAGACGAGAGATGCCTCTTGGGACCTCCTCAACGGGTCACCATGAGCCGGTAAAATGCCTGTTGCGACCTCCTCAACGGGTCACCATGAGCCGGTAAAAATAATCTCTCGCGACCTTCTCATGAAGGTCTCACCGTATCAAGACGAGAGATGCCTCTTGGGACCTCCTCAACGGGTCACCATGAGACGGTAAAATGTCTCTTGTGACCTCCTCAACGGGTCAGCATGAGTCGATAAAAATAATCTCTCGCGACCTTCTCATGAAGGTCTCACCGTATCAAGACAAGAGATGATGCATCATCTGAATCGAATCAGTATGAATACAAAATGATGTGATGTCTGAAAAATTGTCAGTGTGACCACAAGAGGGATTACGGCTAAGGCCGATTTAAAAAAGGGTTCAGAAAACTTACCTGGATTTCCTGAATAATGAATGGATGATGGCTAGGCTGTCTGCATCACACCTGTTCATCCGTTTGAAAAACATGATGACATGCATAAACTGTTACAAATGCAATGTTATATGCCAGAAAAGTTTTGTGTGCTTTTGCTAGCATTGTAAAGCTCCACTGGGGAATTTTGTCAATAAGGAAGCCTATCTGACCCTTTTGACAATTCTGATCAATAGAATGAGGGACTTTACTTAGAAAGTACTTTCCACTTTCATAAAAAGGCTTTTGAGACCCGACCATTAATACAGGTAAGAGAATCACTCAGAGCTATCATCATCATGCCTGACAAGGATCCGGGTATTCTCGCAATTAGTATGACCAGATCAATCCATAAGGTCTTTTCAAGGACTGTAATTCAGGCTCAGTCAAAGGCTATTCAAAGGGGACTCATGTGAGTCATCATGCCATTAAATGAAATCTTCATCAGCTGTATCGGGTTTACAAGTCAGGAACCCTGCGAAATGAGATAAAATGATCTTGCTCGCACTTCTTCAAGCGAAATTCAAAAGCATTTGAAACCTTATATTAACCCAAGTACCCTAATCTGAAGAGACTTTTGGTAAGGGTTGTAATGTAGGTTTAGGATAGGCTCAGAAATGAAAGGCCTATTTTTCAACAAAGGGTTTATATAATGATGGAAAAATCAGTGATCATCCATCTTTGTCACTTTGTGCTTCAAAAATGATCTTTCTTTTCATGAACCAATTCAGGTAAGACCCCCTTCCTTCCGGAGATTCTTTGAGAGAGCTCTTTTCCTTCCTCTTTTTGTGGGAATGGGCGTTTTTGCCCCCCTTTTGCTTTTTTACGGAAAGCTCTTCTCTTTTTTTTTTCTCTCTCTTTTCTTTCTTTTCTTACACAACGAGCGTACAACAAACTCTTTTGAAAAAGGAAGGAATGGTCTCATCTGAATCATTTGCATATTGCACTGGCAGATTTTCGAATTTCTGCTTGCCCTAAGGCGTTTTATTCGTCTCTCAGATGGTTTGAGATGATTTCTTGCTAGGAGGATCACCAAATGGGTTTTGAGAAATGAACTTGCCTCCCAAATTGGGTTTAGCAAAGGATGAGTGTATATGGATAATGAAATGCTCTTCGTCACGTCTAAGGCGCTTGAGCTAAGATAGAATTCACATGCAACAAATACACTCGAAGATTGATGCAAGTGAAAACAAGAAAACTCTACTCATTCTTTGAACTTCTAAAACTTGCCCCAATGTGAAGTTGTTCCTGACAGGGTTGTGAAATGAAATCACCGTTCAATGGGCTTAGCAATGGGCAACATGTAGTGTTTGGGTAGATGAAATGAATGCCTCATATCATCTTGGTCATCATACTTTTCGCGATATAACCCTTTACCTTGTAAGCATGGAAATTCTCATACTGCTCACTAGGGATTGTGATATAGGACGTGTACGGAAAAGGCTTGCCTTTCATCATCCTAACATTCCTCATTCAAAAAGACCAATTCAATTAGATCAGAAAGAATTCCTGATTGAAATTATCTCACTATGGAAATTCATAACGCAAACAATAGGCAAACAAACCGGTATCAAATGAATATTATAACTTGATCAGAAAATGTCAAAGCAAATCAAGTATAATACTTTTTTACAGCATCAGAGTTAACTGGGCTGGTGAAAACACGGCCATCCATCTCTGCAAGGATCAAAGCACCTCCTGGGAGTACCTTCTTCACGACATATGGGCCGCCATAGTTCAGAGCGAACTTCCCTTCTGGCAGCGGAACAATAGGCAATAGTTTTCGCAAAACAAGATCTCCTACCTGAAAATGTCGAGGCCGAACTTTCTTGTTAAAGGATTTAGCAACCCTCTGCTGGTAGCACTGGCCATGGCATAAAGCTTTAAGCCGTTTTTCATCGATCAGGTTCAACTGGTCTATCCTTTGTTGGATCCAATCGGGCTCGGTAAGCTTAACTTGAGATAATATATGCAAAGAAGGGATTTCCACCTCAACCGGTAACACTGCTTCCATTATATATACAAGAGAATACGGGGTTGCCCCAGTAGATGTCCGGATCGAAGTTCGATAGGCCATAAGCGCAAACGGCAACCTCTCGTGCCAATCTTGATAGTTCTCAGCAGTTTTGGCCAAGATCTTCTTGATGTTCTTGTTGGCCGCTTCCACTACTCCATTCATCTGGGGACGGTATGGAGAAGAGTTCAGATGCTTGATCTTGAATTTCTTGAACAAATCATCGATCAGCTTGTTGTTCAAGTTTGAGCCGTTATCGGTGATTATGACTTCAGGTGAACCATATCGAGCGATGATGTCTCGACTAATGAATTTCACTACATTTCGTGTTGTGACTGCCAAGTACGATGTTACTTCGATCTATTTGGAAAAATAGTCGATGGCGACCAGGATGAAACGATGTCCATTTGATGCTTTCGGGTTAATTGGGCCAATCACATCAATGCCCCGCATAGAGAAAGGCCATGGTTCAAATAATTGGTGTAGCTCGTTCGGAGGAACCTTGATTTGTCGCCATGAATCTGACACTTATGATAACTTAGAACATGCTGAATACAATAACTTTCCAGAGTGAGCTAATAATAGCCTAGCCTCATGATCTTCTTGGCAAGCAGTGACCATTCATATGCGGGCCAGAGATTCCTTCATGTATTTCCATCATCAAACGGACAGCTTCAGTAGAATCAATGCACCTCAAAAGAACTGAATCAAACGATCTTTTGTAAAGATTTTCACCGCTGATAAAGAATTTTGAGGCCATCTTTCTTATGTACCTCTGATCTGAGCCAGTATTTTTCTCAGGAAATTTCTTCTCTTGAATGTAAGTCTTGATGTCGTGATACCAAGGCTTGTCATCGGATTCATCGTCTATGACCATGCAATAAGCCGGCTTTCTTAACATTTCGATCTTCAATGGCTCAACTTCAAGCCCATTAGTAACTTGCAACATCGAAGATAGGGTAGCCAACGCATCGGCGAACTGATTGTGAGTTCTAGATAAGTACTCAAACGAAATATCATCAAACTCCTCTACCAACTCATCCAGATAGTCATGGTAGGGCAGCAGCTTAGCGTCTCGTGTCTTCCATTTTTGATCGTTTGAAGGATGATTAGGGCCGAATCTCCAAATACCTTGAGCCGGGTTACTCCCATTTCGATTGCGGCTTGTAGGCCCAAACTACATGCTTCATATTCTGTGATATTATTTGTGCAAGGAAATACCAGCTTTGCTGCTATCGGATAGTGTTGACCGCCCGGAGATATCAGGACTGCCCCTGTACCTGATCTAGATAAATTCACGGCTCCGTCAAAATACATTGTCTAGAAATAATCATTCACCATCATGACTCGATCTTCAGGTCGATAGGGATCTTCATTTTCCCCTGGATTTTCTGCCAGGACATCAGCTATGGCTCGTCCCTTTACTGACTTTTGGGACAGATACTGCACATCGAACTCAGAAATGAGGATCTGCCATTTGGCAAGTTTTCCAATCAATGTAGGTTGATTCAATAGGAACTTGTTGGGATAGCACTCTGTCACCAAAAGAATTTGGTAATGCAAAGTGTATCGTCGCAGTCGATGTAGCACCCAAACTAGAGCCGCACATGTCTTCTCAGCTTCAGAATAGTTCATTTCGGAAGCTGTAAACTTCTTGCTCAGATAAATGGCTCGTTCTTTCCCATCACTTGTCTTATCTGCGATAGCATAGTTCCCAAGGATTCACTATGGATCGTGAGATAGAGGACCAAGGGTTGCCCCGGCACTGGCGGAACAAGGATTGGCAGATTCATGAGGTGTTGTTTTATTTTTTTCAAAGGCTTCATCACAATCATCATCCCATTCAACTAATGCATTCTTCTTTAACAACCTGAAGAAAGGCTTAGCAGTCTCAGACAGTTGAGAAATGAATCGGGCAATATAATTCAGCCTACCCATGAGGCTTCGGACTTCCTTGACTGTTGTCGGTGGCTTGAGTTCACATATGGCTTTCACCTTAGACGGGTATATTTCAATGCCCTTATTACTGACGATGAACCGAGCAACTTGCCCGAGCTGGCGCCGAAAACGCATTTAGCGGGATTAAGGCGTAACCTGAATTTTCTAAGTCTGTCAAATAGCTTCGTCAGGATTTCGATATGATCTTCCCCCTGTCTTGTCTTTGCAATCATGTCATCGACATAGACTTCAATCTCTTTATGTATCATGTCATGGAATAAAGTAACCATGGCCTGCTGATAAGTTGCGCCGGCATTCCTAAGGCCAAAGGGCATCACCTTATAATGAAACATCCCCCACGGAGTGGTGAATGTAGTCTTTAGTTGATCGTCCACGTTCATCAGGATTTGATTATAACTCGAGAAACCATCCATGAACGAAAACATTTTGAACCCAGCCATGCTGTCTATAAGCACATCAATGTGTGGGAGTGGGAAATCATCCTTAGGACTAGCCTTGTTTAGATCACGGTAGTCGACACATACTTGAACTCGACCGTCCTTCTTTAGCACTAGGACAATATTGGCGACCCAGTCAAAGTATTGGGTAGCCTCAATAAATCCGACATCGAGGAGCTTCATAACTTATTCTTTGATTTTCTTTGCTAGCTCTGGCCTAGCCCTTCGTGCACCCTGTACTACTGGCTTGACTGAGGGGTCGGTCGGTAAGCAATGTTCGACGATTGATCGATCAAGACCGGGCATATCTGCATAGGACCAGGCGAAGATATCCTGGTAATCCTTCAAGAGTTTGGTAAGACGTTTCACCATTTCAGTAGACAGGTCCGCTCCAATTTTCACCTCTCTTGGATTTTCTTCATCGCCTAAATTGATTGATATCGTCTCGTCGCCAGTCAGAGGCTTAATCATCTCATGCCTTTCAAAGTCTTCACGTATTTCTTCATCATCAGGAGTGAATTCATCCAAGTTATATACTCCAGAATCCAATCACCCTCCTCATATTTGCCCCTGAAACATAAAATGGCAAAGTGAGAGAAACAAACAGGGTTTAAAAAAATGCATGCTTTGCAATTTTCGAAATCCAATGTGTCATTTTCGAAAACTTTGATTTTGATTTTTTTTTTAACCGCGGGACGAGAAATCTTGAAGATGCCCAACCCACAATTTCTTACCATGGATGACAAACTAGTTCGATCGTTGGTTATCGTCATCGGGTCAGTTTGAGATATCTCATCAAGATTCCAAAATTTTAGTGAAAAACGTCTTGTAATTTTATTGATATAAAATCAACGTATTACATCTTATCGAATGGAAATGCAAAATTAAATTGAAATGAATTGAAAATAATCTTAATGCAGAAACTAAAGAGAACTGGAAAGATCCCACGCAGGGGATTAAAATTTCGAAAGTGTTACTCTGATCCCTCCACTGGATCATCGACTATGGCTTCAACAAACGGGCCTAGGGAACCAGGCGCCATGCAAAGCTTCTCTTCAAGTGCCTCAACATCCTGTACGGGATCCTCAGATATGGCTCCAATAATGAGGTCATCAAAACAACCAATATGATCTAGGAACCCATCATCAGCTGCATGTTCGTCTACCGCCATCGGCTCAGCCAAAGCATTCCGATCCTTTTGCGAGTCGGGGAATACAATCCCTAGATTATCCTCGAATTGGGTCAGCTCATCATACCCACCGACCACTCCAGCTGATCGGAAAGTAGTGTAGAGATGAGGTGGTAGAGGGCTAGATTCCAACCTTCTACGGCCTGTCCCATACTGTCTACCTCGTCTAGACTGGCCACGCCCTCGAGACCGGCCATATGAGATTGTCCATTAAACTCAATTGGGGTACGGATCCCTTGACCATGCCGGCCTAGGCCTGTGCCAGGTAGAAATCCATTGCCCACCATCACATTTGCCACCATGACGGAAGCGTTTGATACCTCAGGAACTGGTGAAGGACTTTCTAATGATGCATGAACAGTCTGCACCAACTCAAAAGCATGATACGAGTCTTCTTCATTGTGAGCCGGCTCAATATAAAGAATAGCTGTTTCATTGAAGATCCGATGATTTTCTTCATCATGAACGATCACTAGCTTTTTCTCAACGACAAACTTGATCTTCTGATGAAGACTTGACGGCACAGCTCCCGCATTATGAATCCATGGACGACCTAGTAGGAAGTTGAAAGCCGACGGAATATCCAACACCTGGAACAAAACATCGAACACGGAAGGCCCAATTAGGATGTCCAGGTTGATCTCTCCCATGACATCTTTCTTCACACCATCAAAAGCTCTGATTGAGATCTTGGCAGCTTGCATTCTTGTCTGATCTACCCCTAGCCAATTCAGAGTGGCTAAAGGGCAGATGTTCAGTACCGACCCATTGTCATCGAGGACCCGCGCTACTAGAGTTTGCTTGTGCTTTACTGTTATGTGCAGGGCTTTATTGTGACCACGACCCTCAGCAAGAATCTCGTCATCAGCAAATGCAACATGATCCTTCAAAAGGATGGTCCCGACAAAATTCTCCAGCTTGTCCTGGTCAATATCTTCTGGGACATGGACCTCCCCCAGTACTTTCATCAAGGAATCCCGATGCTTTTCTGATGACTGCAAAAGTTCGAGCAAAGAAACTTGAGCTGGCAACTTCCGCAGTTGGCCGACGATGTTATACTCGCTCATTTTAATCATAGCCAGGAATTCTTTTGCATCTTTCCCTGTGACCGGTTTGGTCGGTTGATCCTCGTTGTAAGTGCGACCGGATCTCGTCACCAGGGCCAGGTCATACGACTAAGGAACGGCCTTATCATCTGTGTAAGGGAATGGTTGGGGTGAAGTGATCACCAGGGCTTCAGGTAAGACAATTCCTAACTCATCACCAAACGCATCTTCCAAGGGAGGCATGTCAGCTAAATCCAAATCAACCTAGACCAGACTTGCTACGTTGGCTTCCGCTACTTCTATTTCTGGAAAATGCTCAGACTGAGTCATGGTCAGAGCGGCGAACTCCTGGTCCCAATCAATGACGATTTGAGATATAGTGGCAATCGTTTCCGCGTGATTGACCTTAACTATCAACCCATTCCTCACTAGGGTCGCAATCATCTTCTTTAACTGATCTAGTGACAATAGTTCTCCCGTCCGGTAATAACCTGCTCTAACCAGGGCATCGAGAACGTCTGCTAACTGGACTTTAAACCTGCCTGCCGGTTGAGTACTACAATCAAACACAACATTAACTTTACCAGAATGGTCGGGCAAAGGATTATTTTGGACATTTGGCTGAGTGTTGCCTTGGAACGAAAAAGCTTTTGAATCGAGCAAGTCTTGGATGCGATTTTTAAGCACAATGCAATTGTCTGTGTCATGGCTAACCTCACCGCGATGGTAATCACATTTCTTGGACGGGTCATAACCTATATATGATGTATAATTTAGCCTCAGAGGTTCAGTTGACAATATGTCCTTCTTGCGGAGGACAGCCAAGACTTGAGAAAGCGTTCCAGGAAAAGGTATGTATTGTCGGGGTGGGCGTGAATTTCTCCTCTGCTTCTGCTCACCAAAGTTCCCTTGCTGCTTGACGGGAATTTGTACAGCCGATGCGGAACTTGTCATGTTGATCTGAGGAGCGATCTCTTTGTCCTTCTTTATTCCGAATCGTTTTGCGGGCGTGCTAGCATCTCCATACCAGCCTTTCTTCATGCCACCTTCCACTTCCTCGACCATTGCTATGAGGTGAGCAAATGATATCGCAGAGGTGCCAAGGACTCGTGTCCGCATAGTCTGTGGAAGGGTAGAGACAAACAGCTTCATGAGTTCCCTCTCGGGGGGAACGAGCTTGAGTTGGGACGCAATGTTCCTCCATCTGGTAGCATACTGCTTGATCGTCTCACCTTTCTTTATTTCGGCTTGTTCCAGGTCCTCTATGGAGACGATGACGTCTATGTTGAAACTAAGTGCTTGATAAAAGCAGTCGCCGCTTGTTTCCAGTTCCCCATGCTGTATACTTCATAGTCAATATACCATCGCATGGCTACCTTTTTCAGACTGGCCTGAAAAGTCTAAACCAGTAGAGGGTCGTTGTCAACATATTTGCTCATTCTCGCTTGGTACATCTGAACATGCTGCACAGGATCGGAGGTGCCGTCGTATTTCTCAAAATCGGGCACTCTGAACTTCTCTGGTACATCGACTTTCATGAAGGCAGAAAAGTCGATGTGGGGGATACTGTGTGTTCCTTGAATTTCCTGGAACCTTTCTTCCATCTTTTGCTCTATCTTTTGCTCTATCTGTTGCTCCATCTGAGCTATCAACTTTGCTGTATCATTAGTCTGCTCTGGCGTCACAGGGCTGGCTTGGTAAACTAGAGCCACTGGCGGAGCATTCATACTAGAGCCTGAGACGAAGATGTCCTCCAGTGACAAGAATTGTCTCTGGTTCTTGGTTGGATCATCAGCTGCAGGAGGCGGAGGTGGTGCCAGAGGTTGAGATACCTAGCCAGGCAATGGCATCTTAGCCATGAGACTCGCCAGCACTTTTTCTGCCATCTGGGAGAACAAGTTATCTCTTCTACTATTGACGGCGTCCATATGCTCTTGGAGGGCCTCTTGAATCGCAGCGTTCATTTCAGCCTTGTCAGCCATTTTCTTTGCGATTGATCTGGTGATGTGTGGATGACCCGTGGTAAGTTACCCTGAAGAAATGACAAAGCAAAGATTAGTATAATGAGCGAAACTAATGAGTCGGTCCATGACAACTCTCTAGACTCAACAAGACAGATATGCACAAGAAATCGAATCAGGCAGTTTTTCGGTTTCGTCGGCCGTTGCGATACAATTCTTCATAATTCGTACGTTGATAGAAAAATTCCCAAATTTTACAAGCTAATGCGGGACTTAACGATAAACAAATCTCATGTTCAGACTTAAGGCTAAAAATGGACCGATCAATATAGTTTAATGCCTCTTTGGGAAATATATGTTCAGAAAACTGTTTCGTCCGGTCTTTGTAAAATGAACGAAGGATCCCTTTAAAAAGTGATTTAAGGTCTGGAATTTTGTAGTTTACTAGTTTAGACATCAAACTACAACTTTCAAGTTTGGAGATTTAGCAAAGGAAGTCTTTTGTTAGGGGTATTCTGCAAAATGTTCTGGAGTCCGAAAAACGTGAGAACTTTCAGCCTGCTCCACTATGGCCATTAATTCCGTATTAAATAGAAAACGTAATGGTTGCCACCAAACTTTTTCTCATTGTAGTTGTGAATCTTACGAACATTTTTCATTTGAAGTGTTGAGACTAGATCTAATTCGAATAAAGTGTAAAAATTTGAGCAAGCCAACAAGGTCGGAAAGAAAACAGAACTGAAATACCGACTGAAAGTGTAAATAACAAACCTAAAATCCGACGAATAATTCAAAGTGAGAATCTGAAAATGCAATAATGAGACTTCCTAAACAAAAGCAATAAATCAAACAGTCTTTCTTTTCTTAGGGGCGACATGCTCTATAGACAAATGGGTCTTCAAGGCATGCGGTAATCGTGCATTCTCTTCAGCCAAAGCGTCTGCCGTCTCCTGGGCCTTCACTGCCTTCTTTTCACTGACTCTGATCTGGGCTTTGAGAGTATGTTGCTTTGTTACGTCCGAAATTTTTGGGAGTATTTCAGCAGGAATGGTATGACACTGAATGTACCGGGCCGTGGCAAAGTGGCTCTTCATCTTTCTGGTGGGCTCATCTATAGGCCAAATCAGCTTCTGATTGGAACATTTCTGTCAAACTTCAAAATGACGCATGAGTTTGGCTCTGTAGTTCTCACCTTTCTCGAACTGGACTTGGAATTCATTGGGCCCAAGTGGAGGCGGGATATCTTGCAGAACTCGAAATTGTCGTGCAACTCGAAGAGGCTGATAGCTGGTTGCCCCATAAATGCCCATCAATGGTATGGGTTTCTGATCACCATGGCATAGCTGAGCCTCAACCACTCAGAACCATACAGCTTGCTAAAGGAAAATCTTAGAGTTCGGGTTCTCGAATAGCTTGACCCATCGTGAGTAGTGCAACTTATTAGTTTGATTTTGAATTTGTTTAAATGTTAAAATAGGATTATCAGTCCTACCCATTTCAAATACAGTCATGCCTTCCCCAAATTGAGAAAGATGTGAGAAAAATCAGATTTGTAAAAGTTCAATTGGAGCCCGAAAAGTCTTATCTTTTTCTTTCATGCCTTGTTCTTTATTTAAAGATTTGAAACGTGTCAAGGAAATGAAAGTTTCAGCAAAAATAGTATTTAAAAAATTAACTCCATCACAATCTGTTTTACTGTCTAGGCTATCACCGGATCAATAGTGTTTTGACGGAATGGAAAAATGATAAGTCCGAAAAAGGCTAAGATAAAAATCGTAGACCTCATGAGGTCAGCATTATTTTCAAAACATTCGATGAGGAAAGACAATGGACATGCCTGACAATTACCCCTCAGTACCTTTTCAATTGTCTTTTTAGTCAAACCCAAAAATTCAGTAAGTGCTACCACATGGTCTACTCGAATGGGAGGTTCAACTATATCTAACTCCATCGATTTTTCAATGGCAACACTGTATTCCTCTCATGATGATCGTGCGCGAGGCTGCGACATGTCGTTTCGTCCCTCATTTCATTTTGCTAAGAATTAAAATTGAATCCACGACTCATGTGCATGTCTCTGTGATCGACATTTTTTCTTTTCAATGGCGGTAACTTCTTGTACTTTACCTCCTTGTTATCTCATTTCATTTTGGGGTCGGTCCATGATCTAGGTTGGTTTATCTTGGTGCGTGATCTATATTCGAATGGGTCGTGACGACATCCGTTTCGTGCCTACTCCGAAGCTAGAGCTCAAGAAGCTATGGCAAAAGTTGAAGCCGGATGGTCAGCGGTATGTGCTCGAGCGTATTGGATTCATGTTGCCAATACTTGACATTGATGTTCAGAGCGGGATCATGCATGCACTTGCTCACTTTTGGTGCCCTGAGACGACCACATTTGTGCTAGGAGGTAAGTTTGAGCTCACACCCACTGACAAGTTGCCGCCTCGCATACATAGTCATGACTAGTCGAGTCCAGTCATTTCGGCTTGGTTCGGTCGACAAGGGTAACACCCATGCATTATAGCCTCACGTGCATGAGAACGACCATTGAGCCATTTTTTGGAAGAATTTCGGGACCCAAGCAGGATAATCTTTAGCGAAGCCTTACCGCCAAGGTTAAAGAACCACTTAAATACCATCCTAAAACTATTGGGTGAACCCGGGTTCGGTCACAAGTGGATGAGGTGTAGTGCAATTACTCTAAAGACATGCACAACATTTTAAATCGAACACCGCTCCAATAGTTCATTAATTAAAAATCAGTCACCAAGCCTGCAAAACAAAGGGTTAGCCACAGACTCCTCCCCTTATAACTCCAATTCTGCAAAACCATTTAACACCTAAAGAATTCAACCATGATTGCCAAAACAAATGCATTTTTTTTTCACGAAAAATCTTGGCCTAAGTCCTCCTTAATTTTTTTTGAAAAAGTTCAAGTAATTCCCCAGCAGAGTCGCCAAGCTGTCGCGACCTAAAAATCGGGTTTTCCAATTTGAGGTTAATGGATTACCAAATTAATTAATTGGATTAATTAACTTAGCTTGAACTCTCCCAAGTTCTACCAAATCGTGACTTATGGTTCAAATGATTATCTTGCAAAGGATTTTTTTATTCTTAGGAGCCGCCACTAATCATTTCTTGGTAGGTTGATTAGAAATCTAAATAAAATAGTGGGAGAAAACTATTTTATTTCTGTGAACCAGAGATTTTAAGCTCGGGACTTGGTTACATTAATTTTTCAATTAATGCCATTTCGGTACCAATTTCATGAAAAATGTCAAATTTGGCAATCTTGATGAATTCTGAATCGAAATTCAAAGGTGCAATTTTTGTGTTTTCTTTTTATATTTTTTTTTGTATCTTTTATGTATTTTCGAAATTAAAGATTAATAGAAAATGAGGATGAATTGGTTCAAGATTAACTTAAAGTTTTCGGATTTAAATTACATTAATTCCCAAATTTTTTAAGAAAATCTTTAAACCCTTTGTCTACATCCTTTATAATCTATCCTAATGGACATAATCAAATTTGATTTATTGAATATAATCCATGAGATAGGATTTCTAGAAAATCCTATCTTTCTAAAAATGATGAGACGTGGTTTAAAAGAAACCATATCTTCCTTTTTTTTTTAATTTTTCTGTGATTTTCTAGCATGCAAATTAAACTCGAGACAAGAATGATTTTTATTTTTTTTTCTGATTTTTTTGATTTTATGTTTTATGAATGAATTTAAATTCAAGTTGCAAATATTTTAATGAAAAAGATAATTACCGCCATTTATTTCGAATCAAGATTCAATCTGAAGCCTGACAGATCGACCATCAAATTCGAAACACCCGCTACAAAAATAGCGGTTGCGGATTAGGAAATTTTCATAATCAATCACATTTTAATTTTTTTTTTGATATCTTGAGTGTCTTGGGTACATTCAAAGGATTTTCGAAATCTTCAGATTCTATCCAAATTTGACAAGTAAATCACATCCGAAATTTCCAAAGAATATTTAGTCAAATTGTAATTTTTTCAGATTGGGCTAGAAATATATTACAAGTCTTTCAAAGATATTCAAGATCGAATTCAACGTGCAATTTTCGGACGTGGAAATTTTTGGATATGCCAATATATGCAATCAAGCAAATAGCGGAAGAATATTCATGAACTTAGAAAGACTTCACGATCTTGATGGTTTAGAGATATATTCGTGTGCACTACACTCATTGGCAAGTTCGAATATGGCTATTGTAATCACCAAAGGATTCGTGCAAAGTCTAACCATAGATCAAGTGGGACTCTTCCTACAAACTCAAACAAATCATCGAGAACCAAAACTCTTACGCATATTCACCCAAGACAAGGCTCACTCACAGAACATGAAGTTATGCAATAATCTAATTTACTGATTAAGCAAAAACAGTTAAGGAGGATTCGAATTTTCTATGTCAATTCCTCTCAAAATCCAAACAACGGTAGTGCAGCATTTTGACAAGACAATTTACGTTCCTAGCAAACGAGCCAACGGCCCAACTTTCACCCCGGTAACAAGTGTGTAAAAAAATCATAAGTTGCGATGGCGTTACCTAATTTGACGAGATCGTCAAATTCGCGCTCTCCGATCAAACGACCCGTGGAGGAAACGAACAACGCCTTATGAGCAGCCCTTAAACGTGCAAACGAAGCGCTAGTGACCTTCTTCAGAGCGATTTCCAGATCGTGCGCGAGCTGCAAACTCCGTTCAAAATAGCTCTTTTCAGGCCTGTTTCGTTGCCAAACTTCTTCCAATGACTGAGCACAAGTAGTAAAAGAGTCAAAGCCTCAAATAACGTCAAAACAGTAATGAATCGACTTCGAACCAAGGCCGAACAGTAGCGGCGCAAAGCTGAACAAAGGCGGTGCACTTTTGACGACAGGGAACACGGTTGCGGCTGATCGCCGGGGGTATTTGGAGCTGAATCAGGCGACTGTTAGAGAGGGACAAAGCTAGAAGAGCCACACCAGGAGGACGATGCACGAGTAGACACCCGAGGAGGAATTTCTGCCAAAGGGAATGCACGACTTTGGCGGTTGGATCAGATGAAGATAGTCTCGACCGATCGAGGGGAAGAACTCTCAACTCGGGTTTTTTCTGCTCTCCGATCTCTCATTTTTTTTTTTTTTGCAATTCGTGTGAGTGGTCTTCTTTTTATTTGCACAAAGGTTTTCCGGCATGGGTTCAATGGGGTGGGAGCAAGAGCACCACAAACTGTGGCGTGATCGTTGCTTCAAAAGAAAAAGCACGTATGAGAAATATTGCAGACTTTCCTTTTGTGCAAATTTCCTTCTGTGGATTTATGGAGCGGCACCACCCCCTTTGTGTTCTCTCTATCCCTTTCTTGAAATCTCATATGGGCACTGACAATCTTTTTTTTTTCCCCTTGGTCTCGCACGATGAGAGGTAGTATGCGAGCAATTTTTTTCTCTCTCCATTCTGCTGACCTATCTATCCGTTTTGCGCGCCCTTTCGAAGTTCTTTCCTTTTCTTAAAAAAAAGAATTCCAAGGGAGGTCGTCTCTTGATTTGTGGAATCACACTGATTATCGAATGGTGTTATTGATTGGATGTTTTTGGCACTAGTCCAGGACATGACTCCTTTCTATCTTTATTGACTTTTCTGATCAAAATTGCCATTGAATCAAACCTTTTCTTTTTCTTTTTTTTCTTTTTCATTTTTTGGGAGATTACATCCCAATTAGCTGAGCACGTGTGAATTCTCTGGCAATCCATGCGAGTTGCTTTCTATGCCACGTGATCAAAATTTTGGTAATAAAATGCTTATTGTTTCAAACTTTTGCTCAACTAAAGGATAATGGGTTTGAGACAAGTATTCCTTTACCATGGATTATTTTAACCAAATTTAGAGCACCCATTGCCGACCCAAATGCAAATGCATGAATGCATATATTGAACTATAATGCAAACAATATGAACATGATTTAATATTATTTTTGGTAGGAACTAAAATTAATTCTTGATTTTTAAGTAAAAGTAAGTAACAAAGGAAAGTCAAAATTTATGTGTCAACATCTGCCCCTCTTTGAATGTAGACTCGTAGAGGTTTTGCTCAAAGACCAAATTGGAACCTAAATTTTGCTAAGTGCAAATGATGCAAGTGAGAAATAACGATTTTTTATTTTCGAGAGTTTTAATCCCATTTTCTGCTGCGAAAGGAAATGGTGCATGAAATGCAATGCTATAAATAACATGTGTCGAAAATCTTTCTATCTCACATCAAAGAAGTCTACACATGGATCGCCTATGAAAATACTTGTTTTTATCAAATACTTCATAAGCTAATGATTCCCTTAACCTTCAGACTTCCAACGAATGCTAGGATGTTAAGGTACTGGCCCATCTGTTGCCAGAAGTTTCCTTCTGACGTGAAACGGTGCAAGATCTATGTAGAGTTTAAAAATGTGCTCGAGTTATGGTTCGAGTTGGCCATTTGTCTCTTGGGGACTTCCTCAACGAGGCACCATGAGTCGGTAAAAATAATCTCTCTCGACCTTCTCACGAAGGTCTCACCGTATCAAGACGAGAGATGCCTCTTGTGTAACATTCTGAATTTCCTGCCATTTTGAGGCTATTGAATGAGAACTATCTATCGATGTATTTCAGTTGTATCTCGCTCGGATCTGATTAATCTAGAGTAGACTAACCCAAGAGGAAAGGCTAACGCATGACAAGGTACGTGGACCTAGGAAACTCGAAGTGGAAAATGACGCTTTGACCGTAAGGATTGTCGAGGGAACATTTAGATCCAATAAAGGCCGATCGAATAACGATTGAGGAATTTATTGCTAGCGTTATACGATTGGAACACGGGTGATGCCGTATAACCAATGTATAATTTGCGAACTTTTCCTAAATCGAACCGTGACGATCGAGACCGTCGAAACTAGTAATGAACCATCGCAATTACATGACAACCAAAATCGTCTTATCCTGAGTCGTCCTAAGTGTGACGAGAGTCATAGAGTTGATACGCGTAATGTCTGCAAAAGCCGCCTGTTAATTCGAGATAAGCTGAAGTTACGATCGACGGACGATTGATCACGAAATGGAAGCTCAAAATTGGCAACTGGAAATGAAGAATTTCAAAATTGGAAAAGGATTTGACGTCGTCTCGCCTATGGCCATTCAAATCGAGAAAAATGAATTTTCGGACGAAAAATGCCAAATGACCGTTTTGCCCTTCGCCCATTTGTCTTTGCCTTAAGGAAAATTGAAGGTCAAAATGGTCATTTCCCCTCCCCATGCGCTGTCGAAACTTGATGAGCAAGAAGTCAAAGGAAGTCAATGATATTGTTGGACCATGCCACTTGTCATCCATTGGAGGCCTTAGGCATTAATTACCTTACCTAATCCCATCTTGTCAAAATGGCTCCAATAATTTGGATGACAACCCCTTACCTTCAGTTTGGACGACCACTTCTCACCTCTCCTTCATCATCTTCACTTTTCCTCTCCTTTCCTCCATAGCCAGACTGCATCGTCCGACCAGTTTCTGTGTCTACGTTCGGTCCGTACGAACGGCCCTTCCCGGTGTCAATATTAATTTCCTCATGCAGAGCATAATTAATTTAGTATAGCATGCATTGTTCTTTGTATTTTAATTTGACCCGACGGTGATAGAAGTTGGAGCTTAAATGGACAGAACCTAGTTCGGGTACTGAGCTAGAACTTCGGGTAGCATCAAGGGTTAGGGCTCCAATTAGAGAGAAAAGCGTTAGGTCCATTATCCTAATGAGGCCTAAGGCATTCAAAGTTCGGCGACACCCATGGCTATAATGGAAACTGAATTGCTCGAGTGATCATGGACGTTGTTGAAATTTATTTAATTTAGTTCGGCTCATTAGAGTACAAGCGAATCTCACAATGGGAAAGAGAGGCCATTAGCTTGATTGATTGATTTTGACGGTCGTCTATCATTCCCTTCCTTCTCTTCAGGCAAGACGAAGAAGGAAAATTTAAAGTGAACGAGCCCTAGGTGGAGTGTATCTGGACACGGAGAGAAGAGTAATTCGTGGAGACCGACACAATAGGAATCCTTCTTGCATTGATTGACGGCCGATTTTCAGTGGCATTCAGGAGCCAGATTGCAGGAATTGATTCCCCAGGTCCAAGCTTTTCGAAAAAAAATGTAACTAATATTTGCTATAAAAAGCAAACTTCGTTCATTTCAAAAGGAAGGAGGCGACAGAAAATTCATACACGGCATCCATTATGAAATACGGCATAAGAATTGAGAGAGAAGTCTCGGATTCTGGTTGCATGGTCTCGACGTTTGTTCTCTCCGTTCTCTCAGCGGGTTCCCAAGTTGGCATAACAGGACATAACTACAGGGGGATTCATGCCACGAGGAAGTCTCTTGGTTTTCATCAATAGGCCAAGAATAATAGAAAGCGATAATAGAGGGCAACGTTCATCAGAATCAAAAGTTCTCAAGCCACCAGCGAACGTCTCTGAAAATGATCTAGGGGTGCCGATTGATCGAGCCATACATTGTGAGTACTTCTGCTTGAACCAACGGCCATCAACCGGGACATCCACCACGGGTCCTTAATCTCGAGCATCACCGCTATTGTGAGGAGTCCAGCCACGAACCATCGTGCGCCGAGATGGTGACGCCGTTCTAAGTTTCGCACTTCAAAGGTGATCCGTTCCTATACTCCGAGCCTCACGCTGATGATATTGTTTCTGGGTCTAGTTCTCATGCGTTTGTCTTTACAGAGTTCCCGGTGCTGTCCTCATATCCAATAGTGTTGTGGCTCCTTATCGGCGACTATAATCTCTCAATCAATACACGTATGGCTCTTTAACCTCTTTTGATCCCCCTCTCACACTTGTGCCATGCAGGAAACTTATCATGCAAATCCATTGGTGTTTGAGAATACACAAGATCATCTTTAACATCATTAATTCTTCAACGTCGGTCCAACTCACCATCCAAGATCGGGAATTGTCTTAGTCCTCGGTCAAAGTGGTTGATTTTATCTTAGAGCATGAAGAGTTCTGCCACAAGACCTCATCCAAGCCGGTCCGAATTCAAGGCTTGTTGGCAAGTTTCGGCGAAATTCAAATTGGAAGACGACCTTACAAGATAAGCTTGATCCACGACATGCAGAGATGGAGAGACGTCACTCACGATTCTGCAAAAGAAAAAGAAGAGAAATTGTCTTCATTGGCTGAGGAGAGTGACGACCAGGGAGTAAGAGCACAAGAGGACAATTAATGAATTCAACAGGAAGTTCTTACCAATTTCTCTTCATCCACTACCGATTATTGCTTCTATTCCACTTTTAAAAAAATTATTGCAGGACTTGGTGACTTGGGAATAACCCATGATGTCGCTCAGATCGATTCTCGTGGAGGAAGCTACACTGATGGTGTAACATCCTCACCTTGTCCCACATTGCTTAGGGAGTCGGATCTTGGGGGCTTTATAAGCTTGGGCCCACCCTTACACTTGCAAGACGCGTTTTGCCGGGCGTTGTGTGACGGCGCCCGGAAAAGCAAAACCGTGAGGACTGTGTGTCCAAAGCGGACAATATCTTGCAAGTAGTGGCGCAGCAGTGCGCGGTGGGCCTGGGCTGTTACAGTTGGTATCAGAGCCAACTCCCGACAGCTGTGGGAGCCAAACCCTGAGGGTGGGCAGTCGTGACCGGGATGGCAGGAGAGGCTGTGTCGGCGGGCGACTGTGACCCAAAAGCGGGCGAGGTATGGGCACAACGAGGACGTTGTGTCCGAAGCGGAGGAGATTGTAACATCCTCACCTTGTCCTACATTGCTTAGGGAGTGGGATCTTGGGGGCTTTATAAGCTTGGGCCCACCCTTACACTTGCAAGATGCATTTTGCCGAGCGTTGTGTGACGGCTCCCGGAAAAGCAAAACCGTGAGGACTATGTGTCCAAAGCGGACAATATCTTGCAAGTAGTGGCGCAGCGGTGCGCGGTGGGCCTGGGCTGTTACAGATGGTGTGTTGAAGATTTAAAGGAGTTGATCTTTTGCTTGGTTAGCGAGCTAGTGGGCTGACATGTTCTGCGAAGACCCGAAGCACTTCCCATAGTCTACCAACATCATTTCGGAGAGCCGATTTCGGAGATCACATCCGCGGATTGGTTCTCGAGGTTTGAATTTGGCAATCCAATTTGTCAAATTAGATAAGGCAAGAAGGTCGTATCAATTTCGGCACATCCTTCAAGTATTCGAAATTCATTGCGGACTTTTATTTTTGCTTTCATTTTACTTTTAGCATGTTTATATTCTGCATATTGTTTGCTACTTATTATAAAGTTTGAACTTTAGTAAACAATCTTGCCCATAACACATGCTCCCTAATTGTGCCTTGTCCCTCGAAAAACGTACATTAAGGGCAACATATGATTTCGATCTCGAAGTACGATCGTGCCCGTACGTGTGATTAGATATCAAATCCTCAATCTTGAGAGCGGATCGCTAATTCCTAAATAGAATTTCAAGGTTTGCCCTATGTATATAGGGACGACGGTCATTCTATAAAATATTCACCTGCTAACCCTAATCTCAGGGGATGTTGTGAATAAAATCGGATTTTCGGATTTTAAGGTGTTTTATGGGCAATATTGTTTATTTTTGTTCAAATTTCTGTGTTTTCATGCTTAACTAAATTCCTGAAAAATCCCTAAAAATCCCATGTTTTTCTTAAGTCAAATCACATTTCCCTTGACTTTAGGATAGCTTTTTCACTCCATTTTTCATAAATCAGAAAATAAACAAAAAATACAAAAAAAATGTCATTTGCATTGCATATCATTTAACTTGCATGATCATGTTTTCCATGTCATGCATATTTTCCATGTCATTATGCCATATCATGAATATTTGCCACGTCATTATAACATGTCATTGTTGACACCTGATTTTTAATCACCTTTTATTTTAATTTTAATTTTTAAAATTAATTAAAAATAACAAAAAAATTCGTAAAATTTCAAAATCAACTTTGGAATCCTTGGCCCAACCTTAGGAACCAATTTTGAACAAACCATATTTTTCGAAATTTTTAATATTTTTTCGAATTTATTTAATTATAAAAATACAAAAAAAAATCAAAAAAAAATACCATTCGTGGTCAGAAAATGCACAAAAATAGTCAATAAATTTATTTTAATTCCCTTTTCAAGTTGGTCTTATTAAATCTCGAAAATTCGACTCGGGTAGCTATGTTGCTTCACAGACATAAACCCGAATCAAGCCTAAAAATTACCTTTTGAGTCCCCTAATTTTTAATTTCCATTTTTAATAAGCCATGACATTATAATCTAGAGCCTTGAAGTGCTATTGGGTCAATTAGGCCTTCAATTTGATCAATTTTGACGAAAAGGACCTAATTGCACAAATTTCTTTGCGATTTAGTCCCCGGTTTCGCGAATCTTAAAATTAAATTTTCTCTAGGGACACCCATGAAAATCAAACACCTCTACCCTATAGTTTTCGTCATGCCGAATCTATTGGTGGCCTCCATTTGGACTGATTTGGTCGTTTGGGCCCTCGATTGGGCGAAAATCAATTTTGAATCCTAGGCGTAATTTGGGGTTTTCATTAAATTGCGGTTCAATTATTCGCGAAAACACTCATTTTAGATGGAAAACGTGCCGAGGAGTCCGATTTTGGGGTCAATTTCACGAAAAACGGTCAATTGCGGGCTCAATTGGACGAAAAATGGCGGTCGGATCGGTCGGGTCGGACCCGACCCGACCCGACCGAACCGGGTCTGCAACCAAAGTTGCAGACCTGCATTTTTCACGTACACTGCAGGGGACATCAAGCACAAAATCGACAGAGATGGAGGAGCGTCGCGCGACCGAAAGCCCAGAGCACGGACGCCTTTTCCAGACGACGTTGAGGACGTGACCGTCCTCTCGGATCGCCACGGGTCGGCTATAAAGCCGGAGAGAGAGAAGAGCCAAGGGGATTTCACGGTTTCAATTTTTTTTTTTTAGAGAGAGATCCGGCCAAGGAAGAACCGAGAGAGAGAGGGAGTAACCGAGCGTCGTCGAGGATTAGCCAAGCCTCAGCGGACCCGAAGTACCGACGCTGAAGCTCCTAGGCCGCCGGCGAACCGAAGCAAGATCGGTATGCCCCTGTTTTTACACTCCGTTTTTTTAGCTCACTGTGTGTCTCGGTCCGGGGCGACCTTCGGCAAAACCGAGCCAAACCGACCCCATACCGACGTTAGTTTAGGTCCCTGTGTTGATGTTTGAACGTCTAATTGCTTCGGTTTTGCGCGCAATGTTCATAGATCTAGCATAAACGTTCATTTTCGCATGCCCGCCAACCATTCGACAAAATGCCCGCCGGTTGTTTCTAGGCACAATGGCCACGGCCGAGTCTCGTTTGAGCGTGTTTCGACACATTCTTTCCCTTAATATGTTCTAGAATCATTGCTAAGCCTGGTGTGCTCTTTGTCTTGCATCGATTCGCGCCGAAAACGGCGGTTTGAGCTCCCCGAGCCCAAACCCGAGCCTAGAGCTCGGTCCGGCGAAGACGGAGGTCGCCGACCCCTAGGCGACCTCAGGTAAGCCTCTTAGCCTTGGTATGGTACTCTGTGAACGGCTGAAAGCGAGTTTGAAACAAAATTTTTTTCCGGAAAACGCCTCGCCGGAACCGAATCGGTGGGGGCTCGTTTTGCCGATTTCCGGCGGCTTAGTGGCTAGGAATCTTGATGTATGTTGGTGTGGTCTCCTTAAGGGGTTGAATGCCGCGAAAATGAGCGAAAAATATGCAGGTTCGGGCTCGGTCCCGATTTTCCGGGGAGGATTCCGGCGAACTTGCCGGAAAAATCACTGTTCCGGCAAGTCGCCGGTCATCCTCTCGGCGGACCATTGACCAATCAACGATAGTTGATTGGTCAAAGGCGACGTGGCGCCACGTAGGCGGCCACGTCAGCCGCGGCGGGTCCGCGGGGAAAAAAAAAAAAGAAAGCCCTAGATCGGACGGTGAGCAAGGTGCCACGTGTCGCGATCTAGGAATTTTCGAAAAAAATAAATGATTTTGTAATAATAAATAATATTTTCAAAAAATTCAAAAAAACCTAGATCGGACGGCCATGGGTGGGCCACGTGTCGCGATCCGATGCTTTCGAAAATACCCTAGATCGGACGGACGTGGATGCGCCACGTGTCGCGATCTAGTGGCTTCAAGATCAAATAGATCGGACGGATGTGATTGTGCCACGTGTCGCGATCCGACACTTTCGAAATTAAATTAATCCGGTGGCTAGGGTAGTGCCACATGGCAAGACGGGGACCGTCCGATTGGTTTTAATTTTCAAAAATTCGGATAAATTGGAAAATGGTTTTAAAATAATAAAAAATAGAAAAATTTTGAAAAAAAAATCAAAAACGGCGTCGTCTAGACCGACTCCGACCCGTAGGGTCGGGCCAGGCGCCCGAGAGGCGCGGGCCGGGTTTGACCCGGTCCGCAAAATATTTAAAAAAAAATTCAAAAAAAATTTATAAAAAATGCGAAAATTCAATAAAAAATAGAAAATCATTAAAAAATTCAAAAACAAATTAATTAATAAAAATTCGGAAAAATTCTAAAAAATTTCAGAAAATAGGAAATGGTCACAATCAACTAACCATGTCCTATTTCGGGTCTTTCGAACCCTAATTCTTCCAAAATGACGATTTTGCCCTTTAGGCAAATCGTCTCCCAAAAATCAAAGAAATTCAAAACAAAATTCCCGAAAAATTACAGAAAATAGGAAATGGTCACAATCAACTGACCATGTCCTATTTTTGATCTTTCGAATCCTGATCTTTTCAAAAATGACGATTTTGCCCTTTTGGGAAATCTTTTCTCGAGAAATCCCGAAAAATTCAAGAAAAATCTCCAAAATAGGAAATGGCCATGATCAACTGGCCATGACCTATTTTGTTTATTTCAACTCCCAAACCTCCCTAAAATTGACGATTTCGCCCTTCGAGCAAATCGTCCCCAAATCTTCTCAGTCTACCCTTGGTCCTAAATCACACATTCCTTAAGCCCTTAAGGCTATACTAGGAGGCCATTGATTTGACTTGATGTGCATTGACGTGGTTCATTTATGCACTTGATTGCGCTTTCCTTATATTGATTGTGATTTGATAGGACTAGTCTTCCAATCAGCATGAAACCTCTTGAATCAGACTTACCTCACCCAAAAATTGCGCTTGCATGAAATCTTAGTTAAGAAAATCACTCGCGTTAGGTACCGAAAGGGCGTTGGTAATGACACCAACGTAACCAAGTCCCCAAACCCAAGATCTCTGGTTCCGAAGAACTAATCGATCTCTCCCAATCGATTAGTGAGGTTTCCAGTCCACCTTCCAAGAAGGACCGGTGGCAACTCCAAATGCATGCACACATAGCACATGCCACCACGACCATGCCAAGGTCGAAAAGCGATCGACTCTTATCGTCGAAAACCCGCGTAACATTAACTCCCATCGCGATTTGGTATGGGCCTGGGAGGGCCCGCGTCGAGAAAGCCCGCGATCCACATTGTAGAGTGGGGGGCCCGATTTCGACAATCCATTAGCCCGTAAACCAATTTCGGGTCGCGACAGGCTGGCGACCCCACTGGGGACTAAAACCCTAGAACCTATGGTTCTAGACCTCAAGTGGACTTAGGCCGTAATTAAAACACTGAGTGATTTTCTGACATGTTTTCTGCAGGCGCTCTTGAAGGTGAGGTAAGTCCACTTATGATAGGTGTTAAATGTTTTTGCAGATTGGAGTGATAAGGGGAGTAGTTTGTGATTAACATTGTATTATGCAGGTTGGGTGTAGGAATGTATGTCATGTGGATAATTTGAAGCGCTGATTGATATATAAATTGCTATGCATGATTCACCTGCATATTTGAGGATCACGACACTTCTGCACAAAGCGCCCAAACCCAGGCCGCGAAATCACCTGTTTAGGTAGCCATAGATAGGGAATTGATATGCGAGGCTCTAGCGTGGATTTGCGCTTGGGTTGACCATATTTGATCCCGCTCACTATTCAAGTCGATTCTTTTATCCATTTGTTGTGGATTGCGCTTATGGACGAATTTATCGACTCGAATAGTGGGAAGCCGTTAGGTCCATACCTGAGCCATTCTGATTTTTAGTGTCAAGCCTCACTTATGCCATGCGCTTGTATATGGATGGTTGGTATACCTAAAACCAAAAAAATTCATTAGGTACCGCTTGTGGTAAGGTCCTTCCATTTCTATTTAATTTGTTTGCAATCTTCGATTTCGCACAACATGCTACATTCATCAAATCCGATGGTTGAGTCCAATTCCATTTTATAGTATGGATAGGGTAGAGATGGTCTCCCCAAGTCGGTCCAAGATCCTAGAGATATTCGAGTACGAGCGACGTGCCATCCGTCATCGAGCTACCGAAACATTCAACGGATTCCACTCCTTCCGATTTATCCAAGGGAGGGCACTTACTGGACGCAACCTTATCCGAGGAACGGACTGTTTCTACACCAAGTCTGCCGAGCAACTCGAACGCGAACATAAATTCGAGTACGAAAAGGGAAAGGATGAGGAACATTTATTTGAGGTTAAGGGATATATTCAGCAGGATAAGAGCAAATCCAGCATCCCCTCCAGAAATCATCGAGATTTCGTTGGACAAAGAAGAGTCTCCCGAAGGTCAGCCACCCCCTTTCAACCCCATAGGCGTTTCGTCAGGTGAAGAAGGCGATCCGAGCTAACCGGAGCAGGGACAACAGGAGACATTCGCCGAAGACCCGACTTGGGGCATCTCCTTAGGTTCTATAGGGTCGCATTCCGATTGCCTCATTTTAATTATTTATCTATCCGAGTCCTCGAGTCTGTAAGGAGGGTCCGCCTGTGGAACTCCCTTCTACCTTTGGCACTTTGGCCTTTGAGTCATTTCTAAGCGTCCTGACATTGGAACGCGACACTGGAATTTCTCTCAACCATTCGGATTTTTCGGTTCAATTACATGTCTCATATAGATGAAATTTTCATTAGGACTCACACTTGACGTGCTTAACGCAAGTACGAGAGTCTAATCCTTATTTCATGGTGCTTGGGACATGGAATTGAACCGGCCCATATCATGCATCATTGGTAATCCATGGTGATTAACTAAAGTTATCCGTGTTTTCTGAATTCAAGAGGAGATTAGATATTCGAATTATTTTTGATAAACAATTTCAATTTGGATGTCCTATCTCCCACTGAATTTAGGACACATTGGAATTGCATCTTTATCTTTTTGGACATTCCACAGATTTTTCTGGGAATTTGTCAAGAGTAATAACCATGGATTACGCTCCTTCCAATTGTATGTTTTCTTTTGAAAAACATTGATAAAGAACTTTTTACATGAAGTTAAGGCTTTGAAAAAGTCCTTATCTTCGTTAATCACAAGAAAGTATAAAATTGAAAGGATTTATGCTTTACTTCCCTTGCTAACATAGTTCTGTAATTTAAAATAGGTAATTTCCAAAAGCAAAATCCAAAAACCTGCGTGGAGACTTAGTCACAAGTTAAGATGGACCAGGATGACGTGGAGAAACGCTTGACCACCCTAGAGAGCCAGATGACTCAGGTGATTGCAATGATGACATAGATGAAGACACTCATCTTCACCATACAAGGGGCATCCCTGACGGTCTCCAATCTCGACCTGACCGTTCAACCTGTTTTGCCTAAAATATTGGACATTGATCAAGCTGAAGGAGCAAAGGTCTTCCCTGAGAGCAAACCTATGATGGTTGATCTGGAAAGACAACGCAAGGGAAAGCTTGGTATTATTGAGGAAGATGCATTGACTGGAGAGAATCTATTCGTCACATACCTAATTCGAGAGAAAGACTCTAGTCATCAGAAGAGCGTTGAAGGTCGCGCGAACCCAATCAATGTCGAAACCTGTCCACGCAACGCCTCTCCCATATGCCTTAAAGGGAGGATGCCTGAGGTTCTACAAAGGCCAGAATTTGCCAAGAGATACGATGGCATTGGCTGCCCGAAAACTCACATCGATTACTATTTGGAGGCAATGGCTGATTATGACTGGGATGATTCACTTCTTATCCAGAATTTTCGGCATAGCCTGGTCGGTCCCGCGTTAGGATGGTTTACAGCGTTTGCCGTCAAGGGTATCTTAGAATGGGACGATTTGGCCAATCAGTTTGTTCAGCAATACGATTTCAACAAGAAGGCCACCCCTACCAGAATGGATCTGGTACTTGTGAAGCAAAGGAGAAATGAAAGCTTCAAATCATTCGCACAAATGTGGAGAGCGAAAGCAGCCCGAGTCCAACCCCCGCTGGACGAAGATGAGTTAATAGAGCACTGTCTGAAAGCTCTCCCCTATAATTCCTTTAATCGGTTGAGTACGGCTCATTACCAATCATTTTCACAATTTGTACATGCGGGTGAAAGAATGGAATGGGCTAAGTGCGATAGTATAATCAGAGACAAAGAAAGTCGTGGAGAATGTTCCCAAACGGGTAAAGAACCGGTCAGGGAGATGAATACCAACTATCGAGGAATGACGGTCGCGAGTCAAATTTATGAACACAAGTCGAGACATCAATCACTTGATTCCGTTCCTCGCCGGAGACAACTAGTGCCCAAGATAAAGAAAGCTGGCCAGTCAAGCAGGAGAGGTCCTCCATTCTTTACACCACTACCACTTCCTATGTCAGAACTGCTTCCCCGACTTTTGGAGGAAAGGTTGGTAGCCAAAAAAATACCGAGGGCGAAGCCGCCAAGATTCCCAAGGTTCGACATGAACCGAACATGTGCATACCATATGGGTGAGAAGGGACATAATGTAGACAATTGTCGAGCACTACAATATGATGTACAGGCTCTCATCGACAACAACCTACTTGTGTTCGATAAGGCATGCCCCAACATCCAACAAAACCTTTTGCAAGATCACGAAAATCAGTGATGTATCCGAGGATGGACCGAAAGGCGATCTAAGGCTTATCACCAATGTACCCGAATTACATGAGGTACCAACTTTATCTTCTCAAAACCCGAAGAAAGGTCCACCTTGATGGGGCGAAAAGAACCATGCTTGGCCGAGAAGGGTAATATGGGCATCATCGGTAGGGTTGAAGACCCCGCTTTTACATCATCCTTCGCGAAGTTTAACTTAACCTATGAAGGATATGCGATAGAAACTATGAGGGAGGAGTCATGGGAGATCCCTGCTGGGTATTCATTGAGCGTCAAGGACATTGAAGAGATCGAAGAATTAGATGAGTACGAGGAGCGTATGGAAGAAGCGCCCCGAGAGGACAGAAAGTTCATCTGGGATGCCACCAAAGGAAGCGAGATGCCATTTGGAAAGCAAAATATGATATGTGAGGCTAACAAGACAGTCGTACCAAGCTCATTGAAGCAGAAGGACCCGTCGGCACCAACTCTTATCTGGGGTAATGCCTTGTGCGGAACATCGAGAGTTTGCGAGCCCGAGAAGAAGACACCGAAGCAGTTTGCACCGCTTCCCATGCCACTCTCAAAACTACTCCCGATACTCTTGGAAAAAAGGGATGGTGACCAAGGAGGTGTCAATGTATAATCCTCCCTTATTCAAAGGATATGATGAAGCCCAGTCATGCGCCTACTATACAGGGGAGAAGGGGCACGGCACGGATGGTTGCATCCGACTCAAGATTAAGGTGCAGAAACTCATCGACAATGGCATTTTGGATCTCGAGGAGATAAAGCAGAACAGCTAGCAAGACTCGTCATCGGATTGCCAAGGACTGGACAGGGTGTACATGGATAACCCTATCAAAGACTATGCCAGCCCAGCTGACCGGACGATCGATGACAGCAGACTACACGGATAAGGGAGTCACTTCCTCCTTTCCATCGTCACTCTTTAGTCTATTTGCATTGTAGTTCATCTGTAGCTCCAAGTGCAATTTCTTAAAAAAACAAAAAAAAAACAAAAAAAAAACAAAAAAAATAAAAAAGAACAAAAAATCAAAAAGATCAAAAAAATAAAATCAAAAATCAAAAAACCAAAATCAAAAAATGGGGACGTGTGGGAGCCTCAAATCGGTCGATGACGATCCAAATGAGAGAAAAGAAAAAGGTGCAAAAAAAAGGAGATGAAAAGAAAAGAAAAGCCCTGAGACCTGATTTCCCACACGTCTCCTGGTTTTCAAAGTTTTGGGAGGCGATGATGTCCAATGATATGAGGACTAGCTCCCATCTTACGTTTTCAGTTTTAATTTTTCCTAAGACGTCTACCAAAGAAATTCATCATGTATAAATCTCCCTGTTATATGTCAACTAACCATCTTCATGACATTTCAGGCATACTATTAAGTGGTTCGGGTTCTCGAGAGGGAGCTACCCTCCAAATTGAAGGAGAAAACGAGGAGCCGAATATGGGAGAGGTAGAGTATAGCTGGGATCGCCATGAAGAATCCAGACCATCCACCACAGAGGGTACCATTTCAGTAAACCTAGGGACCTCAGACGACGTCGGTGAGGTGAAGATCGATGAAAGTCTGTCGTCGACAGAGGGACAATTGAACTCCTCAAAGAGTACCAAGACATTTTTTCCTAGTCATATGCAGATATGCAGGGGTTAGATCCCAATATTGTGGAACACACACTACCAACCGATCCAAGTATCCCGCCAAGAAAGCAGAGACTTAGGCGGACGAAACTCGAGTTGACGAAGAAAATTGAAGAAGAAGTGATGAAGCTCCTCAAGGTAGGATTCATTGAAGTAATTGCATATCCAGGATGGATCGCTAATATTGTCCCTGTCATGAAAAAGGACGGGAGAGTTCGAGTCCGTATGGATTATCGGGATTTGAACGGGGCTAGCCCCAAAGATGATTTTCCGTTACCACATATCGATGTCCTGGTTGATAGTACGGCTGGATTTGAGCGGTTCTCTTTTGGGGATGGATGCTCTGGTTACAACCAAATCCGCATGAGAAAAGAGAATAAAGCCAAGACATCGTTCATCACGCCCTAGGGCATCTTCTGTTACAAAGTCATGTCGTTCAGCCTAAAGAATGCTGGGGCAACCTATCAGAGGGCGATTGTTACCTTTTTCCATGACATGAAGCACAAAAAGATAGAGGTGTATGTGCCCCCGATTCTCGGCGTCCCTCTGACCCTCTACCTCGCTATTCACGACGAGTCCTTGGGAGCTCTACTCACCCAAACAAATCCCAATGACGGAAAAGGGCGAGTTGTTTATTACCTGAGTACGAAGTTCACCGCGTCAAAGGCGAAATACCCAGAGATAGAGAAAACGTGTGTACTCCGTAGTCTGAGGCAGTACACTCTTCACCATATTATCCAGTTAGTCACGGAGAATGATCCAATCAAATACCTGCTAAAGAAGCCGTCGTTGGTGGGAAAATTTGCCAAGTGGCAGGTACTCCTTTCTGAATTTGACATAAGGAGCTCGAATAAGGAGTCGGTGAAAAGACGAGTCATTGTCGATGTGCTAGCGGAAGGTTCACAAGGTCATGAGATCCCCGACGAAGAAGAGGAAGTCGAAGGCCATATTTGGACACTCTCGGATGACAAGTGGACTATGTATTTCGATGGCACGGTCAACTTAGCTGGGGCAGGTACCGGGGCAAGTTCCACTTAACCGGGGCAAACGCCACCTGACCGGGGCAACGGGATCAAGAGTAATGTGGTATCGTTCCAGTTCATTTTTAACACAGAACGTACATTAACTCTTCATTTCTTATCTTGACAGGGACTTGCCGTCATGGCAGACAGGTGAGTATCCCTTTCCTTTAAGACTCCAAAGAAGCTCCAAGCTTTTGGTCATCTCATCCGATCGAGTTGGATCGCACATCTTCAGACTCTACGCGATTACATTCAGATGGGAAAACATAATTAAGGGTGAAGTTGTATTGTTCCAGTTTTCTCTACATTCAAGAACATATACTAATACGTCTCTTTTGCGTCTCCAGGGACTCCCCACCATGGCGGGCAGGTAAGTATCCATTTTCCTTATCTCTTAGAGCGTAAAATTTTCGAAACCATTTCTTTCGACTTTGAAAGATCTTTGAGCCATTGAGATTTCAAAGAGTCTAGAGATACTCAATAATTCCATGTGTGAAAAAAAAATGTGCGAAATTCTTGAAATCCTTTCATCTGCACTCACATTTAAAAGCTTTTTGAATCATCCAACACATGCATTGGAACATGCATATTGCATCAAGGATCCAGTAGGGGATGTTTTGGATAGAAAGAAATGGATTTTTAAAAGGGAATGTTTAAAACTGTCAAAAGGAGTATCTCAGACGATGAGAGGCAACCCATGCCCAAACACGTCCCTTTAAACACTCGAGTGATGAGTGAAGTAAGAATTAGAATAGGAACCGTGTTCGCGGATGTAGGGATCATTCGCAGTGGTTACCTAGATTGAAAAGACGAAGGGCATTCTATTCTCTACCCCAAACACCGCAGGTCAACCATTGTTAACCAATTTGGGCGGAGGCTTCAATTCTATAACCCTGTCAAGAACCACCCCACATTGGGGCCAGTCAGAAGGAATTCCAGCGGCAGTATGAGGTAAATGGTTAGAAATTTTTTTGCTCAAACCATCATCAATCTTCGAGTGTTTCTTTACATTCAAACTCGTACTGTGATTCAAGCGCTTTAGGACGACGAAAAGCGGTCGCTTCTCTATCCTACACACACTCATCCTTTGCGCACCCCCATTGAGCCTACATATCCGTTTTGTTAACCCCGTTGGTGATCATTGCCCATTCCAAGATGAAGACGGCGCCACCTCAAATCGGGAGGACTTAAAAGAACTGGGTCTATAGACAAGGCATAAATTAACTCTTCAATGTGCTAAGATTTTGTTCGCATGTGTGTCTAGCATAATCTAAAAAAAAATCTTGCCCAAAAAAAAGAGAAGAAAAAGAAAAGGCGGGATTAAAAAAAAAAAGAAGAAGAAGCAAAAGCCAATCCCGGACATCAAAAAGCAAAGTGCCTGGTAAAAGCAAGGCCAATGCCTATTCACATTCTTGTGTATTTATAAATCATCCAAAGGATTCCAGAATATCCAAATGTTAATCCCTAGTGGAATCTACTTGTAAAGGAAAATGCCCATTGGAATCAAGTCATGAAGTTATCCCCAGCCGAGGCGCGTCCAAGTGACGACTACACCATCCTTAAGCAACGAGGGTGCTTTTTGAGGATCAATTCAAGGGTCAAAATCGGTGGTAAATCTGCAATGATCACCAACATCAAACCCCTTTCGTATATTCTAAGCCAAAAACAAGCCTTTCTTAGTCCCAAATCCTCACCTACGTTACAACCCTTGAAAGTCTTTTTCGACTTAGGCACTTGAGTTAACGTAGAGTTTAAATGATTTTAAGCATCGCTCGAAGAGGTACGAGCAAGACTATTTCTCTCTCATTTTTGCAGGGTTCTTGACTTGTAAACCCGAAGCAGATGATGATGATTTTCAATTCATTGGCCTCGACTTGACCACGAGTCCCCTTTGAAAATCATTGACCGAGCCCAACATTACGGTCCTTTAAAAGCCCCTTTTGATCAATCAAGGGTATACGCTGCGAATAGTTTCGAAACCTTGAACATATGTTCGAGAGAGAATTTGAGTGTCTAAAAAAGGACAGGAAGTGAAAAGAAACCTCCTGAAAAATGGTGAGGAGCCCTTGTTGATGAACGTACTCCAATTGACATTTTAACCAAACCATTTTGATTATCTCAGATCATTAGATCCAAAACCCTCCCCAAAAGGAGCTTTGATCGTCACATCGTGTTGCAAGATGTTTTGGATGACCTCCTACATCATTGCCATACCCAAATGAAATTTTTGTCCAAATAAAATTTTTGAAAATATTAAGACAGGATCCCCTCTGCTAGTCATGGGAATCCCTTTTCAAAATCAAACTAAAACCCCATCCGACATTGCGAGCCGCAGTCGTGGGAGAGTTTTTTAAAAAAAAAATAGAGAAAATCCCCTCTGCTAGTCATGGGAATACCTTTTCAAAATCAAACTAAAACTCCATCCGACATTGCGAGCCGCAGTCGTGAGAGAGTTTAAAAAAAAAAACAGAGAAAATCCCCTCTGCTAGTCATGGGAATCCCTTTTAAAATCAGACAAAAACCCCATCTGGCGTTGAAAGCCGTCAACATGGGAGAACCCTTTTCAAAACAAGAGAATTTTCCTGACGTGGAGAACTCTCGTCATAGAAATCATTTTCAAACAAGAAAAAATCCCATCTGCTAGTCATGGGAATCCCTTTTAAAATCACACAAAAACCCCATCTGGCGTCGAAAGTCGTCATCATGGGAGAACCCTTTTCAAAACAAGAGAATTTTCCTGACGTGGAGAACCCTCGTCATAGAAATCATTTTCAAACAAGAGAAAATCCCCTCTGCTAGTCATGGGAATCCCTTTTAGTCGAAAGCCGTCATCATGGGAGAACCCTTTTCAAAATAAGAAAATTTTCCTGACGTGGAGAACCCTCGTCATAGAAATCATTTTCAAACAAGAGAAAATCCCCTCTGCTAGTCATGGGAACCCTTTTTAAAATCAGACAAAAAATCCCATCTGATGTTGAAAGCCGTCATCATTGGAGAACCCCTTTCAAACACAAAAATCCCCTTTGACTTGGAGAACCCTCGTCATGGAAAACACTTTCAAAAAAATCGTCTGGCGTGGAGAACCCTCGCCATGAAAACTCTTTTCAAACCGAAAACCCTGGTATAGCGGATCAGAAGCTACAAAGGGAGGAATGATGAAGACCATGGTATAGCAGACCAGAACCTACGAATGGAGAAGTGAAAACCCTGGCATAGCGGATCAGAAGCTACGAAGGGAAAATTGAAGACCATGGTATAGCAGACCAGAAGCTACGAATGGAGAAATGAAAACCTCGGTATAGCGGACCAGAAGCTACAAAGGGAGAAATGAAAACCCTGGTATAGCGGATCAGAAGCTACGAAGGGAAAATTGAAGACCATGGTATAGCAGACCAGAAGCTACGAATGGAGAAGTGAAAACCCCGGTATAGCGGACTAGAAGCTACAAAGGGAGGGATGAAAACCCTGGCATAGCGGATCAGAAGCTACGAAGGGAAAATTGAAGACCATGGTATAGCGGACCAGAAGCTACGAATGGAGAAATGAAAACCCCGGTATAGCGGACCAGAAGCTACAAAGGGAGAAATGAAAACCCTGGTATAGTGGATCAGAAGCTACAAAGGGAAAATTGAAGACCATGGTATAGCAGACCAGAAGCTACGAATGGAGAAGTGAAAACCCCGGTATAGCGGACCAGAATCTACAAAGGGAGGGATGAAAACCCTGGCATAGCGGATCAGAAGCTACGAAGGGAAAATTGAAGACCATGGTATAGCGGACCAGAAGCTACGAATGGAGAAATGAAAACCCCGGTATAGCGGACCAGAAGCTACAAAGGGAGAAATGAAAACCCTGGTATAGCGGATCAGAAACTACGAAGGGAAAATTGAAGACCATGGTATAGCAGACCAGAAGCTACGAATGGAGAAGTGAAAACCCTGGTATAGCGGATCAGAAGCTACAAAGGGAGAGAAATGAAACCCCTGGTATAGCGGATCAGAAGCTACGAAGGGAAAATTGAAGACCATGGTATAGCAGACCAGAAGCTACGAATGGAGAAGTGAAAACCCTGGTATAGCAGACCAGAAGCTACGAAGGGAGGATTGATGAAAACCTTGGTATAGCGGATCAGAAGCTACAAAAGGAGGAAGAATTGAAGACCTTGGTATGGAGGATCAAAAGCTACGAAGGGAGAAATGAAAACCCTGGCATAGCGGATCAGAAGCTACGAAGGGAAAATTGAAGACCATGGAATAGCGGACCAGAAGCTACGAATGGAGAAGTGAGACCCCTGGTATAGCAGATCAGAAGCTACGAAGGGAAAGAGTAAAACCTGGTATAGCGAGTCAGAAGCTACGAAGATAAATAAGCAAAAAAAAAAACAAAACAAAACAAAAAACAAAAATGAAAAAAGAGGGAGCCTAGCCCACGATTCCAACACCCTGGGAGCATAACAACGAACTCTCAGATTCCACAAGCACAGCAGTGGACAGGTAAGCAAGCTCCAGGTAAATTTCCCCCTCTCCGGTCCACGTTCAAGTTGTCAAAGCAAACCGGGGATAAAATTTGAGCTTTCATCAATGGGTTTTTTGGAGTCTGATGTCATGGCATTTTCTTTTTCCCAGTCGAGTCGGTTAAGACTCAGGTGTCATTTTTGTCTTTGAAAGCGACCTCTGATGAGCTCACTCTCAAAGAGGGGCAGCAGTTGACACCTGATTTTTAATCACCTTATATTTTAATTTTAATTTTTAAAATTAATTAAAAATATAAAAAAAGTCGTAAAATTTCAAAATCAACTTTGGAAGCCTTGGCCCAGCCTTAGGAACCAATTTTGAACAAAAAATAATTTTCGAAATTTTTAATATTTTTTCGAATTTATTTAATTATAAAAATACCCAAAAAATGAAAAAATATACCATTCGTGGTCAGACAAATGCACAAAAATAGTCAATAATTTTATTTTAATTCCCTTTTCAAGTTGCTCTTATTAAATCTCGAAAATTCGACTCGGGTAGCTATGTTGCTTCACAGACATAAACCCGAATCAAGCCTAAAAATTACCTTTTGAGTCCCCTAATTTTTAATTTCCATTTTTAATAAGCCATGACATTATAATCTAGAGCCTTGAAGTGCTATTGGGTCAATTAGGCCTTCAATTTGATCAATTTTGACGAAAAGGACCTAATTGCACAAATTTCTTTGCGATTTAGTCCCCGGTTTCGCGAATCTTAAAATTAAATTTTCTCTAGGGACACCCATGAAAATCAAACACCTCTACCCCATAGTTTTCGTCATGCCGAATCCATTGGTGGCCTCCATTTGGACTGATTTGGTCGTTTGGACCCTCGATTGGGCGAAAATCAATTTCGGATCCTAGGCGTAATTTGGGGTTTTCATTAAATTACGGTTCAATTATTCGCGAAAATACTCATTTTAGATGGAAAACGTGTCGAGAAGTCCGATTTTGGGGTCAATTTCACGAAAAACGGTCAATTGCGGGCTCAATTGGGCGAAAAATGGCGGTCGGGTCGGACCCGACCCGACCGAACCGGGTCTGCAACCAAAGTTGCAGACCTGCATTTTTCACGTACACTGCAGGGGACATCAAGCACAAAATCGACAGAGATGGAGGAGCGTCGCGCGACCGAAAGGCTAGAGCACGGACGCCTTTTCCAGACGACGTTGAGGACGTGACCGTCCTCTCGGATCGCCACGGGTCGGCTATAAAGCCGGAGAGAGAGAAGAGCCAAGGAGGTTTCACGGTTTCAAATTTTTTTTTTTGAGAGAGAGATCCGGCCAAGGAAGAACCGAGAGAGAGAGGGAGTAACCGAGCGTCGTCGAGGATTAGCCAAGCCTCAGCGGACCCGAAGTACCGACGCTGAAGCTCCTAGGCCGCCGGCGAACCGAAGCAAGATCGGTATGCCCCTGTTTTTACACTCTGTTTTTTTAGCTCACTGTGTGTCTCGGTCCGGGGCGACCTCCGGCAAAACCGAGCCAAACCGACCCCATACCGACGTTAGTTTAGGTCCCTGTGTTGATGTTTGAACATCTATTTGCTTCGGTTTTGCGCGCAATGTTCATAGATCTAGCATAAACGTTCGTTTTCGCATGCCCGCCAACCATTCGACAAAATGCCCGCCGGTTGTTTCTAGGCACAATGGCCACGGCCGAGTCTCGTTTGAGCGTGTGTCGACATATTCTTGCCCTTAATATGTTCTAGAATCATTGCTAAGCATGGTGTGCTCTTTGTCTTGCATCGATTGGCGCCGAAAACGGCGGTTGGAGCTCCCCGAGCCCAAACCCGAGCCTAGAGCTCGGTCCGGCGAAGACGGAGGTCGCCGACCCCTAGGCGACCTCAGGTAAGCCTCTTAGCCTTGGTATGGTACTCTGTGAACGGCTGAAAGCGAGTTTGAAACAAAAATTTTTTCCGGAAAACGCCTCGCCGGAACCGAATCGGTGGGGCTCGTTTTGCCGATTTCCGGCGGCTTAGTGGCTATGAATCTTGATGTATGTTGGTGTGGTCTGCTTAAGGGGTTGAATGCCGCGAAAATGAGCGAAAAATATGCAGGTTCGGGCTCGGTACCGATTTTCCGGGGAGGATTCCGGCGAACTTGCCGGAAAAATCACTGTTCCGGCAAGTCGCCGGTCATCCTCTCCGGCGGACCATTGACCAGTCAACTGACGTGGCGCCACGTAGGCGGCCACGTCAGCCGCGGCGGGTCCGCGGGGAAAAATAAAAAGAAAGCCCTAGATCGGACGGTGAGCAAGGTGCCACGTGTCGTGATCTAGGAATTTTCGAAAAAAATAAATGATTTTATAATAATAAATAATATTTTCAAAAAATTCAAAAAAACCTAGATCGGACGGCCATGGGTGGGCCACGTGTCGCGATCCGATGCTTTCGAAAATACCCTAGATCGGACGGACGTGGATGCGCCACGTGTCGCGATCTGGTGGCTTCAAGATCAAATAGATCGGACGGATGGGATTGTGCCACGTGTCGCGATCCGACACTTTCGAAATTAAATTAATCCGGCGGCTAGGGTAGTGCCACGTGGCAAGACGGGGACCGTCCGATTGGTTTTAATTTTCAAAAATTCGGATAAATTGGAAAATGGTTTTAAAATAATAAAAAAATAGAAAAAATTTGAAAACAAAATCAAAAACGGCGTCGACTAGACCGGCTCCGACCCGTAGGGTCGGGCCGGGCGCCCGAGAGGCACGGGCCGGGTTTGACCCGGTCCGGAAAATATTTTTAAAAAAAAAATTCAAAAATTTTTTATAAAAAATGCGAAAATTCAATAAAAAAAGAAAATCATTAAAAAATTAAAAAAAATTAATTAAAAAAAATTCGGAAAAATTCTAAAAAATTTCAGAAAATAGGAAATGGTCACAATCAACTGACCATGTCCTATTTCGGGTCTTTCGAACCCTAATTCTTCCAAAATGACGATTTTGCCCTTTAGGCAAATCGTCTCCCAAAAATCAAAGAAATTCAAAAAAAAATTCCCGCAAAATTACAGAAAATAGGAAATGGTCACAATCAACTGACCATGTCCTATTTTTGGTCTTTCGAATCCCGATCTTTTCAAAAATGACAATTTTTCCCTTTTGGGAAATCGTTTCTCGAGAAATCCCGAAAAATTCAAGAAAAATCTCCAAAATAGGAAATGGCCATGATTAACTGGCCATGACCTATTTTGTTTATTTCAACTACCAAACCTCCCTAAAATTGACGATTTCGCCCTTCGAGCAAATCATCCCCAAATCTTCTCAGTCTACCCTTGGTCCTAAATTACACATTCCTTAAGCCCTTAAGGCTATACTAGGAGGCCATTGATTTGACTTGATGTGCATTGACGTGGTTCATTTATGCACTTGATTGCGCTTTCCTTATATTGATTGTGATTTGATAGGACTAGTCTTCCAATCTGCATGAAACCTCTTGAATCAGACTTACCTCACCCAAAAATTACGCTTGCATGAAATCTTAGTTAAGAAAATCACTCGCGTTAGGTACCGAAAGGGTGTTGGTAATGACACCAACGTAACCAAGTCCCCGAACCCAAGATCTCTGGTTTCGAAGAACTGATCGATCTCTCCCAATCGATTAGTGAGGTTTCCGGTCCACCTTCCAAGAAGGACCGGTGGCGACTCCAAATGCATGCACACATAGCACATGCCACCACGACCATGCCAAGGTCGAAAAGCGATCGACTCTTATCGTCGAAAACCCGCGTAACATTAACTCCCATCGCGATTTGGTATGGGCCTAGGAGGGCCCGCGTCGAGAAAGCCCGCGATCCACATTGTAGAGTTGGGGGCCCGATTTCGACAATCCATTAGCCCGTAAACCAATTTCGAGTCGCGACAGTCATACATCTTTGCCATGTCATTTCACATGTCATATAATTAGACTGCATTAGCATTGCATTTGATAAGAGAAATCCCAAAAAACATTTCAAATCATCAAGTTAAGGACTTTTCATGAAAATTGGGTACCGAAAGGGCATTAATTTTTAATTAATGTAACCAAGTCCCCGTACTCATTCTCTCTAGTTCGTAGAGATAAAATAGTTCTCCCGCTATTTTATATAAATTTCTAATCAATCTACCGTAAATGATTAGTGGCGGCTCCGATTGAATATTTTTTTTCATGAATAAACCTAAGTTGCGATTTGGTAGGACTTGGGAGGGTCCGAGTTAGGTTAGTTAATTTAATTGACCTAATAATCCATTAGCCTAATTTTTTTTAGGTCGCGACAGCTTGGCGACTCCGCTGGGGATTAAAATTGAAATTTTCGAAAATCAAGAAGCACTTAATGTAATACTTTAAATTTTCGAAAAAATTAAATGACCCAGTGGACTTTGGCCTGTGATTTTTCATGATGGATTCCTTGTTTGATGATTGTGATTTGTCCCTAACTTTATTGGGTGTTATATGTTTTTGCGGGGTTATGCTAGTTGCAATGTTTCCTAACTTTTGTTTTGCAAGGTTGATAGTCTTAATTTTTGTAAAATTGAAATTTTGGGTGCCTTAAATTGTTGTGCATGAATTTTCATTTATTTGCACTACACCATTTTCAAAACTTTAGTAAAAGCTAGATCGGTATCAAGATTGGAAATTTCCCTGACCTCGATCTCGAGGAGTGGGTGACCCCGTCTTCGATCCCGAGCTTTGGTATCGAGGATTTCTCAACCTGGCTATGATCTCATGGCATGGAATGGACCCTCGGCCTAAATGGAGTTTTAAAGGCTAAACATTGACCAATTTAATTTGGTATGGTTTGTCTTTAAAATTTCAAAAGTTTTCAAATTCAGAAAATGGGCACACACTTTGCACTTGTCATGCGCATGTCTATGTGATTGGCGTTTTAATTTTCAAGGTAAAGTAAGTTCTCTAACTTTATCTTATTTTTATTTTTTGGTTGGTCCATGGCAAGTTAGGTTTGTCCTCTTGTTCATTCGAGTCATGTCATTATTTTCCTTTCCTAAGTCTCTCGCTAGGGAATTTCGTCGGGTTTTATCGTTGTTATGTTATGATTATCATTTTCAGTCAATGAATCAGTTCTGTTTTTATCCTGACCTCATTTATTTGCTCGAATTTTTAGACCATTTTCAAGTCAGTTCTAACTTTCGTACATCGAATGGGAAATGTTTGTGGGCTTTTAAACTTTCATGTCAAATTTTTTGGGACCGGTCCAATCAATTTTCTATTTTGTACGGAATTAATGGCCGGAATGGAACAGGCTGAAATTTCACATATTTTCTGACTCCATAATCACTTTGCGATTTATCATTAGTAAATGGGCTCATTCATCAAATCATGAAACATGAAAGTTGTAGGATGGACTTTGAATTAATGGGTTGCAAAATTTTGGACCTTGATTCGTCTTTTTAAGGGCCCATTCACTCTCCAAACAAAAACCAGAGGAATCAGTTTTTTGGACAAAATTCTTCTAAAGATGCATTAAACTGAATTGATCCATTCATTTCTAGTCCAAAGCCCAAACATGAAAGTGGTTCATCTTCCTTTTTCTATAGGTCCATAAAAGTTGGCATTATTTTTACCATCCAGTGATTTTTCATGAATTTTTTTCTAAAATCCGACGAAATTGGCATTTTTAGGTCAGGGTCACGAGTCAAGTTTGAGTGATGGTTAGGTCTAGAGCCATGGATCAGCACATCATTTTCATTCATCATACTCATTAGGTGATTATCTTTTGAAGGTGATTTAACACAAATACCTTGTGCACATATATTAATTGATCAGGGCCACTCATGAGCGCCATCATCAAACAGTCTCCCCGAGGTTAATTCAAGGGCAGGGGGCAGACTCTTAATTCTGACCATGCATTAGCCTGATCAATCCTTGGACAGTCCTGTACATGGCGATCCACGCTTTGCGATCAATTCTTTCCCATAAGACGCCAGAGCTTCAGATCGATTAGATGCTCAGTGATCCTTGCATTAAACCTCAATGGTAACCGTTGTTAATCCATGCACCGATCGGCGTTGCTTCAGGACGTCCATTGATCCACCCAATGAAAATCCCTAGGGCAATCCTCGACGATCTGGCCCAACGAAAAATTGTCCACGGAGTTCATATTTTTCCTTAGACGATTCAAAAAGTTCAACTAAGCATCTGTGACCATCAAGGTTCATACATGACTAGGATTCAACTTAATGAAGGGATTGGGGCATGTCCGACCATTTGCATCAGTCAATTCGTACTCCAGTCCATCGACCGTTCGAGCTGACGCCCTTGATCATTCCCTGTTAGTCGAAAAGGGGACGATACCAAGGCCGCCCAATGCCAAAGGGAGTATCTCTTGCCTTGCTCGATCATTATTGGAAATGACTTTCTTTTTCCTTCTTGCAGGTGCCAAGCTAGGAAACATGTTTTTGATAGCTACCACTGGGGCAAATTGACAGTCAGGAGCTTCTCAAAATTCTGCTTGTTTCATCTTTAAAACCCTATTCATGCGCATCTTTCTTATGCAGGATCTGGTGGAAAAATAAACTATTTGTCAAAGTTTAAAGTCGAGTTTCCAAACATTGGTCATGTCTGGGGCAATCTCACATTTTGGCAAAAGTTATACCCATCCTGATTGAAAACGGGGGCAAGTGGACCCCGACTTGAAGAAAGGGGGGGCAACCAGAGCATCTCAAGCCTTGCTCGACTCTTCATACATTTGTCCCTCGCTCAGGGGCAAAGACGAAAATGAGCCGATCCTCAACCCGAGTATCAGACTCCTCGATCTGATTTGATCCACTTACGTGTTCTGGGGCAATTCACATGTTCTTGCAATGCTTGATTCTTTATCAAATGCATCAGATTTTCATGAAACATGACACAATGCTTGGAATTTCCATATCCATGTACTTTGAGCATGCTCTCCCATTTGCATGATTCATGCGTGATTATTCTTCATGATTGATTTACCGACTCTGAATAGGGAGCATAAACTGCATATGGTGCATCGAGTTGTATAAAATGGGGCATGACAGGATGATCAAAGGCAAGCCATTTCCACACATGTCCCATGTTTTAACCCCCAGTGAGTTGAGTGGTATTATTCCGCATCCCTCAAGGCAAAGGGTTTTCTTGCAAAAGATACGATTGCCGAAGTGAAGGAGGCATTCATTTCCCTATCTCGAACACTACAGGTGATCCATTGATTAACCATTTTGAGTGGCGGTTCCATTTCTCAACCCAGTCAAGAACCACCCCACATTGGGGCAAAACGAGGTAATTCTAGCAACATCATGAGGTAAATGAGTGGAAATTTTCTTGTTCGGACTAACATCAATCTTCGGGTGTTTCTTTACATTTATGCTCCAACTTTAATTTAAGTGCCTTAGGATGACGAAAAGCATTCATTTCTCTATCCTATACACTTTATTCTTTGCATAGCCCACTTGAGCATGTAAATTCATTTCTTAAAACCATGTTGGTGATCGTATGCTCATTCCAAGGCAAAGACAGTATTTTCCCAAGATGCAGAGTTGGAGATGATCGGGTCAATAGACAATCCCCGAGTGAACCCATTTCTTGCATGCTAGATTTTCCATTTGATAATTTTTGTTTGTTCTTGTTGTAATTCCTAGATCATGGGATGGAAACAAAAAAAAAAAGAGAGAGCAAATTCAGACTGAAAGAGAAGGGCCCACTCTCGAAAGAAAAGAGCAAAAGACAAAAGAGAGATGTCAAAAAGCTAAAAACAAAATCTCTTTGAAAAAAAATGAGCAAAAAAGGCTCTAAAAAAAGGAGAAAAAGAAAATGGGAGTCGGGAGTAAGAAAAGCAAAGGCTGATCCTGCAAGAAAATCCAGGGCATAAAAAAACAAAGCGCCTAATAAAAGCAATGCCAATGCCCATTCATTTGCGGAGTACATCTGAATCTTGAATGTACATATTTCATGTACATGTTTGCCTCTTGTTTTTCTTGTAAATCCTGAGTGGGAATTGGTTTTGATGAAGAAATCAAGTGGATCCCTACCAGAGTTCATACCATTTCTCAAGCAATGGTGGTATCATTTTCAGAAGGCCAAGATCAGTGATAAGTTTGCAGTGATCACCAACATCAAACCCTTCTCATATATTTTCTGAGCCAAAACGAACCTTTCCATTACTTAGTCCCTTATCCTAACCTACGTTACAACCCTGCAAAGTCTCTTCTGATTAGGGCACTTGAGTTAACGTAGAGTTGAATGATTTTAAGCATCGCTCAAAGAAGTTCGAGCAAGATTATTTCTCTCTCATTTTTGCAGGGTTCTTGACTTGTAAATCCGGAGCAGATAATGAAGAATTTCATTTCATAAGCCTTGACTCAACTGGAGTCCCTTTTGAAAACTATTGACCTAGCCCTCACTATGGTCCTTATCAAGACCTCCAGATCGGCTTGGTTGTACCGATTGCGAGATTACTCGGACCATTGTCGAATGCGATGATGGTAAGGTTGAGTGATTTCTTTTGAATTCTGTAGTCGGGATATACAGCTTTTATCGAGAATGAGAGAAAGCCCTTTCGGACTGGAATCCCCCATTCATATTACATTCGAAGTATTCACAATATGATAACCTCTCTGAATAGGATTGGTAATGCAAACTTGACAGAATGGTTGTGCATGAATCATGTTATAAGTCATTATTTCATTTGCAAACTCAACAGTTTAGCTTTGCATCAAATCATTGAACATGTTTCAGCATGTATGCTTTCTACCTCTGACATTGTCTGGCAGGTATCACATTTTTGATGATCGAGTTGCCTCTTAAAGTCTCGAAATTCATCCAAGGACCATTGAATAAGCAAACCTTACTGGCAAATGCCGACCATGTAGTCTTCCAAATCCTCAGGTAAGTATATCTTTAACCTGAACTACTTTAAGAGAATGGGTGAAAGTCCTTTCTGATTGAAGGTTACTCATTCTATTTGGTCAAAGTTTGTTGAAGGGATCAAAAGATTTCCTTATTGACAAAATCTCCAGTGGAGCTTTAAAATGCAGGTAGAAGCTCACGAATTGTTGCGTTTTCATTAAGGTTCATGCAAAACACCATTTTCTTATGAACTGAACATGTTGAGCATGCCAATTCAGCCAATCCTAAAAGCCGGGTTTCAGTCAACTCAGGTAAGTTTTCTGATTCTTTTTCAGACTTGGATGACCGCATCTTCAATGTTGCAGGTATCAAGCTAAGCACGGTGATCTAGACAGAAGATCCCAAAAGACAATCAGGCTCGCTCGATCTATAACTCGCGCACCCCATTCAAATTTTATCTTTCGGTCGAGGTTTCATGTGACGTGAAGATGATCATGAATCAGAAGCCATTCCAGATTGCGATACCAGCATTTCGCAATTCTGTTCGCTGTTTCATGTAAAGGATGAATATGATTCAGATTTTCTCAGCTTGCGATACCAGCATTTCGCAAATCTGTTCACTGTTTCACGTAAAGGATGAATATGATTCAGATTTTCCCAGATTATGATACCAGCATTTCGTAATTCTGTCCACTGTTTTACATAAAGGATGAATGTGATTTAGTTTTTACCTGATTGTGATACCAGCATTTCGCAAATCTGGCCTGCAGCTAATGCTTCACGTGATGAGCGGATGATCGTGATGCAGAAGCACTATTCACTGCCGACGTTCCACATGATGAGAAGATGATCGTGGTTCGAAAGCTTTACTCGCAGCTAATGCTTCACGTGATGAGCGGATGATCGTGATGCAGAAGCATTTCTCAGCTGACATTCCACAGGACGAGAAGATGATTGTGGTTTGAAAGCTTTATTCTTAGCCGACGTTTCGCATGATGAGAAGATGATTGCGACTCAGAAGCTTCAACCTCTGTTGATGTTTCACGTGATGAGCGGATGATCGTGGTGCAGAAACATTACCGATTTACGATCCAGAACTCACAAATTCGGCCTCCACATATCTTGTGCTGTCCCGCATCAGAGGGAAACCTCTAGTAACGGATAAGGCTCCCAAAAACTAAGATCCGCATGTTATCTTGGTTTTTCTTTTGATTCACAATGCATGCGCTCTTGTGATTTTGAAAAATGGCCAGTTCGAACCATAACTCGAGCACAATTTTCAACTCTACACATATCTTGCGCTGTCCCGCATCAGAGGGAAACCTCTGGTAACGGATAAGGCCCCCAAAAACTAAGATCCACATGTTATCTTGATTTTTCTTTCGATTCACAATGCATGCGCTCTTGTGATTTCGAAAAATGGCTAGCTCGAACCATAACTCAAGCATAATTTTCAACTCTACACATATCTTGCGCTGTCCCGCATAAGAGGGAAACCTCTGGTAACGGATAAGGCCCCCAAAAACTAAGATCCACATGTTATCTTGGTTTTTCTTTCGATTCACAATGCATGCGCTCTTTTGATTTCGAAAAATGGCCAGCTCGAACCATAACTCGAGCACAATTTTCAATTCTACACATATCTTGCGCTATCCCGCATCAGAGGGAAACCTCTAGTAACGGATAAGGCTCCCAAAAACCAAGATCCACATGTTATCATGGTTTTTCTTTCGATTCACAATGCATGCGATCTTGTGATTTCGAAAAATGGCCAGCTCGAACCATAATTCGAGCACATTTTCAAACTCTACACAGATCTTGCGCCGTTTCGCGTTAGAAGGAAACTTTTGGCAACAGATGGGCTAGTACCTTAGCATCCAGACATCCACTAGAGGTCTGGAGGTTGAGGGAATCATTAGCTTACGAGGCATTTGGTAAAATAGGCATTCTCGTAGGCGATCCATGTGCAGATTTCTTTGATGTGAGATAAGAGAAGTTTTAGCACATGTTATTTATGGCATTGCATTTCATGCATCATTTCCACTCACATCAGAAAAAGGGATTAAAATCCCATAAAAAAATCATCATTCACTTGCATTTGTAAAATTTAGGTTTCAATTTTGATCTTTGAGCGAAACCTTTGCAAGCCTCCACTCAAAGAGGGGCAGCTGTTGACACCTAAATTTCAATTTTCCTTAAATTATTAATTTTCCACAAAAAATGAGAATTAGCCTTTATTCTCACCAAAAATATTAATTTCCTCATGCATAGCATAATTAATTTAGTTTAGCATGCATTGTTCTTTGTATTTTAATTTGACCCGACGGTGATAGAAGTTGGAGCTTAAATGGACTGGACCTAGTTCGGGTACTGAGCTAGAACTTCGGGTAGCATCAAGGGTTAGGGCTCCAATCAGAGAGAAAAGCGTTAGGTCCATTATCCTAATGAGGCATAAGGCAGTCAAAGTTCGGCGACACCCATGGCTATAAAGGAAACTGAATTGCTCGAGTGATCAGGGACCTTGTTGGAATTTATTTAATTTAGTTCGGCTCATTAGAGTACAAGCGAATCTCACAATGGGAAAGAGAGGCCATTAGCTTGATTGATTGATTTTGACGGTCGTCTATCATTCCCTTCCTTCTCTTCATGCAAGGCGAAGAAGGAAAATTTAAAGTGAATGAGCCCTAGGTGGAGTGTATCTGGACACGGAGAGAAGAGTAATTCGTGGAGACCGACACAATAGGAATCCTCCTTGCATTGATTGACGGCCGATTTTCAGTGGCAATCAGGAGCCAGATTGTAGGAATTGATTCCCCAGGTCCAAGCTTTTCGAAAAAAAAATGTAACTAATATTTGCTATAAAAAGCAAACTTCGTTCATTTCAAAAGGAAGGAGGCGACAGAAAATTCATACACGGCATTCATTCTGAAATACGGCATAAGAATTGAGAGAGAAGTCTCGGATTCTGGTTGCATGGTCTCGAAGTTTGTTCTCTCCGTTCTCTCAGCGGGTTCCCAAGTTGGCATAACAGGACATAACTACAGGGGGATTCATGCCACGAGGAAGTCTCTTGGTTTTCATCAATAGGCCAAGAATAATAGAAAGAGAGAATAGAGGGCAACGTTCATCAGAATCAAAAGTTCTCAAGCCACCAGCGAACGTCTCTGAAAATGATCTAGGGGTGCCGATTGATCGAGCCATACACTGTGAGTACTTCTGCTTGAGCCAACGGCCATCAACCGGGACATCCACCATGGGTCCTTAATCTCGAGCATCACTGCTGTTGCGAGGAGTCCAGCCACGAACCATCGTGCACCGAGATGGTGACGCCGTTCTAAGTTTCGTACTTCAAAGGTGATCCGTTCCTATACTCCGAGCCTCACGCTGATGATATTGTTTCTGGGTCTAGTTCTCATGCGTTTGTCTTTACAGAGTTCCCGGTGTTGTCCTCATATCCAATAGTGTTGTGGCTCCTTATCGGCGACTATAATCTCTCAATCAAAACACGTATGGCTCTTTAACCTCTTTTGATCCCCCTCTCACACTTGTGCCATGCAGGAAACTTATCATGCAAATCCACTGGTGTTTGAGAATACACAAGATCGTCTTTAACATCATTAATTCTTCAACGTCGGTCCAACTCACCATCCAAGATCGGGAATTGTGTTAGTCCTCGATCAAAGTGGTTGATTTTATCTTAGAGCATGAAGAGTTCAGCCACAAGTCCTCATCCAAGCCGGTCCGAATTCAAGGCTTGTTGGCAAGTTTCGGCGAAATTCAAATTGGAAGACGACCTTACAAGATAAGCTTGATCCACGACATGCAGAGATGGAGAGACGTCACTCACGATTCTGCAAAAGAAAAAGAAGAGAATTTGTCTTCATTGGCTGAGGAGAGTGACGACCAGGGAGCAAGAGCACAAGTGGTCAATTAATGAATTCAACAGGAGGTTCTTACCAATTTCTCTTCATCCCCTACCGATTATTGCTTTTATTCCACTTTTAAAAAAATTATTGCAGGACTTGGTGACTTGGGAATAACCCATGATGTCGCTCAGACCGATTCTCGTGGAGGAAGCTACACTGATGGTGTGTTGAAGATTTAAAGGAGTTGATCTTTTGCTTGGTTAACGAGCTAGTGGGCTGACATGTTCTGTGAAGACCCGAAGCACTTCCCATAGTCTACCAACATCATTTCGGAGAGCCGATTTCGGAGAGCCGATTTCGGAGATCACATCCGTGGATTGGTTCTCGAGGTTTGAATTTGGCAATCCAATTTGTCAAATTAGATAAGGCAAGCGGGTCGTATCAATTTCGGCACATCCTTCAAGTATTCGAAATTCATTGCGGACTTTTATTTTTGCTTTCATTTTACTTTTAGCATGTTTATATTCTGCATATTGTTTGCTACTTATTATAAAGTTTGAACTTTAGTAAACAATCTTGCCCATAACACATGTTCCCAAATTGTGCCTTGTCCCTCGGAAAACGTACATTAAGGGCAACATATGATTTCGATCTCGAAGTACGATCGTGCCCGTACGTGTGAATTAGATATCAAATCCTCAATTTTGAGACCGGATCGCTAATTCCTAAATAGAATTTCAAGGTTTGCCCTATGTATATAGGGACGACGGTCATTCTATAAAATATTCACCTGCTAACCCTAATCTCAAATTTCGGATTTTTGGATTTTAAGGTGTTTTATGGGCAATATTGTTTATTTTTGTTCAAATTTCTGTGTTTTCATGCTTAAATAAATTCCTGAAAAATTCCTAAAAATCCCATGTTTTTCTTAAGTCAAATCACATTTCCCTTGACTTTAGGATAGCTTTTTCACTCCATTTTTCATAAATCCGAAAATAAACAAAAAATACGAAAAAAAATGTCATTTGCATTGCATATCATTTAGCTTGCATTATCATGTTTTCCATGTCATGCATATTTGCCATGTCATTATGCCATGTCATGAATATTTGCCACGTCATTATAACATGTCATATAATTAGACTGCATTAGAATTGCATTTGATAAGAGAAATCCCAAAAAACATTTCAAATCATCAAGTTAAGGACTTTTCATGAAAATTGGGTACCGAAAGGGTATTAATTTTTAATTAATGTAACCAAGTCCCCGAACTCATTCTCTCTGGTTCGTAGAGATAAAATAGTTCTCCCCTTATTTTATATAGGTTTCTAATCAATCTACCGTAAATAATTAGTGACGGCTCCGATTGAATATTTTTTTTCATGAATAAACCTAAGTTGCGATTTGGTAGGACTTGGGAGGGTCCGAGTTAGGTTAGTTAATTTAATTGACCTAATAATCCATTAGCCTAATTTTTTTTAGGTCGCGACAGGAGCACCCGCGACTGAGGGTCTTGGCTCAGATTGGGGAGCTAATGGGGAAGGAAGCCCAGGATAGAGCAGCAGTCGCTCTCCGTCAAGCGGAGGACAGAGCTGAGATTATAGCTCAGGCTGCTGAACCTGTAGTGGCAGCTGTGAATCTAGCAAATGGAAACAATGCTCAGGGCGCTGAGGCTGGTAATGCCCAGGGTGATCCCAATGTTAATAGACAGATGGGTCAGTTGGTGGAGCAGTTTATAAAGTTGAAGCCGACCCAGTTTAATGGGACTAGAGACCTTGAGCTAGCGCCAAGGTGGATTGAGAAGCTTGAGAAAGCTTTTGGGGTGCTGAAGTGCACTGATGAGGAGAAAGTACTGCTAGCTGTGTATCATCTGGAAGGGACCACGAACGACTGGTGGAGTGCTTCTGAGGATGGAGTGTTTCCTGAAGGTACAGCTTTGACTTGGGCTTCCTTCACTGCCGCTTTTAATGATAAGTACTTTTCGGAGACGGCACGTGAAAGGAAGCGATTGGAATTCCAGCAGTTGAGGTAGAACCAATTGACTGTAGATTAGTATGAAGCTGAGTTCGCGAGATTATCGAGGTATGCGCCATGATCAGTTGAGGATCCGCTTGAAAAGGCGCAGAGGTTTCGAGATGGTTTGAGACCAGAGATTCGAAGCCGGATAGTGACTGTGGATTTGAAAACGTATAAAGAGATTTATGAAAGAAGTCAGAAGATTTAGAGAGACATAAAAGAAGGAGTTGCTACTTCTGGGTCACGGTTCACTCCTTCGAGAAATGATCGACAACTGGGCAAGAGGTCGATGATGAATAACAAACGTTTTGTTCCTCCAGTTCAAAGGAATATAGGGAAGCCACCGAGTCAGTCAATCTGGTACTGTCGTTTGTGTGGCCGGAGGCATGGCAGTGGGCCTGTCCAAGCAGGACAGGTGCATGTTTTAAGTGTGGTCAGCTGGGCCACCAGATAAAGAATTGCCCGAGCCAAGCTCCAGTAAATCGAGCTCAAGGACAGAGACTGCAGGCTGGACAGTTAGCTGTAGCTCTACAGAATGAGCAGAATCGACCACCAGCCCAAGGAAGAGTGTATGTTGTGGCACGCAGAGAGGCGGAAGAAGCGCCGGGCATGGTCACAGGTACGATCTATTTATGTGATCAGGCTGCCTATGCTTTATTTGATCATGGGGCTTCGCATTCTTTTATATCTGCACAGTTTGCTGATTTGGTGGGTGTAGAGTTGAAACCGCTAAATATGACGTTGCATGTTACTACACCATTAAAGGATAATGTGCTAGTATCGTTAGGTTGTGCAGACCGTAAAATAGTGATTGTTAGCAGCGAGGAAAGAATAGACCTGGTTGTGTTGCCTATGTATGATTTTGATGTGATAATTGGAATGGATTGGTTGGGGAAACAAAGGGCTATAGTTGATTGTGGTGGCAGGGTCATCCGTTTTTATCCGGATGGTCGCCCTGGTTTTGAATTTGTAGGAAGTCGGGGAGAAACCTCGATTCCTTTAATCTCGTCGCTTGAGGCGACAAAACTGTTGAGTGAAGGGTGTCGAGCTTACTTAGCTATGGAAGTTGACACAACGATTGAGGAACCGAAGTTGGAAAGCATTGCAGTGGTGCGTGAGTTTCCTGATGTTTTTCCTAAGGAATTGCCTGGATTACTACCTGTGAGAGAGATTGAGTTTGTGATTGAATTAGCTCTTGGAACGGAGCCAATCTCGAAGGCACCATATAGGATGTCCTTGTCTGAATTGAAAGAGTTGAAAGTGCAAATGCAAGAGTTGCTTGATAAGGGATTTATAAGACCAAGTGCGTCGCCTTGGGGAGCACCGGTATTATTTGTGAGGAAAATGGATGGATCCTTGCGCTTGTGTATTGACTACAGGCAGTTGAATCAAGTGACTATCAAGAATAAGTACCCTTTGCCAAGGATTGACGATTTGTTTGATCAGCTGCAAGGAGCATCTGTGTTCTCTAAGATAGATTTGAGAACTGGTTATCACCAGCTAAGGATCAAGAAAGAGGATATTCCTAAAACTGCCTTTAGAACGAGATATGGGCATTATGAGTTTACGGTTATGCCTTTTGGTTTGACTAATGCCCCTGCTGCGTTTATGGATTTGATGCATCGTGTATTCAAGGAGTATCTGGACAGATTCGTCATTGTTTTTATTGACGATATTTTAATTTACTCACGGAGTAATGAAGAGCATGAGAAGCATATAAGAGTTGTCCTATAGACTTTAAGGGAGCATTCGCTCTACGGCAAGTTTAGTAAATGCGAATTTTGGTTGAATATGATTGCTTTCCTTGGCCATGTGATTTCAGGAGACGGAATCTCTGTGGATCCTTCAAAGATTGAAGCAGTAATAAATTGGCCTATACCTACGACTGTTACAGAGGTTCGAACTTTTCTGGGGTTAGCAGGATACTATAGACGCTTTGTGGAAAAGTTCTCGTCCATAGCCGTTCCGCCAACTAGGTTAACAAAGAAGGATACGAAGTTTGAGTGGACTGATAAGTGCGAACGAAGTTTTCAAGAACTTAAACATCGTTTAACGACCACACCGGTGTTAACGATTCCATCTGGACCTGGAGGTTATGAGATATATAGTGATGCTTCGCTAAAAGGATTGGGGTGTGTGCTTATGCAACATGGAAAAGTAGTTGCGTATGCGTCGCGACAATTGAGACCTCTTGAGATGAATTACCCAACGCATGATTTGGAGTTAGCTGCCATTGTCTTCGCCTTGAAGATTTGGAGACACTATTTGTGTGGCGAAAGATTTCAGATTTACACAGATCATCAAAGTTTGAAATATCTATTTTTGCAAAAAGAATTGAATATGAGACAGCGTCGATGGATGGAATTGTTAAAGGATTATGAATGCGATATTTTGTACCACCTTGGAAAGGCGAATAGAGTCGCGGATGCACTAAGTCGAAAATCTAGCATTGCGCTGTTGTTGGTTAAAGGATGGTCGTTGTTAGAGAATTTGAGGGATTCTGAATTTAAGTTGGAAGTGTGCCAACTGGCAAGTTTAGTGGCAACTTTGAGAATTGAGCCTGAAATTAGAGAACGAGTTAAAGCTTTACAGTCTACGGATCCTGAGATTCAGAAAATCCTCGAGATGGATGCGACAAAAAGGAAGACCGATTTTCAAGTGTCAGAAGATAGAATTCTGAAATTTCATGGACGTTTATGTGTACCTGGTGATGAGGAACTTAAGGAAAAGATCTTATCTGAAACCTACAGGAGTAACTATAGTATACACCCAGGTAGCACGAAGATGTATCAGAATTTGCATCAGAATTATTGGTGGAACGGAATAAAGGTGGATGTGGCCAAATATGTGGCAAAATGTTTAACTTGTCAGCAAGTAAAGGCTCAGCACTGAAAACTTGGAGGATTGTTACAACCGTTGGAAATCCCTGAGTGGAAATGGGAGCATGTGACCATGGATTTTGTGATGGGTTTATCGAGAAGTCAGAGGGGACATGACTCGATTTGGGTAATCGTGGATAGATTGACCAAATCTGCGCATTTTATACCTGTACGAAAGATTTCGCTTTGGATAGGTACGCTGAATTGTATATGCGACAGATTGTACGCTTGCATGGAGTTCCAGTCACGATTACGTCGGACCGAGATCCCAAATTTACGACGAATTTTTGGAAGAGTCTTCAAGAGGTTTTAGGAACTAGATTGCAGTTTAGCACGGCTTACCATCCACAGATAGATGGACAGTCGGAAAGGACGATTCAAACGCTTGAGGACATGTTGCAAGCTTGTGTGTTAGATTTTAAAGGTGGATGGGAGGATCAACTGCATCTAGTGGAGTTTGCTTACAACAACAGCTACCGGTAGAGTATTGGAATGGCACCATTTGAAGCTTTGTATGGTAGAGCGTGTAGAACTCCAGTATGTTGGGATGAAGTGGGAGAAAGAAGTATAACCGGCCCTGAATTAGGGGAACAGTCAGTTGAGGCGGTTAAAGTTATTAGAGAAAGGTTGAGGACAGCGCAGAGTCGCCAAAAGAGTTATGCTGATAAAAGACGTAAGTCTTTGGAATTCCAAGTTGGAGATAATGTGTTTCTGAAAGTATCGCCGATGCGAGGGTTATCGCGATTCGGAAATAAGTGAAAGCTGAGTCCGAGGTACGTGGGTCCTTTTGAGATCTTAGACCGAATTAGAACTTTAGCTTACCGACTCGCTCTGCCGCCAAGTTTGTCTCAAGTGCATAATGTGTTCCATGTATCAATGCTAAGGAAGTATGAGTCAGATCCGACGCATGTTTTGGATTTTGAGACCATTGAGCTGGATGATAAAGTATCATACGTAGAGAAGCCAGTCAGGATTGCGGATCGAAAAGAGCAAGTCTTAAGAAATAAGACGATCCTGCTTGTAAAAGTGATCTGGGAGCATCACGGAATGGAAGGTGCCACTTGGGAAAGCGAGGAAGCAATAAGACGTCAGTACCCTCATTTGTTTAGTTAGTTGGGCTTATTGTAAATTTCGAGGACGAAATTTATGTAAGGGGGGAAGAATTGTAACATTCTGAATTTCCTGCCATTTTGAGGCTATTGAATGAGAACTATCTATCAATGTATTTCAGTTGTATCTCGCTCGGATCTGATCAATCTAGAGTAGACTAACCCAAGAGGAAAGGTTAACGCATGACAAGGTACGTAGACCTAGGAAACTCGAAGTGAAAACGCTTTGACCGTAAGGATTGTCGAGGGAACATTTAGAGCCAATAAAGGCCGATCGAATAACGATTAAGGAATTCATTGCTAGCGTTATACGATTGGAACACGGGTGATGCCGTATAACCAATATATGATTTGCAAAGTTTTCCTAAATCGAACCGTGACGATCGAGACCGTCAGAACTAGTAATGAACCCTCGCAATTACATGACAACCAAAGTCGTCTTATCCTAAGTCGTCCTAAGTGTGACGAGAGTCACAGAGTTGATACACGTAACGTCTGCAAAAGCCGCCTGTTAGTTCGAGATAAGCTGAAGTTACGATCGACGGACGATTGATCACGAAATGGAAGCTCAAAATTGGCAATTGAAAATGAAGAATTTCGAAATTGGAAAATGATTTGACGTCGTCTCGCCTATGGCCATTCAAATCGAGAAAAATGAATTTTCGGACGAAAAATTCCAAATGACCGTTTTGCCCCTCGCCCATTTGTCTTTGCCTTAAGGAAAATTGAAGGTCAAAATGGTCATTTCCCCTCCCCATGAGCTGCCGAAACTTGATGAGCAAGAAGTCAAAGGAAGTCAATGATATTGTTGGACCATGCCACTTGTCATCCATTGGAGGCCTTAGGCATTAATTACCTTACCTAATCCCATCTTGTCAAAATGGCTCCAATAATTTGCATGAAAACCCCTTACCTTCAGTTTGGACGACCACTCCTCCCCTCTCCTTCATCATCTTCACTTTTATTCTCCTTTCTTCCATAGCCAGACTGCATCGTCCGACCAGTTTCTGTGCCTCCGTTCGGTCCCTACGAACGACCATTCCTGATGTCTTTTGGTCGATCCCTCTTACCACAGGTTAGTTCAAGATGTCCTTGACATTTTTCCGTTAGTTTCATGATTTTGGGAGGTCTGGTTAATTTATGGTGATTTTTGGAAGAAAAGCGGACGGAATCTGAGCTAACTGAGAGAGGGTTCTTGTTCGACCCCTTAGAGAGTTCATTTGACTCTGAAATTTTTGTGAGAGCTACATGACATCTAGTACTCAAGTTCTATAAGAAGAAATGGTAATTTAGTCGGAGTTTTAGAAGGTTTTCATGGCTGACTTTGGGTGATCAAATCTGAATAGAAAACTGATTGTTGCGCGCCAAGAGAAAACCGCGCTGTTGGAGGGTCTTGAGGACTTGTTTGGCAACGAAATTCTCGGTGAGGTTCCAAAACTCATTAATTGAGATAGTAGTGAATTAAATTCGTGATAACGAGTGCCCAAAGTGGAAGTATGGACTAATATGTACGGTTGAATGGAAATCGAGTATGTTCTGTTCTTGCCCTGTTCTGACCAGTGCTGTTGGAGTTGTTTTCAGGGATAAATTGGTGTCAAATTAACTCATGAGACCTTATTAGATGTTGTGTGAGGTGTTAATTGGAAGTATATGAAGTGGCTTGGGATTTATGAGTGATTTAAGGGCTAATTTGTGCATGAAACGCCAAGTTACATTATGTCCTGCATTTTGCTGCATGAACAGAATATATTAAGGGTTTGTGGAAGTATTGTGGTGTATTCAATCATTTGATAAGGCATCTTGAGTTGCCATGTGATTAATTATTGAGGGATCGGTGCCAAGGAAGTGAGAAGTGATTGGATTTTGATCCAAAATTAATGAATTTCCTAGGACGGTACGAGAACCTTGGGTTGCCGAACATTTGTGGGATTGAGGAAAATTGAGTGAAGTGAATTTTGCTAATTGCTTGAGGTAAGTGGTTCCTAAACCCTTACTTGAACCCTAGGACGTTACTGGATAATTGTCTTGTGTAGCGTGACTGTGTGATAAAAGCATGGTGAATAATGAGTCCTGATGAAATACACTGACTATAAAGTCTATGCTACAAAGCATTCATCGATCGTGGCTTGGTGCCCCAGAGATCGAATTGGCTTGGTGTCCCGAGAAATATATTGGCTTGGTGCCCCAGTTATTGAATGGCTATGATGTCTCGATGCAAATATATTGGCGTGGTGCCCCGGTTGTCATAGCTAGAGTGCCTTGAATTATAATGAGGTTTATATATCTTGGAAATGGAATTTGTGTGATTTCACTAGTATTCTGTGCTAATGTGTGAAGCTTGGGTCACCAGTGATGATGTGTGCTTGATGGTTGCTTCTTTATATCAAGTACTTGAAAGAGTGATGGTTACTTTCCATATGCCATTGCTTGCCGAATTCCCTGCATCTTGTTTCATTATTGTGTGGTCTAGTGGGACTAGTGGTTTAGTTTGGGTTGGGTATCGCTTGCTGATATTATTATCTCACCCCGTCGTGGGACCAACTTTTTCAGACCCAAAGCCTTGAAGAAGGTCTCGAGGATGACAAAGAATGAAAAGGGAGGAAGATGAAGACGAGTCCGTCTAGTCGATAGCTTTCTTTTTGGAGTTCATCTTTTTGGTCTTATAGTGCCTTCCTCTGAACCCTATTTCCTTTTGTTGTAATAGACCCTTTTATTTGTAAGGCAATGCATGTTAGTTTTTATCCTATGTTGCCTTGTGTTTATTTTATGTCTGGGGTTTTATTTTCGCTTTCGTATGTGCTTTTCATATCGCATTTCGAGAGTTAGGCCGTTGGATCATGGGTTATCTTATTACGAATGACGGCTGAGTGGAATGTTGACGTGCCACCGGGGTCGGGACGTAACATCTTGGGACCTCCTCAACGGGTCACCATGAGACGGTAAAATGTCTCCTGCGACCTCCTCAACGGGTCAGCATGAGTCGGTAAAAAAAATCTCTCGCGACCTTCTCGCGAAGGTCTCACCGTATCAAGACGAGATATGCCTCTTGGGACCTCCTCAACGGGTCACCATGAGCCGGTAAAATGCATGTTGCGACTTCCTCAACGGGTCAGCATGAGTCGGTAAAAATAATCTCTCGCGACCTTCTCACGAAGGTCTCACCGTATCAAGACGAGAGATGCCTCTTGGGACCTCCTCAACGGGTCACCATGAGACGGTAAAATGTCTATTGTGACCTCCTCAACGGGTCAGCATGAGTCGATAAAAATAATCTCTCGCGACCTTCTCATGAAGGTCTCACCATATCAAGACAAGAGATGATGCATCATCTGAATCGAATCAGTATGAATACAAAATGATGTGATGTCTGAAAAATTGTCAGTGTGACCACAAGAGGGATTACGGCTAAGGCCGATTTAAAAAAGGGTTCAGAAAACTTACCTGGATTTCCTGAATAATGAATGGATGATGGCTAGGCTGTCTGCATCACACCTGTTCATCCGTTTGAAAAACATGATGACATGCATAAACTGTTACAAATGCAATGTTATATGCCAGAAAAGTTTTGTGTGCTTTTGCTAGCATTATAAAGCTCCACTGGGGAATTTTGTCAATAAGGAAGCCTATCTGACCCTTTTGACAATTCTGATCAATAGAATGAGGGACTTTACTTAGAAAGTACTTTCCACTTTCATAAAAAGGCTTTTGAGACCCGACCATTAATGCGGGTAAGAGAATCACTCAGAGCTATCATAATCATGCCTGACAAGGATCCGGGTATTCTCGCAATTAGTATGACCAGATCAATCCATAAGGTCTTTTCAAGGACTGTAATTCAGGCTCAGTCAAAGGCTATTCAAAGGGGACTCATGTGAGTCATCATGCCATTAAATGAAATCTTCATCAGCTGTATCGGGTTTACAAGTCAGGAACCCTGCGAAATGAGATAAAATGATCTTGCTCGCACTTCTTCAAGCGAAATTCAAAAGCATTTGAAACCTTATATTAACCCAAGTACCCTAATCTGAAGAGACTTTTGGTAAGGGTTGTAATGTAGGTTCAGGATAGGCTCAGAAATGAAAGGCCCATTTTTCAACAAAGGGTTTATATAATGATGGGAAAATCAGTGATCATCCATCTTTGTCACTTTGTGCTTCAAAAATGATCTTTCTTTTCATGAACCAATTCAGGTAAGACCCCCTTCCTTCCGGAGATTCTTTGAGAGAGCTCTTTTCCTTCCTCTTTTTGTGGGAATGGGCGTTTTTGCCCCCCTTTTGCTTTTTTACGGAAAGCTCTGCTCTTTTTTTTTTTCTCTCTTTTCTTTCTTTTCTTACACAACGAGCGTACAACAAACTCTTTTGAAAAAGGAAGGAATGGTCTCATCTGAATCATTTGCATATTGCACTGGCAGATTTTCGAATTTCTGCTTGCCCTACGGCGTTTTATTCGTCTCTCAGATGGTTTGAGATGATTTCTTGCTAGGAGGATCACCAAATGGGTTTTGAGAAATGAACTTGCCTCCCAAATTGGGTTTAACAAAGGATGAGTGTATATGGATAATGAAATGCACTTCGTCACGTCTAAGGCGCTTGAGCTAAGATAGAATTCACATGCAACAAATACACTCGAAGATTGATGCAAGTGAAAACAAGAAAACTCTACTCATTCTTTGAACTTCTAAAACTTGCCCCAATGTGAAGTTGTTCCTGACAGGGTTGTGAAATGAAATCACCGTTCAATGGGCTTAGCAATGGGCAACCTGTAGTGTTTGGGTAGATGAAATGAATGCCTCATATCATCTTGGTCATCACACTTTTCGCGATATAACCCTTTACCTTGTAAGCATGGAAATTCTCATACTGCTCACTAGGGATTGTGATATAGGACGTGTATGGAAAAGGCTTGCCTTTCATCATCCTTACATTCCTCATTCAAAAAGACCAATTCAATTAGATCAGAAAGAATTCCTGATTGAAATTATCTCACTATGGAAATTCATAACGCAAACAATAGGCAAACAAACCGGTATCAAATGAATATTATAACTTGATCAGAAAATGTCAAAGCAAATCAAGTACAATACTTTTTTACAGCATCAGAGTTAACTGGGCTGGTGAAAACACGGCCATCCATCTCTGCAAGGATCAAAGCACCTCCTGGGAGTACCTTCTTCACGACATATGGGCCGCCATAGTTCAGAGCGAACTTCCCTTCTGGCAGCGGAACAATAGGCAATAGTTTTCGCAAAACAAGATCTCTTACCTGAAAATGTCGAGGCCGAACTTTCTTGTTAAAGGATTTAGCAACCCTCTGCTGGTAGCACTGGCCATGGCATAAAGCTTTAAGCCGTTTTTCATCGATCAGGTTCAACTGGTCTATCCTTTGTTGGATCCAAACGGGCTCGGTAAGCTTAACTTGAGATAATATATGCAAAGAAGGGATTTCCACCTCAACCGGTAACACTGCTTCCATTATATATACAAGAGAATACGGGGTTGCCCTAGTAGATGTCCGGATCGAAGTTCGATAGGCCATAAGCGCAAACGGCAACCTCTCGTGCCAATCTTGATAGTTCTCAGCAGTTTTGGCCAAGATCTTCTTGATGTTCTTGTTGGCCGCTTCCACTACTCCATTCATCTGGGGACGGTATGGAGAAGAGTTCAGATGCTTGATCTTGAATTTCTTGAACAAATCATCGATCAGCTTGTTGTTCAAGTTCGAGCCGTTATCGGTGATTATGACTTCAGGTGAACCATATCGAGCGATGATGTCTCGACTAATGAATTTCATTACATTTCGTGTTGTGACTGCCAAGTACGATGTTACTTCGATCTATTTGGAAAAATAGTCGATGGCGACCAGAATGAAACGATGTCCATTTGATGCTTTCGGGTTAATTGGGCCAATCACATCAATGCCCCACATAGAGAAAGGCCATGGTTCAAATAATTGGTGTAGCTCGTTCGGAGGAACCTTGATTTGTCGCCATGAATCTAACACTTATGACAACTTCGAACATGCTGAATACAATAACTTTCCAGAGTGAGCTAATAATAGCCTAGCCTCATGATCTTCTTGGCAAGCAGTGACCATTCATATGCGGGCCAGAGATTCCTTCATGTATTTCCATCATCAAACGGACAGCTTCAGTAGAATCAATGCACCTCAAAAGAACTGAATCAAACGATCTTTTGTAAAGATTTTCACCGCTGATAAAGAATTTTGAGGCCATCTTTCTTATGTACCTCTGATCTGAGCCAGTATTTTTCTCAGGAAATTTCTTCTCTTGAATGTAAGTCTTGATGTCGTGATACCAAGGCTTGTAATCGGATTCATCGTCTATGACCATGCAATAAGCCGGCTTTCTTAACATTTCGATCTTCAATGGCTCAACATCAAGCCCATTAGTAACTTGCAACATCGAAGATAGGGTAGCCAACGCGTCGGCGAACTGATTGTGAGTTCTAGATAAGTACTCAAATGAAATATCATCAAACTCCTCTACCAACTCATCCAGATACTCATGGTAGGGCAGCAGCTTAGCGTCTCGTGTCTTCCATTTTCCGATCGTTTGAAGGATGATTAGGGCCGAATCTCCAAATACCTTGAGCCGGGTTACTCCCATTTCGATTGCGGCTTGTAGGCCCAAACTACATACTTCATATTCTGCGATATTATTTGTGCAAGGAAATACCAGTTTTGCTGCTATCGGATAGTGTTGACTGCTCGGAGATATCAGGACTGCCCCTGTACCTGATCTAGATAAATTCACGGCTCCGTCAAAATACATTGTCTAGAAATAATCATTCACCATCATGACTCGATCTTCAGGTCGATAGGGATCTTCATTTTCCCCTGGATTTTCTGCCAGGACATCAGCTATGGCTCGTCCCTTTACTGACTTTTGGGACAGATACTGCACATCGAACTCAGAAATGAGGATTTGCCATTTGGCAAGTTTTCCAATCAATGCAGGTTGATTCAATAGGTACTTGTTGGGATCGCACTCTGTCACCAAAAGAATTTGGTAATGCAAAGTGTATCGTCGCAGTTGATGTAGCACCCAAACTAGAGCCGCACATGTCTTCTCAGCTTCAGAATAGTTCATTTCGGAAGCTGTAAACTTCTTGCTCAGATAATAACTGGCTCGTTCTTTCCCATCACTTGTCTTATCTGCGCTAGCATAGTTCCCAAGGATTCACTATGGATCGTGAGATAGAGGACCAAGGGTTGCCCCGGCACTGGCGGAACAAGTATTGGCGGATTCATGAGGTGTTGTTTTATTTTTTTCAAAGGCTTCATCACAATCATCATCCCATTCAACTAATGCATTCTTCTTTAACAACCTGAAGAAAGGCTTAGCAGTCTCAGACAGTTGAGAAATGAATCGGGCAATATAATTCAGCCTACCCATGAGGCTTCGGACTTCCTTGACTGTTGTCGGTGGCTTGAGTTCACATATGGCTTTCACCTTAGACGGGTATATTTCAATTCCCTTGTTACTGACGATGAACCGAGCAACTTGCCCGAGCTGGCGCCGAAAACGCATTTAGCGGGATTAAGGCGTAACCTGAATTTCCTAAGTCTGTCAAATAGCTTCGTCAGGATTTCGATATGATCTTCCCCCTGCCTTGTCTTTGCAATCATGTCATCGACATAGACTTCAATCTCTTTATGTATCATGTCATGGAATAAAGTAACCATGGCCTGTTGATAAGTTGCGCCGGCATTCCTAAGGCCAAAGGGCATCACCTTATAATGAAACATCCCCCACGGAGTGGTGAATGTAGTCTTTAGTTGATCGTCCACGTTCATCAGGATTTGATTATAGCTCGAGAAACCATCCATGAACGAAAACATTTCGAACCCAGCCGTGCTCTCTATAAGCACATCAATGTGTGGGAGTGGGAAATCATCCTTAGGACTAGCCTTGTTTAGATCACGGTAGTCGACACACACTTGAACTCGACCGTCCTTCTTTAGCACTGGGACAATATTGGCGACCCAGTCAAAGTATTGGGTAGCCTCAATAAATCCGACATCGATGAGCTTCATAACTTATTCTTTGATTTTCTTTGCTAGCTCTGGCCTAGCCCTTCGTGCACCCTGTACTACTGGCTTGACTGAGGGGTCGGTCGGTAAGCATTGTTCGACGATTGATCGATCAAGACCGGGCATATCTGCATAGGACCAGGCGAAGATATCCTGGTAATCCTTCAAGAGTTTGGTAAGACGTTTCACCATTTCAGTAGACAGGTTCGCTCCAATTTTCACCTCTCTTGGATTTTCTTCATCGTCTAAATTGATTGATATCGTCTCGTTGCCAGTCAGAGGCTTAATCATCTCATGCCTTTCAAAGTCTTCACGTATTTCTTCATCATCAGGAGTGAATTCATCCAAGTTATATACTCCAGAATCCAATCACCCTCCTCATATTTGCCCCTGAAACATAAAATGGCAAAGTGAGAGAAACAAACAGGGTTTAAAAAATGCATGCTTTGCAATTTTCGAAATCCAATGTGTCATTTTCGAAAACTTTGATTTTGATTTTTTGTTAACCGCGGGACGAGAAATCTTGAAGATGCCCAACCCACAGTTTCTTACCATGGATGACAAACTAGTTCGATCGTTGGTTATCGTCATCGGGTCAGTTTGAGATATCTCATCAAGATTCCAAAATTTTAGTGAAAAACGTCTTGTAATTTTATTGATATAAAATCAACGTATTACATCTTATCGAATGGAAATGCAACATTAAATTGAAATGAATTGAAAATAATCTTAATGCAGAAACTAAAGAGAACTGGAAAGATCCCATGCAGGGGATTAAAATTTTGAAAGTGTTACTCTGATCCCTCCACTGGATCATCGACTATGGCTTCAACAAACGGGCCTAAGGAACCAGGCACCATGTAAAGCTTCTCTTCAAGTGCCTCAACATCCTATACGGGATCCTCAGATATGGCTCCAATAATGAGGTCATCAAAACAACCAATAAGATCTAGGAACCCATCATCAGCTGCATGTTCGTCTACCGCCATCGGCTCAGCCAAAGCGTTCCGGTCCTTTTGCGAGTCGGGGAATACAATCCCTAGATTATCCTCGAATTGGGTCAGCTCATCATACCCACCGACCACTCCAGCTGATCGGAAAGTAATGTAGAGATGAGGTGGTAGAGGGCTAGATTCCAACCTTCCACGGCCTGTCCCATACTGTCTACCTCGTCTAGACTGGCCACGCCCTCGAGACCGGCCATATGAGATTGTCCATTAAACTCAATTGGGGTACGGATCCCTTGACCATGCCGGCCTAGGCCTGTGCCAGGTAGAAATCCATTGCCCACCATCACCTTTGCCACCATGACGGAAGCGTTTGATACCTCAGGAACTGGTGGAGGACTTTCTAATGATGCATGAACAGTCTGCACCAACTCAAAAGCATGATACGAGTCTTCTTCATTGTGAGCCGGCTCAATATAAGCAATAGCCGTTTCATTGAAGATCCGATGATCTTCTTCATCATGAACGATCACTAGCTTTTTCTCAACGACAAACTTGATCTTCTGATGAAGACTTAACGGCACAGCTCCCGCTTTGTGAATCCATGGACGACCTAGTAGCAAGTTGAAAGCCGACGGAATATCCAACACCTGGAACAAAACATCGAACACGGAAGGCCCAATTAGGACGTCCAGGTTGATCTCTCCCATGACATCTTTCTTCACACCATCAAAAGCTCTGATTGAGATCTTGGCAGCTTGCATTCTTGTCTGATCTACCCCTAGCCGATTCAGAGTGGCTAAAGGGCAGATGTTCAGTGCCGACCCATTGTCATCGAGGACCCGCGCTACTAGAGTTTGCTTGTGCTTTACTGTTATGTGCAGGGCTTTATTGTGACCACGACCCTCAGCAAGAATCTCGTCATCAGCAAATGCAACATGATCCTTGAAAAGGATGGTCCCGACAAAATTCTCCAGCTTGTCCTGGTCAATATCTTCTGGGACATGGACCTCCCCCAGTACTTTCATCAAGGAATCCCGATGCTTTTCTAATGACTGCAAAAGTTCGAGCAAAGAAACTTGAGCTGGCAACTTCCGCAGTTGGCCGACGATGTTATACTCGCTCATTTTAATCATAGCCAGGAATTCTTTTGCATCTTTCCCTGTGACCTGTTTGGTCGGTTGATCCTCGTTGTAAGTGCGACCGGATCTCGTCACCAGGGCCAGGTCATACGACTAAGGAACGGCCTTATCATCTGTGTAAGGGAATGGTTGGGGTGAAGTGATCACCAGGGCTTCAGGTAAGACAATTCCTAACTCATCGCCAAACGCATCTTCCAAGGGAGGCATGTCAGCTAAATCCAAATCAGCCTAGACCAGACTTGCTACGTCGGCTTCTGCTACTTCTATTTCTGGAAAATGCTCAGACTGAGTCATGGTCAGAGCGGCGAACTCCTGGTCCCAATCAATGACGATTTGAGATATAGTGGCAATCGTTTCCGCGTGATTGACCTTAACTATCAACCCATTCCTCACTAGGGTCGCAATCATCTTCTTTAACTGATCTAGCGACAATAGTTCTCCCATCCGGTAATAACCTGCTCTAACCAGGGCATCGAGAACGTCTGCTAACTGGACTTTAAACCTGCCTGCCGGTTGAGTACTACAATCAAACACGACATTAACTTTACCAGAATGGTCGGGCAAATGATTATTTTGGACATTTGGCTGAGTGTTGTCTTGGAACGAAAAAACTTTTGAATCGAGCAAGTCTTGGATGCGATTTTTAAGCACAATGCAATTGTCTGTGTCATGGCTAACCTCACCGCGATGGTAATCACATTTCTTGGACAGGTCATAACCTATATATGATGTATAATTTAGCCTCAGAGGTTCAGTTGACAATATGTCCTTCTTGCGGAGGACAGCCAAGACTTGAGAAAGTGTTCCAGGCAAAGGTATGTATTGTCGGGGTGGGCGTGAATTTCTCCTCTGCTTCTGCTCACCAAAGTTCCCTTGCTGCTTGACGGGAATTTGTACAGCCGATGCGGAACTTGTCATGTTGATCTGAGGAGAGATCTCTTTGTCCTTCTTTATTCCGAATCGTTTTGCGGGCGTGCTAGCATCTCCATACCAGCCTTTCTTCATGCCACCTTCCACTTCCTCGACCATTGCTATGAGGTGAGCAAATGATATCGCAGAGGTGCCAAGGACCCGTGTCCGCATAGTCTGTGGAAGGGTAGAGACAAACAGCTTCATGAGTTCCCTCTCGGGGGGAACGAGCTTGAGTTGGGACGCAATGTTCCTCCATCTGGTAGCATACTGGTTGATCGTCTCACCTTTCTTTATTTCGGCTTGTTCCAGGTCCTCTATGGAGACGATGACGTCTATGTTGAAACTAAGTGCTTGATAAAAGCAGTCGCCGCTTGTTTCCAGTTCCCCATGTTGTATACTTCATAGTCAATATACCATCGCATGGCTACCTTTTTCAGACTGGCCTGAAAAGTCTAAACCAGTAAAGGGTCGTTGTCAGCATATTTGCTCATTCTCGCTTGGTACATCTGAACATGCTGCACAAGATCGGAGGTGCCATCGTATTTCTCAAAATCGGGCACTCTGAACTTCTCTGGTACATCGACTTTCGTGAAGGCAGAAAAGTCGATGTGGGGGATACTGTGTGTTCCTTGAATTTCCTGGAACCTTTCTTCCATCTTTTGCTCTATTTGTTGCTCCATTTGAGCTATCAGCTTTGCTGTATCATTAGTCTGCTCTGGCGTCACAGGGCTGGCTTGGTAAACTGGAGCCACTGGCGGAGCATTCATACTAGAGCCTGAGACGAAGATGTCCTCCAGTGACAAGAATTGTCCCTGGTTCTTGGTTGGATCATCAGCTGCAGGAGGCGGAGGTGGTGCCAGAGGTTGAGATATCTAGCCAGGCAATGGCATCTTAGCCATGAGACTCGCCAGCACTTTTTCTGCCATCTGGGAGAACAAGTTATCCATTCTACTATTGACGGCGTCCATATGCTCTTGGAGGGCCTCTTGAATCGCAGCGTTCATTTCAGCCTTGTCAGCCATTTTCTTTGCGATTGATCTGGTGATGTGTGGATGACCCGTGGTAAGTTACCCTGAAGAAATGACAAAGCAAATATTAGTATAATGAGCGAAACTAATGAGTCGGTCCATGACAACTCTCTAGACTCAACAAGACAGATATGCACAAGAAATCGAATCAGGCAATTTTTCGGTTTCGTCGGCCGTTACGATAAAATTCTTCATAATTCGTACATTGATAGAAAAATTCCCAAATTTTACAAGCTAATGCGGGACTTAACGATAAACAAATCTCATGTTCAGACTTAAGGCTAAAAATGGACCGATCAATATAGTTTAATGCCTCTTTGGGAAATATTTGTTCAGAAAACTGTTTCGTCCGGTCTCTGTAAAATGAACGAAGGATCCCTTTAAAAAGTGATTTAAGGTCTGGAATTTTGTAGTTTACTAGTTTAGACATCAACCTACAACTTTCAAGTTTGGAGATTTAGCAAAGGAAGTCTTTTATTATTCTGCAAAATGTTCTGGAGTCTGAAAAACGTGAGAACTTTCAACCTGCTCCACTATGGCCATTAATTCCGTATTAAATAGAAAACGTAATGGTTGCCACCAAACTTTTTCACATTGTAGTTGTGAATCTTACGAACATTTTTCATTTGAAGTGTTGAGACTAGATCTAATTCGAATAAAGTGTAAAAATTTGAGCAAGCCAACAAGGTCGGAAAGAAAACAGAACTGAAATACCGACTGAAAGTATAAATAACAAACCTAAAATCCGACGAATAATTCAAAGTGAGAATTTGAAAATGCAATAATGAGACTTCCTAAACAAAAACAATAAATCAAACAATCTTTCTTTTCTTAGGGGCGACATGCTCTATAGACAAATGGGTCTTCAAGGCATGCGGTAATCGTGCATTCTCTTCAGCCAAAGCGTCTGCCGTCTCCTGGGCCTTCACTGCCTTCTTTTCACTGACTCTGATCTGGGCTTTGAGAGTATGTTGCTTTGTTACGTCCGAAATTTTTGGGAGTATTTCAGCAGGAATGGTATGACACTGAATGTACCGGGCCGTGGCAAAGTGGCTCTTCATCTTTCTGGTGGGCTCATCTATAGGCCAAATCAGCTTCTGATTGGAACATTTCTGTCAAACTTCAAAATGACGCATGAGTTTGGCTCTGTAGTTCTCACCTTTCTCGAACTGGACTTGGAATTCATTGGGCCCAAGTGGAGGCGGGATATCTTGCAGAACTCGAAATTGTCGTGCAACTCGAAGAGGCTGATAGCTGGTTGCCCCATAAATGCCCATCAATGGTATGGGTTTCTGATCACCATGGCATAGCTGAGCCTCAACCACTCAGAACCATATAGCTTGCCAAAGGAAAATCTTAGAGTTCGGGTTCTCGAATAGCTTGACCCATCGCGAGTAGTGCAACTTATTAGTTTGATTTTGTATTTGTTTAAATGTTAAAATAGGATTATCAGTCATACCCATTTCAAATACAGTCATGCCTTCCCCAAATTCAGAAAGATGTGAGAAAAATCAGATTTGTAAAAGTTCAATTGGAGCCCGAAAAGTCTTATCTTTTTCTTTCATGCCTTGTTCTTTATTTAAAGATTTGAAACGTGTCAAGGAAATGAAAGTTTCAGCAAAAATAGTATTTACAAAATTAACTCCATCGCAAATCTGTTTTACTGTCCAGGCTATCACCGGATCAATAGTGTTTTGATGGAATGGAAAAATGATAAGTCCGAAAAAGGCTAAGATAAAAATCGTAGACCTCATGAGGTCAGCATTATTTTCAAAACATTCGATGAGGAAAGACAATGGACATGCCTGACAATTACCCCTCAGCACCTTTTCAATTGTCTTTTTAGTCAAACCCAAAAATTCAGTAAGTGCCACCACATGGTCTACTCGAATGGGAGGTTCAACTATATCTAACTCCATCGATTTTTCAATGGCAACACTGTATTCCTCTAGAGTGGGTGTGAGCTCAAACTTACCTCCTAGCACAAATGTGGTCGTCTCAGGGCACCAAAAGTGAGCAAGTGCATGCATGATCCCGCTCTGAACATCAATGTCAAGTATTGGCAACATGAATCCAATACGCTCGAGCACATACCGTTGACCATCCGGCTTCAACTGTCGCCATAGCTTCTTGAGCTCTAGCTTCGGAGTAGGCACGAAACGGATGTCGTCACGACCCATTCGAATATAGATCACGCACCAAGATAAACCAACCTAGATCATGGACCGACCCCAAAATGAAATGAGATAACAAGGAGATAAAGTACAAGAAGTTACCGCCATTGAAAAGAAAAAATGTCGATCACAGAGACATGCACATGAGTCGTGGATTCAATTTTAATTCTTAGCAAAATGAAATGAGGGACGGAACGACATGTCGCAGCCTCGCGCACGATCATCATGACAAGTTGCCGCCTCGCATACATAGTCATGACTAGTCGAGTCCAGTCATTTCGGCTTGGTTCGGTCGACAAGGGTAACGCCCATGCATTATAGCCTCACGTGCATGAGAACGACCCTTGAGCCATTTTTTGGAAGAATTTCGGGACCCAAGCAGGATAATCTTTAGCGAAGCCTTACCACCAAGGTTAAAGAACCACTTAAATACCATCCTAAAACTATTGGGTGAACCCGGGTTCGGTCACAAGTGGATGAGGTGTAGTGCAATTACTCTAAAGACATGCACAACATTTTAAATCGAACACTGCTCCAATAGTTCATAAATTAAAAATTAGTCACCAAGCCTGCAAAACAAAGGGTTAGCCACAGACTCCTCCCCTTATAACTCCAATTCTGCAAAACCATTTAACACCTAAAGATTAGAATTCAACCATGATTGCCAAAAAAAAATGCATTTTTTTTTCACGAAAAATCTTGGCCTAAGTCCTCCTTAATTTTTTTTGAAAAAGTTCAAGTAATTCCCCAGCGGAGTCGCCAAGCTGTCGCGACCTAAAAATCGGGTTTTCCAATTTGAGGTTAATGGATTACCAAATTAATTAATTGGATTAATTAACTTAGCTCGAACTCTCCCAAGTTCTACCAAATCGTGACTTATGGTTCAAATGATTATCTCGCAAAAGATTTTTTTATTCTTAGGAGCCGCCACTAATCATTTCTTGGTAGGTTGATTAGAAATCTAAATAAAATAGTGGGAGAAAACTATTTTATTTCTGCGAACCAGAGATTTTAAGCTCGGGACTTGGTTACATTAATTTTTCAATTAATGCCCTTTCGGTACCAATTTCATGAAAAATGTCAAATTTGGCAATCTTGATGAATTCTGAATCGAAATTCAAAGGTGCAATTTTTGTGTTTTCTTTTTATATTTTTTTTTGTATCTTTTATGTATTTTCGAAATTAAAGATTAATAGAAAATGAGGATGAATTGGTTCAAGATTAACTTAAAGTTTTCGGATTTAAATTACATTAATTCCCAAATTTGTTAAGAAAATCTTTAAACCCTATGTCTACATCCTTTATAATCTATCCTAATGGACATAATCAAATTTGATTTATTGAATATAATCCATGAGATAGGATTTCTAGAAAATCATATCTTTCTAAAAATGATGAGACGTGGTTTAAAAGAAACCATATCTTCCTATTTTTTTTTAATTTTTCTGTGATTTTCTAGCATGCAAATTAAACTCGAGACAAGAAGTTTTTTATTTTTTTTCTGATTTTTGTGATTTTATGTTTTATGAATGAATTTAAATTCAAGTTGCAAATCTTTTAATGAAAAAGATAATTACCGCCATTTATTTCGAATCAAGATTCAATCTGAAGCCTGACAGATCGACCCTCAAATTCGAAACACCCGCTACAAAAATAGCGGTTGCGGATTAGGAAATTTTCATAATCAATCACATTTTAATTTTTTTTTATATATCTTGAGTGTCTTGGGTACATTCAAAGGATTTTCGAAATCTTCAGATTCTATCCAAATTTGACAAGTAAATCACATCCGAAATTTCCAAAGAATATTTAGTCAAATCGTAATTTTTTCAGATTGGGCTAGAAATATATTACAAGTCTTTCAAAGATATTCAAGATCGAATTCAACGTGCAATTTTCGGACGTGCAAATTTTTGGATATGCCAATATATGCAATCAAGCAAATAGCGGAAGAATATTCATGAACTTAGAAAGACTTCACGATCTTGATGGTTTAGAGATATATTCGTGTGCACTACACTCATTGGCAAGTTCGAATATGGCTATTGTAATCACCAAAGGATTCGTGCAAAGTCTAACGATAGATCAAGTGGGACTCTTCCTACAAACTCAAACAAATCATCGAGAACCAAAACTCTTACGCATATTCACCCAAGACAAGGCTCACTCATAGAACATGAAGTTATGCAATAATCTGATTTCCAACATGCAAGTCAGATTCCGACGTAACCATCTATGTCATGCTAATTTACCGATTAAGCAAAAATAGTTAAGGAGGATTCGAATTTTCTATGTCAATTCCTCTCATAATCCAAACAACGGTAGTGCAGCATTTTGACAAGACAATTTACGTTCCTAGCAAACGAGCCGACGGCCCAACTTTCACCCCGGTAACAAGTGTGTAAAAAAAATCATAAGTTGCGATGGCGTTACCTAATTTGACGAGATCGTCAAATTCGCGCTCTCCGATCAAACGACCCGTGGAGGAAACGAACAACGCCTTATGAGCAACCCTTAAATGTGCAAACAAAGCGCTTGTGACCCTCTTCGGAGCGATTTCCCGATCGCGCGCGAGCTGGAAGCTCCATTCAAAATAGCTCATTTCAGGCCTGTTTCGTTGCCAAACTTCTTCCAATGACTGAGCACAAGTAGTAAAAGAGTCGAAGCCTCAAATAACGTCAAAACAGTAATGAATCGACTTCGAACCAGGGCCGAACAGTAGGGCGCAAAGCTGAACAAAGGCGGTGCACTTTTGACGGTCAGTTTTGACGATAGGGAACACGGTTGCGGCTGATCGCCGGGGCTATTTGGAGCTGAATCAGGCGACTGATGGGATAAATCGACTGTGGGGCTCTCAACAAGCACTCTCAAAGGAATTTTGTTCACACAAGGAAGAGGAGACGGAATGTGGCTTTTCAATATAGTGTATTCACAATCGATTCACCCATACTGAAATGGTTACAAGACTCACCTATTTATAGGCTTAAAACATGACTCTTGAGTCTCTCTAGGAAAGTGAAAAGACTAAAACAACAATTACATCCTAAAACAACAATTACATCCTAAAAGATGATAGACTCAACTAATTATGTCTACTAAAACAATAATTACATCGGAATACTAATTATGCCATGGGAGTCGAACGGTCACTGATAACACTTAATGAATTTGGTTTAATTTCATTTTCCAACAAAACTCCCCCTTAAACCAAATTCTCTTTCTCTTCTTGTAATTTGCATAAAATTGTCTATGCTTCTTTCTCATCGAAAAATGAAGCTTAGGATAATTCTCTGATTGTTGCATCAATACCCGGCTCACAACATCTTCGATGAAGTCCCATATATGAAAAACGAAAGACGACAACTTGATCGACAACCGCTTTACCTTCTGCTGCAAGATGGTTGTGCGAGGGTGGAAATTCGGGAGTCCGATCCTTTTAGCTTTTTCAAAGAACTCCATTTCTTCAAACAAGAAGTTGATTTTCTGTTCATCTTCAGCACATTTTTGGAATTCACATGTATATTGATTCAGCATCTCCTCGATTCTGGCCGTGCAGTGCATGTTCTTCTCGTCTAGATACTCACCGAACTTGTTTGTCGAGAAGAATTTCATCAGCGTTTGTGCCACGACAGGCACATCATCGATGGAGACATAGATCCTGTAAAGCTGAGGGTGCGTGTTGAACAGCTTTGTGCTCGGGTTAATACCATATGTATCTCTTATCATATCGAAAAATCGACAACCTTCTTCGACTTCAGCATGACTACGTGCAACTAGAACTTCGACCATCCTTGTCTCGTTCCTCTGCATCTCACAAAACAGATCGATGGATTTCTTGGCATGATCATGAAAAGCCAAACCTCCTATGATTAAATTCCACGATGATATGTCTCTTTCTTCCATGCCCTTGAACAACGTAAACACTCTCTCAATTCTACCACCAGTTTCGATCTCAGAAACAAAGTCATCTATTTTGCCTTCGGAATCTTTCAAAATCTCTGGTACAGTTACTTCTTTCTTGTCACCAACACCAAGTTCACTATGACCAATTTCTTGGTCATTGTCATAGAGTAACACCACACTTTTCTTCGGCTCATTCTGAGCATTCATCTCCTCAAACATTACCTTCTCATTTGCAGAAACATCTTGAATATCAAGATCTTTTTTAATAGGATCACAATCCAATTCACAAAGGCTTTCTAGACGAGCGAATGGAAAACAATAGTCCAAATCATGTGTTGCATTTTCATCTTCAAAAAAAGAAGAATCAGTGCATAGTGTAGTACCTTTGCCTTCGACAAGAACTCCGGAATTGTCTTCACGCGAGTCTTGCTTCACTTCTTGAAGCAGAACATTGCTACGATAGCTTGAAGCCTTCTCTGGCTTTCTCTGGTCCAAGGCACTTTTGCCTTCTCTGGACTGAGGCTTTTTCGCCTTCTCTTGTACGAAGCTCTTTCCGCTTGAGACTCTCTTTATCTGTGTCTCTTTGCCTTTTTGTACTTGTTGATATATCTCGTGTATGAGCTCCCACGTCTCTTTTGAAGTAGTGGCATTCGAGACTTTCTCCAACACAGAATCATCTATATACTGATAGATAACAAACAAGGCATATTGATCTTTTGCTCTTACCTTCTCCAATGCATCCTTCTGATTTTCATTCAATGTGGCTTCGACGTCTGGCTCTTCATAGCCGTTGTTGACAATCTCCCATAGACTATGAGCATCAAGGAACTCCTTCATTCTTGAAGCCCAATTTTCAAAATTTCCTTTTAAAAAATCAACGTATTGAAGAGGTAGCAAATTGCTTGCCAAGGCCATGATCATAGACCGTAGGCTCTGATACCAATTTGATGGGATAAATCGACTGTGGGGCTCTCAACAAGCACTCTCAAAGGAATTTTGTTCACACAAGGAAGAGGAGACGGAATGTGGCTTTTCAATATAGTGTATTCACAATCGATTCACCCATACTGAAATGGTTACAAGACTCACCTATTTATAGGCTTAAAACATGACTCTTGAGTCTCTCTAGGAAAGTGAAAAGACTAAAACAACAATTACATCCTAAAACAACAATTACATCCTAAAAGATGATAGACTCAACTAATTATGTCTACTAAAACAATAATTACATCGGAATACTAATTATGCCATGGGAGTCGAACGGTCACTGATAACACTTAATGAATTTGGTTTAATTTCATTTTCCAACAGCGACTGTCAGAGAGGGACAAAGCTAGAAGAGCCACACCAGGAGGACGATGCACGAGTAGACACCGGAGGAGGAATTTCTGCCAAAGGGAATGCACGACTTTGGCGGTTGGATCAGACGAAGATAGTCTCGACCGATCGAGGGGAAGAACTCTCAACTCGGGTTTTTTCTGCTCTCCGATCTCTCTCTTTTTTTTTTTTTTTTTTTTGCAATTTGTGTGAGTGGTCTTCTTTTTATTTGCACAAAGGTTTTCCGGCATGGGCTTAATGGGGTGGCAATCACCAAGAAGTTGCGGGAGCAAGAGCACCACAAACTGTGGCGTGATCGTTGCTTCAAAAGAAAAAACACGTATGAGAAATATTGCAGACTTTCCTTTTGTGCAAAATTCCTTCTGTGGATTTATGGAGCGACACCACCCCCTTTGTGTTCTCTCTATCCCTTTCTTGAAATCTCATATGGGCACTGACAATCTTTTTTTTTTCCCTTGGTCTCGCACGATGAGAGGTAGTATGCGAGCAAGTTTTTTCTCTCTCCATTCTGCTGACCTATCTATCCGTTTTGCGCTCCCTTTCGAAGTTCTTTCCTTTTCTTAAAAAAAAGAATTCCAAGGGAGGTCGTCTCTTGATTTGTGGAATCACACTGATTATCGAATGGTGTTATTGATTGGATGTTTTTGGCACTAGTCCAGGACATGAATCCTTTCTATCTTTATTGACTTTTCTGATCAAAATTGCCATTGAATCAAACCTTTTCTTTTTCTTTTTTCTCTTTTTCATTTTTTGGGAGATTACATCCCAATTAGCTGAGCACGTGTGAATTCTCTGGCAATCCATGCGAGTTGCTTTCTATGCCACGTGATCAAAATTTTGATAATAAAATGCTTATTGTTTCAAACTTTTGCTCAACTAAAGGATAATGAGTTTGAGACAAGTATTCCTTTACCATGGATTATTTTAACCAAATTTAGAGCACCCATTGCCGACCCAAATGCAAATGCATGACTGTATATATTGAACTATAATGCAAACAATATGAACATGATTTAATATTCTTTTTGGTAGGAACTAAAATTAATTCCTGATTTTTAAGTAAAAGTAAGTAGCAAATGAAAGTCAAAATTTAGGTGTCAACAAGGAGTACGCCCTTAAGTTCGCCAAGTAGGTGAAACAATCAAGATGTGGGAAAGCTGGTCCGGACATAGCTTGACCGCTTAATAATTCCCACATTTATTCTTATGCTTATTTCTATCTGTGGTCTTGAATTTAATTAATGTACATTTAGTGCGTCGCATTATACATATTATTCTTAGAAGCGGCGGGTTGCAAAAAATGACTCCCAAAAATCTCAATTTTTTTGCTAATAAACTCAAATTCTTTTTATACATATTATATTAGAGCTATTTTACCTGTTAGAATACTTCATTTTCCCCTAAGAACATTCAAGAAATTTTCATCAATAAAGTCGATGTAATGTACACATCGATCCGATTGGGATTACGTGTAGGAAAATGCAATTAATACATGCAAATGGCATCTTCCCCATCAACATTTAATATACACGTGACGCTATGTTGATAGACAATAGTGTCACGTAATCATCCTTGCGCGTCCGCACTCGGTGCAATTAGAAGAGTTCAAACCCAACTTTACAATGACACTGTTGGCATCCCGAATGTGTTTGCCCAAACTTTAGGTAAACTTCGAATGTGTGATTTGACATAAATTACTCGCCAATATATCGTATTGCATAAGAATCTTCCTCTTTTAAACAAAATAAAGTTGAAATAATTAGTAGATATTACATCTCAACATACGATATACGGATCTGACAACAACTACAAAATTGCTAATTGTCATCGTTATGTGTATCACATAAAACGTTAGAACAGGTGCAACATTAAAACTTAGTGAAACTAGGGAAAATGACACAAGCCGTCCTGAGTTTTGGCCCAACGTGCAATGTAGCCCAATGTACAGTATGATTCCTGAAACTTTAGTTTGTTCAATGTGGTCTCCTAACTTTGAATTATATAAAAATATTCGATATCGCCATTCCATTAAGTCTACATCAGGGACTACATTGAACATTTTCAAATAGTTCATGGACTACTTTAAACATGTATTAAAAGTCCAGTGATTACATTGAATAAATTAAAAATACATGCACCGCATTGCACCTTAGACTAAAATTTATAGAGTACATTGAATTAATGAAAAGTTTTGAGGATCACATTATATATTGGGACAAAGTTTAAAGGATAAGGATTTCCTAACATAATGTTAGGAAATCCACACCAAAGTTTAAATACCATTTGTGTCAAATTCCAAATGTCTTTCTTTGTTGAACAATACTCATGGAATAACCAGAAGAAGTTGGAAAGCAGCATAGATTGGAAGAGCTTGTAATGAGGGGGTGTCGCGACCTAAAATTAGGTTAATGGATTATTAGGTTAATTAGATGAATTAACTAATTAGACTCTCCCAAGCCCTACCAATTCACAACTTAGGTTTCACTGAAATGATTTTTTAATTTAGGAGCCGTTACTAATCGTTTCTTGATAGATCGATTAGAAACCTAAATAAAATAGCGAGAGAACTATTTTATTTTTACGAACCAGAGATAATGAGTTCGCGGACTTGGTTACATTAATTAAAAATTAATTAATGCCCTTTCGGTACCAATTTCATGAAATGTCTTTTTGATTGGTTTATGTGACTTGCATTTTTTTGGCTTTTTCGTTTTTCTGTTTTTATGGATTTTTCGAATTTCTTAGAAAAGGATTTGAACAAAATTAAACAAGAATGCCAATAATATACCTTAAATCCGATTTTTCGATAATTCACTCATTCCCAAAGATTCGTGTTAGAGTAGAATTTTTACCGCTACATTCTTGAAGATTCGAGTCAGTATGCGACATAATGTACAAGACGACAACGTCCCTCTTGCCAGAGGGAAAGAATACGAAGTCTTATACTAAATTGTCGGCCCACCTCGTAAGATTATGGGTAAGGCATGCAATTTAATCTTTCGAAGGGACTAGGCACAAGAGGAGCATATATTATAGGCATGCTTGTTTAAAAATGTGCAAATGTTTTATCAAGCATCTCCTAATTAAAGTGATTTTCGGCCAAGCTAGGGTAGGTGCCGAAATTTTCAAGAGGATAAGCCCCTATCCACCAGGGATTCAATCTTTTAAATTAAGAAAGATTATCTCTTAAGAGTTTCAAGGAATTTAGATAATCTTTAAAATTTTAAAAGATATCTTGTTTGGATGAAACCTTATCTCATGTCTTCAGATTTTTGAGAAAGTCATCTTTAAAGTTTGGAAAGATTAGCTTTACATAATTCTCAAAAGAAAGAGATCCGAATATTATCCAACTCAATCAAATCTCATCTCTAAATAAATATACTCAGAAAAATAACAAGAGATAAGATAAGACAAGATATGGTCAAGTGATCATCCGAGCAAACTTACACGCTAGATATAAGGTCGAGTTCAAAAATCTATCCACGAGAAAACAAGTTATCCGATTAAACAAAAATCCTCGTCCACAATGCGAGATAGCTTCAAACAACCATGGGATAAGGCAATTCAATCAACCATGATAAGGTCAAAGCAAGAACAATCCATCAAAACATATCAAATTCGGCCAAGAGGGTGAGTGTACCAAAAATCACTTTTTAGTTCGCAACAATTCTTAATCTTTTCGGATTGGTTTAATTCAATCTTAAAATTATCGAACACACTTTGAGAAAAGACATTTTCCAATCAGTTTCATCAATTCTAAAAAAAATTCATCCGATTTAATGATCAAATCAAACTAACTCAAGAAATAATCAGAATTTGTACGGGACAAATTTCAATTTTCGGCCTCGCATGAATTGATTGAAAAAAGGTTTACTTTTTTGTAACTTTAATCGTGAATCAGATCAAAGGAGGCCTAAGGACAATAATGCAAGTTTCCAAGTAAACGAGCATAGATAAGCGATCAAAACTTAAGAAATTTACCTTTTTCCAAACCGAATTTCCAGCACCCTTTTAGCTGGAGTTTCGTCCAAGAACATCCCCTGTTTGAGCCCAATTCGAGTTCTAAATATCAAGGGATTCTAGCACCAAATGGCGCACAAGTTAGTCACAAATTATTAATCACAAACCAAACCAAATAAACCTCCAACAAGGCTGGATCAGTAGCACCGAAGGGCTGGATAGCAGTTCGATTGATGAACGTCGGCTCTCGTGGCAGTCGGCAACGAGCAAGACTGATCAGCGTGGAGCAGGGCTGGTATGAGAGCTTCTGAACGCTCACTATATTAGAATTTCTTGCAATTCTCTCGGTGGATGATCAGGCAACATCCTCCTTCATAGTTCACTTTCCACTGCAATCAAAATTCAAGTGAGACGCTGAAAGAAAAACTGGTGCCGCTGAGTTGTTTCCAAGGAAGCATGACGCAAATTCCCACGTGAACTCCTTCGGATGGATGGGTCCGATTGGCATGAGGTTTCTTTAACCTCACCAGACACCAATTATGGAGATTAAGGTTGAAGACCTGGAACTATTGCAAGAGAGTTCATGGACAACGTTTAATGCTCACGTTGGTGCTCGCGATTCTAATCCTGTGCATGAGATCAAAGGGAGTTAAAAGAAAAATATTGAAAACAAAAGGATAATGGTGGGATCGTCCCTTCCTTCCAATCGGTGATGCATGGAGTTGACTGAGAAGAAGAAGCGCCTCTATCCCCCATTGTCAGAATTTTTCTTCATCCCTCTCCCTTGCGAACAGAATTTTTCTTCTCAATCATGCCGTATATGAATTTTCGTGGCCTCCAATGGCGTTTTTTTTTTTTTCCACGTGAAAGTTTCCTCTGGCCGTATCTTTTCAATGGATAATGGCCCCCTTAAACCCTAGGCCATAAGGCTCTATTTATTGACAAATAGAGACCCTAACCCTAGCAAAGGTAGGATTTATTATTGATCGTCGGATTGATCTACAAGAGTCCAAACCTTTTAAAAATGCCTCAATATTTTCGGCAATACCATATGATGATGGAAATGGCTGAACATGTCTTTGTGCGTGGGCTTTGAGATGCAATCTTGGGCCTATTATACTTTTATTAGTTAAATGATCAATTAAAGGCCTTATATAAAATAAACCACATTGAATTTGAATCAAAGTCTGAATCCATGCGTAACCGTTGGCACTCAAATGCTCATGACCCATCCGAATTTTCCAGTCTAAACCATGGGCTCCTCTTGAATTCTCGGGCTCAAAATCAAGGCTTTTTCTAAATAATAAACATTTAATTAAAAGCTTGTTTAATTAGATTAAACTTGAAAATAAGCCCAATATAGCCTACGAAAGAAAATCAGCACACCCCTTCAAGCTGGTCGAAAATTGCCTGCCAAATTATGCTCATTGACTCGCCTTTGACCCTATTGCAAATGACATGACTGACAGAAAATAAATATGTAATGAGTGAGAATTTATTTTTGGTGAGAACTAAAACTAATTCTCATTTTTTATGAAAAATGAATAATTTAAAAAAATCAAAATTTAGGTGTCAATAGGGGCCCATCCAAAAGCAAAATGAAGATAGAAGTAGCTTTTTATGGTACTTGTTGAAGAGCAAGATTCCAAAAGAGCATGGAGTAAGAGCAGAGCAGAGTGATTCTGTTTGACAAATTGCGACAAGCAGATCAACTCAGGAAACAAAAATAGAATGCTATTGATGGTGTGTTTGTTTCTGCGAAAACTTTATGGCAAAAAAAAAACTTCAGAAAAGTATTTTTCCCCTTTTAAGTCACGAAATTCAATTTTCTAACTTTAAGCATGCATATTCTTTTTGGCCGAATTGCACGAGTGGTAACCATTCTGTTCCTGACAATAATTTATAAATATGTATTCTTGGATGAATTTCTGAACAGAGAAACGGGTTTGGTAACGATAACAAATTTCTGCTTATGGAACAGGAATTTGTTTGATAACAATATAAAATTTTTACGATTGCCAGTAGTCGGACAGCGACTGACGAATGTAGAAATTGAGACGGAGACCACATGATTTGGATCACATGATATTGAGATTTTCACGATATGCTTATTATTACTGAAATCAGGCCGTCCCAATGAAAATGGACGGTCTGATTTGAGAGAGGGTTGGGATTCAAAAATTTGTCAAACCCCGAAAAAATTTCCGCCCAATGTTTTCCCTTTCCCCTCAACAAATGACGTGGCTCATTCTTGGCAGTCCATTTTTATTTGGACGGTTTGATTTGAGTAATGATAAGCATGTCACGGAAACCCCAATGTCAGGTAATCCAGATCCAAGACCGCACACTAGAGAGACGGAGTGAGTGAAGAAAAGAATCCTTATTTCCATTTCTGTTGTAAAAATGGAAAAGTAGAAAATTTCTACTTCTTATTTCTGTTATAAACCTATTTCTTGACTAAAATTTTGTTCCAGAAATAGAAAAATAAAACAGCGCTACTACATGGATTTCTATTTCAGAAACAGTTTGGAAGAAAAATAGAATAGTTGTTATGCGTGCCCTAATGATTTCCCATTGATTGATCTCTTTAGCAAACCAAACGCATGAAAAGCGAGACAACTAATTAACAAAAAAAATTCAATCAAACAAACACACCATAAATCTTGCGTGCTTACGCCAAAGGTGTAAGAGTGTGTTTGATTCAGCATTTGAAATGAGTTTTGGGAAAATACAAATGCCTTCAACTTAAAGGGGTTTAGAAAAATGCTAATTGCATTTAGTAAAATCTCATTTGAAAATGGATTTTGGGTTGAGTAGTGTTTAGTAAAACAACATTCTAAAGGGGCTTTCAATGCAATTTCTTAATTCTTAATTAAAAAAACTACCTTTTGTCTGACCAGAGAAGAAGATAAATAGTAAAAAAAAGGGGGCAAAATCGAATAGATAGAGAATTGATGAGGTTAGTTTTGAAAAAAGAAAAATATCTTGGCATTTGACTGAATACCGAAAGCCCAATGCTGGTATACCAGCATTGGGCTTTCAGCTTTCCCAAGGCCAGCATTTGGTCAAATGCTGACTTCAAGCTAAACCAAATGCTTTAGCATTCTTTCAAGAGGCTTTCGAGTCTGAAAACTCATTGGGTATACCGAACCAAACTCGCCCTAAATCACTTTGCAACATGGCAATCTTTGGTGTTCCTCACGCTGCAATAAATAATCGAACGATTGAAGGTTTTGGACAAGTTTCCAAGGGAAGCAATTTGGCAATGATACAAGATACAACAATTTCAGGTGATTACTCTCCTTTAGTTTCAGATGAAATTAGATACAGACCAGATCATCAATGAAACGACAATGGTTTCCTGTAATCTAAAATGGCCAGTCCTATGGAAAAAGCATCATCGGTAACTTACCATGGCATTTGCAACCAATTTCAGGGGGAAACAACATGTCACGGGCCAGGAGTTTGTGATCGACCCAACCGTCCTGACATCAGTCCCACTAGGGGTGTCAACGGGCCAGGTCTCGGCCCGGCTCGAGCCGGCCCGAAGGTAAACAGTACCGAGTTCGAGCTGGGCCAGGCCGAATTATTTTTTATTTTTTCGTTTTTTTTCAAAATTAAAATTAATTGACAAATCTACTAAATGAAAGAATATAACAAGAAAGAATTAAATTAAATTACAGGAAAAATATGGATATTAAAAACCATCCGAACATTTGGCCCGAGCCTTTTGACACCCCTAAGTCCCACAGACTTAATCAACACTTACCCTATGTATCGCTCACTTACTATGTTTGATACCAAGTATCACTTTAAGGTTTACGAGTGAGGAAAGACCGGAAAGACCCGACGGCACCAGTCATTCGATCCCTTGCACTGTTCAAGAAACACGAAACTCCCGGCCTGTATCAAACACATGCTCCACCTACTTGGGGTAGGTTTCTACACAATGAGGACACTATCTAAAGCTCTTTTGGATCGCGCAGAAGAATGATTTGTGTAGGTGAATTTTCATAAAAATCTTACCGTAAAATGGTGTCGATTACCCGTATACCAGAACACCCCTATGTTTATGGGAGGCGCAAAGTGAGGAAGTAAATGCAAAAGCCTGGACAGTACTTCCCTTAGAAATAGTCCCCAGCGCTAGCAGGCATGACAATTACATAGAACCAACAGAAATGAGGAGAAGAAAAGCAACGTAGATAAAACTCCGACCAAAATACAAATGTCTGCATAGGACACAGCGACGTTCTAGAACCGATGCTCACTCACGTCACCGCGCCCATCAATTACAGGAAGGCATCCTTCTCGAGAAGCTTTAGGACCTCATTCTGGTTGTTTAGCTTTGCAACATCAATAGGAGTCTTTCCGTCCAAGTTCTGTAGAGTGCTGGAACAGCAAATAGCACAAGGAGAAAGCAAATGGAAAACACAAATCAACAACTTGTGAATTGGGAGAAAATGTTGGAAAAATGAGCAATTTACTTACACAGCGGCACCGTGTTCCAAAAGAAGAACGACACAATCTTTCCTGCCATAGCCCGCTGCATAGTGAAGTGCAGTGTTCTTGTTCTTGTCCAGCGCATCCACGGCAGCTCCAGCTTCAAGGAGTACCTGAGCGCACTTGACCTGCAGATCATATGACTGGTCATTTAAGTTGCTTATTTGGATTACGAAGATCCCAAACGCTCAAAACCTAAACCAAAGAGTCAATTCACAAAGGGACGGGCCAATGAGAGGACAACTCCAATATTTTGCTGAATATTGGCATCTAAGACACACACCCACACAAACACACAGATTCCTATAAATCTTCATGAAACTTCCCCAATCATGTTGTGCTATCATGTTCCCACTTGGCTTTGCCATGGATATTCTTACTAAAAGTAAAATTTACCCTGGACAGCAATGGTTTGAATTTTCTGGCTTAGATTGTACAGAGGTACAAAAATATTTATCATTTTTCAAATGAAGTTAGGTAAAAGGAAAGTGAAAAATAATTGGAATCCCCAAGTTCCTCACTAATAAGATTGACCATACCTCACCGTATCCACACGCAAAATGCAAGGCTGTTCTTCCCTCTGTATCTTCTTCATCCTTGTTAGCACCAGACTCCAGCGCTTTTTTCAACCCCTGATCATTAAAATGTGAGTCTCAACATTTGGTCTTCATCTAAAACAATATGCCCAATAAGGGACAATAATCCTCATTCAACATTTCAACAGAAAGAAAAAAACATTTATTCAATATTCACATAATGGTAAAAAGAAACACATTCTTGCCTTTGGGATCTACAGAAAAGGCATTAGGCTTAGAGAAAACCTTTTTGCAATATTTGATATAGTGTCAACAAGGTGAAAAGGTCCACATCACTTTTATCAGAATTTAAAAGCGAGAGTAAAGTCATGAAAGTGCAATAGCATCTAAACTACAACGGGATACGAACTGATTTTACTAATATCTACAGCAAGCCATAATAATCTGCAGGTCGATAAAATGAATTTATACCTCCACGTCACCAACACTAGCAGTGTGGTGAACGATTGATTCATCCTCATTTCCCACGTCTTCTTCTTCATCTGGAATATTTTCAGCTGAAGTGCCTGTATCTCCTGTAATTGGAAAACCCATGCCCTCCCCGAGCTTCTTTAGAACGTCTCTATCGTTCCAGTACCTGTAAACAGAGTGGTTTGTAAAAACCCACCACAACATCATGCTCCCTATCCACAGCTCAAGAGTTAATTTTTCACTCAAGCTCTGGACACTGACAGTAATCTTTGTAAGATCTATAAGCATTTCCAACCTCATCATGGCAGCTGGACCACCAGTCTCTATTTCTTCTAATACGTGCTTGATAGATGGATCTTCTTTCATAAGTGCCATTCTTTCCTCCATTTGTTCTTTCCTTAATGGATTTGCCAAATTCTCAAGCATGCTAGACATAGATGGGTCCTAAGAGACAGAGGAAAGAAGATATTGGCATGACAGCATTCTTAATACTTTAGAGAAAGAAGCATGTACACTAAGCGAAACAACATTACTTGCATTAGGGCACTCCCAAGTCTCTCAGCCATAGCCATGAATTGAGGATTTTGCATAACTTGCTGCATGGTGGACTGGTATTGTCTGGGATCAAATTGCGGAATGCCTCCTCCAGCAGAGCCTTGAAAAGTCTTTTGCAGCTGCTCCGTCATCTCGTTGAATGTAGGATCCTTAGCTATCTGTTGGGCTAAGTCCTTGATGCTAGGGTCCTATACATATTGCACAACAGATAAAGAAGATCAACAAATAGCATGCACTCGATGAAGAAAATAGTGGGATTGACGTGAGAGGGTAGGGATGACTATATTTCCGATTCATGGAGTGAAATCCAAAAGCTAACCTTCAGATAATACAATAGAAAAAACACAACACGGTTAAACATCCAGACATCAAAGACTATTCTGAAGTAACAACCACGAGAAAAGGAGGAAAAAAATAAGAAAAAATCAAAAGACATCGTTTCAACTCCAGCTGTATTCTGAGCAACTAATAAGACCATGATTAAAAAAGATAAGATTGGTACTGTCACCTCCCCCATGCATTATGCCCCGTCTAGGGCCAAAATTTCCAAATAGCATTTCCCAAATGGAGCAACTATCAAAACAAAAAACAATCTTCGCCACAAGCATAAAACTCCCATTTTGCAGGATTAGTTAACTTCATGCTCTAAACCAGAGGAAATCATCCAACCGCACTTCCTCCTAACTGCGTTAATCTATGTCATCAAACCAACAAGAGTACCTTTGAAAATATTAAAACACCCAATAACAAATACCATAAAGGTTTTAAGTATTTTATAAACCTGCCACTAAGCTGGTTTGTTATGTATTCTTATTTAAGTTGTATATCTTTAACAAGTTTAGTAATAGCCTTATAAGAAGACCACACTCGATAACTCTTAGAAAATATGTTTAAATTCCTTCAGAAACAATCACGAAAAGAGAAAAGGAGGGGATGGGTAAGAAGAATATACATTAAGAAGGTTTGACATGGCTGAGAAATCAAAAGGATTGCCAGCCAACCCAACTCCGGGAGGAAAAGCATCTGATGACACCTCCGCAACAGATGGTTCAGACTTGGGACCTATGCTATCAGCAACACTGGCTTTATCACCTGAAAAAGTCCAAAACCACAATCATCATATGGCTTCCAGCAAATGCATCTATAACCAGCCAGGAAACTGCCTAACAAATACTAGAGAAGGAAGTCTTTGAAGAAAACAATCCAGTACTTGCAAATGTCTTATGAGCACATCACATCCTTACATGCGAAACCTACGATGCCAAAAACAGTACAACACATAGCTTCATGAGCCATAAGGACTCAAGAAAACTGGAACTTGGAACTTTGATTGGTGAATTTCCTCAACGACATGGGCATTAGGTCCTCGAGCAAGCCTCTAACACCAGCCAATTCTTTCAATCCAAGGATAGCTTTGGAGGGTCTATACTCAACTCCCAAGTTGGGCTTGGACCATAAGGCTCTCAATGAGGTACAGTGAAGGTCAACTTGCGTACAAAGCAACGCCCCCAAAAATTACAATCAACTACGTAAAAACAATATGAATATGACCCAACATCAAAAGCACAGTAATTATAGTGCCAATATCAAAGCTGACAGAACATTAACATTTATTTAAAATGACATAAACACTCGAAGCTCAAATCCTGTAAAAATCAAGTTGAACTCTCATCTTAGGTCATATTGACACCAATCTTCAACCATTCCACTATGGATGTGATTGTGTTGGTATCAATGCTACATTAAGTAAACTCGAAATTCAGATCTTTACAAGCCACAAACTAGAAAACAAATTTTAGTGAAGTCCACTATCTTGTGGGAAAAAAGAGAAAAGTCACAAGTCAGCTCGCCGAAACCATATGCAAGATACTATCAAACCAATTGATGGATAGAAATCTCAACATAATAAACAAGTTAAACTAATGGAATCAATTTGGTTAGTGTCAAAGCTTACCAGGTGGAGTACCTTTTGGCAAATCTGACGCCATATCTGCAATCGAGCACAAGAACAGAATCACACGAACATATTAGGAACAACCCAATAATGATATATTGAACTTTTTGGTTTTTGGGCTGAAAAAGAAAGTCGATGGTTCGGGATTACATACCATAAGAGAAAAACGTACTTTCTTACACATTTGTGTAATACCTAGAGTGTAATTAAATACAATCGTCTGTAAATAGTGAACACTTTTTGATTTTCAATGATAATTCCAATGCACTTCCAAATACTCGAATCATAACCGATGCCAGATGCATTTTTCGAAAAAGTATCCAATGATTATTTCTCTGTTTCCGCTAATCCCATGAACATGCCATGATATACGTATCAACGTACATAAATCTCCCTAAATCATCTCGTGCAACATTTTCCAAATGCATAGAAGAGATAAGCTCCAAGTTCAAATAATAACATTTCAGAACAATAAAATTCACGGGTCAGCTCGCCAATGCAATAACTCTCCACAGGGCACCGCCTGAAGAGTTTTGGGTGTCCCTGGAAGCTCTTATGTCCTGCTACGAATCGGTAGCCGGAGGTGGCCAATTGTTGGGAAACACGAAATCTAGTCTGTGTTCGCTGCACGGCGCAGCGAACCTGAAAAAAAAAAAAAAACCGCTTCTCTCTCCACAAGTCCCCGTGTTGGATGATTCTTGCGACGCTGAAAAGCTCACTCAAAGCAATACATTTTAGGCTAAAGAAGCATCGAAAAAGACGGTCTTTAGTGGTGGGACTCAAGGGGTCTCGAGGTTTGCTATCAACTTCCATTTCGTAAGCTACATCTCTCGAACTTTTGCCGGAAAGCGGCCGGAAAGTGGTCGGAATCCGTCGACCCGTGAGCTCATCGTGGCTCTTACGAAATTGAAGAAACCAACAAAGGATTGGGTTCGGGTTCTTACCCAAAGGGATTGCTTCCGGGGTTTCCGGGCGTTTCGCCACCGATTTGCCACCGTCCTGCAGCGCAAGACGAAGCCTATTTGGTCTTGCTCTCTTTCAGTTTGGATCTCGTTATCTGATCCGAAGTAGTGACAACATCCTCTAAATTTGGGGTGGAGGATATGTCTCTGTGTATTCTATCTACTTACTGGTCAATTGCTTATAGTCCTTCTTTCTTTATTATCATCAACATTTCTATTTCTTTTTTCAATTTTTACTTTTTATATTTTGCTTATATAGCCCGTGCTCACGGACCTAACAAAGTTCTTAAACTGCCTCGTTTGAGATATCGTTCGGACCTCGAGATTCCTCAAATGTAAAGCACATAAAGGGTATTCCTCGCCATCAGGAAAGAAAAAAGATATAATTAGCAATTGAGAGGGCACGGCGTGCGGTCACCGGCACATTAAAATAAAAAACGCATCCGTGAAACTCGCCTCCCTTTATGTTAAAAAAAAAACACCCATTTTATGATTGACCTAGCGAAAATAACATTGGCATTTTTAAGCCCAAAATGGTGATTCCGGCCTCGATGAACTCAGATTCAAATGATAGTCACAGCTGCATACGACTGTGCTAATCTCTATTATATGCTTCTTTTTTTCCAATCCTCTATTTACCTCAATTAAGATTATTATTTAATAATTTTAGTTTGGATTGCATTCTTTTGGTACATGTCTGTACTCGTTTGGAAATTAGAATAACTAAAATCTATATTTTAGCACTAGCAAATCCGCACAAGCCATGCGTGCTTGAAACTTCACATAAATAGCAAACTGTTTTACAACCTTAAAGATTATAAGGCTGATAGTAATAAATAAGCACCTACGGCAATACTAAGAGTATACATTCTAGTCACTTAAATAACGTAAAAATTTCGCGGATCTCTTTATGCACGACATTTCCGGATAAGTTCTGGTACAAAAAAATTACTCAATTATCTTCCTTAATCCCTTTCCGAATCAAACATGAATCTTTCAATTCATTTGACTTTTTTGACCGTTTCCTTTGACTCTCACTTCTCCCTCCAATTAGTTTGAGTTATAGTCCTCACTCTTTCATATTTTTATTATTATTATAATGGAACCTCTTAGACCTTTCATGGTTGGGAACACCTATACCAGTAGGTTCTTGTGCCAATTTGACCTACGTCCCGCTGCCCTTTTTAAGTCTCGACCAGTTGTGTACAAGTGCATAATGCCCAATGGAAGTCTGGAACAAGTGATCGAATGAGAATGGACAAGAGGCTCGTGGGATTGATGACTCGAGATTCTATTACGATGTTATGAGAAATCCCTCTACTTCGAGGTTCCCGCTTTCTCGACCGATAACAGAACTGAACTCCGGGGATTCATTTTTTGATCGGGGGATATAGTCGGTAGAGTATGTGAAGAGCTTCTATTGCTCAGATCTAATTTGCATATAACCATGCCTATAAAATCCATCATTTAATTTTTTCAGCATTTTCGACCCCCAAAAAAAAAAAATCACCATTAAACATTATGAAACTCGTAGCGAAAAAGCTAATGTGGCATTAATGTAAAATTACCCAAGATTAGCCATCGCCTTTAACGCGTTATCATTTTTTTTTTTTTTACTTCAGATGCCATTCTTAGCGTCATTTCTCAGCTTATATTTGTCACTTGTCAGGAATGAAAGGAGGAAGCCTTCATACCAATTCAAGGGCCCGGCCCATAAATTCTAGCAAGTGGTTGAGCTCGGGCTACATGCAATTAATTATTCGAAATTTTTCATTGCCTTAAGCTTTTGAATGAAAAAAACACGTTAAGCGATTTAACGAGCTCTCCTTCTCCTCTTCATGCCGTCAGCCGAAGTTCATTGAGTTATTCAGTAATTCACAGCCGACGTCCACAGTGCTCATGTGAGCTCGTAAGACGCGACGGAAGAAGGCACATGGAGAACGTCTTCTCTCGGGATAGTTGCTGTCATCGCTCCGCCGCTGCCGGTGTCTTGCCACCAGGCCTTTTTTGCTGCCTTTTTTGTGTGTGTGAATATCTAATGATTTAAAACTTAGACAAATTTGGACTCTTAGGCAAGGTCATCGAGTTCGATGATCATTTTTTATGAAGTTTGTTAGCACAAATGAACTCGGTCCTTTGGGTGATGAGATTGGATATGGATTAAAAAAACTCGGAAAAATTGTTTAATCAATCTCAAACTCATTGTATGGATGCCAATTTAGTGTCGAGCTTTTTAATTCAGTCCTAAATTTTTGCCGGAAATTTCAATATAATCATTTTAGCCAGTTTTTGTTGGAAATTGCTAACGCAAGAGTGTGCCATGTAGCATGGTCGACATTGACTAGACCGCCGCGTCAGCTATTTCCATGGAAAATTGACTAGAAAAACTACGTTGGAATTCACGCAAAAGTGTAGGACTACGTTGATAAAATTTAAAAGTTTACAATTGAATTATTATCCATAGAATATATTTAAAGCTAATAGGGCAATTTAAAAAAAAAACTTTGCATATAAATGAGAATCCAAAATAGGATTTTTTTTTCTTTTAACGAAAATAATATCGATTCTGGCATTCTTACCACTGGGACCTCGCGATTCAAATGGGCCTTCACTAAAGTAATCCTTTAAATTTAGCAAGGACTTATCCCATTTCGTTCGCGGAAGCTAGATGGTTCTAATAGCTGGTTTTTTTCTATTTTCTTTGTTGTAGGCACTACGCAGAACGAATGCCATACTCCTGTATGAAAAGTGTTCATTTAGGTGTTTGGTAGGGTGATCGGTTCCAGGATGGATGGTTCCCACCATAAAATCGAGAACCATCCGCTTGAGACCGGTTTTGCAAAACGCGAACCATGAATCAACTACTTTTTCTATGAATTGTGAACCAACCAAACCATCGGTCCGGTCCGGACCGAGCAAACAATGAAGTGAAGGTGGGGAGATGAGGTTCTGTTCATAGATGGATTAAGTATATCCACCTGAAGCAAACAGTATGTGAAGGTGTCTTTTGGTTATGCAACAAACACATTATTACAGTGCAGGCAAGATGAGCCTTGGGGAGGGATTTAATTAAAAGAACATATATAAGGCTGGTTCGGTTGGGCCGGTTGGATGGTTTCATCCAAAATTGGGAACCGAATCGTACCCGCGTGTTCCAATTTTTTGGAACTGGATCGTATCCGTCAATTTTCATTCAAAATCAGCCGGTTGGGTACAGTCTGGTCCGATTTGGATGGTTCGTGATTTTTTTGCTCACCCTTAGTGTTTGGTAACTTGTCCCTCTTTTAGAGCAGTCCATATTTTGTTAGGATTAGGCGTAAAGACATAACGAATAGAGAGTAAAATGGAGAAAGAGAAATGAAGACATAAGGTTATCTCGGTTCATCCCTAAATTATGGCTGCATACAACATATGATTCCACTATAATTGGCATCTCTTACTTCTCTATTGCAACTCTCAATTACAAGAAAAATAGATTATAAATAATAGTAGCTATTTAAAGGCAGAAGCCCAAACTACCAATAAAATGCAAGCTCAAACTATAATAGCTCTCTAGCGTCCTGGAACGCTTTTTTCTGGCTTCTACAATGGGAAAAGTGTAAAAAAAGTCATAAATCTATTGCAGTAGTGCCAATTAAGTCATAAACCTTTTTTTGATACCAATTCAGTCCTAAACATTTTGCATTAGTGCCAATTTAGTCGTAAATCTTTTGTGCTTATGTCAATTAAGTCAATTTGGTCAATTTTGGCCAGAAACCGTTGGCGTGGACATCAATTGTCCTACGCGGCATGACTGGCGCTAACGTGGATTTTTTTTTTTATATTTTAAATAATTTTTAATTTAAAAACAAAAAAATGCTTAAAAAATTATTTAAAATATCATAAATAATGAAAAAAATGTCTAAGTTAGCACCAGCCGTGCCATATAGGACAATCGATGTCTACGTTAGTGTTTTTCAATCAAAATTAGTCAAATTGACTCAATTAGCATAAATATAAAAGATTTAGTATTGAATTGGCACCAATGCAAAAGGTTTAGAACTGAATTGGCATCTCTAAAATGTTTGAGACTTAATTGACATCAATACAAACGGTTTAAGACTAAATTGACATAAAAAAAGTTTAAGACTTAATTGGCTATAATGCAATAGGTTTAAGAATTTTTTTACACTTATCCCCTTCTGCAACCCCACGGGGCTTGCGCCTTTCTTGGGAGTTTGAATCACACTCCAGTATATTTTTCATTGGGTAATTTAATATTATATATCAAGTAAATAAGAGTTCAATCGTTGTACAATAAACTAATAGGATAAGGAGAAATCTTTCGTTCGGATCAATGAAAAGTCCAATCCAATTTTTGGATCTCCAAGCTTCTTTCTTCGGTTGTTCCTCCCGAATATATTACAAGGTAAAAGCATTTCTTGTTTTGTCATTCCTGACGTGGTAATAAGTGATCTACTAAGAGAATGACATTAATGTGAGCCACATAAATTACTGTGATAGATAACGCTAAAACCTATGCTGACAATCCTGTATATGTACAGAGACAAACCTCTACTGGTAGTCTATCCAACAAATATGACAGAGTGAAGGACAAAATTGCATACAAGCTAAGTTATGGCTACGTTCAAGATTGCCGTAACTTCCATAGTAAGCGGAGTCTTTTTTTTCATTCGCAATTCCGCGAGAGCGGACTTCGATCCGGGCATATACGACCCAATTTGCAATGGTGAAACATTTGAATATGGAAGTCTCTTCCATCAGCATCTGACTCAGGTGTTCCAAGATTTAGCAGCTGCCACAAGTGCACATTATGACTACTACACGTCTGCAGGATCAACCGAAACAGTGTATGGCCATGGAGCTTGTGTTGCAGGATATACTGAACGCCAATGCTATTCGTGCATGGTTGGTGCGATCAACGCTTTAATGGATGACTGCCCCTTCAACACCGGAGCTCAGTTGCGGTACGGAGAAGATCGCAGGATCAGGCACAAAAAGTATTCACTTACTGAATAATCATGGAGTTGTCTTACCAAGAATAAGGTGTTGTTCGGTATAGCAAGTGATGAAACATAACTTGTGGTCCTAGTCATGGAATAAGGTACATCAAGTGATGATATGATTAAATCTGCATCTGAATAATGCTTCAAGCTTTATGAAAAAGCAAGAATTAACGCTTAAAAATGTGTGAATAATGGACGAAAAAAGGTACTGATAAGTGGTGATTTAAAATTTTGAACCGCCTTTTTCCTTTACAGCATAGTTCGCTCTCCCTCCATCTAACTCATGTCCTAGCTGCAAGCTGCGAATTCCATCCGTATGCAGCGACCCAAGAATCACACGTATAGATACACGAATCCTTAATCCATAGAGTTAAAGAATTAACGCACCTTGTTTCGGATTCATCGTTCTTGATGCGGAATTGCGAGAATCTGATACTCAAGAGCTTCTCCTCTATGAACCCCATTAATCACTGGTTTCAATGAGACGGCCCCTCACTGTCGCTTCAGCCAATTCTATATGTGAGGTTATATGGACATCAGGGTTTAGAGGAGGGACTTGAGCTATATTTATAAAGAATGAAACCTATCCCCTCATCAAAGATTAGGTTTATATCGGCCCATACTATCCAGCCTCATATCCGACTAAATTAGGAAACTGTATATATCTTACCTTATTAGACCAAATAATAATTACAGTAACAATTAATAAAGCCTACAATTGAATATTAAAACAGAATATTCTAACATTCTCCCACTTGGGCTAAATTAATTGAAACTGTACTGTATATGCGCATCTTTATATTGGTCTAGAGATAATTCCCAACAGTCAATTCGATCCCATAAAATCTTAAGCACCGGACCATGCCAGTAACTAAGGGTGAGCAGAAAAACCACGATCCAACCAAACCGGACCGGACCGTACCCAACCGGTTGATTTTGGATGGTTTTTAGTGGGTACGATTCGGTTCTCGATTTCAATTTTCAAGAACCGATTTTATTGGTTCGGTTTACGGATTTGAAGTTGAACCATCCAACCGGCCCATGAACCGGTCCCTTATATAATCTGAATATGTATTATCTTTAATGAGACTATTCCTCTCAAAGCCCACCCAATCCATAAACAACAAAAACAGAAGCAGCCCATATCCAGAAAAACCCTATCTATATCCAATTATACCCTTCAGCTTCTGTTTGCTCCCACGATCTAGTTACATGTGTAGTTTCACTGTTGGAATTCAGCATTTTCACTTGGTGGCTCATCTGCTTGACTTGTAATTTTATGAAGATAAACGAGCTCACTTTGGACACGATTGCTGGGCCAATGTGTGACATTCTGATTTCCTGTAATTTTGAGGCTAATCAATGAGAATATATCTAGCGATGTATTTCAGTCATATTTCGCTCGGATCTGATCAATCTCGAGTTAACTGACCAAAGGGAAAGGCTAACGTGAGATAAGTACGTGGACTTGGGAACTTGAATGGGAAATGACACTTTGACCATAAGGATTGTCGAGGGAACATTTAGAGCCATAAAAGGCTGATCTAAGAACGATTGAGGAATCCATTGCTAGCGTTATGCGATTGGAGCGCGGGTGATGCCGCTTAACCAATTCATAATTTGCAAAATTTTCCTAAATTGAACGATGACGATCGAGACTGTCGGAACTAGTAATAGACCCTCGCAATTACTTGACAACCAAAGTCGCCACGAACTGACGAGCCCTGAGTGTGATTTAAGTCACAGAGTCGATACGCGTAGCGTTTGCAAAAGCCGCCTGTCGGTTTGAGATAGACTGGAATTACATTTAATAGAGAAATAAATCGGAGATGAGTCTCGAAAATTAGAAAATGGAGAATCAAGAATTCCAACATTTTATTTGGAATGGACGCCACCTCGTCGAAGGAAATTTGAAGTGAAAAAATAGACGTTTTGGACGCCGGAGGCGAAATGACCATTTTGCCCTTAAGCATTAGTCTTTTCTACTTTTGGACAAGGGCGTTTTGGTCTTTTTCCCCAGCCTCTTGCTGCCGAAAATTTGGAATTATGGCAGCCCTTGGATGGAGTTGGTTGGCAATGAGGACACTTGTTAAAGGATTAAGCTTGTTGCATTTATTACTTGCTTTTCTCACCTACCATTCAAGTTGTTGACCAAGTGGATTTAACAAAACCCTCTCTCCCTCATCTGTCTTTTGCCGAGCTTCCTCATTCGCGACACCACCTCCTCCTTCTTCTTCATTCTTTTTTTTTTCCAACCGAGAAACGCCCAGCTCGTTAGATTCTGACCGCCTGTTTCGCCGGCCTCCAGCGTCGCCGCCGTCGACTTCCAGCTGCCGCGCTAGCCATCACGACCTAGCTTAGTGTCTTGCCGAACTCCTCGAAGTGGAAGCACGGCGATTGGTCCACCGAGCAGCCCCGGCCAAGCCTTGGTGCGCCGGTCGACGGAAATTGCTTCAGCCTGAGGTAGGTTCGATTTTGCCTCCTTAGGACCCCCGAATGTTGGAGTTTTTCGCTAGAAAATTTCAGATCGCTAGTAGACATATATGTGATCGTGTGGTAAAAAGTTGGACCGAATATGATGAGGAATTGATGCCTTTTGATTACTGTGTTTCCAAGGCAGAATCTGCAGATTTGAGACTTGTGGGAGATTAGCGTCATTCAAGGACTTCGCGGCATCGCTTTGGTTCAAAATTCTCGGTGAGGCTTCCTTACTCCTAGAATGAACTGCTGGTATTGAGTTTGAGGTTAAATTGGAGGTTTAAGTGGGAGTTCTGGGCTGTGTTAGTGAGAACAGAACAGAACTGGCCCTGCCCTGTTCAATTCTGTTTTGGCCGTGAGTTTAAGGGCTGTTGGAGGCAAGTTTGGGCTGAAATTTCCTCGTAGTGATGTGTTAAATTGTCTGTAGTTATGTCCCTAAGGTTCTTGTTAAGTTGATTGGCGTTTCGATGAAGAAAACTTGACGTTTTGGATGGGAATTGATCTTAGGTGCTGCTGTCCTGTTGTGAGCCATAGGAGCCGAATCTTTTGTGGACCTTGGGAAGTCAATTGCTTCGATTCTAGAGCGAGGTAAGGAGTTCCTAAACTCTTGATAGTAAGAGTGGACTCAATTGGATGAGTTAGTCGGGAAGTAGTGTTTATTTTGGAGCGTCGTCTCATGATTTTACATTGTGCATTCTTATTTGATATCGGAGGTTTACATGTGTGCTTTATCAGTGTAATGCCACTAAGAGATTGTCTAAGACGATGTTTCTCATGGTAAAAAAATCATTAGTTCGAGGTATGAACTATATTCGATTATGAAGTGAATCTTGGGAATGGATTCTGGCATGTTTGATAATGGGAGTGCCTTTATGCGTCGTATACGCGGGGTTGAGATGGCCGAGGTCTTTATGCTTAGAACGACGCGGGATAGATATTGAGTTGTGTTGGCACTGGCCTGAGTTGAGACTGAAAACCTGAGGCGTTTACGTGGGTTTGTCAGGGAGATCGGTCTGAGGCGTAAGTACGCGGATCGGGCCTGATGCGTTGTATACGCGAGCAAGAAAGAAACATGAATTTGTCAAGGGCTGTGGAGTAGTTTAATTTGAATTGCATATTTAACTCTTATAACGATATGCGATGACTTGAATTGTACTTGAGGCTGGTTTGCTTTTCTATGATATATGAGACTGTTTGATATTTATGTGGTTGTCGTTGTTTTCCTGTTGGGAATGGCTGCTTGTCTAAGTGTACGGTCGGCCTAACTAGGGGTTATGTCCTCTTTTATTGAGATTTCGATCTCACCCCGTCGTGGGACCATTTCTTTTTCCAGATCCTAGACCGTAGAATGCTGCCTATACGACATGGAGACCCGCAGTGGATGACTCCTTTTTGGGAAGAGTACCCTGATGGACAGGGAACTGTTTTTGTGAGAAAGACCAGGGTGGTCTGGGTGGATGAGGCCGATAAGAAAGAGGTTCCTCATAGATTTGAGGCTTGGTTCCGACGCGTAGGTGAGGTGACTACTGGGCCACTTAAGCCCTCTGAGGTACCTCGTGGAGTAGTCCCCAACTTTTGTCATCCCTCTCGGGATTCTTTTGAGGCAGATGGTTCAGTAGCGGGTTCGGTTAATGTACCAGGGAGGACCCCAACTCACGAGGACACCATTGAGGTGATTGAGCTTGAAGCCTCTGAGGGCAACCTAGTGGAGCGACCCGAAGATGTCGCCATGGATGATATCGAGGAGGATTCAACTGAGGTTCAGTCTAAGACTTGGTCCGAGTACGAGCCTACGGAGAATGCCGATGTGTCCGACGACTCCAGTGCTTCGACTTAGGAGTTGCAGTCAGGCTGGTTGATACTTTTTGTCTGGTCGTAGTGATGTTTCTTTTTGGAAAGTGTAATTATGTGGCCGTTGTTTTGATAGTCTACCCGACCCCCTTTTTTTTTCGCTGGTCTAGGTGACCGCACTTTGTACGAACGTTTGGAATGGGAGTTAAGTGGTCATGTTCAGTTCTTGTCTTGCTATTCATGTTTCCCCGTTAATTTAAGTTTGGAGGTGTTGCTGTTCCGTTTCCGTCTGCTAGCTCTCGTGTTTTATTTTTCTTAGTAAAAGTGTCCTGTGACTTCGAGAGTCGTACTCTGCAGGGATCGTCTCGTCCGCGCGTCGAGGACAAGGCACGGGGCGTGACATCCCGCTTTTCTTGGTATCAGAGCGAAGTTAGCTCAATCCAATTGGATGAGGGATTGGAGTAATAAGGAGGAATGAGTTCTGGGGTGATAGAATAGCGAGACAATAGAAGGGGACCGCTAGAGTAGGTTGAGGCATGCTTGGCACATGAGTGGCTTATGTGATTGACGTCTTGAAAGTGATATTATGGTGATGATTAGGTACGATTGAACTTCGCTGAGCAGGTGCATTGGTTCTGAATGCTTGTTTGACGAGTCTTGATTAATTTGTTTAAGTTGGCAGCACAGTTCTGTATTTTAGACTATTGTGCTCTTGAGACTTATGGCTAATGGTTGCTTTGTTACGAGTACTACTTGTTGTATAGTATAAAACCACTAGACTGAGATGGTAGAGTTGAGTTCTAATTTCGTTGTGAAACCATAGTGGTGCAGGAAGTCTGAGATGAGTGATCGACCCGTTAGACGTAGAAGGCCTAGCGGTAGGGCTTCTAGTTCGAGACCACCTACGGTAGAGGACCTTGGGATGGGAGACGTGTTGCGAGCCTTGGAGCGGATCGACAACTTGATAGACAGACAGGCTCAGGATCGAGATGCTGCCATAACCCAAGCTGTGGGCGCGGCCTTGACTGCAGTTAATGCTACGATTGGTACTAATGCTGAAGGTGGAGGTAGTGGTAGCAGCGGCCAAGGCGCTGGGACGAGTAACGCACAAGCTAATACCAATGTTAATCAAGGTATGGGAGTAGGTAACACGCTAGGCCCTAATGTTGTGCCTAGAGATATAGGCCAGCTAGTGGAGCAATTTGTTAAGTTAAGGCCTCTGCAGTTTAATGGGATTGGTGATCCCGAGTTAGCACCCTTGTGGATAGAGAAGCTTGAAAAGATCTTTGGAGTGCTGAAATGTAATTATGAGGAGAAAGTGCTCCTGGCGGTTTACCAGCTGGAAGGTACTGCAAATGATTGGTGGAACGTTACGAAGGACAGAGTGTTTCCTGAGGGCACAGCCCTGGATTGGAATGCCTTTACAGCGGCTTTTAATGATAAGTACTTCTTAGAGACTGCGTGAGAGAGCAAACTGGTAGAGTTTCAGAATCTGAGGCAGGGTAACTGTCGCGACCCGTCCGAAAGCGGACGCGGCTAATGGATTACCGATAGCGGGTCTTGGATCGGCGCGGGCCCTCCCAGGCCCATACCAAATCGCGGCGGGAGTATTTTTCAAAGGGGATTCGGCGATAAGAGCCGATCGATTTCGACCTTAGTGTGGTCGTGGTGGCATGTGCAACTTGTGCATGCATTTGGAGTCGCCATCGGTCTTTCTTGGAGGGTAGACCGGAAACCTTACCAACCGATTGGGAGAGATCGATCAGTTCTACGGAACCAGAGATTATGGGTTCGGGGACTTGGTTACGTCGGTGTCATTACCAACGCCCTTTCGGTACCTAACGCGAGTGATTTTCCTGGCTAAGAGCTCATGCAGGCGCAATTTTAGGCGAGGTGGGTTTGATTCAGGGTTTCATGCAGATTGGAAGACTATTCCTATCAATCACACTCAATTTTAATGAAAAGCTCAATCAAATGCATAAATAAATCACATCAATGCACATTAATTCAAGTCAAAGGCCTCCTAGTATAGCCATAAGGGCTTAAGGAAGGCGTGATTTAGGACCAGGGGCAAAATGGGAAGATTTGGGAACGATTAGCCCGAAGGGTAAAATCGTCAATTTTTGGAAGATTTGGATACCGAATTACCCAAAATATTCCATGGCCAGTTGTTTGTGGCCATTTCCCATTTTTGAGAATTTTTTTGGAATTTCTTGATTTTTCTCCAATTTTTGGAAGACGATTCGCCCAAAGGGCGAAATCGTCATTTTAAGAAGGGTCGGGGTTCAAAACACCCGGAATGAGTCTTGGCCAGTTGTTTGTGGCCATTTCCTATTTTTTGGGATTTTCCTGGATTTTTTTAGAATTGTTTTGGAAGACGGTTTGCCGGAAGGGCAAAATCGTCATTTCGGAAAAGATCGGGGGTCGAAAGACCCGGAACAGGTCATGGCCAGTTGAATGTGGCCATTTCCTATTTTCTGGAATTTTTTAGAATTTTTCTGAATATTCCGAATTTTTTTGAATTTTTTTTTATGATTTTCTATTTTTTATTGAATTTTTTTTATTTTTTTATTATTTTTTATTATTTTTTTAAAGATTTTTCGAATTTCTGAAAATAAAACCATCCAACAGTCCTAGATGTGACACGTGGCATTCTGATACCCGTCGGATTATTTTGAATTTTTATATCCGAAAATTATTATTTTTTATATTAAAAATATTTCTTATTTTGAAAATCGCCGGATCGCGACACGTGGCTCATCCACGGCCGTCCGATCCAGCGTTTTATTTTTAAAGGACACGGACCCACATCGCTGACGTGGCTGCCTACGTGGCGCGCCACGTCAGCGTTGACTCGTTGACCGGCGAAAGGTTCGCCGGAGAAGATGACCGGCGCCGACGCTCCTTCGCCGGCGCCTCGTCGGAGGGCCGTATCTCGGTCGTCCGACGTCCGATTGACTTGAAATTTTCGTCAAAATTCTCATAATGAGCTCCTCTAAAACATATCTCAGCCTCACTATAGCAGAATCACAGTTACTTTCGGTATTGCCGGAGAAGACGACCGGTGCCGGCAACCCTTCGTCGGCGCCTCGTCGGAAGGGCATAACTTTGCCTACGGAACTCCAAATCGCACGAAATCAGCGGCATTAGACTCGTATGGGCCTCGTCTACAACATATATCAGCCTTAACACAGCAGAATTACAATTGCTATACCTGCAACTCCGGCCGGACCTATTCTCCGGCGAGAGTGCCGCCCTAGTCGTTCCGTACGTTACATGGCTAAAATAAATCATCGGGAAGCTTGCTAGGGGTTCTAGAGATCTTACCTGATTCTCATGGAGGTTCGGTTTGGTCTGAAACGAGCCGGGGGGCTCACGGCAGGCCGGTCACGGTGGGGGGACATAGCGGACGATTCAAGCGATGAAAAATCATGCGATCAAAAGTGAAAACGTTCAGTGATGCGCAAGGATCAATTCTAGATCAACCGCTTGCGAAACGAACCAATGAAACGTGAGATGCCATTGAAGGCCGAGGATGAGTTTGAACACGTATCTCACCTTTCCCGGCGGTCTCCGGCGAGTCTGATAGGCATGTGGGCTTCCTCGTTACGTCGCCAAGCTCGGGGAACGGTTCACCGGCTTCGCTTTTGTCTTTGCCGAGGGTCACACGAGCTTCGAAGGTTTTTTTTTCTTCTTCCTATGGTTCTCGGTCCTCAGAAAACAAATCCCCCCTCCTCTTCTCTCTGTCTCTTTTCTTTGTTGGCCGACCGCCTTTCGGCTTGTCCCACGCACTCCTTCTTCAGTGGACAAACCTTTCGCCAGCTGCGCCCTCACCGAAAGAGAGCTCGAGCGAAAAAAAAAACTCCCCGAAGGCCCCCCTGCGTTCTGCGTTCTGCATTTGCAAAGATCGGTCAACATGTTGACTTTTTCGGTCAACGGGTTGACCGGATCGGTCAACCCGACCCAGTCAACCTGATCCAACGGGTTTTCGACGAATTAGGCCACGAATCGTCCTATAATCCTGAAATTGATGCCAAAATCGAACTCATCGACATGCTTTCTATCGAATAGGGGTATTTTCGTGAATCAATTGATTGAAATTTAGTGAAAACCCCAAATTACCCTTAGGATCCGAAATTGAATCTTGCTTAATCGAGGGCCCAAACGACCGAATTAGTTCAAATTGAGGCCACCAATGGATTCCTCATGATAAATAACATAGGGTAGATGTGTTTAATTTCAATGGGTACGCTCGTATGAAATTTAATTTCAAAAATTGTGAAACCGGGGACTAAATTGAAAGAAAATTATGCAATTAAGCCCTTTTGGTTAAAATTGATCAAATTGGATGGCAAATTGACCTAATTGCACTTTAAGACTTTAGAATCCAATGTAATAGCTTACAAAAGTGAGAATTGAAAATTAAAAGACTCGAAAAGGATTTTTTTTTTGCTCGGTTCGGGTTTATGTTTGTGAAGGAACATATTGACCCGAGCCGAATTTTCAAGATTTAAAGTGACAAACTTGAAAAGGAAATTAAAACAAAATTATTGAATATTTTTGGGTATTTGTCTGACCACGAATGGTATTTTTCTGATTTTGTTGGTATTTTTAATAATTAAATAAATTCAAAAACTTATTAAAAATTACAAAAAATATTTTTTGTTCAAAATTGGTTCCTAAGGCTAAGCCAAGGCTTCCAAAGTTGATTTTGTGATTTTATGACCTTTTTTGATATTTTAATTTAATTTTGAAGAATAAAAATCACAATAATAAATGGTCAAAAATCAAGTGTCAACAGCTGCCCCTCTTTGAGAGGAATCTCGTTAGAGGTTTCTCTCAAAGATAAGGTGGCGCCTGATTCTTAACCGACTCAACTGGGAAAATGAAAGAAGAAATGCTACGACCTCGAATCCTTAAGGCTCATGATAAAAACTCAAATTAATCCCTGGTTTGCTCTAACAATTTGGACATGGGCCGGAGTGAGAGAGGCTTACCTGAAGCTCACCTGTCGGATGCTGCCGGTTGCGACAACTTTCAAGCAGATACCTAGGACTCGTCATTCAGAATATCCTAGGGAGATTAAGGTTTGACCTGTATGGTAGGTCATACCATTATGGGATTCCTAACTGGTAGGAACCTAAGGAAGGCGCATCCCGCGCCCTGGGATTTGCCAAGGATTTTGATCCGTATGGTGGATCGGACCTTTGTGTCGATGCTTATGGCGGTATTTACCAATGAGTTGACCCTTATGGCGGTTTCTACCATATATTGACCCTTCAGGCGGTTTCTACCATTATGTTGACCCTTCAGGCGGTTTCTACCATTGGTTGACCCTTCAGGCGGTTTCTACCATACATTGACCCTTCAGGCGGTTTCTACCATTATTTTGACCCTTCAGGCGGTATCTACCTTGAATTGACCCTTCAGGCGGTTTCTACCTTGAATTGACCCTTCAGGCGGTTTCTACCTTTGTTTTGCTTTGAAAAGGGGTCTCATGACGAGGGTTCTCCACGTCCGATGAGACTGCCTAAATTTTGAAAAAGGGTCACATCCTCGCCCCTTCTTTTGAAAGATCCCGAAATTTATCGGGAATTCAGTTTTGAAGCAGTGAAAGATTTTATTTTGACAAAGCCTCACTTTAGTCTGTTGAGGCGACATTCTGGGAGCTGGGTTCTCCAGGTATCCTGCAGAAAGTTCAAACCTGAAAGATTTTTCTTCACCAAGAAAATGTTAATAATCTTTGGGAAGACAATAATTGTCCAATTGACAAAATTTTATGACTTAAGTTTTAGTCATGAAATGTGCATTTTGATGCTGGAGGTTATCCAAAGCATTCTTACAACATGCAAATGTGATCACAAATTCCTTGCATGGAAAATTTGGATCAACAGTTTGAAAATTCCAAAAAGAGTTTGTTCAAAACATCAATTGGAATATTTCTCGACAAGGAGGCCATCTCATCTGTTTTGAGGTAATGATTTTTATAGGGGATGTACTCAATTCCCTACTGACCTGTGCCTAGGTTTTAGGCTCATTCGCAGCGCATACATTTTGATCGGTCGGGAGGTCTTCCACGGGACCGTAATGTTGGGCTTGGATATTGGTTTTCAAGGGGGACCCGCCTTGGAGTCGAGGCCATTGAATGAAAGTATTCACCACCTGCTCCGGGTTTACAAGTCAAGAACCCTGCAAAATGAGAAAGAAATAGTCTTGCTCGTACTTCTTTGAGCTAAGCAATATGTTAACCCAAGTGTCTTAGTCAGAGAAGACTGTTTTAGGGTTGTAACATTGGTAGGATTGAGGATCGAAAAAGGCTTGTTTTTGGCCCAGAATTCGTGACGGGTTTAACATTGGTGATCATTGCTGATTTGCCTCCTGTCATTTCCTTTTTGCATCTTCAATTTTTGAGGTGTGCACCCGCTTTTGAGGTGTGCACCAACTCTTTAGAGAGCGTTTCGTCGCATTAAGAGACTGATGACTCTGTCTGCGTCTCTGCTCCACGCTTGACACCATTTGGGGAGTAGTCTTTTTGATCTGACTCCTTTAGGGATTTCCTCTTTTCCCATCCGACTTCATTGCGGATCAATCAAACAACTTACACGAGCATCGGCCTTACTTTTACCAGGCACTTTGCTTTTTCTTGATGCTGGGGATTTTTTTCTTTGTTGAAATCCCGCCTTTTCTTTTCCTTTGGAACTACGATGTTCAGAAAATTGTGCTAGATATACAACTTGAATCATAGCACATTTAAACGCCGATATGAGATTTTTCTATAAATCCCATCTCTTGATTTCTTCCGTTCTTGGAGTGATGCAGTTTCCATCTTGAAACATCCCATGATCACCAACATGGGTTTATGAAATGAATTTGCAGGCTCAACTTGGCTGTGCAAAGGATATGGTGTGTGGGATAGAGAAATGAATGCTTCTCGTCATCCTATGGCACTTGGATTACCATATAAACAACACACAAAGATTGATGTTAGTCCGAGCAAGAAAATTTCTAATCATTTTCTCCTGATACCGCTGGACTCACCTCCATTTTGCCCCGATGTGGGGGTGGTTCTTGACAGGGTTAAGAATGAAAACCGTCGTTCAAAGGGTTTATCAACGGTCACCTGTAGTGTTTGAGGGATATGAAACGAATGCCTCCGTCATCCCAACCCATGTAATCGTTGCGAATAATCCCTACTTCCGTAGGTCCAGATTTTGCTATCTGATCCGCTCCACTTCTCTCCAGTGTGTGTAGGACGTGTTTGGACTAGGCTTTGCCTCTTTCTTTTGAGAAAACGTCCTTTTAAAAGTTTTGAACTTTTGATTGGAAAAAATCTCTTTCATTTTCTCCAAAAATTTTACCCGTCAAGGGGATTTTATGATGCACCATGCATGTTCTTATTCATGTTCAGATAACCTCCTATTTTAAGACATGAATGCCAATGAAGTTTGAATTCTATGTCTTTTCTAGACATTAGATTCTGAAAGCTTTTCTTTTTCTCTCTGTTTTTTATTTAACATCTTCAATGGATTGGGGAAAGGGATACTTACCTGTCCCCCGCGGCTGGAGATCCTGAAAATGCGGAAGAAACATGTTATTGTACGTTCACGAATTTTTCAAAAAATTAGAACGATACAATTTACCCTTGGTCATGTATTCTAACGGGTAATACATGGGATGTGAAAACCTGTTCGTCTGTAAGGCGATTCCCCTGTCAAGGATAAATAACGAGTATCAATTCATATTCTCAAATTCAAGACAAATTGGAACGATACAACTTTACTCTTGGTTCTCATCCCGTTCTGATGTTGCGTATTGATATGAACAACCTCTATCAAATCCGCCTATCCATGCTTGGAGTGTTTGTAACATCAATGGTTCATCTGCCCCCAGCTGGGCAGCGTCTGTTCTGCTATTTGAACGCATGACTCATTGAGTGATTTATCCATGTTTATCATCTGAGAAGGAAAAGAAAGAAGACATTACTTCGGTATTCGATTGAAGATCGTTTAGGAACGATACATCGTTTTACCAAATAGGTGGCTTCGCGGCCAAACGTATTTCGTGTTGAAGGGGTAGATCCCATTATGCTCCGCGGGTGATAATTATGGTTCATGGAACTTGCTCCACGGATTAAGTGATTAATCCACGGCCTTCGGCTTGAAGATGCTCAAAGGGTGATGTTGACACTCACGCGCAATTAGTTCTAGATATTAATGAAAGATGTTCCCGTGGGAACCTTACAGTGCGATCAACAACATATGCAATAGGAGTATTCAACCCCTTTTCTCGAAGCATTTTTCATCGAGTAGCCATGCTTTGCATCAGACGTTTGATCACCGGCCTCGCGTCACCACTGCGATGGTCCTCCGGCTCCAAATTGATCGAGCCAAAGATTGAACTCATCGCCAAGGAAATTGCTCGGGTCTTCGAGCCATTGATGTTCAAGTTGGGTATCAACGATTGTTGGGGGCAGATTTCTTTCATTGCCTTCGTTGTGAGGGATTGGAGTCTTTGAGCTGGAACCTTCATCATTGCCCTGTTGGGGTTGAGACATACATTCCCGAAGAGTATTGATCCAAGTGTCCAGCTCCTCATCAAGGAAATCACCTGTTCTTTCTAGCTCTTGGTTCCCAGATTGGCTGTCGTCGACTGCAGGCGAGGGATTCCTCTCTTTGTTCTCGCCGTGAGCAACTTGACCCCTCGAATTGGAACTTCCTCCAATGACCGGCAGGTTTATATGTGCACTCTCTACCAATGCCAGATCCGCTTCAGGGACAACATTAATGACCGAATCGCGCTCAAACTGAGGAATCCCTATGTGCTGGAACTGCGGTATATGCTCTTGAGGAGTATTGAGATAGCTCGGCGGAGCATTCTGATTTGGGTTAGAGGAGTCGCTGACACGACTGCTGGTCCCGTCATTGCTGAAACACGGTTGGGTGCTCTCGGCTCTCCAATCATCGTGGTTGTAACTCTGCCCGACACTTGAGCTCCTACTGGCTTTATGATGGTTTAACGCTATCCTTCCATCCCTTAGTAATCTCCTATAGTACTTGAGGTGAGACTCGACGTTAATTCTAGAGAGCCCCGGCACATTCATAATCTCGAGTATGCGTAGTGGGCTAGCCGAATCAACTCCCAGCTCTCGAATTGCATCAACAAATTTGGTGTGAAGTTCATAGGTCCAGTAAAACCTTGTTCTCTTATCACCCAAAATATCGTCAATACTTCGGTAGCTATTCTCTACGGGATCTAGTCGTTTCAAAAGTTGTCCATGGAGGGACTCACCGACTTTGGATTGGCTGGCTGCGACAGCGAGTTCGTCATTGAGAGAACTCCCCCTGTGATGATTCATATCCCATTTCTCAGAGGATGTTGGTGTTGATCCTATGGTGTTGACTTGCTCATGCAGATCTCCGGCGATATCTGGCTGTGTCGGAAAATGCTGTGGAGAATACGGTAACAGCTGAGCGTTATTCGTCAACAGGGACGGTTCATCGAGGAACACCTCGCCGAGGACAACAGGATTACCACAATTAAGGCAGGTGGCCTTGGTCAGAGCTTCCTTATATCTCGCGCTTTCAGCTTGAAGCTTCTCATTCTCCTCCTTCAGGACCAGTAACTCATGGTCTGCGTATTGCTGTTTCACCCGGGTTCGTTTGTTGGCGAACCAAAACTTGACCTTCGAAAGCTCCAATCCTATTTTTCGGCTCAACTCCATTTTCTGTTGTCTGCTTGGAGTGGGGCATTCATTGAAGAAAGCTTCGAGCTCTCGGATTTGGCCTGGAGTGTGGCGTTGTAGTTGCTTCCTTTTCCGACTCCGGTCATCATTGTATATTCCTTCTTCGTAGCTGAAACCTAGAATTTCATCGCTGGAGGAGTCAGTCTCCACGGCCTTCGGGCAGGATTCAGCTCCAGGATCTTCAAAGTCTCCCAGCAGTTCGTGCTCAGAAATGTCCAGGTCGGGCGTTTCTAGCAGATGGGAATAGCTTTTAAACATGATGGATCGAAGTATCTCGGGCTGATCTAGTTCACTCAGCTTTCTCTATTCGCTCTTACGTGTTTGCTCACTCTAGAAATTTTCTCAAGTGATTGTGCGTGTCCTAGAACCATCCTTCAGGCTGCATATGAAGACCAGCAAGCAAGCGCTCCTCCCGAGACCCTGTAATTACTCATCGTCTGTATTCCCCTTTCTTTTTCCTCGTGATAGGATCACAAACTCTCTTGCATTGATTCGGTCTCATCGAGTATTGCGCTCGTCCCCTAGTTCAGTCTTCAAAGTGGTGGGTCTACAATCTTTCGGCGCCTTTTATGATTTGCTAGGCCCGAGAACGTGGGGAGCAGCGGTGGGCCCGCAATTAATGACTCCGTTTAATTCATTTAGCTCCATGGGAATTAACGCTATGATATTCTCTCAACCCCTTTTCATCGTTCAAACGAAAGTGGCATTTTCCCTGTGTATGCTGTTACTCTTCATTTCAGCATCCCGGGCGCTTGGTGAGGAATGAGTTCGTGGCCACTCAAAATTTTAAAGACCGTCTCTAGTTTCAGACTTAATCTAACAAGGGATCATCACAACTGAGCATGACGATGTTCGTCGATAGCGTTGGTTTTAATATAGAATTAACTATAGTCATTAAAGAAAAATGTTCCCGTAGGAACTTTACAACGGATAAAATGAGTGATCTACTCGTGAACATGTTCTTCTTTCTATGGGTGTTCGTGGTGACCGACCCATCGTGCCCCGAGTCAAGTGCTAGATCATGGCTGTCCAAGCATGCCAGCTTCCCACTGATTGAACAAGGCATCGAGCCCCTCATCAAAGAAATAGTCTGTCGTGGGTTGACCAGCGGCAGGCAGAGCACCAGCCGACTGCTGCTCGAATGGAGGAGTGCGCACTCGCTGTACTTGTGACACGCGCTCTTGAGAAGTGTTGAAATGGCCCGGGAGGACATTCTGATCAGCTTTCGGTTTGCCAGTGGTCGGGCTGCTAGCTTGATTGATGCTTAGATTTGGCCGGGTATCTCTTGATGCCTGAGCATTACAATGGCGGTCGCCCCTAGCTTTTGAGCTCGAGACGGATTCCTCCCGGTTTAGCTCCGCTCGACGTTGTTTTAATAGCTTTCTGTAGGCAGCAAGGTGATTCCTGACCAGTTCCTTACTAAGCCCCGATACATTCATGGCCTTAAATATGCGCGTCGGAGTTGCTGAATCGATCCCCATTTGGTGAACCACGTCTAGGAATCTGGAATGCAGTTCAGGGGGCCAAGCGAACCTCCTCTTATCGTGGCCCAAAATTGCATCGATGGCTTGACGACTGATTAACTCATCTCCAGCGGGACCCGACCCTATCGAAAATTGTTGTGCATGAGGCTGATATGCTTTGAGCTGGTCGGCGGTAACATCCAGCTCCTTGAAACTGTAACTCCAATCAAAGCGATGCAAATCCCATCCCCCAGGAGGCATTTGTATCGTCTTCGTAGGATCATCCTGCCCATGCGTGACTCCGGCAAAATCTGGGTGAGCAGGAGATGCCCCGAGGGAGTAGGGTGGTAAGTGAACGTCTTCAATCATTGCGTGAGGCTTATCGGGGAATATCTTACCGCGGGCGATGAGGTTATCGCAATGAGGGCAAACGGTAATATTGAGAGCTTTTTCATACCTCATGTTTTCTGTTCGCAGCTTTTGGTTTTCTTCCTTTAAAATCTCGACCACCTGACGTTTGCGTTGAGCCCTCGATTTGGATCTCCTATTTTGAAACCAAAACTGGATCCTCGACTGATTAATCCCCAACTCCCGGCTCAATTCAATTCTCCACTTCTTTTTCATGTAATGGCTTTTACTGAAAAGGGTTTCCAGCATTTGGGTTTCATCCTGAGAGTATTGGTGAGGACGTCTTCTTTTCCCGAGTTGAGCATCGTGGATGTCGTTGTCGTCGTCGCCGTGATCTTGATTTCCGTTGCCAGAAGTGTTGGGCTCCATGGTTTTGGCGTTAGACTTGATCTTGGAATCTTCGAGATCCCTCTGTGGTTCAATTTCTGAGATTTTTGAGTCAGTCGCCTCTAGCAGCTGACAATAACCTCTTAAATATGTTGGACTGAGAAATGTTTGATTGGTTCTTGCCCATTCAGAGTTCTCCACTCTCTCCTGTATGCTCACTCCCTATAAAGTGACTTTGCATGTTCAGGAGACGCTCTTCAAGCATCATTAGGCAAACGTTCCCCCTCAAGACCTTGAATTTCTCGCTTAGCTTTTCAACGTGATGGGACTGCCAAATCCTGTTAGGGCTCTCTTCGATAGTTGCGCTTACCTCCCACCTAACTCTAATAATGGTGATCCCGACAAATCTTTTACATCTTTTAATTGATGAGCCGGAAATCGCGGACCGAAACGAATCCAATGGTTCTCGTGAGGGGACCTCCTGCTTTACCCCCTAACTGGGCTCCACCAGCATTATTACTGAGACCCTTCATCATCCTCGAGTTGCTATAAAATGAGGAATTAATGTATGGAAGGTTAACGTTCTCGCATAATCAGCTTCTTCCTTCTAATCTCTCTATTAGCCTCGTCTTATTCTCAAGCCAACCCAACGCAAATGGCCTCCTCTCCCGTGCGCACTTTTTCGACTGATGTCTTGGCCCAGTGGGAAAAGCTTTATAACCTATTGGGTCGCGGTTACGCGCACATAACCGATCATTCTGCAACCGCGGATGAAATCCGTGTCCTGCTCGAGGACTTAGATACCACTTCCCTCGAAGGTACTACGCTGGGGAGGGAATATAGAACTTTCCCGACCCTCTTTGCACACTCCTTAGAGGCCTACCGTGTTGCTGATCGGGAGGTTCTCGTGGCTCGCGTCTTGCGGGCTCGTTACAAGGATCGGTCTGATCATTTGGTGCTGACCAACTATCTGGCCGATAGTCACAAAAAGGCCGTCGAGTTTGCCAATGAGAGGGTCGCGACGTTGCTTCGCGAGAGGAGAAACCTGGTGGATCAATTGGCCATATCCCTGACCGCTGGCGAGCACGACCGCCACAATGTCCTATTGAGGCTGCAAAGCGACTGGCAGGAAGAACGGCTCGACAAAATAACCGCAGACATAGCTCACGGGAATGGATTAGTTCGGGAATTGGAAATAATCACCGAGGAACACGAGGTCAAGGTCACTGAGGTTAAGGGCGAATGCAGAAACCTTCTCCTCAAGCTTGCGGACCAGGACATGCGAAGTCGTGAGTACGGGCAGAGCATTAACAACATGGAGGGTCAGTTGGGCTCCTTTGTGTCGTTAATTAGGGCTCACTTTGGCTTTACTTTTCCACCCCGAATTGTATGACCTGCTTTTGAAAACCCTCCACTGAGCAAAATAAATGTGTGTGTTTTAACTTCTGTATGGTTCATTTCTTCGAGCATCCGAACATTTTCAACTTGGGTGAGCCGAACCATAATATCAATAAGCCGAGCAAATATGTCCTGATTTTATAACTCGCTCATGATCAGATGAGAGAATAGCCTCAGACTTATCCAGGAGAAGATTTCTCTCTATTACCTTATTTTTTCACCTGCAAATGAAACGACTGAATCAGAAGGAATAATTTGAAAAAGAAAGCATAAACCCCTTTCAATCTTATGCTTGCTCGTGATTAATAAGGACAAAAACTTTTACAAGGGTTTTAATCTTGCGCAAAAAGTTTTTTATCAGTATTCTTCGAAGGAAAGCATATTATTGAAAGGAATGTAATTCACGATAATCGCTTTTGATCAATTTCGAGGAGAACGAATTAGTCAAAAGCGCAAGACATAATAATGTGTTTTAAATTCAATTGAAGATATGGCATCCAAATTAAGGTCGCTCGCTAAGAACGAAAGTAGTTTGGACATCTATCTCGTCATTAAATTTGAAACTACGCTGATATTCTTGATCAATTATCGTGAATTACCAGTAGTGTACAACATGCATGAACCAATTCAAGTGTGTAGTTCCTTCTAGCGAAATTGGGGTTGGATTACCTCACACGACCAAAAGGTCGTGCAAGACTTCCAATTTTAATTTCCTCTAAAGGAATTATAAACTTGACTTGGGAGTATTCGGATGATTAGAAAAAATGCCACTATCACATTCCAATGACCCGTTAAAAGAAATACAACCAAGTTCCATCTGAATGTATACACCAATAGACCCCTAATACAATCGCTCTAAGGGGTGAGATAGAGAAAACCTCAGTAAAAATAAACCCTATACAAGAGGACTAGTAATGGAAAATGACATAAAGGAATGTGATCCTAACGTTTAAGGATGCCCCAGTTTTGATCTGTGCCTTCAGGATCACTTGCCCCAACTCGTCATCTTCATTGGATGATACCTCAATAATGTCCATAGTATGCTCCTTATCGCACACTCGGTGTTCGTCGTGGGATATCACCCTCCTCGTCTTCTATCAAGGACGTTAGGGACAAACGCACATATCTATCCTCGAAATGACATTTAATCTAATCACCAGAATGCAATAAATGAAATGCCTATATTTATATGAACAGTGATAGATTTGGGGGGATAGAGAGTCTTACCAACCCAACTCGTCGACTTATGTGCGGTTTTAGGTGTACCAACCGCCCAAAGACATGCGCATGAAACAAGTGATAGTAAACTTCTAAAAATCAGAGGGTTTGGCACCTAAGGTTAAGGTTCCCACCTCGAGTTCTAGAAAGAGCCGATTCCATTGCACAGCTATCGTTGCATTGGGACTCGATCCATAGTTCAAAGTGAGCGGAATTGAAAAGTGGATTACCCCATGTTTTTCCTCATGGAGATTCCATTTTCAGTTCCTTCTATTGTTTTCCTATAGGGGCGCCCGGGGTTTTAGGCGCGGTTGTGTGTGTCCATGTGTCGTGATCACCACAATGCGAGTCATGCACAACAGTTTATCAATCGGCGCTTCAAATCATCCGTACAACATACATCCCTACGCCAACCTGCATAAAATAATGTTAATCACGGACTACACCCCTTATCTCTCCAATCTGCAAAAACATATAACACCTACCATGAGCGGACTTACCTCACCTTCAAGAGCGCCTGCAGGGTTAGAAACATCACTCAGCGTTTTAATTACGGCCTAAGTCCACTTGGGGTCTAGAACCATAGGTTCTAGAACAAGGTCCCCAGTGGAGTCGCCAGCTGACGCGACCCGTCCGAAAGCGGACGCGGCTAATGGATTACCGATAGCGGGTCTTGGATCGGCTCGGGCCCTCCCAGGCCCATACCAAATCGCGGCGGGAGTATTTTTCAAAGGGGATTCGGCGATAAGAGCCGATCGATTTCGACCTTAGTGTGGTCGTGGTGGCATGTGCAACTTGTGCATGCATTTGGAGTCGCCATCGGTCTTTCTTGGAGGGTAGACCGGAAACCTTACCAACCGATTGGGAGAGATCGATCAGTTCTACGGAACCAGAGATTATGGGTTCGGGGACTTGGTTACGTCGGTGTCATTACCAACGCCCTTTCGGTACCTAACGCGAGTGATTTTCCTGGCTAAGAGCTCATGCAGGCGCAATTTTAGGCGAGGTGGGTTTGATTCAGGGTTTCATGCAGATTGGAAGACTATTCCTATCAATCACACTCAATTTTAATGAAAAGCTCAATCAAATGCATAAATAAATCACATCAATGCACATTAATTCAAGTCAAAGGCCTCCTAGTATAGCCATAAGGGCTTAAGGAAGGCGTGATTTAGGACCAGGGGCAAAATGGGAAGATTTGGGAACGATTAGCCCGAAGGGTAAAATCGTCAATTTTTGGAAGATTTGGATACCGAATTACCCAAAATATTCCATGGCCAGTTGTTTGTGGCCATTTCCCATTTTTGAGAATTTTTTTGGAATTTCTTGATTTTTCTCCAATTTTTGGAAGACGATTCGCCCAAAGGGCGAAATCGTCATTTTAAGAAGGGTCGGGGTTCAAAACACCCGGAATGAGTCTTGGCCAGTTGTTTGTGGCCATTTCCTATTTTTTGGGATTTTCCTGGATTTTTTTAGAATTGTTTTGGAAGACGGTTTGCCGGAAGGGCAAAACCGTCATTTCGAAAAAGATCGGGGGTCGAAAGACCCGGAACAGGTCATGGCCAGTTGAATGTGGCCATTTCCTATTTTCTGGAATTTTTTAGAATTTTTCTGAATTTTCCGAATTTTTTTGAATTTTTTTTTTATGATTTTCTATTTTTTATTGAATTTTTTTATTTTTTTATTATTTTTTATTATTTTTTTAAAGATTTTTCGAATTTCTGAAAATAAAACCATCCAACAGTCCTAGATGTGACACATGGCATTCTGATACCCATCGGATTATTTTGAATTTTTATATCCGAAAATTATTATTTTTTATATTAAAAATATTTCTTATTTTGAAAATCGCCGGATCGCGACACGTGGCTCATCCACGGCCGTCCGATCCAGCGTTTTATTTTTAAAGGACACGGACCCACATCGCTGACGTGGCTGCCTACGTGGCGCGCCACGTCAGCGTTGACTCGTTGACCGGCGAAAGGTTCGCCGGAGAAGATGACCGGCGCCGACGCTCCTTCGCCGGCGCCTCGTCGGAGGGCCGTATCTCGGTCGTCCGACGTCCGATTGACTTGAAATTTTCGTCAAAATTCTCATAATGAGCTCCTCTAAAACATATCTCAGCCTCACTATAGCAGAATCACAGTTACTTTCGGTATTGCCGGAGAAGACGACCGGTGCCGGCAACCCTTCGTCGGCGCCTCGTCGGAAGGGCATAACTTTGCCTACGGAACTCCAAATCGCACGAAATCAGCGGCATTAGACTCGTATGGGCCTCGTCTACAACATATATCAGCCTTAACACAGCAGAATTACAATTGCTATACCTGCAACTCCGGCCGGACCTATTCTCCGGCGAGAGTGCCGCCCTAGTCGTTCCGTACGTTACATGGCTAAAATAAATCATCGGGAAGCTTGCTAGGGGTTCTAGAGATCTTACCTGATTCTCATGGAGGTTCGGTTTGGTCTGAAACGAGCCGGGGGGCTCACGGCAGGCCGGTCACGGTGGGGGGACATAGCGGACGATTCAGGCGATGAAAAATCATGCGATCAAAAGTGAAAACGTTCAGTGATGCGCAAGGATCAATTCTAGATCAACCGCTTGCGAAACGAACCAATGAAACGTGAGATGCCATTGAAGGCCGAGGATGAGTTTGAACACGTATCTCACCTTTCCCGGCGGTCTCCGGCGAGTCTGATAGGCATGTGGGCTTCCTCGTTACGTCGCCAAGCTCGGGGAACGGTTCACCGGCTTCGCTTTTGTCTTTGCCGAGGGTCACACGAGCTTCGAAGGTTTTTTTTTCTTCTTCCTATGGTTCTCGGTCCTCAGAAAACAAATCCCCCCTCCTCTTCTCTCTGTCTCTTTTCTTTGTTGGCCGACCGCCTTTCGGCTTGTCCCACGCACTCCTTCTTCAGTGTACAAACCTTTCGCCAGCTGCGCCCTCACCGAAAGAGAGCTCGAGCGAAAAAAAAAAAACTCCCCGAAGGCCCCCCTGCGTTCTGCGTTCTGCATTTGCAAAGATCGGTCAACATGTTGACTTTTTCGGTCAACGGGTTGACCGGATCGGTCAACCCGACCCAGTCAACCTGATCCAACGGGTTTTCGACGAATTAGGCCACGAATCGTCCTATAATCCTGAAATTGATGCCAAAATCGAACTCATCGACATGCTTTCTATCGAATAGGGGTATTTTCGTGAATCAATTGATTGAAATTTAGTGAAAACCCCAAATTACCCTTAGGATCCGAAATTGAATCTTGCTTAATCGAGGGCCCAAACGACCGAATTAGTTCAAATTGAGGCCACCAATGGATTCCTCATGATAAATAACATAGGGTAGAGGTGTTTAATTTCAATGGGTACGCTCGTATGAAATTTAATTTCAAAAATTGTGAAACCGGGGACTAAATTGAAAGAAAATTATGCAATTAAGCCCTTTTAGTTAAAATTGATCAAATTGGATGGCAAATTGACCTAATTGCACTTTAAGACTTTAGAATCCAATGTAATAGCTTACAAAAGTGAGAATTGAAAATTAAAAGACTCGAAAAGGATTTTTTTTTTGCTCGGTTCGGGTTTATGTTTGTGAAGGAACATATTGACCCGAGCCGAATTTTCAAGATTTAAAGTGACAGACTTGAAAAGGAAATTAAAACAAAATTATTGAATATTTTTGGGTATTTTTCTGACCACGAATGGTATTTTTCTGATTTTGTTGGTATTTTTAATAATTAAATAAATTCAAAAACTTATTAAAAATTACGAAAAATATTTTTTGTTCAAAATTGGTTCCTAAGGCTAAGCCAAGGCTTCCAAAGTTGATTTTGTGATTTTATGACCTTTTTTGATATTTTAATTTAATTTTGAAGAATAAAAATCACAATAATAAATGGTCAAAAATCAGGTGTCAACAGTAACATGATGGTGGACCAGTATGAAGCTGAATTCGCTAGACTGTCGAGGCACGCGCCACGTTATGTTGAGGACCCACTGGAGAAGGCGCGGAGGTTTCGAGATGGGTTGCGACCAGAACTTCGCAGTCAGATTGTGACAGTGAATCTGCGAACTTATAAGGAGGTATACGAGCGAGGACAGATGATAGAACGAGACATGACGGAAAGAACGGCTGCATTTGGATCGCGATTTCCCTCATTTAGGGATAATCGCCAGTTGGAAAAGAGGCCTATGACGAATACTAGGCGTTTCGTTCCACCTCCAAGGAAGAACATCAGTAAGCCACCACATCAGTTCAACCCAAACTGTCGCATGTATGGAAGGAGGCATGGAAATGGGCCTTGCCCGGCTAGGACGGGAGCGTGCTTCAAGTGTGGCTAGATGGGTCATCAGATGAGGTTTTGCCCCAACCAGACCCAAATGGCTAGGCCTCAAGGACAGCGACCACAAGCGAGACCACCAATTACGGCACCTAAGAATGTTCAGAACCGACCCCCAGCTCAAGGAAGGGTTTATGCCGTGGCACGCCGAGACGCTGAGGAGAGGCCTGGTGTGGTATTAGGTACGGTTTATTTGCATGATCAAGCTACCTATGCGTTGTTTGACCCTGGTGCTTCGCATTCCTTCGTGTCTGCTCAATTTGCTGATTTGGTAAATATGAAGTTGAAACCGTTGAATATACCACTGTATGTTGCTACTCCGTTGAAGGACAAGGTGTTAGTCTCGTTGGGCTGTGAAAAGTGTAAGGTAGCCATTGGTAGTAACGAGGGAGTTATAGATTTGGCTGTATTACCTATGTACGACTTTGATGTGATCATAGGAATGGATTGGTTAAGTAAGCTAGGGGCGGTAGTGGACTGTGGCAGTAGAGTGATCCGTTTTCATCCGGATGGTTGTCCTAGATTTGAGTTTAGAGGAAACCGGGGAGGAATTTCTATTCCAATGATTTCGTCGCTTGAGGCGGCAAGGTTAATGGATGATGGATACCAAGCTTACTTGGCCGTGGTGGTAGATCCGACTGTTGAGGAACCGAGATTTGATGACATAGCGGTAGTACGAGATTTCCCAGATGTCTTTCCCCAAGAATTGCCCGCATTGCCACCCAAGCGGGAAATCGAGTTCGTTATCGAGTTAGCCCCCGGAACGGAACCAATCTCGAAGGCACCTTATAGGAAGGCGTTGACGGAGTTGAAGGAACTAAATGTGCAAATGCAAGAGTTACTGGACAAAGGGTTCATTAGACCAAGCGCATCGCCCTGGGGAGCGCCAGTACTCTTTGTAAGGAAAAAGGATGGATCCCTGCGGTTGTGTATCGACTATCGGCAATTGAATCATGTAACCATTAAGAACAAGTATCCGTTGCCAAGGATTGACGATTTGTTTGACCAGTTACAAGGGGCTTCAGTTTTCTCTAAGATAGATTTGAGGACAGGGTATCACCAACTGAGAATTAAGAAAGAGGATATTTCGAAGACGGCTTTCAGACTGAGATACGAACATTATGAGTTTACCGTGATGCCTTTTGGATTGACTAATGTTCCGGCTGCATTCATGGACTTGATGCATCGAGTTTTTAAGGATTATCTGGACCGTTTCGTCATAGTGTTTATTGATGATATCTTGATTTATTCAAGGAGTAACGAAGAGCATGAAAAGCATTTGAGGATGGTTTTACAAACCTTGCGTGAACACTCGTTGTACGCCAAGTTTAGCAAGTGTGAGTTTTGGCTGAATAAAGTGGCGTTCCTTGGGCATATAATTTATGGTGAGGGGATATCAGTGGATTCTTTGAAGATTGAGGCAGTGCTCAATTGGCCTAGGCCTACGACGGTTACGGAATTCCGAAGTTTTCTAGGTTGGCTGGCTATTACAGACGCTTTGTGGAAAGATTTTCATCTATAGCTATGCCGTTGACGCAGTTGACTAAGAAAACTGCAAAGTTTGATTGGACGGACAAGTGTGAGAAGAGTTTTCGAGAACTTAAACATCGACTGACGACTGCGCCTATTCTTACGATTCTGTCAAGACCCGGAGATTTTGAGATTTACAGCGATGCTTCGCTTAAAGGATTGGGATGTGTGCTCACGCAATATGGAAGGGTAGTAGCTTATGCTTCGCGACAATTAAGACCTCACGAGATGAACTACCTGTTGACACCTGATTTTTGACCATCCGTTATTAGTTTTTATTTCTAAAATTAATTAAAAATAGCAAAAAAAGGTCAAAAAATTGCAAAATCAACTTTGGCAGCCATAGCCTAGCCTTGGGAACCAATTTTGAACAAAAAATATTTTTGGAATTTTTTAATATTTTTTGGAATTTATTTAATTATAAAAATACCCAAAAAATCAGGAAAAATACCATTCGTGGTCAGAAAATTACACAAAAATATTCAGAAATTTTATTTTAATTTCCTCTTTAATATTTTCACTTTTTATTAGGGAAATTTGGCTTGGTTCATGGGGTTCCTTCACAAACATAATCCCGAACCGGGCCTAAAAAATCCTTTTCGAGTCTTTTAATTTTCAATTCTCGGTTTTTATAAGCTATGACATTGGATTCTAGAGTATTGAAATGCAATTGGGTCAATTGGCCCTCCAATTTGATCAATTTTAACCAAAAGGGCTTAATTGCATAAAAATCTTTCAATTTAGTCCCCGGTTTTACAATTTGTGAAATTAAATTTCACACGGGCACACCCATTAAAATCAAACACCTCTACCCTATAGTTTTCATCATGCTTAATCCATTGGTGGGCTCAATTTTGAATAATTCGATCGTTTGGACCTTCGATTTGGTGGAATTCATTTTCGGATCCTAGGGACAATTTGGGGTTTTCATAAAATTTCAATCAATCCATTCGTGAAAATACCCTTATTTGATAGAAAATGTGTCAAGGAGTCCGATTATGCCATCAATTTCACGAAAATAGGTCAATTTGGGGTCCGATTTGAAAGAATTGGTCGAACCGGGCCGGTCGGGTCCGACCCGACCCGGCCCGGTCCGACCGGGTCTGCAACATTGTTGCAGACCACTCGGCCGAGAAGGATAAAAAAACAGGGGAAGATGGGGCGCGGTTTTGGGGAAGAAAAAAAGGGCAACCGAGCGTGGGAGGCAGCGAGCAGAGGAATATTCGCGTTTTGGCAGAATGAGCGGGCGTCGAGGCGGGCGGTCGGCCACCGGGGTAGAGGCTGGCTCGGGTTTAAAGGGGAGAGTGAGGCCGAGAGGTAGAGGATTTTTTTTGGACAGAGACCGGCGTTGGAGCGACCTTCCTGGACCTCGAGCTAACCTCACTGATCACCGTTGAAGCTTCGGCCGCCGTCGACAAGCCACCACCAGGTCGGTATCCCCTCTAAACTCCAACTCCACGGTCGCACGCCATATGCTCGATGAATTGCCCAAGTGAGCTATATATTTTGTGAGTCTCGGCCATGCCTTGCGAAGCTTCATTTCATTCGAATCTAGTTTAGAAACTGCTATATCCTCGATTCCCCGCTCCCTTGTCCGCCATTTTTGCATCGGAAACGGCTAGAGGTGGTGGTCCGAGCTTCGTCGGCCGCGGTCCAAGCCGGGAGCTCGACGGAGGGATTTCGGCCGTCGCCGAGCCTTAAACGACCTTAGGTAGGTCTCCTTGACTCCCGTGTATGCCATGTTAACGTCCAGAATCGACTTTAAAACTCAAAATTTTCCTGCGAATCCATCTCGCCGGAGTCGGTTCGGTAACCGCCCATTCAGGGCCTTTTGACGATGTTCTATACCATGTTTTAGTCGTGTACTAATTTGGGTGGTTAGGGGGGTCGAATGGCGAAACAATGGGCGAAAAATAACATGTTTCGGGGGCTGATTCGTGTTTTCCGGCGAGGGTCGCCGGAATAGACACTGTTCATCTTCTTCTCCGGCGACCCTCCGGCGGGTCAACCGGTCAACTCGCTGACGTGGCCTGCCACGTAGGCGGCCACGTCAGCATGCGGGGGCCCGCGGCGAGAATTAAACAAATAAAAACCGACGGCCCGGATCGCGACACGTGTCGCGATCCTGAAATTTTGGGAAATAAAAAAAATGATTTTCGAATTAAATAAATGATTTTCTGATTATTAATTAAAAATCGATCCGACGGCTATGAATGTGCCAAGTGGCAGCCTGTGGAGCATCCGATCTAATTCAAGATCGGACGCACTTAGGGTCGCCACGTGGCACAATCTAGAGCGTCCGATTTGGGTTTTTTTCTAAAAAAGAAAATAAATTGATTTTTGATCCTACGGTTGTGATTGAGCCACGTGGCTCTCTATGGATCGTCCGATCTAATGGAAGATCAGACGCACAGGATGCGGCCACGTGGCGCGATGAGAGCCGTCGGATCCGGGGAATTTTCGGATAATTAAATAAAATAGATAAAAAATCAAAAAAAATTGTTAAAAAATGAAAAATGTTTAAAAATATAAAACGGCGTCGTTTTTAGGCCGGTTTCGACCCCTAGGGTCGGGCCGGGCGCCCGAGAGGCGTGGGCCGGGTCTGATCCGGCCCGGAAAATATTTTTAAATATTAAAAAATTCAGAAAATAATAAAAAATAATAAAATAATCAAAAAATCAATAAAAAATAAAAAATTCATAAAAAATTCAAAAAATTCGGAAAATTCAGAAAAATTCTAAAAAAATTCCAGAAAATAGGAAATGGCCACGACCTGTTTCGGGTCTTTCGACCCCCGATCTTTTCAGAAATGACGGTTTTGCCCTTCCGGCAAACCGTCTTCCAAAAAAAATCTAAAAATCCAGGAAAATCCCAAAAAATAGAAAATGGCCACAAACAACTGGCCAAGGCTCATTCCGGGTGTTTTGAACCCAGACCCTTCTTAAAATGACGATTTCGCCCTTTGGGCGAATCGTCTTCCAAAAATTGAAGAAAAGTCAAGAAATTCCAAAAAATTCTCAAAAATGGGAAATGGCCACAATCAACTGGCCATGGAATATTTTGGGTAATTCGGTATCCAAACCTTCCAAAAATGACAATTTTGCCCTTCGAGCTAATTGTCCCCGAATCTTTTCATTTTACCCCCTAGCCCTAAATCACACATTCCCTAAGCCTTTATGGCTATACTAGGAGGCCAATGATTGAAATTGATGTGCATTGACATGATTTATTTATGCACTTGATTGCGCTTTCATTATATTGACTGTGGTTTGGTAGGACCAGTCTTCCAACCTGCATGAAACCCTGACCCATATCACCCAAAATTGCGCCTGCATGAACTCTTAGTTAGGAAAATCACTCACGTTAGGTACCGAAAGGGCGTTGGTAATGACACCGACGTAACCAAGTCCCCGAACCCAAAATCTCTGGTTCCGTAGAACTGATCGATCTCTCCCAATCGGTCAGTAAGGTTTCCGGTCTACCCTCCAAGAAAGACCGGTGGCGACTCCAAATGCATGCACAAGTTGCACATGCCACCACGACCACACTGAAGGTCGAAAGCGATCGACTCTTATCGTCGAATCCCTCAAAAGACACTCCCGCCGCGATTTGGTATGGGCCTGGGAGGGCCCGCGCCGATCCAAAGCCCGCGACCCACATTTCAGAGTGGGGGCCCGCGATCGGTAATCCATTAGCCCGCGTCCGTTTTTCGGACGGGTCGCGACAGCTGGCGACTCCACTGGGGACATTGTTCTAGAACACTTGGTTCTGGACCTCAAGTGGACTTAGGCCGTAATTAAAACGCTGAGTGATATTTCTAACCCTGCAGGCGCTCTTGAAGGTGAGGTAAGTCCGCTCACGATAGGTGTTTTATGTTTTTGCAGATTGGAGTGATAAGGGGTGTAGTCTGTGATTAACATTGTCTTATGCAGGATGGGCGTAGGAATGTATGTTATATGGATGATTTGAAGCGCTGACTGATATATAAATTGTTGCGCATGATTCACTGCATATTTGAGGATCACGACACTTTGCACAAAGCGCCCAAACCCAGGCCGCGAAATCACCTTTTCAGGTAGCCATAGATCAGGGATCGATATGCAACGCTCTAGCGTGGATTGCGCTGGGGTCGACCATATTCGATCCCACTCACTATCCAAGTCGAGACTTTTATCCATTTGTTGTGGATTGCACTCATGGACGAATTTATCGACTCGGATAGAGGGAAGCCTCTAGGTTCCTCACCTAAGCCCCTTTGATTTTTAGAGTCAAGCCTCACTTGTCTCATGCGCATGTATATGGATGGTTGGTATACCCAAAACCAAAATCATTGGATATCTCTTCTGGTAAGATCTTTTCATTATTATTAGGACCACTTGCTGTCTTTTACTTCTAGCATAGCATGCTGCACTCATTAAGTTTGAATGGTTGAGTCTGATTCCATTTTACAGTACATATAAAATAGAGATGGTTTCCCCAAATCGGCCCAAGGTCCTAGAGGTATTCCAATACGAGCGACGCGTCGTCCGACACGAAGCCACCGAGACGTTCAATGGGTTCCACTCATTTCGTTTCATCCAAGGAAGGGCACTTACGGGACGCAACCTTATCCGAGGAACGAATTGTTTTTACACCAAGTCCGCGGAACAACTCGAGCGCGCACACAAGTTCGAGCTTGACAGGGAAAAGATGTGGAATATTTATCTGAAACTCAGGGACGCGTTCAGCAGGATAGGAGCGATACCAGCGCCCCCTCCAGATGTTATCGAGATTTTGTCAGACGGAGAAGAGTCTACTGGAGGACATGCGTCGCCTACCCACCCTGTGGTCTTTCCACCCGATGAGGAAGAGGGCCCGATCTAGGCAGGACAGCAGGGGCACCCGACATCATCTGACGATCCGATTTGGGGGGATCACCTTAGGTTCTTTAGGGTTGCTTTTCGGCTATGTCTTCGAAAGTTAGTCGGTCTTTTGAGTCTGTAAAGGGCATCCGCCTGTGGATCTCCCTCCTATCCCTTGCGCTTTAATTCCCGAGTCATAGGCGTCTTAATACCGGAATGCGACATTGGAATTCCACCCAACCATTCAGACTTCCCTGGTTCAATCGTATGTCGCTGCCATTTGAAATCTTAGTTAGAACTCGCGTCTGGTTTGTTCGACACAAGTGCGAGGATCTAATTCTCATTTCGTGACACATGCGACATGTGATTGAATCAGTTCACGCCATGCATAAGCATATCATCTGCATAGCATCATTATTTTCGTCCATTTCATTATACCCTTTGATGGGGCTAGCGTTGGGACCCCAATTTGGTATTCCTTTTATCCAAACGGAGGAGCCCAACCTTCATCACGTCTGGGGTAAATAATGATTTGAACGAATCTAATACCCGAGTAATCCATGGATAATTAATCACATTCTCATATTCTAGACTTGATGGGGAGAGGTGACATCCAAATCATCCCGGTCCCGCATAAGGAGCTACAAATGTGGTGGGGACGCCTCAACGAGACCAACCAGACTTACGTCAAGCAAAGACTAGGGCACCTCGTGGATCTTGTCAAAATCAGATATCAACCAGCACTCATACAAGCGCTGGCGCGATACTGGGATCCGACTACGCTGACGTTTAACTTCGAGGGCTTGGAGATCACGCCCACACTGGAGGAGTACACAGCCGTCATCGGAGTCAAATTCCAAGAACAATCAGCTCGTCCTCCTTTAGGCCTTAACCCGTCCAAACTGCTATCCAAATTCCTTCGTCTCAAGACCAACGAGATTGAAAAGATTCTCAAATCTAACTCCGGTAGATTCCCATTCTCATTCCTATTTGACAACTACTCGAATCTGCCTATTGACACTGGCCATAAGTCGGGAATGATCTTCATCCTAGCGTTCTTTGGGTTCGTACTGTTCCCTACATCCAGAACCACATTCAATCCTTCCATCGTCCACATAGTCTACCAGGCATGCGACCGTTTAGACTACTCGCATATGATCCTCGCAGAGACTTTCCTATCCCTGAATCGCTACCAAGCTGCTCTAGACCATTCCCAGTCCTCTCGGAAGACTATCTTTCAAGCCTCCAATGGTCTCCTCTTCATGTGGATCACCTCTCACCTTAAAATGCTCAATCTTCATGTGGGCTGCACCCGAATCGACGAGGATATCCATCCTATCCAGTCCTTCCTCAAATGTCAATCGCTCATTTCCAATCGTTCTTTCATTGGCTGGTACAATCTCCTAAAAAGGCTAGAACCCGGACAACTCCGATGGCGGCTGAGGCGGCCCAAAATGTGCAAGGCACGCATCACTACCGAGGGTGGGAGACCGATCCCACTCTTAGGATTCACAGGGGCCGTATCATATCATCCGATTAGAGTTGTCAGACAATTTGGCATGCTGCAGGAAATCCCTCCCCAAGTTCTCCCTGACAAATTCGCCTTCGATGTTCCCCAAGGAACGATTACCAAGAAAACCAAGGCGCGCCTCCAAACCATGATCGATAACATAGAACAAGTACTGAAGGACTCCCCGCCCCAAGACGTGGAGTGGCCGGATCAGCTGGACCCTGAAATGGACTTACATCGGGCCTCCGAAGAGTACATCCGAGCCTTCAAGAGGATTCGACCGACGCCGGTTGAACCGTACGTCCCCGAGTACATTGTCCCATACCAGCCAGGAGTGGAGCCATACATACCGGAGGACGTCGGGCCGTCAGTTTATCAGGAAGTCGAAGTGGTCCACAGCCAGGGACTTTATGACGCCGAGGGGTGATGAAGGAGCAATCCTTCCCATCAAGCCTAGGATGTCGAAATGTCGTTATCGCATTCTCATCAAGCTCTTCTAAGAGCCCTTTTATTTGTAATGAACATTTTGGCTTATGCATTAAAACATCCTTTGAAAACTCCAATCTTGATTGTCGTGGATTACTCGTTGCCCAAATGGCATGGTGATTGTTGTTCATGAACATGTTACCAAGGAATCACACACCCTGTGACTGCTTTTCCGTCAACGTAAATCTAATTTTTGGTCTTTCGGACAGGTAGTCTCTAATCACGGAACCTAGAAGAGCTCATATTAGAACTCGTCGTCGAGTCAGAATGGAGCAAGAGGAGTTGGGGTCCCGAGTGGATAACTTGGAAGGCCAAATGACGTCAATGGCCGCTATGCTGGCCGAAATGAAAGCCATGATGGTAGCTGCACAAGAGAGGAACGCCGTACCGGTACCGGACCTTAACCAAGCTGCGCGTCCTTCGGCATCCGTTGCTTCAGATGCGACGCAAATTCCAGAGGAAAACATGACCGAAAAGGTTAACCAAGTGCCGATGGCTGACGCACCACCGAAGGTTGCACCCGTGATCATTAGCCTAGAGGGAGATAAAAAGGAGAAACCCGTCGGCAAGACTGAAGAAGGTGCAAGGAGGCTAGCAAAAATTGAAGAGTGCCTGAGCAGCCAAGGATATGAGTTGGCCAGGTTCGATAAGATGTCGCCATTCGTGAAGATAGAAGCGCCGCCAGATTACAAAGAACCCGACTTCATCAGGAAATATAATGGGACAGGCTGTCCCCGAGCTCACCTGAAATATTACCTACGCAAAATGGCGCACTACTCTGACTACGTCCCCTTGCTGATGAATACGTTTCAAGAAAGTTTGTCGGGAGTGGCACTAGCTTGGTTTATTGAAGTGGATTTGGAAGACTATGACGGTTGGGAGGACCTGGCGGAAGATTTTTTACGCCAATATAAGTTCAACACCGCTGCGGCACCTTCTAGAGAGGATTTGCTGAGGACTATGAAAGGGAAGAGTGAGACAATTCGCACCTACGCTCAAAGGTGGCGTGCCATAGCCACACAAGTCAAACCGTCTATTCCGGAAGACGAGCTGGTTGACCTATTCTTGAAGGCACTACCCTATGAGTATTTCGACAAGTTGAACACGTCGGGCTGTCAGACATTCACGCATCTGATCAAAGTTGCTGAAAGATTGGAGTGGGCGGTGAGAGAGAGAAAGGCGCCAGAGATAGTGACAAGGCGTCAGTATCCGGCTCGGAAGGAGAGGGAAGCCGGGATCGACGTGGCCTTTGTACCGAATCCGCCTAGGCCCAAACAGTTCTCCAATTCAAGCCCAGCCCAAGGAGGCTCATCGTGGTCAGCACAGAAGCAATTTGAGCCAAAGAAGAAATTACCCCCCAAGCAGTTCACACCCTTGCCTAGATCATTATCAAAGTTGCTGCCCATGTTGCTAGAGGAGCGCCTGGTCGCTAAAGAGCCCCCGAGGCCAAATCCGGTGAAGTTTAATGGTTATGACGAGAGTCAGTCATGTGTCTATCACATGGGAGAGAAGGGCCACAACGTGGATAACTGCTTTATTCTGAAGTGCAAGGTGCAAGCTCTCATCGATAGTCGTATTCTCGAATTCGACAAAATGGAGCCGAACGTACAGCAGAACCCACTCCCGGATCATCAAGTTGTAGGGGTGATCTTTGAGGACGAAGAAGAGAATCACCTTGGATTTGGAACGGGTACGGGCAAGTATCGCGTGGCTCTGACAGTCATTCCAACCGGCCGAAGCAAAGGAGATATCTTAAAGGGGAATGGGATAATGTATCTAACGAAGCCATTGAGTATGAAAGTGATTGGCAAACCCGAACATAAAAGGTATCCCAAAAAGGGATATCTCAAAGGAGGCACGTATGCCGACGCGAAAAATGCCGGGGCTCTCTGGGATAGGTCACTGGCCAAGGGTTCGCAGGGTGAATCATTGAGGAGGTTTAATTCAAAGGAGCTCAACGGTCTAGTTGGAATGGTGGGAAGTACTAAGCCTCTCATCATCAACCTAAATAGAATTGACAATTGGAAGGGAGATGGTGACTACCCGCCTAAGCCAGTTGTAATCCGCCTCGCTGACGATGAAGCTGATGATGAATCGAGTGTGGGAATTATAAGGATGTCACCGGTAATAATAAAAATTCCCCCTGTAGACGACTACAACCCTAAGGAAGCCCATTGGGATTATGGGACAGATAAGATCAGCGCCGTGATGCGATCGGGAAGATTCTACGCACCACGAGAGGGTGAGTCAGAGAAAAGAGAAGTGTCTAAAGAAGACGCCGAGAAACTGTTGTCTATCGTTAGAACCAGCGAGTTCGAGGTCATAGAGCAGTTGCGGAAGATGCCAGCCCAGATCTCCCTACTGGATCTGTTCTTAAATTCTGAAAAGCACAAGGACGCACTTATGAAAGTCCTGAACGAGGTGCACGTGCCCGAATCCATTAATGAGGTGCAATTGGAAAATTTCGTAGGTGCTATCTTACTGAAGGATCAGATAAGTTTCTCCGACGAGGATTTCCCGATGGAAGGACGGGCGCATAATAAGGCGCTGTATATAACAGTGAAATGCCACGGCAAGCAAGTATCTCATGTATTGGTTGATAATGGCTCGGCTTTTAACATCTGCCCTTTGGCCACTTTGAGGAATCTGGGCGTGAATGAAGAACTGATCAGAACCTCTAAAGCCAGTATTAGAGCCTTTGACGGAACGAGGAAGACCGTAGTCGGGGAAATCGAACTGGATGTTTTCATAGGCCCAACCAGTTTTTCCATCGGGTTTCAGGTGATGGATTTACCGAGTGCCTTCGGATTCCTCCTCGGAAGACCGTGGATCCATATAGCTGGAGCTGTACCGTCCAGTCTACATCAGAAGGTCCGCTTTGTAGTTAACAACAAAGTAATCACTGTGCACGGTGAAGTGGATCTCATGACATACCAGAATAGTGCTGTTCCGCATGTGGAACCGGAACGGAAAGAAGAAGCGAGTTTCCATTCCCTTGATCTGGTGGCAGCCGTCCATACGCCCGTAGGGACCAAGCTAAGAGTCCCTGCCCTCTCTCAGTATGACCTTCTGCCAGGAAAGATGCTGTTATCCTATGGATTCGCTCCAGGAGGCGGTTTAGGTAAACATAACCAGGGAATCCGAGCACCTTTAAAGCTGAACTCGAACGAAGGCAGGGCTGGCTTAGGATATGTTGGCGAGCGAAATTGGCGCCGTACTGGAGGTAGAGGCTCTGGCCGAAACAGAGGTGAGAATCAAAGAAGCAACGGACGCAGAGGAGGACGAAACGGTTCGTTCATTGGCTCAAGTGCTTGGAAAGGCAAAGCTAAGGCGTTTGGCAACGAGCTTGAGCAGTATTTCTCCAAGGCCTCCAAGTGGCTGGCAGACGAAGTTGCGCTGGACGAGATCGATCCTGATCTGGAGAATCCTTTCCTGGAAGACACTGTGAATGTCATCATTGACTGGCTCGGTGCAAACAATGACGTCACTGAGTAAAGAGACCTCTCTTTCACTTTCAGCATTTCGCTTTATTACTTGTGTTGCATTTCAATTCAGTCTAGTCATTTCCCTTTCTACTTCCGGTGTGAGCGGATAATGCCTCTTAGATCTCCGACCGTGGGTCCAATTGGCACGCTTTGTAACACGGTCCATTTTGCAAAACATCTCGGGTTTTATTAAGGGCACATGGGGTAACAGATCGGCCCTATGATGATCGCCTCCTCGGTTTGAGGCTTGAGGCCCGATTTACCTTATATCTCCTAATCTTCAAGTGAGTTTCAGAGATCAATAGTATCTGGGGATACGAGGATTGGTCCCGTCTTTCGACATTCCCCATTTTATTTGAAAAAAAAAACCAAAAAAACAAAAAAAACCAAAAAAAGATTTTTCCTGAGTTTCGTTCGTACGAATTGGATGAACTAACCATTCTCATGACATTTCAGGCATATCATCCCGAACATGCATACCAGGTTATTAGACGACTCGGATCATCAGGAAGATTCTTCTTGTGATATTGAAGATGTTGAAGATGAGGGTCAGAGGGCCATCCAGAGAGAGTGCATTACTTTCGAAGAATCCATGCCTCCCACCACTGAGGAGCCGTTGACCGTTAACTTGGGAGACTCGGAAGATGTCAAAGAAGTAAAGATCGGTGGACACCTATCTCAAACGGAGGCGGCCAGAATCACCAAACTGCTGAGAGAATATCAGGATATCTTCGCGTGGTCATACGCGGACATGCCAGGCCTGGATCCTAGTATCGTAGAGCATGCATTGCCCATCAATCCCGGTTTCAAGCCCGTAAAACAGGGAAGCAGGAGGATGAAATCGGAACTGTCTGATAGAATCAAAGAAGAAGTGATGAAACTCTTAAGGGTGGGCTTTATTGAGGCAATTCCGTATTCTGATTGGATCGCCAACATTGTCCCGGTGATGAAAAAGGATGGAATGATCCGTATTTGCGTAGACTATCGGGATTTGAACAAGGCAAGCCCGAAGGATGACTTCCCGCTTCCCCATATAGACGTTCTAGTAGACAGTACGGCGGGATATGAACTGTTCTCGTTCATGGACGGATTCTCTGGATACAATCAGATACTCATGAAGAAGGAGGATCAGGCTAAAACCGCGTTCACAACCCCATGGGGAAATTTCTGTTACAAAGTCATGCCTTTTGGGTTGAGGAATGCCGGGGCAACGTACCAAAAGGCCATGGTAACCTTGTTCCACGATATGATCCACAAGGAAATCGAAGTATATGTCGACGACATGATCGCCAAATCCAGACCAGGACAAGACCATGTTCAGGTATTAAAGAAGCTGTTTGAGCGTTTGCGGAAGTATAGGCTGAGGCTGAACCCTAATAAGTGCATATTCGGGGCAAAGTCTGGAAAGCTACTGGGATTCATAGTCAGTCATAGAGGCATCGAGCTTGATCCTTCTAAAATCCAAGCTATAAACGACATAGCAACCCCGTCGACGGTGAAAGAAATTAGAAGCCTTTTGGGGCGATTGAACTATATTGCCAGGTTTATATGCCAACTAACGGACACAGCTAGGCCATTCTTCCGGCTTTTAAAGAAGGGCGCCAAGGTAACTTGGGATGCGGAATGTCATCAGGCACTACAGAGGATTAAGGAATACTTGACCTCCCCACCGATTCTAGTACCCCCGACTCCGGGACATCCGTTGACTCTGTACTTGACTGTTTATCAAGAGTCGCTGGGAGCTCTACTGGCACAGACCAGTCCGGGAGATGGCAAGGAAAGGGCCATATACTATCTGAGTAAAAAGTTCACCTCGTCCGAGATGAATTACTCCCCCGTGGAAAGAACGTGCGCTGCAGCAGTCTGGGTGCTTCGCAGGTTGAGACAATACACCCTACACCATCACATACAGTTGGTGACCGAGAGCGATCCGATCAAATACCTGCTAGAGAAGCCGACTCTAATCGGAAAGTTGGCTAAATGGCAGGTTATGTTATCCGAGTTTGACATAAAAAGTTCATCCCAAAAGTCTGTTAAGGGAAGAGCTATCGCGGATATGCTGGCAGAAAACCCCCATGCAGGGGCAGCCCCGAAGGCAGCTCAAATCAAAGGCCAAGTCTTGATGCTATCAGAAGGCAAGTGGGTCATGTATTTCGATGGCGCGGTCAACCTATCAGGGGCCGGCACTGGGGCGGTACTGGTATCCCCAGAAGGACAACATTATCCCGTCGCTGCCAAATTGATATTTCCATGCACCAACAATATATCGGAATACGAGGCATGTATTCTCGGCTTGCAACTAGCTGCCTCCATGAAGGTGCGAAGATTACAAGTCTATGGGGATTCCATGCTTATCATTCTCCAAACTCAAGGAGAGTGGAAGACAAGAGACTCCAAGCTTATTCCTTATCATGAGTGGCTGAAGGAGCTAGCTCTAGGATTCGAGGAAATCACTTTTGAATATCTGCCAAGGACGCAAAACCATTTCGCGGACGCTTTGGCCACGTTATCCTCTATGTTGCAAGTAGCAGGTGGGCTTAACATCGAGCCCCTGAGAATAGACGTGATCAGGCAACCGGCCCATTGTATGGCGATCGAGGAGGAATTTGATGGTGAACCATGGTACCATGACATTAGAAACTATCTCTTAAAAGGAACGTTTCCCGAAGGAAGTCGAGGAGTTGATAAGAGATACATAGTTAAGATGGCCACCAAGTTCTTTTTGAGCGGTCAGACCTTGTACAAAAGGTCATTCGATTCAATTCTGTTGAGATGCGTAGACGCTAAGGAGGCAAACTTGCTCATGAAAGAAATACACGATGGAGTATGCGGTCCACATATGAACGGCCATCTCCTTGCAAGGAAGATCATGCGACTTGGTTACTTTTGGATGACCATGGAGTCGGACTGCAATCAACATGTCAGATCTTGTCATCAATGCCAGGTGTACGGAGATCGGATCAATGCGCCTCCGAATGAACTCCATCAAATGTCAGAAGCATGGCCATTCTCCATGTGGGGGATAGACATGATCGGGCCAATAAACCCTGCCGCCTCCAATGGTCATCGCTTCATCTTAGTAGCGATCGATTACTTCTCCAAGTGGATTGAGGCCAGTTCATACACAAACGTCTCTGCAAAGAACGTAGCAAGATTCATTAAGAGGGACATAATCTCTCGATATGGGTCTCCTCAAGCGATCATCACAGACAATGGGTCTAATTTGAATAACAAGGTGGTCGATGACCTGCTGAATGACTTCAATATCCGACATCTCAACTCATCCCCCTATCGCCCGCAAATGAACGGAGCAGTGGAAGCGGCGAACAAGAACATCAAGAAAATTCTGGCAAAGACTGCCGAGAATTACAGAGATTGGCATGAGAGGTTACCCTATGCATTAATGGCATATCGGACGTCGATTCGGACTTCAACTGGGGCAACTCCCTACTCCCTCGTTTACGGCATGGAGGCGGTCCTGCCTGTGGAAATGGAAATTCCATCATTGCGAATCCTATCGGAGGTCAAGCTTTCTGAGGCTGAGTGGGTACGACACAGATATGAACAGCTCAGTTTCATTGATGAGAGGCGCCTGAGGGCGATCTGCCACGGCCAAAGTTACCAGAAAAGGGTGGCCAAGTCGTTCAACCGGAAGGTCAAGCCCAGGCATTTTGAAGTCGAAGACCTCGTGGTGAAGAAGACACTGCCAAACGGGACTCATCCTGGGGGCAAGTTCACTCCGAACTACGAGGGCCCGTATGTTGTAAAAAAGGTCCTGATAGGAGGAGCCTTGATACTTGTGAATTCAGACGGGAAAGAACTGGGATACCCCGTAAACGCCGATGCGGTCAAGAAGTACTATCCTTGAAATAGAATCAGAAGCCGATTTGACTATCTTCTTAATGATCTGAGTCGCTATAGGACCACGGCACGCATTTCATGCATTCCATACATACATGCGCATCTTTCACATTCGCAGGATTGATGAGAGATTCAAGGACCAGACCCTTGACGAGGATACGTGGAAATAGGAGCTGCGACTGCAATGAGCCGAGGTCATCGTCAAATTTACAGGAAAAAGGGATTACCGTAACTCGTTTGAGTTCAGAAGTCTCTAGGACCCTGTAAAACCCCCAAGGTCCGTATTCGAAATGTCTAGCCTTAACAAAAATGAGTAAAAGAGTGATAATGAGCATTTTCAGCAAGAGGTTTTCAAATCATTCGAAAGGAGATTTTCTCCAACCAAGAAAAGTTGTTCAAAACTTTCAAAAGGACGTTTTCTCAAAAGACGAGAGGCAAAGCCTAGTCCAAACACGTCCTATACACACCTGAGGTGAGTAGAGCGGATCAGATAGCAAAATCTGGACCTACGGGAGTAGGGATTATTCGCAACAATTACATAGATTGGGATGACGGAGGCATTCGTTTCATATCCCCAAACACTACAGGTGACCATTGACAACCCCTTTGAACGGCGGTTTTCATTCTCAACCCTGTCGAGAACCACCCCGCATTGGGGCAAAACGGAGGCGAGTCCAGCAGCATCAGGAGAAAATGGTTAGAAATTTTCTTGCTCGGACTAACATCAATCTTTGTGTGTTGTTTATATGGTAATCCAAGTGCCATATGATGACGAGAAGTATTCATTTCTCTATCCCACACACCATACCCTTTGCACAGCCAAGTTGGGCCTGCCAAATTATTTCATAAACCCGTTGGTGATCGTTGCACATTCCAAGACGAATGCATCATCACTTCAGAAACGGAGGAGTGCGAGACTTAGGGATTACAAAGAAATTCCTAGGCTAATGCTTAAAGCGTGTTTAGACATTTGGTCACATGTCTAACACGACCTCTCAAAGATGAGAAAAAAAAAAGCGGGATTTCAAAAGAAAAATGAAAAGGAAAAGATGATGAGAAAAATCCCCAGCATCAAGAAAAAGCAAAGTGCCTGGTAAAAGCAAGGCCGATGCCTGGGTGAACAATTTGTATCAATCCCACCAGTGAAACCAGTTTAGAAACAGGAGAAGAAAAATTCAGAAGGAGTCAGATTCCAAAAACTACTCCTCAAACGGTACCAAGCGCGGAGCAAAGACGCGGATAGAATTGGTAGTCTCTTAATGCAGCCAGGGGCGCTTTATCAGGAATTTGTGCACACCTCAAAAGCGGTTGCACACCTCAAAAATTGAAGATACAGAATGAAAAAGATAGGTGACAAGTTTGCAATGATCACCAACGTCAATCCCCTCATGAATTCTGGGCCAAAAACAAGCATTTTTTTCGGTCCCCAATCCTACCAAAGTTACAACCCTGAAACAGTCTTCTCTGACTAAGACACTTGGGTTAACATATTTCTTAGCTCGAAGAAGTACGAGCAAGACTATTTCTTTCTCATTTTGCAGGGTTCTCGACTTGTAAACCTGGAGCAAATGGTGAAGACTTTCATTCAATGGCCTCGACTCCAAAGCGGGTACCTCTTGAAAACCAATATCCAAGCCCAACATTACGGTCCCGTGGAAGACCTCCCGACCGATCAAAATGTATGCGCTGCGAATGAGCCTAAAACCTAGGCACAGGTCAGTAGGGAATTGAGTACATCCCCTGTAAAAATCATTACCTCAAAACAGGTGAGAAGACCTCCTCGTCGAGAAATATTCCCATTGATATTTTGAACAAACTCTTTTTGGAATTTTCAAACTGTTGATCCAGATTTTCCATGCAAGGAATTTGTGATCACATTTGCATGTTGCAAGAATGCTTTGGATAACCTCCAGCATCAAAATGCGCATTTCACGACTAAAACTTAAATCATACGGTTTTTGTCAAATGGACAGCCGTGGTCTTCCCAAAGATTACTAACGTTTTCTTGGTGAAGAAAAATCTTTCAGGCTCAAACTTCGGTAGGATCCATTGGAGACCCCAAATATCCAAAAGAATGTCTCGCTCTAATGAAAGGAGCACGCATGTTTAAACTTCCTGCAAGATTCTTGAAAATCCCAAATCCCAGAAAAACATTTGCTCCGTGGAGTGGAGCACACGGGTTTGAACTTTCTGCAGGATACCTGGAGAACCCAGGTCCCAAACTGATACCTTTTTAATGAAAAGTTTGCAGGTTTCAGCTTTCTGCATGATAATTGGCGTCCCCAGATCCCAGAAAGGTACCTCGCATGTCGAAAGGACAACTCGGCCTTCTGCGAGATTTCAGGTAACCCCTGAATCCCAGAATAGCCCTCATGTGAACCTAGAGTTAGGCAAACCTTTTCCAAGACCGATCTACAGAACGATCGAGTCTTCGACTAGTCCCGACAAGAAGGGATATGTCAATCTTTAGGCAAAGCCTTTTAGTAGGCAAACCTTTTCCAAGACCGATCTACAGAACGATTGAGTCTTCGACTAGTCCCGACAAGAAGGGATATGTCAATCTTTAGGCAAAGCCTTTTAGTAGGCAAACCTTTTCCAAGACCGATCTACAGAACGATCGAGTCTTCGACTAGTCCCGACAAGAAGGGATATGTCAATCTTTAGGCAAAGCCTTTTAGTAGGCAAACCTTTTCCAAGACCGATCTACAGAGCGATCGAGTCCCCGACAAACCCTACAGAACGGGCGCGTCATCCTTAGATTCCTATCAGTCTGGAGTCTCACAATGGTAGAAACCGCCATAAGGGTCAACTTGATGGTAGAAACCGCCATAAGGGTCAACCAATGGTAGAAACCGCCATAAGGGTCAACTAATGGTATGACCTACCATACAGGTCAGAGCTTAATCTCCCTAGGATATTCTGAACCAGTCCTAGGTATCTTCTGGAAAGTCATCGCAACCGGCAGCATCTGACAGGTGAGCTTCAGGTAAGCCCCTCTCACTCCGGCCCATGTTCGAATTGCAAGAGTAAACCGGTGATTAATTTGAGCATTCATCAAAAGACTTGAAAGGTCCGATGTCATAGCATTTCTTTCCCCTAGTCGAGTCGGTCAAGATCCAGGTGTCATTTTGTCTTTGAAAGCAACCTCTGACGAGCTCACTCTCAAAGAGGGGCAGCTGTTGACACCTGATTTTTGACCATCCGTTATTAGTTTTTATTTCTAAAATTAATTAAAAATAGCAAAAAAATGTCAAAAAATTGCAAAATCAACTTTGGCAGCCATAGCCTAGCCTTGGGAACCAATTTTGAACAAAAAATATTTTTGGAATTTTTTAATATTTTTTGGAATTTATTTAATTATAAAAATACCCAAAAAATCAGGAAAAATACCATTCGTGGTCAGAAAATTACACAAAAATATTCAGAAATTTTATTTTAATTTCCTCTTTAATATTTTCACTTTTTATTAGGGAAATTTGGCTTGGTTCATGGGGTTCCTTCACAAACATAATCCCGAACCGGGCCTAAAAAATCCTTTTCGAGTCTTTTAATTTTCAATTATCGGTTTTTATAAGCTATGACATTGGATTCTAGAGTATTGAAATGCAATTGGGTCAATTGGCCCTCCAATTTGATCAATTTTAACCAAAAGGGCTTAATTGCATAAAAATCTTTCAATTTAGTCCCCGGTTTTACAATTTGTGAAATTAAATTTCACACGGGCACACCCATTAAAATCAAACACCTCTACCCTATAGTTTTCATCATGCTTAATCCATTGGTGGGCTCAATTTTGAATAATTCGATCGTTTGGACCTTCGATTTGGTGGAATTCATTTTCGGATCCTAGGGACAATTTGGGGTTTTCATAAAATTTCAATCAATCCATTCGTGAAAATACCCTTATTTGATAGAAAATGTGTCAAGGAGTCCGATTATGCCATCAATTTCACGAAAATAGGTCAATTTGGGGTCCGATTTGAAAGAATTGGTCGAACCGGGCCGGTCGGGTCCGACCCGACCCGGCCCGGTCCGACCGGGTTTGCAACATTGTTGCAGACCACTCGGCCGAGAAGGATAAAAAAACAGGGGAAGATGGGGCGCGGTTTTGGGGAAGAAAAAAAGGGCAACCGAGCGTGGGAGGCAGCGAGCAGAGGAATATTCGCGTTTTGGCAGAATGAGCGGGCGTCGAGGCGGGCGGTCGGCCACCGGGGTAGAGGCTGGCTCGGGTTTAAAGGGGAGAGTGAGGCCGAGAGGTAGAGGATTTTTTTTGGACAGAGACCGGCGTTGGAGCGACCTTCCTGGACCTCGAGCTAACCTCACTGATCACCGTTGAAGCTTCGGCCGCCGTCGACAAGCCACCACCAGGTCGGTATCCCCTCTAAACTCCAACTCCACGGTCGCACGCCATATGCTCGATGAATTGCCCAAGTGAGCTATATATTTTGTGAGTCTCGGCCATGCCTTGCGAAGCTTCATTTCATTCGAATCTAGTTTAGAAACTGCTATATCCTCGATTCCCCGCTCCCTTGTCCGCCATTTTTGCATCGGAAACGGCTAGAGGTGGTGGTCCGAGCTTCGTCGGCCGCGGTCCAAGCCGGGAGCTCGACGGAGGGATTTCGGCCGTCGCCGAGCCTTAAACGACCTTAGGTAGGTCTCCTTGACTCCCGTGTATGCCATGTTAACGTCCAGAATCGACTTTAAAACTCAAAATTTTCCTGCGAATCCATCTCGCCGGAGTCGGTTCGGTAACCGCCCATTCAGGGCCTTTTGACGATGTTCTATACCATGTTTTAGTCGTGTACTAATTTGGGTGGTTAGGGGGGTCGAATGGCGAAACAATGGGCGAAAAATAACATGTTTCGGGGGCTGATTCGTGTTTTCCGGCGAGGGTCGCCGGAATAGACACTGTTCATCGTCTTCTCCGGCGACCCTCCGGCGGGTCAACCGGTCAACTCGCTGACGTGGCCTGCCACGTAGGCGGCCACGTCAGCATGCGGGGGCCCGCGGCGAGAATTAAACAAATAAAAACCGACGGCCCGGATCGCGACACGTGTCGCGATCCTGAAATTTTGGGAAATAAAAAAAATGATTTTCGAATTAAATAAATGATTTTCTGATTATTAATTAAAAATCGATCCGACGGCTATGAATGTGCCAAGTGGCAGCCTGTGGAGCATCCGATCTAATTCAAGATCGGACGCACTTAGGGTCGCCACGTGGCACAATCTAGAGCGTCCGATTTGGGTTTTTTTCTAAAAAAGAAAATAAATTGATTTTTGATCCTACGGTTGTGATTGAGCCACGTGGCTCTCTATGGATCGTCCGATCTAATGGAAGATCAGACGCACAGGATGCGGCCACGTGGCGCGATGAGAGCCGTCGGATCCGGGGAATTTTCGGATAATTAAATAAAATAGATAAAAAATCAAAAAAAATTGTTAAAAAATGAAAAATGTTTAAAAATATAAAACGGCGTCGTTTTTAGGCCGGTTTCGACCCCTAGGGTCGGGCCGGGCGCCCGAGAGGCGTGGGCCGGGTCTGATCCGGCCCGGAAAATATTTTTAAATATTAAAAAATTCAGAAAATAATAAAAAATAATAAAATAATCAAAAAATCAATAAAAAATAAAAAATTCATAAAAAATTCAAAAAATTCGGAAAATTCAGAAAAATTCTAAAAAAATTCCAGAAAATAGGAAATGGCCACGTTCAACTGGCCACGACCTGTTTCGGGTCTTTCGACCCCCGATCTTTTCAGAAATGACGGTTTTGCCCTTCCGGCAAACCGTCTTCCAAAAAAAATCTAAAAATCCAGGAAAATCCCAAAAAATAGGAAATGGCCACAAACAACTGGCCAAGGCTCATTCCGGGTGTTTTGAACCCAGACCCTTCTTAAAATGACGATTTCGCCCTTTGGGCGAATCGTCTTCCAAAAATTGAAGAAAAGTCAAGAAATTCCAAAAAATTCTCAAAAATGGGAAATGGCCACAATCAACTGGCCATGGAATATTTTGGGTAATTCGGTATCCAAACCTTCCAAAAATGACAATTTTGCCCTTCGGGCTAATTGTCCCCGAATCTTTTCATTTTACCCCCTAGCCCTAAATCACACATTTCCTAAGCCTTTATGGCTATACTAGGAGGCCAATGATTGAAATTGATGTGCATTGACATGATTTATTTATGCACTTGATTGCGCTTTCATTATATTGACTGTGGTTTGGTAGGACCAGTCTTCCAACCTGCATGAAACCCTGACCCATATCACCCAAAATTGCGCCTGCATGAACTCTTAGTTAGGAAAATCACTCACGTTAGGTACCGAAAGGGCGTTGGTAATGACACCGACGTAACCAAGTCCCCGAACCCAAAATCTCTGGTTCCGTAGAACTGATCGATCTCTCCCAATCGGTCAGTAAGGTTTCCGGTCTACCCTCCAAGAAAGACCGGTGGCGACTCCAAATGCATGCACAAGTTGCACATGCCACCACGACCACACTGAAGGTCGAAAGCGATCGACTCTTATCGTCGAATCCCTCAAAAGACACTCCCGCCGCGATTTGGTATGGGCCTGGGAGGGCCCGCGCCGATCCAAAGCCCGCGACCCACATTTCAGAGTGGGGGCCCGCGATCGGTAATCCATTAGCCCGCGTCCGTTTTTCGGACGGGTCGCGACAGCTGGCGACTCCACTGGGGACATTGTTCTAGAACACTTGGTTCTGGACCTCAAGTGGACTTAGGCCGTAATTAAAACGCTGAGTGATATTTCTAACCCTGCAGGCGCTCTTGAAGGTGAGGTAAGTCCGCTCACGATAGGTGTTTTATGTTTTTGCAGATTGGAGTGATAAGGGGTGTAGTCTGTGATTAACATTGTCTTATGCAGGATGGGCGTAGGAATGTATGTTATATGGATGATTTGAAGCGCTGACTGATATATAAATTGTTGCGCATGATTCACTGCATATTTGAGGATCACGACACTTTGCACAAAGCGCCCAAACCCAGGCCGCGAAATCACCTTTTCAGGTAGCCATAGATCAGGGATCGATATGCAACGCTCTAGCGTGGATTGCGCTGGGGTCGACCATATTCGATCCCACTCACTATCCAAGTCGAGACTTTTATCCATTTGTTGTGGATTGCACTCATGGACGAATTTATCGACTCGGATAGAGGGAAGCCTCTAGGTTCCTCACCTAAGCCCCTTTGATTTTTAGAGTCAAGCCTCACTTGTCTCATGCGCATGTATATGGATGGTTGGTATACCCAAAACCAAAATCATTGGATATCTCTTCTGGTAAGATCTTTTCATTATTATTAGGACCACTTGCTGTCTTTTACTTCTAGCATAGCATGCTGCACTCATTAAGTTTGAATGGTTGAGTCTGATTCCATTTTACAGTACATATAAAATAGAGATGGTTTCCCCAAATCGGCCCAAGGTCCTAGAGGTATTCCAATACGAGCGACGCGTCGTCCGACACGAAGCCACCGAGACGTTCAATGGGTTCCACTCATTTCGTTTCATCCAAGGAAGGGCACTTACGGGACGCAACCTTATCCGAGGAACGAATTGTTTTTACACCAAGTCCGCGGAACAACTCGAGCGCGCACACAAGTTCGAGCTTGACAGGGAAAAGATGTGGAATATTTATCTGAAACTCAGGGACGCGTTCAGCAGGATAGGAGCGATACCAGCGCCCCCTCCAGATGTTATCGAGATTTTGTCAGACGGAGAAGAGTCTACTGGAGGACATGCGTCGCCTACCCACCCTGTGGTCTTTCCACCCGATGAGGAAGAGGGCCCGATCTAGGCAGGACAGCAGGGGCACCCGACATCATCTGACGATCCGATTTGGGGGGATCACCTTAGGTTCTTTAGGGTTGCTTTTCGGCTATGTCTTCGAAAGTTAGTCGGTCTTTTGAGTCTGTAAAGGGCATCCGCCTGTGGATCTCCCTCCTATCCCTTGCGCTTTAATTCCCGAGTCATAGGCGTCTTAATACCGGAATGCGACATTGGAATTCCACCCAACCATTCAGACTTCCCTGGTTCAATCGTATGTCGCTGCCATTTGAAATCTTAGTTAGAACTCGCGTCTGGTTTGTTCGACACAAGTGCGAGGATCTAATTCTCATTTCGTGACACATGCGACATGTGATTGAATCAGTTCACGCCATGCATAAGCATATCATCTGCATAGCATCATTATTTTCGTCCATTTCATTATACCCTTTGATGGGGCTAGCGTTGGGACCCCCAATTTGGTATTCCTTTTATCCAAACGGAGGAGCCCAACCTTCATCACGTCTGGGGTAAATAATGATTTGAACGAATCTAATACCCGAGTAATCCATGGATAATTAATCACATTCTCATATTCTAGACTTGATGGGGAGAGGTGACATCCAAATCATCCCGGTCCCGCATAAGGAGCTACAAATGTGGTGGGGACGCCTCAACGAGACCAACCAGACTTACGTCAAGCAAAGACTAGGGCACCTCGTGGATCTTGTCAAAATCAGATATCAACCAGCACTCATACAAGCGCTGGCGCGATACTGGGATCCGACTACGCTGACGTTTAACTTCGAGGGCTTGGAGATCACGCCCACACTGGAGGAGTACACAGCCGTCATCGGAGTCAAATTCCAAGAACAATCAGCTCGTCCTCCTTTAGGCCTTAACCCGTCCAAACTGCTATCCAAATTCCTTCGTCTCAAGACCAACGAGATTGAAAAGATTCTCAAATCTAACTCCGGTAGATTCCCATTCTCATTCCTATTTGACAACTACTCGAATCTGCCTATTGACACTGGCCATAAGTCGGGAATGATCTTCATCCTAGCGTTCTTTGGGTTCGTACTGTTCCCTACATCCAGAACCACATTCAATCCTTCCATCGTCCACATAGTCTACCAGGCATGCGACCGTTTAGACTACTCGCATATGATCCTCGCAGAGACTTTCCTATCCCTGAATCGCTACCAAGCTGCTCTAGACCATTCCCAGTCCTCTCGGAAGACTATCTTTCAAGCCTCCAATGGTCTCCTCTTCATGTGGATCACCTCTCACCTTAAAATGCTCAATCTTCATGTGGGCTGCACCCGAATCGACGAGGATATCCATCCTATCCAGTCCTTCCTCAAATGTCAATCGCTCATTTCCAATCGTTCTTTCATTGGCTGGTACAATCTCCTAAAAAGGCTAGAACCCGGACAACTCCGATGGCGGCTGAGGCGGCCCAAAATGTGCAAGGCACGCATCACTACCGAGGGTGGGAGACCGATCCCACTCTTAGGATTCACAGGGGCCGTATCATATCATCCGATTAGAGTTGTCAGACAATTTGGCATGCTGCAGGAAATCCCTCCCCAAGTTCTCCCTGACAAATTCGCCTTCGATGTTCCCCAAGGAACGATTACCAAGAAAACCAAGGCGCGCCTCCAAACCATGATCGATAACATAGAACAAGTACTGAAGGACTCCCCGCCCCAAGACGTGGAGTGGCCGGATCAGCTGGACCCTGAAATGGACTTACATCGGGCCTCCGAAGAGTACATCCGAGCCTTCAAGAGGATTCGACCGACGCCGGTTGAACCGTACGTCCCCGAGTACATTGTCCCATACCAGCCAGGAGTGGAGCCATACATACCGGAGGACGTCGGGCCGTCAGTTTATCAGGAAGTCGAAGTGGTCCACAGCCAGGGACTTTATGACGCCGAGGGGTGATGAAGGAGCAATCCTTCCCATCAAGCCTAGGATGTCGAAATGTCGTTATCGCATTCTCATCAAGCTCTTCTAAGAGCCCTTTTATTTGTAATGAACATTTTGGCTTATGCATTAAAACATCCTTTGAAAACTCCAATCTTGATTGTCGTGGATTACTCGTTGCCCAAATGGCATGGTGATTGTTGTTCATGAACATGTTACCAAGGAATCACACACCCTGTGACTGCTTTTCCGTCAACGTAAATCTAATTTTTGGTCTTTCGGACAGGTAGTCTCTAATCACGGAACCTAGAAGAGCTCATATTAGAACTCGTCGTCGAGTCAGAATGGAGCAAGAGGAGTTGGGGTCCCGAGTGGATAACTTGGAAGGCCAAATGACGTCAATGGCCGCTATGCTGGCCGAAATGAAAGCCATGATGGTAGCTGCACAAGAGAGGAACGCCGTACCGGTACGGGACCTTAACCAAGCTGCGCGTCCTTCGGCATCCGTTGCTTCAGATGCGACGCAAATTCTAGAGGAAAACATGACCGAAAAGGTTAACCAAGTGCCGATGGCTGACGCACCACCGAAGGTTGCACCCGTGATCATTAGCCTAGAGGGAGATAAAAAGGAGAAACCCGTCGGCAAGACTGAAGAAGGTGCAAGGAGGCTAGCAAAAATTGAAGAGTGCCTGAGCAGCCAAGGATATGAGTTGGCCAGGTTCGATAAGATGTCGCCATTCGCGAAGATAGAAGCGCCGCCAGATTACAAAGAACCCGACTTCATCAGGAAATATAATGGGACAGGCTGTCCCCGAGCTCACCTGAAATATTACCTACGCAAAATGGCGCACTACTCTGACTACGTCCCCTTGCTGATGAATACGTTTCAAGAAAGTTTGTCGGGAGTGGCACTAGCTTGGTTTATTGAAGTGGATTTGGAAGACTATGACGGTTGGGAGGACCTGGCGGAAGATTTTTTACGCCAATATAAGTTCAACACCGCTGCGGCACCTTCTAGAGAGGATTTGCTGAGGACTATGAAAGGGAAGAGTGAGACAATTCGCACCTACGCTCAAAGGTGGCGTGCCATAGCCACACAAGTCAAACCGTCTATTCCGGAAGACGAGCTGGTTGACCTATTCTTGAAGGCACTACCCTATGAGTATTTCGACAAGTTGAACACGTCGGGCTGTCAGACATTCACGCATCTGATCAAAGTTGCTGAAAGATTGGAGTGGGCGGTGAGAGAGAGAAAGGCGCCAGAGATAGTGACAAGGCGTCAGTATCCGGCTCGGAAGGAGAGGGAAGCCGGGATCGACGTGGCCTTTGTACCGAATCCGCCTAGGCCCAAACAGTTCTCCAATTCAAGCCCAGCCCAAGGAGGCTCATCGTGGTCAGCACAGAAGCAATTTGAGCCAAAGAAGAAATTACCCCCCAAGCAGTTCACACCCTTGCCTAGATCATTATCAAAGTTGCTGCCCATGTTGCTAGAGGAGCGCCTGGTCGCTAAAGAGCCCCCGAGGCCAAATCCGGTGAAGTTTAATGGTTATGACGAGAGTCAGTCATGTGTCTATCACATGGGAGAGAAGGGCCACAACGTGGATAACTGCTTTATTCTGAAGTGCAAGGTGCAAGCTCTCATCGATAGTCGTATTCTCGAATTCGACAAAATGGAGCCGAACGTACAGCAGAACCCACTCCCGGATCATCAAGTTGTAGGGGTGATCTTTGAGGACGAAGAAGAGAATCACCTTGGATTTGGAACGGGTACGGGCAAGTATCGCGTGGCTCTGACAGTCATTCCAACCGGCCGAAGCAAAGGAGATATCTTAAAGGGGAATGGGATAATGTATCTAACGAAGCCATTGAGTATGAAAGTGATTGGCAAACCCGAACATAAAAGGTATCCCAAAAAGGGATATCTCAAAGGAGGCACGTATGCCGACGCGAAAAATGCCGGGGCTCTCTGGGATAGGTCACTGGCCAAGGGTTCGCAGGGTGAATCATTGAGGAGGTTTAATTCAAAGGAGCTCAACGGTCTAGTTGGAATGGTGGGAAGTACTAAGCCTCTCATCATCAACCTAAATAGAATTGACAATTGGAAGGGAGATGGTGACTACCCGCCTAAGCCAGTTGTAATCCGCCTCGCTGACGATGAAGCTGATGATGAATCGAGTGTGGGAATTATAAGGATGTCACCGGTAATAATAAAAATTCCCCCTGTAGACGACTACAACCCTAAGGAAGCCCATTGGGATTATGGGACAGATAAGATCAGCGCCGTGATGCGATCGGGAAGATTCTACGCACCACGAGAGGGTGAGTCAGAGAAAAGAGAAGTGTCTAAAGAAGACGCCGAGAAACTGTTGTCTATCGTTAGAACCAGCGAGTTCGAGGTCATAGAGCAGTTGCGGAAGATGCCAGCCCAGATCTCCCTACTGGATCTGTTCTTAAATTCTGAAAAGCACAAGGACGCACTTATGAAAGTCCTGAACGAGGTGCACGTGCCCGAATCCATTAATGAGGTGCAATTGGAAAATTTCGTAGGTGCTATCTTACTGAAGGATCAGATAAGTTTCTCCGACGAGGATTTCCCGATGGAAGGACGGGCGCATAATAAGGCGCTGTATATAACAGTGAAATGCCACGGCAAGCAAGTATCTCATGTATTGGTTGATAATGGCTCGGCTTTTAACATCTGCCCTTTGGCCACTTTGAGGAATCTGGGCGTGAATGAAGAACTGATCAGAACCTCTAAAGCCAGTATTAGAGCCTTTGACGGAACGAGGAAGACCGTAGTCGGGGAAATCGAACTGGATGTTTTCATAGGCCCAACCAGTTTTTCCATCGGGTTTCAGGTGATGGATTTACCGAGTGCCTTCGGATTCCTCCTCGGAAGACCGTGGATCCATATAGCTGGAGCTGTACCGTCCAGTCTACATCAGAAGGTCCGCTTTGTAGTTAACAACAAAGTAATCACTGTGCACGGTGAAGTGGATCTCATGACATACCAGAATAGTGCTGTTCCGCATGTGGAACCGGAACGGAAAGAAGAAGCGAGTTTCCATTCCCTTGATCTGGTGGCAGCCGTCCATACGCCCGTAGGGACCAAGCTAAGAGTCCCTGCCCTCTCTCAGTATGACCTTCTGCCAGGAAAGATGCTGTTATCCTATGGATTCGCTCCAGGAGGCGGTTTAGGTAAACATAACCAGGGAATCCGAGCACCTTTAAAGCTGAACTCGAACGAAGGCAGGGCTGGCTTAGGATATGTTGGCGAGCGAAATTGGCGCCGTACTGGAGGTAGAGGCTCTGGCCGAAACAGAGGTGAGAATCAAAGAAGCAACGGACGCAGAGGAGGACGAAACGGTTCGTTCATTGGCTCAAGTGCTTGGAAAGGCAAAGCTAAGGCGTTTGGCAACGAGCTTGAGCAGTATTTCTCCAAGGCCTCCAAGTGGCTGGCAGACGAAGTTGCGCTGGACGAGATCGATCCTGATCTGGAGAATCCTTTCCTGGAAGACACTGTGAATGTCATCATTGACTGGCTCGGTGCAAACAATGACGTCACTGAGTAAAGAGACCTCTCTTTCACTTTCAGCATTTCGCTTTATTACTTGTGTTGCATTTCAATTCAGTCTAGTCATTTCCCTTTCTACTTCCGGTGTGAGCGGATAATGCCTCTTAGATCTCCGACCGTGGGTCCAATTGGCACGCTTTGTAACACGGTCCATTTTGCAAAACATCTCGGGTTTTATTAAGGGCACATGGGGTAACAGATCGGCCCTATGATGATCGCCTCCTCGGTTTGAGGCTTGAGGCCCGATTTACCTTATATCTCCTAATCTTCAAGTGAGTTTCAGAGATCAATAGTATCTGGGGATACGAGGATTGGTCCCGTCTTTCGACATTCCCCATTTTATTTGAAAAAAAAAACCAAAAAAACAAAAAAAACCAAAAAAAGATTTTTCCTGAGTTTCGTTCGTACGAATTGGATGAACTAACCATTCTCATGACATTTCAGGCATATCATCCCGAACATGCATACCAGGTTATTAGACGACTCGGATCATCAGGAAGATTCTTCTTGTGATATTGAAGATGTTGAAGATGAGGGTCAGAGGGCCATCCAGAGAGAGTGCATTACTTTCGAAGAATCCATGCCTCCCACCACTGAGGAGCCGTTGACCGTTAACTTGGGAGACTCGGAAGATGTCAAAGAAGTAAAGATCGGTGGACACCTATCTCAAACGGAGGCGGCCAGAATCACCAAACTGCTGAGAGAATATCAGGATATCTTCGCGTGGTCATACGCGGACATGCCAGGCCTGGATCCTAGTATCGTAGAGCATGCATTGCCCATCAATCCCGGTTTCAAGCCCGTAAAACAGGGAAGCAGGAGGATGAAATCGGAACTGTCTGATAGAATCAAAGAAGAAGTGATGAAACTCTTAAGGGTGGGCTTTATTGAGGCAATTCCGTATTCTGATTGGATCGCCAACATTGTCCCGGTGATGAAAAAGGATGGAATGATCCGTATTTGCGTAGACTATCGGGATTTGAACAAGGCAAGCCCGAAGGATGACTTCCCGCTTCCCCATATAGACGTTCTAGTAGACAGTACGGCGGGATATGAACTGTTCTCGTTCATGGACGGATTCTCTGGATACAATCAGATACTCATGAAGAAGGAGGATCAGGCTAAAACCGCGTTCACAACCCCATGGGGAAATTTCTGTTACAAAGTCATGCCTTTTGGGTTGAGGAATGCCGGGGCAACGTACCAAAAGGCCATGGTAACCTTGTTCCACGATATGATCCACAAGGAAATCGAAGTATATGTCGACGACATGATCGCCAAATCCAGACCAGGACAAGACCATGTTCAGGTATTAAAGAAGCTGTTTGAGCGTTTGCGGAAGTATAGGCTGAGGCTGAACCCTAATAAGTGCATATTCGGGGCAAAGTCTGGAAAGCTACTGGGATTCATAGTCAGTCATAGAGGCATCGAGCTTGATCCTTCTAAAATCCAAGCTATAAACGACATAGCAACCCCGTCGACGGTGAAAGAAATTAGAAGCCTTTTGGGGCGATTGAACTATATTGCCAGGTTTATATGCCAACTAACGGACACAGCTAGGCCATTCTTCCGGCTTTTAAAGAAGGGCGCCAAGGTAACTTGGGATGCGGAATGTCATCAGGCACTACAGAGGATTAAGGAATACTTGACCTCCCCACCGATTCTAGTACCCCCGACTCCGGGACATCCGTTGACTCTGTACTTGACTGTTTATCAAGAGTCGCTGGGAGCTCTACTGGCACAGACCAGTCCGGGAGATGGCAAGGAAAGGGCCATATACTATCTGAGTAAAAAGTTCACCTCGTCCGAGATGAATTACTCCCCCGTGGAAAGAACGTGCGCTGCAGCAGTCTGGGTGCTTCGCAGGTTGAGACAATACACCCTACACCATCACATACAGTTGGTGACCGAGAGCGATCCGATCAAATACCTGCTAGAGAAGCCGACTCTAATCGGAAAGTTGGCTAAATGGCAGGTTATGTTATCCGAGTTTGACATAAAAAGTTCATCCCAAAAGTCTGTTAAGGGAAGAGCTATCGCGGATATGCTGGCAGAAAACCCCCATGCAGGGGCAGCCCCGAAGGCAGCTCAAATCAAAGGCCAAGTCTTGATGCTATCAGAAGGCAAGTGGGTCATGTATTTCGATGGCGCGGTCAACCTATCAGGGGCCGGCACTGGGGCGGTACTGGTATCCCCAGAAGGACAACATTATCCCGTCGCTGCCAAATTGATATTTCCATGCACCAACAATATATCGGAATACGAGGCATGTATTCTCGGCTTGCAACTAGCTGCCTCCATGAAGGTGCGAAGATTACAAGTCTATGGGGATTCCATGCTTATCATTCTCCAAACTCAAGGAGAGTGGAAGACAAGAGACTCCAAGCTTATTCCTTATCATGAGTGGCTGAAGGAGCTAGCTCTAGGATTCGAGGAAATCACTTTTGAATATCTGCCAAGGACGCAAAACCATTTCGCGGACGCTTTGGCCACGTTATCCTCTATGTTGCAAGTAGCAGGTGGGCTTAACATCGAGCCCCTGAGAATAGACGTGATCAGGCAACCGGCCCATTGTATGGCGATCGAGGAGGAATTTGATGGTGAACCATGGTACCTTGACATTAGAAACTATCTCTTAAAAGGAACGTTTCCCGAAGGAAGTCGAGGAGTTGATAAGAGATACATAGTTAAGATGGCCACCAAGTTCTTTTTGAGCGGTCAGACCTTGTACAAAAGGTCATTCGATTCAATTCTGTTGAGATGCGTAGACGCTAAGGAGGCAAACTTGCTCATGAAAGAAATACACGATGGAGTATGCGGTCCACATATGAACGGCCATCTCCTTGCAAGGAAGATCATGCGACTTGGTTACTTTTGGATGACCATGGAGTCGGACTGCAATCAACATGTCAGATCTTGTCATCAATGCCAGGTGTACGGAGATCGGATCAATGCGCCTCCGAATGAACTCCATCAAATGTCAGAAGCATGGCCATTCTCCATGTGGGGGATAGACATGATCGGGCCAATAAACCCTGCCGCCTCCAATGGTCATCGCTTCATCTTAGTAGCGATCGATTACTTCTCCAAGTGGATTGAGGCCAGTTCATACACAAACGTCTCTGCAAAGAACGTAGCAAGATTCATTAAGAGGGACATAATCTCTCGATATGGGTCTCCTCAAGCGATCATCACAGACAATGGGTCTAATTTGAATAACAAGGTGGTCGATGACCTGCTGAATGACTTCAATATCCGACATCTCAACTCATCCCCCTATCGCCCGCAAATGAACGGAGCAGTGGAAGCGGCGAACAAGAACATCAAGAAAATTCTGGCAAAGACTGCCGAGAATTACAGAGATTGGCATGAGAGGTTACCCTATGCATTAATGGCATATCGGACGTCGATTCGGACTTCAACTGGGGCAACTCCCTACTCCCTCGTTTACGGCATGGAGGCGGTCCTGCCTGTGGAAATGGAAATTCCATCATTGCGAATCCTATCGGAGGTCAAGCTTTCTGAGGCTGAGTGGGTACGACACAGATATGAACAGCTCAGTTTCATTGATGAGAGGCGCCTGAGGGCGATCTGCCACGGCCAAAGTTACCAGAAAAGGGTGGCCAAGTCGTTCAACCGGAAGGTCAAGCCCAGGCATTTTGAAGTCGAAGACCTCGTGGTGAAGAAGACATTGTTTGGAGACACTACCTTTGTGGTGAAAAGTTTCAGATTTTTACGGACCATCAGAGTTTAAAGTATTTATTCTCTCAGAAGGAGTTGAACATGAGACAGCGACGGTGGATGGAGTTATTGAAGGATTATGATTGTGACATCATGTATCACCCTGGAAAAGCGAATAGAGTTGCGGATGCACTCAGTCGGAAATCAAGTATCGCTTCTCTTCTGGTCAAAGGGTGGTCGTTATTGGAAAATCTGGGGGATTCTGCGTTTAGATTGGAAGTTTGCCAGTTATCCAGTTTGGTGGCCACGCTAAGAATTGAACCTGAGGTCCAAGAAAAGATAAAGGCCTTGCAACCTTCAGACCCAGAGATTCAGAAAATTCTTGAGGTAGACGTAAGGCAGAGGAAACTAGAGTTCCAAGTGTCAGAGGATGGAAGTTTGAAATTCAGGGGACGCCTGTGCGTGCCCAAGGATGAGGAACTTAGAGAAAGGATTTTGTCAGAGGCTCATCGGAGTAACTATAGTATTCATCACGGCAGCACGAAAATGTATCAGAATCTACGGCAACATTATTGGTGGAATGGAATGAAAGTGGATGTGGCAAGGTACGTAGCGAGATGTTTGACTTGTCAACAGGTAAAAGCGCAGCATTGTAAGCCTGGTGGATTGCTACAGCCGCTAGAGATTCCTGAATGGAAATGGGAACACGTGACAATGGATTTTGTTATGGGATTGCCTAGGAGTCAGAGGGGTTATGATTCTATTTGGGTAGTTGTGGATAGGCTGACAAAGTCGGCACATTTTATCCCTGTGAGAAGAGACTTCACTTTGGACAAGTACGCTGAATTATATATGCCTCACATTGTACGACTGCATGGTGTACCGGTAACCATTACATCAGACAGAGACCCTAAATTCACAGCAAATTTCTGGAAGAGTCTGCAAGATGCTTTGGGGACTAGAGTACAGTTTAGCACCGCTTACCATCCACAAACGGACGGACAGTCAGAAAGAACAATTCAGACCCTTGAGGATATGCTAAGAGCGTGTGTTATAGACTTCAAAGGCGGATGGGAGGATCAGCTACATTTGGTGGAATTTGCGTACAATAACAGTTATCAGCAGAGTATTCAAATGGCACCTTTTGAGGCACTCTATGGAAGAGCTTGCAGGACACCAATTTGCTGGGACGAAGTGGGAGAAAGGAGAAAGGAGTATTACGAGCCCGGAGTTAGTGGAAAAGTCAGTGGAGACGGTGAAGATAATACGAGATAGAATGAAGACGGCTCAGAGTCGTTAGAAGAGCTACGCGGACAAGCGACGCAAGCCTCTGGAGTTTCAAGTAGGCGATCACGTCCTCCTTAAAGTGTCACCGATGCGGGGTTTGTCACGTTTTGGGAAGAAAGGAAAGCTAAGCCCAAGGTACGTAGGCTCATTTGAGATTTTGGAGCGGATTGGAACCCTAGCCTACAGACTTGCTTTGCCGCCTAGTTTGTCCCAAGTTCACAATGTTTTTCATGTGTCGATGCTAAGGAAGTATGAACCGGACCCGACGCATGTTTTGGACTACGAGATTATCGAAGTGGACGACTGAGTGTCCTATGTGGAAAGACTGATCAGGATTGAAGACAGAAAGGAACATGTTTTAAGGAACAAGATAATATCGCTGGTTAAGGTAGTGTGGGAGCACCATGGAACGGAAGGCGCTACCTGGGAAAATGAGGAAGCGATGAGGCGTCAATACCCCCATTTGTTCGAATAGTTGAGCTTGTTGTAAATTTCAATGACGAAATTTTTGTAAGGGGGAAGAGTTGTGACATTCTGATTTCCTGTAATTTTGAGGCTAATCAATGAGAATATATCTAGCGATGTATTTCAGTCATATTTCGCTCGGATCTGATCAATCTCGAGTTAACTGACCAAAAGGGAAAGGCTAACGTGAGATAAGTACGTGGACTTGGGAACTCGAATGGGAAATGGCACTTTGACCATAAGGATTGTCGAGGGAACATTTAGAGCCATAAAAGGCCAATCTAAGAACGATTAAGGAATCCATTGCTAGCGTTATGCGATTGGAGCGCGGGTGATGCAGCTTAACCAATTCATAATTTGCAAAATTTTCCTAAATTGAACGATGACGATCAAGACCGTCGGAACTAGTAATAGACACTCGCCATTACATGACAACCAAAGTCGCAACGAACTGACGAGCCCTGAGTGTGATTTAAGTCACAGAGTCGATACGCGTAGCGTTTGCAAAAGCCGCATGTCGGTTTGAGATAGACTGGAATTACATTTAACAAAGAAATAAATCGGAGATGAGTCTCGAAAATTAGAAAATGGAGAATCAAGAATTCCAACATTTTATTTAGAATGGATGCCGCCTCGTCGAAGGAAATTTAAAGTGGAAAAATAGACGTTTTGGACGCCGGAGGTGAAATGACCATTTTGCCCTTAAGCATTAGTCTTTTTCTACTTTTGGACAAGGGCGTTTTGGTCTTTTTACGTAGCTCTTGCTGCCGAAAATTTGGAATTATGGCAGCCCTTGGATGGAGTTGGTTGGCAATGAGGACACTTGTCAAAGGATTAAGCTTGTTGTATTTATTACTTGCTTTTCTCACCTACCATTCAAGTTGTTGACCAAGTGGATTTAACAAAACCCTCTCTCCCTCATCTGCCTTCAGCCGAGCTTCCTCATTTGTGACACCACCTCCTCCTTCTTCTTCATTCTTTTTTTTTCCAACCGAGAAACGCCCAGCTCGTCAGATTCGCCGGCCTCCAGCGTCGCCTCTGTCGACTTCCGGCCGCCGCGCCAGCCATCACGACCTAGCTCAGTGTCTTTCCGAACTTCTCGAAGTGGAAGCACGGCGATTGGTCCACCGAGCAGCCCCGACCAAGCCTTGGCGCGCCGGTGGACGGAAATTGCTTCAGCCTGAGGTAGGTTCGATTTTGCCTCCTTAGGACCCCCGAATGTTGGAGTTTTTCGCTAGAAAATTTCAGATCCCTAGTGGACATATATGTGATCGTGTGGTAAAAAGTTGGACCGAATTTGATGAGGAATCGATGCCTTTTGATTGCTGTGTTTGCAAGGCAGAATCTGCAGATTTGAGACTTGTGGGAGATTGGCGTCATTCAAGGACTTCTCGGCGTCGCTTTGGTTCAAAATTCTCATTGAGGCTTCCTTACTCCTAGAATGAACTGCTGGTATTGAGTTTGAGGTTAAATTGGAGGTTTAAGTGGGAGTTATGGGCTGTGTTAGTGAGAATAGAACAGAACCGGCCCTGCCCTGTTCAATTCTATTTTGGCCGTGAGTTTAAGGGCTGTTAAAGTCAAGTTTGGGCTGAAATTTCCTCGTAGCGATGTGTTAAATTGTCCGTAGTTATGTCCCTAAGGTTCTTGTTAAGTGGATTGGCATTTTGATGAAGAAAACTTGACGTTTTGGATGGAAATTGATGTTAGGTGCTGCTGTCCTGTTGTGAGCCATAGGAGCTGAATCTTTTGTGGACCTTGGGAAGTCAATTGCTTCGATTCTAGAGCGAGGTAAGGAGTTCCTAAACTCTCAATAGGAAGAGTGGACTTAATTGGATGAGTTAGTCGGGAAGTAGTGTTTATTTTGGAGCGTCGTCTCATGATTTTACATTGTGCATTCTTATTTGATATCGGAGGTTTACATGTGTGCTTTATCAGTGTAATGCCACTAAGAGATTGTCTAAGACGATGTTTCGCATGCTAAAAAAATCATTAGTTCGAGGTATGAACTATATTCAATTATGAAGTCGATCTTGGGAATGGATTCTGGCATGTTTGATAATGGGAGTGCCCTGATTCGTCGTATACGCAGGGTTGAGATGGCCGAGGTCCTGATGCGTAGAACGACGTGGGACATATATTGAGTTGTGTTGGCATTGGCCTAAGTTGAGACTGAAAACCTGAGCCGTTTACGTGGGTTAGTCAGGGAGATCGGTCTGAGGCGTAAGTACGCGGATCGGGCCTGATGCGTTGTATTCGCGGGCAAGAAAGAAACGTGAATTATTCAAGGGCTGTGGAGTAGTTTAATTTGAATTGCATATTTAACTCTTATAACGATATGCGATGACTTGAATTGTACTTGAGGCTGGTTTGCTTTTCTATGATATATGAGACTGTTTGATATTTATGTGGTTGTCGTTGTTTTCCTGTTGGGAATGGCTGCTTGTCTGAGTGTACGGTCGGCCTAACTAGGGGTTAGGGCCTCTTTTACTGAGATTTCGATCTCATCCCGTTGTGGGACCATTTCTTTTTCCAGATCCTAAACCGTAGAATGCTGCCTATACGACATGGAGACCCGCAGTGGATGACTCCTTTTTGGGAAGAGTACCCTGATGGACAAGGAACTGTTTTTGTGAGAAAGACTAGGGTGGTCTGGGTGGATGAGGCCGATAAGAAAGAGGTTCCTCATAGATTTAAGGCTTGGTTCCGATGCGTAGGTGAAGTGACTACTGGGCCACTTAAGCCCTCTAAGGTACCTCGTGGAGTAGTCTCCAACTTTTATCATCCCTCTCGGGATTCTTTTGAGGCAGATGGTTTGGTAGCGGGTTCGGTTAATGTACCAGGGAGGACCCCGACTCACGAGGACACCATTGAGGTGATTGAGCTTGAAGCCTTTGAGGGCGACCTAGTGGAGCGACCCGAAGATGTCGCCATGGAGGATATCGAGGAGGATTCAACTGAAGTTCAGTCTGAGACTTGGTCCGAGTACGAGCCCACGGAGAATGCCGAGGCGTCCGACGACTCCAGTGCTTTGACTTAGGAGTTGCAGTCAGGCTGGTTGATACTTTTTGTCTAGTCATAGTGATGTTTCTTTTTGGAAAGTGTAATTATGTGGCCGTTGTTTTGACAGTCTACCCGATCCTTTTTTTTTTTCGCTGGTCTAGGTGACCGCGCTTTGTACGAACGTTTGGAATGGGAGTTAAGTGGTCATGTTCAGTTCTTGTCTTGCTATTCAGGTTTCCCCGTTAATTTAAGTTTGGAGGTGTTGCTGTTCCGTTTCCGTCTGCTAGCTCTCGTGTTTTATTTTTCTTAGTAAAAGTGTCCTGGGGCTTCGAGAGTCGTACTCTGCAGGGATCGTCTCGTCCGCGCGTCGAGGACAAGGCACGGGGCGTGACACTATGAACTGACACGAAAAGCTCTCTGCATTGACGCATGGCTGCTTGTTATATTTGCCAAGTCCCTTCCTGGCTAGGTTTCTTGTGGCGTAGTAACTCTCTGAACCACCATTCATGGTTGACCCTTTTCCCTGTATTTGTAGCTTGGCATGCTGTTGCTCATTTTAACCAGTTGATAGCTCTAGAATGAGGCGAATTTGTTTCCTCGCCTATTTTCTTTTTTTATTTTTTGCTCAGTAGAAACGCAACCGGAATCCAACCAAAAATCAGACCGAATCGATGGTTCGGTTGGTTCACGGTTCATAGAAGAAGCGGTTGGTTCACGGTTCGCGTTGTGCCAAACCGGTCTCTAGCGGATGGTTCCCGATTTTAGGGTAAAACCACCCATCCTGTGAACCGATCACCCATACCAGTAACTGCATCAGAAGACACAAAGCCATCCACGATCACAAATACTCTTAACTTTACTGATATGGATTTGATATGGTAATATGGCAATCGGAAAACATCTCAAATAATAGAGACACCTTATATGTTATCCTTCTTGTCAGCCACCATTCTCTCACCTTATGTGTCACGAAACCGGATGTGTCACGAGAGAAAATCTTTACGGTTCTAACGAACCAACATATGTCTTACCTTTATAGTTAACTATACTTTATGTGTAACAAGACATATGCTTTTGACTAAAATAAATGCCCCAACCATCACTCAAGGTTTACACGATGCCTTGAGATTTTCAACTGATATATGTATTCAACTCCCCTTAATCATTAAAGCTTTATTGCATGCAATGGAGTTGATACATATCTAGATGTTATAAAATGTAACAAACACATATGTAAACTTTATTAGAGCAAATACCGATTGCAGCTCCCACTGAACAACAACATCTCATGATGCTTACTCAGCCTATCAATTAACATGTCATATCAGTATCCACGATGCTTTTATGTTTGCGGCATGTCATCCAAATGTGTATGGGCAAAGACCTTTAGTTAGTGAGTCTACAGCCTTATCATCTATGTAATAAGCTCCACTGTAGTGTCACCCTTTCATCTGTTATCTTTATGATAAAAAAACTTGATCGCCAGATGCTTAGACCCCTTAGGGCCTCTGCTGTTGTTAATGAATAATATTGCATAGTTATTGTCACAACACAGCTGTATGGGTCTATTCACAAAATTAAATACGGCCAACTCTTTAATGAGATTCCGGAGCCAAATAACATGAATAGCAGCTGAAAAGCATACCACAAACTCCGCTTTTTTCATCGATGATTAAATAGATTTCTGTTTATGTTTTTCTATAATACTGCACTTTTCTTCAGACATATAAATGTCTGCAGTTGTCAACTTCACATTATCCTGACAGCCAACAAAGCCTAAATCCGAATGTCCTACTAGCTGCATGTCCTGAATATGTTTGTAAATTAGCATATAGTCTTTTGTCCTCTTTTAGTACGTCAATGCCTAGGACAAAATATTCCTTATTAAGATCAATCATATCAAAATACTTTAACAATATCTGCTACACCTTATGCAGTAATTCAAGAAAACCACTTTCAAACAAGATATCGTCTGTATAAAACACAAGGAAAATATTCCTTCCACTGATCTTGTAGTATATACTAATTTATTTCGTTCTTGACAGAATATAATATAACAACAATACTATGAAACTTCAAGCAACAATTGTCTAAAAGCTTACTTAAACTCATAAACAGACATTTCAGTCTAGAATACCCATGAACATGATCAAACTTTATTCCATGGCATTTATATAGGATTCCTTTCTCTTTACGCACAAGTTTATCCGAATCATCTGCTGCAAAACATTCGGGTTACATAAAAAAAATTATATTAAGAACTCCAATAACAAGAAGTTTCAATATATGTATGGTAAAACTCATTATTATAATGAGCTATTAATACCTTAATCACTCTGAAAAACTCAATGAGAGATTGAAAAGAAAACTTATTTTAAGCCTGCTCATTCTTTATGAGTGAAAAATTTCACTATCAGTCTGTCTTTAAACTTTTTAAATAAAAACACTGATCAAAATATAATTTGATATGATAAAGTAGACAAAAAAACTTTCATCTGGAGTCCCCTTAAGTTATACACACCAAATTGCAGCAAATGGACTTGTGACCTTGAGGCATACTAATAAGTTTTCAAACACCGCATGTTTTATAGTCTGTATCTCATTCACCATGCACCCAACCGTAGTTCTAATTATGAACAAGAAATAGCGACTTTATAGATTACTAGATCAATTATATAGTTGATTTTGTAGTCATGCTCTTCTGGATAGACTATACAGTGTGACTTGATATAACTGATCGTCTCTACCTAATAGATCTTTTAAGTAGAGCTACTTTAACCTTTATTCTGCGCTTGTGGGGTCTGATAAACTTCATCAAGAATTGTCTTAATAACAAGATCATGAATCCCAACAAAATCAAACCGTAACTTAGAATGCTCCATGATTATCTGTATAGGCAGGAAAAACGACACAATTGTCCCTACCACCTCATTACCTTTAATAGTCTGTGAGCAACTACCCTTATTCGGCTATATCTAGTTCCAGCAATTTAGCTCTCTGTAATTTCGTAATTCTTGTTCCTCTTTTGGGATGATAAATCAATACCCCTTTAGATGAACTGGGTAAGGTATGAAATAAAATTGAGTGATTCTGGAATCCAACTTATCCAATGTTGGATTATGTAACTTTATTTTTGCATGAACACCTCAAACCTTAAAATGGTTCAAACTAGATTAACATCCAATCTATGTCTCAAAAGAATTCAATGAAATAGTTTTGGTAGAAACATAATGTGTTATTTTCAAAATTTTACCCCACAAAAGTTATATAAATTGATTTTACAAATCATACTCTTCATCATACCTTTCTGTTCAAGACTACCAGGTACAAAGCCACAATCCCAGAATCCTCTTAAATATTTGGTAATGGCTCTTTAAGCTATCCAGCATTGCCATGTCAACCATGAAACTCACCACCTCAATCAAATCTGACAATTTTTTTTATTGACTGTAGTTAGAATATGTTGAACTTGTTATGAAAAATAGACTTTTCTTTAATCAAGTGCAAAAAACATATAGAGAAAAATCATCATTTAAATATGATGAAATAAAAACTCTACACAATATTGCTATATAGGATCCACTTATACCAGTATAAATGACCTTCAATAGGTCATAACTATTGACTACAGTTTCATCATTTATCTTAGTTATCTTACCTATGCTTCAATCAACGCATGTACTTAGGTCACTTTTAAGAGTGAGCAGAATGCTTGCCTTTATCAGTCTTTCCACTTTTTCTTTACTGATGTGACCAAGAAATTTATTCTATAATGCGCATGATTGTTCCTTAGGCAGAGACCTTTTGCAAACAACTTTTCAGCTGTATAAGCGACGTATAATTCATCGGGAGATAAATATAATCTGTACAATCCATTGGACATAGAGTAGTACCCAACTTTATTAAAAGAAATAATAATAATTATTTTTATTTGAAATCTCAAAAAAGAGTAACTACACATGTCCACACTTGATACGAAAAATAAATTCCGTCTTTAAGGAGAGTACATAAAATATGTTTCTTAATGTCACATTAAAAATCAGAATCTGGAATGGCATTCCCGTTATAGTTGTTTCTATAGTGAGCTTAATTCATCTTGATTTGGTATCTTTCAGTTTATGAATTTCTATATGGTAAACGCAACATAATATGCCGCACGACTATCTAGTCATCACAAACCAGATGAGGCCTTAGATAGAATGAATTCACAAACCAATACTAAAGAATCATTACTTTATGCTCATACTGCGAATTCCATCCGTATGCAGCGACCCAAGATCTCACGTATAGATACACGAATCCTTAATCCATAGAGTTAAAGAATTAACGCACCTTGTAGTGGAACCGTCGTTCTTGATGCGAATTGCGAGAATCCGATTCCCTTAATCACTGGCTTCAATGAGACGACCCCTCACTATCGCTTCAGACAATTCTATATGTGAGGTTATGTGGACATCAGGGTTTAGAGGAGGGACTTGAGCTCTATTTATAAAGAATAAAACCTATCCCATCATCAAAGATTCGGTTTATCTTGGCCCATACTATCCAGTCCCATATTCGACTAAATTAGGAAACTATATATATCTTACCTTATTAGACCAAATAATAATTACAGTAACAATTAATAAAGCCCACAATTGAATATTAAAACAGAAAATTCTAACACTAGCCCACTTGGGCTAGATTAATTGAAATTGTACTGTATATGCGCATCTTTATATTGGTCTAGAGATATTTCTCAATAGTCAATCCGATCCCATAAAGTTTCAAGCACCGAACCATGCCAGTAACTGCATCAGAAGACACAGAGCCATCAACGACCATAAATGCTCTTAACTTTACTGATATGGATTTGATATGGTAGTATGACAAACGGATAACATCTCAAATAATTGAGACACCTTATATGTTATCCTCATTGTCAGTCATCATTCTCTCACCTTATGTGTCACGAGAGAACATCTTTACGGTTCCAACGAACAAACATATGTCTTACCTTTATAGTTAACTATACTTTACGTGTAACAAGACATATGCTTTTGGCCAAAATAAATGCCCCATCCATCACTTAAGGTTTACACGATGCATTGAGATTTTCAACTGATATATGTATTTAACTCACCTTAATAATAAAATGCTTTATTGCATGCAATAGAGTTAATACATATCTAAATGTTACAAAATGTAACAAACATAGATGCGAACTTTATTAGAGAAAACACTGGAAACAGCTCCCACTGAACAACAGCATTTCATGATGCTTACTAAGCCCATCAATTAACATGTCATATCAGCATCCCACGATACTTTTATGTCTGCGACATGTCATCCAAATGTTTATAGGCAAAGACCTTAAGTTAGTGAGTCTGCAGCCTTATCATATGTATAATAAGCTCTACTGTAATGTCACATTTTCATCTATTACCTTTATAGTCAAAAACTTGACGACCAGATGTTTAGACCCCTTGAGACCTCTGCTATTGTTAATGAACAATATTGCAGAGTTATAGTCAGAATACAACTGTATGGGTCTATCCACACAATTAAATACGACCAACTCTTTAATAAGATTTCGGAGCCAAATAACTTGAATAGCAGCTGAAAAGCATACTACAAACTCCGCTTTCTTGATCGAGGATTACATAGATTTATGTTTACGTTTTTCTATAATACTGCACTTCTCTTTAGATATTTAAATATCCGTAGTTGTCAACTGTACATTATCCTGACAGCCAACAAAGCCTGAATCCGAATGCTCTACTAGCTGCAGGCCCTGGATATGTCTGTAAATTAGCACATAATCTTTTGTCCTTTTTAAGTACCTCAAAACTTTCCCAGCAATAATTCAAGAAAATCACTTTCAAACAAGATATCCTCTGTGTAAGACACAAGGAAAATAAATTCCTCCCACTGATCTCGTAGTATGTATACCAATTTACTTTGTTCTTGACAGAACATGATAAAGCAACAATACTATGAAACTTCAAACCACAATTGTCTAAAAGCTTACTTGATCCCATAAAATAGACTTTTCAGTCTAGAATATCCATGAACATGAACAAACTTTATTCCATGGAATTCATATGGGATTCATCTTTCTTTACAAGTTTATCCGAATCATCTGCTGCAAAACTTTCGGGTTACATAAAAAAAATTTATATTAAAAACTCCAATAAAAGGAAGTTTCGATATCTGTATGGTAAAGCTCCTTATTGTAATGAGCTATTAATACCTTAATCACAAAAAAAACTTTATGAGAGACTGAAAAGAAAACTTATTTTAAGTCTGCTAATTTTTTACGAGTGAAAAACTTCACCACCAGTCTGTCTATAAAATTCTAAAAAAAAAACATGATCAAAATATAATTTGATAGAGTAAACAAAAACTTTCATCTGAAGTCCCTTTAAGTTTTACACACCCAATTGCAGCAGATGGACTTGTGACCTTGAGGCATCCTAATAAGCTTTCAAACACCGTACATTTCATAGTATGTATCTCGTCTATCATGCACCGAATCACAATTATAATTAAGAACAAGAACTAACAACTGTATAAATTACTAGATCAATTGCATAGTCGATTTTGTAGTCATGCTCTTCTGGATAGACTATACAGTATGACTTGATACAACTAATCGTCTCTGCTTGATAGATCTTTTAAGAGGAGCAACTTTAACCTTTATTCTGCGTTTGTGGGGTCTGATAAACTTCATCAGGAATTGTCTTAACAACAAGATCCTGAACCTTAACAGAATCAAACTGTAACTTACAATGCTCCATGATCATCTGTATAGGCAGGAATAACGACACAATGGTGCCTACCACACCAGTACCTTTAATAATCTGTGAGCAACTACCCTTATTCGGCTATATCAAGCTCCAGCAACTGTAATTCCATAATTTTTGTTCCTCTTTTGGGATGATAAATTAATACCCCTTTAGATGAACTGGGTAAGGTACAAAATAAAACTGAGTGATTCTAGAATTCAACTTATCCAACGTTGGATTATGTAACTTTATTTCTACATGAACACCTCAAACCTTAATATGGTTCAAACTAGATTAACGTCCAATCTGTGTCTCAAAAAAATTCAATGAAATAGTTTTGGTAGAAACATAATGGGTTATTTTCAAAGTTTTACCCCACAAAAATCATATAAGTTGGTTTCATTAATCATACTCATCATAATATCCTTATAGGTGTGATCGTGCCTTTCGGCCACCCCTTTTGATTCAAGAACATCAAGAATAGCAAACTAAGTCACTATTCTAGGATCCTTTTTAAGTATTCGGTAAATGGCCCTTTAAGCTATCCAGTATTGCCACGTCAACCATGATACTCACCTCCTTGGTCAAAACTAACATTTTTTTTAAGTTTATTGACTATAGTCAGAAATATATTGAACTTGTCACGGAAATGAAATTTTTCTTTAATCAAGTATAAAAACATATAGAGAAAAATCATCATTTAAATGTGATAAAAACTCTACACAATATTACCATATAAGATCCACTTATACCAGTATAAATGACCTTCAATGGGTCATAACTGTCGACTACAGTTTTATCCTTTATCTTAGTTACCTTACATCTGCTTCAATCTATGCATGTGTCTAGGTCACTTTTAAGAGTGAGCAGAATGTTTTCCTTTATCTATCTTTCCACTCTTTCTTTACTGATGTGACCAAGAAATATATTCCATAATACGCATGATTGTTCCTTAGGCAGAGATCTTTTGCAAGTAATGTTTCAGCTGTATAGGCGACATATAATTCATTGGGAGATAAACATAATCTGTACAATCCATTGGACATAGAGTAGTACCCAACTTTATTAAAAGAAATAGTAATTGTTTTATTTGAAATCCCAAAAAGAGTAACTACACATGTCCATACTTGATATGGAAAATAAATTCCGTCTTTAAGGATAGTACGTAAAATATGTTTCTTAATGTCACAATAAAACATGGATCCAGAATGACATTCCCATCAATTCAACATCAATTTTATAGTTTTTTCCATAACGAGCTTGATTCAACCTAATTTGGTACTTTCAGTTTATGAATTCCTATATGGTAAACGCAACATTATATATCACACCGCTATTTAGCCATCACAAACCAGATGAGGCCTTAGATAGAATGAATTCACACACCAACACCAAAGAATCATAACTTTATGCTCATATTTAGATAACCAAGTCTTTGCATTAACTGTAGCCTTTCTTTATGTGACTGTTCTTCTTATAAAAGAAGTAGCAATCACCATCCTTCTCAAAGGATGCTTTTCATGGATCCAAATCTTCAGAATAACCGGTGATTTACTATAATACTTTATGAGTATGATTTCGGAACCGCTTAAAATGCAATTCTACCAACTTTAAGACGTAATCTTTAATCTTAATAGAACCATTACACCTGATGTTAAGGAGTCATTGAAGATATTCACCATTCTTAGTAATGGACGAGATATAATTTCAAAGCCTTCAAGGCTTCCTTTATTTACTTAGCAGTGCAGTTAACTGGCATAAAACACTTTTCAAGTGTTCTTTAATGGATCGCTTCATATCAAATAAGCGAATCCGATCACTCTTTACCCAATAAGCACATAATGTTTTTGAAAGTTCTCACTAATGAAAGTGAGAACTACGGGGTCTTTCTTGAGAAGAGTAATACAAATATTTGCCAGTTCTTTGTAAACAGATAATCCTCATTCAGTTTTTAATGAATCTCAATTCTGAATATTAACAGAGTTGCCGTTCACAGAAACGGTGACTAAAAACAATCAATATTTTTAATTAGCATAATGTGAAATTTCACCTTGAGAGATACATACATTATCATATAATCACCTTTGGGCAGAAAATATGACATGTAGTTGTATACTCCCTACATTACAACGGCCATGAGAATTTTTTTCAATCTTCGTTAATCACCACCTTTGGGTATATGACAGCACTTAGACCAATCAATCCTCAACCATATGTTGTACATGTAAACCTCTATGCAAGAATACGCAATTACCTCCTTTGGGAGTATAACTACGCATTAAAATAGGAGACATTCCAATATTATGTAAACCGTTCTTTATAAAACTCAACTAAGTGTGCCACTTTGGCGGTCACAACCCAATTGAATTTACCTGAGATTGAGATATAACTTTATATTTCACATTTACCGTATGTATGTAATTTCAGAAAGGGGCAATTTTCCTCAAAATTACATGTCGTGCTAATTACATTGACACTTCTAATAATACATGTCAAACCATAAATATGTAATTGATAAATCATGCTCCGCATATTCGTATGTGGTACTTACATATGAGCTTTGCACTTATATTTCATGAAACCATATGAAATACCTGAAAATACCCCAAAAATAGCCCACAAAATACACATATTTGGGGTTTCGTATGTATTTTCCATCTATAAAAGCATCAAACATGTAAAATAAATATACCAACTTTTAGAGCATGAGCATAAGATCTCGAATTTTGCATAAATTTCCCTACAAGAATTGATTTCTATGGTAACAAGCACGATAAAGCTTGTTTAGTGGATCTTGAATCAGACCATGCGTATCTTAACATGCTATTTTCCCCTCTCCTTTTTTTAATTATTTCTTAAGCACTGCAAATCTAGATAGTCAACCATCATACCCACTTGACTTTGAATAAAGTAAATAGAACGCAGACCCCAAGTAGTATTCTGTTGTGATGGGTTCTTGTTTCGTTTCCAGATTGTTCAACCATAGAATGCGTCAAAATCAATTCGACCACTTTCTTCGTTTCCAGATTGTTCGTGCAGGGGAGGAATTGTAAATTAATACTCCGAAACTCTCGAATCAATGCATCAGTGGTACTTTTACCGAATATATAATTTTCTTTCGATTTCGATAAAAGTAAAATTTCGAAAAAGCCATGATAACATGATTCGCGATCTAAAACGTATAGGCTCTAATACCACATGTAAGCTGCGAATTCAATCCGTATGCAGCGACCCAAGATCTCACATATAGAAACACAAATCACACATCCATAGAGTTAAAGAATTGACACACCTTGTAGTGAAACCGTCGTTCTTGATGCGGAATTGTGATGATCCGATACTCAAGAGCTTCTCCTCTATGAACCCCCTTTTTCACTGGCGTCAATGAGACGGCCCCTCACTATCGCTTCAGACAATTCTATATGTGAGGTTATGTGTACATCAGGGTTTAGAGGAGGGACTTGAGCTCTATTTATAGAGAATTAAACCTATCCCCTCATCAAAGATTAGGTTTATCTTAGCCCATACTATTCAGCTCCATATTCGACTAAATTAGGAAACTGTATATATCTTTCTTTATTAGACCAAATATTATTTACAATAACAATTAATAAAGCCCACAATTGAATATTAAAAATATATTCTAACATTTAGGTCCTTTAAATTGTCTGCAATCTATTTATTACTTTTAATATTGGGTGTTACTGTCCTGATTGAGCACCCGTTGACCACGCCCACATATGTTAGTTTTATACAATAAACTTGACAAAAATTGCAAAACATTTTGAAAATAAAGAGAAAAAGGCACCAAAATGGTGTCGGATTAATCTAGCGTAATTAAGTTCGCGAAATCTCCGATTCACAAAAGTAAAAGTACTCCCACATTTAACTTGAGTGTCTAATTGAACTATAATCGATTAGTAGCGTCATTAAAATACAACATTAGTTACATGTCGAATCAAGTGCCAAGTTGCGATTGGTAGGGCTTATGAAAGCCCATGCTAGGCACTATGCTTAGTAATCCTTAAGCTTTCCCTTGGTGGTTCACCTCCGAGGAAGGTCACCTGCAAATGATGCAATCTGGCTCCATTTTTTTTTTTGAAAAATGAATGATTTTGAAAAATATTTTCTTAAAAATAATCATTGATATCACTTACGAAAATGAATAAACGAAAACATTTGTATTGTCCATAATTGATACAAGGGATCGTTTTCAGGAAAATATTATTAAAAATCCTTCATATTCCACAAAACAAACGTAGCCTCAATTAATCGACGGAAGTCGGAAACATTACAAGAGTAATCAACAGCAAAAATCCTCAAGCAACGACAAGTCGAGTCTTTAACTTCAATAAACATAATTCGTCTAAATAAATACTGCTCATTAAAGGAATCTATCGATGAACTCTGCTGATTGTCCGGACAATCTCCTCCGATCAACCTGAAAAGCAAAGATTATGACGGAATGAGGCCACCAGCCCTAGTAAATAGCGTCCAAAAGCCGATAGTGGTGGAGCAATGATGTCAAGGCCACATGTTCATGCAATTCTTCCTTCTTTTTCAAAATTACAAGCAGCGACAGAGACCACTTGCCTGAACTCCAAAAGGAGAAAAAAAAAATGGAATTTAGTTATTATCAAGAGCAGTCTGTCTGTCCACATAGATTTGGATGGAGTTTATCTTGATTGGGTAAGTTGATGCACGGGCAAGGACCAATGCCACTGAAGTGGACTCTACATAGGTACCACACTCTTGTCCAGCAATGTTCAATCTTTATGTGTCAACATGACCCAAAATATAGAAGACGTCGTGACACGGACAATGTGATGATCCAGCCGCGCCAAAAGCTTAATGTTTTTGGACATTTTGAAGCTTTTGAAGCCATTGCTATATTATCCTTTAATCTTGATTTCCCTCCATCTGTAATCAGAACACTCCACTTAATCAACTTTGGTCAAGCTATCTGGTCGATTGTAAGAAGACTTTGAACAACTTCTTACGACAGAAGGGTGTCTTTTAGGGTTTGACATGTTTATGTTTTAAAAAGGATGAACAAATTTATAATATCATATGGATGAGTCACGCAATGTTTCTTTTGGAAATGGCGGTTCTTATCCGTGGAAATAATTCAAATAATTTCTTTTTCTTTGTCTAATACATGAGAATGCACATGAATCGAAGTAAAAAAAAAAAAAACAAACATAAGATATCAAAATCCTTGAACCATGGAATTCTTACCGTTTTACCAAGTCAGCTAATTCTTTTGACTTAAAAACAATATTACGTTAGAAAAAGCTTTTCTCGCGTTGTATCATATTTCCTCTTCATTTCTTATGATTATCATCTCATCGAGAGATTGACATGGTATGGAGCAGCTAATATATTTTAGTTGGTCTATAACTCATTGACTTAAACTTTTAAGTGAAGGTAGGTCTAATTGAATATATTCACAAGCTCGATTTATCTCTCTGTCCGAAGATATCATACTTATGCTGCACGCTCCCAACAAATGATATTGGCTGGTGGTGCTTTCTTTAGGCCTTAGTGGTGATCTTGGTCTATTCGGCATTAGGATTCGTCCATCGATATACATCACATAAACTCTGATCTATCCATACTTCCTTCCACACCACTTAATAAACATTCGCCGCCCTCGCAACCGCATCAAATAATAAATTTTCAAAGTTGACAACATAATGAGACGAAGATTAGCTATGTGATGCGTTAATTTATTATAGCTCTGTCAAGGAGGAGGGTAGGAGAGAAAGGAGAAGCTAATATTAAGATTAATTATGCTAATCATGATGCGATGTTTTGTCCTACATATATCCATCATCCTCTTGCGCATAATTGTATCCGATGGGACAAAGAATTAGCAAGCTAGTTGCTAAGAAGCTCAATAGACAATTCATTATTTTTGTCTCATTGGCCCTTATTTTTCTTTTTCTTTTTTACTTGCGAAACCCCCGCTTATCATTACCATCCTATCATCGAAGCTATCACTCACATCATGGATTTTTTCCTTGTTCGAAATCGCAAATGAGCGCGATGGACTGGCCCATCTATTGTATCGGCAAATATGTTTTGATTTTTTTTTTAATTAGATTTGAGGAAAGACAGACGGAACAACGCTAGCTTGCTTAATTACAGTATTGATTTCGGCAATTGATCCTGAGGACATAGCAATAGAGGACACGATGATAATTGTCTCTACCAAATGTACGTGACTGGACCAATCCCTACTAATTAAATTTACATAGACAAGGCAGTCTTGTCCACACCTCGCAAAGCAGCAGTGAAAATAAAAAAACGGTCGCCCTTTTTTTTCTTCGAGAGTTAAAACAAGACGAGCTTTAAGCCAGTATAAAAGGAAGTGAACCGACGAAATCAAAATGACCACACAACAAAGTAGAAAATGACCAACTTCGAGCTAATCGCTTCCATGATTATGATCCTCTTGATGCTCGGTTCGGCAAGCGATGCAGTTGATACAACGGTTGTGACCCGCTTGTGCAGCACAGAGAAGTACACTGCCGCAGACTTCTACGCGATCAGTAGGAAAATTCTTCTGGATGACTTGAAGGCTTTTATGGGTGACTATTATGACCTATATGAAAACTCGTCTGAGGGTGTTGATGTTCCTAATTCGAAGCCATGCTATGGCCATGGTACCTGCAATACAATGATCTCGAAAGATGAGTGCGCAGAGTGCATAAATTTCACCATATCAAGGATGAGTGAGGACTGTCTCACCTCGGTCGGTGTTCAATACCAGTTGCAAGACTGTAGAGTTCGGTATGAGAAGTACCCATTTCAAGAATAGCTAAGTCCTAAGCTATGAAACCACCGGAGCTTTTGTCAAAAGTTTAAATTTGTCTGCACACCTACCATGTCTTGGTCGGGTTGAGTGAATACTTATTGTCCTTCCGATACGATATGAATTGTTGGAAGTATTAACGGTAAAGTGGCTTTTTGGGTTACCAATGTATAAATACTGCATTATTGAATAACATTATTAATATTTTCCCTCTTTCATGGTATCAGAGCCTAAACCCTAAAACAGTCGCACACCACCACCAACCACCGTGCATTTTGCTTGCATATTTTCCTGAGTAGTAGTTTGCATAAATTTCGTGATGATGGAGAGTGATATGGTTCGCTTTGCCTAGGATATCCAGGTTCTTTAAATTTTCTGCAATCTGTTTATTGCTTTTATTATTAAGTGTTACTTTCCTGTTTGCGCACATGTTGATTACACCTCACATGTTAATGTTATAGAATAAAAGTGATAGTGGCTAGAGAAGAAAGGTAATACTTTATTAACTCATGTTTGTTATGATTATATTGTTGATACTCCTTTAAATACATGGTAGATTGATACTGATGCAACTCTATACATAACTAATTTATTACAGGGATACCTTTCAAAGAAGAAACTAAATAAAGGGGACCGTAGCATTTTTCCAATTGAAGCTGTCGGCACTCTCTGTTTGATGTTGGATAGTAGTTTCAATTTGGATTTAATTGATACTATTTATGTTCCCAGTATTACTAGAAACTGAATTTCTGCTTCAAAACTTGACGGTTATGGTTATTCGTCTAAGTTTGAGGATAAAAGTTGCTTCATGTTTCGTTATCATGAGACTATTGGCTATGGTCTGTAAAAGGGAAACCTCTACAAATTGTGTATAGATTTTTCGTTTGCTTAACCATTAGCTTTAATGAATGTGAATAATGAAGTTGCTAAAATTGATAAGAAACGGAAATGGGAGAATGAGAATTCCTCAAAATTATGGCATGAACATTTGGGACATTTTAAGGATGTTATTCTACATTCTCTAGGTTTCTCTAATTTTGACAACTGTATTAAATATGTTAAAGGAAGATTCCAAAAGGCAATGAACATGGTGCCACAGGGGTGAGGCATTTTTACAAATTATCCATGCTAAGATTGTGGACCTTTCCTACTCTTGGTATTAGTGGTCACAAGCATTTCATAACTTTCATCGATGACTACTCATGTTATGGTTATCTCTATCTTGTCGATGATAAATCTGAAACACTAGACATGTTTAAGATCTACAAAGCCGAAGTTGAAAATCAGCTCGACATAAAAGATTAAAATTATAAGATCTGACTGTAGGAGAATAATTTGGAAGGTTTCCCGACGCAATAATCCTAGAGACTTTTCTTTATTTTTGGAGAAATGTGGCATAGTTGCTCAGTATGCAATGTCGGGTACTCCCCAGCATAATGGTGTTGCTTAGCGACGAAATCATACTTCAATGAATATGGTATGAAGTATAATATTCCATAATATGTCTTTGGGTTAAAGCTCTTAAAACAGCCATACAAATCCTTAATCGAGTTCTCAATAAATATGTGGTTAGAACTCCTCATGAGCCGTGGACACAAAGAAAATTGAGCTTGGGATATTCTCGTGTATGGAGTTATTTGGCTGAGGCAAAAATAAATAACCCAACCGTAAAGAAACTCGACCAAAGAATCATAAGTTGTTATTTCGTTGGTTACCCTGAAAGACCAAAGGATTTTAGATTTTACTGCATCACATATTTGCCGCTCGCAACCGCATGATATAATAATTTTTCATAGATGACAACATAATGGGACAAATATTAGCTACGATGATGCATTAATTTACTATGATTCCGCCGAAGGAGGGAAGTAGGAGAAAAAGGAAAGCTAATATTGAGATTAACTATGCTAATCATGATGGGATGTTCTGCCCTACACATATCCATCATCCTCTTGCTAAGAAGCTCAATAGACGATTCATTATTTTTGTCTCGTTGGCCTTTTTTATTCTCGTGCTACCCCTGCTTTTCTCATTGCCATACCATTGTCGAAGCTATCCCTGACATCACGGACTTTTTTCCTTGTTCGAAATCGCGAATGAGGGCGATGGATGAGCCGATCTCTTGCATCGGAACATACATTTGGATGTTTTTTTTTTTTTTAATATCGATCTTTTTTAGATTTACGAAAGATCGATAGACCTGAAAAATGCTAGCTTAATTACAGTATTGATTTCGGCATTTGATCCTGGGGACATAGCAATAGAGGAGATGGCTAATACTAAATATACGCTACAGGACCAATGCCTACTCATTGGAGTTTCCATAGACAAGGCATTCTTGCCACTTTGCAAAGCAGCTGAGGGGGGCAAAAGAAAAAAACGATGGCTTTTTCTTACTGATAGTTAAAACAAGACGAGCTTTGAGTCGGTATGAAAGGAAGTGAACCGAAGAAATCGAAATGACCACACAACAAAGAAAATAATGACCAACTTTGAGAGTATTGCTTCCATGATTATGATCCTCTTGATGCTCTTGCCGTTGCAGTTGATACAACGCTTGTGTGTGGCTTCTGCAGCATAGACAAATACGCCACCGCAGACTACTATCCGTTCAATAGGGATTTGGTGTTAAATTATGTCTCGAGTTTGAAGTCCGAGGTAAAATTTGAAATTTAGATAATCATATGAATAAAGCTTTTCGCAAGATTGAAGTGTGTTGGGTATTTCATACAAAATCACTAATTCAAGATCTATAAACGAAGCGGAATAATATAGATCCACATACCCATAAGCACGAAACGCAGATTGCAGCCATACGTCAATCGAACCGTCGTATACATCAGTTGTATTGGATCTTCAAGCCCTGAGATCAAACTTGAATCACTGATCGGTGAGGTATATCACGTAAAACGAACATACCTCGATAGCCACAGATTAAGAGCCCCTTCGCATGTGAGACACGATCCGGATCCGGCGATCGATCGTCGTCGAGAGAGAAAAGCTTCCATGGAGTTTTTGGGAGAGTTTTTCTTGAGGTTACTAGAACGACGTACGTTCTGTGTGATGGCTGAAGAGCCCAATTCCTCTCTCTCTCTTTCTCTTAGAATAGGAAAGAAAATAAATTGATTCCAATCAATATTGGAATTATGGCAACTAGCCAAAGCCAATTTAGCCCTTAATGGGCGTTAATTTCCATTATCTCCCACTCGCCTGCAAAGGGCTAAATGTCTCTCTCTTTCTCTTCTTACTGTAAAGTTCATATGGGCAAATAATCCGTGCGACCAGCATACTATGAGAGCTCATTGCTATACATCTGTTAGGAGTATATAGCAGCTCAAAATGGGCACATAACCTCAGAGTAGATCCAGTATGCAGTACCCTAGATCAATCAGTCACATTTACATCACATCTCATTTGATCTCTTTGAGTGCTCAAATACAATACATTATATTCACAATCATGATTAAACTCATATAATCATAATGGTCGACCTGTGAATACAAAGATTGAATGTGACATCAAAATAAAATTGATCTTCCTCTTCCCTTAAAACTCTCAATCTCAGTCCAGCTCGCTTTTCTAGAGATGTTCCATTAGATCGAATCAATCTCATGACCATTGGCAACATTCTAAGATAGCAAACACTGAATAGAAATCTCAAGAATAGTTTAGAGTCGTGAGGGCACTTAATTTGAGGAACTCATATCCTCAAGAATCTTACACGGCCATAGTGTTGAGATCAAAACTCTTGCCAACTCATTTTGGTCGTCTCATGCATACGTAATATGAAATACGTATTACGGTATTTTCTCCTTTCCCATGGAGCGTATGTCTTTTCATTCAATACCGTACAGATGAAGCTCAGACATACTCAACGTCTAGCTTGAGTTCACAAATCTACTCTTTTTAAAGAATCCAACAGAACTCACATCTGGCATCAAAGACAGATAAAGTAAAATGTGTGGGTTATTTCACTTTCGGGCATAACTTATTACGACCTCATTTTAACACTTTTGTTAAGGCGACATCAAAATTTCAAGCTTGAGCTCTCAATTATCACCCAGATAATAAGCTTGAAAACGTCTCATCTCTATTCATCACCCAGCAAATAGAGGCGATCACCCTGTGAGTGGGCTAATCTCTAATCTGTCCGACATACTTTCTCGGTATAATGCACTAAGCATTATTATGCATAAATGTCATGCAAACTCATAAGCATCAATAATGATAACAAATATCATTAACTGTGAACTTTGAAAAAATTCAGTACTCCCACTTTTACGTACTTCTAGAGATTTCAATGTAGGGAACTAATCCCTTTGTCAACACATGACTAAGGAAAAACATCTCTAGGGATTCACTTTGTCAGAAGATCTACTATCATTCTTTGCGTATATATGTACTGTATGTTCACATCTTTTCGTACAATCATGTCTTTCACAAAATTATATTTTGTGACTTTAGTTTGGTCTTCTAATGAATCTTCAGTGTAAGCTATTGCTGCTTGGTTATCACAATTAACTAATAATTGATCCCGCAGCATCCTTAGCAACACTTCACTGACCCAAGCATCTCTTCAAACCAAACACATTTTTGTACTGCTGTTGATAACACCACGAGATCAATTTCTATCGTGGATAAGGCTATACTCTTTTGCTTCTTACTACTCCAAGATATTGTGTCAATGCACAATAAGAATGCAAGCCCAGAGGTAGATTTTCTCTCATCTAAACCTCTTCCTCAGTCAATATCAGTATATCCTTCAAGGCGCAGATCTCAACCTTGAACTCAGCATAAATTGACAGTACTTTCTTGATACATCAGGATTCTCTTGATGGCAATCCAATATGCTTGACCTAGATTAGAGTGGTACACATACCATTCCAACAATATAACAAATATTAGGTCTTGTACACATCACAGTGTACTTCAAGCATTCAAGCACTAATATATGGAACATTTTCCATTTCTGCATTTGCTTGTAGAGTCTCAAGACATATTTCACGGCTCAGACCTTCACCTCATGCAATAAGAGTATCTTTGGGTTTATAGTCTTGCATACAAAATCATTCTATGACTTTATCTATATAAGTCTCTTATGAAAGAGATTACAATCTCTATGAACAATGTCTTGAAATCTTAATTTCAAGAATGTATGCAGATTTACCCATATCTTCTTATTCTAGAATTGGAACACAACTTATTCTTGATTGTATTCACAAACTCCATATTGCTTCAAGCAATCAGTATGTCATCAACATATAATGACAAGATCACATATTGATCTTAGGATCGTTTGATATATACGTAATGATTTTAATCAATCATTACAAAATCATATACCACTAAGGTATTACAAGAAATTATACACCATTATCTCAAAGACTTCTTAAGGCCATATATCGATCTCAAAAGTCAACATACTTTTTGTTCTTGGCCAATTAAAACAAACCCAACGGGTTGTTTCATACTTTTTTTTTATTCTCCATTGAGAAAAGCAGTCTTTACATCCATCTGATGTAATTCAAGATCCATACTAATCACTATTGCCGGAATAAGGTGAATTGAGGTAAATCTCACCACAAGAGAGCAAACCTCTTTCTAATCAATTACTTCTAATTGATTATACCATTTCACCACAAGGCGAGCCTTGTATCTCTCAATCAAGCCATTAGCTTTACGCTTTAATTTTGAGAACACATTTGCTCCAATGGCTTTATGTCCATTCAGAAGATCAACCAGTTCCCAAACTTGGTTTGATCTCATTGACTCCATCTCTCTTTCCATTGCTTACATCCACTTTTCCTTATCAGGGCAAGTCAGAGCCTCATTCACATTCCTTGGCTCATCATCTTCTTATGGAGCGACCATGAATGCTTTGCCTTCAATGTCTAAAACGTCGACAAAACGACGGAGAACGCTTTTACGACTTATTCGCTAAATTGATGATTGTACACTTAGTACATCAAGCTCCATTATGCTCCCACTTGGCAACTTATTCGCCGTATTGAAGATTATACACTTAGTATATCATTCTCAATTATGCTCCCACTCGGATTAAATAATGACAACATCTTTTTCACATCAAGTGATTGCAATTGAGACCCGTTTGAAACATATTCCCCACTTCTCACATTGCTTCCACTTGGATGGATGGCCCAATAATATCATTATTACTATCCAAGATCTTAAATGGAGAATAGTCTTCACTTGTCTCGCCCTTTTTTAGAAATTCATTCACTAAGAATGTGACATCTCGTGATTCAAATTCAGTTACAGTTATCACTTTATTGCTTACCTATAATACATACCCTTTAGAGTGCTTTCAGTATCCCATAAAGATACTCTTGTATGCCTCTAGGGCCTAATTTCCCATACCAATAAGAGAAATCGTATGTATAGGAAGCACATCAAGATCCGAGAAAACTCAAATCTCATTTTCACCCTGTCCACAACTCATATGAAGTGGTAGTAACTGATTTAGAAGGCACACGGTTAAATATCTAGACAGCAATCATCAAAACTTCACCCCAAAAGGTGATAGGTAAATTAGCATGTGCCATCATAGACCTAACCATTCTCATTGGGGTCTGTTTCTTCTCTCTGCGACTTCATTCTGTTAAGAGATCGCTGGAATAGTCAACTGTCTTTCTATTCCTTTTTCATCACATAAATATCTGAACTAATCAGATAGATATTCTTGACCTCGATCGGATTTTTTTTTAAATTATATTTTTTTTAAAGCTCAAAAATAGATTTTCTCGAAGCAACTTATGCCTCAAATTTATGAGAAATCATAAAATATTCGAATCGAGTATAATAATCTATGATGTGATGAATTAAACAGCCCATGCCTTATTCTCACATTCATTGAACCACATATGTCTGAATGGATCAACTGCAAAGGAATCTCAGCTCTTGTTCCTTTTTCAAATGGTTTTCGATTTGTCTTTTTCACTAGGCAATTCTCACAATTAGGCAAATCGACCTTTTCAATATTGCCCAATAAGCCCTCATTAGCTTATCTAAATATTTGACATTGGGCCAATGTGACCCTACCTAGCATGCCACTTATTTACATCATCACAAAAGATGTAAATAGTGAATAACTAATATTCACATTATTGTACCCAACAATCAGTACAATGAAACCATCTAAAATCATAATAACTTGTTCTCAACGACAAGTCATGACCACCATTATGAAAGTTCAAATTGAAATCAAGTTTAACCAAAACTAACATGGAAACTATATTCCATTGAGTTTTTGGAGCATATAACACAATATGTAGAAATAGAGTACGTCCATCGCGCATTTTCAATTGGCATGTGCCAATCTCTTTAACTTCCACGCAGGAAATATTTTCCACATTTATCCACTTTGCTCCATGTCGCAATCGTTGAAATTCCACCAAGGCATTTCTATATTTCATTACATGGTATGTGGCTCGTACGTCTATAATCCACAAAGGATAAGATTCAGTTACAAAAACTGAAACTAGAGATTTAAATAACACTCTCAAGTGCATTTTTTTTTAACTTCTTCGGTTCACCACAGTCATGAGCAAAGTGACCATTATTGCCACATTAGAAAACATTTCACTCTTGAGATGTTTTTCTTGAAAGGACATTTTCCTTTTTTATAACGGTTAAACTTCAATTTCCATCCTGAATGATTTACCCCTTTATCATGTTCACTTCTTGATCCCACATTGATGCTTATGCCTGGAGCACCAAGTTTCATTTGATCTAGAAACAGTATTCTAGTTCAAGACGTCACATAGCGTCTCTAAAAGTCCTTACTTTTATTGTGGATCAAGTGAATTTTCATAAGCACACAGCTATGATGTAATGAACAAATTACTGCTTGCACTTGCTACTCATCAGTCAAAAGGTGGCCCACATCATACAGTTCACTTATCATATGTGACCTATGCCACAAAAGTCGTCTCATATTCTGCCCACGTGACATTATATAAGTGTTAAACTTATATGATCTGTCTCAACTTGGTGACCGATGTCTAACCAAACTTAGTGTTTAATGCCTCCCACTTGACTTTTGCATTTTCATAAATGCTTGAACTCATGCATAAAACCATTTTTCATGCTACTCATCAATATATGTTAGTAATTGAGTTCATCCCTTTTTTTTTGTGCAGCAAATGTCGGCTGTGCAGTATTCTCATCCTCAGGTGTTTCCATAACTAGATCAAGAGCTTCAAATGCTTCTTGCTTTTCATAGTACAAACTGGATTTCCATATTCCAGTTTTCATAATTTTCTCCATCCAATTTCTCCTTGGTTTCACAAAGCTGTGATATTCTAAAATACCGTAGCCATCGTATAAGAACACGAAATTCTATCGACATGTATTCACGGATAATTGATGCCTAACATTTACACATCTATTTTACACTAACTAATTATATTAATGACTAATTTCACATAAGGCCTCAGATTCAAAAGTTCACTATGTTCCCAATCATCGTCCAAGAATCCTCGCTTGAAATTACCATTAACATAATCATTTATGTAAAATCGAGTTCTCTGAAGTTATTAAAACTTTCTAGAACTCCCCACTCGAATAAAGATCATACATCGAACAATGATCTCCATATTTTGTAATTATTAACATGTCATAACATGATTTAGACTATACATACACATCAAATCATATTCATATTACAAGATACATGCCATCAATAAATTCTTTAAAACAAAATAGCTATCTACATGTAAGCCATTTGTTTTAACTTGAAAAACACCCCAAAATACATATATCATGGGCTTCAAACGTATTTTCAGAATTTTTTTTTCAAACATCAAACATGTCCAAATAATATATCAAATCGAAGACAATTTCGATACGAACGCAACGATACCTCGCACGCCCCAATCAGAGCTCATATGCAACCACATGAGCCGGTCAAAGTTTCAGTCCACAAAGTCAACACGAAGTCAACGGGCCAAAATGTAATTTTCCAAAATTATGAGGACCGAATTGCAATTTTCAAAAATTCGAGGACCAAATTGCAATTTTCCAAAAGTTTAGGGACTAAATTGTAATTTTTCAAAAGTTCGGGGACTAAATTACAATTTTCCAAAAGTTCGGGGATCAAATTGCAATTTTCTGAAAGTCCGGGGACTAAAATGTAATTTTGAAAAATTTGGTCAAAAGTCAACGCCAATGGTCAACGGTCAACGCATGACCGGGTCAACGGGTCGGACTTGGACCGGGTCGGAAATCGGGTCGGGTCAAATCCGGGTTGGAATTTATCCGAACCGGATCTGGGATAGCTTAATCCGGTTTAGGAATAGCATTAAACCAGGTTTGGACGCGTTTGGGCACTAAGCACGCGCTCCGCACGTGCGCGCATGGATCCCACGCGCACCGGACCTCTCCGGCGCGTGTGGCGCGTGCGCCTCCGTCCGGCGGCCATTGTCGGCGGTCGACTCCTCAAAATGCTCGTCTCGTCGATACGATTCTGATGGTATCTTCACATCTCATTTTCGTTGAACTAAATTTCACGAAAACGCCTCGAAACGCCGCTGCGTCGAGAACCCATTCCGTGGCGGCGCGTGGCGCGCGTGTGACCACTCCCGGCATCGCCTCGCGACGGGCGACCACTCAAAATTCTCGTCTCGCCGAGCCCGTTCCGACCATGTGTTCAAAACACATTTTTATTGCACAAAAAGTGACGAACAGGTCATGAACAGTAACCTCGAAAAAATGGTTTCTCGTGTTTTCATCGTCGATAAAATAAATCACGATCAGGAAACAAGAACACTAAGCTCTGATACCACTGTTGGGTATTTCATACAAAATCACTAATTCAAGATCTATAAACGAAGCGGAATAATATAGATCCACATACCCATAAGCACGAAACGCAGATTGCAGCCATACGTCAATCGAACCGTCGTATACATCAGTTGTATTGGATCTTCAAGCCCTGAGATCAAACTTGAATCACTGATCGGTGAGGTATATCACGTAAAACGAACATACCTCGATAGCCACAGATTAAGAGCCCCTTCGCATGTGAGACACGATCCGGATCCGGCGATCAATCGTCGTCGAGAGAGAAAAGCTTCCATGGAGTTTTTAGGAGAGTTTTTCTTGAGGTTTACTAGAACGACGTACGTTCTGTCTGATGGCTGAAGAGCCCAATTCCTCTCTCTCTCTTCCTCTTAGAATGGGAAAGAAAATAAATTGATTCCAATCAATATTGGAATTATGGCAACTAGCCAAAGCCAATTTAGCCCTTATTGGGCGTTAATTTCCATTAAAGTGAAAATCGGAATTTTTTGCGGATGATCGAAATCGAATCTACGAGAATATTGTTTCTTCTTTTGGACGTTGGAAGCATATATTCTAATCCTGCATGAGGAAAGGAAATAAAAGAAAAGGCGATAAAAAAATATATGTTTCTGCGTGAGATTTATCAAAGAAGGAAAGAGTCCACTTTGTTGACCAAAGTGGCATGGATTCTCTTTCCTCCGAAGGTGTCCACGTGAGGTTGGAGTCATCTGCAAGTTGTGGGCAATATTTTAATGGACCCATGAGTGAGATATAAAAAGGAGTGCGGGGGACGTTCGTGAGGAGTTTTTCACGAAGGGAACGCTGGTAACGTACGTAGGTAGCATGCGTACGAATCTTGAAGCGCCACTTCCATGAGTGCTTGAGCGTGGACCTTGTTCGTGAAGCCGCTGTTGATGCGAGGCTTGAAGCGCCGTTTCGTCGACGAGTGCTTGAGAGGTTTTATCGTCGCTATTTTTGCTCGCGAAATTACATCAAGAATTCAAGTGTCGAAGCTGGGTAAATCTTGTTGTTAGATTTGTGTTTTAATTCGTTTGCGAGATTATTTCGCAAGAAATTGGGGGCTAAACACTGTGTGCGTTCTTGGATGTAATTGGGGCTGGGAAACACCAAGAGTGCGTTTGTGTAACTCGAGTGTGATCTGTAATCTCCGTGTATCGCTCGTTCTATAGTGGAATTCGTTGCTACTCTCCCCGTGGACGTAGGTCTTTACGACCGAACCACGTACATCTGGTGTCCGTTTTACTTTGCTCGTTCTGTCTATTTTTCGATCGATCGCTTGTTTCCGCGCAACATTTGGTTCTCGAGGATTTGAAGGCTGATACAGCCAGCAATCTTCATGACTTCTGTACCAGGTCTTGACCTTCCACAGCCATGCTTTGGCCATGGTGTCTGCAATGCATGGATCACGGATGATGAGTGCACAGAGTGCATAAGCTTCACCATATCAAGGATGAGAAATGACTGTGCCCTTTCTGTCGGTGTTCAATACCTAATGAAAGACAGTAGAGCTCGGTACGAGAACTACCAGTTTTATGATTCGTGATTAGCTATGTCCTGAGCTATGAAACCACTAGAGCTTTTGTCAGAAGAGGCTTAGTATGTCTTGGTCGGGTAGAGTGAGTACTTATTGTTTCTCCGATATGAGATGAATAACAATGTTGAACCACGGGTGATGTCCATTCCCAAGATGATATAGTGACATATCGAGCTTTTTCAGGATCTCTCGCGCCGTCAGACAAGTATTCGAGGGCTAGCGAATTGCGATTGCATTAACACTTGCCGTCTCTCTGGCTTCATCTCCTTTTTCATTGTTCGACTATGGGGAATTATACTATGTTGACTCCTAAACTTTTGCTAACAAATCAAACGTGCTTTTTTTTTTTCTGTAAAAAGAGGAAAACAAACTGTCACTGCGCGCGACTGCTTGTTGAAGCCTATCCATCCGCAAAATCCGCATCTAATTCTTACTCCAAATTCAGTACCGGCTTCTACCTGCTAAAATTCCAGTAAAGTGTACACTGCAACCAAAAGACTACTGTTTACCCGTTGCATCAGAACCCCAATCTTTCAGACTATTTGCACTCTGCAACTACAGAAGTACTTCATTTCTGTTGGCCGCTGCCAAATTGGAGCATAAGCAAATCTCCCGGTCATTTATAGAGATTCAGGTCATCCAATATATTGCTGGATGAAGGGTTTCGTCTAAACCTCTCAGGTTTCGGTCTTGTGAAGCTTGGCCCTGTTTGGTCATGGGCACTAATGGACATTGTTCTCCGGAGCATGCAATGACGACAATTAACCGTTGCATCTGACGTCTATAGTTATCGTGGTATTTAATTTAGAGCTGATCACTGGCCGCAAATTCATCGAACAGTTCCCGTCCCCATGGGGAACAGAACTTTGTAACAAGGGTAAATCTAGTTTAACTTATGCTTCTTGTTGCATGACCATGCAATCGTATCTCACGTGGACTTCTTCCTTTCAGAATTATGTTGAGCTGATTTTGGAATGGAAAGTGTTCTTGAAGTGAAACATTCCAGTACTCCCATAGTTTTAATTAATTAGAACCGTGTTAGTCCGCTAGAGCGGTCCATCAGTCCGGTTCCCGCAGTAGAACGGGAAACCGGACCAGCCAGACCCCGGTTCCACTTTTAGGAACCAGGAACCAGACCGGAGCCCCAATGAATCGGACCGAATCAGTCGGTTCGCTCCCATTTAGTCGGTCCATTATGCTCAGCTATGCTTTTTACAATGTCTTTTGGGCTGCCCAGATTGCCTATTCGGTCCAGTCTGGTCGGCATATTTTGCTCAGCCCCGCCTTTTACGGTGTCCTTTGGGCTGCCATGACTGGTGCACGAATTTAGAGAGTTTTCAAGCTTCAATGCATCTAACTAATTGCATTTAGTTATTGACACTTTCAAGTCGGTTTTTTATGAGCCTTAGTTGTGGTATTGCTTTTAAGAGTCATTATTAGGCGAATTCCCAAGAGTTTATTCGGCTTTCTGATGTAGAATAATTGGCATGCGATTATCTCGCCAAATTGGATTGCCAAAAGCCGGCGCGATTTCGCCGGTAATTTCGGATCTTGGGTCAAACGATCTCGGATCGTTTAGACCACTTTTCAGACAGTTTTCTGTTTTAAGCAATTTAGAATATTCCGAAATTTGGTTATCTTTAATTTAAATTCTATTACGGTAGGATATATATGATTTTGATATTGTTATCTTTAATTATTCTGATGCTTAAAGGAGCCTTATCTCTATATATATGGCGTCCATATTTTGTAATCGACATCTTATCATCATTATTCAATCAAAATCGTGCTTTCTTTGGAATTGTTTTCCAAGATTCGCTTCTCTCTGCGTCATTTGGTATCAGAGCATGATTCTCCTGTGACGATGGTGAATAACGTGAATGTCAACCTCCCCGTAGCTGAGGGCCGTGAAAACGAGCCTATTACACGGAAGGAGTTCAACCAATTCGTGGATCAAACCGATCAGAGGTTTCAAGAGATCCTTGAGGCTATCCATCGTTTGACCACAAACCAAGCCCCTGGTGTCCTTCCAGCCGAGCGAATTCCTGTCGCTCGTGATCCCGAAGTTGCCATGGAGCGTAGAGGAAATCCCCGACATAGGCGTCAAAACTATGTCGAGGATACTGAAGACGAAGAAGAAGAAGACTTCCAGGATATGCCTATTCGTGGGGGTCGACAGTATAGAGGATTCCAGGATGAGTACGTTCGTGGAGGTCGCCGACACGGAGGTTATCGCCGAGATCCTGAGCAGTATCAATTGAAAGTAGATCTCCCTACTTTCAACGGTAACCTAGATATTGAAGATTTTATGGACTGGATTTGGGAGGTCGAAAAAATTTTCGATGCTATGGAGATCGAAGAGGATCGCCAAGTGAAGCTTGTCGCGTACAAACTGAAGGGTGGCGCTTCGGCTTGGTGGGAGCAGACTCAATTAGCCCGATGTCGAGAAGGATTGGCCCCAATCCGGACATGGAATCGGATGAAACAGAAGTTGAAGAAGCGGTTCCTCCCATCGAATTATGAACAGTTGCTATTTCAGCAATTTCAGAATTGCAGGCAGCTGAATCGGTCCGTACAGGCCTATACAGAAGAATTTCTTCAACTCTCTGCCTGCAATAACCTTGAAGAATCAGATGCCCAACAGACTGCTCGGTACATTAACGGGTTGCGACTCAATATCCAAGATCGAGTGTCCCTGCATCGATTGTTTACTGTCGATGATGCCCAGGAGATGGCGAGGAAGGTTGAGATGCAGTTGGAAAGAGCTAGCCCTAATACTCGAGGTAATAATTACTCGAGTCACGGATCGTTCGGAAAGGGAAAGCAAACTGAAATTTCGGGTTCTTCAACATAGCAAAACAATGATACGAACCGAAATTCGGGGAGTACCGCAGGAGTGTCCAAAGAACCGATGGCATCAAATACTTGTACGCCTAATTCGAGTGCACAGAACCCTTATGCCAAGCCTCAGCCAGTAAGGTGCTATAAGTGTAATGAATTGGGCCACCGTTCCAGCGATTGTCCAAGGCGGAGGATGCCCAATATTGTCGAGCATGATGAAGATGCATATGATGAAGAGTGGGCCGATGAAGAAGAGATAGATGCTGAAGAGAGTGAGCATGTCAACTGTGTATTCCGACGTTTATTGCTTGCCCCGCGGATTGAAGACACCCAACGGAATCAACTTTTTCGTGCTCAATGTACCGTTAAGGGCAAAGTATGTGACGTCATCATCGACAGTGGAAGTTGCGAGAACATAGTTTCGAAGGCCTTGGTGGATCATCTACAACTGAAGACAGAGCCGCATCCTGCCCCTTATACAATCGGTTGGATTAGTAAAGGAGCTGAACTTAAGGTAAACCAATTATGTCATTTACCTATCTCTATTGGGAAAACGTATAGGGATATCATTGTTTGTGACGTTGTGGAGATGGATGCCTGTCATGTATTACTGGGGCGACCATGGCAGTATGATGTAGATATTACCCATCGAGCTAGGGAGAATACTTATTCTTTCTTGTGGAAAAAGACTAAGATTACGTTGAAACCGAAGAATAATAGTTCCCCGATCGTGAAGAAGCAAGATGTAGGTGTTATGCTGAATGTTTGTAAGCGTGAAGGAATGTCTATGATTGTGGATAAGGGAGATCATCAAGCTGTTATTAGTATTCCTGAAGTTCTTAAGCCCTTGCTGAAGGTTTTCAGCGATGTTATGCCCGAGGACTTACCTGACGGATTACCTCCTTTGAGGGATATCCAGCATGAGATTGACTTTCTTCCAAGTGCTAGTCTCCCTAACTTGCCGCACTATCGGATGAATCCAAAGGAGAACCAGATTTTACAAGATCAAGTGGGAGAGCTCCTTCGGAAGGGTTTCTTGCGCGAGAGCAAAAGTCCTTGTGCTGTTCCTGCACTTCTCACACTGAAGAAAGATGGAAGTATGCGGATGTGTGTTGATAGCTGTGCCATCAACTGGATTACCATTAAGTATAGATTCCCGATTCCCCGACTGGATGATATGCTTGACAGACTTGCTGGATCGAGAGTCTTTACAAAGATTGATTTGCGTAGCGGATACCACCAAGCTCGCATTCGTCCTGGTGATGAGTGGAAGACAGCTTTTAAAACTAGTGCGGGTTTGTATGAGTGGCTTGTTATGCCATTCGGACTCACTAACGTGCCTAGTACTTTCATGCGTTTGATGACTCAGGTTCTTAAACCATTTATTGGCAAGTTTGTGGTAGTTTTCTTTGATGACATTCTGATATATAGCCCAGATGATCGGTAGCACATGGAGCACCTGAGAGATGTCATGTTGGCCTTGCAGTCGAACAAGTTGTTTATAAATCTGAAGAAGTGTAGTTTCATGACAGAACGGCTTCTTTTCCTGGGTTTTGTTGTTGGAGTAGATGGACTTCGCGTCGATGCAGAAAAGGTGACTGCAATACGCAGTTGGCCAGTACCCCCAGAATATTGGTGAGGCCCGTAGTTTCCATGGCCTTGCGATATTCTACCGGCGCTTCATCAGAAATTTCAGCACTATTATAGCCTCAATCACTGATTGTTTGAAAAAGGAAAATTTTCGTTGGGGTGATGAAGCTGAAGCCAGCTTCAAGCTCATCAAAGAAAAGCTCTCCACTGCTCCAGTATTGATGCTCCCTGACTTTGAGAAAGTATTCGAGCTGGATTGCGACGCGTCTGGAATAGGGATTGGTGCTGTTCTTTCACAAGAAGGTAAGCCTATTGCCTATTTTAGCGAAAAACTTAATGATGTTCGCAGGCGATGGTCTACGTATGAGCAGGAGTATTATGCCGTCGTGCGATCTATTAAGCATTGGCAGCCGTAGCTTTATCAGCAGGAGTTCGTACTAAATACGGATCATCAGGCTCTTAAATATATAAAGAGCCAAAAACATCTAAACATGATGCATGCAAGGTGGGTTTCCTTTTTGGAACAGTTTAATTTTGTGCTTCGTCATAAGGCAGGACACTTGAATAAAGTTGCAGATGCCCTGAGTAGACGTTCTGAAACATTGGTGACCATGCACAATGATGTTGTTGGTTTTGATCATTTGTGTTCTCTTTATGCCGACGATGATGATTTTAGTAAGATATGGGCAACTTGTTCACAAACAGGTTGTAGTGGGGATATGATCATTCAGGACAAGTTCCTGTTCTTTGGGAATAGATTGTGTATTCCTCGTGGATCATTGCGCGAGCAGCTCATTCGAGAACTTCATGGCAACACCTTGGGTGGACACTTGGGTCGAGACAAAACTGTCGCATTGGTTGAGGATAGGTACTATTGGCCCCAATTGAAGAGGGATGTCGGGCAATTCGTTAATAAGTGTTATACTTGCCAGACTGCCAAGGGTCATTCTCAGAATACTGGATTATACACTCCTCTGCCTATTCCTACTGGTCCTTGGATAGATGTTTCTATGGATTTTGTGTTGGGACTTCCCCGAACACAACGCAGTTTAGACTCTGTTTTTGTGATGGTTGACAGGTTTTCAAAGATGGCGCATTCCATCCCCTGCAAGAAGACTTCAGATGCTTCCCGTGTGGCGAGCTTATTCTTTCGTGAAGTAGTCCGCTTGCATGGTGTGCCCAAAATGATCACCTCTGATCGTGACACCAAGTTCCTGAGTTATTTTTGGCGTACTTTATGGCGTTTATTTGGAATTGATTTGCAGTACAATAGTTCTTTCCATCCGCAGACTGATGGTCAGACAGAAGTTGTCAATCGTACCATGGTTGATATTATTCGTTGTCTCTGTAGCGACATGCCCAAGCAGTGGGATCGCTATATTGCCCCTGCTGAGTTCGCCTTCAACAACACAGTCAATCGTTTGACTGGTAAGTCTCCTTTTGAAGTTATCTATGGGCGGACTCCACAACATACTCTGGATTTGGTTCCCCTGCCAAAGATCCCCGATTATAATGTCGCAGCAGAAAATCTCGCGACGAAAATTATGGAGGTTCAAGCTGATGTGGCGCGACAACTTGCTGCTTCAAATTCAAAATACAAGGATGCCGCTGACAAACGGCGTCGTTCCAAGATTTTTGAAGTTGGTGATGAGGTGATGGTTTTCCTACGTAAGGAGCGATTTCCTATGGGCACCTATAACAAGCTGAAGCAGAAGAAGATTGGTCCCTGCCGCATCCTGAAGAAGATCAACGACAATGCATATGTTGTTGACCTTTTTGCTGATCTACACATATCTCCAACATTCAACGTGGCTGACATGTTCGAGTATCACCCTCCAGATATTCCGCTTTTATGCTGATGATAACTCGAGGGCGAGTTCTTTTGAAGAGGAGGGGACTGATGTAGAAGAATCGGCATGCGATTATCTTGCCAAATTGGATTGCCAAAAGCCGGTGCGATTTCGCCGGTAATTTCGGATCTTGGGTCAAAAGATCTCGGATCGTTTAGACCACTTTTCAGGCAGTTTTCTATTTTAGGCAATTTAGAATATTCCGAAATTTTGTTATCTTTAATTCAAATTCTATTAGGGTATGATATATATGATTTTGATATTGTTATCTTTAATTATTCTGATGCTTAAAGGAGCCATATCTCTATATATAGGGCGTCCATCTTTTGTAATCGACATCTTATCATCATTATTCAATCAAATTCGTGCCTTCTTTGGAATTATTTTCCAAGATTCACTTCTCTCTGCGTCACTTTCGGGCATTCGAAGAGTATTTTCTTCTGTTTAGCTATACATCTCTATAGGTAGAGATGTAATCTCAATGTAAAAGACAAACAGCCATTTGAGTAAATGAATAAATGAGATTTTTTTTTATGTGCAAGCGAATATCTTTGGAGATTGGATTACTCCAATTTTTGTTTCTTTATCCTTGGAGAGCGAATTACTCCTTATTGGTTAGCCAAGAAATCCTTTATCCTCGGTTAGTGGTTAGTCCTGTAGGCCATGGTGGTAAGCTTATCTCATTCCGAAATCCTTTATTCTTGATCGATGGTTCGTCCTTTAAGCGTTGATGGTGAATTTCGTCAATCCCGATCTTTATCCTTTTCTGGCAGTACATCCTTTAGGCCTTGATGGTAATCATATTCTATCCAACATTAGCATTCATCCCATACACTCTAATTTATCTGTACTTCCTTCGACATCACTCAAAATACATTCGCCACCCTCGTAATCGCATCACATGATAATTTTCCAAAGATAACAACATAATCGGACAAACATTAGCTATGATGATGCATTAATTTTTTTTTTTTTTTTTTAGTTCCTCGAATGAGGAGAGTATCAGAGAGGAAAATCTAATATTGAGATTAACTATGCTAATGATGGGGCAAAGATTAGCACAAGAGATGTTCGGCCGTAAATCCATCATCCTCTTGCACATAATTACAATCCGATGGGACAAATCCTGGCAGCCTATTTCCTAAGAAGATCAATAGACAATTCATTATTTTTAACTCATTGGCCCTTATTTTATTTTATTTTTTTAATCGCGCAACCCCCTGCTTTTCTGGTTACAATACAATTATCGAAACTATCCGTCACGTCACGGATTCTTTCCTTATTCGAAATTGTGAATTAATACAATGGATGAGCCAATCTCTTGTATCGGAAAATATATTTTAATTTCTTTTTCTTTTTTAAATTTGGAAAAGATAGACTTGGAAAAACGCCTGCTTAATTACAATATTTTGGAATTGGACCCCGTGATGGGAGTACGCAGCAGAAGTCCGATACCTTCTTTCGGAGAGATATCTAAGAGGGAGCCCATATCCGAGCCCATTAACATATCCAGTCAAACCCACCTTAACTCAAAAGCTTAAGTTAATGAGTTATGGGTCAACTTGGATATATTAAGTGCTCAACACCACATTAATTCTCAAATGTGGGACTTTTCTAACATAACTCACACATGCACATCCTAACAATCTCCCCCTCACGTGTGAGCTCCAGTGTTAGGTTTGCTCCCCCTTAATTCAGGTATCCTTCTGTATCAACTTATCTCAAGTTGAATAGCCCAACTTCATAACCATGAAGTCTACCTTTGGGCCTGCTCAGCAACCGCATGGGGGACATCAACCATCGGCTCTGATACCATTTGATGGGAGTGCGCAGCAGAAGTCCAATACCTTCTTTCGGGGAGATATCCAAGAGGGAGCCCATATCTGAGCCCATTAACATATCCAGTCAAACACACCTTAACTCAAAAGCTTATTTGATGGAAGTGCGCTACAGAAGTCCGATACCTATTTTCGGGGAGATATCCAAGAGGGAGCCCATATCCGAGCCCATTAACATATCTAGTCAAACCTACCATAACTCAATGAGTTATGGTATCAGAGCTGATGGTTAATGTCCCCCATGCGATTATTGAGCGGGCTCAAAGGTAGACTTCATGGTTATGAAGTTGGGCTATTCAACTTGAGATAAGTTGATACAGAAGGATACCTGAATTAATGGAGAGCAAACCTAACACTGGAGCTCACACGTGAGGGGGAGATTGTTAGGATGTGCACGTGTGAGTTGTGTTAGAAAAGTCCCACATTGAAGAATTAATGTGGTGTTGAGCACTTAATATATCCAAGTTGGCTCATAACTCATTAGCTTAAGCTTTTGAGTTAAGGTGGGTTTGATTGGATATGTTAACGGGCTCGGACATGGGCTCCCTCTTGGTGATCTCCTCGAAAGAATGTATCGAATTTCTGCTGCGCACTCCTATCACCCCGGGGACATAGCAATAGAGGATACGCTGATCATTTTGTCTCCACTAAATATACCCGATCGAGCCAATGCCTACTCGTGTCCGGATTACACCATAAAAGGCAGGGCTAAGTATAACGGACCGACCACGCAAAGCAGCTGTAAGAAATAATAGTAAAAAAAAAAAACAATCGCCTTTTTTTTAATCGAGAGTTAACACAAGACAAGCTTTAAGTCTGTATAAAAGGAAGTGAACCGACAAGATCAAAATGACAACACAAAAAAGGAAAAACATGACCCAGTTTGAGATCATCGCTTCCATCATTATGGTCCTCTTGATGCTCGTTTCGGCAAGCGCTGCAGTTGATACGACGTATGTGCACGGCTTGTGCAGCGGAGCTAAGTACACCGCCGCAGACTTCTTCGCGCTCAATAGGGATTGGGTTCTCAAGGATTTGAAGGGATTCACGGCCAGCAACCTCTTCGACTACTATTCCACGACTCAGGGTACGAATTATGACCTTCCACAGCCATGCTGGGGCCATGCCACCTGCCGTCCGGGGATGACGGATGATGAGTGCACATACTGCGTAGGTTTCGCCATATCACGGATGAGTAATGGCTGCCCTACCTCGGTCGGAGTTCAATACCAGATGCAAGACTGCAGAGTTCGGTATGAGAACTACGAGTTTCATGAATAGCTGCGTCCTAAGCTATGAAACCACCAGAGCTTTTGTCGTAATTTCAAAATTTATCCGTAGGCCTATCACGTCTTGGTCGGGTAGAGTGAGTACTTATTGTTCCTTTGGTGTGATATGAATAAAGAATGTTCGATCGCGTGAGACACGGATTTTCATGATAATACATTGACTTGACATATCGAGCTCTTTCAGGATCTCCTGCGCCGTAGAGCGAGTATTCGAGAACTTGGAATTGCATTTACATTTGCCGTCTCTCTGGCTTCATCCCCTTTTTTTCATTGTTCCACTACGGGGAATTATACTATCTTGACACGTAAATTTTTGCTAAGAAATCAAACACACTTGTTTTTGCCTCATTACACTAGGAATACCCTAACATAGTTTGACATAGACTCGGTAGGATAAATCGCTCGCCCTCTCTCTTGTATCATCTCAAGCATTTCCTACATGGGTTTCGTACGTTTTGTGTCCGCGCTATTAACATGTCTTGTAGCCTATAGCCTATTTTGTGTCCTCGTCAATGTCATGGAGAGGACACCTCGTTTGATTATACAGACAAAGTATTCTTCGGATCTGTTGAAACGAATATTCGACTTGGGTACTTGAACTTGTTTTGACATTCGCTATGTAGGACAAATGACAAATCTATCTCAAATATATCAATCACCTCAAATGGAATAATCAACTATACATCTCCCAATGATAACCAATTAGAAAAATATCTACCCTTAACTATTCATAGATAATCCAGAAATTAATTCAAAATCGACAAGATCAGTTCCTATGCATATAAAATCTAGAGCGGAACGATTCATAACACTTCACAGACTTTCCTAGAAAGAAATTCAAAGCCCATAGTCAGGTCACAACGACACTACCAAACGTTCCAAAATTGGTGGAGCCATGATGGCACACGCCACACGTTCAATAGGTGTCCATTTAGGAAGGTGGGGTTATGATCTACAATCTCACAAATTCATCATTTATGCAACAGAACCTCATTTCACGGATTTAACATCGCATGACCAGATTACATGCTGATGCACTCTCAAATTAATTCATGATTTTTCAGATAATTTGAATACACGACATAGCATCATGCAATTCTTCTTCTTCTTCTTCTTTGCAAAACAACATACAGTGGTAGAAACCACTTACCGGAAATCCCAAAAAGAAAAAGTAAAAAAAACAAAACAAAAATAAACCAACTAATTTCGGATTAGACTCCTGAGCATCACCTAATATTTCAAAAATAAAGCATACAAGTGATATTACCTGTAATATACGTTGGAACGACAACAAAAAGGGCCTAAAACGTCCCCTAGCGGAATAAATCACCTCATGGACCGCTCCTAGTTGAAGCCATCCACGCTGAGATTAATGGTCCTTTTGTTTTGCGGAAAACAACTTTCAAGTATACGTATTTCAGATTTTTCGACATTCCTTTCATGAAGTGCAATACTTTTTTTTTTTTATAAAAAAAATGAAATAGACAGAGAAATACAGGCGGGAGGCTGTCCCTCCCACCGACCATGGCCGACGCCGGCTAAGCAGGAATCGGAACGTTGATCACCAACGTGCTCACGTTCACGTTCTCCTTATCACTGAACTACATAGAGCACACCCCTCTCTCGCGTCAGATTGCACTCACTCCTTCCCTCGCGGACACTAGAACGGACGCATTCCATCGGAAGTTGAAGCTCCATTCAATTTCTACCGCAACATATCCGTTTCATCTCCAAATTGAAGGCCAGCCCAAAACCCAGAAGCAAGAAAAGAAGGAAAATGCGTGTATGCTGAGATTTTTTTTTTTTTTTTTTGTGCGTCTGCTGAGATTATCTCCTTCACTCTCACCTGTGTTTCTGCGGCTATTCCTCTCCTCAGTCTCTGCTGTCTTGGCTCACGCTCATGAAGAAGACCCAACAATCAGAACGATGGAGGAGTTCTTAGGATACTCATTTCGCCGGCTACGGGGAAGGCCATCAACCTACCACAGCCTCGCCATATGCCGGCGAGCCTCAGGCGTCGTAGATCGGCAACGCCCGAGCATCATCGGAAGGCGGGAGGCTCAAGCCTTGCCAAATCGGCGACCCTCAGGCGTGCCAGAGGACAGCGAGCTCGACCGTCACCTTAGTGCACCGGACTTGCAGATTGGTGACGCTCGAGCGTCGTCAGAGGGCGGGTGCTCGAACGTTGCCTGTGGCCAGTTGGCAGCTCAAGAAGCCTACGGATCGTCTGCCCTTGTGTTCCCCTGACCTCCTGCCCTTCCTTCATCTCCACCATCCATTTGCCATTTTCTTTTCTTTTTTTAAAACCTCCCCCCCTATAAAAAGGGGGGACCGCTGGGATTCGCCTGCCCTTCCTACGGAAGGGCAGACGATCCGGGTCCGCTGAAGAAGGAGGGAAAATAAAAATATATAAAAATATAAAGAAAAGAAAAAGGAGAAAGGAGGAAAAATGTAAGTAGGTAATAAAAATAAAATGAGAAAAATAAATATTATTAAAAAAGTGATAAAGGATAATCAAATTTGATTTTCCATAACCAACGGCCAAAAAAAAATTCGGACAAAGATTCCCTCTTGTAGTAACCTCTTTCTTCCTCATTTCTTGATTTTTTTTTTCTTTTTTACCCTTCTTTTCCGATAAATATTTAGACTCGTATTAATGCGCCATAGATCCGCGAAGGGCGAGAGTGACATAGAGGAAAAACGAATGATGAAGTTAACTATGCTACTTAGAAATCTGTGATAAGAGAGTGCACATCGTCCTAGCATGCATAATTAAACACAATCGGACAAAGATTCCAACAAATCTAGCAGGTCGGAAGAAGTTCAATAAGACAGCCAACAAAGGAATTTGATTAAATCAAGGGGGCCGTCTGTCTGTCCACTTAGATTTTTGGACGGTGTGTACGTATATCGATTGGCTAAAACTGAAGTTGATACCCGTGCAAGGACCAATACCATCGAAGTGGACTCTACATGGATACCATAATCTTGTCCAGACCCGGCAAAGCAGCTGAGAAAACAGAGAAGAAGAACGCCTTTTCTTTGTATCGAGGGTTGAAAGAAAGACGAGCTTTAAGTCAATATAAAAAGGAAGTCGAACCGACGAAATCAAAACGACCACACAACAACGAAAGAAAGTGACCAACTTCGTGCATATCGCTTCCATTATTTTTTTTATCCTCTTGTCGCTCGCCTCAGCGAGCGCTGCAGATAATGTTTCGGTGTACGGCATGTGCAACGGAGGGCAGCTCGACGTTCGTGACAAATTCGGGCTGAATCGGGACATGGTTTTGGATGATATGATCGTTGGAACGCCCAACAACGGTTACAACTATTATAGCACTGGATGATATGATCGTTGGAACGCCCAACAACTATTACAACTATTATAGACCAGAAAAAAAAAAAAAGATTCTTGGCCTAGAATTCACATGAATCGAAGTTAAAAAACAAACATAAGATATCACGCTTCTTGAAACTCGGAATTTTTAATGCTTTACTATAAAAAAAACAACGGGGAAATCATCAAAAGAGTTCTAAACATTTTGTAATTATATCAATTCAGTCAGAAATCTTTTTTTATCAATTGAGTCCCAAATCTTTTACAAATTATGCTAATTCAGTCTATTTTGATGACCAGCATGGACATGAATAATTTTTTATAATATATTTTTTTTCCTTTCTTTTTTTCCTTCCTAATCCTACTGTGGTAGCGATCATCACCAGAGCTGGCCGACCATTGGGCAAGGGCAGCGAAACCCTCGCCGGCAACCGGTGAGGGTTTTGAGGCCTCCACCGACCTTTTGGAGATCTACACAAGGGCAGCCTCGCCATGGTTTGGCACGCGATTGGCAACGCCATGGTTGCCTTCGCCCGGGGCCAGCGAGGCTAGCTGCCCCTCGCGAGTGTTCACAAAGCGCGGTCACAGGTGATGTCAGCCTCGCCGGCCATGGACTAGGGCGCCTTGGCCCATGGCCAAAAAGGCAACGCGGGGGCCACCCTCTTCGGCTATAGAAGGATTAGGAAGAAAAAACGAAAGGAAAAATAAAGAAAAATAAAAATATATATATATTTACATCGACGTCGGCCAGCAAAATGGATTGAATTGGCACAATTGCAAGAAACTTAAGACTCAATTGGCCAAAAAAAAGTTTATGACTTTGTGCTAATTGCAACATATTTAGGACTTTTTTGGTAATTTCCCCTAAAAACAATATTTAGGTTAGAGTAAGCGTCTCTTGTGTTGTAAGATTTTTCCTCTTCATTTCTTGTGATTATCATTCTTGTACTTCTTTCAGAATTCAATCATAAACTTTCATCGATGATGTCAGGATGCACGTGAGAGTAATATTAGAGAATTCATGCATTGAAAAATTGATATGGTGTTGAATAGTTAATATATCGTAATTGGTCCATAACTCATTAAGTTAAGTTTTTGAATGGGTTCAACTGGATATATAGACGGGCTCAGACTTGAACTCCCTCTTGGCGATCTCCCAATCTAGGGTATCAAACTTCTGCTGCATGTTTCCAATAAATGATATCAATGTCATTGATAGATTAGTGAGCCCCAATTTGTTTCTATTTAGGAAATACCTCTATGAAGGAATATGGTGAACAACGTGGATTCTAGGTGGGGGTGTTGACGTGTAGCAACGTGCATTCCTGTAAGCTTTTGACTAAAGGTGGATCCAACTACTTATTTTGACGGGCTGAGAGTTGGGCTCTCTCTGGATGATTTCCCCGATTGAGAGTATCATATTTTTATTACGCTCTCCCAACACTCTATAGTTCCATAAAGAAGGGAAGTAAGAGAGGGAAAACTACTATTAAAATCTAATAATGTGAATCTGTCAAAGACCAGCGATAAGAGAGTTCCCAAAGCGACAATTGTGATCCAACATCTCTCCGTCAATCTACGAACATAATCAAATTCAAAATGGCACACAAGGGTCCCAATCTAGTGCTGCGTGAAGCGACAAATTCCAAGTTTCTAACTAAGTGAAGTTACAAATATTTTTGACCAAAAAAAAAAAGTTACGAAGATATGCCAATCTTGTCGGGCTTTTTTCCAAATTAAGACTTTTTCAAAAAAAAAAAACCAAAATAGAATTAAAATATGTATATTTTCTAAATTAGTACCCCAACTGCCGATTGGGTACTAATTTGGCCCGATCTTTATTTTTAAAAATTTTTGTATTTTTTTTCTCTTAAAAAATTATTAAGATAAATAAATACTTCTTAATTATTATATTTATTTATTTATTTAAATTCATAAAATGATTAAGATAATTAAGATATACAAAAAATGATGCACTTAGGCTATTTTTTACCAAGAAATTCTTAAGTGAAGCCAAAGAAAATCAAATCTTTTGATGTGCCACCAAAATAATTATTATATTTATGTAATTATTTAAATTCATAAAATGATTAAGATGATTAAGATATGGGAAAAATGATGCATTTAGGGCTATTTTTTACCAAGAAATTCCTAAGTAAAGCCAAAGCAATTCAAATCTTTTGGTTTGCCACCAAAATAAATAAAAGTGAATGAGTTTTCCCTCCGATAAAAGTGAAAGATTTGATTTGCTTTGACTTTACTTAAGAATTTCTTAGTAAAGAATAGCCCTAAACACATCATTTTTCCTATATCTTAATCATCTTAATCATTTTATGAATTTAAATAATTACATAAATACAATAATTACTTTGGTGGCACATAAAAAGATTTGATTTTCTTTGGCTTTACTTAAGAATTTCTTGGTAAAAAATAGCCTAAGTGCATCATTTTTCGTATATCTTAATCATCTTAATCATTTTATGAATTTAAACAATTACATAAATACAATAATTATTTTGGTGGCATACCAAAAGATTTGATTTGCTTTGGCTTTACTTAAGAATTTCTTGGTAAAAAATAGCCCTAAATGCATCATTTTTTGTATATCTTAATCATCTTAATCATTTTATAAATTTAAATAATTACATAAATACAATAACTAAAAATTATTTATTTATCTTAATAATTTTTTAAGAGAAAAAAAAACAAATAAAGATTGGGCCAAATTAGTACCCCATCGACAGCGGGGCTGCCAATTGGGGCCCAATCGGCGCCTAGCTGCCTATTAGGTTACCACTCGCCAGCTAGGCCGCCGATTGGCCCCAATCGGCGGCTCAATTGCTGATTGGGTATCAATTTGGCAAATATATATTTTAGTTCTATTTTGGTAATTTTTTTAAAAAATCTTAATTTGGAAAAGAAGCCCAATCTTGTCCGCACCTTGCAAACGAGCTGAGAAACCTAGCTAGCACATGAAGTTGACGTTTCTTCTTTCAAAAGTCGTAAGTCTTGCAATTATTTACCAACATTGCACTTACATAGCTTACCGACATGTTGAAGTTACTAACTTTATACGAAATTATAAACTTTAATTTGAGTAACTTACCAGCTATTTTCTGATTAAATCATCAACAAATTTAACTTACCAATTCTCATTTAAGTCATTTATCTATATTTCTTTCACTATTTCGAGGCTAGCAACTAGTCATGAAATTTAGCAACATTTATTTGCGTAGTTTACCAGATGTTAAATTACTTTTTGTATGAATTTACTGACTTAATTTTAGTGATTTGGCTAACTTATTCGATACAATTCTAGTTCTTATTTGAGTCACTTATCATGTATCCATTGGTTCCAAATTATCCACCATTATTCTTATCATTTGAGGGGAAAAGTACATTTTTAGTATAAAAAATTGTGTACGAAAATCACTTTAGTGCCAAAAGTTGTGTACGAAGATCACTTTAGTGCCAACTGTTTTTAAAAACGATTACTTAAGTGCCAACTTCTTTTAAAAATGATCACTTTTAGCGCTAAATTTGATATTTCACGTCAGCTTAAAAAATAATAAAAATAGCACATGTCTGATTTTCGGCGAGCCACGTCACCTCTAGTACTGAAGTGATCATTTTTTAAAGAAGTTGGCACCAAAGTAATCTCCGTACATAACTTTTAGCACTACAGTGGTCCGTTTGAAACTTTAGCACTAAAGTGATCTGCATACACAACTTTTGGCACTAAAAGTGTACTTTTGCCTCATTTGAAAATATCTAATTATGGAGCTTCGCATCTTATTAAAGTTACTAATTTAAAACCCTTAACCTTAGTTTGACTAATTTACCAACTTTTTTCCGATTAAATGCCAAAATTTTAGCAGATTAGAGTAAGCGTTCCCTATTCCATTGACCTTTTCCTTACTCATTTCTTGGTTTTCTCTTTCTGACACTTCTTTTTGGATAGAACTCCAGACTTGTATTGGTGTACTACAGATCCGCGAGAGTAGAGAGTGGGATAGAGGAAAAAACTATTATTGAAATCAACTATGCTAATCCTCAGCAGTCTATGATAAGAGTGCACAAAAGAGATTTTTGTCATGTTTATAAATCCATCATCCTAGTGTGCATAATGCATGTTATTTAGCAATTTAATTAATGCATGTAGGTTAACTTTTGTTACATAGAACATAGATTTTATTTATTTATTTTCTTAAGTCTGGCATGTTAACTGTTAAAATATTTATCTCGAGTTTGAGCCCGAAGCGAAAATCTGAATTTCGAAAGTATAGCTTAACCGTGAAAGCTAAGGATAAGTTTTAAAGATATCGGATATTATTGTATGTCAAAGATGTTGTCAAGATCGGATGAAATCTTTTTTTGAACCCGTGAAATTATCCTTCTGTCATTTGAATCAGCCAAAGGAAATCCAAAGGGAAAGTCCAATTGGACTTCCGTTAACCGCAAATTCCCATTCTACGTTAGAGTCAGCTTTGCAAACTAATTTGGGCAACAATTTATATATTCTGATGAACGGGACTTTCTTGAGGGGGTTGGTAATTAATACGTGCAATGCATATTATTTGAAGCGCCGTTCGTCGAGTGCTTGGCAAGGTTTTATCGTCGTTGGTTTTGTTCGCGGAATTACATGAAGAATTCAAGTGTCGAAACCAATTAAATCTTGATGTTAGATGTGTGTAATTCATGTGTGAGATTGAGAGATTATTTCACTAGGAATTGAGGGCTAAACATTGTGTTCATTATTGGATGTTAGGGCTTGGGAAACACTAGAGTGTTTGTGTAACTCGAGTGATTTATAATGTTTGTGTATCGCTTGTTCTATAGTGAAATTCGTTGCTGCTTTCCCCGTAGTCATAGGTCTCTACGACCGAACCATGTATATCTGATGTTCCATTTATTTGCTTGTTTTGTCTATTTTATTTGTTCGATCGCTTGGTTCCGCGCAACAATTTGTATCAGAGCTAGGTTTGCTTGAATTGAAACGAATCAATGGCAACAGAAGAAGTTAAAGTAAAAATCAATAGATTTGATGGGAATGATTTTGATATCTGGAAGATGCAGATAGAAGATTATTTGTATTAGAAGAAATTGCATGCACCCTTGTCTGGGGAGAAGCTAGATACAATGAAGCAAGCTGACTGGAAATTGCTGGATAGACGAGCGATGAGTGTTATTCGGCTGATATTGGCTCATAACATCACGTTTAATATCGTTAAAGAGAAGACCACTGCGGGTTTGATGAAAGTTTTGCTTGACATGTACGAGAAGCCCTTTGCGATCAACAAGTTCTATTTGATACAACATATGTTTAATTTGAATATGAGCAAATGTGCGTCAGTTGCTAATCATATCAATGAATTCAATGTGATTGTTAGTCAATTGAGTTCAATTAATATTGACTTTAAAGATGAGGTACATGCTTTGATTCTATTATCCTCATTACCTGATAGTTGGAATACTATTGTTACTGCTATTAGTAATTCCTCTGGATCAACAAGTTTAACTTTTGATGGAATTCAAGATTTAATTCTGAGTGAAGACATCTGTAGAAGAGAATCTGGCGAATCTGTATCTGCTACTTTAGTAGGTGAAAATAGAGGAAAAGCTTGTACTCGTGTTAGCAGAAGTAGTATGAACATGAATAGATGCAGTCAATCTAGGACTGACGGTGCTGTCTGTTAGAACTGTGGCAAGATGGAGCATCTTAGAAGGGATTACTTTAAGCTAAAAAAAGAAATGGGTAGGGAAATTAGAGTTGAATCTGCTGATGATATTGCAGCTATAACTGAAAATTCTGATGGCATCAATAGTGTCTTGTTTGTCACTGACGATTCATCATTTGATGGAGAGTTTATGGATTCTAATTGTTCTTTTCATGCTAAACCGAACATGAACTGGTTTGCTACTTATTAATGCACAGATAGTAGTAAAGTGCAATTAGGAAACAATGCTGAATGCGATGTTGTGGATATCGGTGATGTTAAAATCAAAATGCATGATGGTATTGTGAGGACATTGAGTGGTGTAAGACATGTTCCAGAATTGAAAAAGAACTTAATTTCCTTGGGTGCCCTAGATTCAGATAGATGCATGTATTCTTCACAGGATGGAATTTCTAAAGGTTGTTTGAGGTGCCCTGGTGATAATGAAAGGAATCAAACACAATGGCCTGTATGAACTTCAAGGTAAAACAGTGATAGAGTTCGCTGTAGAGACCTCGAATGCATCTGTTCGAGAGCCAGAATTGTGGCATATGCATTTGGGGCGCATTAGCAAGAGAAGCCTGAAGGTTCTAAGTGAAAGAAATTTATTGTGTGGTTATGTGACTAATGAACTGAATGTATGCAAGTGCTATGATTTAGATCAAAGACGAAAAGTGCAGTTTAGTGCGACTGTCAAAGAAACCACTGAAATTGCAAAATTATTTCACTTGGATGTTTGCAGGTTGTCGCGATTTCCTTCTAGGAAGAGTGTCACATATATGCTAACAGTTGTGGATGACTACTCAAGGAAGACCTGGGTGTTTGTGCTTAGGCACAAGTTTGATGCTATTGTCAGGATCGGGTAATTGAGAGCTTTGATCGAAAAAGAGACTGGTAAAAAGATCAAGCAGGTGCAGACTGACAAAAGCATGGAGTTTTGCTTGGAGCTGTTAAACAAATTCTACATGAAAGAAGGTATAGTAAGACATCACACTAATGTTAATGAACCACATGTTGTAGAATTGATGAGTAGAACATTACTAGAGACGGCCCATAAAATGCTCTCTAGTGTTGGTATGACTAGAAGGTTTATAGTGGATGCGCTTAGTATGGCGAGCTACCTGATGAATAGACCCCTATCGTCTGCGATTGGATATCAAACTTCCGAAGAAATTTGTCAGCTAACGTTGCTAATTATTATGTTCTTAGAATATTTGGTTGCCTGTGTTATGTTTGAGTTAGTGATGATAAGCTCGATGCAAGGGCAATAAAGTGCATGTTCCTAGGCTATGCACAAGGTGAACTTGGTTATCGGTTGTAGTGCTCGAAATTAAATTCACTTGTTATCAGCAGAGAAGTTACATTTGACGAGTCTCCAATACTTCATTCTAGGAGTTATTATAGCAGTGTTCAAATGGATATGAACGGTGTTCAGCTTGAGGTGGGTTGCAACCAAAAACTCCTGAGGCAACAGATATTAGCGTGATAATCGACACAGATGCTACTTATAGCGAGGTGGAGCCTATAGAGCCAACGATTGCTGTAACTGCTGATATTGGCAAGGTACGTATTCTGTCTCCTGACAGATATGGATGCAATGGTGGTTTTGCTTTATCTGTAATTAAGGAGCTCGTATTAGAAAGTTCTTGTGGAGCAGTTAAAATTGCATGTGCAATTGGCATTCTGATGAGGTCCACGGTTGTAGTGAAGTTCAAGTGTGGCTTGGATTTGGAAGTCGTATGTAGCGGTTGAGCCCATTGGTGCTGTGGGAGAGTAATAACAGACGAAGTTCGGATATTTTAGCGAAGCGATTGTGACATAACTCAAACGTCGAGTCAAGGTAGAGATTGTTAAAATATTTATCTCGAGTTTGAGCTTAAAGCGAAAATCTGAATTTCGAAAGTATATCTTGACCGTGAAAGTTAAGGAAAAGTTTTAAAGATATCAGATATTATCGTGTGTCAAAGATGTTGTCAAGATCGTATGAAATCTTTTTTTTGAACCCGTGAAATTATCATTATATTATATGAATCAGCCAAAGGAAATCCAAAGGGAAAGTCCAATTGGACTTTCATTGACAGCAGATTCCCATTCCACGTTGGAGTCAGCTTTGCAAGCTAATTTGGGCAACAATATATATTCTGATGAATGGGACTTTCTTGAGGGGTTGGTAATTAATACGTGCAATACGTATTATTTGAAGCGTCGTTCATCGAGTGCTTGGCAAGGGTTTATCGTCGCTGGTTTTGTTCGCGGAATTACATCAAGAATTCAAGTGTCGAAGCCAATTAAATCTTGAGATTAGATTTGTGTAATTCCTTTGTGAGGTTGAGAGATTATTTGGCTAGGAATTAGGGGCTAAACACTGTGTGCATTATTGGATATAATTGAGGCTTGGGAAACACTAAGAGTGTTTGTGTAACTCAGGTGATCTATAACCTCCGTGTATCGCTTGTTTTGTAGTAGAATTCGTTGCTACTTTCCCCGTGGACGTAGGTCTCTACGACCGAACCACATACATCTGGTGCTCAATTTATTTGCTTGTTCTGTCTATTTTATTTGTCCAATCGCTTGGTTCCGCGCAACATTAACTGAATAAAAAAAAGGTGAAAATCTTTGCATAGATTGCATAATATTCGATCTTAGTTCATGCTTCCATGCATATTTTTCTGAATAATAGTTTGCAGAAATTTCGTGACCATGGATAGTGATATGCTTAGCTTTGCCTTGCGTATCTATGTTTTTTAAATTGTCTGCAATCTATTTTTATTGCTTTTAATATTGGGCGTTTTGATTGAGCACCCGTTGATCATGCCCTCACAATTTAGTTTTATAGAATAAACTTGACAAAAATTGCATGCAAAACATTTTCAAAAAAATGAGAAAAAGTACCAAAAGGGTATTAGATTAATCTAGCGAAACTAAATTCACGAATCCATTGAATCTCCGATTCACAGAAGTAAAACATGCTCCTACATTTAACTTGGGTGTCTAGTCAAACCATAATTGATTAGTGGCATCAACAAAATATAAAATTAGTTACATGTCGAATTAAGTACCAAGTTGCAATTGGTAGTGCTTTGGAAAGCCAGTGCTAAGCACTATGCTTAGTAATCCATAAGTTTTCCTATGGTGGTTCACCTCGGGAAGGATGCTTTCAAATGATGCAATCTGATATGGAAAAATGAATGATTTGAAAGTTATTTTCCCAAAAATAGCCGTTGATATCGCTTACTAAAATGAGTGAACGAAAATATTTTTATTGTCAACGAAAAAAATTTCAACATTAATTGTTGCCATAATGATAACAGTTTTTATTGGCTAATTGTTTCAAGCAATACAATAGATCCTTTTCAGGAAAATATTTTTCAAAACCCTTCATATTCCGCAAAACAAACATGACCTAAATTAACTGAGGGAAGTCAGAAACATTACAAGAGTAATCAACGGCAAAAATCCTTAAGCAATGACAAGTCAAGTCTTTAACTTCAATAAACCTAATTCATCTAACTAAATCTTCTCATTAAAGGAAGCTATCGATGAACTGATGTAAATATTGCGTGATATTTAGTAGGGGTGAGCAAAAAAGACCGCCCGGACCGAACCGGGACCGGTGGTCCGGTTCCCGATTTTAGGGGGGTCCGGTCTGGTTCCCGGTTCTAGGGACCGGTTCCGGAATCGAACCGCCGGTTTTTAATAAAAAAAGAAAAAAGTATATTCACTTTTACTCACGTTTTAGTCGATCAACTGTGGCTGCGCACATCTTGATCAATTTTGCATCCCCAAAGTTGAAGAAGGGAGATTGAAGATGAGATGGCACTTAGCATCCTTCTTGCCCTTCCTTTTCTAGGTCTGTACGACAGGGTGCGGGCCGGTTCCACACTCCCGAATCGGTCTGTTGTCTTCCCCGGGCGCACTCCTCCACATCAGCCTGATGCATTCGAGGTTTTGCTCATGCGGTGTTTGCGCCAAGATTCGAACCTAAAACCATAAGGGTAGAAGCAAAGTCTCTTAACCATCTAACACAAAACCCTGCCGGTTCTATATAAGCCTGCAATAATTTTTTACGGATATATGAAATGTCGAGTTTGACATCGTCACCACTAGGAAAGTTTCTTGCCGAAGGCTAGAATCCATCACCCCGATGGGATGACAAGTGATTTTAGGGCTAGTTTAATTTGGAATTTGCCATCAAATGATTTTATATACTTGAATTAGTATGGCTACTCAAATGAAACTGTATATGAATGACAAGTGATTGTCAGTGTCTACATATGCATCCTCGTCTCCTCCGAGTTATATTGGTTCCTTGGAACCGGACCGGACTGACGATCCGGTCCGGTTCCCGGTTCTCGAGGTGGCCGGTCCGGTCCACAGTTCCGAAAAATGGGAACTGGGACTATTGGTCCGGTTCCCGATTCTTGAGGGGAACCGGACCGGATCGGGAACCGCTCACCCCTAATATTTAAGCATATTTTATTTTTAGGCAATTTTATATTTTTAGGAAATTTCCTAAATTACTAATCTTATTGTTATTAGGGTTAGCACCCTATATAAGTTTGTTTCGAGGGTTTTGACAGCAGTTTTGAATATTTGAAGAATATACGATTTGATATTGTTTCTGAGAGAAAAGCGATTATTCCTCATTCTATCGATTTTGTTCTTCATCGCTTTCTTTCTATCGTATTTCGGTTTCATTTGGTATCAGAGCACAGGTTGCTTCGAATGATGGTTGAACGGAATCGAGGTGGTTGAAGACAGCATGCTCATGGAGGCCGGAAGCGTAGAGTTGTTCCTGATGCAGATGAACAGCCGCGTCTGAGAGACGTGCGAGACATAGAAAAAGAAGAGCTGAGAAGACAACTTCAGGATTTGAAGAAAAGACTTGTGCGGGTGCAGAAAAGACGAATGTATATGGAGTGACGACTTGCACTGGCGGGGTTGTACTTTCCATCCAAAAAAATCCGATCGTCAATGAAAATCCGATCGTCGATGAATATCCGATCGTCGATGAAAATCCGATCGTCAATGAATATCCGATCGTTGATGAAGATCCGATCGTTGATCAAGAACCGATCTTTGATCAAAAATCGATCTTTGATCAAGATCTAATTTTTGATAAATATCCTATTTGTTATGAAAATCCAAATTTTGATACAGATCCGGTCTGTGAAGATCCAGTTTATGATGAAGATAGACTTCCAGTCTACGATGAATCTGATGGAAAACAAGAGGATGCGGATCTCGATCAGGAAAAGATTGTTTATGCTGATTTTGATTTCGCAAAGATGGTCGATCGATCATCGTCACATGAAGTTCGAAGCCTAGAAGAAAGATCATGCATTGACGTCGTTGTTCTACCCCCTCATGGTTCGCTGCCCCTAAAATCACAAGTTTTGGAGCCCCACACTAGGCAGGTCGATGAAGGATTTAGTGAAGCACGTGTCGTTGCAGAGGTCACTTTGATGCCTAATAAGATCTAGATTGCGACGGTACGACGCCCCATAGACATGGCAACGCGTATGATTGATCGAAATTACAAGCAGGGACAACCACAGAAGCGAGTCTTGTTTGTAGTTACCTTATGATGGTCTGTCATGTGCTTTGATCACATTTTAAAGAAACTATGGGAAGAAAATTTGCAGGAAGATTTTTCTCATAATGCCCATCACCGAGAGGTAGCAATCTCAGTCAATAATTATACTCTCAAGCAAGGGGATTCAGGTTTAGTAATTATTGGTGGGAGGATAGAAGCGCATCCTCATTTTCTCATGGATCCTTTGGAAGAGATTGGGACATCAGAGAAGAATAGTGCTATTGAAAAAAAGGCCTCTGAACATGTTGGAACGGTTGTTCTATGCCACTTTGCATTTTATGCTTTTGCTGGAAAATCTGGTCAACTTAGATGGAGAAAAAATAGAAAGGCCAAATGTCAAAGGCACTGGAAGTACCGGAGGAGATTGATGTTAATGATGAAGAATCAGATTCGAGGACGAATCTTTTTCTCTAGCAGGGGAGAATGATGCAAATATTGCATGATATCTAGGCATCTTTTATTTTTAGGAAATTTTATATTTTTAGGATATTTTCGTAATTTTACGAATCTTATTGTTGTTAGAGATATGAAGATATTTAGAATATTCTGCACATCTGTCAAGATAATGCATTGCCTCCCTTGATATTGCATATCCTTGATTGATTATATTTGATATTATGTATCTGCTAGTTCCTTAGACAGTTATCTGATAAAGCCTATAAATAGGCTCTTTATGTACTTATTTCAAAATATGGAATTACATTAGAATTCCTCAAATTCTCTTCCGCATTATATTTCTCAAGTTGGTATCAGAGCCTTCGTTCCTGAGGCAACCCTAGTGCACCGGGTGCACATCGCACCCGGTGCACTCCAGAAATTTGCAATTCTATTTTTTCGTTTTTTTCATCCTCAACTTCGTCAAATAAATCCATCCATCCATCCCAATCGGCAGTGTGCATTGGAGTGCTTCATTCCGTCTGAGTAGGCGCCCCTACAGTGATCGTGTCACGACGTCGGCGACGCGTCGCCAAGTCGAGCTTTTCTTTTTCATGGAGGTATTTTTCGACGCAGCGAAGACGCGTCTTCGCACATTAACCTTTGCTCAGCAGTGCCTGGCTAATCCGCTTGCTGTAGCTACGCCAGCCATATCGGCCGCGTTTGTTCAGTTACTGTCCCGACAGCAAAGTCGACCGCAAAGGATGCATGCTGTTCGGCTCAATTGCCTCCGATTCTCGACTTTTCACTTCTCGTTTCGAGAAGCCGACATTATCATCAGACTCGTCGTCCTCAGACCAGCCAGATGCCTCACACATCGGACATTATGGATCCATCAAGCCTGATGTCATGCAACGTGTTGGAGCACTGTTAGAGATATGATTGTGGAGCACTGCCAGAGATTGATTCAAACTCAAAGTGACTTAGTCACCTTGAGTTTGAGGGGGGATGTTAGAGATATGAAGATATTTAGAATATTCTGCACATCTGTCAAGATAATGCATTGTCTCCCTTGATATTGCATATCCTTGATTGATTATATTTGATATTATGTATCTGCTAGTTCCTTAGACAGTTATCTGATAAAGCCTATAAATAGGCTCTTTATGTACTTATTTCAAAATATGGAATTACATTAGAATTCCTCAAATTCTCTTCCGCATTATATTTCTCAAGTGTCATTAGGGTTAGCACCCTATATAAGTTTGTTTTGAGGGTTTTGATAGCAGTTTTGAATATTTGAAAAATATACGATTTGAATATTTGTCATTCTATCGATTTTGTTCTTCATCGCGTCCTTTCTATCGTATTTCGGTATCATGAACTCTGCTGATTGTCCGGACAATCTCCTCCGGTCAACCTGAAAAGCAAAGATTATAACGGAATGAGCTCACTAGCCCTAGTAAATAGCGTCCAAAAGCCGAAAGTGTGGAGCAATGATGACAAGGCTACACGTTCATGCAATTCTTCCTTCTTCTATTTCAAAATTACAAGCAGTGTTAGAAACCACTTGCCTGAACTCCAAAAGGAGAAATAAATTTCGATTAAATCAAGGGGCCGTTTGTCTAGTGTATCTTGATTGGGTAAAACTGAAGTTGATGCACGTGCAAGGACCAATACCCACTGAAGTGGACTCCACATAGGCACCAGTCTTGGCTAGCAATGTTCAATCTTTATGTGTCAACATGACCCAAAATATAGAAGACGTCGTGACACAGACAATGTGATGATCCATCCGCGCCAAAAGCTTAATGTTTTTGGACAGTCTGAAGCTTTTGAAGCCATTGCTATATTATCCTTTAACCTTGATTTTCCTCCATCTGTAATCAGAACACTCCACTTGATCAACTTTGGTCAAGCTATCTGGTCGATTGTAAGAAAACTTTGAACAACTTCTCACAACAGAAGGGTGTTTTTAGGGTTTGAGGTGTTCGTGTTTTTGTAAGGAATGAACAAGTTCATAATATCATATGGATGAGTCACGCAATGTTCTTTTGGATATGGCGGTTCTTATCCATGGAAATAATTCAAATAATTACTTTTTCTTTGTCTAATACATGAGAATGCACATGAATCGAAGTAAAAAAACCAAACATGAGATATCACAATTCTTGAACCATGGAATTCTTACCGTTTTACCAAGTCAGCTAATTCTTTTTACTTAAAAGACAATATTAGGTTAGAATAAGCTTTTTCTCTTGTTGTATCATATTTCCTCTTCATTTCTTATGATTATCATCTCATCGAGAAACTAATGTGGTGTGGAGCAGCTAATATATTTTAGTAGGTCTACAACCTATTAACTTAAGTTTTTGAGTGAATGTGTGTCCAATTGAATATATTCACAAGCTCAGACTTGAGCTCGCTCTTGACGATCTCTTCATCTGAAGATATCAGATTTATATTGCACGCTCCCAACAAATAATATTGGCTGGTGGTGCGTCCTTTAAGCCTAGGTAGTATACTCTGATCTATACATACTTCCTTCAACACCACTTAATAAACATTTGCCGCCCTCGCAACCGCATCAAATAATAAATTTTCAAAGTTGACAACATAATGAGACGAAGATTATTAGCTATGTGATGTATTAATTTACTATAGCTCTGTCAAGGAGGAGAGTAGGAGAGAAAGGAGAAGCTAATATTGAGATTAATTATGCTAATCATGATGGGATGTTTTGTCCTACATATATCCCTCGTCGCCTAGCGCATAGTTGTATCCGATGGGACAAAATATTAGCAAGCTAGTTGCTAAGAAGCTCAATAGACAATTCATTATTTTTTGTCTGATTGGCCCTTTTTTTTTTCTTTTTTTTTATCGCGCAACCCCCGCTTCTCATTACCATCCTATCATCGAAGCTATCACTCACAAATGAGTGCTACGGATGGGCCCATCTCTTGTATCGGCGAATATGTTTTAATTTTTTCCTTCTTCGAAATTCCCTCTTCGAAATCGCAAATGAGTGCTACGGATGGGCCCATCTCTTGTATCGGCGAATATGTTTTAATTTTTTTTTTCATAGATTTGATGAAAGATAGACTGAAACAACGCTTGCTTAATTACAGTATTGATTTCGGCAATTGATCCTGAGGACATAGCAATAGAGGACACGATGATAATTGTCTCTACCAAATGTACGTGACAGGACCAATGCCTACTAATTAAATATCCACAGACAAGGCAGACTTGTCCGCACCTCGCAAAGCAGCTGTGAAAAAGGAAAAAAAAAAAAACGATCATCCTTTTTTCCTCGAGAGTTAAAACAAGACGAGCTTTAATTCAGTATAAAAGGAAATGAACCGACGAAATCAAAATGACCACACCACAAAGTAGAAAATGACCAACTTCGAGCGAATCGCTTCCATGATTATGATCCTCTTGATGCTCGCTTCGGCGAGCAATGCAGTTGATACAACGGTTGTGAACCCCTTGTGCAGCACAAAGAAGTACACTGTCGAAGACTTCTACGCGATCAGTAGGGAATTGCTTCTGGAGCGTTTGAAGGCTCTTATGGGTGACAATTATGACGTATATGCAAACTCGTCTGAGGGTCATGGGTTTGAACCTAGTAGAGGTGTCAAATGGGTGGGTCGGGTCGGGTTTGGATCGGGTCGAATATGGTCCGACCCATATTGACCCATTTAACCCGTTTTGACCCATATTCACTTAGTGCAAAATCAATGACCCATACCCGACCCGTATTATCAGAACATATTTAACTTCTAGGAAAACCAATATCCATCCATTTATCCCACTTTAAGCTTATATATTATGCGGATAAAGCCTTCACATCAAATTAGAAAAATAAATTAAATAGTAGAAAAAATTAATAAATGAAATAAGAAATGTAAAAGTCTATAAATTAAAATACTGATAATGAACTTAATAATAAGCTCAATTTCTTATGGGTAACTCATTTTTTTAACAAGTTATAAATGAGTTGAGAAAAACAAAGCAAAAAAAAAGGGGTCCACAAATATTTTACCATTTTCGAATATACACAAGACAATCCAACCTTAAGTATTTGGAAGATAGTTTGGAACAAAAAACAACAGACCATTCACCAAATAAATCCCTGAAACAGAATGTGAGATGTACAAAAAATAAGGAAACTCTTACATCAATGTGCATCGGTATATCAAGTGCAAATTACAACTACAATAAACTAATTGAGACATTTAAAGAGTCTCCTAAAACATAGATTGCACAGACTTGTGCACGGCTCGAACAACTCCCACGAACTACCATCAATGCATGTAACGGATGACGATTTAATCAACAACTAATGTAAATGGAAGCCAACAGGCGTTTGTAGATTGTGAAGCAGCCGATGGAGCTAGGCCGCATGAGGACTTATTCAAATGCACATAGCATTCGTAGCGGTAGTAGGAACTGAGAAGACGATGAAGAAGCTCTCAAATGGGCTGCTTTTGAGCGTCTGCTGACGTACCGGAGTGTGCAGAAAACCGTTCTGCATGGACTTACAGGAGATCTTAAAGAAACAGACCTCACGAAACTCAGGTTTGAGGAGAGGAAAGATTTACTGGACCAGTTTCTGAAGAATGCTGATGGCAACGAAGAGTACCTGCAAATTACGAATCACATTGTAGCTGAGGTTGCATCATAGAAACTAGTATATACATACATCTTCTAACCAATCAGGTGCATTAAATCATGTGAGTAAACCAAAAGAATGAGATAAAAGAGGGTACCTAATGCAAATAGTCTTGCAAGTCGACAATGAGAGACTCGTCATCAAAATCTTCTTCAGGCAGAACTCCAAATAACCAATCTCTGGTGCACAGCCCAGCCTCTACATTTTCAGGCGAAAGAGAACTCCGATACTTATTTAAAATACGTCCTCCAATGCTAAATGCTGACTCTGAGGCAACAGTAGTTATAGGAATGCTCAATATATCACGTGCCATGAGAGACAACTCCGAATATCTATGTGAATGAGCTTTCCAATAATCAAGGACATTAAGATTCGGAAATTCTTTTCTATCAAGCCTATTCTCTTCCAAATACAAATCCAATTGTGACTTAGTAGATTGCGAGCCAAAGTATTCACTCTCGAATGCATCATACTCATCAAGCTGGTCCCCAATGTTTTCAACGATGTTCTCAACTGAATTATTACCTCGACTTGTTGAAGATGTTGACGCCAGATATTCATCAAAAAGTGTATACATCCTCTCCCGAATGCTTCGTACATATGCCACATGATCATCCAGATCCAACTTCGAATAGCAAAACTCTAGAAAGTGCAGCTTATAGCGAGGATCTAATATAACAGCAAAAGATAAGACAACACTATAACACTGCCAATATTTTTCAAATTTCTTTAGCATTGCCTTAGCCATGGAACTAATAGCTACATCCTCACTACTCCCTGATGTCCTCGCTTTTATCAAACGAAACTGAATTTGCCATACTCCATAAAAATACAAATTTGCCGTAGGATATCTAACTCTAGAAAAGAGAGTAGAAATTTCATAAAAAGGTTGCAACAAGAATGCAACTTTCCTAGCTCTGACCCAATCCTCAGGCGATGGACATGTGCCAAAATTAGAATCAATCAACTTCAAATGGGAAAATGCATGCTCAAAGACCAAAGCACCTTCAAGCATTAGGTAAGTAGAGTTCCATCTAGTAACCACATCTTGACGTACCTTTTTACTCGTCTTCAATCACGTTTGCGATACACATTCAATAAATTTTGCTCTCCTCCCTTGTGTAGCTCTCACATATTTGACAGATTCTCTAATATTGTGTAATGATCTGTCAATCACCTTCAGACCTTCTTGTACAATGAGATTTAAAATATGTGCACCACAACGCACATGAAAAAACTGTCCATTACACAACAAAGAGGATCGCATAGAAGGTGTATTTTTCCAAATATCAACCATACTATCATTGTATGAGGCATTATCTAGTGTAATACTGAAAATCTTCCTCTCAATGCCCCACTCTCTCAACAAATTCAATAATTTTTCTTGTAGAATGGCACCACTATATGGAGGTGGCACATAGGAGAAGCATAACACCTTTGCATGTAATTCCCAATTCTCATCAATATAATGGGCAGTGATAGTCATATAATGATCAGTTGTAACAGAAGTCCACAGATCAGAAGTCAAACATATTCTGCTTGAAGGTGACACTACAGTTGATTTCAAATTTCTCTTCTCTTTCTCATAAACTTTTATCACATCACTTCTTGCTGTATTTCTTGATATGTGCTTCACATTCGGGTTGAGATAACTAAGCAACTCTCTAGTAGCCTCATGCTCCACAAAAGAGTAAGTATAATTATGTTTGATTATGGCCTTTGCTAGCTTGCCTCTAAACACGGCTTGATCAAATTGTTCCTTAGAATCATCAACATTGGCCACTCGATTGGGACAAGTACTTAAATGACGCAACAAATTTTTTGTCCCATGGCTAGCCATGTAAGTTTGTTCGCACCACTTACACTTGGCCTTTTCCTTGCCATCCTCATCTATGAATCTTTCAAATTCAGACCATACCACAGAAGTGCATCTTTTTGATCGTTTAGAACAAGCAGAGTTATTTTCCTCGCCCCCTTGAGCTAAGGATGCAGTTCTACATCTCTTTGAATGTTCTGTGGTCGAATATTCTTCTTGATCCTCATTAGATCTTGATATGTCAACTAATTATTCAGAGAAGACGTGGATTAGAACAAGTTGTAAATACCAAGAGAAGATATCATATGATATTTCTATCAAACATTAAATCAAACTCTTCCCAAAAACTCAAAAAGCAAAAATAAATTATAACGTAATTCCAAAAACTGGCACTTCTTAATGTTTGCTGCTAATCCAACTAGATGACCAGACAACTGACTCCACAATGAATTTGGCGTTCGGATACATCAATCTGACTATTACAGAGAAAAAAGAGGGAGTACAAATTCTCCACCAAAGAATAAGTAGAAGATGGTGATTAGTTCATGCCCTGCTGGTGTAATATCTCAACCACAATGAATTCCGTAACATAGTCTCCGCAGATCAACAACTTCAACAAGATAATTGCAATGTTGTGCAAGCACTTCGCAGGAAAAAAGTAGACCTCATAAAATGGTGTGCAAAATTCAGAACATCCATGAAAATCAGTCATATACTTTGGAACACACGGTCCCGCAAAACAGAACCAAAACACATGAAAAAGAACTTAAAAATCGTAAGAATTGCACTACTCACAAGGCGTCGCAAATGTATCCAGTGGGTCAGACATCTCGAAAGCAAACCCCTGCGAATCTACGACCAAGAAATGCCCAAAATCAATTTCAGAGGCGCCAGATCCACTGAAACCCAACCCCTCATCAGAAACCCTTAAAATCAAACACACGCACCTTGAAATCAAATCGTCGATGATTCGATAGTAACTAAGAAAAACAGTCTGCCCCGTGGCTCATCGCCTTCGAGCGCACATTCCTATGGATCGGCGACTTCAAGCCCACGCTCCTCTTCCGTTTCCTTGACTCCTCAGTCGACGGCCTTACCGCTGCCCAGTCGAAGGAGATCGAGTGGATCAGGGTGGAGACGAGGCGGAGGGAGAGGGATCTCACGGAGGCGATGGCCAGTGTCCAGGAGAATGTGGCGGCGCGCCGCTTATTGAAGTCACAGCTCAGAAAAATAGTTCTTCCTCTCCGACGTCTCCGTGTTCGTCACTCTTGGTCTCGCCGTCTCGGTGAAGACGACACAAATGGAGGAAGCGAAGTGAAATGAAGATGAAGGAAAGTCGAGAGAGTTAGGGTTGGCTTCATGGAAAATATGGGTTAAAATATGGCTCACTTAAGTGGCCCATATTTTAACCTGTTTTTTGGGCCATAACTTTTCTCAACCCATTTTAGCCCATTTCTACGCAAAACGAGTTACCCATTTAAAGTTGAGCACATTAAATCTGAGTTAAAAAATGGGTCCACGACCCATATTGCCGGCTCTAGAACCTACCAATCCGGAGCCATGCTATGGCCATGGTACATGCAATACAAAGATCTCGAAAGATGAGTGCACAGAGTGCATAAATTTCACCATATCAAGGATGAGTGAGGAGTGTCCCCTCTCAGTCGGTGCTCAATACCAGGTGTTGAAGTTTGTTTCTAAAACAAACAAAATGTTGCATTTTATACATCCCACATAGAATAAAAGGTAGAGAGCAATTCACTTTATTAGTTAGAAGGCTAATATTATCTTTCAAAGAAAGAAATGGGCTAGTGGGCTACACCACATTATACCCGCGTGCGGGTGCGTGGTCGAAATAATTTATTTTATAAATGAATTCGTGACTCATTGGAACAGTGTGACTGCTCGAGGATATAAAACACTGTTACATCTTTTGGAAGGATTATGTCTGTTCGGACATAACTACCAAAAGAACACTCTTGTGACCTTTTGAGTGCTTGTGTCCCTTCGGTAATAACTACCGACTAAGACATGAAAAGGTGTGTCTGAACTATCCGTTATAAGACACGAAGAGTTGCAATTTTTCATACAGAAGATTGTCTTCGGAAAATTTTGAAAAGGTGTGTTTAATAAAATATTTTGAACACAAAGGGTTGCATGAGAATTATAACTTTTCGGACGCGAAAAGGTGTGTTCATTTCTCATTATATATTCAAGTGTTCTGATCATTTTATTTACTTCCTCACTTTCAATTTTCTTTCAAAACTCGAGAGATACAGCCTTCCTTTCTGATTGTTTCCCAGAGAGTTCTTGGAGGTTTATTAGAATTGCTATCTAATAATCTCGCTTGAGACTCTGTTGTATCCTGGAGGATCTTTGCCAGTAACCATTAGCAACGTTGTGGGGCAAATAATTCCTTAAAGAGAGTGCTATCACGCCTCAGAGTCTGATTCCTTTGTTCATCCATAATATTTTCCAACACCAGGTGCAAGACTGTAGAGTTCGGTATGAGGAGTACCCATTTCAAGAATAGCTAAGTCCTAAGCTGTGAAGGATCCGGATCGCCTAACATTTCCTTAGAAAGTTATGCGCCTGCCCTTGGGATCCGGACCATCTGTTTTTGGATGGACGGCCCAGATGTCCTGTTTTTATGGGGTAATTTTTTGAAATTTTTTTATATATTTTTGTTAGTAATAATCTGGGCCGTCTATTCATTACACGGATGGCTCGGATTTCAAGGATAAGGCCTAACCTTCTAAGGAAAGGTTAGGCGATCCCTTTTCCAACTATGAAACCACCAGAGCTTTTGTCAAAAGTTTAAATTTGTCTGCACACCTACCATGTCTTGGTCGGGTAGAGTGAGTACTTGTTGTCCTTCCGAAGCGATATGAATAAGAATGTTGGACCATGCATGATGCCCATTTCATGAAGATATAGTGGCGTGTCGAGCTTTTTTAAGATCTCTCGTGCCGTCAGACAAGTATTTGAGGACTTGGCCATGCACCAACACTTGCCGTCTCTCTTGCTTCATCTCCCTTTTTCATTGATCGACTACGGGGAATTTCACTATGTTGACACCTGAATTTTTGCTAACAAATCAAACACAAGTGTTTTTGTAAAAATATGAAAACAATTGTACCAGCATCGGCTCCATTGAGAGTAGCATCAACGCTGAATTGAATGATTTAAACGACATCTTGCCGAAAATCGAGCTGTTCAATCTTTATGTATCAACATTACTCAACAAAAATCGAAGACGTCGTCCCACAAACAGTGACAATCCGTACAAGAAAAAATGTCGTTATCCCTTGCAGCCTCTGTGTTTCTTGCACTTCGGTATACATCACTCTTGTTCCCGCAAGCTATCAAAACCAGTGAGACATCCAGCGTGTCGCGGCCTCCCATCATAGCCGCCAACATTCAGACGTCATCGGCAACTCCGACGGCATTGCTACTCTCTGTTTGCTGCTGCCTAACTCCGGTGTCCTAACACGTCCCTGTATCGTTGTGACAAACCAGTCCTCAGTCACTCATCCCGTAGGCATTCATCTCGGTTCCAGTCCTTAGTCGGGTACCGGTGCTGTTTCAGTTCAGTGAGCGAATTTCAGATACCCAGGCTTAGCAAGGGATTTCCAGGTTCTCAGGCTGCAATCCCACGAATCTTCAGCACCTACTTAGCAGGCCCCAACAGCTCCGGCGTTCACCCAACTACTCAGCCTATCTTGGGAGGTCCTTTGCCACGCACTTAACTCTAACCCGGCGTCAACCTCGCCGCTGCATCACTTACCAGACCACCACTGTAATCCTGACTGTTAGTAGTCGATCATGATCATCTCAGCAACTCACTGCAGATTTCGTTTGGGTGCTGCTGCCCCTTTTGCTGGATCGATTCTGGCACTTGTGGTCCTTGTTCAGCCTGTTGCCGGTCCATACGAATTCTATTTACTCCACCTTTTGCCTCATCACCCCAATCGTGTGATCGTTTACTCAAGGTGGTTTTACTTGTTCAGTCGGCTTGGTTTAGATCGTTTACTCAACGCATGATATTTGGTGGTAGTACCTTGGGTTATCATGATTACTTCCCTGCAAGCAAGACGTATTTGGCCTCCGAATCTTTAGGCACTAAGGTCGGACCTTAATATCGTCTTGCATGACATGCTATGATTGATTTGATTAAGTTGATATTCCGTTGCTTTGAATTAACGCTTTGTCAAAGAAGTAATGAATGTTAAATATGATGCGTGTCTCATTGCATGGCAATATTATCGTTGTCACGATTAGTATGCACATGTGAATTGTATTAAAAGAGTCACACATTGGAAAATTAATATGGTGTGGAGCAGTTAACATATTTAAGTTGGCTCATAACTCATTGGTTTAAGCTTTTGAGTGAAGGTAGGTCTGACTGGATATATTGATGAGCTCGGACTTGGGATCCCTTTTGCTGCAAATCGGGATGTTCAGTCTTTTATATATCCACATGACCGAACAAAAATCTGCCCCAAAAGCTTAATGTTTTCGGATAGTTTGAAGCTTTTCACGCCATTACTATATTGTACTTTAACCTTGATTTTCCTCCATCGTAATGAGAACAGTCCACTTAATCAACGTTGGTCAAGCTATCTGGTCAATCGTAAGAAAAATTTAAGCAACTTCTTACGACACTTTGGTGTTTTTAGGGTTTGACGAGTTTGTGCTCTTCAAAGGATGAACAAGTTCTTATTTTCATATGGATGAGTCACGCAATGTTTTCTTGGACATAGTACCTCTAATCCGATAAAAAAAAAAATGATTCTTGGACTAATTCATGAGAATGCACATGAATCGAAGTAAAAAAACCAAACATAAGATATGACGCTTCTTGAAACGCGGAATTCTTACTTCTTTACTAAAAAAACAACGGAGAAATTACCAAAAAAAATTCTAAATTTGTTGCAATTATGTTAATTCAGTTCTAAACTTTTTTTTTATCAATCGAGTCCTAAACCTTTTACAAGTTGTGCCAATTCAGTCCATTTTGCTAGCCGACGTCGATGTAAATAATTTTTGATAGTTTTTTTTTTTATTTTTCTTAAATTTCCTTTTTTTCTTCCTAATCCTACTGTGGCGACGAGCATCATCAGAGCTCGCCGGCCACTTTGAGCATCGCCAAAGCTCTCCAGCCACGGAGCAAGGGCCGTGAAGCCCTCGCAAGGGGCCCCACCCAGCCTCACCTAGATCTAGGCAAGGGCAGCCTCGTCATGGTGTCGCACGCGGTTAGCAAGGCCATGTCTGCCTTCGTCCGGGGTCGGCGAGGCTGGCCACACCTCACGAGTGTTCGCGAAGCGCGGCCACAGGTGTAGGCTAGCCTCGACTACTGGAGGCGAGGGTGCCTTCGCCCATGGCCGTAGAGGCAACCCACAGTAGGATTAGGGAGGAAAAAAAAGAAAGGAAAAAAATGTCAGATATAGTCACGTCCACACCGGCCAGTAATCTAGATGGAACTGACATAATTGCAAAAGGTTTAAGACTCAATTGGCTAAAAAAAGGTTTAGGACTGAATTAGCATAATTGCAACATATTTGAAACTTTTTTGGTAATTTCCCTTAAAACAATATTAAGATAGAATAAGCATCTCTCGTGTTGTATGATTTTTCCTCTCCATTTCTCATTCTTGTACTTCTGTTGCAATACAACCATGAACTTTGATCGATAATGTTAGGATGCATGTGAGGGTAATATTAGAGAAGTCCTCCATCTAAAATTTGATATGATATATGGAGTAGTTAATATATCCTAATTGGCTCGTAACTCATTAGTTTAAGTTTTTGAGTGAATGTGGATTTAGCTAGATATACGGACAGGCTCAGACTTGAGCTCCCTCTTGGCAATCTCCCCATCTAAAGTATCAGACTTCTGTTGCATGCTCCCAATAAATGGTATCATAGTAATCTATTCCGCTATTTGGCAAATATCTCAAAGAAGCAAATCCAACGTGGTTGCTAGGCGGGTGTTGACACCTAAATTTTGACTAGTCTTTTTAATCATTCATTTTGTATAAAAATTAGGAATTAATTTTAATTCCCACAAAAAATAATCAGACCATTTTTCACATTTATTTTTAGTGTCATATTGCATTACATTACATTTATATCTAATCAGATCGGCGGTGGAAAATGAATTGAAATCGACGAGCGGTGGGCTAAAGAACTTAATTTGGCCAGTTAGGGGGAAATTCCAAAAAAATCATCAAGGTCTTGAGGTTTAATTTGAGCTTAAATCAGCCCATTTAATGTTTAATTTGGGAAGAAGTCTTTAATTACAAACGTCCATTAATTAAGGAAAAAAGCCTTTGTGGACAAAATATTTTGTCTTCGGACCAAATTGCGATTATCCAAAGTTGAGGGACGATTTTGCAAATAATGAAAATAATGCAAAACCCTAGCTCACTATTATAAATAGGGAGCTAAGCTTAAGGTTCAAGGGGGGAGGTTTCCACACATTAAGAGACGTCCAGAATTTTGATAGCAGAAAATAGGGAGAGAAAATAAACGAGAGAGTTCCGGGATTCTTCCTTAGGTCGAAATCCACATACACTTTCGGTGGCAATTCCGCTCAATTGGAGGATGCTCTACAGTTATTTCGAGCACAGGCATCCCTGAAGGCTATTTCACTTTTGTTTTGGCACGAGAATTCCTTTCGTGGGTGCTAGAAGTTGGTCTTGCTCACCGATTGGACCTTTTCTATTTTGCAAGTGGATGTCACTCAAGTTCAAGAGATGTCTTGCTGCTGTTCCTGCACCGATCAACGGAGTTCTTCTCTTTTCTTTATCTTACTATCCAGCGGAGTTTCCACCTCAAATCGGCTTGAGTTTCTCCCGACTAATCAAGGCAAGTCTCATATACTTGTTAGGATTGATTTAAGGTCGATTTGTGATAATTTGCATACCGTTTTGATGTGTTTTTACCGTTGTTTTTACTCTGTAAGCATGATGTTTGGTCCGAAAATAAGTTATTTTATGCACGTTTTTTATTACTAACCATCCAGATTTTTGTGGGGGCTTAAATGTAAGTTTCTAGAATATTTTCGATGCCGATTCTCATGAATCACGTGCTGGTTGCTTGCTGGTTTCTGGGCATGAATTACTGAAATTTTTGGAAAAATTCAAGGAGCATATTTTGTATATCAAAACCCTAATTTTTATCACAAGTTTCAAAATTGGGTCTTAATTGGACTCATTGGATATATTTTCAGAATAAAAAATATATTTTCTAAATCTAAATTAGGAAATTTTATTTCCTAATAGACAACATCTATGCTAAGTTGGATAAACTTGTCCGTTACCATTCCAATTCGACCCTCCAACTTGGTAAAAATGGGAATTTAGCTGATCTGATCTATCGCTTTTTAGATTTGATTCGCTATCTTCAAAGAGTTGATTTTAGATTTGGAATCATCCTTTTTCGAAAATTGTAAGAAGATGTGGTTTGATTTGCTTATCTGGATGGTTATCTTGGATTACCTAATTGAAAATTTTGTGCTTGAATGATATCTCGTCTAATTTAAATTTCTTGATAAACTTTAAAAGATTCCTAAAAAATTTAGTGATGATATGGTTCCTTAGGAATCATGTCTAATTAAATCTTTAGAAAGATAACGTTTCTTAGAAACTTTATCTGATTTAGTCTGTTTTGGAAATTTAGGTCAAAAGAATCAAGACCAGGATATCCGTAACTTGGCCGAAAATTCAAAGGAATTAAAATAAAGATCTGCTCATCTTATTTTGTGCAATTTCATGCATATTTGGAATGTCCCATATCATCCTTATGCATATTTTCGAATGTTGTCTTGCATATTCACTTCATAATTTTGAGTATTATATCTTGCATCTCATATTTTAAAATATCACATACACATCTTTGAGCTATATCTTATCTCATGCACCTTTCATTGTCAAAAATATGAAAAGATAAGATAAAAAAATCTGCTCATTCATGATCTTGCATTATCTCATGTCATTCTTTTTTTTTTAAGTACCATTTAGTCCATCATCCATCTTTTTTCGAAAATCATGCATATTATGTCATAGCATTCGCATGTTTATGTCGCATTATATTTTGCTATGTGATTTGTACATGTCATTAGTATCATGTTTAGGTTATTCATGCTAAGTTAGTCTAATTGCTTGTTTAATCTGCTTGAATTAGAAATTTTTAGTCTACTTATAATTTTTTGCATGTTATATACAGTCGTTGCATGATAGTTTAGTTAATTGCATATTTTATTGCATTTTGTCACATTGAATTGCCTTGCGTTGTCATTGATGCTATGTCATTTTTTTTTGCATGCTTTAATTAATTAGTTAAACTTTGCATGTAGGAATACAATTACCTTGACTTCGCATGTCTTGTATTGCATCCTCTACTCACGTCATTGCTTTTATTTTTGCCCATTCATGCATCGCAATCACTCATGCATATCCATAAAAAGCGAAAACATTAAGAACACCTCATTTGAACTTAAAATTAGTTCAATCAAATTTGAGTTGCCAAAATAGGATATTTCGTGAAATTAAGGTACCAAAAGGGAATTAGCTTTAATTAGTTAATGTAACCAAGTCCCCGAATCCACAATCTCTGGTTCGTAGAAATAAAATAGTTCTCCCGCTATTTTATTTAGGTTTCTAACCAACCTACCATAAATGGTTAGTGGCGACTCCAAATTCTAAATCATCCTGATTAACTTAAGTTACGAATTGGTAGGGCTTGAGAGAGTCCGTATTAGGTTAGTCGTTAAAATTAACCTAGAATTTTTAATTTTTAGGTTGCGACAACGGGAGCATTGAGGTGTAGCAACGCGCATTCGAGTAAGCTTTTAACTAAAGATAAGTCCAACTAGTTATGTTGACGGCCTCGAAGTTGGGTTCCCTCTGAGTGTTTTTCCCGATTGAAAGTATCAGATTTTTGCTGCTCACTCCCAACACTCCATAGTTTTGTGAAGAAGGGAAGTGCGAGAGAGAAAACTACTATTAAAATCCAAGAATGTGAATCTGTCGATAAACCGTGATAAGAGAGTGCACAAAGCGACGATTCTGATCCAACATCTCTCCGTCAAGCTATGAACGTAATCAAATACAAAATGGTTTTCTCTTTCTTACCCTTCTTTTTGGGTAGAACTCTAGACTTGTATTGATGTACTGACATTCCTCATTCAAAAATATCAATTCAATTGGATCAAAGAGACTTCCTGATTGAAATCATCTCACAGTGTAGATTAGCAATGCGGCAAAAATATGATGAGATGAAATTGATGAAACTTAATTTGATTTGATCATCCACAATATAGCCTTGTGTCCATCCTAAACAGTACCATGATTCTCAGGCCATGGCACCCAAAGTTCAAGTTGAGGAAAGATATGCATGAGACATTGCCGGTTTGGGTAAGATTGAGAGATGTCCCTCTATCGCTGTGGAACCCAACGAGCATTAGCCGCATTGCTAGTGCCATTGGAAACCCCCTTTTTGTAGATGCTCAGACTGAACAAATGAAAAGATTATCCTTTGCTAGAGCCTACATTGATATTAGGGCTGCAGATCCTCGGCCTCAAGAAGTAGAAATTGTTTGGGATGACGAAGTGATAATTGTTGGGGTGGAATATGAATGAAACCCTTTAGTTTGTCATTCTTGTCGAGTTTATGGGCATAAATAGGGCGCACAAAATTTCCCATGTGCTGAACCAACTCAACCTCCACTAGGTGTGGCTTCGGTTCCAAAACAGCCACAAAGTAATGATGGTGAATGGATACAAGTGCAGAGAAGAAGAAGAGGAGGCAATAACCGGCCTCTCAACCAGGAAACTAGAGCTGTGAATGAGTTGAACTCTGCTCTGGGAGCTGTACCTAGTACTACTACTGATGGCCCCCATCCTACAAATATTATGAGAAGACAAAACTTAAAGCAATCACCCAACCGTGAGACTACTCGGTCTGATCTGGCTCTTGCCTATGGCTCAGACTTCTGCTCTAGCATCTGCAATTGTGGAAGAGTCTTCTCAGAAACTGGTCAGTCATGCTTCTCGGCTCACAGACCATACACTAGTTACTGAACAGCATGTTGGTGTGCTTTTGAAGACCTCTCGACCACTGCCAAGCCCAGTTTCTAGGCCTCCCTCACCAACCCTAAGCCTGCTTTTGAGTTACATGTTCAGGGTTTGGATTTCACTGCCAAAACTGGTCCTTCAATGGCTGTTGCAGCTGTAACCACCAAGATAGCTGGATCTCCAGCCCTGGAAGGGTCCTTGCCAGCATCTCCAAACTTGCAAAAGGAAGCTGACTCTCGGCCACTGTGCCCTATGCAGGCTTCTCAAGGTCTGGATGTTAGGCTATTGAAGACTCCCAATGTGAATACTACTGTTTTTTCCTCTCGGCCAACAAACCTCTCTGTTCAGACCAGATCCCAGCAAACCTCTTTGATCGAGAGACCCTAAGAAGTCGATGAACTCAGGCTTCCCCACATGTCTCAATCTCCAAGAGCAGATTCTATCCTCTCGTCGGCCTCAGAAACTGTTGGGGAAACAATAAGCAATTTTGGCAGTGATGTTGAGGACTCCACCTCCTTTCCCTCCGGCCCGATCACTAGATCTCGAGCGACAGTAGGTACGCTCATGGATAACACTAGAGAGTAAAACAGCCCTTCTTCTTCTAAGATTGGCAATCAGAAGTCTAAGAAGAAAAAGGGTAGGAGAAGATGATATTGATAACTTTCCCCCCTACTTGTTAATTTGTTTTTTGGTGTATGAAATATTTGAGGTCTTGTTAACCCCCTTAGACAAGCTGAGATACGGTCGCTCGTGAGATACAACCGTCTTTCTTGTGTTGGTATAGCAGAGACTAAGGTCAAACCTCATCGGTTTGGACCTATCTCTAGAAGCCTTATACCGGATTGGTCTTGGACTTCAAACTATGAATACTCACCTCGTGGTAGGATTTGGTTTGGATGGGATCCACAGGTGATTGAGGTCACTGTTCTCTTTACTTCTTCTCAGATGATTCATGTTAGACTTAATATGATCACCTTAAACAAACTATGCCTTCTATCTGTTGTTTATGGTGAGCATACTTTTATGGCTCGAAAATCCCTTTGGGCTGACCTTATTCGACTCAGTGATTGTATGGACCCATGGATGGTAGCTGGAGACTTTAATGCTATCCGTGATCATACAGACAGGATGGGGAGTTCTAACCCTTGGATCTTTGCTTTTGATGAGTTTGGGGAGTGCTTACTACAAGCCGGCCTGGATGATCTCAGATATGTAGGCATCGGTTTACGTGGTCTACTTTATCCGGGGAGACTCGTAAGCAACGGAAGATTGATCGTGTACTTATCAACGATCACTGGACACAGAATTTCTCCTTCTCGGAAGTAACATTCTTGCCCCCTCGGATTTCGGACCACGTACCTATGGTGGTCAAGATACTTCCTCCTCATGGTTCCAAGAAGCCTTTTAAGTTCTTCAACTTTTGGCTCTATCATCCTTCTTTTAGAGATATTATTACTGAGGTCTGGCACACCAACTTTGGGGGCTCTCCTATGTATGTGATCTGTTGCAGACTAAAGCTTCTTAAAGGTCGGCTAAAACTTCTAAACCGAAGCTCTTTCTCGGATATTTCTAGTCGTACTGAACAAGCCAGACAAGCTCTCTCCTCTATCCAAAATGTTATTGTTCTAGATCCTACAAATCAGAATCTGGTAGATATTGAAGTGGAACATCTCAAGACTTTTTCTGACCTTAGGCTCCAAGAGGAGTCTTTCTACAAACAAAAGTAGAGAATTAGATGGCTTAAAGAGGGTGACTTGAACACAAGGTACTTCCATCACTTTGTGAATAAAAGACAACTTCACAACCACATCCTCTCGGTGGCTGATGTGAATGGTACTATCTTGACCGAACCATCCTTGGTTCGAACCACATTGCGGGACACTTCCAAGAGTTGCTCAACGGAGACTCCACCTCCATTCGGCCTCGGTTGGATGATATTCGAGGTTTCCTTTCTCACACTCTGGATGGGGACCATATTGCTTCTCTTTCTCGGCCAGTCATGGAGGAGGAGATTCGCACCACATTTCTCTCTCTAGCTAGAGGTAAGGCTCCTGGCCCAGATGGTTATAATGTTGATTTCTTTAAGTCTTCCTGGGACATTGTTGGGTCATCGGTTACTTCGGCCATCAAGGATTTCTTTGACCATGGGAGGCTCCTCAAGGAAATCAATACCACCATTCTAACCCTTGCACCGAAGATCCCCAATGCTATGGCCATGAATGATTTTCGTCCCATTGCATGGTGTGATACAATTTACAAATGCATCACTAAATTGTTAGCCAACCGGATTGCAGCAGTCTTGTCTTCTATCATTTCCGCCTCCCAAACTGCTTTTGTTAAGGGTTGGAGAATTAGTGACAATATCACGATTGCGCAAGAACTCTTTGCGAATTTCCATCAGTAGCCGTACCTTCCAAAATGCGCTATAAAAGTTGACTTCAGAAAAGCTTATGACACTGTGGACTTTCATTGAGATTGTTATGAATGCATTTGGGTTTCCAGCCTACTTTATTAAGTTAATCATGGCATGTGTATCCTCGCCTAAGTTCTCAGTTGCTATAAATGGGGAGCTGTATGGTTTTTTCTCAAGTAGCAGAGGCATACGGCAAGGGGATCCTCTCTCTCCATACTTATTCACCATGATTATGGAAGTTTTTTCTGGGATCTTACATGCCAAGATGAGCCTTCCAAGGTTCAAATTCTTTTGGCGTTGCAAGCAGGCTCGGCCATCTCATTTATTCTTTGCAGATGATGTCCTTCTATTTGCTGAAGCTCACTTGCCCTCTATCACCTCTATCAAGGATGGGTTAGACTTATTCTCAGCTTGGTCTAGACTGAGGCCAAATTCAGACAAGAGTGAGGTGTTCCTTTCCGGTGGGCCGGCTACCTTACATGATCAGATTCTTCATTGCTTTGGATTTCGACAAGGTATGCTCCCTTTTCGATATCTGGGTGTTCCTATAATTGCTACTAGGTTGTACAAAGGCGACCGTGACATACTAGTCAAGACTATCACTACTAGAGTTCGTAATTGGGCTCAAAGATTCTTATCTTTTGCTGGACGCATATAGCTCATAAAATTTGTCCTGCATTCCATTCATGTGTATTGGTCTAGTGTTTTCTCTCTTCCAATGGCTATTATGAAAAGGATCGAGCTCATCCTTAGACAGTTTCTATGGAAAGGCCCTGATCTAGGAGTTGGAGGAGCCAAAGTTTCTTGGTCGGATATTTGCCTTCCCAAGGAAGAGGGGGGCTTGGGAATTCGCTGGCTTGTTAATTGCAACAAGGTTATGACCCTCAAACATATCTGGCTCATATTCACAGATAAGGAGTCAATGTGGTGCAGGTGGATCCACTCAACCTTTTTAAACAACATTAATTTTTGGGTTGCCACGAAGCCTACATTCTGCTCTTGGACATGGAAGAAGATCCTTGACCTCCGCACGGATTTCTTGCTCCAATTTAAATGAAAAATTGGTAATGGCCTTACTACTTTATTTTGATATGACTGCTGGCATAACAAAGGACCCCTCCACAAGCTCTTTACACCAATCGTTATATATCGTTCTGGTATTCCTCGGGACTGTACCGTCCGGGTGTTCTTTGATTCGGTTTGGCCTTCTTCGATTGCTACGGACAACATTATTTCATGGCCAGAGCTGAATCCTATTTTCATTGACTCCAGAGAAGATAAATTCACCTGGATAGGGCACTCCTAAGGCGACTTCTCAGTTACTTCAGCATGGGACTTTATCAGGCCAAGGAAACCGCTTGTACATTGGAGCTCTTTTATATGGGATAGTGCCATCACTCCACGTCACTCTTTCCTCATGTGGGTAGCCTCTCTTAACCGTCTACCTACTCAGGTTTTATTGCTTCGGCATCGTAGGATTAATGATGGCACTTGTGCCTTTTGCCGACTTAGATCGAATTCAGTGAACCATCTATTATTTGCCTGCTCTATCACTGGTTCTCTTGCTCTGACTTGGGCGGCAAATTTTAATCTTAATTGGCATAACCAACCTTGGGACGACCATATACGGTGGGCCAAGGTGCATATAGGAGGCCGTTCATTCTCTCATCGGATTGCTAGGTTCTCCTTCGGGGCCCTTTGTCATATATTATGGTCTGAGAGAAACAATTTCCTCTTTTGTGATGAGCCTATTCTCATACCGAGGATTATCAACCATCTCATCAAGGTAGTAAAGGACAAGGCCCTCTCCTTTGGACGTATAGAAGACAACCTTTGCAATAGAAGATTGCAAAGCAAATGAGGATTCTCATCCGTCATCTTTGAAGATCGCTTTTATGCATCTTAGGTTATTTTTATACTGTTTTGGTTGTGTTTCTCCTAGCTCATGGCCACCGTATTGGCCGGTCTATAGCTTTTGTAGTTGCTGTTTAGGCCGTATGTTGGCCCTCTCTCCCTCCTTTCTCCTTCTAGCCCTTGCTGTTTTAGGGTACTTTGTATTTTTTCTGCTGTTAGCGGTATGTTGGGTCCCCATCTCACACAAGTCTAGTCCCCATGTTGCTGATCGGAGTTGGTGCTGCCCAGTTTTACTTCTGCCCAGATTTGCTGCTATTCGAACATGTTTACTCACTTTAGGTCGATTAGCCTGGCAGTCTTTTGGCCGACTGATCGACTTCCTTTTTGCTTGCCCTGCTTATTTTGGCCATATGTTTGGCCTATTTTCTTTGCTGGTATGGCCGTGTGTTGGCCATCTATTTTGGCTACATTTACACAGGTCTCACCCTTCTTGGCTAGCCATCTCGTCGCCATGTGTAGTCGGCCATGATGTTATGGTCGATATGCTCCTTGCTTTCCCTTATGCTGCCTGGACGTTGCTTGCTCTGACCACTTTTTTTGGAGAAAGATGCTCCCTCTTCTTTCTTTTTCCCGACCGCTTGTTTGGCCTTGCTTACTTTTTCCGGGATTTCCTGGTAGTTAGGTTTTTGGCCGGTTGTTTGGCCGTTTTCTTTTTATCTCGGCCGTCTTTGGCCTCTAGGTAGATGCCCCTTGTTATGGGGCTTCTCTTGCAGCCGGTTCACCGTTGAACCCATTTTGGCATTTCCTATGCCAATGTTGGTTCATGATTTTTGTATCCGGTTACTCCCTTGTACCTAGCGATTTGGAAAGTCTATAATTACTTGACTTACCCAAAAAAAAATAAGAAAATGAGTGCAGATCAAATATAGTCATGCATAAACCGATTATGGTCCTCTTGATGCTCAATTCGGCAAGCGCTGCAGTTAATACAACGTTGGTGTACCCTGCATATGCAACGGAGACGAGTACGCCGTCTCAGACTACTTCGCTCTGAATGGGGATTGGGTTCTCAAGGATTTGAAGGCTGAAACGGCCAAGAACGGCTATGACCACCATACCACGTCTGATGGTTCCATTCCGCAATCATGCTATATGGCCACGATGCCTGCACAGGAGAGCTCACGCATGATGAGTGCCCAGACTGCATAAGTTTCACCACCTCAAGGCTGACTGATGAATGTGGCAACTCGATCGTCAATACTAGATGCAAGACCGTAGAGTTCGATACGAGGAGTACCCATTTCGAGAATAACTGAATCCTAAAAGCTACTAAACCACCAGAGCTTCTGTCAAAAGTTTAGATTTGTCTGCAGGCCTATTATGTCTTGGTCGGGTAAAGTGAGCGCTCATTGTTCCTCCTTCATTAGATGAGCAAGAATGTTGGACCAAGGATGATGTGCATTTCCAAGATGATATAGTGAGCATATCGAGCCTTTTTCAAGATCTCTCACGCCAACAAACAAGTATCTGTGGATATGGCGTTAAATTAGCAGTCACCGTCTCTCTAGCTTCATCTCCTTTTTTCATTGTTCGTCTATGCGGAATTATACTATGTTGACACCTGAATTTTTGCCAGTGAATCAAACAAGCATTTTTGTAAAAATAAGAAAATGTGAGCATCGATTCTTCCCGAAAATTGAGTCATCCAATCATTATGTATGAACATACTTCTAAAAAACAAGGGGATGTGATTGCAAAAACTCAAATTTGGAGGGGCGGGGGAAAAAACATTGGAGGTTCAAAATAGTGGCAATAGAATCCAGAGTCATGCTTTACTGCTCATGAAGGCTTGGAGAGACCTTAGATGAGATGGGCCTATTCTCTTCAAGCAAGGGGCTGAAACTCAAAAAGAACTAGGCCCAAAACAAGTCCCTTCAAAAATCGGAATTGCGAAATCCACCACATTCGGAAAATAATTTTTGCACATGCCCCCTAATTTTGAAACTGTTGAACCTGTCTAGAGACTCTAGACATCTTCCTTATACAAAGAGGAAAAGAAATTAGACTCGGATTCTCGCCCTTCCTCACTCACATTAGTCAAAGTCACCAGTAGTTGCAACTCCAGAACCACTTCAAATCTAACTCTCGTTTTCCCTCCAAGTCACTTAAAATCCCAATCCAACTCTATATAACCCACATTCCTCTCCTGCTCTTCTGCAAAATCCAACACTCATGGAAGGCCCCAAAGCTTTCCTCAAGCTCGCGCTCCTGCTGGCTTCCGCGCTCTGCGCCATCACTCCGCTCCCGCCGGTCGGCGCCCAGATCAACACGCCGTGCTCCGTGTCCATGATCTCGAGCTTCACGCCCTGCTTCAACTTCATCACCGGGAGCAGCGCGAACGGGGGTTCCCCCTCCTCCGACTGCTGCAACTCCTTCAAGTCGCTCCTGCAGACCAGCCTCGACTGCACCTGCCTCGTCGTCACGGCCAACGTGCCCATTCCGCTGCCCATCAACCGGACCCTCGCGCTCTCGCTCCCCCGGGCTTGTAACGGCGGCCTTCCCTTGCAGTGCAAAGGTACCGGTTAACGATTCTAGGACCGCGCGGTAATTCATTCATCGAAAATCACAAAGGAAAAAAGATGTGAAAGACTAAGATGGTGTAATTTGTTCATTTGATTTTGCAGCATCCGGTTCGCCCCTTCCTGCTCCAGGTACGTTGATATGCCTAGAACTCCTTATAAAACTATATCCTGACATAGCAATAGAAGCATGAAACTCTGAGCAAGCGGACGTATACTCTGAACACACACACACACGTATGCGTTCTGTTATCATCATATGAACTGTCCAAACACACTCCTATGCTTTGGTTTTTCTATCCAATGACCAATGACCCCCTGGTACTTTTGATTTCGCGAAAATAGCCCATGTACACTTGCAAAATCAATTCGGACCCCTCCCAATCGATTTCGCTTGGTTACGTTAGGCGAACAACCGATGAATTTGTAAAAAGAAAAGGAGTTATTTTCACCTAGTTAAAAAGTGCAAGGGGGTCACCAGATGAAGGTAGGAAATTTGAAGTGTTCAAGTTATGTACACATGCACATGATTAGCATCGTTTTTATATATATGTTCAACCTGGAACTGAAGATTGCTAATTACTGAGGAAAGAACATGATTTTATTGACAGGTCCAGTATTGTTTGGCCCAACTCCTGCACCTGCAGCTTCTTCACCCCATCATCACGAAGCTGGTTCTGCTTCTCCAGATATAGCTCCTTCTCCATCATTTAGCTCCCGAGGTAACATTTCCGATATATACATATATAGCACAAATCTCTATTATCAGTGAAGTAAAGCCAATAGAAACTGCATATATTCGAGCTTTTACCAAAACATTTGATCCGATGACCACTTAGGCTTCGTTTGTTTTGTGGAAAATGAGTAATTCTGAAAACATTTTCCCGAAAAAAGATCGATTGTATCACTTACAAGAATGAATGAAAGTAAAATACCGAAATCATTTAGATATAAATTGTTGCCGATAATGAAAAAGTTTTTCATTGACTGATTATTTAAAATGATGAAAGCGATCATTTTCAAAAAAAAAATTACAAATCATTCATTCATTTTTTTCGAAACAGACGCACCCTTATGTTTCTCCATTTTAGCGGACAGTATATAATTCTAAGCAAAACCCACTTTGATAATGCTAAATTGCCCCACCTGACAAACTCGTCTTAGCAGCCTGTTTAAATTTTTGGAATGTTTGGTTTTTAGTTGCTTTTTAGGTGTTTTACAAAAGGTGTGAGAATTTAGGATCTAGAATGGGTTATTTCTCATTCCATATATATGGACACAAGGAAAGTGGTTTGCAAAGGTAAAATCCGAGGTATGTGTTAAGTATTTTCAAAAGTAGAGGTGAGGTGTGTTTTTACCCTAAAAAATTATAGATGGAGAAAATTGTAATTTGCGATGACCAGGATAATAGCCGAGCAAGCCATGAATCTCTAATACTCCAAATTTAAATTCGAGGTTTATAACAATTTAAATTGATAAGCTAAAAGCTAGATCATTTTGACATTATTTTACTCGTTTTTCGTTTAGACCTTCCAACAACCAGGAAACTCGGGACCTCATGTATTACAAATAATTCTACTTTTGTGTTCACCCACCCATCTGAAGTCCAATGTCATAAGTGGAATAGTCTTATAAGCATGCAAAAAGTCAAATTTACAAAAGCAATTTTGGGATAAACAACGTTGACATACTTATGCAATGGATGGAGCCAGTTGATCTACTCACCAAATTGAGCCATTTCACTCTTTCAAGCAGCTTCCAAAGCGGTAACAGCATCACCACCAGCACCAGCGCCTGAATCCGACACGACATCGGATGCGTCGCCGGCTTATCCGCCGGCGGAATCGGTCGGCCCGTCAAGAAATCCCGGTGTCCGGCCCGTCCTGAACCCGTTTTCTTCGGCGTCTAGCCCATCTCACCTTTCTTTACCGTCCCTCGCCCTAATTCTTATAGGTGCTGTTGTGTTCAAATCCTATCGAGTGATCTAATGCTCTCTCTCCCCATCCGTTGATATGTGTCTTTGTACGAAAGTGCATGCACTGCGTGTCATTCTGTGGCAACCATGGATAGTGTCTCTTCCTTAAAGTTCTGGCAACTGTCTCTTTTTTTTTTTTTAATTGTCCAGTTAGCTTGGGACTAGAAATTTGTTCATTTGAATTTTGATGGAAAAGTTACCTAAATAAGTCTTAAATCTGTAATGTGTTAGTTTAGTCATAATTTTTTTTTCAAATTCAATCGTAAATATTTTTACATTTATGTCAATTCAGTTCTTCCGACCAATTTTGACCGACAATCGCTTACGTAGTATGGTCAGCGCTGACGTTGTAAATTTTTAATAATATTTTCAATTTTTTTAGTTTTTAATTTTCTTTGTCTTTCTTTTTTTTCTCTTCTTCTTCCTCCTCCTCAAGAAAATCAAAAATTAAAAAATATATATTATTAAAAATTGGCCACGTCAGCATTGACCGTGCCACATCAATGATTTCCAGCCAAAATTGGCCAAAAGGATTGAATTAGTATAAATGCAAAAATAATTATGAATGAATTGGCATAAGTACAATAAATTTTGGACTTTTTTAACAATTTTTTCAAAATTTGACCCCAAAAGTTAAATTTTTTTATTATTAATTACTGAATTGACTAGACTCGACCCGAACCATCAAATTACTCAAAATCATTTACTCATTACTCGGCTTGGCCTAGCCTTAACAAAAAAAACCTTGAAAATCTTGGCTTGAGCCAAGTAGGGCCGATTAGGGCATTTTTAACACCCCTACTAACTATTATTGGATTTTCTAAGGCCATCTTAGAATATCTTGATTAGTTAAATTCTTACGAAAGTCTCTTTTTATCCAAGCATGAATTGTTAAGTCTCCACTGACTTTTTTATAATTAAATGAAAAAAATTAAGAATATAAAAAAACTATTTCTTAATAGAATTTACAGGAGATATGATGTGCTAATTATAGTGCAATCATCTATTGGATGTAACCCTGGTTTAAGGGTGAACCAAGATAAAATTATGTGTCTCGATTTCTCTCTCTCGCTTTTACGCTTTGGATCAATAAATTGTTGCAACTTAACTTAATATTTGAAAAGTGACTGCAATTGTGTCACAAAAAATCACTCACTTGGTATATGCCTAAGCATTATTATTGATAATGAGAATACTTTTTAGTTCAATTTTATAAGAGGTAAAAACAATATTTTTAGGAAACTACTTTTGAATAATAACTTTCCATGAAACAAGCGCATCCTCCCTAAACTTCTAATCAAAAGTGATTTTTCGGCAGAAGAACAGGAGAAGTGCCAAAAGTTATGCACGATGCTCACTTTAGCACTTAAAAAAAATTGAATCACTTAAGTGTCATTTTTTTGAAAAAAAAAATGATCTCTCAAATGTCAACTCTAATTTGCTTGCTCGGATTGGAAATCCGACATGGCAATATTCTCATTTTTTTTCGGACCAACATAGCTTGCCGGTAAAGTGAGCCAGCATGTATTAACCCCAACGACCTGGTTTAACACATATTTTTCCTCAAATTCAAACCCTTGCATCACAACCGGTGATTTGGGGATAAATTTAGCTTCTTTCTCAAACCCTAACCTCGTAACAGATGATTTGTTTCAAACTTAGTGGCTAATGCGCTTGATTATGAGAGTAAACAAGGAGCCTTTGACGAAGATTTGCATTCTGGGAAACGGAAATATAGTGAAGAACATATTTAGACGAAGAAAATAGAATTAATTATTTTTCTTCCGATTTGGTACTTAAGTGAGCCGACGAAAATTTTTCGCATAAAAGTGAACGCCGTACACAACTTTTGACACTTACAGTGTCCTTCTGCCGTGATTTTTCTATGACCCTCCATTGCGTCAAGTACCCTACTCTGACCGAGCTTCATTTGTAGTTGCATAGCTAATATACCGGAATTAATCAATATTAAGTATGTTAGCCGAAATCACATGCAAATTACTGTTAGTATAAAAGAGAAATCTTACACGTAAATGTTGGTACCATGCTTCTTCCATGAACCAAAACAGAATCATATAGAGAATCTTCAAGACCAGGAGTACCAGTTGATCCTAGTTTCAATCAGAGTAAAATACGAGAGCATAAGTAAACAAAAATGGACTATAGAGAAAGAACATTAAATTTTGAAAGTTGCTAACTTGACAGTCTGACAGTATTGTTAGTTATTTCTGATGATACGATCTCCCAATCAATGAGTACTTCCTACAGAACATACAGTAATAGTGTATGGATAAATGATTGAGATTGTACCGTCGCTGACAATATCGTGAGGAAAGCATTTTCCTTAAATTTCTTATCTATTATTTTTTGTTCCAGCACATGAATTTTGAGATTGGTGTAGCTCTTTTTTTTTTTATATCTTTTCCTCCCCTTTTTTTTTCTGGGATTAGATTGAGATGGGGGTGAGGGGGGTTGGTGGACTTTGTCATCTTTGGCTTAATTTAGAATAAGCAATGAGCAAATTAGATTGATCATCCAACAATCTAATGGCGAGCCTAGCGCCTGTCCATTGATTTCACCGCAAGTTTAGCAACCGGGAAAGTCATATGGCCTTCCCACTTTTTAGGGCGCTCAAGTTCCGTCTATAAAAGAACATCATCCATCTCCTCTTTTAGCCAGGGAAACACATTGCACCATTCTCTTTTTCTTGCAAAGCTAAGTAAATAAACAAGCAAGATGGCCAACAAGCTCGTCGCAGCCTTCCTCGTGTGCGTCGTCGTGGCCGCGGCGTTGAACATCCGCACGGCGGAGGCGGCCGTCGACGCGAACGCCGAGAAGTACAAGTCCTGCTTCAACACGTGCAAGAATGAGTGCAAAACCGAGGGCAAAGGCTCAACCGACTGCGAGAAAAACTGCGACATTGATTGCCTGGCCAAGACGATCGCCGGTAAGTCGCGCCGCATCCGATGGACGTTCTTCCTTTCGATGTTCTCACGTTAACATCTTCGATACGATGATGGGTCTTCTTTTAAATCTCATCCGTGATTATTCTTTTGCAGATGTACTGAACATCAAGTAACCTTGATCGAAGCAGCGAGGAACTTTGCCCAACATATTTTGTTTCCCCAAAAGGAGAGCAAATGATGTAATGAAATCCTTTGTACTCGAGACAAGGGATTAATCGATCATAATAAAACGATTTTATTGATCAGATTTGCATCGTATTGTTTGGCTGCGGCGCGTGTAATGTCTCCGTATCGACACAAATATTAAATTGACATGAGTTTCGATGAAATTATCAGCACGGGGCTAGTCTTCATAGAAAACAAGAATCAACCTTCAAACTTTGGATGCCATTTTCTAATTGGTTATTGCAGTCAAAATATGTAGAACAAGTTGGAAAAGCCATTCGAAAATCCTTATTCATCAACCGAAGCGAAGCACGCACGGCGTCCTCAGTAAAAGGGGTGCAGCGATCAGGCTCATTAGATCTAAATTCTGACATGGTATTTGAATCAACATGGATATTCACACATGCAGGCCTGGAGGTACTGGGCGCCTCCGCAGAAGGCGGTGAAGAGGTTCGGGTACCGCTGCGTGCAATTCCCCCAGCACGCACGGGACAGGTTCCCGTCCTCGCAGTAGTAACGCACCCACGGCAAGCCTTCCAGGCAAGCTTGCTTGGCCACGCTTGGGGCCACCATTAGTTCGCCTGAAACACGAACAGCGCGCTTTCCTTATGGTCCTGTGGATTTCAGGCTTGGATGGAAGTTATTGAGATGAATGCCAACTTGAGAATTGAAACGTACGGTGAAGAGAGTAAAGAACATGATTTTATTGACAGGTCCAGTATTGTTTGGCCCAACTCCTGCGCCTGCAGCTTCTTCACCCCATCATCACGAAGCTGGTTCTGCTTCTCCAGATATAGCTCCTTCTCCATCATTTAGCTCCCGAGGTAACATTTCCGATATATACATATATATCACAAATCTCTATTATCAGTGAAGTAAAGCCAATAGAAACTGCATATATTCGAGCTTTTACCAAAACATTTGATCCTATGATCACTTAGGCTTCGTTTGTTTCGTGGAAAACGAGTAATTCTGAAAACATTTTCGCGTAAAAAGATCGATTGTATCACTTACACGAATGAATGAAAGTAAAATACCGAAATCATTTAGATATAAATTGTTGCCGATAATGAAAAAGTTTTTCATTGACTGATTATTTAAAAAGATGAAAGCGATCATTTTCAAAAAAAAAATTACAAATCATTCATTCATTTTTTTCGAAACAGACGCACCCTTATGTTTCTCCATTTTAGCGGACAGTATATAATTCTAACCTAAACCCACTTTGATAATGCTAAATTGCCCCACCTGAAAAACTCGTTTCAGCAGCCTGTTTAAATTTTTGGAATGTTTGGTTTTTAGTTGCTTTTTAGGTGTTTTACAAAGGTGTGAGAATTTAGGATCTAGAATGGGTTATTTCTCATTCCATATATATGGACACAAGGAAAGTGGTTTGCAAAGGTAAAATCCGAGGTATGTGTTAAGTATTTTCAAAAGTAGAGGTGAGGTGTGTTTTTACCCTAAAAAATTATAGATGGAGAAAATTGTAATTTGCGATGACCAGGATAATAGCCGAGCAAGCCATGAATCTCTAATACTCCAAATTTAAATTCGAGGTTTATAACAATTTAAATTGATAAGCTAAAAGCTAGATCATTTTGACATTATTTTACTCGTTTTTCGTTTAGACCTTCCAACAACCAGGAAACTCGGGACTTCATGTATTACAAATAATTCTACTTTTGTGTTCACCCACCCATCTGAAGTCCAATGTCATAAGTGGAATAGTCTTATAAGCATGCAAAAAGTCAAATTTACAAAAGCAATTTTGGGATAAACAACGTTGACATACTTATGCAATGGATGGAGCCAGTTGATCTACTCACCTAATTGAGCCTTTTCACTCTTTCACGCAACTTCCAAAGCGGTAACAGCATCACCACCAGCATCAGCGCCTGAATCCGACACGACATCAGATGCTTCACCGGCATATCTGCCGGCGGAATCGGTCAGCCCATCAAGAAATCCCGGTGTCCGGCCCGTCCTGAGCCCGTTTTCTTCGGCGTCTAGCCCATCTCACCTTTCTTTACCGTCCCTCGCCCTAATTCTTATAGGAGCTCTTGTGTTCAAATCCTATCGAGTGATCTAATGCTCTCTCTCCCCATCCGTTGATATGTGTCTTTGTACGCAAGTGCAACCATGGATAGTGTCTCTTGCTTAAAGTTCTGGCAACTGTCTCTTTCTTTCTTTTTTAAATTGTCCAATTAGCTTGGGAGTAGAAATTGGTTCATTTGAATTTTGATGGAAAAGTTACCTAAGCAAGTATTAAATCTGTAATGTGTTAGTTCAGTCCTAATTTTTTTTTTTCAAATTCAATCGTAAATATTTTTACATTTGTGTCAATTCAGTTCTTCCGACCAATTTTGGCCGAAAATGGCTTACGTAGTATGGTCAGCGCTGACGTTGTAAATTTTTAATAATATTTTAAATTTTTTTAGTTTTTAATTTTCTTTTTCTTTCTTTTTTTTCTCTTCTTCTTCCTCCTCCTCAAGAAAATCAAAAATTAAAAAAAATATATTATTAAAAATTGGCCACGTCAGCATTGACCATGCCACATCAATGATTTCCAGCCAAAATTAGCCAAAAGGATTGAATTAGCATAAATGCAAAAAAATTATGAATGAATTGGCATAAGTACAATAAATTTTGGACTTTTTTAACAATTTTTCAAAGTTTGACCCCATAAGTTAATTTTTTTTATTATTAATTACTGAATTGACTGGACTCGACCCGAACCATCAAATTACTCAAAATCATTTACTCATTACTCGGCTTGGCCTAGCCTTAACCAAAAAAACCTTGAAAATCTTGGGTTGAGCCAAGTAGGGCTGATTAGGGCATTTTTGACACCCCTACTAACTATTATTGGATTTTCTAAGGCCATCTTAGAATATCTTGATTAGTTAAATTCTTACGAAAGTCTCTTTTTATCCAAGTATGAATTGTTAAGTCTCCACTGACTTTTTTATAATTAAATGAAAAAAAATTAAGAATATAAAAAATCTATTTCTTAATAGAATTTACGGGAGAAGTGATGTGCTAATTATAGTGCAATCCTCTATTGGATGTAACCTTGGTTTAAGGGTGAACCAAGATAAAATTATGTGTCTCGATTTTTCTCTCTCGCTTTTACGCTTTGGATCAATAAATTGTTGCAACTAAACTTAATATTTGAAAAGTGACTGCAATTGTGTCACAAAAAATCACTCACTTGGTATATGCCTAGCTAAACATTTTTATTGATAATGAGAATACTTTTTAGTTCAATTTCATAAGAGGCAAAAACAATATTTTTGGGAAACTACTTTTTGAATGATAACTTTCCATGAAACAAGCGCATCTTCCAATCAAAAGTGATTTTTCGGCAGAAGAACACGAGAAGTGCCAAAAGTTAGGCACGATGCTCACTTTAGCATTTAAAAAAAATTGAATCACTTAAATGTCATTTTTTTCAAAAAAAAAATGATCTCTTAAGTGTCAATTCTAATTTGCATGGTCGGATTGGAAATCCGACATGGCAATATTCTCATTTTTTTTCGGACCAACATAGCTTGCCGGTAAAGTGAGCCAGCATGTATTAACCCCAACGACCTGGTTTAACACATATTTTTCCTCAAATTCAAACCCTTGCATCACAACCGGTGATTTGGGGATAAATTTAGCTTCTTTCTCAAACCCTAACCTCGTAACAGATGATTTGTTTCAAAATTAGTGGCTAAAGCGCTTGATTATGAGAGTAAACATGGAGCCTTTGACGAAGATTTGCATTCTGGGAAACGGAAATATAGTGAAGAACATATTTAGACGAAGAAAACGACGGAGGCGGCTTCGGCGAGGCAGAGGACGACAGGAGAGGAGGATGACCACAGTCGCCCTTCCGGATGCCCATGGCAGAGGAGCGCGAGGCGACGGAGCGGAACCTCCCAAACGCCATAGAAGGAGCCTCGTAAATTCGTAATGCCACCAGAATTGAGAGAGAGAAGAGAGAAGCGGAAACCAGAAAGTGAAGAGGAGCAGTAGAAAACATGAAGGCACCTCGTATTGTCACGAAGGCCATGTCACCGTCCACGTTGGAGTTACTTTTTCATTAATAAAAAAAAGGCCACGTGAACATTAAAATTTTAAGAAAGAAATCCACGTGGATGAATTGCCGAATTTATTGCCAGAGTTAATCATTTTTCTTCCGATTTGGTACTTAAGTGAGCCGACGAAAATTTTTCGCATAAAAGTGAGTGCCGTACACAACTTTTGACACTTACAGTGTCCTTCTGCCGTGATTTTTCTATGGCCCTCCATTGCGTCAAGTACCCTACTCTGACCGAGCTTCATTTGTAGTTGCATAGCTAATATAACAGAATTAATAAATATTAAGTATGTTAGCCGAAATCACATGCAAATTACTGTAAGTAGAAAAGAGAAATCTTACACGTAAATGTTGGTACCATGCTTCTTCCATGAACTAAAACAGAATCATATAGAGAATCTTCAAGACCAGGAGTACCAGTTGATCCTAGTTTCAATCAGAGTAAAATACGAGAACATAAATAAACAAAAATGGACTATAGAGAATGAACATTAAATTTTGGAAGCTGCTAACTTGACAGTCTGACAGTACTATTAGTTATTTCTGATGATACGATCTCCCAATCAATGAGTACTTCCTATAGAACATACAGTAATGGTGTGTCGATAAATGATTGAGATTGTACCGTCGCTGACAATATCGTGAGGAAAGCATTTTCCTTAAATTTCTTATCTATTATTTTTTGTTCCAGCACATGAATTTTGAGATTGGTGTAGCTCTTTTTTTTTTTTTTTATCTTTTCCTCCCCTTTTTTTTGTGATTAGATTGAGATGGGGGTGAGGGTGGTTGGTGGACTTTCTCATCTTTGGCTTAATTTAGAATAAGCAATGAGCAAATTAGATTGATCATCCAACAATCTAATGGCGAGCCTAGCGCCTGTCCATTGATTTCACCGCAAGTTTAGCAACCGGGAAAGTCATATGACCTTCCCACTTTTTAGGGCGCTCAAGTTCCGTCTATAAAAGAACATCATCCGTTTCCTCTTTTAGCCAGGGAAACACATTGCACCATTCTCTTTTTCTTGCAAAGCTAAGTAAATAAACAAGCAAGATGGCCAACAAGCTCGTCGCAGCCTTCCTCGTGTGCATCGTCGTGGCCGCGGCGTTGAACATCTGCACGGCGGAGGCGGCCGTCGACGCGAACGCCGAGAAGTACAAGTCCTGCTTCAACACGTGCAAGAATGAGTGCAAAGCCGAGGGCAAAGGCTCAACCGACTGCGAGAAAAACTGCGACATTGATTGCTTGGCCAAGACGATCGCCGGTAAGTCGCGCCGCATCCGATGCACGTTCTTCCTTTCGATGTTCTCACGTTAACATCTTCGATACGATGATGGGTCTTCTTTTAAATCTCATCCGTGATTATTCTTTTGCAGATGTACTGAACATCAAGTAACCTTGATCGAAGCAGCGAGGAACTTTGCCCAACATATTTTGTTTCCCCAAAAGGAGAGCAAATGATGTAATGAAATCCTTTGTACTTGAGACAAGGGATTAATCGATCATAATAAAACGATTTTATTGATCAGATTTGCATCGTACTGTTTGGTTGCGGCGCGTGTAATGTCTCCGTATCGACACAAATATTAAATTGATATGAGTTTCGATGAAATTATCAGCACGGGGCCAGTCTTCACAGAAAACAAGAATCAACCTTCAAACTTTGGATGCCATTTTCTAATCGGTTACTGCAGTCAAAATAAATAGAACGAGTTGAAAAAGCCATTCGAAAATCCTTATTCATCAACCGAAGCGAAGCCCGCACGGCGTCCCCAGTAAAAGGGGGGGCTTTTTTCCAAATTAATTTTTTTTAAAAAAAATATTTACCAATTTAATATTTAAAAAAAATATTTACCAAATTGGGTGCCAATCGACAATTGGGCCGGTAATTGGCACCCAAAACAGGGAATTGGGCCCTAATCGGTGGCCCAATTGCCGATTGGGGCAATTGAGCACCCAATTGGCACTTGGGCCGCCGATTGGGGTTTGGACCCCAATCGGCGGCCCAAGTGCCAATTGGGGCTCAAATTTATTAATTTTTTCTTTTTTTTTTCAATGGATTCCTCTCAAAAAATTATGCGAAAGCAAAGAAAAAAATCGTTCCAAACGGACACCCGAGCGATGAGATATGCCATTTCAAAGTATTATTCCATCGAATTTTTAAAACTTGGCTAATTTAGGCATCCTTTTAAACGAATAAATTTAAAAAATACCAATTAAATAATAAATTATATTGAAATTACGTAAACTTTGAAGAAAAAAAAACACTACATAATTCATATTCCATCATTAAAATTGACTTTTAATTTATATTTTTTATAAAAGTTTTCAATTAAATAATAAATTATATAGAAATTACGTAAACTTTGAGGAAAAAAAACACTACATAATTTATATTCCACCATTAAAATTGACTTTTAATTTATATATTTTTTTTATAAAAGTATCAATTAAATAATAAATTATAATTGAAATTTTATTAAAAATTTAGGCATTAATTGAAAACTTTTATAAAAATATATAAATTAAAAAGTCAATTTTAATGGTGGAATATGAATTATGTTGTGTTTTTTTTTTCTAAAAGTATCAATTAAATAATAAATTATAATTGAAATTTTATTAATAATTTACGCATCAATTGAAAACTTTTTATAAAAAATATAAATTAAAAGTCAATTTTAATGGTGAAATATGAATTATGTAGTGTTTTTTTTCCTCAAAGTTTACGTAAATTCAATATAATTCATTATTTAATTAATACTTTTATAATTTATTCTTTTAAATGGATGCCTAAATTAGCAAAGTTTTAAAAATCCGATGGAATAATACTTTGAAATGGCATATCTCATCGCTCGGGTGTCCGTTTGGAACTATTCTTTTTTTTATTTCGCATAATTTTTCGAGACAAATCCATTGAAAAAAAAAAGAAAATAAAAAAAAATTGAGCCCCAATCGGTACTTGGGCAGCCGATTTGGGCCCAAAACCAAATTTTGGGCCCCAATCGGCAGCCCAAGTGCCGATTGGGTGCCCAATTGCCCCAATCGGCAATTGGACCGCCGATTGGGGCCCAATTCCCTGTTTTGGGTGCCAATCAGCGGCCCAATTGTCGATTGGCACCTAATTTGGTAAATATGTTTTTTAATATTAAATTGGTAAATATTTTTTTAAAAAAAAATTAATTTGGAAAAAAGCCCTAAAAGGGGTGCAGCGATCAGGCTCATTAGATCTAAATTCTGACATGGTATTTGAATCAACATGGATATTCACACATGCAGGCCTGGAGGTACTGGGCGCCTCCGCAGAAGGCGGTGAAGAGGTTCGGGTGCCGCTGCGTGCAATTCCCCCAGCACGCCCGGGCGGGTTCCCGTCCTCGCAGTAGTAACGCACCCACGGCAAGCCTTCCAGGCAGGCTTGCTTGGCCACGCTTGGGGCCACCATTAGTTCGCCTGAAACACGAATAGCACGCTTTCGTTATGGTCCTGTGGATTTCAGGCTTGGATGGAAGTTGTTGAGATGAATGCCAACTTGAGAATTGAAACGTACGGTGAAGAGAGTAAAGAACATGATTTTATTGACAGGTCTAGTATTGTTTGGCCCAACTCCTGCGCCTGCAGCTTCTTCACCCCATCATCACGAAGCTGGTTCTGCTTCTCCAGATATAGCTCCATCTCCATCATTTAGCTCCCGAGGTAACATTTCCGATATATACATATATAGCACAAATCTCTATTATCAGTGAAGTAAAGCCAATAGAAACTGCATATATTCGAGCTTTTACCAAAACATTTGATCTGTTATGTATGCCTTGAATAGTTAGGGGCTTAAGTTATGGGCCTTGAGCCAATATTAGGGTTTGAGGGGTAATACTACAAATATTGCTCTTTACTCATTCTATCTAATAAAGAAGCTTACGTTGCCTCTTTTGTAATCCCTAATTCTCATAGTAGATTTTGCCTCTCCTCTCTCTCGTGGTTTTTCCCGCAAGGGTTTCCACGTAAATCTTGGTGTTCCGTTCTTCGTCTCTGTCTCAATTTCGTTTTAGTTTCCACGTTGTCGTAACAAACTGGTATCAGAGCCTAAGGTTTGTCTGTCGACGAAAGAGAGACACGAGAGAAGGGGAATTTGGATTTCGTCAATTTGAATTTCGACGATTTGGATTTTCGGTAAATTTGACGATTTGGATTTTTCATCGATTTGGATCTCGGTGAATTCGGTGAATTCGGCGGACATCCTAGCTGACTTCAGTCGTCTTCTTCGGTTTTGGACGAATTGCTAGACAGCTTCGGTTTTGGACGATTCCACGTCCCTAAGAGCTTCTCGGTTTTTCAGATTGTTCAGATTGCTTCTCGGGCCATCATCAAATTGTCAGAGAGCTTCAGGAGCAAATTGGAGCACTATCGAATTGTTTCAAATTCTTCAAGGCTGCACCCAGCTTCTCAATTCTTCAAGCAAGGTTATCGCTTTCCACGACCCTTTCTCACTCTGATGCCCCAGTTCGTCGTGCCAAGTTCGGGATTGTGAAGGCGTGGTCTGAGGGGATTCAACCCGCAATACACGATCACCAGGCCCCCCCCCAATTCAGCTGTAAATTCGGTATTCGTACGCTGTGTGCGAGGAGCTTCGGTAGAGCAGGAAATAAAGTTGGAACATTTATCTGCACTTCAGTTGTAATTGGATCAGTTCATCCTTGGCGCACTTTGCACTTTCACTGGATGCGACTTTCCCCTGCAACTACGACTTTTTTTTTTTTGATTTCGACGATTAGTTGATTTCGACGACTAGTGGATTTCGGTGATTCTTCAGTTGTGTTTTTTTTTTCTCGGATTTCCCCTACAACTCAATCGGTGAGGTTGAAGAAGGAGTTCGTGCGCGTTTCTTCGACTCGGAATAAGTTATGGCTTCGAGTTCAGCAACAAAATTCGATATCGAAAAGTTTGATGGGAGCGGCAGTTTCAACATGTGGCAGGTTCGTATGTTAGCTGTTCTTACGCAGCAGAGTTTGAAGAAAACTTTGTTTACTAAAGGGAAGAAACCGGACACGTCAGATGAAACATGGGAAGAATTGAATGAGAAAGCTTTGTCCACTATTCAGTTGTGCCTCACGAACGAAGTTTTGCAGGAGGTACTAGATCAAAAAACAGCCGCAGGTTTATGGACGAAGTTTGAGAGTATTTTTCTGACAAAGTCTCCCACTAATCGATTGAGACTTAAGCAACGACTCTTCACTTTTCGTATGGTTGAAGGTACTTCTCTCAAATCCCATATTTCTGAGTTCAATGCTCTTATCGCTGAATTAAGAAGCATTGATGTTAATATTGAAGATGAGGATCAAGCTCTTTTATTGCTAGTTTCACTACCTCCCTCTTATAAGAATTTTAGAGAGACCATGATTGTTAGTAGAGAAACTATTGATTTTGAAGATGTCAAGACTAGCCTGCTAAATAAGCAGAAACTTGAAACAGAATTGACTTCTGATGGTGGTAATAATCATGGGGCTGGTTTAGTCGCTCGAGGAAGATCTATTGAGAGAAGAAATAGTAGCATGAGAAGGTCAAAGTCTAAGCATAGAGATATGATTTGCAACTATTGCAAGTCTCCAGGGCATATCAAGATAAATTGCCTAAAACTGAAGGCAAAGGAGTAGACAGAAAATAATTCGAATCAACAAAAAACATGGGAATGTCAATCGTCATAACAATCGCAACTATCAGAATAGACAGCATAAGCGAAACGAAAATCCTGCTCAAGCTGATATTTTTTTTTTTTGGTAAGGTATGCTCAAGCTGATGTTGTTAAAGAAGAAAAAGAAGATTGGCTATTGCTTGCAGATAATAAAGATAAATTATGTGATAGTTGGATTCTTGATTCAGGCTGCTCATATCATATGTGTCCTCATCGAGATTGGTTCTCTACGTATAAAGAATATGATGGTGGAGTTATTCTCATGGGCAATAATGCTAGATGCAAAGCTATTGGGATTGGCACTGTTAATATTAAGATGCATGATGTGATGATCAGAAATTTAGATAATGTCAGACATGTGCCTGATTTGAGGAAAAATCTAATCTCATTGGATACACTTGACGCCAATGGTTGTAGATTTACTGCTGAGTGTGGAGTTCTGAAAATTATGAGAGGCTCACTTTTGTTGATGAAAGGGCTTAAAATTGGTACTTTGTATCAGCTGCAAGCCTCTACTGTTACTGGTTCAGCTGCGGTCTCTTCTGATATGACAGATTCGGATACTACAAAATTATGGCATATGAGACTAGGCCATATGAGTATTAGAGGGATGGAGGAGCTAAGTAAAAGAGGTCTCTTGTGTGGCCAGAAAATTAGAAAATTGAATTTCTATGAACATTGTGTTTTTGGGAAACAGAAAAGAGTCAGTTTCAAAACAGGAATTCACAGCACAAATGGTATTCTGGATACATTCATTCTGACCTCTGGGGGCCTGCTAGAGTTCCATCGAAAGGCTTTGGTTCCAGGTATGTACTCACTTTTATTCATGATTTTTCAAGAAAAGTTTGGGTATTTTTTCTCAAGGCAAAAAGTGATGTTTTCGTTACATTCAAGCAATGGAAAACATTAAGTGAGAAGCAGACCGATAAGAAAATTAAGCGGCTGAGAACAGATAATGGGCTAGAATTTTGTGGAAGCGAATTTAATGAATTCTGCAAGAACGAAGGAATTGTGAGGCATCATACTACAGTGTATACACCGCAGCAGAATGGCATTGCAGAACGTATGAACAGAACCTTATTAGAAAGAACAAGGTGCATGTTGTCTAACGTAGGTTTGGGCAAGGAATTCTGGGCCGAAGCATTCAATATTGCTTGTTGGTTAATAAATCGTTCTCCTTGCATACCTATTGAGAACAAGACACATGAAGAAGTATGGTCAGGTAAACCTGTTGATTATTCTTCTCTTCGAATATTTGGATGTCCAGCATATGCACATGTTAGTGAAGGGAAACTAGAGCCTAGAGCGAAAAAATGCATTTTTCTTGGTTATGCTTCTGGTGTAAAAGGTTATAGGCTTTGGTGTTCTGATTCATTTAATATTATAATTAGCAGAGATGTTACTTTTGATGAGTTTGTTATGCTTCATCCTGTCAAGAAATCATTAGATACTTGCCAGGGAAATCTACAAAGTGCACCAAAGAAGGTGGAGTTTGAAGTATCTTCTTCACAACCAGTTCGGTCAGTGACTGATAATATTGAGATTGAAGAATCTGAAGAAGAAAATTATTCCATAGCCAAAGATAGATTGAGAAGAACAGTGAAACCTCCACAGATGTATGGATACTCAGATTTTGTAGCTTATGCTCTTTCAGCTGCAGAGTCGATAGAATATGCTGAGCCTAAAACGTATAAGGAAGCTATTTCCTCAAAAGATTCAGCAAAGTGGTTAGTTGCTATGAATGAAGAGATGGAATCTCTTGAAAAGAATCAAACTTGGGAGCTTGTCAAACCACCAAAAGGAAAGAAGATTGTGGGTTGCAAGTGAGTTTTCAAAAGAAAGGAAGGTATTCCTAGAGTTGAAGACAATAGATTTAAAGCACGTCTAGTTGCTAAAGGCTATAGTCAGATTGGGGGAGTTGATTTTAATAATGTGTTTTCACCCGTCGTTAAACACAGCTCTATTCGGATTTTTCGTGCGTTAGTTGCTATGCATGATTTAGAATTAGAACAACTCGATGTGGAAACAGCTTTCTTGCATGGTGAACTTGAAGAGAAAATCTATATGGGTCAACCCGAGGGTTTTCAGTTTGAAGGTAAGGAAGATCATGTCTGTTTATTGAAAAGATCTATCTATAGCTGAAGCAATCGCCTAGACAGTGGTATAAAAGATTTGATTCTTTTATGGTGCAACTTAGCTATTGTAGAAGTAAATATGATAGGTGTGTATATCTGTACAAACTTCCAAATGGATCTTATATTTATCTGCTGTTATACGTTGATGACATGTTGATTGCAGCAAAAGATAAATTTGATATACAGAATTTGAAGACACAGTTGAGCGCTGAATTTGATATGAAGGATTTAGGTTCTGCGAAGAAAATTATTGGCATGGAAATTCAGCGATATCGAAAAAGAGGAAAATTGTATCTTTCCCAGAAAAACTATATTGAGAAGGTGTTAGATCGTTTTGGCATGAAAGATGCCAAACCAGTGAGTACTCCTCTTGCTGCTCATTTTCGATTATCAGCTGATTTATGTCCACATACAAATGATGAAATAAAATATATGTCAGGTATTCCATATTCTAGTGCAGTTGGTATGTTATGTATGCTATGGTTTGCACTCGACCTGACATTTCACATGTTATTAACGTGGTAAGTAAATATTTATCATGCCCAGGTAAAATTCATTGGCAAGTAGTGAAGTTGATTTTGAGATATTTGAAGGGTACTTCAGATTATGGTTTAGAGTTTGGGAAAACTTGTGAAACTCTTACTGGATATGTTGACTCTGATTATGCTGATGACCTTGATAAAAGGAGGTCTTTGACAGGGTACATATTTACTGTTGGGGGTTGTGCAGTTAGTTGGAAAACTTCTTTGCAGCATACAATTGCTTTGTCTACTACAGAGGCAGAATATATGGCTATTACAGAGGCAATCAAAGAAGCTATATGGTTAAGAGGCTTATTTGGAGAACTCAGTGTAGATGATGATGTGATTGTTGTGCATTGCGATAGTCAGAGTGCTATACATCTTACTAAAGATCAGATGTATCATGAGAGAACAAAGCACATTGATGTGCGGTATCATTATATTCGAGACATTCTTGCTAATAGCTATATTAAGGTCTTGAAGATTGGTACAGAAAGCAATCCAGCTGATATGTTGACAAAGTCATTGCCCTTTACTAAATTCAAGCACTGCTTGGATTTGGTTAATGTTTGCAGCAGCTGAGTTTTATGCTGGTGGGAGGAGAAGATTGACTTAATATTTATGTCTACTTGGGAATTCAAGTCAATGTGAAGATTTGTTATGTATGCCTTAAATAGTTAGGGGCTTAAGTTATGGGCCTTGGGCCAATATTAGGGTTTGAGGGATAATACTATAAATATTGCTCTTTGTTCATTCTGTCTAATAGAGAAGCTTACGTTGCCTCTTTTGTAATCCCTAATTCTCATAGTGGATTTTGCTTCTCCTATCTTCCGTGGTTTTTCCCGCAAGGGTTTCCACGTAAATCTTGGTGTTCCGTTCTTCGTCTCTGTCTCAATTTCGTTTTAATTTCCGCATTGTCGTAACATGATTCTATGATCACTTAGGCTTTGTTTGTTTCGTGGAAAATGAGTAATTCTGAAAACATTTTCCCGAAAAAAGATCGATTGTATCACTTACAAGAATGAATGAAAGTAAAATACCGAAATCATTTAGATATAAATTGTTGCCGATAATGAAAAAGTTTTTCATTGACTGATTTTTTAAAATGATGAAAGCGATCAGTATCAAAAAAAAAATTACAAATCATTCTTCTTCTTTTTTCGAAATAGACGCATCCTTATGTATCTCCATTTTAGCAAACAGTATATAATTCTAAGCAAAACCCACTTTGATAATGCTAAATTGCCCCACCTAGACATGGCCAAATGGAACCGTGGACCCGGAACCGGCCAGGAACCGGCCCGTTGACCGGCTCCGTGGTTCCAAAATTTTTGGAACCGGCCCGGAACCGGCGATTCCGGGCCAGTTCCGAACCACCTAATTAAAAAAAAATAAGTATGCGGCTCTTCCCAGGCGAGGAAGAGCCGCGCCTAATTTTTTTAAAAAAATAATATGAGGCTCTTCCCCAGGTCGCCTGGGGAAGAGCCAACGTGCTCTTCCTCAGGCAAGGGGGCCCCACGTGGGTCTCGCCTAGCCAAGGGAAGAGCCAACGGCTCTCCCCCATACGTGGAGGCAGTCCCCTTTTGTTTTTTTCGGTTCGGTTTTGGAATCGGGAACCGGCTCGGAACCACCGGTTCCGAACCGGAGCCTAAAATGTTCCCTTAAGGGCCGGTTCCGGTTCCACCTTTTGGCGGAACCGGAACCGGCCATGTCTAGCCCCACCTGACAAACTCGTTTTAGCAGCCTGTTTAAATTTTTTGAATGTTTGCTTTTTAGTTGCTTTTTAGGTGTTTTACAAAGGTGTGAGAATTTAGCATCTAGAATGGGTTATTTCTCATTCCATATATATGGACACAAGGAAAGTGTGGTTTGCAAAGGTAAAATCCGAGGTATGTGTTTAGTATTTTCAAAAGTAGAGGTGAGGTGTGTTTTTACCCTAAAAAATTATAGATGGAGAAAATTGTAATTTGCGATGACCAGGATAATAGCCGAGCAAGCCATGAATCTCTAATACTCCAAATTTAAATTCGAGGTTTATAACAATTTAAATTGATAAGCTAAAAGCTAGATCATTTTGACATTATTTTACTCGTTTTTCGTTTAGACCTTCCAACAACCAGGAAACTCGGGACTTCATGTATTACAAATAATTCTACTTTTGTGTTCACCCACCCATCTGAAGTCCAATGTCATAAGTGGAATAGTCTTATAAGCATGCAAAAAGTCAAATTTACAAAAGCAATTTTGGGATAAACAACGTTGACATACTTATGCAATGGATGGAGCTAGTTAATCTACTCACCAAATTGAGCCTTTTCACTCTTTCAAGCAACTTCCAAAGCGGTAACAGCATCACCACCAGCGCCTGAATCCGACACGACATCGGATGCGTCGCTGGCTTATCCGCCGGCGGAATCGGTCGGCCCGTCAAGAAATCCCGGTGTCCGGCCCGTCCTGAGCCCGTTTTCTTCGGCGTCTAGCCCATCTCACCTTTCTTTACCGTCCCTCGCCCTAATTCTTATAGGTGCTGTTGTGTTCAAATCCTATCGAGTGATCTAATGCTCTCTCTCCCCATCCGTTGATATGTGTCTTTGTACGAAAGTGCATGCACTGCGTGTCATTCTGTGGCAACCATGGATAGTGTCTCTTACTTAAAGTTCTAGCAACTCTCTTTTTTTTTTTAATTGTCCAGTTAGCTTGGGAGTAGAAATTGGTTCATTTGAATTTTGATGGAAAAGTTACCTAAACAAGTCTTAAATTTGTAATGTGTTAGTTCAGTCCTAAATCTTTTTTTTTCCCAAATTCAATCGTAAATATTTTTACATTTGTGTCAATTCAGTTCTTCCGGCCAATTTTGGCCGAAAATTGCTTACGTAGTATGGTCAGCGTGACGTAGTAAATTTTTAATAATATTTTCAATTTTTTATTTTTTATTTTATTTTTTCTTTCTTTTTTTTCTCTTCTTCTTCCTCCTCCTCAAGAAAATCAAAAATTTTAAAAAATAAAATATTTTTAAAAATTGACCACGTCAGCATTGACCGTGCCACATCAATGATTTCCAGCCAAAATTGGCCAAAAGGATTGAATTAGTATAAATGCAAAAATAATTATGAATGAATTGGCATAAGTACAATAAATTTTGGACTTTTTTAACAATTTTTTCAAAATTTGACCCCAAAAGTTAAATTTTTTTATTATTAATTACTGAATTGACTAGACTCGACCCGAACCATCAAATTACTCAAAATCATTTACTCATTACTCGGCTTGGCCTAGCCTTAACAAAAAAAACCTTGAAAATCTTGGCTTGAGCCAAGTAGGGCCGATTAGGGCATTTTTGACACCCCTACTAACTATTATTGGATTTTCTAAGGCCATCTTAGAATATCTTGATTAGTTAAATTCTTACGAAAGTCTCTTTTTATCCAAGCATGAATTGTTAAGTCTCCACTGACTTTTTTATAATTAAATGAAAAAAATTAAGAATATAAAAAAAACTATTTCTTAATAGAATTTACGGGAGATGTGATGTGCTAATTATAGTGCAATCCTCTATTGGATGTAACCTTGGTTTAAGGGTGAACCAAGATAAAATTCTGTGTCTCGATTTTTCTCTCTCGCTTTTACGCTTTGGATCAATAAATTGTTGCAACTAAACTTAATATTTGAAAAGTGACTGCAATTGTGTCACAAAAAATCACTCACTTGGTATATGCCTAGCTAAACATTTTTATTGATGATGAGAATACTTTTTAGTTCAATTTCATAAGAGGCAAAAACAATATTTTTAGGAAACTACTTTTTGAATGATAACTTTCCATGAAACAAGCGCATCCTCCCTAAACTTCTAATCAAAAGTGATTTTTCGGCAGAAGAACATGAGAAGTGCCAAAAGTTACGCACGATGCTCACTTTAGCATTTAAAAAAAATTGAATCACTTAAGTGTCATTTTTTTCAAAAAAAAAATGATCTCTTAAGTGTCAATTCTAATTTTCATGGTCAGATTGGAAATCCGACATGGCAATATTCTCATTTTTTTTTCGGACCAACATAGCTTGCCGGTAAAGTGAGCCAGCATGTATTAACCCCAACGACCTGGTTTAACACATATTTTTCCTCAAATTCAAACCCTTGCATCACAACCGGCGATTTGGGGATAAATTTAGCTTCTTTCTCAAACCCTAACCTCGTAACAGATGATTTGTTTCAAAATTAGTGGCTAAAGCGCTTGATTATGAGAGTAAACAAGGAGCCTTTGACGAAGATTTGCATTCTGGGAAACGGAAATATAGTGAAGAACATATTTAGACGAAGAAAACGACGGAGGCGGCTTCGGCGAGGCAGAGGACGACAGGAGAGGAGGATGACCACAGTCGCCCTTCCGGATGCCCATGGCAGAGGAGCGCGAGGCGACGGAGCGGAACCTCCCAAAGGCCATAGAAGGAGCCTCGTACATTCGTAATGCCACCAGAATTGAGAGAGAGAAGAGAGAAGCGAAAACCAGAAAGTGAAGAGGAGCAGTAGAAAACATGAAGCCACCTCGTATTGTCACGAAGGCCATGTCACCGTCCACGTTGGAATTACTTTTTCATTAATAAAAAAAAGGCCACGCGAACATTTAAATTTTAAGAAAGAAATGCACGTGGGATGAATTGCCGGAATTTATTGCCAGAGTTAATCATTTTTCTTCCGATTTGGAACTTAAGTGAGCCGACGTAAATTTTTTGCATAAAAGTGAGCGCCGTACACAACTTTTGACAATTACAATGTCCTTCTGCCGTGATTTTTCTATGGCCCTCCATTGCGTCAAGTACCCTACTCTGACCGAGCTTCATTTGTGCTTGCATAGCTAATATAACAGAATTAATAAATATTAAGTATGTTTGCCGAAATCACATGCAAATTACTGTTAGTAGAAAAGAGAAATCTTACACGTAAATGTTGGTACCATGCTTCTTCCATGAACTAAAACAGAATCATATAGAGAATCTTCAAGACCAGGAGTACCAGTTGATCCTAGTTTCAATCAGAGTAAAATACGAGAACATAAGTAAACAAAAATGGACTACTTGACAGTCTGACCGTACTGTTAGTTATTTCTGATGATACGATCTCCCAATCAATGAGTACTTCCTATAGAACATACAGTAATGGTGTGTGGATAAATGATTGAGATTGTACCGTCGCTGACAATATCGTGAGGAAAGCATTTTCCTTAAATTTCTTATCTATTATTTTTTGTTCCAGCATATGAATTTTGAGATTGGTGTAGCTCTTTTTTTTTATATCTTTTCCTCCCCTTTTTTTGTGATTAGATTGAGATGGGGGTGAGGGGGGTTGGTGGACTTTCTCATCTTTGGCTTAATTTAGAATAAGCAATGAGCAAATTAGATCGATCATCCAACAATCTAATGGCGAGCCTAGCGCCTGTCCATTGATTTCACCGCAAGTTTAGCAACCGGGAAAGTCATATGGCCTTCCCACTTTTTAGGGCGCTCAAGTTCCGTCTATAAAAGAACATCATCCGTCTCCTCTTTTAGCCAGGGAAACACATTGCACCATTCTCTTTTTCTTGCAAAGCTAAGTAAATAAACAAGCAAGATGGCCAACAAGCTCGTCGCAGCCTTCCTCGTGTGCATCGTCGTGGCCGCGGCGTTGAACATCCGCACGGCGGAGGCGGCCGTCGACGCGAACGCCGAGAAGTACAAGTCCTGCTTCAACACGTGCAAGAATGAGTGCAAAGCCAAGGGCAAAGGCTCAACCGACTGCGAGAAAAACTGCGACATTGATTGCCTGGCCAAGACGATCGCCGGTAAGTCGCGCCGCATCTGGTGCACGTTCTTCCTGTCGTTGTTCTCACGTTAACATCTTAGATACGATTATGGTTCTTCTTTTAAATCTCATCCGTGATTATTCTTTTGCAGATGTACTGAAGATCAAGTAACCTTGATCGAAGCAGCGAGGAACTTTGCCCAACATATTTTGTTTCCCCAAAAGGAGAGCAAATGATGTAATGAAATCCTTTGTACTCGAGACAAGGGATTAATCGATCATAATAAAACGATTTTATTGATCAGATTTGCATCGTACTGTTTGGTTGCGGCGCGTGTAATGTCTCCGTATCGACACAAATATTAAATTGACATGAGTTTCGATGAAATTATCAGCACAGGCCAGTCTTCACAGAAAACAAGAATCAACCTTCAAACTTTGGATGCCATTTTCTAATCAGTTACTGCAGTCAAAATATGTAGAACAAGTTGAAAAAGCCATTCGAAAATCCTCATTCATCAATCGAAGCGAAGCACGCACGGCGTCCCCAGTAAAAGGGGAGGTTTTTTCCAAATTAATTTTTTTTTAAAATATTTACCAATTTAATATTAAAAAAAATATTTACCAAATTGGGTGCCAATCGGCAATTGTGCCGCCGTTTGCCACCCAAAACAGGGAATTGGGCCCCAATCGGCGACCCGATTGCCAATTGGGGCAATTGGGCACCCAATCGGCACTTGGGCCACCGATTGGGGCCCAAAATTGGATTTGGGCCCTAATCGGCAGCCCAAGTGCAGATTGGGGCTCAATTTTATTTTTTTTATTTTCTTTTTTTTCAATGGATTCGTCTCGAAAAATTATGCGAAATCAAAGAAAAAAATCGTTCCAAACGGACACCCGAGCGATAAGATATGCCATTTCAAAGTATTATTCCATCGAATTTTTAAAACTTGGCTAATTTAGTCATCCATTTAAACGAATAAATTAAAAAAATATCAATTAAATAATAAATTATATTGAAATTATATAAACTTTGAGCAAAAAAAAAAACACTACATAATTCATATTCCATCATTAAAATTGACTTTTAATTTATATTTTTTATAAAAGTTTTCAATTAAATAATAAATTATATTGAAATTACGTAAACTTTGAGGAAAAAAACTACATACTTTATATTCCACCATTAAAATTGACTTTTAATTTATATATATTTTTTACAAAAGTATCAATTAAATAATAAATTATAATTGAAATTTTATTAATAATTTAGGCATTAATTGAAAACTTTTATAAAAAAATATAAATTAAAAGTCAATTTTAATGGTGGAATATGAATTATGTAGTGTTTTTTTTCTAAAAGTATCAATTAAATAATAAATTTTAATTGAAATTTTATTAATAATTTAGGCATCAATTGAAAACTTTTATAAAAAATATAAATTAAAAGTCAATTTTAATGGTGAAATATGAATTATGTAGTATTTTTTTTTCAAAGTTTACGTAATTTCAATATAATTTATTATTTAATTAATACTTTTATAATTTATTCGTTTAAATGGATGCCTAAATTAGCTAAGTTTTAAAAATTCGATGGAATAATTCTTTGAAATGGCATATCTTATCGCTCGGGTGTCCGTTTGGAACGAGTTTTTTTTATTTCGCATAATTTTTCGAGACAAATCCATTGAAAAAAAAAGAAAAAAAATTGAGCCACAATCGGAACTTAGGCCGCCGACTGGGGCCCAAAATCAATTTTGGGCCACAGTCGGCGGCCCAAGTGCCGATTGGGTGCCCAATTGCCCCAATCGGCAATTGGGCCGCCGATTGGGGCCCAATTCCCTGTTTTGGGTGCCAATCGACGGCCCAATTGTCGATTGGCACCTAATTTGGTAAATATTTTTTTAATATTAAATTGGTAAATATTTTTAAAAAAAAAATTAATTTGGAAAAAGCCCTAAAAGGGGTGCAGCCATTAGGCTCATTAGATCTAAATTCTGACAAGGTATTTGAATCAACATGGATAATCCACCCATGCAGGCCTGGAGGTACTAGGCGCCTCCGCAGAAGGCGGTGAAGAGGTTCGGGTGCCGCTGCGTGCAATTCCCCCAGCACGCCCGGGACGAGTTCCCGTCCTCGCAGTAGTAACGCACCCACGGCAAGCCTTCCAGGCAGGCTTGCTTGGCCACGCTTGGGGCCACCATTAGTTCGCCTGAAACACGAACAGTGCGCTTTCGTTATGGTCCTGTGGATTTCAGGCTTCGATGGAAGTTATTGAGATGAATGCCAACTTGAGAATTGAAACGTACGGTGAAGAGAGTAAAGAACATGGTTTTATTGACAGGTCCAGTATTGTTTGGCCCAACTCCTGCGCCTGCAGCTTCTTCACCCCATCATCACGAAGCTGGTTCTGCTTCTCCAGATATAGCTCCTTCTCCATCATTTAGCTCCCGAGGTAACATTTTCGATATATACATATATAGCACAAATCTCTATTATCAATGAAGTAAAGCCAATAGAAACTGCATATATTCGAGCTTTTACCAAAACATTTGATCTGTTATATATGCCTTGAATAGTTAGAGGCTTAAGTTATGGGCCTTGGGCCAATATTAAGGTTTGAGAGGTAATACTATAAATATTGCTCTTTTCTCATTCTGTCTAATAGAGAAGCTTATGTTGCTTCATTTGTAATCCCTAATTCTCATAGTGGATTTTGCTTCTCCTCTCTCCCGTGATTTTTCCCGCAAGGGTTTCCACATAAATCTTGGTGTTCCGTTCTTCGTCTCTGTCTCAATTTCGTTTTAGTTTCCGCATTGTCGTAACAAACTGGTATCAGAGCCTAAGGTTTATCTGTCGACGAAAAAGAGACACGAGAGAAGGGGAATTTGGATTTCGTCAATTTGAATTTCGACGATTTGGATTTTCGGTAAATTCGGCGATTTGGATTTTTCTTCGATTTGGATCTCGGTGAATCCGGCGGACATCCCAGCTGACTTCTGTCGTCTTCTTCGATTTTGGACGAATTGCTAAAAAGCTTCGGTTTTGGACGATTCCACGTCCCTGAGAGCTTCTCAGTTTTTTATATTGTTCAGATTGCTTCTCGGGTTTTTTTGTTAATTAGCGCCATCATCAAATTGTCAGAGAGCTTCAGGAGCAAATTGGAGCACTATCGAATTGTTTCAAATTCTTCAAGGCTGCACCCAGCTTCTCAATTCTTCAAGCAAGGTTATCGCTTTCCACGACCCTTTCTCACTCGGATGCCCCTGTTCGTCGTGCCAAGTTCGGGATTGTGAAGGCATGGTCTGAGGGGATTCAGCCCAGAATTCAGCTGTAAATTCGATATTCGTACGCTGTGTGCGAGGAGCTTCGGTAGAGCAGGAAATAAAGTTGGAACATTTATCTACACTTCAGTTGTAATTGGATTAGTTCATCCTTGGCCGCACTTGGCACTTTCACTGGATGCGACTTTTGTTGACACCTGATTTTTGACCAAGTCTTTTGCAATTATATTTTGAAAAATTCACAAAGAATTCATAAAAAGTCAAAAAAAAATACAAAATCAACTTTGGTGACCTTGGCCAAGCCCAAGGAACCATTCTTGACCAAAAAATAATTTTTTATATTTTTCACATTTTTTAGGATTTTTAGAAAATAGAAAAATATTAGAAAAATCAGCAAAAATAGAATTTGATGTCACAAAAATATAGGAAGATAGTCAATATTTTTATTTTAAATCCCTTGTCTTTTTGACCTCATCAAGAGTAAAAATCCAAGTTTAATTTTGTGTGTTTCTATGTAACGCACAGGGTTAAATTTGTCAAAAAAATATGTTTTGAGTCTTTTTATTTGTAAAATTTTACATTTTCCAAGTGTTGACATTCGACTTGATTGCCCCACATTTCAATTTGATTCAATTGTGCACTGATTTGATCAATTTTGGCTTTAGGGACCTAATTGCATAAAATTCTTTTCATTTTAGTCCCTATAATGCCAATTCCAAAATTAAACTTTTTCGAGGGACACCCATAGGATCCCAATGCTTCCTCCCTATAGTATTCGACCCCCTGAATCTAATGGTGGGCTCAATTGGGGACGATTCGTCCATTAGGAATCTCTATTTGACGAAAATCGATTTCAGATCTTGTCTTAGATTTGGGGCTTTTGTATAAATCAAAATCAATTCAGCCCAATTTTACCCTACTTAGGTAAATTCCATGCTATGAAATCCGATTATGGAGTTGATTTCATGATTTTGGGATATTTGGACGCCCGATTTGAAGGAAAATCCCAAAATCGGGTTGACTGGATCGGGTTGACGCGACCTAGTCAACCCGTTGACCCGACCTAGTCAACCCGTTGACCAAAATTAGGCCATAAGCAGAACACCTTCTGCTGGCTCTTTATTAGGCCATAAGCAGAACACCTTCTGCTGGCTCTTTTTCTCCTTCGCGCACGAACAGAAAAAGAGGGCAGGATGATCCGTTGAGGAGGACAGTTGAGGGGAACTGCAATCGGTTGGGGGGGGGGGGGGGGGGGGGGGCGTTCACCAACAGAGGCGAGCAAGAACCAAAAAGGCAGAGAGAGAGAAGGGGAGTTCGCACAGAGTGAGAGCGAAGGGAGAGTTCGTAGAGAGAGAGAGAAAGAGAGCTCGCCGAGAGAGAGAAGGAGCTGGCGGAGGATGAGCTCGCGAGGAGAGGAAGAACAGAGAGCTCGCGGGGGAAGCGAGCGAACAGAGAGAGAGAGAGACAGACGAAGACCGAGAGAGGAGAGAGAGAGAACGCGGCGGCCATTGAAGCTCCGAGCTCGAGAGATTCGAGCTCGGATCCTTGGCGATCTAGACGACGTCGTTCGACGCCGCCACTCCCATTAGCCTCGCCTCAACCCGGAGAACGCGTAGGACCGACTCACATTCACCGACGCCCTTGAAGCAGGTGAGACTCTTTCTCGAACTTCCTCTCGGTCATTAATGGCAACTCGGGTTCTGCTTGTTTGTTTTACGAGTTATCGATCTAGAATTACTCCTTGCACCTCCCTGATCATTCTCCAACTTGATTTTCGCATTTTCATCGTGTAAAACCTCGCGTCGACCTCCACCTATCCGCGACTGGATATGAGCTCGAGAGCTCGCCTTGAGCTACGTCGACCTTCCCTGATGGCCAGGTAAGTCTCCTCGATCTCCCATGATGCTCCCTGATTGATTGATAGGCTCGGATATCGCTAGAAATGGCTAGGGCGGACTTTCGTCGGAAATTAGCTCCGGCCCAGGTTGGTGAGTTAATCAACTTTGATTCTGCTATATCAAGGCTTCGACATGTTGTAAAGGAGATCGAGATGAGTCGAACGGCGTTGGTTTCGCAAGTTTTGGTGACCTGTAGGTGGAGAAACCGCCTTCCGACGAGGCGCCGGCGAAACAGAGCCGGCGCCGGTCGTCTTCCCCCGGCAACCCTGTTGACCAGTCAACGAAAGTTGACTGGTCAACGCCCATGTGGCGCTGACGTGGCGCCCACGTGGCAGCCACGTCAGCGCATTCAGTTAAAACCGAATAAAAATAAAATAACAAACTTGATCGGACGGTGGTAGGCTTGCCACGTGTCGCGATCTCGCTTTTTTCGGAAATTAAAAAATGATTTTTAGAAATTAAAAATTCCTTAGATCGGACGGCTGTAGTGCGATCAAGCATTTCAATCTGGACCGTCAGTTTCCAGCCTAAGATCAGGCCGTCCATCAGTCGACACGCGGCGCAATCTAGGCCGTAGGTTTGAGTTTGGGCGGGGAATCTGAAAATTCAAGCGGGAGGTCTGAAGCGGAGTCGTTATGGGCGCGGGTCGCGCGGGCCCGGATCCGGGCCGGGTCAGTCGCTGTGGGTCGTGGGCCGGGTCACCCGACCCGGCCCGAATAATATTTTTTTAAATAAAAAAATTCCGAAAATGATTTTAAAAAAATAAAAAAAATGAAAAAAATCAGAAAAATCTTAGAAAATCCAAAAAAAAATATGGAAAAATTGTGGGAAAATCCTAGACACTCCAGAAATCCCCAAAAATCGAGGATTGACCACAGACAACTGGTCAACCCTATTTTTTGGGTTTCTTATCCGTTCTTCCGAGACTTGACGACATTACCCTTTAGGGGTAAGTCGCCTCTGCTGTGTATGCAAGATAAGGCCGATAATGCCAAGGTAAGAATTAGGGTCGATTAGATGACCAATTCTTAAGTTTGGGTTTCGAGTCCCGCCCCTTTTCTCAAAATGACGATTTTGCCCTTCAATGGGAAAATTGTCTTTCTTGTCTCAATCGAGTTCTGAAAATTGCTTAAAGTTAGGGTTTGGGTCAGGTGGAAGACCAACCCTAATATTTGAGGTTTTCAGTTCTCTCCTTTTTCCAAAATGACGACTTTACCCCTCCAAGGGTAAAATCACTTGAAAATTCCAGAAAAATCCTGGAAATTCCCGAAAAATAGGAAATGGATTGGATTGATGGCCAATCCTATTTCCACTGTCCTTTGACTTCCCAATTCGTCTAAAATGACAGATTTACCCTTTTAAGGGTAAATTTTCCCAGAATTGTTCAAAATTACGATTCTGCCCTTCATGGGCGAATCATGTCCAAATCACTCCTAAGCCTTGATTGATATTTCTCTAGGCTAATAGGGCCTCATTAGGGATACCATGCTGATTTCATGTGTTTTATCCGCATGCATTGGATCCTTGATTTGCGCATTTATTCCTATTGATTGTGATTGATAGGATAGCAATTCATATCTGCATGAATTCCTAGATTTAGGATTAGCACCTCACTCATCTATATGAAATCCTAGGATCAGATAAACCATTCAGTTTAGGTACCGAAAGGGCGTCAACTCTGACAGTTGGCGTAACTAAGTCCCCGAACCCACTTCTCTGGTTTCCGCAGAATCGAATAGACCACTCCCAATTATTCGATAGGGTTTCCGATCGTACCCTCCACGAAACGATTGGTGGCGACTCCTTGGCATGTACACTCATCACATGTCACTAGACCACACTAAAGGTCAATCACGTATATCCAGCAGTTGCGACTTGGGTTATGGACCTTGGGAGAGGCCCGCGTCCGATCAAGCCAGCGATCGGGCGGCCCATTAGCCACATCGCGCTCGAGAGGGTCGCGACAGACTGGCGACTCCGCTGGGGACTATTCTAAACCAGAATCTCTGGTTACGAATTCCAGAGGACTGAGCCGATTAAAAAGTTGCTTGGTTTATCTGACATTATTTTCTGCAGATGCTCTCGAAGGTGAGGTACGTATGCTAACTATTGTGTTAGATGTTTTTGCAGATTGGAGAAATAAGGGGTGGAGTGATTGTTGACATTTTTTCCTGCAGGTTGGAGTTGGGAATGTATGTTTATTTTTACGCACATACTGAAGCGGAGTTTGATACAAACTGCTGTGCATGACTTAGCATTGTGATGATCACGACACATCGCCCACACTGGCGGTCAAACCCCGACTGCAACCACCTCTAGGTTACCTTAGATAGGGAAAGGATGTGAAAGGATCTCGTGTTTGATGGCACTTGAGACTTTCATGTTCGTTCCCGCTCACAATCCAAATTGGCGATATCTAGCCCTCTTGAGTGGGTACTCTTGGGGAGGAGTCTGCCTCATTTGGATCGTGGGAGCCTGAGCCATAGGTTCCTCACCTGATTTTCGATTTTTAGAGTATACCCACTTGTCTCATGCGCATGTCTATGAGGGGTTGGTATACCTAAAACCAAAAAAAATCACGGATCACTGTAAGTATGACTTCTCTCTCTACTTGTTCACTTCCTAGTGAAATTTCATGATAGAAAATTCATGGAAATCAACCGAATGCCCTGGGTGTTTCGAGTTTACAAATGAAAGTTTTTGACAATGAATTTTAGATACAAAAGTGGGAACACTTCTAAGCCGTCCCTACGGAATAGATGGTTCATCCAAATTTTCAATCATGGATTAAGATGACATTTCTTTTTGTATAAAATTCTTCCAATTCAAGATTTTGGGGCATAAAGTTAAGGCCATGTTTGCAATCACATTTTGTGTAGTGAGTTCTTAAAACAAAGATCACATGATTTTCACAAGAAAAATGTCACAAAGCAATCTTTCAAGATTAATGCCCCCATTTGCGTATTAAACGTTTGGAATTAAATGGGTGTTTGATTGATGACCATGGATCGATCTTTTAATGACGTATCCTCTTATCTTGAAATCTTGGCGGACATCAGAAGCCCGTAAATAGGGATTATGGGATATGTATTGTCGCCTTGCTTTCATTATAAGAGGCGACCTCATTGAGAGATGTCTTTGCTATGTAAAATGCTAAGTGTGTCTCCTTTCTGACAGGTTATGCATGACATACATTTATTGAAGATTCCATCATCTAATCACATGCGAGATGTGATCGAACGATGGTAAAACTGTAGTCGTTCCAATAAAAACTTCGAGTGTTATACTTGACTTGCTTGGTTATTTCTTTTGCCAACAAGTCAAAACGGCTGAAGGCCAATGATGCGAGGCTTGTTTTCCCAGTAACATGAAAGGAGATGCGTCTTCATCAGGAGCCACCCATGGGGTTTCCAAAATAAGATGAATCGACAATGATAAGCCCAGAACAAGACAACATGAAAAGGGGCATACCTGATTTGGATCAACCTCTCTAAGTCAAAAAGGATGTATTCGTTCCAAATTAAATTAATTTGATTATAAGATGACATAGTTACTCACACTTGCAGGTGATTATAAAAAATAAGTGGGGACCGTTAAGGAACATTCCTTCATCTCTGATACTCAAAGTGATGGGAGCTGAGGAAATATACTCTGGGGATAGTAAATCTGTTATCGTTTCAATTAGAGCCCGTTGTGCAACAATTGACGTATTCCTTCCTCATGTCATGTAGGTGAAATAAAATGATTGTGTGAGGTCGACATTTTTCCCTTTAAAGAAGACTCGATTGTGGACTCTCAAAACTAGAGGCCAATGTGACATGGCACGATCGCCAGTTGAAGCACGTCTCAAGGAGTACAAATACTCGTGTTTCTCACCATGAAATTGATGATCACTCAACCACAAAAGGGTGTATATCGCTCCTCATTTCAATCATCTTAAGATATGAAATGATCATCTCCTTTTTTATATGTAGGGATGGAGAAAACTGAATGCTTATTTGTGAAGCAACACTTCAAGGTGTAGATGTACACAAATAGAGACAAATCTACACTTGTGGATCTCGAGTAGTAGGGTGCTTGAGGAGCATCATGAAGTCATGATAAATCGAAAAGACCATGAAGAGATGATCATTTCCCTTCTTTGAATCAAGAGGGAGTACTTGTTTTAGTAATTGATTCTCATAATCGAAAGTCAAATATTTTTCTTTCTCTCTAAACAGATTGAAATGCATCAATAGAGCGAAAGTGGCGAAAGATCACCCAACCTCAAGAAGGAGAGTGACAGAACCCAAAAAAGTGTCGAACATCGTGCAACATCAAAGGCTGAGACCTTCGGATAATTACGATGAAGTTTCATCCTTTGTTGTCACAACATGGAGTAAATTGTCCCTTATTCTGATTCCATTTCATACAAATGACTGAGATGTTTCCCTTTCATATACAGAGAATGATAGTTGAAGACATGTGTCAGAATAGACCGAAGGATGTCAAACGCCGAAATCACCTGACCTGGAAGTGATTGACTCAACCAACAGGGAAGGCGTTAACACGATACAAGGGAGCTTCATATGGCTAAATCAGCTAACTTAAGGTGAAGTACTCAGTTGCTGGAGGCAAATCATTTCCCTATCCAGAAAACATGCCGAAGTTAAAGACATCAGATTCATCATGGTGATACATGGGGCCATTCCCTGAAACAATGGTTATCACTCATGGAACATAATGGAATGAAATCTATCCATTGAGTACAAAAAAGGCGTTTCGCCATAGCAAAAACGCTTCCAAGAAGAACAATGCCGAGCCATTTCTCTTGGTAGAAAAGGACGTATCGTTCCTAAATAAGTTTCAATCAGATGTGGAAATAATATTTCCTATCTTTTTCCTCTCAGGTGATAAACAGAGTCAAGACACCCAAGAAGCAACGACTTCAAATGGCAGAACAGGGAGTACCCATTTTTCATATCATCTCTCACATGCATTTAGGATAGATGATTTCAAGAGCGTCATAATGGCTTAATTTGTGAACAAAATTCTCGAGAAAATTTGAAAAAGTTTCTTAACAATTAGAAGTCTCTTTGAAAAGAGCATTTGAAAAGAAAGAATTCAAACTTCACAGATTGGCATACTTGATAAAGAGATACTTTCTATGAACACAGTAAAAGGCACGAATCCATTTTTTTCGTTGCAAACAAGAATCATCTTAGGTCACTTGCATCATACATATCATGCATGCATCATTTATATGCATATTATTCCTTGAAAGATGTTGACAGGTCAAGGCAAAAGAACCAAATGAAAGGGAAATTCCAAGACCCAAGGAACGAAGGGTAAATTGTATCAATTCCAATTACCCATTTTGTATGATGTTCAGACACGAACCTTCTTTCCTTTGATAGGGAAATATCAAATAGTTCAATGGCAACTATGATGGCTGATATTAAGGCAATGCCGGAAGCCTCCCAAGCCAGACAGACAGTAGTTCCTAACAACTCAAGTCCATCACTTGCACCCGATATAGCTGATAAAGAAACGGCGGGAAATACTCAACGTACGGAGGAGGATATCCGTGAGCCGAATACCCCGTCGCAACAAAAAGCGTCCCCTGTTGTTATCAACCTCGAGAAGAAAGAAAAGGGGAACCAGACTGTAAAAGCCGAACTGGAGGCTAAGAGATTAGCCAAGATTAAAGAATGTTTAAGCAACCAGGGCTATGAGTTGGCCCGTTTCGACAAGATATCTCCCTTCGCTGAGGTGGAGACCCTCCTGACTACAAGGAACGGGACTTCGTGAGGAAGTATAATGGGACAGGCTGTCCACGCGCTCACGTCAAATATTACCTACGCAAGATGGCGCAGTATTCAGACTATGTTCCATTACTGATGAACATGTTCCAAGAAAATCTAGCTGGCGCCGCTCTGGCTTGGTTCATTGAATTGGACCTGGATGATTATGACTGGTGGGAAGATCTTGCAGAAGATTTCCTTAGGCAGTATAAGTTCAACACAGTTACAGCCCCGAAGAGGGAAGACCTTCTACGAACCTCGAAGACAAGGGGCTAGTTGATTAGAACATACGCCTAGAGATAGCGAGCTTTGGCAAGCCAAGTAAAGCCGTCAATCCCAGAAGACGAGCTGATTGATTTATTCCTGAAATCAATCCCCTACGAATACTTCGACAGGTTGAACACCTCAGGGATGTCAGACCTTCGCACAATTAATAAAGGTGGCTGAAAGGCTCGAATGGGCCTTAAGAGAAAGGAGGTCTCATGAAGCTTCTTCCAGAAAACAATATCCCTTGAAGAAGGAGAAAGAAGCTGGGCTCGACATAGCGTTCATACCAGACCCCCACAAACCTAAGGTGCTTAACAGTTCTAATCAGACCGAAGGAGGATCGTCGTGGTCGGCACCAAAAGGGCAAAGAGCCTAGAAGAAGGCAACCCCAAAAGCAGTTCTCTCAGCTCCCGAGGTCTTTGTCCAAGCTACTCCCGATACTGCTAGAACAACACTTTGTGGCAAAAGAACCACCCAGGGCGATAATTGCTATATCTTTAAGTTAAAGATAAGGAAAACCACCTCCAACTGAAGGTGGACATGTCTAAGCTGACCGACCTTCTGGCGACCGCTTCATCATACCCAAAAGGAGGGGAGATCTCTGCAGACGTAAAGAAGCTATGTATTGCCAAGATGATGAGCTTGGGGATAATGTCCGATATTACCGATAAAGAATTCGAAGGAGTCGAAGCTTCTCTATCTTTGGAAGGAAGCCACTTCATGATCGAAATTGAGCGGGGTAGCACCTGGCACATCCCGCACGAGAATATGGTAGACAGTCTTGGGTCGGTCACTCAATCAGAAGAAGAATTCGAAGAGTACGAACTGGAAGCCAAGAGGCGAAGTCTAGCAGATCGCAGGTTCATGGCCAACGCACTAGAAATGGGTGAAATGGTAGACAACCTGGGTCATGATTCTAGAGGGTACAACTTTAAAGTGAAGTACTCCACTCCTCCTAGCTTCTACCAAAGAATGGAGGATATCATACCAGACGGATGGGGAGGCATGAATGATCCCGTTCAACCGGAAAAAGCCTTTTTCGAAAGAACCTAAGTCATCACTTGACCAAATGAGGGATACTAAGCTTGACACAAAGCAGTATGCCAAAACAAAGAGATCAAAGAATCAACAGCAGGGTTTAGCTGAATTATTCAAAGGAAAAAGAGAATACCCGAGATCTGCCACATCAGCAGTATTAGGCGACGATGACCGACATTGTCGACTGAGAGACGAAATCTCCTCAAGGGACTTTGACAACACTATGTCAATGATTGAAACCGCTACGACTGTGGTAATTAAACTAGAAGAGCTTGACAACTTGAATAAGGTAGAAGATTGCCTAGTCAAGCCTATTTTGATTCGATTGCCGGAAGAGGAAGAAGACGGCATAGCTGAACCAGGGACGTCTTATCAGACGACAGTAACTATAAAAGTCCCTCCGATAGAAAAGTACGATCCTAAAGCGGTCCACTGGGACTATGGGACAGAGGAAGAAGATGATGATGAAGGTTATGCGTCTATCCACGGGGAATAGAATGCCTTTAAGGAATCAACGCCTCCTACTTCAGAAGAGCCGGTTACTGTTAATTTGGGGGATACTGAAAATATCAAAGAAGTCAAGATCGGTGGACATTTATCCCGAGACGAAAGACTCAGGTTCACAGAATTACTGAGAATGTCACTAAGACGTTGTCGCGACCCTCTTGAGGTTGTCGGGCTCTCGAGGGCTAATGGGCCGTCCTGTCTGGTCGGACGCGGGCCTCTCCCAAGGCCCATTACCCAAATCGCAACGGAGGTATGCGTGATCGACTTTCAGTGTGGTCTAGTGACATGTGCTAAATGTGCATGCCATGGAGTCGCCACCAATCATTTTTTTAGGGTATGATTGGACCACCCAATCGAATAGTTGGGAGTTTCTATTCAATTCTGCGAGAACCAGAGAAATGGTTTCGGGGACTTAGTTACACCAACTGTCAGAGTTAACGCCCTTTCGGTACCTAAGTTGACTGAATTTTCTAGCCTGAGATTCATGCGGATGAGTAAGGTATGAACCCTAAATCTAGAAATTCATGTAGATAAGAGTGATTATCCTAGCAATCACAATCAGTAATAAAATGCCCAACTCAAGGAATCTAGATATGCAAATAAATCACATGGCATTCCTAGTAAGGTCCTATTTATCAATCACAGCTCAAGAATGATTTAGCTGTCCTAGCCATTCTACACACGATCTAACCTAAGAAAAGCATTAGGAAGCATCGAAGGAGTTCGAGAGTACTCACATGGGGTTCGCCGTGCCCTGGTTTGGTCTTGGACGAGCTATCGAACTCATGCCGACCCGATTATATTTGGGGATCCACTCGGCGTTTTACACCATGAAATCATGTGAAACAAAAACGAAAATATTCAGCAAGGGGCATTTATTGTAGATGGTGGTCGATCTAATTGGACGTCAAGACTAAAAAAGATGTAGAAATTTACAAATTAAAATACTCGAATGACATTTTTTTGCCAAATTCAACTCTATGCGTCGTGAAGAAACACATGCAATTGAACTTAAATTTTGACTATTTATGAGTTCAAAATGTAAAAGAAATTAAAATAAAAATATTGACTATTTTTCTATATTTTTACGACATCGAACGCTATTTTTCTTCATTTTTCATGTATTTTTCTATTTTTGGAAAATATTAAAAAATATTAAAAAATATTAAAAATTATTTTTTTTATCAAAAATGGTTCCTTTAGCTTGGTCAAGGCTACCAAAGATGATTTTTTAATTTTTTTAACTTTTTATAGATTTTTTATGAATTTTTTAAAAATAAACTATGAAAGACTGATCAAAAATCAGGTGTCAACAGACGTCATGCGACAAATTTCAAAGATGTTGAGCTACCAAGAGGTAGATAAAAGTGATCAAAGATCCAGATGGTTGAGATAAATAACCAAAACCAGCAAAGAAGGTTCATTAGGGCAAGCCCCTCATTTCCTGTCGAGAGACCAAGCTGGGGGCAAGATTCTCATGCGCCACCAAGATAGCATATTGGAGCAAGTCATCAAGATCAAAGACGGCAAACGTCAAGACATGCCCTACTAGGGCAAAGCAACCAAAAGAGACGATTTCCTTGATCAACGGAAATGCAAATACCTCAAAGGGAGTATCACGTTCCTTGGTGATTTATGTAACGTTAAACATGGATGAATACTCATTGCTTCATGTACAGGTACAAAGACCTCTTCAAATAGGATTGGAAATCGTCAAATGATATGAAAAATGCTAAGGCATTTGGCCAAGGTAGACGTCGCCCAACTGGGGCAAATAGATTGATGATATTATCAACACCTTCAAGGGTGGATGGAGGGATTCGACGAATGTTGTCCATATCAGCATACAATATTGGAATGGACTCAATCAAGAGAGAAATGTCGACAATTGACAAAAGAAGGGTAGTTGGGTGTCGTATCCAATTTACTCCTTTTTCTTGCATTTGCTAATGCAAAATCATTTCTTTCTGTGGCAGAATACGCCATTAGGACATTATCAGGGGTCCAACAAAGAGGAGAACATCACAAAGATGGTCACAAGTAACAAAGATGCATGAAGCAAACGACTTTCTCAAGCATTGGAAGGATGACACTTCAAAGGTGAAAAGTAAAGTGAAGATCCAAGTAAGAGATAATCCAAACTGGATAAGGGATCGCATGAAAATGCAAAAATGAATAGAACCATTTGACTGGGGCAAGCATTACCTAGCCATGACAAGTCATGCCTAATTGGGGCAAACAGATCATCTACGTGACTGGAGGAAAAAGTGGCATTCCATTCCCAGCAGGATCAATGAACGTGATAGAAGAGTCGTTCACATCAGAGTTAAACCTCAAAGATACAAACTTGAGTGAAGGGTGACCTTGTGTCGTTCTAATTTGGTCCTCAATGATCTTTCTCCTAATATGAATTTGCCCTAATTTCAACAGAAAATTGTTGGCATTCAAAAGGACTCAGAGGGAAAGAACTCGCCGACTCAACTTCAAGTCGAGATGATCTTTGGAGATAACGGCTTCGGAAGTCAAGCATTCAAGAAATGATCTTTGGCTATAAGATCAAGTTGAGGGTAAAAAAATTCATTTTTCCTTGAATAAGGAACTCCGAAGAATGGCATGGAAGACGTTCAAAAGAGAATGAAGCCATCGAGCAGGATTCATTGCCCCAATCAGACGAAAAGATCATCGCCATAGGTAGAAATGGCCGTTTTCTATAATCTACATATTGGCGTTCAGATTGGAATGCATGATCAAGAGGACTTGCTGTTGTGGTGGTCAGGTGCACGTCCTTTCTCTTCAAAGACTGAGAATTTCAAGAAATTTTAGAACACTTAACCATCTTGTGTTGTTAAGAAAAATGTAGATTTTCACAAATCTATCCACTTCCATTGGAGTGCATGATCAAGGGTAAGGTGTATCGTTCCAATTTTCTGAAATTCGAGAACATACACTGACATACTCCTTTTATGTTTTTCAGGAATCCCTAGCCGCGCTGGGCAGGTAAGTATCCCTTTCCCAACCTCTTAGGTTTTAAGACTGTCGGGATCCTTATTGCTAGAATTTGAAAGGCTTCTTGGAATCTAGCATGCATTCAATTATCATGTCAATAAAAATGCAAAATTCTCACAGTCATGGCATTGGCACTCATGTTTAAACGTGGAGGTTATCTAAACATGGTTGAAATATACATTGTGCATCATAAATCCCCTTGGAGGGTAAGTTTTGGAGAAAGCGAAATGAACTTTTCCAACAAGAGTTGTTTAGAATTGATCAAAAGGATGTTTCCTCAGACAAGAGGCAAGCCTAATCTAAACACGTCCCATACATACTTAAGAGATGAGTGGAGTGGTAAGTACAGCGAGACCTTGACCTACGAAAGTAGGGGTTATTCGCAGTGATTACATGGATTGAGACGACGGAGGCATTCGTTTCTCTATCATAAACACTACAGGTGACCATTGATAACCCTTTGAACGACGGTTTCATTCTATACCCCTGTCGAGAACCACCCCACAGTGGGGCAAACTGGAGGTACGTCCAGCAGTATCAGGAGGTAAATGGTTAGAAGTTCTCTTGCTCAGACTTGCATCAATCTTCGTGTGTTGCTTGTCATTTTAACTTCTATGGTAATTCAGGTGCTTTAGGATGACGAAAAGCATTCGTTTCTCTATCCTATACACTTTTACCCTTTGCACAGCCCAGTTGAGCCTATACGCTCGTTTCACAAACCCGTTGGTGATCATTGCATATTCCAAGACGAAAGCGACGTCACTTCAAGAGCGGAAGAGTTCAAAACACAGGATTTGTGAAAAATTCCTAGATTAATGTTTGAGTGCTGAGATTCAAGCTGTATATCTAGCACATTCATTTGAAAATTCTGATCCCCAAAAGAAAAGAAAAGATGGGATCTCAAAAAGAAAGAAGAGAGAAAAATTCAATCTTGGGCATCAAGAAAAAGCAAAGTGCCCGGTAAAAGCAAGGCCAATGCCCATCCAAATACTTGTACACTTGTGAATCATGTGTTTAATCTTGTAAATGCCAAAAGATGGCATGATACCTTTGTATAGGTCACTAGTGAGATCTGATTGTAAAAGAAAGTTCCAAGGGAGTTAGACTGCGAAAGATGCCCCCAAATCATGTCACACTCAGATGATGAAAGTGTAGACAAGATGTTGACACCGTCTCAACATGAGAGAGATATGTTCTCTAAAGAAAAACGTGCGCTTCGAAGGCTGACAATGCTCTTCAAAGACTATCAATGCACTTCAAAGACTGAAGACGCTCTTTGAACCAGAAGGGACAAGATCGGCGGCAAACCTGCAGTGATCACCAATGTTAAACCCTTCGCGTATTCTGAGCCAAAAATAAGCCTTTTTTGGTCCCCAAACCTACCTACGTTACAACCCTGAAAAGCCTTTCCTGATTAAAGCACTGGAATTAACATAGGGTTTAATTTCTAAGCTTAGCTCGAAGAAGTTCGAGCAAGATTATTTCTTTCTCATCTTGCAGGTTTCTTGACTTGTAAACCTGGAGCAGACATTGAAGACTTCTCTTCGAAAGCCTTAACTTGCACGCAAGTCCCCTTTGAAAATCGTTGACCAAGCCCAACATTACGGTCCCTGGGAAGTCCTCCTAATCGATCGAGGTGTATTCACTGCGAATGATCCCGAACCCTAGGCGCAGGTTTGATAGGAAATTCGAGTGCATTCTTGATAAAAGACCCTTATCTCAAAACAGTGAAAAGTCCTTTTTGATGAGAATACTCCAATGGACGTTTTAACCAAACTCCTGTGGGTAATTTCAGATTGTTTGATTCAAACTTTCCTCACAAGGGATTTTTGATCACTTCCGTATGTCGCAAGGTATTTTGGATAACCTCCAGCATCGTAATGCATTCACTGAAATTTTTCATGACTATGATATAAGTCATAAAGTGCTGTCAGTTTGACATCAGATATCACTTAAAGACCATGGATATACCCTTGGTGAGAAAATTTTCAGATTGGAGCTTCTGCAAGATTCTTGATGACTTATGCTCCTAAAATGGCTTGTATCACTCTTGGTGAGAAACGATTCACATGTCTAAGCTTCTGCAGAATTCCTGGCAAGTCCAGATCTCAGAAGAACACAATCTCTCTTGAATTCTTGGCAATCTCAGATCTCAGAAGAACACAACCTCTCTTGGACTTGCGGTAACCCCAGGTCCCAGAATGACACACTTCTCTGAGAAGAAGAGTTTATATGACTAAGCTTCTGACGGATTCCTGGTAACCCCAGATCCCAGAAAGCTATCTTTCTTGGTTTAAACATCTGCAGGACTCGTGGCAATCCCAGGACTCATGGCAGCCCCAAGTCCCAGAATGATACCTTTCTCTGAGAAGAAAAGTTTATATGATTAAGCTTCTGACGGATTCCTGGATACCTGGAGCTCCCAGATCCCAGAATGTCACCTCAAATGACAAAAGGACAATCTCCGAAATCATCCCTCTGTGAGATTTCAAATTTATAGGTATGAGCTTTCTGCAGGATACCTGGAGTCCCCAGATCCCAGAATGTCACCTTCAATGTCAAAAAGGACAATCTCCGAAATCATCCCTCTGTGAGATTTCAAATTTATAGGTTTGAGCTTTCTGCAGGATACCTGGAGTCCCCAGATCCCAGAATGTCACCTTCAATGTCAAAAAGGACAATGTTTGAAATTATCTCCCTATGTGAGATTCCAATATTACAGGTTTGATATTTCTGCAGGATGCCTGGAGCTCCCAGGTCCTAGAATGTCACCTCCCATGTCAAAAGGACAATGTTTGAAATTATCTCCCTATGTGAGATTCCAATATTACAGGTTTGATCTTTCTGCAGGATGCCTGGAGTACCCAGATCCCAGAATGTCACCTCCCATGTCAAAAGGACAATGTTTGAAATTATCTCCCTGTGTGATATTCCAGTGTTACAGGTTGGAACTTTCTGCAGGATACTTGGAGCTCCCAGGTCCCAGAATGTCACCTTCAATGTCGAAAGGACAACATTCAAGATAGTCTTTCTATGAGATCTCAAGTAGCCCCTAGATCCCAGAAGAATCTTATCAAAGTTTTTGCAGGTTTAAATTTTCTGCAGGATACTTGGAATCCCCAAATCCCAGAATGTCACCTTCAATGTCGAAAGGACAACATTCAAGATAGTCTTTCTACGAGATCTCAGGTAGCCCCTAGATCCCAGAAGAATCTTATCAAAGTTTTTGCAGGTTTAAATTTTCTGCAGGATACTTGGAATCCCCAAATCCCAGAATAACACCTTGCATGTCAAAAGGACAATTTTCAAGATCAGCTTTCTGTAAGGTTCTAGGTAACCCCTAAACCCAGAATAGCCCATTTGGTGAAGCCTAAGGGTTAGGCACACCTCATTTATATAGATCCTAGTTAATTCCTTAGAATATAGGATCAAAATGTTCGACAATCCCTATGAGACTGGGTGCGTCATCCATAGGTTCCTAGCAGAGAGGAATCCTATTCTCGGCCTGATCCCCTTGAAGGATCAAAATGTTCGACAATCCCTAAGAGACTGGGTGCGTCATCCATAGGTTCCTAGCAGAGAGGAATCCTATTCTCGCCCTGATCCCCCTAAAGGATCAAAATGTTCGACAATCCCTAAGAGACTGGGTGCGTCATCCATAGGTTCCTAACAGAGAGGAGTCCTATTCATGGTCTGATCCACCATACGGATCAAAACTCTGACAATCCCTAAGAGACTGGGTGCGTCATCCATAGGTTCCTAGCAGAGAGGAGTCCTATTCATGGTCTGATCCGTCATACGGATCAAAACCCTGACAATCCCTAAGAGACTGGGTGCGTCATCCATAGGTTCCTAGCAGAGAGGAGTCCTATTCATGGTCTGATCCACCATACGGATCAAAACCCCTGACAATCCCTAAGAGACTGGGTGCGTCATCCCTAGGTTCCTAGCAGAAATGAGTCCTATTCATGGTCTGATCCACCATACGGATCAAAACTTCCGACAATCCCTAAGACACTGGGTGCGTCATTCACAGGTTCCTGTCAAGTATAGGAATCCCATCCTGGTACGGCCTACCATACAGGCTAGAGTTTAACAGCCCTATGATACTCAAAAGACGAGTCCCTAGGTATTCACTAGAACCCGCTATACACCGCGCATGCCGCACGAGCATCAGGCAGGTGATCAATAGGTGAGCAATAGGTAAGCATCTCTATCCCGTCTCTCTCTCTCTCTCTCTCACAGTAGCCAAAGCAGAACAAGCAGAGCGTTTACCAGCAAAGCAAGAAAGTTTGAATGTCAGGATTCGTTTTTGTTTTCCCCAGTCGAGTCGGTCTAGATTCAGGTGTCACCTGTCTTTGAGAGAAACCTCTCACGAGATTCCTCTCAAAGAGGGGCAGCTGTTGACACCTGATTTTTGACCAAGTCTTTTGCAATTATATTTTGAAAAATTCACAAAAAAATTCATAAAAATTCAAAAAAAAATACAAAATCAACTTTGGTGACCTTGGCCAAGCCCAAGGAACTATTCTTGACCAAAAAATAATTTTTCATATTTTTCACATTTTTTAGCATTTTTAGAAAATAGAAAAATATTAGAAAAATCAACAAAAATAGAATTTGATGTCACAAAAATATAGGAAGATAGTCAATATTTTTATTTTAAATCCCTTGTCATTTTGACCTCATCAAGAGTAAAAATTCAAGTTTAATTTTGTGTGTTTCTATGTAACGCACAGGGTTAAATTTGTCAAAAAAATATGTTTTGAGTATTTTTATTTGCAAACTTTTGCATTTTCCAAGTGTTGACATTCGACTTGATTGCCCCACATTTCAATTTGATTCAATTGTGCACTGATTTGATCAATTTTGGCTTTAGGGACCTAATTGCATAAAATTCTTTTCATTTTAGTCCCTATAATGCCAATTCCAAAATTAAACTTTTTTGAGGGACACCCATAGGATCCCAATGCTTCCTCCCTATAGTATTCGACCCCTTGAATCTAATGGTGGGCTCAATTGGGGACGATTCGTCCATTAGGAATCTCTATTTGACGAAAATCGATTTCGGATCTTGTCTTAGATTTGGGGCTTTTGTATAAATCAAAATCAATTCAGCCCAATTTTACCTTACTTAGGTAAATTCCATGCTATGAAATCCTATTATGGAGTCGATTTCATGATTTTTGGATATTTGGACGCCCGATTTGAAGGAAAATCCCAAAATCGAGTTGACTGGATCGGTTTGCCCGACCCAGTCAACCCGTTGACCAAAATTAGGCCATAAGCAGAACACCTTCTGCTGGCTCTTTTTCTCCTTCGCGCACGAACAGAAAAAGAGGGCAGGATGATCCGTTGAGGAGGACAGTTGAGGGGAACGGCAATCGGTTGGGGGGGCGTTCGCCAACAGAGGCGAGCAAGAACCAAAAAGGCAGAGAGAGAGAAGGGGAGTTCGCACAGAGTGAGAGCGAAGGGAGAGTTCGTAGAGAGAGAGAAAGAGAGCTCGCCGAGAGAGAGAAGGAGCTGGCGGAGGACGAGCTCGCGCGGAGAGGAAGAACAGAGAGCTCGCGGGGGAAGCGAGCGAACAGAGAGAGAGAGACAGACGAAGACCGAGAGAGGAGAGAGAGAGAACCCAGTGGCCATTGAAGCTCCGAGCTCGAGAGATTCGAGCTCGGATCCTTGGCGATCTAGACGACGTCGTTCGACGCCGCCACTCCCATTAGCCTCGCCTCAACCCGGAGAACGCGTCGGACCGACTCACATTCACCGACGCCCTTGAAGCAGGTGAGACTCTTTCTCGAACTTCCTCTCGGTCGTTAATGGCAACTCGGGTTCTGCTTGTTTGTTTTACGAGTTATCGATCTAGAATTACTCCTTGCACCTCCCTGATCATTCTCCAACTCGTTTTTCGCATTTTCATCGTGTAAAACCTCGCGTCGACCTCCACCTATCCGCGACTGGATATGAGCTCGAGAGCTCGCCTTGAGCTACGTCGACCTTCCCTGATGGCCAGGTAAGTCTCCTCGATCTCCCACGATGCTCCCTGATTGATTGATAGGCTCGGATATCGCTAGAAATGGCTAGGGCGGACTTTCGTCAGAAATTAGCTCCGGCCTAGGTTGGTGAGTTAATCAACTTTGATTCTGCTATATCAAGGCTTCGACATGTTGTAAAGGAGATCGAGATGAGTCGAACGGCGTTGGTTTCGCAAGTTTTGGTGACCTGTAGGTGGAGAAACCGCCTTCCGACGAGGTGCCGGCGAAATAGAGCCGGCGCCGGTCGTCTTCCCCGACAGCCCTGTTGACCAGTCAACGAAAGTTGACTAGTCAACGCCCATGTGGCGCTGACATGGCGCCCACGTGGCAGCCACGTCAGCGCATTCGGTTAAAACCGAATAAAAATAAAATAACAAACTTGATCGGACGATGGTAGGCTTGCCACGTGTCGCGATCTCGCTTTTTTCGGAAATTAAAAAATGATTTTCAGAAATTAAAAATTCCTTAGATCGGACGGCTGTAGTGCGATCAAGCATTTCAATCTGGACCATCAGTTTCCAGCCTAAGATCAGGCCGTCCATCAGTCGACACGCGGCGCAATCTAGGCCGTAGGTTTGAGTTTGGGCGGGAATCTGAAAATTCAAGCGGGAGGTCTGAAGCGGCGTCGTTTTGGGCGCGGGTCGCGCGGGCCCGGATCCGGGCCAGGTCAGTCGCTGTGGGTCGTGGGCCGGGTCACCCGACCCGGCCCGAATAATATTTTTTTAAATAAAAAAATTCCGAAAATGATTTTAAAAAAATAAAAAAAATGAAAAAAATCAGAAAAATCTTAGAAAATCCAAAAAAATAGGGAAAAATTGTGGGAAAATCCTAGACACTCCAGAAATCCTCAAAAATCGAGGATTGACCACAAACAACTGGTCAACCCTATTTTTGGGGTTTCTTATCCGTTCTTCCGAGACTTGACGACATTACCATTTAGGGGTAAGTCGCCTCTGCTGTATATGCAAGATAAGGCCGATAATGCCAAGGTAGGAATTAGGGTCGATTAGATGACCAATTCTTAAGTTTGGGTTTCGAGTCCCGCCCCTTTTCTCAAAATGACGATTTTGCCCTTCAATGGGAAAATTGTCTTTCTTGTCTCAATCGAGTTCTGAAAATTGCTTAAAGTTAGGGTTTGGGTCAGGTGGAAGACCAACCCTAATATTTGAGGTTTTCAGTTCTCTCCTTTTTCCAAAATGACGACTTTACCCCTCCAAGGGTAAAATCACTTGAAAATTCCAGAAAAATCCTGGAAATTCCCGAAAAATAGGAAATGGATTGGATTGTTGGCAAATCCTATTTCCACTGTCTTTTGACTTCCCAATTCGTCTAAAATGACAGATTTACCCTTTTAAGGGTAAATTTTCCCCGAATTGTTCAAAATTACGATTCTGCCCCTCATGGGCGAATCATGTCCAAATCACTCCTAAGCCTTGATTGATATTTCTCTAGGCTAATAGGGCCTCATTAGGGATACCATGCTGATTTCATGTGTTTTATCCGCATGCATTGGATCCTTGATTTGCGCATTTATTCCTATTGATTGTGATTGATAGGATAGCAATTCCTATCTGCATGAATTCCTAGATTTAGGATTAGCACCTCACTCATCTATATGAAATCCTAGGATCAGATAAACCATTCAGTTTAGGTACCGAAAGGGCGTCAACTCTGACAGTTGGCGTAACTAAGTCCCCGAACCCACTTCTCTGGTTTCTGCAGAATCAAATAGACCACTCCCAACTATTCGATAGGGTTTCCGATCGTACCCTCCACGAAACGATTGGTGGCGACTCCTTGGCATGTACACTCATCACATGTCACTAGACCACACTGAAGGTCAATCACGTATATCCAGCAGTTGCGACTTGGGTAATGGACCATGGGAGAGGCCCGCGTCCGATCAAGCCAGCGATCGGGCGGCCCATTAGCCCCCTCGCACTCGAGAGGGTCGCGACAACTTTCCCCTGCAACTACGACTTTTTTTTGGTTTTCAACGATTAGTTGATTTCGACGACTAGTAGATTTCGATGATTCTTCAGTTGTTTTTTTTTTCGGATTTGCCCTGCCACTCAGTCGGTGAGGTTGAAGAAGGAGTTTGTGCGCGTTTCTTCGACTCGGAATAAGTTATGGCTTCGAGTTCAGCAACAAAATTCGATATCAAAAAGTTTGATGGGAGCGACAGTTTTAACCTGTGGCAGGTTCGTATGTTAGCCGTTCTTACGCAGCAGAGTTTGAAAAAAACTTTGTTTACTAAAGGTAAGAAACCGCACACGTCAGATGAAGCATGGGAAGAATTGGATGAGAAAGTTTTGTCCACTATTCAGTTGTGCCTCACGAACGAAGTTTTGCAGGAGGTACTAGATCAAAAAACAGCCGCAGGTTTATGGACGAAGTTGGGGAGTTTTTTTTTTTGACAAAATCTCTCACTAATCGATTGAGACTCAAGCAACGACTCTTCACTTTTCGTATGGCTGAAGGTATTTCTCTCAAATCACATATTTCTGAGTTCAATGCTCTTATCGCTGAATTAAGAAGCATTGATGTTAATATTGAAGATGAGGATCAAGCTCTTTTATTGCTAGTTTCACTACCTCCCTCTTATAAGAATTTTAGAGAGACTATGATTGTTAGTAGAGAAACTATTGATTTTGAAGATGTCAAGACTAGTCTGCTAAATAAGCAGAAACTTGATACAGAATTGACTTTTGATGGTGGTAATAATCATGGGGCTGGTTAGTCGCTCGAGGAAGATCTATTGAGAGAAGAAATAGTGGCAGGAGCAGGTCAAAGTCTAAGCATAGAGATATGATTTGCAACTATTGTAAGTCTCCAGGGCATATCAAGATAAATTGCCTAAAACTGAAGGCAAAGGAGCAGAGAGAAAATAATTCGAATCAACAAAATCATGAGAATGTCAATCGTCATAACAATCGCAACTATCAGAATAGACAGCATAGGCGAAACGAAAATCCTGCTCAAGCTGATGTTGCTAAAGAAGAAAATGAAGAATGGCTATTGCTTGCAGATAATAAAGATAAATTCTGTGATAGTTGGATTCTTGATTCAGGCTGTTCATATCATATGTGTCATCATCGAGCTTGGTTCTCTACGCATAAAGAATATGATGGTGGAGTTATTCTCATGGGCAATAATGCTAGATGCAAAGCTATTGCGATTGGCACTGTTAATATTAAGATGCATGATGGCATGATCAGAACTTTAGATAATGTCAAACATGTGCCTGATTTGAGGAAAAATCTAATCTCATTGGGTACACTTGACGCCAATGGTTGTAGATTTATTGCTGAGGGTGGAGTTCTGAAAATTATTAGAGGCTCACTTTTGTTGATGAAAGGGCTTAAAATTGGTACTTTGTATCAGCAACAAGCCTCTACTGTTACTGGTTCAGCTGCGGTCTCTTCTGATATGATAGATTCGGATACTACAAAATTATGGCATATGAGACTAGGCCATATGAGTATTAGAGGGATGGAGGAGCTAAGTAAAAGAGGTCTCTTGTGTTGTCAGAAAATTAGAAAATTGGATTTCTATGAACATTGTGTTTTTGGGAATCAGAAAAGAGTCAGTTTCAAAACAGGAATTCACAGCACAAAGGGTACTCTGGATTACATTCATTTTGACCTCTGAGGGCCAGCTAGAGTTCCATCGAAAGGCATTGGTTCCAGGTATATACTCACTTTTATTGATGATTTTTTAAGAAAAGTTTGGGTATTTTTTTCTCAAGACAAAAAGTGATATTTTCGTTACATTCAAGCAATGGAAAACATTAATTGAGAAGCAAACCGGTAAGAAAATTATTCGGCTGAGAACAGATAATGAGCTAGAATTTTGTGGAAGCGAATTTAATGAGTTCTGCAAGAACGAAGGAATTGTGAGGCATCATACTACAGTGTATACACCGCAGCAGAATGGTATTGCAGAACGTATGAATAGAATCTTATTAGAAAGAACAAGGTGCATGTTGTCTAACGCAGGTTTGGGCAAGGAATTCTGGGCTGAAGCCGTCAATACTGCTTATTGGTTAATAAATCGTTCTCCTTCCATACCTATTGAGAACAAGACACCTGAGGAAGTATGGTCAGGTAACCTGTTGATTATTCTTCTCTTCGAATATTTGGATATCCAGCATATGCACATGTTAGTGAAGGAAAACTAGAGCCTAGAGCGAAAAAATGCATTTTTCTTGGTTATGCTTCTGGTGTAAAAAGTTATAGGCTTTGGTGTTCTGATTCATCTAAGATTATAATTAGCAGAGATGTTACTTTTGATGAGTCTGCCATGCTTCATCCTGTCAACAAATCATTAGATACTTGCCAGGAAAATCTACAAAGTGCACCAAAGAAGGTGGAGTTTGAAGTATCTTCTTCACAACCAGTTCAGTTAGTGACTGATAATATTGAGATTGAAGAATCTGAAGAAGAAAATTATTCCATAGCCAAAGATAGACCGAGAAGAACAGTAAAACCTCCACAGATGCAAAGTCGATAGAATATGCTGAGCCTAAAACATACAAGGAAGCTATTTCCTCAAAAGATTCGGCAAAGTGGTTAGTTGCTATGAATGAAGAGATGGAATCTCTTGAAAAGAATCAAACTTGGGAGCTTGTCAAACCACCAAAAGGAAAGAAGATTGTGGGTTGCAAGTGGGTTTTCAAAAGAAATGAAGGTATTCCTGGAGTTGAAGACATTAGATTTAAAGCACGTCTAGTTGCTAAAGGCTAAGTCAGATTGAGGGAGTTGATTTTAATGATGTGTTTTCACCCGTCGTTAAACACAGCTCTATTCGGGTCTTTCTTGCGTTAGTTGCTATGCATGATTTAGAGTTCGAACAACTCGATGTGAAAACAGCTTTCTTGCATGGTGAACTTGAAGAGAAAATCTCTATGGGTCAACCCAAGGGTTTTCAGTTTGATGGTAAGGAAGATCATGTATGTTTATTGAAAAGATCTATCTATGGCTTGAAGCAATCACCTAGACAGTGGTATAAAAGATTTGATTCTTTTATGATGCAACTTGGCTATTGTAGAAGTACATATGATAGTTGTGTATATCTGTGCAAACTTCCAAATGGTTATCTGCTGTTATACGTTGATGACATGTTGATTGCAGCAAAACATAAATTTGATATACATAATTTGAAGGGACGGTTGAGCGCTGAATTTGATATGAAGGATTTATGTTCTGCGAAGAAAATTCTTGGCATGGAAATTCAGCGAGATCGAAAAAGAGGAAAATTGTATCTTTCCCAGAAAAGCTACATTGAGAAGGTGTTAGATCGTTTTGGCATGAAAGATGCCAAACCAGTGAGTACTCCTCTTGCTGCTTATTTTCGATTATCAGCTGATTTATGTCCACATACAGATGATGAAATAAAATATATGTCAGGTATTCCATATTCTAGTGCAGTTGGTAGTGTTATATATGCTATGGTTTGCACTCGACCTGACATATCACATGCTGTTAGCGTGGTAAGTAGATATTTATCATGCCCAGGTAAAATTCATTGGCAAGTAGTGAAGTGGATTTTGAGATATTTGAAAGGTACTTCAGATTATGGTTTAGAGTTTGGGAAAACTTGTGAAACTCTTACTGGATATGTTGACTCGGATTATGCTAGTGACCTTGATAAAAGGAGGTCTTTGACAGGATACATATTTACTGTTGGGGGTTGTGCAGTCAGTTGAAAAGCTTCTTTGCAGCATACAATTGCTTTGTCTACTACAGAGGCAGAATATATGGCTATTACATAGGCAATCAAAGAAGCAATATGGTTAAGAGGCTTATTTGGAGAGCTCAGTGTAGATGAAGATGTGACTGTTGTGCATTGCGATAGTCAGAGTGCTATACATCTTACTAAAGATCATATGTATCATGAGAGAACAAAGCACATTGATGTGCGGTATCATTATATTCGAGACATTCTTGCTGATGGTTATATTAAGGTCTTGAATATTGGTACAGAAAATAATCCAGCCGATATGTTGACAAAGTCATTGCCCTTTACTAAATTCAAGCACTGTTTGGATTTGGTTAATGTTTGCAGTAGCTGAGTTTTATGCTGGTGGGAGGAGAAGATTGACTTAATATTTATGTCTACTTGGGAATTCAAGTCAAGGTGGAGATTTGTTATGTATGCCTTGAATAGTTATGGGCTTAAGTTATGGGCCTTAGGCCAATATTAGGATTTGAGGGGTAATACTATAAATATTGCTCTTTGCTCATTCTGTCTAATAGAGAAGCTTACGTTGCCTCTTTTGTAATCCCTAATTCTCATAGTGGATTTTGCTTATCCTCTCTCCCGTGGTTTTTCCCGCAAGGGTTTCCACGTAAATCTTGGTGTTCCGTTCTTCGTCTCTGTCTCAATTTCGTTTTAGTTTCCGCATTGTCGTAACATGATCCTATGATCATTTAGACTTCGTTTGTTTCGTGGAAAATGAGTAATTCTGAAAACATTTTCCCGAAAAAAGATCGATTGTATCACTTACAAGAATGAATGAAAGTAAAATACCGAAATCATTTAGATATAAATTGTTGCCGATAATGAAAAAGTTTTTCATTGACTGACTTTTTAAAATGATGAAAGCGATCATTATCAAAAAAAAAATTACAAATCATTCTTCTTCTTTTTTTCGAAATAGACGCACCCTTATGTATCTCCATTTTAGCGGACAGTATATAATTCTAAGCAAAACCCACTTTGATAATGCTAAATTGCCCCACCTGACAAACTCGTTTTAGCAGCCCGTTTAAATTTTTGGAATGTTTGCTTTTTAGTTGCTTTTTAGGTGTTTTACAAAGGTGTGAGAATTTAGGATCTAGAATGGGTTATTTCTCATTCCATATATATGGACACAAGGAAAGTGGTTTGCAAAGGTAAAATCCGAGGTATGTGTTAAGTATTTTCAAAAGTAGAGGTGAGGTGTGTTTTTACCCTAAAAAATTATAGATGGAGAAAATTGTAATTTGCGATGACCAGGATAATAGCCGAGCAAGCCATGAATCTCTAATACTCCAAATTTAAATTCGAGGTTTATAACCCGAACGACCTGGTTTAACACATATTTTGCCTCAAATTCAAACCCTTGCATCACAACCGGTGATTTGGGAATAAATTTAGCTTCTTTCTCAAACCCTAACCTTGTAAGTTGTAACATATGATTTGTTTCAAAATTAGTGGCTGAAGCGCTTGATTATGAGAGTAAACAAGGAGCCTTTGACGAAGATTTGCATTCTGGGAAACGGAAATATAGTGAAGAACATATTTAGACGAAGAAAACGACGGAGGCGGCTTCGGCGAGGCAGAGGACGACAAGGGAGGAGGATGACCACAGTCGCCCTTCCGGATGCCCATGGCAGAGGAGCACGAGGCGACGGAGCGGAACCTCCCAAACGCCATAGAAGGAGCCTCGTAAATTCGTAATGCCACCAGAATTGAGAGAGAGAAGAGAGAAGCGAAAACCAGAAAGTGAAGAGGAGCAGTACAAAACATGAAGCCACCTCGTATTGTCACGAAGGCCGTGTCACCGTCCACGTAGGTATTACTTTTTCATTAATAAAAAAAAGGCCACGCGAACATTAAAATTTTAAGAAAGAAATCCACATGGGATGAATTGCAAATTTGTTGCCAAAGTTAAATAATTTTTCTTCCGATTTGGTACTTAAGTGAGTCGATGAAAATTTTTCACATAAAAATGAGCGCCGTACACAACTTTTGACACTTACAATGTCCTTCTGCTGTGATTTTTCTATGGCCCTCCATTGCGTCAAGTACCCTACTCTGACCGAGCTTCATTTGTAGTTGCATAGCTAATATAACAGAATTAATGAATATTAAGTATGTTAGCCGAAATCACATGCAAATTACTGTTAGTAGAAAAGAAAAATCTTACACGTAAATGTTGGTACCATGCTTCTTCCTTGAACTAAAACAGAATCATATAGAGAATCTTCAAGACCAGGAGTACCAGTTGATCCTAGTTTCAATCAGAGTAAAATACGTGAACATAAGTAAACAAAAATGGACTATAGAGAAAGAACATTAAATTTTGGAAGCTGCTAACTTGACAGTCTGAAAGTACTATTAATTATTTCTGATGATACGATCTCCCCATCAATAAGTACTTCCTACAGAACATACAGTAATGGTGTGTGGATAAATGATTGAGATTGTACCGTCGCTAACAATATCGTGAGGAAAGCATTTTCCTTAAATTTCTTATCTATTATTTTTTGTTCCAGCACATGAATTTTGAGATTGGTGTAGCTCTTTTTTTTATATCTTTTCCTCCCCTTTTTTTTTTTCTGGGATTAGATTGAGATGGGGGTGAGGGGGGTTGGTTGACTTTGTCATCTTTGACTTAATTTAGAATAAGCAATGAGCAAATTAAATTGATCATTCAACAATCTATTGGCGAGCCTAGCGCCTGTCCATTGATTTCACCGCAAGTTTAGCAACCGGGAAAGTCATATGGCCTTCCCACTTTTTAGGGGGCTCAAGCTCCGTCTATAAAAGAACATCATCCGTCTCCTCTTTTAGCCAGGGAAACACATTGCACCATTCTCTTTTTTCGCAAAGCTAAGTAAATAAACAAGCAAGATGGCCAACAAGCTCGTCGCAGCCTTCCTCGTGTGCATCGTCGTGGCCACGGCGTTGAACATCCGCACGGCGGAGGCAGCCGTCGACGCGAACGTCGAGAAGTACAAGTCCTGCTTCAACACGTGTGAGAATGAGTGCAAAGCCCAGGGCAAAGGCTCAACCTACTGCGAGATGAGCTGCGATGCTGATTGCACGTCCAAGGCAATCGCCGGTAAGTCGCGCCGCATCCGATGCACGTTCTTCCTTTCTATGTTCTCACGTTAACATCCTCGATACGATTATGGTTCTTCTTTTAAATCTCGTCCGTGATTGTTCTTTTGCAGATATACTGAACATCGAGTGACCTTGATCAAAGCAGCGAGGAACTTTGCCCTACATATTTTGTTTCCCCAAAAAGAGAGCAAATGATGCAATGAAATCCTTTGTACTCGAGACAAGGGATTAATCTATTATATTAAAACGATTTTATTGATCAGATTTGCATCGTACTGTTTGGTTGCGGCGCGTGTAATGTCTCCGTATCGACACAAAAAGCAAATTGACATGAGTTTCGATGAAATTATCAGCAGCCATTTTCTTATCGGTTACTGCAGTCAAAATATGTAGAACAAGTTGATAAAGCCACTCAAAAATCCTTATTCATCAACCGAAGCGAAGTGCGTACGGCGTCCCCAGTAAAAGGGGGCAGCGATCGAGCTCATTAGATCTAAATTCCGACATGGTATTTGCATCAACATGGATATTCACACATGCAGGCCTGGTGGTACTGGGCGCCGCCGCAGAAGGCGGTGATGAGGTTCGGGTGCCGCTGGGTGCAATTCCCCCAGCACGCCCGGGACGGGTTCCCGTCCTCGCAGTAGTAACGCACCCACGGCAAGCCTTCCAGGCAGGCTTGCTTTGCCACGCTCGGGGCCACCATTAGTTCGCCTGAAACACAAACAGCGCGCTTTCGTTATAGTCCTGTGGATTTCAGGCTTGGATGGAAGTTATTTTGATGAATGCCAACTTTGAGAATTGAAACGTATGGTGAAGAGAGTAAAAAAAAGAGTTAAAAAGAGTCACCTGCAATTAGAACTAGAGCTAGGACGATGAAGCGTGCTGCTGAGAACTTGCCCATCTTCTTCTCCGTATATAAGATCGTTTCCTTCCCATGGGATGACCACCCTCTTATATACCGAGCAAGGGGGTGGGGAAAAATTAAAGTGATGGTAATTAATGACTTAGGTAATATGGAATCGAATTTCTTTGACCCTTTGACAAAGTATCTGATTTCGATTCTCTTTCCATTTAATTGACGATCAAATTAATATACCTTGACCTTTTTTTTTAGATTTATTTTCATTTATCCTCGTACCTTCTTACCTTCCTCTCGTAATTAACGAACCATAATTTCCGAAATTCGATTTGCCATCACGACCTGTTCGGATGGACCAAATGGGGACAAGAAAGATTTAACTCTCCCTCGATCTTGGCATCAATTGTTTTCGGACGTTTAATGTTGTTATTTTAGATCGATTTAGTTCCCATTCCAATTGTCTAATAATATCGTTGAGATCTCCTGATTTAGTATAGCATTAAGTCGCCTCCTTGCATTTTTTTCATGCGAGTAACTTATTTCAAACTGATCATGGTATAGTGATAATCCGCGGTTCAAGATGCAAACCAACACGAACGCGACCGGCTGTACGTGAAATCCCAGTAATACAAGAAATCGCGATGCCATCCGGACCATTCCCTCTGAAGATATGTATGTTTCAATATCGTTATACCTACTGGATAACAATCTAGGAAAACTAAAAGAACAGGCGAGCAGGGAGACCTTTAGTCTCAAAATCCTAGATTGACAGTAATCTATCAACAGATATACAATCGGAATATTTTCACCCGTCGATCTCCTCATTCTCCGACCATTTGCATAGCACGAAATTCAACAGCAGTAGTGACCACATGCGCCTAATCACAGAAGCAAAATCTCTCGCTGTAATAACTTTGCTAGACGAAAATAAACATGCTTCATTCCTATACTTGACTTTATTCTTAGACAAAAGAGAGGAGCGAATTGGCCCTCCAAGATATTACAAGTTTTCAAATGTCCGCAGATTTGTCTCCTGCTAACCAACCCACCATAAGCAACATCGTGCTTTCCCAATGCGGCATGTTCTCCCTACCCATCACGACAAAAGAATATGTTGCACTTGGATTACTTCTGCTAATCCAAGTAAAATAACGTCACTATCTTCCGGAGATTTTTGGCCTCCTGGCATGTTTCCATGAGCAACTTGCTGTCATGGAACGCAAAGCAAATAACTTGCTGTACTTGAGAGATTATGTCCATATTACACGGCCTGCAGATGAAATAGGTGTATGTATATCCAGTTAGCAACATTATAGTCTGAACCCATACTAAAATCTGGACAAGTTCCTCGAGTCTATAAATAACCGAAGTTGTGCGAAGTTCATCTAATAGAGTTCATTCAAAAGCGTTTGATTTATCAAGCAAGCATACAGATCCAAAAAGAGATCCATGCCAGCCCAACTGAAAAGCTAACAGGCATTTCTATCGATTAACCATATATATTATGTTCATTAACCATATAAAATTTTACATAAGCAAAGAACATTTGGTTATATGAGGCAATGAGATTTCAAACTCCTGTGCCCTAGCCTTCAGAGCTGACAACGCGAGTTCTGTTCTTGATAAGTCTGCCAACTGGTCTATTTTCTACATATACCACAATACATACTCTAACCTAAGTATTTCTGGGTAGGTCGAACTATTGGAAGCAAATGGAAAAGGAACACCAAGTATCAAAGAAAGCACAAGAGTTTGATCTAATTGTTTACTAAATTCCAGCCACCCTCCATGTCCCTTAGGCCATAGTACCAACATTCTCAATCAGCGCTTTTAACAGATAATTCATATCTCAACCGATACCCTTCGCTACCCAGATACCCTTCGCTACCCTATAACATATTATCTTGACAAAATATGGAAGTACAGGATGAGGCTAGCTACTGCAAGTACTACAGGAAGAAACTGTAGATACCATAGAGAGAAACAAGTTAAAACTTCCAATATTGCCAATGTACAACTTGGGTAGAAGCATTACCAACTGCTTTTATGAGGTCACCATCCATGAAACCGTCGCGTCAAACAGTGAAAGCAAGAGAGGAAAAGGCTATAACACAATGAGAACATGAAGCAATACATACCTGCTTGCTTCTATTAAAGGTAGATGGTCATTATAAGGCTTCTCTATCACATTCTGAACCTGTGAGATTAAGTAGACTGTGAAAACTTCTTTACCCACACCTGAGCTATCTAATTCAACTAGATCCAATATATGCACAGTTCAAGCTCATTTACCTTTTGGCAATTGACATCAAATGTGAACAGAATCTAATTTAATTTCATACAACTGAACTTACACAAAATACTCAGTCGTAATGAACTACAAATTCCTGATACCATGAAAATGTATAACATTTTTTGTCACCATACTGCAAGCACCACACAGCTTCACACTTCCATTTTTAGAAAATAACAACATTCTGTAGGGAACCAGAAAGAGAACTGCAGGTTTTATCGTGATTCTGGTTCCCCTCCTTAGAATTCTGCATAAGGTCAATCTCAAGAAATGAGTTTCGCTGTTATGTGCTACATTTACAATTTGTCCCTTACCTTTCTCCATGGTTAGCCACCAGAAGATACCGCCCCATAAACAACCATGTATATGCTACTCTATGATATGACGACACACACACATACACACACACACACATGTATTGGCTAAAGAAGCATGATTCTACCAGGCAAAAAGCAAATAGAACTCAGAATTACAGAATAGCTGAAAATACACACACATGTATTGGCTAAAGAAGCACGATTCTACCAGGGAAAAAGTAAATAGAACTCAGAATTACAGAACAGCTGAAAAAGGGAGGCAGCGTGCTTTAGACAATAATTCTTGGCTCTCTGGAGGCTGCTTTTTCAAACTCTGAGGTAAGATTACTGTGAGCAGCTCTGGCTTTTCTGCTCTTAAAGCACCTCTAATGACGGCCGGATGCCCCCGACGTATATATGTGATTTTTCTACAAGGAAAAATAGTAGTCTCAAGAAAAAAGACCTTATCTAAGAAGTAGAAATGGATATATGGTGCTGGCATGCCACAGCTAACTACAATCATCAACCTAAAGTCAAAAGGTCAATCTATAGTATTGGGTATCCGCCTAATAAACTATTAGAAAGCCCAACCCAAAAGCTTAAGCTAATAGGTGAAGGGAGACCACATGAATATAAAGAGCACATAGAAGACATTCTTAAGCAATATGGGACAACACACAACTTCAACACCCCCTCTCACGTGCAAGCCGGATTACGAGCGGGGCACGTGGAATTTGAGTAATAGGGGATGGACGAACAATCGCAAACAACAATAAAAGAGGGAGAAAGAGAAAGATTGCTCTGATACCATGTTAAAAAGTCCAACCCAAAAACTTAAGCTAATAAGTGGATGGAGACCACATGAATATAAAAAGCATATAGAAGACATTCTTAAGCGATGTGGGACAATGCACAACTTCAACATAAACGATAGAAATACTACTTCGCTAGATCTCAGTAGACTCAATACTCAAATACAATATAAGATGACACTTATCACAATCATAGCATCTTACAGTTATAACCATTGCATAGCTGAGAATCTCAATTAGTTCCTGATGCATGAATCCCATGTTTCTTGTCCCAAAGAAGCCAATAGCTCGAGGGCCTTGCTGTTGAATGGCCAATAACTCCTGCAAAAATGATTCCTTCAAGTGAGTTCAACAACATAGGAATAAGAGAGTTGATGATGCAAGTATTTGCAGTAGAATAACTCAGTCAAAGAGCAAGGAAGTACGCAATGGAATAGTATGCATATTAGTTCGTGCAAGTGACTGTAATTCGATGAGTCCATCAACCAGCACACTGGTTCTGCCGTTTAAGTTACCACCACAAAACTCTTCCCAGCAGTCCTTGCCAAACAAGAGAATCAATTCGCAATGAATTCCGAATACCAGTTATTAAATTGCTTTAAAAATGTGTCAAATAAGCTTGAAAAAAAAATATAGGAGCTAGGTTCAGAGAGCAAAAATTCAAATTCTAGATATCAAACCTCGGCTATAGGACTTCTAATTAGGTCAAGAATTAGTCGCAGTACAAAGACACCACATTCAGAGACCCATGCATAGAAATAGAACCTTTCTCATGTGAATCATTCTATGTCAGGAATTAGCAAACAAGGGGAGAGTAACTGGGCCCTTGAGATCAAGTAAAGTAGGTAGAAGTGACCAGGGAACATTTGTTCTAACCTACATGATTCCTGCTAGGATGACCCTACGCTGGATACTCAAAACACTTCCTAGTTATTTCCTGTTGAAAGGGTAGTTTAGTCTTTTCTATAATTAGTGAGCCCTAATGCTCACTATCTATATATATATATGATGTAATATGAGAACATAATAAAATGATGATTATGTTTTTCAACATGGTATCAGAGCCCATAATCACCAAACTCCTTCTACGCTTTCAGTAAAAAAAAAATCATCACAAAAAAAAAGAGAGGAAGAAATCACAAGCGGCCGGCGTTGCCCAACGTCATCCAGAGTTGTTCGACGCCGTCCGATGTTTCCTGATGTAGCCCAGATCTAAAGTTTTCAACGTCGTCCTTCGCAGCCGCCATTGCCGTCGTCATTGTGGCCTCCGCCGTAGCCGCCTCCGTCGCCCGTCTCTCTCTCAGACGACGACTCCTCGCTCAGAAACGGCGACCGAATCTTCGTCTTCTTCAAGTCTTTTTTTTTTTAAGGGGAAATTTTCATCTATTTCAGATTTGTGGTTAAAATCCCACGCCAAGTTTCATGAATTGAGTTTCTGTCATCTACTACATTCGCCCGAATTGAGAACTCCATGCATCACAATCTCAGATTGTTGGGTCGATGAATTTCCTTGCTGGATTATAACTGGAGGCGTGAATCCATTGTACTGTCCAAGCCCGAGCCCAATTCTGATAAGAAGAGCGATGTCTGGATTCGATTTCAACAACACGAGGGCCAGGCTAGTGATTTCACTCTCTGAGTTGCTGCATGTGTTTGGCTTCTATTAAGTGGAGCTCGATGATGTTTCTGAAGTTGGTGTCTGATTGCTTAAGTTGTAGGTTTTTAGTATAACTGGATTTTTGTTCTTGCGGGAAAGTATTGAATTTTGCCGATTGCGTATTCGGGTACGTTCTGAGTTGCATATAATGCGATACGGATTAGAATTGTTTGCGAATTGAGACATAGCTGATCTGGATGGAGAGAGGTCTGCTTCATTGTTCATGGTTGATGAAATGTGGAAGACAGTGTTAATTTGTTAATTGATTATCATCTTTGGTGCACAAGGTGCAAATTTATTGAAATATGGCTGGCAATTCTAGAAACACGGATACCAGTCTCACTAATCTGAAGTTGACCTCTGTTAAGCTTGATGGGACAAATTACCCTTCTTGGTCTATGGCAGTCGAAATATATCTTTTGGCCACCAAACAACTGAGTTATCTGACTTCATCTCCACCTACGGATAAAACAAAAGTTGATGATTGGCGCTCTGGTGATGCTGCTATTCGGACATTGTTGTGGAATACTATGGATTCCAAGATTAGTCCTCAGTTTATGCGATGTACATCAGCCAAAGCTATTTGGGACAAATGTGCTCTTATGTTTTCAGGTCGCGATAATATGACCCGTGTTTGTGATGTGTGGGATGAGTTATTTGACCTTCGTATTGGCGACATGTCTGCATCTGATTACTATTCTAGGTTCACTACGCTTTGTGAGAAATTGGATACTTATTTGCCTGCCACTGATGACGTTAGAGAGTTGGCTAAACGCCAATAAGATATGAGAGTTGTGCTATTTCTTCGAGGGCTTGGTCCTACTCATTCTTCTCTTCGACAGCAGATTATCTCCCAGGGTACTTTTCCATCAGTAGATGAGGCCTTTTCTCGGGTCCTTCGATGCATGCCTGACTCATTAATATCTGCACCTGTAACAAATGTTATGGTCTCTCAGTCTTCTGGTGGTCGTGAAAGCCGGGGGCGTGGTCCTCGAGGTCGTGGCAGGTCTGTCTTTTCACCAAGTCGTGGTCGATATGGTGGTAGAGGTGCTGGAAGTTTTCGTTACTGCACCCATTGTCAACGAGCTGGCCATACTGAGCCTTATTGCTATGCCCTACATCCCGAGCTTCGTCTACGGGCTGCGTATGCGGAAGCAGTAGAATCTTCGGTACAGAAGGTTACTGGTCAGTCAGAGGAGCTACCTAGTACTATTATGCTGACTCGCAATGAGTACGAGTCCTTGGTGCGTCCCAATCAGGTGGTAGATTCCTCTGCTCCTACTGCAACTTTGGCACAGACTTCTTCAGGTAGTTCATCTTGTTTACTCTCTTCTGCGCCCACTTCCTGGGTAGTAGACTCTGGCGCCACAAATCATTTGACCGGAAATTCTAAATTGTTGTCTGGCATTACCTCCATGTCCCCTAGTTCCGTTATGCTTGCTGATGGTTCACAGTCCCATATCACTGGTCAAGGAAATGCAACCTTGGGTCCCTCTTTTACTCTTTCATCTGTTTACCATTTGCCAGCTTTCACATATAACTTGCTCTCTATTAGTTCTCTTACTAGAGATTTGAATTGTTCTGTAACGTTTACTTCTACTCATTGTGTTTTCAAGGATTTGAGGACCGGACGAATGATTGGTGGCGGACATGAGTCCAATGGGCTGTACTACCTTAACAAAGACATTGTTGCTGCAACTGTTCATAAGAAAACTGCTTCTGACTTATTTCAAATGCATTGTCGTATGGGTCATCCACCCTTTGACATTCTTCGTCATTTTTCACCTGCTTCAGAGTCTATGAGTCCTATCCAATGTGATGCTTGCCAATTTGGCAAACACCATCGGGTATCGTTTCCTTCTCGTGTTCAGCGTCGTGTGTTAAGTCCTTTTGAGTTGGTCCATTCTGACGTTTGGGGACCGTGTCGTGTCAGTGATATGTCTGGATTTGTGGATGATTATTCCCAAATGACATAGTTATATTTAATAAAAGATCGAACTGAAGTTTTTTCTTGTTTCCGTATGTTTTACTTTGAAATTCTCAATAAATATCAAATTTCTATTAAATGTTTGCGTTCTGATAATGCCAAAGAATATATGGCCGTTTCCTCTGGTTTTCAATCATTCCTTATATCTCATGGGGTTTTACATCAGACTTCTTGTCCCTATACGCCTCAACAGAATGGGGTGGCTGAACGAAAAAATCGTCATCTTTTGGATGTAGCCCGTTGCCTCCTTTTTCATATGAACCTCCCCAAAATATGCTGGGGGCATGCTATTCTTACAGCATGCTATCTCATAAATCGTCTTCCATCATCAGTGCTTCATGGGGGCATCCCCTTCTCCACTATCCATCCTACAAGTTCACTTTTTACTTTACCACTTCGTGTGTTTGGGTGTGTCTGTTTTGTGCATCGTCTTGCTCCTGGTCATGATAAGCTCGATCCACGGGCTGAGAAGTGTGTGTTTCTTGGGTATTCTCGAACTCAAAAAGGGTATAAGTGTTATAGTCCAGTTAGTAGGCGCTTGTATGTGTCAGCAGATGTAACCTTTTTCGAGGATCAATCATATTATTCCTCTACAGCAGGTCCTTCGGAAGATGTTATGTCTTCGACTATGGCTCCACTGCCGCCTATTCCCTTGGCGAGTATGCCTGAGTCATCAGTGTCATCACTTAGTTTTCAGTTTGCCGACAAGACCTATCACCGACATCGATCTGTTCAACGTGAGGTAGCACAGTCGCCGCCTGCATTGGATATGCATGATTCTCCACCAGTCAATGTCCCGTCTTCTGATCCACCAATTGCCTCTGAGCCTGATTCTACTACTGAAATTCCCATTACATTGCGCAAAGGTACACGTTCTTGTGTTGGTCAACACAATCCTCGGTTTACTCCTTATAGTGGATTGTCTTGTCATAAACATACTCGTTATCCTCTTTCTCGATTTTTATCCTATGATTGTCTTTCTCCTACATATTCCCCGTTTGTTGCTTCTTTGGCTGACGTGTCTGTGCCAAGTACAGTTGTAGAGGCTCTTGCCCATCCAGGTTGGCGACAGGCTATGGAAGTTGAAATGCAAGCACTGCAGGATAATGAGACATGGCACCTTACACCACTACCTGCTGGAAAACAGGCTGTAGGGTGCCGTTGGGTTTTCACAGTAAAGTTTCAACCAGATGGCACTGTTGAGCGTCTGAAGGCACGTCTAGTTGCCAAAGGTTACACCCAGACATATGGAGTTGATTATGATGACACGTTCTCTCATGTAGCCAAGATACATTATGTTCGTGTTTTCATCTCTCTCGCTGTCCATTATGGTTGGACTCTTCACCAACTTGATGTCAAGAATGCATTTCTTCATGGGGACTTGGCGGAGGAGGTATATATGGAGCAACCCCCAGGGTTCGTTGCTCAGGGGGAGTCTACCAGTGTTTGTCGCCTGCGCAAGGCATTATATGGGTTGAAACAGTCTCCCCGTGCTTGGTTTGGTCGTTTCAATGATGTAGTTATTCATATTATATGGGTTGAAACAGTCTCCCCGTGCTTAGTTTGGTCGTTTCAGTGATGCAGTTATTCGGTTTGGTTTGCGACGTTGCACTGTAGATCATTCTGTATTTAGCTCTACTTCCCCTGCTGGTTGTGTTCTCTTGGTTGTGTATGTGGATGATATTATCATTACTGGTAGTGATTCTGTGGGCATAAAAAAATTGAAATTTTTTTTACATGCAGAGTTTAGCACAAAAGATATGGGTTGTTTGCGGTATTTCTTGGGCATTGAAGTGGCGTACTCACGTGATGGTATCTCACTATCACAACGAAAATATGTACTGGATATTCTCAGTGAGGTTGGTTTTCTTGGATCGAAGCCTATTAATACTCTGATGGATCCTAATGTGAAGCTTGATGAAGAACATGGTGAATTACTTCATGATCCAAGTAAGTATCGGAGACTGGTGGGTAAGCTCAATTATTTAACTATTACCCGACCAGATATCTCTTTTATTGTTAGTGTTGTTAGTCAATTTATGAGTACTCATCGTACTACACATTGGGAGGCAGTGCTACCTATAGTTAAATACTTGAAGGGAGCACCAGGCAAAGGGATATTGTTCAAGAATCATGGACATCTTGATGTTATTGGCTACTCTGATGCTGATTGGGCTGGCTGTCCTTTTGATAGGCGATCAACTTCTGGTTACTGTGTATTCTTGGGAGGCAATCTTGTGAGTTGGAAAAGTAAGAAACAACATGTGGTATCTCGATCAAGTGCTGAGGCAGAATATCGAGCCATGGCTCATGTGACTAGTGAGTTGATTTGGTTGAGGATGTTATTATCCGAACTTAGTATGTCATCATCGGCTCCCTCGGTTTTTTGTTGTGATAACCAGTCTGCCATGCATATCACTGCAAATTCGATTTTTCATGAGCGCACGAAGCATATTGAAGTAGATTGTCATTTTGTGCGAGAAAAGATTTAAAACAGGGACATAACACCTCAATACACGCGGACTGAAGATCAACTTGCTGATCTTTTCACTAAGTCATTACAGGGCAGTAGAGTAATTACTTTGTGTAACAAGTTGGGGCTCTTTGATATTTATGCCCCAACTTGAGGGGGAGTGTTGAAAGGGTAGTTTAGTCTTTTCTATAATTAGTTAGCCCTATTGCTCACTATATATATATATGATGTAATCTGAGAACATAATAAAATGATGATTATGTTTTTCAACATTTCCCAACAAATTGTAGTAACCACACATCTCTTTTGAAGCTAAGAAACTGCATTTGATCTATATAGACAGCGCCTCAAAGTTCCAAAAGGCTAATCGAAGATGTTCTCAGATTCTGTTTTTCAAACAGTGGAAAACAGCATAAACCTAATTTCTGTAATCCTCAAAAACTACTCTAAATAAAGATATTTATAGATGTATGCATGTAATCATTTATGAATTTGTTTAATCTTCCGAGACCAAGAGTTTGTTACATGGAACTAACCTCTTTTCCTAACAAACCTGATGAGCTCCAGTGGCCCACTAACCTACTAACACTACAGACCATCTGCTGTTGATTCAAGCCACTAAGATTCCATTGGTTTCAAATGGTGCTTTGACCTCCAGGCCACAAAAGTAGGAAATGCAGTGGACACGGTGCCAAGCATACTGTACATTTAAGATAGTGCAGATATAATCTACATGATTCGAACTAAAAACATTTTTTGGGAACTGAAATATTTTATATCTGAATCAAACAACAAATCCTCACCGCGTTATTGAGACATCTCAAAAGGAAATTAGAGAGAAAAAAGTTGGCCAAGAAGGGAAGGAAACCAAGATGGAGAGATAAAAGAAAGAATGAAAGATAGGAACAATGAAACAATACTGTGACGTCCTGGAAATCCCAATTTCTGTAAGATTTGGAATTCAATATAAGAAAACTATATGGAATTATAGTCGACAATTATTTTGGACCGTCAAGACCGAAGTGACGATAAATTGGACGAATTTCGAAATTTTGATCGTTTTAGATTAGGGATCGATTTCTTAGTCGTTTTAAATTAGATTTTCGATTTCGCGCCCGAACCTAATTCCCACTCAAGCCTAGCTAGTGAAATTGCAAAATTTCCTGTTCGTCCAGTACGCAAAAATTTTATTTCAGTCCCGGCATGGCCAAAAGACCAAGATGCCCCTACCCTAATTAGCATAAGACAAAGACATTTAAGCTAAAGGATAAGTGTCCCTAAAGTCTTCATTTGGGACCCCCAATCTCTCTTCCCCATGCCCCCTCCCATCTGCACGTCGTTTCTCTCTCTCTCCTTCTGCCGTTGCCTCTTCTTCCTTCTTCCTTGTTTTTCTTTTCCTCTGCGTCGTGGACAACCGAGCTCCCTCTCTTCTCCCTCTTGGGTTTTTCGTGGCCACCACCCCACCACTGCCTGTCACCACCTCCAGCCACTCCCTGCCGCCGTCGTCGTCCAGTCCCGGCCGCCGTTCGCCGTCAGACCGCCGCGGGGAAGCTCGGCGGGGTGGGTGCTCTGTTTTCGGGTTTACTGACCCGGGAACTCTAGCTCTTCCCCCGGCCGTTGGAGGCATCGCCGGACCCAACCGCTGCCTCACAACCGACCACCAACCTCCCCTCGACCGGTCCGAACCAGCCCCGCCGCCCGTCGTCCGCCGGAGCCGCCGCGGTAAGTCTTGGAACCGCCGGTGCTCTGTTTTGAGCCCGGTTCGGTTTTTCTTCGACCCCGGCCGTTTCCGACGGCCCCGCCGCTCACCACCACCGCCAATAGACTCCCCTCTTACCTTCCCCAGCTCGTGGTAGCTCGTCGTCGCCGGTGGAGCTCGTGGGAAGCCCCGAAGTCCTCCCATGTTCTCGGCCGCGGGATACCCTGTTTCCGCCTGGTTCTGTTCGTGGCTGGACTGCCGCCGTCGGCCGCCTTCCGCCGCCCTCCGCCGGTCCTAGCTGAGCCCCTCCGACCCCTAGGTAAGTCTAGTACCCTTGGCCGACCTCGCCGTGGCTCGTGGGATCGAGAACCACCCTAAACCGCCCTATTTCCCCTGTTTTGTGCACTGGACAGGTTCTGTTTCGCTGCCGGCCGCCGCTCGCCGGAGCTCCGCCGCCGGCCACCTGTCCCGGCGACCTCGTGGGACCTTCCCGGGGTGTTCCCGAAGGTTTGGTCCAATTCGCAGCGCGGTTGACCTTTTTGGTTGTCGGAGACCGCCGCCGTCGCCGTCGCCGCCGCCGTCGCCGTTGACCGTCGAGACCGCCCGAGCTAACTCACTCAGTGAGTTGACCCTAACCCTTAGTTAGGGCGCTAATTGTGCCTAGGATTAGTCGATTGTGAAATTTGGGTACTCGATCGGGGCCGGTTTAGTTAGAAATTGGGTTAGGTTAAATGGCCGATCGTTTAGGTAAATTGAGGTGATTTTATTATCTGTGGCTAATTGTGATAAAATTTGTGATTGATTGATTGGGTGATAATTCGTAGGTTGTGGTTCGATTACGAGCGAACGACTGGAGTGTTAAATCAATCTGGTTAATAATTGTCATGGCACGAATTGAGCTTGATATTGCCTGATTGAATTGGTTGCTCGTGATTTAGTCATTAACCTCATGGGTTTGATTACCTCGTTGACATGCCTGACTGAATGTCTTGATTGGCCGTGGGCCGAGTCTGATAGCATGTCTGTATGAGTATTTGGCGTTAATCAAAGATAATTAATGAATCGATTGCCAAGTGTGAATTGTGTGGTCACATGAGGGACAGATGACGAGTACCTGGCAAGTTCATTTGGTACTGTTTGTGCACTTACTGTACCTATTGTAAACGACTTGTCAGAAGCACGATAATTCATGCCCCGTCCCAGACGTACGGTCTTAAGGAATTATCGGACGCCGGTCGCTGCTTGTGATGGACCGACACCCCGTTTAGGGATGCCTGCTTGCCGGTGCTGTGCTGGGTGCACTGGATACACCGCCTGTAGTAGCCGTCGTTGAGAGGGAAATGAGACGTAGTCCGGTTCTACCGGAAGGACGCTAGATCGCACTAAAGTGCTGGATCGCGTTGTGGAATTGGATCACGCCAGTGGCGTGGGTCATCTGAAATAAGTGAATGGTGTAGTGCCTGATGTACATTGGATTTGTGATGCCTTGATGGGTTGTTTAATATGTTCTGACTATATCTTGTCGAGTTATGCAACTGAACTGTATGTTGGTTGTGGTGCTTAGTATATTCTAGGCGAATCAATGTCCTAACTGAGCTTAGGCTTGATTCACTGAGATTTATTTCTCACCCCGTCGTGGGTTAACCTTTCAGGTCCGAAGTAATGGAAAGGCCCGTGCGATTCGGTACCCCTACCCACTCGTCTCACGATGTCACATCTCATCCGGTTCCAGGTACGGATCAGGTCTGGGAGCGTCACGTCACGACGATATGGGTCGATGAGGGGATGCCACATCTGGTGGCTCATCTCTTCAAGGCCTGGTATCTTCGTGACGGGATTGATCTCTACGGCCCGGTTCGTGGGTTTGAGGGACGCCTATTCAGGGGGTCGCTAATGCCCCCACCTGGGATCCGATGGACATTGACACGCCTGACGGGGAGGTGGTGGATCCCGAACCCGGCACGCAGCCTGAGGTCGAGCCCGAGGAGTCTGTAGCCTCTTCTGTGCAGTCCAGTAATAGTTCTTATGACGATCCCAACAACCCGGCTCCTCCGTTAGGGCCGCCGTGATCACTAGTCTGTACTGTGATCTTTTTGGTCTGTTGGTGGATCCATTGTGGGGGTACCATTTTGGAGTAGATGTGAGTTGACCTTACCCCGACTCCTGTATCTTTTTGAGAGTCTTAGAGGGCCACCCCGAAGCATGGGGTTGTTTATATTAGCTGATAGCTCTGTAAGGTCATGGATCATATATTCTCATCTATTTAGTACTTCTGTTTTATCTGACTGGTTGTTTCTACTTCTCTATCCCATGCTGATCTTATTTGTTTGGAAGTTGCACGTTCCGCATGCGCCATATGTTAGTAGGTCGATAGTCCGCCTGGGACGCTATCCTTCGTGTCCTAGTGGCGATTTGGCAAGGGATGTTGCGAGCTTGAGAGTCGGGGCGTGACATCCCCGCCCAAGGTGGTATCATAGCAAGGTCAGCCTGATCCGTCTGGTCAATGGCTTGGAGTGATAAGGAGCATTGGGAAAATGGGATAGTTAGTTGATTTATGGACTTTGCGCTTGTGATTGTTTTGTGCTTTAAGTTTTGGGGTTGCCTTCTGACCGCGTTTGCTATGGGGTAAGCAGGACTCCGTATCATTTCTGCATAATGAGCGGACGCGGTAAGAGAGCGCCCCGAGCGCCGCGAACAAGACCTGTCAGACCGATTGAAGAGATCGTGGGTGGTAGTGGAGCGCCCGCAGCTGCTGGACCATCTGGGTAGGAGCCGACAATGGCTCAGGTTATGCTAGCGCTTGGAACTATTGGGGATCTCATGGGGCAGCAAGTGAGGGATATGAATGCTGCTGCCGTTGCTGCTGCTGGAACTCAACCGGTGAACCCTCCTGCTAGGGAAGTGAATGAAGGGCGTCAGGCCCAGTGGTTGATAGAGCAGTTCCTTAAGATGCAGCCACCTAAGTTTACTCGAAGTGGAGATCCCGAAGCTGCAACCTTGTGGATTGAGGAGTTGGAAAAGGCGTTTGTCCTTCTGAGATGTACCGAGGAGGAAAGGATCATTTGAGCTGTCTATCAATTGCAGGGGAATGCAAGCTTCTGGTGGAGAGCCTCAAAGGACAGAGTTTTTCCAGAGGGTACGGCCCAGACATGGGGTGCCTTCGTGCAAGCTTTTAATGACAAGTACTTTTCACATACTGCGAGGAAACAAAAGATGGATGAGTTCCAACGCCTGCGCCAGAACCAGCTGACAGTAGACCAGTATGAGGCTAAGTTCGCCGAACTTTCTAAGTATGCACCGAGGATGGTGACTGACCCTGAGGATAAGGCGAGAAGGTTTATGGACGGATTGAAACTTGAGATTCAGAGCTGGCTAGTACCTCTCTATCTGAAGGATTACAACGAAATCTATGAGAGAGCTCAGATGGTGGAACGACATCTAGCAGAGAAGTCTACCGCATCTGGATCGCGGTTTACGCCTTCGAGTAGCTTTGACAGGAGGCAAGGGAAGAAACCCATGTTTAGCAACAAGAGTCGCATTCCACCTAATCGCCGAGGGGCGATCAGCAAGCCAATGTTTCGTCAGCACGAGTGGTGCAATCTGTGCCGCCAGAGGCATGGACCTGGTCCTTGCCCGTTTGGAAGTGGTGCCTGTTTTGGTTGTGGCCAGCTGGGTCATCAAGTGAAGGACTGCCCACAGAGGAAAGGCAGACAGGCGCTGCCACAACAGGGAGGACCACCGAGAGGAGCCGCGCCACCGAACTTGCAGAACCGTCCACCAGCGCAAGGAAGGGTGTTTGCTGTCACCCGGGAAGCGGCGAAAGATTCGCCGACCGTTACAGGTACGGTCCTCTTGCATAACCAAGTAGCTTATGCTTTGTTTGATCCGGGTACTACGCATTCATTTGTTGCCGATCAGTTTGTTAAGCTATCTGGATTGTACTTGGTACCTTTGGATGTTATGTTTAAAGTTTCTACGCCTTTAAAGGATAGTGTAGTAGCTACAGTAAGCTGTCATGATTGTAGACTGGTTGTGGATGGTCATGAGAGTAGGATAGACCTAGTTGTTCTGGAAATGTATGACTTTGATTTAATTGTGGGGATGGATTGGCTGACGAAGCAAAGAGCCACGATGGAATGCTTTAATAAGGTGATTCGGTTTAATCCGATGGTAGGTACTAGCTTTGAATTAGTGGAAATCGAGGAGGAACCTCGACTGTTATGATATCATCGCTTGAGGCGACCCGACTGTTAGAAAGTGGTTGCCAAGGTTATTTGGCTTCTGTGGTTGATACGACTAGTGAGGAATTGAAGTTAGAGAATATTGCAGTAGTGTGTGAATTTCCAGATGTTTTCCCTCAGGATTTACCTGGTTTGCCACCAGAAAGGGAAATTGAGTTTGTTATAGAGTTAGCTCCTGGGACGGAGCCAATCTCTAAGGCGCCATATAGGATGGCCTTGTCGGAGTTGAAGGAACTCAAGGTACAGATGCAGGAGTTGTTAGATAAAGGGTTCATTCGCCCTAGTGCATCGCCTTGGGGAGCACCTGTTCTGTTTGTCAAGAAAAAGGATGGATCTTTGAGATTGTGTATCGACTATAGGCAGTTGAATCAGGTGACGATCAAGAATAAGTACCCACTACCGAGGATTGATGACTTGTTTGACCAGTTGCAAGGAGCGTCGATATTTTCTAAGATCGATCTATGGACAGGATACCATCAGTTGAGAATCCGGAAAGAGGATATACCGAAATCGGCATTTAGAACACGTTATGGACATTATGAGTTTATTGTGATGCCGTTTGGTTTGACGAATGCTCCTGCCGCTTTTATGGATTTAATGAACAGGGTGTTTAGCGAGTTCTTGGATCGTTTCGTGATTGTGTTTATAGACGACATCCTAGTGTACTCAAAGAATGCTGAAGATCATGAACAACACTTGAGGGTAGTTCTGGAAACTTTAAGAGTGCATCAGTTGTATGCTAAGTTCAGCAAGTGCGAGTTTTGGCTAGCTCGCGTGGCATTTCTAGGCCATGTGATTTCTGGGGAAGGTATTGCTGTGGATCTAGCTAAGATTGAGGCAGTTATGGATTGGCCAAGACCTACGACTGCTACAGAAATTAGAAGTTTCTTGGGTTTGGCAGGCTATTACAGACGATTTGTGGAGAGGTTCTCAGCTATCGCCTCGCCTTTGACTAAGCTGCTGAAGAAAGACATGAAATTCGAATGGACAGACAAGTGCGAGCGTAGTTTTCAAGAGCTTAAGCATAGACTAACTACGGCTCCTGTTTTGACAATTCCGTCTGGTCCTAGTGGTTATGAGATTTATAGCGATGCTTCGCTTAGAGGATTGGGTTGTGTCCTAATGCAACATGGTAGAGTAGTAGCGTATGCATCTCGTCAATTGAGACCTCATGAGTTGAATTATCCCACACATGACCTGGAATTGGCTGCGGTCGTGTTTGCGTTGAAGATTTGGAGACACTACCTGATTGGTGAAAGTTTTCAAGTGTATACTGACCACCAGAGTTTGAAGTATCTGTTCTCTCAGAAGGAGTTGAACATGAGACAGCGCCGATGGATGGAATTACTTAAAGATTACGACTGCGAGATTCTGTATCATCCGGGTAAGGCGAATAAGGTTGCAGATGCCCTGAGTAGAAAATCAGTGGTTGCTCAATTACGGGTTCATGAGTGGCGTTTGCTAGAGCAAGTAAGAGACTCAGATTTCAAGTTTGAGATAAGTCATTTATCAAGTCTTGTGGCAACTTTGAGAATCGAGCCGGAGGTTCAGGTTAAGATTAAGACCCTACAGTCTACAGATCCCGTCATTCAAAAGATCATTCAGGAGGATTCAGCTAAACGAAGGGTCGATTTCCAAGTGGCTGAGGATGGAATACTGAAGTTCAGAGGACGTTTGGTTGTGCCTGCCGATGAGAGTTTAAAGGAAGAAATCTTATCGGAAGCACATCATAGTAATTATAGCATTCATCCTGGGAGTACAAAGATGTATCAGAACCTGAAGCAGCATTATTGGTGGAATGGCATGAAAGCGGACATAGCCAAGCATGTGGCGAAGTGTTTGACCTGTCAGCAGGTCAAGGCGCAGCACTGTAAGCCTGGAGGATTGCTGCAGCCTTTGGAGATTCCGGAGTGGAAATGGGAGCATATTACGATGGATTTTGTCATGGGATTACCAAGGAGTCAGAGAGGGCACGATTCAATATGGGTAGTGGTGGACCGATTGACGAAGTCAGCACACTTCATTGCAGTGAGAAAGGATTTCGCTTTAGACAGATATGCAGAACTTTATGTGAGACACATTGTGAGGTTACATGGAGTGCCAGTGACGATCACTTCCGATCGAGACCCTAAGTTCACTGCCACGTTTTGGAAGAGTCTGCAAACTGCCTTAGGGACAAAGCTGCAGTTTAGTATGGCCTATCACTCGCAGACAGATGGACAGTCTGAAAGGACAATTCAGACCTTAGAGGACATGTTGAGGGCATGTGTTTTGGATTTTAAGGGCAATTGGGAAGAACAGTTGCATTTGGTTGAATTTACCTACAATAACAGTTACCAGCAGAGTATAAAGATGGCACCTTTCGAGGCATTGTATGGCAGAGCTTGTAGAACGCCAGTCTGTTGGGAAGAAGTTGGTGAATGAAAGATCACCGGCCCTGAACTAGTGGAACAGTCAATGGAAGCGATTAAGGTGATTAGAGGCCGACTGAAGACAGCGCAGAGTCGCCAGAAAAATTATGCAGATAAGAGGCGCATGTCGCGACCCTCTTGAGGTTGTCGGGCTCTCGAGGGCTAATGGGCCGTCCTGTCTGGTCGGACGCGGGCCTCTCCCAAGGCCCATTACCCAAATCGCAACGGAGGTATGCGTGATCGACTTTCAGTGTGGTCTAGTGACATGTGCTAAGTGTGCATGCCATGGAGTCGCCACCAATCATTTTTTTAGGGTATGATTGGACCACCCAATCGAATAGTTGGGAGTTTCTATTCAATTCTGCGAGAACCAGAGAAATGGTTTCGGGGACTTAGTTACACCAACTGTCAGAGTTGACGCCCTTTCGGTACCTAAGTTGACTAAATTTTCTAGCCTGGGATTCATGCGGATGAGTAAGGTATGAACCCTAAATCTAGAAATTCATGTAGATAAGAGTGATTATCCTAGCAATCACAATCAGTAATAAAATGCCCAACTCAAGGAATCTAGATATGCAAATAAATCACATGGCATTCCTAGTAAGGTCCTATTTATCAATCACAGCTCAAGAATGATTTAGCTGTCCTAGCCATTCTACACACGATCTAACCTAAGAAAAGCATTAGGAAGCATCGAAGGAGTTCGAGAGTACTCACATGGGGTTCGCCGTGCCCTGGTTTGGTCTTGGACGAGCTATCGAGCTCATGCCGACCCGATTATATTTGGGGATCCACTCGGCGTTTTACACCATGAAATCATGTGAAACAAAAACGAAAATATTCATCAAGGGGAATTTATTGTAGATGGTGGTCGATCTAATTGGACGTCAAGACTAAAAAATATGTAGAAATTTACAAATTAAAATACTCGAATGACATTTTTTTGCCAAATTCAACTCTATGCGTCGTGAAGAAATACATGCAATTGAACTTGAATTTTGACTATTTATGAGTTCAAAATGAAAAGGAAATTAAAATAAAAATATTGATTATTTTTCTATATTTTTACGACATCGAACGCTATTTTTCTTCATTTTTCATGTATTTTTCTATTTTTGGAAAATATTAAAAAATATGACAAATTATTTTTTTTTATCAAAAATGGTTCCTTTAGCTTGGTCAAGGCTACCAAAGATGATTTTTTAATTTTTTTAACTTTTTATAGATTTTTTATGAATTTTTAAAAAATAAACTATGAAAGACTGATCAAAAATCAGGTGTCAACAGCTGCCCCTCTTTGAGAGGAATTTCGTCAGAGATTTCTCTCAAAGACAAGGTGACACCTGTGTTCCGATCGACTCGACTGGGAAAAGAAAAGAAATCATGACATCCAATTTTCATGTCCATCAATGTGAGCTTTTCCTTAAAAAGAGATGTGCTCGTTCAATTCCCTGATATGATGTAAGAAAGTTAAGGAGTAGATAGACTTCCTTGCCCCTTACCTGTCGAATGCTTGCGGCATTTTCTGTGTCTGATGGGTTCAAGTAGATTCCTAAGGACTTGTCATCGGAGTGTCCTGGGGATGTTAAGCTCTGACCTGTATGGTAGGTCAAACCATAATGGGATTCCTAACTGATAGGAACCTAAGGAAGACGCATCCCACATTTGGGAATTTGCCAAGGGTTTTGATCCGTGTGGTGGACTAAACTAGAAATGGCTTGCCTAATGTAAGGCTTATTAGGGAAAACGAATCCTCCCGCGTTCGGGATTCATCAAGGTTTTGATCCGTATGGTGGATCGGACCATTGGGTTGATCCTTCAGGCGGTCTCTACCAGTCCTTTGACCCTTCATGCGGTTTCTACCATTGGTTGACCCTTAAGGCGGTTTCTACCATTGTTTTGACCCTTCAGGCGGTTTCTACCATTGGTTGACCCTTCAGGCGGTTTCTACCATACATTGACCCTTCAGGCGGTTTCTACCATTGTGTTGACCCTTCAGGCGGTTTCTACCATTGATTGACCCTTCAGGCGGTTTCTACCATTGAGTTGACCCTTCAGGCGGTTTCTACCATTTATGAGATTCCAAATTGATATGAATCAAAGGATGACGTACCCGCTCTTCGGGGCTAGTCGGAGACTCGATCATTCTGTGGATCGGTCTTAGAAAAGATTTGCCTACTAAAAGGCTTCACCTAAGGATGACGCACCCAGTCTTTGGGGTGGCCAAAAGTCCTGCAGAAAGCTTAGACCTGAAAAAATTTTCCTCGCCAAGAAGATATTAGTAATCTTTGGGAAGACAATAATTGTCTAACTGACAAAATTCTACGACTTAAGTTTTAGTCATGAAATGTGTATTTTGATTGTTGGAGGTTATCCAAAACATTCCTGCCATATACAGATGTGATCATAAATTCCTTGCACGGAAACTCTAGATCAAACAATTTGAAAATTTCAAAAAGAGTTTGCTCAAAACATCCATTGGAGTATTTCTCACCCAAGAAGGCTCCTCACTGCTCTGTGATAATGATCTTTAATAGGGAAAGTGCTCAATTTCCTACCGACCTGTGCCTGGGTTTCAGGATCATTCGCAACGCATACATTTCGACCGATCAGGAGGTCTTTCACGGGACCGTAGTGTTAGGCTTGGATATCGGTTTCCAAGGGGGACTCACTTTTGAGTCAAGGCCGTTGAACGAAATTTTTCACTATCTGATCCGGGTTTACAAGTCAAGAACCCTGCAAAATGAGAAAGAAATAGTCTTGCTCGTACTTCTTTGAGCTAAGTTATACATTAACCCAAGTGTCTTAGTCAGATAAGACTACTTCAGGGTTGTAACATTGGAAGGATTGGGGACCGAAAAAGGCTTATTTTTTGCCCAGAAATTGTGAAGGGTTTGACATTGGTGATCATTGCAAATTTGCCACATGTCCTTCGAAGAACATCTCCATTTCTTGAAGTGTACACTCCTCTTTTAGAGCGCACAAGGATGTTTAAAAGCGTCTCTTGTTACATTAAGAGACCGTCTGTTTGTGTGTTTGCAATTTGAGCACGACAACATTTGGAGAGTAGTCATCTTGATCTAACTCCTTTGCAGGGTCTTTTCATCGTCTCTCTAGACTTTACTGGGGATATTTTGAATAGACATCAGCCTTGCTTTTTACCAGGCACTTTGCTTTTTCTTGATGTCTAGGGATTTTTCTTTTCCCCCTTTTTTTAATCCCGTGTTTTTCTTTTCTTTTGGAGCTAGGATTTTCGGCAATCATGCTAGATATGCAACTTAAACTTTGGCACGCTTCCATTCCTAGAGTGATGTTGCCTTTGCTTTGGAATATGCAATGATCACCAATAGGTTGATGAAATGAATTTGCTGGCTCAACTTGGTTGTGCAAAGCATAACAGTGTGTAGGATAGAGAAATGAATCATTCTCGTCATCCTATGACACTTGGATTATCATATAAACAACACACAAAGATTTATGTTAGTCCGAGCAAGAAAATTTCTAACCGTTTACTTTCTGATACTGTTGGACTAACCTTCATTTGCCCCAATGTGGGGTGGTTCTTGACAGGGTTGAGAATGAAAATCGCCGTTCAATGGGGTTCTCAATGGGCATCTGTAGTGTTTGGAATGAAGAAATAAATGCCTCTGTCATCTCGATCCATGTAATCGTTGCGAATGACCCTTATATCCATAGGTTAAGGTTTCGCTATCATTTCCAATCTCCTCATCTCTCAAGTGTGTATGGGACGTGTTTGGATTAGGCTCGCTTCTCTTATGAGAAAATACCCTTTTGAACAGTTCAAACGACTCTTATTGGAAAAATTCATTTCATTTCATCAAGATTTATCCTTCAAAGGGATTTTATGATGCACCATACATGTGTAATTCATGTTCAGACAATCTCATGTTTTAAAACATGAATGTCAATGAAGTAAGAATTCTATGTCTTTTTAGATGTGAGAATCGAATTAATTCTGAAAGTTTTTAATCTCCAATGAATTGGGAAAAGGGATACTTACCTGCCCATCGAGGCTGGAGATCCTGGAGATATAAAAGGGATATGTCATTGTATATTCTAAAACTTTACAAAAATTGGAACGATACATCTTACCCTTGGTCATATGCTCCAACGAGTGTACAAGGGTTGTGAAAATCTGCACTTCACATAGTAACACAAGATTGTTGGGTGTTCTAAAGTTCTTTCGACTTCTTGGTTTTTGGAGAAAAATGAAACTTACATGTGTGCCCTGATGGCGAGCTCCTGCCAAGGATAAATATTAAGCATTATTTTGGGTTTCCAAATTCAAAACAAATTGGGACGATACTACTTTACTCTTGATTTGAATTCCATTCTGCATGCCAATGTGCGGATTGTAGAAGCCGGCCCTCAAGCTTGTGGCCATGATTTCTTCGTCTGGTTGGGCAACGAATCCACCTCGAGGATTTACGTCGGAGGAGATTCATTCATCTTTTTGGGCGTGTTTCATGCACTGTTTTGTTATTTGAATGCATGGCTTCTTGGGTGCCTCATCTCTGTTCATCACCTGAGAGGAAAATAAGAGAACATTATCCCCGCATCTGATTGAAAATCATTTAGGAACGATACGTTCTTTTTACCAAATGGGTGGCTCCGCGGCCAAATGTGTTTTACATTGAAAGGATGGATTCCATTACGCTCTGCGGATGATAACTATTGCTTCGGGGACTTGCCCCACGGATCAAACGATGAATTTGATGTCTTCGGCTTCGACATGCTTTCCAGATGTAGGAATGGTTTGCCCCCATTTTCAGTGGAGATGGGTTTTGTCGAGTGGGCAAGATCAAAAACTCATCCTAGATTTGGCTTTAGTCGAAGGTTGAAATCCCGACCTTGGATAAGAGAATCATGATTCATCTCCTTCTGCTTCGGATTTGTCATTTGCGTGCTTCACATTTTACAATACCAACTTCGCCGCTTGATGAAAATGAATCGATGATTTTCGAATTGCCCCAAGTTCTATAGTCATCTGCGTCGAATCTCTTTGAACTTCATCGGGTGATAGACAAACTGATAAAATGATTTTTCAATCCTGAGATCGAACTCCTGACGTTTCGTACCACTTCCAGTTCACTGACTACCAGGACAAAGCACTATTGGCGTCCCTAACTGGTTCGTTTTTTGTTATAAAATTCTTGAAGCAGTTAGCGACCCCCATCGAGAATGAAACAAGCTCAATTTAGAGTTCATAACGACTAAAGGTCCCTTAGAACGATACATAGCTAACCGTCTTTGAGCTCGCTCGGGCTTTTGCTCGCATTTTCCTATGTGAAGCCTTTAAATGTTTTTCTTCGTGGCGTTCAATTGATTCGCCTCGACTCTAATCTAACAAGGGATTGTCGTATTCAAGCATGATGATGCTCGCAGGTAGTACTGATCGCTGCCCCAGATTAACTCTAGGCATTAAGGAAGATTATCTTGCATGGAAGACTTTATGACAGAAAGATTAATGATACATCCATTCACATGTGCCTAGTTCCCTTGAGGATTCTCGGTGATCAGCCAGCTACACCATGAATCAGACATATAATCGTCATTTTGGATCATAACTTCATAAGTCCATCAGTTTTAAACTGATCGATCCAGATATGGAGCTCCTCATCAAGGAAATCTTTTGATTCTTCGAGCAACTGATATTCGGGTTGACCATCATCGCTTGGCGTTGAAGGATTCCTGTTTCTGTTGTGAGCGATCTGATTCTTCGAGCTAGAACCTTCGTCGTTGCTCGAGATTATAAGAGGATGATTGATCGGTTCACTATCAAAAGCACATTCCATTTGGGAATGGGAGAAACAAAAATCCTCAAAGCATCCGCCCGCTTGATCTTCCGAAATCATATGCCCAAGCCGGGCAGATCTTTGAACACTAGGCGCAATATGTTGATCGGGGATAGGAAGAGCACTAGCGAAAAGTTGCTGCTCAAACCAAGGAGTTCGTACCTGCTGCACTTGTGGCATATACTCTTGAGGGGTGCTGAGATGATTCGGGGGAATATTCTGATTAGCGCCCAAGTAGTCGATGGTGCTGCTACCAGCTTGGTCGGTGCCTAGATTCGGCAGGGTATTTCTTACTTCAGGGGCATTGTAGTTATAGCCATGCCTAGTGTTTAGGCACAAGTTGAGTTCTTTCAGGTTCAGTGCTGTGTGGCGCTGTCTTAGCGCCCTTCTGTAGCTCTTGAGGTGACTCGCGACTCCATCTTTAGTGAGTCCTGGTATGTTCATGATCTCAAGTATGCGCGTTGGATATGCTGAGTTGATCCCTAGTTGCTGAACCGCACTAAGGAACTTGAGATGAAGCTCGGGGGACCAATTGACCCTCGTCTTCTTGCGACCCGGAACAGTGTTGACAACTTGGCTATTGCTCTCTGGCCTATTTCCAGTAGAATTTGATCGAGCCGGAAATTGTTGTGGAGGGAATTCATCAGCTTTGGATTGGTCGGTCGTGATAGTAAGCTCATCGTTAAGGAAACTCCAATCATGGTGACGCATATCACATCCTTTAGAAGGCATCGATATTGACTTCGTAGAATTGATTTGTTCATGCATATCTCCAACAAAATCCGATTGTATCGAAGATGGTTCGAGGGAGTGGGGTGGTGAATGAGCATTTTCAATCCTCATATAAGGCTTATCAAGGAACATTTCGCCGAGAGTGATAAGGCCACCGCAATTAAGGCAAGCGATAGTGCTGGGAGCTTTCTTATACCTCATGTTCTCCGCTCGAAGCTTTTCGTTTTCCTCCTTTAGAATCGCAAGTTCTTGACGTCTGTGTTGAGCCCTCAATTTGGCTCGCTTATTTTGAAACCAAAACTTGACCCTCAAAGGTTTCATCCCTAGCTTCTGGCCCAATTCATTTCTTTGTTTCATGTTCGGGAGAGGGCATTCACTAAAGAAAGCTTCAAGCTCTTGGATTTCATTCTGAGTGTGGCACTGGCGAAGTTTCCTTTTCCGAGATTGACCATCGCTGCTGCTGTTGTCGTCGCTGCTGAGATCCTGAACTTCGATGCCGAAAGGGTTGGGTTCTGTGGTTCTGGTACCAGACGCCATCCTGGAATCTTCGAGATCTCTCAGTAGTTCATTTTCTGAGATTTTTGGATCAGTCGCCTCTAGCAACTGATGGTAACCCTCAAACATGTTGGATCGAAAAATGTTCGATCAATTTTTGCTCACTCAGGGTTCTCTACTCTCTCATGTATGCTCACTCTCTCTAAATTTTCTTTTGAGTGGTTCTGTATGCCCATGAAACGTTCTTTAAACATGGATGAAGATCGTCAAGCAAGCGTTGCTCCCAAGATTTCGTATTTCCCTCTTTGTCGTCTTCTTTCTTCTTTTCAACGTGGAGGGACACCAAATCGATTTCCTTTTCTCGATATCCATGTCTGTCTCCCACTTATTTTCAAAAAGGTGGAACTACGCTCGCCTCCTGCTCAGTTTTTTAATATGATGGGACCGCCAAATCCTTTCGCAACTTTTTTCGATAGTTGCGCTTAACTCCCGCTCAATTTTAATATGGTGACACCGACATATCTTTTTACAACTTTTTTAGGTTTATCAAGCCTGAAATCGCGGACTGGGACAGATCTGATGGTTCACCGAAAGAGCCACCACTGCTTTACCCAATTAACTTGGCTCCACGAGCATTATTGCTGTGCCTTTCTTCATTCTCGAGTTGCTATAAAAGGAGGAGTTAATGCAGAGAAGATTAACACTCTTACATAATTGCCTTTTCTTATTTTAATCACTCTACCACACTCATCTTCTTCTCCCTCACTCCAACGAAAATGACCTCATCTCCTATTCGCGCTTTCTCGGCCGAAATTTTGGCCCAGTGGGAAAAACTCTATAACCTCCTCGGTCGAGGCTATGCTCATATAGCCGATCACCCAGAAACTGAAGATGAAATAAGCATTTTGCTCGTGGAAATAGACACCACCTCCATCGAGGGCACTAATTTAGAGAGGGAATATAGAATCTTCCCAACCCTCTTTATAAACTTTTTAGAGACTTACCGTGTCGCTCATCGAAAAGCTACCGTGGCTCACGTTTTGCGAGCTCGCTATGAGGATCGGTCCAACTGCTTGGTGTTGGCCAACCTTGTGGCCGATAGTCACAGAAAGGTTGTTGAGTTCGCCAACAAGCGAGTCTCGATGTTGCTTCGCGAGAGGGGAAATTTGGTGGAGCGCTTGGCCTTATCCCTGACCACCTATGAGCACGACCGTCGTAATGTCGTGTTGAAGTTTCAATGTGAGTGGCAGGAAGAAAGGCTTGACAGCATTACCGCGGATATAGCCCATGGGAGAGGACTAGTTCGGGACCTGGAAATAGCCGCCGAAGATCACGGGACCAAGGTTGCCGAGCTTAAAGGGGAATGTAAACGCCTTCTTCTTAAGCTTGCAGATCTCGAGTCTCGAGGTGGTGAGTATAAGCAAAGCATCAATAATATGGAGGGCCAACTTGGTTCCTTTGTGATGCTAATTAGGGCTCATTGCGGTTTTATGTTTCCACCCCGATGATTTGTATGATCTGCTTTTAAGGTCCCTCGATTGAGCGAAATGAATGAAAGCTCTAATGTGTGTGTCTCAACTTCTATATGGCTGACTTTCTCGAACACCTCACCACTCTCAACCTAGGCAAGCTGCGCTTTGACATTGATGATTCGAGCGTGTACATCTTGATTTTTTAATCTTGCTTATGATCGGATAAAGGAACCTCCCACCGCGATTATCCACAAAAAGACTTCTCTTCTCTACTTGTTTTTAACCTGTTTCAAATGAAAAGGCAGAATCATAAGAAAGAATTTGAAAAATAAAGCATAAATCCTTTCAATTTTATGCTTACTTGTGATTAATAGGGATAAGAGCTTTTACAAGGGTTTTGGCCTTGTGCAAAAGCTTTTATCAATATTCCTCAAAGGAAAGCATATCGTTGAAAGGAATGTAATTCACGATAATCGCCTTTGATCAATTCCAAGAAAATCAATGGAATGTTCAAAAGTACACAATTACGATGTGTTTTAAATTCAATTGAAGATACGGTATCCAAATTAAAGCCGTTTGCTAAGAACGAGAGTAATTTGGATATCTATCTTTTCATTAAATTTGAAAAACACGAATACTCTTGATCAATTATTGTGGATTACCAATGATGCAAAACATGCATGAACCAATTCAAGTTTATAGTTCCTTCTGGCGAAATTGGGATTGTATTGCCCTATACGGCCAAAAGGTTGTATAAGACTTCCAATTTCAATTTCATCCAAAGGAATTATAAAATTGATTTTGGAGTATTCGAGTGATTAGAAAAAATGCCACTATCACATTCCAATGACAAGTCAATAGAAATACAACAAATTTCAATCTGAATGTATATAAACACAAATAGATCCCTAATACAATCAATATAAGGGATCAGATAGAGAGGATCTCAGCAAAATAAATCCTATACAAGAAGGCTAGAAATGAAAATTAAAACAAAGGAATGTGATCTTAATACTTAGAGATGTCCCAGTTTCGATCTTTGAGACGTGACTTCAGGATCACCTATTCCAAATCGTCATCTTCATTAGATGATACCTCAATGATGTCCATAGCAGGCTCTTCTTGTCCACTTGGCGCTCGTAATGGGATGACACCATCTTCATCTTCCATCAAGAACATTGGGAGGAAAACACACCTATCTATCCTCAAAATGGCATTTAATCCAATCACTGGAATTATGCAATGAATATAATGATTAAGAGCTGTAACAAGTTCGAGGGATAGAAAAGTCTTACCAACCAAACTTAAGAGAAAATCAAGCTTCTCTGTATTTTTAGCAGTGTTAGGTATACTAACCTTCCATAGACAAACGCATGAGACAAGTGAGGGAAAACTCCTAAAAATCAAAAGATAGGGCTTGGTACCTAAAGCCAAGGTTCTCACCTCGAATTCTGGGAAGAGCCGATTCCATTGCACAACTATCGTTGCATTGGGACTCAATCCATAGTTCGAAGTGAGCGGAATTGAAAAGTGGATTACCCCATGTTTTTCCTCACGGAGATTCCATTTTCAATTCCTTCTATTGTGTTCCTAAAGAGGGCGCCTGGGGTTTTAGGCGCAATTGTGTGTATTCATTGTGTCGTGCTAAAGCAAAAGACATGCATTTTATTTAACAATCACCGCTTCAATATAAACATCTACACAATCATACATCCAAAACTCTTGCCTGCATAAAACAAAGTTAACAAGCACTTCACCCCTTATTTCTCCCGTCTACAAAAACATCTAACACATTCGTTAGCATATACACCTCACTTTCGAGAGCATCTGCATAAAATTAGGTTAGAAGAATCAATCAACTTTTTAATCGGCTCAAGTCCACTAAATGGTTAAGAACCAGTCCCCAGTGGAGTCGCCAGTCTGTCGCGACCCTCTTGAGGTTGTCGGGCTCTCGAGGGCTAATGGGCCGTCCTGTCTGGTCGGACGCGGGCCTCTCCCAAGGCCCATTACCCAAATCGCAACGGAGGTATGCGTGATCGACTTTCAGTGTGGTCTAGTGACATGTGCTAAGTGTGCATGCCATGGAGTCGCCACCAATCATTTTTTTAGGGTATGATTGGACCACCCAATCGAATAGTTGGGAGTTTCTATTCAATTCTGCGAGAACCAGAGAAATGGTTTCGGGGACTTAGTTACACCAACTGTCAGAGTTGACGCCCTTTCGGTACCTAAGTTGACTAAATTTTCTAGCCTGGGATTCATGCGGATGAGTAAGGTATGAACCCTAAATCTAGAAATTCATGTAGATAAGAGTGATTATCCTAGCAATCACAATCAGTAATAAAATGCCCAACTCAAGGAATCTAGATATGCAAATAAATCACATGGCATTCCTAGTAAGGTCCTATTTATCAATCACAGCTCAAGAATGATTTAGCTGTCCTAGCCATTCTACACACGATCTAACCTAAGAAAAGCATTAGGAAGCATCGAAGGAGTTCGAGAGTACTCACATGGGGTTCGCCGTGCCCTGGTTTGGTCTTGGACGAGCTATCGAGCTCATGCCGACCCGATTATATTTGGGGATCCACTCGGCGTTTTACACCATGAAATCATGTGAAACAAAAACGAAAATATTCATCAAGGGGAATTTATTGTAGATGGTGGTCGATCTAATTGGACGTCAAGACTAAAAAATATGTAGAAATTTACAAATTAAAATACTCGAATGACATTTTTTTGCCAAATTCAACTCTATGCGTCGTGAAGAAATACATGCAATTGAACTTGAATTTTGACTATTTATGAGTTCAAAATGAAAAGGAAATTAAAATAAAAATATTGATTATTTTTCTATATTTTTACGACATCGAACGCTATTTTTCTTCATTTTTCATGTATTTTTCTATTTTTGGAAAATATTAAAAAATATGACAAATTATTTTTTTTTATCAAAAATGGTTCCTTTAGCTTGGTCAAGGCTACCAAAGATGATTTTTTAATTTTTTTAACTTTTTATAGATTTTTTATGAATTTTTAAAAAATAAACTATGAAAGACTGATCAAAAATCAGGTGTCAACAGCGCAGACCTTTGGAGTTTCAGATAGGCGACCATGTTTTTCTGAAGGTGTCACCTATGAGAGGGACATCCCGTTTTGGCAAGAAAGGAAAATTGAGCCCAAGGTACGTAGGACCGTTCGAAATCCTGGAGCGGATTGGAAATTTAGCTTATCGTCTTACGTTGCCGCCGAGACTTGCCCAAGTGCATAACGTCTTCCACGTGTCGATGCTGAGGAAGTACGAACCGGACCCCGCTCATGTGCTGAGTTACGAAGAGATTGACCTGGATGAGCGAGCCTCATACGTGGAACGACCAGTCAGGATTGTGGATAGGAAAGAACAAGTACTCCGGACCAAGACGATCCATTTGGTCAAGGTGATTTGGCAACATCATGGTACCGAAAGAGCTACCTGGGAAAGCGAGGAAGTTATGAAGAGTAGTTACCCTTATCTTTTTGAATAGTTGGGACTGTGCTGTAATTTCGAGGACGAAATTTCCTAAGTGGGGGAGAGTTGTGACGTCCTGAAAATCCCAATTTCTGTAAGATTTGGAATTCAGTATAAGAATACTATATGGAATTATAGTCGACAATTATTTTGGACCGTCAAGACCGAAGTGACGATAAATCGGACGAATTTCGAAATTTTGATCATTTTAGATTAGGGATCGATTTCTTAGTCGTTTTAAATTAGATTTTCGATTTCGCGCCCGAACCTAATTCCCACTCAAGCCTAGCTAGTGAAATTGCAAAATTTCCTGTTCGTCCAATACGCAAAAATTTTATTTCAGTCCCGGCATGGCCAAAAGACCAGATGCCCCTACCCTAATTAGCATAAGACAAAGACATTTAAGCTAAAGGATAAGTGTCCCTAAAGTCTTCATTTGGGACCCCCAATCTCTCTTCCCCATGCCCCCTCCCATCTGCACGTCGTTTCTCTCTCTCTCTCCTTCTGCCGTTGCCTCTTCTTCCTTCTTCCTTGTTTTTCTTTTCCTCTGCGCCGTGGACAACCGAGCTCCCTCTCTTCTCCCTCTTGGGTTTTTCGTGGCCACCACCCCACCACTGCCTGTCGCCACCTCCAGCCACTCCCTGCCGCCGTCGTCGTCCAGTCCCGGCCGCCGTTCGCCGTCAGGCCGCCGCGGGGAAGCTCGGCGGGGTGGGTGCTCTGTTTTCGGGTTTACTGACCCGGGAACTCTAGCTCTTCCCCCGGCCGTTGGAGGCATCGCCGGACCCAACCGCTGCCTCACAACCGACCACCAACCTCCCCTCGACCGGTCCGAACCAGCCCCGCCGCCCGTCGTCCGCCGGAGCCGCCGCGGTAAGTCTTGGAACCGCCGGTGCTCTGTTTTGAGCCCGGTTCGATTTTTCTTCGACCCCGGCCATTTCCGACGGCCCCGCCGCTCACCACCACCGCCAATAGACTCCCCTCTTACCTTCCCCAGCTCGTGGTAGCTCGTCGTCGCCGATGGAGCTCGTGGGAAGCCCCGAAGTCCTCCCATGTTCTCGGCCGCGGGATACCCTGTTTCCGCCTGGTTCTGTTCGTGGCTGGACCGCCGCCGTCGGCCGCCTTCCGCCGCCCTCCGCCGGTCCTAGCTGAGCCCCTCCGACCCCTAGGTAAGTCTAGTACCCTTGGCCGACCTCGCCGTGGCTCGTGGGATCGAGAACCACCCTAAACCGCCTTATTTCCCCTGTTTTGTGCACTGGACAGGTTCTGTTTCGCCGCCGTTCGCCGGAGCTCCGTCGCCGGCCACCTGTCCCGACGACCTCGTGGGACCTTCCCGGGGTGGTCCCGAAGGTTTGGTCCAATTCGCCGCGCGGTTGACCTTTTTGGTTGTCGGAGACCGCCGCCGCCGCCGTCGCCACCGCCGTCGCCGTTGACCGTCGAGACCGCCCGAGCTAACTCACTCAGTGAGTTGACCCTAACCCTTAGTTAGGGCGCTAATTGCGCCTAGGATTAGTCGATTGTGACATTTCGGTACTAGATCGGGGCCGGTTTAGTTAGAAATTGGGTTAGGTTAAATGGCCGATCGTTTAGGTAAATTGAGGTGATTTTATTATCTGTGGCTAATTGTGATAAAATTTGTGATTGATTGATTGGGTGATAATTCGTAGGTTGTGGTTCGATTACGAGCGAACGACTGGAGTGTTAAATCAATCTGGTTAATAATTGTCATGGCACGAATTGAGCTTGATATTGCCTGATTGAATTGGTTGCTCGTGATTTAGTCATTAACCTCATGGGTTTGATTACCTCGTTGACATGCCTGACTGAATGTCTTGATTGGCCGTGGGCCGAGTCTGATAGCATGTCTGTATGAGTATTTGGCGTTAATCAAAGATAATTAATGAATCGATTGCCAAGTGTGAATTGTGTGGTCACATGAGGGACAGATGACGAGTACCTGGCAAGTTCGTTTGGTACTGTTTGTGCACTTACTGTACCTATTGTAAACGACTTGTCAGAAGCACGATAATTCATGCCCCGTCCCAGACGTACGGTCTTAAGGAATTATCGGACGCCGGTCGCTGCTTGTGATGGACCGACGCCCCGTTTAGGGATGCCTGCTTGCCGGTGCCGTGCTGGGTGCACTGGATACACCGCCTGTAGTAGCCGTCGTTGAGAGGGAAATGAGACGTAGTCCGGTTCTACCGGAAGGACGCTAGATCGCACTAAAGTGCTGGATCGCGTTGTGGAATTGGATCACGCCAGTGGCGTGGGTCATCTGAAATAAGTGAATGGTGTAGTGCCTGATGTACATTGGATTTGTGATGCCTTGATGGGTTGTTTAATATGTTCTGACTATATCTTGTCGAGTTATGCAACTGAACTGTATGTTGGTTGTGGTGCTTAGTATATTCTAGGCGAATCAATGTCCTAACTGAGCTTAGGCTTGATTCACTGAGATTTATTTCTCACCCCCGTCGTGGGTTAACCTTTCAGGTCCGAAGTAACGGAAAGGCTCGTGCGATTCGGTACCCCTACCCACTCGTCTCACGATGTCACATCTCATCCGGTTCCAGGTACGGATCAGGTCTGGGAGCGTCACGCCACGACGATATGGGTCGATGAGGGGATGCCACATCTGGTGGCTCATCTCTTCAAGGCCTGGTATCTTCGTGACGGGATTGATCTCTACGGCCCGGTTCGTGGGTTTGAGGGACCGCCTATTCAGGGGGTCGCTAATGCCCCCGCATGGGACCCGATGGACATTGACACGCCTGACGAGGAGGTGGTGGATCCCGAACCCGGCACGCAGCCTGAGGTCGAGCCCGAGGAGTCTGTAGCCTCTTCTGTGCAGTCTAGTAATAGTTCTTATGACGATCTCAACAACCCGGCTCCTCCGTTAGGGCCGCCGTGATCACTAGTCTGTACTGTGATCTTTTTGGTCTGTTGGTGGATCCATTGTGGGGGTACCATTTTGGAGTAGATGTGAGTTGACCTTACCCCGACTCCTGTATCTTTTTAGAGTCTTAGAGGGCCACCCCGAAGCATGGGGTTGTTTATATTAGCTTATAGCTCTGTAAGGTCATGGATCATCTATTCTCATCTATTTAGTACTTCTGTTTTATCTGACTGGTTGTTTCTACTTCTCTATCCCATGCTGATCTTATTCGTTTGGAAGTTGCACGTTCCGCATGCGCCATATGTTAGTAGGTCGATAGTCCGCTTGAGACGTTATCCTTCGTGACCTAGTGGCGATTTGGCAAGGGATGTTGCGAGCTCGAGAGTCGGGGCGTGACAAATACCGTAAGTGAAGAGATACAGAGGAAGAATGGTGCAAGATGAACAGTACAAGCCTAACTCTGGGCTTGGGAAACTATGTACTCTTGCTCGAGAAAGAAGAAATAATCAAGAAAATTTCGCTCCTTGTTTTTTGTATCATTTGGAAAGAAAGAAACAAGAAAGGTTTTCGAGAAAAATCCTCTTCAGACTATTTTAGAGATATGCGGTCACAAGCTCCATACATTTGGTGCGGTGGGAAAGTTCAAAATCATATTTGTAGCCTATTGGAAATAATAGAAATGATTGCTAGTTCCTACTTATTTGAATATGGAAGACTCCCCTTCTGAAATCGTTTTGTATAGGAACGCCAACCCTTCAGTAACTTTATTAATACGATATTGTTTAACCTTCAAAAAGAAGGATGATCCCGAAACACTATAGAAAGAAACCGATGAAGAACAAAATTGATAGAATGAGGAACAATCGTTGTTCCCTCAGAAAAGATATCAAATCGTAATATTCTCAATATTCAATAATCTACCCTCAAAATCCTAAGGACGACCTTTTATAAGGTGTCAACCCTAATGACAAAAGATAAGGTAAAAATTACAAAAATACCATTAAATTATAAAATTGCCTAGATATAGAAAAATGCCCAGAAATCCATCTAAACGACCCCGAATTGCAAAAATCCAACACCATTGGGGCCGAGTATTGATCAGACGGTCGTTTCACTTCAACCGACCGAATTTGAGCCCAATCCGATGTCGTTGACTGATGAGTCTGCCTGTCCTTCCTCATAAGTATGGTAAGGAGATAAATCCGTTATATTAAAAGTTCCGGATACATTATACTTACCTGGCAGCTCAACCTTATAGGCATTATCATTAATTCGTTCCAGCACTCTGAAGGGTCCGTCAGCTCTAGGCTGCAACTTGCTAAACCTGCCAGGCGGAAATCGCTCTTTTCGGAGATGAATCCATACTAGATCACATTCTTTAAAGGCGACCCTTTTTCTGCGTCTATCCACCCGTTGCTTATACTTCATATTCTTCTTGTCTATCTGGATATGAATCTGTGAATGCAGCTCTTTGATCTGTTTAGGATGCTCATCGACATCTGAACTGAACTGTTTGTCCACCGGTAATGGCATGAGATCTAGGGGAGTAATTGGATTACGCCCATAAACTATCTCGAAAGGACTTTTGCCTGTAGTTCCATTCTGCGATCGATTGTAGGCAAATTATGCTTGAGGCAACACCAAGTCCTACTGCTTTAGACTATCTCCAACCCAGCTTCGTAGTAAATTTCCCAAGCTTCGATTAACAATCTCAGTCTGCCCATCGATCTAGGGATGATGAGAGGAACTAAATTGCAATCTGGTTCCCATATGCCTCCAAAGAGTGCGCCAAAAGTGACTCACAAATTTCACATCATGATCTGAGGTTATGGATTTAGGAACTCCATGCAGCTTAACAACCTCCTGTAGATACAATCGCGCGACCTGTGAAGCATCAAAAGTCTTGTTACAGGGAATAAAGTGCGCCATCTTTGAAAACCTGTCAACAACTACCATTATGGAATCTTTATTCCGTTGCGTTATTGGTAATCCCAACACAAAATCTAGACTGACGTCCTCCCAAGGTGCAGCTGGAACAGGTAAAGGCATATACAACCCAGCATTAGTACCTCTGGTTTTCACCACATGACATACCCTGCATCTCACTATAAATCGAGTCACGTCACGCTCCATTCGTGGCCAATAAAAATGTTCACATAGCAAGGCCATCGTCTTATCCACGCCAAAGTGCCCAACAAGACCTCCTGCATGATTCTCGATAATAATTGACTCCCTCAAAGAACACTGAGGAATACCTAGCATGTTACCTTTAAAAAGGTAGCTCTCCACAATCTGAAATTGCTGAAAAGGCTCCGCTTTGCACTTCTTCTATATATCGCCAAAATAAGGATCGTCAATATGCAAATCCTTAAAAGAATCAAAACCCAGAATTTTCACATGCATGTGGACAACAAGGAATGTTTTCTGCTCAAGGCATCAACAACTCTATTTAGCACGCCCGCCTTATGTTTAATGGAAAAACTGAAAGCATAAAGAAACTCCACCCACTTCGCATGCCTAGCGTTCAGTTTATGTTGCCCATTGATATACTTCAAGGCTTCATGATCAGAATACAAAACAAATTCCTTCGAAATAAGATAATGCCGCCAATGCTCCAAACTCCTCACAATAGCATAAAATTCTTTCTCATAAGTCGATTACTTTTTTTTCGATTCGTTCAACTTTTCACTGAAGAACGCTATTGGCTTATTCTTTTGACTCAAGACACCCCCAATTCCAACGCCCGATGCATCGCAATGCACCTCGAAAATCTCACTAAAGTCAGGAAGCATTAACATAGGGGCTTCAGTCACCTTCTTCTTCAGTAATTGGAATGCAATTTTCGCCTCTTTGGTCCACACAAATCTACCTCCTTTTAGACAATCCGTAAGAGGCGCAATAATAGAACTGAAATCCCGAACAAACCTCTGATAAAAAGACGCTAGCCCATGAAAGCTACGTACCTCATGAATATTTTTCGAAATCTCCCAATTAGTGATAGCCTCAAGCTTAGTTGGATCCATCTGAATGACTTCCTTGGACACGATATATCCCAAAAAGATCACATGATCAGCCCAAAAATGACACTTCTAAGTGTTAGCATATAGTTTCTGCTCCCTCAAGACTTCAAATACCTTTCTCAAATGCTGCAAGTGTTCCTCAGTTGAAGCACTATAAACCAAAATATCATCGAAATAAACGACAACAAATTGGCCAATAAAAGGACGAAAAACCTGATTCATCAACCTCATAAAGGTACTCGGCGCGTTAGACAATCCGAATGGCATCACCATCCACTCATACATACAGACCATCCCTAGTCTTAAATGTTGTCTTCCATTCATCTCCAGGTCGTACCCTACTATGATGATATCCACTCCTCAAGTCTATCTTTGAAAAGATAGTCGCCTCAAATAACTGATCAATCAAATCATCAAATCGCGGAATAGGAAAGCGATACCTTATTGTGATTTTGTTGATAGCTCTGCTATTTATGCACATTCTCCATGACCCATCTTTCTTAGGGACCAACAAAGCTGATACGGCACAGGGACTCATACTCTCCCGAACTGCACCATTTTCTAACAGCTCCTGCACTTGCCTTTGCATCTCCTCATGTTCTTTAGGATTCATCCTGTAAGCTGTCTTATTAGGGATAACAGCTCCTGGAATGAAATCGATACAATGCTGAATGTCCCTCATAGGTGGTAACCCAGATGGCATCTCTTCCGGTGCTACATAGGCACACTCCTTTAGTAGAGGCAAAACTGGTGTAGGAATATCTGGACTGTCAAAATTCTGTTCTATTACCACAACAGCGAAAAGTTCAGAAACGTTCACCGCCTCCTCTTGGAATTCTGACCTAAACAACATATTATTCTTCGCCTCCTTCCTCAAATCTGAAGGACCCAGCGTAATAGACCGACCATCCTTCTTGAAAGTGTATCTGTTTTTGAACCCATCATGCTGAGTTTTTTTGTTGAATTGCCATAGTCTTCCCAACAGAATGTGACAAGCATCCATGGGGACTACATCACCCCAAACTTCATCAACATAATTCTTTCCAATCGAGAACTATACCAGACACCTCTTGATTACTTTCACGTCGTTTCCCTTCTTAAGCCACGACAGTTTATATGATTAAGGATAATCTTCAGTTTTCAGCCCCAACTTCTCTACCATAGTAGTAGATACAACATTCTCACAACTCCCTCCATCGATTATCATACTACACACCTTTCCTCCACTGGTGCACTTAGTATGAAAAATGTTATGCCTAAGCCACGATTCATCATCAACTTCAGCAATATTTAGAATTCTTCGCACAACTAAAGACTCACCAGAATCGGCATAGACAATTTCTTCTTGATCTGGATCCACGTCCTCTCGTTCTTCATCAGTTTCGTCATAAACGGGGTTCTCAGCAAATACGGGATTATCAACCAATGTTACAAACTGTCGGTTCGGACAATCAACGGCGAAATGTCCGAGTCCTTGACACTTGTAACCTCGCTTGGCTGCAGCTCCTCCCCTGCTAGTTCCAGCACTACTCTTTTCCCCCTTTGATGTCGGTTTAGAACTAGCACTCTTAACTGTTGCTGGGTTTGAATTAGTTGAAGAGCTCCCCATTTTTCCGTGGGATTCTTTGCTTGACCACTTGAAACTGCCGCCTGACCACTTGGAACCACTGCCCTTCCTTTTACATTGCCCTTCCACCTTTAGGGCTAACCTGCACACATCCCCATATGTCCAATACTGTTGTAGTTGGACAACATCAGAAATTTCATAGCGCAACCCTGCCAAATATCGAGCAATTGTTTGCTCGTCTTCTTCCGCCACATCACAACGCATCCGCAACTGATCAAACTCCTTTGTATATTCCTCGACTGTCAACTCTCGCTGCTTAACATTGTGATATTCAATAAACGCCTCTTGCCTATAATGATTATGGCCAAAAAAAAATTGCAACAATTTTTTTTCATTTTATCCCAACGATCTACCTTCGATTTACATTCCCTAGCACAATGCTTTTTCACATGCTCCCACCAAATCGAAGCAGGCTTTCGTAGCCTAATAGCCACTAACTTCACTTTTTGCCCCTCAGTCAGATCTTTAATATCAAAGATCCGCTCTACTGTATGTAACCAATCAATAAACTCATCAGGATGAACCTTACCATGAAACTCAAGAATCTCCATCTTCATTCCGAAATTTTGAGAAAAAGGTTGATTTCCAGGTCGTACTCCTCGATTTCGCCCTTGGTCCAGAACCCCGAAAGGGTTTTCATCTTCCTCTTCAACATCGGATGGATCAGCAGATTCCGCTCCTTCTTTGGGTTGCGCGTCAAGTCCTACCTCCGCAAGACGTCGCTGTAAATCCCGAACTTGTCTCCTCAGCTCTTCGTTTTCTATGTCTCGCAAATCTCGCATACGCGGTTGTTCATCTGCATCAGGAACGACTCCACGCCCCTGGCCTCCATGACCACGCTACCTTCGATCACCACGATTTTGTTCAGCCATCGGTTCGAAGCAACTTGTGCTCTGATACCAAATGATGCCGAAACACGATAGAAAGAAGGCGATGAAGAACAAAATCGATAGAATGAGGAACAATCGATGTTCTCTCAGAAACGTTATCAAATCATAATATTCTCAATTTTCAATAATCTGCCCTCAAAATCTTAAAGACGACCTTTTATAAGATGTCAACCCTAATGACAAAAGATAAGGCAAAAATTACAAAAATACCATTAAATTATAAAATTGACTAGAAATAGAAAAATACCCGGAAATCCATATAAACGATCACAAATTGCCAAAATCCAACGCCAATGGCACCGATTGTTGATCAGACAGCCGTTTCACTTCAACCGACCGAATTTGAGCCTAATCCGATGTCGTTGACTGATGAGTCTGCCGGTCCTAGGTGCATCAAAGGAGATCGTGCGGTGAGGAAGAACAATTATATGTCCTGATCTCAATTCCACATGACATAATTCTAGCCTGTGAAATGTGAAAATTTCTAGTCAACCAATTTGGAGCAGCTGATGATTCCTCATGAACCAAAGCAAAACATCATCTACATGGCAAAGCACATGCCTTTATGAAATTAAATGCTCCAAAAGAAGTATAATCTTTAACTCTTGAGATTGTACCGTCCCTGACAATATTGTGAAAAAAGCATTTTCCTTAAATTTCTTTTTTATTATTTTTTGTTCCAGCACATGAATTTTGAGACTGGTGTAGCTTTTTTTTTTTTAATCTTTTCCTCCCCTTTTTTTTTTCTGGGATTAGATTGAGATGGGGGTGAGGGGGGTTGGTTGACTTTGTCATCTTTGGCTTAATTTAGAAAAAACAATGAGCAAATTAGATTGATCATCCAACAATCTAATGGAGAGCCTAGCGCCTGTCCATTGATTTCACCGCAAGTTTAGCAACCGGGAAAGTCATACGGCCTTCCCACTTTTTAGGGGGCTCAAGTTCCGTCTATAAAAGAACATCATCCGTCTCCTCTTTTAGCCAGGGAAACACATTGCACCATTCTCTTTTTCTTGCAAAGCTAAGTAAATAAACAAGCAAGATGGCCAACAAGCTCGTCGCAGCCTTCCTCGTGTGCATCGTCGTGGCCGCGGCGTTGAACATCCGCACGGCGGAGGCGGCCGTCGACGCGAACGCAGAGAAGTACAAGTCCTGCTTCAACACGTGCAAGAATGAGTGCAAAGCCGAGGGCAAAGGCTCAACCGACTGCGAGAAAAACTGCGACGTTGATTGCCTGGCCAAGACAATCGCCGGTAAGTCGCGCCGCATCCGGTGCACGTTCTTCCTTTCGATGTTCTCATGTTAACATCTTCGATACAATTATGGTTCTTCTTTTAAATCTCATTCGTGATTATTCTTTTGCAGATGTATTGAACATCAAGTAACCTTGATCGAAGCAGCGAGGAACTTTGCCCAACATATTTTGTTTCCCCAAAAGGAGAGCAAATGATGTAATGAAATCCTTTGTACTCGAGACAAGGGATTAATCGATCATAATAAAATGATTTTATTGATCAGATTTGCATCGTACTATTTGGTTGCGGCGCGTGTAATGTCTCCGTATCGATACAAATATTAAATTGACATGAGTTTCGATGAAATTATCAGCACGGGGCCAGTCTTCACAGAAAACAAGAATCAACCTTCAAACTTTGGATGCCATTTTCTAATCGGTTACTGCAGTCAAAATATGTAGAACAAGTTGAAAAAGCCATTCGAAAATCCTTATTCATCAACTGAAGCGAAGCACGCACGGCGTCCCCAATAAAAGGGGTGCAGCGATCAGGCTCATTAGATCTAAATTCTGACATGGTATTTGAATCAACATGGATATTCACACATGCAGGCCTGGAGGTACTGGGCGCCTCCGCAGAAGGCGGTGATGAGGTTCGGGTGCCGCTGGGTGCAATTCCCCCAGCACGCCCGGGACGGGTTCCCGTCCTCGCAGTAGTAACGCACCCACGGCAAGCCTTCCAGGCAGGCTTGCTTTGCCACGCTCGGGGCCACCATTAGTTCGCCTGAAACACGAACAGCGCGCTTTCGTTATAGTCCTGTGGATTTCAGGCTTGGATGGAAGTTATTTTGATGAATGCCAACTTTGAGAATTGAAACGTATGGTGAAGAGAGTAAAAAAAAGAGTTAAAAAGAGTCACCTGCAATTAGAACTAGAGCTAGGACGATGAAGCGTGCTGCTGAGAACTTGCCCATCTTCTTCTCCGTATATAAGATCGTTTCCTTCCCATGGGATGACCACCCTCTTATATACCAAGCAAGGGGGTGGTGAAAAATTAAGTGATGGTAATTAATGACTTAGGTAATATGGAATCGAATTTCTTTGACCTTTTGAGAAAGTATCTAATTTCGATTCTCTTTCCATTTAATTGACGATCAACTTAATATATCTTGACCTTTTTTTTAGATTTATTTTCATTTATTCTCGTACCTTCTTACCTTCCCTTATCGCTGAAAAAGTCGTAATTAACGAACCATAATTTTCGAAATTCGATTTGCCATCGCGGCCTGTTCGGATGGACCAAATGGGGCCAAGAAAAATTTAACCCCCTCGATCTTGGCTTCAATTGTTTCCGAAAGTTTAATGTTGTTATTTTAGATCGATTTAGTTCCGATTCCAATTGTCTAATTATATCGTTGAGATCTCCTGATTTAGTTCAGAATTAAGTCGTCTCCTCGCATTTTGTCCATGCAAGTAATTTATTTCGAGCTGATCATGGTATAGTGATAATCCGCGGTTCAAGATGCAAACCAACACGAACGGGACCGGCTGTACATGATATCCCAGTAATACATGAAATCGCGATGCCATCCGGTGGGACCACTCGCGGATTCTCGAACCCGACATCACACGCATCAGATCCGAGCAAGCATGACCATTCCCTCTGAAGATATGTATGTTTCAATATCGTTATACCTACTGGATAACAATCTAGGAAAACTAAAAGAACAGGCGAGCAGGGAGACCTTCAGTCTCAAAATCCTAGATTGACAGTAATCTATCAACAGACATACAATCGGAATATTTTCACCCGTCGATCTCCTCATTCTCCGACCATTTGAATAGCACGAAATTCAACAGCAGTAGTGACCACATGCGCCTAATCACAGAAGCAAAATATCTCGCTGTAAAAAATTTGCTAGACGAAAATAAACATGCTTCATTCCTATACTTGACTTTATTCTTAGACAAAAGAGAGGAGCGAATTGGCCCTCCAAGATATTACAAGTTTTCAAATGTCCGCAGATTTGTCTCCTGCTAACCAACCCACCATAAGCAACATCGTGCTTTCCCAATGCGGCATGTTCTCCCTACCCATCACGACAAAAGAATATGTTGCACTTGGATTACTTCTGCTAATCCAAGTAAAATAACGTCACTATCTTCCGGAGATTTTTGGCCTCCTGGCATGTTTCCATGAGCAACTTGCTGTCATGGAACGCAAAGCAAATAACTTGCTGTACTTGAGAGATTATGTCCATATTACACAGCCTGCAGATGAAATAGGTGTATGTATATCCAGTTAGCAACATTATAGTCTGAACCCATACTAAAATCTGGACAAGTTCCTCGAGTCTATAAATAACCGAAGTTGTGCGAAGTTCATCTAATAGAGTTCATTCAAAAGCGTTTCATTTATCAAGCAAGCATAAAGATCCAAAAAGAGATCCATGCCAGCCCAACTGAAAAGCTAACAGGCATTTCTATCGACTAACCATATATATTATGTTCATTAACCATATAAAATTTTACATAAGCAAAGAACATTTGGTTATATGAGGCAATGAGATTTCAAACTCCTGTGCCCTAGCCTTCAGAGCTGACAACGCGAGTTCTGTTCTTGATAAGTCTGCCAACTGGTCTATTTTCTACATATACCACAATACATACTCTAACCTGAGTATTTCTGGGTAGGTCAAACTATTGGAAGCAAATGGAAAAAGAACACCAAGTATCAAAGAAAGCACAAGAGTTTGATCTAATTGTTTACTAAATTCCATCCATCCTCCTCCAAGTCCCCTAGGCCATAGTACCAACATTCTCAATCAGTGCTTTTAATAGATAATTCATATCTCAACCAATAAATACCCTTCGCTACCCAGATACCCTTCGCTACCCTATAACATATTATCTTGACAAAATATGGAAGTACAGAACGAGGCTAGCTACTGTAAGTACTACAGGAAGAAACTGTAGATACCATAGAGAGAAACAAGCTAAAACTTTCAATATTACAACTTGGGTAGAAGCATTACCAACTTGTTTTATGAGGTCACCATCCATGAAACTGTCGCGTCAAACAGTGAAGGCAAGAGAGGAAAAGGCTATAACACAATGAGAACATGAAGCAATACATACCTGCTTGCTTCTATTAAAGGTAGATGGTCATTATAAGGCTTCTCTATCACATTCTGGACCTGTGAGAGTAAGTAGACTGTGAAAACTTCTTTACCCACACTTGAGCTATCTATTTCAACTAGATCCAATATATGCACAGTTCAAGCTCATTTAGCTTTTGGCAATTGACATCAACTGTGAACAGAAACTAATTTAATTTCATACAACTGAACTTACACAAAATACTCAGTCGTAATGAACTACAAATTCCTGATACCATAAAAATGTATAACATTTTTGTCACCATACTGCAAGCACTACACAGCTTCACACTTCCGTTTTTAGAAAATAACAACATACTGTAGGGAACCAGAAAGAGAACTGCAGGTTTTATCATGATTCTGGTTCCCCTCCTTAGAATTCTGCACAAGGTCAATCTCAAGAAATGAACTTCGCTGTTATGTGCTACATTTACAATTTGTCCCTCACCTTTCTCCATGGTTAGCCACCAGAAGATACTGCCCCATAAACAGCCAAGTATATGCTACTCTATGATATGACGACACACACACATACACACACGTGTATTGGCAAAAGAAGCATGATTCTACCAGGCAAAAAGTAAATAGAACTCAGAATTACAGAATAGCTAAAAATACACACACATGTATTGGCTAAAGAAGCACGATTCTACCAGGGAAAAAGTAAATAGAACTCAGAATTACAGAACAGATGAAAAAGAGAGGCAGCTTACTTTAGACAATAATTCCTGGCTCTCTGGAGGCTGCTTTTTCAAACTCTGAGGTAAGATTACTGTCAGCAGCTCTGGCTTTTCTGCTCTTAAAGCACCTCTGATGACGGCTGCATTAGTGCCGGATGCCCCCGACGTATATATGTGATTTTTCTACAAGGAAAAATAGTAGTCTCAAGAAAAAAGACCTTATCTACGAAGTAAAAATGGATCTATGGTGCTGGTATGCCATAGCTAACTACAATCATCAACCTAAAGTTAAAAGGTCAATCTATAGTATTGTGTATCCGCCTAATAAACGATAGAAATACTACTTCGCTAGATCTCAGTAGACTCAGTACTCAAATACAATATAAGATGACTCTTATCACAATCATAGCATCTTACAGTTATAACCATTGCATAGCTGAGAATCTCAATTAGCTCCTGATGCATGAATCCCATGTTTCTTGTCCCAAAGAAGCCAATAGCTCGAGGGCCTTGCTGTTGAATGGCCAATAACTCCTGCAAAAATGATTCCTTCAAGTGAGTTCAACAACATAGGAATAAGAGAGTTGATGATGCAAGTATTTGCAGTAGAATAACGCAGTCAAAGAGCAAGGAAGTACGCAATGGAATAGTATGCATATTAGTTCGTGCAAGTGACTGTAATTCGATGAGTCCATCAACCAGCACACTGGTTCTGCTGTTTAAGTTACCACCACAAAACTCTTCCCAGCAGTCCTTGCCAAACAAGAGAATCAATTCGCAATGAATTCCGAATACCAGTTATTAAATTGCTTTAAAAATGTGTCAAATAAGCTTGAAAAAAAAAATATATAAGAGCTAGGTTCAGAGAGCAAAAATTCAAATTCTAGATATCAAACCTCAGCTATAGGACTTCTAATTAGGTCAAGAATTAGTCGCAGTACAAAGACACCACATTCAGAGACCCATGCATAGAAATAGAAACTTTCTCATGTGAATCATTCTATGTCAGGAACTAGCAAACAAGGAGAGAGTAACTTGGCCCTTGCGATCAAGTAAAGTAGGTAGAAGTGACCAGGGAACATATGTTCTAACCTACATGATTCCTGCTAGGATGACCCTATGCTGGGTACTCAAAACACTTCCTAGTTATTTCCCAACAAATTTTAGTAACCACACATCTCTTTTGAAGCTAAGAAACTGGATTTGATCTCTATAGACAGCGCCTCAAAGTTCCAAAAGGCTAATCGAAAATGTTCTCAGATTCTGTTTTTGAAACAATGGAAAACAGCATAAACCTAATTTCTGTAATCCTCAAAAACTGCACTAAATAAAGATATTTATAGATGTATGCATGTAATCATTTAAGAATTTGTTTAATCCTCCGAGACCAAGAGTTCTTTACATGGAACTAACATCTTTTCCTAACAAACCTGATGAGCTCCAGTGGCCCACTAACCCACTAACACTACAGACCATCTGCTGTTGATTCAAGCCACCAAGATTCCATTGGTTTCAAATGGTGCTTTGACCTCCAGGCCACAAAAGTAGGAAATGCAGTGGACATGGTGCCAAGCATACTGTACATTTAAGATAGTGCAGATATAATCTACATGATTTGAACTAAAAACATCTTATATCTTTTTTGTTTTTTGGAACTGAAAATATTTTATATCTGAATCAAACAATAAATCCTCACCGTGTGATTGAGACATCTCAAAAGGAAATTAGAGAGGATAAAGTTGGCCGAGAAGAGAAGGAAACCAAGATGGAGAGATAAAAGAAAGAATGAAAGATAGGAACAATGAAACAATACCATAAGTGAAGAGATACAGAGGAAGAACGGTGCAAGATGAACAGTACAAGCCAAACTTTGGGCCTGGGAAACTATCTACTCTTACTCGGGAAAGAAGAAATAATCAAGAAAATTTCTCTCCTTGTTTTTTGTATCATTTGGAAAGAAAGAAAGAAAGAAACAAGAAAGGTTTTCGAGAAAAATCCTCTTCAGACTATTTTAGAGATATGCGGTCACAAGCTCTATACATTTGGTACGGTGGGAAAGTTCAAAATCATAACTGAGCCTATTGGAAATGATAGAAATGATTGCTAGTTCCTACTTATTTGAATATGGAAGACTCCCCTTCTGAAGTCGTTTTGTATAGGAACGCCAACCCTTCAGTAACTTTATTAATACAATATTGTTTAACCTTCAAAAAGAAGGAGATCAGGCGGTGAGGAAGAACAATTATATGTCCTGATCTCGATTCCACATGACATAATTCTAGCCTGTCAAATGCGAAAATTTCCAGTCAACCAATTTAGAGCAGCTGATGATTCCCCATGAACCAAAGCAAAACATCATCTACATGGCAAAGCACATGCCTTTATGAAATTAAATGCTCCAAAAGAAGTATAATCTTTAACTCTATTCTGAAGTTGGGTTTTAAGTCTGTGCATTTGGCAAGTGTCACTTGAATTAGCATACTTTTTAAGGTCATTTTGGACCTCTTAGTTGAAGCTGTTAAGGCAATTGTTTCCTGATCTTACTTGGGACAAGGTTGTCTCTGGTTGAGTCACATCTCCTTTTTCTTCCTACAATTGTAGGGGCTATTTTATATAAATTTCTTGAATGAAAAGATACTATCACGTTTTCAGTCAAAACTTGAAAAATCATGCAAGCTTTACACAAGTACAACTCTATCACGTTTTCTTCCAATGATTTTTCACAACACTACTGGAGCTACATGGCATCTCACTCGCTATCACATCTCTCAATAAAATCCGAATAATTGCACAGAATAGTCAATGAATTTCACAATTGAGATATTAAATGTCCACTTCTTACCTAGTAAAACATCTTGAAAGGACAAGTTTGGAATCCCTGCTTATATCAGCCAAATTTCAATTTCAACCTTCTCACTGGAATGATAAATTTTTCCGCGATCCAGAAAATAAAAATCAAAATCTCACCCCGCTTTAGAATCAATAAAAGAAAAGGATGACTAAAATAAAAAGAACAGGTTCAGATGCGAAGATATCATTAGCACATTACAGGAGACAGGCCATTTGCCCAGAGATGCATATGTTCTATAACATAATAACATAGCCAAAAACAAAAATGGAAAAGGAAGGGGCAAGCCAAAAAGAGGAAAAATTATGAAAAATTATGACTCCATGTACACTACCGAATGGAAACTACTGACCTGCAAATAATCAACTTCGGGAACTGGTTTGTATTCTGATACCATGACAGCACCAGATCCTTCCACAAGAGATTGCGCTTGAGTTGGAATTTGAGTGCCGGCATCGTCTTCAGGACCAAGCATCCGCATTTGACTCTCCTCTCCGAAGTCTGAATTGTTGACATCTTGATCCCTTTTCATAATCCCACAGAGCCACTATACCAGTACATAAAAACAGAGCCCCTGCTAGTAAATCATTAGTGAAAACCAACAGCCCAAAAGATTGGTCATACAAGAAAATTAAAGGTCATAAGCTCATGTGGAAGTTTACAACCGTTTAGGAACAATCCTATGTGCAATCGTTACGTTCTTTTTTTTCTTCCCTTTTTGACCAGAAGAAGCCTTGGTCTTCTTGAACACAGATATTAATGAGTTCTCAAAGGTAGCTGTGAAGAACATCTCATAAATATAACAATCAAAACTCGATAACTCTCACGAGAACATGAGTTAGCTAGATTCAATATCCTAAAAGAAGCTCAAATTTGAAGGATGAAGACATGAGAAAGTGCAAAGTCGTCACAGTTTACACAGTTCAGTTAGAAGCCCCAGCCTGAAAACTGCAGATAGTAACCCAGTAATTAAACCAGAATCCATTGAGAATAATTAAGTTGCAAGAACCGTGCCGTCCTTCCTTCTAAAGTTCTTAGAACTTCCATTTGCTAGCAACGAGAAGCAAAATCCTACACATGGGCGTACCGCATACCTTGTGTGACCGTATCATGACTTATACCATCTCAAGCACAAAAGAATCTTAGATATAGAGCAACCACCAAAGATGACAGCACATTAGATTCTATTACTCGGTAAAGAGATAAGGGGTGGCAAAAAAAAAAATAAAAATAAAAAAATTCTTCTCTGGTGACTCAATCTCAACTGTGTGGAAACACAAGTCACTCCATATTGAACAGCCTCACCCAAGTAGCCACCCTCAAGATGATTCTTTTAGCAGCCTAGCGATTAACAACAGAATATCTCGTATGAAAAAACACAGCGACTCTTTTGCCAACCTTAACTACTGACATACGAAATATGACCCAACACCCCACCAGCAAATCATTATAATCAATCAAAACCAAATTCAGTCCCATCCCCAGCAATTACATTTCAAAACCTAAGATTTAACGCGCCTAAAACAAGCTCGAGCCCACAAAACCCACATCCCAAATCGAATGAAACCCGAAACTCAAAATTTGGCAAACTCCATCAGAGTAGGAAAGACAGAGAGAAATATTACCGTCTGTCGGGAAAGTCTCTTCCTTCGAGGCCATCCAGCGAAAGAACGAGAAGAAATGAAGCAACCCAGTGAGGAGACGCTCAAATCAGCAGCAACCGCAGTGTTGTGAAAGGATCTCAAGGGTCTGGAGGGAAAATCAACAGCGGTGGTGGCGAGAGGCAGCAAGTGCCTCGCGGGCAAAGGAATGCTCATGGCTTGTTCCTTCAGCTGGGGTAATTTTTTCTTTTTTTCTTTTTTTCTTTTTGTGTGCCCTAGGAGACCGACCAATTGAGCTGAAACTTTGAGAGGCGGAATGATTTTTCCAAATGAATTTTCTCGCCTTTTCTCTCACTTTCTCGCTGTTTTTCTCCTTCGCTTTCTCTCTATCTATCCCTTTCCGCTTTCCAAACGAATCACAAAAGGGAGTGACTGGACAAGACTCGTGGGAAGCAGCGAGGAGAGAGGATGCCACCACCCACCCACCACACCCGTGGGAAAATATAAACATAGTCCCACGCACGAAAAGTAAGGTCAACTATAATTTGATTTACATTTTTTTTTAAATTACATTAATCATAAAAGCTGATTTTCTTTAACAAAAATATAAAAAATAATAGTTATTATGTTTTTTTCTATTATTAAAAAATAAAATATAAAAAAAATTATGGGAAAAGATAACATCAATTATTAAAATACTTGCTTATACGAAATTGCATAAAATTGGAGGAAAACATGGCGGCTGGCAGCCTGGAAGGAATTCATGTCCCTCCTTTTATAAAATTCGTCACACGTTTTCATGAATAATTTAGATTTCATTACGTGTAGAAAAACCAGCTGTGATGGCAACGTTTCGTGATTAAAGAATACTAATATAGTCATTTCATCAGGAAATGACATTGCTGCCCTTATTACCATTTTTTTTTTTCATTGAGGGACATATGTGTTGCTTTTGTGAGTACTTTGTTTTTTTTTTTTTTTTGGTCGGATTTGTCCAAGTAACATGGACACATAATACGATAGGCCGACAAGTCTTTTTTTTTTTAAAAAAAAACGTTAAAGTTTCTTTTTCTTCTATGAAGGATTCGTGATTATTATATATATATTTTTTAGACTGGCTAGACATATTAATTTTGAGATGACTGGGTATATCATTTTAAGTACATATGTTTTTTACTGAATTTACATTGTGACCCTTATTTTGTTGAAAATGCTTGAAATTGACTCTATGCGTGTCGAAATGGCATGTGGGATGCTGGACTCGAGCGTTGCTGACTTGCTGGCGTGTCCGGAATGCTGACTACGTGTCGGATGTTTGTCACCTATTGATCGCGTGGCCATCGCATGTCGGAGAGTATTGGTATATGACTCGATACCGAGGCTCCTAGAGAGTGTTCGTGTTTCCTAAGCTTTTGTTAGTACCTTTTTTTTTTTAGTCGAAAGAAAGATATTCATTGATTAGGATAATATTCGAGAGATATATATAATGCTTTTAGACTCCCAAATAAATAAAGAATAAAGCAAATACCAGAAAGCAAAAAAAAAAAAAAAACATATTATGCAATTAGAAGCACACTTTCATCTTTCAAGAATAGATCTATCCATCACAAAATTTTGACGGCCGATCGCTAGATTCAGCGATAAGCACACACCGAAAACTCCCACACCAGTTGCAACGGTTTGCAGTGCGTGTCTAGGCACGACGTCCCCATCATCATCGCCAATCAGTAACATCAATCAGATCAAATACCTGTAAGAAACTCTCAAATCAATATTTAGATCTAATTCGGGAAAGTAGAATCTTGGATCTACACCTAAGTTTAAACTGAAAGTATATCATAATGTTGATACATTTTTTTGCCGCAACCAATGTATATCCAACGTAATTTAAAAAAAAAAGGTTAGCAATTAGAAATTTATAATTTGTTGTAAGCTAATAATGCTGTTGGCTTAATAAATACCATCATCCAACCGTAAGCACACATAAGGACATTTTCGAACTGGGAAACGGAAACGAAAGCGTATCATGACGTGACAGCCCGAATGACGTGTAAGGCATTGACAAACCCGGCATACTTTTGTCGACGTTAAGATAGATAAGATCATAACCCGGACGGGAATGTCTCGGTAGTCAGCTCCTCCGCTAACCTGATCCCTGAAGTAATGAAAGTCGTCCAGCTCATCAAAGGTTGTCCCCATTGCATATCTTCATTACCACGGCCATCTCCAGAACGCCTGCTGCGCGATTACAACCAAGAGAAACAAAACAAAAGAGGGGTTTTTTTTTCCCAATTTCATTTAAAAAAATAATTATTTACCAAATTAGGTTTGTTAAAAAAATATTTATAATTTTGGGTCTCGCGCAGTAGTGTCACCGCGGGCCACTGGTGTAACTGGCGCACGACTGCCGCGTGACAGTCGCACTATCGAGCCATCGAGAATATGCAGTACATGACTCGGTCACCCTGTTTTAGCTTCGTGCCGTCGGGAAGCACGGCCTCCTTCATCTCCACTAGGACTGACGGGTATAGCCTCTCAGGGACTCGGATAATGCCGCTTGCAAATACACCATGTCGATCAACTCCTCCAACGTGAATTCCACATCCTGATGTGCATCCCGACCCACCGGAGGGCATTCGCCGTAGAATAATATGTTGGAAAATATGAGATATTTAGATGGGTGAGTGAATGAGAAATTATTTCTTAAAGAACACCTTGAGTTGGAAATAGGAAGTGACAAAACACTAGTCCCACGTTGGAAAAGTAACATCAGGTTAATGGCATTACTTTCGACAGTTACAGAATTAAATACTGTAACGACAGAGTCATTATTACTATAACGGGCAGAGCCATTACTATTGTAACCGGCAGAGCCATTACTACTGTAATGGCAGAGCCATTGTTATTTTGTTGTTATGAGATTAATGCTATAACGGCAGATTTAATCAGCTGTTACTACTTGTATTTCCGAAATGTCCCCACTTACCTATAAATAGGTGGCCTCTCATTCTATTTTTTAAGGGATTAGAACAAGAGAACTACGGATGAATGATAGATTGGAGATAGGAAAATTAGAGAACTCTTCTCCCTCTATTTTTATTGTCTGCATCTGCATTGTGTTTTGATGGTGTTCGCGTTTGGTTCAAGTTCGCCGAAAGCTTTGGGGTGATGTGCTTGCCTCTATAGCTGTTTAACGTTGTATCCTAGGAGATAGACGCCCATGAAACCTTGAAGCACATACGGGAGGGGGCGAATCTGTCTTAAGAAAACTGTGTAGACAGGCCTCGGTATTTGTGTCAATTTCATTTCTTTCCAATATCGTTGTTGGTTAGTTATAATTTCGATTTCGGTATCAGTTCGTATACTGTTTACAGTGTTTATGTCTCTGTCAACTCAGCAATCATGTCTCTACCAGTTCAACGCTTGTGCCTCTGTCAAGCTCGAACTGAAATTTGTGCCAACAATCTGGTTTCAGAGATTTTGGTGTTTATGTCATTCATTTGAAGTGTATAATGTTTATACCAATGCCATCTTGTAATTCGTTCTACAGTCTTAAGATAAGATTATTTTCTTGAGACTATTTGCCTACTTTACTAGTGCCATTGTGAATTCTGCCTAACAATCTTGAGACAGATGTCTTGAGTGTTTGTATCATCCTTTTGAAGTCTATAATATTTCTACTAATGCCATCTCGAATTCTCCAGCAAACTTAAGACATATTACATATTGCGCATTCAGATGGCTACTAGAAACGGAGTTCCAAAGGAATTCGGATGGCAACTAGAAATGGAGTTATTGATGTGGCTGCTGACGACATTATCAAAGGTTCTGCCTCTGCTGTCCAACTGCCTCTGCTTGGATTATCCGCTACCTCTGCGGTCATTTCTGTCCACCATGGTGAGAAACCTGAGAAGTTCAACGGATCGAACTTTAAAATGTGGCAGCAAAAGATGCTGTTTTATTTAACAACTTTGAATCTTGCGAGATTCTTGACTGAGAAACCTCCTAAGGTATCCGATGGAGAAACGGATAAGCAAGCCTTCATCGTTGTTGAGGCTTGGAAGCATTCTGACTTCTCATGTATGAATTATGTCATGAATGGCTTCTATGACTCATTGTGCAATGTCTATTGTGCAATAAGGGTCAAAGGAATTATGAGAATCCTTGGAAGGAAAATATAAAACAGAGGATGCCGGAGCAAAGAAATTTGTAGTCGGTCGATTCCTTGATTATATGATGGTGGATTCTCATATTGTGATTCGTGCTCGAGTCTGGGCGTGTGAACGGGGCGATCCCTATACCACTTAGAGTGAATGTCTCTCGAAATTCAAGGGCTCGAGGAATGCTAAGGATGTGGATAACTTCCTATGGGCGGAAAATCGATACTTCGAAACCCAAGGAGCTCAAGATGACAAGGTGCTTGTGAACACCGTACCCTTGTATTTGGAAATGCGTTGCTGTGGTGATGCACTAGGAACAACGATAAGGCCGATCATATCAAGACATGGGAGGCATCTAAGGCTGAGTTTCGAAAGCAATTCTTGCCTCCTATGCGGAGGAGGTTGCTTGAAACGAGATGCGACGCCTTGAACAAAAATAGCGCTCAACAGAGGCAGTGAACGCAAAAATTTCAACAGAGGCTGTAAACACAAAAAGTGTTCGATAGAGGCTGTGAACGCAAAGAGTTCAATAGAGACTTTGAACGCAAAAAGGTTCAATAGAGGCTCTGCATGCGAAAGAAATGAATCAACAGAGGTTCTGTGCGCAAAAGAGATGAGTCTACAAAAGCTCTGCGCACGAAAGAAATGAATCTACATAGGCTTTGTGCGTGAAGGGAATGAGTCAACAGAGGCTCTGTGTGTGAAAGAAACACTGAACCTCTTGAATTGATTCATTGTGATGTATGTGAATTGCAATTCATACAAAAAAAAAGCGATAATACATATTTTATTACTTTTATCGATAATAGCACTAAATAATGTTATGTGTATTTGCTTAAAAGCAAAAATGAAGGCTTAAGAGAAATTTGTTCTCTATAAGAGTAAAGATTGAGAAATGATTGAGGCAATGAGAAGCACCAATTGGTGAATTCTGTGCACAACTCGAAATTAGATTCAAATGAGACAAGATCCACTATTTGATACATGTTCATCCTTGGTGGGGATGTTGTAGTTTGGAACTTAACCAAACAAAATATTTTGGTGGAAATGACAATCCTGCTAAACCAAAAGTCAATTTGGTTGAAGCAAATGATTCTGAAAAATGTTGCGGTCATTTCTCGAGACAATATTATGGCTAAAGGAAAAAAATAATAGGTGATAAACCTAGATGCTACCGAGCATATATGTGAAAATATAAGGTTTATCCTCCTACACTTTAGTAGGAGAAGAAGAAGAAAATATTTTGATAACTTGAGGATTGCTCAAGAAAATGAAATCGGCACCTTACATGTTTATGCATTGTGATTGCCAAGTGGCAATAGTCATTGCAAAGAGTGAAACTTTCAATGGTAGAAAGAGACATGTCCACTTGAGGTGTGATGTGATAAAGCAATTACTTGAAAATGAAATTATGTCCATTTATAATATGAAGTCAGAAATGGATTTGGCCGATCCTCTGATTATTCCTCGAGGGAAATGGAACTTAACCAGTTGAAGAAAATCAACAATGATAGTAACCCAACCTATGTAATTGATGATTTCATGAATTAGGGCAATAACAAATCATTTGTTGACCTTGTGAATCATTATAAAATTTATTTCCTTCCTAAGGTGAAAATAATGCAATTCCTCAAAAGAAAGAGAATAAAATCCCTTATGAGTTATGAAAAGGTAGGAGACCATCCTACAAATGCTTACGAGTATGGAGGTGTCTTGCAAAAGCGGCTGATCTAAAATCTACTAGGGGGTATGTATTCAAATTAACAGATGGAGCCATATTTTTGGAAATCTTGTAAACAAACTGTTATAGCTAGGTTCACAATGGAATCCGAAGTTATAGCTGTGGATAAATGTGGGGAAGAGTTCGGCTATGCCTTTCTTAGAGGATATTCCAAAATGGCAAAAACTTGTGTCACCAATCTGTATACATTGTGATAGTCAATTTGTAATTGGAAGAGCACATAGTTTTATGTATAATGGTAAGTCTAGACATATATGTCCTAGACATAATATCATTGGACAACTACTCTCAACTGAAATTATCTCTATTGACTACGTAAAGTCAAAAGATAATATTGTGGATCCGCTAACCAAATGGTTAAATAGAGAGTTAGTTGGAAAATTAATAATAGGAATGGGACTGCAGCCCATTACAGGAGGTTTGTATAAAGGAAAACCCAACCTAGTTGACTGGAGATCCCAAGATCTAGGTTTAAAGGGACAACCTAATTATATGAACTAAATGATATCACTGTAGGGGTTTATCCCTCAAACCATTCCTATAAAAGAAACAGTGATGTGATATCCCCACATATGTAGAGAAAATCAATTACTATAGGGGTTTATCAGAAAAGGATAGTAATTTTTACTTTAATGATCCTTAAGTGGAGTAAGCTAATTACTCAGAATTAAGTGATCACTTATGTGAGAGAGAAGAGGGGCCGCTTCAAAGGAGAATTATTGAGGGCTGAATTTTCTAGAAACTCTCGCAGAACTAGGATGATATTCAAGGCCAAAACGAACATACCAATGAGAATTGAACAAACGTTCAAATGATTCCTATGTGAAGTGTATGGGTTATTTACTAAGAAAGCAAGACAGTTCAAGGACATCAAGTCTACTGGACAACTGGTAAATTAAGTGCACTTTCACAAGGGAAGGCTCAAAGGGTGACACCTACCTATTCTATACAGGTTTCGTTTGGTGAACACCATTACAGAGTCAAAATCAAAATAATTTTCATTCATGTGGGGAATTGTTAAAAAAATATGAGATATTTTGATGGTGAGTGAATAAGAAATTATTTCTTAAAGAATACCTTGAGTTGGAAATGGGAAGTGACAAAACACTAATCTCACATTGGAAAGTAACAGCAGGTTAATGGCATTAATTTCAGCAGTTACAGAATTAAATACTGCAACGGCAGAGCCATTATTACTGTAAAGGGCAGAGCCATTACTACTGTAATGGCAGAGCCACTATTATTTTGTTGTTATGAGATTAATGCTATAACGACAGATTTTAATCAGCCGTTACTACTTGTATTTTCGAAATGCCCCCATTTACCTATAAATAGGTGGCCTCCTATTCTATTTTTTAAGGGATTAGAACAAGAGAACTACGGATGAATGATAGATTAGAGATATGGAAAATAGAGAACTCTTCTCCATCTCTTTCTATTCTTTGCATCTGCATTGTGTTTTGATGGTGTTCGCGTTTGATTCAAGTTCGCCGAAAGCTTTGGAGTGCTATGCTTGCCTCTATAGTAGTTTTACCGTTGTATCTTGGGAGATAGAAGCCCATGAAACCTCGAAGCACATACGGGAGGGGGCGAATCTGTCTTAAGGAAACTGTGTAGACGGGCATCGGTATTTGTGTCAATTTCATTTCTTTCCAATATCGTTGTTGGTTAGATATAATTTTGATTTCGGTGTCAGTTCGTATACTGTTTATAGTGTTTATGCCTCTGCCAACTCAGCAATCATGCTGCTACCAGTTCAATGCTTGTGCCTCTGTCAAGCTCGAACTGAAGTTTGTGCCAACAATCTGGTGTTAGAGATTTCAGTGTTTATGTCATTCAGTTGAAGTGTATAATGTTTATACCAATGCCATCTTGTAATTCATTCTACAGTCTTAAGATAGGATTGTTTTCTTGAGACTATTTGCCTATTTTACCAATGCCATTGTGAATTCTGCCTAACAATCTTTAGACAGATGTCTTGAGTGTTTGTATTATCCTTTTGAAGTCTATAATGTTTCTACTAATGCCATCTTGAATTCTCCAACATAATATATCCCGTGGACCTCGCTGAGGACTTTGGCTTCTACTTTCGGGTGCTTGTATATCGACCAGAAGAACCACCCAAATGCGATAGAGTTCGTGTCACGGCCGACTAAGATGAAGCTGACACATAAATCCTCGAGGAACTTGTTGGAGAAGTTGTGGCTCTTGTCCTCCATGAGCCGCGACAGGAGGTCGGACCGGTCACTCAACCTTCCAAGCTTGTTCAGCTTCGTCTGGCCGATCTGACACCGTCTTGTCGGCGAACTTGTGGGCTATCCTTACAGCTTCCTTAAGCCTCCTTTCGTGCCCGAGCAAGAGAAACCTCATGGGCTTCCACACGAAAGGTGGCACCAAGAACCTAAATAGAGAATAAATTTTCAATTAATTATTCATAATTTATGTTATAAAAATAAGCTTCAAATAAAAGTTTTTTAATTAAAATAAATGTCACAAATACAACTAACTAAAATTAACGAAATTTTTGAAAAAAAAAACTTGCGGGACCCGCGTAGCATTGACAGTGCCTTGCGGGCTATTACGAGGATTTGCGGTAATTTTGGGACTGCGCAAGGGCCCACTAGCTATTTATGGACTAGCTGTACCTACCGTTTCTTTTTTAGGGTCAATATCAGCAATGCAGTTCATCCAACGATAAACCTAATACAAATTATAGAGCTACGACACAATCAAACCCAAACGAACAAAATGTTGAATTGAATCGTACCAGTCTCTACTAGAGGTTATTACTCATTTTTGTACTTGCTGTTTTATTTTCCAATTATTTCTTCTACCTCGCGGGTCTCGCGCAGATGACAACCGCACGAGACTCAAAATTGTAAATACTCTTTTAACAAACCTAATTTGGTAAATAATTATTATTTTTAATTAAATTGGAAAAAAGCCCATTTCCTCTCCTGAGATTTGCAATAATCTTTTGTTGGGCTTTTTCCCAATTTAATTCAAAAAATAAAATATTTACGAAATTAGGTATTAAAAAAATATTTACAGATTTAGGTCTCGCGCAACAGTCAAAATGCCACGCGAGACCTACTGGCCATTACACGGCACTATAAGTGGTGCGCAATGGCTTGCACGGTACTTACAATGTCGCGCAGATCTTGCGCGGCATTAAAAGTGTTGCGCAAGACATTTTCAATTTTTTTTACTTTTTTTTCTTTTAACTTTTTTAAGAGAAAAAAAGTAAAAAAAAAAACGGTCACAAAGACAGCGTACAAATATGTCCTACTCAAACTCAAAACTTTCCAATAGTGATGCATTTAGGGTTCGGCAAACTTTGAATAGGCTCAAATTCGATCGGCTGCATGGAAACGGACCGCTGAATATTACAAACTGCTTTGGAGTGGGCGACGTCATTTTTTCGCGTTTCGAAATCTTTTATATGGGTTTTTAGACATTTTTACAATTTTACGCACTCCGAAATGCAAAAAAAACGATGTCGGTCATTGCGAAGCAGTGCGTAAAATTATAAAAACTGCCTTAAAATCCATCTAAACGACTATAAAACGCGAAATAACTACGTTGGCCACCGCGAAGCCCTTGAAGTATATATTTTGCGACCGATGTGTCATTGGAAATGTACGCTATATATTTTGCAACAAACGTGTCGCAAATTTCGTCGCAAAATATATACTTTGAGTGCCACACAAGACCTACGCCAAAGTGTCGCACAAAGCACTTGCACCTTTTATGGTACACAAAGTATATATTTCACGACAAAATTTGCGACACGTTTCTCACAAAATATATAGCGTAGAAATTCGTCACGAATTGGTGAAAAATACAAAAAAAATAAATTTTGTCTAAAAATATAAATAATTGAAAAACGTAAAAAAGGATTTTAGCTAGGCAAAAAATAACGAAGAAAAAAAAATTCCTTGCTAATTTCGAACGACACATCAGATTTATCGCAAATTTCATCGCAAAATATATAGCGTACATTTTCAATGACATGTTTGTCGTAGAATTCGTCGCTATTAAAATTCGTCCCTCATAAAATTCGTCGCAAATTGACGATAAATACAAATTTTATTTTTTTTTATCCTGAGAAGTTCTAAGGACAATGCTTGCAAGGCTCAAAAAATGATGCTTTTGGTCTAAAAATATAAAATAATTTTAAAAAATTGAAATTTAACAAAAGGGAGCCGCTTGTTTTGTGCGCAGATATTTGCTGCACAAAAGCACTTGCGCGCAATTTCAAGTGATGCGCGGGTCTCGGCATTATAAGTGCCGCGCGAGACCCAAATCAGTAAATATTTTTTTCTTTACTTAATTTCGTAAATAATTTTTTTAATTAAATCGGGAAAAAATTCGGAAGCCATACATGCCGCTGGCCAAGACACAAACATAAACAGCTCGTCTCGTCGTAACTTTCTCTTGAATTCTCAAAACTTCTACATACGCACTGGACGCCGGCTGGGATATTGCTCCTTGGCTCTATTTTATGAGTCCCTAGTTGTATTATCTGCTCCCCCTTGTCCTTGTTATTATCACTTGTCCATTGGGCAAACAAAAAAGCACTTTCATCACTCCGATTCATTGATAATTGGACGCTGATTGCTAAGTTCAAATGACATAGGACAGATGCTTACATCCATTAGCATAATTAAATCAAACACTCTAAAATAAAGTCCAAGTGCGCAAGATCTAAGATTTTAAAGTTATTAAGGAGTAAAAAGAAAAAGTCAAATATACTGTTTTAATATCTAAACTAGGGGTGAGCAGAAAAACCACGATCCAACCAAACCGGACCGGACCGTACCCAACCGGTTGATTTTGGATGATTTTTGGCGGGTACGGTTCGGTTCTCGGTTTCAATTTTTCAGAACCGATTTTATCGATTCGATTTACGGATTTGAATGCGAACCATCCAACCGGTCCATGAACCGGCCCCCTTATATAATCTGAATGTATATTATTTTATCGGTTCAGTTCTCATTATTCTGCAAGTGTTACACACCATATTTTACTGAGTTCTGTTATTTTGTCTTTATGCTTCCTTGGAGCATAATCCTATGGTTACTTGCGATGGAATAAGGCGAATTTGTTTCCTTGCCTATTTTCTTTTTTTCTTTTTTTGCTCGGTAGAAACGTAACTGGAATCCAACCGAAAATCGGACTGGACCGATGGTTCGGTTGGTTCACGGTTCATAGAAGAAGAGGTTGGTTCATGGTTCGCATTTTGCGAAACCGGTTCCTAGCGGATGGTTCTCGGTTTTAGGGTAAAACTAACCATCCTGTGAACCGATCACCCCTAATCTAAACACTCACACTCTTAAGTCTGCCAACTTTGAATTGGAATGACTTGTTTTTTTATAATTATGTAAGCATCATTAATCAGATGAAGTATAAAAGTTTTGGAGAGTCTGTTAGAATAAATGCATGTTAATAAATACAATGACAGAACGAAGTCATAAGCATTGAAATGACAGATAGTTTTATATCTGACATGTCTCGGACTATGTCATTCACCATATGTCTCATTAATCTTATTCTTCCTTGAAGATCTGTAATCCACAAGGCTATGATACATCTTGCCACAGTTGAAGCATTTACCTTGAAACTTGTTCTTGGCAACTCCTCCTTCTGATCCCAACATTAACTTTGCAATCTTCTTGTTTGTAGATTGTTGAAACCAGTGTTAAAATAAACAATACTGTTTATAAGAATATGGGGATACCTACAATTCGAATGACAATAATAAAAATAAGCAAACTGCCTCAAATATGAAAAATACTAAGTTGGCAGAAGCACAAAATCTGAGCCTCAAAAGCAAGTCAGAAGCACAAATCTGAACCTTCAGATGCAGGTCAGAAGCAGAAATCTGAACCTTCAAATGCAAGTCAGAAGCAGAAAATCTGAACCTTCAGAAGCACTGTTCAAAACTCGTCAGATGCAACTGCATCTGAACCTTCAGATGCAGGTCAGAAGCAGGTCAGAAGCAGAAAATCTGAACCTTCAGAAGTGCTGTTCAAAACTCGTCAGATGCAACTGCATCTGAACGCGTCAAATGCAGCTCAGATGCACCCGTCAGATGCAGTTCCTTCTGAACCCGTCAGAAGCAGTTCCTTCTGAACCCGTCAGAAGCAGTTCCTTCTGAACCTCTAGAAGCAACTTCAGAAGCACTGAATCTGAACTCGTCAGAAGCAGTGAATCTAAACCTTCATGAGGATAAAAGCTCAACCTTCAAAAGAGCAAAATCTGCACGAAAATACAACAATATAAAAAGAAATTGAATTAATAAAAGAATACCGAGGCCTGTGTCCGACAAAGTTTCCTTAAAACAGATTCGTCCCCTCCAGTATGTGCTTTGAGATTTCGTGAACGTCTGTCTCCCAGGATACAACGGTTAAGCAGCGACAGAGGCAAGCACAGCACTCCAAAGCTTTTGGCGAACTTGAACAACACGAGAACACTATCGAAAACAATGCAAATGCAGATAATTCAAAAGAGGGAGAAGTGATTTTCGTAGGCCGTAATTCTTGTCTTCTTCGAAACAGAACGGGAAGCCACCTATTTATAGGCTAAGTGGGGGATTGCGAAAATAAAGAATAATGGCTAAATAATTCTGCCGTTTAGAGCCATTATATATTTAATTCTGTAACCACAGAATTATAACAGCCGTTACTTAGTTAATACCATTAACACACCGGTAATTAACTTAAGAACGGTTAACGGTATGAGTAGGAAAAAATTAAAATAGAAGGCAAAAATGGGCTTGTCGTGAGACCCACTTTCTGGTCCTGCATTCGCGTACGCAGGTTGTACGCTCGCGCCCAAGTTTCAACTTGTCGGGCCTCCGTCGGGGTCTGGGATTTGCACCCCCACTGCGCATGCGCGCGAGGCATAGTACTTGTATTATGATAGTTACCACTCAAAGGGAGTGTAACCACATATAAAGTACTTCAAGACCTTCCTCCTTTCCTATGTGGGACTAGTGTTTTGTCACTTTCCACTTCCAACTCAAAATTATTTTTTGAGAAATAATTTCTCATTCACTCACCCATCAAAATACCTCATATTTTCCAACAGAGTCTACGGTTGTGTTCTATCCAAATACAATATACATTTAGTCGCTAAGAAAGATACCTTGAGAAGTCTCGCCGCCAAGTCTTTGCCCTTAGCAGTCCTTATCTTCCATTGAGGAAAAAGTACTAAAAAAAATCATAAACTTATTACATTGATGCCAATTCAGTCCCAAATCTTTTACATTGATGGCAAAAAACCACTGACATTGACGCTAGTCTTGCCACGTGAGACGACCGACACTGACGTTAACATTTTTAAATAATTTTTTTAAATTTTTTTTGATAACTTCAATAATTTTTTCTTTTTTTCTATTTTCCTTTTTTTTCCCTTTCTTCTTTGTTCTATTTTCTGCTTCCCTCTTCTGCGTTGCAGGTGGCCGGCCACAACTCGGCCGCAAGATGCACGCAGGGACAACTAGTCTCGCCGAGCCAAGGGCTACGAGGGCGAGCCTCGCCACGACCGACCCTTGCCCAAGTAGGGTGGCCTTGGCCAACGTCGCTTGGGCAAGGATGGTACCCAGTGAGGTTGTCCTCACCTAGCCAAAGCTATCCTCACCTGGTCGAAGGCTCGATGATGCCTTGCCATCGCGCCTCTAGCCATCGTCAAATACCAACCCCTTGTCACTTGAGTTGTCTCTGCCATCTGTCCATTCTGTCTTTCACCATTCGAGAAGGGCGTAGGTTGGCTTTGGCGGCAACAATGGAGGTAACATGGGTTTGCATCATCAAATTTGGCCCGGGCGAGCCAAGGTGGCCTCGCCTTTGCTCGGGCATTGCCAATCAAGGCCACCTTGGCTTAGGCAAGGGTTAGCCCTCTAGGAAGCGAGGCCACTCGTCTTGGCATGCGACCTGTGGCTGGCTACCTGCAACGTAGAAGAGGAAAGAAAAAAAAAGAACGGAGAAGAATGGGAAAAAAAGAAAAATATTATTAAAATTATTAATCAAGTTAATAAAAATATAAAAAAATATTTGAAAATGTTCACGTCAGCGCCGATCGTGTCACATGAGACGAGCAATTTCCGGCTAAAATTGATTGATGACTTAATTGACATAAATGCAAAAAATTTACAACTAAATTAGCACTGATGCAATATGTTTAGGATATTTTTGACATTTTTTCCTTTCCATTGATGCATAGTTTTTCTATTTAATTTATGAAGAACGTGCGCGTTATATGCTTGTACAATTTTTCTAAATGTACTGACAAATGTTATTATCACGGTTTCAACGTAGGTTTATTTCACGTGAGGTTTGCTCCATGCAAGAATGTCTTCGGCTACACGACCCAATCCTGCGTTGTTCTTCTCCACTGGGTTGGGATGATGTTTCAGAGAATTTTTGACTTGATGGGACTCGGAGCGAGCCTCGTTAAGGACAGCCCAGTATTTTACTATGCTTTTAATTTATCTTATCAAGTCATTCACAAATTCTCTAATCAAATCTCTCCGACATTAATCCGACAAAATTCACTCGATGTACGTCGTACTACTACGATGCCAAAGTATGAGGAGTCGAATAAAAGAATTTGTATGGTGCAGTGAAAGGTTTCCGTTGGGCTTTCCGACAATCGTGACCTTCACCTAATTGTGCAAGAGGGGGCGAGTGGATATTCAAACTCACTCTCGCGAGATTTGGATCCCCAATCTTGGTGATTTAATCGATTTGAGCCATTCAATTCAATAAATTGGACGGTCCAGATTTTAAATCACTCTTAGAGGATCCATTTCTCCGCCTCAGGATCACCTGCCTTAAAAGTAGGTGACATGACGTATCTCAGTCACCCAAAACATTTCCACTCTATAAAAAGGGGGAATGGGGGGCTGGGATTATTCGGGTTCGCGTGCCTTTCTTCAGCTCCTTCCTCATCATCTATTCTTGGCATCGGAGGGATTTCATTATAAAAATACGAACTTTGAGTGTAAAAAGTTCATGCTTGTTTAGATTAATCATAAAAATACAAACTTTGGGCAGGCTTGAGCTTTGACCATCTCATTCTCTCTCACCCCGATAAAACAAACAATTAGCGGGCGGGCGTGCGAGTCGTAGAGACTGGAAGAGATCTTCGAACCATCTTCTTCAATGGCGAACCTCCCTTTTCTACGCCGTGTCGCTCTCAAGACCCTAGCTTTACGCCCCGGAAACTCGTGCGCCCTCCTCGGACGGTCTCTCTCCGACGCCGCCTATGACCCTCCGTTCTCTCCCAAACCCCTCGACAGAGCCCCGCAACCCCAGAAGAGCAAAACCCGGAAGAAACCCCCGAAATCATGCCCGGGCGACTCCAAACGCGCAGCCGAGCCGGGCCTTCCCTTCGATTTCAGATATTCGTACTCGGAGACGCATACCGCCGTCGAGCCCATTGGGTTCCGCGAGCCACCGCGGTTCTCTCCGTTCGGGCCTGGCCGGATCGATAGGACTTGGACCGGGACTTCCGCGCCGGCCCGGGAAGCGCTGGACCTTGATAAGGCGGCGGGGGAGAGGGATCGGGTTCTAGGAGCTCCGCTTTCGGAGGAGGAAATCACGGAGCTCGTGGAGCGATACCGGCATAGCGATTGCAATCGCCAGATTAATCTGGGTATGTGTGTGCTTTCTGTTCCTGCTGTGATTATAATTTTGACGATCCCTGAGGCCGAAAATGATGAGATGAACTACTTCCTAGAGTAGATTGTAGAATTTCTGTGAAATTTTGTGTCCATGAATGAAATTAACCTGTTTTTGGATCTTTTTAGTAAGTTGTGATTCTTCCTGATTGGCTTGACTTCTCATTGGAGGAGCCTTAATCAATCGGATTAGCAGTTTTTGCGTTAGTATATTTGCTGTACTTGAGATATGTACCAATGCTGCTTGTGAATATTTTGGTATTGATATGAATGCATTTGGGCGATATGAGGAATTTTGTGAATCCTTCACACGCGGCAAAGTCAGCACCAGATTGAATTCTAACTAGTGATTTGGATTCAAACTATACTCTTCCATGGAACTGAAATTAGAGACTTAGCTTGAGATACCGAGTTTTGGGATGTTGGCAGAAACATGGAAGTTATGTTGAGAAGAGTCAATGAGTGATATTTGTAGTAATTATGTCCTTTTCGCACTTTGTAGAATTTTCTTTTACCTCTGACTACACTGAGTGATGTCATTATTTTTGCACAGGCAAAGGAGGAGTTACTCACAACATGTTGGATGATATCCACAATCACTGGAAGAGAGCCGAAGCAGTTAGGATTAAGTGCCTGGGAGTGCCGACACTTGACATGGACAATGTTTGCTTTCACCTTGAGGTATTAACTGAATAAACTGATTGAGAATACGATAGGACCCTTTTGCTTTTTCATGGTCTCTTATTTGACGGGTTACCAGTATTCTCAAAGGACAAATCTGGTGGGAAGATAATTTACCGCAATATCAATATCCTCCTCTTGTATCGAGGTCGACATTATGATATGCAGCATAGACCAGTTATACCTCTCATGCTGTGGAAGCCATATGCACCAATATACCCGAAGCTTGTGAAGAATGTTGCGGAAGGGTTGACATTTGAGGAAACAAAAGAAATGAGAAACAAAGGACTGAACTGTCTTCCTTTAATGAAACTTAGTGGGTAACTTGTTTCCAATGGCTTAGCCTTTTACTAAGGTCTACTTGTTTCTTACTTGCTATAATCGATCTCAATACGACATGATGAACGTTTCATTGTATGTCAGCAAGGAATGGCGTGTATGTCAATGTGCCGGAGAAAGTGAGGGAAGCATTCAAGACTGAAGAGGTTGTGAGGTTAGACTGCAGGCATGTGGGTACAAGTGACTGCAAACTGATTGGCGTGAAACTTAGGGTATGCTCTTGAAATTTCGTTCTTTATTTCTTCCTTTTCTTCCTGGGATGTTAACTCTTTGAGTAACATGTTGGCCTGTATTTGCTTTATTAAGAGCTTAGATCAAATTATGTCTGTTCTACACCCATGCAGGATTTGGTACCTTGCGTTCCTATATTGTTTAAGGACGAGCAGATCATCCTCTGGAGGGGGAAGAGTGATACCGAATCACCCTCCGCTTCACATGCATAACCATAGACATACTACGAGACCCACGGGCAAGATTGGTTGGGATGTGGTACGCTTCACACTAGAGCATTTTCAGAGCGAAAACTCTTGGTAAGCCAACCGACACATCCACATGCGCAGTGCCTGTTAAAGAAACTATCGCATCATCTTTTGCATCGGATGTTTCAGATGAAGCGTGCTGCATTAGTGACACAGGCTCGTTTGCTCATACACATTTTAATATCTTAAACCATGTGCAGATATTGTGGGTTATGGTAAATCGATATGCCGTTGCTTGGATGAAGACAAGTCTGCAAGAAGGCCCCGGGCCTCAACGAAACGTGACTGCCTGTCTTTTGGTACGGTCGCTCCCAGTTTGAGTTTAGAGTATGGGGAATACTAGAGTTTTAACTGGCAACTCCTCCATGACAATGTACTTCAGACCATTTTTCTTATGGACCTTTTGTTTCTCGAACTATTTGGGACTTACATCCCAAGTTTTGCCGATTTTGTAAATTGATCAAACGAATTTGTATGTGGATTCTGATGAAATGGAAAATCTTGCATGGTAAGTCATAAGAGTACAGAGTTATCTGAAAACATCTGCTGTATGGTCCAACTTTTTTCTCAATGAAATCCAGATCTTGGAGCAATAGTCCAACTTTTGTTTGGTAAATGCGACATGTTCATTTTCTGAACGACTTCGTGATCTTTTGGCACCATCTGTTATCGCATCGAAAACAAAAAATCGATGGCACTGGAACCCGAAGACTCTTCCAAATTGTTCAATCAGGTCGCGAAACCTATTGATTGTGCAATCAGGTTCCTAATGTGTATGTACACACACAACTTCCATCAAAATTATGGACAAATTGTTGACATAGCTATCAAGTCATTATTAAATGTCAAAACATAATAATAGTTGAGGACGTTAAAAAATTTGAAACATAGAGAAAGAACGACAGACCAAGAGGGGGCGCGGCATTGCGGGGGTGGCGTGACCCCAACCAAGACCAGATCTAGCTTAGGTCTGTTGGGGGCAGGGCGACACGACACCGATCAGGTATCGCCTGAGGTTTCGCAACCCCGGCAAGGCTTCAACGAGGCGTAAGACTCAAGCAATCAGCGGTTGAGGTAGTGTAGCCCAAATAATTTTCTAGCTGGGGTCGTGTGACCCCAAGCCAAAGCCAAATTTGACCTTTTACTTATAAAAAGAGAGTTTCGGAAAATGCATGTCCCGATTCAGTTAAAAGTCAAGTATATAGCAAGCTAAAAGGTATTAGCTAACTAACCTCAAAACTTGTGTGCTTGGATTAACTTTTTTCATTTTATCACTTGATAACTCACCTTTTATTTTAACCCTGATGTGAGAACCAAAAAAGTTTGCGGAAGTTTGGTGGTTTCAACACGAGAGAGTTTTCAAATACGCAAATATGATAGTGATATTCAAAATAACCTTGCTAAGGCTTTACAAATACAAGCTTTGCTAAACTTGTTTTATACGATACCAACTCTCTAACTCTAAGATCCGGATCCCCTGACATAGTGTCAGGGGATCTATAGCATCCCCACCCTCCATATAGGGGGGAAATTCAAATGGAGGGTGGGGATGAGGGTATGGCACCTGCCTTTATGGCAGACGATCCACCCCCCTAACTCTATGACATACTCTTCTATGGCATGCCCACAAAATAAGTTATCTAATCCCTATTTATGGACTATTCCACCGCCATTTCACTCTCCCTAAAATTGCCGACTTAGTGTGAAAATTGATGTTGCTCTCGACTTCCAAGTCAACTTTGATTTCCTTTTTTTTTTTTTACTTTTTGACCAATAATTCATCACATGTTCAGATTAGATGTTGAATTCCAACACTCCCCCTCAACACCTAATACTCTTACCTTATAACATATGATATTCATCTTCTTCAATTGCTTCTAGAACTGCGATTTCTAACTAAGCTTTGTGAAGCTCGAACTTCATCGACGGCATTTGAACTTACACGTCCACCACTTTTTCTTTCTTCCCAGTCTCCGTGCTCGAAGCTTTTCCAAAGCTTTCGAGATTGCAACTTATGTGGTTAAGCCTGTCATTCATGGTTTTCATCTCTTTCTTCAGTTGATTCAGCTCCATCTGAAGTACTTTGGTATGAACATCTCGATCCTTCTTCTCGTAGGACTTTTTCTCTACCCTCTTTCAATGATCCTTGCACCTTGGGATCTTTTTCTCTAGATAATACTTCTTAAGCTTCTGCAACTTCTTGATCTCATACCGGAGCTTCTGGTTCTCTCTTTCTTTGACCTTTAGCTCCTTATCCTTTTGCTTCAACATTTCATCTTTCTCTTTCAACATCTCATGCAGTCCCTTCTCACAATTGCTTGATGAAGCTAGTACTTGCTTCTTTGAGTTTTTCCTCGGCTTGCTTTTCTTTGGGGATATCTCAGTGGCTAACACATCATTTACTTCGATGATCCTGGTGGCTGCGATCTCTTCTTGATCCTCTATTGCAATAGTTGTTTGAAGACTCCATTCTTCTTTTCCATCGTGCTCCTTCCTGGTAAAAGGTGCATCATTTTCTTTTACCTGTTTGAACCAACAGACTCTAGCAAAATGACCAACTTTACTACATATGTAGCACCTTCCGCTACGATTTCTGTTATCCTTATCACGATCTCGATAAGCTCCCCCTAGTTGAGTGCTTCTCACTACTGATCGTCTTTGCCAATTTCCAAGCTCTTTCCACTGTTTGCCATACTTAGTACTAGCATAATTCCTTCTATGGCTCTTGGAACCTCTTTTATTATTAAAGAGGGAACTATCGTAATCCATGGTACATGCGAGTACCACATCTTCATCATTATCGACAATATGTACGTATTCCATCGCCTCTTCTTGACATTCGGATTTGCAATGTCCGAACTTGTTACACTTAAAGCACCTTACCTTTGACTTGTCACGTGCTTTATACTTTCTAGTGAAACTCGAATTTTCACCTCTAACTCGAGCATCTCCATGACCTTGTCCACCATGATAGCCTCCTCGAGTTGAGTGAGGGACCCGGCTTTGCAAAGTTTGCTCGGGATACGCACCGACGAACTTCTGATTCATTCTTTGCTCATGCAAGTATAATGAACCCATCAATCGCTCCAACGTCATGGTTGATATATCTTTGCCTTGATCGATCGCCGCAACAACGTAGTGAAATCTTTCAGTTAAAGACCTCAAGATTTTTTCTACAACTCGTTCATCTTGGAGTTCTTCGCCATTAACCATCAATTGGTTAATGATGGTTTGAACACGATCAAAATACGATGAGATGGATTCAGAGTCGTTCATGCGTAAAGACTCAAAATCTCCTCGAAACGGCTGTAGGCATACACGCGTCACACGATCGTCACCTTTGTAGGATTTTTGCATAATATTACGCTTCTATGGCGGTTCTCGCGCACGATATTTTTTCAAATATCGTTTCCTCCATAGCTTAAAAGATCATATATAATGCTTTCTGATATTTCTTTCGGGTTTCCACCAATAAATCTTTCTCCGTCTTTCTCAAAGCATTGAATTCTTCGGCATCAGCTACTTCGGTGTAGCCACTCTCCGCCAGGTTCCACAAATCATGCGATTTGAAAAGAACCTTTATTTGGACGGACAGGTTGTTGAAATTGCTCCCGTTCAATTTTGGAAGCTGGATTGAACGGAACTGGTGAATGCCATAGCTAACTCTGACCAATTGTAGGAACCAAAAGGGTTTGCGGAAGTTTGGTAGTTTCAATGCGGGAGGATTTGCAAATATACAAATATGAGAATGGTATTCAAAATAGCCTTTCCTAAGACTTTACAAATACAAGCTTTGCTAAGCTTGTTTGATACAAGAACCAACTATCTAACTCTATGACATACTCTTCTATGGCATACCCACAAAACAAGCTATCTAATCCCTATTTATAGACTATTCCACCGCAACTCCCCCCAAAACCGCTGACTTAGCGTGAAAAATTGATGCTGCTGCCGACTTCCAAGTCAACTTTGATTCCTTTTTTTTTTTACTTCTTCTTTTTTAGTTTTTACTTTTTGACCAAGAATTCATCATATATTCATATTAGGTGTTGAATTCCAACAGCCGAAACCCTCAAACCTTTAAAAACCCTCCTATATACAGTTAACATCATCTATGGCATATATATGGAATTCCTTTCCCAATGATGAAAATTACATATGCGCGTTAACGTTTAAACCATGCTTGTGCATTCGACCAAAAAAAAAAAAACCATGCTTGTGCAATGATTTTTTTTTTTTTACCGCCATCTAATTTCTTTCAGGAATAATTTTTTTTTGTTGCATTTTGATTGGGAAGAAAATAAGCACCATTTTGCTTGAAAAAGTCTAAACAAATTTTTCAATACGTATTTCTTACTTTTCCGGAAACCACCTTTCTAAATACTGAGATTCTTATGAGATGTCGATCTATCATTTACTTATGTATTTTGCATTGTCATTGGTCTTTTCATCCTTTTTTTTTCTCAACTTCATTTGAATTGGCACAATTGTAATAGGTTCGGGACTTTTTGGCAATTTTCCCATATTTGAGTTTGCTCAAAGACAAAAGTTGTGTGTGTGTGTGTGTGTGTGTGTGTGTGTGTGTGAGAGAGTGTGTGTGTGTGTGTGTTCAATTTCCAGTTAAAGAGATCGTCCTCCAAAGGTTAGGTCGTAGCAAGTGATAAATATGAAGATGAAGTACAGGGGAAAAAAACACACACACAAAATAGTTCCCTCAGCATTTCCCAAACACGGAAAGAAGCACTACAATTAAATAGCGCAAATAGGGACATTACACAGAGAGAGCAACCAAAGACTATTTCACATGGTTGATTTGCCACTAAACCTACATTTCTTGTGATTGAGCTCTCTTTGTCCCACCATGTGATTAGTGTCACTCCAAACGTTAATCAAGTGTACAAAATACGTAACCGCGACATCTACGATCCATGCAGTCTCTTCGAGGTTGCCACAGAATCTGCCCCCCAGGTAGTGGCACGTACGGTACGGCCAACAACAACTATAACGACTACGGCAAATTCACGGACCACTACGGTGTGCTGGCGCCTCCAGACTCCAAGTCGTGCCTATTGACGTGAGGAACCAAGGACAAGAAGTGTGTGCTTGGAGTATCAGAGCGCAAGGTTGAACTTCCAGATTGTAGAGAATCAGACGGCGGAAGACAAATTCACCGAATAGTCCCTATGATCGGGCGGTTTTCATGACTTGACATGATCTCTTGCGGTTTGTAATAAATGCATGATCATGCATGTTACTGTCCGACAGCTAGTGCAGTGAAATTTAGCTGACATATATGGAACGAATAGCGGATTTGTAAGTGTCTCGATCTATCTCAATCACCGACATTTGCAATCATAGGTTGTGCAAATAAATTGAGACGCCCGATCAGAGCACGTTGCGAGATGGAGGAAACCTGTCCAAATCAAATCGACGTTGCGGTTCTCATGATCGTGGGCGACCGTAGACCCTTCGTGCCAGCTTCAAGCAATCCAACCAATGCAGGACCTCCGCGTTCGGGTCCCTCTCGACCCCGACGCTCGACACCGTGATCTGCACCTCGCCCCGGTAGCTCGTGATCCTGCCGCGCACTCGGGCGACCGAGCCCAGCTTCACCAGCGAAGCCTGGCCGTTCGCCACATCGGCAATCTGTCGAACGCCTTGCGGGCGTTGGCGGGCAAAGTAGGGAGAGGTGGCTTGGTTGAGCCAGAGGACGCAGGGGACGCAGCCGGTGCCGTCGTCGACGGCGAACTTGAGGAAGCGGCCGGGCTTGTGCTCGCGGGAGACGACGACGCCAAGGGCCTCGGCACGCGAGATGGCTAAGCGGTCGAGGGAGAAGGTTGGGGGGTTGGTCCGGGATTGGGCCAGGGAGAGGAGGTCGAAGGCTAGGAGCTTGACGTGGACGAGGGATAGTGATTTGTCCATGTCGGTCCGTTTGATCTGAAGTGCCCGAAGTGCAAGTGGACAATCCTCTCCTTCTTTTTATCTTTGTTTCATCCATTTGATTCCTATTAACTAGTTTTAAACGACGACGTATTAGTGAGGTAGCTTAACTATTTCGTAAAATAATTAGATTTTTCGACCTAAAAATAAAAACTAATTAGATTTAGAATAACCAGTCTGCACGAAAACTACCATTTTTTTTTTTAACCATTAGAACTCCCTTTTATCTACGTGAGTAATTCTCGACAAGTCCGTTTGATCTGATCCTCTCCCTTTTATCTTTGTTTCATCCATTTGATTCTTATCAATTAGATTAAAGCGACGACGTATTCGTTATACCACTAAACTAGTGAGATTTAAAATAACCAGTCTGCACGAGAACTGCTTTTTTTTTTACCAACATTAGAACTGCCGTCCGTTCATCTTGTCATAAAAGTGGCAGAAAAAACTAAGACGTAAGTTCAAAGGACGAGAGCCATCAGATGTACGAAACATCAGCTACTGAACCCCGAACGATGTACATGTTTTACAGGTCCCATCAACTCCACCAATAAACCAGAGCAGAAATTCCGCATTTGGCTCTTTAAATTTACGAATTAACCAATAACGTTTGATACATTTAGTCCACCGCATTTCCTTGCCGGCGGCATTGACTGAACACCCTCCTAACCTCCCCTGTTCCGCCGAGCACTTTCACTCCTCGTCACAAATGAGCACCATCCCCTAATTGAACCAGCAGCGATGCCATTAAGCCACAGACGATCACCGTCGTCGTAACAATTTTGTCACGTGCACTGATGTGTTTATTTTTTTGAATTATTCTTTCTGCTCCGAATGCTCTTCCTGTGAATAAGGTTAGGATAAATTGTCAATGTCTTCATTTAGATCTGTTGATTCGTTGAAAAAGTTTGTCGTGAAGAAATTGCTTACCTTGATGCTGAAGAGAACACTACTGTCAGGAACCTGGTGACCAGCAGTCACGGCAAGCCCATGAACATACCCAGCAGATGGTGCTTTGACAACATGCTGTGACCAACAGAACCATTCAGTCCTTCCATACGGGGAAAGACAAAGGTGAAATGTAGGAGATGGAACTAGCATTGACGCATACCTCCATTTTCATTGCTTCTAAAACCAATATAGGTTGACCTTCCTCCACTCGCATCCCATCCTTCGCCAGGACCTTAACCACTAACCCTGCCATTGGTGCCACCACAGCTCCCTGTGGATGTGATGCCATCTCAAAACTGGGCTTGTGCTGGCTGTCGTCATCGTCAAACAACGGTTGTCCCAGTTTCTGCCTGAAATGTTGATGTTTAGACCCGTGCCATATATGTATATGCTTATCCAAATCCTGCCAAAACAAATTTTCTTTAGCAAAATAAGAGGATGGAGCTTATAAATCTTCAGAACTTGAGCTTGCTTCGAGCTTAAGTCGTACTTTAATCAAACTACAGCGAGCAGTCAACCAGAATTAGGCTCAATCTTGAGCACATAATATTGTGTCAAGTCGAGCTTATTAATAATTTTAAAACAGTAAATCCCCAAATATAACAGGTGCGACGTCCTGATTTTTATGGTTTTCAGTTGAGTATAAGTGTGACTCAACTCAATCTGTCGTAAGCAAACATACACTTGCTAGACATATGGTTGAGCATTTCCATTTAGCAGCACCTTATGATGGCATAGCCTTAAAGTGAAGGGCGAGGTTCAAACGAGGAAAGAAACTGCAGAAAAAAATTGGGAATACGTTTACCCACCATACTCAAAACTACTCAGACAGAAAACTTCCTAAGATTAGTTGAGGATTTCCTTCATCTACACTATTATTATTTTCCGAGGTATTAATAGTTTTCGTTTGCAAGTGAATGACATTTTCTTGCTTACTATTGTTTGTTATATCCTTTCACTTTTGTAATTTCATGTGGCGAAAATGTTCATTGATAAATTCTGTGGACCTTGGTTTTAGTTTGCATCAGCATAAAAAAAGGAAAAACAAAACTACATGTGAAATTTGGAATATGAAGGCTAAGAACAGTATGGAGAACCAATTATTTTCAGCGAAGACTTGACAACGCATTTAGTGCAATCTCGACAGATAAAGTACTCGCAGGAGCATATTATTGTTTTGGATTTGGATATACATCTACACAAGATAGCACAACGTGCGAGAGAGAAAAAGGGATTACCTTCTCGTAGGTTGCTAAACTAACTTGAGTACTAACACCATCGACTTCAACTCTAAAATCATAGTTACCAAGGTATGTCACTTTCACTTTAAAGCCCAAGGAATCACCTTCTCCTTCTACCTGTGAGAAGATGAAGAGCATTAGGAGTCTCATAATGCAATTCCTTGGGAACAATTGAAAATGAATAAAGAATTAGAACGCCAGTACAAAGAACCAAAAATCTTTTGGAGTGATTTTGCAATCAATACTAACATTTACTCACTACAGATAGGAAAGTACCTCGATATCATACTGCCCATCAGGCTGATAAGCAAGAGAAAGCGCCAGCAGTTTTGAGCCAGTGCTATCATAATCGTTATCCCACTGAAGTTCAAAGACACGCTTCGCGCAGTGATTGACTCGAAAAGGGGGATTAGCGTACCATATGGACTTTAACCCATTGCCTCCTGAAAATAGAGAAATTTCACATTATAAGGAATTACTAACGAAAAATGAAAGACCATCAATCATGTAGTGCATTGAATTCACCAGGATAACCTTCTCTAAAATTTGAATTTTCCTCATTGCAAATGCACGCAGCAACCAGTGCTGCACCATGTTTAGCCTCCTCATATGCCTCTTTTTCATGACAGGAGCCATCAAAGAGGTCATCTTTAAAGTGTTCGATAAAATGAGTTTCCACATTTCCTTCTTCAAATGCCCAATGATTAGCAAGCTTTCTGAGAAAATTTATATTGGTTGGAAGGCCTGCAACCTGTCAAAGTTTATCATCTAAGGCGAAAGCAAAATAAACTTCTAAATCTTTACCCAAAAAAAAAAAAAAAAACTTCTAAAGGAGGAAACAACGTAAAATTACCAACGATATAAAGTTCAATTTAAATTCTCAAGTGGTCATCATCAGAAGGATGGCACTCATTATGTCATGCATGTGCCTCATTATTGTACTTCATCGCATTTTGCAATGCCATGGGATAAGCCTCGAGAAGGAAATTTAGTCCAGACCGAAGGCCAATCCAACTAGCAACTTATGCAAACAAATGTGATAGTTCAAAGGAATCATTATAAGTACTTTGCTCTAAGCTAAGAACTCATATCTTCATAACAGATACCTGAAACTTTGACAAGCTATCCTTCAGTTTAACCAGTGCTGCATTCCGGCTTTCTCCCCACGCAACAAGCTTCGCAATCATAGGATCATAATGCATGCTAACAGTGTCTCCTTCCTCAACACCAGTGTCGACCCTCACTGCTCGATGACATCCAGTAAACAATATGGAGAATTCATCACTTTAACACTTTTCAAAAGCACAAAACAGGGAAGAGTTCTTTAAGGAAAATCCATATATGGATTACATTCTTTATTTCAAAAGAAGAAGAGAGATCTTCAAACAATGTCAAATTATCTGATGACAATTTAGCTAGATCTCTAATGGAACTGACCACTTGATGTGCCTTTAACAGGACGATAGTGATGAAGGACTCCAGTCGCTGGAAGGAATCCTTTAGAAACATTTTCAGCGTATATTCTGGCTTCAAATGCATGACCTGTCATCATGAATACGAGTAAGAAGATAGCATGTACTTTTAACTCTTTCGTTTTCTGAATATATTTTCCTTAACCAAAGTTTTTCACAAGGACAACTATTTATAGAGAACACCTATACTATTTGCCCAAGCCAAATTGTACTTCTACTTGTCAACAACCGAACAGCAATATGCTGCCATTTACTAGGCCACGCAAAAGAGAAACTTAAGGAAGATTTCACTTAGAAATAAACTGCTCTTTATTCCTTGCCACCTGCAATCCTTACTACTCGCAACCCCTTCGAACAAAAAAGCGGAAAATGGACGTATTTTCACATGTATCTACATAATAACATCTCTGGACATGTGTACTGTGTGTACACGCGCTCACACATGTGCACTTGCAAACACTATCAATAGCGCATTGCACAGGTCATCTAGAACTACATCATCACAAGTCTAATGTGAACACAAATCCAGAGGACGAATTGGAAGTACTTTGTTATGAGTTTACAGAAAGTATCACAGACCTAACAATGGAACCTCTGACTGATCAATGGGAAGGGGTTCACCATTTGCAACACGGATTTGCCACTCAACAAGGTCTTGACCGACAATCATCTCAGTCACAGGATGCTCAACCTGGCAGAGGGTACAAAACAAACTTCAGAAAGGTTCCATCAAGACTTAAGCTCAAGAAATAGACAGATAGAAGCATCAGAGCACCTGTAGACGGGTATTCATCTCCATGAAGTAAAATTGGCCAGAAACAGTATCAACTATGAACTCCACAGTGCCAGCATTATGATAATTTACTGCCTTCACATATTGTAAAGTAACTTTGCCTTAGTATTCCAAGAGGGAACATAAATCGCTAAGCGGTTCAATTCATAGTGAAAGAAAACTTATAACTGACAAAGATCAGCATTCAGCTCCTACATGAGAAATCCGTTAGCCATATGTTCGTCGTATGGTAAGCTAAACAAGAAAATGGAACTTCGGCTTGGTGGATCCAAAGGCCAAAAATTCACCAATAAACTCATACATTCAGAAAACAATTATTTTTCTTCCAAACAAACACAAGGAATCAAACTCTTGACTTACATGCAGGACTCAAAATGATAACAGCAACAAATCTCATTTGCAGTAAACAGAAAATCCCTTGTCACGGGGGACATTTGTCAAAATGGAAACTATTTATCCACAATCAATTAGTTGGACCCTGATTTCAGGAGCCGCTAGTCCGTTCTATCATGAAAGCAAAAGACGATCCATAGACTTTGGTAAAGCCAATTGCAGTAAGTGATAACAACAGTGACGATTTGCTCCTAAGGTTAGGATACTTTCTTGAAGTTCATGGCGTACACATGAAGTATGGCAAGAGATGGGCAAGAGCCATTGTACCAGCGACTAGATGTACTAGACAGAAGGCAATGGTACTCAAATAAAGAATGACGGCAAAGGTTAATCTCGTAAGTCCATACAAGACCATTTTTATACTGAGCAGACACCAAAGCCACGAAGACAGAATTTTATAATACAGGCAGATCCTGGTACCTAGGTCCTCATTTGGCACCTGGTCCTTTTCTTTGTTCTACTACTTCACTGTACAAATTTTGCCTACTTTGCAAGTATATATTGTTGGTGACACATATACGCCATATCTTGCCATTTTATTCAACTCGTGGTTCTTCTGACAATAAGAAAAACAGATATTTTATAGACTATATTTTGAACTTGATAGTTAGCTCAATTGTAGTCCTTTGCTTGCAAAAGGGCATTGAGAGAAAACAGCCTGCAAACCTGATATAGTCAACCAATGTTGCAGATCTCTTTTTAATTTGGATACAGTACCTTGGCAGCAGAAACAGCAGCTTGACCCAAGTGGGTGCGGAAGTCGGTAGTAACATTTGGCTGCATCAATGGCATTCTCAGTACAGTCTAGCAGTTCCAAATCATGAAATCAAGATTAGAATCAAAATGCAGTTCTTACAGCAGGAGCTTCTTCAATAATCTTCTGATGTCTTCTTTGCACACTGCAATCTCTCTCGTTTAAGTGGAGTATGTTCCCGTACTGGTCTCCAAATATCTAAAACAATAAGCAAAACAGTTAAGCCGTTTACAACATATTCTTAAAAGATGGATCGGGCAAGTTCGACAAATGGATATGTTGCTCTGGTGACATAAACAGTACAGATAAACTAGAGAGGAGGAGCAAGAGAACACTTGGCCTAAAGGACATGACCAACAAATCGATTGAATACTTTTTTATTTAAATTCTTGTTGTCAACATGTTTTAACAGCATTATAGATACCTGGACTTCTATATGTCTTGGCCTTGTGATATATTTCTCCAGTAAGATCTTGTCTATGCCAAAAGAAGCAGCAGCCTCACGTTGTGCTCCTAAGAAAGACTCGACGAATTCAATTTCACGCTGAACAATCCTCATACCCTGTATATATGACAAAAACAACAATAAGTTGTGAGATTGTAACAGCCTCGAGTAAAAAGAAAAGGAAAGAAAAGCTAAATGCATTTACATACGATGACAAGCTCTAGATCTCCACGAACATTAGATGCATCAGTGATCTATTTGACAGACAAGAACATACCTTACCTCCACCTCCATGTGTTGGTTTTATCAAAACGGGATAGCCAATCTTCCCCGCTTCCGACCTCATAATGTCAATGTCCTGTTCATCCCCATGATACCCAGGCACAAGCGGAACCCCAGCAGCACCCATTATCTTCTTTGATGCACTAGATAAACATATATTATCAGCACTAGATAAACATATATTATCAGTCAAAGAATAAAGACAGAATTCTTGTCTCCAACATGGAACCAATTAAGCAGACCCAATTATTATCAAGACAGGGAACATACAATGGTAGAAAGTTCCTCATTCATACCTTTTGTCACCCATGTCTCTAATAGCTGATGCAGGAGGACCAATGAAAGTGAGGCCATTGTCTTCACAGAGCTGAGCAAATTCAGCTGACTCCGACAAAAAACCATATCCTGGGTGGATAGCCTAGTTATCAAAAAAGATAGCCATGCTGAAAGCATGCCCCCGCACGTACTAACAAATCAGGCAATTGCAATCTACTGAATTAACAGAAATTAAGTTAAATATAGAGCGGACATCAACAACCCTTCAACAGGTTTTTCAGCCAACAGAAGGCCACCTAACTTGGGATTTAGAGCAGCACACATAAAGGCAAAGAAACAATTGGGAAATGATAAATGGTCCAGACACACGGAAACAATTTGAGACAGAGAAATCCTTCCTCGGAATTTATCAGGATAGTGCGTATAATTTCATCATCCATCTAAAGCTCACAATGTCGTAGAGTAGCAGTAAGTTCAATGAGACACTGGATGGGAATTACTGAACTCGATCACCAAATCCGTTCACTCCAAGCTGACAACAATTGCTCTAACGGACGCGATCATTTCTCACAACCAGAACCAAACATGCAGCCATTCCACATGCGAAATGACGCATCCTCCCAATCGCATTGGTCACACGTGCTTCAAACAGGTAGTTCTCAAACTCACCTGAGCACCGTTGCGAAGAGCGGCCTCGACGATGGACGACCCACTGAGGTAACTAAGTCGAGCCGGAGCGGGACCGATGCGGACGGCCTCGTCTGCGGACCTGACGTGGAGAGAACGGGCGTCGGCGTCGCTGTAGACGGCGACGGTCCGGATCCCCAGCCTCTTCGCCGTCCTCATGATCCTGCAAGCTATCTCGCCTCGGTTCGCGACCAGTATTTTCTCGATGGGCTTCGACTTCGAGGTCCGTTGCTTCGCAGCCTCCGCCGTCTCCGGCGAATGGGAGAAGAGTCTCGCCTGGAGGAGCGAGGAGGCTCGACCGTGGAGGTTGCGACGGAGGATCAACGACGCCATTGAAGAAGGCATGGGAGATGGAGAGAGACTGCCGAGTCAATGGGGTCTTGGCTTGGAGCTTGGGACTTGTAGTGGTGAGGGTGATGCTTTTATGCGACGTCGTCTGAGAGGATAGAAGACTTCGGATTTGCATCTGACGTGGGGATGACGTGACATTGCAATTCTGACTGGATAATGTCTTTTTTTTTTTGTCAAATGGATAATATTTTTTTTCCGGTCTGTATATTCTATTATTTTTTACGATTCTATTAAATTTTCCGACCGAAAAAAAATATTCTATTAAATTTGCCGAAACCAATATCAACTTAGAAAAGACAAATGAATAGAAACTTTTTGGCCCCAAGAATATACCTCTCTCTTACAGTATTATGCTGCTCACCTTCATGCTGGTCGATGGCCAGATTTCATCATCATCCGCATCTCTTTAGCTCTTCGGCTCCGATGGGAACGGAGATGATGGAATCCCGGGGCGATGCTGGAAAGAGATAGAGGGAACGGCGGGAGAGAACGGGCGACAACCGGGATGAAGATCCTGAGGAAGCCGGCTTGGTCGAACAGAAAAGCCGGTTTCACTAGAGGGATTGGGGTGAGAGACGTTTCATGACCATTCGCATCTCCAAGACCAACTTGTTTCTGCCGGCTGACGGTGTTGGAGCACGTCCCTCAGATCATCCTCCCGTTGCTCGCGTGTGTTAGACGGAATCCACTCTTTCGAATCTTCTTTTCGATAACTCTGAGCAAAAACTTGGAAATGGCTCCAATCTCGCGTCGCAGAAGCTTTTCCTTACTTCGTGCAGCCTACGGCGAGGGTGACATTCAAGGCACACATGATCGGATTCCCTTGAATACAATCACTGGCCAGAAACAAATGTTTGGACGTCGCGCATAGCAACGACGGTTCTCCCTTCCTTCGGGCCAAGAACAAGACAGAGTCCGAGTCCTAAGAACATGTCATACACGGGGAACCATGGAACATATGGACCCGTCTTAAGAGATTTGCAGCTATTTGCCTTTAGCATATGCACATTTGGGCCAAGCTGAGGAATCTCTCGTAGCTATTTGCATTTTTACTTAACAGGCAAGTGTTCCAAATCATCATGTTTGTTGATGCACGTCCGCAGATGGGTAAAATAAAATTGCATCCGGAAAGATTTTAGGTGCACCAATTTTGGGAAATTTCCATTTTGGGAAAAATGGAAGAACTCTAAAGGAGCTCCACTCCTTATAGATTGTAGCCATTAAGTTCTACCCTTTTCGATTTGGGGAGTTTCGGGATGCCAAGGAAACATGACAAGCTTCGAGCATCCTTGAAGAATCATATGCTCGAGATGCTGCATACTTACAAACACTTGAAGAAAGCCTTGTGAGGTTTTTACAATGTCTTAAATGTATCTTCTTCGCAGAGATAATATTTTGAATTGTTGTTGAGAGTTCTTTAATAGCCGTACTTTCTAGATCGAGTTCCTCTAGATGTTCCATCTTTCCCGGTATATTATAGAACTTCTCGAATTTAGAGGAACCGAAGAGATTAAGGCTGCGTTTTTTGGCCGACAGGATAAAAATCAGGATATGATATGTTTTATACTGTCCTATGTTTGGTAGATCGATGTTCATGATAAGATAAAGGAGATATAGATGGTGTATAGCTGGGATAAAAATATCCTAGGAGAGTGGATGAAAAAGACCTTGATAGGATTTCTTAAGAGAGTAAACACGAGGAAAACCAAGTTTTTTCCATAGCCACTGCTTCTCCTACATGCCGGGGCACTCTCTTGTTGCCGCCTCTCCGTAGGAGCCGGGCTGGGGTCTCCGACAGCAAAGTCGGGTATATCCATGATCACATTCTTTAATCGATAGTTTGATGTGATATGAGATAACATCCCTCGCTCTTAATCTCTTGAACCTTGCCAACATTCGAGAGAGGTATCGACCTATTATGAAGAACTCGAGATCGATCATCGACTTTCAGGCTGAATAATTTCACTGTTCAACACTTATTTATTCACTCGATAAGACAACAAGTAAGGCTACCATGTCTTTCAAAAGATTCAACTCCAAAATTCCAAATCAAGATCTCTAGATCTCCTTCATCGACACTCTAGACAATTAGATATCTAGGATAAAGATATCATTGGTTTCGTTCGGAGTTTCTCTTAAGTCACGCCAAAAAATTAGATCACTGAAACTATCTCTCAATAGTTGTCTTCCCTATGCCTCCAAGTCCCCATAGGCAGGCAGCCAATCATTATCCGACTCTTTTAGTGACCGTGATATTAATCTTGAACTTAGGAATCTATTCCAACCGGATATGTAGCATCGGCTGTTCGACGATTTTTATCCAAATGGGGAATGAAATTTCACGTAGGTACACTTAATTGTAAGTAGAGATGTTTTCAACATGTGTTGTAAAAAAGTTGAAATGACCAAAAAAGAAAAGAAAAAAAAAGGGCATCTCCCGAGTAGAATGACCCAATTGGAATTTGTGATGAGTCCTAGCAAGATGTGGTTTCCCCCGTTACTTAATGTCTCCAGCTTGCACTACCTTTCACCGGACATCATCATTTCATCCTATTGGAACTTGCCCATCTACATCTTGCCTACCATCCTCCTCCTCTTTTTTTTATTTTTATTATTATTATCTTGATCAACAATGAAACCTAATAATTTTCTAAATTTTGGCAGAGAAGCAAAACGGGGGAAAAAAAGAAAAAGAACAAGAAACAAAGAAACAAAGAGAGTACACTTTTCTATGTCGATACTCAAATGTCCAAACACCTGCACAAGCAATGCGGGCGTGGAATCGACATATTGTTTTCCAAACTCAATTTCTTTGCGTTGGCTTTTATCAATCGAGTCCATGCAACTCCTTTGACATCGAACGATGATTCAGTATGTTAAAATAATCCAACTGAAAAATTTTAAGTCTATAGAATAGTTTGGTACTGGTCTCACAATATCTAACATGGTGTCATATAGTCGGATCTTATCTATGCTTGTTTTGCGTGTGCAATGTGCATTCACCCCGTTCGTCAAATTTCACGCGTCATTCTTAATTTGGCTTGCATGTCAGAATGGTATTGAAATATCTAACATCGCTTGATTGTGCAGTTTATATGCTCTATGCTTGCGATTTTCCTTCATCTATTCGGCTGAAACTTTTAGGTTGGACTTTCGAACGCGAACAATCGAAAGAGAGTGATGGATTCCGAATTCAATCACCGTGAAAAGGGATGTTACATTAGCATTCCATGCGCATCTAAATGGTTATTCACCAAAGAAAACAAAAGATGGGGGGATAATGACACGAATGGTTTTTGAAATTTGGCTTAATAAGCAGCGTGATCTTTGAAAGTTTAATTTGTTTGATGCGGTCTATGAACTTTACATCAATGTGCAATGCGATCCCCTGGACTTTTGATTTGCTTAGTGTATTCCCCGAACTTTTGGCCCATGTCAATTTAGTCTCTAAACTATATGAACATATTCAATACCGTTCCTAAACTTACATTTTCATATAAATTGAACATGTATGAAAAGTTCATGGACCACATTGAACAGTTTAAAAGTTCGTGGACAACATTGCATATTGAACTCAAAACAAGTTCCGTCACTAGTTTAGCATGATGATTAAACGGGACAAATAAGTCATTAATCTCCACCGTGAAATAAAATAAAGAAAAAGATGGTGTGCGGCGTGACATAGTTTTGCTCACTGATCACTCTGTTCCACCACGCCGATGATTATGATATGTTATTTATATGGATTATTAAGTTGTCTAATTAAGATAAAGGCCAAGCAACTTCTTTAATTTAATATAAAGTATATGTTGTGTCCGGAAAATCAGCCTAAATGCCTTTAGGATTGATCGTGGCTCTTGACTTGAGCTGGCCTTGGTGTTGCTGCAGTTTCTCTCGGATTATTTCCATGGGCTTGCGACAATTTGGAAAACATCTTTTGCAGTTTAGCTCTCTATCACTTGAGAAAAATGAATTAATAAAAAAGATCGTTACTAATAAAAATACTGAGGCAAAGGTCGTTTATTAATCGCTAATCGCACGCGAGGGCTAGCGAGCCCCGCCGACCACTTCCCCACCATCGCCGCCGGTCCTTCTCGATGGTGGTGGGGCGAGAGCCGTCGCACTGGTTGTTCCTCTTTTTTTTTTTAACCTTATTGTTTAAATTAATTTAAATAAAAATTATTTAAAAATTATATTTTGGACAAAAACGACGTCATTTTAGCCACGTCATTGCCATGTTGAAGAGAGAAAATACAAAAAAAAAAAAACATGTCAGCAATTTTCGTTAGCCAAACTGAACGTAGTTAACGGAAGGATTCGATTGCATCAATTTGACACGATTTAACATTCGATTGCATTTTTTTATTATAAATTTTAAGATTTGATTGCACTTTCACGATAAGTTTTAGAATTTCTAACGAACGTATCCTCTAATTGTTGATAAGGAAAAAGGCTAAAAAAAATTATGGGTTAGTGTGCCGGTGTTGTCTAGACGCCAACAAGGGCTCAGCGACCCTCGCTTAGATTACACCAGTGTCTGGTGATAGGGTTGGTGATCGGATCACCGTGATCCTCAATGGTGGCCAGCGAGGGTCATGAAAATATATTGCAAAAAAAAAAAAAGACAGAATATCAAAACACATGACATATTCTTAATAGTGTACTTCAAAGAAAGAAGCAAGGCCCTACCGGTGTGGCGTCCACCACCACCTTCAGCTTTCAACAAGAGTCGCGAGTTCGACTATAAAACAAAGATTCGCACCAACCGTGTTTGTAATAATAATAATAATAAAAAAGACAGGGATAACAAAGAAAGACAATAATTCTCAGACTCCGTTTGTTTGGACGAAAAATAGCGATCCTGAAAATGGTTATTTAAATCATTTACAGAGGATTGTCGCATCATCGACCCAAAGGACTGCTTAAGACCGCTAGATTGACAAGGGGATTCGTTCTCTACCATCAGATATAATCGACAGGATTGATGACCACAAATGTTGGATATACTTGATCTCCATCAAAACCCACCACGTTAGATCAAGTGGATCTCTACCTTCAAATCAATTAGACAAGTACTAAGATCATCTACCAGCTAGATCACATAGAGATCAATGGTTATAATTAGAGGGACTCTTATATAAATGGCAGAGCTCTCTCCCTCAATTGGATTATCTAGCTTCATTTTGAGCAATATAGCATTCTTCATAGCTTCTTTTATCTAAAGGATTTCATTTCGCGAGTGCGAGAAGGGTCGAGCGTGACGGCCTAATTTCTGCCAATGTGTTTTGTTAAGCAGAGTAGTATTTAATGGACTCGTATTTATGGCGAATGTGAATTGGGGATTTATGAGTTTGGCACGGTGAGTGTGAATTTTTGGTTTAAGATGGACACAAAAGAGGATTAGAGTACCCACTCATGGGTAGCTCAGTTGATTAAGGCGCACTTGAGATTGTGTGGTTAGGTACACTGGTCCCAAGTTCGATTCCCCAGTTAAGCACTTGTGATTTAGGTGGGGAACCATGGCGGTGGATTGCTGTGCTAGTTTTTCTCGAGGAATAGTCGATAGGTGGGGGCCATGGCGGTGGATTGCTGTACTAGTTTCGCCCGACGAATAGTCGAGGTGCGCGCAAGCCGACCTGGGCACCTCGGTTACTAAAAAAAATTGGGGCTGGTATTTATTAGTAACAGTTTGGATCTTCGAAAGAATTGATTCGGGATTGAACCGCAAAACCCCTTGAATCGCTGCACGCCACCAACCTACCCCACCCCCTATATAAGGTTCTCTCTCCCCTTCCTCTCGTTTTCCCCCCTCCTTTTCGTGGAAACCCCTCGGAACTAACTCTCTCTGTGACATCCAGAAAATTTGTACTACACATTACATGTAGAAATTTGTAGGCGATATTTGTTGCATGTGAGAATTTAAGTTGGGTGATATGTGTAGTTTAGCGTATACGCGAAATATATTTCCGTGTCTATAATTCTCGAGAAAATGTTTTGATTGCTTGATATTCGTTTCGTATCAATTTTATAGAATGATGACGAAATACGATTGATTGTTAATAGAGATCGACACACTCTAAGTATACATATTAAATAAGTAGTAGATTTTAAATTTAATAAAATATATGTAAATATTTATGTTTGGTAAATTTTACAAAACGTTTTGATGGAGTTGAAATATTTTTCGAACGTATCTATAGACATCAAATTCTTGTTCACGTAGTTATTGTTATTTTGTTAATCAGTGAATACTTCATCCCTTAGCTTACCGATGAAGCTTAGAGGAGACGAGGTCATGTGTTGCCTCAACAAATTTGACTTTAGTCTACAAATGCACCTGAATTCATCCCAAAACTTGGCCAATGGAAAACCACTCATTCCTTTCATTTACTAAAATATCTTCTCTTGTAGCCAATAGCATTAAACCACAAGTGCCCTACTTATAAATCTAGGTGCCACTTGAATTAATCTCATTGGTCCACATGCCATTGTAATCATTATTTTAACCCAAGGTAATTAATTCCTTTAAACACGGTTGAATTACATTCGTTTTTCACTTGCCATATGGGTAAGAGGCACTCTATATAAAAGGCAGTGAGGTCCCCACTCATTCACTGCACTTGATAACTTCTATTCACTCTCTCCACTCTTTCGCTTTCAATTCTATGAATATATTATCGAAGATCCCACGATTGTGTAATTAAAAGTTTCTGTCGTCGTCCGATTTCGGACGAGGTATATTATTGGTTCTTATTACCTTCTATTAAGGAGTTTTTTATCTTTTCGAAATAAAACATACGTTGATTTTCGATTTTGTTTGATTTGAAGGAAACTAAAACTTCGATTTTTTGCTCAAGTTCTCTTCGAGATAAGTGAAAACTCTAACTGTTAAGTTAGAATGATCTACTCGGTGCTCTAGGCTTGTTTGCTTGTTGTTTGCTAATTTAATTACATGTTGGTATATGAATTGTTATGCTTTGATTTGAAAAGTTAACGTGCTAATTGTTACGTTTTGATTTGTGAAGATGGGTGATGGATAAATTTTTATGCGAATCGGAATTACGTAGGATGAAAAAAAGTGAAAAAGGGGTAATTGCTAGTTTTTTGTTGATATGGAGGCTATTGGACGCAGTGTGGAAGTTACAAATCATTTTCTTGAATCTGTGTTGTTACCGAATTTGTGGGACAACTGAGTTGGCATTATTGACCGAACATGAAGTTATCGAATCTGGACAAAATGATGATGAGTTACCAATTCATTTGTGCTACCGAATTTTTTAGTTACTGATGGTTCTTGTAAAAGTCACAGAACGCAAAGCTGAAACGATGAAGATGATGGTATAGGGGGTTAGTTACCGACGATCGACTTTGCTGACTGACCCTCGCGATATTCTAAATATTATAACCATACAGTATTAGAGTGATATACAAAAAAAAAAAGTTAGCCAAATGACCACCAATCAACATTGTTGACCGAAAATTCTTCAAAGTTACCAAATCTGCTTCTTGGTTACCGAATTATGGGGCTGACCAAAGAATGACTGGGTTATTATTAATAATAATAATAATAAAATGAAATAAAACACAATAAAAGTTGTTGATTTCATGCACTTACTGCTTGTTGTGGATATTACTGATCTTGTGCTTTGGTGTTACCGAACTGGGAGTTCCCGATTTCACGAAGGAATGAGTCATAGCTTTTAATGTGCTCATTTTTTGTTGCCGAAGTGATGTATGAAAATGCATATGCTTGAGAAATGATGCATGGACATATTTGATGCATTTCATGAGCACATCTTTGCATGATAATTGTGTAAAAGATTATGTTCCATCATCCACTTAAGGTTGGAGTGTTTCGGGAAGACTCGAGGAGTGTTTCGAGATGCCGCGGAGTTGCGATGCCCCGTGTGTCGGGAAGCCTCGAGGAGTGTTTTAGGATGCCGCGAAGTTGCGATGCCCGTATGTCGAGATGCCCCGTGGGTGGATGTTGCAGGATGCCACGGAGTTGCAATGCCCCCTATGTCGGGAAGCCCTGAGAGTTTCGAGATGAAAGTAAAGATGATTATGCATGTTCATATGTATACATTGATACATGGTGATGACACACTAAGTGATACTGGTGCATCATGATATAATATGACATTGACATGCATCGTATGTGCAATATTATGATATGTCATTATTGAAGAAAATCTTATGTATGTTCATGCATTTATATATTTTACTTTGAATGCTTGTGATTGCGAATTCTAGGTTTAGCGATCAAGGGATCACCTACCTTAGACTTAGAGATTTCATTTACTGGGCATCGGTTCACCCCATTTTTTTCAAACATGTAGGATGGATCATCGGCCACCTCTCTTTGGAGCTGCGGTGCATGGAGAATATATTTATGAAGATGTTTTTGCTCCTGAACAAGCTATAATGTATACTAAGTGTACCTCCTACGTATAGATCGACATTGGACTTGCGGAATGGGTTCCTCATCTCTATGTCGCATGGTATTTTAACATCGAGGGCGAGTTAGTAGGATCAATTAGAGGTTTTGACGGTCCTCCAGGGTTCGGCGACAATGGCCTATCGACGGGTGAAGTCGTTGATCTTTAGTCGTTGAACGACATCTATACATACGGACTTTTGGCGATGGAGGATTGAAGTAGAGGATATATGTGATCCTACCCCTTTCCCAAGTCTATGTATTTGTATGGTGTGTGTCTATCAATGTATATAATGTTGAAACTATGCTATGTACATTTGGTAAACTAATGGTACATAATGAATTATGCATATGTATTTAGTGAACTCGTACGATCTTATATCGGGGATGATGATGCAAAAAAATTCTTTATGCTTCCGCATACAAATAATAATAAATAATATAAATAGCACGTGTAGCGCGTGACATTCTGGGGCCCCACACACACACACACACACACGCATACGCGCTCGCGCACACACACACACTCTCTCCCATGTTTATTCCGGCCCCTCTCTCTCTCCCTTGTTTATTTTGGCCATACTCTCCTTTACTCAGTCCGATGCCACCGTTCATTGTTTGTGTTCAAGCCCGATGATAACCTAACCGCCTCACCCTCGGCTCCTTCTCCACTCATCCCGTTGCTTTTCTTCTACCTCTTGCTCGTGGTGACCCGTGCGGCCAAGGAGGAAGAATGGATGTGTTAGATATATTGTATATACTAGGAGTAGGTCTTTTTGTGTATTTATTTTTTTTTGCCCTTCTTTGTATGTATATTTATATTGGCCTTGTGCCTAATTGTAATTATGAATTCCATTATTCAATTTTCAAATCTATCATGGTATCAGAGCTAGGTTTCTCACTCTTCCCCCATAGGCGACGTTCGTGCTCGAGTTGGATTTTAGAATTTTGCCCCCTTCTTTTGGCGTTGGTATCGTTCGTGTTCGTTCGTTTTGCGAGTTGGATTTTAGCGTCTTTTGCAACAATCCGTTCTGGTGCCTTGTGAGTTGGATCGTGCTTGAGGTTTCGTTCGTGAGTTGGATTTTGGCATTGCGACGTTTCTACTGGGATTTTGGCGTACGAGGTCTCGAACGCCTCGTTTGTGTGTGGGAAGGATTTTCATGGGATTTTGGCATCTTTTGGCTTTCATAAGTGGAGGTGCAGCTTCATGTTCATAAGTGGATAGAAAAGCATCTTCGGTGATTTGTAATTTTGTTCGGTGATTTCGATGGTGCTTTCATTGAGAGAAAAGCATCTTTGGTGATTTCATTGCAGCTTCTTCGATGATTTCGATGGTGCAACATCCTCTAGATTTTCGTGGGTTTTCGAAAGTGCAAATTCTTTGGATTTCTCTGTGCGATTTGGATTATTTGGATTGGGTCCTAGCTTGGAGTGCAATTTTGTTCTCACGATTGACCTAGGGTTTTGTTTTCTTCACTTTGCTTTAGTTTTGATTTATTGATCTCATAATTATAGCTGATAATGATCGGATTGATCGCATTGATGTTAAGTTGGATGGCTCTAATTATGTTCTTTGGAAACCCTCAGTGATGGCTGCTATTGTTTATCGTGATTTGTATGAACATGTGGATGGTACTCGTTCTTGTCCTGCACCCTTGTCCGATACTACAGATCATAAACCTAAGGTTGATCAGATTTCACGACACCAATATGAAATTAGGGATTGGCATGTTGCTGATAGAAAAGCATGGGCAATATTATTTGGTTCTATAAATCCTGATCTTCGCCTCCAATTTACTCAGATTATAGGTGCGAAAAAGTTATGGGATCAAATTGTTGAGATGTTTACACAAACAAGTTCCGTTCATGTTTATTAGCTTATGCAGGAACTTTGTTGTGCCACTCAAGGTACACAAACAATTTGTAAATTTTATAATTATATGACGTCTTTTTGGTCCCAGCTTGATGTGTTGGCTCGTCCACCATGTTACACGTGTGCTAGTTGTGTTGCTTGTGCTGCATCTAGACTTGAAGATCAGAACAAAAATCGTATGTATGAATTCTTGATGCAACTCTCACCAGAATTTGAGGGAGTTCGGAGTCAAATTCTATATCGTTATCCTGCACCATCTCTTTCTGATGCAGTCAAGGAACTTCAGGTTGAGGAAACTAGACGAGGAATTCTTGGTGCTTCTCCATCTTTAGATTCCTCTGCAGTAATGGCTACTCCACAGTCTGATTTCCGACCAAGCTCCTCTTAACGTGGTCTCCAATATGGCTCTTCTTAACGTGTTTTTCAGCCTGGCTATTCACAGCGTGGTTCTCATCATGGTTCTCAGCGTGGTTTTGTGCATGGTTCCCAGAGTGCTTCTTCCCAATGAGGTTCACGTTTTTATTGTAACTTCTGTAAGCAAAATGGGCATACTGATGATCGATGTTTTCAGAAAATGCGTGATCTTCCTTATGCACCACCCTTGCATTCAGTTGCACCTGTTTCTTCTCCATCCACAGATCGTGTCTCTCCATCCTCATCTTCATATGATCCTGTTGCTAATATTGAGGCTCGGTTTTCTCGTTTAGCTCAGCTTCATCTTGGTTCTTCTGGCGTATCCTCCACTGTTGCTACAGCAGCTGCTGCACAATCTTCAGGTGATAGTTCTTCCTGAATTCTTAACTCTGGGGCTGCTCATCACATGACTGCCTCTGCTCATCATCTCACTCAACAGACTGCACTAAAAAATTCAAAAGGGTTCTTTACAACCGATGGATCCTCTCTTACTGCAACTATGCAAGGCCAACTTACTATCCCTGGCAGTTTTAATATGCCTAATGTGTTGCATATACCGAACTTAGCCCTGAATCTTTTATCTGTTGGGCAACTTGCCAATATAGGTTATGTGGTGACATTTACTGTTGATTCTTATGTTGTACATGATTGTACGAGTGGTCGGACGATTGCAGGGGTAGTAGACATAGAGAATTGTATTTAGTGCAGCATCTCCAGCTTCCTTCACTTCAACCTGTTCTTGCCATCTTCGACCTTGACTGTTGGTACTAGCCCCTAGGTCATATATCTGCTTCACGTTTGTCTTTTCTGCGTCAGCATGGTGCACTTGGACATGTTTCATCTACTGTTATGCGTCCTTGTACTAGTTGCTCTTTAGCTAAATAATTTGCACTTCATTTTTTCTATTAGTTCTTCTGTTTCCATTTCTTATTTTGACTTAGTACATTCAGATGTTTGTGGTCATGCTCCCCAAATTTTTAAAAGTTGATTCAAGTATTATGTATCGTTCATTGATAATTATTCTCGTTATACATGCGTGATGAATTTCTCTCTATCTATAAGAACTTTACAGCCATGATATCTACTCAATTCTCTAAAACTATTAAAGTTTTTCGTTCTGATTCTGGTGGGGAGTATTTTTCTGCAACTTTTCGTTCTTTCTTAACTTCTCAGGGAACCTTACCTCAGTTGTCATGTCCCAGTGTTCATACTCAAAAATGGTCTTGCTGAACTAAAACATCGTCATATTTTGGATACTACTCGTGCTATCATGTTATCTAATTCGGTTCCTACTAAATTTTAGGCTGAAGCACTATCTACTACTGTCTATCTCATAAATTGACTTCCTTCTCTCTTCCTCTCCAAAGCCATCGCTCATCAACGTCTTTTCTCAAAACTACCCATTTATCATCAACTTCGTATTTTTGGCTATACGTGTTATGTGCTTCTTTCACCCCATAAGGGTACCAAACTCTCTGCAAAGGCAGTCCGATGTGCTTTCTTAGGTTGCAGTACAGAACATAAAAGCTATAGGTGATATGATCCTTCTTCACGACGTATTCATATCTCTCGTAGTGTTCAGTTCTTTGAGCACCTACCTTTCTTTTCCGCTGCCTCTACTTCTTCACAGTCTTCTTCATCTGTATTTATGGATTTTCCTCTTAATTCATCTCCTCTTCCTCCTTTTATATCTTCTCCGTCAGATCACGTGTCACCACCTTCTCCTAATATGCCTCCTCCTTCGTCTACTTCGCCTGCTACTTCGATGCATCTTGATGATTCTCGTCCACCATCCCCTCGGCGGAATCCTCCGCGAGATCGTCGTTGTCTAGCTAGGTACGTGGCGGCCACAAGTTATTCTGATGAGTTTGGTTCCTTTATGGCTGCTGTCCACACTTTGCGGGAACCGTCAAATTATCGTATGGCCGTAAAACATGCTGAATGGCGTGATGCTATGTCTGAAGAATTATCTGCTCTGGAGCGCATTGGTACGTGGGATCTTGTGCCTCTTCCACCATGAAAATCCTTAATATCTTGTCATTGGATATATAAATTAAGACTCACTCTGATGGAAGCATTGAGCGCTATAAAGCGCGTCTTGTTGCATGTGGTTTTGATCAGGAATATGAGATAGATTATGAGGAGACTTTTGCTCATGTTGCCAAAATGGCTTCTGTTCGCACTCTTCTTGCAGTAGCCTCTATTCGTAATTGGTCTCTTTTTCAGCTTGATGTGAAGAATGCTTTTCTTCATGAGGTTCTTCAGGAGGAACTCTATATACAGCCACCTCTAGGTCTGCCTCATTCGCCCGACCAGGTATGTCGTCTTCGTCGAGCTCTTTATGGTCTCAAACAAGCTTCTCGCGCTTGGTTTGAACGGTTTGCAGAAGTCGTTCGGTCAGCTGGCTTTTTTCAGAGTGAGAATAATCATGCTATGTTTACTTATACCTTTTCAGCTGGTTGTACTATTATGCTACTCTATGTAGATGATATGATTATTACTGGGGATGACTCTGTTCATATTGCTTATACTAAGCAACATCTTCACCGTCAGTTTGCTATGAAAGATTTGGGTTTCTTACGTTATTTTTTTGGTATTGAGGTTGCTCGCAGTCGACGTGGTATTCTTCTCTTCCAGCAGAAGTGCATTTCTGACATTTTAGCTCGTGCTGAGTTATATGATACTCGTACTGCAGCTACTCCTGTTGAACTTCATTTACAGCTTCGTTCGAATGATGGTGAGCCTCTGTCTGATGGCACTTGCTATCGGGCTCTTGTTGGCAGTCTTGTCTATCTTACGACCACTCGTCCTGATATCGCATATGTTGTTCATCTTGTCAATCAGTTTGTTGTGGCTCCTCATATAGTTCATTATGCTGATGTACTCCGCATTCTGCGACATGTTCGTGGTACTCTGATACGCTCAATTTTTCTTCCATCGGCTTCCTCACTTGCTCTTCGTGATTACTCTGATGCTGATTGGGTTTCGGATGTTATTGGCTGCAAGTCCATTACATGATTTTGTATCTTTCTAGGTGATTCTCTGATTTCTTGGCGTGCCAAGAAGCAATCTGTTGTGTCTCGCTCTTCCACTGAGTCTGAGTATCGTGCTATGGCTGACACTACTATTGAGATTATTTAGCTTCATCGTCTTCTTGCTAATCTTGGTGTTGCCTCCTCTGCTCCCATTCCTCTTCATTGTAACAACAAGAGTGCTATTCACATTGCTACAAATCCGGTGTTTCATGAGCTATGTAGCACGGACACGCCGGTCTCTCGAATTTCTATGAGTCGAACACGGCGACACGGTCGGACACGACCGGCCGCGTGTCCGGATGGGGAAAATGAAAAAAAAACAGCCATGTTCGAGGGAAAATGGGAAAAATGTGACCGAAGGCTTCTGTTGCAGGTTGTTTCGTGGCTTCAGGGCTGTCGGATGGAGGGATCCGGTGATTTTGGCGCCCTTGAGGGGCTGGGCGGAGCCGTACTGGGTGCGAAAGGCCATGAGGCTAGGAATCTCGACCTCGGCGAACTCGATCTTGAGGCTGCCGAAGTCGGCCTGGGACATATCCTTGACCTTATACTCGTGGCCGCTCGAGGTCTTCTGAGCAACGCCATTGTTTCGGGGCAAGGGAAGACAGAAACAGGGCAAGTCTTTCGCGGCCTTCCTCACGGCCGTCCGGTGATAGGCGGTGGCGTCGAAGGGTCAATGGCGGCAGCAAGGAGTGGTAGGAGGTGATCGTGGTCGGTGATGATGTGGTGGTGGCGCACGAAACAACGGGAGGAGGATGTGGTCTCGGCTGGGAATAGGAGGGGGAGTTAACAAAGAAGAAGGCAGAGAAAAGACCAGAGAAAGAGAAAGAGGAAGAGCAGAGAGAGAGAGTTTGCAGAAGAGAGGAAAGGGAGAGAGAGAGTTAATGTAGGGATGTGATGGTTAGGTGAAAGTGGGACTTGAGGTGGGGCCATTTGGGTTAATTTTTTTTTTGTCTCTTATGAATGAATTATTAAGGGGTAATTCGGTCATTTGTTAATTCAAGGCTGAAATGAAATTTGGTACACTGGACGAAGGGAAATTTTGATATTTTCATATGCCAGGCTTGGTCATATATATATATATATGTCGTGTCCCGCCGTGTCGAAATTCTCTATTTTTGGAGAACTACCGTGTCGGCGTATCGTATCGTATCGTGTCCCCGTGTCCATACCGTATCGGTGCTACATAGTTCATGAGCGTACCAAGCACATTGACTTTGATTGTCATATTACGCGCCATCAACTCCAAGCACATATTATTTCTCTTCCCTTTGTGGCTTCTGCAGCCCAGCTTGCTGACTTATTCACTAAATCTCTTACATCACAATGCTTTGCTGCTCTTCTTTCCAAAACGAGAGTTTGAGGGGCGAGGGGGGGGGGGGGCGTTAGATATATTGTATATACTAGGAGTAGGTCTTTGTGTGTATTTACTTTCTTGTCCTTCTTTGTATGTATATTTATATATTTATATTGGCCTTGTGCCTAATTGTAATTATGAATTTCATTATTCAATTCTCAAATCTATCAGGTTCGAACTTGTTTCTTCGGCGATTTAACTCCAATTTCTTCGTACGCAGGAAGTAGTTTACTAATCCTTCTTACTAATTTTCTTATTATTGCTGGATCGTGTGAAATGGGATAATTTGAGCCAAATTAATACCGAGTTAGAAGTGTTCTTGGGCGACCCAGTAAACAACCTTGCATGTGTCATCAATTTGTGTATTCAAGGACTTCGGGAGATGGATAATTAGGATTCGTAGGCCGATCATGGTGACGTCGTCAAAATGACATGAATTGGACATAGAGCTTGTGGAGGGTTGTACGGTCGAGGATGTAGGTGCTGAACTTGGGATTTCATGGCTTGCTAAGTGGTATGGTCGTTTGGTTTGGTAATTGAGAGACATGTCCAGCAAGCTATTGCAAAGATAAGTGGATTGAACACGACCAATGGCAAGCGAACCGTAAGCGAGGCTATGTGGATATTCGGCGGTGGAACTTTAGAGGATGATGTTGGTGCTTCTAATTTTCCGTTGTGGTGATTGATTGGTGTTGTTATTAAAATTATCTTTGTTATATATTGCGTGCTTTGGCGCTAGTGAATTTGTGATTGGTTCCTCGATCCCGTGACAGAATAGGTAAATCAGTTGGTCGGTTTAGTATTCTATTTGCTGAGCTTCAGCTCACCCCGTTATTATATCCCCTTTTTCGGATCGACTGCAAGGATGAGGCCAATGTGATACCATGGAAGATAGGACGGACATTGGAGCTCGGAGTTATTATCTGTTAGTTGGGTGTAGTTATCGTAACTTTGAATTTCCTTTTAGTCTTTGCACTTTTGTAAAGATTTTTCTAAAAGATAATACGTATATGCATATGAAGTCAGTTTTCCTTTTCTAACTCCTTTGCTTGTGAGATGTTTGCTTTATCAGGTCTACAAACCCCATGAAAAGCCGTATCCTTTAGGCGTCATGCCTGCCTCTTTGTTTTGCGTGCACTTATATCTTTATCCAGTCTTCTGCATGCATCCTATTATATGTAGTAAAAGAATAAAAAAAAAATCACGATTAGAGCGTCAATTAAGGTCGAGTTCTCGATAAGATTGGTATCAGAGCTTTTTATTAAGGATGGAGAGAGAGAGAACAAGGTTTACTCAGGCCGATGGAAAACCTTGTGGTTGTCGCCCCACTATCGGTGGGGCGACGGCGGCGGTTGCCATCAGGGTCGCTAGCCCTCGCTGAGGCGCTGGCGATGACGACGAAAGATTTAGGCTCTTTTTCTTTCATTTCATACTGAAAAGACAATCACTAGAATGAATTATGAGTATTCAATATAAATATTTCAAATTAACAGATCTATTTAAAAAAAAACCCAAAAAACTTTATCACTGGAATAGAACGACAATAATACATAGATCATTTCCTTATTTTAAGCGTAGTTTCCTTGACTATAGGAGTTCATTCATTAATTTTTATTTAAGGCAAGGAGAAAGATGTATGAATTGCTATCTGTCTATGTTATTACATGGATTTATAATTATTGATGAGAACCCAATGAAATACGAAAAAAAAATACCTAAAAATGAGGTTCAAAGACTCTTGTTGTGTGTTTACTTAACGACGAAAATGTCTGTAATCAACCGGTGAGAGATCCTTTTTTGAGATTGATATGACCACTTCAAGTCTTTATTTAAAATAATATTCACTTGAGTCTCTTATTTCAAACAATAAGCGCACTTCAAATTTTTATTTGAAATAAGTTTCGTTTTGAAGCTTTTATTTAAAAAAAAAAAAAGTGCATTTCGAGCGTTTGAAGTTTTTCCTTAATCGGAATAGGACGAGGACAGCAGGGCTCCACACCGTACGGTGAAGATTTCTCTAGCGGCCGCGACCAAATCACGAACGGAAGATGGTCGTACATCACCCAACGCCACTTTGTCCCCGTCAATCATGCTGCAAATTACTTCGCTTCCCTGCCCCCCCCCGCCCCCTTCAATGTCAGCGTCGCGATTCCCGCAGAACATTTACTCAAAGGAACGATCATAATCATCACTTTCGAATGTCATTAGCGACAGACAACCATCGCGATTGCAAAAGCATGCGGACGCACAACGGCCATAAAAAGGAAGGGATCGCAGATTCTTGATTATATATCTTTTGCTTTCATCCGCCGCGAGATGAAATTTCGGCATTTATCGAAGATGAAAATGTGTGAGATCGTACCCATCGAACATTAGGGGTGTGCATGGTCCGGGCGGATCCGGTCCCGACATGGAATCGGGGACCGGACCAGTAGTCCGGTCCCCATATTTTCTAGACCACGGATCGGACCAACACCGGCGGTCCGGGCCGGTCCTAGTCCGGGCCGGTCCCGGCCCAATAGGACCGCTAATTCTATCTGCTTATGAAAACTATAATAAAAAGATTAGTTTGGTGACAAAAAAAAGAATTTAGACTTCGACCTCCTCTTGTGTTGATTTTTCATTAATAATAAAATTACACAAAAACGTCCAAAGTCTAATCCTAATTCTGATCTCTAAAAAGGAATTCATTACTAATAAAATTCCACAAAAGACGAAAAATATGTATATGAATTAATCTTTAAATGCAAATCTAATATCAATGCAATGAGATTTTTATCTTTTCAGTTCTTTTTACATGGTTTTCTTTTCATTTATTTTATGTGAAAAAAAATACTATCTAAAATTCGGATCTGTTTGAAAAATTCAAAGAAGATATCTCCCTAAACAAATGAGCCCGATCTAAAAGAAAAATCAATTAACACAATCAAAGATGCAATCACCACAACAATCAAAGATGTAATCATTGCAACCAAAATAGCTAAAGACTCGCTGCAGGAGACTCGAAATTTTCAAATCATTAGGATGATCAAACTAATTTTTTTTTTTAAAACATTGCCGGTCCGGTCCCAAACCATGGAACCCGGGGACCGGACCGCCCAGTCACCGGTCCCGTTTATTGGGATCGGGGACCGGATCGCCAATCTCAAGGACCGGACCAACCCGCCCGGGCCGAGCCGGTCCCGGGCCGGTCCAGGCCGGTCCGGTCCAATTTGTACACCCCTATCGAATATCGCGTTGTTATACCGTGCTTTTAGTACTCAAAGTCGACCACCGACCACGGTGCCGAAACCGGCGTTCGGAGCGAAGGTAACTTTAGTCTCAGTCTCCTATATCATGTCGCCCTTCTAGTACTGTTTTTTTTTTTTTTTTTGGATGAGATGAGACCAAAAGATGAATTATGGTGCAAGCAAATGGTAACTAAAGCTTTTATGACTTTTTGTTTTTGCTTTGAAATGATGAACCACATGTTGACGCGTCTATGATAAAGTCAGTTTTTTTTTTTTCATAATGAAATGAGTCATTTCGAGCTGTACTCTAGAATTATATATCATTTTTAGAATAATTGGGTTTTTCCAAAACATTGTTGTGCATAACACGAAGCAAATAATGCATTTAAAATCGTAAATTTTCCTTAGTTGGTTGCTTCACCAATGCTCCTCGATAGTTGTAAACGAGCATATTAAAATTGCAACTTCTCCATGACGACAAGGGTGCGCATAATAACTGTCGCGACCCGTCCGAAAGCGGACGCGGCTAATGGATTACCGATCGCGGGTCTTCCCCCGCACAAGGGTGCGGATCGCAGGCTTTGGATCGGCGCGGGCCCTCCCAGGCCCATACCAAATCGCGGCGGGAGTATTTTTCAAAGGGATTCGACGATAACAGTCGATCGCTTTCGACCTTAGTGTGGTCGTGGTGGCATGTGCAACTTGTGCATGCATTTGGAGTCGCCACCGGTCTTTCTTGGAGGGTAGACCGGAAACCTTATTGACCGATTGGGAGAGATCGATCAATTCTGCGGAACCAGAGATTTTGGGTTCGGGGACTTGGTTACGTTGATGTCATTACCAACGCCCTTTCGGTACCTAACGCGAGTGATTTTCCTAACTAGGATTTCATGCAGGCACAATTTTGGGTGAGGTAAGTCTGACTTTGCATATTAACCAGTTTAACATGCTCACGTAATCATAAAAAAATAGATGTCAATCACATAAACATCTATCCTACGTGGTGATCATGGGATTATGATTTAATGGGTCTCGAGCCAATGAGACAACATTTAATCATTTTAATATTTTAATAACGGAGAGCCGCTCTTCGCTTCTTCTTGGTTTCTTGAACTCTTCAAGAATTGGGCCCCAAAGAGCTCGCCGACTTAAAAGGCTCCCCCACGTAATCCTTGTAGCATTTACATCAACAATTGACTATGCTAAAAATAAAGATTACATGAAAAATAAAAGGAGTACGCAGCCTCCATTTAATAATTACAATCCAAAATATATAAATAATCATCATACATTCATATATACATCAATCACATTGATTAGGGATTTTTCCATGATCACCACCCTTCCACGTAAGTAATAAATTCACAATTTAAAACTTAGGAAGGCACAATAAAAATTCTACGTTGAATCATATTCAGAATTTTTACGTAAAATAAGATAGCCATAAATTTTCGATTCAAAATTGATTTAGTCTCAATTTTTGCTACGTTGATTAATTTATCATATAAAATAATCAACCTCCATTAGCCATGTAAGACGAACAATTCGTTAATACATATTGGCCATAGTATTGCAAAAATTGCAAAAATCAATTAAATGCACGAAAACACCTAAGGATTGGCTCTGATACCACTATTGGGATCCACGTAACACGTAGCGAAAATAAATAACAACCCATACATGTATCTCCAGAGGCGTACTTCGTGCATTTCAATCGAAAAAAATCACAAAGCCTCAAAGGGAGTAAATAGATTACCTCTCGTAGCGTGCTTGAACGGAGGTGTCGGTTCGATGTTCTTCGATCTCAGCCTCCACAAGTGTTAGGCATCTAGTTCGGACGCACCACCAATTGACGAACGGGGAGACGACTAATAACTCCACAACAATTGTGCTAGCAATATGCGGAATCAATATTCCGAACTTAGTATATTTTGCTCACTCAAGATTATGAGAATATAGAGAATGTTTGTGTTCTTCTCTCTAAGCTCTCAAAAATTTGCACACTCTACAAAATGTCTCTCCCTTTCCAACCTCAAAACTCTTGCCATCCTTTTATAGCCAAAAATACATTCCAATAAATTGTATTTAAAAATAGCACTAACAATTATAAATTCTATCTAAAAATAGCACTCACAAATAAATGACATTTAAAAATAGCACTAACAATAGCACTCACAATTTATAATACAAAAATGCTATTTAAAAATAGCACTAACAATTATAAATTCTATCTAATAATAGCACTCACAATTTATGATAAATAAATGCCATTTAAAAATAGCACTAACAATAGCACTCACAATTTATGATAAATAAATGTCATTTAAAAATAGCACTAACAATAGCACTCACAATTTATAATACAAAAATGCTATTTAAAAATAGCACTAACAATAGCACTCACAATACAAAAATGCTAAAAAAAGGGCACTAACAAAGGTGTTAAAAATAATAACCATTATTATTATTACAAGAGTTAAAGAGGTTACCAAACAGTACAAATATGCATAACGTATAAATACATATGACGTATAAATACGTAGAGCATACGTATACATACGTGAAACCGGGGACTAATTGAAAGAAAAATGTGCAATTAAGCCCTTTTGGTAAAAATTGATTAAATTGGAGGGCAAATTGACCTAATTGCACTCTAAGACTTTAGAATCCAATGTCATAGCTTATAAAAAGTGAGAATTGAAAACTAAAAGACTCGAAAATGATTTTTTTTTTTTTTAGGCTCGGTTCGGGTTTATGTTTGTGAAGGAACATAGTGACCCGAGCCGAATTTTTGAGATTTAAAGTGACACACTTGAAGAGGAAATTAAAAAAAAATTATCGAATATTTTTGGGTATTTTTCTGACCACGAATGGTATTTTTCTGATTTTTTTGGGTATTTTTATAATTAAATAAACTTGAAAAATATTAAAAATATCGAAAAATATTTTTTGTTCAAAATTGGTTCCTAAGGCTCAACCAAGGCTTCCAAAGTTGATTTTGTGATTTTATGACCTTTTTTGATATTTTTAATTAATTTTAAAGAATAAAAATCACAATAATAAATGGTAAAAAATCAGGTGTCAACAGCTGCCCCTCTTTGAGAGGAATCTCGTTAGAGGTTTCTCTCAAAGATAAGGTGGCACCTGATTCCTAACCGACTCAACTGGGAAAATGAGAGAAGAAATGTTATGACATCGGATCCTTAAGCCTATTGATAAAAGCTCAAATCAATCCCCGGTTTGCTCTAACAATTTGAACATGGGCCGGAGTGAGAGAGGCTCACCTGAAGCTCACCTGTCGGATGCTGCCGGTTGCGACGACTTTCAAGAAGATGCCTAGGACTCGTCATTCAGAATACCCTAGGGAGATTAAGCTCTGACCTGTATAGTAGGTCATACCATGATGGGATTCCTAATTGGTAGGAACCTAAGGAAGGCGCATCCCACGCTTTGGGATTTGCCAGGGATTTTGATCCGTATGGTGGATCAGACCTTTGTGTTGATCCTTACTGCGATATTTATCAATGAGTTGACCCTTATGGCGGTTTCTACCAATGAATTGACCCTTATGGCGGTTTCTACCATATGTGACCCTTCAGGCGGTTTCTACCATTAATGTGATCCTTCAGGCGGTTTCTACCTTGGTTTGACCCTTCAGGTGGTTTCTACCTTGAGTTGACCCTTCAGGCGGTTTCTACCTTAATTTGACCCTTCAGGCGGTTTCTACCATAAGTTGACCCTTCAGGCGGTTTCTACCAATGAATTGACCCTTCAGGCGGTGTCTACCATCAGTTTTGACTTTGAAAAGGGGTCTCATGACGAGGGTTCTCCACGTCCGATGAGACTGCCTAAATGAAAAGGGGTCTCATGACGAGGGTTCTCCACGTCCGATGAGATTTCCTAAATTTTGAAAAGGGGTCTCATGACGAGGGTTCTCCACGTCCGATGAGACTGCCTAAATTTTGAAAAAGGGGTCTCATGACGAGGGTTCTCCACGTCCGATGAGACTGCCTAAGTTTTGAAAAAGGGGTCTCATGACGAGGGTTCTCCACGCCCGATGAGACTATTTGATATTTTGAAAATGGGTCCTGGGACGAGGGTTCTCCACGTCCGATGAGACTGCCTAAATTTTGAAAAAGGGGTCTCATGACGAGGGTTCTCCACGTCCGATGAGACTGTTTGATATTTTGAAAATGGGTCCTGGGACGAGGGTTCTCCACGTCTGATAGGACTTTTTTCTTTTAAAAGGGTTTTTCTTCCCCCTTTTTTTTTGGAGACCCCGAAGTTTGTCGGGAATTCAGTTTTTTTGAAGCAGTGAAAGATTTTATTTTGACAAAACTTCACTTGAGTCTGTTGAAGCGACATTCTGGGAGCTGGGTTCTCCAGGTATCCTGCAGAAGTTTGAGCCTGAAAGATTTTTCTTCACCAAGAAAACGTTAGTAATCTTTGGGAAGACTACGGCTGTCCATTTTGACAAAACCGTATGATTTAAGTTTTAATCATGAAATGTGCATTTTGATGCTGGAGGTTATCCAAAGCATTCTTGCAACATGCAAATGTGATCACAAATCCCTTGCACGGAAAATCTGGATCAACAGTTTTGAAAATTCCAAAAAGAGTTTGTTCAAAACATCAATTGGAATATTTCTCGACATGGAGGTCTTCTCACCTGTTTTGCGATAGTGGTTTTTTATAGGGGATGCACTCCATTCTCTACTAACCTGTGCCTAGGTTTTAGGATCATTCGCAGCGCATACATTTCGATCGATCGGGAGGACTTCCACGGGACCGTAATGTGGGGCTTAGATATTGATTTTCAAGGGGGACTCGCTTTTGAGTCAAGTCCATTGTATGAAAGTTTTCACCATCTGCTCCGGGTTTACAAGTCAAGAACCCTGCAAAATGAGAAAGAAATAGTCTTGCTCGTACTTCTTCGAGCTAAGCTATATGTTAACCCAAGTGTCTTAGTCAGATAAGACTGTTTCATGGTTATAACATTGGTAGGATTGGGGACTGAAAAAGGCTTATTTTTGGCCCAGAATTCGTGACGGGTTTGACATTGGTGATCATTGCTGATTTGCCACATGTCCTTTCTTTTCTGCATCTTTAGCCTTTGAGGCGCGCAACCTATCTTGCGGTGTGCACCAGCTCTTTAAAGAGCGTCTCTTGTTGCATTCAGAGACCGACTCTCTCTATGTCTTCGTTCTGTGCTTAATAGCATTCGGGGAGTAGCCTTTTGGATTTGGCTCCTTTAGAGGTTTTTCTCTTTCCCCACGAGGCTTCATTGGAGGTCAATTTAACAATTTTCACGAGCATCGGCCTTGCTTTTATCAGGCACTTTGCTTTTTCTTTTCTGATGCTGGGGATTTCTTTAATCCCTTGTCGCAAGTGAGATGCTTTGGCAATTGTGCTAGATATATGATTTGGCTCTTAGCACGCTTGAGTATCGACTTAGTAGCTTTTTCGTAAACCCTAGGTCTTGAACTCCCTCGTTTCTGAAGTGATCTGCCTTTATCTTGGAATTTGCAATGATCACCAACGGGTTTATGAAATGAATTTGCAGGCTCAACTTGGCTGTGCAAATGATAAACGTGTGTGGGATAGAGAAATGAACGCTTCTCGTCATCCTATGGCACTTGGATTACCATATAAACAACACACAAAGATTGATGTTAGTCCGAGCAAGAAAATTTCTAACCATTTCCTCCTGATGCTGCTGGACTTACTCCTGTTTTGCCCCGATGTGGGGTGGTTCTTGACAGGGTTGAGAATGAAAACTGCCGTTCAAATGGGTTATCAACGGTCACCTGTAGTGTTTGGGGGATATGAAACGAATGCCTCCGTCGTCCCAATCCAAGTAATTGCTGCGAACAATCCCTACTTCCGTAGGTCCAGATTTCACTATCTGATCTGCTCCACTTTTCCCTCGAGTGTGTATAGGACGTGTTTGGATTAGGCTTTGCCTCTCGTCTTTTGAGAAAACGTCCTTTTGAAAGTTTTGAACAACTTTGATTGGAAAAAATCTCTTTCATTTTTTCCAAAAATTTTACCTGTCAAGGGGATTTTATGATGCACCATGCATGTTTTATTCATGTTCAGACAACCTCTTGTTTCAAAACATGAATGCCAAAGAAGTTAGAATTCTATGTCTTTTCTAGACATCAGATTCTAAAAGCTTTTCTTTTCTTCTCTATTTTTTTATTCAACATCTTCAGTGGATTGGGGAAAGGGATACTTACCCGTCTCCCGTGGCTGGAAATCCCTGAAAATGCGGACGAAACATGTTATTGTACATTCACGAATTTTTTCAAGAAATTAGAACGATACAATTTACCCTTGGTCATGTATTCCAACGGGTAATACATGGGATGTGAAAACCTGTTTCGCCTTGATGGCGATCCCCTGTCAAAGACGAGAATTAAGCGTCAGTTTGCGTTCCAAAATTCGAGGCAAATTGGAACGATACAGCCTTATTCTTGTTTTGTGTTTCCATTTGAGCACAAACGCGCGGCTTGCAGAAATTGGCCATCTATAATGTGGCCATGATTCCTCCGTTTGGTTGGCGATAAATCCTTCTCGAGGATTTGCCATAGAGGAGATCCATTCGTGATTTTGGACGCATTCCAGCGCCGCTCTTCATAGTTCCTTTTATTCAAAAAATGAAATTTTTATCTGAATGCATGTCAAAGCATGAAGTGTGGAAGCGATACTTTTTACCATCCACTATGTCTTATGATCAAAGACCATCTCCTGGAATCCTGACTTCTAAGGCCAATGATTCAATTCGCCTCCCTGTTAGCACGCTCTTTTCATTTGAGGCTTTCAGCGCCAACGACTTCCTGCAAAATGAGTAAAAACTCATGTTAGGCATGTGGTCTTCGAAGACCAAATTGGAACGATACAAGGTTACCGTTCACCCAAATTCGTATCTTGGGGTTTGATTCTGATGCGGACGACTCTGTTATTGCGTCCATTGACTTTGCCAGAGAAGAAACGTCCGGCGTACAAATGATTCACTTGCCCCAGTTAGGCATGGTTTTGTTGTTTGTCATCTCTGGATTCGATGACCCTGGTCTGATGCGCTTTCATGGGGGATCATGAGAGTTTGCCCCCGGTTTGGCTCCTCAAAGAAAATGGGGGGAACCTGCTCCCATTGATTTTTGCAGATTCTGATCATCAACCTCGATTGTCAGAGTCCTTGATTAATTTTATCTGTCTCAAGACAGCTTGATATTCTTGGGATTCGTCATGTAGCGGTTTGGTGACTCTCTCGATCACAGTCGCCATTTGAGGTATTTGATGTTCCCTGTTTGTTATTTGAAAGCATCACATCCTGCGTCCTCTGCTCTTAATCATCATCTGAGAGGAAAAAGAAAGGAAGCATTATTCTCATATCAAGAAAATAATCATTTTGGAACGATACGTCCTTTTACACTTGATTTGCATTCTGTTTTGATGTTGCATATTGATATGAACAACATCTATCAAATTCCTCCATCCGTGCTTGAAGGTATTTGCAACGCCTACGGTTCATTTGCAACGCCTACGGTTCATTTGCCCCAGCTGGGCGACGTCTGTTTTGTCATTTGAATGCATGAGCTTTTGGGTGCATTGTCTCTTTTATCACCTGAGATAAAAGAAAATGGAGAAAAACTTATCCCCAGATCTAATTAAAAATCAATTAGGAACGATACGTCCTTTTACCAAACGAGTGGCTCTGCGGCCAAATGCATTTTGCACTGAAGGGATGAATTCCACTATGCTCCACGAGTTTGGGGAATTTGCCCCTATTTTCGATAGAAATGAGCCTTATCGAGATGTATACAATACAAATAGATCCCTAATACAATCAATCTAAGGGACGAGATGGAGAGGACCTCAGCAAAATTAGTCTTATTCAAGGGAACTAAAAATGCCAAATCAATCAAAGGAATGTGGTCGAACACTTGGAGATGCCCCAGTTCCAGTCTTCGAGATGTGACTCCAGGATCACCGATTTTTTTTTAGGTGGTTTTAGATATATCAGCCATCCAAAGACATGCACATGAGACAAGTGAGGATAAAACTTCTAAAAATCAAAGGATTTGGCACCTAAGGTCAAGGTTCCCACCTCGAGTTCTAGAAAGAGCAGATTCCATTGCACAACTATCGTTGCATTGGGGCTCGATCCATAGCTCAAAATGAGCGGAATTGAAAAGTGGATTACCCCGTGTTTTTCCTCACGGAGATTCCATTTTCAATCCTTTCTATTGTTTTCCTATAGACGGCGCCCGGGGTTTTAGGCGCGGTTGTGTGTGTTTTCGGTGTCGTGCTAAAGCGATAAACATGCATCTTATTTTACAATCACCGCTTCAATATAAAACATACACACAATCATTTATTCCTACGCCAACCTGCATAAGACAATGTTAATCACAGACTACCCCCCTTATCACTCCAATATGCAAAAACATATAACACCTATCATAAGCGGACTTACCTCACCTTCAAGAGCGCCTGCATGGTTAGAAAAATCACTCAGCGTTTTAATTACGGCCTAAGTCCACTTGGGGTCTAGAACCATAGGTTCTAGAACAAAGTCCCCAGCGGAGTCGCCAGCTGTCGCGACCCGTCCGAAAGCGGACGCGGCTAATGGATTACCGATCGCGGGTCTTCCCCCGCACAAGGGTGCGGATCGCAGGCTTTGGATCGGCGCGGGCCCTCCCAGGCCCATACCAAATCGCGGCGGGAGTATTTTTCAAAGGGATTCGACGATAACAGTCGATCGCTTTCGACCTTAGTGTGGTCGTGGTGGCATGTGCAACTTGTGCATGCATTTGGAGTCGCCACCGGTCTTTCTTGGAGGGTAGACCGGAAACCTTATTGACCGATTGGGAGAGATCGATCAATTCTGCGGAACCAGAGATTTTGGGTTCGGGGACTTGGTTACGTTGATGTCATTACCAACGCCCTTTCGGTACCTAACGCGAGTGATTTTCCTAACTAGGATTTCATGCAGGCACAATTTTGGGTGAGGTAAGTCTGACTTTGCATATTAACCAGTTTAACATGCTCACGTAATCATAAAAAAATAGATGTCAATCACATAAACATCTATCCTACGTGGTGATCATGGGATTATGATTTAATGGGTCTCGAGCCAATGAGACAACATTTAATCATTTTAATATTTTAATAACGGAGAGCCGCTCTTCGCTTCTTCTTGGTTTCTTGAACTCTTCAAGAATTGGGCCCCAAAGAGCTCGCCGACTTAAAAGGCTCCCCCACGTAATCCTTGTAGCATTTACATCAACAATTGACTATGCTAAAAATAAAGATTACATGAAAAATAAAAGGAGTACGCAGCCTCCATTTAATAATTACAATCCAAAATATATAAATAATCATCATACATTCATATATACATCAATCACATTGATTAGGGATTTTTCCATGATCACCACCCTTCCACGTAAGTAATAAATTCACAATTTAAAACTTAGGAAGGCACAATAAAAATTCTACGTTGAATCATATTCAGAATTTTTACGTAAAATAAGATAGCCATAAATTTTCGATTCAAAATTGATTTAGTCTCAATTTTTGCTACGTTGATTAATTTATCATATAAAATAATCAACCTCCATTAGCCATGTAAGACGAACAATTCGTTAATACATATTGGCCATAGTATTGCAAAAATTGCAAAAATCAATTAAATGCACGAAAACACCTAAGGATTGGCTCTGATACCACTATTGGGATCCACGTAACACGTAGCGAAAATAAATAACAACCCATACATGTATCTCCAGAGGCGTACTTCGTGCATTTCAATCGAAAAAAATCACAAAGCCTCAAAGGGAGTAAATAGATTACCTCTCGTAGCGTGCTTGAACGGAGGTGTCGGTTCGATGTTCTTCGATCTCAGCCTCCACAAGTGTTAGGCATCTAGTTCGGACGCACCACCAATTGACGAACGGGGAGACGACTAATAACTCCACAACAATTGTGCTAGCAATATGCGGAATCAATATTCCGAACTTAGTATATTTTGCTCACTCAAGATTATGAGAATATAGAGAATGTTTGTGTTCTTCTCTCTAAGCTCTCAAAAATTTGCACACTCTACAAAATGTCTCTCCCTTTCCAACCTCAAAACTCTTGCCATCCTTTTATAGCCAAAAATACATTCCAATAAATTGTATTTAAAAATAGCACTAACAATTATAAATTCTATCTAAAAATAGCACTCACAAATAAATGACATTTAAAAATAGCACTAACAATAGCACTCACAATTTATAATACAAAAATGCTATTTAAAAATAGCACTAACAATTATAAATTCTATCTAATAATAGCACTCACAATTTATGATAAATAAATGCCATTTAAAAATAGCACTAACAATAGCACTCACAATTTATGATAAATAAATGTCATTTAAAAATAGCACTAACAATAGCACTCACAATTTATAATACAAAAATGCTATTTAAAAATAGCACTAACAATAGCACTCACAATACAAAAATGCTAAAAAAAGGGCACTAACAAAGGTGTTAAAAATAATAACCATTATTATTATTACAAGAGTTAAAGAGGTTACCAAACAGTACAAATATGCATAACGTATAAATACATATGACGTATAAATACGTAGAGCATACGTATACATACGTGAAACCGAGGACTAATTGAAAGAAAAATGTGCAATTAAGCCCTTTTGGTAAAAATTGATTAAATTGGAGGGCAAATTGACCTAATTGCACTCTAAGACTTTAGAATCCAATGTCATAGCTTATAAAAAGTGAGAATTGAAAACTAAAAGACTCGAAAATGATTTTTTTTTTTTTTTAGGCTCGGTTCGGGTTTATGTTTGTGAAGGAACATAGTGACCCGAGCCGAATTTTTGAGATTTAAAGTGACACACTTGAAGAGGAAATTAAAAAAAAATTATCGAATATTTTTGGGTATTTTTCTGACCACGAATGGTATTTTTCTGATTTTTTTGGGTATTTTTATAATTAAATAAACTTGAAAAATATTAAAAATATCGAAAAATATTTTTTGTTCAAAATTGGTTCCTAAGGCTCAACCAAGGCTTCCAAAGTTGATTTTGTGATTTTATGACCTTTTTTGATATTTTTAATTAATTTTAAAGAATAAAAATCACAATAATAAATGGTAAAAAATCAGGTGTCAACAATAACATTTGTGGAAGTGGATTTTTGCTTCCTAAGTGCTTCTAGAGCAGAAATTAGTTTGGTAATGTGATTTCTAAAGCATAAATCTGTTTGGTAGAAATTTTTACTTTGAAAGAAATTTCTACTTGTGAAACGAATTTTTACTTCTGAAGTTGTTTTTCCCCCAATTTGAGAAGTTAAAAAAAGCTGCTTCTCAACTCAAGAAGTACTTTTTGGACCCCAAAAGAAAAAAAAACTCGCAAAGTATTTCTTGCCTCACCTTCTTTTCATTACGCCTTCATCCTCTTTTCGATCATGCCCGCCTCTACGCCCATCGCTGACCACTGACATCCACTGCCGCCGTTGACAGCCATCGGCCAACGCCATCGCAACCACCGCTTGCCACAGCCCATCACCACCTACGACCGCCGCCAACCGTCGACTATCGCCCGTCACCGCCACCGTCTGTCTCCGGCCGCTGCAGCCAACCATCGCCTTCTTTGATCGTTGGAGTAAATTTTTTTTTTTATTATTAGAAAATTAAAAAGTATAAGTAGAAAAATATATTTTTAAAAAATATTTTTCACCCTTACCAAACGAATTTCTATGATCAGAAATCAACTTCTAGAGTATAAATAGAAAAAATCAACTTCTACTTCTGAGAAGAAGTAAAAAATCAACTTATAGCCATAAGTTGATTTCTGAAATAGAAGTGTTACCATGCGCGCCCTAAGCTACTAATACATTTGTAGCCAAATTGAGTTCGCCACCAACCGCTAAAATTTGTCATTTCTTAACGCATTTACCCCGCAAAATTTAGTTTTATTTTATGCATGCGACTATTTTTGTTGGAGCATTGATACATAACTAATGAAATGCTTAAAATGTCTCCCGTCGGTATTAGTATAAATGATCTCTCCTCGTGTTCAACCATAGTGGCAAGCGCTGAATCTAAAGCCGCTTGGCGTTCCACCTTAGTTCCAACAATGCACTATCAGGACTGAAAAAATGGATATGCTTGGTGTTGCATATTCGAACTCATGAAACCTTGAATGACATCATTATGCACGATAACCAATGAGAGAAGCTCCAGTAAAAACAAAAAAATATATATTTGAAAGGAAAAGCATTTCGAAGATCAACCTGTTCCGATAATTCTCGACGATATCGAGCTAGAACAATTTGTTCTTCTCGAATACCCTGATTCAGTGCTAAAGAATTTCCTATTGCTATCATACAGGAAGTTAGGGTAAATAAAGCATCCGTACCTGTGAATTTGTCTCTAATTTACGTACGAAGTAGAAAAAACGAAGGTATTATTTGAAAATAGGAACTTGCTTTTTTTCCTTCACATAATAGAAAAGAGATGATACACAGAGATAGAGAGCAAGCAAAATAGGCAGACACAGATGAGCGTGCCACAAAAAATGCAAACGATCAATTAATGAAGGAGATTTTTGTTTTCTGACCCCAAAAAAAAAAGAAAAAAAATTAATTAACGACAAATTTGGCTATTTTAGGAAATTAACACACATTAATGAGAATGATGGCGATTGAATTTTGACAGCAAATTTTTTTTAAAATTCAAGATTTTACGAAAACGTGTATGATTATGTGATTGGTTTTGGCGATTCAGGAGCGATTTCAGCCTGATATCTCTGATTGTTTTCGTTGCAATTTCGGTAAGAAGAAATTCGTGATAATCATCCGTTTAAATATTTTGCACATCGTCGTTTGTCACCAATTTACCGACTCTTAATAGAAGTGCGGAGTGCGGACGGAGCATCGTCATCTGCACGGCGTCGAGCAGCTCCTCGACGAGCAACGCCGGTGCGAAGCCGACACCGACGAGAGTACGAAGTGGTCGGGGAAGAAGGTGACTTGTCTTTGTCTCCAATCTTGTCCCTTTTCGTGTTGCCTTTTTTTTTTTTACCCCCGAAGATAATGGAAGCTTCGTGTTGCTTTTTTTTTTTTTTTGCCCTTTTTGTCTTTGGAATGATGAGAGATGTTTTCTACGTTGTTCTTATCCCCCCCTTTTTTTTAATCCCTTAATGATTCTTATTTCTTAGCCGTTAAAATAATTCATTCCGTGATCGTTAAGCGTGATTAAGGTATCAGCACCTCGGTGTTTTTACTCATCATGTTCTTCTTCTTCTTCTTCTTCTTCTTCTTCTTCTGCACAGCCTCACTGTCTGATAAATTTCGAATTTGGATGATTGCATGTCAAAACAATGTCGCATTTGTGACAAAAATTTTCTCGCGGGCAGTTTTAACTGTATCTCGGTATGGTAATCTGCGCGATGCGTGGGTAAACATATGATTAATTAGAAAACGGATGAATTCTAATAAGGGTTGATTGCCCCTTCCATAAGCAACAACTTCTTTTTTTTTTTTTTTTTACCGAGTAATCTAGCAGCAGAGATTAGCGGTCAAAACACCTTGTTCGAAAGTTGACTAGCCCCCGGCCTTGCCATGAGTTATAAAGCCCACATTAGGTTTGTTCCGCGAAAAATATGATGTTTTAAAAAAAAATACTTTTCAGAAAAATGACATATTTTATTTTTTAATATTTGGTTGAAACCTGAAAACATATTGATACACGCCTTTTGATATATATATATATATATATATATATTTTTTGTATAAATTTATTTTCTAGTTATTTTCTTTTATCTTCATCTTTTCTTTTTTTCTTTGGCTGGCGACCGGTTGCCACGCCTCGCCACTAGCCGGCGAGGGTTGAACTCGCTAGATTCCGACAACTGAGCCTCGCCAACCTTGGGCGAGGCCGAGAGGAGCCTCGCTGGATCTGCCGAGCTCGAGGCTGGCCTCGATGGCCTCGACCGATGCTAAAAAAATCTTAGTTGGACCACCATTTGAATATACCTTATCTTAGAATAATTCAATTTTTAAAGCACTGATTGTGCATATCTAGAGTAATAAATGCATTAAAAACTGTAAAGTTTCCTTAATTGGGTTTCTTAATTAGTGCCCCAGAATCACTAGTTAATACAGGCCTAATTAAATTGGTCTAGTCAGGTGCATATCTGATGACCCTTCTTGTGTATTCTCTATTCCGATTTAGCCATACACATATCCCATGCTTAAACCAGGAAGTAAGGATGGTCGACAAATTTAGGAAATAAACGTAAATTAATGCGAATAAAATGTGTGTGATTATTTTAGTGATTTGCTCTGGCCATTCCGACGCACTTCGCGATCTGTGCATTTCTACGATAAAAGCGGTCAAACATTCAGACAGAGACACGACAAAAGACATGGTCGAAGGGGCTTTTCCTTCACATGGTTAGAAACTCGTCATTGCCCATCCCCTCGCACTGTCTTCCCACGAAACGAATTTTCGCATTCCGTTTGTCTCCTTTTTTTTTTTTCCGTCTCACCCAGTATAAAAATCCCAAAAAAGATTGCAGCTTTATGAGCGAGCAACGAGCGCTAATGAGTAGGGGGAGCGACTGTGAGTGTGAGTGTGAGTGTGAGTGCGAGTGCGCGAGAGAAAGAGAGAGATCTAGCTAAGAAATGGGGTTTGAGATTTAGACCAAGAACAGTGAAAGCAGCTGTGGTTTTGCTTTTTCTCACAGAGCTCAAGAATTGGAATCTTTGTGTGGCTTTGGTGAGCACTGTTTCTCTCTTCCCCTGTGCAGGCTTTATTCTTTCTCTTCCTTTTCTTCTTTGTTGTTTGGTGAAATCAGTTCTTGAACGTTGGTTTCATTGGAAAGAAGCTGAGGAGTCTCTTTGAGAGCTCGCTCAACGTTTTAACTCTTCTTCTTCTCTCTGGTACAGTTACTCGTCTGACGTTGATTGTTTCTCTGCTAGTTGATGAGTTTCTGTACACCAATCCAGAAAACTTTCATTTTCTTGTACATTTTCGTTCTGGGTTTCTCAGCCCCTTCAGTCTTGTGATGTGAGGACAATGTGGGCTTCCTTTTGCGTGATCATCCAAGCATTGTGTTTTGTGTGTGTGTGTGTGTATGGAATTTGATTGCATGATGGTGTATGATAAACTTATGCATCCATAGTTAAAATCCTTCCTTGTCAAGTCTTTTCTTTGTCTTTGTTGGTTCTGATCCTATGATCTGTCTCTGATCAGGTAAATCTTTTGTCACTTGATGAAGAAGTGCTGAGTCGAATGCAGATGATCCGGTACTTCACTTACTGCCCCTTGATTTTTCATTTTCACAATGATTTTTGGTCGGCATTGTGCTCGAAACAAAAAAAAAAATGAGAGATTTTTTTGGGGGATCTGCATCTCAAGATAAAGTGAGATTTTTTTCGTTCTGCAGCATCATGTAGCAATTGGTTCCAAGACTGCGGGTTTACAAGTCAAGCGTGCAGTTATGGCCGCCACCACTAATGAAGATTCTAAGGGGATGTATTCTTGGTGGTGGGGTAGTCACATTACCCCGAAGAATTCGAAATGGCTTATGGAAAATCTTACAGGTACGGTTCCATTGCTTATGGTTTTGATCTGTACAGCTCCGAGACACAGAATTAACAACTCACCTTAATTTTTCCTTGGATATTGTATGTTTGGACTAGGAAATTTGCTTGAAATCAATGAGAAAAAGAGGTCCTGCAACACTGGTGTCAATGTTGCAGTTCAGCAGTAAAGTTCACAATCCAGGATAGTGAGTTTTCGAATGACCTAGGAGAGAAGGGTGGCTGCTATCTCAATCAATGTCTCGAGGACTGGTTAACTTTAGATCTAGTATCTGTTTTGGCTAAAAACTTTAGAATTTCAATTTGAAAGCCAAAATTTTCGATTACTTCCTCTGAGAAGTTCGATATTAGTACATGCAATCCATAGCTGTTGCAGTGCGTATCCTACCTTCAGACCTTTTCTTATGATTTCATCACAATATCTCCTGAGTTACGATCGCGTCGCTTATAATGTCAGATGTACTTACCCTTCTCCTTTTGTACAGATATGGATGCCAAAGTCAAACAGATAATTAACATCATCGAAGAAGATGCTGACTCATTTGCGAGGCGAGCAGAGATGTACTACAAGAGACGGCCCGAACTTCTGCAATTGGTTGAAGAGTTCTACCGAGCATATCGTGGATTAGCTGAGAGATATGATCATGCCACGGGTGTTCTGTGCCAGGCCCATAAAACTATGGCAGAAGCATTTCCGAACCAAGTTCAGCCAGTGCTTCTTGACAGTGATGAGTGTCCTAAGGATATATTGGAGCAAGCTCTGTCTTACTTCCAAGCTTGTGGGAAAAATGGAGCCGTGCATCAAGAATGCAAGGGTACGAGAAGTAGAAATGAGTTGAAACAGGTCGATGAGACTTCTGATCCAGGAGGAGGAAGAGAAAATGGTTTTCTCATGTGTCATGATGCAGGAGAAAAAGAAAACGGTGCACAGCGTACTTGTGATCATGATGTGATGACAAGTGAACTTGAGCGAGCAGGTGAAACTGAGAAAGAAATTCAGAGCTTGAACCTAGCGCTTGCAGAGTTGGAGGCTGAGAGAGAAGTCTATGCTCTCCAGTTTCAGCAGAGTCTGGAGAGAGTATCTAAATTTGAGTTGGAACTTACTCGTAGGGCCAATGAAGCTGAGGCAGAAGCTCAATCTTTGAAGACAGCACTAGCGGATCTGCAAGCCGACAAGGAAGGCAATCTTATTCAGCAGCAAATGGCTTTAGAAAAGTTAAGAGATCTTGAGAACATTGTGTTGTGTGCCCGAGGAGAGGTGGAAGAAATCAAGCAGCGAGCTGATAAAGCTGAAACTAATGCCGAAACTCTAAAACATGATCTTGTAATGGTGGAAGCTGAAAAACAAGCTGCACTTCTTCAGCACATCAACTGCCTCGAGAGGATATCAAATCTGGAAGATAAACTAAAACACGCGGATAAGAATACCAGAGAGATTAAGGAAGCTGCTGCTGTACGTTGCAACAATTTGCTGATGACGATTTCTAATTTGGAGCAGGAAATTATGCAAAACCGGGCCCAAATGTTGGATCCTGATCAGGAAAAGTATTTGACAAAGCTAAAGAAAGCTGAAGAAATGTGTCTTCTTTTGGAGAGATCTAATCAGACTCTGCAGTCTGCTTTGGAGGCTTTGACAAAGAAAATGGAAGCTCAGAGTGAAGAAACTACAGAGAAGCAGAAGGAAATGGGGAGGCTCTGGACTTGTGTGCAAGAAGAAAGGTTACGGTTTTCCGAGGTTCAAACTTCCTTTCAGAATCTACAGAATTTTCACTTTGAGTCTCAGGAGCAGCTGAGATCCCTAGCCATGAAGCTTCAGGAGAAGACTCAACTTTTAGAAGACATGGAATTGCACAATAAGGGTTTAAAGGATGAGATCCGGAAGGCCTGTGAGGAGAAGAAGAATCTAAATGAGGTCAATATGGCTTCATCACTTTTGGTGAAGAACTTGGAAGATGAAATCTTAAGCATGCGAGAAATAATGCGGAACCTTGAAGCAGAGACTGCAGTAATAGTGGGTGAACGAGATTCTCTTCAAAAAGAAATTTGCTATCTGAAAGAGCAACTGGATGACCAGAGAAATAAGCATTGCTTGGTGATGGAGCAGGTGGCTTCAGTGGGTCTTGATCCGGGGTGTTTGGCGTCAGCTTTCACAGAGTTGATTGATACAAATTCAAAGCTTGAGGAGTGCTGCGATTTAGAACGAAGTGAAAAAGTCGCTCTACTGAAGAAACTGGAAGTCTCTGAGAAGCTTGTCGAGAGGATTGTCTTATTGGAGAATAGAATCTCAGATTTGAATGTTGAGTTGGAAGAGTATAAGCTTAAATTGAAGGGAATGGAAGAATCCTGCGAATCTCTCCTGGCTAATAAGTCCACTATGATTTCTTATTTAGAGAGTATGATTGGCAACTTTAATAAACTTATGGGGAAGAACGATGCTTCTGAGAATTTGCTTATTAATGAGTATGCGGATCTTGAAGGAAAACAGGTCAAAGTGAAGAAAGCAGAAGATACGCAGGTGTTACATCAGCAGGAAAAGTTAGGTACGGTCACTGAGAAGGAAAAGCTGAAACATCAGTTCTCTGTCTTTCAGCAAAGACTGGAAAGCCTGGTGAGCAGTTACAAAGGACTGAAAGGTGATTACTCGGGTATGAAGAAGGAGAGAGAATCCTTGATCTCGAGCATCCAAAAGCTACGGCTTGATTTGAACATAGAGATCGAGGAACATTACAATTCTGTGCAGTTGAGTAGGACCCAGTTAGCCGACGTGGAGTTCCAGATCGTTCACCTTCAGCATCAAGCTCGGAGCAAAGACACAGAGTGTGAAGAGGAACTGGAAAAAGCTTTGGATTCTCACATGCAGATCTTCATTTTGCAGAAATTCCTGGAGGATCTGCGAGAGAGGAATTTCTCGCTCTCAGCCAGATATCATACTCTCGTGGACGCATGGAAATTCTCGCAGAAGCAAATTTCTTATTTGGAGAATGAAAATCTTGAACATCTGTCTGAGCTCAAACTTTTGTCCGATGAAATTACTGTAGATCGGTTGGCATTGTATCGGATTTCAAAGACTCTGGAGATCTGTTCGTGTCAAGAGTTCAAAGACCATATTGATTTGGACCATGATCTTACGCGGAGTACTCTCGCAAAGATTAGAGATCTGCAAGAATCCGTTTCTAAGCTAGAAGAGGAAAATCTCCGGGTGGTATTCGAAAAATCAGTCCTATATTCACTGCTCAAGCAACTGGAAGTAGAGGCCACAAAGCTTACGACAGAACGAGATGCCCTTCATCAAGAGCTTAGCATCAAATCTGAGAACTTCGGTGTGTTGAAGTATGGCCTGCAAAAGGTTCTAGATACAAACGAAGAATTGAAGCTAAAGTTCTCAGAGGGAATCGACAACGAAAAAGTGCTGAAATCCGAAATATTGAGAGCAATCGAGAACGAGAAGCTAGAGCTGCTGAAGAAGCTGGAGGATTTGAAGACGGAGTATGCTGATATCAAGATAGCACGAGATCATCAACAGAAGCAGATTCTCGAACTGTCTGAAGATTTGAGTCATCAGACCAGAGAGTCGAGATTTCTTTGGGAAGCAAAACGGAAATTGGAGGCTGAACTGATAACCTCCAGGGTCAATGAAGCATTGCTTGAGGAGGAAATTCTTGAGCTCAATAAAACATATCAAAGTGCAAGGGAAGCGAGATGTGTGGAGATTGAACAGCTAAAAGAAAGAATCAGTGATTTGGAAGGAGAAAATGGCGGACTGAAGTCTCAGCTCGCTTCTTATGTTTCAGGAGTACTTTCTTTGGCGGAATGTATTTCTTCATTGGAAGATTGTACCAGCGTGCATAAAGATTTTTACAAATCCAAGAAAGAAGTTATCAAGGTAATTTTCCCCTGTCCTTAATGCACCACATGCTGGTAAATCTTCTTGTTACATATTTGTTCTTTAGATTTGTTGAAAACAATTTGGCTTTTTTGTCTGACGTCTTAGTCCACGGGAACTTTCTGCTCTATTCCATTTGCAATTACTTGAAATCTTTGTGACATTTTTTTCCCTCCAAACTTGATCGTTGATCCTCTTTTTCCTATCCAAACTTACTGTGGACATTAATTTGAAATCTTCTTGCTCACCAAGAGAACTGTTGCTTGCATACTTTGCTAGTGCATTCATTAACATATGACTCCAGATTCATATTCTTTTTTATATTCCCCTTGTTACTAGGAAATCAATTCAATGACCCAAAAGCAATTTGGGATGTCAGAATCCATCGGACATACAAGATTCATGGTACCAGATTGTTTTTCGGCGATGCAGGACCTGCAATTAAGAATCAAGGTAATTGGAGAGACGCTGCTGAAAGTTGAGGGACCAGCAGCTCCAGAAAACATGAGTTCGAATGCCAAATTGGAGGAGTTGGAATCTACCAGATCTCGGAAACAAGTCCCAAGGAAAAAAGAAAAGGAAAAACGTGGTGATGGACTTGATAATGACCTGAAGATGAGTAAACCAATTCTTCAAATGTCTGTGACTGAGAATGAGCTTCTGACTAAAGACATTATGCTCGACCAGATTTCCGAACATTTGCCCTATGGGGCTCGTAGGAGTAGGACTGACTCAGCTGAGGCTGAAGATCGAATGCTTGAGCTGTGGGAAACCAGTGACTCAAGCGGGATTATCGATCTTAAAGTTGGGAAAGCTCACAAGAGCTTTGATATGCCCAATGGCTATTACTTTGTCGAAGCAGATGAGGAACAGAAGTCCTGTGACCCTTCTGGAGAGTCGCCTGGTGATAAGGAGCTCAGCATTGATAAATTAGAGATACCCGAGAGCTTAACAGAACCTCGTCGAGCAAGGATCAAGAGGAAGATCTTAGAGAGGCTTAACGCTAATGCTCAGAAGCTGACAAACCTGCAAATAACAGTGCAGGATCTGAGGAGGAAGGTGGAGAACACAGAGAAGAACAGAATGGAAAAGGGCATCGAGTACAGCAATGTAAAGGAGCAGCTAGAAGAAGCTCAATCATTCGTTAACAAATTGTCCGACTCAAATAATAAGTTGATTAGAAACGCTGAGAGGCGCCTATCTTCCTGCGACAGCAAATCCACCAGAGATCCAGATGATCGTGGTTGTGCCAGGAGGCTGATTTCAGAGCAGGCTCGAAGAGGGTCAGAGAAAATCGGGAAGCTTCAGTTGGAAGTGCAGAAGATACAATTCCTTCTGCTGAAGATGGACGATGAAAAAGAGTGCAGAACAAGAACCAGAGTGGTTGACCGAAAGACAAGAGTTTTGCTGAGGGATTATCTAGTAAGCGGCAGACCAAGAAGCCAACAGAGCAGAAAGAAATCTCCCTTTTGCTCGTGCGTTCAACTCCCATCCAGAAGGCAGTGAGGAATGACAGAAGTAGATAGTTTAATGGCCATATCTACCAGAAAAGGACCTTATCTTCTTTAGTGTAGGGATCATATTGTATATCTCAGGCCTTGTCCTAGGAAGAAACACTAATTAGAGCTCCTTTCATGTTTCAGCGTATTGTTCTTTTCAGCTCTATGTCAAACTTTCTGAGATCATTATCTTCTTTAACGTAGGGATCATATTGTATATCTCAGGCCTTGTTCTAGGTAGAGACCCTAGTACATTTATGTTTTGGAAGTCCTGTCTACTTTCTGAGATCATGGCAAGAAGGTCATCACTGCTCGCGCTTTTGATTTTCTGTTAGGACACGCATCATCGAACATTCTTAGGTAACTTTGGAAGTGGGATTGGGATTCGAAGAACTTTGGAGTAAGCTTCTCTATAAACTCATAGAACATAAAGATCAAAGGATCATGGTTGTGTTCTTGCTGACGGATTCTCGATTGCTCTCTGTTTTTTCTTACTTAGAAGATTGCTTCGCGTTTGTCAGTCCATCAACAGCTGCATGTTCTTAAATCCATCAAATGCAAGAAAATTCACAGTGATTTCTTCTCGTATGTACTGTTTATGTCCTATTATTTCTGGTCACGGTAACTTTTCCTTTTTTGGGCTGCGTGAGGAGAGATCTCCTTGATAACTTCAAAGTCCTCAGACCATCACTGAAGTACTAAGAGTTGCACCAATTTCCAGCTCCTACATTGTACATACCTCAACACGTTGAGGTAAAACAACGCTGCTGCCAACATGAAATTCAGCTTCGTGAATCTTCAGGTTCCCGGCAGCCCATGTGCGATAAATTGCGGCTCGCCAAGCAGCTTTGAAAACGATAGATGAAACATATTTTCATTTTCACATGCCGAGACAATCACTGCAACTCGGGATTACTGCGATGAGCAACCCTTTGTGCTCCACATCCGGCATTGATCGGTGCCATATTTCCTCAGCAAGTACATATTCCATGGACAAATGATTCCTAGTCTTGGGGAGAAGGAATCTCGGGCAATGGTCACGCCACGTGGCGTGATAAGCCAATCAAAAGTGAGTGATCCCAAATTTTAGGCGTCACATAGGTACATTTCCAGTCTCTCTGGCAACTGGCAAGCACATGAAAACACAAAATTGGTATCGACCGAGTTGAAACATCTTAGCCATTCTACCTTCTGGGGAGAGCCCATTCAACATAGCCAACCAGAAAATGAAGCTGCGCTTTGGAATAGTTGGAACAAACGAAATGGCTTTATGCCGTGTAACTTCACTGGCTCCGAGTCCTCAAGAGACTTCATGCACTGCCAACAGAGAATTTGTTACGCGTAGCAGCCAACCAGACCGTCCTATCCTTTAATTCTCCTCACAGGCTTGTATGGAGACCGTCTTATTGATCGAAATGGGGTAGCTACTACACTGTGCCACTAATTGACCCCAAAGGCAATGCAGGCAAAATGATCATCACTATCATTCACGCATCTGCATTTGTGCGTGCTGTCAAAGTTTATTCAAGTTAGCGCCGTTAGTGTCGTTGCCTCGGTAAAATGTCATCACAGGACATAAAAAAGGGGTTTTAATCGCTTTCAGATGATAACACTGATTTGCGATAGGCTCATAATGTACAGAACACCTGCCAAAAGATGGTCAACTAAGAGCGCAGACTCTTTTAGTCCAACACCTCTCGGTTGGAAAAACAAAAACTTCAACTGCACACAAGGAAGGTCGATTGAACTGAAAAGTTAGGCGCAAACTATTCATTATAATTGCCAGGCGTACACATGAAGAGACTCTTTACTTCGATGGAACACTCTCTCGTCGGCACTGCAAGTTTTTAGTAAGGTTTTCCCTCAATGCACTCCCCAGTGGATCAACTTGCTTGCAACCCTGTTCCACATAGTTATAATCATGGTGACTGGGCAAAGCAGCATCTGAATGCAACTTATCCCCACTGTCAAGAACGATATTGTGGAGTAAACAACAAACTAATATGATACTAGGTAGCTTCTGTTTGTCAGGCCTCCACATGACTTTGCCGAGGATCTTCCAACTTCCCTTCAACTGCAAGAATGCCTTCACAGCGAGTGATCTCGCAGATTCATGCATGGCGTTAAAATCAGACATGGAATCTGAAAGTCCACTTCCGTCACTTTCATAAGGAGTAATAAGCCATGGAAGGAGTGGGTATGAAGCACCACCGACAATATATTCCCTGGTTTCGTATCCCTTGATCAACGTCTTTGTATTTCCGTTCAATCGTTTTCCACATTCACAGAGTTTGAAAAATCCAGAGAACTTCAGAAGTCTGGACCCTGTCATTCCTCCAGGCAAACCTGTAACAATATCAAGAAACCTCAACTCGTTGTCCACGATTCCCTGCAATAACATGCTATAGTTATTTGCCGGGTCACACCAATCGTCTGAAGTTTGCACAGCAGGAAGGGTCATGATGATGTGTGTCGCATCAATGGCCCCGCAACAGTTGGGCAATCCACAAAATGCCTCAAATCTGGCCTTTATTTCGTCCATCCTAGAGGCGTCTGGCCACTTAAGATGGTGTCTGCCGCGTTCTTCCAGTGCTTCAATAAACCTCCAGGTCACCTGAGAGACTGTTGACTGTCCGACTCCAAAGGCAGCTCCAACAGAAACTTGGGATTCCCCAGATGCTAGCCTTCTTAGGGCTATTGCCACTTGCTTTTCCACACTAAGTAACCTCCCTTCAATATTGATGAGTCCTGAAGGTGGTCTAGAAATAAGATCTTCTCTCACAAGGGAACAAATATAGGCGAAAGTCTCCTTTGACACCCGGAAGTAATGCTTGAATCCTTCCGTCTCATCCTCTGGTACTGCAGAACCTAAAAGTAGAGCCACATCTATAAGATTGACCAACAATAACAAGTTGAAATTAAGCTCTCAATAAATCCCTTCGTAGACTCAACATTCAACTATATGATCCGGCAAAAACGATCACTATTCAGTTTCACGCATTATCCACATTTAACATCAATCTCCTAATCTTCTATTGAACCTAGGTTAAGGAATGTGAGGTTCATCGATTTTTTGCAAACATCACACAATGCTTGACTGTGGTCCAGCCACCAGATGGTATTTGGAGTCACCATCAACATAGACTGAGGAATAGTCTACACTAAATTTTCAAGTAATCCTCAGATGGGATGCAACACGTGCAGAAAATGCGGGCACGTGTACATGCTCTTTCTCTTGTACATGCTATTTCTCTTCTCACAGAAGGTGGGATGTGCAGTGGTGAACTTAGGAAAGGGTAAGCTCTTACAAATGGTCCAACTTGTGGATATCGGAAATGTGCTGAAATATAAGCCTCTTTCCTCCACTAGTTATTTTCTAGAGCTTCTGCACAATGCGATCCTAACTTTTGCTTACTCTTAAAATTCACACCCAGCAAATTAACCAATCGACTCCCATCTAATCCATCCATATGGCCCATCGAATAGTAAGACTTTCTACGAACTAAACAGATTGAAAATTGTCTCAAAACACAGTGCCAAAGTACATCTCCTCCTTGCATGGACTTCCACCAACACCACCAGAGATCATTAGTGAGGCACAGTATCCGATCTCCTCATTCCTACACCCGCCCTAAAACCCTTCCACGAGTCTCCACTTTATCTCCCTAAAGATCTTATTGAGGGCATCCACCCGCAGGAAAGCAACGGATACAGGTTTCCACAGAAAAAGGTTGAAGACACCTAGTTTCTTAATGCACAAGCAAACCCCCAGAATGGTAACCATACCTGACCTACCAATGACTACTATTACCCTCAGTGACTTTGTTTAAAATTTCTTTAGCGGCTTTAACAGCACTAGAAAGGCCTAGCCTGATAGCCAAAAGAGTATTGTGGAATGAACAGCTAATGCAATGCGCTCGAGTCTCTTGATCAAAATCCTTGAGTTGGCAAGACAATTTATGAGGCTATCTTCCCTAAGTTCTAGCAGATCAGTCGCTTCTGGGTCTCGTGGAACCAGCACAATGGAGGAAACTGTCTTGTTTCTAACATGAGTTGCCTTCCCTTCAAAATCCTCTAAATATTTTCCCATCAACCAAACATTTTAAACATCCTCAGAACAACCATGTCGGACGATCTTTAATTTCCTTACAAAGGGGAAAGAAACACAAAAGAGGAAGAACTCCTATGCATTCATCTGAATCCAAACGAACTCCACCGAAACCATGCAATGCACAGTTTCCTCTCCTCGATATGCAGCCAGGAGCTCGACTCTTGTCCTACCCCAATTTGAAATCTAATTTCTACTCCAAAATATCAAAATGAAGACCAATAAAATCACGAAGTAGGAGAAACAACAAAACCAATAGGCAGGCTCGTTTTCTCTTTCTAATTGCGCGGGTGCTCACGTTTTTCACCCAACAGCACAACCTAGATTGTACTTGACAATGCAGGGACAAGTCTCGGCAACCGTCACCATACGACAACCTCGGAACCCCATAAACCAAAATCTGAGCTTTTTTAACCCCAAAGCTGCGAAACCGCAAAAGCTCCATCTTTTCCACCGAGCAAGCGAACAGGCCCGATTGCAGAAGCTAACGTACCAAACAGGAAGGGAATTCGAGACGCGGGTGAGACGAGAAAAAAAACCTGGGGACAGAGAGTTCTTGCGCCAGAAAACGTCCCACCAATCGGTATCGCTGGTGTTGGGGTCTGCGGGGACGACGGAGATGTTCTTCCGCTTCTTCAACTTCTTTGATTCCTTCTTGCTTCTCCTCGATTTCTTGCCGGGTGCCATTGCATCCCTCCCCAGCTCCAACTGCTCTACTTGAAGAAGACTGCGAACTGTGAAATTGGTGTTTCCTCGGCAAGAGTCGGGTGCTCTGGAAATAAACATAAGAAAATGTTGGAACATGTTATTTGCAAGTTGGAGCAAAAAAGAAAAAGAAAATAAAAATAAAAAGGGAATTTGAATGTGCTAAAATTGATCGCGAAAGCGCAGTTGAATCCTAAATCTTACAAAAAAAGTAGACAATTAAATTTTAAAACTCGCCATAAAAGTGTAATTAAGTCTTCACAAAATGCAAACAAGTCTTGAAACTTGTCAAATTAGTCCAATCAAATCATTTCATTAATTGCATTTTTTTGAAAATTTCATGATTCAATTGCACTTTCGTGATAATATTTAGGATTTTATTGCACTTTTTGAAATTTTCGTGACGACTTTTATCGCTTGATTGTACTTTTTCAAAGTTTTAAGATTCGTTTTCGCCACAAGTTTTAGGATTCCTAATGCAATTATCCAAAAAAAAAAAAAGAATTCGGAATCCAGCCCACATATGGTAATGGGTAACGGTTAGAAGGTATTTACTATTTCCAACTAATTAAACATTAAATCACACCTCTATTAAATAATTTAAATTTTTCTAGAGCAGTTGTCAACCGCAAAGGTTTTTATGGACCAAGAGTCAATAGGCATTGAAGGTTTTGGCCTTTCCGCGTCCACCGATCGGTTCCGATTAGGGGTGATTGGTTCGAACCGGATCGAACCGGTGGTCTCGATTCTCATTTTCGAAACCAAGGACCGGACTGGGCACCTTAGGGACCGCGAATCGAACCGGGCCATCAGTCCGGTTCTCGAGTGGTTCCAAAGAACCAGTAACATGATTAAAATAATCTCTCCATTAAGCACAACACTTCAATTAAAGGGTTTCAACAAGTATCTAGAACTCAACATGCTTTGTGTCAAGAGTGCAGTCAATATTACTGAAACAAAACTGTTATCCTTAGATATACAAATCATATAGGTTATAAAACTTGTCTCCCCTCTAGTTTGCTGAAACAAAACTCGGCTCCATTGGGACTTGAGATTTGCGAGAGAGTCACAGACGTGAGAGAAAAAAGAGCTGTCAAGTTGAAAAGAAAAAAGCAAACCTAAAGGGCCTAAACAAGTATAAAAAAAAAGGTTGCTTTTAAAATAAATAAATAATAATAATAATCTGGATCGATCCGGTCCTAAAATCCTGAAACCAGGAATCGGACCGCCCAGCTATCGATTTCAATTTGAAGAATCGCGAACCGGATCGCCGCCCTCTAGAATCAGAAACCGAATCATCGGTTCCGATCCGGTCTGTCCGATTTGCTCATCCCTAATTTTGATGTCGTGATTTTCGTCGAGACGGGGCATTCGAGCAAAATCCGTGACAAGTTGGCATAAAGTGGTTCCGGGGGGAAATTCAAGGTAAGTGATTGTTGACCTATCAAGTCGTGAGGTTTCGACCAAAAAAGAAAATTTGCGAGGTTAAAGATTCCTAAAATGTTGCATTGCCAATGAAATTGTGTGGAAACTATTTGGGAAAAGACAGATCCTTTTGGTCATGTCGGGAATGACTTTAGGAACTCGGTAATAAATTTTTTTCAGCGAGGAAATTTCGTCCTTATGAATACTAAGTTATACGATACTCTGGGACATACGATGAATATGATTTTGAAATGAGAGTTATGTTCGAAAATCATTTTATACGTCATAATTCGTAATATCTTGTGGCTTCATCCTTATACTTCGTGAGGGGCAACCGCCATGTCATTCTTTAGAATCTTTATCACTTGGGTTGTGACGGTTGCGGCCTCATAGAAGTAGTCGAAGCGAGAACGTAACACCGAGTGTAGTTAAAATTCGCAGAAGTCGGTACCATTTCATTTCCTCCATGTGTCCATCCTATACATAACACATTTGATCCATCCCGGTTTTGTCGATGCAATCAAAAGAGGCTGATGAGTGCATGAGATTGTTCAGACATTGTTCCACTTCTCATCGGATTGGTCGCTCTTCGTGTCGGCTTTGCACTTGTGAAGCATGGAGTTGCAAGCCCCGACCGCTTGCTCGACGGTTAGGAAGAACCACTCCTGGCCCAAGTTCTCGACGAACTTGGACTTGCTCAGCTTCTTCATCACGTCGCCTCCCGGATTCGCCAGCGCCAGCTGACAAGAATGGAAGCAGGAAATGAAGGGTAAGCATGGTCCGTGCCGGGTTCCTTGTCCGACAGTAGCACTAGCGGTGACCTAATGAGGTAAATCTGTATGAACAGATGAGCAGGACTACAGGAAATCAGATAGTATTACCTTGAGATCTCTTCTTTCGATGGTTTTCTTGATCTCTTCGAGCATGCTTATCCCGCTGGTATCAATTCCACCTACCGCTGTTCGAAAGAATCATAACATAAGCCGATTTCAATTCCTGCATATCCTAGTTTCGCATTATGTCGCGAATGGCTTCGCTCTCGTTGCTCACCTCCCATGTCTAGGACGACATACTGCAGATTGGCCTCTCCCGAAGCTTTCAGCCGGTCTTCTTCTTCGTCGATCCACCTCGAGATCCTACAAGAGCGAGTATTCATGCGTACGTGAAGAGAAACGATGAACACAGCAAAGGAATCGACTTGTACTCTATCGAGGAGCTTTCTCATGCCTTTCTCTTAAGTATCCCGCGTTGGCAAAGTAAATCGGAGCGTCGATCTCCAATATGAGGATTCCCGGCACATACTTCGCGATCGGGTACTGCTCAATGTTTCTGTAGGCATTGCAGTTCGGAATCCTTCCAAGAACAAATGTTCTGGGCCTTGCAACAAAGAGTAGAACCCTTAGCAACGATATTGCCACCTGCAATTGCACCAGCAGATATGTTGTTCGCGAGCATCTATTGACAAAGAATTATGCATAGAAAAAGATCAGCAATGAGCTTTCTGCAAGTGATCAGCTACACGTACCGCTATGACTAAGCCTATCTCGACACTGCCGAACACGACGCCGACGTAGGCGGCCATACAGACTATGAAGTCGAACTTATCGACCACCCACAAGTGGATAGCGGCCTCGTAGTCGATCAGGCCGAGCATGGCGGCAATTATGATGGACGACAGCACCACGAGGGGGGTGTAGTGGAACAGAGGCGTGAGGAACATCAACGTGAACATGACGGCGATCGCCATGACGATGTTCGACACAGCCGTCTTGCATCCCGCGTTGAAGTTCACCGCCGATCGCGAAAATGGTCCTGGAATTTCGGTAAATGAGACAGGTCGTCACCCCCCCCCCCCCCCCCCCGAAATGAGAAGAACTTGCGCAAATCCATCATTAATCATATTAACAGATAGCGTTTTAGGAATTACCAGTGGTGAGATAGCAAGAAGTGCAGGAGCCAGCAATGTTCATCATCCCGAATGCAATCATCTCTTTGTTCCCATCAATGTGGTAATTCTTGAACATGGCGAAGCTTCGTCCAACTGCTATTCCCTCCTGCATTCACACCAACCATTACACAAGAAACACAGCTGCTTCCGATGCCGATTGGCAATCTATTTGCTCATGACGGTGATGCGCAGTCCGGATTGATGTGCTGTTGACAAATTTATCGCTACAACTGCATCAACCGACGATTGTAGGTGGATATAACATGCTTGTAGCAAATTTGACAGGGGCTCACTAGAGTACAGAACAAATTAATCTTTTTGCAGGGTGTCACATAGGGATGAGCGAAGAGAATTAACGTGACCAAGAACTGCCCGGACCATACCGAACCGACCGGTACGATCCGGTTCCCGATTCCAGGGGTGAAACCGCTCACCCGGACTTCCCAGACCGAACCGATTAATTTTCTTTTCTTTTTTTTTTTTTTTTAATTTTATTTCTTAATAATCTTTAAAGAAACCGGTTGAACTCTTGATTATTATGGGTACTCCTACACATTAGAAATGTGGATATGCATTTCAAGCATATTCAACCAGTTCCACTGGATCACACCGGCTCTAGGCACCTCCGCTCCGGTGTCCCCGTTTTCAGAAACCGGAAACTAGTCTCTCCGGTCCGGTTCCCCATTCCGAGATGGGACAAGACCGGACCGGGAACCGACCAGCCCTCGAGAGTCACAGAATGAGATTGACACCAGATGTTAAACCTTTTAGTTTCCCTAATTTTTTTTTTTTCCTTTCCTTTTCATTTCATTTCTTGAGTATGTGGCACCCACCTTCATGCATGCAGTATAAAGACTTTGCCAAATTAGAGCTAGCAAGACAGAGAGATCAAAGTAGGTTTTTGAGGTATGGAGCAGAGACAGAGAGCACTCACGGCGAGCGCAATAACGCCGGTGACAATCCCAGTTTTGATAGCTGTGGTCAGATAAGGAGACCCAAAAGCCAAATCCGTGCTGGACGGTGGGTTCAGCCCCTTCTTCAATGGACCAATCTGACAGACACAAACAAACAAACAATCAAACACGAAGGATTGATCACAAATAAATTAAAAAAATAAAAATAAAAATCGTCAACTTCATTTTCTTTTCCAGTTTATAATTACAGAGGACAACTGGGTAGCTCTGTGACCCACCAATCAGATTCCCTCAATCTCCCCCTTTTTTTTTTTTCCTACTTTTCTCTCAACTTTTTTCTTTTTCTATTTTTTTTCAAAAGTTATTATTATTATTTTTTTTTTGGCTGTATTTGGGGCTTCTATTGGCTGATATGATCAGAAGTGTGTGCACATTATTGAAATGGGTCGAGAGAGCCTTCGGTTCTCCCCCACAGGAGCATGCATGAGCAATTTTGCCGGGTCCCTCTTTGGCTCCTGGTGGCTTTTGCGGTAATCATTGGAGAGTGTAAAAAAAGCCACGCTAACTACTAACCACTTGAAGGGACCGGTCCCCAGGACAGGAACTTGAGAGGGCCTGTGTGCTTTTGTTCGAACACACGCGAAACGCAACGAAGGTGGTGCGGTGGTGGTCCAACCTGTTCGTCGTCGGCGCACTCATCTCTCCTCACTCCTACTTTATCGGCGGTCCATAGCGGGGATCCCCTGCCGGCCGGTACGGTTTAGGGCCGTGCGCTAATTATACGTGTTCCTCTCTTTTCCACCTGTTTTTATTCCTCCCTTCTTTCCACGTGTTCTTTTGCTCCTCAGGACAGCTTTGGTTCCAGAAGCACTTCAGAGTTTGAGGGATGTCACCAGTTTTTTAGCCATACCGGAAAGGTTTCTTCTCTCTAGCATTAGGTAACAATTAAGATTTGCTAATCGTCGATTTCGAGATTTACTAAATCAGGCTGATCACCAGGTCAATTCAAACAAGTAGAAAGCACTGGCCAAAAAAAAAAAGAAAGTGAATTGGATAGGATCGATTGAGTTGATCTTTGACTCTTGTGGATCCACTTCCACCCCCCTGGACATTTCCTAAGAAGTCAAAAGCTTGACCGGTCCCATGAAATGTTTCACTAACCTTACGAATCATATAAAAATGTGACGGGAACCTTTTTGCGCCTGGCGATATCCGCCCGTCAACCGCCGACCCCATCCCATAAGGTTGCGTTGTGATTGTACTCTCAATTGAGCGAGAGACATTACGTATAGTCTATCAATCGACGCGATGGAGTGCGAGTAAGAATGTAAGCAAAGCGATCATATCCAGCACCCGACAAAACTCCGTACCTTCGGATTCTAAACCAAGTTTACAAGCTAGGTGTCTTTTTGCCTAGCAGTAACTGTAACCTTACTACACACATCAGATCAATTTTTTTTTTTAAATATTCCCTAGGCTTGTTTTTGAAGGTTTGATTAAAAAAAAGGAGTCATAAATTATTACTCTTTTGCTAATTTAATCATAAATATTTTAATTGTGTCAATTGAGTCTGAGTCCGTCTGGCCAATTTCGGCTGGAAAGTGATGACATGGATGCCGATCATCATACGCGGCACGATCGACACTAATGTGAAATTTATTCAGTTTAACATAGGAGAGGACTGGAGCACTTACCACCGGAACGCCGTGCTTTTCAGCGTGGGTTAGGTAAACCAGAAGACTTCCGAGGATCACTGTCGTCAGCGGAGCCATGGCTGATATCCAGAAGAACTTGGGTCTCCTCTTGCTCTTCATGAAAAATAAAATAAAATAAAATAAAATAAATAAATTCAAGATTAGTCATCAGGACATATACATGCGACCGTTTGAGAGAATGTTTTTTAAATTCTAGAAAAAGAGAAGGAAAAAAAGTCAATTATACCCCTTTTCGATTTTTTTTTGGAAAAAGGTTTACGCATTTTTTTAAATTTGCAGCCGGTTATAATATGGTATGTGCTTCCTAGCTATGTCTAGTTTTCTGAGTACATATTTATAGTGGAGGCAGTATAAATTCTCTCAAGCAATATGTCTCTTTGTTTCACTCTTTTTTTAGGGTCGAGATAGAGCAAAAGTCGCATTATACAGCCCTTCTAGATAATTAGAAAAATGTTCCTGCATCTTCTATTTGAAAAAAAATACAATAGAAAAACCCATAGAAATGCCGACGCCAATGTTGCTAAAGCTTGTAATAAGCACGACAAGCTCGGAGTGTTTTGGCGACACGGACAAAAGGTCTAAGATACCGGAGTCGTAGTAAAGTGTTGTTTAGGATTTCTCGTGGTACTAACCGTTGCTAAATAAATTGCATCGGATTTTTGGAAGTTGAAGAGAACGAGATCTAAGGTAAGAGATTCCAGGTCGAGTAGGAAGCTGCCAAGAAGTACATGATCGAGGGAAGGATTGGAGAGCAGATGGGTCAGATTCACTTACCAAGTATCTGGTGAGGAGGAGGAAGAAAAGGAAACAGCACCCCAAGACGCCACTTTCCCATCTCCACTGAGCAAAAAAAAGATTTAAGATCAACTGACAAAAAAGCTACATATAATATATTATATATATGAATATCACATAGTATCAGTACATGATTATCTGTAATTACAAATATAACAGATACTGTAACTTTATTACAAGAAAAATGAGGTTGTTTATCCTTAAAAATTGTAATTTTCGCGTATCATCTCATCCATGTTCTTGACATGTGATACATAAGTTTGATTAAGCTAAGTTAAAAGCAAGATGATCCTCTCCATATTCTCTGGTTGGGGAGCTACTTTCTCAAATAGTTCGGATGTCCAATGCAGAATTCATAGTATTTTAGCACCATTATAGTCTTTTATAACGGGGTGCAACTTGTAAGTGGATGCTGTATTTTCCTTAAACAATTCGCCATAGTTAACGTGGATGCCGGAACATTGTTGCTTTACTACTTTGTTTCGGTATCTATTCGTCGGGAGATATAGGATAAACAATTAGAGGGAAAAACGACGAATGCTTTATAGAATAACTAGATACCCGTCCATTTCATGGTGCCAGAAGTTCGGACGGAAACTTAATATTTTGGCGATAATGTATCGTATCGGTATGTCGCGTGATATGAGTATGTTAAAGCGGCGGAAAAAAGACCTCGTGAGTCTGGCTGAAGACGGAGCGCATGACGGAGATGACGTCGGTCTCGTGGGTGAAGCGGGTGAGGCCGAGGATGCCCTTGAGCTGCTGGAGGCACACCACCGTGGCCGCTCCGGCCATGAACCCGACTATCGTCGCGTGCGATAGGAAATCCACCAGAAACCCTAGCCTGCAAAGTTCCGTCACTGACGCCGAATGAGCCTTTTTCTTTTTCTTTTCTCTTTTCAAGACAACCTAGAATTGACTAAAACGTGAGGAGTAACAATATCTACTCAATCTCGTGCACGAGACTCTCTAAAAGTTTCAAACTAGTGGAGTAAATAAAGTTGACTACCTTGTCTTAGGGCCCACATTTTCACTAGCAAGAAACTCTGAAAAAAATGAAAAGAATTGAAGTAAAGTTAGGACAACTTCATCAAGAAAGGGAGCCGGCTTCTGTTCTACGCTGCGGATTATAGTTGGAGGTCATGGAGTGAGCCAAAGTTCATATGCTGAGTCGAATTTTTATTTAAGTTAAAACTTCATGAAAATGATTTACAGGTATCGCCGGTCGATTAATTATGAGAAAATTGGTAGGAAAAAGAAGGCAAGTTCTGCACATAGGCAGCAGGGGTGATCTGGTTCCTGGATAGTCCAATGGAATCGATCACATGTGTTTGAAATATATATTCACATTTTAGATGTGTAAAAGTACTCATAATAATTGGGAGTTTCAACGATTTCTTTAAAATTTTCTAAAAATTTAAATTTAAATTAAAAAAATTGTTGGTTCTGTCCAGCGGTTCCACCTTGGAATCGGGAACCGGAAAAGACAATTATCATTCCCGATTATATGAAACCGGGAAGCGGAACAATGCTTTCGGGAACCGGACCGAACCGGCCGGTCCGATCCCGGTTCTTTTTGCTCACCCCGTTGTCTAGGAAGAAGTCACCTGCAGGTTTGTTTTTGTAGTTCCTTCATTTACGTGACAGGAATTCTTGTCACGAACGAGCAGACAAGAGCAGAGACAAACACACGTAATATACAGCCAGAAAGAGAGCGAGATATGTGAATAATTTATAGGGTTTTTTCAGTGATTCAGAGAGAGACGAAATGCAACAGTAGCAAGATATTAGTGGTTTTCCTTCAGTGACTGACCTCAGCAAGCCCAAAGAAGCTTGAAAGACACCGGCGACGAAGGTGGCGGTGAAAGCGAGGTGGAGATAGAGCGTCGGGTTCTCGGACGCTTTCACTTCCTTCCCCAGCATGGAGGCCGTGAGCAGCGATGCCACCGCCACCGTCCCCACCGCCAAGTCTCTGGAGCTCCCCATCATCGCGTACACCAGCGGCGGCACGAAGCTTGAATCTGCACCGTTTTGTTTCTTTTTTTTCTCGAGTTAGATCGAGGACAGGTAATGACCAATGGGAGTGGAACAAAGAGAGAGCAAAAGGACGTAGTGTTCATCCGACAGCCAATTTGATACTTCAATGATGAGATTAAGGTAGTAAAAAGGGGTGATCTTGACTTGTAATAGAGCTTTTATTTCCACGAGCCCTAACATTGCAAACAACATTCCCCGAGTGGTTATGTTATTATTGGTATTATATGGAGATGAGATCATTTCTATAACAAATGAACTCCTTGGAAACTGTCTTTTGTTGTTTGTTTTTTTTTTTCTTTTGCTTCTTTCTCGTGACACACTGAAATTCAGAAGCGAAAAAGCGCTCACACAGGCCGAGTATGGGGGGCAGGTTGGCGAGCTTGGCGTAGCTGATGCCCTGGGGGATGGCGAGGCTGGCGATGGTGACGCCGGACACGAGGTCGGCCCGCAGGAACTCGAGGCTGTACCGCGGCCCCCACTCCAGGATTGGCAGCACGTACTGGAGCCCCAGCACGAGCCGCCTCGGCAGCGGCTGCCCCTTGAACTGCCGGAGCGGGTCGTCAGGGAAGAAGGTCTCCTTGAGGGAGCTCCTCAGGGACTCGAAGAAGGGCCGGGGCGGGGGGATGGCCGCCCGGGGGCCGCGCCGATCCGCCACGCTCTCCATTGGAGGGTAGTCATCATAGTCTGCATTACCCATGTCCTGCCCTTTGTGTAAAAAAGACCAAAGAAATGAAAGAAAATGTGGTGTGGATGGCTATGGTACAGGAGTGAGCCTGGATTTATAGAGAAGGAACAAGCTCTTGAGACGGCATTAGGGATCTTCCATCTCGAGTGCGTTATTGGACCCGCAGAGATATTCCACAATGGTATTTTTTTTTTCTTTTTTTTTTTCTTTGGACTACATTATTTTCAACTTTTTAAGGGTCTTTACCCTACAAAAGATGTAGATTTGCTGGGGCTGCTTTGGGAAGCTTTCGTATGTGAGTACACCATAAATATCCCCGGCTTGGTATCGGGGCGAGGGAGAATCGATTATGTAATAGTTTTTTTTGCGCCTGTTTTGGGCCACACAAAGCACAATTGGTCTAAGATTATTACCGTAAGGTCCGCTCTTTTGAGAATTTATAGCTCACCGGCACGTTGTTAGTCTCATGGTCATCCAAAAATTGTTACGCTGGCAAAGTCCTTTAGAGAATATGTGCATATGTGTGGGTGGTATAATGAAATTCAGATGGATGTGAATATCATAAAGGTTATAAACGGAACTCCTAAAAACAACTCGATTGTCTCTGCTTTTCGAGAGGAATTTGCTCAAGTCGATTAGGTGTTCAGAGAAAACCCTAGACATTGACTTCCTCCCTCCCCCAACCCCACCAACGCTCGTCCAACTCCGCCGCCGCCGTCGTAACGCTCCGTGCCCGCACCCATGTCGCCGTGAGGCCTCGGCTCTCGAAACTCAGTCGCTGGATCCCGTTTGCGGTGGAATTTTCCTTCACATGCGGTGCGTGGTATGGAAGACAACCTGGAAAATTCCCAGAACAAAGGGGAAATTTACTGTACAAACATTTTAAATAGATGGATGAGTTGCCCTATGTCAAATAAATATACTTAGATACGTTAGCACGTGTTTAAAGATAATTGTACACGTCCATAGAAGAAATTATACTTTAAATATGTCGTGTAACGTGATCGATAAAATTTGTTGTGATTAGGTGATTACACAATTAAGAAAGGTGTCGTGTTTGTTTTGGATTAATTGTAAATTTAACACGGGCGACAAAGGTCAAGGGAGATCGGACGCGTCAGATAGGAAACGATGCTCATCGGCGATCAACATTCCTCAAAATCCTAGCATCAACATAAACTTTGGAATCCCTTGATCCAAGTGACGTGGCACATTTCTCTGCCCATTTGACTGTGGTCGGACGAGTCAAGTCGAAACGCCAAAGACCCGGGCTTAATGCGTACTTTTCTACGAGGGGGAGAGAAGATCACTCTCCATTTGTTTCATGAAATATGCGACAGTTTCGAAAAACAATACTCAGAAAGTCATTTTTTTAAGGAACGGTGTCTGATTGATATTTGAAACTGAAATGAAAAATATTTTTCGCCGTTTGCCAGGGAAAATTTATTATTTTCCTAAATAGACCTAGGCCCGAGTCTCGAGGACCCGATATTGGGAATTGAAGTCCTAGGCTCAGGCGCGAAGGATCTGGGCACAAGCACTAGGTTTCGAGCCCAAACATTGGGGACCCAACCACGGGCATTAGGGATGTGGGTTCAACCTCGATGTAATTGAACCCGAGCACCAGAGCCGATGCCCGAGCCAAGTTATTTGGGATCCTAGCACGGGCTTTGGGATCCCAAGTCAAGCCTTTGTGGATGGGCTTGGCCTACATGGACCGAGGCCCATGTTTTGAGGACCCGAGCCAGGCCTCGATGTGCCCAAGGTACAGGCAGCGGAGTCCTGGGCCTAGCCTCTGTGCACTTAAGCCCGGCCTCAATGGACTTAGGCCCGAGAGTTAAGGATCCAGGCATGAGCATCGAGGTTTAGGACCCGACATCTTTGGACTCGAGCCATGGTGCCAAGGAGCCAGGTGGGTACCGAGGTCCTGGACCCAACCACTATTGGAAAGGGTATTGGGGTCCTGGACCCGACCTCTATGGACAAGGGTACTAGGGTCCCAAACTCGACCTCTATGGGCATGGGCCCGAGCATTGATGTCTCAAACCCATCCATGTGGACTTGGGACCAATCATTGGGTTTGGCTTAGCCTCGATTGACCTCGGTGAACTTGGTCTTGACTTTAGACTCGGATCCACTACCAATGGTCCAGAAATGAGCGTTGGGGTTCCAATGCCCAAATATAAAGTTTCTAGTTCAAGCATCAATATCTAGTCATATTTCATACAATGATTTCCAATAGGTTCGCACTTTTCCACTCCCTTTCTGACTAACACACTCCCTGAAATAGTATTTCGATTATAATATCCATTTGGGCCTCATTTTATGGTTACTTATTTTCTTTTTCTTTTTCTTCCCTACTGTCTCTTCTCTCTCTTTGCACGTCTGTCATCTTCTTCCTGACCACCTTCTTTACCTACACCTCCGACCGAAGGCTCCATTGGTCGCGTCGTTTGCTCACTTCTCTGCATCGCCACCCCTCGCGGCCTGGACCTACCGTTATCGAGACCTTCCCGACTATCGTCTATTCTGCTACAAAGGGGCACAAAATCGGCGGGGCATCACTGGACCCCACCATGTGCCTGAATGATTTTAAGGACGAAGATCCAACCGATGTTGATGAACTTGAGGAGCTTTGTGTGTGTGTGTGTGTGTGTGTGTGTGTGTGTGTGTGTGTGTGTGTGTGTGTGTGTGTGAGAGAGAGAGAGAGAGAGAGAGAGATGAAAGAGAAGGTTTTACCCCATATGAATTTGCAGATGGAGGAATCGTATCCTGAGAGATGCATCATTTTCACCCTGAGAGCATCCAAAATCGCTTGGTAATCCTCCTACACTCTGATAGGAGAAGAAGGAGAAGAAAAAAAAATTATCTTGGTGATTCGAGAACTACTCAAGTTCTTGTGAAAGGGAATGATACCGACACATTTTGTGTCGAAGCATTGTGATCGCCAAGTGACAATATGCAACTTTAATTGGTAAAAAGAGACATGTCCAATTGATACATGACATGGTAAAATAATTGCTAGCAACTGGAATTATGTCCATCAATTATGTAAAGTGAGAAGCGATTTTAGCCGATCCTCTAACTATGCAAAGAGGAGAATGGGACAAACCGATTGAAGAAAATCAATATTGATGGTAACCCAACCTATGTGATTGGTGATCCCATGAATAAGGTTCATATGGATGATAACAAGCCACTTGTTGATTTAGTTATGTATTATTAAAATTTATGTCCCTCTTAGGGTGAGAATAGCGCAAAACTGCAAGGGAAAAGAGGTTGAGCCAAGCTCTTAATGCATTCCATAGCTATTATTAGTGTGTATTAAGCTGCAGGATACACTTGATGGAATCACCTATATAAGTGTGGAGTGAGGCCGCTCATATGAGAATTTTTGGTGAAAATATCTAGAGTACTTATGAATAAACCAAGCACACGCATGGCCTATTGGCGCAAAACCGCGTTGAATAACAAATCTTGTGGGAGTATAATGTGATTGATGAAAATCATAATTCACAAAAAGGAATTGGTGGTTTATAGAAGTTTCAAACTTCAACAATGATTTCATTAAGGGTTAATATCACGAAAAATTTAAAACTGGTACATCCGTGATAAATTTACCCAAAACTATTTTTTTGACCAACAAAAATCATAAACTGGTACAATGTGGCAAATTTATCCCAAACTAATTTTTTTTACGACAAAAAAATTTCAAACTGGTACACATATGATAAATTTATCCTATGTTAGTTTTCGTTAAATTGAGTTAATACCACAAAAAAATTCAAATTGATACACTTATAGCAAATATAGGATAACGTGTACACTCGACAATTGCTACGTATCATTAAATTCAGCGATTTAACGGTAAAATTTAACGAAAACTAATGGAAGGTAAATTTGTCACAATTGTACCAACTTGGGGTAAATTTGTCATAAACGTAGCAGTTTGGGATTTTTCATGGTAAAAAAAATAGTTTGGGGTAAATTTATCACATGTGTACCAATTTGTGGTTTTTGATGATATTAACCTTTCATTAATTATATTTCATTTTTTCTAGGGCTGGTTCATAGCCTAATTCCGATGCATTATCCTCTAATAACCCAGCATTATTCTATTTTTGATTTTTCAAAACCATTTGAAATATGTGGGGGATTGTTGGATATTTCAATAAGTTTTAGAATATTAAAACATATTATTATCGTAACGTTTTTTTTACCGTAATCAATTCATGAGTTTTTTGTCTGTCATTAATATACATCGGTTTACTAACGATCGCATAACGGTTTTCTAATGGTCAGATTTTCAGTGGACATATAACGGTTTTTCTAACGGTTGGTTTTCTAATCGTCACTAATGGTCTTGTAATGATTTTCTTAATGGCTCTTTGCTAGCGGCTCTTTTTGTTTGAATATAAATTGAACTTCAAAAGACAATCTTATTGTTCACCATTTTACCGAGAATTTCCTCCTCTTATTTTTCCGTGTTAGGTTGTACAAATAATGTTGTTCCTATTCCTTCTAATATTCAATGCGAAAGATAAAAGATCTGTTGTATTTTTGGGAGGATAGTCGCTAGATGCTTTATGCACCGAGTTTCATAGTCTGAGAGGCGTAATTATCCTTAAGATAGTATTTGCATGCCACAGACAATTGTTTTTACTTTTCTTGTCTTTTCCAACACGTTTTCAACAATTGTTATTTTATATATTATCTAGTATTTTTCTAATAGTGGCGATGTGGAGAAGCGAGCGAACAAGCCAATGCAACCTTTGGGGTTGGAGGCACTGTGGAGGACATGGGTGAAAGGGATCGTCTAACCTTTTCTTAGAAGGTTAGGCCCTAACCTTGCAGTCTGGGCCGTCCGTGTTATGAATGAATGGCCCAGATTATTACTAACAAAAATATATTAAAAAAATCAAAAAATTATCCCATAAAAATAGGAGATCTGAGCCGTCCGTCCAAAAATGGACGGCCATGATTGCAAGGTTAGGTGTCTAACCTTCTGAGGAAAGGTTAGGCGATCCGGATCCGGACATGGGTGAAGATGATGAACACGCCAAGAGAGAGGAAAGATACATGAAGAAAAAGAAAAAGAAAATAAACAAAAAATGGAACCATATTTGAATTTATTAATTATCAATGGATATGATGTGCTAAAAGGTGGGACCCGTAGGGGACATTTGTTGACACCTGATTTTTTACCATTTATTATTGTGATTTTTATTCTTTAAAATTAATTAAAAATATTAAAAAATGTCATAAAATCACAAAATCAACTTTGGAAGCCTGGGTTTAGCCTTAGGAACCAATTTTGAACAAAAAATATTTTTCGGTATTTTTAATATTTTTCGAGTTTATTTAATTATAAAAATACCCAAAAAAATCAGAAAAATACCATTCGTGGTCAGAAAAATACCCAAAAATATTCGATAATTTTGTTCTAATTTCCTCTTAAAGTGTGTCAGTTTAAATCTAAAAAATTTGGCTCGGGTCACTATGTTCCTTCACAAACATAAACCCAAGCCGAGCAAAAAAATCCTTTTCGAATCTTTTAATTTTTAATTCTCACTTTTTATAAGTTATGACATTGGATTCTAGAGTCTTGAAGTGCAATTGGGTCAATTTGCCCTCCAATTTGATCAATTTTGACCAAAAGGGCTTAATTGCACAATTTTCTTTCAATTTAGTCCCCGGTTCCACAAATTTTGAAATTAAATTTCATACGGGCGTACCCATTGAAATTAAAAACCTCTACCCTATAGTTTTCATCATGCTGAATCCATTGATGGCCTCAATTTTGGCTAATTCGATCGTTTAGGCCCTCGATTAAGAGAAAATCATTTTCGGATCCTAGGGACAATTTGGGGTTTTCACTAAATTTCAATCAATTGATTCATGAAAATACCCATATTTGATAGAAAACATGTCAATGAGTCCGATTTTGCCACCAATTTCATGAAAATGGGTTGATTTGGAGCTCAATTGTGCGTAATCAGTCGAACCGGGCCGGTCGGGTCAGACCCGACCCGACCCGGTCCGACCGGGTCTGCAACTTGGTTGCAGACCCGCGCGGCCGAAAGAAGAAAAGGCAGGGGACCTCCGTCGATGATTTTTTTAAGGAAAAGCAGCGTCGAACGTGGCGGACAGAATGAAGTGGTTGTGGGGCGATCTTTGGAAGCAAAAATGGACACTAAAGCCGGTCGGCCATGGATAAAAGCGAGGAGGAATCTCGGTCAATAGGGAGCTCGGTTTCGAGGGAGAGTTGGGCCGGGGGAGAAATATTTTTTCAGAGAAGCTGGGGCGAAAAACCAACGGAAAAACGGCATTCCCCGACCTTCATCGACATTCATAGGTCATCACTGGAGCTTGGTGGCCGTCGGTGAGCTCCCAAAAGGTCGGTATCTCCTCGACTCCCACCTCTCTGTCTGCGCATGCTAGATGTTCGACGAAATGCCTCAATGGGCATTTCATTTTTGCGCTCTCGGCCGCGCGGTTCCCGTGCTCTATTTGTGCAAGTCTCATCTTTAAGCTTCGTTGTAACTTGTTCTAAGCTTGGCCCGCTCTTTGTTTTGCCTTGAGAACCGCCGAGGACGCGAGCCGGAGTTTCGCCGGCCAAACTCGAACCGGGAGCTGGACGAAGATGTTCCCGTGGCTTCCGACCATCATGGAGGTTCAGGTAAGCTTCTAGGTCTCCTTAGGATACTATACGAACGATTAGCACCGAGTTTTAACGTGAAATAAATTTTCTGTAAATTCGTTGCCGGCGCCGGTTCTGTGGCTGGCCATTCGAGGCGTTTCCGACGCTATTTCTTCCATGTTTTGATTGCATGTTGATCTGGGCTTACTGAGGATCGTTTTAGTGCAAAAATCGCGGTTTAAAACGGAAGATTTTACGCCGGTTCGGGGCCCTCCGGCGAGTATTCCGGCGACCTCGCCGGAAAATATACTGTTCATCGTCTTCTCCGGCGAGGTCGCCGGTGGTCAGCGAGTCAAAGGCTGACGTGGCGTGCCACGTCGGCAGCCACGTCAGCCTGGTGGGACCGAGTCGAGTGTTTTAATAAAAAGAATGGACGGTCCCGATCGCGACACGTGTCGCGATCGTAAAATTTCCAAAATATAAAAAAATGGTTTTGATCTAACGGTCATGATCACGCCAAGTGGCATTCTGTGGATCATCCGATCTAATCCACGGTCGGACGCTCCAGGAGCGGCCACGTGGCGCGTCTGGGACCGTCGGATCTCTCATTTTCGGATAAATAAAAAAAATTGATAAAAAAAAATAAAAAAAATCTTAAAATTGCAAAACGGCGCCGTTTTGGTCTTGGTGGGTGCGGACCGGGTTTGGGTCGCGAATTTGGGCGTGGGCCGGGTCATCCGACCCGGTCCGAATAATTTTTTATATATATTATTATTTTTTTAATAAGAAAAGAATAATAATAATAAAAAAAAATCAAAAATCAATAAAAAAAATATAGAAAATCATAAAAAATTCAATAAAAATTCGAAAAATTCAGAAAAATTCTAAAAAATTCCAGAAAATAGGAAATGGCCACATTCAACTGGTCACGACCTGTTTCGGGTCTTTTGACCCCCGAACCTTCCAGAAATGACGGTTTTGCCCTCCGGCAAACCGTCTTCCAAAAAAATTCTAAAAAAATCCAGGAAAATCCCGAAAAATAGGAAATGGCCACGAACAACTGGCCAAGACTCATTCCGGGTGTTTTGAACCCCGATCCTTCTTAAAATGACGATTTCGCCCTTTGGGCGAATCGTCTTCCAAAAATTGAAGAAAAATCAAGAAATTCCAAAAAAATTCTCAAGAATGGGAAATGGCTACAATCAACTAGCCATGGAATATTTTGGGAAATTCGGTATCCAAATCTTCCAAAAATTGACGATTTTGCCCTTCGGGCTAATCGTTCCCAAATCTTCCCATTTTACCCCTGGTCCGAAATCACATCTTCCATAAAGCCCTTATGGCTATACTAGGAGGCCATTGACTTGAATTGATGTGCATTGATGTGATTTATTTATGCACTTGATTGAGCTTTCATTAAAATTGATTGTGATTGATAGGAATAGTCTTCCAATCTGCATGAAACCCTGAATCAAACCTACCTCGCCTAAAATTGCGCCTGCATGAACTCTTAGCTAGGAGAATCACTCGCGTTAGGTACCGAAAGGGCGTGGGTAATGACACCAGCGTAACCAAGTCCACGAACCCAAAATCTCTGGTTCCGCAGAATTGATCGATCTCTCCCAATCGGTCAATAAGGTTTCCGGTCTACCCTCCAAGAAAGACCGGGTGGCGACTCCAAATGCATGCACAAGTTGCACATGCCACCACGACCACACTGAAGGTCGAAAGCGATCGACTCTTATCGTCGAATCCTTTAAAAAATACTCCCGTCGCGATTTGGTATGGGCCTGGGAGGGCCCGCGCCGATCCAAGGCCCGCGATCGGTAATCCATTAGCCGCGTCCGCTTCCGGACGGGTCGCGACAACATTATAGTCAAAACACTATTTTAGAGAGTATGTTAGCCAAAGAGAGTGTGAAAAAAGGGCGACCCGCGACCCTTTTCAATATTCTAAAGTGGAAATCATTTTTCTGGATTTAAACGTAAAATTTTATGTTTACTCAATTTCCTAGGCATTCCACATGCCGAAAAATAAGAAACGTTTTCTATGAACACACAAAACCTAATGTGGGGGGTTTTTTTTTCGTGGCTTTAGGAAGTATTTGATGAAATTCAAATTCAAATGCAGAATCGCATGTGCCGATCTCACTAAGTACGTGGAATCATCAATATTGGCAGTGGCTTTTGGAGTCTCAGCGAAGAAGCTACCAAGATTTTTAATTTTTTTTTGAATGCCTCCTCAGATAAATTATGTAACTCCACATTTACTTAGCGAATTAAGTTATTTCTTTACTCAATCGAAACCTTCAAATGAAAACTAATTATGATTGTCAAACGTGTTTAAGTTTTAAAGTGACACAAAATCCCTGACTAATTTTGGTTAATTTTGACGAAAAATCATTAACGTGCAATCCAATCAATGTCGGCCTTCTACATGGCTTTGTTGACACTGACATGCGATTTTTTTTTGTAACTATTCTTCTGTTCATATTCTTCCTCTGCCGTTTGCAAGGCATCGCGGCCTTTCCTAGGGGTGAGCAAAATGGATCGCACCGGCCTAGACCGGATCGGGACTGGACCGGACCGGCCTAATTGGTCTGATCCTTAAGAGGGGCAGTCCGATCCCCAGTCCTAGCAAATGGGACCAGTGGCCGGGTGGTCCGATCCTCAGTTCCATGGTGAATGGGACTAGATCGGACCGCCCGGACCAGTTCAACTATGATATTGATTAGAAATGTTTAACTTCAAAATAAACAATACAATGATTAAAAAAAAAAGAACTAGTTAATTACTGAACTAGTTATCGCAATGTTCGTCTTCTATATATTCATTTGCGAATTGATCTAGATTTTTGTTCTCAGCATTCATTATGGCTTGATTCTTAGAAACAAAGCATGCTGGTTCACATTCATGAGGGAGCATATTCAGTGGTGTAAAATTGTACGAGTTGGTAAATATCAATGTTATTCATTTGGTAATTAAATATAGTTGGATTCATAAAAGCAATGATCTCTCTCGACTATTGTTGTCGCAAAATTTTCCCTCGATCAGGCCCGATTAATCTTATCAAGGCTTTGCTCAAGAGGTTGAAGCCCAAAAGGGTTGTCAATGCAGGAAAAATCCTTTTATCGAACGTTATCAGTTCGTTAAGAAGAGGGGCTCCTTGCAGATATTGGACAGATAGTGTCAAATGCATAATTTTTTATTGATAAGAGTGTGTCTTTCGACAGCTTTGTACAAGATTTAGACAAGACCTATGGAGATGAAATTCGATGAAACTTGTCGAATTGCTTCGACGAAATTGTAAACCTAGGTACGACACCGGAATTGAATCGATGGCGTTGACCCTCACTGTAGGACACGATGCCAGAACTTAATCGACGACACCGGACATGTGGAAATGTAGGACACAGCACCGGAATTTAATCAACGGTACTGGACGGGTGAATAGTGAACCAATGCAACGCTGGAATTTAATCGATGACACTGAACTGGACGAAAAAATGTCGGAATTGAATCGACGACACTTAACTCTAGATATGACACATGTCGGAATCGAATCGACGACGGGAATCTGAAACTACAGCTAGGCTAAGAGCTAATTGATAAGATAAAGATTTGTTTGTTGTGTGTTGTGGGGGGGCTTGCTGTTAGATACCTGTTGGTATTTATAGGCGTAGCCTGATAACCGTCGATCATCTGCTGCCTTGGGCCCCAAGCGCATTCTCTTCCATGACTAGGCTTGTTCTGGTAACCGTCGAAGCTGCTACTACCTTGGGCTCCAAGCACGCTCTCTTTCGATGACAGCTGTCGCCTCAGCCTTTTTTAGAGCACGTTTTCCTTCGATGACCTTCATGGATAAAGTTTTTAACAATTTTCGTGCCTTTCGCTGTGCTTGATGGGATTGATGCCTAATTCTGTAACTTCCCTGATCGTGTCTTCTTTCGCACGCCTTTTCCCTTGGCTTTTGAGGTAAATATCGCCAAAATCACCTTTTACACGTGGCAGATCTACAGCTTGTCCTTTATTCTGCTTGCAAATATCTAACCGCAGCTAATTGTTCCTTCTCCATATGCGCAGCACGTGACCCCTAGAGTATTTTGGGTGTTACCAAATGCCCCCTTTAAAAGACGTAAATAAAAGTTTTATGTCTTTTAAATGACGTCTCTGGATTGGACAGCTGCCATCAACAGGGGGCCTGATGTAATCATTCCAACTTTTCCTTAATGCATTGATTTTTATTCTTTTTGTACCCCTTCGGATAAAAAACTTTCTTCCATCGTTTTCTCCGTTGCCTTAAACCCTAAACCTCTTATCCTTCATTTCGTCCCTTTCCATGGCGTCTTCATCTTTCTCTTCCGACCCAAAACAAATGATTGGTTGTTTCAACGAGCTGAAAGACGAAAGCAAAGATGACTTCTTTTTTGAATTGCTGAATACCTCCAAATAGTATTTCGGGTTTATCCTGGGACCCAGTCTTCAATCTCATTTATCTATCCCGGCAGCTCTTCAAAGTTGTTTCCCGCTGCGTCGGAGCGAAAAGCTTCCTATTCAGGGCTCTTCTATGCAGGACATTTGGTCGCTTCCATCCCAACGATTTCGGAGTTTTCCATCGCTTGATGAGACGTTTCTGACTTGGTTTCGTCGGCTCAAATCCGACTTACTGACTACGGCTGCTTGGACGACAGCTCATATCAGGACAGCCACTGAGGTTAGTTTCTGTCCCACGATCTGAATATGGGTTTACTGGGCTCCGTTATAAGCTTTTGGTCCTCATCAACCGACTGCTTCTTTTTTCCATGGGGTCCTATGTCGGTCACTCTTCTTGACGTCTGGTTCTTAATTGGCCTTTCTCCTTTCGTCGAATGTGACGTCGCACGTGTAGATGGTCAATTTCGACTTGACGCGTTCCATTACGTCAATTCTCCCTACGATGTGTTCATGGGCTACCATAGTAATCCCACAGGCACTCCTTCGATGAAAGAGCATGTTGCTTTCCTCTTGTGTTGGCTTTGTCGTTACGTCTTCTCCCTTCCATCTCTTAAAGTGTCTTCGGAGTTTCTGGACATCGCTTGTTCACTAGCGTGCGGTGTTAATGTGGGATGAGGTCGGATGTTTCTCGCGTCGTTGTACCGTGGCCCGACTGACGCGCAGTGCTCCTTGATGGGTGGCCATTCAACTCCTTTTTCTGGCTCGTTGTGGTTTTTACATTGCTGGCTTCGAATTTATTTTCCTCAACTGTTCCACAAAGATGATCCTTTGGTAGCGGGGCCCGCCATGAGTAACTCAAGACCTAGAATATTCAATCGTGCGCTTCGACAAGTGCCGGGCAATTTTACTGTTTTCGATAATTTTCTCTCTATCTTGCTTTTTATTGTCGAATTTGACTTTTTCAAGTTGCCTGTTGAGGATATCTTCTACAGTTCTTTGAGTGAAACTCCCGACGCGTGCTTATTCTCGGCGAGTGTTTTGACTCCGTCAGATATCACTCTGAACCTGTCAGATGGAGGTGAATTTTCCTTTGGACTTGAAGTCTACAATCCTCACTATTGTGCTCGCCAATTCGGGCTTACCCAAGGCATCCCAATGTCGATGGTATCTTCAATGACCTACCCCTTCTCTTTGGACCGAGCAGCGAGTTTTGACTTGTCTTGCTACATGAAGATTGCCAAAATTATTCATAGCCGCTTCACCTTTATCAACTTCGCGGGTCATCCGTGCAGCCTAGTATCCTTCGACAAGTGGTGGGCCGACTATCAAGCTTCCTTTTTTCCGGACAATGTCGATGGCATTTTGTCGAAGATTCACCACCTTCCCTTGGGCTTACTACTCTCTTTCAAGAAATCTGTTGTGCAGTCCGTGTCGAATATTATCGTCGAACCATCGTCTGATGAAGGTACCTTTGTATCACTATCTTGTCAGCGTCATTTAAGCATACTTTGGCTAATTCCTTTCATGCCACGCAGCTGACTCTCTAGCCTCAGATGGTCGTACCGGGGGTGTTCTCAACACCCCGTTGGTGGTTTCTACCAACCTTGTTCGTGGCTCGATTGGTCGGTCGAACATGTCCAATGAGTATTACCACCTTGTCTACGTCAAATGGCTGCGGCTCCTTGACCTTTTGAAGGAAGGATATGCCGCCATCTATGCCAATGCAGCCGTCGAAGACGAATCAAGGCTCCTCTTGCTTGCTTGGCCCATTTACCTTACTCGATCCAATGTCGTGTTCTTGAGCCAGCTATCAATGAGTTTTTTCTGACTTTTAGTTCAATTCTGAGATCATTTCGGGCAAGGCAAGATGAACTGAAGATGATTGCCAAGTTGGAAGAAGACACCTTCCTTGCTGATGAGAAGCTTGCCCGTCAACGCCAAATCCTGGATATGCTGAACAATGATAGGCACACTCCCCTGCAGACCTTATCCGTCCAATTGAAAGTTGTCAAGAAACAGGAGGCATCCTATAAATCACTGCACCTTGAACTACTGAAGGCTCAACACCAAAAAGAGGCCATTAATGACGCCGATTGTAACAGTGAGATGCAACTCCAAAGTTTCGTTTTAAGTATCCGGTAATATGTGCTGTAATTTCCTTTCGTGGCCATTACCTTTATCTTCCCCTAATGAACATTAATTTCTGTCGTCGTATGTTTATGATGAGAGCTCTCTTTTTCTTCCAAGCATTTAATGTCAGACGCCACTTCGGATTAGCCCCTAGGCTTCGTATAGTCGTGACGTTTCAAAAAAGACCGATAATTAAGATATTACCATCCACGTCATCCACGTTCACTGTACCTTCCCATCTTCCCATGACACGCTCGACTGCCTCGTAATTTGGCCTCCCTCCACTATCTCAACTGCTCCTGTTACTGAAAGGTCGTGGCCGAATACTTAGTGTCGTGGGCAAAACTGTTCCTGGGGCTTTATCTATAAATAACACTGCCTTTGCTAAGTGGAGGGTCATCCGAAACGCCTTCTTCCGTCAAATACTTGAGCAAATTTTCACCTTCTGCCACCATGAAGCCCACGTCTTCTGCATCTTCATCTGCCTTCTCATCCCCGGTCTTCACCCGAGAATTCTCCTCCCTCTAGAAAGAGGTTATTTCTTTCCTGGGCTATACGTACACCATTTTGGTGACGCGTCCCAAAGCCCTCGAGAAGCTGAAGCTACCCCTAATCATCTCCCTAGTGGCTACCCCTTCCGGGAGGACTTTGATGAGTTCTCCACTACCTTTGCTTATGGGGTCGACAAGTTCCGGCAAAACCTAACCGTTATTTCTCGCCACGATCTTACTGACCACGAGATGTGGTGTAAAACTGATGAGATTGAGAACGGAGAATTATCGTACAAGGAACTTTGCACTGCTCGGGAGGCTGTCTTCCCTGCTTTCACCAGTATTCTCTAACTCCGGGGCGACATTTTCGATCGGTTGGCGGGAAGCCGGCGGCATCTGTCGAAATCCTTGCGAGATGTTGAGAGGCAATAATACGAATTGGGTAAAGCCTGCGAAGTCCGTTCTTTGGCTTCTGTTGATGGTCATGTCGAGGCTCTTAAGGTGATTCTAAACACCCTGGACGACCAAGTGCAAGCCCAGATTGAACACCTCAAGAAGCTGGAGCGAGAGCGAGAGCGAGATGACATGGAGGTTTCCCTAGACGTTGTCGCGACCCTCTCGAGGTTGCCTGTGTGCTCTCGAGGGCTAATGGGCCGTCCAGTCTGGTCGAACGCGGGCCTCTCCCAAGGTCCATTACCCAAATCGCAACGGAGGTATGCGTAGTCGACCTTCAGTGTGGTCTAGTGACATGTGCTAAGTGTGCATGCCAGGGAGTCGCCACCAATCATTTTTTGGAGGGTATGATTGGACCACCCTATTGAATAGTCGGGAGTTTCTATTCAATTCTGCGATAACCAGAGAAATGGGTTCGGGGACTTAGTTACGTCAACTGTCAGAGTTGACGCCCTTTCGGTACCTAAGTTGACTGAATTTTCTGACCTAAGATTTCATGCAGATGAGTGGAGTACGAATCCTAAATCTAGGAATTCATGCAAATAGGAATGACTATCCTAGCAATCACAATCAATAATAAAATGCGCAAATCAATGAATCCAAATATGCAAAATAAACACATCAAATCAACATGACACTCCTAATAAGGCTCTATTAGCCTAAATAAGTATCAATCAAGCTTAGGAATGATTTAGACATGATTTTATCCATAAGGGGTAAAGTCGTAATTTTGGGATCAAAAGGGACGATTTTCCCCAAAAGGGAAAAGTCGTCATTTCGGAATGAATCTGGAGTAAAACCGTGTCGAAAAAAGGTTTGGTCACTCGATTGACCCGTTTCCTATTTTTCGACAATTTTCATAATTTTTTTGGAATTTTAGAAACCGATTTACCTCTCAAAGGGTAAAATCGTCATTTTCTAAAAAGGAAATGAAACGTGGAAATCTTAGACATAAGGTTTGGCCACCCATTTGACCCATCGCCAAATTCTAAGCAATTTTCACAATTCATCGGAATATCAAAGACGATTTACCCTTTGAGGGGTAAAATCGTCATTTTGGATTAAATGGGAGAAAAATCCAAAAAATGAAAACAAGTCAATTTTTGTCATTTTCAGCCTTGGAAAATTTTTAGATTTTTTTTCTGCAATTTTTCTCAATTTTTTTGTTTTTCTTTAATTTTTCCATTTTTTTGGCATTTCTGATTTATTAATATTTTTTTATATTTTCAGAAAATATTTTAACAAAAAGCATATCATTGGCAATAGATAACACTCAACCAGATAAATAAGCTAACCACTGAACTGAGATAAATACGTGCAAATCAAGTCTATAATGGTATTATTCTAGAAAATTAACTTTGATATACGAATCGGGTATGTAAAATATACTTGATTGGACACCGGTCTTCAATCGCCCAGCCCCAGCGTGCGACTGTCTCCATGCGCATCACCTGTCGATCACCACATCAGAATGTCAACAATCAATTTTATAAGTTTTAAAATTGGCAATAAATAATAATAATAACAATAATGATAATAATAATAATAATAAAAATTCGGGCCCGGACACGGGCCAATTCGCTCGGCCATCGGCTGGGCCATGGCCAAGTCTCGGCCCGAACACGACTGGGCCATGGCCTGATCTCGGCCGGCTCACGGCTGGGCCATGGCCGGGTCTTGGCCTGGTCATGGCCGTGTCATGGCCGGCTCATGGCCGGCTCACGGTTGAGCCATCGCCGGGTCACGGCCTAGTCACGGCCAACCCACTAAGGACGGCGGAGGAGGTGATGGCACGGTGGTAGCTGGCTCGACGAAGGCGGCCGGACATGTGGTGGCGGGGAGTGATGTACGGTGAGGTGGGGGAGGTTCACAAAAAAAAGAAGAAGAAGAAGAAGAAGAAGAACAAAAACAAGAAGAAGAACCAGAAGAAGAAGAAGAAGAACAATCTGCGGAAGAAGAAGGAGCAAGAAGGAGGAGGAATGGAGCAGCGGATGATGAAGGAGGGGAATGAGAGTAAAATAATAAGAATATAATAATATAATAAAATACTAAAAAGTAAAAATAATAATAAAATAATCAAAAGCGAAGACAAAATGATTAGTCCCCTTTTCCTTTTAAATGATGATGTTTTCACTCCTTTTCCTTTTAATCATTACTAATATTTTTGTCAAATTCAATTTTACGGTGATCAGTGAACACCTAAAATCGAACCTGAATTTTACTGTTTTATGAGGTCCTAAAGTAAAGAAAATTAAAAATAAAAATACCGACTATTTGTATATATTTTTGTGACCTCGAATACTATTTTTTATTTTTTTTTTATTTTTTTATTTTTCGAAAATAATAATAATAAAAAATACGAAAAATATGAAAAATATTTTTTTTATCCAAAATGGTCCCTTTGGCTTGGCCAAGGCTACCAAAGTTGATTTTGTAATTTTTTAGCTTTTTATGAATTTTCTATGAATTTTTGAAAAATAAAGGAAGAAAAAGGTTGATCAAAATTTAGGTGTCAACAGCTGCCCCTCTTTGAGAGGAATCTCGTCAGAGGAATCCCCTCAGAGGTTTCTCTCAAAGACAATGTGACACCTGAGTCCTGATCGACTTGACTCGTGAAACTAAAGGAAAATGAGTCATGACATCCAGTTTTTCATGCTTGTCGATGTATGCTCTTTCTTGAAGGGGGAAACATTCATTTGACATGAGAGAGTGAGATAGTAGAGAGACATACCTGCCACTTACCTGTTCGATGTTTGTGCCATTTTCGTGGTGTCTGATGGATTCAAGAGAATACCTAGGGACTCGTTACTAGAGTGTCCTAGGGAGGTTAAGCCCTGACCTGTATGGTAAGTCATACCATTATGTGATCCCTAACCGATAGGAATCTAAAGAAGGCACATTCTTTCTTTGGGAATTTGCCAAGGATTTTGATCCGTATGGTGGATTAGACCATAAGCGGTTCGCCTACCGTAAGGCTTACCTAGGAAAATAACTTCTTCAACATTTGGAATTAGTCAAAGTTTTGATCCGTATGGTGGATCGGACCATTGGGTTGATCCTTATGGCGGTATCTACCTTTGAGTTGACCCTTCAGGCGGTTTCTACAATTGGTTGACCCTTCTGGCGGTTTCTACCACACATTGACCCTTCAGGCGGTTTCTACCATGAGTTGACCATTTAGGCGGTTTCTACCTTTGATTGACCATTCAGGCGGTTTCTACCATTAATTTGACCCTTCAGGTGGTTTCTACCTTTAATTTGACCCTTCAGGCGGTTTCTACCTTAGTTGACCCTTCAGGCGGTTTCTACCTTGAGTTGACCCTTCAGGCGGTATCTACCTTGAGTTGACCCTTCAGGCGGTTTCTACCATGGTTTGACCCTTCAGGCGGTTTCTACCATTGGTTGACCCTTCAGGCGGTATCTACCTTGAGTTGACCCTTCAGGCGGTTTCTACCTTGAACTGACCCTTCAGGCGGTATCTACCTTCAGTTTGCTTTGAAAAGGGGTCTCATGACGAGGGTTCTCCACGTCTGATAGGACCGCTTGATTTTGAAAAAAAAAAAAAAAAGGGGTCTCATGACGAGGGTTCTCTACGTCCGATGAGACTGCCTGATTTTTGAAAAGGGGTCTCATGACGAGGGTTCTCCACATCCAATGAGACTGCTTGATTTTTTTGAAAAGGGGTCCTAGGACGAGGGTTCTCCACGTCAAGCTAGGACTGCTTGATTTTTGAAAAAGGGGTCCTAGGACGAGGGTTCTCCACGTCTGCTGGGACAGTTTGCTGACTTCTTTTGAAAAAGGGTTCTATCCTCACCCCTTCTTTTGAAAGATCCCGAAATTTGCCGGGAATTCAGTTTTGAAGCAGTGAAAGATTTTATTCTGACAAAGCTTCACTTGGGGCTGTTGAGGCGACATTCTGGGAACTGGGTTCTCCAAGTATCCCGCAGAAAGTTCAAACCTGTGTGCTCCGCTCCACGGAGCCAATGTTTTTCTGGGATTTGGGGTTTCCAAGAATCCTGTAGAAATTTGAGCCTGAAAGATTTTTCTTCACCAAGAAAACGTTAGTAATCTTTGGGAAGACCACGGCTGTCCATTTGACAAAACCGTAGGACTTAAGTTTTAGTCATGAAATGTGCATTTTGATACTGGAGGTTATCCAAAGCATTCTTACAACATGCAAATGTGATCACAAATTCCTCGCATGGAAAATTTGGATCAACAGTTTGAAAATTCCAAAAAGAGTTTGTTCAAAACATCAATTGGAATATTTCTCGACAAGGAGGTCTTCTCACCTGTTTTGAGATAGTGGTTTTTATAGGGGATGCACTCAATTCCCTACTAACCTGTGCCTAGGTTTTAGGTTCATTCGCAGCGCATACATTTTGATCGGTCGGGAGGTCTTCCACGGGACCGTAATGTTGGGCTTGATTATTGATCTTCAAGGGGGACTCACCTTGGAGTCGAGGCCATTGAATGAAAGTCTTCACCATCTGCTCCGGGTTTACAAGTCAAGAACCCTGCAAAATGAGAAAGAAATAGTCTTGCTCGTACTTCTTCGAGCTAAGCTATATGTTAACCCAAGTGTCTTAGTCAGAGAAGACTGTTTCAGGGTTGTAACATTGGTAGGATTGGGGACCGAAAAATGCTTGTTTTTGGCCCAGAATTCATGACGAGTTTGACATTGGTGATCATTGCTGATTTGCCACCTGTCCTTTCCTTTCTACATCCTCAGCCTTTGAGGCGTGCGCCCGTTTTTTGAGGTGTGCACAAATCCTTTAGAGATGGTTTCTTGTCGCATTCAAAGACCGATAATTCTCTCTATATCTTTGCTCCGCGCTTGACACCATTTGGGGAGTAGCCCTTTTGATCTTACTCCTTTAGGGATTTCCTCTTTTCCCGACCAGACTTTACTGGGGATCAATCAAACAGCTTATGCGAGCATCGGCCTTGCTTTTACCAGGCACTTTGCTTTTTCTTTTCTGATGCTGGGGATTTTTCTTTTTTCTTCCCCTTTTTTATCACGCTTTTCCTTTTCTTTCAGAACTAGGATTCTCGGCAATTGCGCCAGATATATAACTTAAACCTTAGCACGCTTCTGTTCCTGGAGTGACGTTACTTCCATCTCGAAACATGCAATGATCACCAACGTGGGTTTTTGAAATGAATTTGCAGGCTCAACTTGGCTATGCAAATGGTATGGTGTATGGGATAGAGAAATGAATGTTTCTCGTCATCCTATGGCACTTGGATTACCATATAAACAACACACGAAGATCGATGTTAGTTCGAGCAAGAAAATTTCTAACCCTTTACCTTCCGGTACCGCTGGACTGACCTGCGTTTGCCCAAGTTTGGGGTGGTTCTTGACAGGGTTGAGAATGAAAACCGCCGTTCAAAGGGGTTATCAATGGTCACATATAGTATTTAGGATATGAAACGAATGCCTCCGTCGTCCCGATCCATGTAATCGCTGCAAATGATCTCTACCTCCGTAGGTCCAGATTTTGCTATCTGATCCGTTCCACCTCTCTCTCAAGTGTGTATAGGACGTGTTTGGATTAGGCTTTGCCTCTCGTCTTTTGAGAAAACGTCCTTTTGAAAGTTTTGAACAAATTTTTATTGGAAAAATCTCTTTCATTTTCCCCAAAATTTACCCCTCAAGGGAATCTTACGATGCCCCATGCATGTTTTATTCATGTTCAAACAACCTCCTGTTTTAAATCATGAATATCGATGCATTGAAAAATCTCTATCCTTTTTAGGCATGATTATTGAAAGGATTCTGACATTTTTTTTTATCTCCAGCTAACTGGGAAAAGGGATACTTACCTTCCCGTCGCGGCTGGAGATCCCTGGAGATAAAGAAGAAATATATCAGTGTATGTCCCAAAACTTTACAAAAATTGGAACGATACATCTCACTCTTGATCATGTGCTCTAGCGAGTATACAAGGTTTGTGGAAATCTGCCCGCCTTGATGACGAGTTCCTGTCAAGGATAAATAATAAGTGTCAATTCATGTTCCCAAATTCAAGACAAATTGGGACGATACAACTTTACTCTTGATTTTCATTCCATTCTGATGTTGCATATTGATATGAACATCTATCGAATCTCTCCATCCGTGCTTGAAGGTGTTTACGACATCAACGGTTCATTTGCCCCAGCTAGGCGACGTCTGTTTAGTCATTTGAATGCATGGCCTTTTGGGACCTTGTCTCTTTTTATCACCTGAGAGGAAAAGAGAGGAAACATTATCCCCGAATCTGATTGAAAATCATTCAGGAACGATACGTTCTTTTACCGAATGGGTAGCTCCGCGGCCAAATGCGTTTCGTGTTGAAGGAATGGATTCCATTATACTCTGCGGGTGATAACCATCGCTTGGGGGATTTACCCCACATATTAAATGATAAATACGATGCCTTCGACTTCGGCAGGTTTTCCTGATGTAGGAGTGGTTTGCCCCTGCTGTCTATATTTTTGGCAGTTTTATGTATGCTAACCTTTCGTAGACAAGCGCATGAGAGACGTGAGGGTAAAAACTCTAGAAATCAAAAGATAGGATTTGGAACCTAAGGTCAAGGTTCCCACCTCGAGTTCTAGAAAGAGCCAATTCCATTGCACAACTATTGTTGCATTGGGACTCGATCCATAGTTCGAAGTGAGCGAAATTGAAAAGTGGATTACCCCATGTTTTTCCTCACGGAGATTCCATTTTCAATTCCTTCTATTGTTTTCCTAAAGAGGGCGCCCGAGGTTTTAGGCGCGGCTGTGTGAGTTCATTGTGTCGTGCTAAAGCAATAAACATGCATTTTATTTAGCAAACACCGCTTCAATATAAACATCCACACAATCATACATCCTAAACTCCTACCTGCATAAGACAGAGTTAATAAACACTTCACCCCTTATTTCTCCAACCTGCAAAAATATTTAACACCTCAAGATTTAAAGTACGTACCTCACCTTGAAGAGCATCTCCACAAAACAGGTCAGAAAAACCAATCAACTTTTTAATCGGCTCAAGTTCTCTAATTCCCCAGTGGAGTCGCCAGTCTGTCGCGACCCTCTCGAGGTTGCCTGTGTGCTCTCGAGGGCTAATGGGCCGTCCAGTCTGGTCGAACGCGGGCCTCTCCCAAGGTCCATTACCCAAATCGCAACGGAGGTATGCGTAGTCGACCTTCAGTGTGGTCTAGTGACATGTGCTAAGTGTGCATGCCAGGGAGTCGCCACCAATCATTTTTTGGAGGGTATGATTGGACCACCCTATTGAATAGTCGGGAGTTTCTATTCAATTCTGCGATAACCAGAGAAATGGGTTCGGGGACTTAGTTACGTCAACTGTCAGAGTTGACGCCCTTTCGGTACCTAAGTTGACTGAATTTTCTGACCTAAGATTTCATGCAGATGAGTGGAGTACGAATCCTAAATCTAGGAATTCATGCAAATAGGAATGACTATCCTAGCAATCACAATCAATAATAAAATGCGCAAATCAATGAATCCAAATATGCAAAATAAACACATCAAATCAACATGACACTCCTAATAAGGCTCTATTAGCCTAAATAAGTATCAATCAAGCTTAGGAATGATTTAGACATGATTTTATCCATAAGGGGTAAAGTCGTAATTTTGGGATCAAAAGGGACGATTTTCCCCAAAAGGGAAAAGTCGTCATTTCGGAATGAATCTGGAGTAAAACCGTGTCGAAAAAAGGTTTGGTCACTCGATTGACCCGTTTCCTATTTTTCGACAATTTTCATAATTTTTTTGGAATTTTAGAAACCGATTTACCTCTCAAAGGGTAAAATCGTCATTTTCTAAAAAGGAAATGAAACGTGGAAATCTTAGACATAAGGTTTGGCCACCCATTTGACCCATCGCCAAATTCTAAGCAATTTTCACAATTCATCGGAATATCAAAGACGATTTACCCTTTGAGGGGTAAAATCGTCATTTTGGATTAAATGGGAGAAAAATCCAAAAAATGAAAACAAGTCAATTTTTGTCATTTTCAGCCTTGGAAAATTTTTAGATTTTTTTTCTGCAATTTTTCTCAATTTTTTTGTTTTTCTTTAATTTTTCCATTTTTTTGGCATTTCTGATTTATTAATATTTTTTTATATTTTCAGAAAATATTTTAACAAAAAGCATATCATTGGCAATAGATAACACTCAACCAGATAAATAAGCTAACCACTGAACTGAGATAAATACGTGCAAATCAAGTCTATAATGGTATTATTCTAGAAAATTAACTTTGATATACGAATCGGGTATGTAAAATATACTTGATTGGACACCGGTCTTCAATCGCCCAGCCCCAGCGTGCGACTGTCTCCATGCGCATCACCTGTCGATCACCACATCAGAATGTCAACAATCAATTTTATAAGTTTTAAAATTGGCAATAAATAATAATAATAACAATAATGATAATAATAATAATAATAAAAATTCGGGCCCGGACACGGGCCAATTCGCTCGGCCATCGGCTGGGCCATGGCCAAGTCTCGGCCCGAACACGACTGGGCCATGGCCTGATCTCGGCCGGCTCACGGCTGGGCCATGGCCGGGTCTTGGCCTGGTCATGGCCGTGTCATGGCCGGCTCATGGCCGGCTCACGGTTGAGCCATCGCCGGGTCACGGCCTAGTCACGGCCAACCCACTAAGGACGGCGGAGGAGGTGATGGCACGGTGGTAGCTGGCTCGACGAAGGCGGCCGGACATGTGGTGGCGGGGAGTGATGTACGGTGAGGTGGGGGAGGTTCACAAAAAAAAGAAGAAGAAGAAGAAGAAGAAGAACAAAAACAAGAAGAAGAACCAGAAGAAGAAGAAGAAGAACAATCTGCGGAAGAAGAAGGAGCAAGAAGGAGGAGGAATGGAGCAGCGGATGATGAAGGAGGGGAATGAGAGTAAAATAATAAGAATATAATAATATAATAAAATACTAAAAAGTAAAAATAATAATAAAATAATCAAAAGCGAAGACAAAATGATTAGTCCCCTTTTCCTTTTAAATGATGATGTTTTCACTCCTTTTCCTTTTAATCATTACTAATATTTTTGTCAAATTCAATTTTACGGTGATCAGTGAACACCTAAAATCGAACCTGAATTTTACTGTTTTATGAGGTCCTAAAGTAAAGAAAATTAAAAATAAAAATACCGACTATTTGTATATATTTTTGTGACCTCGAATACTATTTTTTATTTTTTTTTTATTTTTTTATTTTTCGAAAATAATAATAATAAAAAATACGAAAAATATGAAAAATATTTTTTTTATCCAAAATGGTCCCTTTGGCTTGGCCAAGGCTACCAAAGTTGATTTTGTAATTTTTTAGCTTTTTATGAATTTTCTATGAATTTTTGAAAAATAAAGGAAGAAAAAGGTTGATCAAAATTTAGGTGTCAACAGACGTCTTCTCTTAATGATCTGTGACATCATTTCATCATATTGCTCCTTCGACATGTTCCCTTGGAGCTTCACTCTTAATGACTGCACAGTGATTTCGAGGGGAAGAACGGCCTCTTGTCCATATGTTAACATGTACGGACTAACGCCGATACTTAATCTTTTTGACATTCGGTAGGCCCACAAGACTGTCGACAACAACGAGTCTCATTCCTTTGGGTTTTCTTCCAAATATTTTTTAATCAAGCCGATGACAATTTTGTTTGAAACATCGGCTTGACCGTTGGCCTAAGCATAGTAGGGTGTCAAAGGGATCATCTTAATCCCTCTTGACTTGGCGAAATCCAACATTTCTTGCCCTGTGAAGACTGTTCCCTGATTGGCAGTTATAGTCTTCGAGATCCCGAATCTGTGAATGATTCGTTCTTCGATGAACTCCTTGACAACCTTCTGCGTAACATTCTTGTAGGATACTGCTTCAACCCATTTGGTGAAACAATCTGTGACCACCAAAATGAAACTATGCTTTTTTGACGAGTGTGGATAAATCTTTCCTATAACATCCATTGCCGATCCTCGGAAAGGCCATGGCTTCACGATAGAGTTCATTAATACTGCGAGAACGTGTTGAATTGGCCCATATCTTTGGCAGAGTTGACATCCCTTGGCATAGTCAATGCAATCTTTGGTAATCGTTGGCCAAAAGTATCCATAACGCCTTAACAGCCATTTTGTCTTCAGACCAGCTTGATGTGCTCCACAAATCCCTTCATGAACTTCTACCATCACCAGCATAGCTTCTTCCTGCCCTAAGCACTTCAACAACAATCCGTCGATTGTTCTTCGATATAACTCGTCATCTATCAGGAGGTATTTTAGGGCTTGCCTTTTGAAACCTTTGCTGCAAGGGCCCGGACTTTTCAGATAACTTATGAACGGGTTTCTCCAATCTTGTCGATTTGAAGTTGGATTTGAGTTCTTTGCTGTCCTTTGTTGAACCATCATTACTCGAGCTTCCATCGAAGGCAAAACCTTCATTTGAGTGATAATGTGCCTTGCCAACTTTTTCAATATCTTATACCCGGATGCCATCTAGGGCAGCTCATTGGCTTCCGAGTTTTCGTTTCTTTTGATATGAACCAAGTCATACTCGGTAAAATTTGATAACAATCTTTTTGTCAAATCATAATGCGATATAATATTCTCACTCAAACATGGTATTCACCTCTGAGTTGTTTTTTTACCAATTGAGAGTCACCTTTGATTGTGACCGATCACACTTTCATATCAATCAAGACGTTCAACCCCACTATTAATGCTTCATATTCGGCCTGATTCTTTGAACAATCGAAATCAAGCCTGAACATGAGCTTTGTTTTTTGTTGGTGGGGTGACACGATCATGATCCCGGCACCCGATGATTCTGATGTCACTAACCCATTGAAATAAAGTGTCCAAGGTGTAATGCGAACATAATTTTCATCGTCTTCTATTTTTAGCCCCGTTGGGTATTTAGTGATGAAGTCAGACACTGCCTGCCCTTTGACTGCTTTGAGCGGCACATACATCGAATTGTTCTCTGTCAGAGTAAATGCCCATTTTACGATCCAACCTCTTATAATTGGCCTAAATAACATATACTTTATTACATCTATTTTTGAAATTACATGTATCATAGTCGGCAGCATATAATGACGTAATTTTGTATAGGCGTGATATAAAGAGAGGCATAGCTTCTCAATTGGTGTATATCTTGTCTCAGCGTCGTTGAACATCCTACTTAAGTAGTATACGACCTGTTCTTTTCCTTCATCGTTCTCCTGGGACAGCATACTTCCGACTGTGGTGTCGGTCACGGACAAGTACAACTTCAATGGCCTACCTGTTTTTGGTGGCATCAAAATCGGTGGCTTGATCAAATGATTCTTCAGCTGATCAAAAGCCGACTGGTGTTTTTGTTCCCATATGAATTCTTGCTCACCCTTTAACTTGAGTAAAGGCAAAAACACATCGATTTTCCCTAACAAGTTAGCTATGAAACGTCCCAAGAAATTCAACTTTCCAATCAACATCTGGAGTTGCTTCTTGTTGGTGGGGGGCGGTAATTCTAAAACAGCCTTGGCTTTGTTCTTATCCACTTCAATTCATCTCTGATGAACTAGGAAGCCTAGGAAATTACCAGCCTTTATCCCAAAAGCACATTTCAATGGATTCATTTTTAGCTTAAACTTGCGCATTCTAACAAAAGCTTGTTCAAGACGGTCTAGATGACTTACTTGGTCAGTCTTGATTATTACATCATCGATGTAGACCTCCATGAATTCTCCGATCATGTCGTGGAAGATGAAATTCATTGCTCTCTGGTAGGTAGCTTCGGCATTTTTCAACCCGAATGGCATGACGACCCACTCGAACGTCCTACTAGATCCGGGACACCTGAAAGCTGTTTTGTGGACGTCTTCTGCTGATATAAAGATCTGATTATACCCTGAGTGTCCATCCATAAGCGACATAATTTCATTGCTAGCCGCCGAATCGATCAGCTTATCTGCCATGGGCATCTGGTACTCGTCCTTTGGTATAGCAACATTTAGGTCGCGAAAGTCAATGCAGACCCTAAGTTTGCCATTTTTCTTCTTGACTAGGACGATGCTTGACAACCACTCGACGTACATAGCTGTCTTGATGAATCCTGCAGACATGAGTCGTTCGACTTCTTCTTTGACTTTGATGATTACTTCAGGCCCGAACCTTCTAGGTGGTTGTTGGTGTGGTCGAAATCCCTTCTTGATTGGTAGTCGCTGTTCAACTATGCTCCTTGCTAGACCCGGCATCTCATGATAGTTCCAGGCGAAGCAATCTTTGTATTCCTTGAGCAAGTCTATTAATTGCGACTTATACGTTTGATCGAGCAATTTACTCACGTATGTTGGTTGTGGGTAGGCTTCACTTCCAAGATTTACTTCTTCCAGTGGATCTTGAGCCTGAATTACCTTGTCAGCCTCCATTATTGGGGATTCTTCGAAGTCCACGATCCCATCAACCATTTCATCCGTTTGCTCGGCTTGCTCGGCCTTATAGCCTCATACCTCTCAACGAGGTGTTGTGACAATTACCGATCCTCCATCAGCAAATTCTTGGAGCTTACTGCTGGTTCCTTCCTAGGGATCCACTCGGTATTTTTCTTGTCGAAACGACAGAAAGCAATATCTCTCGAGTCGATCTCGGGCGATTTTGAAATGCGCAAGCAGTCGTCGGGCATAACTTGGTCTTGTCCTGATATCCGAGTCCACGTAACGCAAGTTTGAGGATTAGCTTTCACATACTCCACATTATCCCCGTTCCAGAATGCCAGCATTTGACGCAATGTTGAGGGGACACACTAGTTCCCGTGTATCCAATTTCTTCCTAGTAGCAAATTGTATGACCCATCAGCATCTACCACACAGAAAGATGTTCGTGATGTTTTGGATCCCGCGATCAGTTTAGCGACATATATCTTTTTGACTTCGGTGATTTCTTCAGTGAAATCTGATAACTGGATGTTCGATGGGATGATCGCGTCATCAGTTCTCCCAATCTTTTTAAAGAATCTATATGGGATGAGATTCAATGTTGAACCACCATCTACCAAGACCTTCATCATCGGTCGCCTGTTTATCTTAGCATTGATGTTGAGTGATCTCAAATGATTGGAGATCTCATTGATAGGCTTCTTGAACTCATGGTTTCTTTAGTGTTGAAGCAAAATTGAACACTCTCTTTCTCTTGCGCCGTTACTTCGTCATTATAGTCGTTCGACGTCGACTCAAGTCGGAATTCGTTTGGCAGTGTAACTTGGACCATGCAAGAGCTTAATGGTGAGACTGACTTGCTTACACGAGTTCTGAATCGAGATTCTGGCTTCAATAATTTCGAGGGCTCAGGTCGTCCGTGAGTATGTCCCCCGGTTGGTTGTACTTCCTCTGTCTTGCGCCTCCAAACCAGGTTTCTGGCCCTCCGGAACCTTGGATATTCTCTTACCGGCTTGAGTTTAGGTAATGCGGCTTGTTGTTGCATTATGCAGACCCTTCTTTGCCTTTGTACCCTTCTTTTCCTGGTACGGGTCATGATTTCTTCTTTCTTTCGGGCTTCTGTAACCTCGTACCATGACTCATTTACCGGATTGGCTAGGATCTTTAAAGTTTGTTGGCGGCATGGCCAAGCTGGAGCATAGCGGTTCCGATGTATTTTTCTGTCGAATTCCTCCTTTCTCGTGTGGGAAACCGTCTCACGAGTTCGAGTTGGCGGAGGACTGTAGCTGACATAATAATCGAATTTTCCGATGGGCTCTCCTAATGTGTCAATTGTGGGGTCCCCTTCCTCATACCTCTGCTTGAATGATTTGTAAGCTATTTTCTTGGGGACTGCCTCCTTAAGTCGTGGTACGTTTTGGCTTCTCTGGTCGGTGCGGTCACTCCATTGGTGCTTCTTCTGGCCTCGACTCGTACTTTCCAGGTTCTTGTAGTGTGAGCACAGATTCGGCAACATATACCCTTTGCTTGACTGCTTCAAGGATACCATTCTGGTCATCACCGGAAATGGGTCAGTATCGATATCCATGGGAGACTTACCCTTGTCATCAGCGAACTTGATCTTACCCTGTCGAATTGCTTCTTAGATGTTATTTTTGAGAACTAACCAATCTGACGTATTATGGCTTCATGAGTGGTGCCACTTGCAATATTTTTTGCCGGCCAACTCCTCTTTGGACTGTATCTGCTGTTCTTCTGTTAGCCTGATTCGTCCATCGGCCAATAACGTGTCAAATATTTCTTCAGTCCGATTCGTACCAAACGAGTAATATACTGCCTCTTTGGCCTTGGCCATGATGGTTGATTTTTCCTTCATCTTTGCTGGCCTTAGTGCTTGACAGGTGTATGGCTTGTCTATAATCAGCTGTGCTACAGTGACTTTGACTAGGTCTATCTATTCCTAGTCGAAATCATGAGTTTCGACGATATTCACTTCTCCTCTTCGGGTGTGCCTTTTGTCTTTCTCTTTGAGTAGGCTCTCATGCTTGACTGCCATGGTCGACAACTCAAATAAGTCAGCACATGGGTGACCTACCATCCTGTCTCGAATTTCGAACTTCAATCCATTAAAAGCGAATTTGGCAAACGTTTTCTCAAGCAAGGGAACCAAACATTTGTTCCTGGTTCGCTTGAACCTTGTAATAAACTGGTCAACCGTCTCGTTATACATCTGTTTCATTGTCGACAAGTCGGCTACAGAAAAATTCGTCACAGCTCATTGGAATTGCCCGTGAAAAAGACGCTCCATTTATTCCCATGTTAACATCGAATTTGGTGGTAGCATAGTGTACCAAGTGAAAACTGTTCTGGATAGAGAAAGTGAGAATAACCTGAGCTTCCAATGGTCAGCATGGGTCGCGTCTCCACATAGCGCCAGGAAACGGTTGACATGTTCATACGTGGATTGATCATCTTCACCAGTGAATAGTGTAAACTCAGGTATCTTGAACCCTCTCGGATATGGGATTGTATCCATCCAATCCGAGTATGGCTTTCGATATACATTAACCCTATATCCTATCGTAGGATCGTTATATCCAACCATTTGCTCAACGACCTGCTGATACTGGTATACCGATTGATATGACATCTGATACCCGGGAAATGGCAGAACTTGATATGCTGGTTGCTGCCCCTGATACCCTGGCTGCATGGCGGGTTGAAAGGCATGTGGTACAGGCTGGTTTCCTTGTAGCAGTAACCCTTGATTTTCCTGTTGCTAGCCTGATTGTACATACTGCCGATGTATCATGGGCTACAGAGGTTGTTCTTGCCCCCGAATATGAGGGAATTGGTCTTGCCCCCTGGCCTGCCATTGTCCTTTAGGGAGAACCGGTACTGCTCCATGGTTTTTGACAACCATAGGTATAGGTTGCTCATTCATAGGTATAAGATTTGGTTATGGACCAACCTCATACTGGGTAACATGTATGTCTTGCCGAAGATAGTGGTCTGGGAAAATGCCTGGATTATTGGCCTGAGGATTGGGCTCACATGTCGATGGTGCTTTTCATCATGGAAAAATTTTGGCAGGTACAATCGGAGGTATGCCCTGGCCAGTAGGTCCTGTGTTTGTTGTTAGTAATGGCACATTCGTTGTGGGCACATATAGGTTTCCTACCTGAGTCTGTTGATATCCTGGCAACGCTCCATGCTGGCCTGACCCACATTCGTGATAAGTGTTAATGATTAATGGCCTAACGACTTTAGTCATACGTTGGACCATATGATCAGCAAACTCGTTCTGGGCTTCCTTAATCGTACGCCTTATTGAAGATAGCATTACTGGCGTCACTTCAGAGTTTCTCCTTGGTTCTTCGACGGGCCACCGCTGAACCTCGCCTTCCTCAATCTGAGGCGGATCTTGGATTCCTTGAATCGTTGAGGACTCTGCTCGTTGTACTTCCTCCATGAGTTCATCTCCATCTAAGTTACTGCGACCCCTTGTACGCGGCATAGTACTCTCTCGAACCTGACACCTTGGTCGTCCCACCAGGCGTGCCAAAAAAGAATGTTGTCGAAAAATTTTCCCTCGATCAGGCTCGCTTAATTTTCTCAGGGCTTGGCCCAAGAGGTTGAAGCCCAAAAGGGTTGTCGATGCAGGAAAATCCTTTTATCGAATGCTAGCAGTTCGTTAAGAAGAGGGGCTCCATGTAGATTTTGGATAGAGTGTCAAATGAAAAAAATTTTATTGATAAGAACGTGTCTTTCAATAGCTTTGTACAAGATTTCGACAAGACCTATGGAGATGAAATTCGATGAAACTTGTCGAATTACTTTGACGAAATTGTAAACCTAGGTACGGCACCGGAATTGAATCGACGGCGCTGACCCTCACTGTAGGACACGATGCCGAAATTTAATCGACGACACCAGATAGGTGGAAATGTAGGACACAGCACTGGAATTTAATCAACGGTACTAGATGGGTGAATAGTGAACCAATGCAATGCCAGAATTTAATCGACGACACTAAACTGGGCGAGCCAATGTCGGCATTGAATCGACGACACTTAACTCTAGATATGAAATACGTCGAAATCGAATCGACGACGGGAATCTAAAACTACAGCTAGACTAAGAGCTAATTGATAAGATAAAGACTTGTTTGTTGTGTGTTGTGGGGGGGGCTTGCTGTTGGATACCTGTTGGTATTTATAGGCGTAGCCTAGTAACCGTCGATCATCTGCTGCCTTGGGCCCCAAGCGCATTCTCTTCGATGACTAGGCTTATTCTGGTAACCGTCGAAGCTGCTACAGCCTTGGGCTCCAAGCACGCTCTCTTTCGATAACAGCTGTCGCCTCAGCCTCTTTTAGAGCACGTTTTCCTTCAATGACCTTCATGGATAAAGTTTTTAACAATTTCCGTGCCTTTCGTTGTGCTTGATGGGATTGCCGCCTAATTCTGTAACTACCCTGATCGTGTCTTCTTTCGCGTGCCTTTTCCCTTAGCTTTTGAGGCAAATACCGCCAAAATCACCTTTTACACGTGGCAGATCTGTAGCTTGTCTTTTATCCTGCTTGCAAACATCTAACTGCAGCTAATCGTTCCTTCTCCATGTGTGCATCACGTGACTCCTAGAGTATTTTGGGTGTTAACAACTATTTTTTTTTGTCCAAATCCCTAGCTTGAATACCATTAAAACGGTTGAGTTTTAATGGAGGTATCCTCTTGTGCTTCGATGTTACAGTTTGTCCAAAAGAAGATTTTTATTACCATAACTAGTCGTGGATCATCAGACTCATTAGCCATGAATGTATAAGGGTTAGATTTCTGTAAGTAGTTGGTGTTAATGGTCCCATTCGGACTGGACCGGACCGGACTGCTGATCTTGGTCCGATCTGGTCTCGATCCAATCCCTAGTCCCGAAAATTTGAGGACCGAGACTACAGTGCGTTCCCCGGTTCTATACCAGGACCGGACTGGCGCGGACCATGCACATCCCTAGCCCTTCCCAAGCCGTTTGCTGGCCAAGTGAAAAGGAAAGGAAAGAAAAAAGATTTAGAAAATTTGACAATATTTTTTTAAATGAACAATTTCAAAGCCATGTAACGTCCATAGAAAAGATTTTTGTCCAAAATCGATAAATGACTATATTGAAAAATCGTCAAAAAGTTTATGACTAAATTGTCGAAAATGGAATAAAGTTCATGACTGAATTAACTGCCCCACAATAGATTTAAGACCTTTTTTTAAACGATTATCCTTCGTATGTTTTAACACTTGTCACATATTGAATGGAGGAGGGCCTTCGCAAAGTTATATAGCCTCGCCGCGCTTACCCATATTTGTACCACTCTAAGTCCCCATCACATTTTGCATTGAATTGTTAAGTACAATCCCGGGCAATGATTAGATTTAGCAAATCATAGACGGAAACAAATCAACATTATCGGTTCATGTTGAATATAGAGTGTGTAATGAAGGGCATATATTCCATTGCCATTATTGCAGTCATTGTGAATTAATTAAGGAGAGTTTGGAGGTTGGTTTCACGGGAGGACGACAAGCTTTCCCACAAGACAAAATAGGGACAACGAAGCCGTGCAAGAAACTTTTTGTGACGGTGGATAATGTAGTCGTGCTTATAATATAGAAATGGCTACAGGACACCCTTAGCGGTTGGCATTGAGTTTAGATGGAAGTGAAACACCAGTACTGTTTTTATGTTTTTTTATGTTTTTTTTTAAAAACTCTTAAAAAAATCCTAAACATGTTACATCTGTGTCAGTTAATTCCTAAACTTTTCAATAATAAAGAAAAAAAAAGTTGACGGAAAATTTCAATAAATTCAAAAAAAAAAAAATCAGGGCCGGTTGTCCCACGTAGGGCGACCGACATCCACATCTTCAATTTATGCCCTAAATTAGCAAATTGTCAAAATATTTAGAATTGGATTAGCTAAATTGAAAGGTTTATGACTAGAATTAGCACAAGTACAATAAATTTAGGACTTTTTCGTAATCGTCCCCTAATTTTTATATGTTAATTATTTTCCTAACTCTTTTCTCAATTATTAGGCAAGTCATGGGTCATTATATCGTCCGCCATCAATGGAATTACGACCATCGACAGAACAAATGTGGAAATTTCAAATAATCGATTGAATTGCCAATTTCTTATTATGGTCAATGTTCATGAATGTGTACGCTATTTTTATTAATGTAACGATGTTCATTAATTGTTGAGTATCTTATTATGGTCGATGTTTAGTCCTCATTAATGACCTAGAACATTGTCTCCTGTATTCTCCATCCTCTTTTTCTTGATACTCACACAAGTCACAATAACTTCAGGTTCTGGCTGTGAAATTTGATGTCTCTTCTGTCAAGAGTCGGGGAACAAATCACCAGCGAAGTAAAGCCAACAAGCAAGAAGAGGAAATCGACATAAAGTTTATCCTGATTCACCCTTAAACTAGAGTTACGTCCAGCAAAAAATTTCACTATAATTAGCAGCTCGTATTTTCTGTTACATCCCTCAATTTTATAAAATAAGGTACTATATAGCATTAACTATTCATGTGCTCAAATCCAAACTACCAATGAAAATGTAAGAACCCTCTGGCCATGTGACCCTCGTCCGCTCACTGTCGAGTGGGACCACCATTGCTTTCGTGTCCATAGGGAGTACGAGCCACACCCCAACATCTTTCAAGGTGTATAAATTATATCATATAAGGAAAAAAATGCAAAGAAAGAGATAAAGCTTTATGGCTTTTTATATTTGCAAATGGGAATGGAAGATTATTTCTTTTCAATTCGGAAAAACCAAATGAATCGAGCGCTTTTCAAACAAGGAAGAGAACCATGGTCCCATCCGATGGGTATGGAGAAATGTCCAAAGGTTCTCTGATCAACGCCTCTCGGTCTTGGTCCAAAAACACGACCACACGCTTCCCAATGTTATTTGCTCATCGTCTGAAGAATCTATTCAAGTATAGATTATACAAACCATTATTCTAGATGTATGTCTGAATAATATCGTATTGGAAAACTATATTATAAGATGGGCAATTGGAGGGAGGAGGAAAAGGGATGCTTAGGTAGGCAAAGATAGATAAAGGGTCAATTTTGGAGGACAGTAAGTGGGGAAACTCAAGAATTTTTTTTTTTTAAACTCAATTATTCGTAATCCCCTTTTGACCTTTTCGCCGACCACACCAAAGCAAAGGAAGTTCGTACTTTCCTTCGTTATATTAATAAAAATGCACAAAGGATGTTCAAGTTTTTCTCCCTCCATGCCATGATTTTAGCCCGATTGGTCATGCCGGTTGACTTATGAGGTCCTTAGAGAGGAAGCCCTATGACCTATGGAAGGATAACCAGATTCTCTAAAAGGGAAGGATCGTGTTCAATGGGTGCCTATGGAATGGAGACAAGGACATCCTTAGCCAGAGTTCAAAGCTTGAGCGGTGCTATCCAGGTGATCTTAGTAAACATCGAATGCCATGCGGCACGCTTTGGAGTCGCTCGGAAGTCGAGATAAGCGGGATAGCGGTCGGTCATGGAGAGCTCTCAACGGTTCGATCTGCTGAAGTCCTGACGTTCGAAGATGCTGATGTCGAGAAGTGAATACGTCTAGAGTTATAGAAGAGCACAGAAGTGCTAAAACATCGAAGGGCTGGCCAGAAGTATCGGAGTGCCTAGAATAAACGAACTCATGTGGGGCATTTATATTTAAAAGAGGCCGGTGTTTAAGATTATGTCATGTGGTAATCTTAGGGACACGGTTTGCCGCATATTAGGAGAACATGGGCCAGCACCAAGTCTGCTAGAAATGGTTAGGGGTGTGCTAAATCATCCCTAGCGAGCCTCACTCTGAGTTCACATAGTCAAAACTCTCTAAAACATTCCAATCAAAAAGTGACAACCTATCGTCCTATCGCGACTCCTAAAGGCCTGTTTGGTTTAGCATTTGACCAAGAGACTTTGAGAAAATGCAAATATCTCTGGGCTAAAGGCCTTTTCCAAAATGCAAGTAGTGTTTGGTAAAGTGAAATTTAAAAACACATTGAAAAGCAAATTTGACGTAAATGTTGTTTGGTGAAAAATACACTATGTAAAGTATTTTTACATTTTGAAGAAAAATGTGGCGGCCGACGGCAATGACGGTGATCGACGGGCGGTACCGGCAAACGGCGGCAGTAGGGGGCGGCAGTCGGCAGCGGCGGCGGCGACGGCAACAGTCGACGGGCGGTGGAGACGGCAGTCGGCGGGTGCCCATGGCGATGGTGGGCGACGGTGGTCAGCGGGCAGTGGCGGTTGGTAGTGACGGTTGTCGACGGTGGCTACGGCGGGAGGCGATGGTGGCCGTCGACAGTTGTTTGCGGCAATGGTCGTCGGTGGTGGTCAACGGCAACGATCAATGGCGGCGGTGGTCGGTGACGGTAGTACAAAGTTAAAAGAAAAAAAAAATAGTTGCATTTCGCAAATGCAACTTCTCAATGTACATCGGCCTTTGTAGAGCATTTGAGATGCAATTACATCTCCCCAAAACGAGTAAAAAAATGTAGTCAAACACCATTTGTATTTGGCCAATGGACTTTAGAGCCCTAATGCTCATTTCAAATGCTGAACCAAATAGGGCTTAAGTCATTCTTACATAGAACCATACTTCGTGAAACAAACCTGTGCAAATCCCTAATCAAGGGCATTCGCCAATAAAGTAGGAAATCATGGCGAAAGATAGTACTTTTTTTTGTCATAATATTAATATGTAATTACATGTTTATTAGGGTATTTCTGTAATTGAGTTTATTTATACTCTTATTGTAATTAGTCGCTCATATAAATACATCTTATACAACCCTAGTTTAGGTTGAGCTACCATAAATCACAGAAAAAGACTAAATTATGCATCATAAGGTTTTGAAAATTTCACTTACCAAGAAAAGGTCGAATCGGAGTTATAGAACAAGGTTCGAAACAATCCGAAAGGACGATGATTTTGTCGAGACTGGGGAGTCAACCGCGAAAATTGAAAGAACATGGGAGCAAAGCCCCACACTAAAGAAGAAGAAGAAGAAGAAGAAAAAGAAAAAAAAGAAAAAGGGACAAAAGCGCATGCTCCTATTCAAGCTCTTGATAATGGGTCGTCGAGCATTAAAGATTGGGTATGTTTCGTGACAATTTGAGGTTCTTGCTTCACCTAAGTAATAATTCCATCTTGTGTGGGTCTTACCAATAATTCCGGAAAGTGCTCGTGCTGATTCGATTATGCAATAGCCCGATAGTCAACGCGGGCAGCCCTAGGCGGGCTTTACATCTAATGAATAGGATAATGGGATTTGTGCATTATGGATGTGTACATGCACATGGCCCGTTTCCGCAAAATTGGTCGTTGAAATCTTAATCTAATCTATTACTCATTGCCCCCGGACCTTATTCTCCATAAGAAAAAGAAAAGAAAAACATAGAATTAATAGGGAAAAAAAATCATTAAAAATCGTCCACGTCAGTGCCGGCCGTGCCACATAGGGCGGTCGGCATCCTGTCGGCGATTTTCGGCCACAACTAATTGTATAGACTCAATTGGCAAAGCGTGAAAAAGTTAAGGGCTCAATTGGCACAATTCCAACCAAAAAAAAAAAAATGGGCACAGTTAATAAGTTTAAAACTTTTTGAACCGTGGGTCACCCAATTTGATATGCCTAGCTTGGCCAGTAGCCTCTTCCAATTTGATATGCCTAGATTGGTGGTCAACCACAGATATGAATCCCACATGTGGCATGCATGCGTAACTTTGGCGAACCTCACTCGGATCGGGGGGATGGTTCCATAGAATTGACATTCGTCATGCAAAATTTTATGATCTTAATTTGGAGATCTATGAGCATCAATGTCGTACATGTGAAGATTCAAGTTAGTGCATCAGGCATGGCTAGTACAGACCGAGACCGTGACATTTGAGGTTCATGACATTCTCGTGGCACCACTAGATTCTCGGGACCCCATCACGTGCGCCTGTATGTGTGTGCATCCACTTTAAATCGAGGCCGACAGAGAGACACAATCACAATCTCGAAACTGTATCAAGAACTTATAAATTTTCCTAAAAGAGACACAATGCAAGTCACGATTGGCACAGTCGATCAGGCTAATTAGTCCATGCCATGACTTCTCGAGAGACAATCGTATCGTGGCACGGTCCTTACGAGTCGAGAGCTTGTTGACCTCTCCTGTCCGTGCACTCACATGCATTATATGTGTCCGAGATGGAGAATAGAGCCTACAGCCCTCGTTCCACGCGTGCCGCGTGTACTGCCCGATTCGAGCGGACGCTAAGGTTTGCCTTCAACGAGTCTCGAGTCGAGACCAAATACTTAGGAAAAGAAGAAGCCAATCCTCCTATTTGGGCAATATGCTTACGTGAAGAGCTGATTGTGAGGAGAGCAACTACTATCACCTCCATCACCTTCGGCGTCTCCTCCGGTTCCTTGGTTTTGCACACTGACCCTCTCGACAATGTCTCCGGCAAAACGTACGTGGTCGATAAAAGAGAGCTCCGAACGCCTCGTACCAGTGTTCATCCTCTTCGCCTAATCATAAATCTCTCCGTCCGCATCATGTGTTGACCTTCATGGAAGCCACATTGTTCGGTCGGACACAGAGAACAGAACGCCTACTCAAGTTGCACCCCATTGACAAACAAAGGGGCATGAGAGAATAATCTTTCCATTGTCTGTAGCGACCACAACGTTCGGTGGCCAGAGAGAGAGAGAGAGAGAGAGAGAGACCAGCACATCATGCATTGACCAATCGTTGCTGAAGCTCACCGATCTTAGCACCTGAAAAACTGATCCAAAGCCACTGTCGTTAGTGGGTCATTCACTAACCACTCCTGCCCCTCTTCTCGGGACAAAAAATAAGAGTAATTGTGCGGATTCTATCCTTTTTTTTTTTGGGGGCCAATTCTATTCTAAATTTTTCCACGTCTGCCGATAAAGTCCACCATGTCAATTTTGGCAGGAATGCCGATCGTCCTACATGGCACGGCAGTGCTGATGTATATAAATTTTAATAATATTTTGAAATTCTTAAAGTTTTTTTCTTTTTTCTTTTATTTTATTTTATTTTTCTTTTTTCTCCGAGTCTCGCCCCTTTGCCAGGGAAAAAAGAAAAAAGTAAAGAAAAAATAAAATAAAAAATTCTACGCTACCTTTGGTAGTGCCTCATTAGATAGTCGGCATCCATATTAGCAATTTTCGGATCAAAAATTAATCGGATAGACTGAATTGACATAAATATAAAAGGTTTAGAACTGAATTGGCACAATTATAAAAGATTTATGATTTTTTTTAAATAATTTTCCCATAGCAACAAACACAACATCACATGTGAACATTGGGTCCCCAGGTTGTCGTCGATCCACTCTTTATTCCGTCGACCTTTGTGATAATTGAGGACGAAAAGGAATGTATGTGGGTTTCATTCTGCCACGCACGCAATGGATGAGTGACGGTCCGCGCAAAAAGATACTACAAGAATATGCGACCGAAAGGGGAGCGAAGTAAGAACGACGCCGCTTGGGGTTATGGAGGCGGGACTGTAGAAGAGATAGATTAAGAGTTCCTATAGGCAAGTCTTACACAACCTACGTGGGACAATCACTGTTCTTAAGTTGATTCATACATGTGGTCAAACAATTTTGTCCACAAAGGTCAACCTGTTTCGCTGAAAATGGTCCCGATCGACCAGATATCTTTTATTAAAGGCCGATCTTCGATTTTTATGGCATTCGAGTTCAGCGGCGATTCGGACATGAATATGGTGACGTGACAAGGATCCAAACCGCGTTAATTGAATCTACAATAAAGTATAGAATTGTTACTCACATGTCGCGACTGTATGTCGATCTCCTCTATAGACTAAAATCAACGACCTCAAATGCTTTTGATGTTCTGCCTTTGCCACTCAGCTACACCTAATTATCGATCATCAACCAATCGATGTCATCTCCGATAGCTGTCATGGTCGGCAATAATCGTAGTCATCGGTGAATCTAGTTTTTGCTATTGACATTTTTTTTATATCGTTGATGATACCAAGTTTTTGCCCAAAGCTTATGTAGCCGTTGAGGTTGAAAGATTAGAAATTTGAGAGGATTTTTTCGCCCATATAATCAAATCCTTGAATCCACAAATAGAATTTTTAAGAAAGGAAATTATTTTTAGGTAATTACCAATCAATCAAGATTCTTCGAAGATAATCATTAAGATGTCTGGACAATCAAACCAACACAATCATTTGGCCAAGCATTCAATATTTTTTTTTTTTGGGACAAAGCCAAGCATTCATTGAATGGAGTGCTTTGAGGGTGTGTATTAATAGGTGGGATGGCACGGTTGGGATATTGTACGGCAGTTTACATGTTTCAATTTAGATAACTTGTGGAAAGCATCGTTCAAATTTCACAACTCTACCCCGTCAAATACTCTATTTTAAAATCACATACTTGCACGCCAAATTCTGCAGAATCGTGCACTTATCTGTAACTTTGCCATGATAGTTTCGAAATCATCTCTATAACTTTTCTCCACGTCCAACAATACAACGCTGATCCGCAAAATCTTAACCCTAATCGATCCTCTACTCAGCCACCACAATACCCCGCCCACCGCCACCGCCGCCCACCGTCATGGCCCCCAAGCCACTCGCGACTGTCACTAAGGAAAGGATCCACATGCCTGTAACACCTCAACATGAGGTCGTTTATGGAGTTTCGATCGACCTCAAGTTCGTGGATGCCATGGATGGCCACGTCGATGTCGCCATTGGCCAAGATGATCTTCAATCGAGCCATCAATGCCATTGCGACCTCAATACTTGCCTACATGTGACATTGACCAATCCTCTATTCTTGTGACAAATAAGTGTAATATCTTGGTGGGGGCGCATGAGCCATTTTGAAGATATGCTGGCCATCTCTTGTTTCTCCCCCATATATGTCAACCCATACCACCGGACCAAAAAAAGGTGCTGCCGAACGTTGTTGAAAGATGAGAAACTAGGGTTTTACGACCACAACACCCATCACGCCACTTTAGTTGGCATTATTGGCTATTGCATCTTCGGAGTCAACCTACGCTGACTCTCCACGTCTTTGGACGTTGTCGCTTTTTTGTATCTGTGAGGATGGGAAAAAGTATGATGGGGTGTAGGATCTTGGGTAGCCCCGTATGGTCCCAATTGGCAATTGCTCATCCGACGTGACTTCGAAAAAATTTCTGAGTGCGGTGACCCTATAAAGATATCTCAACCTTTTAAGACAACTAGAAAACAAAGCACATTGTATGATGGAGAAAATTCGTCTTTTTCAGTAACTTTGATCTGTTAGCATCTAGAAAAGAAAAGAAAAGAAAAGAAAAAACTTTGCGAGGATGGAAGAAGCCCAAGAGAACTGAGGATAACAAAGTGAAATGCCAATTTTTTCTTTTTTGGGTCAAAAGAAATGCCAGCTGATCCACATGATTTGTAGAGCTAAAAGCTTTTCGAGGATGCAATTGCTCATGCATAAGCCAATCCACCTAAATTACAAGTAGTAAGAGAAAATACATTTATTATGTTTTGAAGATGACAAAATAATCAAAAGCTACTAATGTGTTTGTTGATTGAGTATAACTAGGTGAAAGAAGCACAAGCCGTTATGCAAATGATGTATTAACAGAACGTCCAAAGATTATGAGTTATCTATCAATGGTGAACAAGGCATTGAGCATATGGATGTCTACAAGTTTGATGTACCTAAGTAGAAGGTAAACAAGCCTAGAACGAGAAGTTTGGTAAAGCTGGGAAAGACCTTGGATAGGCAAACAACGAGGTAAAGTCGCAATTGCCAATATGCTTGGAGGGACCAGAAGATGGATGTGACATTCTGAACTTCCTGCCATTTTGAGGCTGTTGAATGTGAATGTACCTTACGATGTATTTCAGTTTTGTCTCGCTCAGATCTGATCAATCTTGAGTAAACTGACCAAAAGGGAAAGGCTGACGCATAACAAGGTACGTGGACCTAGGAAACTCGAAAAAGGAAGTGACGCTTTGACCATAAGGATTGTCGAGGGAACATTTAGAGCCAATGAGGCCGATCAGATAATGATTAAGGAATACAATGCTAGCGTTATACGATTGGATCGCGGGTGAAGCCGCTTAACCAATGTATAATTTGCAAATTTTCCTAAATCGAACTTTGACGATCGAAGCCGTCGGAACTAGCGATGAACCCTCGCAATTACATGACAACCAAAGCTGTCATAACTTGAGTTATCCTCAGTGTGATGAGAATCACAGAGTCGATACGCGTAGTGTTTGCAAAAGCCGCCCGTTAGTTCGAGACAAACTGGAATTTCGATCGGCGGACGAATGATCATGAAATGGAAGCTCAAAATTGGCAATTGGAAATAGAGAATTCCAATTCTGAGTAGGAATTTGACAATGTCTAGCCAAATGGTAATTTTGAATTGGAAAAGTGAAGTTTGGACTGAAAGTGCGAAAAGACCGTTTTACCCCTAGACCATTTGCCCTTGCCTTAAGACTTCATGAAGGACGAAATGGACAATTCCCCTCCCTATCTATGGCTGCCGAAAATCCACATGTGTGTGGTCAAAGAGAGTCAAAGTCTTGGTTGCATTATTGGAGGAGTGCCACATGTCAACCATAGGAGGCCTTAAGCATTTATTACCCATCTAATCCCACCTTATCAATTTGTGCCTCAATTATATGTGTGAAACACCTTATCATCAGCCCTTCAGCCGTGGATTACAATCCCCCACCATTCCCCTTTGAATTTCCTCCCTTTTCCCTTCTTACCAAAAACTGCCGAGGAAGACAGTTTTCTGCCCTCCCGTTCGGTCCGTACGACCGACCTCTCCCGACGTTTCATCGCCGCCTCCGATTACCACAGGTTAGATCAGGATGTCCTTGACATTTTTCCGTTGGTTTCATGATTTTTGGAGGTCTGGTTGATTTATGGTGATTTTTGGAAAAAAGGCGGACGGATTCTGAGCTAGCTGAGGAGGATTGTTGGTTCTAGCTCTTAGAAATTCCAAATGACCTCAAATCTTTTAGGAGAGCTTCATAACATCTAGTAATATATTCAGATGGTTTATGGATACAAATATATGGTTTTAGAATGAGATTTCATGGCTGATTTGAGGTGGTCTTTACCGAACAGATTCTGCCTCCTCCGACCGGTAGAGGATCCGTGAGCTTTTGAGGTCCGCCGAGGTGTCACCTTGCCCCGAAACTTGTTGGTAAGACACCATAAGACACGATATTACATGTTAGAAAAGGATAGATGAGTTATATTGGATTTTTGATGGTTGGTTTATATGGAAACTTGTGGAACAGAATCTGCCCGGCACTGAACAGAGTAGGATCCGAAGTTTGTTGCGGTGCTTGAAGGAGTTTATTGACTTATTTAGCTTGGTAAGAAGACCTCTAACCTTTTGTTAGGATGTTGGGTCACTAAAGGGTGGAATTTTGGTTGAATTAAAAGAGTTTAAAGGACTGATTTGGTGAGAAAAACGTGAGAGACCCGAGAGGTGCCCAAATCCCGTTTTCAGCGCGCACCGATTTTAAAATGGCCCGTTCTAATTCGTCCGATGTCCAAATTGAGCACCGTTTTCGGCCACACGACCATAAGATCTTGAATTTTAGTAACATGAAATTCGTTTTCCCAAAAAAGTCAGTAGAAAAATTGTAGTTTTTATGTAACTGAACCTGGTTGTGGGAGGGGCTCAAATTGGGTAGTTTTGATGAATTGATGTTTCGGATGAATTGCTTTGATTGAATGACTCTTTAGCATGCCTCGAAATGTTGAATTAAAGCTGTGAATGCTTGGTGATGTTATGCCGTGTGTGAATTTGGGCATGTGATGATTAATGGGGTTCAATTGAGGGTTTTAATGCTCGGTTTTACACTCGAAGACGCATGAGTCCTAATGTAGTGATATGCATATGCTTGATGGCCGAATGATATGCTTGAAATGGTGAATTGGTTGGGATTGAACCGTGAGCCTTGAATGGCGATGATATGACATGATTCCATGAATTGCCTATGATTGTGATAAATGGCTTAATGAGAAAGAATCACTGTTTGTTTTTATGGCCAATGCATTGAGCCGGGGAGGGAGTTACTCCCATTGACCTGACGAGGTCGTGCAGCTAGAGAGTCCTACCTTGACCGAATCATCTCGAAGGCTGTAAGAATCGAGAGTCAGGTAGTGACCGAATCATCTCTAGGTCTGGACGCGAGAGTCCTATAGTCGACCGAATCATCTCGATGGCGCGGAGTGTCGAGAGTCGCTATAGTGACCGAATCATCTCGCAGCGAGAGTCATGATGACCGAATCATCTCGATAAGACGTCGAGAGTCATATGATTGACCGAATCATCTCGCGGCCCAAGTGGGGCGGCCCTTGATGGGCGTAAAGAAGATAAAAGACTGAAACATAATTCTTGATATGTTTTCGAGTCTATATGCTTGAATTGGCTGGAATGCCTGGGATGCCTAGAGTGCATGGAATGTTCATTATGCCTGTATGGCTTGAGAAACACAGATTGGAAGTGAAAGTATGAAAGAAATGAACCTGGTGCCTGATATGCCTGAGTTGTTTTATTATGCCAATTGCTTGAGTGTCATGTGTGAAAATTATTTTGCCCAAAACTTGCATATCTTCAAACGTGCCTGGCGGTACCAATAGCCTAGCTTAGGGTTAGGGTTTACTTACTGAGATTATTATCTCACCCCGTCGTGGGACCAACATTTCAGACCCAAAGCCTTGAAGAATGCCTCGGAGGTGATGAAGGAGGAAAGAGGAGGAAGATGAAGACAAGTTTGTCACGTTTATGAATTTCTTTTTGGAAGTTTCTTTTGTAGTCCCATAGTGCCTTCCTTCCTCTGAACCCTTCTGTCTTTTGATGTACTAGACCTTTTTAATTGTAAGACAATGTGTTTTGTTTGTTTGTTTTTTTTTTTTAAATCCTAGGTCACCTTATGTTTGTTATTATGTCTGGGATTTTATTTTCGTTTCCGCATGTGCTTCTCATATCACGCTCTGAAAGTTTAGTCGTCGGATCCTGGGTTATATTATTTGTATTGACGGCTGTGTGGGATGTTAGCGTGCTCGCCGAGGTCGGGGCGTGACATCCCCGCTTAAGTGGTATCAGAGCGAGGTTAGTTCGATCTAATCTTTCGATGTCTGGAGTGATAAGGAGTGGTGACTATAGGATGGTTAGGTAGTGAGACTCTAGGGGGATTCACTAGAGTTATGCACGAAATGCATGACATATGAATTGGCGCTTGTGATTGGCATTGTGTTCAGGCATGACTGGTTGTGATATGTTGATATGCTTGAAAGCTGGTTGCGATTTTGCTAATGCGCAGATGCGTCTGGACCTGAGGTATGAGTGAAATCTCCCTGTTGTGATGCCTCTAATTGTTTGAGTTGTGATGAATGGCTAGCTATGATTATTGAGGTGATAAGTAGCCTGGAGTTGTTAGACTTAAGTGAGTGACTTAGGTCTCTAATTCCTGAGTGGAATTGTAGTGGTCCAGGTGTTGTGAAAACTAGCAAGATGAGCTACCGAGGTAGAAACACTAGAGGAGCGTCTAGCTCGAGAGCACCAGCGGCTGAGGATCTAAGAGTTGATGGAGTCTTGAGGGCGCTAGAGCAAATTGGAGAGTTAATGGGAAAGGAAGCTCAAGATAGAGCCGCAACGGCCCTTCGACAGGCCGAAGATAGAGCAGAGATAATAGCTCAAGCTGCTGAAGCTGCAGTGGCAGCTGTGAACCTAGCAAATGAAAATAATGGCCAAGGAATTGGAGGTGATAATGTACAAGGCCCTGAGAATCGTGCTATGGGACAGTTGATGGAGCAATTTCTGAAGCTAAAACCATCAAGGTTTGATGGCAGAGGAGACCCTGAGTTAGCTCCTAGATGGATTGAAGAGCTGGAGAAAGCATTTACAGTTTTAGGGTGCACTGAAGCTGAGAAGGTGACCCTAGCGGCTTACCAGCTCCAAGGAACTGCGAATGATTGGTGGAAGGCCACCAAGGGAATGGTTTTTCCTGAAGGGACTGAACCGACGTGGGCACCTTTTGCTGAGAATTTTAATGTGAAATATTTCTCTGAAGCTGCCCAAGAACAGAAGTTGGCTGAGTTCCAGAACCTTCGTCAGAATCAAATGACCGTTGATCAATATGAGGCAGAATTTGCAAGGTTGTCGAAGTATGCACCAAGGATGGTGGAGAATACGTGGGATCGGGCGAGAAGGTTCCGAGATGGATTGAGGCCCGATATTCGCAGTCAGATGATCTCAATGAACTTGAGGGATTACAATGAGATCTACACCAGGAGCCAGATGATTGAAAGAGATATGAGGAATAGAGGAATTTCCTCAGGACCGCGGTTTAATCCAGTCAGAGACAATCGAAATTTGGGCAAAGGTCCTATGGTGAACAACAGGAGGTTTGTTCCCCCAATTAAGAGGAATATCGTGAAACCCGCTCACCAGAACAACTGGAGTTGTCGCCTCTGTGGACGAAGGCATGGAAGTGGACCATGTCCAAGGCAAATGGGAGGATGTTTCAAATGTGGCCAGATGGGCCATAGGGCAAGGGAATGTGGACAACAAAATGCTGGTCCTCAGTATCAACCGCCACGAGCTCAACAAGGACCACAAGCTGGAGCTGCCCCGCAGGCCAATCAAAATAGGCCGCCGGCTCAAGGAAGGGTGTATGCCGTAGCTCGCAGGGAGGCGGAGGTCACGGGTAAGATCTCTCTCTGTGATCATGCTGCTTATGCCTTGTTTGACCCTGGAGCGTCGCATTCGTTTGTGTCTGCCCAGTTTGCTGATTTGACTGAAATGAAATTGGAACCGCTGGATGTTATCTTGCATGTGACAACACCCTTAATGGATAGAGTGCTTGTTTCACTAGGATGCCGAAATTGTAAGATAGTTATTGGAGGTAGTGAAAGACGAATAGATTTGGCTGTGTTGCCCATGTTTGATTTTGATGTCATTATTGGAATGGACTGGCTGAGTAAACAAGGGGCGGTAATGGATTGTGGTAGTAGGGTAATTCGATTTCACCCTGTCGATCGCCCTAGTTTCGAGTTTGTGGGGAGCCGAGGAGGAATCTCGATTCCTTTGGTTTCGTCACTAGAGGTGACTAAGTTAATGAATGAAGGGTGTGAGGCTTACTTAGCCATTGTGGTGGATACGACGATTGAAGAGCCTAAGCTAGAAGAAATAGCAGTGGTATGTGAATTCTCTGATGTGTTTCCTCAAGAGTTGCCTAGTTTACCACCTGAAAGAGAAGTGGAGTTCTCGATTGAATTAGCCCCTGGGACGGAGCCAATTTCGAAAGCACCATATAGGATGTCTCTATCTGAGTTAAAGGAACTAAAGGTACAGATGCAGGAATTATTGGACAAGGGATTTATTCGTCCAAGTGCATCGCCGTGGGGAGCACCTGTGTTGTTTGTGAAGAAAAAGGATGGGTCATTACGTCTGTGCATTGACTATAGGCAACTGAATCAAGTTACTATTAAGAACAAGTATCCATTGCCAAGGATAGATGACTTGTTTGATCAGTTGCAAGGAGCGTCCGTGTTTTCTAAGATTAACTTAAGGACCGGTTATCATCAATTGAGGATCAAAAAGGAGGATATACCGAAAACGGCTTTTAGGACGAGGTATGGACATTACGAGTTTACTGTCATGCCGTTTGGGTTGACTAACGCCCCAGCTGCATTTATGGATTTGATGCATCGAGTATTCAAGGAGTATTTGGATCAATTTGTTATCGTCTTCATTGATGATATTTTGATTTACTCAAGGTGCAATGAGGATCATGAACGACATTTGCGGATTGTCTTACAGACCTTAAGGGAACACTCGCTCTATGCTAAATTTAGTAAGTGCGAGTTCTGGTTGAATAAGGTTGCCTTTCTTGGTCATGTAGTATCTGAAGAAGGAATCTCTGTGGACCCTTCGAAGATCGAGGCAGTTATGAATTGGCCTAGACCTACAACAGTAACGGAAGTTCGAAGTTTTCTGGGATTAGCAGGTTACTATAGACGATTTGTAGAGAAATTCTCGTCTATAGCTATTCCGTTAACGAGGTTGACTAAGAAAGATACACGGTTTGAATGGACGGACAAATGTGAAAGGAGTTTTCAGGAGCTTAAGCGACGTTTGACGACTGCACCGATACTGACAATTCCGTCTGGTCCTGGAGGATATGAGATTTATAGTGATGCGTCATTGAAAGGACTAGGATGCGTCCTAATGCAACATGGGAAAGTAGTGGCATATGCGTCGCGTCAGTTAAGACCTCATGAGATGAACTACTCGACGCACGATTTGGAATTGGCCGCAATTGTTTTTGCGTTAAAGATTTGGAGACATTATTTGTGTAGTGAGAAGTTCCAGATCTATACGGATCACCAGAGCCTAAAGTATTTATTTTCTCAGAAGGAATTAAATATGAGGCAACGTAGGTGGATGGAATTGCTTAAAGATTATGACTGTGATATTCTATATCACCCTGGAAAGGCTAATAGGGTAGCAGATGCCCTTAGTCGAAAGTCGAGCATTGCGCATCTGTTGGTCAAGGGATGGTCTGTACTGGAAAAACTGAGAGATTCAGAGTTTAAGCTGGAAGTTTGCCGATTGTCAAGTTTGATGGCAACTTTAAGAGTCGAGCCGGAAATACAAGAGAGGATTAAGGCATTGCAATCCACGGACCCTGATATACAGAAAATCTTGGAAATGGATCTGGACAAGAGGAAGTCTGACTTCCAAGTATCTGAAGATGGAATACTGAAGTTCCGAGGACGATTGTGTGTACCCAATGATGAAGAACTTAGGGAAAAGATTTTGTCTGAAGCTCACAGGAGCAATTATAGTATTCATCCGGGTAGCACAAAGATGTACCAAAACTTACGTCAGCATTATTGGTGGAATGGGATGAAAGTGGACGTGGCTAAGCACGTGGCTAAGTGTCTGACGTGTCAGCAAGTGAAGGCGCAGCATTGTAAACCTGGTGGTATGCTGCAACCTTTGGAAATTCCCGAATGGAAGTGGGAACATATCACCATGGATTTTGTCATGGGCTTACCGAGGAGTCAAAGAGGTCACGATTCGATTTGGGTGATAGTGGATAGATTGACCAAGTCCGCTCATTTCCTGCCTGTGCGAAAGGATTTCGCGATGGAGAGATATGCTGATTTGTATATGCGACACGTAGTGCGACTTCATGGAGTGCCTGTGACAATAACGTCAGATAGAGATCCTAAGTTTACTGCAAATTTCTGGAAGAGTCTACAGGATGCCATGGGAACGAAATTGCAGTTTAGTACGGCGTACCATCCACAGACTGATGGACAGTCTGAGAGGACGATTCAGACGGTAGAGGATATGCTGCGAGCATGTGTCATTGATTTTAAAAGTGGATGAGAGGAGAAACTGCACTTGGTGGAATTTGCATATAATAACAGCTATCAGCAGAGTATCGGAATGCCACCGTTCGAAGCACTGTATGGTAGAGCGTGTAGAACTCCGATATGCTGGGATGAAGTTGGTGAGAGGAGTATGACAGGCCCAGAATTGGTGGAACAATTAGTTGAGGCTGTTAAAATCATTCGAGAAAGGCTTAAGACGGCCCAGAGTCGCCAGAAAAGCTATGCGGATAAGCGACGAAGGCCTTTGGAATTTCAAGTGGGTGACCATGTCTTTCTCAAAGTGTCACCTATGCGAGGATTATCCCGATTTGGAAAGAAAGGAAAGCTGAGTCCAAGGTACGTAGGTTCATTTGAGATATTAGAAAAGATTGGGACTTTAGCTTATCGTCTTGCCTTGCCGCCAAGCTTATCACAAGTTCATAATGTGTTTCATGTGTCGATGCTGAGGAAATATGAACCGGACCCGACTCATGTACTGGATCATGAAGTCATCGAAGTGGACGATAAGATATCGTATGTGGAAAGGCCAATACGAGTTGAAGATCGAAAGGAGCAAGTCTTGAGGAACAAGACGATTCCACTCGTCAAGGTGATCTGGGAACACCATGGAACGGAAGGCGCTACCTGGGAAAGCGAAGAAGCGATGAGGAGCCAGTACCCCCATTTATTTGAATAGATCTGGGTTATTCCAAATTTCGAGGACGAAATTTTTGTAAGGGGGGAAGAATTGTGACATTCTGAACTTCCTGCCATTTTGAGGCTGTTGAATGTGAATGTACCTTACGATGTATTTCAGTTTTGTCTCGCTCAGATCTGATCAATCTTGAGTAAACTGACCAAAAGGGAAAGGCTGACGCATAACAAGGTACGTGGACCTAGGAAACTCGAAAAAGGAAGTGACGCTTTGACCATAAGGATTGTCGAGGGAACATTTAGAGCCAATGAGGCCGATCGGATAATGATTAAGGAATACAATGCTAGCGTTATACGATTGGATCGCGGGTGAAGCCGCTTAACCAATGTATAATTTGCAAATTTTCCTAAATCGAACTTTGACGATCGAAGCCGTCGGAACTAGCGATGAACCCTCGCAATTACATGACAACCAAAGCTGTCATAACTTGAGTTATCCTCAGTGTGATGAGAATCACAGAGTCGATACGCGTAGCGTTTGCAAAAGCCGCCCGTTAGTTCGAGACAAACTGGAATTTCGATCGGCGGACGAATGATCATGAAATGGAAGCTCAAAATTGGCAATTGGAAATAGAGAATTCCAATTATGAGTAGGAATTTGACAATGTCTAGCCAAATGGTAATTTTGAATTGGAAAAGTGAAGTTTGGACTGAAAGTGCGAAAAGACCGTTTTACCCCTAGACCATTTGCCCTTGCCTTAAGACTTCATGAAGGACGAAATGAACAATTCCCCTCCCTATCTATGGCTGCCGAAAATCCACATGTGTGTGGTCAAAGAGAGTCAAAGTCTTGGTTGCATTATTGGAGGAGTGCCACATGTCAACCATAGGAGGCCTTAAGCATTTATTACCCATCTAATCCCACCTTATCAATTTGTGCCTCAATTATATGTGTGAAACACCTTATCATCAGCCCTTCAGCCGTGGATTACAATCCCCCACCATTCCCCTTTGAATTTCCTCTCTTTTCCCTTCTTACCAAAAACTGCCAAGGAAGACAGTTTTCTGCCCTCCCGTTCGGTCCGTACGACTGACCTCTTCCGAAGTTGCATCACCGCCTCCGATTACCACAGGTTAGATCAGGATGTCCTTGACATTTTTCCGTTGGTTTCATGATTTTTGGAGGTCTGGTTGATTTATGGTGATTTTTGGAAAAAAGGCGGACGGATTCTGAGCTAGCTGAGGAGGATTGTTGGTTCTAGCTCTTAGAAATTCCAAATGACCTCAAATATTTTAGGAGAGCTTCATAACATCTAGTAATATATTCAGATGGTTTATGGATACAAATAGATGGTTTTAGAATGAGATTTCATGGCTGATTTGAGGTGGTCTTTACCAAACAGATTCTGCCTCCTCCGACCGGTAGAGGATCCGTGAGCTTTTGAGGTCCGCCGAGGTGTCACCTTGCCCCGAAACTTGTTGGTAAGACACCATAAGACACGATATTACATGTTAGCAAAGGATAGATGAGTTATATTGGAGTTTTGATGGTTGGTTTATATGGAAACTTGTGGAACAGAATCTGCTCGGCACTGAACAGAGTAGGATCCGAAGTTTGTTGCGGTGCTTGAAGGAGTTTATTGACTTATTTAGCTTGGTAAGAAGACCTCTAACCTTTTGTTAGGATGTTGTTGACACCTGATTTTTTACCATTTATTATTGTGATTTTTATTCTTTAAAATTAATTAAAAATAGCAAAAAAATCATTAAATTGTAAAATCAACTTTGGAAGCCTTGGCCTAGTCTCAAGAGCCAATTTTGAACAAAAAATATTTTTCGTAATTTTTAATAATTTTTTGAATTTATTTAATTATTAAAAATACCAAAAAAAATCAGAAAAATACCATTCGTGGTCGGAAAAATACAAAAAAAATATTCAATAATTTTGTTTTAATTTCCTCTTCAAGCTTGTCGCTTTAAATCTCGAAAATTCGGCTCGGGTCACTCGGTTCCTTCACAAACCTAAACCCAAACCGAGCCTAAAAAAATAAAAAATAAAAAATAAAAAATAAAAATAAAAAAAGAACCAAAAGAAGAAGTGCTAGAAGATGGCAAACAAGCCATCGTGGGGAGATTAAAAAAAAGTAGAAGGAAGAAATATTGGGCAGACAATGATAAATAAAAAAAATAAGATAAAAAATGGGGGAACAAAAGCAGATGCACTACACTAGTACTGGCTGGGATTCTGGGCGCACAGAAAAAAAGAAATGGAGGGGATCAATGGTTGTGGGGAAAGTCGTCCAAAGGCCGAGATAAAACTACTCCCCCTCGCCAAAAAAAGGAGAAAGATTCGACTTTGGCTGCCTGGAAAGCTGAGCTGTTCTCCTCGTTGTGCCTCTACTAGCCGATTTGTGCCATGCTTTCCATCCATGGGTCGAGCCAATGCATTTGACGATGGTCGTTGCTTTTTCCGAACCTCAACGATCCGGAGGCCACAATATCGAATATACGGCCATTGAAGGAGTTCACGTTCTGACCCCGAACCCCCACAGGAGGAAGCCATAAGAGAGGCACGAGAGGTTCTTCACGTTCTGCACATCGGATGTCATCCAAAGGGAGATCGTTTGGAAGCAACCTCGGGCGAATCGGACTAAAAAAAAGAGAGTGCCAGTTCCGGCGAAAATTCCAGATTTCGCGCTTGCTGGAAATCTGATAAAAAAAGGGGTAAAAGCCGATGGTGTATGGGAATAATCTGAGGCCTTTCGATTGCTAACATACGGCAGTCCTTGGAGAGAGGGACGTGTGCATCCCCATGAGACACTTCTCTCCATGCACGCCCAGACCAAGCAAAAAGAAAAAGAAAAATAGGAGATCTGGAGGGGGGACCTAGAGGATCGGGGACGACGAAGGAGACCGGCGCTTCATGGCCGGCCACCACTAACCGTCACCGAGCTCTTCTCCGACACCACCACGTCTCTCGGGCTCTCTCCTTTCCGTCGTTCCTCTTACGTCGCCCGCTTCTTTCTTCCTGCACCAAGCCACACAGATCAGAGTTCACTGAAAACCGACCCTCAAGCAATATCGAGCGCCGAGCCCGAGCACCAGCATAGAGAGGATGAGGAAGCACAGGCCGGCGAAGACGAGGACACCAGAGCTCAGGTCGCTCCCATCGTCAAGCTCGAGGAGGTCGCTGTCATCACCGGCGAAGAAGACGAAAACGCCATCCTCGATCTAAAAGCGAAGCTGTATCGGTTCGATAAGGATGTGAGCCAAAGGAAGGAGAGGAACTGAGAGCTTCGGAAGCTCGATCCCGACGAACGGCGCAAAACCAGGCTCCGAACAGATCCTGCCCGCGTTCGGCAGCCATGAGTGGATTCGTGGCGGCTCGTTTTCGGCATGGAGGCGTGGAGGATTAGCGGGTCTGACCAAGGTGCCACGGCCAACTCAGTGACGGCGGGACGTCTGGAGATGGCGGATCAGTTCACCGACGACCAGATCTCCGAGGTCAAGGAAGCCTTCAGCCTGTTCGACAAGGACATCGATTGTTGCATCACTACTAAGGAACTTGGAACCGTGATGAGGTCGCTGGGTCAGAACCCAACCGAGGCTGAGCTCCAGGACATGATCAACGAAGTCGATGCTGATGGCCACGGGACCATCGACTTCCCGGAGTTCCTAAACCTCATGGCCAGGAAGATGAAAGACACTGACTCCGAGGAGGAGCTGAAAGAGGCTTTCAGAGTCTTCGACAAGGACCAGAACGGGTTCATCTCGGCCGCAGAGCTGCGCCACGTGATGACTAACCTAGGGGAGAAGCTCACCGATGAAGAAGTGGATGAGATGATCAGGGAGGCTGATGTGGATGGCGACGGACAAATAATCTACGAGGAATTCGTGAAGGTGATGGTGGCGGCGGCATGATGAACGAGTCCGGACAGCGAGCCGAGCGAGGGCTGTTGGCGTCGAAGGAGCAGAGTCGTCGTCGGGTTTCGCAGGGCAAGAAGGTGACGCGAGGATGAAGACGATGAACAGTGATAATAAGGTTAGTGGGCTGTTCAAGTGGGTTGTTGTAAAAAAAAAGGATCCGGCTAGTGGGCTTGGCTGTTTTTATGTTAAAGAGTTCAAAGGCTGAATGTGAGGGAATTGGGCCAGTAGTCTAAATTAGAGGCCCGGTTCGTACGAGGAATAAGTATGGGGGTGGGGCCTCTCGTTGTGTCCGTCGGGCCTGGACTGGTTCTTCTTATTCGGGCCTGATCAGGCCCGACGGCTTGATCCAGATCCGAATCCGGAGCCCAACCCGAGCCGGTATTAATAAAAATAATAATAATAAAATAATTAAAAAATCAAGAAAATCAAAAAAAAAAATTCAAAAAAATCGGAAAATTCAGAAAAATTCTAAAAAATTCCAGAAAGTAGGAAATGGCCACATTCAACTGGCCATGTGGTATTTTGGGTAATTCGGTATCCAAATCTTCCAAAAATTGACGATTTTTCCCTTCGGGCTAAATCGCCTCCAAATCTTCCCATTTTACCTCGGTCTGAAATCACGCCTCCCCAAAGCCCTTATGGCTACGTTAGGAAGCCGTTGATTTGAATTGATGTGCATTGATGTGATTTATTTATGCACTTGATTGCGCTTTCATTTAAATTGATTGTGATTGATAGGAATAGTCTTCCAACCTGCATGAAACCCTGAATTAAGCCTACCTCACCTAAAATTACGTCTGCATGAAGTCTTAGCTAGGAAAATCACTCGCGTTAGGTACCGAAAGGGCGTTGGTAAACACCAGCGTAACCAAGTCCCCGAACCTAAAATCTCTGGTTCCGCAGAACTGATCGATCTCTCCCAATCGGTCTGTAAGGTTTCCGGTCTACCCTCCAAGAAAGACCGGTGGCGACTCCAAATGCATGCACAATTTGCACATGCCACCACGACCACACTGAAGGTCGAAAGCGATCGACTCTTATCGTCGAATCCTTCTGAAAAATACTCCCGCCGCGATTTGGTATGGGCCTGGGAGGGCCCGCGCCGATCCAAGACCCGCGATCGGTAATCCATTAGCCGCGTCCGCTTTCGGACGGGTCGCGACAGCTGGCGACTCCACTGGGGACTTCTGTTCTAAAACCTATGGTTCTAGACCCCAAGTGGACTTAGGCCGTAATTAAAACGCTGGGTGATTTTTCTAACCCTGCAGGCACTCTTGAAGGTGAGGTAAGTCCGCTCATTGTAGGTGTTATATGTTTTTGCAGATTGGAGAGATAAGGGGTGTAGTCCGTGATTAACATTGTCTTATGCAGGTTGGCGTAGGAATGTATGTTGTGTGGATGATTTGAAGTGCTGATTGATAAACTGCTATGCATGAATTGCATTGCGATGATCACAACACGTGGACACACACAACTGCGCCTAAAACCCCGGGCGTCGCCTATAGGAACACAATAGAAGGAATTGAAAATGGAATCTCCGTGAGGAAAAACGCGGGGTAATCCACTTTTCAATTCCGCTCGCTTCGAACTATGGATCGAGTCCCAATGCAACGATAGCTGTGCAATGGAATCGGCTCTTTCTAGAACTCGAAGTGGGAACCTTAACCTTAGGTGCCAAACCCTCTGATTTTTAGAAGTTCACCATAACTTGTCTCATGCGCATGTCTTTGGGCGGTTGGTACACCTAAAACCGCACATAAGTCGACGAGTTTGGTTGGTAAGACTCTCTATACCTCGAATCTATTACAGTTCATATAAATATAGGCATTTCATTCATTGCATTCTGGTGATTAGATTAAATGCCATTTCAAGGATAGATGTGTGTGTTTTTCCCAAAACGTCCTTGATAGAAGACGAAGAGGATGATATCCCATGACAAGCACCGAGTGAGCAACAAAGGAGCCTACTATGGACATTATTGAGATATCGTCCAATGAAGATGACGAGTTGGGGCAAGTGATCCGGAAGTCACAGATCGAACTTGGGGCATCCTTAAACGTTAGGATCACATTCCTTTGTTTCATTTTCCATTACTAGTCCTCTTGTATAGGGTTTATTTTTATCGAGGCTTTCTCTATCTCACCCCTTAGAGTGATTGTATTAGGGATCTATTGGTGTATACATTTAGATGGAACTTGGTTGCATTTCTTTTGACAGGTCATGGGAATGTGATAGTGGCATTTTCTCTAATCATCCGAATACTCCCAAGTCAAGTTTATAATTCCTTTAGAGGAAATTAAAATTGGAAATCTTGCACGACCTTTTTGGTCGTATAGGGTAATCCAACCCCAATTTCGCTAGAAGGAATTATACACTTGAATTGGTCCATGCATGTTTTACGTCGCTGGTAATCCACGATAATTGATCGAGAACATCGGCGTTGTTTTGAATTTAATGACGAGATAGATGTCCAAATTACTCTCGTTCTTAACAAAACGGCCTTGATTTGGATGCCGTATCTTCAATTAAATTTAAAACACGTTATTATGCCTCGCACTTTTGAGTAATTCGTTCCTCTCGAAATTGATCAATAGCGATTATTGTGAATTACATTCCTTTCAATAGTATGCTTTCTTTCGAGGAATATTGATAAAAACTTTTCGCGCAAGATTAAAACCCTTGTAAAAGTTCTTGTCCTTATTAATCATGGGCAAGCATAGGATTGAAAGGGGTTTTTGATTTCTTTTTCAAATTATTCCTTCTGATTCTGTCTTTTTATTTGCAGGTAAAAAAATAGGTAATAGAGAGAAATCTTTTCCTGGACAAGTCTAAGGCTATTATCTCATCTGATCATGAGCGAGTTATAAAATCAGGACATATTTGCTCGGCTTATTGATATTATGGTTCGGCTCACCCAAGTTGAAGATGTTCGGATGCTCGAAGAAATGAACCATACAGAAGTTAAAACACACACACAAGAGTTCTCATTTATTTTGCTCAGTGGAGGGTTTTCAAAAGCAGGTCATACAATTCGGGGTAGAAAAGTAAAGCCGAAGTGAGCCCTAATTAACGACACGAAGGAGCCCAACTGACCCTCCATGTTATTAATGCTCTGCTCATACTCCCAACTCCGCATGTCGTGGTCGGCAAGCCTGAGGAGAAGACTTTTGCATTCTCCCTTAACTTCGGCGACCTTGGCCTCATGTTCTTCGGCGATTGTTTCCAGGTCTCGAACCAGTCCATTCCCGCGAGCTATGTCCGCGGTTATTTTGTCGAGCCGTTCTTCCTGCCAGTCGCTCTGAAGCCTCAACAGGACATTGCGGCGGTCATGCTCGCCGGTGGTCAGGGATAGGGCCAATTGCTCCACCAGATTTCTCCTCTCGCGAAGCAACGTCGCGACCCGCTCATTAGCAAACTCGACGGCCTTTTTGTAACTATCGGTCAGATAGTTGGTCAGCACCAAATGATCAGATCGATCCTCATAACGAGCTCGCAAGACGCGAGCCACGAGAACCTCCCGATTAGCAGCACGGTAGGCCTCTAAGGAGTGTGCAAAGAGAGTCGGGAAAATTCTATATTCCCTCCCCAGTGTAGTACCTTCGAGAGAAGTGGTATCAAGGTCCTCGAGCAGGACACGGATTTCATCCTCGGTCGCAGAATGATCGGTTATGTGTGCGTAACCGCGACCCAGTAGGTTATAAAACTTTTCCCACTGGGCCAAGACATCAGTTGAAAAAGTGCGTACGGGGGAGGAGGCCATTTGCGTTGGGTTGGCTTGAGAATAAGACGAGGCTAACAGAGAGTTTAGAAGGAAGAAGCTGATTATGCGAGAACGTTAATCTTCCATACATTAATTCCTCATTTTATAGCAACTCGAGGATGATGAAGGGTCTCAGTAATAATGCTGGTGGAGCCCAGTTAGGGGGTAAAGCGGGAGGTCCCCTCACGAGAACCATTGGATTCGTTTAGGTCCGCGATTTCCGGCTCATCAATTAAAAGATGTAAAAGATTTGTCGGGATCACCATTATTAGAGTTAGGTGGGAGGAAAGCGCAACTATCGAAGAGAGCCCTAACAGGGTTTGGCAGTCCCATCACGTTGAAAAGCTAAGCGAGAAATTCAAGGTCTTGAGGGGGAACGTTTGCCTAATGATGCTTGAAGAGCGTCTCCTGAACATGCAAAGTCACTCGAAGAAAACTTTATAGGGAGTGAGCGTACAGGAAAGAGTAGAGAACTCTGAGTGGGCAAGAACCAATCAAACATTTCTCAATCCAACATATTTAAGAGGTTACTGTCAGCTGCTAGAGGCGACTGACTCAAAAATCTCAGAAATTGAACCACAGAGGGATCTCGAAGATTCCAAGATCAAGTCTAACGCCAAAACCATGGAGCCCAACACTTCTGGCAACGGAAATCAAGATCACGGCGACGACGACAACGACATCCACAATGCTCAACTCGGGAAAAGAAGACGTCCTCACCAATACTCTCAGGAGGAAACCCAAATGCTGGAAACCCTTTTCAGTAAAAGCCATTACATGAAAAAGAAGTGGAGAATTGAATTGAGCCGGGAGTTGGGGATTAATCAGTCGAGGATCCAGTTTTGGTTTCAAAATAGGAGATCCAAATCGAGGGCTCAACGCAAACGTCAGGTGGTCGAGATTTTAAAGGAAGAAAACCAAAAGCTGCGAACAGAAAACATGAGGTATGAAAAAGCTCTCAATATTACCGTTTGCCCTCATTGCGATAACCTCGTCGCCCTCGGTAAGATATTCCCCGATAAGCCTCACGCGATGATTGAAGACGTTCATTTACCACCCTACTCCCTCGGGGCATCTCCTGCTCAACCAGATTTTGCCGGAGTCACGCATGAGCAGGATGATCCTACGAAGATGATACAAATGCCTCCTGGGGGATGGGATTTGCATCGCTTTGATTGGAGTTATAGTTTCAAGGAGCTGGATGTTACCGCCGACCAACTCAAAGCATATCAGCCTCATGCACAACAATTTTCGATAGGGTCGGGTCCTGCTGGAGATGAGTTAATCAGTCGTCAAGCCATCGATGCAATTTTGGGCCACGATAAGAGGAGGTTCGCTTGGCCCCCTGAACTGCATTCCAGATTCCTAGACGTGGTTCACCAAATGGGGATCGACTCAGCAACTCCGACGCGCATATTTAAGGCCATGAATGTACCGGGGCTTAGTAAGGAGCTGGTCAGGAATCACCTTGCTGCCTACAGAAAGCTATTAAAACAACGTCGAGCGGAGCTAAACCGGGAGGAATCCGTCTCGAGCTCAAAAGCTAGGGGGGACCGCCATTGTAATGCTCAGGCATCAAGAGGTACCCGGCCAAATCTAAGCATCAATCAAGCTAGCAACCCGACCACCGGCAAACTGAAAGCTGATCAGAATGTCCTCCCAGGCCATTTCAACACTTCTCAAGAGCGCGTGTCACAAGTACAGCGAGTGCGCACTCCTCCATTCGAGCAACAGTCGGCTGGTGCTCTGCCTGCCGCTGGTCAACCCACGACAGACGATTTCTTCGATGAGGGGCTCGATGCCTTGTTCAATCAGTGGGAAGCTGGCATGCTTGGACAGCCATGATCTAGCACCTGGCTCGGGGTACGATGGGTTGGTCGCTACGATCACCCATAGAAAGAAGAACATGTTCACGAGTGGATCACTCTTTTTATCCATTGTAAAGTTCCTATGGGAACATTTTTCTTTAATGGCTATAGTTAATTATGTATGAAAATCAACGCTATCGACGAACATCGTCATACTCGGTTGCGATGATCCCTTGTTAGATTAAGTCTGAAACCAGAGACGGTCTTTAAAGTTTTGAGTGGCCACGAACTCATTCCTCACCAGGCGCCCGGGATGCTGAAATGAAGAGTAACAGCATGCACAGGGAAAATGCCACTTTCGTTTGAACGATGAAAAAGGGGTTGAGAGAAGATCATAGCGTTAATTCCCTTGGAGCTAAATGAATTAAAAGTAGTCATTAATTGCGGGTCCACCGTTGTTCCCCCACGTTCTCGGGCCTAGCAAATCATAAAAGGGCGCCGAAAGATTGTAGACCCACCACTTTGAAGACTGAACTAGGGGACAAGCGCAATACTCGATGAAACCGAATCAATGCAAGAGAGTTTGTAATCCTATCACGAAGAAAAAGAAAGGGGGAATACAGACGAGGAGTAATTGTAGGGTCTCGGGAGGAGCGCTTGCTCGCTGGCCTTCATATGCAGCCTGAAGGATGGTTCTAGGACACGCACAATCACTTGAGAAAATTTCTAGAGTGAACAAACACGTAAGAGCGAATAGAGAAAGCTGAGTGAACTAGATCAGCCCGAGATACTTCGATCCATCATGTTTAAAAGCTATTCCCATCTGCTAGAAACGCCCGACCTGGACATTTCCGAGCACGAACTGCTGGGAGACTTTGAAGATCCTGGAGCTGAATCCTGCCCGAAGGCCATAGAAACTGACTCCTCCAGCGATGAAATTCTAGGTTTCAGCTACGAAGAAGGAGTATACAATGATGACCGGAGTCGGAAAAGGAAGCAACTACAACGCCACACTCCAGGCCAAATCCGAGAGCTCGAAGCTTTCTTCAATGAATGCCCCACTCCAAGCAGACAACAGAAAATGGAGTTGAGCCGAAAGATAGGATTGGAGCTTTCGAAGGTCAAGTTTTGGTTCGCCAACAAACGAACCCGGGTGAAACAGCAATACGCAGACCATGAGTTACTGGTCCTGAAGGAGGAGAATGAGAAGCTTCAAGCTGAAAGCACGAGATATAAGGAAGCTCTGACCAAGGCCACCTGCCTTAATTGCGGTAATCCTGTTGTCCTCGGCGAGGTGTTCCTCGATGAACCATCCCTGTTGACGAATAACGCTCAGCTGTTACCGTATTCTCCACAACATTTTCCGACACAGCCAGATACCGTTGGAGATCTGCATGAGCAAGTCAACACCATAGGGTCAACACCAACACCCTCTGAGAAATGGGACCTGAATCATCACAGGTGGAGTTCTCCCAATGACGAACTCGCTGTCGCAGCCAGCCAATCCAAAGTCGGTGAGTCCCTCCCTGGACAACTTTTGAAACGACTAGATCCCGTAGAGAATAGCTACCGAAGTATTGACGATATTTTGGGTGATAAGAGAACAAGGTTTTACTGGACCTATGAACTTCACACCAAATTTGTTGATGCGATTCGAGAGCTGGGAGTTGATTCGGCTAGCCCATTACGCATACTCGAGATTATGAATGTGCCGGGGCTCTCTAGAATTAACGTTGAGTCTCACCTCAAGTACTATAGGAGATTGCTAAGGGATGGAAGGATAGCGTTAAACCATCATAAAGCCAGTTGGAGCTCAAGTGCTGGGCAGAGTTACAACCATGATGATTGGAGAGCCAAGAGCACCCAACCGTGTTTCAGCAATGACGGGACTAGCAGTCGTGTCAGCGACTCCTCTAACCCAAATCAGAATGCTCCGCCGAGCTATCTCAATACTCCTCAGGAGTATATGCCACAGTTCCAGCACATAGAAATTCCTCAGTTTGAGCGCGAATCAGTCATTAATGCTGTCCCTGAAGCGGATCTGGCATTGGTAGAGAGTGCACATATGAACCTGCCGGTCATCGGAGGAAGTTCCAATCCGAGGGGTCAAATTGCTCACGGCGAGAGCAAAGAGAGGAATCCCTCGCCTGCAGTCGACGACACCCAATCTGGGCACCAAGGGCTAGAAAGAACAGGTGATTTCCTTGATGAGGAGCTGGACACTTGGATCAATACTCTTCGGGAATGTATGTTTCAACCCCAACAGGGCAATGATGAAGGTTCCAGCTCAAAGACTCCAATCCCTCACAACGAAGGCAATGAAAGAAATCTGCCCCCAACAATCGTTGATACCCAACTTGAACATCAATGGCTTGAAGACCCGAGCAATTTCCTTGGCGATGAGTTCAATCTTTGGCTCGATCAATTTGGAGCCGGAGGACCATCGCAGTGGTGACGCGAGGCCGGTGATCAAACGTCTGATGCAAGGCATGGCTACTCGATGAAAAATGCTTCGAGAAAAGGGGTTGAATACTCCTATTGCGTATGTTGTTGATCGCACTGTAAGGTTCCCGCGGGAACATCTTTCATTAATATCTAGAACTAATTGCGCGTGAGCGTCAATATCACCCTTTGAGCATCTTCAAGCCGAAGGCCGTGGATTAATCACTTAATCCGGGGAGCAAGTTCCATGAACCATAATTATCACCCGCTGAGCATAATGGGATCTACCCCTTCAACACGAAATACGTTTGGCCGCGAAGCCACCTATTTGGTAAAACGATGTATCGTTCCTAAACGATCTTCAATCGAATACCGAAGTAATGTATTCTTTCTTTTCCTTCTCAGATGATAAACATGGACAAATCACTCAATGAGTCATGCGTTCAAATAGCAGAACAGACGCTGCCCAGCTGGGGGGGCAGATGAACCATTGATGTTACAAACACTCCAAGCATGGATAGGCGGATTTGATAGAGGTTGTTCATATCAATACGCAACATCAGAATGTGATGAAAATCAAGAGTAAAGTTGTATCGTCCCGATTTGTCTTGAATTTGAGAATATGAATTAACACTTATTTTTTATCCTTGACAGGGGAATCGCCTTACAGACGAACAGGTTTTTACATCCCATGTACTACTCGTCAGAGTACATGACCAAGGGTAGGATGTATCGTTTCGATTTTTGAAAAATTCGTGAACATGCAATGATATGCTTCTTTTACATTTTCAGGGGTCTGCAGCCACGACAGGTAGGTAAGTATCCCTTTCCCAGTTAGCTGGAGATAAAAAAAATGTTAAAATACTTTCAGCCGTCATGAAAATTATCCAATGCATCGATGTTCATGATTTAAATCGGGAGGTTGCCCAAAGCATGAATAAGACATGCACGATACATCACAAAATCCCCTCGATGGATAAATTTTGGGAAAGAAAGAAATGAATTTTTCCAAATATGATTATTTGTCAAATCATTCAAAAGGAGGTTTACTCAAAAGAGAGGCAAGCCTAATCAAAACACGTCCTATACACACTTGAGAGAGAAGTGGAGCGAATCAGACAGCAAAATCTGTACCTACGGAGGTAGGGACCATTCGCAGCAATTACATGGATTGGGACGACGGAGGCGTTCGTTTCACATTCCCAAATACTACAGATGACCATTGATAACCCCTTTGAACGGAGGTTCTCATTATCAGCCCTGTCGAGAATCACCCCACATTGGGGCAAAATGGAGGTGAGTCCAGCAGCATCAGGAGAAAATGGTTAGAAATTTTCTTGCTCGGACTAACATTAATCTTTGTGTGTTGTTTATATGGTAATCCAAGTGCCATAGGATGATGAGAAGCATTCATTTCTCTATCCCACACACCATATCCTTTGCATAGCCAAGTTGAGCCTACAAACTCATTTCATGAGCTCATTGATGATCATTGCACGTTCCAAGATGAAGACATCAGGGATTACGAAGAGGATTCCCGGGCCGATATTTAAAACATGTTTAGACTTTCAGACATATGTCTAACATGGTCCCATCGAATATGAGAAAAACGGGATTTCAAAAAAAAATGATGATTAGAAAATCCCCAGCATCAAGAAAAGGCAAAGTGCCTAGTAAAAGCAAGGCCGATGCTCGTGCAAGCTGTTTGCTTGATCCCCAATGAAGCCTAGTTGGGAAGAGAGAAAAACCCACAAAGGAGCCAAATCCGAAAAAGGCTGCTCCCCAAATGCTGCCAAACACAGAACAAAGACATAGAAAGAGTCGGTCTCTGAATGCAACAAGAGACGCTCTCTAAAGAGCTGGTACACACCTTAAAATCGATTG